>OX235265.1:21261488-23820672 GCA_944472135.2 Trichobilharzia regenti | reverse complement strand
ACTTTGAATTCTCAAGGGACAAGATGAGTGGTTGCTGTGTTGCGTGAATGTGTACATCTCAGTTCCTTAGGAGTATGAGTTTGTTGGACGCAGTTTATGAGTTACTGCCCCTCGCTCAAAGCTCCTCATCGCCGGACTAACAGCCACAATTTACAGATAAGCTTCTAGACCAGCAAACCCGAAGAAACAACACACCACTTCCCATTTCTTTTGAACAACTATTCGTGGTTCGCCACGAAGGATTTCGTTACGTCTAAATAGCAATAACCCTGTGTATGGGTGAGTTCGGTCCATTGATTACATCATAAAAAGAACAAGTTTAGGAAAACTATCGTCTAACATGGAATGTTACTGAAACAATTCTAAAAACCGACTGTTAAACATATTATATAACTTGCAGTGAATTAATGGCATGAAAGTCTCACAAGATGAATGGCTTGCGTTTGCAACAAAATTGAGTTTCAAATCCCCATTCTGAATGCATTCAACGATGGTCTGTGATAATGCACTTGTTATCGCTTCTACATCAGCTTTCCAAGTGAGCATGTCAAGCTAATTAGACAAAAGACACTATATGAAAAATGTGTCCAACTCAAAACATGTGTCCCATATAAGGAAAGAAAAAAATCCTTCATAACTTGCTACGTACTGTTGCAAGAATAACACTCAGCACTGGAGCATAAAGCTCAGCATAAGATGACATCATTCAAGTGAACAGTCAGTCGTAAGCGTGTTGTCTGACTCAATTAGGATGAATGCAAGATTATACTGAACATCGATGCCTTTTCGAAATCTTCAATTATGCATCACCTGACTGTATTTCGGACGAATCAAAGGACGCGTTTTATCAACCAGTGCAATCAGTATCTTAAAGAACCAATGGAAAGCCTGAGAGTACTGGACAGCTGTTTGACTCCCCAGCTTGAAACTCTTTATCAGTATGTACCCACTGGGGTGCAATCCTTCAGGACCTTCCAGTCACCAGGTAATCTCGTGGGACAATGTCATTGACAAGTAACTGATCTCTTACCTGACTGACTTGGTGAACTTTACTGGTTACAGCTTCTCAGGTTTTTCAATGGTTCTCTAACTGATGAGACCTGCAACCAGTCAAACTCTTGCAAACCAACACTAAATAATAAGTATCGGCCAAGTTAAATTTCATCAAAAATGGTCTGATGAATACATCCGTCACAACAATTCTTACTGAGGATATCTAGACGACATGATTTCAATGCTCAGGAATCGCAGATGTGGTTTGCTGCAAACTGTCAAACGGACACGAAACCTTTGCCCAAAGTCATATATACACTATCCATTTATCATGGAAAAATATATTTAAATATCAACAACAGGAAAAAGTAATTCAAATAAAAATAATGAAAGTGTAAAATTACCGTTTCCATAAGCCCAATCATCTGTTAATCGATGTCTAACTTTTTGATAGATAGCTGACATAATTGACATATTATTTTTACGCCATTGACGTCCAAAATATCGACTTTGTAATTTTAATAATTTCAATACGTACAACTGAAGCATTGCATGCCTAACGCGTAGTGTACGTTTTAATATCGGGGCTGATTTGAAGACAACTAAAAGCTGTTATAAAACAGAAAGGCAAGTGTGCAAAAACAAAAGAATATGACTATGGCATACTAGAAATAAGATAATGTCAAGTAGGTGAATGGGGTTGCGATTCAATTCCCCACTGATGCACTATTCTAAAGCCTGTCGGCTACAATTAAAGAATAGACACCATAATCAAATAACCTCCAACCAGGCAATCAGATAGCTTAGCATAACAAATCGATGCTTTTTATAATTTCCGCTGTAAATTTCATCGATTTGTAATGCCGATCGATCTGATTGGTCAGTTCACGGTTATTTGACTGTGGGGTCTATTCTTTACTGTTGCCAGCTTCTCTAGTTTATATAATTAGCTGTTGGTTAACTCGAAAAGGAGACGGTTGGTTGGTTGGTTCGTTAAGGCTAGCAACCAGACACCGTGAAAACTAAATCTAACCGCTATTGAAACTTTAAAGCTTGAAGTCCTATTCTCTACTCAAAGTGTACAACGGAATAAAGAAAAAAACAGAATGTAAAACAATCAACGTCTAGCATAGCCATACTTTTGAGTTCTTATGTGTATGTCGATGATTACAGAGATCACTGATGAACACTACTACAAGCTGTCGTACATTCAGTTCGCTATGCTTCAGAGATTTGGCACGTCACGATAATTGTTTCTAACAGGCTGGCTGCTACAGACATTCATACTGAAAATAAGTCTAGCGGTAAAGGATAAGCAACAACGAACTGAGGTGGATAACGAACCAACTAAAAAATAACCCATCATCTAACAAATATGCAGCAAAACATACGCTGAGGAGATCGATGAGTGACATCTGGAACCAGGCTATCACTCTAGTGTAACTCAGATGGGAAACGATAAGTACTGTTATCAAAGAGTGACAGCATATGTTATGCTTAATCTTCGATACTTCCTCCTCAACTTAACAACTTTCTGGTATTCAAATTCTTTCAGAGATTACTATACTGGATGATATCAAACTATGTACTATTTATGTGTGTTGTTGTTATAAGAAGTGGAACACATTACACTACACGTCAACGTAAATCTTAATCCAACTTTTTCCATTGCTATTGACACTTTTAACCACTCTACATTAATGAAATTCTAAATAGTCTGTGGATAACCTAAAAGACTATTTATAACATAAAATAAATCAGTCTAAACTTCCTTTATTGGTGCATTTGTTGTAATCTTATATCTTTTAGTGCTACCAAAAATTACATGGATTATTTACTACTTTCACTAGAATGAAGATGAATTAAGCATTGTATATGATCCTTTGGTCGAAAATAGTTATCCCGACAAATTTATCAAGAAACATATGACAAAGAAAGCAGAAGAGGGCTACTCACTATCTGTAAACATGAAGCCACTTTATATACGACTACAATTCAAGGGCGATATACCAAGTGAGATAATTACGAGGAAATTAAGAAAATCAGTTCAAAGAACTTTTAATGCTGGCGAACTACACGTACTATTCTGTACACGATCGATGGTGATTCCTCGACTGAAAGATGAAGTACCTCGACTAGCCGCTTCAAATTGTATCTACCAATTCAACTGCGCTTCTTGAGCGAGTTATCTTGGCCGGTGCTCTAGGAACTTGATTTTTCGTGCTAATTCGAGAACATCTCCCAGCATGGCTAAGTAAAGGTGTAGTGAAAACCATCGACGGTTCGATATCAGACCATCTGGTGCAAACCGGCCACAAAGCCAGCCAGCGTGGAAGAATTCTTCTCAATCATCATCTACCGGGTGCCTAATAAATTGATAAAATCATCATCGAAGCATCACATGCTCCAAACAACAGAGGCTATTGCAATTCACCTCAAACAACCAGTCCTCTGTGTTCAAAAGAAGCAAGTCCAGCTCCTACTACTGCTCTGGCCTTCAGTAGAGAATATAAATTCATGAATTTTTCTGACATTTTATGTTGATATTATTGAGCTGTAATCTATCAATATTATCGATTCAATGTTTTTTTTAAAACAACATTAATGTTGTTCTTTCATTCACTAGTTATGTATAAATAACTTGTAGAGCCTGATGATGAAGTTATCCAAAAGAATACTCTTTGTTCGGTATCCATTCTTTTGAAAATGTCAATACATCGAATTCCATTTAGACCAAATCTGGTTCAAATACCAGATAACAGGAAATAGCTTCGTAGTATTGCAAAATAAAAAAAAAATAAATCGCATTTTATTTTAGTAAACTCTGGTAATTAACATGTGGAAGTAATCATCTGTAACTGCAGGGTTAATGAATTTGCTGGACCGATAGAAAGACTCTAGAAGATATAAACTTCGTGGACAATTTATGCCAAATATGACATAATAACATTCGAATAATATAACAGGCGAAAACTAACAAATTGGCAGAAGAGATAAAAAGCAAAGACAGGATTTTAGGTGAACATAGGCGAAAACTGAGATGATGAAGATAACCACTCATCAACAGCAACAACCAGCACCAATCGGTACCAAAGGAAGACATTTGAAAGAGATCATTTCATATACCTATCTGACCAGGCAGCATCATTTCAACTGTAGGTGACACCACGAACGACTGCGCTCACTGGCTCATTACCGAAGATCAAATGGCCAGCCAGAAAGAATTATCAATAAGAAAATCTTGGAAAAAACCAAGCACGAACCAATTACTCAACAAAAAATCCGAAGGAAACGGAGATAGATCGGACAGACACCGAGGGGAGACTGTTGAGTGATGTCACACCCCAGACCATCGAGTGGAAAGTAGTTAGTTAGGCGTCCGAGTGTGACAAGGAACAGACAGTGTGAGGAGGAGATGAAAGGTTATGGGCAATTGTATGACCAGCGATAAAGGACTGCGGAGAACAGAGAGGAACGGTGATGAGTTGTTGAAGCCTTATGTTCCCAAGAGGATAATAATAATAATAATATAAATTCGTACACCAACTATTACAGGTAAGTAATTGACAAGTAGCAATGGATGTAAGTTTTGCGTTATTTCTTGCTATTCATCAGAAAAGTTTTATTATTAAATAACATATTCTCCCCCCTAACTTGTTTTGCAAAATCAATGAAATCACTTCGTAAAACAGTAACTGATCAGTGGAATTCAAGACGTGGTTTCCAGCCCCCCTCTGTAGTATTCAATCAGTTGAATGTGTTTGAACTTAATCACATATCGAGATGAAATGGATCATCGAAAAGATCTTTTTACAAGGCCCGTATACACATAGAGACTAGCCTGTTCAGTTAGATATAGAAGAGAGAAAGGGTCTTATCATTTGTCAAGCATTCAATATTTCCAGAGAAATATTTACACAAATATATGATCAATCGTGACTATGATTTTCAACATACCATAATTCTTGAATGCTTCCATTTAGTTAGCATATTTAATATTCTTAAGAGATTAATACAAGAGAATAGATTACGCCAACAATAAGAACTCCAATCACCCGCCTAATAAAAAAAACAAGAGCAAAAACAAATTATAATTACGAATTAGAACAATAGTATTGAAGACATACACACATCAATCGATTTAAAAGGTGACAGGATTGCAGGAATAGTCAACAGAAGATTGAATATTCTAGTATTGGTTCGTAGGGATTTGTTCGATTGGTTACAGGATTTTCATCATGAGCTAATATTAGTTAGAGAACCATTGGAAAACCTGGGAGTACTGGACAGCTGCTTCGTCCTAGTTTGGGACTCTTCCGCAGTACACACCCACCGGGATTCGAAGATAGAATACTTGAATTGAAGAAGATTGAATACTTCACTAGCCAGAATGTATCCCCCCTAGCTAGGTTAGTTCCCGTTTATCCAACAATAATGCTTTTCTTTGGTGCAATCATGTTAACTCTAACTGTGTATACAAACTTGCATATATCTGTGGCACCAGTTATATTGGGAGAACAGAATGAAGTCTACGCTTTAAGGGGGAAAAGATGTTTTCAACAGAGCCATTGACAGACACGTCATTAATACTGGTGTGTCATTAGATGGAAATCACGAAATCCTTCAAAATTATCACTAGATGAAATAATTTCATTCTCCTAAGGTTTGTGTCGAAACGATCGCTATCCAACGCCTAAAACCACTTATCAGTCCTTCCTTGCCCCCATTAAGTGGATGTCTTTATTCTCTCTTAATTATGATTACGTAATCTCTGGTTTTTAACCCCCCTTTGCTATAATTCAAATTCGCTCGTTTTGAGTTGAACTTACCATTTGCAATTAGTAGTGTTCTCTGAGCTAGTTGGTTTAGTTGCGGAGCATTCGTCGTCCTTCTGGACAACATCTTCAGCACAATTTTTAGCGTAAAGTGAACTGAGTTAAATTTCCAAGTACTGGTTTTGTAGGGATTTAGTTTGATTGGATGGAGGATTTCATCATGAGCTGACATCAGTTAGAGAACCACTGGGAAACCTGGAAGTAGTGGACAGCTGTTTCGTCTTAGTTTGGGACTCTTCACAGTACGCACCCACCACAGGGGATTCGAACCCAGGACATTCTGGTTACAAGGCGATGATAGACTTGCGTCTCCCAGTAACCATCTTTACAGATATATTGATCTTTTTTCTTTATTGACTCGGATTTTAAACATTTTCGTCACATGATTTACTTTTTATTAGTTGGTATATTTGGTCTATATTAACATATTTGTTAATTGCATATTCGTTTGAATACCAGGCTTCTAGGAATTCACTGATTGCACTTTTGGTGTTTCCTCTGTCTCAAATTTTGACATTATTGTTATGTACTCGTCGCTAAATTATTGTTATGGCCTGGTCGAGAAACTAATAGTCCTGACGCGAGAAGGCGGAAATCAGAAGACCACTAGGTTTGCGATGATACTTCTATTCCAAACACAAGGAGACGAAAATAAATGGTCTCACACCAAAGTGGTAAGTAAGTAAAGTAGTTCACACAAATTGTGAATGCGAATATATATAAATGTTCCAGACAAAGCGTGGGAAAATCATTAGACAGTCTTAACATGAATGGCTAATTATAATGGAGTGTCGATCCAAATATACATAGCGAATATAGCAGACATGTGAACAACCATATATGGATATATGTCACTAAGCAACGGACTGTCAACAACACTCATATTATATATAGTATAAATGGAATATACATTGATAAAGGAGACAAGTTCATGCAAGTGAAATGGTCACAGACTAAGCGAGCAAATAGAAAGAGAGACCAACATACACACACACACATAAATATATATATGTGGATACATATCAATTATCCCAATTAAATTGATGTCCATAATTGTCTATATGCATTGGATATGAAACAGGAATATATATCATGTCTTTTTACAGATGATTTGTGATCCTGGATTCTGATTTGAAGGGGACGCCCACTTTGGCCAATGTAATGTTTGTTAAAAGCTCATACAATTTATTATGTAAATGGTATTAATTTTATCTCCTTTTTCTGTTGGATCTTTCGGTTTGCACAATATCAAATTAAGTGATTTGACTGGCTTTTGTGCTATATCTATATCAAATGGTTTCAATATTCTAGCTGTTATTTCAGAGATATTTCTCATGTATGGTAGGATGAATTTTCTTGTGGTCTTTGATGATGGTTCCTCGTTGGTGTTGTGATTCTATTTTAAACACTTTTTAATGAAATTTTGTAGATAACCATTCTTTCTGAAGACCGTTTGTAGGTATTTTTCTTCCATTCTTTTCAATGCTGGAGTGCTGCAACAGTGTGCTTGAATTCTTTTAAACAATGTTTGTACACAGTTTCTTTTGTGAGTGAGTAATTGGGTTATTGCTATTATAGTTGAGTATTTGATCTGTGTGTCGGCGTTGATTTTCTATATACTTATGTTTCTAAATTTCCTGTGTTAGTTCTCCTGATTAAGACATCTAAAAATGGGATTTTTTTTGTCTATTTCTTCTTCTCTTGTGAATTTTATATCTTCAAATATGTTGTTTATTAACAACGCATCATCCTATCCACCGTTTGTCTTTGTTACCAAATAAAAGCATTTATTTTTCAACTTTCTGTAGATTAGCTATATGAGCGTAATTTCTAAGGACTATTTATCAAGTCTCCTGTCATATCAACTAAAATATTATGCCACATCTGTAAATATGCTAAAATTGTTCTGTATATAATCTAATAGGCTATAAGCGGATGATGAAAAACTGACAAAATAAATAATAGCATCCTGGTATTCTATACAAACTCTTATTCTTGCTTTATTCCAATGCATAAAGGCGAATAAGTGTATTGTAATAATAATAGTACGTTAGTATTGTCTCTAACCCACCCCCACACGCCCCAGTGTTGCTCCTCTAATGCTCTATTTTCTTCCTTACACTAAGTACTACTACTACACATACTGCATTTAACACATTCAGTTGGGTTTTTATTGTCAATCAACCTGTAGACAATCTACCTTTCACGATCGGAGATGTGTTAATTTTAGTATTCATAGAAAAGATGTCCAGTGAAGTGTTACTCTTATCTCTCAGCAAAATCATTCCCTATCTGTACAATCACATGTATAACTATGTAGCTTTATGTGTTAGTCTTTAAACGTCATTAAATTTGTGAAAAATTGGTAACAGAATACAATCATGAGCCGACATCATCGGTTAGAGAACCATTGGAGAACCTGCAGGGAGTACTGGATAGCTGTTTCGTCAGCCTAATTTAGAATTCTTCATCAATGTGCACCCACCGCCAGGGTTCAAACTCAGGACCTTCTGGTTACAAGGTGAGCTCGTAGACCATTATTAATTCAATTTACCTGCTCGTGTGGAGCCAGGTATGTCGGCCGTACCCAGCGTTCACTTTCCAAGCCTATCACCGAACACTTACCAACATGGTTTTACAAAGGCGAAAAACGATGTCCCCGCAGCTCCATCTTAGAACATCTGATAGAATCTGCATCCCAAACAAACTTCAAAGTAGTCTACAGAGTAAGAAGTAGTCTTCCTAAAGGTGTACGAATCAGACTTATTCAAACTGCAGAAGCAATGGCGATTCACTTGCTAAACCCTGAACTCTGCATACAGAAGAAGTTCGTTCAATCACTACACTTGCAATGGACGTAATCTATCTGATTACGCGACAAGTAAATTCTACCTAATCCTTTTCTTTCTGTCTCTTCATTAGTATCGTTTTGTCTTCTCAATTGTAATATTTTGCATTCTCAACTTTATTGTTCTCTACCCCCACCCGATTTAATTTCTACACCTCACTACCGCTGTTACTGACTTGACCAACGCTCAATTTCTACTCAATTATGTTACGTCATCCAAATTAATTGATCAATTTCAGTTCTAATTTAAATGGAATTATTATCTACCCCATCTCTACTTAGTCCCTACCTGTATTTACCTCTGTTGCTACCCTGACCTAAGTTGAAACATTTTAGTCAGTTATATTACGTCATCTAACTTACTAACTCAATCTTACTTTAGTTGCTGTCCAATTAACCTTGTTTCTATATTACATCATTCTTTTATTACCTGATCAATTATCTAATTTTGACAAACCTCATGTTCACACACACACACAAATAATTATATATAAATGCGATTGTACAGCTATGTGAATGAATTCGCCGAAAAGAGTCTCTTCGCTGAACGTCTTCTCTTTTTCATTATTAATTCAACCAAACTAGGAGAGAGAGAAACATAGACTGAATACCATCTCAATGTACTATCTATCCAAACATTTAACACAAAAACACTCACAAGCATTTCAGCTGTTAACTCGGGTGGTTTACCAATTAGACGAGATGGAAATTCCAGACATGAAAAGCTAAAAAAAAGAATTTTTTAAACAAACGTAAAATGAAGGGAAAAATAAAACCAACAAAAAAAGTAGTTTATCCTTTAAATTAAAAATGACCACATGTATAAAAGGTGCAATGGTAGAAATACTCAAATATATCAGACATGAGCAACTGGAGTTCAACGACGCATTCATCAATTTTATTTAGCTAGTAGTAGTAAGCTCTAGTGTAAAATAGAAAGGTTGGGAGATTGAGAGACTAGCGACCAGATCCCACCGCGTACAGAAAGTAACAACACTACTGCTACTGCAACTTCTGAAGTCAAGCTTCGGGTCCTACGTCCAGTTCCAAATGCAAAGGAATGATAAAAGCGTATGTAATAAATGTATATGTAACAATAGCTGCCTTCGCTCTATGCTTAAGGTCAAATGGCCAGAAAGAATCAGTAACAAGAAACTCTGTCTGGCAACAAACCAACCCAGAGCCGATCGCTAAACAAATATATAGGAAAAAATGGAGATGGATCGGGCATACATTGAGGAGGCCGTCGAATGATACCGCATGAGCTGCAGTCCATCACTCAAGTAGAATTTGAATGGCAAATGGCGAGTGTGTCGTCAGTTTGAGGGTGACATAGAAGAGATCGTGTGGCAAGGAGGAGATGAGAGATTATGGGGAATCGTGCATCAAGCTGAAGAGGCCGGCAGACAATAGAGAAAAAAGTGGAGATATGTTTGCGAAACCCTATACTCCACTCTGAATCCAAGGGAATAATAATAAGTTGAATCTTTTATTGAATGAATTTCTACTTTGTTTTATCAATCCAAAATTGTACATATTTTCGGAATCACGAAGTGAGTAGTGTTGAAATTAGACAATGAATGTTAGTTATGCATCAGAAGAATAAGTATTTCGATCAAGAGGACTTCGTGTCTTCACTAATTAAGGTGACTAGGATATATTTTCTTCACAGTGAATTCAGTAGCTTAGGGATTGACTTGTTACCATCACGGAATAATCTGGTTCACTTAGAATATGCAGATGATATAGTCCCCCGTCATAGGTGAAGACGCTGACGAAATACAGCAGAGTCTTCTGAACGCTTTGAACAGCGATCTTCGGGTGTTCGGTTTGCGATTCGCTCCTGCCAAATGTGAGATGATGCTACAGGACTCACTGGACTATATCGACTCACTCCTAGCTTACAGATAGGCAGGAGTGAAGTGGTTGGTGGAGCGCGTTGGCCATTTCACTTATCTGGGAAGTTGCGTTAGCCAACGCCAGCGGGTTGGTGGCTGGCGAAATGTCAGCATGGATACAGAAGGCTTGTTTGGCTGGCATATACCAGCCTACATCATCTCTGGTGTACATGTTGATATCCGGCTTTTGATCAAAGGACCTGTGTACTAAGTAGCAGTTCGCTCCATCCATCTTTCAGTGGCTGTGTCACACAGGCACTGAAAGATGAAAACATGATGATAAGGCTAGCTGTCTTTGATCATACCTGTCTGCTTGCTTTCCATCTCCTATGTTAGATGGAATAATAGGCTGAGTAATAGTTGAGGTTAGGCTTCAATCGAGTGTTAGGTGAGGAGGGGAAATCAATGTATGATGAGGTTGTGAAATTACATTAATTGAGATGGATAGCACATGTGTCACACATCCCGAGTCACTGCCACTCATTTCACTTTCAATGACAATAACAAACTACTTCCACAGAATTCTGCTAGCAGAAGTTTGTCAGATAATCTCAGAAACAAAATTGTCAGAAGACCTAGTTGAGAAGTTAATGTGGTGACACTAAACACACACACACACACAGTGACGTGAAACTCATTCACAAGACAGCCAGAATGGTTAATGCCTAGAAGTTAATTTTCGTCGCTCAGCTGGGCTAGTAACTGGGAGATGACTGATTTCAATCCTACCGTAAGATAAATTTTCCTCTTACCGCCGTTAATTATCAAAATAATAATCATTATTATGATTAAAACACCGACTTGGTAAATTATACCCAACAAAAGATGCGCATGTGTTGCATATACCGAGCCATTGCCTTCCCCGACGGTCAATGTTAGCTGACATTGAGTCAAGTTAGCTGTGTTCAAACCAAAGCATGACTTCACTTCATTAAATCTTCGACGGTTAGTTTGAACCACGTAGGGACTGTCCCGTTGGAGTCCTAAGAATTCTACGAAAGAACCAACAGCTGGAACCAATAGATGATATGGCTCAAAATTGTTCTCAATGCCTCAGAAGCATTCGATCTTCGTCATTTGTTATATTCAATAAAACTCTATTGTTCTTCTATATTACTATTCTTTTTTCCTCACTCACACTTCTGTTTATTATCTCTCTCTTTGGAATCTCTATTCACTCTTTTCTCTTGCTTTATGTGCTACATGGACAGAGAGAGTGGGAATTCGAACTGCTGCACATCTGTGCAAAGTTCTACGTTGAAACCAGTTAGTCAGTCAGTCAAGAGATGCGTTACACAAAACCTCATAGTTTGTGAGACGGCCAGGATACTGCCCGAACGCCCAAACTGAAGTAGGCGGGTTATTTTAAGGAACCAACAAGCCTCTTGAACCTTTGAATTGAATTTCAATGCGCAAGGCAGTGGAGCAGAAGCGTGACCATAATCGCCGGTTACCAAAAACAAGTTCATATATCATTCAATTCAATCGGATTCTGGAGCCCATGTACACCATATGCCTAGGGTTCAGGTTTTACCAGTTCCCCCCTCCCCCTCCCCCAAGTACACCACCATGTTCACCAGTTTCCAACTGCAAGTGTCAGATGTCCTAACTCACCACTTCACTTTTGCGAGGAACACCTCTTGGCGCAGGAAAGCAGTCAATACGACTTTTTTTTAATAAAGGTCATGAACCCATGACTGCATGAGAAGGAGAGAGAACATTTCGAGTGGAGGACCGAAGTATACTCACTCTCAGATGTATCAGGTCAATTTATGGGAGCAATGGTGGTACACTTTGTTTCATTTTTCCTTCAACAGAAACTGTTTAACTAGTGAATCACTTCAACAAATAGAATAAAATGTGAAGTTAATTCAAATAAATAAGTAAATGGAAAGCGTGACTCACGTATTTTTTGCTTGTACATAAAGACAAGTATTTTGATTGAAAAATTTCAAAATTAGCGGGATACAATTGGCAAAAACTAAATATTGTGATACATATTCAAACTGAATAGGGGAAAAATAACAAAATGCAGAAAATTATTTTAAAAAATAGTCATTTTTGAGCCTCATACCTTTGAAATACAAACGCAATCTGATAGTGTTTGGTCTACAGAGCTAGAGCAATTTGCTCTGACGTTTTATTGAAGGTTTCTATTGTTAATATTCCTCCTTTGGGTTTCGAGTGGAAAAAAGGGCTACAACAGCAAGCACATCACCACCAGTACATCTATGAAAAAATAATTCAACAAAAATGGAGACAGTGTGACACCACTTGTTGTCATCACTTCAGTTGATGACAACTCTTCATAAGCTCTTACACAACTGTGTGAGTTTGAGTAAAATACCTTGATTAGTGGTGATAAACTTTCTAGGCATTGTCTTTACGGTTGAACAATGACAAAGCGCTTTTCAGTCGACAGACTCAAATGATGCCTTCAGGTCCGGAAATAGGGCAAATGTTCGATGCCGGTAAGAATGCTTCTTTGCACAGCAACATCTCGATGGTCAACTATGCATTAATGTTGTTACCATACCAATTTGGTGTCGGCTAACAGTGAAATCTCAAACGTGCGTTTCGTTCTAATCGGAGCTCAACAGCCGAATATACCTGAGTCTCCACTGGGAACACCACCATCGCCACCACCATACCAAGTAACACAATGTTTGTGTCTCAAGGTATAATCAAACCTAATTTACCACGAGCCAGCATGATAATAAAGACCGAGCATCTCAGTTCAATATAATAAATCAAATATGTACGTCTAATTGGTGGATGGTGACTAGCAGTGGAATCCAGGATGCTCATTTCGTTCTATTTGGGACTCGTCATCTGGATGTACCTGCATTTCTCAGTGATGATGTTCCTACCAAGGCTCAAATCCAGTGTCCATAGTTTCAAGCGCCAAAGCGTTATCCACTAGACGACTTGGACCACGAGTCCCAAATAGGACGAAATGTGCATCCTGGATTCTACCACCAGTCACCATCTACCAATTAAATATTGACTAAATGCCCAGACATAGTCGAAGCATCTGCACAAGAAGCCGATATGTTAACCTGAGACCGAGCACTTCGGTCCAATCAATCGACGGGAAAATCAAAAAATCAATCAAATATGTACGTGTTTACTGAAAACGAGCTCATCATTTCAAAATACATATTACTATTTGATATGAGTAGTTAGGATGAAATCATGTCAACTAGTAGCGTAGTAGTATGCCAACTAAACAGAGGTGATTTAAACTCTGAACGGCTTTCATCCAAGAGACCAGGGATTCGACTCCCAGAGTGGGAGCGCTTTGTGAGTCGGTGGTTTGAGGAGTAGAACGTCCACCGACCATGCATATGGTCTGAGGACTGACGCACAAATGGACCTCGTTTAGCCGGAATTAGGCCAGATAAACCGGTGGGGGGAGTTGATTGCAAAAGGAAAGCAACTCCTTCGCCACCCCCTCCCTCCGAAGCAGTAAAAAAAGATACCATCAGCGTTGCTGAAACTTCAAACCCCTATATTCCACTCGGAACACAAAGTAATTAAATAATATATGATAAATATAATCATTGGCTCAGTGGAAGAAGAAAGTTCCCCAACGATCAATGTGGTCTAGGTTCAATTCTCAGCCTACTC
Source organism: Trichobilharzia regenti (assembly GCA_944472135.2). NCBI lineage: Eukaryota > Metazoa > Platyhelminthes > Trematoda > Strigeidida > Schistosomatidae > Trichobilharzia > Trichobilharzia regenti. Next base: position 23,806,468 of record OX235265.1, on the reverse strand, counting down.
GCTCCCCTAAACTCTGCTCCATTTACTAACAGATAGTAGGCTCGGTAGAAGAAAGAAGGTTGAAGTGGCACGTTAGCAAACCCACTCCGGAGAACACATAACACCATCTGATGATTCACTTGTTGACTGAACAGTTGGTTATGCGCTGGTTCCCGGGGGAATTGACGACAGTGATCCCAGTGATCTCTTGAAAGTCCAGAACAGCCTACAACTTTATTCTGTGGCGCAATCACACAAGAGATCTCTACGCTCCCCCCCTCCTCAGACTCGGAGCACCACTATTATACAGTGCTCAAGTTGTACACATAATAAAAAAAATAACACTACATCTACAAATAAACAAAACAAAAAACAATCACAAAAAGGCTTGAACTCACTTGATAAATATGATTCAGCTTGAATTGTTTTAATAATAATAACAATAAACCAGATATAGCTTTAACAATAATTTCACGATGACGATTAATATCAACAGCAAATATAGTTGTTTCATGAGCAGTTTTCATTCTAAGAAGGGAGTAATCAAGAGAAAGAGTGAGAAAATATGACAAAACAAGAAATATAAAATCCCAGACATGATAAACTGTTCAACTGGATTTCCGATAAAGCCTACTATCCCCTTTAATAAACCATTTTAAACGATGAACTAGTCTTTTTAGTCTATAGAACACTAAGTGTTTTTTTTTATAACATCATAACTAGACAGCAAATATCAAAGTTAAACATTCAAAAGCTCTTTGTCATAATTTTACGCTAGTATATGTGGCTTCTATTGCATTAGAAATGCCTCGTTTTTACTTCCGTATCCCGGTGTGTATCGGCAGAACACACAAGACGTCCATAATGGAATGCTTATTTGCAGTGTGATATACACATACAGCGAAATTTTGTTCAATATGCATTAAAATTGTCGTTTGTACAGATCCTCCATGTTGTACGCTACTCCTACCCTTCGTGCTGAGTTCCTTTGTCTTCTTTCTGTGTCTCAAATGTTTCCCCGCACAATACGGGTTCATTTAGCCTCTAATAACGTCAAATCCATCTCTCACCTGTTTGGTAATTTTGTGTAGATGATCATCTGTCTTGGCATAGAATGGTAGTCAAACCTCCCATTCAATCTCATTGAATTTGAAAACGCCTTCGACAGTGCTGACCAAGAAGTAATCAGGAAACTACTTCAACACTATGGTGTGTCCCTAATCTTTTATCAACCTCATTCAACAGCTAGCTATATGACAATGCCACATATCAGGTGATCCACAATGGAAAACGTGACTTCTTTCACTAATCTAGGCAGCGTCTTTTCAACTACAGACGACTATAGTACGGATGAAGATGTCAAAATAGGAACCGTGGAAAGGCAACGTAGACCTTCACCACTCTGAAATCAGTTTGGAAGTCTTCTAAACTCCTCACTAAAGAATGAAATTCGAATTTTTAACACCAATGTCAAGTCAGTTTTTCCACATTGTTCAGAGAAATTCGCGATCGCGCCACGGAAAGCATTTCCAACAGGCTGCTTACTACAAACTTTTATCAACAGCTGTCTTGGCTATCTTCATACTAAAGATCAAATGACCGATCGGAAAGAATTAGCAAGAAAAAATTCTGAAGCGGAACCAACCAAGAACCTATTGCCCAGCAAAATATGTTGAAGAAAATCGAGACGGTTGGGATACACGCTGAGGAGACGATTGAATAACATCGCGCACCAGGTCCTCGAGTGTATCTGAAGGGGAAACGACGAGTTGAGCGTGTGTCCGATAGTGAGATGGAGGAAATGAAAGCTTACAGGGCAATAGTTGGGCCAGATGAAGAGGAATGCAGAAAGACCGGACAAAGGGCTGTTGAGGCCCAATGTTCTACTCGAACGGAACCCAAGGGAACAATAATGATAATAAATATAAAGACTAGTGATTAAGCTATGATATATACAGAATGGAGATTTAATCTGTAAAAGTTGAATATCAATATCAATGAACAGTTAATCCGATCACCAAGCACTCCTAACTGATGTGAGGGGTATACCACTACTCATCTCAATCAGTCAGTAGTATGTAGTAGTAGTAAGTACATAGAGTTTTACGCATTTGTACTTGGTTTCTTGATTGCCATCATTTCAATGGTACCAAGCAGAACACCAACACCATGTACACTGTGATCTGAATAACTTTGCGTTCCAAAGCAAACTCTGTGGGAAAATTTCACTCTCTTAGAATTGTGTAAATTGTAAATTCAGGAATTTGGCTTACTTGATAACATTTTCACACACAGTGGGTTATACAGTAATATTTACGGATGACCATGTTTCGAGCACAAATTATTACCACTCATAATCATCTCAAGGCGCTACTCTTACACACAACTTTCTTGCTTCATTTATATACGTGAGTAAACACTGATGATTAGACATTTGAACAAACTCAATATAAGATAATGTACATTCAATCAATCAGAGAGGAAATAAGATCTTTCATAGTAAAATAAATAGGTAACTTGTTAGAATGTTGTAATGTGAATTGAATTGAATACGTTTTAACACTATTTATTATCCTCTGATTTAACTGGTGGCAATAATATCTTCCATATCTCTGGCATTTGAGTTGAGTCACTTCTATTGCATGTGTCGGGTGTAGAGTCGATGAACCAGGATTCTGTAGTCACTCTCTCTCGCCACCTACGTATATTACTTCTTAGAATTTTGACTCTGTCCCACCCATCCTATTGTGTGGTTGTGTGTTAATGAGTGAAATGCAATTGCTGAGCTTTTTTTTCTAAATTACTTATCTTCGTGTGATCAAACATTCTTATTTTAGCTAAATCCTTATGTTCCGACAATCTCACTACTCCTGATCTACTAGTGCGCCCTATGTAGTTGATCTCACTCACAGTCATTGGAAGGTATTCTGTAAATTATATTATTCTGTCTAATTGGGTCCACTTACAGGCTTCTTTAACCCACACAGCTTGTCCTACTTGAGTGAGTTTGTAGGTTTGAATGCAACCACCCTAATTCCTGCTTTATTGAGAATCCTATGTAGGGAGGGTCTCAAATGTGCCCTCCTTGTGTGGTATAGCAGTAGATGCCTTATACTCTTTCTTATTTATGTTATCATTATTAGTTTCCCCATTATTTTTATTTCACTCTTGACCTTTTCTGATATTCGTAGTGTGAATTTTATAGGATAGTTATTTAACACCAACGCCTCTTCTATCTGTTTTATTTCATAGTTTAGTTTTTTTTACTGCACTGCAGAGCTGGAGTTTTATACTTCTATCAACATTTTCGTACCGAATTTTTCTTATCTCATTTGTCAACCTCTAATCTGTGATGGTGACCTGGAAATAGTTTAACCTACTGTGATCAATTTCTGGCGCTTTGCACTCTTTTTATCTCTAATTTTATAAAAGTGTATATGACAAGTAATCGTATAGGATCAGAATGTTTGAAATAAGAGTCACATAAATGCATACATACCTTACACATTTAAGATAAATTAGCTCCTGCTTATTGTTATGTCGGTATTCGCATAAGAAGGTGAACTTTGCGGCTTTGTTGTATCCATCATTTTGAAATTAAAAAAAAGAAAAACTGTATAGACTTACCGGGTTTCTCCAGGTGTAATTTCACCTAATATATCGATCGATTCATTTTTTGTCCGAGATGTAGGACTAGCAGCTAACAGAATCTTCAATAAAGCAATCTATACCCGTATATATGTTTATATACAGAGTGGCGAAGAAAAGAATACAACAGACGACAACATTATAAGTTTATTGATTTTAATTCAACAAAACGAAAGTATTAACAATAGTAATAATAATAATAATAGTAACAGCTTGTGTCAAATGTCCAGATGGAAAAATATCCTGAATACGAAGAGCTGATTGCAGAAGACGACTAATCGTTGTGGTAACCGGGGCGAGAATATCAGAAAATGGATTGGCAATTCGAGGATCGTTTATTTCTTCACCAAAACAGTGAAGCAGAACAACAGGGTTACACGGTAAAAAAAAGTCTATGAATAAAGACGTTAATGTAAACGAGAATAATACTTCTGATCGATTTTCTCTAGTCTTCTACCAACCAGAGTATGATCAGACAAAGGCCGCGAGCCATTGTTCTTTCCCACCAAATGGAGATTAGTCCGAATAAACAAACCATATGTTGCTCACTCAATGCTCCACCACATTGACAGTTTGATTCTGAACAACATGAATATATACACTAGAGAGCTTACAACTTGCTTTGTTCTATGGAACCAGTAGTGTTTGCTGACCAGCCATATCAAATTGGTCGAAACATCGGACAGCGATTTCGTTCGTTTAAGACCGAGCTAATCAGCCGTGTACCTAGTTTGACTCAGCTAGAAAGCACTTACTGGTTGTTGTGAGTAACATACAACTACTCATCTCAATCACAGTCAGTAGTATACAGTTTTATGCATTTTTATGCCTACTTTTTTTTTATTACCATTCAAAAGTGAGCATCAGTACACAGACTGTTCTTCAAGCAGGTAAATGAACAAGTAAACCAAAGTATGGAGACGTAACTCGCTGGTTTAAGCACTCGACTTTCAGCTAATCGGTCTTGAATTCAAATCCTGAGTAGTAAGCATTATTATGATTATATTATGTACTGTTGGATGAAATGTATACACAATTTAGTGTTGGTGTCACAGTATAACTTCGTCATAAAGACACAAACCAAAATTAACTGTACAATATTATACCACACTAAACCATAAATTAGTGCGTCAGTGGTATAGCAGTAGAATGCTCGCCAACCAGGTAGGTGGTTCGGGGTTCGATACCCAGCCACCGACGCACTCCTTCACCTGGCTCGCTAAGCCAGTAATAAGACTGGTGAAGAGAGAAGGTTGGGCATGATGCTAGCAGCCACATCCCATAAAAACAAACAACAATGCTACCGGGACATCAAAGCTCTGGCTTGAAGCCCTCTGTTCCTCTGGGAACGTAAAGGAATAAAAATAAAATAAAATAAAACACCATAAACTAGGACAATTGAAGTGGAGGAGAACTCTTCTGTATCTGTTAACAAGAAGCCCATAAATATATATGCGAAAAAAAGTGAAATAATAACGAACAATTCGAGTAATTCAATTAAAAGAACGTTTAATGCTGAATAGCTGCAGTTTATATTCTACACATAACCCATCGTGATTGCGAAACTGGCAGATGATGTACGTAGGCTAGCCACCTCTAATTATATTTGTTAATTCAACTACTCCTCGTGTAAAGCAGGCACTTATATAGACTGTTGCTCTAGGAACCTAACTTTTCATCCCCGACAACACCTACTTAACAGTGTGGCAAAATAAAGATGTTGTTAAAAACATCAACAGTTCTCATGCTGGACCACCTCGTTCAAACAGGCCACAACGCCAGTATTGAAGAGTTTTTCACCATCATATACCGCATATCAAATAAATTACCAAAGGCCTCTAGATACCGAACACTCCAAACAGGAGAGGTTATTGCGATTCGCTTAAATCGACCGGAGCTCGGTGTGCAAAAGAAACAAGTCCGATCATTGTTGCTACACCTTAGCCTACTGTCAAAACTATAAATTCATAAATTCTGAGTGTTAGTTCCCTTAATTTATCTGATATTCATTCAGTTTAGTGTTATACGTGATGCATATTATCTTTCCCTTGCATAAGACACACTGCGAAGCAACCTTGTCCATATAAAAGACCAAATCCCTAAATATTCTCTATCTAATTGTGTCTATAAAATAAAACGCTTGCTTGGAATGTGATGCGATATACATCGGACAAACATTACCAAAGAGAAATCAAAAGCAGAAGAAATGAACACCACAGAGCATCTGTTCGACCACCAAGAAATTCAGTTGAACTAGAAAAGCTTGAAAAATCAGCCATAGGTCTACACGCTGTTCTATAGAATCAAGCCACAAAATTGATTTTGACAATATTGAAATAATCCAGAAAAAGCATTTCAGAAATCACAAAAAACGTCTAATATCACCAGAAGCACTTTATATCCAATGAATAGGAATGATAGACTAAAACAGAATTTGATCTGGTTACAAGCCCTCTCCCCTCCCCCCATGAAATGACAAAATCAACACAAATGTGATAAGCAATTTCACTATGTGAACACACACACACACGCTACTTTTATAATTTTACACACTTATCCAACAATCTACATCTGGTTTTGTTATCTTTACCAACCAATTGGTCAATTTAACAACACAAAAATGACCCCATGCTGAAGAACGATGGATGATTAAGTTGTTATTATATATAAGCTGAGTGGATTTTATAAATTCTGATTTAGTATTACTACTTTGATAAAGCTATTAGCAGCAGGATTAAATAGCGAAACGTCAGCAAAAAAACAACAACAGTATCGATTTGTTTTTCAATCACTGGGAAATACAAGAAAACCTTTATTATAATCAGCATTAAAGATTGTTAATAACCACAATTCTACTTGGCTAATTATTACTGTCATATAAATGTGGAACCTGATGAAGAATAATTCATGGAAAAGAATTATCATCTATTTATAAATAAATAAATAAATAAATAAATGAATGAATGAATGAATAAATAAATAAATAAATAAATAAAAATGAACACGAAGCAATAATTATTTACCATATACTGAGGTAGCATAGGATACATAGCACGGTATAGCCTTTCAACTGGTGTATCGGGTAATGTCTCTCCTGACTAGATATAAATAATATAAAGAAGAAGAGAAATAAGAATATTTTAAAAATCAGAATGTTAAGTTTAAGTGTGAAATATGATGAATATACTTTGATTAGTCACCAAAATAGAGCAACTAATGCCATGGCATCTAGAGTCTTTGGAGTGTTGGTGCAGACTGCATTCTATCTACTAGGCAAGTTTACAATGTGTTCATTATGCTAGACGGTTCACTATCACACTGCACTCTGAATTGATGTGTTACATGGTTAGAGGTGATTGCCAGGAAGTCTTAGACACCTAGGTTTACAAGGATGTTGACTCGCATCAGTAGTCTTGGAGGAGTTCACATCCCTTCTGAGATTCGAGTCCATGAAATCCAGCACTGATGTCAGAGATGTTACCACTAAGGTATCCGGGGTTGCGATTAACCTTCTCCTGTAGAACTAATGAGCACTGAAGAATAGCTTCATTATAGCTTAAAATATACGTATAGTGTTTACTTAAAAGAGGCCAAGAAATATTTCTCTCCAGGAGAGTGTGGGGAGCGAGAACAGAGGGATACGCTAGGCCAGTAAGGAAACACTACTCTAGAAGGAGAATGATGCTCAGGAAGGCTTCGTGTGCTTTCGGAAATGTGTGGGCGGTTGTTACTTCCCGGGTGCCCCCGTCACACCGTGGAAGTTGATTGATTCTTCGGGTACCTGAAACAGAAAGTGTTGCGTGACCGCAGAGCCCAGGGGTCAACTGCTTGAGGCCGGTCACACACGGCCTGTACTAATTGGTTTCTGGGATCGGTTTCGTATTAGTAAACTTACCGCCGGTTACGGACCACCGTAAGGCAAGTCGAGATGTACCATTGTCGGGGTCGACCTTTTGTAACCTCCTCTCTCCAGAGTGGAGAGACAGCATAGCTGGCATGCTGGTCATCTAAGGGAAACACCTCACTGCTGTTACACCCCAGCAGTACGACTTCGCCCTCAGACCCCCGGCAAAGTGTAAGAAAGATTTTTACACAATGCCGGTAACTGCTTTTAGTCTAATCCCTGTCCTAACAACCTTCCTGGCATGGTAGGACCTGCAGGAACATATGTTCCAGCCAGTGTAGCTTGTTGGGTCATCGCGATGTGCAAGCCCGACCACCACGTCAAGGTAGCGGCTATCAGTCGGGACTCTAAAAGATCTGAACTTCACAGATGATTTATGTAAAATGTCACCTTTAAACTCGAAGATCTACAAGCGAAAACCAACAAATTGGCAGAAGATGAAGGCAGAGCAGTGAAGTAAGAACTTCAGGTCAATTATAGAGAAGAAGATGGAGGTGATGAAGATTATCAACCAACAATGGCAACAACAACAAGCATCAATTGACATTAACGGAATAGATTTGAATGACGTGACTTCCTTCACTCATCTAAGCAGCATAGTTTCAACTACACACGACAGCACGGATGACGATGTTGAAACCTAGACCGGATAGGCAATCCACACCTTCATCACTCTGAAATCACCTTAGGAATCTTCTGCACTCAGTATGAAGAAAAAAATTCGGATTTTCAACACCACTGTCAAGTCAGTTCTTCCATATGAATCAGACACTTGGCACATGCATCACCAGAAGCATTTCCAAAAGGTGTTACTGTAAACTTTCATCAAAAACTTCATACTGAAGATCCGATGGTAGGCCAGAAAGGATAAGTGACAAAGAGCTCTGTGACCTAAGCGGCCAATGACCTATCGCCAACAAATAAGCCGAAGAAAACGGAGATGGATCTGACACAGGCTGAGAAGACTATTGAATGACATCGCATGCCAGGCTATCGCTCAAGTGAAAGCTTAATGGAAAACGATCAGTTAGGCTTTGATCCAAGGGTGATGTGGAGGTGATTTCGTGTGAGGAGAAGATGAGAGTCTATGAGTAATCGTGGGGCCAAATAAAAAACGACTGCATAGAATAGGGATAAAATAGAGATGTGCTGCTGAAGCCCTCTGTCCCACTCACACGAAACACAAGGTAATAATAGTAATGTTTGTTATAATTCGAGTGTTGGTCTGCAGGGATTTGAATGGTTTCAGGATTTCATCATGAACTGTGAGTACCGGACAGCTATTTCGTCCTAGTCTGGAACTCTTCAACAGCAAGCACCCACAGAGGTTCGGACCCAGTCTTCTAGGTACAGCAGGTGTGGTGACAAATACTCGCCAGCGATCATGTTTACTAATGGTCGCGTCATATCATGAATTGGCAGAAGTTGGAATTCATGGACCACTGGGCCGGGTCGCAGCGGCTTAATGGTCTTCGAGATCACCTTGTACCTAAAACGTCCTGCAATCGAACCCTAGCGGTGGGTGCGTATCAATTCATGATGAGATATTGAAATAATCATTATTATTAGCAGTAGTATCATAAAACTTTTTTATAACAGGAATAACTTACCTTAGACAAAGGATTTTGAGCTATTTCATTTTCTTTTTCTATTTGTACTTCTCCTAATGACACGTAAATATGCTCACGCATAACACGTACAGCTTCATGAATTGGTTCAGGTAGACCAGCCAATGAAACAGTATCATTGGCTACATGAAAGCCGATAAACTTTAAACGGACATTAGTTAGAAAAACCTAAGAAATTAGACCGGGGAGGAGGGGGTAAAGAAGAGAAAAAGAAAAGCATAGTTGACTTATTAAATAACATGATTGTAAAGAAATACAAATGAAAATTAGTCATAAGGTGAACCAATATCAAAAAAACCTAATCATATGAAATTATACGTTTATTCCCCCTCCCCCTCCACCCATCAGTGTTAGCATACATATACAACCTAACAGATTATAGATAACACTAGAGGATTTCATACAACCAAACAGGGGGATCCTTTATTAATAATGAGAGAGAGAGAGAGAGTTTATGTGATATCACTTTCTTTCTTTCTTAGACAAGCTTTATTGAAAGCAAAATACATGTAGTCCGGCGAAGAGGGACTTTCCGCAGCGAATTCACTCTTCTCTTCAGCTGTACAATCCTACTCATCGACAACTTTTTCATGAAAGAGGGTAGTAACAAAAGTGATGAGTTGTCATTATCATGGTTGTTTATGTTAGTCAATGTATAAAATGGAGTGGGAATTAGCTTACCAGGGTTACGTAATGAGATGGATAATTTAATGAATGAATGAGTAGTGATCAGGATGCATATAGAAACAAAGGAAAATATGGTATCGCGTAGGAGTTCTAAGGAAATACAAGAGTTATGAGTAGTTAGTAGAAATCAACAAGGTTGTTACCATGGTAATAGAAGTTGGTTCAGTAATTCCATTTTGTGTGCATAGCTCCGGTTCATCTATCTATATGGCTAGAGCCTCAACATTTCAGAGGAGACGAAAGCTTGCTGCGTTTGTCAGATTCTTCTTCACTTTGTAGATTACTTTGAGGGAAGTGTTTTTTGAGATGGAATGACGAGTGTTGACGAGGTGTTCGAATTATTGCACTCCGTATAGAGCCATTGCTACCTTTCTGCAACCATGTGAGATAGTATCCTTGAAGCTTTGTTAGACAGGATACTCGTCGAACGACCAATACACCTGTCTCAGCAGCAACAACAGGCGAACACTAACTAACATTGACAACCATGTTTGTGACTACCCACCATCATTACTGTTACTGTCCTCTTTCATTGGAAAAAAATTATATATAATAAATGCAATTGTACAGCTAAAGTAGAAAGTGAATTCGCCAAAAAAAAGAGCCTCTTCACTGAACTATTTGTTTCATTTTTTTTCATTAATGTCTGGATGGGGATTATGCATGTCTTAAACAGACTAAAAATAAATTACATCAGGTAGCCATACCTTGAAACATGTTGTTCAGATTTTCTAGTCATTATTGGTTCTTAGCATCTTGAGGAAGACTCTAGCCAGACAAATTAAGCTACTGTAACTAACAGTCAGAGAATACGCTTCATTGTTTCATTCTAAATCGTGCTCCAGATAACGCAGATTCTTCAGGAAGGTTCAGTGGTGAAGATCCATTACTATATTCATTGAATTACCTTCTTTAATTAACACATCAGCCCTAGTTATTCTTACTGGTTGGGGACTAATTGGTCCCAGGTTCGAATTCTCCGCCACCATCTACTTCACTGCCTAGACAACTGGGTGGTGTGGTACCATTCGACCTCATATAATAATGGCTTATAACTTGACGCGAATAAGGAAACATTTATACCCCGTGCAACTGAGTTCTTGCTGAAGTACTCTCTTATACAATCAATAGGAATAATGATATTTACAACAAACTGAAGATTACGGAGTGGGAAATGGTTCTGAAAACCAATCATTAAGAGAAATATAAATGATGATTAAAGCAGTTCACTTTCTTACAATCTAAGTTAACCGAACACCTGTCAACATGAATATGGTTCATGATAGCAACATACAAAGAATTGTAGAGTTTAATCAGTACCAGGATGAGAAATAATAACTCTAGGACTGCATATGCATTTTCCACGTATTCAAAAATACTCCATGTCTAATATATGTGATGACTAGCACTTATAACCTGGCTGCGCTAATCCTCAATATGTGGAGTAAAGTTAGGATCTGTCTGTCTGTCTGGATTCAACATAGAACTTGGCACCGAAGTGCAGCAGTTCGAGTTGCCACGTTCCAAATAGCCCACAGAGGTAGACAAAAAGATGAGTGAAGAGAATCAATAGAGCTTGACAAGTATAAGAGTGAAAGAGAATGGGTAATGGTAGAAAGGAATATGAAAGATTACAGAGACTGAATACATCTGCGCCATTGACAACGATTTTGAGCCATGTCACCTATTGTCTCCAGCCATTGATTCTTAGAATCCCGAGGGCCCCAACCCGGGAGTCTGCATCTCTCTACCTGACTCAGTTTAACTGTCAAGGATTTCATGGATTGATGCCATGTTTTTGTTTGGCCACCACTGGCTCTTTTCCAACCTGAACCTATATCAGCTAGCAAAGCCCGTCGGGGGAGGCGGTGGTTAGGCATGCGCAGCACGTGACCCAGCCATCTTAGTCTATGTAACTTTATAGCCTCGTCGATTGATTTTCCCTCTTCGCCCAACACTCTACGCCTAACATCAACATTACTTATCTTGTGATAGGATCTACAATCCACTAGTAATTGAAAAATCAATAACCTAATCAAATCACAGTTACTGCTTCCTTTAGTTAACAAGAGAAAAGACGAATCACTTTATTTGGGATTCGTCAAATGGATGTCACTGCACCTCGGTTAGTAACAGCATTCCCTCCCACTGCACTACCATCTCTTTTATTACTGTCATTGTACCAACAGACATAGAACATTCCAGTCCAACAAAATGAATCAACCGTAAGTGCAAATTAAACTAAAGAACAACAGACATTCGATGCAAAAATGTGGCTCTCATGAACCTACTGATCTGAAGGACATCGATTCGATCTTTGAAAAGATGGATTCTGAGTTCCAGTCTCAGTGGGAATGGCATCATCACACACTAAGAATACACGTGCGTTTAGCTGAAGAGCCACCCACAGGACGAAATGCTCGCCGTGGATTCCAGTAATATTCGCCACTAAATAAAATAAGACGAATTGATGGAAGTTAGAATTCATGGGTTAGCCAATGAGTTACGTCCCAGAGGCTGAATGGTCTACGAGCTCGCCTCTTAACCGGAAGATCCTGGGTTCGAACTCCGATGTGCGCGTACTGCTGAAGAGGCCCAAACCAGCACAAAACAGCTGTCCACTACTCCCTGACGGTTTTCAATGGTTCTCTAGCTGATACAAAATAAGACAGTCATGCCACTTCATGTGATCCTGTACTCTCCATGCATTTCTTCCTTTGGTGATTAGTACTGAATTGGAAAAGTCTATGTGAAAAGTCAGTAATATTCAGTGAACAGTCATGTACAATAACACACTCTTCGGTTAGGATCTTGTCAAATTCAATGACAAGTGAAATTCGAGACCCTTGATACGAAATAATTTTTTTTTCTACGAGTTCATGATTAACCTCCATATCAATCCACTTTTTATGTGGATATAGACATATACAAGATCTCGTATTTGACAACTTCTATGTTCACCTATTCCTGTGGAGATAGGTGCTTTGCTTGTTCTACGCGTATCCTGTCTAGAAACGGTTCAACAACACTAACTCAACATGGTTGAAGAAAGGTAGTAGTGGCTCTCTATAAGGGGTGCGGTAATCGAAAACCTCGTCAACACTGGTCATTCTGTGGCGTGTGCTACTTATAAGATTTATCAGTAATATATATGTATATATATATTGATGTTGATTGGCATACGAAAACACCAAATAGTACGGAAATAAATTTGATGTCATGGAAAGAAAATAATACAGAGTTGCGGGTATACATTGGGGGATATGAGAGGAAGACAAAGAAACACAATATGAAGGCCACAAAAGTAACACAACATGTAAGATCTGTGTAGATGGTGCATTGAAGATAAAGCATACATAATTTGGCTATAGAGCGATACCAAATTGCAAAGAAAACATTCCTTTATCAAGTCCCACGTCTTTTACCATTACACTTACACATCTCAACAAACGACTCCTTAAAAGTAATCTACAAAGAGAAGAGTAACCTGTCGAAGGAAATACACTTTCGTCTCCCCTCTGTACATGCGTGTATTTATAATAAATGTGTGAGATAGTGCCAGAATTATTTACGGTCAGAGGTTAGATCAATAAAATTACTAAGTGTAATAAACAGAAGATAGATAGGTAGTGGTACTATTCTAGAAATATTTATTTCAGGTAAAACGTCAAATTAAAATTCCAATGTGTAATAGACAGGAAGATCGGGTAGGAAAGACAAAATAGGATTATAATTACAAGAAAACTCGTCAGCAAGGGGAGAAAGCAAAGGGGTATATAGTTCGATAACAGAATATCTGATGAATTCTCGACATTTAGCCCCATTTGAAAAGTCCTTCAAAGCCACATACAAGATCCGATCCAAACTAACAAAGGGAGTGAGATCAAAACATCTAGGAATAGCTGAAGCACTGGCGATCCAAAACCTCAGTCCTACTCTATGATATACGCTCTTTCCTCGAGGATTCGGAAGATATGCAGCGAAGAAGTGATTGAAGAAGAACTGCGTGATCTCCGAAAAACCCTGATGGAAAACGGTTTCCCGTCCAGGTTCATAGACAAGAATCTCAAATCTAAGAAGACTTCCGAACAAGTCCAATCCGTTCCAAAGAAAATACTTCTGCTTAATCTAGAATTCAAAGGTGATATTGAAGCAGAAATCCTTCGTAAACGCCTCTCCAAATCGCTGAGGAAAACACACTTCACCGCGAGCCTACGACTGACGTTCTTCTGCAAGAAACTGTTCAGCCAGAACGCGAATGACAAGCTGTCGCATTGGTCCACCTCAACGTGCATATACCAGTTTACTTGCTCTTGTGGAGCTGAGTAAATCGACCGTACCATGTGCCAACTTGAAAAACGCGCCACTACCTATTTTCTGTTTATTACACTTAGTAATTTTAGTAATCTGACCTCTGACCGGAAATAATTCTAGAACTTTCTCACACACTTGTTACAAATACATGAATGTACAGCCCAGTTGATGACTTAGTCGAAAAGAAAATTTACTTCGCTGCAACCGTCTTTTTAATAATTCCTATGATCTAATGTGTATATTCCGTGATTTAAATTATTTATAAATAGCACTTTTGTTACTTATGCGCGGTGGCTTTTTTATGCCCGGGCCTAATCTTCCTTCTTTTTTTAGCCTTACTACCGCTAAGTCAAGGCGAGGTTTAGGAGCGGATCGGCAGGGAGTCGAAATACTCCCCCCCCCCACCGACAAGTGCCTAGCCTGCGGACATTCTAGCACCCCTGAACCACAGATACTTTTCTAGCAATATATGAATTACCTCTAAATCTTTCTTTTTCACTTTTGGCTTCCATGGTAAACTTTTTCCATCCGTGTATAAATTTGCCAGACCAGGTAGAACAATTTGAGGATTTGGATTTGATTGATTCAAGTTGGATGAAGAAAGATAGTCGGGTGTTGTTGTGTCAATATTATTATTAATCGTCGGCGTCGTCGTAGTGTTAGGCAGTTGATATTTCAACAACACTGTATTCTCTCCACTATTATCGTTGGATTCACATGATACAGGAGAACTTGGTCTAGGCGTATCAAAACCAGAAGTAATTCTGTCTGTTATTGAAACATTTCCTGTGGTGGTGGTGGTGGTGGCTTGATTACTATTGACAACTGGTGGTTTAGACGAATCAGCTGAATAAGGAAATGTCACTGTGGTTAGCACAGATGGTTTCTGCTGTTGCTGTTGTTGCTCGAATGCTGCACGACCACCAGCTAGACAACCTTGTCTAGGAGCTTGATTTGCTAAAGTGAAAATAAACAGATATTACGTTAATCAATATGATTATAGATAAGAAAAATACCTGCGAGTCCTATGCTTAGTGATATATTACGAAGTTGTGACTAACCACCATTTTCGATTTCTAACTAACGAACATTCTGTACAAAAATTGAATTCCATTAAACCTAATTACTCCTCTCTGGACAATTTAGAAGCGCTATTTATCAAGTGTACAACATAATTACCCACGATATGAGCAACTGACATGAAATGGAAGCAGCATCAATGTTGCGCGACCGTAGATCCCAGAGGAGAACTGTTGGAGGCCAGTCACACACGACCTGATTGAAGTGGTCTTTTGGAGTTTTCTCCGTATTAATAAGATCTTACTGCTGACTAAAGGACTGCCACACAGAAAGTCGGGATGTACAAATTTCGGGGTCGACCTTTTCTAATGCCCCTCCCTTCCCAGAATGGAGGGGCATCTGAGGGAAAAACCTTACAGCTGTTAAATGCGTATTTGCCAACAGCACGAATTCGCCAAAAAGCCCCTCCCCCACCTCCCAACATAGTTTAAAATGACTAACACCATGATAGTAACCGCTTTTAATCTACCCAATATCCAGGCGACCTTTTCAGCATAGTAGGACACCTGTAGGAACATCAGTTCCAGCCAACGTAGCTCGTTGGGTTATTCGGATATGCGCGTTTCACCATCACGTCGATGTAGCGGCTATCGATCCAGTGTGACAACTCTTAACTCTTTTTCAACCTAATTATGTTTCAGGCATTCGACGAGGAAGGCAATACCTTGGCATGCCATAGCGCAGAATAATATTGACTATAAGTGCCATTAAAAATTTCAGTTTAAATTATGCTAAAACCAGAGTGTAATCGAGCAACAGCATTACATGCCACTCGTATTCATCATTAAAAACCACATGAAAATTCACTCTACCATATACATAAGGACTATCTCTGAAATAACAGCTAGAATACTAGTATTGTTTGAAATAGATATAACACACAAACCAGCCAGCACAATGACTTCATTCGATAATTGCGCAAACCAGAAGACCCAACAGAAAAAGAAGATAAGACCAGCACCATTTACAAAATAATTTGTATCAAGTGAGACAAACACTATATTTATCGCAGTGGGCGTCGCCTTCGAGTCCAGATCCAAGAACATAAATTGGTTGTAAAAAAACATGATACATATTTCTTTTACATCGATGCATGTAGATAATTACGAAGACGGATTTCAATTGGGATAATGTGGAAATGTTTAATAGAGGAAACACCAAAAATGTAGTCAGGGAATTTTTAGAAGCCTGGTGTACATAAGTGAATCAACCAGCGATTAACCAACACATCAATATAGACCAAATTTACCAGCTAATAAAAAGTAATTCATCACATGACAAGAAAGTTCTAATTCAAAGTCAATAAAAAATTATCAATAGAGACTTAAATTAACAGCAAATCACGACGGTAGTTGTCAGGAGAAGATACTATTATATCATCATTCATTTCATGATAAAACCTGAGCTGAAGATGTTGGTCTAGAAGGCGGACAACGAAAGCTTCTCAATTTAAATCAACCAGCTCCTCAGAGAACACAACCGAAACAAAATAAATGTACTCATTTCAATGTTACTCATTTCTGTAAGGATCGGAAACTTGGTTATGCATCACAAAAAACAGCATTTCCAACTGACTACTGCAAACTTTTATCAACAGCTTCATGCTGAAAATCAGATGCCAAGCCAGAAAAGATAAGAAACAATGAATTCTGAAAATGAACCAATCAAGAATCGATTCTCCAACAAATACCTGAAGCAAAATGGCGACGGAACGAAAACACACTGAGGAGACCACTGGGTGACATCGCATGCCAGGTCATCGCTCGAGTAGAACCCGGAATAAGAAACGACAAGTTGGGCATGTGTACGGGGGTGAAACATAGATGAAACCGCCACCTGAGGAGGAGCAGATGAAAGCTTATGGGAAATGGTCAAGCAAGCTACAGATGACTGCAGAGAATAGGTGAAAAATGGAGACGTACTGTCGAAACCCAAGGTTCCACTCAGACAGATCCCAAGGAGGGATAATAATGATGATAATAATAAATGCTAGCGAGGTATGATGAATACAAAATACACCACATACATTGATTCAATACTGGATGTCGATTGTTATTCCGTGGTATTCTTGACAGCACTTGATCTGTTGATACAGCCGGTGGAGTATTAGCCCGAACTCTGCGTATCACATGTGTAGAATCCTCAGACAATGGTGGTAACCCGTAACGAGCACGTGCTTGATTTTTACGCACGAATAAACTGCTTAATGGACCTAATGTTATCTAAATATTTAATTTTTTTGTAAAAAAAGGGAGAGAACGGAGTAGTAAGGTGAATATGATGAGGATAGTAATAATAATAATAGTACAATTACACAATAAAATGAAGCAAAATGATGGTAAGAATGTTACTCTTGCGGTCATGGCAAGGCAAGTCACTGTATGTAGTGCTTTTAAATTCAATTCAGAGACTCGGATTCAGATCCTGAATGGCTAGTGATTCAGCTATATGACGCATAATAGATGGAGTATTCAAAGCCAATATGTATTTATCTAGATGACACTTTACATTATGTAATACACACTTTCGAGAACAAATTTTATCAGTAACTATCTGTCTGATTCGTCTTATGAATTCTTTGTTAAATAGAAGCTTTTAAAAATGACTAGTCTGAAAGAAAATTTTCTTAGCTGTTCACGTGAAACTCTTCACCACTGGAACACTGTGTTTGGGTTGGAAAGTGATTAGTAATTTTTAAATTGTGAAATTAATGACCAGTTCGATTAAGTAGTTAGCCAGAAATCGAGTGATTTGAACTGATTCGAGTGTCTGAGCCGAGTCAGACCCGATACACCATTGATTATTATTATTATTATATTATTCCCTTGTGGTCCCTGTGTAACATAAGTCTTCAATAACACATCTACACTTTGTTCTCTTTGGTGTTGTCCTCTTCATCTGAGTTCATGATTGCCCAGAATCTCTCATCTCCTCCTCCAACACACACGATTTCCTCTATGTTACCTTCGCACCGACGACTCACTCGTCGCTTCCCATTCCACTACCAATACAGCGATAACCTGCATTACACGCGATGTCGTTCGACGGCCTCCTCAATGTATGCCCGATCCACCTCCATTTTCTCCTACATATTTGTTGAGCAATCGGCTCTTGGTTGGTTTGTAGCCAGCCATAGTTTCTTGTTGTTGATTCTTTCTGGCCATTTGATCTTCAGTATGAAGCCAGTAAAGGCAACTGTTAATGAAAGTCTGCAACCTTGAAGGAAATGCTTTCTATGATGCTGGTGCCAAGTTTCTGACACATATAGAAGAACTGACTGATTTCACATTTGTGTTGAACAGAATCCAAATCTCGTACTTTATGCTGACACTGAGTGCAAAAGATTTCCAAATTGGTTTCACGTTGATGAAGGTATATACCTTGCCTTTCCGATTCTGACTTTGACATCTTCATCCCTTCCACCAGTACTCGAAACAATGCTTCCTAGATAAGTGAAGAAAATTATTATTATTATTGCTCCCTTGGGTTCCTAGTGGAACATAGGGCTTCAACTGCACTTCTCCATTTTCTTCTGTCTTCTGCTATACTTTTCGCCTGCATCCATGTTAATCCATATTCTTTCAACTCCTCTTCACACGATCTCCTCCATGTCACCCTTGCACTGACGTCCCACCGGCCGCTTCCCTTTCGGGTTCCACTCGAGGGCTTGGCGCGCGATGTCACCAGCGGTCTCCTCAGCGAGTGTCCGATCCATCTCCACTTTCTCCTGCATATTTGTTGGGCGATTGGTTCTTGCTTTGTTTGTTCCCATAATTCCTTGTTGGTGATTCTTTCCGGCCATCTGATCTTCAGTATTGAGCGAAGACAGTTGTTAATAAAGGTCTGCAGCCTTTTGGAAATATTCTTTGTGAAGAAAATAACCTCTGTCAAATCTCTCCCGTTGGTGATTTATGCTGTTTGTTGTTGTTGTTGCTGTTAGTTGGTTGGTTGTCTTCAATCACCTCCGTCTTTTCTGTGTTCATCTGCAGTCAGTCCTGTTTTCGCTGCCAGTGTCTTCAGCCAGTTTGTTGGTTTTTGCTTGCATGTCTTCGAGTTTGTGTAACCTTAGACATATATCATCTGCGAAATCCAGTACTTCTAGAGTCTTCTTATCGGTCGGTGGCACAGTGGTTAGGACTCTCGCCGACCATGTACATGGTCCGGGGTTCGAGCCCACGCCGACGCATACCTGATATCTATGGTCGGCCTGCGAAATTTTGGGCTACCGATATCCACGCTGAAAATTCCACACTTGTACCAAAAATACGGTGTGAAATCAAGCTGTAATCAAAAATGAAATGAAAAATGAATTCCTATCTCCTCACTCCCAACGCACAGTCTGACGCATAATCCAGTCCAACACAATTAAGAATATCATCGGTTATAATAGGCAGCAAGCTTGTCTTGCTTCTCTATTCACTTCCAACACGCCTCGATGAGTTTCCCATTGTGGATCACCTGACACATGGCATTCTTACATAGCCACATATTGAATGAGGTCGATAAAAACTTGCGGATCACCGTAGTGTTGAAGGAGTTTCCAAATTAATTCTCGGTCAACGTTGTCTGTTGAAGGCCCCAAAACAAGCGAAACAGCCGTCCGGTGTTTAGATCACCTGACTGGTTTTGTGAATTCTTTGTTAAATATAAATACGATTGTACAGCTTTTGTAAATGAATCATCACAACGATTTTAAGGTATTCATTGATGCATACACATTGAAAAGTAATAATTATTCACTGAACAACTTACAAGTAGAACTTTCCACAATAATAGTAAAACTTTTTTCATTGGAAAATGTGGAGCAAGACCACTGCAAAAACGATAAACCATATCGAAGAGAACAACAGTCAGTGTGAGTTCACCATCTTTTCCAATAGGTGAAGCTATCAAAAACAATAATAATAATAATAATAATAATAATAAATAACAGACAATAACAATAACAATTATTAATTGATAAAACTGGACAAATCATCAATACGCATTGAAAGGTCTAATAGGATAAGTGTAGTGTAGTTAAATTGTGGTGATGTGATACAGACAATGCATTCCTACGAATTATTATTCTCACAGTAAGAATCATTGTATATTTGTTGGTGTTAACGTCTGAATACTGCTCCCACAGTTTAATACTGCGTTAGCAACAGAATACTATATGCATATTTAAACATTCTATTTCGTGTTGTTTAATGTAAGCCAAAATCACACGCTCAGTGATTGGTGAAAGAATATAAATAAACCGTATAGGTATAAATAGCGGTTTATCAATTGAAAAGATACCTTGGCTTCTTTGTCTTGACTTCTGCTGTTACATTCGGTGTCGCTGCCTGCCGACAAATGAAAAGCCTATGCCCTGCAGTTTTGGAAGAAAGAAACACATGAATCTGCTTGCAGGACTTCGAGGCTCTTGTGGAGTTAAATCTCGTTCAAGAGCCGTCAGCGAAAAGGCTGTCACTTGGAACGCTGCTGAGAAGTCGGGTGAAGTGTTATGTACTGCTGAGTGGTTAATAGAGTTTTCCCCGTCGCCAATTATGTTATGTACTCGTCGAGTAGTTAATAGTCCTGACGCGGAAAGAGGGAAATCAGAAGACCACCTCGTTCACGATGATACTTGTAGTTTCCAAACAAGGAAAGTAAATGTCTGTCACACAAGTGTGTGAGTGAAATGGTACGTAGTGTACGAACTCTGTAAACAAGTATACAAAACAAGAGCATATATGAAAATGGCTAATACACATGAACCAATAGAACAGTCATCTTACCGTGATTGGTTGTAATGTCATGTGTAACAAGGTCATACATGTTTATTTATTTAGTGGACAGACAAAAGCATATTGTTAGTTATAATGAAATATCGATCCATATAAACATAGCAAAATATAACAGACTGTCAAAACAAGGTAGAACACCATGTGACTACACATCATGAAGGCAGCATAGTGTGAAGCGAAACACGGACGAATATGTGCCGGGGTCACGCAAACTACTTCCAAAGTGGGAAGGACCATACATGGTCACCGTGAAACGCGGTCACGTATAGACCATCAGAAGTGCAACCGACGAGAGGTGCCTGAACGTTAGGGAGCTCCGGAAATGGATACAGCAAGACAAGCAAATAAAGACGCCAGCACCAAGAAGATCGGAACACATTCAGACCAAGTTTTAGTTCGATCACTACCAGCTCTTTCCTAACCTGTTTAATCCTGTCAGCTAACACTGCCGATCGAGGAAGGAGATCGATCGATGGCTAGACATGCGCAGCAACATATATCCCAACCATCTCAACAGATGTAACTTCGCAAACTCGTCGATTGATGTCCCCTCCTTAGCTAGCACTCGATCGAAACCTAACCTCAAAATTACTCACATTATATCACTTAACACAGGATATAAAATGCAGACACCTATGATCAAAGACAGCTAGTCGGGCTTTACATATCTTCTACTTTCAATGATCATTTATATCTCATTCACAGCCGTATAGGAGGACGGAGTGGACTGCTGAGCAGTACACACATGGTTTGATCAATATTCGGATATTACATCTACTCCAGAGGTGGGGTAAGTTGGCTCACACCAAACGAGTCTATTGTATCTGTGCTGAGATTTTGTCAGCGATAAACCCTCTGGAGTTGGCTGATGCAGCTTCTAAAATAAATTAAGTGGTCAACACACTCCACCAGCCACTTCACTGCCTATTTTTATGCTAGGAATCGATGTAGTCCAGTCAGTCTTGTAGCATCATCTTATATTTGACAGGAGCGCTGGAATGGCATGCCAAACATCCTAAAATCGCTGCCCAAGCTGTTCAGAAGACTGCATTTTGTCAACGTCTTCACCTAGGAGGTAAGACTATACCATCTGCATATTCCAAGTCAACGAGATTATTCACTGGTAGCAAGTCAATCTCTAAGCCACTAAAGTCGGTTAGGGTTAAGTTTATTAGTACATGGGGATAGTGGTGGGCATCCCGGACGGACACCGCAGGTTGTCATCACTATAAATGACAACTCTCTGTAAGCTCTTACACGACTGTGTAAGTTCGAGTAGAGGGCCTTGATTAGTATTATCACTGGTCAAAACATAAAGAGAGTTAGACTGTATTTCAGTCTGTGGGAACAGTTGATAAATAGGTTAATTAACTGAGTGAATAAAATAACTTTAACAAAACATAATAAGCAAGAAGTAATTTATCCTAAATGTATAAGGCATATGTATTTAAGTAACACTTATTTAAGATATTCTGAGCAAACACACGCGTACTTGTCACATGAATATCTCTTACACACATATTCATCATTTTTAAGATATGAGAAGTTAGGTAAGTTTTTTGACAAGGCGGCTTTCAGTTTCTACTTAGATATGCCTTTCAGTGCTATTTCAGAAGACTGGGTGTTTAGTAAGTCACAAAAATTACCAGAAAAGTCAACAACCATATTTGCGTCTATATATATCATCTTTCTGGATACCAAAACTTCGCGTGCGTTCACTGATCAATCCCTTTACTTATTCCAGTATCAATATAATACTAAATATAAAACATGACTTCAGAATAGGAGAATGACACACCTATCTAAATTTTTTAACTACCTTAACAAAGATTTTACAGATTACATAAACAGTAGATAAATATGCTTGAACGAAATTCCAATTTAGTTAAATCCCTTGCCATTCGGATCCAATGCATCGGTAGTCCTGACACACTAGAAGCAGAGCTAGATTTTCTGATAAGCATATCAAACCAAAAGTTCAGAGAAACGAAACATTACCTGTTTGTTCCAAAAGTAAGAAACTCTACATGAACCTAGATCTTGAGGGGGATTTAACTTACGACAGCAATTTTATCATCTTTTAGAGGAATATTCTTCACATCAGCGCTAAACATAGAGTTCTCTAGTTATCCATTGGTCTGCAGAAGCCTGAAAGACAATATCTCGCATCTTATCACTTCTATGTGCATACGCCAGTTCGCCTAATACTGTGGAGATAGGTATATTGGCCGTTCGACGTGTATCCTGTCTAAAAAAGCTTCAAGCATACTATCTCACATTATTGCAGAAAGGTAAAAGTGGTTTTATAATGAGTGTGATAACTGAACACCTCGTCAACACTCATCATTCCACCATTTTCCATTGGGTGTCAGTTGTTCTTTAGTTTAATTTGCATTTACGGTTGACTCATTATTTTGGACTGGAATGTTCAACCTCTGTTGGCACGATGACAGTAATAAAAGAGGTGGTAGTGCAATGAGAGGGAATACTGTTACATCCATTCGACTGCAAGACTCCTTCAAAGTATTCTTCTACAAAGTGAAGAGTGACCAGTCAAAGGCAATACACTTTCGTCTCCTGTGTAATGTTGAGGCTCTAGTCATATAGATAGATGAACCGGAGCTATGCACACAAAATGGAATTACTGAACCAACTTCTATTACCATGGTAACAACCTTGTTGATTTCTACTAACTACTCATAACTCTTGTATTTTCTTAGAACTCCTACGCGATACCATATTTTCCTTTGTTTCTATATGCATCCTGATCACTACTCATTCATTCATTAAATTATCCATCTCATTACGTAACCCTGGTACGCTTATTCCCACTCCATTTTATACATTGACTAACATAAACAACCATGATAGTGACAACTCAACACTTTTGTTACTATCCTCTTTCATGAAAAAGTTGTCGATGAGTAGGATTGTACAGCTGAAGAGAGTAATGAATTCGCTGCAGAAAGATACTCTTCTCTGAACTATACTTGTTTTTTGTTTTCATTAATGTCTGGATGGGGATTATTATTGATAAAAATACAAATACACAAGTGTACATTACCTAAATCTTCAACGAATTGTTCTCTTAACTTCGCCATTGGATCTTGATTGGTGGTGTCAGTTGATGATGTGGGTATATTTCGCCTATCTAACGAACTAGTCTGTTGTTGTGTATGCTCTGTCAGCATACCATCACGGACAGTTTCTACCATAATATATAGAATAGATAATAATATTCGAAGATCAGCACAATCTTCCAGTGTACATTCTGATTGTCGAGTTGAACTAACTGCAGAAACTTGGCCTGCATTATCATTTGTTGATGCTTGTACTTTATTCACTCCACCGCCGGTATTACTTCCAGTTGAGTTTGAAGCCCATGAACTAAAAGAAAGGAAAAAATAAGCATGAATAAGTTACAGGATTTCATCATGAACTGACATTGGTTAGAGAACCATTGGAAAACCTGGGAGTACTGGACAGCTGTTTCGTCAGCCTAGTTTGGGACTCTTCATCAGTACGCACCCACCGCCACGGTTCGAACCCAGGATCTTCTGGTTACAAGGCGAGCTCGTATACCATTAAGCCACTGGGACCCGATCCAATTGTCAGTCCATGAATCCTAACTTCTGCCAATTCACGACATAGCGCGATCTCCAGCTAATGTCTTCGGCGAGTATTTGTCCTCACACGCGACCTGCTGCACCCTACTGGTCACGACTTCTCACTAGAACCCCAGGTAACTACCTACTTGAATAGGGCAAGTTGCTAGTGAGCATCTCATTGTAGTTGTTGTATAATGTTGTTGGTGTAGCCAAGCAGCATTCATGATTAAGGCGTCCATTACGTCCAACATTAGCGTCCTTATCCTATTGTATTTCAATCTCAGTGTGTTAATGCGTAATCAGGTTACTTGTTCATAATATTTGGCAACGGAGTTGTTGGCTTTTCTTCAATGTGGACAAAGTTTTGGATGAACCAGCTAATTCCCGAAAGGAAACCAATGCAGTAGACCAGACCTCTTTAAACTCCAGCACCAACCTCTGGCCCCACACCCCGTTGTCCTACCCCACCACCTCAAACGTCCATCGTCCTAGTCACTCATACAATAGCAGCTGACATCAAAAGATGACACCTCTATCATTCTGCTGGCTTTATGAATCGTGGCATTTCGTCAAATCTTGTGCATATAATAAGCAACACCGATGCTAAGACTACAATAATGTTAGACACAAAGATGGTTTTAGCTATAAGTATCATTGATATAAGAATAAAACTTTTTAGCCAACAATACACACACACACATCGACACTCACGACAGCCATCCTTGAACAGTCACCTCGAATCAAGCCGCACCTGCCCTCCACAAGTTCGTTCACCACATAATGTAATGGAATCAAATGATTACATTTATTTATATTTAAAGCAGGATATGAACCTTTTCAATAGTCAGCATAGGAACCTACTAATTATATTCACTGGGTGGCTGCTTTATAGATCACCACTTAACATGGTAATAATCCTGATTGAATTCGACTCTCACATCTCTTATAGAACATAATTACGTCTATAAGATGTGGTGAGTACTACTGAGGGATTAGGCATAGAGATATTTTGACGAGGAGAACAGCTCATTCGATAAGTTTGTGAGGCTATATCAACTGAGATGGTTATAACATGTGTTGCGCATGCCCAATGTCACTTTCCTCAACACAGTGTCCACCGACATGGATTTAAGCTGGAAAAGATTTAAAGGAGGTCGATCACACACCAACACCTGGGATTAATTCATGAAATCTATTGACAGTTGATTCGAGCCATATAGAGAGGTGTAAACTGACTGGTTCAGGAACCCGAGAGGCTAAGAAACAATGGCTATGGAGGCTGTTGGTGTAATATGGCTGCACTTTTGCACAAAGTGCCACGTTGAAAGTCAGTTAATCAGACAATAACGAACTAATTGACTTAGCAAATATTATTTATTATGCTGTATTTAATGCAGCAATAATTCCCATTCAGATACTAAGAAGACAAAAGAACGAGAGAAAATTTTCGTTTAGATAAATTCCTCTCCCGGCTCTATAGTTATATTCACATATATATTTACATACATAGAATATTGTAGAATAATCATCATTAACAATATTGGTGGGCTTTTTAAATAATACCGATTATAGCGAAACCATTCATTCAGGCATCTATAAAACACAAAATAATTGAGCAAAGAATATTCTTTTCAATAATTTCCTCTTCTGGCTCTACAACTATATGTATGTTTATATACATCACCCTGTGTGGTTAAGGAAAGGACAAAGAAAAATCTATTCGTAGTGCTATTCTATCTCACTCATCTTGTGGATACAGAACACAAGATTGATGTTAACCAGGCTTTAAGGTTCAGTTACCGCATACCAACGAATCTCAATTTCGCCCTAAGAGTACTATTACCAAATATTGTTGAGGCTGTTGAGATCCATATTAAGAAGCCTAATTTGTGCATCGAAAAGAAGTTATCTCTGACATTATCCTCACCTTGGCCATTTAGGTTTGAATGATACTGAATTTTTGTGAAAATTTCCTAATTTTAGTTTATATTCTATTTGCTACTATATTTTTATTATTATTATTATTTAAGCATCTTTAATCAATTGTAATTCCATTGATCTTGCTTTACAAATGGATATTATTTAAAAAGCACTAATATTGATATTGACTACTATTCTAGAACATTCTGTGTATATAAACATGTATATATAATTGTAGAGCCAGAAGAGGAAATTATCTTTGCTCAATTATTTTGTGTAATATCGATTAGTTAAGATCAGTGGAATTAAAGTTCAAGAAAGACACATAAGTTATAAGAGGCATAAAAATGTAATAATAAATAGAATATCAAATAAAATTATGGAAATCTCTGCAACAAATTAATGATAGTTAAAACCTCGATAGCCAGCGGGTAATTGTCTTCACCTAGCAAATGTTTAATATTAATAATATTAAGCTCTTTATTAAGACATTCATCATAGCAGATTGCCGTTGTTCTGTGGACCAAACACCTTATTAGATTGCGTTTGCATTTCAAAGGGGTATGAAGCCGAAAAAATGAGTATACTGACCAGTTGATGTAGGTTTCTCAGCATAACCATAGAAATTCACCGACGAGAATATGGATCCGATGCCAAGGCAGGCCAAAGTAGCAACAGCTCCGAAAAAAGCCTTGATGTTAACAAGGCTTACAAAGTCATCTACCGCGCATACCAACTAATCTTAATTTTACCTCAACAGTCCGTCTGTCACATATTACTGAGTCTGTCGGAATCCACACTAAGCTTAACTTCTCTATCCAAAATAAGTGGGTTCAGACACTATCCTTACCCCGCTGGCCATCAAGGTTTCAATTATCCTTAATTTGTTGTGGAGATTTCCTTAATTTTATTTGACATTCTATTCACTATTACATTTTCATGCTTTTTATAACTTGTGCATCTTTCTTGAACTGCAATTCCACTGATCTTAACGAGTCGATATTATTTAAAAAGCGCACCAATATTGTTAATGACGATTATTCTAGAATATTTTGTGTATATAAATATTTATGAATATAATTGTAGGGAGGGAAGAGAAATTTATCGAAAAGGATATTCTTTGTTCGAACTTTCTTTTGTCTTTCAAATATTTTATTCAGTTTGGGAGGCTAATGACTACCATAGAAATCTCCTAGATATAACGCCAACCCATATCGGAACTTACACACACACACACACACACACACACACACACACACACACACTAGATATGCATACGGTATTCACAGGAATACCAGTTTCTCAGTATCTTATATTCGAAAAGCGCACATAAACGCCTAATAATATCCAAACAGTCATGAAAATGAGATTTCAGTGACTAAATTAAACTCAACAGCAACCTACCTACCTACCTACACTGTGTACTTATTATTACTACAATTAAATAATTACCTCGACAGAAGATTACAAGCGTTATTTAACAACAAAAATATATAAGAAAATCTGGAAAAAGGCCATTGAACACGACCACCTTAACACCACTACAGAAACAACAAAGACAACATATTGCTGTTAATCAAATAACTTGATTCTCACTGTCAAAAGCCTTTTTATTCTCACTTTAGTTTTAGAATAAGCTCATAATTTAAGAAGAGTGAAAAGAGAACGACTCGATTCAATAAAATGCCGAAAAGAAAAAGAAAAATTGGATGTAAGGGGTGATTTCATTCTTTAGAAACTTATCAGCTCTACAGCATTTGTCGCAAACTGATTACCCCAATTACAAGGGAGAATCGACGCCAGCTACTTCTTTTATGAAGTATGTAGTTAATTCCCTCGGAGCCTTCCAACTAGAATGAGACACAACTAACTAGTTTCATGATAGATTTATCAAAAATGTTTCAACGAGATTCAAAAAGTGACTTATAAGGACTGTTGGTCTTGTTACATTGAGAA
The DNA here is from genome assembly GCA_944472135.2 of Trichobilharzia regenti. NCBI lineage: Eukaryota > Metazoa > Platyhelminthes > Trematoda > Strigeidida > Schistosomatidae > Trichobilharzia > Trichobilharzia regenti. The sequence goes on along the minus strand of OX235265.1, from coordinate 23,777,970 downwards.
TTACAGGATTGATAATAAGTTAATATCAGTTAGAAAACCATTTGAAAGCTAGCCAGGGAGTACTGGACAGTTGTTTCATCCTAGAGTTCGGGAAGCACCGGAGTTCGAACCCAGGACCTTCCGGTTTCGAACGAGGCGAGCTCGTAGATCATTCACAACCATTGAGGCTTGACCAAGCGGTGAATGAATTCCAACTTCTATCAATTCGCGCAAACGCCAGCCAGTGTCAAAGGCGAGTAACTGTCCTTCTGCCTACTTTGCTAAGGGAACTGACAGTAGGTGGAAGACACAGATGACTGAAAAGAGACATGTCAGTCAACAGATATGATGACAGCACTCCAGTACTTGGTATTTTTGACGGTTATAAGCACGTGCTACTGGTGAAGAATCCAAAACGAAGAAACCACCATTTAGTGCACTTCAATTTCCAGTGGGTTTGTTCTCTAATTGATATCAGTTTACAATTCAAATAAAATACTTTCCACTCAAATAGTTTTCAGTTATCAAGAGTTGCTTTGCAAAGATTCGATCGGTTTCAAGTTTTATCACTAACTGACTTCAGTAAGGGAATCACTGAAAACAACTTAGGGAGTACTGGACAGCTGACGCCAGTACGCATCCATGACACAGCCATCTCACTCCCACCGGATTCGAACCACGGACCTTCAGGCTACAAGGCGAATTCGTCGACCACTTGGTCACTGAGAAAGAAGAATCCAAAGGCTCATGAGTCTTAACTTTTTAAGTGTTGGTTTGTAGGGATTTGATTGGTTACAGGATTTTCATCATGAGCTGACATTAGTTAGAGAACCATTGGAAGAGTCCCGAACTAGGACGAAACAGCTGTCCAGCACTCCCAGGTTTTCCAATGGTTCTTTAACTAATGTCAGCTCATGATGAAAATCCTGTAGTCTTAAATTTTGCTGAAGAATCCCCAAAAGAGACGAAACAACTATCCAGTAGTGCCTGCTGGTTTTCAATGGTTCTCTGACTGGATATTAATCCATGACCAAACTTTAAACCTACATGTATACACACATATAATCATAACTTACTCATAATCGATTTCATACAACAATAGGGCTGTAACAGCTTGTAATACACCTGCTTCAATGCATAAATAAACATTATGTCTAGCCCAGGTTATTTGATCCTCTTCTAATTCACAATCACCAAAATTACCCTGTAATAAGTAGAGTAATGAACGTGTAGCTTTTTGACGAGTTAAACGATCACCAGACTCTAAGTAATACAACAATCTTTGAATATGTGAATGACGTTCTGCATTACTAGCTTCAAACCATTTCACAGAAACTGAAATTTGAAAATAATAATGACAATATAGTGAGGGAAACAATTTCAAATAATTAAAATATACTAAATTGTGCGAAGCCATATACAGAGAACATCAGTGCTGGAGATACTTTCAGAGTGATTAAATATGTACACATCAGCTCTCTATTAGGTGCGTCGGTGGCACAGTGGTAGAATGCTCGCCAACCACGCATGTAGTCCGGGGTTCGATTACCCGGCCAACGCACTACTTTGCCTGGCTAAGCCAGTAAGAAGACTGGTAAAGAGGGAAGGTTGGTCATGATGCTAGCGACCCCCCCAAAAACAATATCACAAGTAAAGAGTTTTATACAAAAACAATCTTTAGTAAAAATAAAAGAAACGTATAGAAGTAGTTTATGAAAAGCTATCACCTACCAAATTTACGGAAATAATATTGAAAATAAAAACGATTAATTCGAAACTCAGGCTCCTCTGAATAACTATATAGTTCTACATAAGTAATAGAAAGACAAAAAAGAAGTTAGATTTATACAGTATTACCAGCTATCTCCACACTGTATTCATCAGCATCGTTGTAAACAAAATCTATGTCTGTGTTTGGTTCTTCAATTGACTAAAAAGAAAATTACACACATTTCTCAATTAACAAGACTTACCACATCTTCTTTCTTATCATTATCTTCAAGGATATCATCCATTACTGTAAGTCTTTATAAAGAAAGTCTTTAAAAAAAAAACTTACTAATCAAATAATTTATTGTTAAATATGCAAATATGATGAATGAGGATGACTCTTAATGCTCAGTAAAATGTTGCATTAATTTAAGGTGTAAAAAATAGGGAGGGGGAAATTCGGTACGAAATATATAATTTTGTAATGAAGTTGATATGCTCTGTTTATATGATTAGATTTGTTGTAACGGCTTTGCGTAGATTGATTTAGAACTGTAAAATAAAATTAAAGATGACATGTAATATGAAAATATCATGTCTAGCAAATCTGTACACATAAGAGTTATGCTTGAAATCATCTCATTTTTATCTGAACTGTTCCATTCAGCTGTGAAGTGATTTAGGGATGTGTGAATAAACTTTTATTTATTAAAAACACAAACTGTACATTATGCGCGCCAAGAGATGTGCCACACTAGTTTGTACGACGGTTAGAATATTGACGGTTAGGACTCCCTGATCGAAGTAGATGGTTGTCTTAAGGGACCACCTCCTGAGCCTCTCTCTTGAAGTCGTTTCTGCAATGCAGTAGGACAACGATTCCATGGTTCGTGGCGACCGGAACAGGTTCACACGCCATTTGATCCGGTGCTTCGGTGGCACAGTGGTTAGCACTCTCGCCGACCAAGCACATGATCCGGGGTTCAATGGCCTGCCGACGCACACCTGCTATCAATTGTCGGCCTGCTGAATTTGGGCTACCGATATTATATGCTGAGAATTCCATAGTTGTACCAAAAATACGGTGCGGAATCAAGCTACAGTCAAAATAAATTAAAATTCTAGAGTCCATTTACACCGTATGTTTGAAATCAGGGTTTTCTAGTTCCCCTAGGTAGACCTACATATCCAGCAGTTCGGCTGTAAACGCCATATGTTCACCGCTACTGAATATGGGATCATTATGATTTTAATTAACTATAGTCCTCAAGATGAATTTAGAATTTGGACAAATGTACTACATTTCACACTGACTAGACTAACAGTTAATTTATAATAAACAGGTAAGTGAAGTTTTTCTCAACGAATTTATATGTCTGGCTATGTAGTTTTCGTGAATTGAATTAAATTAAATCACTAACCAAATAACCAAGTTTAAACGACTTGGTGAAAATACTCACTAGAAGCTATTGGCTATTCACACTTAGAAAGCCAACACATAGTATTATATAACAGAGCTTTCCAACACGTCTCTCGCGTATTCAGAAACCGGATTACTCTATATCAGTTATTTGAAAATTACATCATTTGATTTGAACTAAACCACCAAGTAGCCTGTCGTATAGACTCCTTAGGTCATACATAAGTCTATTAACAACAGATTAACATACAGGTTCTCAACTTTGTTAATATTCGGATGAAAGGGAGAAATATAACAGCTAGGATGACAGCCGCACATTCTCCAGCCATGCTCAGTGTTTTGTTATCCGTCGTACATATTACTCGCTGTACTAACGGCTGGTTATCTGACAGTAGAGACAATGAAACTGTTTTGTTCTTCGTTATTACTCCTCCTTTGTCTCACCCCTCTGCTCACAGTTTCTATTATGCTTTTCTTATACTTTCTTCTCTTGCTTCGCGTGCTACACGGAGTGTGGCGACTTGAACTTCCGCACATTTGTGCAAAGTTCTATGTCGAAAACAGACAGACAGACAATATGATATGAAATTTAAAGGTGCATTTAATGTCTTCTCGAACATGTTTAATACCGGACTAAAATTTGAATCTCTGCATTTCAAAAACTACAAGTATTTTCTTTTAGATCTAGAGGATGATACTAATAAACACTGTATGCATACGCATGAATGTAAACTACCATAATCGATTCTGAGACTGATCATCCAGCTTGTGAATAGCAATTTTGACGTCTTAAAGAACGGGTAATCTGCATTTACATACGAGAATCATACTAGGGCTTGGTCCAATATGTTAACAAGCCCATCACAGTTCTCTTAACCTAATGCTATAAGATCAAACAATGTATGTTGGAGCAGGCAGTAAATATATAAGTTTAAAACATATTTCATACAGCACAGGCAATGAATGTTTATGAATTGAATTCTCTTTTCCGCCGAAAACTCTAAGCCTAACTTCTACATTGCTTGTGAGACATTCTTAATCTATTAGTTAGCCAAGTAGTACTTTGTTAATGTATTGCAACAGCAGGAGTCGAGATTTCACTTATGAAGACAGGGATTCACTCAAAAAAAGACTACAGATTTAGATCATAAAAGTGAGGTGATTCTGATAAAAAGTGCGTGCATAAGAGTTCGGTGTGATACAACAGTTGAATGTTAAGTCAGAATCACTTGTATCAACTTGAACAGGAACTATTATTTTTTTTTATTTTTTTATTTTTGATTACAGCTTGATTCCACACCGTATTTTTGGGACAAGTGTGGAATTTTCAGCGTGGATATCGGTAGCCCAAATTCGCAGGCCGACCATAGATATCAGGTGTGCGTCGGCGTGGGCTCGAACCCCGGACCATGTGCATGGTCGGCGAGAGTCCTAACCACTGTGCCACCGACGCACACTTCTTCATTTTCGGCACTGACGACAATCCAGCTGAACGTAATCTAATGGTATGAAGTCCAGTACCTACACTGTAGTAAATTTCTTTTATAACACATGAACATTTACGGGTAATCCATTAACATCCACTCACCTCTTCTACCTACCAGCTTTCTTTAATGCAGCAAGGCATTTTATCAGTCTGCTGTTACTAGGTATATGAATAATTTACACAACTCTTTAGGTTATCACTCCCTTATTTCAGAAATATCAATTATCACCAAGCCATGAATATCACCATACTATAATCAGTATACACTTGTGAAAACGTACGATCTGCGTTATTTCGAAACTTTTTAAGTTTTGATGATTCTTGGAGAGATGTAACTTACCAATATTTTTTTTTGATTTACAGCTTGATTCCACACCGTACTTTTGGTAGAAGTATGGAGTTTTCAGCGTGGATATCGGTAGCCCAAATTTTGCAGGCCGACCATAGATATCAGGTGTTCGCCGGCGTGGGCTCAAACCCCGGACCATGAGCATGGTCGGCGAGAATCCTAACTACTATGCCACCGACGCAGCCTACTACTTACCTAACACCAGATCTATCCATGTTGTTCAATCCATTTCACCATTACTTAGTCGAAATTTCGCTTATGTTGCCTATATGAAACTATCGGAAAATGCTTCCACTTAAGTTACTGCGAAATTTGTTTGGTATGAGCTAATTACTCACTCAGAAACACTTGGCATCGTTTAACCTAATCTAGTTATCGGTGTGCTCACAAACAGCTCCTTACAAATACTAGATATTTAGGCAAAGTAAGAAATTTGTATCAAGTTTCTAAATTATACCTCACTTCATAACATTAGGTGCATAAAATAAACTGACAACATAAATCTGGGTAGAAATCATTAAACTTTAGTAGCATGAGATAAAACTATAGTTTAGAGTTGACTAAGTCTTTTCTTTGGTACTAGGATAATGCGTCAGTAGAATCATTTGTAGCCTACACGTTTGTCAGCCTTGATTTTCTTTGGCGAAATGGAGTTTAAAGAAGAAACAAGCTTTTACTTTTTGCTTATTTCTTAAGACCATAATGATATAAAAAGACGAAGTCTAAAATCAATGTATTATCAATTAGAGACAATATCTGAAAGCAACTTATAAATGGGCTCAAAATCATGTAGATGAATTAATAAACTACAATATAAGACAGCACACATTTATTAATGAATAGCATTAACTTCGTGTACATTGTCAACATCACTCCATTTCATGTAGCAGTAACGCTTTTGAGACTTATTTTCACCAGTATTTGCGTTGCGTACCCAACAAAATAAAGCACAAAACTTAGAAACAGTATTTACTGACTTACGTACCGTCCACATTTAAAATACCAGCACCTGCACATCAATTATCAATAGCGAATAGTCCCACTAATACCATTTAAACTTTTTTTGTTGTAAGGGCAAAAATTTTGAGCCATTTGTGACAAAAACCTTTTCTAATAATATGCTCGTTATGAGCCAGTGTAAGCTAACTTCCGAGACACAAATCAACACTAGCGAAGAGGTCGGCGTCGAAGAGCACTGGAACAATAATAATAACAATAATAATAATCACTTTATTCCACAACAATAACAATTTACAGCATGGAATTTTCAGCGTTTCTTTTACATATTGCAATGGTTTAGCTCTGTTTATAATTATATAAATGTATAAAATGTTAAAATATTGATAGTTAATAGGAAAATATAAAAAAATATAAAAAAACCCAACAAAATCACACCATTTCTAGGTCATAGGGAATAATAAATAAATAATATAGCAAATAACACATGCATTAATATGCATCATTTCAATTTATAGTTTAGTTATTGATTCAAAAGTTGTAAAAGTTCTTTTCTGATATTTGTCTCTTCACACAATACTCGTGCCATATGGTACGGTCGAATTTTTATATTTTGTAGTACGAGCATAAATGTTTATAAAATTTCTTCTGGTCCTACCCGAAGAGATACAAGGAAACAATTGTGAATAAAGAGGATGTTCACTACCAGATAAGATAACTTTAGCTAAGTGTTTACAAGAATTCATTTGCCTATTGACAACAGTGTCATTTAGTTGAGTCAAAGGGATAGCACTGACCCTATGTCAGCCACGTCTCGTAAACCGTTAATGCCCAGCTCTTGCTACGCTCGGCCTCACGCTGTTCCTTGAAGTTTCTCAGAAACGCTTAGTAATAACGGACGAAAAAACCAAAACACCAATTGTTGACTCGAGGATTCTTTATTGTTACACCAACATATAAATCAAGTATGACTAAGGTCTGTGAACAAATATTACAATAATAAATCACAATATTACTTCTGACGGTTTACTGCTGACTTCTTTCTGAACAGCGACCGATGAGACGATGACTGTCGTATTGATGCCTCCGCGAAAATTGGGGAAGTTGGTTTTGAGCAAACAACCATGAATTGATCGTTCAATCTTCAACTCCATTGACACTCCCCGGCAAAAGAGGGATCCAACCCTTTTTTCCATCACGACCAATACACGTTGACTTGGATGCCATTGCGAGAACCTGGGTCACACGGACAGAGCTGAAATGGAAAACAAACAGAAAAGCCAACACACCACAAGCATACCCACAGCACAATCTCACACATCAATGACGACCTGCGCCTTCCAGTTAAAGGTATCCTCTTGACAACTTGCAACACAATCGCCACTTGCTAGAATGACTCTTGCAGAATGCAACGTGACCATAGCAGCACCTCACGATACTCTACGCACATCCTCTTATCTACTCACTACCAATTACCACTGCAATCGCTTGTCACTCATTCTGCCTCAGTTCTAGTAACGGTGACGTATGCGAGCCTCAGTCGTTTACACTCTTTCTCCCCGGCGTGTGGGACCACAGCTAACAATTATCTCCGTGTGCATTTCATTCTCAGCAATAGCCTCCCCGGCGTATACGACCCATCTGCTGTCCTTAACATCAATCAATTCATTCACGGATGTAGAAGACTCGAAACAACTTCAGAAGTAATCACGACGAAAATTTTAACAAAATTATGCAATAAAAACAAGGTACGAAAACAACGAGTAAACACAATGAATCCAAAAACACCAATTGATATGACACACCACACGTATATACAAACAGTACACACAAACTCGCAGTTCATGTCTTGATGGAATTCCTTTGAAGAATCGCAGGACTTACACCAGTACGCCTACAACCCTTCACAGGTTGACGATTGTAAGTTGTGGAATGTCCGGACACAAACAAGATTAACCAACAATTACAATAATTGGAACTCACACAATTATTTAACACAAACATATGTACAATCACTACATCAAATGTTGTGGATTCTGGCACGACAAACTACCCTTGAAGAACTGTAGGACTTACAGCAGTACGCCTACATTCCTTCTCAGGTTGATGATCCAAGTGGAAGTCGTCCGGACACAAACAGAATTACCAACAGCTAGATGACAGATGATATCAATTCAGTATATACAATATGAACATATGTACAAAATCACACACCAAGCACATTGGACTGCTCATTGATGCGCTACCCTTTGAAGAATTGTAGGACTTACAGCAGTACGCCTACAACCCTTCTCAGGTTGACGCCCTAGGTTGGAAAATCATCTAGTGTTTCATCCTCCGACTCTCTACTCTCAGCACCTTCCAGTAGACACAGTTTTCTAATATCTCGCACCAACATGCCACAACTTGTTCTCACCTCAACCGTCCTCACCAATCCATCACCACTACAGATTAGCCTTACTACCACTCCCAAAGGCCACCTACCTGTGGCACATTTATCTGCTACTAATACTATGTCACCAACCTTTAAGTTTCGGCACAACTTTTTCCACTTGTCTCTGGTTTGCAGTGTTAGAACATACTCCTTTAACCATCTTTTCCAAAATATATCTTTCATGTGCCTGGCTTGTTTCCATCTTTTAATCGTAGGTATTCCTTCCCCGCTTGCGTCCTCTATGCCAGGGTTGCCTCTCAATAACAATAATTTATTTGGGGTTAACACATCAAAATCCTTGACGTCGTCCCTCACAGGTGATAACGGCCGGTCATTTAATATTCGTTCAGCTTCACAAAAAAATGTCTCCAGCGTTTCGTCATTCAAACTCTGGTTTTTAATTATGGAGCTTAAAATACGCTTGATAATTCCTATAAGTCTTTCCCATAGCCCGCCTCTATGGCTGGCATGTGGTGGATTGAAGTGCCACTCGATGTTCCTTTTCAGTAACTCTTCCTGAACTCTCGTTTGGGACCTTCGAAGTACTCTTTAAGCTCGGCGTGACAGCCAACAAAATTAGTCCCTCTGTCGCTGAACATCATCTTCGGTACACCCCGGCGATTTATAAATCTATGTAATGCTAGCACGAATGAATCAGTAGTTAGCGTATGAACCATCTCAATATGCACAGCTCTCATTTTCAAACAGGTGAATAAACAGCCATATCTTTTACATAGGGTTCTGCCTCTCTTCACTACAAAAGGTCCGAACAAATCCACCCCAACGTACTCAAATGGATAATTCCCTTCAGAAGCTTGCCACGCTGGGAGTGGTGCCATCATCTGCTGTACTGGACGAGCATTTCGGAGTTTACATTCCATGCACTTATCAATTATTTTACGGACAGCAGTACCTCCCTTCACTATCCAGAACTTACATCGAATACTTGATAGTACTTGCGAAGTACCCAAATGACCTTCAAGAACATGGTAGTGTCTTATAATGAGATCAGTGACTGGATGGTAGCAAGGTAATAAAGCCGGATGACGGGTCTCATATGACGATTCTAACATTTGTAGACGTCCACCAACTCTAGCGATCCCTTCGGAAACTATCGGAGATAATCTATCTAACCGCACCTTGAAATCTGCGAAATCGGGACTATCCTCCTTGGCAATCTCACCCCACGCTTCCCACTGAGCAGCCCTCAAAATCGCTAACTCTGCATTTCTAATATCTTCGACTCTCAAAGGCCCCACATTCATATTTTCGTATCCCGCAAGATGCATGACCTTTAAATACGTAACATATCGTGTCAACCACGCAACAGCTTTCAGTAGTTTGTACCAAGAAGAATAATATTTAAAAAGTGGATGTAAACCTGAATGTCTTTCTTGAGTAGATGTTAAACTGACACTTGTCTTCAACTCCAAGGCACACTCGTTTATCGGTGGTTCATCTTCTCTACGAGGCCACATACTATCAGCCCTTAGCAAGAACTCTGGACCTTTCCACCACTTATTTTTAACCACATTCATATCAATAACTCCTCGCGAGGCTAGATCAGCTGGATTTTTTCCAGACGGTACGTACCTCCACTGCTCAACAGTTGTTAGTTCACGAATTTGAGATACTCTGTTAGCTACAAAACATGCATATCTTGCTGACTCGTTGCGTATATAATATATCACAGACATCGAATCAGTCCAAAACGTTACGGGATACTTGGGGTAATCCAACTCTTTACACACCGTTGTGAATAACTGCGCAGCTAGTAAGGCTGCATTAAGTTCTAATCTCGGAATCGAAACCGTCTTTAGAGGTGCAACTCTAGATTTACCCATCACCAGGCTAACATCTATATCATTCCTTAAGGTGGTTCTGATGTATACGGCTGCACCAAATCCAACCTCAGAGGCATCAGAAAAAACATGGAAGTCAATTATATCATGATTTCTCGACGGCTTAAGTGGACGTGAGACGGAATGTAGATTCAGCATTCTTAAACTGTTAACCCACCCCTTCCACTCTTCTCTCTGCCTCTCACTTAATGGTTCATCCCACTGTAACCCTTTCCTGCATGTCTCTTGAAATAACCTCCTAGCCGGAAGTAGATAAGGTGCTACTAATCCAAGTGGGTCAAACACGGACGACAACACAGAGAGCACACCTCTCCGAGTAACTGGCTTATCAATATCACCAACACTAAATCCAAAGGTATCAGAGTTCACATCCCATCGCATACCTAATGTGCGTTCAACTGGTAGAGTATCAACAGGCAAATCTCGTACGGTAGGTGCTCTGTCTTCTGGATCTATATGCTTCAAAACGTCTAGGCTGTTCGAGACCCACTTAGTTAGACGAAAGCCGGCCTTAGCTAACACTTCAGTGATGCTTGTTGCAAATCTAACTGCAGACTTATCATCATCGAAGGAGGCTAAACAATCATCCACGTAGAAGCAACAATCTATGACGTCCAGCAAATCATTAGAACCAAATGTGGACACTGCCTTTCGTAGAGCAAAATTAGCACAAAATGGGGAGGACGTGGCACCAAATGGATGCACTGTCATCCTATATTCTGACACCTTACCACAAGGACCGTCATCAAACCACAAAAACCTCAAGTGATCTCTGTCACTCTCTGGCACCTTCACCTGTAGGAACATTTCCTCAATATCCGCCGCGACAGCAACTGTAAACTTTCTGAATCTCAATAGCAGTCCCACTAATGAGCTCACGCAATCTGGGCCACTATACAGATTATCATTTAAAGAGACTCCTTCATGTTTCGCAGAACAATCAAACACCACACGGAGTTTACCTGGCTTCCTCGGGTTAAAGACGGGATGATGGGGCAAATACCACTTCCCTGGCTCACTCTGATCAACTAGTCTTTCAACGTAACCCTTCATTATATGTTTATCGACGACTTCCTTATATTTGGACCAGAGTTCTGCATCTGACAGAAATTTCTTCTGTAAACCCATTAGTCTCTTAAGAGCAACTTTCCTATTACAAACCAACTGTCTATCTTTGAATCTCCATGGTAGGCCAACGCTGAAACGCCCGTTTTCGTATTTACAAGAGTCCTCGGCTATTTTAACTGCTTTTAAGTCTTCTACAGAACGACCCTTCCCTGGGACACCGCAGTCACAAAACTCCTTGTCATACATATTTTTAATCATAGTTTCTAGTTTGTCCCCATCGTTTGCAACTAATGATGATATGTGGACTATGGGTATAGGTCCTCTCACTGTCCATCCCAGTGGTGTTTTCGTCGCAAACAGATCATCTCTACCTCCAAATCTCTCTTCTAATACCTTGTGAGCTTCTGGCACACTACATCCAATGAGTACTCTCACTCTTCCATCTTGCAGTGTTGGAAGAGGTATGTCACACAGGTATGGCTTACCGACAACCGTTTCACGACTAGGTACTATAGCTTCGCCAAGTTTCATACTGGAGGTAGTGTAAGCAGTATCCACTTCCACGGTCTCCCCAGTAGCCAAGGATTCTAACTGAAATGACACTCGCTCACATACTACTGTTTTCGCAGAATTGAAAGTATTTACAACCAAGGGTTGCTTTGGGCCTTTAATACCCAAGCAACCAGCCAGTTCAGCATCTATCAATGTAACGTCTGAACCATTATCCAACAATGCATAAGTCTCTACTGAAGATTTCGGTCCTTTCACCTTAACTGGTAATACCCCTAAGAAAACTTGTGGGATGTCAAGGGGTCTAGAGATACTATTACAATTAACCGAATTCCCAGGTTCGTTCACTGTTCTCAGAAGTGGGTGCATATCCGTTAAACCACTACTTCTTTTATTTGTCGCCTTACAATTCCACTTTGTATGCCCAATCTTTAAACAACTGAAACACAGCCGCTTCTGCTTTGCCATTTTTAACCTTTCTACGGGTGACATAGCGATAAAGCGATTACAATCACTCAATTGATGCATGTTATGGCAAACAATACACTCATCCTTTCTCGTTGTGTCTTGAGACTTCACCACAAATGCCTTCCTTATATTCACTGGTTCCTTAGGTTCTACCTTAGAATGCAAAATGCTGGCGAATTTGCCCATCGCCTGGTTGACACTGTCCTTCACCAGTCTAAGAATATCATCAAACCTTGGCTCGATACCCTCCTCCTCTATACGAGAGCTTATTTTTACCCACTTCCTTTGCAGCCGAGTAGGTAGGCGTCTCGCAATTACCTCTAGGACTGAGCTGGAGTTGAGGTCACTCATGCAATTCATAGAAATCAAGGTATTCTTATAAGTCATAAGATTATCTAAAAACTCAGTAAGTGCCTTGGAGTCATCTTGAAGTTGACTGCCGTTACCTTTGACAGCTTCGTATACGTTCCTTACAATCATCGAAGGTCTTCCAAACCTTTGACGTAATATGCTCATAGCCTCAGCGTATCCCTCATTAGGGGGCATGAGCTTACAGCACTGTATAGCTCTTGAAGCATCTCCAGTGCAATACCTCATCAAATACATCAATTTCAATTCATCACTTAATAAAAAACTACTCAGCATGATCTCAAACTCCTTTACAAATTGTAAATAATCAGCCGGGTTTCCATCGAAACACCGTGGTTCAAATTTAGGGAGTTTGATGTTCCTATTATCCCTGAACGGCGAAACAGTAACATCAACCATGTCATGCTTAACATCAGACACATCGTTACAATTAACAGACAAGTCACCATGACTTACTTTCCTGTTTGCATCCAAGACACTCTGTCCCTTCTTTGACCCAGGCATTGTTGAACTTGACCCAATTCCAAAAAAGTTCCAGATATTGCTTGTTCAAAGAGGACTTGACCGGCACCAGGAAAGATGAACGGTGACTATCCAAACTCGTGCCGACTGTCCAAAACCGTCAAAAACTGAGCTGTACCGTCAGAAACTGTCAGCCACGTCTCGTAAACCGTTAATGCCCAGCTCTTGCTACGCTGGGACTCACGCTGTTCCTTGAAGTTTCTCAAAAACGCTTAGTAATAACGGAGGCAAAAACCAAAACACCGATTGGCCACTCGAGAATTCTTTATTGTTACACCAACATATAAATCAAGTATGACTAAGGTCTGTGAACAAATATTACAATAATAAATCACAATATTACTTCTGACGGTTTACTGCTGACTTCTTTCTGAACAGCGACCGATGAGACTATGACTGTCGTATTGATGCCTCCACGAAAATCGGGGAAGTTGGTTTTGAGCAAACAACCATGAATTGATCTTTCAATCTTCAACTGCATTGACATACTCCATGAAGGACAACGTGGTTTCAGGAGAGGTGTGTCCTGTGTGACAAACCTGCTACCAGCTTGGAGTTATTGGACATCATGCTGGGATATGAATATCCCAGTCCATGTAATCTTAACAGACTTTGGAAATAAATTCGACACAGTTAACCGTAACTTCCTGCTATACGAGATGAATTGGAAGGGTATTGGTCTCTCGCATTTGTCATGGTTGGATGGTCAATTAGAGGAAAGGGAGTCCTGAACCAAAGTCATTCTTATCCGACCGTCCTGGCACAGTTTGGCTCCAGCGGTACCGCAGGGCCCTATGCTGCGACCGTTTATGCTTTTGATTTTTATGAGTGCCCTGCCATGCCATCTCAGCTGTCCGACTCTTCTTTTCGCCTACGAAATAAAATATTTAGTAGAGAACTAGAGTTCTCGGAAGGCTCAGGATACAGGCAGACCGGAAGAAACTGGAAGACTGGGCGATGGTCAGTGCTATAACTTAATACCTAAAAAACGCAAAGCAATAAAACTACGCACCTGTAGGTTACAGAATGTAAGCTACACTTTATGTAACGTTAGCTTGTACTGCGAAACGTCGTGACGTGACGTATTTTTTATTTTTTAAATTTTGATTACAGCTTGATTCCACACTGTATTTTTGCTACAAGTATGGAATTTTCAGCATGGATGTCGGCTGTCCAAATTTTGCAGGCAGACCATAGATATCAGGTGTGCGTCGGCAGGGGATCTAACCTCGGACCATGTGCATGGTTGGCGAGAGTCATAACCACTGTTCCGCTGACGCAGTTCCAACGATTTCGATTAATTGAGTTGTCGACGACAAAGTGGGCAAAATGCAACATGAAGTGCCTACTCGCTTACTTTTGCCATTTCCCCACGTTTCCACCCCCATTCTCTTCTTTCCTCCATTTCTTAAAATATCCTACATTTTGTCCTACATTACCAATGTGATTCGGAATATCTGACCACTTTTATCTACGTTACTTTTAATGTTCCCAAAACTACCTTACTTTCCCTATGTTCGTGAGTATATTGTCTAACCGGGATGCAAAGTTAGCTATTATTAATGTCATTACATCTGTATCCAGATTAAATGAATGAAAGGACAGCGGAACATAGGAGTGAAGCAGCAAAAGCAATGATTTTTCTCAAAAGAAATTAGCCTACCAGGGCAAAAAGAATTGTAGTGGCAACTATTTTTGTGACAACTAACATGTTCAATACTACGTGATAGTCTGTGGAGTCCTCAAAAATAGACTTATCCAATCTTTACTACTATGTAAGAAATGAACATATTGTGCATTACTTTGTTTTAACCATAAACTCTGTACTTTGAACTTTACCTCGGGTTTTGAATAAAAATATATAGTTCTGCCTCCGACTCTCCATCTTCTCCACCATTCCAACTACTATCGATCAATTCTAAGAATCTGCTTTCAATCTCAAATTTTCGCAGGAACACCGTAGTTTCTTCCTACGTACTTTGGTCGACCTCCGGCAACGTCAACATGCGAGAATTGGTACTGGAGCAGTCTTCCCGCAGCACCTCTGAAGTTTATTACGTTTATTGTGGATTCTGGATCTTTGTAAACCCAAGTAACGAAACTTTAATATATTCTTCCCTTAACTAAACTGATTTGGTATTTTATTTTCTATCTGAATTTGGGATACTACGCTAATAGAGTAAAAGGTCCGCCACAAGTCTGCTGACCTATTATTTCATACATTTATTCCCCTTAATGAATTTGAACAATGCAAGAACTACAGTTTTAGCTAAAACTGTAGTTCTTGCATTGACCTATTATTGTAATAACAGAAGACAAGGGTAAAGCAACAGATCCTTTATTAGGGAAATCCACACGTATTTATATATTTTCATGTACATTATTATAGCTTATTCAAGCAAACAAACACAGTCTTCTGATTGTTTGTTTCTCACAGAAAGTTAACCTTGCATAACTTTTTGGCTGTTTCTTGAATATCAGATCATCTATATGTTAACTGTATCCACCAACGCAAAGTGTGCTGTGGTTGCTTGTTGAATCACTCTTTTTTCATCTTTTCTCACCTTTAATATTTGGGAGATTAACAGTGACGTAAATAATTGTCTACAAATTCGGCTAGCAGCCTGCTGTCACCACATTATTATCTGTCAAAGGTTATCTGAAATAAACTCTTAGTGGATGGGAACAGTTTGAAGGACTGAAATATACGAGTGGACCAAAATGGAATATTCCATATATATCTTTATATTACTTTTCACATCCATACAGTTGGGAAATACGCAGAGAGAATACAGAGCAAGAGGGTATGCCAAGGAACTTAACCCTAGGCTCCTATTACCTCCGAAGATGCTCCACATCGACAATTATACTAGGTACAATTATTAACTTTAACTCCAAAACACAACGACCAAAAAGAAATTGTATTCTTCGGCAGTCAAAATCAACACTCTGTACAAAGTATGTAAACAGATGTTTAAAAAAAGTATGCTGCACTTTTATTCGTATTCTTCCGCCTTCTTCCAACTTGTTCACGACTGAACCATTCGCGCCTTCGGGTTGCCTGACAATAACGACTAAGGCCAGTGAACCAATGTTCAGTGTTCACGTACATTGAGACTCCCGGCAAAATAGGGCATATTCCTTTTTTCCGTTGCGTCGATAACCTTGAAATGAACTGCCAACGCAGGAACTTGGGCCAACTGTGACTAGGCTGAAATGGAAAACAAGGCAAAAAAAGCCCAACACAGAACAAGCATACCACATCACACACTTGTGCGTCGGTGGCACATTGGTTATGACTCTCGCCAACCATGCACATGGTCCGAGGTTCGACCCCCTGCCGACGCACACCTGGTATCTATGGTCTGCCTGCAAAATTTGGACAGCCGACATCCATGCTGAAAATTCCATACTTGTAGCAAAAATACAGTGTGGAATCAAGCTGTAATCAAAAATAAAAAAATAAAATAAATAGTACGCATCCCCGGAGTGTAGGATCTTTCTCAGTGATCGAAACTTTCCTTCGCTGTGTATCTACAGTGCCACCACTGATCTGGTCTTCGGAGTGTTGGTTGCTTCATGTCACTCTGGCACAATCCCCTCCCCGGTGTATCAAATCGCGTACAATGACTCTAACACCACTCGATTCGTTCACGAGTTTAGAAAACTAGAAACGACTTCAGAAGTACTTACAAGAACATTACAAGATGATTCACACAGTGCGGCAACTATAAAGTTAACCGACAATTAAATGAATCGGAACCCACTCAATTACTTAACACAAATATGTGTGCAACCAATACATTAAATGTTGTGGATTCTGCCTTGACAAGCTACCCTTGAATAACTATAGGACTTGCAGCAGTGGGCCAACAACCCTTCTCAGATTGGAAAATCGTCGCAGAGTTCATTTGATGACCTCCTTCTAACATCTATTTCCTCAACTCTGAATGGTGACACACCTATGACACTGTATCTTGTAATATAGATGACTAACAAACATACGACGTATCTGAACAACCAAGCGAGGGTTCAGAGTAATTTATACCAACGACAATAACATTCAAATAGTAACTTGAAACCTGAAAGGCCTTTGTTCGTGCAAGTCAGTTTAACAGTTACACTGTCATACACGGTTGGCTTATTGTGGTAATTGACAATTTCTATCTCTGTATTGTTTAAATACTTACTGTTGATTGTTAATATGTTTGTAGGGGACTAATATTAGAGTTCACTAACATTCCAAGTATAAAAGTAATAATCCAAGTCAGTGGAGTGTTAAATCACAATATATTACCAAAAATACAGTGACGAGTTATAGCAACAAAAAGGATTACTTGGTTATAAAGTGTAAGTCCTCGGCTACAAATTAATTATATAATCCACAGGCACGTTAACTGTTTGGACTGCGTCTGCTGTAGCTGCTGTGTTCCGGTTGTAGAAATGTCTTCGGTTGAAAGTAGTAGGCTCCTACAATAAATCCGAAGTATACAACACGGTGTGAGTGGAGCAAGTAAGCAGAAGTGACCAGGGAGAAGACGAAGTCTCCAACAGCAGAGTGTATTTTTCAATTGTACACGGAAGTTATGTATATTTCAACAAGAAGCGTTTTAAACAAAAATTATGTACAATATCTCGAATTTATACAAGTAACCAAAAAGTGTACAATCACATTGTTACGTACTCAACACGGCTCCCCCCTAGAGGTCCGGAGAGACAACCGGGAAATGATAAGTAAAACTATGAAGTAAATAATAATAGTAATAGCAACTTTTGGATAAAAATAGGGATATATTACAACATGCATAAACGCGAGAAGGTATGTGAGTCATGTAAAGTCTGAAAGCATATACAATTGGTTCAGCAATAAAAATTGAAAGAGAAAGTCATGTCACTTAAATTTGCACTAACCATGAACATAGATTTTTAATGTATAAAGAAAAATATGTAAATACACAGTAATTAAGGAGGGGAAAGAAACATTAAAAAAATATGGATTAAAGATCAATAGTTTTTGGAAAGGACACTACCTGTTTTTTCGGTGAGGTACATATAAATAAATAATAGTGATAGTAACATCAAAGTTTACGACGAAATACTAACCGTCATGATGATAATGTCTAAACGAAAAAGATAATAATAATTTTTAATTATTTTTCTTTTGTTAGTCCTCAAAATGAACGTAGCGAGCCGGTTTACTGATTTGCCGACCACTACGTGTGTGATATGGAGGGAGGATAAGACTTGGTGCCGGTGGAGGGGATTCGGATGTTTGATTATTTGATTGCGCAGCTGCCGATGTAGATTCGAAGTCGTTGTCGGTGTATGCGGGTTTGATTCGATCAATTGAAACAGTCTCTCGTCTTCCATTCTTGTTCACTGTAAAGTGTTTGTCTGAACGTTTAATAACTTGAAAGGGTCCTTCGTATGGAGGTTGCAATCCTTTTCTGATGGCGTCGACTCGAATGAAGACGAATTTGCAAGTTTGTAGATGTTTGTTGATCTGATCTCTTCGGGGAGATTGTCGAGGTGCTGTTGGTTGAAGTTGAAGCATTTGTCTAGTTAATCGGTTAGTGAAGTCGGCAATGTTCACGTCTGTGGAATCGGCTGAGGGGACTAGCTGTCCAGGCAAGGTTAGGTTGGTGCCATAGACAAGTTGAGCCGGTGTACATCCTAAATCTTCTTTGATAGTAGAACGGATACCAAGTAAAATCAAAGGTAAGTATTCACTCCACTTAGATGTATCATTCTGCGCCATCAGGGAGCTTTTCAGTTGTCTGTGGAATCTTTCCACTAGACCATTCGCTGCCGGATGATAGGCTGTTGTGGAGATATGTTTCACTCCCAGAAGTCTCGTCAGTTCGCGAAAGAGTGTCGATTGGAATTGAGGACCGCGGTCGGATGTAATAGTAGTTGGTACACCGTAGTTTGACACCCAACGGTCGAGAAAAACTAAAGCAACGTTTTCAGCAGATATGTCGTTTAAGGGGCATGCAATAGCCCAACGAGTAAATCTATCAATCGCTGTCAGGATATGTGTATATCCCCTTGATGTTGGCAATGGTCCCACGATATCTATATGGATATGCTGAAATCTCCTTTCGGGTAATTTAAACGTCTTCGGGGTTGTAATAGTGTGGCGGTGTACTTTGGAGCATTGGCATTGGATACATTCTCGTGCCCATCTCCGAATGTCAGAGTTCATTTTAGGCCACACGAAGCGTTCGCCGATCAGCCTGACCGTGGCGCGTACTCCAGGGTGGGAAAGCGAATGTAAATGTTCGAACAATGCTTTTCGGCAACTGAGAGGGACAAATGGACGATTAGTGCCGGTAGATACATCGCAGACTATGGTTGCATCCGATAAGGGGATAGGCACATCTTTGAGTTGTAAGGAAGAGTTTCTGCGGCAGGTTTGGAGTTCAACGTCATCTTTTTGTAATTGAGCCATACGATCAAGACTGATGTCTACCGACGTTTGGAGCTGGTTAATGTCACTTCTTGAAAGAGAATCGGCTACCACGTTCGCATCCCCTTTGATGTACTGAATGTCGGTTGAAAATTGGGAGATATAATCCAACTGTCTGGCTTCTCTAGGGGAGTGTTTATCAAGTGAAGTAGTGAAAGCATGACACAGGGGCTTGTGGTCAGTAAAAATAGTGAAATGCCGGCCCTGTAGTAAGTAACTGAAATGCTTCACTGCAAGATATATGGCCAGCAATTCTCTCCCAAAAGTGCTGTATCGTGTCTGAGCCGGTTCCAACTTCTTAGAAAAGAATGCGAGTGGGGTGACTTCGCCCTTCATCTTTTGTTGTAATACTGCCCCCACTGCTACCTGTGATGCATCTGTACATAAAATGAGTGAAGCTTCTGGGTTGATGTGAGATAACATTACGACGTTGGATAAGGCATCTTTTGCATTATTAAATGCTGCTTTTGCTTCTTCAGACCACTGAAATTTCTTCGAATTGCATCTAAGTAGGTCGGTCAGTGGCTGAACTATGGAGGCACATGATGGAATAAAACGTCGGTAGAAGTTGAACATCCCGAGAAAACGTCTAAGTTTCTTTAAGGAATCAGGTTCGGGAAAGTTCTTAATAGTTTCTATCTTATCTTCGGTAGGTCTGATGCCTTCGGCAGTTATTCGATGTCCTAAGAATTCAATGGAAGGGGAACCAAAAATACATTTCTTTGGATTGATAACAACTCCAAATTGTTCAAACCTTTGAAATAACAAGCTTAAGTGTTGCATATGTTCTTCCGTCGATGAGCTGGCAATTAAGACATCGTCGATATATACAAAGACGAAATCAAGACCTTGGGTAACTTGGTCCATAAAACGCTGAAATGTTTGAGCAGCATTCTTTAGTCCGAAAGGCATTCTCAAGAATTCGAATAATCCAAAAGGCGTAATAATTGCTGTTTTTGCAATGTCTTCTGGAGCGACTGGTATTTGATGATATGCCCTCACCAAGTCAACTTTAGTAAAAATGGTCTTTCCATGTAAGGTCAAGGAGAAGTCGTGGAGATGAGGTATAGGATAACGATCTGGTACCGTAGCGTTATTCAAAGCGCGATAATCTCCACATGGTCGCCAGTCATGATTAGTTTTAGGTACCATGTGCAGAGGTGAAGACCATGGGCTGTTAGATGGTCGTATGATACCTAACTGCATCATATGTTCAAATTCCGACTTAGCTGCTGCTAGTTTATCGGGTGGTAACCGTCGTGGACGTGCCTTCACAGGTTGTCCTGTTGTGATGATTTTATGCGTAACTGTATGAGATATATCTTCGACATTGTATGATGGTTTAAGGATTTTAGGAAATCGTTGCAATAAAGCAGAGAACATTTCACTCTCCGGCTTTTCTATGCAGATGCTATGAACAGAGTAGTCGCATGTAATACCATGGATCTTGAGTTGGGTGCAATTGTCAACCAGTTTTTTCTTGCTGATATCAACCAACAGATTGAAGTGACTTAGAAAGTCTGCACCTAGTATAGCGTGACGTACGTCAGCTACTATGAAGATCCATGTGAAACGTCGGCGTAGTCCCAAATTTAAAATCATTGACTGTTCGCCATACGTCTGTATGTTGGTTTGGTTGGCAGCACGGAGTGAAAGTTTTCCAGGTATTTTGGCTGATCGCCTGGATAGTGAGGGGGGGATAACACTGACCTCGGCGCCTGTATCTACCAGGAATAATGTGCCGGTAGTCAAATCCCTCACATAAAAAAGGCGACTGTGGTGATTGCCAGTAACAGCTGTCGCCATCACTGTCTGGCTGAGGCGTTTCCCTGAGCCTGGTTGGCTTCGCTAAAGCTGCACGGTTTTACACATTTCAGGGCATGACGTCCAAACTTCCAGTGATACCAGCATATATTGCTATCCCGAGAAGACGTGTAAGAACGCTGTCGTGAGAAGGATCGTCGTCGTGATGGTGACCTTCTCTGTGAGCTCCGCCTCCGGACTTGTCGATCCGACCTATTAGTTTCCAAATTGTCAATCCTTGCCGCTAAGTCTGCAATGGCGGCGAGTATCGGTGTGTCTGCCGTGGGTGTGGAATGACACGGTGTGGCACTATCAGATGCTACGTGACTTATGGTGTTATCAGATAAAACATCCATAATACTATCTGCCATGTCACTTAGTTGGTCTAAGTCATACGACTTTCCTGAGATGATTAAAATTTGCTGGACATTTCTAGGTAAACGTTGCAACCACATCTGTTTCAGCACTACCTCGTCTACTTTATGATTTCCGATTAACTGGCGCATGTGCCTGAGCAGCTGGGATGGTTTACGTGGGCCTAGATCACAGCCTGTGAGCAATTGTTGGATTCTTTTCTCATCCGACAAACTGGTACGTTGTATGAGGAGGGCTTTAAGTTTATCAAATTGATGTTCCGTCGGAGGATCTTCGATGAAATCGCTGATTTCTGTCAATACTGACGGAGGGAGTTCTGCCAGCACCATACCATATTTGGCTATTTGGGACTTAATGCCCCGTGCTTCTAGCAACGGTTCAATTACCGCAAACCAAATCCTTGGTTCTGCGAAACCGTATTGGGGTAAACGAAAATCAGTGATGGCATTTATTGTGGCATTTGTCTCGCTATTAGTTGTCTGCTCATTTGATGTACCGGACTGAGGTGATGACATTATTAATATGAGGTTATTGGTGCAAATTAGGATACAAATATAAACCACACACAAAATCACAATGAATATAAAAATAGCAAAAATAAGAATATAAATATGCCAAAATAATCCGTGTTCTTATCGGGCTCACCAATTAATTTGTAGGGGACTAATATTAGAGTTCACTAACATTCCAAGTATAAAAGTAATAATCCAAGTCAGTGGAGTGTTAAATCACAATATATTACCAAAAATACAGTGACGAGTTATAGCAACAAAAAGGATTACTTGGTTATAAAGTGTAAGTCCTCGGCTACAAATTAATTATATAATCCACAGGCACGTTAACTGTTTGGACTGCGTCTGCTGTAGCTGCTGTGTTCCGGTTGTAGAAATGTCTTCGGTTGAAAGTAGTAGGCTCCTACAATAAATCCGAAGTATACAACACGGTGTGAGTGGAGCAAGTAAGCAGAAGTGACCAGGGAGAAGACGAAGTCTCCAACAGCAGAGTGTATTTTTCAATTGTACACGGAAGTTATGTATATTTCAACAAGAAGCGTTTTAAACAAAAATTATGTACAATATCTCGAATTTATACAAGTAACCAAAAAGTGTACAATCACATTGTTACGTAATCAACATGTTTCTTATATGAATTGGATTAGAATTCCGCTAAATACAAATTCCTGAATTCCGCCCTCTCTGTGTTTTGTTTGGATTACTGTAATTCGGTCATCTTGAAATACTAATGCTACGACTACAATAAATTACTACAAATTGGCGTCGCGATGGAACTAAATAACCTGGGAAATTTTCCTATAAATGCTACTCCGCGGGAGATTGCTGATTATTTGGAATGCTTCGACGCGTGGTGCATTTCAAAAAATGTTCGGGATGACAAAATACCAGCACATTTCATTACTGCTATTGGGCTAGATGCGTATAGCCTAGTGAAGATTCTGTCATTTCCAGAAAAAACAATTTCTCTGCCATATGCTAAGCTCCGTGAACTTCATATACGTCACTTCCATATAACTACTTTTGAGACGCGAGAGAGGGCTCAATTCAACAAACTGGTTCGTGCTCCCAACCAGAAGATTCGAGAGTTTATTCTTCAACTTCAAATTCAAGCTTCATAGTGTAACTTTGGAGATCAACTGCATACTCAACTACGTGATCGTCTAATTGCTGGAATCAATATTCCTAAGTTAGAGAAAGAGTTAATTCAGATTCCTTCTTGTACCTTTCAAACTGCTAAAGATTTATGTATTACATATGAAGATGTCAACAATGAATACTCTGCTCCCACTACGTCAGTATCTGATGTCATGCTTTCCAAAGTCGAAAATACAAGTGGTAATGGAAAGCAATCCAAACTGCCGTCCACATGTAATAGAATGCAGCGAGAGATCAAAAACATTAAACCGTGTTTTTCCTGTGGAAAGTTACATCTACGAAGCACTTGCCTTTTTCGGGGTGCTAAGTGTCACAAATGTGGTAAAGTTGGACACATCAAGACGGTTTGCAGAAGTTCGAATACTTATGTTGCTCAGAATTCTTATAATTCTCCCAATCTGTCTAGTAAAATGCAGTCAATGTGTCTTTCAACTTTTCAAAATACTCAAGCTAATCCAATGAAAACCTCCACTACATGTTCAGCAACTCAAGCGTCAACTGTATCAGGTGTTTTCAAAAATGAGGTAGCCGAGTTACAATGCGAACTGTCGAAAACACGAGAAGAACTGAATGAGATGAGAGAGTAACTGATTAAAATGGAGGAATTGTTGCATATACATAGACTACGTCTGTTGAATGCAGAGCATACAAGTACCCGTGAAAGTCCTGCAAAACTATTCAATGGTTAGTTTAGGGAGGATAAGTCTAGTAATTTATTGTAGTCGTAGCATTAGTATTTCAAGATGACCGAATTACAGTAATCCAAACAAAACACAGAGAGGGCAGAATTCAGGAATTTGTATTTAGCGGAATTCTAATCCAATTCATATGTGAAACATATTAGCAATCGACAGTAAGTACTTAAACAATACAGAGATAGAAATTGTCAATCACCACATCCGCCACACGTCGAATATCTCCTTGCGTATTTATAACGATGTCTCGGTTTGCTTGCAAGTAGCTTCGACCTTCTAACTGATTCTGTGATATTATTTTCATCAGTATCATTTAGAGTTATTTCTGTATTATCTACAAAATCAGGATTAGTAGCGGAATTATTAGTATTATAATTGGAACAACCTACTTCATTTATTGTCACTTTGTCCAGGTGTCCGTTATGAACTGAGTGATCTTTGATGTCTAATATCTTCACCATTCGATTTCCCATTCTTTGTAGTATAATACCAAGAGAAGGTCTGTAGTCATTCCCTTTGTAATAATGTACATTAGAAGTCGTGGACATCAGATGCTTTTTGAGAATTCAAGATTTGAAAAGTTTTGCAGGACTTTCACGGGTACTTGTATGCTCTGCATTCAACAGACGTAGTCTATGCATATGCAACAATTCCTCCATTTTAATCAGTTACTCTCTCATCTCATTCAGTTCTTCTCGTGTTTTCGACAGTTCGCATTGTAACTCGGCTACCTCATTTTTGAAAACACCTGATACAGTTGACGCTTGAGTTGCTGAACATGTAGTGGAGGTTTTCATTGGATTAGCTTGAGTATTTTGAAAAGTTGAAAGACACATTGACTGCATTTTACTAGACAGATTGGGAGAATTATAAGAATTCTGAGCAACATAAGTATTCGAACTTCTGCAAACCGTCTTGATGTGTCAACTTTACCACATTTGTGACACTTAGCACCCCGAAAACGGCAAGTGCTTCGTAGATGTAACTTTCCACAGGAAAAACACGGTTTAATGTTTTTGATCTCTCGCTGCATTCTATTACATGTGGACGGCAGTTTGGATTGCTTTCCATTACCACTTGTATTTTCGACTTTGGAAAGCATGACATCAGATACTGACGTAGTGGGAGCAGAGTATTCATTGTTGACATCTTCATATGTAATACATAAATCTTTAGCAGTTTGAAAGGTACAAGAAGGAATCTGAATTAACTCTTTCTCTAACTTAGGAATATTGATTCCAGCAATTAGACGATCACGTAGTTGAGTATGCAGTTGATCTCCAAAGTTACACTATGAAGCTTGAATTTGAAGTTGAAGAATAAACTCTCGAATCTTCTGGTTGGGAGCACGAACCAGTTTGTTGAATTGAGCCCTCTCTCGCGTCTCAAAAGTAGTTATATGGAAGTGACGTATAGAAGTTCACGGAGCTTAGCATATGGCAGAGAAATTGTTTTTTCTGGAAATGACAGAATCTTCACTAGGCTATACGCATCTAGCCCAATAGCAGTAATGAAATGTGCTGGTATTTTGTCATCCCGAACATTTTTTGAAATGCACCACGCGTCGAAGCATTCCAAATAATCAGCAATCTCCCGCGGAGTAGCATTTATAGGAAAATTTCCCAGGTTATTTAGTTCCATCGCGACGCCAATTTGTAGTAATTTATTGTAGTCGTAGCATTAGTATTTCAAGATGACCGAATTACAGTAATCCAAACAAAACACAGAGAGGGCGGAATTCAGGAATTTGTATTTAGCGGAATTCTAATCCAATTCATATGTGATACAGTAAGTACTTAAACAATACAGAGATAGAAATTGTCAATCACCACAATTCATCTGCGTACCCGACTTGATGGACACCACTAGTCATGATTTCTCATGCGAACGGCATGCATCTTCCATATTAGATAAGTTTATTTTAAACTTCACACACCGATGCAATATTAACAATTGGATGACGTTTTGAGCACAAATTATTGCCCATAATCACATCATTTTTAAGTCATATTGATGTATGTGTAAAACTTGGGCACTGTAGTAGTATGTACTTCCATATTAATTCGTTTATTAGATATATCAGATGTTGAAACAGTATTATTTACTGGATGACTTTTCGACAAAATTCACTTTTCATAATCATGTCAATTATCAGAGTTAGAAAACAAACAGGGTGAGTTGGCCATGATAGACTGCAGAATAAAATGAAAACAAGGTGACGGGTTAGATACTAACATTTATAAGAAACCGACACATTCCAATAAATACTTAGACTTGAATTCATACCATCCAGAATCAGTAAGGATTGGTTCGATTAAATGTTTGCATAATTGGTCCAAGAGGCTAACTAGTAAGCCAGAAGATTTAAATAGTGAAATCAAACAAATAAAGGAAGCATTACTAGTGAAAAAATACCCACCAGAATTTATTCAAAAATATATGAAAAACCTTAGAAAAACTAAGACTAGCAAAAAAGGTGACGAAAATAACGAATTCAAAGCCTCTGCAGTACTACCGCATAAAGAAGGAACGTCAGAGGCCTCACTTAGGATTCTGAATGACGCTGGAATTTAATGGAATTTATTTAAACCAACCATCCAACTATCCCACAGACAAACTTTGTCGGCTTAAGGACCCAATAGATCCAATTAGGAAAAATAACATAATTTACCAAATACCATGTAATGACTGTGAGGTCAATTACAAAGGCCAAACTAGTAGATCGGAGTTAACTAGATTATAGGAACATGAAAAATTTAGTTAGAAGTAGAATGATTGACCCTGCTAAGTTAAATAACCTAGAAAAATGCTCAGCCATCGCATTGTGTTCATTTGCAAGTAATCACAAAATAGGGTGGGTGGGACAGGGTAAGAGTATTAAAAAGCAACATAGTTAGGTAGAGAAAGGGGTTAATCACTTAAGCTATGGTTACTGATTCAGCACCACATACTTGCAATCGAAATGATGTAGCGCCTATACCAAAGATATGGAAAGTGGCAACAAACAACAATGGGAAGTTGAAGAGACAAAATAGAGAGAAGAAATATATAAGACAGATTGTGAAACTGTGGGAATAAAATGGATATGATTATGAGTGGCAATAATTTATGCTCAAAACCTTGTCATCCAGTTGTTAATACTGCATCATCAATGTGTGATATTTAAAATAAACTTATCTAAAATGAAATTACATTCTGCCAAAGTGCCTAAGCTGCGTCGGTGTCAGAGCGGTGAGAATGGTCGCCGACTACGCATATGGTTAGGGGTTCGATCCCCGGCCACCAACGCATTCTTTTACCTCGATGAGCCAGTAATAGGACTGGTAAAAAGGGAAAGTTGGGCATGAAGCTAACAGCCCGATCCCGTGAAAATAAACACCACTACTACCGAAACTTTAAGTCGGTAGCTTGAAGTCCTATATTCCACTGGGAACGTAAAAGAATTTAAAAAAACACTGTCTAAGTTCTATTTATTTTTATTTTATTTATTTTTATTTTTGATTACAGCTTGATTCCACACCGTATTTTTGGTACAAGTATGGAATTTTCAGCATGGATATCGGTAGCCCAAATTTCGCAGGCCGACCATAGATATGGGTGTGCGTCGGCGTGGGCTCGAACCCCGGACCATATGCATGGTCGGCGAGAGTCCTAACCACTGTGCCATGCAACTTCATTCTGCAGCTAGTCATTAATGCACACTAGATTAGTTACGGAGTGTTAACTTACAAGGATTTGATTGGTTTTGTGTTGGATAATGACGAGCTGACAAAATTAAGTATGCTTAGGATAAGCGATTCATTTCGAAAAGTGAAGTGATTTCTATTTCGTAAACAAAAGTTTTGCATTCATTCCTTCTTATTTTCATAATAATGTTTATTTGCACTCTAGTTACCCCTTGATCAACAAAACTTATCACCCAGAAATAAACGTTTCAACAGTTTTACCTCAAAAATTCTGTTGTTCACCTATAAGACTGGCTTTTTCCTGGTTATTGTCACGGGATATAGTTAATCTGCGAACGACTTGATAGTGTACATATACAGAAAGTAAATGTTCGGAGAAAAGTATTAAACTCTCCAGTTTTATGCTTCTAAAAACAGCTTATTACTTGTAAAATAAGATAAAGTATTGTTACAGGATTCGCATTTCTTCCTATTTGGGACTCTTCATCTGGATGTACCTGAATTTACCAGTGAATGGTGGTGTCCTCACAGAGACTATAGCCCAGTACCATCATCCACTGGGAATGCAAACGTGAAATGTTCACTCTGGATTCCACTGCTAGTCACTACCAACCAAAATTACTTCAAGTAAGTCACCAGACATCACCTAAGTGTTCGTGCTAGGAGCCGACAAGTTTACAGAAGTCGAACATCTCAGAGCAATCAATCAAAGGAGGAAAATCAAAATTGAACTGAAAACTATATTTGCACTCATTAATATTGTTATTGTTGTTGTCAAAAGTAAGCAGGAATAAACAGGTCAAATTTAATGAATCTTAAAACGTCTACGTTGATATGAAGAAATAATTTTGATGTGGTTTTGTTCTCTGAGCTGGATGGTTAGTTTGCGAAGCTTTCATCGCCCTACTGGGTGACATCTTCAGCGCATACTTCAATTTGACTTCAAATTGAAGTATGCGCTGAAGATGTCACCCAGTAGGGCGATGAAAGCTTCGCAAACTAACCATCCAGCTCAGAGAACAAAACCACATCAAAATTATCCACCTGAGCTACAAATCTTCTCTATCATATCGAAGAAATAATTCCTTGAAGATATCTACTTTTAATTAGGTAGGTCAATTTCATGTTGATAAAGATTATGAACTCACTCAGCATTAACACTTATATCTCAACTGGAGGATTATAATGAATCCCAATCGTTCTTAAAATATGTATATCTTAAAACTTCACTGTCCTTCAGACTAATGTAAGCAAAAGAGATATATGAACCACAACACTTGTGTCCTGGCCATTCTTGTAATAATAAACTATTGGTTAAGTTGAGAAACAATGACTACTGACCTCAGGAATACCCGGTAAATAACACATTTGTGAATATTTCAACGGATAAGGCTTTCGAGTGACAGTTTATATGGATTAGTACAACTTAATGGAGGAAAAATAAACGTCATTTGGTGCATTATATTGTGGCTTTTTAAAAACACATTAAGGACATATTATTACTTAACAGCTTTGACCGAGAAGTAATCTGGAGACTACTTCAACATCAAGTGGTGCAAAGCCCTAAATCTTTCTCAACCTTATTCGAGAGCTGGCTATATGAGGCGTTCGAACTGCATACAGGAGTAAGACAAGCTGGCTGCCTATTAACACCAATGATATTCTTAATTGTGATGGACTGGATTACACGTCAGACTTTGGGAAAAAAGAGACAGGAATACGCTAGATCACTAATGGGAAGACTCTAAAAGACCTGGATTTTGGAGATGGTGTATGTCTAGTGTCACACAAACTCGAAGACTTACAGGCGAAAAGCGACAAGCTGGCTGAAGAGGCTGGAAGCGAAGACAAGACTGCAGGTGAACATAGAGAAGACAAAGGTGATGAAGATAAGCAAACCAACTAACATCAACAACAACAAACAGCACTGATCACCATCAGCGGGAGAGATTTAACAGAGGTTACTTCCTCCATTTATCTATGAAGTATCATTTCAAGTGTGGGTGGAACGGATAAAGATGTCAAAGCCAGCCAGCCAGAGGGAATCGGAAAGGCAACTTACTTACTTTACTTTACTTCGGCTATCTCCTACGGGAGGATAAGCCGGCTTCATGAACGTCTCGAATCATCGCTGCCCAGGTGCGGCGATCTGAAGCAAGGTTTTGCGATAGGGATATCCAATTCTTGTTCCACATACGGAGTCCGTAGACGGTTTGTAGCCCCAGGCACTCCATATCTGCCTTGACTGTACCAAGCCGTGTCTTTAGCTGTCCGCCCCTGCGACATCGCCAAGATGGTAATGGTGAGGGATTTAGAACTGATTTGACCAGATCGTCATCTGGTCGGCGCAGAACATGGCCAAACCACCGAAGGCGGCGTTGTTGGACCAGTACTGGAATTTGGTTGATTTTGTAGCAACGACGACGCACTTCTTCGTTGGAGAGTTTGTCCTGCCAACGAACATGCAGAATGTACCTGAGACACCAATGGTCTACTACCTCGAGTCTGCGTAAATTTTCCGCGCGTAGAGGCCAGGTTTCACAGCCATACAGGAGAACGGGTCGTATGGAAGCTTGGTAGACCCGAATTTTAGTCCTGAGACTGATTTCTCTCTTGCTCCATAGAACGCTCCTCATCTGTAGAAACGCATTCCGGGGTTGGAGATTCGCGCATTCACTTCGTTTTTCGCTTGGCCGTTGGGGAGCATTATGGATCCCAGATATCTGAAGGATGGCACAATTTCAATAGGTGCTCCATTTAGGGATAAGATTTCATCATTGCTGGTGGATGTGTTCGAAAACATTTTGGTTTTGGAAGTGTTAATTTTCAAACCGATAGTAGGCGCGAGGTGATTTATCTGGTCGAGCGCCTGTTGCATATCGGGGAAGTTTTCAGCTAACAGCATGACGTCGTCGGCGAATTTGAGGTCGGTTATATGAATATCGGGCGAAAGTTGGACGCCGTGGTGCTCGGTTAGGGCGTGCCGCAAAATCCAATCAATTGTGAAATTGAACAGGATGGGGGATGCTGGCAAGAATGCCTTCATCAAAATGAAACCAGTTCGGAAATCTTCTGCAAAAAGCCAATGTCAGGTCGGTTCTTCTATACAGGTCATAAACTCGCACTAAGTGTAACGAAAAGGATTTCCGATAGGTTGCAGACTTTCATCAACAGCTGCCTTCACTCCATATTGAAGATCAAATGGCTGTCTGGCCAGAAAAAATTAGCAGCAAGAAACTCTGACCGCCGAACAACAAACCAAGAGCCGACCGCCAAAAAGTATTTGGGAGAAAATGAAGATGGATCGAGCACACGTTGAGGAAACCATCAAATGACGTCGCGTGTAGTGCCGGTCATCATTCGAGTGGAATCCCAGTGGGAAACGACGAGTGGTTCGTTGGTCCAAGGGTGACATAGAGGATATCGTAAAGTGAGGAGGAGATGAGAGAATCTCGGCAAATGTGGACCCAACTGAAGAGGATAGAAGAAAGTAGAACAAAGTGGAGATGGGTTGTTGAAAATCCGTGTCCCACTCAAAACCCAAAAGAATAACAAATAATAACATATAATATTACTTAACAGTTTATTATTATTATTATCATTACTACAATTAGTATTTTAGTGTAAAGTTTTTAAAAGTACAAAAATACTTTTTCTTTATTTTAATCCTCATTTTTTTTTCAATTTTCAAATTTTCATTTGGAGTATTCAAAGTTTATTGTCCAGTAGGGGATAAGCAATGACTTTTTTTTATTTTCCTTCACAAGCTTTCTTGCACTCTTCTTCTGTTTCAAAACGATTATCATTTCCCATACATCCGCCATAGATGAATTCTTTGCATTTCTTAGCAGCTGCATCATAATAAAACGAGGGGATATATGCACGACATAAACCTGCATCCGGTTTTAGATGACATTTCTCTGAAAAGTGTAAATCAGAATGGATAGTTGTAAGAAAAAAAAACAGAGGAAAGTGAAACCGCTGATAGATAACTTTAAAGAGAAGTGTGACTTACATAAGCAAAATAATAATACTGATAATTACTATTACTGTCGTATTTCTGTGATCTCATGGAGCTTATATAGGAAGCAAAGATGCGCATACCTCATCAACTTGATAATGAGCACTGGGTATGAATAGTCTACAGTTGGTAAAAAGAACAGACAATAGACTTTACCGATGTCAGCTTATGATGAAATCCTGAAACCAGTCATAAATCCCTGTCTACCAACACTTGAATATCAATATAATGCTCACTGGTGACTGGTCGTATTCAAATAGGTAGTTACCTGGATTCTAGTGGGAAGTCATGACCAGTAGGGAACAGCAGGTCGGGTGTGAGGATGACTTTCGCAAGTGGTCACGCCATATATTAGAATTGGTAGAAGTTGAAATTCATTGGCTGGACATTGGATCGGGTCCCAGTGGTCTAGGGGTCTACGAGCTCGTCTTTTAATGAGAAGGAACTGGGTTCAAACCTCAGTGTGTGAGTGCTAATGATGAGTCCCACACTAGGACGAAACAGCTGTCCATTACTCCCAGGTTTCTTGGTGGTTCTCTAACCGATGTCAAATTGATGATGAAAATCTGAAACCAATTAAATCCTTGCAAACCAACGCTTGAATAGACTTCACTTTTGAAAACTACTTTGACAGTAGTAACAAAGATTAAACATGGTTAGCATTTGTTTTTATCTGGTAGGTAACTAAGGCGTATTGTAATAATGATATTCCTATTGCCTCAGTTTCCGAGTTAAACATAAGACTTTAGTGTGATATTTCCAGTTCATTCGGTTCTCTGCAGTCCTTGTTAGCTGGCTCTACCATTGTCCATAAGCTTCTCTCTCCTGCTCCTCACTCTCGTACGATCTCCTACATGTCATAATCAGCCGCCCAAGTCATCATTTCACATCCAGCTTCCATTAAAGGGATTCTCACGAAATTTCACTCAATGGTCATCTCAGCATATGTCCAATCCATCGCCATATTTTTTTTGGGCAATGAGTTCCTGGCTGATTCATTTTTCAGGATACCTTGTTGCTAATCCTTTCTGACCAGCCATTTAATCTTCAGTATATAGAGAAGACAGCCTTCAAGGAAAGACTTCAGGTCATTGAAAAAGCTTTTCATGAGGCGCATTAAGTTTCTGAATCATACGGAAGCGCTGATTTGATTTTAGTGTTGAAGACGTCCTGATTATGCTCTTTATTACTTACTGAAGCAGATTTCCATACTGATTTGAGATTTACAAAGGTCTCTTTTGCCTTTTCAATCTTAGAGGGCTTTGAGATCTTCATCTGTGTAGTCTCTCTGTAGTTCAAACGACACTGCTCAGGTAATTGAGACAGGCAACTTCTCCACTAGATGCTGACTGGTGCTTTTTGACGCTGGTTACGTATCTTCATCGTGTCTGACTTATCTCTCTTCCCCTGCAGTCCTTTCTACACTGCCTATTCTGCCAACTTGTTTATTTTATCTTGTAGATCTTTGAGTGTGGATGACACTAGACGTAAATCATACGCAAAGTTGAGATCTTTTACTGTCTTCCCATTAGTCCAGTGTATGCCCGATTCACCTGAACACTGTTAATTAAACAGATAATTAACAGTTATAAGAAAAACGGTTCTACTTGGATTCCTCTTAGTTCAGGAAGAAACATAATAGGGGTTACTATCTCCTACGTAACCTGCGCACTAGATATTTGACCTAAACGCATATTAGAGGTCCCATCGTTGAATTTTCTTTTTTGACACGTTATCGCCATTCAAAACATGATGATCATTATTGGTCGTGTGAAATAACTTCATAATAAAATTTAATTTCAACTCATACCGTCATTCCATCGAAAGAGAGTATTTTGTGTCCTTTCAGGGTCATGTCAATATTCCAGTGACCACTTGTATATTTTGCTTGTTGCAGTTGTGTTAATTGTAGAATGAACCCATATATAGTATTCTGATGGTTACAAGATTGATAAACAAGTCTTATGCAACACTAAATGGATTCATAATCGAGTAATTTTGTTTTTTATTATTTTTGTTAGGCTTTAAAGTGTCTGTAGCGACTGAAATGATTTTTCTGAGTAGGCTTGCCAACCCCACTCCCAACTTCCTGTCTATCCTTGAGCTTCGTGTGGTATGTGCTACTGATAAGATTTTTCAGTAGTATATTTATAAAGAGACGTTCATCGACATAAAAACATCCAATAGCCGGGAGAAAGATTTGATTTCAAATAAAGAAAATGATACACCCTTGTGGAAATATATGGGAAACGTGAAAGGAACACAAAGAAACACAACATATAAAGGCGGGAATTAGCACAGCACAGAAGATCTATACCAAATGATGTGTTGAGGATAAAGTGTACATAACTTCCCTAAATAGAGATGCCAAATCGTTTACTTAAGGCCCGGCTGAAAGCAAGTGAACTAGTAAAGTAGGCAAGGGAGAGATGTGAAAGAAGTTCCTTCCTTCACTTATTCAACCAGCATTGTTTCAGTCACAGGCGATAAACGAATGAGGACATCAAAACAAGGTTCGGAGAGACAAGATAAACCTTCACCACTCTGAAATCATTGTGTGAGTCTTGTGCACAGAGCAAAAGTAACAAAATTGGGATTTCCAGCACCAATGTTAAGTTAGTCACTCATTTCTTCTATATATGGGTCATACATTTGCACTGAGTCTCATAAGAAACATTTCAAACAGCCTACTGAAGACGTTTATCAACAGTTGCCTCCTTTGCTGACTCCATACTGAAGATCAGACGGCAGGCTGAGAAGAATCGTCAACCAAGAACCTCTTGTCCAACAAGTATGCCGGAGAAAATGGAGATAAATAGTGCAAACACTAAAGACACCATCGAGTAACATCATATGCTGGAGTATCCAAACGGAAAACGACGAGTTGTGCGTCTGAGAGTGACATACGAGGAGTGGATGAAAGCCTATTAGTACTTATGGAGTCAGCTAAAGAGGAACGCAGAGAACAGAGTTAAATAAGGATGTGCTGTTGAAGACCAATGCTCCACTCGGAAGGCAAAGTTATGAAATAATAATGATAAATAATCAGCAACTAAAATTGAAGCAAAATTAATTTGTACATCTTACCCTCTTTTTTCTCACAGGAAATCACATTGCATAGAACAGCCAGAGATAACAGGATACAGAATTGTTTAAGAAGCATTATAATACGAATGAATGTCTGATACTTGATTAATACGAATTGTATGCAAGATATACTTCCATATTTATACATGTTAAAATATTGATTTTAACTGAGCCCGTTGGATGACAGGAACTGATATAATTTCAGTAATTGACCGCAAAATGACAAACTAACTGTTATATACAGTCATATGAAAAATAATTGACAGGTTTGATTTGTCATGATCAATATTTTCTTGAATTTCAATAATTTTAAGGAGAGTAGTCATTGGGGGGTTTGTTGTGTACATATCGGATGAAGAATGATAAAACAAGATGTTATGTGGGTTGATGAAGTTATACAGTGTTATACAGTAATATTCACTGATGACGTCTCGAAGACAATTTATTGCTCATTATCAAGTTAGTCACATAACTTTCTAACTCTGTTTATTTAATTCCATTACTTTTCATCTCTTGACTTGATTGGTAATAGTGTTTTCCATATTTTCGATATGAGTGATGAGTTATTCCTGTTGCATGTGTTGAGTGCAGATTCGATGAACAAGGATTCAGTAATCAACCTCGCTCTCTCTTTCCACCTAACTATTTTACTTCTTAGAATTTTAACCCTCTGCCACCCTATTGTGTGATTGCGTTTTAATGCATGCAGAGTTATTGCAGAGCTTTTTTCTAAATTACTCATCTTCTCGTGGTCAACTATTCTTACCTTAGCTAAATTCTTATGCTCCAACCATCTGACTACCTCCGATCTACTAGTCTGACTCATGTAGTTCAACTAACGCACATTCATTGCAAAGTATTTTGTAAATTATATTAATTTGTTTGTTTGGGTCAACTGGGTCATTTAACCTACTGGGGTTGTCCGTGAGTGAGTATGTAGGTTTAAATACCAAACTACTTCCTGCTTTATCCTACGTAGCGTCTCAGATGTCCTGTCCTTATATGGTATAACAGTAGATGCCTTATACTCTCTCTTATTTATGTTATCATTGCTAGTTTCACAATTATTTTTATTTTGTTTTTGGCTCAGCAACTACACTTCATACATTAACATACAACCACATAACAGGGTGGGAGAGGGTTAAAATTCTAAGAAGTAATAAAGGTAGGTAGAGAGAAAGGTTGATTACTGAATCCTTGATCGTCAAGTTTACACCCAACATGTGCAATAGAAATGATTTCACTCATACCGAAAATATGGAAAATACTACTACCAATCAAATCAAGCGACAGGAAGTAATGGAATTATATGAACGAAGTTAGAAAGTTGTGTGAGTACCTTGATAATGAGCAATAAATTGTGGAATGGACAAGACAATATAAGCATTTTCACAGCTTCGTTCCTCTCCAGTACAAAAAAAATTTAGTAGGGACCCTCAGCCAAAGGTTTAAAGCTATATGCTCAGAAGAAGTAACTGAAGATGAACTAAGCACTGTAGGTGATAC
The DNA here is from genome assembly GCA_944472135.2 of Trichobilharzia regenti. Classification (NCBI taxonomy): domain Eukaryota; kingdom Metazoa; phylum Platyhelminthes; class Trematoda; order Strigeidida; family Schistosomatidae; genus Trichobilharzia; species Trichobilharzia regenti. The sequence continues at coordinate 23,741,524 of OX235265.1, read as the reverse complement.
CTTGATTGAAAATACCTATCTTGACAAATTTATCAAGAAACTGTAGTAATTTATTGTAATCGTAATATTAGTATTTCGAGATGACCGAATTACAAGAATCCAAACAAAACACAGAGAGGGCGGAATTCAGGAATTTGTATTTTGCGGAATTCTTATGCCATTCATATATGAAACATATTAACAGTCAACAGTAAGTATTTAAACAATACAGAGATAGAAATTGTCAATCACCACAGAAACACATGGCAAAGAAAGCGGAAAAGGACTATTCCCTATCTATGAATAAGAAGCCTTTATACATACGACTGCAATTCATGGGTGATATACCTAGCGAAATAATTACGAAGAAATTAGGGAAATCAGTTCAATGAACTTTTGATGCTGACAAACTACAAGTCATGTTTAATACAAGACCGATAGTGATTCCTCCATTGACAGATGAAGTACCTAGACTAGCCACTTCCAAATGTATCTACCAATTCAACTGCGAGCGAGTTATATCGGACTTTGCTCTACGAAAGTGATTTTTCGTGCTCAAGAACATCTCTCATTATGGCTAAGTAAAGGTGCAGTAAAAACCATCAGTAGTTCGATATTAGACCACCTGGTCCAAACCGGCCACAAAGCCAGCTAGCATGGAAGAATCCTTCTCAATCATCATCTACTGAGTGCCAAATAAATTGCCAAAAGCATCGAGGTACCGTATGCTCCAAACAACAGACGCTATCTCGATTCACGTGAAACAACCAGTACTTTGTATGCAAAAGAGGCAAGTCCAGCCACTACTACTACAACTACCCTGGCCTTCATTAGAGAATAGAAGTTCATGAATTTGCATTATTGTCTTTCCTAATTTTTTTTAATATTCAGTTTATTGTTATGTTGTTGCCACTGATTTGTAACACATTGATATTATTATTGATTCAATATTATTGAAACAACATTCATGTTGTTAATAACACTAATTCATTCACTATTGTGTATTCATAACTGTAGAAGCTGACGTGATGAAGTTATCGAAAAGAATATTCTTTGTTCAGTAACCATTCTTTTGAATATTTTAATGGTTATTTTTAATCAGTAAAAAGATTTTACCTAAATCGATTCAAAGTGACCACCATTTCTGTCTGTGCACAAAGATCAGGCTAATAAACTTGAATTGTACAAGCCTCCGCAAACACAAGCACCTTCCAGTTTGTTTGTCTACTGATAATAACGAATGACCCAACAGAGTCAATATGATGTCCATAGTCCACAAGATGATTTGTTGTTGAACTTTTTGTTACTCCAACTTCAGCTGTTTTCAATCACTTGGACGAATGCTCCATCATGCGAGTAGACAATCGACTTTCTGTACGACCTATGCATTTGCTTCCAAAAACAAACTCAAACTGACATACATACAATTTAAAGTTTCGAGGATTAACTATCAGTCCCTCACAGACTGTTGAAGCATTCGCTTGATGGTGTTAAGGTAATCAAATTCTGCAGCATGATAGCTTTATTGAGTTTTCGTTTAAGTGCTTCAAATGACTGACTGATATGTACAGCCTTCTTTGAAACTGTTTGAATAATTTCACTGGGGCTTATTTCTATAGAGTATTTATTGATAAAGCTCTCAGGTTATCCTTTCTTAGAGAAAATATCTTTCAGGGTATTTATTTCACATTCGATTATATGGTTAGAACAAATTTTCCGTGCCCTATTGAATGATGTTCTCACTAGGTTCTTTTCATACTGTAGAGAAATAAAGCATTTAAAATGCAAAAACTGTCCTATCCTTGAAGACTCTCTAAATATAGATCTTTCCATTGTACCGTCAGTGCTTTTCATTAGAGAAACATCTAGGAATTTAATGGTATCATTTTCCTCCTTTACTACTATAAAGCTAAGATTAGAATGGAATGATTTGAATTTCACAAATAAATTTCACTCTTCTGATTTCCTTCACATAGAATAAAAATATCATCTACATATCTTAAATATGATTCCTTCTGTTGTAGATGTTTTCTTACGTTACAGACTTCTAGTCTTGACAAGAACAACTTTTCAGAAAGTGCCTGTCTTTTCTTCAAGTAATACATTCACTCACATAACAAAGTATTGTTAATAGTTTCAATTTTGTAAATCGTGGCATTTCAGAGTTCTGCTGTAATTAAACTGTTAAATAAAGTATAACTATATTTCAATAGTTTACACACAATGATAACTTTTGTTATTGTTATATATATATATATGAAATATAATTATGCTTTATTTGATCTAATCTACAATGCTCAAACTTTTTACTGATATTAATTCAAACTGTTAAACTCTACAGGATTTTTCACTGTACAAATTTGCTGGAAAAAACACTTAGATTCCGTCTCACTAAACTTACTGTCGAGCTCTACAGTTTGACATTATGATGACTGAGGGTTAAATGCGCACAAGTGTTTGTTATTTTTAGATAAACTTACTGAAAGAACTAAGAGCAGTGGGTGAAACTGGGTTTTCCTAAATAGTTAGATTTAATGTGTGACGTGTGTAACTGACAATGTTTTGTTAGTCACGTCAATTTGGAGAGACTAAAGGATGCATTGGATGCAGAACTCCAGCGGGAACAGGCTGGAATTAAGGAAAGGCAAATAATGTGCTGATCGAATTGCGATTCTATGCATCACCGTCAAACAGAGTATAGAATGTCAGTCGAACCTCCAACTCAGTTTCATCCAATGTGAAAAGGCTTTCAACAGCCTTGACTGTGAAGTAATTTGGAAACTACTTCAGCATTATGTAGTGGAGAGACGCGAATCGGTCCAACCCACATTCAACAGCTATATGACAATTCCATGTGTCAGGCGATCTAAAACAGAATACTTAGTGAAGCCTCTGAAGTGAATACAGGAATGATATATGACTGCCTACTACCACCGATAAGACTCTCAAATGAAGTGGAACAGATCATGCAGCACATTGTGCGTAGGGAGCAAGAAAACTAGAATACGCTGGACCGATAAGAAGACTCTAGAAGACCGGAAAGTCACGAACTATTTGTGTCTAATATCACACAAACTCGAAGACTTGCAGGCTACAACCAACAAACTGACTGAAGAATCTACCTGAGAAGACATAACTTCAAGTAAAGAGAGAGAAGCTGGAGGTGACAAAGATACCTACCCGATAACGACAACAACACTGATCACTGTCAACGGCAGAAATTTAAAAATGGTTATTTACCTCAGCATCTTTCCAACTACAGGCGACAGTACAGATGAGAAAATCAAAACCAGAAACAGAAAGATAAGTTATACCTTCAACAAAATGAGATTTTTGTGGAAATATCTGCACTTCGAGCATAAAGAACAAAAATTGGATTTTAGAAACCAATTTTAAGTCAATCAGCTCTTCCAAATGAGTCAGAAACTTTCGCTGTTTATCATGAAAAGCATTTCCAACTTGTTGATAAAACTGGAAATGAAAAGACTAAATGTTTTATATAATCAAAGATTTTTGTCATGTAAAACCCCTTCTAATTTATGGAAACTTTTCAAAGAAATTACTAACGGTAAGCGATGTATTTCTGTTCCATCTCTTAATGTTGACACTCTTAATAAATCTTTCATACGCTCTTCTGTTGATACCCTTCCAAATGATACAAATCATATTGACAATAACTTTAGTGGTTTTAATACCCTTGATGTGCTTAAATGTCTCCGGTCTCTTAAGCCTTCTCAAAGCCTTGGTCCTGACGGCATACCTGCCATTGTCCTCAGGAATTGTGCTGATATTTTGTGTTATCCTCTTACTAACATTTTTAATGCCTCTTTTTCCGGTAACGTTCTACCTTTTGCATGGAAAAACATTAAAATTATCCCTATACCAAAACCATCTTCTGGTTCTGATATTAAATTTCGGCCTATTGCAATTACTTCCCCCTTTTTAAAATTGATGGAAAAATTACTTTTACTTCGTCTTGAACCCGCTTTGAAACCTTTTAATGATCCTAAACAATTTGCATACAAACATGGTAGAAGTACCTTGGATGCTGCGGTTGTCTTATATCACAATGTTGTCTCTTGTTTAGACAAAGGTGCTAAATATGTTCGTAGTGCTTTCTTAGACTACACATCTGCTTTTGACTCTGTACCTAGGGGCCTTTTGTTAAATAAGCTATCGTTGACACAAACAGGATCCTGGGCTAAGAGTTGGTTGCATTCCTATTTTTCTGATAGAATGCAGTATACTGTATATAACGGCAAATCTTCTTCTACCTCGCTTACAAAATCCGGTGTTCCACAAGGTGCTGTCCTCTCTCCTTTTCTTTTTTCTTTCTTCCTACATGACCTACCTCATTCAAACGAAACTAACTTTGTCAAATATGCAGATGATCTGACTGTATCACTGCCTATCACTTCCGAGTCTGACAGCTCCAAACTTAATAGCTTTCTGTTGGACATCAACAACTGGTCCAAGTCAAATGGTCTTATATTAAATCCTTCCAAATGTCAGGCGCTTGACTTTACTTTCAAGCATCGACGTGACTTACTTGAACTAGTTAACTCGCATGATCCCTGTAGCATAGATGGCACGGAAATTGAAACCAAATCAAGCATTAAATACCTTGGATTAGTTTTTTCCTCTGACCTTTCATGGTCATCCCATATCTTATCTATCTCTAAGAAAATGTTTCGTCTTACCTTCTACATTAAAAAGTTAAGACAATCAGGTATCAACCAACCTTTAGTTTTGCAATTTTTAAACTCCTGTATTTTACCTATTGTACTCTATTGCTCTCCATTAATCTTTCCTGGGCTTCTCAAAAAAGATTATATCATATTACGAAGAGTATTAAATGCTGTGAGTAGAGCTTGTGGTCTGCCACTGCATGAGCTCGCTAATACTATAGTCGAGAGGCATATAAATTCCTGTACGAAATGGGCAAAGGCTATAATGTCAGACCCTCTGCACCCCCTTTATTCACACCTGTCCCCTTGTATCTCATCAGGTAGGACGAGAAGTCAATATAAAAAGATATATGCTCGTACTACTAAGTATAGAAATTCTACAATACCCTATTTAGCGCGTACTTTATGTGACGAAGACTCTGTTAGACGTGAAACTTACAAGTTACTATGTAATTAGCACAGTGAATCGACCCTTTTATCGTTCATCTTTCTGTATTTTATGGTGTCACACTTTCTATCGTTTAAATCGTTACTCTGCTATTTTATTTTTAGTTGGTATTACTATTATTACTACAATTTTGTACTTTATACATATTTTTCTCCGTATGGCACACAGTATTTTGCTACGTAGCTGCTATAACAATCGTTTTATTACTATTATGTAATGTGTATTTTTAATTTTTTTTGTCGTTTTTGAGTAAATTAGATGCAATATTGTACTGAATGCTGAAAATTCCTTGCTGTATCATGAGTACTGTTTTTGGAATAAAGCTATTATTATTATTCCAACAGGCTGAGACAGGGTTTTGTCAACATTGCACTCCTTCACTGTCTCCATATTGAAGATAAGATGGCCAGTCAGCAACAATCAACAACAAGAAACTCTGAGAACTAATCGCCCAAGACCCCGTTGTCCAAAAGATATTCCGAAGAAAATGGAGATGGATCGGGTACACTGTGAGGAGACTGTTGGGTGACATCATATGCCAGGTCCTCCAGTGGATACCGAATGGGAAACGATGAGATGGATGAAATGTAGAAGATCATTTGAGGAGAAGATGACAGTGTAAGGAAAATCGTCGGCCAGGTTAAAGAGGATCACAGAAAATAAGACGAAATGGAAACGTGCTGCTGAAGCCCTATGTTCCACTCAGAACCCAAAAGAACAATAAAGAACAAGAATAATAATACTGTATGTGGTGCCTTCTGTAAGAATACTGAATAGCAGAGCAATGGATTAAATACCAAATAAGAAAAATCAAAAATTCTCGAGAAACAACAAAGGAAGACAAAAGAAACACAATACGTGGAAAATGTGCCAATGGTCAATTCAATGTGAGATATTATGTATTCTGTCATTAAACGGTTTCACAACTAAATACCACACTGGATTCTATTGTCATTTGTTGTAAATTACCGTGACAAATCAAACAAATATGAGACAGTTGGTCATTTCTTAATCAATAATTATTAGTGTATTATGTGTTTCATATTCTTGTCAGTCAAACCCGTTAAGCTAAAATCATACATATATAAGCACATTTATTTCACACGCACACATATTTCACTTATTATCAAGAACAAGTTACTCCTTTGTGTTTTAATGGATCTGAGACAAGTTGGTAAACTATTCTGCTTGGTTGTATTGTGGAAAATCTGTTGCTGTGACGATGATGATGGTAAGGAGATATGTTTCTTTTTCTTGGGATTTTTGTCATACGATGATAGATTAATTTGTTTAATACTTTGTTACAATGTAGCTGATATTGTATATAATGGTATATGATGGGGTAGGTTGTTCAGCACAATTAGTAATTCATAAGTGCGTGAAGTGGTAACAGCTAATGGTGTCCGTCGGGGATGTCCATCACTACCCCGATTTCTTTTTAATTTCATCATATATGTACTAATCGACTTAACTCTAAATGACTTCAGTGACTCAGAGATTCACTTGTGTTACCACCAAGGAATAATCTCATTGACTTAGAATATGCAGAAGATATAGCCCTCCATCGTTGGTTAAGACGCTCACAAAATACAGCAGAGTCTTCTGAATATTTTGAGCTACCATTTTCGAACGTTTTGCATACGATTCCCTTCTGTCAAATATAAGATGATGCTACAAGACTGACTGGACTACATCGACACCCAACATTAAAATAGGGAATAAAGTGGTGGAGAGTGTTGACCATTTCGCTTATTTGAGAAGTTGAATCAGCCAACGCCAGGGGTTGATCGCTGACGAATTCTCAGTACGGACAAAATAGACTCGTTTGGTGTATGCCAATTTATGCCATCTCTGGAGCAGACGTGATATGCAATGTTGACCAGAGGACGTGTGTACTGCTCAGTAGTCCGCTCCGTCCTCCTTCATGCCTGTGAGACATGACCATTGAAAGTATAAGACATGAAAAGTCCGACTAGTTGTTTTTTACCATTGGTGTCTGCGTTCTGCCTCCCGTGTTCAGTGGTATAATAAGGTGAATAATATTGAGATTAGGTTTCGTAGGAGTGCTAGGTAAGGATGAAAAATCAATCGACGAGGTTGTGAGGTTATGTCGATTAAGATGGTTACAACATGTGTTACTGCGTGTATCTGCCTAACTACCAACTGCCTTCCTCGACGGGCGATGTTAGCTTACGTAGGATTGATCAGGTTGGAAAAGAGAGAGTTAGTGGCGGTGAAACCAAAACCAAAGTCAATCAAATCCACGACAGTTAGTTTAAGCCAGCCATATATAGATATAGATAGAGATTTAGACTGTCCCCTGGTTCAGGTCCTCGAGATGGTAAGAAAAAATAATGGCTGGAGCAGATGCATGAACTCCTTGTGACTTATAATATCCAAGTGTGGCAACTGGAACTGCTGCACATTGGTGCAAAGTTCTATGTTGAAACCAGTCAGTCAGTCAGTCAGTCAAGTGCCTGACGATATATACTACTTATTGTTTCAGATGAGTAGTTGGATGCCACACTCACATCAGCAGGTAGTACTTGCTAGCCAAGTCGAAATGATATAAACACCATACTGAAGTTGCACTCTTTTAGTGCCGAGTTCATCATCGGTGTACCCAGTTTGACTTAATTCAAATCACTCGAATTCTGTCCAGTTATTTGGGTGAACTGATAATGTGTTAAGTCAAAATCATAGTTTGCAGTCGACACCTTTTGAGGAGGTGAAATTTCACCCTAAAATTCCCTTTGGAAACTTAAATTATTCGGATCACAAGATACGATATCTTTGACACCATAAATTGCAATCAAGTAAGTAAATGAAAATGCATGACACTATATACTACTGATTGATTGACACAAGTAGTTTTAAACTGAAAATGTGATTTATCAACTCATAAAGTTTACTTCCTCATATTACTGAAAGAATTATATTGGGCATGTTGATAAATGCTGTGTGAAAGAAGTTTCTAGACGGAAAGTCATTCATGTGATTCAAATTTTACACAGAAGTGAAACCTCACTGGTGTCTTTTTTTACTAATATCTGTAACGATGATGGTCACATCTAGATAAATTTTCATTTTTAAATTCACACCATATGTCACATTTAGGGTGCTGTATTGAGAACTGAAATTGTGAACAAAGATCCATAGATTTAACTGAGTGTTCACTAAATTGATATTTACGGTTTCGCATTTCTTGATGTGCAAGTAAAATGGATAGATCCATGGGTAATTAGTTCTCAGGCATAAATAAATCCTATACAATTCAATAAAACTATGTACTACTAATTGACTGGAATGAGTAGTTGCATGCCATACTCATATCAACCAGCAGTGTTTTCTAGCCAGTTTGAAGTTATCTAAACACCGGATGACCGTTTCGCTTGTTTGGCGCCGAGTTGACAATTCAGCTACGAGAGCCGAATCAATTCAAACTACCCGACATTTGGCTAGCTACTTGGTCGAACTGGCCATGCCAGGAATAAAATCTGTACAATTTGTATGCAATTTATGCTACTCAGCTTTAACTTTTCTTGGCAATGCCGTAAAGATCATCTGCTTTCATGATAAGAGACAGGATGAAGCAGCAAATAGTTTTATCCATTCCGATCACAGTGTATAAAGTCGTCCCTTAAGATTTGTTTTCTAAGGCTGTACAGCTGTATTTATATTGAACAAAGAATTCACAAGACCAATCAGAGACTGGTATATTTGTTCTAGAAAATATATTACATAATGTGGAGTGTATTCTAGAAAAAGATGATTAATTAGAGATTAGAAGAAGGATGCAGAAACTAAGACGACGTAATAAGTATGAAAAATGACTAATAACTGGCGGGAGTGACGGTTGAAGGTCATTTCGCTTGATTTTATTGTGTAAGTTTATCATTATTATTATTGTTATTATTACAATCCTCTGTTTTATAATCATTCTATTATTTCAGGATCTCATTATGAACTGCCGTTGGTTGGAGAAGTATTGGAAAACCAACCAGGGATTACTAGACGGCTGTTTCGTCCTAGTTCTGGACTCTTCAGCATTACGCACCCATCTTGTTATCGGAAGATCCTCGGTTTGAACCCCAGTGGGTACCAAATTAGGACAAAACAGCTATCCAGTACTCCCTGGCTGGTTTTCTTTCCAATGGTTCTCCAACCAATGGCAGTTCATGATGAAATCCTGAAACCAATCAAATCCCTGCAAACCACCACTTGAACATCCTGTTATTGTTTATTGATAACACTGCATTTTTCATAATGATATCATATGAACGGTTTACCATTTTTTCACGAAGGTTTGTCAATTTTTTTACAATTTCATTGATTAGTCAACTTCTGCCTCCTCTTTAGCTAATTTCGGACTGGTCATCCCCTTCAAGATTACACCTCAGACTATGTCATACATTTCCTAGAACAAATTTGCTGGTATCTGATTGGTCTTATGAATTCTTTGTTAAATATAAATACCAAATATATCCCCTCAGATATGGAAGTAAGAGTCTTTTCGGTAAATTCACCCTGAATAAATACGAATACGGATGTACAACTATTGAAAATGAATCGTCCAAAAAGGAAAAGTTTCTTATGTCTCAATATAGAAATATTCCATTCTTCGAGATTGAATCTGTTCATGTTTATTGACTAGTTAACTGCTATTCTGCAAAACTGATACAATAAGATTTTGCATCAGTATTTTAAAACTGGCATTATTGATTCTCGTTCCTAGAGGTGGTATGTATTACTTGTTCTAGAGATATCAGTGTGATTGAGTAGGTGATGATAGCAGTAAGGTATATAAGAATGATTTCTTAGTCAATCATGATCAAGATTTTTCTGAATTAAAAATTTCAATTTACTCAAATGTTTATACAGTCTGATGTGGCCCAACATGACGGTTCATTCTGAATTCTCGTTATTAAGTGGTTGGAGGTAGTTAGCATGCCTTGAGAAGAACTAGATTTTGTAATTGTTGGCACTCAATAGTCAACAAACAGTATCTACAATTTTGATGGATCTCATGTCGCTCCTGAGATTCTAACCCGTATCATTTAGTGGTGTAATCAGAAACGTTTCCACAGAGCTATTCGGACTAGACTAATTTTACTAGTGAGTAACTAGTGTCCAATTAAAGTATCCGACACGGTCTTACAGAAGGTCATTCGTGAGTCGAAAGAGCTTAATGGTAACATCTCTGATTACAGCACTGGGTGATACGGGTTAGAATCTCAGGAGGGATATGAGTTCCTTGAAGACTGTAGACACGCCTTGCTAACTGGTGAATGCCACTGACAAGTACGAAATGTAGATCTTCTCAAGGCTTCCTGCCTACTGCCACCACCCATCTAATAGCACAACACCTTGTTGAAGAAGTCATAGTTATTTCCATTTTTATTTCTTTTATCTACAGTGTAGAACATAGTCGTAGAGGATAATTTTTTTACTGATTAGAAGACTTGTTTTTCAAAATATACAGGGATACACATGTTTAATGTAATGAAGTGTATTTTTCCCAACTCAAACTATACATCAACGTCCAAACTGTACAAGAGACTGGTGAGAAAATAATTTTATGTTAAATTAAGACTTTCATCAACAGTCGCCTACTTCGCTGATTCAATCCCTACTGAAGATCAGATGGCCGAAGAAAAAAAAAATCAGCAACAGAACAACCAAGAACCTGTTGACCAGCAAATACTCTGAAGGAAACGGAGATGAAGTGAACACATGCTCAGGAGACTGTCAAATAACATCGATTGCTAGCCTATCGCTTGACTGGAACCCGAATAGGAAACAGCCAGTTCAGAGTGGGTTCGAGGGTGACATGGAGGAGGTTGTATGAGGAGGAGATGGAAGACTATGGACAATTGTAGGACCAGTTAAAGAGTACCTCAGAGAATAGGACAAAGTGGATATGTTCTGTTGAAGACTAATGTTTCACTCGAAACCAAATGGAGTAATAAGAATAAAATAATATGTTTTGTGAAAATTTCGATTAATTTCGGTGCAGATATCCTCACAAAACAAAAACCCTTTTCAGTCAAGTTTTAAACACTTCGACAGTGTACACCCACGACCCAATGAAAGATCTAACCCAGTACCTTAAAGTTGTGCAGTTATTGAATTCTGATCCAAGTGGCTAAATGGTTAACGAGCTGACTTCCTAAACTTGAGGTTCTGGTTTCGATCTCTGGTGGTGTTGTGGATACAAACTGCTGGAGAGTCTCAAACGAGGATGAAACCCCTGTACAGTACTAGTTGGTCTTCAATGATTCTCTGACTGATTTTGTTTTGTGAAGAAACTTACTCTATAAATCATCTTAATTATATTCAGCAGTCACGTCTTTTATTCTATTCATTCATCTGTCATTGTGTATTAAATATCTTCAAACAATAGAGGCTAGAAACATCTGGTGTTCAATAATGCCAATAAGTGTGTGTACATTTATTGCTATATTTCTCTACTTCCTTTTTACTAAGAATCTAGAAAGAATATTGAATAGTTCACTGGATAAATACATGAAGGTTTATATTAAAAAATTGAATTTTGATAATTTGGTTGTTATGACCACATAGTTTAAATGAATGATTGATCACTGCTAATCAATCTCATGTCTGCATATCTGAGGAAATCGTTGAAATTAATTAAATTTTATGTAACTAACTCCGAAGTCTATGCATTTCTTCACTGTACTGGGTTATTGGCTATATAACGAAAGATATACGTGTTTACAAATGTATATTCGTCTAGGTGTTCATGTAATCCATATTTGTCTATATATATATATATATATAACCTGTTTAGTATAATTCGTTCACATCACTATGCTTTCAGAAAAATTTCACATACTATTTGTCTTGATTTCTCTTTGGAAATTATACTTCTGCAATGAATGCGAAGGTAGATGTGTAACTCTTTTTTTTCTCCTAATTTCTTTGTTTTCACCGAAAATAATTAATTAGTAAGGGTACAGTGGTCAAGTTATGTGGTAGGTCTGTTTAATTCCCAAGGTGTTATCTTGAAAAATAATACGAAAAATTAATTTGTCAGAAGATATTGCTATGCCTCTTCAAATGTGAGACTCTTTGTATACACTGCTTTGTATTATCAGGGATTTGTACACGCGCTAATGCCTAGAGCAGTAATACAGTTGATTACAATTTCTGACATCATAATATTGTCTCCTCTTTAGACAAAAAGATCAGATATGTCCTTCCTTGACTACAGGTTGCCTTCTGTTGTCTCTGTACCCGGATGTCTTCTATTAAATAAGCCTTCTATAACATGAATCTAGTCCTGGATTTTTAAATGGTTGTATTCTTATTTCTCTAACAGAAGGCAGATCTTCTTCCAATTTATTTACTGAAGCTGAATTCCTTCAAAGTGCTGCCCTGTCTCTCCTTTTCTTTTTTCTTACATGACTTACCTACTCCTTTCGGATAAAACCGACTTCGTTAAATAAGCTGATGATCTGACTGTCTCGCTGCAGGTAAATTCCAGATATGATTGTTTCAAACTTAATAGCTTTTTGCCGGATATCAGGTAGTAAATTTAAAATTAAAACAAAATTAAAATTTTTCACAGGGAACGACTAGTGAAGAGGTTAAGACCGCACACTTTCCAAACGCATCTCTGAACATTAGCCGGCATAGTAAGCAAAAGTACAATTCAAGATAGTTAGTTACTAACTCAGTCCTAGAGCAATTTGTGAACTCAAGCCACGGAGCTCCACCTAAGTCGTCTTTCAAGATCATCTACAAGGTTAGGCCGAATGGTACAAAGGGCGTCAGGTTTCGGCTTTTGTGCATGGAGGAGGCGCTGGCAATTCGTCAATGCAACCCCGAACTCTGTATACAGAAAAAGTTTGTCCAGTCTCTTATTCTGCCTTGTTCTTAACCTCTTCACTAGTCGTTCCTTGTAAAAAATTTTAATTCTTCAAAATTTCAACTTTACTTTTAGTTTGCTTTTACTTTAATAATTAATTCACTATTATCACTCTCATTTGTTTCTTTTTGTACATCTTCACACCCTCTTCACACATGTTAGATGGACACTCATCTACCTTTCTACTCACTTAACGGCAATTTTAAGCTTATCAAATTTCTAACCTTTTCTTCCTTTGTACCGTGTAGTACTACGTAATTTACAACTTTTATTTTTACTTCTAAAGCCACTTCTGAGTAATTATATCAATTATGTCACAATCCCCCCCTTTTACACGATAATAGACTATAATACATTTACGGTAAATTCTTTATTACTTTTCTTAACTTATTCGAAATCCAGCCTAGTGTTATAATGATACATATTGTCATTTACAGATACCTGTGACCTTTTATTATTCCCTTAAGTTCCATGTGAAATATAGATCTTACACAGAACATCTTCAGTTTGCACCCTACTCTGCTGGTGCAACAATTGTTCATAGTCTTTCACCTCCTCCTCATACATTCTCCTCCATGTCATTCTCATATGAATGCCAGACTCGCTGCTTTCTATTCGGTTGCAACTCGACAGCTTGAATTGAGCGCGACGTCAATCAACAATCTCTATAGAGTTTGTCCTATCCTTCTTCATCTTATTCAGCTAATTTGTTGATCAATATTATTCTTGGTTGGTTTGTTCCCAGAGTTCCTTACTGCTCATTCTTTCTCTCCGTTCATCTGATCTTCAGTATGGATCCAACCAGCGAAGAAGGCAGCTTTTGATAAAAGTCTGTAGCAGGCTTATGGAAATGTTTTTGGTGACGTGCAGCACAAGGTTACGACCCATAAGGAAGAAACAAACGACTGAATATTGGTTTTCAAAATCAGTTTCTTGACCTGAGTGCAGTAGATTTTCAAACCCAGTTAGGAATGATAAGTGTCAGTCAATCTTGCTTTTCCAATCCTCGTTGGTTTTGAAATCCTTATTCGTGCTTTTACCTATAGTTGAAATGACGCTGCTTGGTTAGATAAGTGGAGGAGGTGACCTATTTCAAATTCCCCCCCCCTGATAGTGATTGGTACTTGTTATTGTTGCCGTTGTCGGTTAGTTATCTTCATCGCCTTCCTCTTCTATGTTCACTCAGAGTCCTGTCTCCGTTATATTCAGCTGATATTATCTACTCGTTATTGACCAAAATATTGATGTTGTCAGTAACGCTATTTCCTTAAGTATTATGAACATATTCACATAGATCACGATGAAGAAGTTATCGGAAGGGATATTCTTCGGCCACTAACCAGACTTTTAAAATTTTTAATGGGATTCTTTAGCCAATAAAAATGACACAACATCAGTGATAACTACGGATATTTAACAGATCTATTTGTGAATTATGAATAAACGCTGCAATGGAGTTTTAAATAACGCTCAGAACAAATACAGTTGTCCCAGCTTTTTCTATAGATAGAATGGCTAAAGCATGATAAGTTTGGTGTTTACTGACATTTTATTTATTTTTTTTTCACCTTCTTACCACACTTGTATGTGTACAATGACATTTCAGATGTATGTCTGTTGAAACCAGAACGAGGTCGTTGTCGTGCAGCTATTCGTTCATACTATTATGATTCAAGCTCTAATGAATGCAAGAAATTCATTTATGGTGGATGTGGCGGTAATGGGAATCGATTTCCTACATTAAAGGCATGTGAAGATGAGTGTAAAGGTGAGTGTGTATTTCTTCTTCTGTCGGTTTGTAACAAAGTTGACAGTGAAATGAATCAACCTTTGCTAAGCTTAATGGTCTACGAACTTGCTGGCCTTGTAACCAGAAAGGTCCTGACTTCGAAACTCAGCGGGTGCATACCGACAAAAGAGTCCCAAACTAGGACGAAACAGCTGTCCAGTAATCCCTGATTAGTTTTCAAAAGGTTCTCTAACTGATGTCAGCTCATGATGAAATCCTCCAGCCAATCAAACAAAATATCTATAAAACCAATACTCGAAAATAATATCTAAATCTCTGTGTATACTTGTTGTCAAGTAAACAGATGCCTCAGGATCTTATGCTTTGTCTCAGCTTCTTCTCTGATTGTCTTTCTCCATTATCCGATGCTATTCAGTAGTAATTTTTAGTGATCATATCATTACCTTTGATATCGAAAAAGTACTACATTTATTATAAAAGACTATTGTATCGAGTATTGAAATTATTGTTCATCAAACGATGAGACAATCGAGGACCAAGCTTCCTTAACATATGACTACGTTTTCAAGTTAGTCAGCACATTCAGAGAACAAAAGCCGGTTTACCTAAGAATGGGCTAATCTGAGGTGATCTCAGTTTTAATATAACAATACTTAGTACTATTTTGGTTGAATTAATGGTATTTATTTGATATAGAAGTGAGTCTTGTTGATGTGTAGTCCGAAAACATCGACGCATAGAAATTCAAAAACACTTTGTCACTACCTACTGAGTTGATAGTACATGCAAGGTTTATCTTTACTGGATAGGTGAATGAGTATGTATCCATTAAAAAGAAGCCTCTATTTATATACTACTACAATACAAAGGGGATATACGAAGTGAAATAATAACCAACATTTTGAACAAATGAATTAAAAGGACGTTTAATATCAAAAAGCTGCAGTTCATATTCTCCAAACAACTGGTCGTGACTGCGAAACTGACAGATGAAGTACGTAGGCCAGCCACCTCTAATTATATATGTTAATTCAACTGCCCTCCGTGTGGATCTAGTTATATTAGCTGTTGCTCTAGGAGCTTCATTTTTCGTCCTCCGGAACACCTACCTAACAGTGTGGTAAAATAAAGATGTTGTTAAAACCATCAGCAGTTCTCATACTGGACCACTTCATGAAAACAGGCCACAAAGCCAGCATTGAAGAGTTTTTCACTATCATATACCGCGTATCAAATAAATTACCAAAGGCCTCTAGATATCGAACACTCCAAACAAGAGAGGTTTTCGCGATTTGCTTAAATCGACCGGAGCACAATGTGCAAAAGAAACAAGTCCAAGAACTATTGCTACACCCCAGCCTCCTGTTGAACCTTTAAATCCAAAAATTCTAAGTGTCAGCTCGCTTAACTTAGCTGCTATTCATTCAGTTTAGTGTTATATGTGATGCATATTATCTCTCTCCCTCTCACTTAATGACGCTTTCGAAGATTAAACTATTGATACTGTTGACTCAATGTAATTTAGAACAGCATTGAAGGTTGTCAATAGAAACAACGATTGTTTGTTAATTATTATTGTCATATAAATGTAGAACTGACGACAAATTATTCGAAAAGTAAAATATTCTTTGTTCATTATTGAATCTTTTAAATTTTTAATGAAAATCTTCAATGAATTAAAATGAATATTCATTATAGCAAAAATATTCATTCAGATATCTATAAAACACAAAATAATTGAACAAAGAATATCCTTTTCGATAAATTCCTCTTCTGAGTCTATAATTATACATACATGTTCGTATACATAGAATATTCTAGAATAGTAGTCAATAACAGTATTAGTGTTTTTTAAATAATATCGATTTGTAAAGTAAGATCAATGGAATTAATAATAATAATAATTTTTCCTCCACGTTCCCAGTGGAACATAGGGCTCCAAGCTAGTGGCTTGAAGTTTCTGTAGCAGTATTTAATTTTTACAGGATGGGGTTGCTAGCCTCATGCCCAACCTTTCCTCTTTACCAGGATTATTTCTGGCTCAGTGAGGTAAAGGAGTGCGCCGGCCGGGGATCGAACCCCGGACCATATGCATGGTCGGCAAACGTCCTAACCGCTATACCACCGACGCACTTTAAGAGCCATTCGCGGTTTCACCGTTTTAAGGTGTGTACTTAGACATGCATGGCTTAATCTCTGAGACAAGCATATGACTACTGGCAGGATCAACCAGTTTATTCACACCACGATACACCCATTGACTGGGCAGTAATTTTCAGGAGAACCAAACACACGCATCCTTGCCTCTTGCGAGACGAGAACGTCATACAGGATCAACCTGTGGCGCAACCACTCGAGAGCCCTCTCCCTCGGTGGACCATTCGCACCGTTTGTATACATAGCAATACATTGGTAAGCACTGTTACGCCGACCAATGATCGCGTCAATCAATTAAGCACTGCATAGACAAGCTCAATAGAACCCATCTCGCATACAAGACCTGTCAAACGTATTACTATATGCAAAAGTAGCACGCATAGCGACGCTATAGTGACAATAGGCCCCTATAAACGAAGCCAGCAGCCACCAAATTCAATGAAATCGTTATCCCTTCCAACCAATTTAGCATGCAAATAGCTTCCATACGTCTACCAAGACTATAGAAAACCATAACACAGTCAATAAGCGAGCCATGAGATCAATTTAACCCACGCTCATATCGTCTATATAGCTTATGGTTTTCCAATGGAATTACTGTTCATCAAATATGTTTAAATAATAATAATAATAAAGATATAATAGAAAATAGAATATCAACTAAAATTAAGAAAATTCCACAAAAATTCAGTATCATTCAAACCTAGATGACCAAGGTAATGATAATGTCTGCACTAACTTCTTTTGGATGCATAAATTAGGCTTGCTAGTATGGATCCCAACAGCCAGCCACAGAAATATTTAGTAGTCGAACTCTTAGGGTGAAATTGAGATTTGTTGGCATGTGGTAAATGACTCTGAAAGCTTGGTTAACATCGATCTTGTGTTCTGTATCCACAAGATGAGTGAGACAGAATAGCGCTACAAACAAATTTTGTTTGTCCTTTACTTAACCACGCAGGTTGATGTTCTGAAATCCGATGAGAAACACGTCTAATTGTACAGCCTATGTAATCATCTGAAAACCGCATAACATAAATATCTTACTGGTGAGTGATGTGTCAGTGACTCATCTGAGCGAAAACGGTGAAACATTATGGTTAACCATTGTCGATATCAGCGTCAAGTCCTGAATTTCTATTACTTTTGAACTGAAAACAAAGAAGAGAAGAGAGTAGAAGAAGTGTTTGACTAACTTTGTTCAAATCATTCTCAAACATTACACTCAACGATATAAGTTCTCATATCATAAGTTGGCATTTTATAACTGCCTAACATGCAAAAATGTTTTAATAACATGAAAGTTTCTTCAGCAGTTTGATAATTGCATGACTATCTCAGTTTGTCGTGCAAGCTCAAAGACTTATAGCCAAAAACCAACAATTTGGCAGAACAAGTAGGCAACGAATACTGGACTTCAAGTAGACATGGTGAAGACAGAAGCGATGAAGATAACCAAACAATAACAACAACAACAACATCAAGCATCAATCAATATCAGCAGGAGAGAGTTGAAGGAAGACATTTCTTTCACTTGCTTAGGAAACATCGTCTCAATTACAGGTGGCACGGATGATGAAGATGTTGAAGCCAGCTAACATTGGAAAAGCAAGACAGACCATCGTTAGTCTGAAAATAGTAAGGAAATCTGCCAAGTCGGTGATTGTACAGGGTTCACAGACTAGCCACATCACCAAAAGCATTTCCAAGAGACTACTGCAAACCTTTATCATCAGCTGTCTACTGCTGAAGACCAGATGATCATAAACGACAAGAATCAAAGAACTCTCACAATGAAATAGTCAAGAGGCTATCACTCAGAAAATATGTATAAGTAAAATAAGATGAATTGGGAACACGGTGATGAGACCTTTGAATCAGGCACTCAAATGGAAGCCGAATGGGTAGCAGTCAACGAGTTGGGAATCAGTCCATGAGTGACATGGAGGAGATCATGTGAGGCGAATTTTAAATTAAAGGTTGCTTTAACGCTAACACTTCCTATGGTCTTTACAACACTTGGATGGCCTATTAAAGTATGTTTTCATGACTGAACGCACACTGTGTAGTTGTTCAACTCACATGGAGCAGATTGTGCTAGAATGAACTGGAGAGTTATGGGCAATCTTGAAATCAGCTGAAGGGGACTGAAGAGAATAGAATGCAACAGAAACATGGCACTGAGACCCTGTGTTCCATTCGAAGTAATAAATAATAATAATAATAGAAATGCACTGATTTCTCTGGTTGCTATACAGAGATCCTATAGTCACTTCTACATACAGTTCAACTGTGTTGTATATTTTGATAATCTCACTGTGCTTTGTATGTAAACGTTCGATTGGCGTTTAACGACTGTTCACACTGTATGTGGATATTTCAGATGTATCAAGCTCAAACCAAACACTCTTTTCATGATATGTGATGGTTGGAGACAATCTGCAGGAAGTCGTGGACCTAGATTTTGTGCTAGTTGGCACTCATTATCAAGGCGCATCCGCAACCTTGAAGGAACTCATGTCCCTTCTAAGATTTAAACCTGCGTCACCCACTGCTGCAGTCAAAGCTATCTTGAATGGTGGCCACGTTACAAGCCTGACTGATAGAATTCAGTCTACACCAAAGAAAGGACTAGACGCACCACACAATTACTGACCAATGTCCAATCAAAGTGTCAAACACTCTGTTCTAAATAACTTCTGTTATGCAAAAAAATTCTGTGTGGCTTTTGATCGCTTAGCTTTCCTCTCTTTCGTTTGCAATTCAAATAACTCATAGCTGGCTGAACTACCTCTGGTGTTAAGATGCAAGTTCAGTATTGAAAAAGCTGCACATGGAAGATCAAAATCGTTCAATATTTTTTAATGAATAAAATAATAAAAAGCATAACTCCTACATAACTCCGCCTAACTTCATTTATCATGTTCTCTTTAAATATATACATATATATATATATTTTACAGATATTTGTCTCTTGAAGCCGGAACCTGGTCTTTGCAGAGCTTATTTCCCTTCATTCTACTACGATCCAAGCTCTAATGAATGTAAAAGCTTTGTTTATGGAGGATGTGGTGGTAATGAAAATCGATTTGCCTCAAAAGAGACCTGTGAGGAAACATGTAAACTTGATTAAATTTTACGTAGACCTGAAGTGAGGATAAACTGATGTTGTAATATGATCTTTCTCTCGGCTTATTTAAAGCATGCATTCAAATAATTATACCTGTGATGATTTTGGTATCGTCTAATATCTATTTATTCTTGTTGATATGTGTTGTCACTTTTTAGTTGAGCTACACTTTCAATAATGTAAAAATATATTTTACTTTATGTGTTCTGAATATACCATGAAAATATTTAATGTAATATGTATGCTTCTTTCATTCAACAAACATCCTATAGTGGATTTAAGTTAATTCTGGATGCCATGAATAACTCCCAGTCTAACACGTCGTTCAGCGAGCAGTCCCGTTGACGAAAACTTCATTTCCTTTAACCGTACACTAGCATATACTTACAATCTTTTCTTAAACGGGAATAGTAGCGAAGTGATCAATTATCATAAGAATAATTGTAAATATTAATCAATACATATCAGAAGTTGAATAGGGGTGATGGAATTACTCCATAAGCCAAATAATCTAATAAGTAGGTTGTGTTCATGCTGAAGATAGAAAAAAGGGAATTCTTTTCATAAAACTGGTTGCCTTTATTAGTATTATTATTATTTACTTTAATTCCCAAAGAAACATAGGGCTTCAGCCGCACGTCACCACTGCGTTCGGTTCTCCGCCTGGCTCCAAGTTCGCATACATGCTTTCATCTCCTCTTCACATGAACTCCTCTATGTCAACCCACCCTCGCACCGACGACCAACTCACCGCTTCCCATTCAGGTTCCACCCGAGTGATGGCCTAGAGCGTGATGTCACTTAATGGTTTTCTCAGAGTATGGCCAATCCAACTCCATTTTTTCCTGCCTATTCGTTGCACGATTGGTTCATCCTGGTTTGGTTCGCTCACAGAGGTCCCTGTTACTGATCCTTTCTGGTCATCTGCTCTTGAGTAGTGTTGAGCGAAGACAATTGATGATGAAAGTCTGTAGTTTGTTCGAAGTGGCCTTCATGACGTGCAGTGCAAGTCTCTGGTTCGTATATTAATTAGCACTGACTTCACATTTGAGTTGAAAATCCACATCTTATTTTCATTTTCATGCTGAGTGCTGTTTATTTCCACACAGATTTGAGAGTAATGAAAACTTGCCTTGCTCTCCGGATCCTCGATTTGATATCCTGGTCAGTTCCACCTGAGGATGAAATGATGCTTCCGAAGTAGGTAGGTAGAGGAGGTTGCTTCTTTCAAACTTCTCCCATTTGTGCTGATTGTTGTCTGTTGTTGTTGTTGTTGTTGCTGTTTGCCGGGAGTTTTCACCACCTCTGCCTCCTCTATGTTCACCTGTAGTCCTATCTTTGATGCTTCTTCTACCAAATTGTTTCTTTTCACCTACACATCTTCGAGTTTGTGAGAAATCAGACATATGTCATCGACGAAGTCCAGAGACCCAGGTTATTAGTTTGAATAAAGAAGGAAGAAATATATTTACAGAATAATACGAGCTCGTCTTATATCTTAGATTCCCTTCAACTGCGTAAACCCTTAACAATAATATAATCTACTTTATTCCAAAAATAAGACTTATAATACAGAATGGAATTTTCAGCATTTGTCACAATATTGCATCTGATTTACTCAAAATATAAATAAGATTTACAATTGAGGCAAAATTAACCAGAGGAATTTGTTAGCGTTTAAAGTCAAAAATTTTCAAAGTACGAATTAAGAATAATAAACTTAATAATATTAGCGAGTTTGTTTCAAACAGGGGGTAAATAGTGAAGTAAAATTATAAAATGGATAAAATAATTTAATTGAGTAGATTTGAAAACTTAATACTTTATTTTGTCTTTTACTTCACCATATTTTGAGGGTCTTTGAAAACAAACATTTTACTAGGGAACGTTTATACTGGATAGGAACAAAGCTGATGAGGTGCAGATATTTTCCACTCCATGTATAGAAATAAATTACTTAATCGTTCCGTCGTCTCTCCTAGTCATTGAAATATCCAAGAAACCAAGTTTGTTAGTCAATTTGAATTCGGAAGTCACTCGGATATTTGAATGAATATGATTAAATAGAGTGACAAAGTTTTCAATAGACTTACTATTATTTCCAATAATGAATGTATCATCCACATAACGTTTATAAAGCATAAATTTTCCTAGCATACCTTGCATTTGTTTATCTAGTTTAGACTTGAATATATTATAATAACATTAAAGGGTAGAAATGGTTACAACAAGTGGATTGCGTAATGAGTAATTTTAGAAAAAAGAAGAGTAATTAAGGAATAAGCGAGAGCTCAAGTTGATTACGTAACATGTAACTAAAGAAAAATAAAACGATTCGGACAATGACAACATGTAATTAAAGATGATTTAGTCAAAAAAATAATAGAATAATTTGATCAGTTATAATTTTTAAAGCTTTGTGGGGAGAAGGGCGAAGTATTCCGGTTTGTATATTCATGTAACGTGGCCAAGGTGAAGAAAGTGGCTGCTAAACTAAGATTAGTAGGAATGCGATAAATAACTTTAAATCTTGTACTATCATCAGCTTTATTCCTACTATGTACAATATGTGCTAAAACAGAGCTGTGAATAGACCTTGTTTGTCCCTTCCTCAACCATGCAGGATTATGCTCAAATAAGATGAGGATCTAATCGAAAAGTAAATATTTCTTCTCTCGGTCCTTTTGCTTTCTCAATGGGAATTTTTTTCTAAATCTAATTTTTCAGTGACTCAGTGATCGAATACTGTGCAACCAGGCATGTGGTTCTGGTGCAACTTCAATAACACCAAAATAAACCTAGGGCTTAAATTAACAGATCAAACTGAAGTAAATAAACCCTCAACCGGCCTACAGAAACTTTAAATGTTTTATGGTTTCGTTTTAACGGGTACACATCCGTCTAAGCTTAGACGCTATTTTACGCTCCTCCTTCCTACTGGTAATACGCATATCCTTACAGTCCGTGGTGCAGCAATACTAATCGGATAAGTTCTAATATCCTTTCCACCCCCCACCCCCCGCCGCAATAATTTTAACGTTTCTGCTCATCACGGTACATTCCTAAATAACTGAGTCTTTTCGATTTGCGTTATGTTCGGCGTACATACAGGTCAGGTATTGTTCTATTCAAGTGGGCTTAATTGGGCATATTACGTTTAGTAGGGCTAGTATAGTGTAGCCTATCCAAAACGCAGTAAATACCTGACATCTTCCACTTTCTATTATCGACTGATGTGATTCGAAACCTCGCCTAGGATACTTGCTAGTAGTAAGCGCGGTAAAGAAGAGAGACTACAGTAAAATCAATAAAACTGCTACTGAAAATTTCGAGTCTGAAGCCACATCCTCCACTAAAAACCCAAGGGATGAAATTAAATTGGTTTATTTTCATGTGCACTTCAAACGAATAGTTCATCGAGTGACTAAAGACAGTCGCAAGTGATCCAAATCGCAGAAAAAAGGGTTTTTAAGAAGCATCACAGAATGAGAGATTGTTAACAAAGAATCTCCTGAGTTTATTGTCAGTCAGTCATGAAATATTTCTCTGAAAAGACTATGGGAAAATATTATGGAGATTTATTGACTTCATTAGTTCGAAAAGACTGAAATCGTAGTTTGTGTAACTATAGTGTGAACTACTGACAAAATTTATCATTAGCGTATAAAGAGACATTCAGGCACCAAAAAAACCAAACAGCAGAAAGACAGATTTAACATCAAATAGAGGAAATGAGCAACCAGTATTAAGGCAAAGTATAGGAGACGCGAAAAGAGGACAAAGAAACACAATACGAAGGACAGAAAAAACACAATACGAAAGATCTGTGCAAATAACGTTTTTCATAAAAAGTAAACATAATTTCCCTACAGGTGTACATCAAACTGCTAAGTCTTTTGTCTTCTCCTGTTACGCAACGACCCAAACCAGCGTGCTGTGCTCAAAACGCAGGCGTTCTGCTGTATATCTGATGAAAACTCCATTGAGGCACTCACAATCGAAAAACGCCCCAACGACAGCAGAAAGACATTCATAGGTCATAAAATCTGTGGTAATATTTAACAATAATTACACATCAAAACGCGAAATTACCTTAACGATGCCAATAGGCAGCTATACAGATCCAATAGTGATATATATCCATATAATATGTGTGTTTTGTTTGACAGTCTGTTCTTGGTGATATATATCCATATAATATGTGTGTTTGTTTGACAGTCTGTTATATTTGCTAGGTATATATGTATCGATATTCCATTATAATTAGCCAATCATGTTAAGACTGTCTATTGATTTGTTCATTTTGAATATTCGCTCACACACTTTCGGACATTCATATATATTTTGCTCTCACACACTTGTGTGAAGTTGATTAATTCTCCTTGTGTTTGGAAAATAGAAGTATCATCGCAAACCTAGCGGTCTTCTGATTTCCGTCTTTCTTGCGTCAGGACTATTAATTTCTCGACCAGTACATAACAATAATTTGGCGACGTGTGCATAATAAATAGTCTCTCAAGTACAAAAAACACTGTACAACAAAATTATATGACCGAAATCAACCGTATGAAGTACCTAAAAATCGCATTAAATACTTCCAACAAGGTTGGATTAGAACTCTGTCAGGATGACCACTTGGGTTGGCTTACAGCTTTCACTGGTGTTTGTTTTAGTTTTGTTCTCTGAGCTGATCAATTTCATTGAGAGCCTTTCGTCATCCTTCTAGACAACTTCTTCAGAGCAGGTTGTAGTATGGCAGAAACTAATTTGAATTCTCCATGAATGATGACATATATTTCTATCTCCTCATAACCTCTTTTGTCGTGATCGGCTGTTAATTTACGTCTCAATTGGTCCTTTTTGTTGACTGACTTGAAATTTGGACTTTCTTGTCATGTGATTTGCTTTTTATCAGTTGGTAAATTCGGTCTATAGTAATGTGTTGGTTAATCGTTGGTTGATTCACTTGAGTATCAGGCTTCTAGAAATTCCCTGGCACTTTTGTATTTTTTCTGTTTAAAATTTCTACACTATCCCAATTGAAATCCGTCTCTGTGATTATCTACATGCATCAATATGAAAGAATACGTGACGTGTCTTTTCTTGGATGTGGACTCGAAGAGGTCGCCCACTTTGACCGATGTGGTGTTTATCTCAGTTCCTGCATGCAGTTTATTTTGTAAATGGTATTGATCTTATCTTATTTTTCCCTGTTGGATCTTTCGGTTTACACAATATTGAATGAAGTGATTGTGTTGGCTGGCTGACTTGTGTGCTATATCTATTTCAAACGGTCTATTTGTATTCTAGCTATTATTTCTGAGATAATTTCTTTTATATATGATTGAATGAATTTCTTGTGGTCTTTCATGATGGTTCCTTGTTGGTATTATGGCATTATGTTACAAAAGTCTTTCTGAATGATGAATAAAATAAGTAACTCAAGTCTTCTTTGAGTCAATGGATAATCTTAACCCCAATCCAACCTTGTTGTATCGAGAAATAGTTTATGTAGCCAACAGGATTAATGGAGTCAGAAGTCAAGCATATTGCACGTTTCTGCTGTAGACTATATCAAGCCATATTCATTGTATACTTTAAATCATCGTTTGAAGAGACAACACCGTGTTCAATTTTACGATGATGAAATATATATGACCAATACAATAGGAAAATTTCACGAAATTTCTATGATGGAAAGACTAAGGAAAATTGTGATACTCATCTGAGACAGTTAGCCTGTATACCGTTAAGAGGAGAGCAACACACCAATCAACGCATTATAGTCTAAAATCGGAGAAACCAATCCACGTGTTCTACACTGTACAACCGGTCTGAACTTCATTGAATTACATGCAGTGACAAAATGCTCCAAGGATAACAAAAAGATGATTATTCCTTGGGAATTCTATGTCAACAGTGCTATTAGACAGCCATACAGACAAGGTAACTTTCTATGCACAAGACGAGTACTGGAGAATAAAATTAGTCAACCAAAAATACCTGAGAATCAAGTAGAATATTTCCAACACGGTGGTGGGGGGCGGGGGGGTCGAAATTTCTGTCCACAAGAATCACGCACCAGACCTTGACTCACTCAAACAAAATCACATCGTATAACAATATATTTAACAATATGTTTATTATCAATGTATCATCACACACACAGTCACAAAGAGAAGGAATAGAATTAGGAGATCAAGCAGGAATCAGGACCATTAAGTAGGATCAAGTCAACGTATGATATGCAAATGTTTGAAGATTGAGTGATATACAGTCGAGGACAGAGACGGATAATAATAATTATAATAGCTGTAACATCTAATTAAGTCTCTGCATTGTAATTAGATCATTCAGGAGGAATTTTCTAAAGCATTATTCCGTTACAATCTGTATTTTGACCCTCAGAACCATTGGAGTAATCTAATATACAAAATATGATTCAGGTACTCATGTATTTATATGACAAAGCAATCGGTGTAAACGTTTTCTAAAAATGTTTATTAAAACACAATATATTTAAATTAAGTACTTTATTCACATTTATATTACCTTCACACTATACATATTGAACTTTGGTTGACAGTTTTAGAAATGTGTTTAGCTCTAAAGGGCCTGGAAAGCACTCAGGAAACTCGAAATCACAAAATAATTAATGGCACTAAGCAGAACAGATTCCTAAGTTTACGGTTTTATTTTGAATGAGCTTTATGAAAGCACAAAAAATCGAAGACTTACAAGCGAAAACCGACAAACTGGTCGAAGGAGCAGCAAAGACAGCACTCCAAGTGAACATAGACAGGTCGGAGGTGATGAAAATAACCAACCAACAACAACAGCAGCATCCAGCGTCAATCACCATCAACGGAAGGGATTTGAAAGAGATTACTTCATTCACTTATCTAGAGAGCATTGTCTCAACTACAGGAAGTCGGAACGAACGAGGATGTCAAATCGAGCGAGAATCGGAAAGGCGAGAAACACATTCATCAACCTGAAACCAATCTGGAAATCTTCGTCACTCAGCATCAACAACAAAATTCGGTCGGATTTTCAATACAAACGTCAAGTCAGTCACTTCTTCTATACGGATCAGAAACATAACAGGCGGGTCACAAAGAATATTTCCCACATCCTGTTGCATGCAGACCTTCATCAACAACTGTCTTCGCTTTATACTGAGGATCAGATGGCTGGGCCGGAAAGAATCACCAACAAGAAACTATGGGAACAAACAAAACAAGAACTAATCGCCCAACAAATATGCTGGAGAAAGTGAAGATGGATCGGACACTCACTGAGGAGACCGCTGGGTGACATCGCGCGTCAGGCCATTGATCCAGTGGAACCAGGCCAAAAGGGTAGCGGCGAGTGGGACGTCCAAGGGTGACATGGGAGATATCGTATGAAGAGGAGTTGAAAGAGTGTGGACTAACATGGATGCAGGTGAAAAGTACAGCAGAAGACAGAAGCAACAAGGAGACGTGCAGTTGAAGCCCTATGTTCCACTAGGAACCCAAGGGAGCAATAATA
The DNA here is from genome assembly GCA_944472135.2 of Trichobilharzia regenti. Classification (NCBI taxonomy): domain Eukaryota; kingdom Metazoa; phylum Platyhelminthes; class Trematoda; order Strigeidida; family Schistosomatidae; genus Trichobilharzia; species Trichobilharzia regenti. The sequence continues at coordinate 23,713,948 of OX235265.1, read as the reverse complement.
AATAAATAGTAATAATTTATGAAAGACTTGTGGCACATTAAATGATAGCTAGGATTGCATTGACTAGCTTGCTGTACAGGTCCAAGTCTTTCAGGAGTTTCTTCCATAACGATTTAAATAGTAGAACAGATAGTATACACTAATGAATGTTCCAGGTACTTGGAAATTATTTAACTTCAAATTGGAGTATGCTCCGAAGACGTAGCCTAGTAGTGCAATGAAAGCTTCGCAAATAAACCATCCAGCTCAGATAACACAACCACATCAAAATCATCCATCTGAGCTAAAAATCTTCATTATATTTTACAGATAACTCAGCTATTGTTTAATTCTGTGTAATTTTGTTTCCAAGCTCCTTGTAATCCACACACATGTATTCAAATTTTCATCGAAACTTATCAAGCCAGCTGTAATATTCAGTAGTCATAAGATGTACATGATTCATGTGTCTACAGGTTTCATCAATCCTCTCAACGCCTATAAAATGATATAGCATTATTAGAAGATTTAAGCCCTATTTAATATCTATTAGTATTTCAATATCTATGGACTAACTCAGGTAGTTTTGATGCATAATTTAGTGTTGGATTGTAGACGTTCATCAATTTATTAGAAAATACCCTAGTAAATATATGTTCAAAAATACTCCGAATATATATCCACAGTCTCTTCAGCAGCCATTTTAATTGCTTCCATTCTCTTGGACTGCTTGTTTTCCACGTGCACTTTCTTCTAACTCTTCAATAAACTTCTATATACCTCAAGACTCTACAAGTTTTTCACTACATTAGCTTACTTCTCAAAGTCTCTGAACCTTATTGTTACAAAGTATAACAAAGACTGATTGATATACTAAGTACAAAGCCAAAGAAACAGTTTAATATCTGATACAACAGATAATATTTAGTGACAACTAACCTGATTATTATTGTTATTGTTTCCTATAGTTCCTAGAGGAACATAGGGCTTCAGCCGCACGTCTCCATTGCGTTCGGTTCTCCACAAACATTTACACTTGCCTACACGTTTGCCCACATGCTTTCCTCTCCTCTTTATATGAACTCCTACATGTCATCGTCGCACTGACGATCACCTCACTGCTTTCCACTCGAGTTCCACTCAAGCGATGGCCTAGAACGTGATGTCACTTAATGGTTTTCTCAGAGTATGGCCAATCCAACTCCATTTTTTCCTGCATATTCGTTGCACGATTGGTTCATCCTGGTTTGGTTCGCTCACAGAGATCCCTGTTACTGATCCTTTCTGGTCATCTGCTCTTGAGTAGTGTTGAGCGAAGACAGTTGATGATGAAAGTCTGTAGTTTGTTCGAAGTGGCCTTCATGACGTGGAGTGCAAGTCTCTGATTCGTTTATTAATTAGCACTGACTTCACATTTGAGTTGAAAATCCACATCTTATTTTCATTTTCATGCTGAGTGCTGTTTATCTCCACACAGATCTGAGAGTAATGAAAACTTGCCTTGCTCTCCGGATCCTCGCTTTGATATCCTGGTCAGTTTCACCTGAAGATGAAACGACGCTTCCGAAGTAGGTAGGTAGAGGAGGTTGCTTCTTTCAAACTTCTCCCATTTGTGCTGATTGTTGTCTGTTGTTGTTGTTGTTGCTGTTTGCCGGGAGTTTTCACCACCTCTGTCTTCTCTATGTTCACCTGAAGTCCTATCCTCTCTGCATGCTTTTTTTGCCAACTTGTTGCTTTTCACTTGCATATCTTCCAGTTTGTGGGAAATCAGACATATATCATCGGCGAAGTCCAGATGATACAATTTTTCATGGGTCCATTTTATGCCTGTCTCCTTGTTTCCCACTGTCTGTCACATTATACAGTCTACCACAATCAGGAAAATCACTGACGGTAGTAGGCAGCCAGCTTGTCTTACTCCTGTCTTCACCCCGAAGGATTCCGTGAATTTCTCGTTGTGGATTACTTGACATGTAACACTGTCGTATAACTGTTGGATGAGATGTATAATTGTTTGCGACATTCGGTACTAGCGAAGTAGTTTCCAAATCAATCTCAGTCGACGCTGTCTGCGGAAGGCCTTTTCAAAGTCGGTGAAGTTGAGATACCGAGCTGACTGCCATTCCAAGCTTTGTTCAATGATGATCCATATTGTAGCGATTTGATCGATGCATGGCTTGTTTCTCCCGAATCCAGCCTGTGCGAGTGTGTTTCATTTTCTCCAGGATGACACGGCTTATTATTTTGCTTGGAATGGACAGGAGCATAATGCCAACCAACTAACGACAACTTACCTGAGGGAACAGTTAGTCTAGATGTGTACAAATTTACCTGAACGTGTGATAGGAGAGAAATTCCCACCAAAGAGTCAGTGACTACCACTGGCTCATGTTTCCATCGATATCTGATAACTTCTCATTGTAGTGGGCAAATTTGTATTTTGAACTGTCCCCTGGGAGTTTTGATAAAGCAGGAGACTCCCGTCCCACGCAGACTATTCCTAATCTCATCATGACACTGTAAGGATTACATAAGTCTTGCTAAATTTAATTTTCTCAAGTACCCACTTAATCAGTTCACCGTCTAATCTTCAAGCACTGATAAAAAAACATGGATTAAAAAGGCTTAGTTGTTGAGAAATTTTCTCTGAAGTGCAACTTAATTAAATAGAATAAATGTTTCAGGCTTGATAATGGACTAATTTCAGTCAGAGAACTATTGAAATCTTGGGAGTATAGGGAGGCAGTTTTGTCCTAGTTTAGGAGTCTTCCCCAGTACTCAGCAAACGTGTTCCGAAACTCTGGACCTTCCATATACAGCCATTGAGACCTGGTTAGATGACCCATGAATTCCAAATTCTATCAGTTCATGATTTTAGTGAGATTGCCAGTCCTCTTACTAGAACCTCAGACAACTTCTCCCTGCAGCCAATCGCCATCTGGCATCATGACAACATTTGTTTCAATTTTTGTGACAAGTTAATAACAGTTAGAAAACCATTGGAAACCAAAGAGTACTGGACAGCCGTTTTGTTCCAGCTCCTGAATCTGCAGCAGTGCAAACGCAAGAACCCGTGAGGGATCGAATCCAGGCTCATCCGGTTACAAGGCAAGCTCAATAATGACACTAGTTGGAAGTAGCGCTAAAATTAGGAATCGGCGCAATTTGCAATTTTAGTGCCACTGAGTCGAGCGTCAGTGGCTGGTTGGTCTACGAGTCTACCTTATAACCGGTGGGATTTTGTCCCTAGACTTGACCAAAACAGCTTTCCAATGCTATCTGGTTTTCAACGGTTCACTAAAAAATCGAATTCCTACAAACTAACGCTTAACAAATTATGTTAAATGTTAATAATTACCCTGATAAATTAGTCAGAAAGTATATAGGGAAATGTAAAAATAAAATAAATAATGATAGTAGTTATATTGATAATAATGATAATATTAGTGACTAAATGCATGTCAAGCATGCGCAGGATAATGGTGTTATGTACACGTCGCCAAATTATTGTTATGTACTGGTCGAGAATTTAATAGTCCTGACGCAAGAAGGCGGAAATCAGAAGACCACTAGGTTTGCGATGATACTTCTATTTTCCAAACACAAGGAGAAGCAATAAATGGTATCACACCAAAGTGGTAAGTAGGTGTAAGTCACAAGATTGTGAGAACGAAATATATATGACAAGGGTGTGAACAATCATTAGACAGTCTTAACATGAATGGCTAATTATAATGGAGTGTCCATCCAAATATACATAGCAAAATATAGCAGACATGTCAACAACCACCATATATGGATATATGTCACCAAGCAACGGACTGACAACAAACACTCATATTATATTATATATAATATAAGGCGAATATACATTGTTAAAGGAGACAGGTTCATCAAAATGAAATGGTCACAGACTAAGCGAGCAACAGAAAGAGAGACCACCATACACATATATATATATATGCATATATGGATACATATCAAATGGCAACACCAACAGTAAGGTGTCTAAATCATCAGCAGTAATTCCATACAAGGAAGGAATCTCGGAAACCTTACTCACAATTCTTAACAAGGCAGGAATAAAAGTGGCTAGCATCCAAGCCACCAATAAACTCAATTAGAAACAAGCTTTGTCGGTTAAAGGATCAATCCTATGGAGCCTTGAAAACAAAACAATATAGTTTATATAATACCCTTCCGGAATGATTTTCAGGTCAAATATATAGGTTAAAGTAGTAGAACAGGTGCAGTCAGACTAGCCGAACATAAAAACCTAGCAAAATCCAGATTAGTTGACCTGAATAAGATAAGAAATCTAGAGAATAGTTCAGCTATACTACTGACTACATGCAATTACACAGTTTTGAAATCTAATGTAACAGGGTGGAGAGAGAAATTGACGACAGCTGAAGCTTCTTTTATCGAATCAACTGCAAATACGTGTAAGAGGAATTATTCAACACCTATCCCAGATATCTGGAAAATTCTACTACCCTAACGACGACAAATAGGAGAGAACAAAGAAGACTATAAGATTCAAGTTTCACAGTTGTGTGTTTATAATTGATATGATTATGAACAGTAATAAATTGTGTTCGAACCTTTGTCATCCAGTAAATACTAATACTGTTTCACTCATTGACTGTGTGATACATCTAATAAACAAACTAATATGTAATTACTTACTACCATAGTGCCCAAGTTTTACACATATGTTTAAATGTTATTTGGAGAATAAATTTTAAGAAATTATGTGGTTAGTGTGGCTAAAGTATGAACTCTGAAGATGTGAATTTTATTAGCTTTAGAAGGTGACTGACTACTATTTATTCGCTTCTTCTAATAAACCTCAAAACATGGAACATGGAATATATTTTGATGTTCTTAGAAGGTGATAAATTTTTATAGAGAATTCAGTGTGTTGTCAAAGAGCTTTTTTTCATATTAGATAAGTTAATTTTAATAATCCCTCAGTGATGCAGTATTAATAACTGGATATTGCATCACGGTGTGATATTCGAAATAAACTTATCTAATGCGGAATCACATACTACCACAGTGCCCAAGTGCCACGCATACATTAAAGAGCTGTTATGCTTTTAAGATCACATATTGTGAATAATTCGAGTAATATTAAAGTAACGTTGAAGAGAAGTTACTTATCAATTAAATAAGCTCACAATGTCAAAAGTTGTTGACTGTTACTGAATTGGGTGTGAAATCCACATGTTCAACGTTGTCAATTTCTAGTAATGTTTGTAAACTATTAGTATATCACTGAATTGATGATAACTTGTAAAATCTCTTTTGTGTTCTGTGTTGTGACCAGCACCTCTACTAACTCAGATGAATATGAGCATAGATAAGCATGTCGATCAGTATAATCTCTATATTTCAGTATAAATGGCAACAGTTTGATAAGATTCTCTATCTTGTGCAATATCATCATGAGGCAGAGCACGGGATGACGGTCGAATGCCTAGCTCAGTTTCATCTACTTTGAAAAAGCCCTCGATAGAGTCAAGTGTGAAATAATTTGAAAGCTGCTTCAACCTTACGAAGTGACACAAATCTTTATAAGCCTCACTCAAAAACTATATGATAACGCCACAACAGAAAACTCAGCGTAGCCTCTGAAAATAAGACAAGAATAAGATAAAAGTGATTCATATCACCGAGGACATTCCTAAATGTGGTGACCTGGATGATGGGGCAGACTATGGGGATCAAGAAGACAACAATATGTTGTACTGACAAGAAAAATCAAGTCCTAGAAGTGGATCATTTATGTCTTATGTCACACAAACTAGAAGATCTACAGGCAAAAACCAAAAACTGGCAGAGGAGGCAGGTGGTGAAGGCAGCAAGGACTTCAAGGAAACACAGAAAAGGAAGATAGCCAACCAACGGCAACAAGCATCAATCACTATCAAAAAGCAGAATCTAAATATTACTTATCTGGAAAGCATGGTTTTGACTACAAGCACCGATGATTATGTCAAAGCCAGTCAAGATCGGAAAACGAAAGTAGACCTTCATTAGTCTAAAATCACTGTAGAAATCTACTAATGTGGTTCAGAAACTTGGCGTGTCACCTAAAGTATTTCAAACAGGCCATTTCAGACTTTTATAATAATAATAATAGCTTTATTCCAAACAGTATTTGTGGTACAGGTATGGAATTTTCAGCATGCATTACAGTATATTGCATCTAATTACCTCATATCAATATCCCCCTGTACTGGCTCGATACTGAAGATTAGTTTAAGCGCCAGGAATGATAAGCAGCAAAAAAAACTCTGGTAATGAACCAACCAAGAGCTTATTACCCAGAAAATCTTCAGAAAGAAACTGAGATAAGCCTGCGGACTGTGGTAAGACTGAATGGAACCCAAATGAATCCTAGTAACTAGGTGGAAATCGATCAGACGGTGACATGGAGGAGATTGTGTGAGAGGGATTTTGCAAAGTTTGAATATCCAATTAAAGTGTGTTCATGCCTCACTGCACACTGTTTAATAATTAAACTCTTATGAATGACATTGTGTGAAGACGAAATGAAAATTTATGGAGAATCCTAAGACCAGCTAAAGGGGAGTGCATCTAAAAGGGAATGCATAGAAAAGAAGGAAATGGAGATGTGCTTTTGAAGCCCTTTGTTCCAGTGGGAACTTGAGGGAGTAACAATAATATTCCTGTTCAAAATGATTGATGTCTGTAACCTGTTAGGTATTATTCGTCTTCCTGACATGCGTTTCGCGCACCATCAAGTAAGACCTTTACTGAATATTCACCTGGTGGAGATTCAAATTACTTTACAACTCAAAACTCCTTATAATTCCCTTCATTGACAAACTTAAACACAGCAGGTTATTTTTTCTGCTACATTTGTTATTCTTCCTTTGTTCTATTTTAAAATTTTCAATTTATTTAAGTGTGTTTGCTTACGTTTGTGAAATTCATATATTTCATACATTTGGTTCCCTTGATAGATTTTGATAGAGAAAGAAAGACCAGGTTTGCAGTATAAAATGATGCATCATCATTCTTATTTCACAGGTTCTCATCAGCTGATGCAAGTTACCTGAAATTACAATGGTTATAAATAATGACATTTCATAGTTCAGTGTTTGAAAGGTAATAGAGAAAACATGATAAGATGAACGCATCCGAAATATAAGCATTACAATTGGCTTTAGTTTAAGTCACCATCAATTTATATGCTATCAAACTATGAAAAAAAGGGGCGGGGTGAGGGAAGACAGAAAAATCTAATAAACAGTGTTAGCTTGTATGTCAACATAGCCAGCTCAAGAAGGTCAAAGTTCATCAAACTGAAAACTTGCTTAGTGATCTCAGCTTCCTAGTGTGTATGACTAATCAGTGTAATGAAAGTAATACAGTTACCAAGGGAGTGACAGACTGACTACACTCTCTTTCTGTATGCAAAAGTTTGGTCTGAAACGTTTGATTGCGATTATTTCAGAAAATCATAGTAATTTATAACCACTTTAATTTCAGAAAGTTTGCAGCTGATGAGAACCTGTGAAATAGAATGATATCACTTTATACTGCAAATGAGGTCTTTCTTTCTGTATCGAAATTCATATATTTTATACCTTTTGAAGTGTAATATGGGTAGGTATATTCGGCGTAACACTGTCAATAATTTTGTTATTGTCGAGTCTTAAAATTTACTATTTCGATCTTACCCAATCGATTCGGCGTCTTTGTGTTCTTCAAGATTGTTAGGTGGTTAATCTTTTTGAAATTGATGGTTATTGGAAAATTTATATTACTCTTCCTATGAGTACAACTGTCGGTGTAATGTCATAACATGTATGTGCATAATTATGTTCGCTTAAGCATAAACATTATATATATATATATATATATAAAATTGTGTGTAGAAACACATTCCGTAAACCATGCCCTCAAAACTGTCTTGCTCATTACTCCTTCTGTTGTCGCTTTGGAAAATGAATCTTTGTGATGAGTGCGAAAGTAATTATTGCCGCTTAACTTTACAAAATTTTTGTGTACTACAGAAATGACACAGTGTCTCTGTTTCAAGGAGATCGATGAATAAGACAGTACTCCATATGGCAGTGATATAATACGTTTTAATTGGAAATCACTTATTGATGAACCAACAGTTTGAACTTTCTTCATCTATAAGTGAAATGTTTAAATGACACATCTCTTCTATAAAATCATGTATACCACAAGTTTTGTATTAAATAAGAAGGTATCTTGAATCATAATGTATTGAAATATCATTTCAATAGTATATACATGGATTCGTTGAGAAGTCAATGATTGCATCAAAATTTCACCGAGGAAACACGCCCACATTCAGAGATTATTAAGCTGCATTAGTGAAAGATATACCTGGTCGTTGGGCAGTATTTCAGTTCTTACTCAAGCTATTACATCACTAGTCATTTCCGTCTCAATCCCATTCTCAGTATGTATGTATGTATGTATGTATGTATAGCGATTGAATGTGATAAGGGATGGCCAAAGAATATTTACAAGTGAATATCTTCAATCAACGGATTTTTGTCAGACGCAGAAAGGGTGTAATGACTTTACTGTTAAAATAACAGTGGTTAACTGCTGGTAAGTTACCAAGATCAGTTAAACATCAAGGGACTTTGAGCGTTATGAAGTTACGTTGGCTAGAGTAACAATCAAGTATGTTGGCTGGATTGAATTCAGTTCAGATTGTGTCGACTACCCTGCTTTTCAGGACGGCTGAACGTCCACACCTTATACTGTCATTCAATATATATATATATATATATATATATATATATATATATATATTTCAAATTAACTTACAAATTATTTTAAAACACTCTATGTTCTGTTTTTAATTCTGTGTCAGATATCTGTCGAATGAATCTAGATCCTGGTCCTTGCAAAGCCTCTTTTCCTTCATATTATTATGATTCAAGGTTGAATCAATGCAAGAAATTCATCTATGGCGGATGTGGTGGTAATCGAAATCGATTTGCCTCAAAAGAATCCTGTGAAAATGCATGTAAAGATGAAAAACCTTTATTAAGTCTTGTCACCGCTCTTTAAGTTTTCATACAATGACACAGCTATTTTATGACATGCATTCATGTGAAATATCGGTAAAAATCACCTCGATGTCCATCATTAGTAAACCAAATTATTGTTTCACGTAATATGTTCTAGTTTCCCTCTTATTCACCATTGTTTCTTGCTACATAATACTGAAACCTTTTATTATAGCCTCTTTAAATATGTAGATATAAATTCTGTTCATTAGTATATTGTACCTTGAATTTGATACATTGCAATACAGTAATCGTTATTGACAGCATTGATATTCTTGTTTAAATAACGTGGTGTTGTTAAGATCAGTGGAATTGCAATTCAAAAACATATTTGAGTGATAATAAGAATAAAAATGTAATATTAAATTCAACAATTAAAGATAGTTAAAACAATAATAGTCACTAGTAAAAAGGTTGTTATAATTATTTTTTCCGTAGTTCCTAAAGGAATATAAGGCTTCAGACGCACAACTCTATTGCGTTCAGTTCTCCACCAACTTTCATATCTGGCTCCATGTCTGCTCACAGGCTTTCATTTCCTCTTTTCATGACCTTCTCCATGTCACCCTGGCAATGGCGACCAACCAACTCTCCGCTTTCTATTTGGGCTCCACTCGAGCTGTAGCTTGGCTTTTGATGTCACTCCCTTGATGGACAATCCAACTCCGTTTCTTCCTACGTATTTGTTGCACAATTGGTTTCTGATGGGTTGGTTCATTCCAAAAGGTCCCGGTTGCTGATCGACTCTGGCTAGCCATCTGATCCTGAGCGAAGTACTGAGTGAAGACAGCTGTTGATGAAAGTCTGTAGTTTGTTCGAAGTCCGCTTCGTGCCGGGCAGTGCAAGTCTCTGATCCGTATAGTAGTAAAGTATATTTGAAACAAGCAACGAAGGTTAATAAAGCAGGATTTAATGAATTCACCAAGTTTCGGTAAAACTTGTCAGTTGAATACTCTACATACATGGATATATATATATATATGTGCGTCGGTGGCACAGTGGTTAGGACTCTCGCCGACCATGCACATGGTCCCAGGTTCGATCCCCTGCCGACGAAGCACACCTGATATCTATGGTCGGCCTGAGAAATTTGGACTACCGATATCCATGCTGAAAATTCCATACTTGTACCAAAAATGCAGTGTGGAATCAAGCTGCAAATATATATCTACTATTTAAATTACATTGGGAGATATAAGACTGATAAGCAAATAAACTACATTGATTGGTTACAGGATTTCATCATGACATTCGTTAGAGAATCATTGGAAAACCTGAAGCGAGTACTGGACAGCTGTTTCTCCCATTTTTTAGTACTCTTCATCAGTAAGCACCCACCTCTGCGGTTCGAACCCACGACCTTCTGGTTACAAGGTGATCTCGTAGAACATTAAGCCACTGGGACCCAATCCAATGGCCCATGAATTCTGACTTCTGCCAATTCACGATATAGTGCAACCGCTAGCCAATGTCTTCGCATGGGAGTATTTGTCCTCACACCCGACCTGCTGCACCCTACTGGTCACGACTTCTCACTAGAACCCCAGGTAACTACCTAGCTGAATAGGGCCAGTCGCCAGTGAGCATCTCATTGATATTCAAATACATTGAATCAGTCATGCAGAAAGACAGGTGTGAATGGTTTCTAGGTCATGTTCAAATAGATAAGGGGAGAGGGAGTATGAGAAATTAAAATTAAGATAAAATGAATTACGCTTCCATTACATTGCTTAGACAAACGATTAGTCATTAGAGAATATATCAAGAATTGAAAACAGAGTAATATCAATAGTAATAGTCATAATAATAATAATGTTGAAGTGGGTTAAGATAATTGTACTGATAAAGGATAGTTTTAAATGAATCAAGAATACTAATAAGATGTAGAATAAAGTGGTTAATATTAATAATAACAGTCAATAAATAAAATGTATTACCATGGTAGATTCAGAGTCACAACCATCTCTTTTTGTACACAAAGACCTGGTTTATAAACTCGAATTGCACAAGCCTCTGCAGCTGCAGGCATCTTCCTGTTTCTTTGTCTGCTGACAATAGTGAATGACTTGACAGCGTCGATATCATATCCATAGTCCACAAGATGTTTTGTTACTGAGCATTTTGCCACTTCGCATTCGGCCGTTTTTAACCACTTTGGCAAATGCTCCGTCATGCGAGTTGACAATTGCCTTTCCCTACGACCTATTTATTTGCTTCCACAAACACACTGAATTTGATATACGCAATTTGAAGTGTCGAGGATTGGCGACTGGTTTCTCCCAGATTGTTGAAGCACTCGTTTGGTGGTGTTAAGGAAAACAACTTTTGCAGCATAATAAGTTCTCTTGATGGCTTTGTCGAGTCTTCGTTTCACTACTTCTTGTACGTCATCTCCCTTAAATGGCAAACGCATTATAGACAGATTTCTTTGGAACTGTTCGGATAGTTTTGCACGGATTCATTTCTTTAGAGCATTTACTATGAAACTTCTCAGGATATCCATTCTTAGATAAAATATCCTTCAGAGATTTTATTTCATGCTCATCTGTACTGTCAGAAAAAGGTAAAACAAAGGTGAAACTGCCACACACTTACAGTCAAGGTAAGGAAAGCATCTCTACGAACTTTAGTCTGAACACATAAGTTAGATGTCTTCAGGTGGATTCCAAAGGCTTCAGCTTTATGTAAGCGATGAACTACTATGGCAAAATTAAGATTATTTGGAATCCACTAGATACCATTAAAAGCCTTGTTAGCACCGAATTTATGTTCACTCTATACAGGATGACTTAAAACACAGCTACGCAGATACCTTGCCAATCGTTTGCTTAACCATACAAGTTGTGCCTACAAGGCCTACGATGAACATACTTAACTGTACTCCCAGAGTCGTTGTCTCCACCGAAGAAGTCAAACTAGTAGATCAGTACATTCATATTCTTTATCAGTAAACATTTCTAGATATCCGTTTTTACTGAGCAGCTAGTTCTTTAATACTCTTGAGTTCTTCGTTAGGACAGTCATTAGAGCAGATTACTTTAGCTTGGTGAACCAAGCTGAACCTTTTCAAACTGTGTTTAAATTTCAAAGGTATATGACTGAAAACAAATAATTATACTGATCAGTGGATGTGAGTTTTCTGGCTTATATTCATTTTTATTTTAACATCGTCTGGTCGATCCAGATGAAGAAGTGGTTGAAAAGAATAGTAATGACAGTATCTTATCTCTTGCATGCTGACCATACTATGCGAGCTAATGGCAGCATATCACCTTAGGTTTATTGAAATGCTTACAAATGCGTTAATATTTACTTTTACATTTCGTATGTGTTGCAGCTAATGCCGGCGAAAAGACAAAAATGATACACTTAAGTGTGTGCCAACTCACTGGATTTGGTTAGGTGATGTGTCACGTCAAATTTGTATGTAAACTATTTTACGGATGCATCAGTAAATGTCATATTCTATCTGAGTCAAATGTTTCAAGAAGACTGAATATGCCATGTTGCGTACATTACAAAAAGTAGTATACAATCTATTCGTTACAACTAGCGTATAAGGCACAATCTTATACAAAGAAAATTCATTAGAAATTTATTCCGCTTTACAAATGAATCAGGATTCATGAAGTTGATAAGAGGGTAGTGGTGATGAGTGATTTGTGATTGAGACACACATCTGTCTGTCTGTTTTCAACACAGAACTTTGCACCGATGTGCAGCAGTTCAAGTCGCCAAACTCCATGTAGCACACAAAGCAAGAGAAGAAAGTAGAAGAAATGCAAAATAGAGACAGAAAACAGAGATGTGATACAAAGGAATAGTAATAAAGAAGAACAATTCAGTTTCATTGGAAATCATAAGTCACAAGGAGTGGACGCATCTGCGTTGGCCATTGAGAACGATTTTGAGCCATATCACCAATCGTCTCCAGCCTTCATTGGTTTTTACCGTCCCGAGGACCCCAACCAGTCAGGAAGTCTACATCTCCCTACGCGGCTTAAACTAACTTTTGTAAATTTCATTGACTGGTACCATGTTTTGGTTTGACTGCCACTAGCTCTTTTCCAGCCTGACCCTATATCCGCTAACATTGCTCGTCGAGGGAGGCGATGGCTTGGCATACGTAACACATGTCCTAACCATCTCAGTCTTTGTAGGTTCACGACTTCGTCGATTGATTTCCCCTGTTTACCTAGAACTCGACGCCTAACCCCAAAATTGCTCACTTTATTATACCAGCACTTCACAAGGGACATAGAACGCGGGCACCTATAATCAAAGACAGCTAATCTTTTCATGCATTCCACTCTCAATGACTAAGTTTCACAGCTACCCATAAAGGAGGACGGAGCGGACTGCTGAGCAGTACGTCCGCCCTTTGGTCGATAGACGGCTGGATATCACGTCTACGCCAGAGACGGCGTAAACTGGCATTTGCGAAACTAGCCCTCTGTATCCGTGCTGAGATTTCGTCAGAGATCAACCCGTTGGCACTGGCTGATGGTAATTCCCAAATAAGTGAAGTGGTCAACGTGCTCTACCACTTCACTCCCTATTTCTAAACTAGGAGTCAGCGTGGTCCAGTCCTGTAACATCATCTTGCATTTGGCGGGAACGAATCGCATGCCAAACATTCGTAGATTGCAGCTCAAGGTATTCAGAAGACTCTGCTCTGTTTTGTCAGCTTCCTCACCTAGAAGGACTATATCGTCTGCATAGTCGAAGTCAACGAGATTATTCCCTGGTAGCAAGTTAATCCCTGAGTCTCTAAAGTGAGTTAGGGTTAAATCCGCCAGTACATCTATGATGAAATTGAATAGAAGTGGAGATAACGGGCATCCCTATCGGACACCACTAGTCGTCACCACTTTAGATGACAACTCGACACAAGCCCTTACCTGGCTGCATGATTTCGAGTAGAGTGCCTTAATCAGTTCAATGTGTTTTCTCGGCATTCCCTTTACGGCCAAGCATCGCCAGGAATACACATAGGAAAGAAGTAAAATGTGGATCTACGTAAGAGCTCTAAAGAATTATTCTGCAATTTTTATGTGAAAAGAATTCCAGCATCTTTCAGGTGAACATTATTCGCAGCACCACTCAGAGTAATTTTCTGTAGTCGTTCACTGGTTTGCAGAAGCCTTAAGGACATTTGACCACTTCTGTGTTCATATACCAGTGCACCTGTGTCTGTGATGCCGGGTATATTGGTCGTTCGACGCTTATTATGTCTAAAAGGACTGAAGAACATTATTCCACATGGTCGCAGAATGGCAGTAGTGGCTTTATAGGGAGTTTCATAATAGAACACTTTGTCAACACTTGTCATTCCATCTCAACAAATGCCTCCTTCAAAGTCATTAACAAAGTCAGGAACAATCTGACAAAGGCAATACGCTTTCGTCTCTTTTATATTGCTGAGACTTTAGGCATTCATTCGGGAGAACCAGAGTCATGCATACAAAAGAAAATCATTCAGCCACTTCAACTATCATGGTAACAACCGTGCTGACTTCCACTGACTTGATGTCTGTGTACTTGCTTTTCTAGCTCCTGATAACTCTTGTGTTTCTTCACAACTCTAACCTAATTCCATATTTTCCTTATTTCCATGTGCATCTTAATCACAAATCACTCATTAAACTATTTATCTTTCTCTATACGAGTTTGACCACGGATTGATATCAGTTAGAAAACCATCGAAAACTAGCATTGGAGTACTGGACAGGTGTTTCATCCTACTTTGGTAATGATTGGCAGTACGTAACCACCACAGTAGGTTCGAACCCAGGACCTTCCAGTTACAAAGTAAGCTCGTATACCATTCAGCTACTGGGACTCGATTCAATAGCCCATGAATTCTAATTTCTACCAATTCATGATTTAGGGTGATCACCAACTAGTGTCAACAGTGGGAACTCCATCCTCACACTTGACTGGATGAACCTCACTGGTCACGACTTCTAACTATAACTCCAGGAAACTCTGTCCTACAGCAAGTCACTAGCGAGCATCAGATTAACTTTCTACAGTTGGTTTTTAAGGATTAGATACTTTCATAATTCTACACACTGACAAAATCCAACAATCTACACTTGATTTTGTTATCTTTACCAGTTCGCCAACTTGACAACAAAATAAAACCCAGACTGACGAACGATGATCAAGTTAGTAAACTTTATTTTGAAATAATAACAGATATACTATTACCTTTGATATTTGGTTTGAACGATCTTCATTGTTATTTTGACTTTCAATATGTCCTTTTAAGTTGGACTAAGTCTATATTTTTCTCACCCCTAACTCTTTGTTATATATATGCTGAAATTTTGTAAATTCCGGTTTAATAATACTCTGATAAAGCTATTAGCAGCATTAAATAGCGAAACGTCAGTAAGAGCAACAGTATCGTTTTGTTTTTCATTCATTGGGAAATACAAAAAACCTCTATTATAATGAATATCATATACCCAATGCCCAAATTTTTTCAAACCGTTAAAAGTGAACTTGGTTTGGACATATATAAGGATTAGATTTGTTTATAAAACTTTGACCACAGATTGATATCCACGCTGAATTGTCTTTTATTTTCTTTTTGAATCAGTTGGTATTTTCGATAACTGATTTTGACTTTTTTGATTTTTTATTTACGGCTTGATTCCACACTGTATTTTCGGTACAAGTATGGAATTTTCAGCATGGATATCGTAGCCCAAATTTTGCAGGCCGACCATAGATATCAGGTGTGCGTCGGTGCGGGCTCGAACCCCGGACCATGTGCATGGTCGGCGAGAGTCCTAACCACTGTGCCACCGACTCACTGCTACTGTACAGCTAAATAAATGAAATCGCCGAAAAGAGACTCTTCTCTGAACTATGTGTTTCGCTTTGACTAATTAGTGTTTTATTGTAAAGCCACTGACCAAAGTTTCTTCAATCTTTTCTAAACTCAAATAATTTCTTTTGGTGTCAGCTGTAATGTGTCAGCCATCACATTTCATTCATTGCTGTTTCTTTAAACTACTACTATCTTCACGCATATAAATAAATAAACTTCTACTGAAGAGAATTTTTCAAAATGCACTTTTTTTTATTTTTTAATATTCTTATGTTTATTTTCGGCTGCCTGCAACTGAGGAAAAGCCTTGAAAGAAAAATGTTCGCACTCATCATACTCTGGGTCTTGTTCTTCTTGCTTTGACTGAAGATGAAGAGAAGAACACGCTATGTGTGTTATTTCTCTATAGGATTGTAAAGATACGGAAAATCCGATGAATAGGATGATCGTGATGACTTTTATTAGAGAAATAAACTATAGATGAAGAAATATATGCACAGAGAACAAAAGCTAAAACCTAAGAGGTATTACTCAATACAGAATTTGTGAATTAGTGCATTCCGTACCTAGCCTGGATAGCAGTAGTTACTCATCTTATCTCTTTTGTATACCAAATTCCGGCTAGATAAACAATAGGTGACAGAAAAGAATTCTCCTTTACTTCTTTCATGGTCTGTTTATTTCACGTGTTCTCATCTCAAACTATCAGGGATTTTTACTACAACCTGTTAGATGTTCCGATGAACAGATACAGCAACAACTGATCCAAGGTGTTACACAGAAGAGGTGAATAGACTAGGTATTTCTTCTTTCGGTTTCATAATCACAACTGGAGGCGTAGAAAAAGTAATCTTCAATGTACTATGATAATAATTGTTCTCTTGGGTTCCGAATGGCCTCAGCGACATATCTCCACTTTTCCCTATTGTCTAAGATCCTCTTTAGCTGGTTCTAAGGAGGTTCATAGTCTCTCATCTCCTCCTCAGAAGTTCTCCTCCATGTCATCTCTGGCCACATCCCCAACTTGTTGTTTCCTGTTCAGGTTCAACTTGAGGGCCTACACTGCTCGCGACGTCATTCGACGGACTTCTTAGCGGATATCTGATCCATCTGCCTTTAGAAAGAATAGAGAATATTTGTACTTCATGTGAATGATTTTGAATTAGTTGTGTTCTCTGAGCTGGTTGATTTAATTGCGAATCTTTCGTTTTCCTTTTAGATTATATCTTCAGTACAGTTTTCACCATGAAATGAACTTATTTTAATCGGGGAAATTGAGGAAACACTAAAAATGCCAGGAATTTTCCTAGAGGTTTGGTACACAAGTGGATCGGCCAGAGATTAATAAACACATTACCACACACACAGAATTTACCAGCTAATGAAAAATAAATCACATGAGAAGAAAGTTCAAATTCCAAGTGACTCAACAAAAATTATCAGTAGAGACTTAAATTAACAGCTGATATCTATGGTCGGCCTGAAAAATTTGGGCTACCGATATCCATGCTGAAAATTCCATACTTGTACCAGAAATATAGTGTGGAATCAAGCTGTTATCAAAAATAAAAAAATAATAAAATAATCACGACGACGGTTGTGAGGAGGAGATACAATTATATCATCATTCATTAAAAATGTCAATGGATTCATTTTATACTAAAACCTGTGTTGAATAAGTTGTCTAGAAGGGAGACAACGAATGCTTCGGAATTAAATCGACTAGTTCAGAGAATCCAACTAAATCAATATCTCTATTTCCTTTGAAATATTTGTTGAGCAATAGGTTCTCAGACGTCATTTCGTCCCCAGATTTTCTTGGTGCTAATTCTTTCTAGCCTACCATCTGAACTCTAGTATCTCTCTAACAAAGCCGGCTGTTGATAAAGCTTCACAACAGCCTGTTGGAAATGCTTTTCATGACCCGCTTACTTAGTTTCTGTCACGTACGATTCAGCGATGACGTACTGACGTCACGAAAAGCATTTCCAGCAGGTTATTTCAAACTTTTACAAACGGCATTCTTCGATGCATACTGAAGGTTAGATGTCCATGAGGGATAGGCAACAAGTACCTCTGGAAAAAAACTAACCATGAATCCAAAAAATATCCAGTAGGAACAGGAGAGGGATTGGATATACTCTGAGGAGTTTGATACATGAAGGCGAGTACCAGGTGAAGTCTCGAGTGAAACTAGAATGGTAAACGAAAAGTTAGGGGTTTGACGAGATAGTAGAGAAGATCGTGTATAGAGGAAGTGAAAGTTTATGCTCAGCTGTAGAGCTAGATGAAAAAGATGGTGGAGAGCAGAACGACTCGGAGATATGCTGCTAAAGCCCTATGGTCCACTCTGAACCTAAGAGAACAAATAGTAATAATGCTAATGTGAATTCACAGAACCAGTGGATATAATAAGATCTAGTTTTCTTTATTGACTCATTACTCAGTTACACTGTAAGACCGATGTCTTCAGCCTGCTAAATGTTGGTTATTTCCAACAGTAACTAACCAAACAAGTAAAATACACCCACTGAAGATTCAAATTACTTCCGAATATGATTGTTTATGTATGTCAAACTTTGTGTAAAATAATCAATATTTTTAAAAATAAAAAAGACATTAAAATATATTTGAAAATAAAATTGAGAACGACGGATTCGGTAGAATAACTGTCAAGAAGTTTAATTTCATAAAATGGTATTTAGAAAATGTATTGATCATGTCCAATCAATCCATTGTCGGTGTATTCTCGGACGTTATCGGCGACATATAATCGTTGGAGGAATCAACTATGCTGTCCACTTGTTTATATCACTAACTGAAGTAATGATTCGAAATAAATATATATATATATATTCGTGATATAAGTGTCCATATATAACAATCGGTTTGTGTCAACTGGTTTTCACTACTATGCTTTCCCAACAATTCTGCATACTGTTCATCTTGATCTCTTTGTTCAAAATACATCTCTGCGCTGACTGTGAAGGTAATCTATGCAACTCATTTTTGCTGTTTTGATTTTATTTTATTATATTCCTTTACTTTCCCAGTGGAACATATGGCTTCAGGCTAGAGCTCTGCAGTTTCGGTAGTAATGGTGTTTATGTTTACGGGATGGTATTGTTAGGCTTACCTAACCCAACCTTTCCTCTTCACCAGTCTTACTACTGGCTTAGCGAGGTAATGTAGGAGTGCGTCGGCGGCCAGGGATTGGACTCCGAACCACCTGTGTGGTTGGTAAGCATTCTACCTATGTGCCACTGACCCACGTTATTTTCTTTACGTATTTGAAATTAAGCGATTATTAGTATTATAGGCAATGTTACAATGTTCATGAGTTTCTGCCTTATCTACAATAAGGCGTTGGTGTAGTTACTGCTAGTTGCAATCAGTTAGCTACATGCATTCAGAAAAAGGTTTTTTTCTAGCTTTAGAATGAATATTCTTCCCCAATCTTTTAAAATTGTCATGTTATATGATTCGGTGAAATTGAGTCTCTCATAAATTGCATGGCATGTATTCTACGCGTACTGAAAATACACCAGTACATACACAACTTGGTTATGTACAGTTAAAACGACATTCTTCAATAAAGCAGGAATTAGGGTGGTGGTATTCAAACCTACAAACTCACTCAGGTAGGACAAGCTGTGTAGACTAAAGGACCCAGTGGATTCAATTAGACGAAATAATATAATCTGCAAAATACCTTGCAAAGACTGTAAGTTAGGTGAACCACATAGATTAGACTAGTTGATCGCGAGTAGTGAGATTATCAGAACTTAAGAATTCAGCTAAGGTTAGAATGACTGATCACACGAAGATAAGTAATTTAGAAAAAAACTCAGCAATAGCATTGCACGCATTAACAAACGACCACATCGAGTGAATCTACACCCAACAAAACACATGCAACAGAAGTGACTCGTTGCGAATACCAGAGATATGGAAGATATTATTACCACCAGTTAAATCAGAGGATGATAAATAATGTTAAAATGTATTCAGTTCACATTATAACGTTCTAAAAAGTTATTTAGATATGATAGAGAAGATGTGTAGCTCAGGTGGATGATTTTGATGTGGTTGTGTTCTCTGAGCTGGATGGTTAATTTGCGAAGCTTTTATCACCCTACTGGGTGACATCTTCAGCGCATACTTCAGACTGAATTATGCGCTAAAGATGTCACCCAGTAGGGTGATAAAAGCTTCGCAAATTAACCATCCAGCTCAGAGAACACAAACACATCAAAAAAAAGTTATTTATTTTTACTATGAAAACATCTTGTTTCCCATATAATTGTATTTGATTTCTAACCTTATATTATTTCCGAATGTACTTTGTCTTATATAGATTTTATTCAAATGTCTAATCATAAATGTTTACTTACGTACATAAATAAAGCAAGAGAGTTGTGTGAGTACCTTGATATGATTATGACCAGTGATATATTATGCTCGAAACTTGGTCAAAAGTAAATGTTACTGTAAAAAACACTGTGTGATTTTATCAAAATAAACTTTTATATATAATGGAGTTTTCATCCCCCTCCCTTAGCATTTCAATTTAACTTTGAATATTTCAGACGGTTGTCTACTGAAGCCAGACACAGGTCGTTGTCGTGCTGCTATTCCATCGTATTACTACGATCCAAGCTCAAACACGTGTAAAGTATTCACCTATGGGGGATGTGGTGGTAATGGAAATCGATTCCCTTCAAAAGAAGCTTGTGAAAAGGCGTGTAACTGTGGAAAACCTAATAATAAGCAATAAATAACACCAGCTTTTTCGGGTCTTATATACGATGAAGGTGACAGTAGTGACTGATATGGATTTTCAAATTATGCCTTCAAACAAAATACCTGTGATTATTAGTTTAATATTTGTCACCACTAACTTAAAAAGCTAATGCATAGGGTATTTTATAATTTATATATCTCTTCTTATCGTTTTGTGCTACGTAATGCTTATCGTTGTCAATGTGTGATTTTTAAAAATGCAGACGCAAATGCTATCATTGTGCATATTGTAACTTGAATTTTATACATTGTAATACATGTTACTTGTTAAAGTCCATTCTTCTATATTTACGTACTTATGTGTTTTATTACGCTTTGTATCAACCACGTGTCAGTCATCACAGTTTCCTGATTCCTGACCTGACTGTGTAATCTGTTGTGGTCACAACAGCTTACGTTGTTGTTTCCGATAATTTAGTATGATTGTTGACATTTAACTTATGAGAGGTGGAGTCTGAAATATATCCCGATATCCTTGATTTTATGATGGATATGATCTTGTAGTGAGTTGGATGTCCAGAGGTAGGGCGCTCGCCAATCACGTACATGGTCCAACGTTCGATTTTCGGCCGACGCACTCCTAAACCTCTCTAAGCTGTTAGTAAGTCTGATGAAAAGGGAAGGTTTGCCCTGAGGCTAACAACCCTACCCCGTAAAAATAAACACCACTACTACTGAAACTTCAAAGCTCTAGGCTTGAAGCGGTCTGTGTTCCACTGGGAACGTAAAGGAATAAAATAAAACAAATAAAATAGAAGCATATAGCTCTCTCTAGATAAATTAGTAGGTGAGCTATAATATACAAAATATATATCAATATCAATGTTTATAAAGTTCTTAGGAGAAGCCTATAATATTTCGAAACTCTTCTCAGTCACTCATCTACGGTTGGCTCAGATTTTCACTTAATAGCTTAAAATTACTCTTAAATCGTTATACTCGTAAGTTTTCAATAGAGTAACACTGGTAATTAATTAGCTATGCATGCTGTTATTAGCTGTTATGCATGGCAACACTGACACATATCAATTTTCAAAGCCATATGTTTACATCATTCAGCCAATAGGTCTAAATTTTTTTTGTGAAACAAGTGGCTTGCTGTCTATGTGTTTATCCTTCAGGAGCTAATTGCCACTGCTGAAGACTAAACAGAATGATTTTAGTATTACGACTGTCACATTTACATAAAGCAAGAAGAGTGCATAGACTGGTACGATGTGACAAGCTACTCTTTACCCATGACCATGATTATAGGACGCCGTTATCCTTTAATCTCTGTTCTATATCCCTGAGAAAGTCCTAAATCTAGTCTGTCACCACTTTGTCATACTGAAAACCACCTACCTTTGCTAGAAGGCCTGAATAAGAAACCTTATCGAAAGCCTTGCGAAAGTCCCAGGATATGCTATGTGCCGGTGTATTAAAATTGACCTCATTTGACTGTATTAATTAGACTAAGCGGATTCCTTAACTTGGTTTAGAAGACTGAACTGATTATGGGATCTTCATGGTATCTTAGGGACAGGCAGGTTTACTGATATCTTGAACAGTACTGACGGCTGGATGTACCTACATTCCCCAGTGAATGATGTTTTTCCCACTGAGGCTCGAGCCCAGTAACCAAAGTTTCAAACGCCAAAGCATTATCCACTAGACCACTTTAGCCCAATGAATCTACGGGGAAATCTAAAATTGAATTAAATAATTAATAAGACCCGTTGCACAAGACGTGACTCTCTTGGTCCAAATGGTCTAGTGAATAGTGCTTTGACGTTTGAAATTATGAGCACTGGGTTCGAGCCTCAATGGGAAGATAATCACTCACTGAAGAATGCAGGCACATTCCACGATTCTACTGCTAGTCACCATCCACCAGTTAATCGTCAAGGCGTTATCCTCCACTTAAAAAAGGAAAATCACCTAGATAAGTGTAGACTTGGCACGGCGGTAGAAATGTAAGCTTATCTTAACAACTACCCACCAAGTTTTATTCAGGAATGGATGAAGACCCATAGAATAGATAAGATTAGTAGTGACAATGACAAAAAAATAACAGAAATATCATAGAATTCAAAGCCTTTGTAGTACTGCCGTAAAAAGGAGAAATATCAGAGGCCTTACGTAGGATTCTTAATCAGGCTAAAATTATCATGGCATTTAAACCAACCAATTGCCTCAGAGGTAAACTTTGTTGGCTTAAGGACCCAGTAGATCCAATTAAGAAAAGTGATATAATATATTGGATACCATGTAATGACTTTGAGGTCAATTGCATAGGTCAAACTAGTAGACTGCGGTCACCTAGATTATTGGAAAACAGGAGTTTAGCTAGACCTAGAATGACTGACCCTGTTAATTTAAATAACCTAGAAAATTGCTCGTCCGTTGCATTGCATTCCCCTGCATTTAATCAACACTATGGTGGGACTGGGCGAAAGTATTAAAAAGCAACATAGTTAAGTAGAGTGGGAGAGAGATTGATCACTGAGTCTTTGTTTATCGACTTAGAACAGCACACGTGCAATCGAAATGAAGCAACGCCTATACGGGAGATATAGAAAGTGGCAACAAACAATAGGGAGAATGGAGAGGAAAAAATACCTAAATAAATCAAACCATGAAGCCGTGTGACTAACTGACACTGTTATGAGCAATAATTTATGCTCAAAACGCCATCCAGTTATTAATACTGTATCCCTGTAAGTTACTTCAGATATGAGCTTATCTGACATGAAAGGAAAACCAGTGTATTACATTTTCCTATTTTATTTCTGTTAACTAAACTAGACCGGTTCAGAAGAAAACAAACTGTAAATTCTCAGATTCTCTACTTTCGACTACATAATCACAGCAGAAATGACTGAAGGTATAACAACATCTGCGACAGACTTTGTCATACATGCTTTTTCACATTCATTCTTCGATGGAAATCGATTTGCATTCCCACCACATCCACCATAAAAGAAAGTTTTACACTGTTTTGACTTTGGATCATAGTAAAAAGCAGTGATCAAAGCTCGACAACGTCCAGATTCTGGAGGCAGATGGCAAATACCTGAAAAATTATAAAAAAATATATCAGTTAAAGCAGCCAAATGTTTAATAAGCTTGTCCAATATAACTGACGCGTAAAATCGTCTTCATTGTGACAATGACATAACTTTGATTGTAAGCTTTAGAACAAATTCACAACTTAAGTGTATGTAAAAGAATTATCGTTTTTGATTAAGTGTCCCCTGCTCGTAGTAATTTAGTGGATAGGATTCGCACTGCATCGTATTTTGTAACCCATCATCTAGAAGTACTCGCACTCGCAGTGAGTGATGGTGTTCCCACTGGAACACGGACCAAATGCCAAGGAGTCATCCAATAGACCATTTTGGCTGCGAGAACCACTTCTTGCTTAGCAGGTGTCAGTTACTATTTGTGGCTCAAGTGGTCTACTAGGTAACTCTTTAGAGTTTGAAGCGATGGATGCTGAGCTCGAGGCTCAATGGGAACACCATCACCCACTGAAATGCAAAAAATCCAGATGATGAGTCCCAATTGGGACGAAAGGCTCATTCTCCGATTCCACTGCTAGTCACCATCCACCAGGATCATTTCAAGTTAATCCTCAAACATCATTGAAGCGTCGGTACTAGGAGCTAACATATCAACAGAGGCCAAATATTTCGATCCAATCAGCCTGTGGGGAAATCAAAATTGGATTAAAGACAAATTAGAGTTCGCTTCTTATTTATCCGGAATAAAAGTGAATTGAGGAACTGATTTCTCTGTGGATTACATATAACGATCCACAAGAATAACTCACAGCTGCATTGAAAATGAAAGCAGATAAATGCGATCTGTGCGATTACTTCAAGATGACGAATAAAATCACCACTAAATCCACCCGTAGATAACATTCTCAGATGAAAACAGTTTTGATAATTAAGTAATGTACTTTTATTCAGATACTAATAGCAATTTATGATGTTAAAGTTTATAGAACCCATTAGAAAGGTAAACCGTCATATGCTACTTTGTAAATTATCTACTAGTCAGCTTCTCAGGACATGCTACAACACTTTATTTCATGAAACAATTCATGTAACTAGCCACAAAACTACGAAGCATATATCATTACATAACCTTAGAATTATTTCATAAACTATACACATCATTTTAATTGAATTTTAGATTTTCCCATCGATTAATTGGACTGAAATGCTTGGTCTGAGGTTGGCATATCGACTTCTTGTGCAGATGCTTCGACTATGTCTGGGCATTTAATTAGTATCCGATTGGTAGATAGTGACTAGCAGTGGAATCCAATCAGGATGCGCATTTTGTCCTATTTGACACTTGTCATCTGGATATGCCTCTATTACCCAGTGAGTGATGATGTTCCCACCGAAGCACGAACCCAGTGCCCATAGCTTCAAACGCCATAGCGTTGTCCACTAGACCACTTGAGCCATGAGATCCAGCCGCCTTTTGTGCAACTGGTCATATTAATTTATTTGAATTTTAGATTTTCCCGTCGAGAAATACAGGTGTGTCCAGATGACGAGTCCCGAATAGGACGAAATGTGCATTCTGGTTTCCACTGCTAGTCACAATCCACCAATTAAATTCTATATCATTTCATTTTTGTTGAGCTCATCTGTGGAGTTAATTTAAATCTTTTCAGTAGTAACGGTTGTAATGAAATAATAACTATTTGGAAAATTCCCCCTGAATGATCTAATTACAATGCTGACACTTATTTAGATGTTACAACTAAATTTGTAATTACTAACCGTCTCTCTCCTCGACTGTATATCACTCAGTCTTCAAACATTTGCATATCACATGTTGACTTGATCCTACTTAATGGTCCTGATTCCTATTTGATCTCCTAATTCTATTGCTTCTCTTTGTGACTGTGTGTGTGATGATACATTGATAATAAACATATTGTTAAATATATTGTTATACGATGTGATTTTGTTTGAGTGAGTCAAGGTCTGGTGCGTGATTCTTGTGGACAGAGTTTTCGACCCCCCCCCCCCCACCACCGTGTTGGAAATATTCTACTTGATTCTCAGGTATTTTTGGTTAACTAATTTTATTCTCCAGTACTCGTCTTGTGCATTGAAATTTACCTTGTCTGTATGGCTGTCTAATGGCACTGTTGACATAGAATTCCCAAGGAATAATCATCTTTTTGTTATCCTTGGAGCATTTTGTCACTGCATGTAATTCAATGAAGTTCAGACCGGTTGTACAGTGTAGAACACGTGGATTGGTTTCTCCGATTTTAGACTATAATGCGTTGATTGGTGTGTTTCTCTCCTCTTAACGGTATACAGGCTAACTGTCTCAGATGAGTATCACAATTTTCCTTAGTCTTTCCATCATAGAAATTTCGTGAAATTTTCCTATTGTATTGGTCATATATATTTCATCATCGTAAAATTGAACACGGTGTTGTCTCTTCAAACGATGATTTAAAGTATACAATGAATATGGCTTGATATAGTCTACAGCAGAAACGTGCAATATACTTGACTTCTGACTCCATTAATCCTGTTGGCTACATTAACTATTTCTCGATACAAAAAGGTTGGATGTTGTTAAGATTATCCATTGACTGAAAGAAGACTTGAGTTACTTATTTTATTCATCCTTCAGCAAGACTTTTGTAACATAATGCCATAATACCAACAAGGAACCATCATGAAAGACCACAAGAAATTCATTCAATCATATATAAAAGAAATTATCTCAGAAATAATAGCTGGAATACAAATAGACCGTTTAAAATAGATATAGCACACAAGTCAGCCAGCCAACACAATCACTTCATTCGATATTGTGTAAACCGAAAGATCCAACAGGGAAAAATAAGATAAGATCAATACCATTTACAAAATAAACCGCATGCAGGAACTGCAATAAACACCACATCGGTCAAAGTGGGCGACCTCTTCGAGTCCACATGCAAGGAAAGACACGTCACGTATTCTTTCATATTGATGCATGTAGATAATCACAGAGACGGATTTCAATTGGGATAGTGTAGAAATTCTAAACAGACAAAATACAAAAGTGCCAGGGAATTTCTAGAAGCCTGATACACAAGTGAATCAGCCAACGATTAACCAACACATTACTATAGACCGAATTTACGAACTGATGAAAAGCAAATTACATGACAAGAAAGTCCAAATTTCAAGTCAGTCAACAAAAATGACCAATAGAGACGTAAATTAACAGCCAATCACGACAAAGGAGGTTGTCAAGAGATAGAAATATATCATCATTCATGGAGAATTCAGATAAGTTTGTAGCAGTAAATAATTCCTCCTGTAGTCTTTTGCTTTGCCTTTGGTACACGAGAAACGAATGCTTTAGAAGTTGTTCGTATAAGATCTTTCGTTACTATACTGTGTACAATTCGTGAACGTCAATACCGTCAGCCTCTAAAAGTTCATGCTATACTACAACCTGCTCTGAAGATGTTGTCAAGAATAGGGACAATGAAAGCTTCGGAATTAAATCAACCGTCTCAGAGAACAAAACTAAGCCAAACATCAGTGAAATCTATAATTTCAACTAATTTTAATTGGGTATACTAGATGTTTCCACTATTAAAGAAGTTAATATTACAATTTAGTGATACAATGATAAGTAAAACAGAATCACTTTTTACCTTCAGAACTTGCACAACAATACATACTCCAGGCAATAGCTAAGAGTAGAAATGGCATTCCATTTAAATGCATAAAAATTTGATTTCAAATTATTCAAAAATATTATACAATAAACTGATGTTTAAATATATATATATATATATCACCTTATTCTAATTGTTTTATTTGACAAGGCAATCTATTCTACCATGGAATACAGTTATTGAACAGGATGTCAGTTTAGTAAAGTTCATCTCTATGGCTTTATTGATTTGTCCAAAGATATATTTAAGACATTTGATATATACATACTTAAAAAGATTTCTGAAATATAGAAATTTAAATTAGAAATTTTCTATTGAGACAATCCTGTTTCAACTTGTCTACTTCTATCTGCTGATCTTTCTTGGTCGTCTCATATCTTGATGATTTCT
The DNA here is from genome assembly GCA_944472135.2 of Trichobilharzia regenti. Lineage (NCBI taxonomy): Eukaryota > Metazoa > Platyhelminthes > Trematoda > Strigeidida > Schistosomatidae > Trichobilharzia > Trichobilharzia regenti. The sequence continues at coordinate 23,686,140 of OX235265.1, read as the reverse complement.
AAGAAAATATTCCGTCTTACCTTATACATCAAGAAGTTAAGACGTTCTGGTATACCCCCAACCCTTACTCCTGCAATTCGTTAACTCTCGCATTCTGCCTATCATTCTCTATTGTCCCCCTTAGTTTGTCCTGGGCTACTGAAGAAAGACTATGCCTTATAACGCAGGATGTTAAAGGTTGTCAACAGGGTAAGCAACGTGCCACTTAACCAGCTTGTTAATATTCTGGTCAACAGGCACTTGAACTCATCTGAAAAATGGGCTAAATCCATTTTATCTAACTCACATCACCCTCTTCATTCACAACTCTCCCCTTGTATCTCATCAGGCAGAACCAGAAGCCTATATAGGAAACTGTATGCTCGCACTAGCAAGTACAAAAACTCAACTATACCCTACTTAGCTCGTGTTCTGTGTGATAAAGAAAGCATTAGGCGTGATACCTATAACTTATTAAATAGTCAGTAGAACAACTGGATCTGGTTTTTCCAAGTCATATCATTTATAGGTACAACGTTTTCTTTCTTTCTTTTCCTTTTCTCTCTCTCTCTTTCTGTTATGTGCTGCTTTGTTTCTTTCTTGCTTACTAACTCTATTAAAACATTCTTCTTCGTTCTTTCACACTCTGCATATCTCGACCTTTTGTTACCGCTTACGCCAGTAAATTTTGGCTTCGCTACCGACATGCCAATATGTTGCTGTTATAATAAACTGAGATTACCTTAATCTATGTAGAACTATATTTATTGTTAATGTACTAACTGGATTCAATACTGTAGTAAAATGTTGAGAATTCCATTCTGTATCACAAGTACTGTTTTGGAATAAAGCAAATTATTATTATTATTATTATTAAAAAATGATTCATAAAGATAAACTCATCTAAGCATGAAATGCGTTGTGGGATATGTTAAAAATATTTCATACATTTGGTTTCCTTGATAAATTTCGATAAAGAAAGGAAGACGAAATTTGCAGTATAAAATGATGCATCATCATTCTATTTCACAGGTTCTCATCTGCTGCACAACACTACCTGAAATTACAATGTTTATATAAATGGTAATAACATACTTTAATGTTTAAGTGGTAGTAGAGAAGAAATACTATGAAATTGACACATCCAAAATGTAAGCATTGCAATTTCTAGTTTGAGATTTCATCATCAATTTATACGCTTTTAAAGTGGAAAGGAGTGAGGGGGGTGGGGCGAGGTAAGACAGAAAACAGATAAAATTGATGTAGTTTTGTTCTCTGAGCTGGATGGTTAGTTTGCGAAGCTTTCATCACCCTACTGGGTGACATCTTCAGCGCATACTTCAATTTGAAGTGAGCTTTTAGATTTCTCCACGAGTTTATTAATCATTCCTCCTGGTGACCTTGGGCGTGATTGGTTGTTTGTGTGTGTTTTCACACCTTCTAGGTTACTTGCATTGGAACCGGTTGTTTCTTTGACTTGAACTTTGACCCTTTGTGTGTGAAGTTTCTTTCTTATTGGTTGATAGCTTTTGTCTATCTCGATGTGTCTATTGATTGGTGATTCACTGGAATGCCAAGCTTCTGAAAATTCTCTAGCATTCTTGTTATTTCCTTTGTCTAATATTTGAACGTTGTCCCAGTCGAATTGATGTCCGTAGTTGTCTGTGTGTAGTGAAATGAGGGAGTGGATATCATGTCTTTTGACGGCTAGCTTATGTTCGTGGATACGAAGACGAAGAGGACGTCCACTTTGGCCGATGTAGTGTTTTTCGCAGTTGTTACAATTTATTTCGTAGATCATGTTGGTTTTATCTTCTTTCGCTGTTGAGTCTTTTGGTTGACATGGAATTGAGTTCAGCGACTTTGTTGCTGCACTCAATTCTATGGTAAGGTGATGAAAGCTTCGCAAACTAACCATCCAGCTCAGAGAACAAAACCACATCAAAATCATCCACCTGAGCTACAAATCTTCTCTATCATATCTACAGATAAAATTAATTAACAGAACAGTGTTAGCTTGTAGGTTCACATAGCAACTCAAAAAAAACAAAAGGGGTAACAGTTTATGAGATTAAGATTTGTTCAGTGAGCTGAGATCACTGAATTCGATGACTAATCAGTGTAATCAAAATCCAAATTCAGTTACCAAGGTAGTGACAGGGTGATCACACTCTCTTCTTGTATGCATAAGTCTGGTTTAAATCTTTTGATTGCTATAGCTTCGGCAAATCGTAATAAATTTGCTGTCCTTTGCTATGTGAACAGGCTACAAGCTAACACTGTTCTGTTAATTAATTTTATCTGTTTTCTGTCTTACCTCTCCCCACCCCCCTCACTCCTTTCCACTTTAAAAGTGTATAAATTGATGATGAAATCTCAAACTAAAAATTGCAATGCTTACATTTAGATGCGTCAATTTTATAGTATCCCTTCTCCACTACCACTCAAACATTAAAGTATGTTATTACCATTTATATAACATTGTAATTTCAGGTAGTCTGCAACTGATGAGAACCTGTGAAATAGAATGATGATGCATCATTTTATACTGCAAATTTCGTCTACCTTTCTTTATTAAAAAATATTGTTTAATTCATATTGAATTATTGTTTAGGAAACAAAGTTGCTGAAATCGAAGAGTAACTCACATCGAACTTTCAGCACCCAAACAAATAATAGAAACAACTAATATACAGCATTTCTAAACAAATTAGTAATAGAAATTCTGTACAGAATATTTCAGGCACAAAAGCAGTCTAAATGAATAGCTGTATTACATTATTTTCATTATTATTATTATTCTTTTGGGTTCCAAGTAGGAAGTATGGCCTCAACAGTACATTTCCACTATGTCCTATTACCTGCCAACCTCTTAAGCTGACTCAATAAACATTCATCTCCTCCTCACGAGATTTCCTCTATGTCATCCTTGAACGCATACCCAACTCATCTCTTCCCATTCGGGTTCCAATCGAGCAATGACCTGGAGTGCCAAGTCATTTGATGGCCTCCTCAGCATCTACTCGGTCCATCTCTATTCCCTTCGTAATATTTGTTAGCAACAGGTTCTTGATTAGTTCTTTCCCAGAATTTCTTGTTGCTAATTCTTTCTGACAGGCCATCTGATATTCAATGTGAAGCCAGTCAGTGAAGGAGGTCAGCGTTTGATAAAAGGCTGCAGCAGGCTGCTGGAAATGCTCTTCGTAATGTGAAATTCAAGTTTCTGACCCTTGTAGAAGAACCAAATGACTTAACATCAGTGTCCCAAATCTGAATCGTGTTGTTTATGCTGAGGAATGTAGAAGAGTAATAAAGGTGTGCCTTGCCTTTCCGATTCTGGCTGGTTTTGACATCCGTCATCCGTGTTATCCGCGCCTGTAGTTGAAACGATGCTGCCTTGATAAGTAAAGGAAAGGACTTCTTTCAGATTTTTTCCGTTGATATTGATTGGCGCTTCTTATTGTTGGCTGGTTGGGTATCTTCATCACCTCTAACTTCTCTGTTGTCAATTGAAGTTCCATATTTGCTGCCTTTTATGTCAGCTTCTTGTTTTTCGCCTATAGATCTTCGAATTTGTGTGACATTAGAGATACCTCGTCCACAAAGTCTAGATATTTTAGAGTCTTCTTGCTGGTCCAAAGTATGGTAGTCATCTTGCAACCTACAGTCTCCCGCATAACCCAGTCCACCACAATTAGGAATATCATCAGTAATAGCAGTCAGCTTTGTCTTACTCTTGTTTTCTTTTCAGAGGCTGCGTTGAGTTTCCTGCTGTGGATCATATGGTACGAGGCATTGTCGTATAGCTGTTGAATGAGGTCGATGAAGATTTGAGGCACATATTTTATTGATTCCATCTGTAATGATCTTTCCCCTGATAGAAACCTGGCTACCTCGTATAAGTATCTGAGGTTTATCACCAATCCATGTCACCTAGCTCATATCATATCCTTGTGCTCGTACACGCCACCTCAAATCGCCAAATGGTTGAAGGCGGAGAAGTTTGTGAAGAGTTCTCCGTTCTCATTCATTTCACCGAAAGAGCTTCTCGACCTATGATGAATTCTCTTCTTGTATTGTTTGCTCCCAGTTCAACTGGCATACATTTCCCCCACTAGGATTTTGATGTTGCCATTTGAGATTTTTCCCATCACTGTTTGTGGTTGTCTGTTGAAATCCTCCTTCTTCTCTTGTCCCTAGTTGTTTATAGGCCCATAGCATTGGATAATTTTAACCCTTCTTCTTTCCGTTTGAATTGAATCTTGCAGTCATTATCCTGTGGGAGGAGATTGGCTCCCAATTCATTCATGAGAGTTGTGGCTGCTGTTAGTGACATCATGATAGCTCGTGGTTGTCGTCTCGGTGACCGGAGTAGATTATTGACTCTCCATTTGAAAATTTCGACAGTCCACATTCATTCCACCTGCTCTCTCAGATTCCTAGAATTTCCATGCCTTATTTTCTCATTTCCCAATCTGGAAAATCTAGACAGCCCACTCAGCCTCTTACATTCTACGAACATTCCATGTCTCAACGCTTACTTTTAATTTCATCGAAAGAAGACACATCCGCTAGCTGACTGGTTTCCCTAAGGCTTTCACCAGCCCATGTCACTTCTTCCGTCTGATTCCAGTGAAGAATAAGTTTGCTCTTTATATATCTGTTGTGTTTTAAAGTTCCTGCAACGATTGGACTAGTTTTCCGAGGTAGTGTCGCTAGGCCCCACACCCAATCTTCCCTCTTTTCCTGGACTTATGACCGGCTAAAAGATTGGTGAACTAGTGAACTCGGTGAGGTCAGTATAGTACAATACGTTATAAAATTTCGGCACTGGCCTAGAATGACTGTAAAATTGTACAGCTAGGGATAACACGTCCACTCAAATAGTGATTCAGCTTTTTACTCGAATTTAATATGACAAGATTTGACACAGTGCACCTTTAGTTATATCAAATGAACTCATTTAATACTGAATACCACCCAATATTAACCTAACTTTGTAAGACTATTTATGCCATATTTTCGATAGTCACTTACACGGGTAAACATAAACTTTTGACAGGGACACAAGCATAGCATGTACACAGGGAAAAAACACTTCAAATCCTATGTCAAAAGAAAGTCTTAAATGTTAAAAGATATTGATCAGGCCAAATCAAATAATGATACTTATGTTAGTGAAATATATCTATCAAAACATGCAATTGTCTTGCATTTATTCTGTCATATTAACTGTCAGGCATGTGTCAAGGTCTGGATATATTATGATTGCGTTTATTTATACTCATATATATAGGCAAGGTTTGTACATTCTTCATTCAAACAGAGCACAGACTTCTTATTCGCATTACCATGTTTTTCAAACAGTTCTGTATAATCCTCACCTTGTTCTTATTGTGGAGAATGCATCACTGTGAAAAATCTAAAGGTAAGTGGCGTTAATTTTAACTACCATTCTTCCCTCCAAACAAAATGCCAAATATCTCTATGGTTTGTAAGCGAAAATTTGCGTGATTTCCTTCTCTTTATCAGCCCGTAATTTTTTTCACAAAATATCGTGTGCTACGGTAATTACTGTCCAACAGTCTCTAGTGGTTTCAAACAATATTGTCGTTATTTTCAGTAGGTATGAAAAATCTCTTTCAGTCGATCGTCCAGTCTAACCAAAAGCTTCATTATTAACCTCATTCTCAGTTTACTTACTTCAACCAAAAGTGTTGGGATAGGCGAAAAACCGTTCAGTGAATCAACTACTTGTGATTTCCATCAACGAACGTTAGTTCTCATTTAGTGTCTAATAATAATTCGTACTAAAAGTGCGCAGAGTTATGTCTGTTCCATATTATTAATATGTTAACTTAAGGGGTTTTATTGGTAATCCGTTGTAGTAATTTATTGCACTTGTAATATTAGTATTTCGAGATGACTGAATTACACGAATCCAACCAAAACTCAGAGAGGGCAGCAATCCGTAATTTGTATTTAGCGGAATTCTAATGCAATTCATATAAGAAACATATCAACAGTCAACAGTAAGTATTTAAACAATACAGAGATAGAAATTGTCAATCACCACATCCGCCACACCTAGAATATCTCCTCGCGTATTTATAACGATGTCTCGGTTTGCTTGCAAGTAGCTTCGACCTAACTGATTCTGTGATATTATTTTCATCAGTATTATCTGGACCTATTTCTGAATTATCTACAAAATCAGGATTATTAGCGGAATCAATAATATTATAATTGGAACGACCTACTTCATTTATTGTCACTTTGTCCAGGTGTCCGTTATGAACTGAGTGATCTTTGATGTCTAATATCTTCACCACTCGATTTCCCATTTTTGTAGTATAATTCCAACAGAAGGTCTGTAGTTATTATCTTTGTAATAATGTACATTAGAAGTCGTGGACATCAGATGCTTTTTGAGAATTCGAGATTTGAAAAGTTTTGCAGGACTTTCACGGGTACTTGTATGCTTGCATTCACAGACGTAGTCTATGCATATGCAAAATTCCTCCATTTTAATCAGTTGCTCTCTCATCTCATTCAGTCTTTCGTGTTTTCGACAGTTCAATTGTAACTCGGCTACCCATTTTTGAAAACAGTTGACGCTTGAGTTCTGAACTTGTAGTGGAGGTTTTCATTGGATAGATTGAGTATTTTGAAAAGTTGAAAGACACATTGACTCCATTTTACTAGACAGATTGGGAGAATTATAAGAATGTTGAGCAACATAAGTATTCGAACTTCTGCAAACGTCTTGATGTGTCCAACTTTACCACATTTATGGCACTTAGCACCCCGAAAACGGCAAGTGCTTCGTAGATGTAACTTTCCACAGGATAAACACGGTTTAATGTTTTTGATCTCTCCTGCATTCTATTACCTGTGGACGCGTTTGGATTGCTTTCCATGACCACTTGTATTTTCGACTTTGAAAGCATAACATCAGATACTGACGTAGTGGGAGCAGAGTATTCATTGAAATCTTCATATGTAATACATAATCTTTAGCAGTTTGAAAGTACAAGAAGGAATCTGAATTAACTCTTTCTCTAATTAGGAAAATTGATTCCAGCAATTAGACGATCACGTAGTTGAGTATGCAGCTGATCTCCAAAGTTACACTTTGAAGCTTGTATTTGGAGTTGCAGAATAAAGTCTCGAATCTTCTGGTTGGGAGAACGTACCAGTTTGTTGAAGTGAGCCCTCTCTCTGGTCTCAAATGTAGTACATGGAAGTGATTTGTCAGAAGTTCACGGATCTTGTCATATGACATAGAAATGGGTTTATCTGGAAACGCCAGATTCCTCACCAGGCTATATGCATCAAGGCCAATAGTAGTGATGAAATGTGCTGGTATTTTGTCATCCCGAACATTCTTGGAAATGCACCACGCATTGAAGCATTCCAAATAATCAGCAATCTCCCGCTGAGACCCATTAATGGGAATTTTCCAGGTTACTTAGCTCCATCGCGACGCCAATTTGTGTAATTTATTGCACTTGTAATATTAGTATTTCGAGATGACGAATTACACGAATCCAACCAAAACTCGAGAGGGCAGCAATCCGTAATTTGTATTTAGCGGAATTCTAATGCAATTCATATAAGAAACATATCAACAGTCAACAGTAAGTATTTTAAACAATACAGAGATAGAAATTGTCAATCACCACATCCGTGTATAAACGAGTTCATTTATGTTTAAAATAAGTAATAAACTACTCTTGTTCCTGTTGCTATCCATTCAGTTTTAGCCACATACTCCATTATTGTTTAACAGTTAGAATCTCGGAACGAGTTGTGTAACGCATACAGTTAATGGAAGTTGGTATTTACAATCAAGTTAACCGGAAAATGCTTTTCATGTTGAAGGCTATGAGCCACATCTATTGTATAATGGCTGGAAATACCTCTAAAATGCCTAGGTTGAAGTTGGGTAGCAAACGATTCTAATAGACAGTCTTTTAGACAGTGAGAAATATCCCCATTTGGCAAAGTTAAACTTTGAGCACCACTAATTTTGATAGAAGCTCACACTGTTATACAGTAATATTTACTGATGACGTTTCGAGCACATTTTATTGCTCAGTAAATATTACTGTATTACACTATGAGACTTTATCAAAATACATTTTACCCTTAATAGAATTACACTCTATTGATACTCCAACCTAAAACTAAGAGCTATTTTTGTCACCTGTGAGAGGAAGATATACTTTGGAACACTGTTCTACAGTTCTTAAGCACTTTTTTTCATAGATATTTGTACTCCATAAACATAAAATGCCTCCTCCACGCGACTGGTGCGTTCGAGGTCATTCGCTGATTAGTATTCAGAGGTGCTTAAAGTTTAGCTTGGTTGCCCAATTATCCACAGAGATTGTGTGTCATCTACACCACTCTTATCCTCTATCCTTCATAATTTTGCAGGTCACTGCTTCGAGTCATATCTTAATTCGATTTCCTACTTCATTTGCAGTCGTTATCCAACATATATGCATATCAATCTGACAACCTAAGGACAACTCTGACAGCCTAAATAACAGATCTTTTCCGTTGATATTCATCTTAAGCCTATGGTTTTGTTCTCCCAAATCGAACAAAAATACTTAAAAAAATGGGTTAATGATAGGCAAATAATGAGCTTGGTCAATAGTAAGAGAAAATATGTGAATTTTGGTTATATAACTTAATTTTTTCCATTTTGAGCACTATTTAACCAGGGTTTTCTCATTATATTACGAGTCTTACCATTTGCCTAGAATCATGCCCATTTCAACCACTATTTAATCATCGTCTCCATATTTTTATGTGATTGCATCAACTTTGCTGCCTACAACCATCATTTATTTGTACCGATGATTTCTTGTTCATATTTCTAAGATAAATTGATTAGCCATTTTTAAGAATAATGTCTTCTTGAACAGATCCCACGATATTTCCATTGTTTCCAAACCAAAGTTGATTATTAATTGATGGCTAGCAGTGGAGTTTAAAACACTCACACTTAATGTTGTTTTGCCCTCTTCACCTAGATGTAACTAGATCCAAGGGAATTACGGTGTTTCACTTAGACCCACCAAATTGTTTTAATGGAGTGTTAGTGATTTTTTTTTTTGGTTGTTGTCTATCCTGACTACATTTTGCCTGTGAACAACCGATCACCCGGAAATATTCTGCACTCTGAGTAGACACACAAAATTCAGATTTAACTGAGACAGCTGCGACAACATAACGGTTCGAACCCAGGACCTTCAGGTTACAAGGCAAGCTTGTATACCATACAACCACTAAGACCCGATTCAGTGGCCATCCTATGAATTCTAACTTCTACTAATTCATGATTTAGCGCGACCACCAACCAGTGTCGTCGGTGAGACATCCATCCTCACACGTGACATCTGCATGGACCTCACTGATTACAACTTCTCACTAGAACTCCAGGAAACTCCATCCTGTAGCAAGTCACTAGCGAGTATTAGGTTAATTTTCTATAGTTGCTTTGTAAGGATTAGTTTTGTCACTGTACAGCTGAGAAATGTGTTTATTTGAGTTAAGCATTGTGAGATCCAAATAATAACCAGACAAGCCAAAAAGAAGTTCAAAATATAGGAAAACAACTATATGTTATGCATACGAAACGTAAAATGCCTTATGGATAATCGTTTGCACTCAGATACTGCAAAAAGAGGAATTTAGGGAGGTTTATAGATAAAATCAAGCATTCGAGCTGTTAAAGTTATTCATAAGGTAAGCAGACTAATAAAATCCACTTTGGTAATGGAGACACAGCATAGTTAAGCTCTTCACTACTGCTGGTCATTTATAAAACGACCACTGGCAGTTGAGATAGTTCCTCTACTCACAACATTTACCTCATTCATCCTCTATGTATGTCTGCCGAAATACGCAGTACACCTTTATAAAAACAAGCTGACTTAGATTTGCAATGAAATGAAAGTATGCTAACTGTGTGTTTTCTTTGACTATTTTAGATATTTGTCATTTGAAACCGGAACCAGGTCATTGTCGAGCTGCTATTCCCTCTTATTATTATGACCCAAGCTCTAAAAAGTGTAAGAAATTTATCTACGGTGGGTGTGGTGGCAATAAAAATCGATTTTCTTCCGAAGCAAAATGCAGAAAAGCCTGCAAAGGCAAGTAAAAGTGTCACTATAATCCATAGTGTTTTGAAGCTGCGATCAATTGATTGAACCAGTGGGATTTTCAAATTGTTTCCCTTCAGTATAATCGTAGAGTACACACAAAATGAAAAACTGTGTAAATTTGAATTGTTATGTACTGAATATATCAATGTAATAGGTTGTTATGCAATACTTTTAATGTGTGCTTTATATAGGTAGGTAGTAAGTCTGTCGAAGTCCAAAACAGTGTGACTCTGTGAAAATTGTGGAGACGAGATGATCCTATTGTATTCTGTTTGATTTCTAAATGCCAGCTGCAAATGTACAATCACACCTGATGTACTTTCATGGGACTACACTTGTCTCAGACTCCAACTATTTCAGTTAGTAAAACAAAGAATTCTCATGAACAAATATCTAAATTTGAAGACAAATTATTTTACATTTCGTTGCTCCCTGTAACAATAACAGAAACGACTTTCGTGAAACATGCGATCTCGGTGGGCAAGGGTATTCAGAAAATGGATGGTCATGTGTCGTTGTATTGACAATGTTACAATTATGATATTAGACGGTTGGAGGCAATCGGTAAGAAGCCTTGCCTGACTTATATTTCGTGCTAGTTGACACTCGTCAGCGACGCGTATCTGCAGCTAGCGCGAAATCTAAGTCTAAAGTTTCCTGCCGATTGCCTACAACCATCTATTATCATCAAATTAAATGTGCATTATGATGGCGAGCCACCTAGTGGCATGGTAGTCACATTGCAAACCTGACTGATAGAATTCAGTTTCCACCAAACAAAGGAGTAGACACATCACACTAGTTACTAGTGTCCAATCAAATGTTATAATTATATTGTGAAAGGAGGATTACTGACTACCAGTACGTCTGATAACAAATATTTTCAATCAATGAGTTAAGATGCTTGAATACTATTTCCTGTAGTCAGAGATTTAAGTTTTAGATTCAACAAATAGAGTAGAAATCAAATTTGTGAAAATGTTTTATTCCATCATTTGTGCACCGGGGAAATTTTGGATAGTGCGTGTTGAAGCTATGAATCTAAGTTTGAATGAATTTGTAGTTGGTGTAGAATTAGTATTCATTGGATTGTGGACATTGTGTTGCGGTGAAAATTTTGGAAGAATGTCTCGTTCGCAAAGAAGCATCATTAATATATTTGCAGGTCATCTATGGAGGAACAGCAGTAAAATAAGAAGAAGAATACTGTAGATTTACTCAAAGGAATGTGGAATGATATTTAAGACTTGATCTTTCGAAGAAATCTGCTAAATTTTTTTAGTTGAACATGAAGTCGATATCATAGGATTTGTTTATAAGATAGTATTATCCTTCATAAAGCAATAGTAGACGGAAACAAGAAACGTAAAATTGTGAAGTGTCTAAATTGAATGACTGCAAAGGCACTGTCATTGTCTCTTGAATCAGATGAAATCAGAATAATGCCAAAAACCATCCATGGGGAGTGATACACAACACGAGAATGTATTATTATTATTATTGCTCACTTGGGTTCATGGCGGGGAATTATAATAGCAGGTCTCCACTTCGTCCTATTCGCTGTAGTTCTTTGCAGCTTGCCCCACGGTTGACCATAGTCTTTCATCTCCTCCCCAAACGATGTCCTTTGTATCACCCTCGGACCCATCCCAAAATCGTCGTTTACCAATCGGGTTCCACTTGGCTGCTGGCATCATGCGCAGTACTTTGGATGGTATCCTCAAGGTGTGTCCAATGCATCTTCAACTTCCTCTAAGTATTTGTTGGGGCAAGGGGTTCCTAAATGGTTCATTCCCAGAGCCTTTTGTTGTTAATTCTTTGTAGCTGATTTCATTATAAAGCGAATGCAGGTGTTGATAAAAATCTGCACTAACCTATTGGAAATGCATTTTTTAACGCGCAATGCATGTCTCTGACCCACACAGAAGAACTGACTGAATTAACACTAGTGTCGAGAATCTGAACTTTATTTTTTATTCTAAGCAGTGGAGAAGATTTCCGAGCTAACTTCAGAGTGATGAAAGTGTGCTTTGCCTTTCCGATTCTGGCCGATTTTAACATCCCCACCCATGCTGTTGCCTGTAGTTGTAACGACGCTACTTGGTCACATAAGTGAAGGAATTGACCTCTTTAAAATTTCTTCCGTTGTTAGTGATTGGAGTTTGTTGTTGACTGGTTGGTTATTTTCCTCACTAACGTCTACTCTATTTTCATCTCCTTCTGCAAACTTGTTGTTTTCAGCCTGTAATACTTCGAGTTTTTGTGATATCGGACATAAATCATTGGCGAAATCTGGATTTTCTATAGTCTCCTTATCGTATTCCTGCCTTCTCGCTCTCCACACGCAAACTTCCACATAATCCGCACCACTACAGTCAGGATCATCATTGGTGATAATGGGCTGGTAGGCTTGTCTTACTCCCGCCTTAACTTCAATAAAGGCTTCGTTGAGTTTTCCTTTGTAGATCATCTGGCACGTGGCATTGTCACATGTCTCTTAAATGAGATTGGTAAGGATTTCGGACAATGTGTATTTTCAGAATAGTTCCTGAATCACTTCGCCATCGACGTTGTCAAAAACCTTTTCAAAGTGTATAAAATTGAGGTATATGTTAGATTACTATTCAATGCCCTGTTAGAAGATGTTGATGCGTATAATGCAATCTGATCTGCAGATGATTGCCTTTCCTGAATCTAGGTAGCTTTTTCCGTTGGTTAGAGTTCTGCATCCAGCGCATCTTGTCCTCTCCAGGATGTCGTGACCTAGTATTTTACTTGGCGTGGACAAGTGCATGATTCCGACCCAGTCGTTCCAGAGGCCTACATCTCCCTTCTTTGGTAGTTTGACAAGGTAGCTTTCTTTCAAATCAGTGAGTGCCTTTTCTCCCCTCCAAACTTTCTATAATAGCGGGGTTAGCATATCCACTGCTGTCTCTAGATCTATTTTCAATGCTTCAGCGGGAATTCTGACTGGTCCTGCTAAGCGAAAATGCATGCAGCCAGAAAAAATAGCTCAAAGAAACAAGGTTCAATGAAAAGTAAAACATAAGGAAAAAGTGTGCAACATGTACAATTTACTTAAAAGGCCAAAGTCACCACAGATAAAATAGATTGTCAACATGACAATGGAGTTTTTGTGTGAAAATGACCGATTATGGTTAAACGGTGAAGATGTAAATAAGATATAACTTATACTACTTAATAGTGGTCAGTAGCATAAAGCCAGATGCATAGCATAGTAATCACTGATAAGTAGTGATTATTCAAGAATTGGAGTAACAATTATTTGTCTACACATTGTGACGAATAGTAGTGTGAAGCATAGTTTCCGCAAAGTGCGCAGCAACATATGGTATTTGGCTTAAAATAATAATTTCTATTTCGTATAAACTGGTGTTTACGAGAAATGCATACCCTTTTACAGTCACGATCAGTTATGTTATGAATTACAATCGTGAAATATCATAAATTGTTCGGTTATTGTACAAGCGATCAGAACAAGTTCTTATAAATGTTAAATTGTAAACAGTTCACTAAGGTCACCATAAAAGTTGAGCGACAACCCAAACTTCGTTCCGTTGTCTGCTGATATTTATAGTCAACCAGTGAACAGCGTTTATTTGGGTAAGTGCTATGCGACCACATGACTAAAAGCTATTTCAGAAAGAGAAGATCATCCTGGAAAACTGCGAAATAGCGTAAAATTCAATTATGGACATTACATCATTGAAAGTACATTTACAAGACAAGTATAAGAAGGAGCTGGAAACTTTTTGAAATGATAGAACACATTTGCAATGTTTAATGCCACCCATATTGGTCGAAAAGTTCGAGTCCGAATTACAGTATCTAATTAGGTGTTGATACAAGTTCCAACCAGCATTCGCGTATAATCATTTAGGTCTGGTCAGCTTCATCTCTGCGCATTGTCTCAGGAAAGATGTCAAAATAACATGTAGCAGTAAATAATTCCCCAAAATTAGTGGCCACAGAATTCATCATGGACACTGGATGCTGACCCTCACTGTTTAAGTCAACTTGTTTAGCTGAAGGCTTGCGATCAAGCATCCACACCATTTGGTACTCCGTCGTGTTATGTTCGTTCGTTCGTGCACGATCCCTAACCAGCTGAGTAATCATCTCGCACTCCGATTTGGTCCCGAAATATACCTCGTAATTTAGACGATCAACTATTGTGTTTCGCTTTGCCTTTGGTCCACGCGGAACGAATACTATAGAAGTTGTGGGTGTTACATCTCGTGTTAGTATACTTCGTACTATCCGTGGACGTCACCACCCTCAGTCTCTAAAAACACATTATGATTTTATGGTCACTACCTGGAAATTCATGTTCCGCATGTAATGTAAATGGTGTTATGTTGTTCATGAATATAAGGTCTAGGATATTTGCGAATCTAGTCGGTGAATCTATGTATTGTATCCACCCTCCGGTGACGATGGAACTCTGAAGAATATCATACCTTTGAAGTCCTCGGAGCTAAGGTCATGATACTTCTAGCATATTGGAATCACCTCCAACAATTTTATAACTGAAGGGAAGAATGGCTGTAACATTAAACATGTTTCCGGGCATATTAGCATACTCTCTACCGGATGAAGGAGGTCAGTACATACAACCCACAAGTATAGGTTAACTTCTGACAACTTTTATTTCGACCCAGATCGAGTCACTGAGTTGTGACAGAATTCGATTACTGAACTGAGTTACGCACATGGATTGTTCATAGTAAATTAGTGTCCCACCCCCATGGCTTGTCTCTCTCCCCCCTCGAAAAAGGTTGTTATTATCAATTCTTAGGCTGTCATTACAGATTTCACTTGTATACCAGGCTTGGGTGATCATAATCAATGACGGTGTGTATATAGGAGCTAATGTGTTAAATGCTTTTTTAAAACTGGCCTAGTATTTACGAGGGTAATAGATAAACACTAGTTACGTGGTTTTCGTGATTATCCGTTGTATACTTGTTTTTAGACTCACTAACCATCATCTTTGGATGAAACGAGGACTTCAGGTAGGTTTGTGAGATGGTAATCGGGGGTGGTCTGCCGCCTGGATAGGGTATGCAGTGAGTGACACCCTTGTGATAATTAGATATTAGTACATTAGAGATGTTAGTATCCGCGTTTGGTGCCGACACTGTGTCAGCGATCTCCTGAGAAGTATGCCTTGTCCCAGCTGTTGACTGTTTGCTATTCCAGCGAGGAATTGATCCGATACCATGCCTGTTATATGCATGATCCCAGATGTTTCTGTTAACTGACTCTGGTAAAAATCCTGCCCGGTTTACTAATAAGAACGATTATTCTAGAATACTGTGAATATCACCGGCTGAAAGTGGGTTCCCACTTTGTAGACACATAACATCGTATAGTCGCTGGCATAGCCTTCAGAAACTTGTGTCACATTCTTGTGACGTCATCAGTCACAGTTTGTCACTGCCTTCTATGCATACCTGCGGCTGTTGCACAATAAGTGAACAAAACAAAATTCTGTATTCGAACATAACACGTTTAGATGCTGCTCATCCCCAGCCAAATTTAAGCGAAAACTCTCTCTCAACCATGAAGGAAGTTTCTGCTCCCCCTTTTTTCCCTTTTTTTTCTCTTTGTCTCAAGTTTTAGCCCTTCGTGAAGAACAGTTACTTAGGGAATCTGTGTTGACGGATTGGAATTTAAGTAAATGCTGAAACAGAACAAGGTTGGAAGTCAGAAGTTGGCTCCACATGGTGTCTTGAGACAACTGCCAGCCCTAATCACTGTAATCTACCATGACTGTGTTGTTGACTGCATATTAAATAATCAAAGTCTAAGCATCTCCTTTTTTAGGTTAACAAGCTAACCTTATGTTGCGGAGTATAAATGGGTAGTATTTTCCTTAATAATCATAGATAGGTTTCATATTGCGTAACAATAGAGCACATTAGTATTTGTTGGGCGATCATATGTCGTATTCCTTTGTTTAAGTGGTGTCACCTGATCCGTCCGGTAGACATCAGAGCGTTTCAATAAAAACGCCGGATATACTAGCATGATTTATTCCAGTGTGTTTTTATCGCTAACTGTAGAGTCGTAGTACTTTGTTATTATTGTTTAATGACAAGTATCTTTTACATGCTTTTGAAATATCATTTTTCATTAATAAACTTAAAAATTCTCCCTCTTAACTCTTGTTCTGATTGCAGACACCTGTTTCTGCAACTTTTTGTACGGTATCCTATCAAGCAGGCTTCTTAGCATCCTGTAACCACAGGTGGGACTGTTCGACTCAATGATTGTCCTTTGATTTTCACCAAATCACTCATGACCACATTTCGCGCTGCATTAACTAAGTGAAGCTGGTGTTAGGTAGTGGTAGTATGGTCTCATTCCATAAAACTGAGATTTTATGTCTGCGTTTTTGAATCATAGTTTAGGTTTGACGATCGGGGCGTAGCGAAACAAAGCAACAGGCTTCTTAGTCTCCACAGCGCTTCCTGAATTTTTGATGGGCCGTCAAACTCTGAAGTAAGTCTATCGAGCGACTTTATTGCATATCCCCTCAATGACGCTTGTTGCTATGTTGCTATTGGTTTCAAGTGGCCTTGGTTTTCGGGGAAGATTTAACTGATGTAAGATTGCGATTTCGTAGACATAACTCAGGCTCATACGTGAAAAACTATAATCCTGGAATAAAGACAAGTTGTTTAGAAGGTAAGGAGGGCATTATTTTTCAGTTTATTTGTATATATACTATTGTGTATCGAGTTGCACTGAGTTAACTCAGCTTGTTATAATTCTGAATTAAATCTCAATAATTCTGAAATAATTCTAGCATCCTATAGTGAGTAAATTCTGAATTTGTTCTGAAATCGTTTGTTTAGTGGCACAGACTAGAACTAAGTGCTAGTTTTCAGCATAACTAGCGCTAATTCAGAACCGTGTTCTTCTTTTAAGCATAGCAAAGACTAAATTCAGCACATAGTGGCAATTTTTTCAGCCTAATTTAAGCCTTCGCGGATCATTTTCAGCACTGACTAGCACTAATTCAGAACGAAAAGACTTAATTCAGCACATAGTGGCAATTTTTTCAGCCTAATTCAAGCCTTCGCGGATCATTTTCAGCACTGACTAGCACTAATTCAGAACGAAAAGACTTAATTCAGCACATAGTGGCAATTTTTTCAGCCTAATTTAAGCCTTCGCGGATCATTTTCAGCACTGACTAGCACTAATTCAGAACGAAAAGACTTAATTCAGCACATAGTGGCAATTTTTTCAGCCTAATTCAAGCCTTCGCGGATCATTTTCAGCACTGACTAGCACTAATTCAGAACGAAAAGACTTAATTCAGCACATAGTGGCAATTTTTTCAGCCTAATTCAAGCCTTCGCGGATCATTTTCAGCACTGACTAGCACTAATTCAGAACGAAAAGACTTAATTCAGCACATAGTGGCAATTTTTTCAGCCTAATTTAAGCCTTCGCGGATCATTTTCAGCACTGACTAGCACTAATTCAGAACGAAAGAACTTCTACTTATTATCATTCTACGCCGGCGAAATTCATTTATTCAATTGCAGAAGAAATCAGTTTTTATAATTGAGACTTTTGTATTTATAAATTGTAGTACAACGTCACTGCAATCCCGTCAAGTGCGATCCACTGGCAGCATCCTGCAAATAAGCAGAATAAAATATTAGTGGGTGAAAAATTGTGCTCAGCACATTCTGAGCACTGACATTTATAGAAGTTTACTTACATAAGTGCCACTGTTATATCCCCCAGTATCTTTTTCATTTGCCTAAAAAAGAAAACAATATTGTGATTACTACATGCTGAACAAACGTTCACTTATAGAAGTAAGCAGGCGTTTCACAATATTACCTGAATTCCTTGCTTCCGCTTACGCCTCTGGACACGATCTTTCAAATTATGAAAGTACGATTTCGTGGCCTTATCCATCATTTCACAAATCTCTCCGGTCGTCATTTGTTGGCCGGAGAAGTGCGACATAATTAAAGCTAGAGAACTAATTACTTCATTATTGAAACTTACTTCTCATTATTTTATAAAAGGCATAAGGAACAATGCTTGACTTTGACAAAGTCCCCTGGAATGTAAACTTCAAACCCAATTCAGGTTTTATAACTTGGTGCATCATGACCTTAAGCGACAACTTTGGATCACTCTGAAGGCAGCTAGCCATCTTAGCAGTCTACAAGAAATAAGAATTGAATACGTCAACTCACATATTGCTGTTTGTACTTGTCGTCTCTTAAAGATGCTTCCAGCATCTCTAACTGGTCTTCATTCTCGATCGGAAAGTGCAGTGTTAGGTCCCCGTTTGCTGGAGGGTAGGTTTGCTGTCGAAATTTTCTATCAGTAGTAATAATGTTCAAAATTTTCGTGCACAGGTTTACGATTTCCATATTTGTATCTTTAAATAAATAATTATTTTCAAGTAATTACCGAGTAATTTCTTAATTAAGGATTCAGTAGCATATTCGTTAGAGGGCAATCTAAAGCATAAATAAAAATTGTGACAATTATTCCTACCGGTCACACACACACTTCTTTTTGGCAATAGGAGATGAAGACTGGAATTGGGGGGCACCCGAAGTACTGAAAATGAAGGGCTTTCCATCAAGTTAATACCTTGGAATTGGGGCCACGAAGTCATCAAATATATTATACTCTGGATATTGTGGTTTTATGCAACCAACCTCACTGGCGGCTACATCAATATCCATAGAGTTGTAAAGGAAATTCTTCTCAGTTTTCTTGGCATCCCTGAAAAATGTGTTACACAGGTAACGGTACCTACCTTTTAGGTCTATTACTAGGCATTGGCAACGTATCATCGTCCATGCCTACCTTCTTGGTGTCTTGATCATTGTTTGTCAAAAGCTCAACACCCTTTTTACAATTCTCATACGTATCTAGAAGGGTGATAATGAAATATGCCAACTTACCAAATTCTGACCAGCTCTTTTTGTGTCATCTTTTCAGGAACAACCTGAAGTTCTATTGAAATTAATTATTGCATAATAATAAATGTTACGATTCTCTTCAGTTTGTGAAACAACAGCGACGGTCTCACTAGTACTAGGTAAACCCACTGTTCCCTGTACAGTTGAACTTGAAGGCAAAGTTACTGTATTATCCCTTGCCACCTCTTCTCTGGATGAGCAGTAACGTTTCCAGAAGTCCCAGTCACTGAATGCTGCATCACGTAACCGTTTTTGACGGCGATAAAATGTTGAGTAGCTGTATCCAAAGCATTCATGCAGTCTGCCAGAAGATATTCTTCTCTTACGACTTGTTGCAGAATGTTGAATACCCGTATTTAACACATTATCTGAGTTGTTTTCCTTATAATAGAAATGGACAAATATGCACCCAAAATCTAACTCACCTGCATGATTTATAAATCCTGTAAGAATGGTCTTTGTATGTGAGGAGTACTGCTTATATACTTCTAGGCAAACATCAGTCTGTTAAATATGAAAAGGGATGACTTGTGAACTGTAATCACAGTCCACCAATTAAATTGTAATCACAATTGTTAACATTTTCCTTACAGCAAGTATATGTTTTCATATGTGAATCAACACAATCTGTCACCCCTTGTTTCATTTGGATTCCCAAGGTTTAAATATATGAACTCGTAGACAGTATTCAGCAATCGAAACAATTTACATAACATATGTTATGTGATGTTATGAAATGCAAATAAAATATCTGTAATTCTAATCATAGTTAAATGTAAAGTAGCAAGACAATCAGTGTCAGATATAGAATAATACCTGAGGTGTATAGATGTTGGAAAGGGGTGCAAAATTGTAGGATTAGTAGGTGGATATAAAATGCTACATGACATGGTGTGAAATTTGGTAAGATAGAATTCAATATGGCCCAAAAATTTTTTACATTAATAATTTTGACAATCGTAGAACAGACATCAAACTTATGATGTACGATGTAAAATGAAAAAAATTTATAAACCAGACATGTCTGGTTTATAAATTTTTTTCATTTTTGACCTCATCTCAAATTCGCTTACATTCCACAAACGAAAAATAGATTATTCATAATATATTTTTCGTATGAATTCATGCGACCAATTCACCTTCCCCTACCCCTGTTGAATTATGTTTTCGTTGTATTCTTATTTACTGTCACACCTCTGGTCAAATAGATCAATCACATCATATGTAATTCGCAGACAAGTCTGTAGCCGTTACACTACGTAATCTGTGTGAGACCTACTCTTTGCTGATTGGTTGGTTTCAATATACTACAATATTACAATTCATGAATTGTAATCAAATTCAGTGACGCTCCACAAACGAAATATATTATTCATTACAATCTTCATATGTTATCAATTCACATTCCCCTACCCCCTGTTGAATTATGTTTTCATTGTATTCATATTTACTGTCACACCTCCGGGGAAATAAACAAATCACATCACATGAAATTCACAGACAAGTGTGAAGCCGTCACACTACGTACTCTGTGTGAAACCTACTGTTTGCTGATTGGTTGGTTGGTTTCAATAGACGATGTCGAGAGAGAGAGAGAACGTGCTATTTTTCAGTATTAACCGCAGCAGTTTAGCATGCAGTGCTTATTTTCAGCACTTAAGGCATTATTTCAGATGGTGATCTTATTTTTAAGAATTTGTCGCATTAATTAAGCACCCAGCTCTATTTTTCAGCACGGCCAGCGTTATTTCAGAGCATAGTGGGTAGGAAAAATAATCATTTACCAAAAAAAGGCATTATCGACGCATAGGTTAGAATAAGTTTAGAATTTTTGTAAGCTTTTGTAAGAATTCTTAGTGCATTCATTTTCATTAAGTTCATTTTCATTAAGTGTAGTAATGAAGAATGGAATTTCTTCCACATCAGTGTTATTTAATTGAAGTTTTAATCTTTGTAGGCCCTTGAAGGAATAAATTCGGCACGGAGAACTCCTGTGGAAACCGAAAGCACTTTTAGTTTACTAAATCTTACTGACTCCCTGTATAAATTTGATCTGTCAAGTGTTTATGTAAAGTCTGCTGGTGTATTCAGTAAAGTAAAAGTTGTAGTGCTTAACTCCTAGACTTGTTGTAGTCATTGGTATTGCCAGAATACTACTTACTCGTTTTATGCAGCCGAAGTATTCAATTCTCACTTTATTGAGGAAATAGTATATTGCCTGCAAAAGTAGTGCGTCAGTTTACGAGTTTCATCAAGCCTACAGAATGTTTTCTGTTCACTGAATACTGTTTGCGAATTATCCGAGAAAACACATTTCCGAGTGGGATGTAATACAAAGCTGAATTCTTAAACTGTCATCCTTATAACAGTTCAATTCAATCACACATATAATAATATGATAGTCTGTAATTGACTTCAAAGACTTATCAGGGAATATTCTCATCACCTTACGGTTTGCTGATGATATTGTCCACCTAGACTATGAGAAGTAACCCCTGATGCTGTAAAATATGAAAATAATACCGGTGTTTGATTATAGGTGTCCGCGTTCTATCTCATCAGTAAAGCAGTATAATATGGCGAGTGCTGTTGAGGTTACGCATAAATGTTTAGGTGGGGAGGGTTAGTTAGCCTTCAAGGTAGGGAAGCTGAATAGGTTGAGATGGCTAGAACACGTGCTGGCATACTAAGCCATCGCCTTCCTCCAGGGACAATGCTGACCAGCACATGTTAAGGTTTAAAATGCGTTTGGGTCGGTCAAATGAAAAAGTGATATTGGTTCATAAAATTGTTGACAGTCGGCTGGAAGAAATACCGGAGATGTGACTGCAAATCTTTGGTACTGGTACTGGTGCATTCACTCTGTGTAATCTCACATATCTATTCAACTCATGTTTTTCCTTGTCATTATTTATTCTCCCTCACATTTTCTCTCGTTAAACTTCCATTTAGTTTTATGTCTCTACCTTCGTGTGCTACATGGAATGTGGTAAATTAAACAGGTGGACTTCTCTGCAAACTCATACTGAAAGCTACTCAGAATGACAGTCTGTGCGTAACTAAATGCGAAACATTGATAAATGATCTCCAAAATTTCAACAAATGATAAGTGTAGTTCATAATCTTGCTCTTTGTCAAATGAAAAATTGATACCTTTCGGTAATCTCTTCTTCCACCCGGGACTCGTCTCCTACTTTGCAACTGGATTTGTGCTTTGTCACATTTGTACTTAGTTTTCGGTCATTCAGCATTCGCCGTTGCTGTTGACTCAGCGCCTAGATGACTTTAGTTGAATAAGGTTTCGATCGTGCAAACACGGGTCCTGGGCAGTTGATTGGTTGCATTATCATTTCTCAAATGGAATGCAGCATACTGTATATTAGGGTAAATCTTCCGCCTCGCCTGCTGGAGCTGGTGTTCCTCAGGGTATTGTTATCTCTCTTTTTCTTTTTTCTCTCTCGTCTTACATGACCTTTCTCTTTCTAATGAGAGCAACTTCGTCAAATATGCTGGTGATCTGACCGTCTCACTTCCTGTCATGTTACAATGTGACTGCAGCAAACTTAACTGCTTCCTGTCTGTAGTCTAAGGTACGTGGTCTTACGTTAAATCCCTCTAAATGTCAGGCAGCTAACTTTCCCCTCACTCATAAGCGTGAACTGCGAAAACTGTGTCGTTCACAAGATGCTTGTATCAAAGAGGACACTGAAACAGAAACTAAGTCTAACATAAAATACCTTGGAGTAAATCTATCCTCTGGTCTTTCTTGGTCATTCTATATCTTGTCGATTTCTAAGAAAACCTTCAGTCTAGGTTACCATGTTATGTAGTCAAGACAGTCAAGAATCATTCAACCTCTCTTTTTACAACTTGTTAACTCTTGCATTGGTCTTTACTGCTCCCCCTTATTCTTTCCTGAATTACTCAAAAACGACTATGTCGTATTGTGTAGGGTATTAAGGTTGTCATTAGGGCAAGTGGTGTACCATTTCGTCAACTCGTTAATGCATTAGTTAAAAGACATCTAAACTCATGCGAGAAATGGTCTAAATCTATACTGTCTAACCCTCAACACCCCTTCTATTCTCAGCTCTTCCCTTTAATTTCATCTGATGGAACCAGAAGTCGGAATAAAAGATTATGTGATCGTTTTTGGAATTAAGTAATACCAAAAATTGTTGTCGTTTTCATTGCCAGCAGTTCACAGCCTATTGAGTTTACGCAAGTGCAATGCTCATTTCCCACTTTCCTGAGGAGACATCAACTAGGATTCTAGGAAAGTAGTACGTCAGTATGCGAATTTCATGAATCTGTAGACTACATTCCATTCACTTATTACTGAAACTAAACTATGAAGGAACTGATATTTCAAAGAAGGATGTAGTACAAGGCTCATTTCTACAACTGTCGTCCTTATTTTAGTTCACTTTCATCATAAATGTATTAACCGAATTGTCTGTTACTCACTTTAGGCCCTTACCAGGGAACAGTCTTGTCAACTTTTTGTATGCTGATGGTATTGTCCACTTAGGCTGCGAGAAGTGACCATTGAAACTGGAAGATATGAAAAGACTACTGGTTTTTGATCGTAGTGTCTGTACCCTTTCTTCTGTGTTAAGTAGTCTAATATGGTGAGTAATATTGGGGTTAAGCTTAGTGTTAAGTAGAAATGTGATTTCAAACGTTGTTAATGACACAGATGCATTCACTCTGTGTAATCGCACATATCTGAGCAACCCTTATATTTTTTCCATATGACTGTTCGGTTTTCATCACATTTATGTTCATTAGAGTTCCATTTAATTTATTTTTTCCTCTACCTTTGTGTGCTACATGGAACGTGGTAACTTAAGCGGGTGCACTTGTGTGCACGCTTCTATGTTGAAAATCAGTCTGTCAGAATGATCTATAGTCCAGGTATAGTGAAATGTTAAAACGGGGATAAAAATAGGCAAAATGTCAACAAATGGTAATCGTATTTTTCATTTAGTTCTTGTCTAACTGAAAAAGTGATCTTACAATAATTTCTCCTCTTACCCGAGATAACTCTCACACTCTGTCTCGTTATATCTCATTAGTTAGTTAATTTTATCACGTAGCCCAACTGCGAAGTTGAAACACATCTGATGAAATATGTTATGCTTATTACCAACCAAATATAATATTTTTCAAGTGTGGAACGTCACAAATCGAACTGCTACACTTCTGTGCTGAGTTCCATGTTAAAACTCAGTCAGTCAGCTTTGTCACTACAAATGCGTAGTGTCACAACTACCTAGTGTTAATTAGCTTAAACAATTATTCATGCCGTTTCCTAAGTACTCTATGCATTTCCCGATTCCTTAAACTGTCCAGATAAAGTGCACCGAAGAGGAAAACATAAACCAAAAGTCAGTAACATGGACGTAAGAAATGGTGTGAATAGAAGTGAATGAGACGAGTGACCTTTTATCCCTGTAGTACGCTTAAGTAAAATACTCATGTATATGAATGAGGCAAAAAGTTGTGTGACTGACTTGATATGATGATGAGCAATAGTTTGTGCTCAAAACGCCACCAAGTAATATTGCTCTCCAACACTGTGTGATTTACCAAAATAAAATCGTATCCATAATGGAGTTATACTCTACCACAGTGCCCAAGTTTTATGCTTATATCAAAAATACTTATCTTGTGCGTTATGTGTCTCCTAATTGTTTCATTTTTGTCTTCCTCATTGCAGGTTGTCAGTCTCCGTAGACATTCTACCAGATGTCGTCATGCATAGTGTCTGCAAGCAGTCTTTCAATACATCTACCTCCCGCAAAGTTATTGTTACGATGCCTTTAAATCATTTACATTTGGCCGTAATACAATTAGTGTGCTAATATTACTGATGCAATGACATGCAAGACTTGTACATGTTACTGTGAAGCTAGTTTGTAATAACATTCCCTCCATAGTAAATAGAATGCTTGTGATAACAATTCGTCATTATCTTTTCATTGTGTTGATAGTTGCGTATATATTAGAAAAAAGCTAACCTTGTCGTATCAGTTCTCTAAATTACAATCACTAAGTGCCCATACCTCTGCTGAATACCAAGTGCTACTCGTGGCCCATGAAATACTTATTACTGCATTCGTAAATAGCTATCAAACTGTTATTACATGGAGTATTGAGACAGAAGGCGTATGAAATTTAGATATTAGTGTGTATCTGAAGTAAACGACACAATATATATGTGCATGTTTCATTTCAAAACTAGAGAATTTTATAGGGTAATGTAGGAGTGAGCGCAATGAGTTAATAATGTATTCTTTACTGCATCCATCTTGTATGAGTGGAATGCTTCTATTCAATTTTCGGCGAAGCTTCAATATCACCCTACAGGGTTTCTTCAATGCACTCTCATAAGGAATAATACTTGGCACTGAGGAATCCAGCCAAAAGCATTTGTGACACAGTCGAATGACTTTTTCAACTAAAAGCGGTAATACTGATATTAGGTGTGATTTATCTGTAAACTGAGGGACTCTGGTGTAACACAGCACCATATCCCAGCAGGGTATTGTTTGTGTTTTACAGGTACAAGTAGAATTCATGGACTGAGCATTTGTTAAATATGGAGGCGACCCATTGAGTCACTTACACGAAAGGCTGATGAAATGCGATACCTTACACACGCACTTTCAGATGTAGGCATGTGTTACTCCACATGAACTCTGGGCCATATCGAGTAGGCATTCCTTTAAATCTACTCTACCCTGTGCGCTTAATTATTGTTCGTATATGTGATGACTTGGTGCGTTTCCTAGTTTGCCTATAATTACGGAATGTACATTATATTAACGAACACAAATAAATTTTGTGAAAACCAGTGGTGTTCCTTCTCTAGTCTCAATTGATGTCACATTGATTGACACGATTAAAGGAATAGATTGTAACGTGGTGTTTTCTGTAGCTGCGAAACGTAGATACCTAGTTTCGAATTGACATCATCCGTCTGATCCTATTAACCTATGGGTATGGTTCATCCTTCATGATAAAACTAGAACTCAGAAGTAGACTGTCTTTGACAGATCTAGTTTTACGATGTGACTAATTGGTGAGTCACCTGGTGTTGTGGTAGCAAAAAAATAACTCCAAACCTTAGTATTTTCTAGATATGAACAGATTTACTTACTTTGGCGACAATTTAATCTTAGGGATATTAACCTTTACTTAGTAATTTGGATCCGAAAGTAAACGCCATGTTACTAAGTTATTCAAAAGACAGAATGATGAGTGAAACAGTACTCGGATACTTATTCTAACGAAATCGAATAATGATTATCGTTTAGCCTACCAATATGCCGCTTACTTTCAGTCTTAATTCAAAGACAAATTTAATTGCCCAATAAATTAATAGTTTCAGAAGACTGCTCTACTCCTGTCTTTGAAATACTTTACCCGATCGTGTTTTACTTCAAAATAAGTGTATACTGGCCAGCTGATGTTGCTTATCCAGTTACACTGTTTTTCAGTTACAATGTCCCATCTATTTCCTATCAAACACAACATCCCTTAAACCATCAACGAGTAAACATCATTTCTAAAAAAATAACCTTAACTATTCGCATGTAAACGATGCTATAAACTTTATCACTTACGTGATGTTTCAAATTCCGATTAATCAGTTTTCCCTTACATGAGCACCTGTTTCAATTTTAACGGATAGTTCTAACCTTTGACTACTGAATTAGTACGTTTCATTATGTACCATCCATACGAAATATAGGTACTGATAATAATTACTGCTAACAGATTTATCACGAGAATGTACTCCATATTGACGACAATATTCCTCAGGGGCGGACGTATTTTCTAAACGCGCTACTCAATACAACACATGACCCTAACCCCATAACTCTGTAGCTCACAACATTCTATGAAGTTAGTAGTGACTATTAACAAGTAGAATGTCTATTTGAGGTATAGAGAATACATTTATTAGTGATTCGACACAAAATACAAAATCAACGGTACTGGAAACCACTTCCTTCAGCAATGAATCCCACGAGGTCACTGGAACTACAGATTATCTAAAAAAGAAAACAAGGGTTCACAGGGTGCATACATGAATATAACTACCAATATAATATTAACGAGACAGCACAGTAAAAATTAATGAAAGTTTATATCAATGTGCGATTACATCAGTCACTATTTTTGACACAAGTGGATATTTAGACGAAGTAATGAGAAGACGTAATTTGTCCGAGTCGTGTAGTGTTGTATTTGTGCAACACATTTTAGACAATCTGGTCACGCATGGACTTGTTATAGGAATACATATGAAATTAATACAGTTAAAAGTTTGGAAAATAAATTTAGGTGGAATTAAAACCACATATTGAAGGTCAAAATAACAATGAAGATTACTAAACCAAATATCTGAGGGACTAGTACATCTACCCTGACTAGTTTCAAAACAAAGTTTAACAAAGGTTTCGTGTGATGACGAATAGTCTTGGAATTCACAAAAGTGGTTTAAACTTCCTAATCACACTTCGGTTCCCACAAACTTTAGAATGCAATCCAAACACGTTTTACAGATAGGTTTAAAGAATGTGCAAACGCCAGTTTTATGACCTGTCCCTATAATATGTTTCGAAATAGAGGAGCTGGGACCCCATTAATAACTTCTGAAGATTCTGTTGCTTCTGGAGGCATTTAGGAATATGATGCGTAGCCCTTACTTGCAAAAATCGATGAGCCTTCCCTAAATGGATATAGCAACCACTTCTAAACCTTACGTCCATAGCTTTAAGAGATGTCGGACACTACTTCTACGTGGTTTTAAAATAATTTGGTGAATTAACTTCGAACAAGCGCGAATGTGGCGTCAGGACAATGACAAAAATCGGAAGTTTATGAAACCAAACTCACTAGTAGGAAAAAGTGACGCACACGTCAGATGTCTTTACGTACCTGATCACGAGGATGGTATTGAAATCCACCAAATTACTAAAATGTTGCAGTGTGCATTTAACTCACTTAAAAACTTCGGCAGAAAACAGTGAATGTTATAAGTGATCGTAAAACATATTGCAATTTCTGCCCATTTGTGAACACTAATTTTCGCTTGTATCTATGCATTCTATTGACTTTCCTCTATCAAAACAACACACAGAAGTGCGGGAGGATGCAGGAATTCGATATCAACCATATTCTTTGGTTCCTGCAGCAGTAATAGGTACTGCACAATAGCTGATAGGGAAATTTGAGATCGAGTACAAGTTTCCGCCAATCTGCAAAGAAATTTATCGAATGACAGTCGTTGAAATGTACGCGAAGCTTACTCGGTATGCCAAAAATCACTGCATGAACCATGTATTTAAGCGTCCTGTCACACAAGCAATCAGCAAATGCTCAAGAACAATATCGAACAATAATTTTCATATAAATTCATCCAACAAGAGCAAAATAAGCAGCGAAATAGCGTCTACTACGTTTGCTGGACGACTAGCCACAACTCGAATCAACGAAACCGCGCAAATGCCGTCAAGGTTAAGCCAAAGGCGCCACTTCAAACAGGGGATATGCTTTATCAACGCCCGTAATTCACGAAGCAATTGTAAGAAATTGGACCAATAATGTTTGCAGATCATTTGTCGTTGTAAATGGTCAAATATACACATTCTTCATTCTCATTCAAAAAGTCAAATGGAAGCTAAAATAGTGAGACAAAAAAGAGGCAAAGTTAAACCTTCGACACCACTAACAACCAATTGGCAAACGACCTTGAATGGACCAATCACATTAAAAGTCATGTATGATAAATGGAAACGTATATTTATAGAAAAAAAGAATAAAACTGTTACAGGGGGTACCTTTCCCTAATATGTGAGAGAAACATCTCCCAGTTAAGCATCGGACTGTCAATAAAAAGTCACACTACATTCTGTACATATATTCATCCAAATGACTATAAATGAGATCCTTTTGAGATCCATTTATAGCCCTTATCCTATTTTTCAACCTGCCCCAAAATTCTTCAATTGAATTCGTATGTGTCCTCGTAACGGGATGGAAAAAATCACTTGAATGTCTGACTCTATGATGAATGTATCCCAGAGATCAAAGGGAATTGTAAACTTTCCATTTATCCGTTTGTATTATGGACCCTCGTATTACAAGCCTCGTAATAATAGGTATTAAAGTAGTTGCTTTTCTGTCTGCTATCCTTTCGACGAATCCCTTTTGGAGGGAGGCGTCATACAAACCTATTACCCGAATATAGTTCGCCCGCTGCCGAACACGGTTATTTCTTTTTCACCAACACAGTTTCATAGGTGTGCACAACAACGTCTTCTCCACCCAACAATGAAGTGATTTTCTCCATATTCCACGAAGCAACATCTTTGCAGTATTGATACCATTGAACTGTTGAGACTAGGCTATTCTCCGTCCCAGTGTGGTGAGAGCAGGCTGCTAGCCGATTGGTTGACACTAATCTACGTTAATGTCTAGGTCACTAATATGGGCCGTGAGAAAATATGAACAAGGCTGTTTCAACAACCAATCACAGCAAACTTAAATGTGGACAAATATGATTCGCAGATAGATGGCTCTACTTTCCGAGAAATATCGAAAACAACCAATCATAAGACTGTGTTTGTCTGCTTAACTTCCGAGAAACAACCAATCAGAAGACTGCCTTTTTCTGCTTGCATAAGCCTTATTAATGCACATAAAATATATATAAATACGTGTTGATTTTCGTAATAAAACGATCTGTTGCCAGCCCTTGTCTTCTGTTGTTACATTTGGTGTCGCTGCCTCCAAAAAATGAAGATCCCGTGGCCAGCTGCGTTTGAAGAAGGAGACATACGGAGCTTCTTACGTGACTTCGAGGCCGTTGCTGAGCTGGTGGGTGTCAAGGAGCAGGCGGCGAAGGCAGTTGTCCTGGGGACGCTGTTGAGAGGCCGAGCGAAGGCTGCATATGACAGCGTAGACAGGTCAAATGGCACAGCGTCTTGGAAGAAATTGGTTGAACGACTAGTGTCCGAGTTTGACAGCGAAACAGACAGACAGCTAGCAATGCAGCAGTTCCGGTCAATGAAGCTTGGACCTGATGGAGACCCGCTAGTGTTGGCGGTGAAACTGACTAATCTACTTCGACGCGCGCTTCCCACTTTAGATGAAGAATCAGAAGCGCAGTTACTGTCTTCCCAATTCATCGAGAGTGTCCCAGACCACATTTCTCAGCGATTACAACTGGTTAACGCAACGCAGCCGATGGATATTAGTGAGCTGGCGAAGGTGACCAGACAGCTGCTGAGCACAACGGTAGCCGCTATAGACCAACCAAAACCAAACGAATATGAGCAGAAAATTGAAGCATTGCAGCGGGAAGTGGCGGCGTTAAAGTTGGCTGATAGAAAAGACCGGTGTTTTGAATGCGGTAAGCCGGGACACTGGAGAAGATACTGCCCAGAAAGGCGAAAAAGAAAAAATTTCAGACGGTATAATGCTTGTTCTTTCTTTCGTATGAACCTAGATTTAGTGGGGGCTATTGAGAAAGGGCTCTGTATTCGAAGTTGCGAGTGAATGATCGAGAAGTAGTATGTTTGATAGATACAGGGGCGGCCGTGTCGTTAATAGATAAGAATTTATGTAAGAGTGTTAGTCCGTGTTCATTGACAGTACAAACAGTAGGCGGGTATGTGTTGCGTATCACGGGTAGATCGAACTGTACGGTCGTTGTTGGTGGCTGCGAGGTGACGTTTCCTTTCATTGTTGTACCCGAACTACAGCGAACGATATTAGGAGCGGATTTTCTGCGTGAGATTGGTGCAATAATCGACACGCAAGCGAACGTGGTGATCACGAAATACGGGCATATCAACATGTATGAGACCAGCGAGATAGCAGCGATTAAGCTGTCGACGGTACACAATGTGACAGAGTTAATTAATAAATACGATCATCTGTTCACTGGAGATGGGGACCCATACGGTTATTGCGATAAGGTGAATCATGAAATTCCGTTAAGTGATCCGAAAGTAAGGTCATTTTTAACGCGAAGAGTTCCATGTCATCTGGAAGGCGAAGTGGAGCGACAAGTGCAAGAGATGTTAAAAGATGATATTATTGAGGAAGCTGATAGCCCATACAACTCTCCAGTGCTGTTAGTAAAAAAAGCGAATGGGAAGTATAGATTCTGTGTTGATTTTCGACAGTTAAACAGTATGACAGAGTTAAGACCGTGTGCCATGCCAACAGTGGTAGAAACCTTAGATCGCCTACAAGGTGCGAATGTGTTTTCGGTTCTCGATCTTCGCTCAGGATACTGGCAGATACCGATAAAACAAAGTGATAGAGATAAGACGGCTTTCATCGTGGGTCAGACACAATATCGATTTAAACGCATGCCGTTTGGACTAGCAGGTGCACCGTTTACGTTCAGACGACTGATGAAGCTATTACTTAGGAACTTGAAAAACGTGGAGGTTTATGGTGATGATCTCGTCATATACAGTCAAAACGAAAACGATCACGTCAACCATGTAGAAGCCGTGCTGCGACGCATCGAAGAGTTTGGACTACGCGTCAACAAAACCAAGTCTCAGATAGCCAAAAAGAATGTTACTCTGTTGGGACATAAAGTGGGAAATGGTGAGATTAAACCACTGCCGGAGAAAATTTTGACGATTAAAACGATTCCAGCCCCGAATTCAAAGAGAAAACTGAGACAATTCTTGGGTAGAGCAGCGTTTTATAGTCGCTTCGTGAAGAACTTCAATGAGATAGCAGCCCCTCTATACAGGCTACTAGGTGAGCCAAAGTTTGTTTGGTCGGAAGAATCGCAGAGGACATTCGACAGAATTAAACAGCTGCTCGACCACCAACAAATGACGCTAAAACTACCTGTGCCAGGAAGACAGTTCACAGTGTGCACAGATGCCAGTGACTACGCTATAGGTGCGGTCCTAAGACAGGACGAGGGAATCGTTGAGTATGCCAGTAGGGTTTTGACCCTCACAGAGAGAAAGTATTCAACGATAGAGAAAGAATGTTTAGCAATGGTATGGGCAGTCGACAAATGGAGACCTTATTTACTCGGCCGGCGGTTCCACATCGAAACTGATCATAAGCCGCTACAATTTTTGAAGACAGCGAGAGACCCACGGGGGAAGTTGTCACGGTGGATGTTGCGTCTTCAGGAGTACGATTTTACGATCTCACACGTTCCTGGAAGTGAAAATGTCTTGGCAGATTTGTTATCGAGACCAGAAGATGAGTCTGAGTTGCCCGAGGTCGCTTACGGAGTGCATGCAGTAGAACAAGACCCACTAAGACTTGCACGTAGGCAGAGGTTGGACGATACGCTGAATACAGTAATACAGGTGATCACCAACGGAATAGAAGTGGATCAAACTACGGCGAGTAAGGAGCTAACCACACTACTCAGACAGAGGGATCGACTCAGAGTGAATGCCTACGGGACTCTGACCTGGCGAGAGAACGACGGAAGCTGGCTGGCTGTCATACCTCAATCGTCGCGCCACGACATGATAGAAGAATGTCACCAGCTAGCGCATACAGGCGTGGCCAGAACGACCGACCTCCTAAGACAAAGTATGTACTGGCCAGGTATGAGAGAAGACGTAGCAAGATACGTACTTGGATGTCCACGGTGCCAGCTGATGAAAGGTGACCGGTATATACGACCACCACTTCAGTCGATTCCAGTTACCGCGATAGGTGACTTGTGGTCCGTAGATGTCATGGGTCCATTTCCTCAGACATCCAATGGTAATCAGTACCTCTTGGTGATGACGGAACACGCGACACGATGGGTAGACGCCGTAGCAATCCCAGACCAACGTGCAAGAACCGTGACAGATGCAGTAGTTAGACACATTGTTGCAGACCACGGCGTACCGAAGACAATACTGACAGACCAAGGTCCCTGTTTCGAGAGTGAAGAGTTTACTTCCCGTTTGCAACAGCTGGGCATCAAGAGGATCAGAACGACCCCATACCATCCACAAACGAATGGCCTAACGGAGAGAAACAACCGTACACTGAAGGAGTGGCTGGCCTCGAAGGGCGGGAACTGGGAAACGGAGCTTCCACTGATTTTACTAACACATCGGGCTACCACTCAGGAAACAACGAAGAAGTCACCCTTCCAACTGATGTATGGTAGAAAACCACGATTACCGGTACACAATGAGACCTGGCCCATGCACCAAAAGTGGAGTACGACGAAATTAAAAGCAGAGAGGAAAGAGGCAGTCAAGAATGTAATACGGAAGCAGCGCAGTGATGTCACGAAGTCTCAGATGAAAGAAAGGACGCAGTGCATTACCTTTGCAGTCGGGGACCAAGTGAAGTGTAGAGACAGGAGATATACAGTTGGAGGCGGGCTAGGTTCACGGAAACTCCTTCCAAAGTGGGAAGGACCATACACAATCACAAAAAGACGGGGTCAAGTATATACCATCCGAAGAGGTGATAAACAGAAACGAGTTAACGCCAGTCAGCTCCAAAGATGGGTACAGTGGGACAAGCCGGTCAGTAACAATCCTCAACTAGAGGATGTAGCACCCAGAAGGTCGGAACGTCTGCGCACGAAGCTATTTGACGGGGGGACGAGTGTGGTGAGAGCAGGCTGCTAGCCGATTGGTTGGCACTAATCTACGTTAATGTCTAGGTCACTAATATGGGCCGTGAGAAAATATGAACAAGGCTGTTTCAACAACCAATCACAGCAAACTTAAATGTGGACAAATATGATTCGCAGATAGATGGCTCTACTTTCCGAGAAATATCGAAAACAACCAATCATAAGACTGTGTTTGTCTGCTTAACTTCCGAGAAACAACCAATCAGAAGACTGCCTTTTTCTGCTTGCATAAGCCTTATTAATGCACATAAAATATATATAAATACGTGTTGATTTTCGTAATAAAACGATCTGTTGCCAGCCCTTGTCTTCTGTTGTTACACCAGCAGCTGTAGCAGTCACTGGCTGTCTCAAGACCCAGCAGTTGCAGATATACAAAATTTGCGTCAAGGAGAGGTGTGACATTGCAAAACGTTCCTGCGAAATATTAAAATTATCAGCTTACCCTCTCTAATACTAACTCGCTTTATGCGTATTGCACAAATATGGACAAATCCATCAGTTGACCCACTAAAGCTTTTTAAAGTCATAACACGACTACACGAAGGGAGAGGATATACGTTATAACGTGATAAATTTTCCACGCCTCAGGTTTTCTCATCTTTCACTGGCTAGAACAATGGCGATTAACTGGATTTTCGATTTGTCTTTGGTAGGTGCTATCATGTGCTGTTTTGTGTGGTTGTGTTATGCGTCGTTTGCAAGCAACCTTGACGAATATAGATGTAACATTTGACTATTCTAACATTGATTCACTGTTTTTCATACAGAGACAGTGCTCTTTTCGTTATAAACTCCCTTGAAACTGGTCAGACATTATAGTGGCTATCAGTGACTACGATCCCGTGGGTGCCAATGCATTTCTTCAGTTGTGGTTATACGTACAGTATTTCCTACTTCGATATTTCTCGCTCACATGGTCTGGTATCCTGTGTTACTTGCGAATTAACTGTGACAAGCTGTGGCAGTAAAGTGCTTTGTTAACGAGCCCTTTTTCTAGAATTTCATCGCAGGTAATCATGCGAGCGAAAGCAGCACATATGTAAGAAGCTACGAAAGCATTGGAAGACTTTAAAAAGGCGTGGACTTTATATATTGCTAACAGTGACGAACATTTCCCCATATCAGTATGAGGATACGTTCACATGCGGAGGGAAAATCCACGAGTGAGACATTGTATAGTAGTGAAACAGCTTTGTGGAACTTTCGTCTAGCCTCTATGTTTCGCTCTAGTATTTTTGTTCCTCAGACCACTAACAAAGTATTATCAAATGTATTCTTGTAGTATGATTCGATGGCACAATTACTGGCAGGTGATAATATTATGTATGCGTAACGCTCATGATATTTTCTGAACCATTAACGTGCTCCACATATCAAAAAGAGTGTAAATTAGGAAGACTGAACTTAACTTATACTTAAGTCATATATGGTCATCCATGTTAATTGTGTAAATGCTTATGTCAATGTTGTTGAAGATTGAACGATCAATTCATGGTTGTTTGCTCAAACCTTCATATTTTTCGCGGGAGTCATCAATCCAGCTTTTGATGCACCGCTGAGTTCATCAACTGGTATCAATAAGTCGTCGTGATGTTGCCATCCACAATGAAAGAGACGTCCATGAACTCACGTGTCTTGTGCTATAACTATGCTTGTATTGGTGCATTTGAAAGGACGAAAGTCAATGGTCAGTTTAATGAGGACGAGTCAACTGTGTACGAGAGGGTAACTGTTAAATTGACTCGCATGAATAAAGGCATTTCAAGTTTCAAGTTACTATTTGAATGTTATTATCTTTGGTGTAATTTACTGCGTTCCTACGCTTGGTTGGTCAGATACGTCGTATGTTTGTTAGTCATCTACATTCTACGATACAATGACATTGGCATGTTACCGTTCAGATTTGTGGGTATAGATGATAGAAGGAGGTCAGCAAATGAACTCGGCGACGATTTTCCAACTTACGGGGGGCGTCAACTTGAGAAGGGTTGTAGGCATATTGCTGTAAGTCCTACAGTTCTTCAAGGGTAGTTCGTCATGGCAGAATCCACAACATTTGACGTATTGATTGTACATATGTTTGTGTTAAATAATCGAGTGGGTTCCAATTAATGTGATTGTTGGTTAAGCTTGTTTGTGTCCGGACATTCCACAAATTACAATCGTCAACCTGTGAAGGTTTGTAGGCGTACTGGTGTAAGTCCTGCAATTCTTCAAAGGAATTCCATCAAGACATGAAATGCGAGTTTGTGTGTACTGTTTGTATATACGTGTGGTGTGTCATATCAATTAGTGTTTTTGAATTCACTGTGTTTACTTGTTGTTTTCGAACTTTGTTGTATTGCATAATTTTGTTAAAATTTTCGTCGTGATTACTTCTGAAGTTGTTTCGAGTCTTCTACATCCATGAATGAATTGGTTGATGTTAAGGACAGCAGATGGGGCGTATACGCCGGGGAGGCTAGGCTATTGCTGAGAATGAAATGCATACGGAGATAATTGTTAGCTGCGGTCCGACACGCCGGGGAGAGGGAGTGTAAACGACTGAGGCTCGCATACGTCATCGTTACTAGAATTGAGGCAGAATGAGTGACAAGCGATTTCAGTGGTAATTGGTAGTGAGTAGATAAGAGGATGAGCGTAGAGTATCGTGAGGTACTGCCGTAGTTACGTTGTATTCTGCAAGAGTCATTCTAGCAAGTGGAGATTGTGTTGCAATAGGACGCCTTTAACTGGAAGGCGCAGGTCGTCATTGATGTGTGAGATTGTGCTGTGGGTATGCTTGTGGTGTGTTGGCTTTTCTGTTTGTTTTCCGTTTCAGCTCTGTCCGTGTGACCCAGGTTCTCGCACTGCCATCCAAGTCAACGTGTATTGGTCGTGATGGAAAAAAGGGATGGATCCTGATATGTACCCACATGATGTGTGTTTTGTTTTTGACAGTCTGTTGTATTTTGCTATGTGTATATGGATCGATATTCCATCATAACTGACATTATGCTTTTGTCTGTCCACTAACTAAATAAACGATGTATGACCTTATTGCCACATGACATTACTTGGTTCATGTGTATTAGCCATTTTCATATATACTCTTGATTTATTATTCTTGTTCATTCTGGTTCCCACGTTTCGTACATTACGTATCATTTTCCTTGTCTGGAAAATACAAGTATCATCGTAAACCTGATGGTCTTCCGATTTCCCTCCCTCTTCCGCGTCAGGACTATTAACTACTCGACGAGTACATAACAGATCCCTTTTTTGCCAAAGAGTGTCAATGTGGTTGAAAATTGAACGATCAATTCATGGTTGTTTGCTCAAACTTCCATGTTTTTCGCGGGAGTCATCAATCCAGCAGTCATCGTCTCATCGTTCGCTGTTCAGTGGAAGATAAAAAACCATCAGAAGTATTATCGTGATTTATTGTTATAACGTTTACTCTTAGACCTTGTGTATAATAACCTTATTGTTGGTTACATATTGGCGTAAGAATAAAGGATTCTCGAGTCGCCAATCTGTGTTCTTGTTTTTCGCGTTGGTTATTACAAATTATTTCTGAAAGTCTTCCAGTGACAGCCTGAGGTCCAGCGTAGCAAGAGCTGGACATTGACAGTTTCTGAGAGTTGTCTGACAGCCTAATTTATGTGGGTGAATTTAATCTGTATCATTTTTAGGAATGATGGGTCTCAATGAGTTTTGTCAGTTAATTAAATTCAGTGGAAGCACGTATAGCCGCACTCGGACGAAGACATCCGAAAAACAGTGAT
The DNA here is from genome assembly GCA_944472135.2 of Trichobilharzia regenti. Classification (NCBI taxonomy): domain Eukaryota; kingdom Metazoa; phylum Platyhelminthes; class Trematoda; order Strigeidida; family Schistosomatidae; genus Trichobilharzia; species Trichobilharzia regenti. The sequence goes on along the minus strand of OX235265.1, from coordinate 23,648,558 downwards.
GAGCGTTTTACGATTTATGACCAGATACACTTGTATGATCACTTTTAGGAACTGATTCTACATACAACAACAAGTGAAGGTGTGTTCACTTATTCATGTATAACCATGCAGATATTCTGTTTTGCTATTTGTGACACCGGATAGCTTTGGATCTGGGCACGGAGACCTGTTTACTTGAATTTTGGAAGAATTTAAACATGACGCAATAGGGATACTGAACAGTTTCGGTCGAATAATGGGAGATACTTTCCAAACGAAGACTTTCATCTTGGGCTTTTCTCAGTTAATAAATCTAAATAAACTTGTTTTTGTTGAAAAAAATTTTCTATCTAATATTCTTGTGTTCTATTTGTTCTGCATGCGGTTGGAGTAAGGCATGCTAGACCGGAACCCCCTAGGATATGAACTCGTTACTATACGTACGTGTAGTTCTGTAGCAACACTATCGATCTATATAAGTGGTGAATTATAAGTACTTTAGTCAAGCCTAAACATCTGCCTAAAGTTATGCGATTACGTCTCCTAGTCATAGGAAAGTAATAGTATATTCTCATTTTGTACATGAGAGACGCCAGTTTACAGGCATCATCAATATGATAAATTACATATACGATTAGCAATCATAATTAATAATAATGTTTAATAAAATACACATTTTTTCCTACTTTTGTAGGACACACCAAATATACAGGCATGGGTAAGCATTATTTAAATTTCATAAATTCGGTTTATGGTTAAGTTACATGGTTGCTGGCGGTTTTGTTTTAGGTTTGTGGGAACAATATGATAACCAGTCATTCAATGGAGCACGTCATGAAATATAGGAATATTAACTTCGCATTAACAAAAAAACCCAAGTAAGTTTAGGATGGATCAAAAATACTTGGGAAAAAATAAAGCTTGAAGTAATTCCACAATATAACAAGTCATTCAATGGAGCACATCATGAAATATAGGAATATTGTCTTCGCATTAACAAAAAAACCCAAGTAAGTTTTGGATGGATTAAAAATACTTGGGAAAAAATAAAGCTTGAAGTAATTCCTCAATATAACTTGGGTGTGTACAAATCCGAATCTTATTTTTGATTTGATTTATATCCAAATTGGGTAATAAGGAAGCTATTTTTACAGATACGATCAGTTATGTTATAAGCTACAATCGTGACGTTGTATTACAAATAGATACTTTTCCATTGGTATAAGAGTATATTCCACAAATGTAATCCAGGTTGCGTCGTGGAGAAAGTTAATTCGTTATTAACCAGGCAACTGAAAGATACGGGAAAGTTACGTGATTACGTCTCCTAGTCATAGGTAAGTCTGTAGGGACCAGAGACAAAACTACTTAGCTTCAGTATTTGAAATATAAGAAAAGAACTTAGGCACTGCAATTGAGTTCGATTTCGTATAAGACTAAGTGTATTCAAAAGTAGTGCATTACCTTTATTATTGCACTTAAAACGTGATGTCAATCTATATGATTATGGGTGTTAACTTATAGTGTAAGGTGAAGTGTACACGAGACGAATAACTGAATACGTTGAGCTGTAGCAATCGTAGTAAGATTTTGCTTACGTTGAATTATGCCAACAATTACTTTCTCAGGTCTTATTGATAAGTCAGGCTTCCATCTCATCATGATGACAAATTAAGTTTTACTCAGAGAGAATAAGAAAAGTATGGTAAGCAGGATGTTAAATATATTTAATGAAAAATAACAATAAGCAGATGTCTCTGTGCAGTTGTTTGTCGTAATTATTTCGGCGATGTCGAATTGCTGTGACTAGGCTGACTGACGTTACCGGATATCTGCAAATAAGTCAATGAAGTGCATTTTTTTAATCGCTGAGGTTAGAAATAAGTAATACAAAAGTTAAACGCCTTATATTTGCCTACCTTCGCTGAAAAAGGTTCATTCGTGAATTAGATAAGTGATATTTTAGTGACAGGTGAATTGAAAGTTCTGCAAGCTTAGAATCCATAAGACAACCTGACATGTAAGAGCTCTCACAAATTTCTCTAGGGCCTATGAGTAGCATTGATGTTTTGGCATCATTTCGAACTTTGGAAAAATGATTTGCAAATGTAAAAGGTATTAATCATTGAAACTGCAACAATATTTTTTAGCTATTCGGAATTTTTTTCTTTGATGCAGTTCCTTATCAACAGTCTGCAGTGTTCATAGTGAGTTTATAGGAAACTTCAATCTATCTTCACTTTCACCAACTTTCCCATCACGCACAGTAGCATGCAGTCCCTACATGCACTCAAGCACTGTAACCTGAACTTCACGAAATCCCCACAGATAACTTTTTTAATAATAAGTGCTTTGAAGATATGAGCAATAAGTGCATCTTCCATATCCTTCATAACCACAAGTAATTCATTAAGGATCTCAGAATATTTTAGTGATCTGAAAACGAATAATTATTAAGACTTATGTAACAGGTGTAGTAGTTGCAGGACACAGCTGCTAGCTACTAATCAACAGAAAGCTGATACTAATTTTAAGCAGTCTGACATTTTAGATGGACCATCTATACTATTCTTCGTGACCCGATGCACACTGATATCAACATAATCTGATGCCATTTTATGCATTGAGCGATTACGGTCTTCTGAAATTCCAGGTGCAGATGTAAATGAAACTAGTACCACATCTTCGCCTAAGGAATTTTAACTAGGAACTTCATCAAAATAGACATAATCACCAGGAAATTCAGCAGCCTGTCTCACTCATCGCATGATCTCTTTGATGTGTAACGGAATATTTTAGTCATCACGGATGATAACAGAAGTGTTTAACATCCTCAGAATGTACGTATAACTTGTGTCTGTGGGTTATTTCACTTTCAAATGTCCGATTCTCATAGAATAACTGGGATGACAACAGTCATTGCATGTAGTCAATTTGCAGCCTTAAGATCTAAAACAAATCGCAAAAAGCAAAGCCTCAAGGCTTCAAAATGCAAATAATAGTCTTTCTATGCGAAATTTCTTGAAAAGGATAACTTTTTTATTAATAATTCGTCTGGGCTCTCAAGACAATTTTACGCATTACTATGAATACAATACAGCAAAATACTGCGTTTTTCGGCTACAGAAGCCTAAAACTAGTCAAATATGATCTATTTTCACAAAACTTAGAGATTATAACGCCTCTATAGGCGTGAACGCGATAACCCATACGCTGCGCGAAAATATATGGTTATAACCTCGTAAGGGCACGCATTTTAAATGAAGCAAGCGCTTTACAACATTGAACTAACGTTCGTGAATCTCATTAGATATTTCGACGTCGTTCGCTGATCGGTAGTTTTTTTCCTTCACGTTCCCCAGTGGAACATACGGCTTCAAGCTAGTGGCTTGAAGTTTCTGTAGCAGTGTTTATTTTACGGGATGGGGTTGCTAGCCTCATGCCCAACCTTTCCTCTTTACCAGCATTACTTCTGGGTCAGCGAGGTAAAGAAGTGCGCCGTTTGGGGATCGAACCCCGGACCATGTGGATGGTCGGCGAGCGTCCTAACCTCTGTACCACCGACGTGCTAGATTGTTAGTTAGTGGTAATTAAAGTTTAACTTGGCCAAAGAAGACAAACAACGGCAACGCAAAAGAAAGCAAGAGGAGTCCTTAAGGAGTGGTTAATAAATACATACATATATATTCTGTTTAGTGACTGTGGTTATTTTGGTACACTAACTAACTAGTCCCGTTATGCTAACTTTTATATTATGTATGAACTAATATTACTGCCCTGTGTAGAAATATTTATCAAGTAGTTCCAATAATATTAAAAATTATAGTTGTAGTTTGTTGTAACTACACGTTTAATCAACTTAAAATATCTAAGTAGGGTGAAAAAGAGGGTGTAAGAGTCAGATGTAGAAGTGCATTGTCATCTTTGAGCAGTCTGGTGACTGATGAGATGAACACTGGAAGTGTGTTTGCATCACGCACATTAGCTGGTAGTCTATTCCAAATGACTGAAGACTTATTTAAGAAGAAGTTGTACCGCACGTAAGTCTGACAGTGCTCTATGGCAGCTAGGTTGTGATGACTTCTAAGATTGTAACCGTTGACAGTGGTAGGTTTAGTTATTGGCTCGGAGGAATGCAAGAAAAGATTAGTTAGCTTATAGTAAAAGATAAGGTTTAGCTTAAGACGTCTTTTCCAGAGTGGTTCTAATCTTAGTCTGTCGCATCGCTCATGGTATTCCAGACCACTTTCTAAACCAAGAGATCTTGAGGTGAACTACCGTTACACGCCCTCTAATTTAAGCTTGTCATGTCCTGGACTTCCTATAGTTATCAATCGCACTAGACTTAGTCATAAAATACTTAAATATTGCTCTGGAATCTGAAGCATTGCCTCCTGGAAACAGCATTTATTCTCGATAGCGTTAATGACAGTCTCTGAACTAGTCATCTGGCAGTTATTCTTACCAAAAATGACCCGTACACTTACGCTACTAGTCGATGTATGTTTTTACTCTTCAATTCTTAGTCAGTTTCCAGATAACATTTACGATTACAACATCAAATAATCAAAGACAAAATAACTCAAATAATTTACTGATTTCTATTCTCTATAATCTTCACTAAGTTGTGTTGGTAAAAGTAACCCTAGAAATAATTATAATAGCATCCAGACCTTTTAACATTATACATATGTATATACAAATATAATACTTAATAATCATGCATGTTCAATTCTTAAAATTAGATCGTTATTAAAATACTTAAAATGATTAAAATATGTATGCATCAAATGTTCTCGTGCTTTACCACGCTTGTTTCCCTTGTAACACTCAGTTATTGAGCATAATTTCTTTTTTGATGATACGAACTATAATACTGATTATACTCTCATCATATATATTTTGATTTACTTTACGGCTCCCTGTAAGACTAACTACCCTACTTCAGTTTATTTATTTATTAGTGATATAATGCCCTTACTTAATTTGTTACACATTAATGATTCACCTTAGCACTTTTACGTTTCTAAAACAGCTTTCAATTCCTCGTAAAAAGTTGTACTTACCTCAATATTGGTTGGTTATCGTAGGCCTACAACCCCGGGATGAAAACGAAACGAAGTCGATTTTCCCGCGAAACCTGGAGGACAACTGTACAATTCAATAACTATACGGCTTGGTTCAGACAATGAGTGTATATATATGTCAAATATTTAACTTATGAAACATAATTAACTTGTAGACAGTCTAAGATTTGACATTATATCATACTTGATCGTGCCTGTAAAAATGCCATGCACTTTCATGTGAATTTATATGTTTATATGAAGATATATATTGCTATTATTATTAACTAATTACGTGCAATTTTCAGATCAACATATGTCAATGGAGTTGAAGATTGAACGATCAATTCTTGGTTGTTTGCTCAAAATCAACTTCCCCAATTTTCGCGGAGGCATCAATACGACAGTCATCGTCTCATCGGTCGCTGTTCAGAAAGAAGAGTGAAACATCGTCAGAAGTAATATAACGATTTATTATTGTAATATTTGTTCACAGACCTTAGTTCGCTTATTCCTTTTATATGTTGGTGTAACAATAAACAAATATCAAGCGGCAGATCGGTGTTTTGGTTTTTGCGTCCGTTATAACTAAGCGTTTCTGAAATCTTCGAAGAACAGCGTGGGCCCGAGCGTAGCGAGAGCTGGGCATTAACGGTTTATGAGACGTGATTGACAGTTTCTGACGATAGAAACAGATCTGGCGGATTCAAACAGTTGGTGAAAGTTTGGATAGTCGCCGTTCATTTTTCCTGGTGCCGGTCAAGTCCTCTTTGAACAAGCAATATCTGGAACTTTTTGGAATTGGGTCAAGTTCAACAATGCCTGGGTCAAAGAAGGGACAGAGTGTCTTGGATGCAAACAGGAAAGTAAGTCATGGTGACTTGTCTGTTAATTGTAACGATGTGTCTGATGTTAAGCATGACATGGTTGATGTTACTGTTTCGCCGTTCAGGGATAATAGGAACATCAAACTCCCTAAATTTGAACCACGGTGTTTTGATGGAAACCCGGCTGATTATTTACAATTTGTAAAGGAGTTTGAGATCATGTTGAGTGGTTTTTTATTAAATGATGAATTGAAGTTAATGTATTTGATGAGATATTGCACTGGAGATGCTGCAAGAGCTATACAGTGCTGTAAGTTTATGAAGCCAAAAGAGGGCTACGATGAGGCTATGAGCATATTACGTCAAAGGTTTGGAAGACCTTCGATGATTGCAGGGAAATTATTCGAGGCTGTTAAGGGTAATGGTGGTCAATTACAGGATGACTCCCAGGCACTCACTGAGTTTTTAGATAATTTGCTAATTTACAAGAATGGAATGATTTCGATGAATCGCATGAGTGACCTCAACTCGAGTTTTATACTAGAAGTAATAGCAAGACGTCTACCTACTCGACTGCAAAGGAAGTGGGTGAAGATAAGCTCCCGTATGGAGGATGAGGGTATCGAGCCAAAGTTTGATGATATCCTGAAACTGGTAAATACTAGTGTCAATCAATCTATGAGCAAGTTCGCCAGTCTATTACATCTCACCCCTAGAATAGAGCAGTCTGAGATCAAAATGCAATCATTGATGACGAGTAGGCCTCAGAGAGGTGGATATCGAGAAAGCTCCATGATGTCTAGTAATGCATATAGACCTAGTGAGTGTAACAGGTTTCGTAGTACATCCTCAACAGATAAGTTACAAGATGCAAGACAAACACGGTTTTGTTTTACACGTGTGCAAGAGGTGCATACAGAAGTGAACTGTGAACCGGTGAGCAAGTTCAGTGATAAGCTAAATGTAAACTCCAGGCCTGACTCCGAATTGTGTGACGATAACGGTGCGGTGAAGAAGTCTGTAGTTGCAACTGGTAAGCCGTTGTTGAATAGAGTGTCACAGAATAGAGTTACTGCTTCAGAGTGCAGTTCTGACCCTACAAGTTTACAAGGTATTACTAGTCAGAGTGAAGTTATAAAACCTTTTATGATTTGCGAGGAGGAACCAAAATTGTCTACTTCTGTTATTAAAGAGTTTGAAAATGATGAAGTTGACGGTAAAGTGAATATTCGTGATAATGATCATGATACTTCACAGTTGTCTTTGGTTGATCATTATGAGATGAGGGATATGCCTACTACTGCTAAGTTAAATAAAGGTTCTGTACAACTACAACGTGAAGTAGAATTGAACGCAGATGCAGTTCCAAAAGGTGTGCATACTTGTGAGACAGTCAGTGTAATTGATCAGCGTGTAGCCCACCTATCATCAGATGATAGTGCTAAACCCGAACTAGTAGTGAAAGACAGCAGTGGTGGTAATCTTGCAGTTGGACAACTATCTGAAAGCCGAAAAAGAACAGCTTCTGATCCACCGCTAAGTTCATCAACTGGTATCAATCAGTCGTCGTTGGTGCTGTCATCCACAATGAAACAGACACCCATCAACTCAAGTATCTTGTGCAATGACTATGGTAGTATCAGTTCGTTTGAAAGGACGAATATCAATGGTCAGTTTAGTGTGGATAAGCCAAGTGTAAAGGAGAGAGTTATTGTTAAATTGACTTGCACGAATAAAGGCATTTCTAGTTTCAAGTTACTATTTGAATGTTATTATCTTTGGTGTAAATTACTCTGTTTCTACACTTGGTTGATGAGATATGTCGTGTGTTTGTTGGTCATCTATATTCTACGATACAATGACATGGGCGTGTTGCCGTTCAGATTTGAGGATATAGCTGATAGAAGGAAGTTAGCAAATGAACTCTGCGACGATTTTCCAACCTAGGGCGTCAACCTGAGAAGGGTTGTAGGCGTACTGCTGTAAGTCCTACAGTTCTTCAAAGGGTAGCGCATCAATGAGCAGTCCAATGTGCTTGGTGTATGATCTTGTACATATGTTCATATTGTATATACTGAATTGATATCATCTGTCATCTAGCTGTTGGTAATTCTGTTTGTGTCCGGACGACTTCCACTTGGATCATCAACCTGAGAAGGAATGTAGGCGTACTGCTGTAAGTCCTACAGTTCTTCAAGGGTAGTTTGTCATGCGGAATCCACAACATTTGATGTGTTGATTGTACATATGTTTGTGTTAAATAGTTGTGTGAGTTCCAATTGATGTAATTGTTGGTTAATCTTGTTTGTGTCCGGACATTCCACAAATTACAATCGTCAACCTGTGAAGGGTTGTAGGCGTACTGGTGTAAGTCCTGCAATTCTTCAAAGGAATTCCACCAAGACATGATCGGCGAGGTTGTTTGTACTATTTGTATATACGTGTGGTGTGTCATATCAATTGGTGTTTTTTGGATTCATTGTGTTTACTCGTTGTTTTCGTATCTTGTTGTTATTGCGTAATTTTGTTAAAATTTTCGTCGTGATTACTTCTGAAGTTGTTTCGAGTCTTCTACATCCATGAATGAATTGATTGATGTTAAGGACAGCAGATGGGTCGTATACGCCGGGGAGGCTAGGCTATTGCTGAGAATGAAATGCACACGGAGATAATTGTTAGCTGCGGTCCGACACGCCGGGGAGAAAGAGTGTAAACGACTGAGGCTCGCATGCGTCACCGCTACTAGAACTGAGGCAGAATGAGTGACAAGCGATTTCAGTGGTAATTGGTAGTGAGTAGATAAGAGGATGTGCGTAGAGTATCATGAGGTGCTGCTATGGTCACGTTGCATTCTGCAAGAGTCATTCTAGTAAGTGGCGATTGTGTTGCAAGATGTCAAGAGGAGGTCTCTGTCTGGAGGCGCAGGTCGTCATCGATGTGTGAGATTGTGCTGTGGGTATGCTTGTGGTGTGTTGGCTTTTCTGTTTGTTTTCCATTTCAGCTCTGTCCGTGTGACCCAGGTTCTCGCAATGGCATCCAAGTCAACGTGCATTGGTCGTGAAGGAAAAAAGGGTTGGATCCCTTTTTTGCCGGGGAGTGTCAATGGAGTTGAAGATTGAACGATCAATTCTTGGTTGTTTGCTCAAAATCAACTTCCCCAATTTTCGCGGAGGCATCAATACGACAGTCATCGTCTCATCGGTCGCTGTTCAGAAAGAAGAGTGAAACATCGTCAGAAGTAATATAACGATTTATTATTGTAATATTTGTTCACAGACCTTAGTTCGCTTATTCCTTTTATATGTTGGTGTAACAATAAACAAATCTCAAGCGGCAGATCGGTGTTTTGGTTTTTGCGTCCGTTATAACTAAGCGTTTCCGAAATCTTCGAAGAACAGCGTGGGCCCGAGCGCAGCGAGAGCTGGGCATTAACGGTTTATGAGACGTGATTTACATTATATGAATGAGTTATAGATTCCATGGCAAAGCCGATGTTAACGGCAGTCATATATCTCTCTATTACTAACAGGCTGTATTACTAGACTAAAGTAAGAAAGACGTACGTATTGAGGAAATCACGTATGGAATAGTCGATGATATCATGTAAAGAAAACCAAATACCTGAAAACGAGGTTTAGCCCCTCCCCGTCCAGATAATTTGGAACTTCGCCTGGAAAAGCTGTAAGGACAACTTAATCCGGCCAGAGGGCTGATTGAACCTAAAGTTCTGATAAAATATTATTATTTCAAAAACGACGATTTGCATTTGAAATAGTTACTTAACTATGTAGTCGACTAATTTTTCAACATGTAGACTATAATTAAGAATTGAAAACATCGAATTCTACTGATAAAATGAAAGATTCATGTACTCCTAAGGCACAGGCAAAACTCTCTGCGTTAGGAGTCAAAAATGTTCGTCAATTCAGTTGAACCTCATCCGTTTAACTGTCAATGACCAACCTGTTTGCCCGTGTGTACTGAAACGCATGGTTGATATAGTTTTCAAGCGACAAGAATTCAGAGGTGGCGTTGTGGTGTGATAGTGCATCTGTATAATCTATTCCTATCATCGCTAATAAGTACGACTCTGAACAACCACAACAATTGTTCTATCCCTTCACCAGTTGACCGGGGCGTTAGGAACAGCATGGCCACCGGGATAGCTGAGTCAGGCTAAAGAGTCAGCAAGTACCCAAGTCTAACGGGACATATTGCCACAGAACAATTGTGAGTTATTTCTTGTTGAAGCCGATCGGGGATGAACTCGAAGTCATCCAGGCAGCTTAACTACCAAGCCTCCTAGAATGGGATGTGTTTATCACCCTCAGAAGGTCAAAGGTCAGGAAGCTTTAAACTGTAGTGAAAAATAAGGCTTTCAAGAATTTATCCGTCATGTCTGAAATTCAAAAATGTCTGAGATAGGATGTTTCGGAATACTCCCAGAAATTATTTCTGCTCAAGAACCTTGGGAAGAAGGCATACCAAAAAATCGCCGGCATAACTGCTGATACGGACAGTGCGTGGAGTAACTAGATTAATCGGAGGCAATGGCAAATCGCTTCGGGATACCCTTCGCTAGCAGCCGTTACTACATTAAGCTCCAACTCTGAGAGCGTCATGTATAAATAACATGTTCTGGCTTTAGCCCAGCCACCTAAACAAACTCGATACATGGAAATGTACGAAACACCGCGAACCATACCTTTGGTTTACTAAGGTGCAAACATCCCTCACGAGGAGCCCTTCTGCAGACATAGTCAGGTTATTTCGCCCACAAGAAGTATTACTGCTTGGCGCAAGGGATGAAATTGTCCCCATTATCAACAAGAGGGGATCGAGACGCTAAAGATATACAAGTCTTAAGAACTCCTTCCCAACACTTATCTTCCTCCCTTAAAGAAGGGCATCATGGCCTATTTGGAAAACGTTAACTGAAGCAAGAAATACGGGGGAGCCACTTTCACCATCCAAACGTCGTGCCTGTGTTAAAACTTCACAGAAGTTTCAGCAAATGTCTGTTATCCTAATCAGTCAGTGACAAAACATATGAAATTAAATATACTGCATTTCAGTAAGTAGCATTATTCCATCGGATGGCCTTTAGTTTTCTGAGTAAATTTTGAACTGTCCAAGGATGAAAGCAATAAATTCATAGTACAAGTAGATCCGGATAATCTGCTAGACTGATCCAAAGGAACGGATGATCCCCACCAGTGTGTGCCAACATTCACCTCAGTTATGGATGTTTCGGCACGTGCAAAACAGACTGTGCGCCACTCAGTCCACTTGGAAGACAAACTCATTTTAGGATAGCAGTGTAACGGTAGGATGCGAGAGACTTGAAAGGGGATGTTTGCTTGGAGACTGGTGTCCCTAAATGGACGAATTATGTATAGCTTATCTACAACTCTCCATTCGCACAGATCTCCAGTGTTAAGTGACTTCTGGCCTTCATCTTGCACTTGTCTGTGATCCTTTCATATCTCCCATGTATCTCCATAACGCTGTATCATTTGCTTTCTCTGACACCAAACCTATTTTCCTGGTATTTTTTGTTTTATACTGATGAACATCTTTATGCATATACCAGTGATAAATCTTATCAGTAGTAGCCAGTATAGCAGTAGGTTACAACCCAAAGAATGAGACACTAACTCACACTTAACGCCTGAGGTTTCAGATCCTTATGGGTAACATTAAGGGTCCTATATAGATAGGATTAAATATATTATTATTAGTGAGAACGCCTGTGGTAAGTTAACGAAATTGTCACAAGGAATAACTTAGTAGACTAAATCCTATGTTTTACCACGTCCTTGCCTAGGATCAAGGACGTGGTATAATCGAAGTGTTTAAAAATTATGAAGTGGCTGTGCACATAAGGTCGTTCGGCAGCAACATTATTTCTAGATGTTAGGAAAGCTTTTGATAAAGTCCCACATAAAAGACTCATACTGAAACTCCTATCTTATGGAATAAGTGGAAGGCTTCTTGAGTGGATAACTTCCTTTCTTACAGGAAGAGAACAGTTAGTTAAAGTCAACCATCACTTATCAACATCCAAACCGATAACCAGCGGCGTGATACAAGGTAGTGTTCTTGGCCCTACCCTATTCATTGTATTCATAAATGATATTGTCTCTATGATCAAGTATGGCAAGCCATACCTCTTTGCAGATGACCTCAAAGTTGTCTATGATTTTGACTATAATGATATGAATATTGTTAGTAAAATCCAAGAAGACCTAAATAGTCTATGTAATTGGAGTGAAAAGTGGCAGTTAACGTTCAATCCAGCTAAATCTGGGATAACATACTTCGGACGTTGGAAACCTAGCATGTGTCTATACATGTACGGTGACCTTGTCTCAAACACAAACACAGTCACAGATCTCGGGATAACATACTCAGATCTTACCTTTACTGAACATGCAAATAAGGTGGTATCTGATTGTAAACGTCTAACCGGCTTTGTGCTACGCAACTTTTACACTCCAGAAGCCAGATTAGCCATATATAAGATATGCATTCGCCCCAAACTTGAATACTGTGCCCACTTATACAGTAGCTTTAAATCAGCAGACAGAAAAAAGGTTGAAAGTGTCCAAAGATTCCTTACGAAACGCATATTAGGCTATGGTCAGCAAATAGAATACCTTGACAGATGTATTCGACTGGACTTAGAGCCCTTATGGTTAAGGAGAGTGAAGTGCAATTTATTTCTCTTATTCAAAGTTATAAGAAAGCACTGTAACAGTAACTCGTCCATAACCTGGGCTAATCCTAAATCGTATGGACTACGCAACCACAACTACCTTCTCAAGGTTAACACCCATAAACTCACCACTAGAGCTAACTTCTTCACCATTAAATATTGCAAACTTTGGAACCAACTACCCTCTGAGATAAGATCCTGTGAAAGGCCTGACAGTTTCAAAAGGAGCCTAGAAAAACATATAAACATGTCCACCCTAGCCCGCCTCAAAGATCTCAACTGCTGGTAGAGTGGAGAGACAATGGCATTTCAATATTTAACTACAGAAAGTACACTAGTTCCCAGACTAACATAATAATACTTAGTAATTATGTAGGTTCAATACTTGAAATTAGATTGTCATTAAAATACCTAAAATGATTAAAATACTTATGCGGCAAATGTTCTCTTGGTTTACCGCTCTTATTTCCCTTATAACACTCAGTTATTGAGCCTAATGTATTCTTTGATAATACGAATTATGACACTGACTATGCTCTTATTATACATAGATTGATTTACTTTACGACTACCTGTAGTACTAACTACCCTTCTGTAGTATTGTTAACCAAATGCTGAAATTTTGTTGGTTCTGTTAATATCTTTTTATAATATATGTAGACAGGTTACTTTGCAATGTCAAATGTTGACTATATATAAGACTGTCATGATAATTTAGTACACTAAGTCCTGCCAACCGACCTTACCTTCAGTTCATACTACCTACATTGATCCCTAACTATATTGTTCTGCTGAATCTTGCTTCACTATTCACAAAACCTATTCTTTTTATTCTTTAAGGTTCTAACTTCTTGTAAAGTAATCTGTTCATTAGGACGCATGCATACATATATAATGTTCATAAAGATGTACGTGGAGACCTATTGGAAGCACTCATTAAGAAAGCTAGGGAGATGGAATATGAGGTACGAACATGTCTGGTACCAAGCAATATATTTGCGGTAGCCATAATAATCATAGTCTCAGAGCTTAACATCAAAAAAGGAGGGAGGGTGGCGTTAGCTGATCAGTAGATATGGTGGAGGTCACTAAGGTGAATCGCCCCATTCTGCAGGAACAGCAATATGCAATTTGAAGGCTCGAGATATTTCTGATTTTTATGAGGGCTTAGATCTTTATCTTGAAAAAGATAATAATGAACGCCTAGACAGATCATGCTTCTACCTTTAAATATATACCATTCGCTCAGCCTATTGTTGAGATGCGACCACGTGGGATCTGCACAGATTTATGGGGCATCTTATAAACTAACTTGCTGTCCATTGTCGGATCTTTAAATACCACTTCACAATGTCTTATCTCATTCATTTTCCAATAACGTCTTTACTTGATCCTCATTATATCCCATTAAACCTAACATTTTACAGCTCTTTATGACTTATTATATTCCTACTCTCTGAAGGGTACGTTTGTGCACTAAATGCACAAAAGGGTATAAAACAAAAACAACTGGCACAACTGAGGATAAATGTATTAAAACCAAAAGTGGACATCATGATACTACCAGATATACGTGTAGCATTATACATTGCAAATGAACGTTGTCAGCCTGGGGAGTTTCCTTTATAAATGCATTTATTAATGATACTTGCAATTACCTATTTCATTACAAGTTAATGATTCACCTCAGCACTTTAATTTTTCTAAAACAGACTTCAATCCCTTGTAAAAGTTGTACTTACCTCAATATTGGTCGGTTATCGTATGCCTACAACCACGGGATGAAAACGAAACGAAGTCGATTTTCCCGCGAAACCTGGAGGACAATTGTACAATTCAACAACTATACGGTGTGGTTCAGAAAATGAGTGTGTTATATGTATCAAATATCTAACAGTTTAAATATGATTAACTTGTAGACAATCTGAGATTTGAGACTATATCTTACTTGATCGTGCCTGTAAAAATTGCATGCATTTTCATGTAAATTTATATGCTTATATGAGAATATACATTATTATTATTATAACTCATTTCCCTTGTTTTTCCCACTCTGTGGAAACAAAGCAGACAAAATGGTAGTGAAGTTCAAACGTCTAGGGGGAAATATATTGGGCAAAGGATATAGGCACAAGTTGGCTGACTGCTGCAGACATCATGTGTTATCCTCTTGTTATGCCAAGGGTTGATTTTGATGGTTTTTCATCAGAAATGAATTGTAAATACCGTATTTCCACGAAAAAATTGTGGAAATTGAGAAAAATTGTCGTTTTAAGCGTTTTGAATAAATTCCTTTTTCATCGAACTGACATGCCGAGATGCCAGCCTAGATCTAATATGCGTGAAATCTCATATTTACGTGTGATTGAATTTGGGTATAACAGGGTATTATTATTGCTATACAGTAAATGCTTCTGATGGCAGATTGTAAACAAGTGGTGTGCACATAATAACTAATATAAAAGCTGTCTGTCTGTTTTCGACATAGAACTTTGCACAAATGTGCGGAAGTTCAAGTCGCCACACTCCGTGTAGCACGCGAAGCAAGAGAAGAAAGTACAAGAAAAGCATAATAGAGACAGTGAGCAGAGATGTGAGACAAAGGAGGGGTAATAGCGAAGAACAAAACAGTTTCATTGGAGATCATAAGTCACAGTGAGTGGATGCATCTGCGTTGGCCATTGAGAACGATTTTGAGCCATGTCACCAATTGTTTACAACCATAGATTTTTACCGTCCCGAGGACCCCAACCTGGAAGTCTACACCTTCCTACGTGGCTAAGACCAACTGTTGTGGATTTCATTGACTGGTGCCAAGTTTTTGTTTGACCGCCGCTAGCTTTTTTCCAGCCTGACCCTATATCCGCCAACATTGCCCGTCGAGGGAGGTGATGACTTGGCATACGTAACACATGTCCTAACCATCTCAGTCTTTGTAACTTCACGACTTCGTCGATTGATTTCCCCTGTTTACCAAGAACTCTACGCCTAACCTCCATGTTGCTCACCTTATTATGCCACTTTACACGGGAAATAGAGCGCAGGCACCTATGATCAAAGACAGCTAGTCTTTTCATGTCTTCGTCTGCGTCGGTGGCACAGTGGTTAGGACTCTCGCCGATCATGCACATGGTCCGAGGTTCGAGCCCTCGCCGACGCACACCTGATATCTATGGTCGGCCTGCAAAATTTGGGCTACCGATATCCGCGCTGAAAAGTCCATACTTGTACCAAAAATACAGTGTGGAATCAAGCTGTAATCAAAAATCAAAAATCAAATCAAATTCCACTCTCAGTGGCCAGGTCTCACAACCATAAAGGAGGACGGAGCGGACTGATGAGCAGTACACCCGCCCTTTGGTCGATAGTCGAACATCTCGTCTACGCCAGAGTCGGCGTAAACTGGCAAATGCGAAACGAGCCCCCTGTATTCATGCTGAGATTTCGTCAGAGATCAACCCGTTGGCACTGGCTGATGGTAATTCCCAAATAAGTGAAGTGGTCAACATGCTCTACCACTTCACCTCCTATTTTTAAACTAGGCGTCGATGTAGTCCAGTCCTGTAACATCATCTTGCATTTGGCGGGAGCGAATCGCATGCCAAACATCCGTCGACTGCGGCTCAAGGTGTTTAGAAGACTCTGCATTTCGTCAGCGTCTTCGCCTAGGAGGACTATATCGTCTGCATAGTCTAAGTCAACGAGATTACTGTCTGGTAACAAGTCAATCCCTGAGTCGCTGAAGTCATTTAGGGTTAAGTCCATTAACACATCTATGATGAAGTTGAATAGAAAAGGGGATAATGGGTATCCTTGACCGACACTGCTAGTCGTCACCAGTTCGGATGACAGCTCGCCGTAAGCCCTCACCTGGCTGTATGAGTACGAGTACAGTGCCTTAATCAGTGGAATATATTTTCTCGGAATTCCCTTTACAGACAAGCATCTCCAGAGAACTTCCCGATCGACAGAGTCGAATGCTGCCTTTAGGTCAAGAAATATAATAACTGTTGGACGCCGGTAGAAATTCCTATGTTCTAGAATCTGTCGGAGGGTGAAGATATGATCAATACACCCTCTTCCTGGTCTAAAGCCTGCCTGGTTTTCTTGTGTTTGTGCCTCCCGAGTACCACTCAGTCTACGCATGATTATTGAGCCTAAGACTTTAGATACTATATTAGTCAAGCTAATCCCTCTGTGATTATCACAGGAAGACTTGTCTCCCTTCTTGTAAATGGGGATAATCAGTGACTTACACCAACCCGATGGGACTTCTTCTGATTCCCAGACGCTGCCTAGTACCTCAGTTAATCCGGACAGTAAGCTGTCTCCACCGTACTTAAATACCTCTGGAGTCATTCCATCAGGTCCCGCTGCTTTGCCTAGTTTCAGATTGGTGACAGCTTTAGTAACCTCAGTTAGTGACGGAGGACCTGTGTGTATATCCCATTCAGGGAGGTGTTGGATGCTCGGAAGGTTGAGCGTGGCTGTGGGCCAATTAAACTGCTCCTCATAATGCTCTTTCCAACGATCCAGTCGTCTATCCTGTGAGCTAATTATAGTGCCATTTTTTCCGAGACTGTTTCACTAATAATTTGTCTTCTCCCACCCGTTTCCCTGATGAGTCTAAATAGTTGGCTGGTGTTGCCTATCCTCGGAGCTTTCTCCATCTCTTTGGCTTTTGTCAGCCACCACTGTTCACGGTCCTTGCGGAAACTTTTCGTAGTTTTCCTTTTGTGCAGCTGTAGTATTTTATGACGACAAAACAATTAATAAAGTCTGGTTACATGGTCTACTGATACATCAGTTTTAATGTGGTCGTGTAATAGCCTATTAACACAAAATGATAGAGAGACGCAGCTGTCTTTTTATTACCCAGTGATTTCAATTGAGACAGTGTCGTTATGGCCAATATAAAAATAACAGACTATGTTAATCACGTCCCAAAAACGTTAATGCCCAGCTCTTGCTACGCTGGGCCTCTCGCTGTCCCTCGAAGCCTTTCAGAAACGCTTATTACTAACGAACGCAAAAACTAGAACGCCGATTGGAGACTGGTGAGTTCTTTGTTCTAACACCAACGTATAAGCAGCGTAATAAACTAAGGTCTAAGAACAAATATTTCAACAATAAATCATAATATTACTTCCGACGGTTTTTTATGTTCT
Source organism: Trichobilharzia regenti (assembly GCA_944472135.2). Lineage (NCBI taxonomy): Eukaryota > Metazoa > Platyhelminthes > Trematoda > Strigeidida > Schistosomatidae > Trichobilharzia > Trichobilharzia regenti. The sequence continues at coordinate 23,630,800 of OX235265.1, read as the reverse complement.
TTCTGAACAGCGACCGACGAGACGATGACTGGCAGATTGATCACGCGCGAAATTTATGGGGAAGTTGGGTTTTGAGCAAACAAGCATAAATTGATCGTTCAATCTTCAACTACACTGACAGACTACTTGTGATACATTGAGTATGTTTCACAGTATACTTTAAGCGCCAAGGCTACCGACACAAGTCGTGTACGTATACTGCCTACTTTTGCTGTTTTAATTGTTATTCCATTACAAACACATTTTCAACAGCCGGTTTCTACATAACACTGATGAATACTAATATTATACGCAACATGAATAGACGAAACTGAAAAATTTCACGTAAGTCTTCGTGTCGCACTGAGGGACTAATAACAGTCTAACATTTTCACGCAGTTCACACAAGTATTACTGTGCTGCGTATCATTCTTGCTAACTATCCTATGTCGTCGAAATGACACAAGAAATAAATACAGGAGTCCACATAAATGCCTTTATTAATAACAAAACAATATTCGGCCAAATCGGAAATAATTCAGTGTGAAGGAGTACATATGAACACTTAAAAGATTTCATGACAATTCAGTGAGAAAAACTACAGATGTAGGTTTTTTACAGCTGCGTCATACTCAATAGAAAGTCTACTAATCATTCTATCCATAAGAAGTGGATCAGTTTCTCCCAGTTGATAGTCGTACTGGACCAATTTTTGCAGTTTTCATCACCGACATATCTCTTAGGTATAACTAGGTATTCTCTTTTCATGCTAAACTTAGGACTGTATTTCCTCCACTACCTTCGTTTGTATTGCGAAATATCTTTGGAGGTGAATTTATTTCTGGTGAACAATACCTCATCTTAGGCACATTAAATATGTGAACAAGAGAGGGAACAATCGTAGAACTGGTAAAATTTTGTTGATTAATCGTTCATACATCCCATGATAGATTTGAATATCTTTACACTTATTTGATTAAGTTTCCAAGTTATATTCTTTTGTAAGTGGATCCAATGCAAATCACATCTGTGGAATTTATACACATAATAATTTGCTCCCTGAAGATGAAAAAAATAATATCTGTCTGATTTTATTATTGCTACTCCAAGGCCTGCTTCATTACTGCGAAATACACATTAGCCTCAGAGCTTACATAAGGGAAATCTACCAGCCACAACACTCATGAGTGATCTGCAAGTGCGAGGCCTCTCGGAAAGCCGTTTGTGCATCTATTCTCTGTAACCATACTGATATGGTCTGTTGGTGTTTACATATAGTCACTGGCTCTTGGAACCAGAAAAAGTAGTCTCACTCCAAGTAGACTTGTTCAAAAAGAGGGGAACAGTACAAACGATTATCAGGAAAGTATTAAAATAAGCTGTTCTGAATTTTAAAAAATCGGTTTATTTTTACTGGAATCTAAACACTTGTGTTCATTATGTTCAACACAGCTAAAGTGGAAATAAATCTAGGGGACTCTAGAAGAATATGAATACTTGGTGACTCTAAACTACAGCAGTCCAAACCGAAACTACCTAGCGAACGGACAAATGACCCTGACAGTGACAACTTTGACCACTTAGAGGCCTGTAAAAACGGAACATAAATGGAAAAATCGTTTATACAAATGTAATTCAATGTTAAAAATATTTATGAAGGATAACACACTCGTATATGTTCCAAAACCCCTCCTAATTTCTCGGAGTCTTGATACTTACGTTGGACCAAGCCCTGTAAATAAGCTCATCGAGATAAGTGTATACCATTGCATTTCTTGATCCATTCACAGATATGATCCGTTTTATAAAGTGATTCCAAAAACCTTTGTTGGATTTAGTGTGAGTTCCACTGAAAGGTTTGATGAAATCATGTCTATGGTTGACGACTTGATTAATATAGCCCAGGGTTGATAGCTGACTATAACTACTCCATTCATCTGTATGAATAGTTGTCCTAGGCAGCGTTAAATGCTAGATAACAGGCAATAAGACTTCTGCACTGCGATACAGGATCGCCTCAATGTATTCTTTGTGGAGAGTAGTGTCATATATCCCCAACACCCACTGCTGATTTGCACTTAATCTCCCTCGATTATGTTTTCTTTTTATCAACACAGTCTCACCCACGAAAACAATGACACCAACTCCACCAAGTGCTTGAGTCAGCCTGTTCGTTTTCTACGATGATTTGTCTCTGCAGTACTGGTACCATTGCACTGCAGACACTTCTGAATTTTCTGATTCATATGCTGTTGCTGTTACTGGTCTTTGAAGCTTCCAGTTATAACACATCATCAAAAATTGGCGAAAAAAGTGCCTAAGGAATCTGCGAACTAAAAGAACGACATACCTTCTGGAACTAATTTTCTGGATCCGCACTCATGGCACCACCACTAACCGATACACAGTGAATCTTTGTATATGCATGGCACCTCCACATTGAAAATTTTTTCAACTTCCAATCAGTTCGTTCTCACTAAAGTAATCAAAAAGAAGAGCTGGAGCGAATTTGCAACGGGAAAGGTGTACAGCATCCATACGTACTTCTGGAAAACACGGATTCACCTGATTGATTGCTCGAGGTTATTTTTTCGTCAGCTAATTAATTTCGGTGTGAACAGAGACAGATAGAAATCTTCGGGTATTTTTTCTTCGAACAAGGAAAAACAGATCAAAAACTAGCCGCTGCATACTATGTTGCTGCAAATAACTTGAATCAACTGATTAATTGGAGGGCGATTTGTTTCTTCAAGGTCGCGGCGCTAGCGTTACTCGTAGTCGTCAATCGAAGGACAGTGGACTTAACTAAATGGAGCGAATAGAGGCGCTTTCAGATGATGACCTGAGAGTCGAACTGTTGAGCTTCGGTTATCATCCACCTCCTATTCAAGGTTCGTTCCTTTATAATCGCTGACTACTTTGAAAAGATGACATTACCAGGAAAATTTTGCGGAAGAAACTTGCACTGTTTATTGATCGTATGTTCTTTTTTCGATTAATCATAGTATTATTTTACAGCTTCTCTGGTGACCGAGGAACAGTAAGTGTTAACCAAATTAATTAAGATTAACATTAGGAATCAAAACTCAAATTCTTCAGATGATAGTGAAGAGTGTAACTTATACGGTGACACAAGCACCCGTTCTAGAAGTCGGGTCCGATTTTCTGAAGCTCATGAGGATGTATACGAAGTGACAAATTCTCCTACCTACAGAGTTCGCCTATATTTACTTCTAGTGTTTGTGCTGTCACTATCCTTGTATCTCTTACTAAAAGTCATTGATATAATCTGACGAATTTCCGATCAATTTTTACGTTTGTTTTTCAGTTGGTTGTTATCCCATTACAGTACCACTGTTCATATGCATCATTGGCTTTTGCTATAAAAAGCTTTGTATTCAAATGCTGTTTTAAAATGTTAAAGTCAAGATCTTTCAAAAGCTGACCCTCAAGAACTGATTAGATACCGGGAATCCTATGTTTTTTATTCCAAATATAATCCTATTTGCCTTTTTGAACTTGAAGAGAACAGACACACTATTCCACTTATGTATATGGTACTTTTCCTGCAAATCCATACTGTTAGGTAGGGTTATGACTTTTGAGATTAAGGCCTAGAGTTCAAGTTAAGATTGGGAGTTAGCGTTATTGTTAGAGCTAGAAGTAGGTTAAAGAACGGTATCAGAAAAATTAATAGGTCTCAAAGTACCATGATCTACGGTCACCTGAATGAATGCGCATGGTATGATTTCTTTATAGACCATCTGTGTAGTCACTTGGAGACTTTCTGACAACACATAATCGACACCTATACAGTGTAGTAACATGTTTGCAAAATTTTTTAAAATGTATTATACAACTTTGCTACATCTGAATTCTGATATGTTGTTGAAGGCCACTTTTGTTTTGGCTATGATAGTTTAACTTTGCCTTAAAGTTGATGCTTGGATGACTAGTGTGTTACGGTGTTGAATTCTCGCTTAAACTATTATAACACATGAACAGTACACTCTATATACTTGAAGGAATTGTAAAGTTACCATGCCTATGACAATGACACCGTAATAAGCACACTGTTCAACGCTAATAATTCTTCCTGTAAATAAGCTTTCTTTAGTGTCCAATAGGTACAAGTACTATCTTCTGCTGTATTCGACGAATATTTGATTTGTTGACCGAATACTGTGCAGTGTAAAGTTATCCTGAAATCAAGAGCTTCTTAAGTCATGTACAAAAACCAGTTATTTACAACCACTAATGCTTATGAATTCCACGGTAATATATAGTTAGCAAACTATTTGTAACTGTTAGGCCGAAGTACTAAAATACTAATGAATATCAGATAGAATGTTACTGAACAATAACTTGCAATTCTATGCAGTGAGTCACACCTATCACGCGAGGGTCAGTTATACTACCTGGCTGCTCCTAAATATGTAGGTGGACCACAGTTCTAACCTGTTACGCACTGACTGAAAGTTAAGTTCCCACACCAACGAGCTACAGCTCCACTTAGATAGATGAAGGCAAATAGTAGAAAACAGTGAACTTAAGTATTTTGCTTACTGGAGTTTGCTAGTAAGTTGTATCGACAACCCCGAAGATATTGATGTCTGAGAGATTTGGACCTGCGTCACCTAGTGCTGTAGTCAGATGTCCCCTCTGACTCGGCAGACAAACTGATGAAGAATATTAATGTAGCTCTTGGTTTGTGTCCCAGAAAAGAGAGTGGAGTAATTAAAATAACCGCTTTTGCCAAATGACTAGCTTAGGTGGTACTATCCTGTTGTACATCCAGAACTGTGATATTATTTGCCTATCGATGGTATTAGATGAGAAAATGTAACTTATTAGAGAAATAGTTTTCACAGTGATATCTGGTAAGGAATAAGTTAGCTTTTTACTATCTTTCTATAGGTGGAAACGATATTTAGGCGACGAACTTCAGTCCTACTAGAAACCAGATTGATATCTAGCTGATTAAATCGTTTAGGAGAAATCAGTTAAGTGAACTAGCTTACTTTCGCAACTCCTTTATAGTGTTAAAAATTTCTGCTAACATTCATCAATCCGTCCATATATCGTAAGTGACAAGCACTAACGGTCAAATTTAATAATAATAAATAATTTTTCCTTCACGTTCCCAGTGGAACATAGGGCTCCAAGCTAGTGGCTTGAAGTTTCTGTAGCAGTGTTCAATTTTTACAGGATGGGGTCGCTAGCCTCATGCCCAACCTTTCCTCTTTACCAGCATTATTTCTGGCTCAGTGAGGTAAAGGAGTGCGCCGGCCGGGGATCGAACCCAGGACCATATGCATGGTCGGCGAGCGTCTTAACCGCTATACCACCGACGCACAACGGTCAAATTTAGAGCTGTTAATTTCAATTTTGTTTTTCTGCTTAAGTAACAAGAATTTAAGGCAGCATGATTGCATACAATCAGGTTGAGGTATCACAAAATTCTGCTAACAAACGTGATTTTAACATAAACAGAGGTGATGCGACAAAGATGTGAGTACGAGTTTCGCATTGTCTAGTGCTGCTTGCCGGGCACTTCCTCTGAAATGAAACAATTTCACACTTCTTGGTTTACGGAGTCATAAATTGTCCTCCAAGAAATACACTGCCGGAGACAGTTAGCTATGTCTGTGCTCCATAAGTTATCCATTCACGGGCTTATCGATCTTGGACGTATGTTAACCTTCGGACATATAAACCATTCGATTGTCACCTCTAGGTTCCCATTTGACCTTATGGGAGGTATAGACAGCCATAAGGATACACTGGTTGTTTGGTTGGGTATTATAGACACTGGTCCTCAACTCACCCCTAGAGTTACCTGAAGGTAGTATCGAGCTCTTCTAAGTTTCGTTTCTTGCCTGAGATGCACATCAGGCGACACAGGAGGACCCAGTTCGTGATTGTTATGCATACTCAAGTTGAATTTGTGGCAGCTGAAGCATGATTATAGTCTATCACCTCATTTCTTTAAGGAGTACTTACCTTCCTCAATGCCGACCTCCTTACATGTCCGAACAAGTGTATCCACGTGAGATTCTGACATTTAGACAGGAAATAAGTTCTTTCGGTAGCAATTTGAAGTACCTTAGAGGCGGGCTTGGCATATAGCCAACTGACGGGATTCTGAATTAAGTGCTCTAGAATCATTCGGAATGATATTATATTTATGGCATGTAACTCTCAATACGTTTTTAATTTACAAACAAAACTTCTTAAGTTTTCTAAAATCCCTTTACTCTTCAATCTAACATCCAGCATAGTTGACTGATCCAATTTAGTGGATTTTCAGTAAATTGCTCATTAAACTCTACTACATATTCTACGGAATACGGTTGACTTAGCTTGGGGTGAAAGGAAGCTAGTTAAAGTTGATATTAGTTAATACTTTTTTATACTGATCATTTTCTTGGGAAAAGAGGTTTCCAATAAACATATAATAAGTAGAGGAAAACAGAGATGGAAATCTTTCCGAACAACATTGTCTGTCTTCGACATAGGACTTTGCACATATGTGCGGCAGTTCAGGTCGCCACACTCCATGCAGCACACAAAGCAAAAGAAGAAGGTAGAAGAAATGTATAGTAGAGACGGTAAACAGAAGTGTGAGAGAAATGAAGAGTAAGAACGATATAGTTTCATTTGAAATCATAAGTCACAAGGAGTGGATGCATCTGCGTTGACTATTGAGAACGATTTTGAGCCATGTCACCAATTGTTTACAACCATTGGTTTTTACCGTCCCGACGACCCCAACCAGGAAGTTTACACCTTCCTACGTGGGTTAGACCAACTGTTGTGGATTTCATTGACTGGTGCCAAGTTTTTGTTTGACCGCCGCTAGCTTTTTTCCAGCCTAACCCTATATCGGCTAACATTGCCCGTCGAGGAAGGCGATGACTAGGCATACGTAACACATGTCCTAATCATTTCAGTCGATGTAATTTCACAACCTCGTCGATTGATTTCCTCTTCTTACCTAGAACTCGACTAAGGCCTAACCTCAATATTGCTCACCTTACTATACCACTTCACACGGGAGATAGAACGCAGGCACCTATAATCAAAGACAGATAATCTTTTCATGTCTCCCATTCTCAATGACCAAGTTTCATTGATAGCCATAGAGGAGGACGGAGCGGACTGCTGAGCAGTACATCCGCCCTTTGGTCGATAGACGGCTGGATAACACGTCTACGCCAGAGACGGCATAAACTGGCATATGCGAAACTAGCCCTCTGCATCCGTGCTGAGATTTCGTCAGAGATCAACCCGTTGGCACTGGCTGATGGTACTTCCCAAATAAGTGAAGCGGTCAACGTGCTCTACCACTTCACTTCCTATTTTTAAACTAGGCGTCGATGTAGTCCAGTCCTGTAACATCATCTTGCATTTGGCGGAAGCGAATCGCATGCCAAACATTCGTCGACTGCGGCTCAAGGTGTTTAGAAGACTCCGCATTTTGTCAGAGTCGTCGCCTAGGAGGACTTATATCGTCTGCATAGTCTAAGTCAACGAGATAATTCCCTGGTAGCAAGTCAATCCCTGAGTCGCCGAAGTGAGTTAGGGTTAAATCCGCCAGTACATCTATGATGAAATTGAATAGAAGTGGAGATAACGGGCATCCCTATCGGACACCACTAATTGTCACAACTTCAAATGACAACTCGCCGTAAACCCTCACCTGACTGTGTGAGTTCGAGTAGAGCGCCTTGGTCCGTGCAATGTATTTTCTCGACATTGTACACACAAGGAAGGATGTAATTGGCAGTTGTCTTTATATTTCACATGTATGAACTAAAGAGACATTTTTAAGAAAATGAGTCTAGAATACATTTGAATTGTTATCAGAAATTATCAATTAGTTGAAATTCACAAGAGTCACAAGCATAAAACTACATATTGCATACACAAATATCTACAATCCAAAGGAAGGAATTTATTGATTGATTGTGAGAGTCAGATGCGATTTGAATTTAGGTAACAGAAAATTAGAAAGCATGCGCGCGCGCGAGAGAGAGAAAGAGATTGTTATAACAGTAGTACTATTTCAGTCTGAATGTTCTCTAGGAATTGGATAGGACAGTCTGAATGTACTCGCCTTAAGTTGTATGCTTCACCAAATCCTACAACAACAACAACAACAAAAAACATTGTTGTGTACAACAATAACAACAGTAAGTGTATTCAAAAGAATGGGAATACATTGGAAGTTGTCAAGACAAAGGAATTGTAACAAGGAAAGGTAAACAAAAGTAATCAATATTATTTGTAAGATCAAAAGTATGAACTCAATAAGCATATCACAGACAGATTAGTAATTTATTGTACAATTGTGCTGGATACAAGAACAGACAAACGAATTATTTTAAAAAATGTAGACTGACAATTCAAGATAAAAAAAACAACTTAACCTGTGTGTGTGCGTGGACGACAGGAAAAGAAGAACATTTACAAAATGAATATTGGCATATACTGCGTGTGTGATAGCTTGAGAAAGCAGCTGGTTTTGCGGTGATAATAATAAATGAATCTTTGGTGGGGAATATTACTTTTGTCCACATAAAGTATTCGACAACCTAGATGTACATATAAAAATAATAAAATAATATTGAATGGAGTAATATTTTATTATAATTAAAACAAGTGATCATTATGTATAGGAGAGATTAACATGACTTTGACGAAAACTCACTAATAAAATAACTAGTTTTTCTATTGGTTACCACAGTAATTAATGGACATGGTGGTGTGTGGGTTGACTGGTCATGATGTGTAATCTCCCGGAAATTTCTGTTAGGCAGCGTATTACTCTAACTATGAACGGTAACATACTCTAGCAGTGTCCCATATTTGGTATTCTGGTACCAGAAAATATGAAACATCCACTCAACGGTAGACGAACGAGGGAAGTTCGACCAGTTCTTGTCTACTAGCGACTGGTCCTATTCAAGCAGTTACCTTGGGTTCTAGTGTGAAGTCGTGACCAGTAGGGTAGAGCAGGTCGAAGGTGAGGACAGTTACTCATCGAAGAAGACATTACGAAGTGGTCGCGCTATATCGTGAACTGTCAAAAGTTAGAATTCATGGGCTAGCTGTTGGACTGGCGGATCCCAGTGGCTTAATGGTTTACGAGCTAGCTCGCCTTGTAACCAGAAGGTTCTGGGTCCGACCCCTGTGGTGGGTGCGTACTGATGATGAGTCCCAAACTAGGGCGAAACAGCTGGCTGCCCAATACTCCCAGGTTTTCCAATGGTTCTCTAACTAATGTCAGCTCATGATGAAATCAAAAACAAATAGATCCCTACAAAGCAATACCCGAAAATAGTCGGAAAATACACAATTGAAAGATAGTGGAAATGCGGATGGTGAAGAATTTTAATCATAGACACTTTTGTATCATAACATGTGTACTAAAAACCACAGTGTGAGGGGTTTTGAGACTAAGTGTATGGGACACAGAATACAGCTCAGACAATAAGTTTGCAGTAGCTTATTGACTGGCAAAGATGGTTGTCACATGCTTTACATATGCTAAGTTATCCGACTCCCTTGAACAGCAAGGTTAGCTAGCTAGAAATGAAATCTCCAATATACATATATCCTAAGCAGAAGACACCAGATATGGAAATCTTTCCTAACATTGTACACACAAGTCTAAACAGAAAGAAACCACTGACAGTAAATCAATTAATGAAGTCAGTGACTTGGTTTGTGCACATTACATGTTGCTCAGCAGTCAGGACAATTGATAAACTAAAACTCAGCGCTTTACGATACTAATCAAAAATCAATTGAAAAGGTGCAATTGTATTCACTCATTTTTTTTATTCCTTTACGTTCCCCAGTGGGACATAGGGATTCAAGCTAGAGCCTTGAAGTTTCGATAGCAGTGGTGTTTATTTTTACGGGATGGGGTTGCTAGCCTCATACCCAAATTTTCCTCCTTACCAATCTTATTACTGGTTTGGAGAGGTAAAGAAGTGCGTCGGTGGCGGGGATTGAAACCCAGACCAAATGAATGGTGGGCGAGCATTCTACCTCTGTGCCACCGATGCATTGTATTTACTCATTATTATATACCAAATTTGTGATATTTGCCGTCATTTACTTAGTGATTCGATCTACTTGCATACTCTGAGAATTTTTGTTCATCTTCTCTTATTATTATTACCTGTTTTGAATTGATGGACTTATTTACAGTATCCAATGGCATGAAGTTTGTCATACACACACTCCACTTCCTTCTGCGTATTTGTTGGGTAATATGTTCTTGGCTGATTCACTACCAGATCTCCTGTTGTTCATTCTCCTTTCTCGCTATAAGATCTTCAGTATTGTGCGATAAAACTAGAACTTGCATAAAACTATGTACTATTACCAATCGATTGATATGAGTAGTTGCATACCCCTTAACCAGTAGTGTGCTTGCTAACCAGCCAGATCGAGGGGTGATATAAACACCGGACGACCGTTTCGCTCGTTTAACACCGATCTTGTTTATTCCCACAATCGCCGAGGTTGTTTACTACAATCGCCTTGAATCAGGTGTTTTCAATCTCTGTAGGTCAACACACACCTAGCATCTATGACTCATGCGTTATCTTGACTCTAGTAAAAAATAAAGTCATGTGTATGCAGAGAACACAACTTTCCCGGTATGTGTACTTTATTTTCTGAGGTGAAATGAAAATAGCTTCTATTCCCTTCGACCATCTGTTAATTCGACATATTGTATTACCAGAGTTGTGACTGCTCAAATTATCAAAGATACTCTTAAATTCTGAGTATATTACCAATCAATAATAGAATAACAATTCCATATTAGTTTGTTTATTAGATGTATCACACAGTGAAACAGTATTATTTACTGGATGACATTTCGAACAAAATTTATTGTTCATAATCATATGAATTATAATCACAAGACTTCGTAACCTGGGTTTTATAGTTTTCTTTGTCCTCTCCTATTTTTCGTAGGGGTGGCAGAATTTTCGTGTGATTACAATTGATATGATTATGAACAGTAAATTTTGTCATCCAGTAAATAACACTGTTTCACTGTGTGATACATCTAATAAACAAACTAATATGGAATTACTTACTACCACAGTGCCCAAGTTTTACACATATTAATAGAATAACAACATAAATTAAGACACAACTGTGAGAACAGTCTTTTTCTACCCACCCACACACACACACAACTGTAAATTGTGTAGTCAGTTTATGAAGGTTTGCAAGAATATCTGGAGTGTGAGTTCATATATGGAAACCGCTTCTTTATTAGGTAGAAGAAGGTCTACTGTTTAAGCCGATGATCATTTAAACTACTGACATAACATTAATACACAAATATATCACTCGTTTTACCACAAAACTAAACCACTTACCAATCCATAGCTTCTTCTAAACCTTCACCTTTTAGTGCAGATGTTTTAAACAATTGATATCGTCGATTTTTAATAGCAGCTAAGCCAAGCGATTGAGCTACTTCACTGATAGTCATACATCCTGAGATATCTTGTTTATTAGCCAATATTACAAGTACAGCTCCACGAAGTTCTTCTTCCTGTAATCAATGACAGACAGAGAAAAGAAATTATGATCACACATCTCTTTCTATCTTTCCATAAATAACTGAACACTTAGTTTACTGCAAAAAATATAGACCGTTTAAGTAAAAAGAAATCCGAAGGGGTTTACGCAACTGAATTAATTGTACTATACTTGTAACGACAGAAGACAAGGGCCAGGCAACAGATAGTTTATTGAGAAAATCAACAGATATTTACAGATTTTTATGTACATTATTATTCGTTATTATTAGCAGAGAAACGTGAGTCGGTGGCACAGCAGTTAGGACGCTCGCAAACCATACACATGGTCCGGGGTTCGATCCCCGGCGGAAGCACTTCTTTACCTCGCTAAACTAGAAATAAAGCCGGTAAAGAGGAAAGTTTTAGCAACTCCAATCCCGTAAAAGCAAACACCACTGCTCTCGAAACTTCACGCCTCTAGCTTGACGCCCCATGTTCCACTGGGAACGTGAAAGAATAAAAAAAAATTAGCAGAGAAACAGCGTCTTCTGATTGGTTGTTTTTTCGCTGAAAGTTATTCTGTCACCTCTTTGTGGCCAATTCTTTGAAGGTCAGACCACATATCTGAGAATCGTACCCGCCCACGCAAAGTCGACTGTGATTGGTTGCTGAGCTAGTCTTTGTTCTTGTTCTTTCTCATGCCCAAGGTTTGGGACGTAAACATTAACGTAAATTGCTGTCTACCGATTTGGCTAGCAGACAGCTCTCATCGCATACTCATTTCATTTTGTTTTTACAGGATTTCATCATGAGCTGACATCGGTTAGAAAACCACTGGAAAACCATCACGGAGTACTAGACAGCTGTCCCGTCTTAACTCCGAACTATTCAGTAGTACGCACCAGCCACAGGGATCCGAACCCAGGGCCTACCTTCCAGTTACAAGGCGATCATCTTTTAGACCATTGAGTCACTGGGACCCGATCCAGTGACCAGTTTATGAATTCCAACGTCTGCCAATTCACGACATAGCGCGACTACTACCCTCCATCGTTGTCGGTGAGAATTTATCCCCACATCTAACCTGTTGTACCCCCCCCACTGGTCACGACTTCCTCTTACCTCTTAGTGGTAGAGCAAAGCAAATTTCTTGAATTGATGAAGCGAATAAAACCCAGAAACTAAACGGCTCGCAAGTATAGAAAAAGAGTGCGATTGTACACCATCTATTGGACACCGGTCATATTGTGGATAATCCAAAGATGTTCAAAATAATCAACAGACAAAATTAAACCTAGTCTGCAACGTATTGCTGAGACAATCACCATCAAACAGTGAAAACCAAATCTATGTAGGCAAAAAGAAACACAGTGGTGAACCTTGCGCTAACACTTGGTGATTAAACTTACAAAACAAAATTTAGACCATCTTGAATATATCTCATGCTCTCTCCCATATCCGCTGTTGCTGTTGAGTTGAGAAAATTTGTTTCTTTCGTCTGAAAAGCACTCATTTTACTCCTTTCCCTGTTATTGTATAACAAAACATATTTTCTGCAGTTATGTAAGCCTATCTTGCTGATAATGCTCTATTTTGATTTGACACTAGTAACTAATGTGTGCGTCTATTCCTTTCTTTGGCGCAAACTGAATCCTACCAGTCAGGTTTGCAATATGGTCATCATTCTAGGTAACTCGCCATCACGGTGCACACTGATTTGATGAAATTAGATGGTTGGAGGTAATCGGCGAGAAGCCTTGGACCTAGGCTTTGTGCTATTTGGCACTCGTCAAGGTTGCAGATACGCCTTGCTGACGATTTCTCCCATACTAATATTATAACAATTATTAAAAAATTCTGTTAACTCCTGACCTATGTAACCATCTATAGTTCCGATCGATTTACACTTCAATTGAGTAGAAAGTATATTTATCAAATGTTCTATGTGATTTCATGCTTTTGTACATAGTTTAGATTGTAGATAGGCGGCAACTGAGAGAAAGAAACCATGAGAGAGTGCAAAGAATGAGGTTAATATATTCTTGCTTTGGTTCAAGCAATGATAATTGTTAACTTTTATATGTTAGAACTGTACGTATTATTTATTCAATTCAAATAGTGTGTGAATGTTAAGATTACTGACCGGTAATTATGAATGTCTACATAGAAATTTGTATCAACAGACCCAAAATCACACACACCCGTTATCTGTTGCAAATAACTTTAATCATTAGAATGTAATCACAGAGTCACTCAAGTATGTGAACATTGAAAACTTGCCTTATTACTATTATTATTAGTAGCAGTACTATTATAACAAAAGAAGACAAGGGACAGGCAACAGATCGTTTATTAAGGAAATCAACACATGTTTATATATTTTCATGTACATTATTATAGATTATTCTTAGCAGACAAACACAGTCTTCTGATTGGTTGTGTCTCATTGAAAGCTAATCTTTCATTTCTTTGTGGCTGTATCTTGAATGTCAGATCATTTATATGCTAATTGTATGGTGAGAGCTGGCTGCTAGCCAATTGGTAGACAGTCATTTACGTCAATGTTTACGTCCTCAGTATTGGTCGTCAGAAAATATGAACAAAGACCACAACAGACTTTGCGTAGGCGGATACAGTTAACATATAGATGATCTGACATTCAAGATACAGCCACAAAGAGATGAAAGATTAGCTTTCAATGAGAAACAACCAATCAGAAGACTGTGTTTTTCTGCTAACGATAATCTACAATAATGTACATGAAAATATATAAACATGTGTTGATTTCCTTAATAAACGATCTGTTGCCTGGCCCTTGTCTTCTGTTGTTACAATTAAATCCGCCTGCGCAAAGTCTGTTGTGATTGGTTGTTGAATCAGTCTTTGTTCATATCTTCTCACGACCAATATTGAGGGCGTAAACATTGACGTAAATTACTGTCTACCAATTTGGCTAGCAGCCAGCTCTCACCACACTATTATGAACAAGCATTTCGAATATTTCATAATAACATTGAGGTTGAAATATTACAGGATAGGGACGCCGCTACTGGACTCAAATTGCGCTGATCACGGATACGGCTTGATTGTACCAACAACATGATGCAATAGCTACCTGTTCCCCTCAGCCCGCTCTACTCAAGCCACGACACACAACGACATCAGATGGGAAGTACATAAACATGACCAATGGCGTTGCGAAATTATCCAGACCACAATGATCCAATCTTACTATAAACACGTGACATATCTGACTACACATATTAGAGACACACTTATTGTGTGAGGACAGTTGATACCCCACCACCTAGTTGCCCAAGCTGAAATAGGTGGAGCAAGATTCGAAATTGTGACCCACTGGCTGTTAGTCGAGTGATAAAGTCAAGGAACAGTATTTACTGGGATAGGATCAAAGTTAACAATAATAAAGTTTGTGCGTTGAACGACTGTGACTTTTCGTTTGTCGATCTTAACTATTTGTGGTGTGTCTTCTTGGTGCCATAGTGTACCAGGTTTTGTGTTTTGAATAAAATAATGAGCATAATGCATAATAAAGACAGTAAACAGAGGTGTGAGACAAAAGGAATAGTAATTGCGAAGAACGAATCAGTTTCATTGGAAATCATAAGTCACAAGGAGTGGATGCATCTGGGCCAGCCAGCCATTGAGAACGATTTTGAACCATATCACCAACTGTCTCCAGCCTTCATTGGTTTCTACTGTCCCGAGGACCCCAACCAGAAAGCCTACACCTCCCTACGTGGCCTAAACTAACTGTTGTGGATTTCATTGACTGGTGCCATGTTTTGGTTTTACCACCTCTACCTCTTTTCCAGCCTGACCCTATGTCATTGCCCGTCGAGGAAGGTAATGACTAGGCATACGTAACACATGTCCTAACCATCTCAATCGATGCAGCTGCTTCACAGCCTCGTCGATTGATTTCCCCTTCTTACCTAGCACTCGACTGAAGCCTAACCTAAATATTGCTCACCTTATTATACCACTTCACACGGGAGAGAGAACGTAGGCACCCATGATCGAAGATAGCTAATCTTTTCATGTCTTCCACTCTCAATGACCAAGTCTCACAGCTAGCCATAGAGGAGGACGGAGCGGACTGCTGAGCAGTACATCCGCCCTTTGGTCGATAGACGGTTGGATATCACGTCTACACCAGAGACGGCATAAACTGGCATATGCGAAACTAACCCTCTGTATCTGTACTGAGACTTCGTCAGAGATTAATCCGTTGGGGCTGATGACGGTTAAGGGCTACTCAAACCCCAGTAGATGTAGAACAGTCACAAAAGGATATATAAAAATTCCATAGACAATAACAATAGTTATGTACACGCATAACAGTATTAAAGAATAAAGACGACTTACTTCAAGCATTGAGAATAATTCTTGCTTTGAAATACCCATTCTATCACGATCCATGCTATCAACCACGTAGATAATAGCATCTGTATTTGAATAATAACATCGCCAATAAGGTCGAATACTCGTCTGACCGCCTAAATCCCATACTTGAAATTTCAGATTCTTGTGAACTACAGTTTCCACATTAAATCCAATGGCTAAGGGGTTTTTTAAAAGGAGAGAGAAAAGTTTATCTTTCAGTATACAGCGAAAAGTTTAATTCAGCAGACAATTAGAAGATATAGAAGAAAGATAGAACAAAGAATATTCTTATTTATAAATTCCCTTTCCAGCTCTACAATTATCTATATTTATATGCACAAAATATTCTACAATAGTCATCACTAATAATATTGATGTTTTTATTTAAGTAATAGCAGTTGGTTAAGAACAGTGAAATTACAGTTCAAGACAGATGCAGTAACTCATCGAAGAAGACACTGTGAAGTGGTAGCGCTACGTCATGAATCGACAGAAGTTAGAATTCATAGGCCATTCGATCGGGTGCCAATGACTGAATAGTCTACGAGCTCGCCTTGTAACCAGAAGGTCCTGGGGTTTGAATCTCGGTGGGTGCGTACTCCTGGAGAGTCCCAAACTAGGACGAAACAGCTCTTCAGTACTCCCAGGTTTTCCAATGATTCTGTCATTGATGTCGGCTAATGATGAAATCCTCCAACAAATCAAACAAAATCCCTACAAAACCAATACTTGAAAAATTGGTGCATAAGTATAAAAAATGTATTGCTGGAGAGAACATCAAATAAGATTAAGGATCGCTAAAAAACCTTGATGAAAAGTGTCTAAACCAATTTCTTTTGCTTCTCTGCTAATAATAATGCACATAAAAATCTATGAATATCTTATGATTTTCTCAATAAAGATTCTTTTGTCTGGCTCTTGTCGTCTGTCGTTACACCAGTAGTTCCGAAAAAGAACCTGATGTGAACAAGACTTTCACAGTCCCCTACTGTATACTAACTAATTTTAATTTTACCTCAAGAGTTCGTCTGTTACACACTATTGAGGTCGTCGGAATTAAAATTAAGAAGCCTAACTGATGTATCCAAAAAAAATTGGCTTAAACACTTTCCTTAACTTGGCCATCAAGATTTTTAACTATCCTTAATTTACTGTATAAATTTCCTTGATTTTATCTCACTTTCTATCCAATATTACATTTTTTTTGCGCTTATTATAACCTAGGCATCTTTACGAACTGTAATTAATAAATCGATCCCAATCAATATAAATATCGATATCATTTGTCAGCATTCTGATCTTCTCCCCCCCCCCACACACACACACTTCCATTGTCAGAATTCAAACGCCAACTGCGCTAATGCGTACCATGGATGTGCAATTCCAGTTTGACAGTACTATTTACTGCTAAACAGATGGTGTAGCTATTTATATGGGCAGTTCAATTATTCCTGTTTCAGCAGACATCTCCGCATCCAACCTTGATAGAACAAAGTTGACGACTGCAATTGATGAAATAACTTCTTACTGTCGATATGTAGGTGACGCATTTGTAGTGTGCAATAATGAAAGTCATGCTTCCCAACCACTAGAATTATTCAGCGACACACACAAACACAAAAATACTGAATTTACTATGGAACCTGAAAATAATGGAAAGTTCCATTTGCTTGACATTGTCATGCAACGCCTAGAAGATGGTGGTCTCCAGAGGTTAACTTACTGAAAGCCGACATGGAATGAGGGGTAGTTACATTTTAATAGTTTTTATCCAAGTAGCTATAAATGAGTACCAGTAAAAACTCTGTTCTATAGAGTCAGAAGAATATGCTCTACAGTCAAATTAGAGGAAGAATTTATGACTCTCGAAAAGATGTTGAGAAACAACAGTTACGCCCAGAAATTCATTAACAGGTATGTGACATGTGGAGACTCAAATGTCAAACAAATCACTGTGGGAAAACGAATGCCTATCTTCCTTCAACTCGATTTTAAAGGTGACAATACTGCAAGAATAGTCAACAGAAGACTGAATACCTCTCTAGTCAGAATCAATCCTGCAGATAAGTTGGTTCCCGTTTATCGGAAAATATGCTCTTCATTGGTGTAATCAAAAGTCAGCAGATACCATTCCCATGTTAACTCTAACTGTGTATATAAATTTACATGTGTCTGCGATAGCAGTTACACTGAGAGAACAGAAAGAAGGGCACGCCTCCGATTTTCTGGATATCCACCAAAAAGCCAACGTTTGAAGGGAACAAATGCTTTCAACAGTGCCATTGCCAGGCATCTCCTTGATAATACGGGTCATGAGATGGATATCGCGAAATCCTTCAAAACTATCAACAGGCAAAAATAGCTCAATTCTCCTCAAGTTTGCTGAAGCAATCTCTATCAAACTCCTACAACTCAATTATACGCTCAGAAAAAAGCAGTTATCAGCCTTTCCTTGCCTTGGTAACTATATGTCTTCACCTTCTCCCTTTCATTTGACTACGTAACGCTAAAAATTCCATTCTGTATGACTGTTACTGTATGGAATAGTGTTTATTATTATTATTACTACTACTACCACTATTATTGCATACAACAGAGAAAATTTGTAGCTTAGGTGGATGATTTGCAATCAATAATGTTCTCTGAGCTGGTTGGTTTAGTTGCGGAGCTTTCGTTGTCCCCCCTGCTGGACAACATCCCCTTTCAGTGCAGTGTTTAGCATAAAGTGAAATGAATTAAATTTTTCATGAGTGATATAATTGAGTCTCCCGGTAACTATCTTGACATATGTATTGACCATTTTCTATTGACTTGGATTTTAAACTTTCCCGTCACATGATTTACTTTTTGTTAGTTGGTATATTTGGTCTATATTAACGTGTTTGTTAACTGCATACTCGTTTGAGTACCAGACTTCTAGGAATTCCCTGGCTGCACTTTTGGTGTTTCCTCTGTCTAAGATTTCGACATTATCCCAATCAAATTGATGTCTATAATTGTCCATATGCATTGATACTAAAGAATATATATCGTATCTTTTCACAGCTGATTTGTGTTCTTGGATTCTAATTCAAAGGGGACGCCCACTTTGGCCGATGTAGTGCCTGTTACAGTTCATACAATTTATTTTATAAATGGTATTAATTTTATCCCCTTTTTCTGTTGAATCTTTCGGTTTGCATAATAGCGATATATATTCTTCCATATCATTGCATATAGACAATTATAGACATCAATTTGATTGGGATAATGTCGAAATCTTAGACAGAGGAAACACCAAAAGTGCAGCCAGGGAATTCCTAGAAGTCTGGTACTCAAACGAGTATGCAGTTAACAAACACGTTAATATAGACCAAATATACCAACTAATAAAAAGTAAATCATGTGACCGGAAAGTTTAAAATCCAAGTCAATAGAAAATAATCAGTACATATGTAAAGATGGTTACCGGGAGACGCAATTCTATCACTCATGAAGGAATTTAAATCGCTTTACTGCGTACTAAAAATCGCGCTGAATATGTTGTCCAGAAGGACGATGAAAGCTCCGCAACTAAACCAACCGGCTTAGAGAACACTATTAATTGCAAATTATATGTATATATTGATTTTTTGTTCAAACTTGAACTCTTTGGGCGAGTATGTTAATATTAATTGTGTACATAAACTTAATAATAATTACATTGCTAAGCTGTAAGTAGATGATGAGTAGCTAACGAAATAAACAATGATGGTACCATCTTATTATGTATAAACTGTTGTTCTTACTTTATTTAAAATCGATATTATTTTTAAAAAAAACATCAATATTGTTAATGACGATTATTCTACAATATATCGTGGATACAAATACATACATATACATAATTGTAGATCCGGAAGAGGAATTTACCGAAAAAAATATTCTTCCTTCAGACTTTTTTTGTCTTCTAAAAGTTAATTTTATTACTTTTCATGTTAGCATCAATTTACAAATGTTGTTTATTTAAAGACAATTTTTCATGAAGAAAAATAGCAACATGATATTTAATACCATTTATAAATAAACAGTATTAAAGAACTATTCCATTCAAATTGTAAGCCATTCAACGTATCAATAATTCCTTCAACACTGAGAGATCATATTCGGATATATGGGGTGTGCAAATAAAAAGTAATAATAATAATAAGTTTTCAAAAGTTTGTTTGTAGGTGGCACAGTGGATAGGACTCTCACCGACCATTCACATGGTCCGGGGTTCGATCCCCTGCCGACGCACACCTGATATCTATGGTCGGCCTGCAAAATTTGGGCTACCGATATCACATGCTGAAAATTCTATACCTGTACCAAAAATACGGTGTGGCATCAAGCTGTAATCAAAATAAAAAAATAAATAATTTGTTTCAAGCTTGATCACGGATTGATATCACATGGAGAACCACTGAAAACTAGGGAGTAATGGACAGTTGTTTCGTCCCAGTTTGGGACTCGACAACCCAGGACCTTTTGGTTATAAAGCAAGCTTGTGCATCAATCAGCTAATGACATTGGTTGGTGGTCGAGCTAAAATCACGAAGTTAGGATCCACTCGCCACTGAGTCGAGTCCTTGTGACTGAACAGTTCATGAGCTCGCCTTGCAACCGGGTGGTCCTGAGTTCAAACCCCTGTGGTGGGTGCGCACTATCGGTGAGTCCCAAACTAGGACGAAACAACTATCCAGTGCTCCCTGATTTTCAGTGGCTCTCTAACTGATATTAATCCGTGAACAAACCTGAGATAATAATAAGTATTTACGATAAATGACTACGTGGAAATCCTAGCTGGCATACCACTATGGAGCATAATTTTATATTCCATGAAATTGCTTTCTAAATCCTCCGGTGGAAAGGTAAAAATCACCATTATTCTGAACATATTATACGTTTCAGAAACACTAGATAGGTTTTTGAAAAGAAATATACACTGACCCGTGTCAATACGACTGTCTTCGTAATTTAAACAGTAATATTCCCTAAACATTCAGATGAATTTATTGACCCAATTTCCCATTGTCATTCTAAAGTGTTGTTATGCCAAACCAGCCAAAATCCCTGTTATATAGACATAGATATATATAGGGCTCCAAGCTAGAGCTTTGAAGTTTTGGCAGTAGTGGTCTTTATTTTTACAGGGTGGGGTTGCTAGTCTCAAGCTCAACCTCCCCTTTTTACAAACTTTAATCCGTCGAAGGGTGAAGATATGATCAATACACCCTCTTCCTGGTCTAAAGCCTGTCTGGTTCTTTCATGTTTGTTCCTCTCGAGCGCCACTTTCGTCTACGCATTATTATTGAACCTATAACTTTAGATACCATACTGGTCAAGCTAATCCCCCTGTGATTATCACAGGAAGACTTGTGTCCCTTTTTGAATATCGGGATTATCAATGGCTTACGCCAATCCGACGGGACGACTCAGACTCGAACTGCTGCACATCGGTGCAACATTCTATGTTGAAACCAGTCAGTCAGTCAGTCAGAGGGACTTTAATGCCGGCTTAGCGAGGTTTAGGGATGTGTCAGCAGAGGGCTGATCCCCAGACCACGTGTGTGGTTGGGGAGCGTCCTACCGCCATACAACCGACGCACTGTTTTTTTCTTTAGGTTACACTATTTACACTAATCCTATCTTCCATACGTCACAATTAGATCATTGTACAGCCTACTCTTCGGTTGAAGTGTGATATTCAATTATTCGCGATCAACTGCTCCCTACATGTCTTCTGGGTACTACGACGTTGAGGGTTCTATTCTGTCTGTCTGTCTGTTTTCGACATAGAACTTTGCACAAATGTGCGGAAGTTCAAGTCGCCACACTCCGTGTAGCACGCGAAGCAAGAGAAGAAAGTACAAGAAAAGCATAATCGAAACAGTGAGCAGAGGTGTGACACAAAGGAGTAATAAAGAAAAACAAAACAGTTTCATTGGAGATCATAAGTCACAAGGAGTGGATGCATCTAAGCCAGCCAGCCATTGAGAACGATTTTGAGCCATGTCACCAATTGTTTCCAACCATAGATTTTTACCGTCCCGAGGACCCCAGCCTGGAAGTCTACACCTTCCTACGTGGCTTAGACCAACTGTTGTGGATTTCATTGACTGGTGCCAAGTTTTTGTTTGACCGCCGCTAGCTTTTTTCCAGCCTGACCCTATATCCGCTAACATTGCTCGTCGAGGGAGGCGATGGCTTGGCATACGTAACACATGTCCTAACCATCTCAGTCTTTGTAACTTCACGACTTCGTCGATTGATTTCCCCTGTTTACCTAGAACTCTACGCCTAACCTCAATGTTGCTCACCTTATTATGCCACTTTACACGGGAAATAGAGCGCAGGCACCTATGATCAAAGACAGCTAGTCTTTTCATGTCTTCCACTCTCAGTGGCCAGGTCTCACAGTGCCATAGAGGAGGACGGAGCGGACTGATGAGCAGTACACCCGCCCTTTGGTCGATAGTCGAACATCTCGTCTACGCCAGAGTCGGCGTAAACTGGCAAATGCGAAACGAGCCCCCTGTATTCGTGCTGAGATTTCGTCAGAGATCAACCCGTTGGCACTGGCTGATAGTACTTCCCAAATAATTGAAGCGGTCAACGTGCTCTACCACTTCACTTCCTATTTTTAAACTAGGCGTCGATGTAGTCCAGTCCTGTAACATCATCTTGCATTTGGCGGAAGCGAATCGAATGCCAAACATTCGTCGATTGCGGCTCAAGGTGTTTAGAAGACTCTGCATTTCGTCAGCGTCTTCACCTAGAAGGACTATATCGTCTGCATATTCCAAGTCAACGAGATTATTCCCCGGTAGCAAGTCAATCCCTGAGTCGCTGAAGTCACTTAGGGTTAAGTCCATTAACACATCTATGATGAAGTTGAATAGAAAAGGAGATAATGGGCATCCTTGACGGACACCACTGGTCGTCATCAGTTCAGATGACAGCTCGCCGTAAGCCCTCACCTGGCTGTATGAGTACGAGTAGAGTGCCTTAATCAGTGCAATATATTTTCTTGGAATTCCCTTTACAGCCAAGCATCTCCAGAGAACTTCTCGATCGACAGAGTCGAATGCTGCCTTTAGGTCAAGAAATATAATGACTGTTGGACGCCGGTAGGAATGCCTATGTTCTAGAATCTGTCGGAGGGTGAAGATATGATCAATACACCCTCTTCCTGGTCTAAAGCCTGCCTGGCTCTCTCGTGTTTGTGCTTCCCGAGCACCACTCAGTCTACGCATGATTATTGAGCCTAAGACTTTAGATACTATATTAGTCAAGCTAATCCCTCTGTGATTATCACAGGAAGACTTGTCTCCCTTCTTGTATATGGGGATAATCAGTGAATTACACCAACCCGAGGGTTCTATTAAATGTATAGAGGTCTGTAAATCTACTCAAGTGCTTATTACCTTAATAAAGACAAAACAGGATCATAAGGAAGGATCAAGTTGAAAAAATCAAATTGACAATAAAACACCAAGTTATCCATCAAGCTTTTTAACCAACAACTCTCTCTCTCTCTCCCATTTTAGGGCTAATTGTGCTTAACTCCCTTTAACTTTGTGAAAGAATAAGACGTTTTAATTCTAATAGAGAGAAAAAAATACACTTAATACACAAACTTTTCTATTACCTGAGGTACGTTTAGTACCAATGACCACTCAATAAACAAAGACTAACATAATAATTAATGTCAGCAAAGTAATAAATATTGTACTCACTTGGAATAGTTGTCACTACTTCACCAACCTGTAATCTATACAGAATTGTTGTCTTCCCAGCTCCATCCAAGCCTAAGATGAGAATTCTGCGTTCCTTGCTCCCAAATAAGCGAGAAAATAAACTGAATATGCCACCTGATTATGCAAGGGTAATGTTGAAGCTCAATACTTACCCATAAATAATACCTTCGGTTGTTTTGTTATTCACAAGAAGATTCTGTGCGTCTGTGTGTATTTGGTGCTATTCTATGATTAGGACTTGATGTGACTTTAGCCAACAGAGGTCGGTAGCCTTTCTGAAATTTGCAAAGAAAATAAGTCTAAAATTGTAGGATGTGCATTTAACCTAATGATTGGCAGGCATTACCATACAGTATTCTACCTTGAGTATTCGGTTACTTATATTTTAGGTAGACTACTAAGAAGACTTTTGAAACTGTTTAACAAGGAGGAGCATAATGGAGTTCCTCAGAGACATGGGAATAAATATATACAACTGATATTTAACACTACGCTCGAATGTGTCAGGTTTGAAATAGATACCAAAATACTTGAGTTACCAAAGTAGGCAGTTAGGATTCAGTTATCCGGAGCTGATTTCTGATGTGCCAGACTATGAACCACACACACACACACACTGTGAGGGCTTTATGATATTCCCTAATTACGCAAGGTGAAGTAGGTGGAGTAAGATTCGAACTACTGGCTGAAAATCAAATGCTTAAGGCAATAAGTTACATCCTCATCAATTACCTATTTGAATCCTCATCACCAATGAGGAATATGTAATGATATGATATTGAGACAAATAGCTAGAATACTCTTCAGAATCTGTCGACAGATGAATATGTGATCAATACATCCTCATCCTGGACTAAACGCTGCATGGTCCGCACGCGTTTTTGCTTAACTCGAGGACCGCTCAGTCTACACATAATTATTGAACCTAGAACTTAAGATACTACGTTAATCAAGTTTATTGCCTTATTGTTATAACAGGAATTATATCGCTTCTTATATACTTGAATAATCAATGGTCTGTATTAGTCCAACAAGAGTATTACAGGCTTCCACACCTTACCTATATCTTAGTTAACTCACAGGCAATAAGTTTGTCACCACCGTCCTTAAACATATCTGGAGTTAATCGATAATGTTCCGCTGCTTATCTTCATTTCAAACAGAAACAGCCATTTTAACCTTAGTTACAGATGGAGAACCGATGTTTACATAGAATTAAGGTAAGTACCGGAAGCTCGGAAAGTTAAGTGTGAGGATGTAGGCCAGTTAAATTGCTCTTCATTGTATTCCCTCCAAAATTTTAGTTTTATATTCTGAGAGGTAATAAAAAAACACCGTTTTTTCTCGAAAACCTGCACTTATTTATATTCCTCAAAAACTGTTTCACTAATGAACCTAAATAATTGTCTGGTGTTATTATGAATTCATTCGGATATTAACTTTAAGGATTACTGCCACAAATTTAATGTTATATTTTACATTTTATACTCGGCTGTAGATGAAAATTAAAAAAATAAAACTAATGCTAATGAACTATTCGCAACAAAAATTAATGCAGCCGTATAAATCTGAGAAAATGTATAAGTATAATTCCTAAGAAGCTAAGATGTAAATGTTTAGTGAACTAAGAGATCGTGGATGCTGTTTTTGGGTTAATTATTCTGAATGGCTAATTTTAGCCCAGAACTACATTATATCATGTATGCAGCCAGCCATATCTATTTTGTGAGACGTGATCCATTGGCCCTAAGCACCAGACTAATGATCAATAAGGTAACAGCTTCGAATCTCGCTTTACATGCTTCAGTTTGGATAAATTGGGTTCTGTTAGCCCTCGTAGAATACGTGCGGATCATAACACAATAGCTTGTGAGTTCCAACCATAAACAGATTGTTCAAGTCTCAGTAGATGGAGTGGCGTATAAAGCCATGACTCACTGACTGGAAGGTGAGTCCCAACCAATAGACCTAATCCACTTTACTCAGCACATCTACACAGCTAGAATCGACATCCCTCAAAACTCCTCTGAAAAATATCACCGAAACCAAGATTACGAAAAAATGAATTAAACCAAATTCGCCTAAGTAAATTGCACAGCTACCGATTATTTGCCATACAGAAAATGAGTTCGACCAAATCATTTTACATGAGGTGATTCAGTATATGATGAAAGAATGAAATTATGCAATATCCCCATCCAAAGTTCTTAAAGAAACACGTTTTTAAAAGACCTTAAAAAAAACACCAGGAATTACTTCTGACTAAAGATTCATACTATACTGATTTCTACACAACACAAGCCATTAGTAAGAATAGGTGGAGTGCTTATGTGATACCACTTCAGTTGAATTTCCAGCTACATTAAAAAGTGCAACACCTGTTGACTGAATATCATTTGAAACGCTACTTCCCACAAACTAACTGACTGGTTTCAATATAGGACTTTGCACAGAAGTGCATCAGTCCAAGTGATCACACTGCAATTAGCACACAAAGGAAAACAAAAGAGAAAAGATTAGGAAAAAACGTTAATGAGCAGAAGTGTGAGGAAGAAAGAACAGTATTATGTTTTTAAAAAATTAGGTCTTATTGGATAAGGCAGATCAAGAGTAAATGCATGGGAAACACTGAAAACGATTTTGAGCTACTTCAGCAATTGTCTCTAGCCACTGGTCCTTAGAATCCTGAGGACCCTGACGAGGCAATCCACACCTCCCTTCCTCAACCTATTACCATGTCAGTTAACATTAATTTTAGAGGAAGACGACAGTTAGGCATGCGTAACACTCAACACCTAACTTCAACATTACTCACCCTATCATACCAGCTAACACGGGAGGTAGGACACATACCCATGATCAAACACAACTAGTCTGTTCATGTCTTTTGCTTTTAATGAACAAGCCCCACAGCCATAAAGGAGGACGGAGCAGTACACACGTCCTTTGGTCGGTAGTCAGATCTCGCGTCTACCCCAGAGATGACGTAAGTTGGCAAATGTTACACGAGCCATATTTACCCGTGCTTCTCGCAGTTACATCAATGTGTGGTACGATATGACCAAGAAGAATAAATCGTGGTCATGGCACTTCACAGTAAACACTACTGTTTTAAGTGACGCGCCCAACAAATAAAAATCTGCTTACACGTTGCACACCATCTAGTTATTATTAATTAGATACCGTTCCTCCCCTCTAGCAGCGGGACATATATATATATATATATATATATATGTAACACCCAACACATATACCAAAAGAAATGGAGGTAAATCAGACACATGCTAAAACGACCGCTGAGCGACATCAGAAACCAAGAGTCCAAGTAGAACCAGACTGGGAAAGGACTGGTTGGGTGTCCAACTGTGACATGGAGGAAGTCGTATGAGGAGATGAAAGTTAGTGGTCAATTGTCGAACCAGCTAAAATGGCTACAGGGAACCGGATGAAATAACAATGTGATTGGTGTTGAAGCACCATGGCCCAATCGGAACCCGAGAGAATAATAATACGTACAACCAGTTTTTGGCAGGGAAGTGAAATTACTGACTACCTAATTGACAGTAGTGAATAACACATACAAAACTTAATTTTTTTATTTCACGTTCCCCAGTAGAACATAGGGTTTCAAGCTAGTGGCTTGAAGTTTCTGTAGCAGTGTTTATTTTACAGGATGGGATTGCTAACCTGATGCCCAACCTTCCCTTTTTACCAGCATTATTTCTAGCTTAGCGAGGTAAAGGAGTTCGTCGGCCGGGGATCGAACCCCGGGCCATGTGCATGGTCGGCGAGCGTTCTAACCGCTGTCACCGACGTACATAACACAATAAACAATAAACACAATAGCACGTACAAAAACTTAATTACTGTTCACTAATAATTTTGCTGTGTGCTAGAAGACACTGAGAGATTAACAATAACAGTTTACTGTACGTGGTCGCTCTGCGTATAGTGAAAAATGAATTCGTTTACATACGGAGGCTTAGAGTTGAAACGAGATTGGCGAAAAACTAGTATCTGAAGGCACACAATCAATAATTTCACCTAACCATACAGCATTGCTTTTCAAACAGCAGAACCCACCCTAAGCATGACAGCTTACATGGCACCAGTCAATGAAGTCCACAATAGTCGGTCTAAGCCACGTAGGAGGGTGTAGACTTCCAGGCTGGGGTCCTCGGGACGGTAAAAATCTATGGTTGGAAACAATTGGTGACATGGCTCAAAATCGTTCTCAATGGCTGGCTGGCTTAGATGCATCCACTCCTTGTGACTTATGATCTCCAATGAAACTGTTTTGTTTTTCTTTATTACTCCTTTGTGTCACACCTCTGCTCACTGTTTCGATTATGCTTTTCTTGTACTTTCTTCTCTTGCTTCGCGTGCTACACGGAGTGTGGCGACTTGAACTTCCGCACATTTGTGCAAAGTTCTATGTCGAAAACAGACAGATGACAGCTTCTTTACATGTCACAAAGGGTTTGGTATGCACAGTTACTACTTGACAACATCGTGTAGATCAAATAAGTCTAGTCTTGAGATTTGGTTGTATTACCAAATGTTTACTACTTTCTTCCACTGAATTGGTTGTATTTTGGTTGTATTACCAAATGTTTACTGCTTTCTTCCACTGAATTTAAGGGATGACAACGTAAGATGACATTCGCACACATTAAAGCATCATAGGAATTTTAACATAATGCAGAGGGGAGCAGCGATGATGGATATACCGGCGAAGGTATTAACTACAACTATTGCAATACTTCTCAAATGGAACATAAGTATGCAAGCATTACTCATGTAATACTTATTTAGTGGTCTTTTTACCAGTAGTATATATGACCCCTGTGAAAATGGGAAGTGGTGGGGGTTAATTTATACACGAAGCACTAGAAATACTGTGAGAAAAGACGCGTAATCGACCAAGCATCTTCAGTGCTGATATTTTGGCCGACTTCCGCTAATTAAACAGTGTTGAATCAATTTTTGAAGTACTATAGGAAATATATTGCCAACCAAAAAAAGTTGTGAAAGATTAATGCAGTAAAAACAGGGAAAACTCGATAAACAGAATGCCTTTTCGCTCCTATATCCAAAATCGACATGTATAATGCCTTGTAAATATACATCTCCATGGAAAAAGCTGTCGAAAAAGTGACTCCTAAAATATAATACGTGAACTTAGTATTCGGACACAAGTTTGTGGTGCAGGTTTACACCTTTGAACTTTGCAGTCAGAATTAATATCTCCTCAGCCATTAATATTCTTGGGTACATTTGGGTACTTAAGTACTCAAAGTTATTGTATACACATCTTTAAGCCACAGGCCTGAAAATAAAAAATATTGCCAAAATGTGTGGAAGACGCATCGTAGTGACAACACTATAAAGATAAATATCCGAAGGTAAACCATCATAGACGACTAATCCGAATTTAGATGCAAAAAAGTCGCATGATAGTTGAAAATGCACTGAAAAACATTACAAACATGATATTATGCCATATAGTTGCCGCTTATGTGTTGTAAGAATGTCTCCCAGCTACTACACAGACGACCTATAGAAAAATTATACCATGAGTAAATTAATACATAAATGCAGGTGACTGTAGGTCATTGTACTTTGAGATCTATCGGTGTTTTTGACACTGCTCTTAAACCTACTACTAACTCTAACCATAATCCTAATTTCAACCACAACCGCAACTTTGACTGCAGACCCTAAACTGTAATCTAAAAAGCCATAACCCCACCTAAGAGTGCAGATTTACAGAAAAAGCACCTAGAGAGTAAGTGGAATACTGTATCTACATTGTATAAGTATCAAAAGGCAGGCATGACTTGAGTTGGAATGACTTTTCATAGCATTCCCTGTAACTTATAACCTCTTAAAGGTCAAATTTTTGAAGACCTTGGCTTTGGCTATGATACTTTAACTTCGTCCACTACCGAATAAAAATAGTAGGTGACTCTAAAATATATAGCAGCCATAAACGAAACTACCTCTAATGACCTATCAGACGCGTTAGAAGTGACAGTGCGTAATTTTGAATGTACATCTACATACAAGTAATATAGTGTTGAAACATGGTGACGGAAGATTACACTCTTGTGTATGTGCCGAGAAAAAATCTCAATATCTGTAAATAAATTCGTCAAGGTCATGAATCAGTTCACTAGGCCGTCTTGCTTTAGGCTGCTACAGTTTAGAGTCACCAAAAGGTTTTCTCAAAGAATTTACGCAACTACCAAATAAGGAAACGGAATTAACACTCCATATATGGGCTGTAAAACCACGTACCCTAATGTTGTCAGCTGCAGCCCTAAATTTGAATCTACCGCATATACACGTTCAATAGCCAATACCATGCCGAACTGCGGGTGTCTGTAAAAAACTGTTGTAAGGCAATAAATTACCATAAATCATCAGTAACATAACAAGCCCAAGTATATTTTGCGGAATACACCATATGGGGGGAAATGTTGATGCAATTAAGGCTTCAGATAACTGAATGCAGTCGGAGTTTCTTTGGCAACTTAGAATGCCAAAGTTTGTGCTTTAAATGGACCAATGCACTTAAGTTGACATTGTCTAGTTTAGTAGACGGTCCTGAACCTATAAAAAGTGGGGAGACTGAACTTTTTGTTAGCGACCTCACCTTAACACCACAGACGCTTCTAAGCGCAGGAAAAATACATTTTATGAATAAATTTATTCGTCGCTGGAACCCATGGAACAAAGTAACAGGGGCTGGTGGAAGACAGCTGACGAATTTGTCTTTCTCAGATAAAAGAGAAGGAGGTGTCTGGACATAGGATATCCTCACGACTTTTGGAGATGAAAAGGATGCTAAAGTAGCAAAAGAAGTGATGTTGAGTATAGAAACACGGAGAGGAGATGAGATGGAAGCGAAACCTCCAGATCGTTAAATGTTAAATCGAATAGACAAAAAACGCAAACACACTGTGGGAGTGGCTCTCATGAAGTCAACAGTTGCTTACATAACACTCATTCTCCGGGAATTGATGCTAGTTAACCGAAAAGACTAGATGTCTGGCGGCAGGCAAATTGCAGTAGACAACTTAGGCACAGCGATGAAGAGGAAGGCCCTCTATATGGTGAATACGAACAGTGATGAACAAGACCCTGGCAAAATGGCAACTTCAAAATTATATTTCACATAAGTCCGAATTCGGGGCATGTGACACAAGGAGGAGGATGGATCTACATGGATACGCAAAAGACGACATGCATTTCACAAAATGGACATTCCCAAATTCAGACAGACATCATTTCAATTTTAAAAAAAGGTATAGACGCATACTTCTGGACATAAATTCTGGAACAGGAGTGAATGTAGACTCAGAGCACAGTTTATGATAAAATCTCATTGAAGAAATTAGCGACACATCAAAGTTCATTTCCAACACTCTGAAAATGAAACGTAAAACCGCAAAGGATACCCTCACTAAGGCCATCATAGAATAGCAGCAGATAGTATGTAGCCTGAATGGAGAAACCAGGGTGGAGAGACACTGTAGCTATCTGAAGACAGTATTGTAGGAGTCCTGTATAGATGGGCTGGACTTATTCGTCACGTACTCTAGAAGTTACGTTTGGAATTTTTTTTGCCAATAATTTTTAATAAAATTGTATTATATGTTATCTAGATTGAGGGAAATTCCCACTTTTTGGCTGGTTATGTTGGTGTCCGCCTCATGTGATCTGACTGCGACACACTTTTAGCATATTGGTTGCAATGATTAGTGTTTCAGATGGAATGTATCAAAATGTCGGTGTAATGAGGGAGATAGGATAGTTAGAGGGTAATGCCATTTACACCACTCATTTACTCCATGTAGAAGCTGCATCTTTCGGCATACCCAAGCTTACTATAATTCTGAATTAAGTCTCAGTAATTCTGAAATAATTCTAGCATCCTATAGTGAGTAAATTCTGAATTTGTTCTGAAATGAATTGTTTAATGGCACAGACTAGAGCTCAGTGCTAGTTTTCAGCATGACTAGCGCTAATTCAGCACCGTGTTCTTCTTTTAAGCATAGCAAAGACTAAATTCAGCACATAGTGACAATTTTTTCAGCCTAATTTAAGCCCTCGCGGATCATTTTCAGCACTGACTAGCACTAATTCAGAACGAAAAGACTTAATTCAGCACATAGTGGCAATTTTTTCAGCCTAATTTAAGCCTTTGCAGATCATTTTCAGCACTGACTAGCACTAATTCAGAACGAAAAGACTTAATTCAGCGCATAGTGGCAATTTTTTCAGCCTAATTTAAGCCCTCGCGGATCATTTTCAGCACTGACTAGCACTAATTCAGAACGAAAAGACTTAATTCAGCACATAGTGGCAATTTTTTCAGCCTAATTCAAGCCCTCGCGGATCATTTTCAGCACTGACTAGCACTAATTCAGAACGAAAAGACTTAATTCAGCACATAGTGGCAATTTTTTCAGCCTAATTTAAGCCTTTGCAGATCATTTTCAGCACTGACTAGCACTAATTCAGAACGAAAAGACTTAATTCAGCACATAGTGGCAATTTTTTCAGCCTAATTTAAGCCCTCGCGGATCATTTTCAGCACTGACTAGCACTAATTCAGAACGAAAAGACTTAATTCAGCACATAGTGGCAATTTTTTCAGCCTAATTTAAGCCCTCGCGGATCATTTTCAGCACTGACTAGCACTAATTCAGAACGAAAAGACTTAATTCAGCACATAGTGGCAATTTTTTCAGCCTAATTTAAGCCTTCGCGGATCATTTTCAGCACTGACTAGCACTAATTCAGAACGAAAAGACTTAATTCAGCACATAGTGGCAATTTTTTCAGCCTAATTTAAGCCTTGATCATTTTCAGCACTGACTAGCACTACTTTAGAACGAAAGAACTTCTACTTATTATCATCCTACGCCGGCGAAATTCATTTATTCAAGTGCAGAAGAAATCAGTTTTTATAATTGAGACTTTTGTATTTATAAATTGTAGTACAACGTCACTGCAATCCGTCAAGTGCGATCCACTGGCAGCATCCTGCAAAGAAGCAGAATAAAATATTAGTGGGTGAAAAATTGTGCTCAGCACATTCTGAGCAGTGACATTTATAGAAGTTTACTTACATAAGTGCCACTGTTGTATCCCCCAGTATCTTTTTCATTTGCCTAAAAAAGAAAACAATATTGTGATTACTACATGCTGAACAAACGTTCACTTATAGAAGTAAGCAGGCGTTTCACAATATTACCTGAATTCCTTGCTTCCGCTTACGCCTCTGGACACGATCTTTCAAATTATGAAAGTACGATTTCGTGGCCTTATCCATCATTTCACAAATCTCTCCGGTCGTCATTTGTTGGCCGGAGAAGTGCGACATAATTAAAGCTAGAGAACTAATTACTTCATTAATGAAACTTACTTCTCATTATTTTATAAAAGGCATAAGGCACAATGCTTGACTTTGACAAAGTCCCCTGGAATGTAAACTTCAAACCCAATTCAGGTTTTATAACTTGGTGCATCATGACCTTAAGCGACAACTTTGGATCACTCTGAAGGCAGCTAGCCATCTTAGCAGTCTACAAGAAATAAGAATTGAATACGTCAACTCACATATTGCTGTTTGTACTTGTCGTCTCTTAAAGATGCTTCCAGCATCTCTAACTGGTCTTCATTCTCGATCGGAAAGTGCAGTGTTAGGTCCCCGTTTGCTGGAGGGTAGGTTTGCTGTCGAAATTTTCTATCAGTAGTAATAATGTTCAAAATTTTCGTGCACAGGTTTACGATTTCCATATTTGTATCTTTAAATAAATAATTATTTTCAAGTAATTACCGAGTAATTTCTTAATTAAGGATTCAGTAGCATATTCGTTAGAGGGCAATCTAAAGCATAAATAAAAATTGTGACAATTATTCCTACCGGTCACACACACACTTCTTTTTGGCAATAGGAGATGAAGACTGGAATTGGGGGGCACCCGAAGTACTGAAAATGAAGGGCTTTCCATCAAGTTAATACCTTGGAATTGGGGCCACGAAGTCATCAAATATGTTATAGTCTGGATATTGTGGTTTGATGCAACCAACCTCACTGGCAGCTACTTCAATATCCATTGAGTTGTAAAGGAAATTTTTATCATTTTTCTTGGCATCCCTGAAAAATGTGTTAGACAGACAACGATACCTACCTTTTCGGTCTCTTACTGGGCATTGGCAACGTGTCATCGTCCATGTCTACATTCCTGGTGCCTTGATCATTGCTTTTCATAAGCTCTATACCCTTTTTACAGTTCTCATACGTATCTAGAAGGGTGATAATGAAATATGCCAACTTACCAAATTCCTGCAGTTGACGGAATTGAAATACTGACCATCCAGCCCCGGTAAACATAGGCTCTAGATGGTTTGCTGTGCTGCTGTACGCACATAAACCACTTCGCATAACCCAAGTGTTTGGGATAGCGACTACAGTGTCATCTTCAAGCGAACGGACGACGAGGTATCTGATTGGTGTAGAATTCTGCAAAAGGATATGTGATGAAGTGTAAATACGGCTGTTACTTTATCATGTATCAGGTTGCTTAAAATCAATAACAGCACGGATATACCTATATCTCAAAAACGCGGAATAAACTGTCAAATGAACTTCAGTTTCACCAACAACATCAGCCAGTTAGAGGTAGATTTTCGGATTTGACAACAAATAGACGTTACAAAAAAACTTAGACGAATTACACATCAACAGTTCAAGCCAAAAATTACGGCACAGTACCCTCAATTAAATGTATGAAGCAGGGGGATAACTACTTCGTCGTTAGTTGTTGGAACAGTCATGCACTTGCAGACAATATTCACATAGGATATCCAGTGTGTTTCGTGACTGAATTTTGAACATCTAAATATCCCTAAATTCCTTGACTTAAACGGTGTAGTGAAATCATCACTATAATCGCTATAGGGTCGAAAACGTATCCTATCTTCACTTTCGATTTCAACTATATTCCCTGGCTTACCTAAGGCTAAGATGACATTATCCGGAGAATAAGGTGTGAATATGGTATTTAGATACGTCAGCTTTCCTTTGCAAAATTCAACGCACTTAGTACCAGCTTCTTTAGGTACGTGCTTCACGCCTGTACTTTTCATTAAGTACACGTGTTCAACATAGCGTTGAGCTGCCTGCTTAGCCACAGCATAACCACAGTGCACGGACTGTCTTATCTTGCGCATATAGGACTCGAAGGGAAATGCGCTGAATTCTTCCAATGGCCCATGCAGCTCGACGTCATCCGCTATATGTTTCAGAGAATGTATATTGTAAACAATATGTTCATTTCCGAAACAATTCTCATATTGCAGTAAGAAATTACTTAAATCTGTCCGAGCAGCATCCAAAAACAGTCGGCTGTATTTGGTACTCGACAGTAAGTATACTGCCAGGGATAATCTCCTAAAATTTGCGTACAGGTGGCATGGTAGAGTGTTTCTAAGTAGGACGGGACCCAAATAGAGTAAGAAAAGTCTACACTCAGTTGCTTTCCATTGGCTAACGTCGTCTAACGACCGACATTTCCTCTGAAAATCGCAAGGGATGTGTTTCCTACTTACTTCCAGTCCGTTATTAATATCAGCGATAATCTTACTATGCATTTGCTTCTCTCGCCGTGCCGCAAGACCCTGCCAAAGGAACACTAACTTCTTAACAGCACCAAGGTATATTAGATGCATTGGCTCCAATGGAAACGATTTTACCATATCAAGTGGCAATTCCTCAAGACAGCTTCTGCCCCGATGGTGACTTGCTTGAACTTGACCACGGAATGTCCTATCATTTCTAAGTGTATGGTTCCCATTAGGAAATGTCATCCTACCCTCTAAACAACAACCTATAACTTCACATTTATCACAACCTGATTTTCCATTGTGACCGACGGTTTGTTTTACATTAGAACGAGCAGGCGTGTCACATATAAATGCAAGAACACTGACAGTCACACTCCTACCCCACTTCTCAACATATAAACCGTATTTATAAAGATCTTTCAATTCAGCTAATAGGTCCATAGCAACCTCATTGAAGTTGCTCGGTTTTCTCAAACCGCCATGTATGCCAATTAAAAAAACGTCACTGACGTATGGAGTTGTGATACGACCTAGGAATGGCCATAATTGCTGCGAAGAACTGTTTGATATAGATAAACCGTCATAGTTGATTTGCAAGCCAATATGTTGAAAAGTACCGTAGTCAACCCAACTATCTAGATAACGCTGCAGGTTTTCCTTCAGTCCAATGTGATAGTAAACACCTTGTCCAAGAAATCTAGGTACACACATGCCACTATCTTTTAGCAAGCCTCTTATGGTTGTTGGCACATGTGGATTAAATTTACGAATACAGTCCAAGACATTTTGCGCAAGCGCCCCTGTTACATTGTTCTGAAGGAAGAATTCCATAATTGACTTTCTGACTAGCTCTCCTTGTGTCATCTTTTTAGGAACAACCTGAAGTTCTATAGAAATTAATTATTACATATTAATAAATGTTACGATTCTCTTCAATTTGTGAAACAACAGCGACGGTCTCACTACTACTAGGTGAACCCGCTGTTCCCTGGACAGCTGAACTTGAAGGTATAGTTACTGTATTATCCCTTGCCACCTCTTCTGCAGATGAGCAGTAACGTTTCCATAAGTCCCAGTCACTAAATGCTGCATCACGTAACCGTTTTTGACGGCGATAAAATGTTGAGTAGCTGTATCCAAGGCATTCATGCAGTCTGCCAGAAGATATTCTTCTCTTACGACTTGTTGTAGAATGTTGAATACCGGTATTTAACACATTATCGGAGTTGTTTTCCTTATAAGAGAATTGGACAAATAAACACCCAAAATCTAACTCACCTGCATGATTTATAAATCCTGTTAGAATGATCTCTGTATGTACGGCGTACTGTTTATATACCTCTATGCAAACATCCGTACTTTTAAAATGAAAAGGGATGACGGGTGAACTGTTATCACAACTGTTAACATTTTCCTTATGGGAAGTGTATGTTTTCGTCTATGAATCAACACAATCACCCCCACCTTGTTTCGTTTGGATTCCCAAGGTTTAAGTACATAACCTCGTAACCTGTGCTCAGTAATGGAAAAAATTTACACTTCACTTATGACAAGTATCCTTTTTCATCTAAGGGTTTTCATTTTTCATCCCCTCCCCCCCTTTAATTCGTTTTGAATTTTTGTGTTTTATATTTCTTTGTATTTCAGTCATGATAAGCATAGGTTTTCATTTGTTGTAGTTAATCCATTTAAGTTCAAATACTTTTGAACTTTTAAACCGTGGGCTTGTCATAAGTGAATAGTTATCATTTATTCGTATACACAAATCATGACAAATGTATTCCCTCGACTGTATAAAGTGCATTAAACATGGCCCAATATGTTCTATCAAATTTGTTTTTTGTTTCCATTTTTGACCTCACTTTTACTGAGCTGTTATCAAATTTCGAAGCGATGAACTAAAAATGTTATCCTCATAGCTACTAGGATACACATTAGACACAGCCTACCTTGCTTATAATTTTTTTCAATTGTGACCTCGTTTCAACTGAATTGTAATCAAATTCAGTGACGCTCCACAAACGAAATATATTATTCATTACAATCTTCATTTATTGCGATCTAGTACATCAAGCAATAATAAGCATAAGTAACACTTACCCTCAGGGATTCCAGGTTCTTTCAGTTCCCCCAAAATATACACAAGCACAACAGATTCATACTTTTCATGCGGCTCAACCTTATTTGGCTTAGATTCTCTCACAATATATTTTTTTAAATGATAGCAGACACACGGATGGTATATTCACATTCTCAAAAAGCTTCAAAGCATTTTCAACTTCAACCCAGGTTCTAAATTCTCTGGGTTTAATTTGTACTTCGAAAACCTTGCTAATACCAACTCTGATGGTGCTCTCTTCAACAGATTCACTCGCAGATTGTTGTATGCTGCAAACATGAACGAAAAAGACACTCTTTTTCCAGATTTCTACATGTTATGCAAGTAACTGAACCAACAACAGTAACGGCAACCAACTAATGGACTGGAAACAACTGCTTCTGACAGCCAAACATCTTCATGTGCACAATTTCAAAACCCTCTACACAGTACTAATTCACTAACAGCTGAAAACCAACTAAAACACTGAAAGCCGCATGAATGCAAGGTATGAAAACACTTACACCGAAATGAATGCACTGGCCTGGTAGTGAAAACTTTCGAAACCAAAGAAATAATTCATTTTAACAGCAACGGAAACAAAAAATGAGGTGAAACGCAACATTTGTGAACGATACGCAACAAGATAAGTCGTGTATAACGGCAGGATAAACGGAACAACAAACGCGTCAACGAACAGCTACGGAACCGCGATCCAACATGGCCGACTAAAATGGACGAAAATGACCTTCGAGCGTCTCACTCCACCAATGACCTTGATAAGTGACGGATAATTTCAGCCAGATGGGCTGGACTTATTCGTCACGTACTCTAGAAGTTACGTTTGGAATTTTTTTTGCCAATAATTTTTAATAAAATTGTATTATATGTTATCTAGATTGAGGGAAATTCCCACTTTTTGGCTGGTTATGTTGGTGTCCGCCTCATGTGATCTGACTGCGACACACTTTTAGCATATTGGTTGCAATGATTAGTGTTTCAGATGGAATGTATCAAAATGTCGGTGTAATGAGGGAGATAGGATAGTTAGAGGGTAATGCCATTTACACCACTCATTTACTCCATGTAGAAGCTGCATCTTTCGGCATAGTATCATTCAATGAAGACTTCATGTCTCAGGATATCAGTACAGCCTATTTTCGTGTGAAGAACAGTCTTTTTTGACAAAATAATTCTCTCAATACTTGGAAATCACCTGCAAATGTTATCAGAATCGTTGGTGGGAACCTAAGTTGTCATTTAGATGTGCTTTTCACTCTATCTGTGGTTGGACAGGAATTATGGTAAGTTGAAAGGTTATCTCTAAATGGATTTCATATATATTGGCACTGGTTGATGCAGTGTGCTATGGGTTATGTTAATTAAATGTACAAAAATATCTCAACTATAATAATATTGTGCCATTGTGTACTAAGCTGACTGATAGGATAACAAACGAAGGTGGTTGTCACGATTATTGCAAGTACAGTGCAGTGGAGAAGGCAATTACTCGTTTAAGTTTCCTTGTTGTTCCAATTAATGCACTAAATCATTACGCGGTATGATTATACGCATGAGTCGTGGTGATTACTAGAACTGAATCTATTCAGCTTTATTATCATCAATATGAATTTATTCTCCTTACAATTTCCACTGACTGTATACTTAATGCTACAATATTTTTGATCACCAATAGTGGAGATGAATTTCTCCTGAGATTTCCATTTAGACAAAGCAGTACAGATGCTCTATGACGATTGAATTTTCTAGTTTGCATTATATGACATTATTATCCTCATCAACACAACAGGTCTGTGTACTTTAGAATAGTTTAAGTGTTTCACTATGTTGTTAGCACTGTGCATAGCTGTCTAGAGTTGAGGCATGTTCAGCTTATATTTGATGCCTATAGTCTCCTAAATATGAAAATGTGATTTCTGTAGGATTCACAAAACCTTGTGGACTAGACATTACTGAGAATGTGGATTAACTTCTAAGTTATACACTTGCAATACTTCATTTCATGTAAAAGTGTTTAGTGTGAAGTTGATCTGCAAGTAAGCTTGATGAGAGAATGACGCCTCAATAGTATGAATGTTTCGGAGATTGCCTTGAAATTTGCATATAGTCCTCAAATGCAGGAAAACATATGATGTATATTTATGTATACGGCGTCAACATAAATATCAGCTGTAGACTACGAATACATTTATCTCCTTGAGATAATACTTAGTTTTAACAGAATGATTGTATTCATATTGTATGCTAATATGTAGAATTATCTCTTGTTAACTTCATGTTATGCTAGTTCTAACATGTACTTTATTTTTTCCAGGTATACGGAGGTTGTCGAATATGAAATCAGCGGAAACATCATTCGGTCAAACTAACTTTATTACCCTTCATCAGAATTTTCTTTTGTAAATTAATCAAGTGTTTAATATACTCTTGATTACTTCTTCCTGTAGACTTCTTCAATTCCTCGCTATACTCTGTGCTTTTGTAATAAGTGAATTAGGAATAATAAACGCTAAGCTTAGTTAGTGGGATGGAGATTTACTGTAGTATTATGAGAATGTTACTTTAGTCATTAGTAGGATTTCGTGTCTGTTTCTACACAATAGCACATTGTGAAAGCTAAGTGGGATTTAGCAAGTTGAATAATAATTCTGTACTGTTTGATACTCTAAAGTCGCCTTATCTAGCCAGTTGAAAGTCTGTATACTGTTAAACGCCAAGTATGTAGTACAAGTAAATGTAGTAACTTAGGCTTGATATCTACTTCACTAATCTGTTAATATGCAGTGACATCATCAAATAGACTGTTCACTTGACGATCAGCTAAGAAACAATTTTTATTTATTTTAATATGCCGTTGAATCATAGGATGTTATCTAGTATCCATCATTTCTGTGATCAAAAACTGCGGTATTTGCATGTCTACTTTATAGATGTTAAATAACCTACGCCTGTATGCATCTAATTACCTCCAGTATTCCCTATTCATTTGGTGTGTGTAAACTAAACAAGTCTTTCATAAATTCTCCCATAAATGCCAAACTTTCTAGTGTTACAAGCGTTATTAAGACCTGCTTCCTTTGTTTCAAATCAAATGAGGTATATACGAACTAAGGGAAAGTTCCTCTTACTTAATCTTTAACCCTCACTCAGAGCCTTTAACGATCCCAAACAGTTCTCCTATAAACACAGTAGACGTACTTTAGATGCAGCTGCAGTCTTGCTCCACAACATTTTCTCCAGTATAGACAATGGGGCTAAATTCGCTGCACCTTCCTAGAGTACACATCTGCTTTCGACTCACTACCTAGAGATATTCTGTTAGATAAGCTTGCTGAAACTCAAACTGAGTATTGGATTGTTAGATGGCTTCATTCTTATTTATCAGGGAGAAAGCAGTACACTGTAGGTCAGGGGGAAGTCGTCCATTACCAATTGTATTTTTGTTTGATGAACTTATTGTACGAATGCATACGAGAAGAACTTTTTCAAACACGCGGACGATCTAACTACTTCAATGTCTGTTAACTGCCAGCTACACTGTACTAAGATGAACAGCTCTCTATTAGGAGTGGGAAAATGCTCTTAAACTAAATCCTTCGAAATGTCAGACTGTTATTTTCAGTTTCCGATGTAAACGAAAGTTAGTTGAAGGTGTTAATTCCTATGACCGTTGCAAAATTGATAATAGTGATATGGAAATGAAGTCTGACTTTAAGTATCTCGGACTGATTCATCGCAGCGTGTTGGCCCTAAATGTATGCCACATGCAGGCATAATGTTTATGAGCTAGGTATGCAAATCACGGTAGACGCTTGTACGGTACATTCATTATTTATAGAACTAACTCGCACGTAAGAACATGGTTTGATCAGTTATACAACGTTTAATACATTTAGACACAATTAACCTACGATGCTTACTTCTATGACGTTTTTTTTTTTTTTTTTTTTTTTTTTTTTTTTTTTTTTTTTTTTTTTTTTTTTTTTTTTTTTTTTTTTTTTTTTTTTTTTTTTTTTTTTTTTTTTTTTTTTTTTTTTTTTTTTTTTTTTTTTTTTTTTTTTTTTTTTTTTTTTTTTTTTTTTTTTTTTTTTTTTTTTTTTTTTTTTTTTTTTTTTTTTTTTTTTTTTTTTTTTTTTTTTTTTTTTTTTTTTTTTTTTTTTTTTTTTTTTTTTTTTTTTTTTTTTTTTTTTTTTTTTTTTTTTTTTTTTTTTTTTTTTTTTTTTTTTTTTTTTTTTTTTTTTTTTTTTTTTTTTTTTTTTTTTTTTTTTTTTTTTTTTTTTTTTTTTTTTTTTTTTTCACATAACATCTTACTTCGCTACCTAATCGTATAGTCGTATTAACGGATGTTTCGCCGAAGAAAAGAAGACTACTGGTTCAAGGATAATTTATTTAGTTTTTTTTAGGATCGTGAACATATGTGTCTATAGTCACGGAAGAATCACAACTTTGAGGAAACCACCAATCGTAGACTACAACCCGAAAAGTTATTCTTCCTAATTAATGTCTTACCTCTAACTGGGATTGTTTGTACAGTCACCAGATCACCGTATTTTATCCGCTTTGAAAACCGTTTTGCAACCCATCGAATGGATGTTAACACTGGCTCTATTACGGGTAGTCCTAGTTCATTTATTGCGATCTAGTACATCAAGCAATAATAAGCATAAGTAACACTTACCCTCAGGGATTCCAGGTTCTTTCAGTTCCCCCAAAATATACACAAGCACAACAGATTCATACTTTTCATGCGGCTCAACCTTATTTGGCTTAGATTCTCTCACAATATATTTTTTTAAATGATAGCAGACACACGGATGGTATATTCACATTCTCAAAAAGCTTCAAAGCATTTTCAACTTCAACCCAGGTTCTAAATTCTCTGGGTTTAATTTGTACTTCGAAAACCTTGCTAATACCAACTCTGATGGTGCTCTCTTCAACAGATTCACTCGCAGATTGTTGTATGCTGCAAACATGAACGAAAAAGACACTCTTTTTCCAGATTTCTACATGTTATGCAAGTAACTGAACCAACAATAGTAACGGCAACCAACTAATGGACTGGAAACAACTGCTTCTGACAGCCAAACATCTTCATGTGCACAATTTCAAAACCCTCTACACAGTACTAATTCACTAACAGCTGAAAACCAACTAAAACACTGAAAGCCGCATGAATGCAAGGTATGAAAACACTTACACCGAAATGAATGCACTGGCCTGGTAGTGAAAACTTTCGAAACCAAAGAAATAATTCATTTTAACAGCAACGGAAACAAAAAATGAGGTGAAACGCAACATTTGTGAACGATACGCAACAAGATAAGTCGTGTATAACGGCAGGATAAACGGAACAACAAACGCGTCAACGAACAGCTACGGAACCGCGATCCAACATGGCCGACTAAAATGGACGAAAATGACCTTCGAGCGTCTCACTCCACCAATGACCTTGATAAGTGACGGATAATTTCAGCCAGATGGGCTGGACTTATTCGTCACGTACTCTAGAAGTTACGTTTGGAATTTTTTTTGCCAATAATTTTTAATAAAATTGTATTATATGTTATCTAGATTGAGGGAAATTCCCACTTTTTGGCTGGTTATGTTGGTGTCCGCCTCATGTGATCTGACTGCGACACACTTTTAGCATATTGGTTGCAATGATTAGTGTTTCAGATGGAATGTATCAAAATGTCGGTGTAATGAGGGAGATAGGATAGTTAGAGGGTAATGCCATTTACACCACTCATTTACTCCATGTAGAAGCTGCATCTTTCGGCATAGTATCATTCAATGAAGACTTCATGTCTCAGGATATCAGTACAGCCTATTTTCGTGTGAAGAACAGTCTTTTTTGACAAAATAATTCTCTCAATACTTGGAAATCACCTGCAAATGTTATCAGAATCGTTGGTGGGAACCTAAGTTGTCATTTAGATGTGCTTTTCACTCTATCTGTGGTTGGACAGGAATTATGGTAAGTTGAAAGGTTATCTCTAAATGGATTTCATATATATTGGCACTGGTTGATGCAGTGTGCTATGGGTTATGTTAATTAAATGTACAAAAATATCTCAACTATAATAATATTGTGCCATTGTGTACTAAGCTGACTGATAGGATAACAAACGAAGGTGGTTGTCACGATTATTGCAAGTACAGTGCAGTGGAGAAGGCAATTACTCGTTTAAGTTTCCTTGTTGTTCCAATTAATGCACTAAATCATTACGCGGTATGATTATACGCATGAGTCGTGGTGATTACTAGAACTGAATCTATTCAGCTTTATTATCATCAATATGAATTTATTCTCCTTTACAATTTCCACTGACTGTATACTTAATGCTACAATATTTTTGATCACCAATAGTGGAGATGAATTTCTCCTGAGATTTCCATTTAGACAAAGCAGTACAGATGCTCTATGACGATTGAATTTTCTAGTTTGCATTATATGACATTATTATCCTCATC
The DNA here is from genome assembly GCA_944472135.2 of Trichobilharzia regenti. Lineage (NCBI taxonomy): Eukaryota > Metazoa > Platyhelminthes > Trematoda > Strigeidida > Schistosomatidae > Trichobilharzia > Trichobilharzia regenti. The sequence continues at coordinate 23,586,860 of OX235265.1, read as the reverse complement.
AACACAACAGGTCTGTGTACTTTAGAATAGTTTAAGTGTTTCACTATGTTGTTAGCACTGTGCATAGCTGTCTAGAGTTGAGGCATGTTCAGCTTATATTTGATGCCTATAGTCTCCTAAATATGAAAATGTGATTTCTGTAGGATTCACAAAACCTTGTGGACTAGACATTACTGAGAATGTGGATTAACTTCTAAGTTATACACTTGCAATACTTCATTTCATGTAAAAGTGTTTAGTGTGAAGTTGATCTGCAAGTAAGCTTGATGAGAGAATGACGCCTCAATAGTATGAATGTTTCGGAGATTGCCTTGAAATTTGCATATAGTCCTCAAATGCAGGAAAACATATGATGTATATTTATGTATACGGCGTCAACATAAATATCAGCTGTAGACTACGAATACATTTATCTCCTTGAGATAATACTTAGTTTTAACAGAATGATTGTATTCATATTGTATGCTAATATGTAGAATTATCTCTTGTTAACTTCATGTTATGCTAGTTCTAACATGTACTTTATTTTTTCCAGGTATACGGAGGTTGTCGAATATGAAATCAGCGGAAACATCATTCGGTCAAACTAACTTTATTACCCTTCATCAGAATTTTCTTTTGTAAATTAATCAAGTGTTTAATATACTCTTGATTACTTCTTCCTGTAGACTTCTTCAATTCCTCGCTATACTCTGTGCTTTTGTAATAAGTGAATTAGGAATAATAAACGCTAAGCTTAGTTAGTGGGATGGAGATTTACTGTAGTATTATGAGAATGTTACTTTAGTCATTAGTAGGATTTCGTGTCTGTTTCTACACAATAGCACATTGTGAAAGCTAAGTGGGATTTAGCAAGTTGAATAATAATTCTGTACTGTTTGATACTCTAAAGTCGCCTTATCTAGCCAGTTGAAAGTCTGTATACTGTTAAACGCCAAGTATGTAGTACAAGTAAATGTAGTAACTTAGGCTTGATATCTACTTCACTAATCTGTTAATATGCAGTGACATCATCAAATAGACTGTTCACTTGACGATCAGCTAAGAAACAATTTTTATTTATTTTAATATGCCGTTGAATCATAGGATGTTATCTAGTATCCATCATTTCTGTGATCAAAAACTGCGGTATTTGCATGTCTACTTTATAGATGTTAAATAACCTACGCCTGTATGCATCTAATTACCTCCAGTATTCCCTATTCATTTGGTGTGTGTAAACTAAACAAGTCTTTCATAAATTCTCCCATAAATGCCAAACTTTCTAGTGTTACAAGCGTTATTAAGACCTGCTTCCTTTGTTTCAAATCAAATGAGGTATATACGAACTAAGGGAAAGTTCCTCTTACTTAATCTTTAACCCTCACTCAGAGCCTTTAACGATCCCAAACAGTTCTCCTATAAACACAGTAGACGTACTTTAGATGCAGCTGCAGTCTTGCTCCACAACATTTTCTCCAGTATAGACAATGGGGCTAAATTCGCTGCACCTTCCTAGAGTACACATCTGCTTTCGACTCACTACCTAGAGATATTCTGTTAGATAAGCTTGCTGAAACTCAAACTGAGTATTGGATTGTTAGATGGCTTCATTCTTATTTATCAGGGAGAAAGCAGTACACTGTAGGTCAGGGGGAAGTCGTCCATTACCAATTGTATTTTTGTTTGATGAACTTATTGTACGAATGCATACGAGAAGAACTTTTTCAAACACGCGGACGATCTAACTACTTCAATGTCTGTTAACTGCCAGCTACACTGTACTAAGATGAACAGCTCTCTATTAGGAGTGGGAAAATGCTCTTAAACTAAATCCTTCGAAATGTCAGACTGTTATTTTCAGTTTCCGATGTAAACGAAAGTTAGTTGAAGGTGTTAATTCCTATGACCGTTGCAAAATTGATAATAGTGATATGGAAATGAAGTCTGACTTTAAGTATCTCGGACTGATTCATCGCAGCGTGTTGGCCCTAAATGTATGCCACATGCAGGCATAATGTTTATGAGCTAGGTATGCAAATCACGGTAGACGCTTGTACGGTACATTCATTATTTATAGAACTAACTCGCACGTAAGAACTATGGTTTGATCAGTTATACAACGTTTAATACATTTAGACACAATTAACCTACGATGCTTACTTCTATGACGCATTACCTAAAACTACATTAATATAGTTTCCGCTGAAGTTATCTCCTATAGTTACCACCTTAGTGGGCAACTTAGCGTTATCTTGAATAACGAAAATTCCGAGAACTTTCTTGGTAAAAAGATCGTCCCTTACTCGAAAAAATTAAATATACCCTAGTCTCCAAAAACGTTCAGAGGTATTCATCCTATCACCGCAAACGACTCACTATTTGCAGCATTTAAAAAGTAAAAATAAATTTACCGATGGCAGCGTGCTTATGATTTCTAGATATCATAATGTACCATGAGGAAACGCTATCTCCATGCGGTTATAAGTCAGATGTGCGAAATTAGTCAAAACACAACAACCACGATTCTCAGTTTTTTCACATAACATCTTACTTCGCTACCTAATCGTATAGTCGTATTAACGGATGTTTCGCCGAAGAAAAGAAGACTACTGGTTCAAGGATAATTTATTTAGTTTTTTTTAGGATCGTGAACATATGTGTCTATAGTCACGGAAGAATCACAACTTTGAGGAAACCACCAATCGTAGACTACAACCCGAAAAGTTATTCTTCCTAATTAATGTCTTACCTCTAACTGGGATTGTTTGTACAGTCACCAGATCACCGTATTTTATCCGCTTTGAAAACCGTTTTGCAACCCATCGAATGGATGTTAACACTGGCTCTATTACGGGTAGTCCTAGTTCATTTATTGCGATCTAGTACATCAAGCAATAATAAGCATAAGTAACACTTACCCTCAGGGATTCCAGGTTCTTTCAGTTCCCCCAAAATATACACAAGCACAACAGATTCATACTTTTCATGCGGCTCAACCTTATTTGGCTTAGATTCTCTCACAATATATTTTTTTAAATGATAGCAGACACACGGATGGTATATTCACATTCTCAAAAAGCTTCAAAGCATTTTCAACTTCAACCCAGGTTCTAAATTCTCTGGGTTTAATTTGTACTTCGAAAACCTTGCTAATACCAACTCTGATGGTGCTCTCTTCAACAGATTCACTCGCAGATTGTTGTATGCTGCAAACATGAACGAAAAAGACACTCTTTTTCCAGATTTCTACATGTTATGCAAGTAACTGAACCAACAATAGTAACGGCAACCAACTAATGGACTGGAAACAACTGCTTCTGACAGCCAAACATCTTCATGTGCACAATTTCAAAACCCTCTACACAGTACTAATTCACTAACAGCTGAAAACCAACTAAAACACTGAAAGCCGCATGAATGCAAGGTATGAAAACACTTACACCGAAATGAATGCACTGGCCTGGTAGTGAAAACTTTCGAAACCAAAGAAATAATTCATTTTAACAGCAACGGAAACAAAAAATGAGGTGAAACGCAACATTTGTGAACGATACGCAACAAGATAAGTCGTGTATAACGGCAGGATAAACGGAACAACAAACGCGTCAACGAACAGCTACGGAACCGCGATCCAACATGGCCGACTAAAATGGACGAAAATGACCTTCGAGCGTCTCACTCCACCAATGACCTTGATAAGTGACGGATAATTTCAGCCAGATGGGCTGGACTTATTCGTCACGTACTCTAGAAGTTACGTTTGGAATTTTTTTTGCCAATAATTTTTAATAAAATTGTATTATATGTTATCTAGATTGAGGGAAATTCCCACTTTTTGGCTGGTTATGTTGGTGTCCGCCTCATGTGATCTGACTGCGACACACTTTTAGCATATTGGTTGCAATGATTAGTGTTTCAGATGGAATGTATCAAAATGTCGGTGTAATGAGGGAGATAGGATAGTTAGAGGGTAATGCCATTTACACCACTCATTTACTCCATGTAGAAGCTGCATCTTTCGGCATAGTATCATTCAATGAAGACTTCATGTCTCAGGATATCAGTACAGCCTATTTTCGTGTGAAGAACAGTCTTTTTTGACAAAATAATTCTCTCAATACTTGGAAATCACCTGCAAATGTTATCAGAATCGTTGGTGGGAACCTAAGTTGTCATTTAGATGTGCTTTTCACTCTATCTGTGGTTGGACAGGAATTATGGTAAGTTGAAAGGTTATCTCTAAATGGATTTCATATATATTGGCACTGGTTGATGCAGTGTGCTATGGGTTATGTTAATTAAATGTACAAAAATATCTCAACTATAATAATATTGTGCCATTGTGTACTAAGCTGACTGATAGGATAACAAACGAAGGTGGTTGTCACGATTATTGCAAGTACAGTGCAGTGGAGAAGGCAATTACTCGTTTAAGTTTCCTTGTTGTTCCAATTAATGCACTAAATCATTACGCGGTATGATTATACGCATGAGTCGTGGTGATTACTAGAACTGAATCTATTCAGCTTTATTATCATCAATATGAATTTATTCTCCTTTACAATTTCCACTGACTGTATACTTAATGCTACAATATTTTTGATCACCAATAGTGGAGATGAATTTCTCCTGAGATTTCCATTTAGACAAAGCAGTACAGATGCTCTATGACGATTGAATTTTCTAGTTTGCATTATATGACATTATTATCCTCATCAACACAACAGGTCTGTGTACTTTAGAATAGTTTAAGTGTTTCACTATGTTGTTAGCACTGTGCATAGCTGTCTAGAGTTGAGGCATGTTCAGCTTATATTTGATGCCTATAGTCTCCTAAATATGAAAATGTGATTTCTGTAGGATTCACAAAACCTTGTGGACTAGACATTACTGAGATTGTGGATTAACTTCTAAGTTATACACTTGCAATACTTCATTTCATGTAAAAGTGTTTAGTGTGAAGTTGATCTGCAAGTAAGCTTGATGAGAGAATGACGCCTCAATAGTATGAATGTTTCGGAGATTGCCTTGAAATTTGCATATAGTCCTCAAATGCAGGAAAACATATGATGTATATTTATGTATACGGCGTCAACATAAATATCAGCTGTAGACTACAAATACATTTATCTCCTTGAGATAATACTTAGTTTTAACAGAATGATTGTATTCATATTGTATGCTAATATGTAGAATTATCTCTTGTTAACTTCATGTTATGCTAGTTCTAACATGTACTTTATTTTTTCCAGGTATACGGAGGTTGTCGAATATGAAATCAGCGGAAACATCATTCGGTCAAACTAACTTTATTACCCTTCATCAGAATTTTCTTTTGTAAATTAATCAAGTGTTTAATATACTCTTGATTACTTCTTCCTGTAGACTTCTTCAATTCCTCGCTATACTCTGTGCTTTTGTAATAAGTGAATTAGGAATAATAAACGCTAAGCTTAGTTAGTGGGATGGAGATTTACTGTAGTATTATGAGAATGTTACTTTAGTCATTAGTAGGATTTCGTGTCTGTTTCTACACAATAGCACATTGTAAAAGCTAAGTGGGATTTAGCAAGTTGAATAATAATTCTGTACTGTTTGATACTCTAAAGTCGCCTTATCTAGCCAGTTGAAAGTCTGTATACTGTTAAACGCCAAGTATGTAGTACAAGTAAATGTAGTAACTTAGGCTTGATATCTACTTCACTAATCTGTTAATATGCAGTGACATCATCAAATAGACTGTTCACTTGACGATCAGCTAAGAAACAATTTTTATTTATTTTAATATGCCGTTGAATCATAGGATGTTATCTAGTATCCATCATTTCTGTGATCAAAAACTGCGGTATTTGCATGTCTACTTTATAGATGTTAAATAACCTACGCCTGTATGCATCTAATTACCTCCAGTATTCCCTATTCATTTGGTGTGTGTAAACTAAACAAGTCTTTCATAAATTCTCCCATAAATGCCAAACTTTCTAGTGTTACAAGCGTTAATAAGACCTGCTTCCTTTGTTTCAAATCAAATGAGGTATATACGAACTAAGGGAAAGTTACTCTTACTTAATCTTTAACCCTCACTCAGAGCCTTTAACGATCCCAAACAGTTCTCCTATAAACACAGTAGACGTACTTTAGATGCAGCTGCAGTCTTGCTTCACAACATTTTCTCCAGTATAGACAATGGGGCTAAATTCGCTGCACCTTCCTAGAGTACACATCTGCTTTCGACTCACTACCTAGAGATATTCTGTTAGATAAGCTTGCTGAAACTCAAACTGAGTATTGGATTGTTAGATGGCTTCATTCTTATTTATCAGGGAGAAAGCAGTACACTGTAGGTCAGGGGGAAGTCGTCCATTACCAATTGTATTTTTGTTTGATGAACTTATTGTACGAATGCATACGAGAAGAACTTTTTCAAACACGCGGACGATCTAACTACTTCAATGTCTGTTAACTGCCAGCTACACTGTACTAAGATGAACAGCTCTCTATTAGGAGTGGGAAAATGCTCTTAAACTAAATCCTTCGAAATGTCAGACTGTTATTTTCAGTTTCCGATGTAAACGAAAGTTAGTTGAAGGTGTTAATTCCTATGACCGTTGCAAAATTGATAATAGTGATATGGAAATGAAGTCTGACTTTAAGTATCTCGGACTGATTCATCGCAGCGTGTTGGCCCTAAATGTATGCCACATGCAGGCATAATGTTTATGAGCTAGGTATGCAAATCACGGTAGACGCTTGTACGGTACATTCATTATTTATAGAACTAACTCGCACGTAAGAACTATGGTTTGATCAGTTATACAACGTTTAATACATTTAGACACAATTAACCTACGATGCTTACTTCTATGACGCATTACCTAAAACTACATTAATATAGTTTCCGCTGAAGGTTATCTCCTATAGTTACCACCTTAGTGGGCAACTTAGCGTTATCTTTGAATAACGAAAATTCCGAGAACTTTCTTGGTAAAAAGATCGTCCCTTACTCGAAAAAATTAAATATACCCTAGTCTCCAAAAAAACGTTCAGAGGTATTCATCCTATCACCGCAAACGACTCACTATTTGCAGCCATTTAAAAAGTAAAAATAAATTTACCGATGGCAGCGTGCTTATGATTTCTAGATATCATAATGTACCATGAGGAAAACGCTATCTCCATGCGGTTATAAGTCAGATGTGCGAAATTAGTCAGAAACACAACAACCACGAATCTCAGTCACATAACATCTTACTTCGCTACCTAATCGTATAGTCGTATTAACGGATGTTTCGCCGAAGAAAAGAAGACTACTGGTTCAAGGATAATTTATTTAGTTTTTTTTAAGATCGTGAACATATGTGTCTATAGTCACGGAAGAATCACAACTTCGAGGAAACCACCAATCGTAGACTACAACCCGAAACGTTATTCTTCCTAATTAATGTCTTACCTCTAACTGGGATTGTTTGTACAGTCACCAGATCACCGTATTTTATCCGCTTTGAAAACCGTTTTGCAACCCATCGAATGGATGTTAACACTGGCTCTATTACGGGTAGTCCTAGTTCATTTATTGCGATCTAGTACATCAAGCAATAATAAGCATAAGTAACACTTACCCTCAAGGATTCCAGGTTCTTTCAGTTCCCCCAAAATATACACAAGCACAACAGATTCATACTTTTCATGCGGCTCAACCTTATTTGGCTTAGATTCTCTCACAATATATTTTTTTAAATGATAGCAGACACACGGATGGTATATTCACATTCTCAAAAAGCTTCAAAGCATTTTCAACTTCAACCCAGGTTCTAAATTCTCTGGGTTTAATTTGTACTTCGAAAACCTTGCTAATACCAACTCTGATGGTGCTCTCTTCAACAGATTCACTCGCAGATTGTTGTATGCTGCAAACATGAACGAAAAAGACACTCTTTTTCCAGATTTCTACATGTTATGCAAGTAACTGAACCAACAATAGTAACGGCAACCAACTAATGGACTGGAAACAACTGCTTCTGACAGCCAAACATCTTCATGTGCACAATTTCAAAACCCTCTACACAGTACTAATTCACTAACAGCTGAAAACCAACTAAAACACTGAAAGCCGCATGAATGCAAGGTATGAAAACACTTACACCGAAATGAATGCACTGGCCTGGTAGTGAAAACTTTCGAAACCAAAGAAATAATTCATTTTAACAGCAACGGAAACAAAAAATGAGGTGAAACGCAACATTTGTGAACGATACGCAACAAGATAAGTCGTGTATAACGGCAGGATAAACGGAACAACAAACGCGTCAACGAACAGCTACGGAACCGCGATCCAACATGGCCGACTAAAATGGACGAAAATGACCTTCGAGCGTCTCACTCCACCAATGACCTTGATAAGTGACGGATAATTTCAGCCAGATGGGCTGGACTTATTCGTCACGTACTCTAGAAGTTACGTTTGGAATTTTTTTTGCCAATAATTTTTAATAAAATTGTATTATATGTTATCTAGATTGAGGGAAATTCCCACTTTTTGGCTGGTTATGTTGGTGTCCGCCTCATGTGATCTGACTGCGACACACTTTTAGCATATTGGTTGCAATGATTAGTGTTTCAGATGGAATGTATCAAAATGTCGGTGTAATGAGGGAGATAGGATAGTTAGAGGGTAATGCCATTTACACCACTCATTTACTCCATGTAGAAGCTGCATCTTTCGGCATAGTATCATTCAATGAAGACTTCATGTCTCAGGATATCAGTACAGCCTATTTTCGTGTGAAGAACAGTCTTTTTTGACAAAATAATTCTCTCAATACTTGGAAATCACCTGCAAATGTTATCAGAATCGTTGGTGGGAACCTAAGTTGTCATTTAGATGTGCTTTTCACTCTATCTGTGGTTGGACAGGAATTATGGTAAGTTGAAAGGTTATCTCTAAATGGATTTCATATATATTGGCACTGGTTGATGCAGTGTGCTATGGGTTATGTTAATTAAATGTACAAAAATATCTCAACTATAATAATATTGTGCCATTGTGTACTAAGCTGACTGATAGGATAACAAACGAAGGTGGTTGTCACGATTATTGCAAGTACAGTGCAGTGGAGAAGGCAATTACTCGTTTAAGTTTCCTTGTTGTTCCAATTAATGCACTAAATCATTACGCGGTATGATTATACGCATGAGTCGTGGTGATTACTAGAACTGAATCTATTCAGCTTTATTATCATCAATATGAATTTATTCTCCTTTACAATTTCCACTGACTGTATACTTAATGCTACAATATTTTTGATCACCAATAGTGGAGATGAATTTCTCCTGAGATTTCCATTTAGACAAAGCAGTACAGATGCTCTATGACGATTGAATTTTCTAGTTTGCATTATATGACATTATTATCCTCATCAACACAACAGGTCTGTGTACTTTAGAATAGTTTAAGTGTTTCACTATGTTGTTAGCACTGTGCATAGCTGTCTAGAGTTGAGGCATGTTCAGCTTATATTTGATGCCTATAGTCTCCTAAATATGAAAATGTGATTTCTGTAGGATTCACAAAACCTTGTGGACTAGACATTACTGAGATTGTGGATTAACTTCTAAGTTATACACTTGCAATACTTCATTTCATGTAAAAGTGTTTAGTGTGAAGTTGATCTGCAAGTAAGCTTGATGAGAGAATGACGCCTCAATAGTATGAATGTTTCGGAGATTGCCTTGAAATTTGCATATAGTCCTCAAATGCAGGAAAACATATGATGTATATTTATGTATACGGCGTCAACATAAATATCAGCTGTAGACTACGAATACATTTATCTCCTTGAGATAATACTTAGTTTTAACAGAATGATTGTATTCATATTGTATGCTAATATGTAGAATTATCTCTTGTTAACTTCATGTTATGCTAGTTCTAACATGTACTTTATTTTTTCCAGGTATACGGAGGTTGTCGAATATGAAATCAGCGGAAACATCATTCGGTCAAACTAACTTTATTACCCTTCATCAGAATTTTCTTTTGTAAATTAATCAAGTGTTTAATATACTCTTGATTACTTCTTCCTGTAGACTTCTTCAATTCCTCGGTATACTCTGTGCTTTTGTAATAAGTGAATTAGGAATAATAAACGCTAAGCTTAGTTAGTGGGATGGAGATTTACTGTAGTATTATGAGAATGTTACTTTAGTCATTAGTAGGATTTCGTGTCTGTTTCTACACAATAGCACATTGTGAAAGCTAAGTGGGATTTAGCAAGTTGAATAATAATTCTGTACTGTTTGATACTCTAAAGTCGCCTTATCTAGCCAGTTGAAAGTCTGTATACTGTTAAACGCCAAGTATGTAGTACAAGTAAATGTAGTAACTTAGGCTTGATATCTACTTCACTAATCTGTTAATATGCAGTGACATCATCAAATAGACTGTTCACTTGACGATCAGCTAAGAAACAATTTTTATTTATTTTAATATGCCGTTGAATCATAGGATGTTATCTAGTATCCATCATTTCTGTGATCAAAAACTGCGGTATTTGCATGTCTACTTTATAGATGTTAAATAACCTACGCCTGTATGCATCTAATTACCTCCAGTATTCCCTATTCATTTGGTGTGTGTAAACTAAACAAGTCTTTCATAAATTCTCCCATAAATGCCAAACTTTCTAGTGTTACAAGCGTTATTAAGACCTGCTTCCTTTGTTTCAAATCAAATGAGGTATATACGAACTAAGGGAAAGTTCCTCTTACTTAATCTTTAACCCTCACTCAGAGCCTTTAACGATCCCAAACAGTTCTCCTATAAACACAGTAGACGTACTTTAGATGCAGCTGCAGTCTTGCTCCACAACATTTTCTCCAGTATAGACAATGGGGCTAAATTCGCTGCACCTTCCTAGAGTACACATCTGCTTTCGACTCACTACCTAGAGATATTCTGTTAGATAAGCTTGCTGAAACTCAAACTGAGTATTGGATTGTTAGATGGCTTCATTCTTATTTATCAGGGAGAAAGCAGTACACTGTAGGTCAGGGGGAAGTCGTCCATTACCAATTGTATTTTTGTTTGATGAACTTATTGTACGAATGCATACGAGAAGAACTTTTTCAAACACGCGGACGATCTAACTACTTCAATGTCTGTTAACTGCCAGCTACACTGTACTAAGATGAACAGCTCTCTATTAGGAGTGGGAAAATGCTCTTAAACTAAATCCTTCGAAATGTCAGACTGTTATTTTCAGTTTCCGATGTAAACGAAAGTTAGTTGAAGGTGTTAATTCCTATGACCGTTGCAAAATTGATAATAGTGATATGGAAATGAAGTCTGACTTTAAGTATCTCGGACTGATTCATCGCAGCGTGTTGGCCCTAAATGTATGCCACATGCAGGCATAATGTTTATGAGCTAGGTATGCAAATCACGGTAGACGCTTGTACGGTACATTCATTATTTATAGAACTAACTCGCACGTAAGAACTATGGTTTGATCAGTTATACAACGTTTAATACATTTAGACACAATTAACCTACGATGCTTACTTCTATGACGCATTACCTAAAACTACATTAATATAGTTTCCGCTGAAGGTTATCTCCTATAGTTACCACCTTAGTGGGCAACTTAGCGTTATCTTTGAATAACGAAAATTCCGAGAACTTTCTTGGTAAAAAGATCGTCCCTTACTCGAAAAAATTAAATATACCCTAGTCTCCAAAAAAACGTTCAGAGGTATTCATCCTATCACCGCAAACGACTCACTATTTGCAGCCATTTAAAAAGTAAAAATAATTTACCGATGGCAGCGTGCTTATGATTTCTAGATATCATAATGTACCATGAGGAAAACGCTATCTCCATGCGGTTATAAGTCAGATGTGCGAAATTAGTCAGAAACACAACAACCACGAATCTCAGCACATAACATCTTACTTCGCTACCTAATCGTATAGTCGTATTAACGGATGTTTCGCCGAAGAAAAGAAGACTACTGGTTCAAGGATAATTTATTTAGTTTTTTTTAGGATCGTGAACATATGTGTCTATAGTCACGGAAGAATCACAACTTTGAGGAAACCACCAATCGTAGACTACAACCCGAAAAGTTATTCTTCCTAATTAATGTCTTACCTCTAACTGGGATTGTTTGTACAGTCACCAGATCACCGTATTTTATCCGCTTTGAAAACCGTTTTGCAACCCATCGAATGGATGTTAACACTGGCTCTATTACGGGTAGTCCTAGTTCATTTATTGCGATCTAGTACATCAAGCAATAATAAGCATAAGTAACACTTACCCTCAGGGATTCCAGGTTCTTTCAGTTCCCCCAAAATATACACAAGCACAACAGATTCATACTTTTCATGCGGCTCAACCTTATTTGGCTTAGATTCTCTCACAATATATTTTTTTAAATGATAGCAGACACACGGATGGTATATTCACATTCTCAAAAAGCTTCAAAGCATTTTCAACTTCAACCCAGGTTCTAAATTCTCTGGGTTTAATTTGTACTTCGAAAACCTTGCTAATACCAACTCTGATGGTGCTCTCTTCAACAGATTCACTCGCAGATTGTTGTATGCTGCAAACATGAACGAAAAAGACACTCTTTTTCCAGATTTCTACATGTTATGCAAGTAACTGAACCAACAATAGTAACGGCAACCAACTAATGGACTGGAAACAACTGCTTCTGACAGCCAAACATCTTCATGTGCACAATTTCAAAACCCTCTACACAGTACTAATTCACTAACAGCTGAAAACCAACTAAAACACTGAAAGCCGCATGAATGCAAGGTATGAAAACACTTACACCGAAATGAATGCACTGGCCTGGTAGTGAAAACTTTCGAAACCAAAGAAATAATTCATTTTAACAGCAACGGAAACAAAAAATGAGGTGAAACGCAACATTTGTGAACGATACGCAACAAGATAAGTCGTGTATAACGGCAGGATAAACGGAACAACAAACGCGTCAACGAACAGCTACGGAACCGCGATCCAACATGGCCGACTAAAATGGACGAAAATGACCTTCGAGCGTCTCACTCCACCAATGACCTTGATAAGTGACGGATAATTTCAGCCAGATGGGCTGGACTTATTCGTCACGTACTCTAGAAGTTACGTTTGGAATTTTTTTTGCCAATAATTTTTAATAAAATTGTATTATATGTTATCTAGATTGAGGGAAATTCCCACTTTTTGGCTGGTTATGTTGGTGTCCGCCTCATGTGATCTGACTGCGACACACTTTTAGCATATTGGTTGCAATGATTAGTGTTTCAGATGGAATGTATCAAAATGTCGGTGTAATGAGGGAGATAGGATAGTTAGAGGGTAATGCCATTTACACCACTCATTTACTCCATGTAGAAGCTGCATCTTTCGGCATAGTATCATTCAATGAAGACTTCATGTCTCAGGATATCAGTACAGCCTATTTTCGTGTGAAGAACAGTCTTTTTTGACAAAATAATTCTCTCAATACTTGGAAATCACCTGCAAATGTTATCAGAATCGTTGGTGGGAACCTAAGTTGTCATTTAGATGTGCTTTTCACTCTATCTGTGGTTGGACAGGAATTATGGTAAGTTGAAAGGTTATCTCTAAATGGATTTCATATATATTGGCACTGGTTGATGCAGTGTGCTATGGGTTATGTTAATTAAATGTACAAAAATATCTCAACTATAATAATATTGTGCCATTGTGTACTAAGCTGACTGATAGGATAACAAACGAAGGTGGTTGTCACGATTATTGCAAGTACAGTGCAGTGGAGAAGGCAATTACTCGTTTAAGTTTCCTTGTTGTTCCAATTAATGCACTAAATCATTACGCGGTATGATTATACGCATGAGTCGTGGTGATTACTAGAACTGAATCTATTCAGCTTTATTATCATCAATATGAATTTATTCTCCTTTACAATTTCCACTGACTGTATACTTAATGCTACAATATTTTTGATCACCAATAGTGGAGATGAATTTCTCCTGAGATTTCCATTTAGACAAAGCAGTACAGATGCTCTATGACGATTGAATTTTCTAGTTTGCATTATATGACATTATTATCCTCATCAACACAACAGGTCTGTGTACTTTAGAATAGTTTAAGTGTTTCACTATGTTGTTAGCACTGTGCATAGCTGTCTAGAGTTGAGGCATGTTCAGCTTATATTTGATGCCTATAGTCTCCTAAATATGAAAATGTGATTTCTGTAGGATTCACAAAACCTTGTGGACTAGACATTACTGAGATTGTGGATTAACTTCTAAGTTATACACTTGCAATACTTCATTTCATGTAAAAGTGTTTAGTGTGAAGTTGATCTGCAAGTAAGCTTGATGAGAGAATGACGCCTCAATAGTATGAATGTTTCGGAGATTGCCTTGAAATTTGCATATAGTCCTCAAATGCAGGAAAACATATGATGTATATTTATGTATACGGCGTCAACATAAATATCAGCTGTAGACTACGAATACATTTATCTCCTTGAGATAATACTTAGTTTTAACAGAATGATTGTATTCATATTGTATGCTAATATGTAGAATTATCTCTTGTTAACTTCATGTTATGCTAGTTCTAACATGTACTTTATTTTTTCCAGGTATACGGAGGTTGTCGAATATGAAATCAGCGGAAACATCATTCGGTCAAACTAACTTTATTACCCTTCATCAGAATTTTCTTTTGTAAATTAATCAAGTGTTTAATATACTCTTGATTACTTCTTCCTGTAGACTTCTTCAATTCCTCGCTATACTCTGTGCTTTTGTAATAAGTGAATTAGGAATAATAAACGCTAAGCTTAGTTAGTGGGATGGAGATTTACTGTAGTATTATGAGAATGTTACTTTAGTCATTAGTAGGATTTCGTGTCTGTTTCTACACAATAGCACATTGTAAAAGCTAAGTGGGATTTAGCAAGTTGAATAATAATTCTGTACTGTTTGATACTCTAAAGTCGCCTTATCTAGCCAGTTGAAAGTCTGTATACTGTTAAACGCCAAGTATGTAGTACAAGTAAATGTAGTAACTTAGGCTTGATATCTACTTCACTAATCTGTTAATATGCAGTGACATCATCAAATAGACTGTTCACTTGACGATCAGCTAAGAAACAATTTTTATTTATTTTAATATGCCGTTGAATCATAGGATGTTATCTAGTATCCATCATTTCTGTGATCAAAAACTGCGGTATTTGCATGTCTACTTTATAGATGTTAAATAACCTACGCCTGTATGCATCTAATTACCTCCAGTATTCCCTATTCATTTGGTGTGTGTAAACTAAACAAGTCTTTCATAAATTCTCCCATAAATGCCAAACTTTCTAGTGTTACAAGCGTTATTAAGACCTGCTTCCTTTGTTTCAAATCAAATGAGGTATATACGAACTAAGGGAAAGTTCCTCTTACTTAATCTTTAACCCTCACTCAGAGCCTTTAACGATCCCAAACAGTTCTCCTATAAACACAGTAGACGTACTTTAGATGCAGCTGCAGTCTTGCTCCACAACATTTTCTCCAGTATAGACAATGGGGCTAAATTCGCTGCACCTTCCTAGAGTACACATCTGCTTTCGACTCACTACCTAGAGATATTCTGTTAGATAAGCTTGCTGAAACTCAAACTGAGTATTGGATTGTTAGATGGCTTCATTCTTATTTATCAGGGAGAAAGCAGTACACTGTAGGTCAGGGGGAAGTCGTCCATTACCAATTGTATTTTTGTTTGATGAACTTATTGTACGAATGCATACGAGAAGAACTTTTTCAAACACGCGGACGATCTAACTACTTCAATGTCTGTTAACTGCCAGCTACACTGTACTAAGATGAACAGCTCTCTATTAGGAGTGGGAAAATGCTCTTAAACTAAATCCTTCGAAATGTCAGACTGTTATTTTCAGTTTCCGATGTAAACGAAAGTTAGTTGAAGGTGTTAATTCCTATGACCGTTGCAAAATTGATAATAGTGATATGGAAATGAAGTCTGACTTTAAGTATCTCGGACTGATTCATCGCAGCGTGTTGGCCCTAAATGTATGCCACATGCAGGCATAATGTTTATGAGCTAGGTATGCAAATCACGGTAGACGCTTGTACGGTACATTCATTATTTATAGAACTAACTCGCACGTAAGAACTATGGTTTGATCAGTTATACAACGTTTAATACATTTAGACACAATTAACCTACGATGCTTACTTCTATGACGCATTACCTAAAACTACATTAATATAGTTTCCGCTGAAGGTTATCTCCTATAGTTACCACCTTAGTGGGCAACTTAGCGTTATCTTTGAATAACGAAAATTCCGAGAACTTTCTTGGTAAAAAGATCGTCCCTTACTCGAAAAAATTAAATATACCCTAGTCTCCAAAAAAACGTTCAGAGGTATTCATCCTATCACCGCAAACGACTCACTATTTGCAGCCATTTAAAAAGTAAAAATAAATTTACCGATGGCAGCGTGCTTATGATTTCTAGATATCATAATGTACCATGAGGAAAACGCTATCTCCATGCGGTTATAAGTCAGATGTGCGAAATTAGTCAGAAACACAACAACCACGATTCTCAGTCACATAACATCTTACTTCGCTACCTAATCGTATAGTCGTATTAACGGATGTTTCGCCGAAGAAAAGAAGACTACTGGTTCAAGGATAATTTATTTAGTTTTTTTTAAGATCGTGAACATATGTGTCTATAGTCACGGAAGAATCACAACTTCGAGGAAACCACCAATCGTAGACTACAACCCGAAACGTTATTCTTCCTAATTAATGTCTTACCTTTAACTGGGATTGTTTGTACACTCACCAGATCACCGTATTTTATCCGCTTTGAAAACCGTTTTGCAACCCATCGAATGGATGTTAACACTGGCTCTATTACGGGTAGTCCTAGTTCATTTATTGCGATCTAGTACATCAAGCAATAATAAGCATAAGTAACACTTACCCTCAAGGATTCCAGGTTCTTTCAGTTCCCCCAAAATATACACAAGCACAACAGATTCATACTTTTCATGCGGCTCAACCTTATTTGGCTTAGATTCTCTCACAATATATTTTTTTAAATGATAGCAGACACACGGATGGTATATTCACATTCTCAAAAAGCTTCAAAGCATTTTCAACTTCAACCCAGGTTCTAAATTCTCTGGGTTTAATTTGTACTTCGAAAACCTTGCTAATACCAACTCTGATGGTGCTCTCTTCAACAGATTCACTCGCAGATTGTTGTATGCTGCAAACATGAACGAAAAAGACACTCTTTTTCCAGATTTCTACATGTTATGCAAGTAACTGAACCAACAATAGTAACGGCAACCAACTAATGGACTGGAAACAACTGCTTCTGACAGCCAAACATCTTCATGTGCACAATTTCAAAACCCTCTACACAGTACTAATTCACTAACAGCTGAAAACCAACTAAAACACTGAAAGCCGCATGAATGCAAGGTATGAAAACACTTACACCGAAATGAATGCACTGGCCTGGTAGTGAAAACTTTCGAAACCAAAGAAATAATTCATTTTAACAGCAACGGAAACAAAAAATGAGGTGAAACGCAACATTTGTGAACGATACGCAACAAGATAAGTCGTGTATAACGGCAGGATAAACGGAACAACAAACGCGTCAACGAACAGCTACGGAACCGCGATCCAACATGGCCGACTAAAATGGACGAAAATGACCTTCGAGCGTCTCACTCCACCAATGACCTTGATAAGTGACGGATAATTTCAGCCGTATAGATGTCTAGAAAGAAAGAAGGAACAAGAAAATAAAGGGCTCTACATAGATATCTGGAAACTGCCAGAGTATATAGGCATAGTTAAACAGAAAATGAATTATTGCGGAGGCGAACAACGAAGGATAATCTGAGGTCAGAATCAGTGTGCTAAATATAATAATGACAAAGAGCGTAAGGAGGGACAACACACAGTTGTACGACGAAATTACAACCAAAGCAAAACAGGCCGCAGGAAAACGTGACCTCTGAACATTATATCAGAAAATTAGGTCGCTATTTATCAAGAGAGTACCAGATAGGAAACCAAGGAGAAATGGTAGACGGGGCACTCTAAACGAATGCTGAACCGGCCACTACACCAATCTTCTCTGAAAATGTTATAGATATTCACGTGACCGCTACTAAAAATCAGTAACGTGACGAAATCAGAAGCCCTGAATAACATAATGTTACCCAATGCTGAGATGCAGGACCAGGAAGAATTCTCAAAGAATCATTGAAAATAGACCCAAAGGACTTGCATGACATCCTCACGCTGTTACAGAAGGTCTGGTACGTAAGCAAAATATCCGCCAACTGGAAGAAGGACAAAGTTTCGAAATTTTAAAGTGGGATCGGTAAAGTCATCGAATTAAGTCACATCACCCAAGATAGACTAAAGGGATCTAGCGGTAAATAATTCCCCAAAATTATTGACCACAGCAATCATCACTGAACATTGGATGCTGACCACCACTGTTCAAGTTGACTTGTTTAGCTGAAGGCTTTCGGTCAAGCATACCCGCCATTCGGTACTCCGTCGTGTCACGTGCGGCACGATCACTAGCCAGCCAAGCGTTCGTCTGACAACTCGTTTTGGTCCTGAAATATATCGCGTAATTTGGACGATCAAATACTATCTTTTGCTTTGCTTTTGGTACACGAGAATTAATAAGTTAGAAGTTGATGTAGGAGAGCTTGCGTTAATATACTCAGTACTGTGCGCGAACGTCTATACCGTCAACCTCTAAACTGGTGAGCCCAAACGCGAACTTCATCCACGATAAATCCGCAGATAACCCCGGTGACTTCGTTCAATTTTGTATTTGTTCTTGTACCATATATTATTCGACATAGTTTTCGTCATAAGTGATCTTAGTCCCAAGGTCATTCGTATCCGCTCAACTCCTAAAACTATTCAGCTCGTACCATACTGGCCAGATAATGCTGAAACGTGGTTTCAGATAGCTAGAGCAGATTTTTGTGAGCATGGGATAACCGATCACCGTTCACAGTTACCTGCAGTTATTCACGCCCTACCGCGGGAATTCAGCAAGTACATAACATCACAGAGTGTGAGGATATGGGCTATAACCAGGTATTATCGCGCTGTTTCATCGGTTACCGCGTTCAGGGCTACAGGCGTTATAATCGCCTATTTTTTGGGAAATAGATTACATTTGACTAGTTTTAGACTTCTGTAGCCAGACGACAGTATTTTGCTGTATTTTGTTCGTAGTAGCGTGTAAACTTTTATATCATTGCTCGGACGGATTATCAATAAAGAAGTCATCCTTTTTAAGAAAGTTCGCATAGAAAGACTGTTATTTGCATTATAGTGCGTTGAGGGTTTGTTTTTTGCGAGTTGTTTCAGATCTTAAGGTTGTAAATATACTACAGGCAATGGCAGAGAACTTAATGTCCGAGTACTTGAAATGAGTATCAGCTTTCTGTTGAATAGTAGCTAGCAGCTGTGTCATACAACTACTACACCTGTTACATAGGTTATATCAATCTTAATAATTATTTTGTTTCAGATCACTAAGATATTCTGAGATCCTTAATGGCTTAATTGTGGCTATGAAAGATATGGAAGATGCACTTATGGCTCATATATTTAAAGCAATTATTACTAAACAAGTTATCTGTAAGCATTTTGTGATATTCTGGTTACAATGCTTAAGTGTGTGGGGTTATTGTCTGCTTCTGTGAGTTAAGGGATATTTGGTGAAAATCATGATACAATGAAGGTTCCTATAAAGTCACTATTAATACTGCAAACTGTTGATAAGAAAATGCATCAAAATGTCAGGTTGTCTTAGGAATTGTAAGGTTGCAGATATTTCAATTTACCTGTCATTGAAATATCGCTTATCTACTTCACGATGGTCTTTTCATTTGTGCACTATTACACTGCATTTTATGTTAACTGGATATGCCTTT
The DNA here is from genome assembly GCA_944472135.2 of Trichobilharzia regenti. Classification (NCBI taxonomy): domain Eukaryota; kingdom Metazoa; phylum Platyhelminthes; class Trematoda; order Strigeidida; family Schistosomatidae; genus Trichobilharzia; species Trichobilharzia regenti. The sequence continues at coordinate 23,566,852 of OX235265.1, read as the reverse complement.
ATTAAAGCTGAGACTTACTCTTTGTGCCTATTAGTTGCTTGCTTACAGTCTAGTTGCCTTTATTAGAAACACAACAGCACCAGTGTTTGAACAAAGCTGTATTTTCATGGAAAACGTCATATTTTCTATGCTTACATAGATATGGTTTGCATTAAACATTGCAAATGTATACTAACATTCCAAGGACAGAGCACTTAGACAAATGTACAGTATTCATTATTAATGGTTTACAATTTAACTCTTATCATAACCTGTTCTAATTATTATTATTTGCTTGCTGCTATCCTTTAGAAGATGAACGATATGCGTGACAGTAAAAACCATAGAAGAATGCTGTCATGAACGAAGAATGAGAAAGGAGAATGAACCATTTTCAGCAAAGGTAGGCAAATGTAAAGCGTTCAACTTTCATATTACTTCTTTCTTGCTTCAGCGATTTAAAAAAACACTTTGTTTACTTCTTTGCGGATATCCGGTAACGTCAGTCAACCCGGTCACAGCGATTCGACATTGCCCCAATTATTACGACAAACAACTGCGTAAAGACATTTGCTTGTTATTATTTTTCATTAAATATATTTAACATCATGCTTACCAGACCTTTCTTGTTCTCTCTGAGTGTACCATATTTGTCATGATGACTAGATGCAGGCATCACTTATCAATGAGACCTGACGAAGTAATTGGTGGCATATTTTAGTGTAATGTAAGTGTGACTACGATTGCTACAGCTCAACCTATTCAATTATTCGTCTCGTGTACACTTCACCTTACACTGTAAGTTAACACCCATAATCATATGAATCGACATCACGCTTTAAGTGAAATATTGGTAATGAACTACTTTTGAATACACTTTACCTTATAAGAAATCGACTCAATTGCAGTGCCTAAGTTCATTTCTTATTTTTCAAATACTGAAGTATTTTTGTACTTGGTCCCTACAGACTTATCTATGACTAGGAGACGTAATCGCGTAACTTTAGGCAGATTTTTGGGCTTGACTAAAGTACTTATAATTCACTACTTATATCGATCGATAGTGTTGCTACAGAATTACACTTATGTATAGTAACGAGTTCATATCCTAGGGAGTACCGGTCTACCATGCCGTATTCCCACCGCATGCAGAACAAATACAACACAAGAATATTAAATAGAAAATTTTATTTCACTGCAAAGCAAACAAGTTTATTTACATGTATTATCTGAGCACAGTCAAAGATGAAAGTCTTCGTTTGAAAAGTATCTCCCATTATTCGACGGAAACTGTCCAGTGTCTGAAGTGCGTCACCTTTGAATTCTTCCAAAATTCAAGTAAACAGAACTCTATGCCCACATGCAAATCTATCCGGTATCACAAACTGTAAAAAAGAATATCTGCATGGTTATACATGAATGAGTGAACTTACCTCCACTTGTTGTATGCAAAATCAATTTCTAAAACTGATTATGCAAGTGTATCCGATTATAAGTAGTAAAACGCTCATCACTGTTTCTCGGATGCCTTGGTCCGCATGCAGGTACATCTGCTTTCACTGAATTTAATTATTGACAGACCTCACTGCGACCCATCATTCCTAAAAGTGATACAGACTAAATTCACTTGCATAAATTAAGCACTTACATAATTAACATGCATGACCATAGTTGAGTTAAGTATAAGTTAAGTTTAGCCTTTCTAAGTTACACTCTTTTTGAAATGTGGAGCACGTTAATGGTGCAGAAAATATCATGAACATTACGCATACATAATATTATTAACTGCCAGTAATTGTGCTATCGATTCATACTACAAGAATACATTTGATAATACTTTGTTAGTGGTCTGAGGGACAAAAATACTAGAGCGAAACATACAAGCTAGATGAAAGTCTCACAAGCTGCCCCACTAAAATACAACGTCTCACTCGTGGATTTCCTATACGCATGTGAACGTATCCACATACTGGTATGCGGAAAAGTTCGTCACTGTTAGCGATATATGAAGTTCACGCCTTTTGAAAGTCTTCTAATGCTTTTGTAACTTCTTACATATGTGCTGCTTGCGCTTGCACCGATTACCTGCGATGAAATTCTAGAAAAAGGGCTCGTTAACGAAGCACATTATTGCAACAGCTTGTGACAGCTAAGTCGCAAGAAACACAGGATACCAGACTATGTGAGTGAGAAATATCGAAGTAGGAAATACTGTACGTATAACCACAACTGAAGAAATGCATTGGCACCCACGGGATGGTAGTCACTGATAGGAACCATAATGCCTGACCAGTTTCCAGGTAGTTTATAGCGAAAAGAGAAGTGTATCTGTGTAAAAAACAGTGGAACAATGTTAAAGTAGTCAAATATTACATCTTTGTCAAATTTGCTTGCAAACGACGCATAACACAACCACACAAAACCTCACACGATACGACCTACCAAGGACAAATCAAATATCCAATTGACCGCCACCGTTCTAGCCAATGAAAGACGAAATAACCTGAGTCGCGGAAAATATAACACGTCATAACGTATATCCTCACCCATGACAGATGTTCAGTCCCGAGGTAAGTAACTCGTACGAGTTGCTCAAAGCATCCCTCCTCAGGAGAAACGTTCTCACGGACCGACAACGTCTGGACGAATTATTTCGTAACATCGAGTTAGGAGATCAGTCAGCCGTGAGCATGCTGAAAAGAATGGGAGAGGTTATTGGCCAAAGCCAGTTCGATGAAGGACTTCTTAGAGAAGTCTTCTTATCCAAGCTGCCACAGTCCGTGCAGACCGTACTAGTGACACCTCAGGTTGTTATAATAGATGACTTAGCTATTTCTGCAGATAAGATTCTAGAAATAACTTAACGATCAGTTCCCGAAATATGTTCGGTGACTAAGCAGACTTCGAGAAAGGATACTGCAGCGATCGAGTCATGCAATTCCATCCAGCAAATGTTCAAGTCAAACGTGCCTTCTAACTTCCACCGTCATCCTAAATCTCTTCAACGCCGAAACTCACGTGGTCGATCTAAGTCCAAACCACGTTCTCTGAAAAACCCTGACTGGTGCTGGTACCACAACACATATGGCCAAGTAGCGGAGTGTTGCCGTAAGCGTTGTAACTTTGGAGATGTCTCAAATTCTGTGGGAAACTATCCAGCCGGCACGCGTTAGCGGCGACTGTCGCCGGTGGTACTAGCTGCCTACTTTACATCCATGATGTGATCAGCCAGACTCGATACTTAGTCGACGCAGGCGCCGAAGTCAGCGCCCTTCTTGCTACAGCGGCAGATCGACAGAAGGAACCTACCCTCAACTTACAGAATGCAAATTGAAAACCAATCGCAACCTTTGGTAGGAAATACGTCCATCTGAACGTAGGTTTACGCAAACCTATTCGGTGGATTTTCCTTCTTGCTGATGTCACAATGCCCATCATTGGCACGGACCTACTTAACCATCATGATTTACTCGTAGACGTCCGCAGAAAAAGGCTGATTGACAACACTACTAGTTTGTCTATCAAAGGCATCACCTATATAGGCCCCAGCTTGTCACTCGTTAAGATGAAAGCAATCACTGATACAACTTTTCAACCTATTGCTGACAAATATCCGGAACTTAATTGCCCGTCGAACGACCTACCGTGCATAACCAGCAATGTTATGCATCACATCATTACCACAGGACAACCCGTGACATCTAAAGCATCACTCTTACTGTTGATTGTTGATATTTTTCATATGAACTGAATAATAATTCCGCTAAATACGAATTCCTGATTGCTGCCCTCTCTGTGTTTTGGTTGGATTCTTGTAATTCGGTCATCTCGAAATACTAATACTAGTTTTACAATTAATTACAACAAATTGGCGTCGCGATGGAACTAAATAACCTGGGAAAATTTCCTATAAATGGTTCTCCGCGGGAGATTGCTGATTAACTTGAATGCTTCGATGCGTGATGCATTTCAAAGAATGTTCGGGATGACAAAATACCAGCACATTTCATTACTGCTATTGGGCTAGATGCATATAGCCTAGTGAAGACTCCGTCGTTTCCAGATAAACCGATTTCTCTGTAATAAAATAAAAATAAAATAAATTTATTCTCATGATGCAGTGCATGAGGGACGCCAGTTTACAGGCATCATCAAATTGTTACAGAAATAGGACCATATTATTCAGTCACAATTTACAGTCGATAGCAAAATATGTTTAACATGTACACTGGAGATTATACCTACACTTGATAAATGTTAATCCCAATAGTATAAAACATCCTTTTCACTTATGTACAATTATCTCTGTGCATAGTTGGAAAAATCCGCCAGATTGTCAGTGAGTGCAACACATCAGGAAATACAGAAGTATTGTCTTCGCATTAACAAAAAAAACCAGGTCTTTGGTGGATGGGTTATAAGTGCCTGGGAAAAAAATAAAGCTTAAAGTCAGTGTTCATACATAATTTTGTTGTGTACAGAGTTCTTGAATTATTGTTCATTGTTGTGTTATTTGGAAATCAGTGATTTGCTTATCTCATTTGATCTGCAATGTCATTGTTGGGAGCAAAATACATAAGCTTTGGACGCATTAATTAATAGATTTCTACTGCTTGTGGGTATTTACTTCTCATGAGGAGGGTTTTTGAATTTTAGTTGTTCCGACAGGAGTTGTGGATATTAACTGCTCAGCAGCATTACGGATATAAGTTCATCACATTACCTTAGGAAAGTTGAGTTGTAGTTGGTGAGGTATATATGATGCCCGACGAGCGTACATCTGTCCATGTGGTGTTGTGGTGAGCTATATCTTTTTCATGTCGGTTTATGTCCATTTTATTCCACTTATTGTGTTGGGTAGAAGTTTTACAAACGAAACTTCTTGTCTGTTTGAGGGTAAGTATCTTAATCGTTAATGTTTTATCTAAAATTATAAATATAGGCAAAAAACAACAGGTGTAGTATTTAAGCTTATACATTAAATGGACCTATAATTTCGAGGCTCTCAGATAGGAACTAGGACCACTATCGTTTGCAAACTCTTGTAGTTTGTCGTTAAGCGCTTTTTTGAATGAGGCCAATGTACCTGCTTGACGCATTTCCATTGGTAGTTTATTCCATATCTGTGCATAACTAATCAAATAAAACTTTTGCCTGGTAGCTGTTTTACATTGTTCGATAGCTACTGTACCCTTAGTGTGTCTTAGTTTGTAGACACTGTCATCTGAAAGTCGAATGCCATTAGTAGAGGTAAAAACTAAGTGGTTTAGAAGCTTATAGTAAAGTGTTAAGTTTTAAGTTTAGTCTCAGGCACGGTCAGACAAGCTCCATGAACTTCTGATACATCAATTCCATATAACTACTTTTGAGACACGAGGGAGGGCTCAATTCAACAAACCGGTTCGTGCTCCCAATCAGAAGATTCGAGAGTTCATTCTTCAACTTAAAATTCAAGCTTCAATGTGTAACTTTGGAGATCAGCTGCATACTCAACTACGCGATCGTCTAATTGCTGAAATCAATATTCCTAAGTTAGAGAAAGAGTTAATTCAGATTCCTTCTTGCACTTTTCAAACTGCTAAAGATTTATGTATTACATATGAAGATGTAAACAGTGAATACTCTTCTCCCACTACGTCAGTATCTGATGTCATGTTGTCCAAAGTCGAAAATACAAGTGTTCATGGAAAGCAATCCAAACTGCCGTCCACAGGTAATAGAATGTAGCGAGAGATCAAAAACATTAAATCGTGTTTTTCCTATGAAAGTTACATCTACGAAGCACTTGCCGTTTTCGGGGTGCTAAGTGTCACAAATGTGGTAAAGTTGAACACATCAAGACCGTTACCGGTGGATCGAGTTCGACTTATAAATGATACTCGGAAGTATTACGGATGCGTTATAAATGCGACAAAAAGAGGTTGGAATGTTCAGTGTAAGCGAAGATTTCCAGACTTTTACAAGCGAAGAGATGAGATTTCAGTCCATCCTGATAGATTTCTATGTCTGAATGACAGAATTATTATTCCTCCAACATTAAGATCCGCGATTTTGGATGATCTACATTCTGCTCATCTAGGAGCTGATAAGTTGAAATCATTAGCAGGCCTAACATACTGGTGGCCGGAACTTGATGCTGGCATTAACAAAAGATCAAAGAGCTGTTCTAGCTGTTTACATAAAGTGTCCTATGGGAAGTCATCGTGGACACCGTGGCCTGCATCTTGTGAGGTTTGGCAGCGTATTCATGCAGATTACTTTGGTCCATTCTTAAATTCATATTATGCTTTAGTTATTGTAGATTCTTATTCTAGATGGTCAGAAGTCATAATTACAGATAGTCCTGATGCCAAATTCACTCACAGAGCGTTGAGAAAGATTTTTAGTCGAGAAGGAATTCCAGATGTCTTAGTTACTGACAATGGTACTCATTTTACAGAGAAGAACTTCAATGATTGGCTCAAACATATCGGTTGTCGTCATTTGTACACAGCACCACGTCATCCTCAGTCAAACGGGTTGGCTGAAAATTTTGTACGAACATTAAAGAGTGCTATAGCATCAATGAGTCCTCAAAATCTTGATGAGCTAGAAAGATGTGTGGATAACTTCTTACTTCAATATCGCAATGCAGAGCATACAAGTACTCATGAAAGTCCTGCAAAACTGTTCAAATCTCGAATTCTCAGAAAGCATCTGATGTCCACGACTTCCGATGTACATTATTACAGAGGGAATGATTATAGACCTTCTATTGGTATCATGCTACAAAGAATGGGAAATCGAATGGTGAAGATATTAGACATCGAAGATAATTCAGATCATAACAGACACTTGGATCAAGTGAGAATAAATGAGGTAGGTCGTTCCGATTATGATTATAATGACTCCGCTACTAATCCTGACTTTGTAGATAATTCAGAAATAAGTCTAGATGATACTTGATCGTGCCTGTAAAAATGGCATGCATTTTCATGTAAATTTATATGTTTATATGAGAATATACATTATTATTATTAATACTGATGGAAATAATGTCACAGAATCAGTTAGAAGATCGCAGAGACTGGTAAGCAAACAGCGATATCATTATAAATACGCAAGGAGACATTAGACGTGTGGCGGATGTGGTGATTGACTATTTTTATCTCTTTTTGTTTAAATACTTACTGTTCATTGTTAATATTCCTTATATGAATTGCAATAATAATTCCGCTAAATACAAATTCCTGAATTCCGCTCTCTCTGTGTTTTGGTTGGATTCTTGTAATTCGGTCATCTCGAAATACTAATACTACGATTACAATTAATTACGACATTGCTCTTTGTTCATATTTGTTGCTTGCTCAAAGTCTGGTTGCTTTGATTATAAACGGAACAACACCAATGTTTGAAACAAAGTCATATCTTCATCGAAAACATCATATTTTCCATGCTTAGATCAACATGGTTAGCATTAAACATTGCAAATATATACCATCATTTCAAGTAATATGTAGCTTCTTCTTCTTCTTGTATTTATCTTGTAAATATACTTCCAATAATGTATTATTCATCATTGCATTTTATACCATTTTGCAGCTGCGCAGAACTTTCTTCTCTTCCTGAAATAGCGTTCAATCACGTGGCGGCATAGCACTCACCCAGATATACGTTGCTCACTGGTTGACCATAACCATCAGCAGGAAACAGAAACAAGTTTCGGTTGTCGCTCAATTTTGATGGTGACATTGGTAAACGGTTTACAATTTAACATTCATTAGAACCTGTTCTAATTGCTTGTACAGTAACTAAACAATTTAAACTTTTGAAAAAGTATTAATTTATATGATACTACAGGATTGTTATTTATAACTTTATTGACCATGCCTGTAGAAATGGCATGCATTTCATGTAAACTTAACCGTTTAGACAAAATACAGATTATTATTTTTATCACTATAATTTCCAAGGACAGAAGGCTCCGAATTCTTACATTTTAATTAGGGTTGATGTCTTGTACTGCTTAAATTGTTTTGTCCTTGGGTCAATAAGTAAAAGGATAACTTTCAATTACTGGCGAAAATAAGTGTCACAAATATTTACTGTAGCCAGAAGACAAATCTGCAAAACTCAGATTATTATTTTAGGTATTGAATAACCAGCTCGATTTATGTGGAAGCGGTACTATAAGACGAACGGTAAATCGAAGATTTCTTGATCAGCCGAGATCAAGACAATATAATAAGTTAATTACACAGCAGCTTGACCATGTTGGTCACTATCAATACATTGAAAAGTCTGTAAATAACGTCACCATGACATATTTTAGTACTTCTGGCTGTATTGCTCTAGTCTTCTGTGGCCATGGATAAAGACGCACACGACCTTATGGACAGGCTGAGCACATTAAGGTCACGTATGCATATTGTGATTGGTAGATTTTACTTTGCGTGGAAGCTGCGGCTAGTACGCAGTACACGTTACTGAGGTGGGCTTTGAAATGATAGCTATAAAAGTAGCATTAACATCAAATTTTTCAGCTTAAGGAGACAAGTAACATATGTATAAGTTTTACAGATGTGATATGTGTGAAGTACAAGAACAGCATCCCAGTGTGGTGAGAGCAGGCTGCTAGCCGATTGGTTGACACTAATCTACGTTAATGTCTAGGTCACTAATATGGGCCGTGAGAAAATATGAACAAGGCTGTTTCAACAACCAATCACAGCAAACTTAAATGTGGACAAATATGATTCGCAGATAGATGGCTCTACTTTCCGAGAAATATCGAAAACAACCAATCATAAGACTGTGTTTGTCTGCTTAACTTCCGAGAAACAACCAATCAGAAGACTGCCTTTTTCTGCTTGCATAAGCCTTATTAATGTACATAAAATATATATAAATACGTGTTGATTTTCGTAATAAAACGATCTGTTGCCAGCCCTTGTCTTCTGTTGTTACATTTGGTGTCGCTGCCTCCAAAAAATGAAGATCCCGTGGCCAGCTGCGTTTGAAGAAGGAGACATACGGAGCTTCTTACGTGACTTCGAGGCCGTTGCTGAGCTGGTGGGTGTCAAGGAGCAGGCGGCGAAGGCAGTTGTCCTGGGGACGCTGTTGAGAGGCCGAGCGAAGGCTGCATATGACAGCGTAGACAGGTCAAATGGCACAGCGTCTTGGAAGAAATTGGTTGAACGACTAGTGTCCGAGTTTGACAGCGAAACAGACAGACAGCTAGCAATGCAGCAGTTCCGGTCAATGAAGCTTGGACCTGATGGAGACCCGCTAGTGTTGGCGGTGAAACTGACTAATCTACTTCGACGCGCGCTTCCCACTTTAGATGAAGAATCAGAAGCGCAGTTACTGTCTTCCCAATTCATCGAGAGTGTCCCAGACCACATTTCTCAGCGATTAAAACTGGTTAACGCAACGCAGCCGATGGATATTAGTGAGCTGGCGAAGGTGACCAGACAGCTGCTGAGCACAACGGTAGCCGCTATAGACCAACCAAAACCAAACGAATATGAGCAGAAAATTGAAGCATTGCAGCGGGAAGTGGCGGCGTTAAAGTTGGCTGATAGAAAAGACCGGTGTTTTGAATGCGGTAAGCCGGGACACTGGAGAAGATACTGCCCAGAAAGGCGAAAAAGAAAAAATTTCAGACGGTATAATGCTTGTTCTTTCTTTCGTATGAACCTAGATTTAGTGGGGGCTATTGAGAAAGGGGCTCTGTATTCGAAGTTGCGAGTGAATGATCGAGAAGTAGTATGTTTGATAGATACAGGGGCGGCCGTGTCGTTAATAGATAAGAATTTATGTAAGAGTGTTAGTCCGTGTTCATTGACAGTACAAACAGTAGGCGGGTATGTGTTGCGTATCACGGGTAGATCGAACTGTACGGTCGTTGTTGGTGGCTGCGAGGTGACGTTTCCTTTCATTGTTGTACCCGAACTACAGCGAACGATATTAGGAGCGGATTTTCTGCGTGAGATTGGTGCAATAATCGACACGCAAGCGAACGTGGTGATCACGAAATACGGGCATATCAACATGTATGAGACCAGCGAGATAGCAGCGATTAAGCTGTCGACGGTACACAATGTGACAGAGTTAATTAATAAATACGATCATCTGTTCACTGGAGATGGGACCCATACGGTTATTGCGATAAGGTGAATCATGAAATTCCGTTAAGTGATCCGAAAGTAAGGTCATTTTTAACGCGAAGAGTTCCATGTCATCTGGAAGGCGAAGTGGAGCGACAAGTGCAAGAGATGTTAAAAGATGATATTATTGAGGAAGCTGATAGCCCATACAACTCTCCAGTGCTGTTAGTAAAAAAAGCGAATGGGAAGTATAGATTCTGTGTTGATTTTCGACAGTTAAACAGTATGACAGAGTTAAGACCGTGTGCCATGCCAACAGTGGTAGAAACTTAGATCGCCTACAAGGTGCGAATGTGTTTTCGGTTCTCGATCTTCGCTCAGGATACTGGCAGATACCGATAAAACAAAGTGATAGAGATAAGACGGCTTTCATCGTGGGTCAGACACAATATCGATTTAAACGCATGCCGTTTGGACTAGCAGGTGCACCGTTTACGTTCAGACGACTGATGAAGCTATTACTTAGGAACTTGAAAAACGTGGAGGTTTATGGTGATGATCTCGTCATATACAGTCAAACGAAAACGATCACGTCAACCATGTAGAAGCCGTGCTGCGACGCATCGAAGAGTTTGGACTACGCGTCAACAAAACCAAGTCTCAGATAGCCAAAAAGAATGTTACTCTGTTGGGACATAAAGTGGGAAATGGTGAGATTAAACCACTGCCGGAGAAAATTTTGACGATTAAAACGATTCCAGCCCCGAATTCAAAGAGAAAACTGAGACAATTCTTGGGTAGAGCAGCGTTTTATAGTCGCTTCGTGAAGAACTTCAATGAGATAGCAGCCCCTCTATACAGGCTACTAGGTGAGCCAAAGTTTGTTTGGTCGGAAGAATCGCAGAGGACATTCGACAGAATTAAACAGCTGCTCGACCACCAACAAATGACGCTAAAACTACCTGTGCCAGGAAGACAGTTCACAGTGTGCACAGATGCCAGTGACTACGCTATAGGTGCGGTCCTAAGACAGGACGAGGGAATCGTTGAGTATGCCAGTAGGGTTTTGACCCTCACAGAGAGAAAGTATTCAACGATAGAGAAAGAATGTTTAGCAATGGTATGGGCAGTCGACAAATGGAGACCTTATTTACTCGGCCGGCGGTTCCACATCGAAACTGATCATAAGCCGCTACAATTTTTGAAGACAGCGAGAGACCCACGGGGGAAGTTGTCACGGTGGATGTTGCGTCTTCAGGAGTACGATTTTACGATCTCACACGTTCCTGGAAGTGAAAATGTCTTGGCAGATTTGTTATCGAGACCAGAAGATGAGTCTGAGTTGCCCGAGGTCGCTTACGGAGTGCATGCAGTAGAACAAGACCCACTAAGACTTGCACGTAGGCAGAGGTTGGACGATACGCTGAATACAGTAATACAGGTGATCACCAACGGAATAGAAGTGGATCAAACTACGGCGAGTAAGGAGCTAACCACACTACTCAGACAGAGGGATCGACTCAGAGTGAATGCCTACGGGACTCTGACCTGGCGAGAGAACGACGGAAGCTGGCTGGCTGTCATACCTCAATCGTCGCGCCACGACATGATAGAAGAATGTCACCAGCTAGCGCATACAGGCGTGGCCAGAACGACCGACCTCCTAAGACAAAGTATGTACTGGCCAGGTATGAGAGAAGACGTAGCAAGATACGTACTTGGATGTCCACGGTGCCAGCTGATGAAAGGTGACCGGTATATACGACCACCACTTCAGTCGATTCCAGTTACCGCGATAGGTGACTTGTGGTCCGTAGATGTCATGGGTCCATTTCCTCAGACATCCAATGGTAATCAGTACCTCTTGGTGATGACGGAACACGCGACACGATGGGTAGACGCCGTAGCAATCCCAGACCAACGTGCAAGAACCGTGACAGATGCAGTAGTTAGACACATTGTTGCAGACCACGGCGTACCGAAGACAATACTGACAGACCAAGGTCCCTGTTTCGAGAGTGAAGAGTTTACTTCCCGTTTGCAACAGCTGGGCATCAAGAGGATCAGAACGACCCCATACCATCCACAAACGAATGGCCTAACGGAGAGAAACAACCGTACACTGAAGGAGTGGCTGGCCTCGAAGGGCGGGAACTGGGAAACGGAGCTTCCACTGATTTTACTAACACATCGGGCTACCACTCAGGAAACAACGAAGAAGTCACCCTTCCAACTGATGTATGGTAGAAAACCACGATTACCGGTACACAATGAGACCTGGCCCATGCACCAAAAGTGGAGTACGACGAAATTAAAAGCAGAGAGGAAAGAGGCAGTCAAGAATGTAATACGGAAGCAGCGCAGTGATGTCACGAAGTCTCAGATGAAAGAAAGGACGCAGTGCATTACCTTTGCAGTCGGGGACCAAGTGAAGTGTAGAGACAGGAGATATACAGTTGGAGGCGGGCTAGGTTCACGGAAACTCCTTCCAAAGTGGGAAGGACCATACACAATCACAAAAAGACGGGGTCAAGTATATACCATCCGAAGAGGTGATAAACAGAAACGAGTTAACGCCAGTCAGCTCCAAAGATGGGTACAGTGGGACAAGCCGGTCAGTAACAATCCTCAACTAGAGGATGTAGCACCCAGAAGGTCGGAACGTCTGCGCACGAAGCTATTTGACGGGGGGACGAGTGTGGTGAGAGCAGGCTGCTAGCCGATTGGTTGGCACTAATCTACGTTAATGTCTAGGTCACTAATATGGGCCGTGAGAAAATATGAACAAGGCTGTTTCAACAACCAATCACAGCAAACTTAAATGTGGACAAATATGATTCGCAGATAGATGGCTCTACTTTCCGAGAAATATCGAAAACAACCAATCATAAGACTGTGTTTGTCTGCTTAACTTCCGAGAAACAACCAATCAGAAGACTGCCTTTTTCTGCTTGCATAAGCCTTATTAATGTACATAAAATATATATAAATACGTGTTGATTTTCGTAATAAAACCATCTGTTGCCGGTCCTTGTCTTCTGTTGTTACACTGGGAGTGCGAGCGCTTCAGTGACCTTGAACGTATGCTAGTTGTCGGCTAACGGAACCGGTCGTTATCATAGCTGAAATATCAACCGTATTCATCAAATAAGGAGCAAGTTTCATCCAGGTAACGCTTTTAATTACTGTTTAGACAATGTGTTAACATCTCGTTAGGGTTAGGATTAGGGTCAAGGCGAGTATTGGGATTAGAGTTAGGTTTACGGCTAGGTAAGGATTGTCGTTAGTGTTAGGATTATGGTTAGGGCTTGTGTGAAATTTAGGGTTAGGGTCAGGATTAAGGTTAGTGTTGCGATTAGGGAAAGATTTATAGTTAATATCGTTTATTTTAATTTCTTTTATCCTCATTTTCCTAGTATGTAGTCGTCGATCCTCTTACTGAAACCATAGTAACTTAACTGAGGGATTTGGAGAGGACTACACAGCAAGAGAAGAGGGATGAACGATTCACAAAAAAGCCAACCTTCAGTCACTTTGCTAAATACATCTATAGAAACTAGTCCAACTTAGCAACTGATGCTTTTCATCATAACTGGGACGTATTTTTTAGTCATGTCAGAGAAAGATAATCTGTTTTATGTGTTTTCATGCATTTTATTGTGAATATACGTCAATTTTTGTGCGAAAATTTCTCATTTTTATGATTGGCAGGCTGAAGGTCACTCGTGAGTTCGCATCCTTTGAGACGCTATTGTTGAACTTTGCCGTGATATGCATGTGGACCCACTAAAAAAGAATATTATTGGGTAACTTAATCACAGAAGTATAAAGTTTGAAGATTTAGTCTTTTTCATTTGGTTGTAACGAACAGAGAGACGAGACAGTTGTGTAATATTTGCATTTTGCAAAAGACAAACTGTGAAGCATAAATTGGAAGTTCTGGGATTCTTCAAGTCTATTTTGGGATATATGGACTAATCTTACCGATTCTACTATTGGGCGAAGTTAAATTTTCGACAGCACTAACTACCAATCAGCGAATTATCCAATGAGATTCACGAACGATATCGAATTATCCAATGAGGTTCGCGAACGCAGTTCAGTGTTATATAGCGCTTGATTCATTTCTAATGCGTGACCTTACAAAGCTATTGTTGCAATTCGAGGAGGTTAGCGTTTTCCAGTATTTCCTGGATTTGAGTTGCGCCGGAAATGGCGAATTTGTTCGTGTGGTGGTATCATGACTTTAAAAAGCTATACGGCGAAGTTAAACTTTCGACACCACTAACTACCAATCAGCGATCGCTGATAATTCGAATTATCCAATCCCAGTCGGTTAATTCACATGGGAAAAGTGGGCAAAACGTGGGATAAAAGGGTGATTTTGATCGGCAAACACGTGGGCAAAAGATGGTGCAAATGCAACCGATTTTACCCACTTTGGCCACAATTCCCACTTTTTCACCGTTTTCCCATGTCCGTATGAGATTCACGAACGAATTGTTCACGTAAGGTAAGATTAACTCACCTGATATGTATACGTCCTTAGGTATTTCTCAGTGTGTCTGGAGGTGGTCCAACGAATACAGTCTCGGTCTTTACATGGAAAGATCATAACCAGTTCCTTCTGAAGGATAGGATGGTGCTGAAAGCTGTGTCACAGTCGACTGTGAAGGATATAATTACACATTCCAAAACCAGCTACATTACTATTCCTTCGACAAGCAAGGGAAATAGGAGTAAAAGAATGTGTGAAAACTTTTAAGAAATACTTATTTTGATAAATAATTTTATAATATCACAAGACTTTCAAAATCAACAGGGAAATTCTTCAATCTCACTTCATCAAAGCCTCCAAATAAAGTCAACCATTCCGTAAATTACAATTGTAACCTGAAAATCAACAACAGTAAAACATCTATTACCATATAATTAGCTGTACAAAAATACTGCAAACCGAGGTACCTTTTAGGAAAACTTTGTTTATTAACAGTTACCTTACGAATAAATCAACTAACACTCCTTTATAGCTGTAAACTCTTCTGACTGTTACCAAGTCTTCATAACTCAGAGATTCAAAACACCACTTCAAAATTTCGCAAAATATACTTCAATTACCTAATTTATTCCGTTTTTCTTAACGTAATCAACAATTTACACAGAGTTTTAACATTCCACAGGCAAACAAACAATGAAATTCGACGACAGACACATGTTCACTCAAACTGCTGGAAACGTCTACTTTCCACCATTTTTCTAAGTTTTTTCGTTAAAATATGGTATTTAAAATGTATTTCAGTTGAAAAACACCTGGAAACAACGTAGACCAACCAAAACACAACATCGCGATAACACATAACGACAGACCGTGTGTGCCTTTATCCATTACCGTCTTCTGTCAACCAGTAAAAGTCAAAGACACGGCAGAGATTGTTGCCTCCAATGAACACGAAACTAGTTCGAATACAGAAGTTCACTGAACGTCCATTCAGTGTCCAACATCACTGACAACTATCTTACCAACAATAACTTGTAGTAATTTGTAGTTCGTATCTTGCGACAGAATAAGTAATAGGTTTTTATCCTCTATCTGTGTTTCATGCTGAAGGCGTACTGGGCGGTAGCGGTCTTGCGGATTCTGTGTTTACGATGGCCTAAGCGAAATTCTTTGAACGGTTCTACGCCTATGAGTTTAAGTCATTTTGCAATTGCTGTTATATTTAATCCTTAAACTACTCCTGTGAAGGTGAAATCTATTACGTTGTCTACCTTAGTTATCGTGGGCTGACAGATTCTTGTGCTAGATTAGCATCGGTTGGTATGTCACGACTCCCTGGTCGGGTTTCGAGAGATAGCTCATATCGATGGCTCGAAACGTTGTCGGATATGGCCAAGAATCGTAATCATTATTGACGAACGTGTTGCAATTTCTCTCTTTCTTCCCTTCCCGATGATGATAGTTAACGAACACTGTTTGAACTTGTTATTTTTTTTTTTTGATTACAGCTTGATTCCACATTGTATTTTTGGTGCAAGTGTGGAATTTTCAGCGTGGATATCGGTAGCCCAAAATTTGCGGGCTGACCATAGACATCAGGTGTGCGTCGGCGTGGGCTCGAACCACGGGCCATGTGCATGGTTGGCTAGAGTCCTAACCACTGTGCCACCGAGCACATGAATGTCTCCCTTCCAGAACAAGTTCTCTATCCGTTCTCTACTTATATATATTTCTTCTTTTCCTTCCTTTTTTTCTTTTTGATCTATGTTGTTTTATTATTATTGTGTGGCGCATCCCTCTTGGTGCCATATTGTAACAAAGTTTTCTATGCGTTTAAATAATAATAAAATAATAATGAGCAATCATTTCGCAATCCAATCCAGTCTCGAAATATAGTTCGTAATTTAGCCGATCAGTTCTGGTGTTTCGCTTCGCTTTTGGTCTACGTGAAAAGATTACTATAGAAGTTGTCGGTATTAGATCTAAGAGTTTGTATCCTTCTTACTATCCGTGAACGCCGACACCCTCAGTCTCTAAAGATATAAAGCATAAGATGCGTTGAAAACGGCATGAAATTCTTTGAAACCATATAAAGGATAGCCTCATCCGGGCTATGTCACAATAAGCAAACTTATATGCCGCATACAGAGAGTTCAAGTTTAAACAAAAAAATTAATACTTGCATTCAATGGCAGAGGAGTTATGTAACAAGGAAAAACGGTGAATAGGATGAATAGGTGACTAAATAATTTCAGCAACAACTTGGTAAGTTCAACTCAAATCATAGCAACAAGAGACAAGCAAATTTACATTATAGCGTGGGAGACAGATGAAGGCCGAAAATTACCTAATGGAAATAAGGAGACAGAGAGAGTATAAACACCCAGTTATCAGGACAAGGAAAAGCTAATAACCATTGTTTTCCGCACAAATAAATCAGGTTTCAACAGTTTCATAGAGGTTATTTCGAATAAACTGAGCAGAATTCAACCATTATGTGTATCGATAATTTGAAAGGATTTCGAACAAAGCAAGAACTACAGTTTTAGCAGAATAATGTGGTACCATCATTTATTTCGTTGGCTTCTCATCAGCTGCTTACAGCCTAAATAAATTATGAGGTTTAAGTACAGACATGTTTCAACATACTTGCAAATTTTACATGTTGTCAGTTGACAGAAAATTCCACAATTTGTAAACAGTGCTCAGAAGTTTGCGCTTATATAGTTTTCACACAGGCAGTTCAGGTTAAAACAAAATAAATGTATGCAGAAAATGGTAAGAGAGTTACGTAATAAAGATGAGATATGCGTTAGATGCATAGTGACTAGTAAGTTAGGTAACAATGAACTGAGTTGAGCTCTAATCATAGAAACAAGAGACAAACAAAATTACAGATTATAGAAAGGGAGGGTGAGAATAGAGACAAAGATTACGTAATCAGATGAGAGAAAAAAAAGCATCCAGTTACCAAGGCAAGGAAAGACTAACAACTGCTTCTTTCTGAACACATAGATCAGGTTTCAAGCGTTTGATAGAAATCGCTTCAGCAAACTTAAGGAGAATTGAGCTCTTTTGCCTATTGATAATTTTGAACGACTTTTCGACGTCCACCTCATGACCCATGTCGAGGAGATGCCTGGCGATGGCACTGTTTAGAGCATTTGTTCCCTTTAGACGTAAGCTTTTTGGTACGTGTTCAGAAAATCGTAGATATGCCCTTCTTTCTGTTCTTCCAATGTAACTGCTCCCGCAGATACACGTAAATTTGTATATACAGTTGGAGGTAACATGAGAAGGATATCTATCGATTTTTGATTGCACCAAAGAGCAAGTTGTTCGATAGATGGGAACGAGTTTGGCTGCAGGATAGGCTATGGCTAGTGATGTACTCAGCCTTCTGTTGATCATCGCTGCAATGTTTTCACCTTTATAGTCAAGCTGAACGTAGACTGGCTTTTTACCCACTGTGGTTTGTTTTACATTTGTGACTTCAGATCTTCCATACTTGTTGATGAACTTTTGAGGATACCCATTTCTCTTCAATATCTTTTCAAGGAACACCAACTCCTCCTCTAGTTTCTCTATAGAGCATATTCTCCTCGCTCTATAGTACAGAGTCTTGACTAGACCCCGTTTAAAGCTATTTGGACAAAAGCTGTTAAAATGCAAGTATTGTCCTTTCCATGTGGGCTTTCGATAAATTGATTTTTGAAGACTACCATCTTCTAGGCGTTCCATGGCGATGTCGAGGAAGTGAAACTTTCCGTCACTTTCATGTTCCATAGTGAAATCAATATTGGCGTGTGCACCATTGAATAATCTTAGTAAGTGTGAGGCATGGCTTTCATTTTCGCACACTAAGATAAGACAGATGCCGTCGAAAAACGTATCACAAACGCCTTGAGAGATCTCCTAAAGAAGAAATTGATTGACAACAACACGTACAATGACTTGAAACCCCGAGGGTCCCGCTTGCCACACATGTATGGCGTTCCGAAGACACACAAAGAACAAGTCCCCCTGAGACCCATACTTTCGATGATCAACTCGCCCCAACATAAGGTGGCACGTTGGCTTGCGGAGAAGTTGGAACCTATTCGTCAACGGCTAGGCGTGCACACGGCGAAAGACTCATTTCATTTCTCTGAAAGTGTGAACCACATGAACGTTCTAAATAAATTCATGGTGTCATTTGATGTAACCTCCCTATTCACAATGATTCCAATCAATGAAACTGTTGAGATCATTTGTCAGCAGTCCGATCTTCTCCCACTCCCAGAATCGGAATTCAAACGCCTACTGCTTATGTGTACCATGGATGTGCAATTCCAATTTGACAACACATTTTACCGCCAAATAGATGGTGTAGCTATGGGCAGTCCACTCAGCCCTGTTCTAGCAGATATATTCATGTCAAACCTCGAAAGAACAAAGTTGAAACATGCAATTGACGAAACATCTTCCTACTGTCGTTATGTAGATGACACATTTATAGTGTGCGAAAATGAAAGCCATGCCTCACACTTACTAAGATTATTCAATGGTGCACACGCCAATATTGATTTCACTATGGAACATGAAAGTGACGGAAAGTTTCACTTCCTCGACATCGCCATGGAACGCCTAGAAGATGGTAGTCTTCAAAAATCAATTTATCGAAAGCCCACATGGAAAGGACAATACTTGCATTTTAACAGCTTTTGTCCAAATAGCTTTAAACGGGGTCTAGTCAAGACTCTGTACTATAGAGCGAGGAGAATATGCTCTATAGAGAAACTAGAGGAGGAGTTGGTGTTCCTTGAAAAGATATTGAAGAGAAATGGGTATCCTCAAAAGTTCATCAACAAGTATGGAAGATCTGAAGTCACAAATGTAAAACAAACCACAGTGGGTAAAAAGCCAGTCTACGTTCAGCTTGACTATAAAGGTGAAAACATTGCAGCGATGATCAACAGAAGGCTGAGTACATCACTAGCCATAGCCTATCCTGCAGCCAAGCTCGTTCCCATCTATCGAACAACTTGCTCTTTGGTGCAATCAAAAATCGATAGATATCCTTCTCATGTTACCTCCAACTGTATATACAAATTTACGTGTATCTGCGGGAGCAGTTACATTGGAAGAACAGAAAGAAGGGCATATCTACGATTTTCTGAACACGTACCAAAAAGCTTACGTCTAAAGGGAACAAATGCTCTAAACAGTGCCATCGCCAGGCATCTCCTCGACACGGGTCATGAGGTGGACGTCGAAAAGTCGTTCAAAATTATCAATAGGCAAAAGAGCTCAATTCTCCTTAAGTTTGCTGAAGCGATTTCTATCAAACGCTTGAAACCTGATCTATGTGTTCAGAAAGAAGCAGTTATTAGTCTTTCCTTGCCTTGGTAACTGGATGCTTTTTTTCTCTCATCTGATTACGTAATCTTTGTCTCTATTCTCACCCTCCCTTTCTATAATCTGTAATTTTGTTTGTCTCTTGTTTCTATGATTAGAGCTCAACTCAGTTCATTGTTACCTAACTTACTAGTCACTATGCATCTAACGCATATCTCATCTTTATTACGTAACTCTCTTACCATTTTCTGCATACATTTATTTTGTTTTAACCTGAACTGCCTGTGTGAAAACTATATAAGCGCAAACTTCTGAGCACTGTTTACAAATTGTGGAATTTTCTGTCAACTGACAACATGTAAAATTTGCAAGTATGTTGAAACATGTCTGTACTTAAACCTCATAATTTATTTAGGCTGTAAGCAGCTGATGAGAAGCCAACGAAATAAATGATGGTACCACATTATTCTGCTAAAACTGTAGTTCTTGCTTTGTTCAAATTCATTAAGGGGAATAAATGTATGAAAGGATTTCAGTGTCCATCTGCCTCATGACCCGTATCGACGAGGTGCCTCGCAATGGCTCTATTGGAAGCGTTTGCTCCTTTGACAGGCAAACATCTGGCATGTATCCAGAAAACCATGTGTGTGTCGTTCTGTCTGTTCTTCCAATTTTTAACTGCTGCCACCGATACATGTAAGTCTACATACACAGTTAGAAGTAAGATAAGAAGGCTATCTATCGACCTTTGATTATACTAAAGAGGGTGTTGTTCAACAAACAGGAACCAACAAAGTTGCACGATAAGTTCTGGCTAGTGAGGTATTAAATCTTCTGTTGACTATTCCTGCAACATTATCCCCATTAAAATCCAGTTGCATGAAGATAAACTTTTTCCTCTGAGATTTGTTTGGTATTTGAGCCTCATATCTTCCGTATTTGTTAATGAATTTCTAACGTTATCCGTTGTATTTCAACATCGTTTCCAGAATGCAAAACTCTTTCTCTGATTTCTCTGTAGAGCATATTTTCCTTTCTCACTAAAGCTGAGTTTTGACCATTGCTCGTTTATGCTTATTTACGCAAAATCTAATGAATTGTAGGTATTTTATTATTCTTTTTTACGAAGGCCTTCAGTGAATTGATCTCTGGGGACAACCATCTTCCAAGTGTTCCATGGCAATATAAAGTAAGAGAATGAAATTTCGCATGACTTCAATATCCCATAGTAAAGTCTCTCAAGGCTAAGTTATGAAGATGTTTATTTACTACAGGGCTTCGAGGAGATGGTAAAAAGTACTGTACATCCATGGTACATATTAATAGTTAGCATTCGAATTCCGACACTCTAATTGAATATAAACAAAACTTGACTAATCGAATTCAGTCTGCACCAAAGATAGCACCAGTTACTGACTAGTGTCCAACCGAAATATCCAATACAGAGAGTCCTACAGGAGATCAATCGCGAGCCCGAATAGCTCAGTGGTGGTAACCTCTCTGACTGCAGCATTGCCTGACACCGGTTCGAACCTCAAAGAGTACTCATGAGTCCCTTGACGGTTGCAGGTATGACTTGCTGATTGGTGAGTGCCACCACCAACTAGCACGAAACCTAGGTCATGTCATGCTTCCTGCTGACTGCCTCCGACCATCTAGTATTATTATAAACTAAATTATATTTACACACACGCTTATCAATAGCAGTAGGAAAATTACCAAGTTAACATAGACTGAACTGTTCAGGTACATGTAGGAAATCTACACCACTACCAACATCAATAATTCAAAGCTGCAGCTACAATTTTGCGCATGAAAAATTTAAACAAAAGGTCGTATAACCACCAAGCAAACTTGTCTTTGCCCATTGTGTAAACACAAAAAAGTAGACAAATGAGAGAGAGAGATATATAATTATACTTCTCTTAAAATATATATACACATACATGCAAACTTATGTACAACATATATTCTTCCATTGAAGGAGAATCTATCTATCTACATAATATATACATATATTTCAATAAAGGTATAAACTTAGGTATATTAGCCTTAGATACAAGTTCATTATTAATATTATTATGCCGATAGAAATGATTTAATTTCTGACATGATAGTCGACAAATGTCCAGACATTGGTTTACACGTTTTAAAATGGTCATTGAGTTTTTCACAGCTGAAAAATAAAAGATAAGCACACAAGTGGTAAGGCATTGCTGAACCAAAAACATTTACCACATTATTATTTGATCCATAAAATAATCGTCATTATAAATTATTTAAATTAATCCCAGCGTGTTAAGTAAATCAAAACAAGATTTTTCTGAACGTTTCTCTGTGTAAGCCACAGCTTCTTCGTCATTGGTCAAAATTTTTATTCAAAAATCTATGTAAATTAGAGTAAAACCAGAAGAAGATCAAACTGGAAACAAAGTTTACCAAAGAAGGTAGGTTTAGTGTGATGACGGATTGTTTCTGTACGTAACAAGGTGGTTTAAACTTTCTAACGGACATGACTGTTTACCTCAGGAGGTTATTTCACCGTCTTCTTTTTAGGTAATTATTATTGATTGTTTTATTAGTATTCAAGTGTTGGTTTGTAGGGATTTGATTGGTTTTCAGGATTTCATCATGAGCTGACATTAGTTAGTCCCAGTGGCTTAATTGTATACGACTTCGCCTTGTAACCGGAAGGTCCTGGGTTCGAATCCCGGTGGGTGCATACTGATGAAGAGTCCAAAACTAGGACGAGACAGCTGTCCAGTACCCCAAGGTTTTCCAATGGCTCCCTAACTAATCTCTGACGAAATCTCAGCACGAATACAAGGGGCTCGTTTCGCATTTGTTAGTTTACGCCGACTCTGGCGTAGACGAGATGTTCGACTATCGACCAAAGGGCGGGTGTACTGCTCATCAGTCCGCTCCGTCCTCCTTTATGGCTGTGAGACCTGGCCACTGAGAGTGGAAGACTTGAAAAGACTAGCTGCCTTTGATCATAGGTGCCTGCGTTCTATTTCCCGTGTAAAGTGGCATAATAAGGTGAGCAACATGGAGGTTAGGCGTAGAGTTCTAGGTAAACAGGGGAAATCAATCGACGAAGTCGTAAAGCTACATCGACTGAGATGGTTAGGACATGTGTTACGTATGCCAAGTCATCGCCTCCCTCGACGAGCTATGTTAGCGGATATAGGGTCAGGCTGGAAAAAAGCTAGCGGCGGTCAAACAAAAACTTGGCATCAGTCAATGAAATCCACAACAGTTGGTCTTAGCCACGTAGGAAGGTGTAGACTTCCAGGCTGGGGTCCTCGGGACGGCAAAAATCTATGGTTGGAAACAATTGGTGACATGGCTCAAAATCGTTCTCAGTGGCGCAGATGCATCCACTCCCTGTGACTTATGATCTTCAATGAAACTGTTTTGTTCTTCGCTATTACTCCTTTGTCTCACACCTCTGCTCACTGTTTCTTTTATGCTTCTCTTGTACTTTCTTCTCTTGCTTCGCGTGCTACACGGAATGTGGCGACTTGAACTTCCGCACATTTGTGCAAAGTTCTATGTCGAAAACAGACAGACAGAACTAATGTCAACTTATGACGAAATCCCGAATATTTTATTAGTTTTATGATTGTTAGTTTGTCCAGATGACTTACTTCTAAGTGTTTGATAAATCTGATACAAGTCTCATCATGATATAATATCAGTTAGAGAATCAGTGGAAAACCAGCCAGGGAGTACTCGACAGCCGTTTCGTCTCATTAGTCGACCTCTTCATCAGTACGCACCCACTGGGGTCTGAACCTAGAACCTTCCGATTGAAAAGCAAGCTCGTAGACTATTCAGCCGCCACTGGGACTCAATCCAACAGCCCATGAATTCCAACTTCTGACAATCCGCGATAATATATAGCGTAACCACCACCAGTCAATGTAACAGGCGAATAACTAATCTCTTACTTGACTTGGTGAACTATTTTGGCTACGCTTACCGTATGGTATACAGCCAGACAATTAATGACCATCGCATCAATTATCAAGTGTTGGTTTGCAGTGAGTTGATTAGTTACATGTTGGATCGGTAATTCACATCAATTAATGAATCAATAGGGAACCTGTGAGTACTGAACAGCTATTTCGTCGCACTAGTTTACAACTACTCAGCATACGCATCTACTCGACTGCGAATCAAAGACCTTCCCGGTGACAAGGCCAGCTTGTAGACTGACCATTCAGTCCACTGGGACACGATCTAATGGCCAGTCCATGAATTCCAACTTCCATCACGTTTCCCAATGGTTCTCTAACTGATGTCAACTCATGTTTATACCTGTAACCAATCATATCCCTGCAAACCAATACTCGGTAATTAACCTGATAGATGATGCGTCTGTTGATTTTACAAATTTATCTACCTTTCAGGCATCTAGGAATTCCCTGGTATTTTTTTCATAGTATTTCCCTATGACTTCTGCACTTTCCCAGTCAAATTCATGTCCATAGTTGTATGCATGCATTCATATACGGGAATGGATATCATCAACATGTCATTTGACGGCCAGTTTATGTTCATGGATGAGAAGTGGAAGAGGACATTCCACTTTGATCAGTAATATATACTGCGTCAGTGGCACAGCAGTTAGGACTCTCGCAGATCATGCACATGATCCAGGATTCGATTCTAATGACACATTTACAAATAACACCACACCGTTCAGAGGATACAACCCCCCATTGAAGAAAATGGTGTGCACAGGTGTAAAAATATAAAACAAACAATAAGACGACGACGTACCATACATTTCCTCGCATATTTTCAAATTCAACAGATGCTTGGTCATCCGGTGTAAAGAAATCCAAAGAAAACAGAGTAAAGCATACACGAAGGCGAAAACGTCGTGTAGACGTTGTTACAGTAATACTGATTCACATATATGAATAAATAAATAAACAAAAACAGTTAAGATATTAATTAATTATGTGAAATAGAAGAGAGTAGGGGAATGACAAACGACTATGAGATTCTTATTACCGTGAACATTGAATTAGCAAGAATATATGGTTTGTTTGTTTGTTCGAACAGAACACCATTTCGAGGGTGGCAACAATGCCGGATGAGACGTAGTCATACACTGTTTGAAAGAAGACTGGAGAAAAATCATTGTAAGTATTGTTGTGATGAATGCTGATATTTATTCCTACACTCTTTGTTGCAATGTAACGACAGAAGACAAGAGCCAAGCAAGAGGTATTTATAGATTTTTATGAGGATTATTATTAGCGTTTCTGTTAGCAGAGAAGCAACCTCTGCTAATTTGCTCTTTTTTTGCTGAAGATTATTCTGCTATCTCTAAGTGGCCGTTTCTCAGAAAATCAACTCATATATCTGTGAATCATACTTCCACACTTTGACTCCGCTGTGATTGGCTGGTGATTTTCTCAAGGTTAACCTTTGTTCTTGCTTTCCTCATTACCCTGATTTGGGACGGGAACATTGACGTAAATTGTTGTCTACAATTTTGGCTTAAAGCCAGCTCTTACCAAAGTAGTAGTGGTGGTCCAATGTTGGTCGAGAGATAAACAATCCCTGAAATGCCAAACTATTTTCTAATATTCTCGAATCGGTTACCACACATTGTGTTATGACTTGCGAAGATTAGTTTTATGGCAGAAAAGTCAGGTTCAGAATCTGTGTGCTGACAGTCTTCGAAGGTTGCAGCTTATGATTCCTAATGTGGACACTTGACAAAGATAATGCCGCGTATCAAGTGATCCACAACAGGAAACCCGGTGAAGCCTTTAAAGTGGAGACAGCAGTAACACACAAGGCTGCTGCTTGCCAACTATCACCGGTAGTGTATTTCTGATTATGACGGACAAGCATCAATCCCTATCAGTGGGAGCAATTTGAAAGAGGTTACTTCTTTCACCTATCTAGGGAGCATTATTTCAATTACAGGCGGTGGACGGATGAGGATATCGAAACCAGACAAAATCGGAAAGGAAAGACAGAACTTCGTCGATTCGAAATCAGTACGGAAATCTTTTGTACTCAACCAGCATTAAAAACAAGATCCAGTATTTCAACGTAAATCTTAAGTCAGTCCACTCTACTCTATATGGGTCACTAACTTGGCTGCCTTCTCTGGCTTTATATATTGACGATCAAATGGCCGGTAGGATGGAATTAAAAACAACAAACTTTAGTCGTTAGTCAAAAAATATACAGAAGAAAATGGGGATGGATCAGACAAACGCTGAGAAGACCGTTGGCTGACACAATGCCCGCCAGACAACCACTCGACTGGTAACCAAATGGAAAACGATGAGTTAGGTGTGTGGCCGAAAATGACATACAGACGACAGTGTGAGGGGTAGATGAAAGCTTAAGTGCAATAATGAAGGCAGGGCCAGGTGAAGAGTAATACAATGAACAGGACAAAGTGAAGACTTCATCCTCGAATTCCTATGATCCATTCAGAACCCCAGGGAATACTACTAATAATAATGAGGAAAAAAAATACTAAAAGCATGAATATATACTGAATGACATATCTAACAAACAATATTCACTGATTCCTCTCTGTTACAAAAAACCCATAGTCAAATCGGTAAACCTAAGACTTAATACACTAAAACTACTTATAAAGTTTATAGTTAAGACTCTATCCCAAAATTATGCATGGACCAAACTTTTAAGACAGATTGAATAAATGCGTTTATATGGTGTATGCTAACTAAAGTCAGTCTATAAAGATTTATGAGTCCAAATCAATAAATGTTACTAAAGAACTGTCCACTGACTGACTGAGTTCGAACACTGAAATTTGTACAGACTTGCAACAATTCAAGCTGTCACACACCATGTAGTATACAAAAGTGGAATAAAGAGAGAGAGAGAGAGAGAAAAGAGATTCGAAAGAACAACACTTTTGTTTTAATAGTAATAATAAGCTTTATTCCAAAACAGTGTTTGCGAATACAGAATGGAATTCTCAGCATTCTACTACAGTATTCCATCCAGTTAGTACATTATCAATAAAGAAAATTCTACATAGATTAAGGAAATCTCAGTTCATTATGACAACAACTTATTAGCATGTCAGAAAAGCGAAAATTGAACAGTGTTTGAAGGTGTTAGAAAAGTAGATGCTTGCATATTTACTGGCGTAAGCGGAAGAAAGAAACAAGGCAGCACGTAGCAGAAAAAGAGAGAGCGAGAAAAGGAAAAGAAAACGTTGTACCTATAAATGATATGAGTTGGGATATGAAGTTGGGTCTACTATGCAGAAATGGGTGGGGGAGAGAGAAGCGTAACATGGATAAACATGAAAGCTCAATGGAGGTGAGAGAACGATTTACAGCCATATCACCTACTGTCTTCACAGCCATTGGTTCTGACCATTCCGAAAAACCAGGAAGTCTTCGCCTCCTTACGTGGCTGACTTGATTAAACTAACTGTTATCGATTCCATTGAGTGCCGCCGCCGTGGCTCGGTTTGACCACCACTAGCTCTCTCTCTCTCTCTTTTCTTACCTCATCAATACTATGTCAGTTAGCTAACAAAGCCGGTCGAGAAAGGCGATCGATCGATGGTTAGACAGACATGCGCAGCAACACATGTTCTAACCATCCTAATCGAAGTACCTTCACAACTATATCATCATCGATTGGTTTTCCCTTCTTACCTGGCTTTCGATCGAAGCCTAACCTCAATATTGCTCACCTTATTATTCCACCTAACACAGGAGACAAAGACAGGTAGTCAGGATTTTCATGTCTTCAACTTTCAATGGTCCCTTATGTCTCTCTCACTCACAGCCATAACGGAGGATGGAGTGAACTGGTGAGCGGTACACACATCTTCTGGTCGACAGCGAACGAACCCTCTGTATACATGATGAGATTTTGTCAGCGATTAATCTGTTGGAGTTAATGTAACTTCGCTAATAAGTGAAATGGTCAACACTCCCCATCTTTAGGCTGCGAGGAGTCGGTGTATTCCAGTCCATAAACATCACCTTACATTTGAAAGAAGCAGATCGTAGGCCAAATATCTGAAGATCTCTGCTCAATGTATTGTCAATTGACAATAAGCCACATACATGCCTATGGTGTCACAGCTAATGATACTACTACTACTACTGTCTGGCTATACAAATCCCGATAGGTGGAGCGGGTTTCACACACGCGACCCATTGGTTGAAAGTCAACAAGACGGACCAATAAAAGACACCGTTCTTCACCTACTCAGAAAGGCAAATGATGGTTTTACCTGATATGGAAGTGTAGACATCCACGATCGACAATTAAAAACTGGATTTCAACTGATAGGATAAACAATTCATAACCCATATAAACAAGATAATGACTCTTACCTATATGGTCCTGGAGGAGTGATTGGTTGGAATATAGCCAAGGATTTAGGTACTTCACTAGTACTACTATCAATACCGCTGGTCAATGATTGATAATACTGCTGTTGTCTTTGTTGTTGAAATGGCGTTCTTCGCGATGAATGTAATACCTGTGATCTATGGAGTGTTGAACGTGGTGTTTGTTCAATTAATTTTCGCAGACTTTTCGGTGTGACACACATACTACTAAACAAATGGTCATTTAGCGAGATCAATGAAAAGGCAACATCATATCTAGCCAACCATAGAGCACGTAGATCACCAGCCAACACCATATATGGTGCAATGATGAACTGAATTTGCTTAATTTAGAAAAAATACATACACATACTTTAGAAAGAAGTAATATACGCAAGCCAAACCATTTCAAAAGTACCACATAAAGTATGCTCACATTTTAGCAGACCGGTGAATTACTGAATAACAACGATAATAGCTTCATTCTAAGAAATGTTAACATATATTGAGTAGAATGTTCAGCAGAGTCTATTGCATGACATTTCCAAGATATATTTATCAAGACAAACTCTGAAACTGTGTGACTAAACTGATACGACTTGGAGCAATAATTTATACTCGATACGTAATCAAGTTGTTAATACTGAATCATCACTGTGTGGTAATCAAAATAAACTTTTCAACTATGGACTGGCATATATAAACGCCATAAATAACTAACTGTACAGCGTTGAAGTAAACTTAGTTGCGCAAAGAGGCCTATTCGCTGACTCATATGTTCTCAATGATGACATATGATTTTCGACCAAAAGAAATTATACTCTAACAACATACTTTATTTATAATAAGGTATTAATTATTTAACTCTGCTTTTCATTCCTTGGGATTGGGAGTGAAGGATCCGGAGCTTTCAGTTTTGAAGCTTTAGCAGCCTTGCTGTTGTTTCTACAGCAGAGTGGGGTTGCTATTTAGCCTTACAGCCAACCTTTCATCTTCTATGGACTTTCTATTATCAGCTAGTAAAACTAGACGAGATTAAAGAATGCGTCAGACAAGAGTCGATCTCGGACTTCCCGCAAGGCTATTGAGCATGCTACCGCTTGAGGTATCAACGCCTTTATTATTGCTATTATTGTTACTATTGCAAAAAAGATACTTCTCACCGGATTTTCATTATATGCAAACACACAGGTGTCACATGTTCTGCTGTTCACAGTATAGCACTCCATGAGATTGAAAGTTTTTAGTCACAGAAATAACTACGCTAAATTTCTGAATACTTCATATTAAAATATTACAATCAGATTCAATTTAATCTTGAGGCATGTTCATAATAGACTTCCATTGGAAATTCAACGTTAACACAATCAATTCATTTCTGATTCGCCCACATGATTGAGTTAAATGAGGCATAGACTAGTCGATATCACCTGAAAACATTGATGAAGATTGGAAGCTTTAAAATATAACTACTCTCACGGTTCCAGATTATACTCTTGGTGATGGTGGGCTGAATAAATATGAACACCTAGGTGATCACGGTTTCGCACGTAATGTAGCTGAGCTGGTCGTCATCTACAACATGTGGGTGAGGAAAGCTTATAATCTTTTAATGGACACTTTTCAACCAGTTCTTAATAACGGATGCCATTTCAGAGGTCTTATTCACTTGTCTTGTGTAATCAAAATCTAAATGCGTAGTAGTATAACTATTACTATGGCTTTGTTGGGTTACACCCCCCTCCCCATAGTAGGACATAGGGCTTAAACAGCACATCTCCATCCCCCTTCCTCCTCTGAGGGCTCAAAGATTGCCCCCTAAGTTTTCGTCTCTCACTCCTACGACTTCATCCTTGTCACTCACTGTTAGACGCCTAACTCGTCGCTAGCTTCTAATTCGGGTTTCTCTGCAGGGAAGGCTTGGTGTCTCTGCCTCTAATCAAAGGTGTCCCCAGTAAGTGCCCAACTTATCTCCATTTCTCTCTGCATATTAGTTGAGCGATAGATTCTTTGGTTAGTTCGTTGCCTAAAAGAGTTTCAAACTGATTAGTTTTTTCTGCTCGGCCATTTGATCTTCATTATCAAGACGACGCAAGCACCCTGGTGGTTGATGAAAATTAGTATCAGAAATACTTTTCGTGATTCGAGTTAAATTTCTCAATTATGCAGAAGCATTGATTGGATATTAGTGACAGAAAATTCGTTCTTATCCCTTCAAGTTACCTCTTCGTACTGGTAGAGATTTCATTTGACTACTATAGATTCCCAAGACGAATTACTCGTGTTGACATGTCATGTACACAGTGAAGCTTAGCCGCCTTAATTAGGATGATATTAGGCACCTCAGGTACTCAAAACTGAACCACATGATGGATAGAGATTATCACCTACCGAAAAGTGTTACTAATATCCCATATAAACTATACTTTTATAGAAACTTCACTGGTCAATATAGTTTTGAGTAATGGAGATTCGGATATCGAGGATCTCCATATCAGACGGATAAAGCTGATATGTTTCAAAGATTTCTTTAATTCGACACTAGCTAGTAACCAGTATCTCATGTGTCTAGTTCTTTGTTTGGTGCAGACTGGATTCTATCAGTCAAGTTTGCAATGTGGCCTCACCATGCTACATGTCTTTGACATCAATGTGCACTCTGAATCCAGCCTGCACCAAACAGAGGGCTAGGCGCATCGTCCTAATTACTAACTAGTGTCCAATAATCCAAGTATCGAATGCAGTCCCTACAGGTAGAAGGTCAATCACGAGTCCGAATAGCTCAGTGGTAACGTCTTTGACTGCAGCACCGGGTGACACACCTTCCTGACTGGTGGTGATGAGTGCCTAGGTCGAAGTCCTCCTGCCGATTGCCTCCAACCATCTAATCAGCACAACAAATCAAAGATTTCATTGAACAAAATAATATTTGGACGGTTTAGGCCACGGTCCATGAATTTGAAAAAGGAACCCAATATAATGTTTCACTACAATAAGAAATAGATCGACTTTGATAATTTGAGTTAATACGACGGACAAGTTGTTGAAACGCTTGTTTTGAAATATCACTTTTTTGACATTTTAGATGGAACATGGGACTTCAAACATTGAAGTTCCCATTCCCATCGGGCTGCACTACTAACTCCATGCTCAATCGTCCCTACGTCCGGGAAAGACAAGATTCAGGAGTCTGTGTGTGCATCGGACGATAATAATGTAACCCGAACATTCCGTGTAGCTGATGAGCACATTGTACCATCAAACCATCGTCACCACCACCACCACTACAGTAATATCAATTCATGAGAGAGAAAAAATCAAATAAAGAATAAATTTCATTTAAGATGATAATATGCCTGGTTAGCTTACTTTAATCGCCCGATCCAATGTTAAACCAATACATAGATTTCTCAATTGATCTGATCCTTGAGTACTCAAGTAGTCAATACAAACACGGGCTACAGATTCAACAGCTGAACACTCTACTGGGCAATCATCTAGTTACACGGATAAATAATAGACAATAAAAAAGAAAATAATTACTATAAGGGACAAAAAAGACAAGGGAAAACAGATGTTTCAACCAAATTCTAATAGATGCCAAATTCAATCACCCCCGTCGGATGGGAGAAGCAGTTAACGAAACTCTAAGCAGAAGAAGAAGAAGTCTTATCCGTTCTCAATGCTCAAGAATTCGTAAAATCTGCCTTACCAGTTAAAGCTGATATAGAAATAGAAAACTTTTGCATAACTCTCTTAAGCAATAGATATCCTGAAATGTTTATTGACAGAAACATTAAGAAAGAAATCGTCCCCAGGCGAATGACAGTGTCATGAAAGATAGTGTTTATTAGTTTCGCGTTGAAAGGTGACACTATTGTTGAAATAATTAAAAGTCGTTAATCCGTTAAGGCGTAACCGAACACTTCTCGGTTTTTTGTTAATGAAAGGTGAACAACATAGGATGATGAAGGCTTCAATTTGTGAACACCTTCCGGAGTCAGGTCATCCATCTGCAAGTGATTTATTTTTTACAGTTATCTATAAGACTAAATCCGATCTCCATTTATGCACAGTCGAAGATCTAACTACACATGAGCGGGAACCTAAATTATATGTTACAAAGTCATGTAATTCATCCACTTCAACTCTATCCCCTTAAACATCACGTTAATTATCTTTGTTATCATTTGTACAATGTTGATTGAGCAGTTTCTTGTGTCACTTAATGCTTTTCTCTGTAATATAAATACGACCGTACAGCTTGAAAATGAAGTCACAGAGAAGAAATATTTTTCACTGAACAAAAACTGTTTTTTCTTGTAAGTAATAATATTAATAATAATGAGAGATTACTGCAACCACTAGGTGGAATAATACTCTACAACTCCTTGTAATTCAATGCAGTTGGTAGTAAGCCACACCTATACGATGACTAGTGACACTGTGGCGAGAGCTGTCTGCTACCCAAAATTGCAGACACCAATATACGTCAATGTTTACGTCCTGAATCGGGGTCACGAGATGAAACAGTAACAAAGCCTAACCTTGAGCGACTCAACAACCAAACACAGCAGGCTTGGCGTGTGCAAATACGATTCTCGGACATATGGTCTGACTTTCAAAGAAACGAGAAAACAACCAATCAGAAGACGCTGTTTCTCTACAAATAATGACGAATAACAATGTATGTAAAAATATATAAATATCTGTTGATTTCCTCAATAAACGATCTGTTGTCTGGCCCTCATCTTCTGTCGTTACAATACTACGACCTGGCTATCACATACACACACCCGCCCCGAAACATCGATAGGTGGATAGAGGGTTTCAAACGCATCACCCACTACTAGTTGAAAGTCGACACCAATAAGCCTCAGCTTCTCCACCACTGATCATGAGATAATAAAAAGCAATTCATATCACTGGCTGTCCTTGACTGATGATGGAATTTTATCGAACAACTTTTGAAGCATGACTGCTAACTTAGAAGATATAACACACACTATGGTGTATTGTTAATTTGGCATTGGTTTTGAGATACTTTAAACTGACAGACTAATATCATCAGCACCAGAATAAGTCAGCTAAGTAGTGGACGGTCATCTGTAAGAGATCAATTCAGATTAAAATTCCCAAGAAGAATTTGACTTGTACGGTTACTTATACTTCACCGTATCACAGGATATGAAACTTTATCTAAATAAGCATGTTTACCAAAACACAGTGAACTTGCATTGGTTAAGATAGAGTGAAATAAGCCACTCAGTCAAGATGAAACCGACTAAAAAGGCTAAGGAAGTGTTCTCTTGGAAGTGTGTGGACGGTTTTTACTTCCCGGAAGTTCGTTGATTCTTCGGGTACCTGAAACAGAGAGGTTAGTGCTGTGTGACTGCAGAGCCCAGGGAACAACTTCTTGGGGCCAGTCACACAAAGCCTGTATGAACTGGTTTCTTCGTTTGCTTCCGTATTAGTAAACTTACCGCCGGTTACGGACCACCGTAGGGTAAGTCAAGATGTACAATTTCGGGGGTCGACCTTTTCTAACCCCCTTTCTCCAGAGTGGAGAAACAGCATAGCTGGCATGCTGGTCGTCTGAGGGAAACACTTCACTGCTGTTACAACCCTGTTCCCCAGCAGTACGACTTCGCCAACAGACCCTCAGCATAGGGTGTACTGCTCAGCAATCCGCTCCGTCCCCCTTTATTGCTGGGAGTGAGACATAGCCATTGAGAGTGGAAGACATGAAAAGACCGGCTAGCTGTATTTGATCATAGGTGCCTGCGTTATGTCTTCCGTGTGTGTGAAGTCTGTCTGTCTGGATTCAACATAGAACTTGGCACCGAAGTGCAGCAGTTCGAGTTGCCACGTTCCAAATAGCACACAGAGGTAGACAAGAAGATGAGTGGAGAGAATTAATAGAGTTTGACAAATATAGGAGTGAAACAGAATGGGTAATGGTAGAAAGGAATATGAAAGATTACAGAGATTGAATACATCTGCGCCATTGACAACGATTTTGAGCCATATCACCTATTGTCTCCAGCCATTGATTCCTAGAGTCCCGAGGGCCCCAACCCGGGAGTCTGCATCTCCCTACCTGACTCAGTTTAACTGTCAAGGATTTCATGGATTGATGCCATGTTTTTGTTTGGCCACCACTGGCTCTTTTCCAACCTGAACCTATATCAGCTAACAATGCCCGTCGGGGGAGGCGGTGGTTAGGCATGCGCACCACGTGACCTAGCCATCTTAGTCTATGTAACTTTATAACCTCGTCGATTGATTTTCCCTCTTTACCCAACACTCTACGCCTAACGTCAACATTACTTATTTTGTGAAACCACCTAACGTGAGACAGAGATCGCAGACATCTATGATCGAAAGCAGTCAACCTTTTCATGTCTTCAACGCGTATTGGTCATGTTTCAGAGCCATAGAGAAGGATGGAGCGAACTGATGAGCAGTACACACGTCCCTTGGTTGATAACCGGATGTCACGCCTACGCCAGAGAGTGTGTGAAGTGGTATAGTAGAGTGAGTAGTATTGAGGTTAGACTTCGGTCGAGTGCAAATTGAGGAGGGGTAATCAATCGACGAGGCTGTGAAGCTACATCGACTAAGATGGCTAAGACATATGTTACATATACCTAGTCATCGTCTCCCTCGACCGATGGGCAATGTTAGCTGACATAGGGTCAGACTGAAAAAGAGAAAGCTAGTGGCGATCAAACGAAAACAATGAAATCCACAACAGTTAGTTTAAGCCACGTAGGAAGGTGTAGATTTCCTGGTTGTGGTCTTCGCGATGGTAAGAACCAATGTCGGCTGGAGACAATCAATATAGTTGTCAATGGCTAGAGCAGATCCATCCACTCGAATGAAACTGAATTGTTCTTTGTTATTACTGTTCCTTTGTCTCATATCCCTGTCTACTGTCTCTATGATACATTTCTTCCACTTTCTACTCTTGTTTTGTGTGCAACATGGAGGGAGTGTGGTGGCTTGAGCTGCTGCACACCGGCGCTAAGTTCTATGTTGAAAACAGACAGACAGACAAACAAGGCTAAGGATCACTGGCAAATTGATTAAAAACAATACGGGAAAAGTTAAAGGATAGAAACGATCTAGGCGAACAACCTATTATATAAAACACCTAACCAAAGTAAATCAAGCAAATTTACTTAATTATTAACACTAAATTCGTTAAAGCAAAAACGTTTGACAAC
Source organism: Trichobilharzia regenti (assembly GCA_944472135.2). NCBI lineage: Eukaryota > Metazoa > Platyhelminthes > Trematoda > Strigeidida > Schistosomatidae > Trichobilharzia > Trichobilharzia regenti. Next base: position 23,531,352 of record OX235265.1, on the reverse strand, counting down.
GTGTCAAAACAGAAAACAAGCTTTTTTCATCGAAACGCTCCGCAAGAATAACTACAAGTCCTGCATAGCAGTGCTGTTAGTTTACGATGACTGATTAACTGGTTTCAGCACACAGAACTCGTAGCACAGAAGTGCACCAGTTCGAATCACTACACTTCATGTAGCAGAAAAAGGAAGACGATTCCTAAGAATAATAATAAGCACAAATATGAGGAAGAAAGAATACTAACATGGGAAAAAATAGAATTTTACACGGAATGGCAGATCACAGAGAGTGGATGCATCTGCACCAGCCATTGACAACGATTTTCAGCCATATCACTCATTATCCCCAGACTTCATTGGTTTTTGCCATCACGAGGATGTACACCAGACAGTTTTCACCTTCGTAAGTGGCTCAAAATAACCGTCAAAGATTTCATAGACTGACTCGGAGATTTGGTTTGACCACCACAACCCTTTTCCGACATAAACCTATGTCATCTAACGCTGCAAGTCGAGGAAGGCGATGGAGTATATGCTAAGCAGGTAGAATTTCAAAATAGAAGTTGGCACTGGAAATATTGTCTACATAGACAATGGAAGTCAGTCATTTGAAGCTCCCAGCAAATAGAATACAATCACATCACTTGGAGACCCCCTTCGTCAAACCAACGCTGGACACAAATAGACCACATAGCAATAAGCTATCGTTGGCGTGGGTCGGTAGGAGATTGTCGCTCCTTCTGGAACACGTGCGTAGATACCGACCATGCACTGGTCCGCGCTCGGGTGTGCTTACGACTGAACGGACGTAGGAAACAGCTGGCGGTAAAACCATCACGTCCCCAGCTCGATCAGGAAACTAAATCCGTATATCAGGAAGAACTAGCTAAACACATATCTGTGTTCGACAGCTGTGCTCACCCTGAAGAAGCTTGGAAAAATATCCAAGCAGCCATAGATACAGCTGTAAAAGCTGTGAATAAGGTAAACCCAAAGGTGAGTAAAAACCACTGGATCTCCACCGCCTCATCCGAACTGATAGATGCTAGAAGACTTATTCCGGCGAGCTCCGAATTCAATGAGGAGCGAAAGCTGCACAAGAGGAAACTTACGAAAAGTCTCCGCAAGGACCGTGAACAGTGGTGGGCGACAAAAGCCAAAGAGATGGAGAAAGCTCTGAGGATAGGCAACACCAGGCAACTCTTTGGACTCATCAGGGAAACGGGTGGGAGAAGACAAATCATTAGTGAGACAATCTCGGAAAAAAATGGTACTATAATTAGCTCACAGGATAGACGACTGGATCGTTGGAAAGAGCATTATGAGGAGCAGTTTAATTTGCCCACAGCCACGCTCAACCTTCCGAGCATCCAACACCTCCCTGAATGGGATATAGATACAGGTCCTCCGTCACTAACTGAGGTTACTAAAGCTGTCACCAATCTGAAACTAGGCAAAGCAGCGGGACCTGATGGAATGACGCCAGAGGTATTTAAGTACGGTGGAGACAGCTTACTGTCCGGATTAACTGAGGTACTAGGCAGCGTTTGGGAATCAGAAGAAGTCCCATCGGGTTGGTGTAAGTCACTGATTATCCCCATATACAAGAAGGGAGACAAGTCTTCCTGTGATAATCACAGAGGGATTAGCTTGACTAACATAGTATTTAAAGTCTTAGGCTCAATCTGTCTGTCTGTCTGGATTCAACATAGAACTTGGCACCGAAGTGCAGCAGTTCGAGTTGCCACCTTCCAAATAGCACACAGAGGTAGACAAGAAGATGAGTGAAGAGAATCAATAGAGTTTGACAAATATAAGAGTGAAACAGAATGGGTAATGGTAGAAAGGAATATGAAAGATTACAGAGATTGAATACATCTGCGCCATTGACAACGATTTTGAGCCATGTCACCTATTGTCTCCAGCCATTGATTCCTAGAGTCCCGAGGGCCCCAACCCGGGAGTCTGCATCTCCCTACCTGACTCAGTTTAACTGTCAAGGATTTCATGGATTGATGCGTAGACTGAGTGGTGCTCGGGAAGCACAAACACGAGAGAGCCAGGCAGGCTTTAGACCAGGAAGAGGGTGTATTGATCATATCTTCACCCTCCGACAGATTCTAAAACATAGGCATTCCTACCGGCGTCCAACAGTCATTATATTTCTTGACCTAAAGGCAGCATTCGACTCTGTCGATCGGGAAGTTCTCTGGAGATGCTTGGCTGTCAAGGGAATCCCGAGAAAATATATTGCACTGATTAAGGCACTCTATTCCTACTCATACAGCCAGGTGAGGGCTTACGGCGAGCTGTCATCTGAACTGATGACCAGTGGTGTCCGTCAAGGATGCCCATTATCTCCTTTTCTATTCAACTTCATCATAGATGTGTTAATGGACTTAACCCTAGGTGACTTCAGCGATTCAGGGATTGACTTGCTACCAGGGAATAATCTCGTTGACTTGGAATATGCAGACGATATAGTCCTTCTAGGCGAAGACGCTGACAAAATGCAGAGTCTTCTAAACACCTTGAACAGCAATCTACGAATGTTTGGCATGCGATTCGCTCCCGCCAAATGCAAGATGATGTTACAGGACTGGACTACATCGACGCCTAGTTTAAAAATAGGAAGTGAAGTGGTAGAGCATGTTGACCGCTTCACTTATTTGGGAAGTACTATCAGCCACCAACGGGTTGATCTCTGACGAAATCTCAGCACGAATACAAGGGGCTCGTTTCGCATTTGTTAGTTTACGCCGACTCTGGCGCAGACGAGATGTTCGACTATCGACCAAAGGGCGGGTGTACTGCTCATCAGTCCGCTCCGTCCTCCTTTATGGTTGTGAGACCTGGCCACTGAGAGTGGAAGACATGAAAAGACTAGCTGTCTTTGATCATAGGTGCCTGCGCTCTATTTCCCGTGTAAAGTGGCATAATAAGGTGAGCAACATTGAGGTTAGGCGTAGAGTTCTAGGTAAACAGGGGAAATCAATCGACGAAGTCGTGAAGTTACAAAGACTGAGATGGTTAGGACATGTGTTACGTATGCCAAGTCATCGCCTCCCTCGACGGGCAATGTTAGCGGATATAGGGTCAGGCTGGAAAAAAGCTGGCGGTGGTCAAACAAAAACTTGGCACCAGTCAATGAAATCCACAACAGTTGGTCTAAGCCACGTAGGAAGGTGTAGACTTCCAGGCTGGGGTCCTCGGGACGGTAAAAATCTATGGTTGGAAACAATTGGTGACATGGCTCAAAACCGTTCTCAGTGGCGCAGATGCATCCACTCCCTGTGACTTATGATCTTCAATGAAACTGTTTTGTATTTCTTTATTACTCCTTTGTCTCACACCTCTGCTCACTGTTTCTATTATGCTTTTCTTGTACTTTCTTCTCTTGCTTCGCGTGCTACACGGAATGTGGCGACTTGAACTTCCGCACATTTGTGCAAAGTTCTATGTCGAAAACAGACAGACAGACAGACAGACATCAAAACCAATCCACGCGAGCAACAAAACTTCTCTTATATTTCAAAGACAGAATGAAATGTATTCCTTGGTAGAAATTGCAATTCATGGATAATTCATCGCATCAGATCCCAGTGTATGAATAGTCAACCCAGGACATACTGATGAAGAGTTCCCAACTGGGACAAAACAGTCGTCTAGTACTTCCTGCGGGTTTTTAATACTTCTCTAGTTAACATCAGTTGGTGATCAAACTTGAAACAAATCAAATATCTACATGTTAACTATTCAAAAAAAAAGTTCCATAATTCCCGAACACCATTCATTATGCATTAATACCCGATTGGATACTATACTACAGGATCATTGGGATCGGATCGTTTGTTCAGATCACTATTCTCTTCAACATCAAGTCACACAAAAAATTTACTTCAATCGATTTCTGAGACTTACTCATAAGAATTGTTGACTTATTCTGTATGGAAAACAGAACTAGAGAATGACAACTTAACAAACAGATAAAGCGCTTCGACAATTTAATTTTAAAAATTGATTGAATGGAGTGGATTTGAAAATCAAGTTGAAAGTGATGATTCTATGCACACCAATGAAGTTATACGCATATATACATGCAAGTACCGATTCAAATATAATTTTATTTAAGTTTGAGCACTTTTATAGAAGGCAAAATGATAAATAGTGCTGAACTCAGTGATAGAGATGAAGAGAATTCGGAACAAGGTTGATGAATATTTGGTATTCATATTGCTTAACAAGCAAAAAACAATAAAGTTGGTAGCAGAGGACACCGACAGCAAACATAGGAGTCCGGGTGAACATAAATAAGGCGAAGGTGAGAAAGATAACCAACCAACAACGATAACAACAAGCAATAATTAATATTAGAAGACGAAACTTGAAAGTGGTCCTTTTCTTCACTTATCAAGGCAGTATCGTATCAACTACAGGCGGATGACACGGGTGGGTGGGGAGATGTCAAAACCAGTCAGAATTCGAAAGGCAAGACAGGCCTTAGTCACTCTGTCCAATCAGTTTGGGAATCTTCTCTACTCAACATAAAGGACAAGAATCGAATTTCCAACACCTATGTTAAGTCTTTCAGTTCTCTTATACGCATCATTAAAACCATTTCTAACAGGTCTCTACAGTCTTTTGTCAATGACTTCCTATTTCCCTCCATATTAAAGATCAGTCGGGAGGAGGAATCAATGACAAGAAACTCTGGGAGCGAACCAACCAAGTACCTGTTGCTTAACAAATATTCCGAAGAAAACGGATGGAGATAGATTGGAAACACGCTGAGGACACCGTTCAGTGACACTGTACGCCAGACCAATGCTCGAGTGGAACGCAGATAAGAAACGGTTAGTTGGGCGTGTGACTGACGGTGGTATGGAGAAGATCGTGTGAGGAGGCGATGACAGAATATGGGTCATCGTGGGGTCAGCTCAAGCGGACCTCAGAGAATAGAACAAAGTAGAGATGGATTGTTGAAACAATGATAACAACTGATACAATTCCTCAGAAGTGGCTTCAAAAATAAAATTAAAAATTACGTATTACTCAAAGGAACAAAGGAAGAATGCGTTAAAAATTTGATGAGGTTAAAGAAATATTAACAGTATTAACTGTCACCCCTCTATACCCGATAATGGAATAATGTACGTTTTTTGGTAAATGTTGTTTTCCTTCATGTTCCCAGTGAAACATAGGGCCTCAAGTCAGTGGCTTGAAGTTTCTGTAGCAGTGTTTAATTTTACAGGATGGGGTCGCTAGCCTCATGCCTAACCTTTCCTCTTCACTAGCATTATTTTTGGCTCAGCGAGGTAAGCGAGTGCGTCGGTCGGGAATCGGAACCCGGACCATGTGCATGGTCAGCGAGCGTCCTTACCGCTGTGCCACCGACGCACATTTTTTGGTAAATACAATAATAATAAGAAGAAGAAGAACAAAAGGAAACAAAAGAGTTAGTTGTCTATATCGCAGAGTTAACAAAGTCAGAATCCAGGGGGTTCCTTGAAAATTGACCTCGTAATACAGAGGTTGCATGTTCCATCCCTGTGAGGAGTCCCAAAATGAGACGAAACGGCTGTCTAGTGCTTCTGGTTGGCTTTCAATAATCTCTACAGTGTAACTTATGCCGATTTTTGACGAAAAGCTAGCTATGGAAATCAATCTGAAATCACCACAAACCTAATAGTCTGATAATAATAATAATAATAATAATAATAATAATAATAATGTTCACATACCATCATCTGGAGAAGCAACTTGCAACTTTGTTACCTTCAGGTGTTTTAGACTGAGTAAATTTTGCTCATCCCCATTTTGACCATCGGAAACATGATTGATAGTGTGAAGGGAAGATGGAGGAGGAGAGGGAATATCGCAAACTTGACAGGTTAAAATGAAATTCACTAATCCCAATAATGTTGTCAATTCATAAACATGATTTTTAGATGATTTCAGTGTAATACGAGACGGTGAAAGTCTGTTGTATCACCAAAGGAAGAAAATAAATAACAATTAATAATATCTCTTTAGAAAATTGTATTAGGTAATAAATAACAGAATGAAATTGTCTAAAGGTAAAGTGAAAAGTCGTGACCAGTCGGGGCTGGGGGGCGGTCGTCCCACACTTGGATGTGACAACAAATACCCACCGATGATACATTGATTGGCTACCCACGCACGGTCTGGCGCATAATCCATTGGTCATAGCAGGTGATCAGTCGCCTCTTACTCCTGTCTCCACTTCAAAAGCTTCGCTAAATTTTTCATTGTGGATCCGTTTCACATGTAGCATTGTCATACGGCTAGCTGTTGAATGAGGTTGACGTTATTATTATTATCATCACTGTTTCCTTTAATATCTAGAGGAACATAGGGCTTCAGACGCACATCTCCATTGCATTCGGTCCTCTGCCAACGTTTTCATCTGCCCACATGCTTTCATCTCCTCTTCACATTACCTCCTCCACGTCACTCCACCCTACACACAGACTTGAGAGAAATGAAAGTTTACCTTGCTTTCCCGATCCTCGCTGTTGTGATATCCTTATCAGTTCCGTCCGCCTGTAGTTGAAACGATGCTTCCCAGGTAAGTAGGTAAAAAAGGAGGTTGCTTCTTTCAGATCCCTCCCATTTATGCTGGCTAATTTTTGTCTGTTCTAGTTGTAGTTGGCCAGGAATCTTCATCATCTACCACTGTTTTCTCTATGTTCATCTGGAGTAAGTCCTATCTTTGATGCTTCTTCCGCCAACTCGTTGCTTTTCACTTGCATATCTTCCGGTTTGTGGTTCATGTTAACATACAGAAATCTGATTTATAACAACTATTCATTAGAATACCCTCCTCCCCCTCCTTAAGAGCACTTGTGGAATACAACCAATCCGAAATCTTACGTGAAATACCCCCCATCATTGTCAGTCTAAGGGCTTAAATTACCTCAGTCAAAGAAAAACAAACAAACAAACAAGGTGAAACGGTGAACAATCTACCAATTACTGCGAAATACTAACAGACTAACTGGCTAGCTGAGTTTCAACATAAAGCTTCCACAAAGAACTCCATAACCAGATAACGTTACCACAATACACAGAGGACAAAAATGGAAGAGGAAAGAAATTTATGGGAGATAGAATAGCAACATGAGGAACTGGTTACAGGATTTTATCATGAGCTGACATCATCGGTTAGACAGACCAATGGAAAACCTGCAGGGAGTACTGGACAGATAGCTGTTGCATCCAACCTAGTTTCGGACTCTTTATCAGTACTGATCCATCGTCAGGGTTCGAACCCAGGACCTTCTAGTTACAAGGCTAGCAAGCTCGTAGACCATCAAGCCACTGGGACCCGATTTAATGGCCCATAAATTTCAAATTCTGCCAATTCACGACATAGCGCGTCCGCTAGCCTGTAACCAATCAATCAAATCCCTACAAACCAATGCTTGGACACATCAGGAATTATTGGATCTTAGTTATTCATTACAAACAGTGAATACACACACACACACACACCTGAACACTATTAATAGTCATGGTTTTGAAAAATAAACCATAAAGGAATGTTAAACAAGGCAGAAATCACACACACATATATATATACACAGTTATAAACTCAAAACAACTCACAAGTTCATAATTTCTTCTTTGAATGTGGAATCATGAATATCACCCATAGCGTTCCCATTTTTATTACTATTGTTGAAATTATTCCCTCCACCAAATCTACAATCATTTTGATTATAGGGCGATGATGTTGATGATGGCGGAAATGATAATTTAATCGGGACAGGGAATAATTCTGTACAACCGACACTTCTATTTAATAAAAGTCTTGAGTTACGCCAGTCGTTATTGGCTCGCTTCACTTCTCTACATTCTTTCAACTTTACTTCTAATAATTCTTTCTTTTGTAAGAGTTGCTTATTTGATTCACGTAGTTGAGTTTGACGATTTTTGGCATCTATTATCTTTTGATCCGCTTTATTCAATTCTCCATGATAATAATAATAATAATAACAATGAGATCTTCGAAAAATTGACATTACTAAACAAGGAAAACATCCTGTTCCAAGTTTGATCACGTATCAATATCAGTTGGAGAACCATTGGAAAACAGCTAGGGAGCACTGGACAGCTGTTTCGTCCTAGTTTGGCACCTTCCCTCAGTACGCACCCACCCTCGTCAGGGTTCGAAACCATGATTTCCCGGTTTTAAGTCAAGAGTGTATACCATTCAGTTACTGGGAGACGGACGACTCAATGGCCACCGTATGAATTCTAACTTCTCCCAACTCGTGATTTTAGCACCATCACCAACTAATGTCACGGTTGAGTATTTACCTTTACTCTCGACCCGGTTGGACACCACGGGACTTCTCACTCGAACTGCAGGCAACTTTTTCCTACAACCAGTCACTAATGAGCATCAGATTAATTTTCAAAAGTTTCGCTGTAGGGATTTGATTTTATCAATGGCTGGTGCTCGCGCTAAAATCACGAACTGGTCGAAGGTGGAATTCGTTGGCCATTGAGCCGCGTACCACCAGTGACTGAATGGTCCAAGTGCTTGACTTCTACTTGACCTTGGCGGCCTGTTCGAATTTTTGGGCCTGCTACTATAATATCTACATTTCGCATCCAGTCTACTGTTTACCAACATACATTTATCACCTAAATATGAATTCTAACAGAATCATTTACTCTCGTAACTTTATTAATCATCTACGACCAAATGACTTTCATATTCCAAAGAAACCAAGGAGGAAACATCGTAGTGGTTGGCAGAGAGCTCTCAGATGTACACCAATACACTTAACTACGATCCCCGTCATAATGAACACAAACTGTCGCTCTCTGCCAAACAAGATAATGTACCTACAATCCTTGATGTCAACTGATACGTATCATAACACCGCCATAATCACATTACAAGAAACGTGGTTGCATGAACTGTATGATGACAACCTTATCTCACTAAAGGACTTTATTTTATTTCGTCAAGACCGTCAATGTTGTAATAAGAAAAATGGTGGTGGCGTTGCAACTTTTATTCACTCCAAATGGTCTGTCTCAAATAACGTCTGCTTCACCTTCTCAAATGACTTCATTGACTGTATTACTGTCAAATGTCGCCCCAAACATCTCCCCAAATATACACAAATCTATATTACAAACATGTACATTTCTCCTAGCTGCTCTCCGTCTGATCTATCTAATTTTGCTGCTGCCAACTTCGACAACTCTCTATCCGTTATTACTGGAGACTTCAACACATCAGATTGCTCCTTTCTTGAAGCACTTGGTCACACAAACATAGTCAAATATCCCACTCGATTTGACAAAACACTTGATCTAGTTTTTACTAATGACGAAGGAGTATATGAAACACGTAGACGTTCACCGATACTTAACTCCGATCGCTGCATTGTCCGCGTTTTACCAAAAATATACAGCAAAACACATATTAAAATCTTCTCACACCTGTCTACGATAGCACAACAAAGAAGCTACACATCTGACAACCTACTCAATCTAAGATGCATGTTAAAAGATACTAACTGGGATCTATTCTATGAAAGTACATTAGATGACTCAATCACCAATATAATGGATTATCTCAAGTTCTGCCTCGACCGCTTCTCGTTTCCCCATCTCAAACAACTTCGCAGGCAAAAAGAAATGTTATATAAATGCAAAGACAAGTTAGGACTTAAAAAGATTAATGCTCAAATCAAATCTGAAATCAAAAATCTTAATGCTATCTATAACCAAACACTTTTATCATGCAAATCTCCTATCAGCATGTGGAAATTTTTCAATGAAATTACTGGCAATAGTAAGCGATGTAATGTTTTTCCCTCTTGTGATGTTAATGCTCTTAATCTGTCTTTTATACGCTCTCCTTCTACTATAACCACTTCTAACGTTACTAATCTTGTAGCTGATAACTTCCAGGACTTTAACACTCTTGATGTTTTGAAATGTCTTAAAACTCTTAAGCCCTCACATAGTCTTGGCCCTGATGGCATACCTGCATATGTTCTAAAACAATGTGCAGATGCTTTATGCTCTCCTCTAACTAATATCCTAAATGCTTCTTTCTCCGAAAACGTTGTACCTGTTCCATGGAAAGACATTAAAATAGTCCCTGTCCCTAAACCTGGCAATAGCAAGAACGTAAAGTTCAGACCCATTGCCATCACTTCCCCGTTTCTAAAGCTCATGGAAAAACTAGTACTTCTTAAACTTGAACCCTCCCTTAAAAGCTTCGAAGACCCCAAACAATTTGCCTACAGACAGGGTAGGAGTACTTTAGACGCTGCAGCCGTCTTACACAACAGTATTGTCTCATCATTAGACAAAGGTGCCAAATATGTCCGCTGCACGTTTCTTGACTTCACTTCTGCTTTCGACTCTGTACCTAGATGTCTCTTGCTAAATAAGCTCTCCATGACACAAACCGAGTCCTGGGTCACTAACTGGTTGCATTCCTACTTTTCAAACAGAATGCAGTACACCGTATACAAAGGCCAATCCTCCTCTGCTGTGCTCACTGAAGCTGGTGTCCCCCAAGGGGCTGTACTCTCCCCACTTCTCTTTTCATTCTTCCTACATGACCTACCATCTTCAAATGACATTAACTTTGTCAAATATGCTGATGACCTAACTGTATCTTTACCTGTCAAATGTCAAAGTGACTGCTCTAAACTAAATGGCTTCTTATCAGAAATCAGCCAATGGTCCAAGGAAAACGGTCTCACCTTAAACCCCTCCAAATGCCAAACAGTTAATTTCACCTTTAGGCACAAATCTGACCTAAACAAACTGGTTAGGACTCACGAGATGTGCAACATAGATGGCACTGAAATTGAAACCAAGTCGGAAATTAAATACCTAGGCGTCACTCTATCTTCTGATCTTTCCTGGTCGTCTCATATCTTGACGATTTCCAAGAAAATATTCCGTCTTACCTTCTACATCAAGAAGTTAAGACATTCTGGTGTAACCCAACCCTTACTCCTACAATTTGTTAACTCTCGTATTCTGCCTATTATTCTCTATTGTTCCCCCTTAGTCTTTCCTGGGCTATTGAAGAAAGACTATACCTTATTACGTAGGATGTTAAAGGTTGTCAGCAGGGTAAGCAGTTTGCCACTTAGCCAGCTAGTTAATATTCTGGTGGACAGGCATATGGACTCATGTGAAAAATGGGCGAAATCCATTTTATCTGACTCACAACACCCTCTACATTCACAACTCTCCCCATGTATCTCTTCAGGGAAAACAAGAAGCCTATATAGGAAACTATATGCCCGCACTAGCAAGTACAAAAACTCATCCATACCCTACCTAGCTCGAGTTCTGTGCGATAAAGAAAGCATTAGGCGTGAAACCTTTAACTTATTAAATAGTCAGTAGAACAACTGGATCTCGTCTTTCCAAGTCACATCATTTACAGGTACAACGTTTTCTCTCTACATTTTTTTTGTTAGTGCGTCGGTGGTATAGCGGTTAGCACGCTCGCCGACCATGCATATGGCCCGGGGTTCGATCCCCGGCCGGCGCCGCACTCCTTTACCTCACCGAGCCAGAAATAATGCTGGTAAAGAGGAAAGGTTGGGCATGAGGCTAGCAACCCCATCCTGTAAAAATTAAACACTGCTACAGAAACTTCAAGCCACTAGCTTGGAGCCCCATGTTCCACTGGGAACGTGAAGGAAAAATTATTATTATTATTATTTTGTTATGTGTTGTTTTTTTTCTCTTTTCCTTGCAAACTCTACTTAAAACATTCTTGTTCGTTCTTTCACACTCTGTATATCTTGACCATTTTGCTATCGCTTACGCCAGTAAATATGCTAGTAGTATCTACTTTTCTAACACCTTCAAACACTGTTTAAATTTTGGCTTTGCTACCGACATGCTAATATGTTGTTGTCAAAACTGACTGAGATAACCTTAATCTATGTAGAACTATATTTATTGTTAATGTACTAACTGGATGCAATATTGTAGTAAAATGCTGAGAATTCCATTCTGTATCACAAGTACTGATTTGGAATAAAGCTTATCTTATCGTATCTTAAAGGTCCTGGGTTCTAAACCCAGTGGGCACGTACTGAGCAGGAGCCTCAGACAGCTGTCCAGTACTCCCTGGTTTCTAGTGGTCCTCTAACTGATAACCATCCGTGACCAAACTTAAATCAAAATCAATTCCCTACACACAAATTCATGAAAAGAATATTATTTTCGATTTCCTCTTCATGAGATTCTACAGTTATATGCATCCATAATTATAGTTATTCTCTCCAATGGAGAGTGGAACATGGTGGGTGGTTACCAACAATGAGCCGTTTAACTTTCTGATTTCTGCAGTCTTTCTTAGTTTGGCTCCACTATTACCCATACGTTTTCAATACCTTCTCCTCCTCATCACACAACATAGGATTCAATATTTTCATTTTCTCTTGCTCCACTAGAGACTGACATATGGTTGATAAGTTTATCACTTCTCTCCTATTTATTGCATTCCATGTGGCTAAAGTATACAAGGCTTCAGATGTCAACCTTTCTTCATGTGTTCAAAGAAAGCCTCTTCCTGGAATTTCGACAATGTCGAAATCAATCTTAAATCCACTGTCCATAGATAGCATACATACATTGCTATAGCTGATCTTTTCTCTAGACTTTTTAATTCTATTTCATTTCTAGGTGGACGTTTCATGCACAGTCTTTTATTCTTTCATTCACTTTGACCTTCACCTGTCTACTGCTCTCCCTCATATAGCAAGCCTCACATTCTCAACACTTTATCGTATACATAGAATTGTTTTGCATCATTTTGGGAGCCATATCCAATTGATCAATACAAAACATGAACGCAATATGAAGTCAGCATTTCCCTCTCTCATACACACACGCAAAATATACGCCTCTTCTAAACAGTAGTAGTCGATGGTAAAACTTTTCACTCACTTTGACGCAATTCTTTAGCATACTTTTCCAATTTTTGTAAATCTTTCATTTCTAAAATAATACCAATGAAATAACAATAATGATTAGTATTAGGATTTAAGAGAATTATGCAATAAACTGAACTATCACTTACTCTGGGTAACAATCATATTCTAAATACTCCTATATGCAACATAAACGAAAGATACAGTATACAGGTGTTGCACATACGTGTATTTTGACTTATATAGTAAAACAGCAGATGCCTTAGGTAAGGAGGGGATTTCTGAATCCCTGTGTCAGACTAGTAGATCCAGGATAGTCAGATTATCAGAACATAAAAATTTAGCAAAGATAAGAATGGTTGATCCCACGAAGATAAGTAATTCAGAAAAATAGGTCAGGAATCACACTGCATGCATTAACGCACACAGCCTAGTCTGACCTATGTAGTTGACCTGACGCACAATCATTGCAACGTGTTTAGTAAATTATATTAGGTAGGTGGAGAGAGACAGAGAGAGACTGATTACTGAATCCCGCCTGGTCCATCCAGTAAATCTACACCCAACACAACACATGAAACAGAAATGACTCATTGCAAATGCCAGAGATATGGAAGATATCACTACCACCAGTCAGTCAAATCATCGGAGGATAATAAATAATCTTAAAATTCTATTTCAATTCACACACATTATAACATTCTAACAAGTTACTTATTTTGACTATGAAAACACTCGTCTTGTTTCTCATGTGATTGTACTTGATTGATAACACTGATATTGATATTCCCGAATGTACTTTATCTTGTATTGACTTTATTCACATGTATAATCATCAGGTTTTACTCATGTATATAAATGAAGCACGAGAGTTGTGTGAGTAGCGCCTTCATATGATTATGAGTGGCAATACTTTGTACTCGAAACGTCATCATCAGTTAATATTACTGTATAACACTGTGATTTATCAAAATAAAATGTTATCCATAATGAAGTTATACTCTACCACCACAGTGACCAAGTTTTATACTTATTTCATGCTTCTTGTTGACTAGATTTCATGGACTGATGCAAAGTTTTGGTGCTTCGACCACCACTAGTTCTTTTGGTCAGATAACATTGCTGCCCGACAAGGAAGGGGATGGACTGACTTGCATAACACATATCCTAGTCATCTCAACACTATATGCCTAACTTCAGTATCACTCACCCACCACCTAACACGGGAAATGGAACACAGACACACAGCTAGCCTTTTCATCGGTATTACATTCAATCGCCGTGTCCCACAGCCATAAACGAGGACGGAGCGAGCTAGTGTGCAGTACACATGTGCTTTGATCGACAGCTGTCTCCACGCCAGAGATCGAGTAAGTTGGCGTATGCTTTACGAACCCTTTTGTATCCCAAACTAGTAGTCTTTATAACATATGTACAGCAAATATATAACGAATAATTACCCAATAAAAAACGACATCAATAATAATTATACAGCGTAACTATTTAGGAATAAGTGTGTCGCAGTGCCTAGAGATTTCGACTTCCAATTCGGGGGATGTCTTAGGATCGAATCTCATCCCACATAGCTTAGCTTAGTCGACTACCACACAGCAAGTGTGGCACACAGTCTGGAACATGACAATTCTTACAATTACAAGCATCCACAAATACAAAAATGAAAAAATTTAGTCACCAACTCACTTTTTTGGAGTTTCTTGTATTTATCTTCTTTTTTCTTTAATTCTGCTTGAATTGTATTATCTATCACTTTCAGATGTTCAATTTCAGACTACAATCAATAATACACGTAAAGAGAAATATCAGTCACAGAGATTTGATCTAACCATCTGGATCAATAATTTCAAGCAGAATCAAGGAGAATGCATGCACAATAATAATAATAATAATAATGAAGTGTGAAACTAAGATTAATATATACAACTGTAGCACAGTATAATGATGATAATGAAGTTTTATTTTCTTTATTATTAGTTTACATTCCCAGTAGAACAAGCTAGAGCCAGCTTGTAGTTTTGGTAGCAGTGGTGATTATTTTCACAGGATGGGGTTGCTAGCCAGCCAGCCTCATGCCCAAACTTCCCTCTTTACCAGTCTTATTACCGGCTTATCGAGGTAAAGGAGCGAGTCGGTGGCCGGGAATCGAACCTCGGACCATCTGCGTCTTCGGCAAGCACTCTACCACTGTGCCACCGACGCACATAATGAAGTTAGAAGTACAAGTAAAAACAATATTCACAGACAACTGACGTGACCGGGAAAGACCACTCTTCTAGATTGGAAAGGGATTGAAACAAACATTTTGTAAACAAAAAGATTTGATTGTTAAAAAATTTCATGGCGACTGTTTCAGCTATGCTTAGCAATCGAAGGCGCGTACAAACTTTGGGAATTGAGGTGGCAGCTTGTACAGAGTAGTAAATACTGAATTTTCTTTATCAACTTTGTGCTGCTTATCCACCAGTGGGTGAGCCAATATGGAACTCTTGATTGAGCTTTCGACTACTACTCCTTTACTTAATTAGTCACGTTGGACAATCATCAAGAAGGCGACAGTGGGCCTGTCGGGTCGTTCTGCCTGCGTAACTGTCTCTATAGGTATAGTTAAATTTATCAATGCACCTTGAGTTGGCTAGACTCGATAGCTTATCCTTCATCTGCATTGGAATTATACGAGTGGTGAATTTCAAAACGTGTTTCATTGCGCCATTCGACAGTGTATCTCGGTACCACACATGCACAAATAGTCAGTTGCACTTGTTGTAACCTGCTGCAGTGGATGAGCAGCCTGCTTTGACTGGGATAAGGAAATTAAGCTGAATCCCTTCAAATCGATTGAAAAAGAAATAAGTCTATAAGTAAAAAGGAATGAAAAACGAGAACAATAACAAAGAAGACTATATGAAGCAACAACAACAACAACAAGAGGAATATATTACCTTTAATTCTGAATTACGAGCAGCCATATTCTCATCCACAAGTTGATAGTATTCTCGTTTAGCTAATTTAAAACAATTATGCAACCGTTGATGTAAACCAGCCACAAATTCTAAATGCTTAAAAGAAATAGAAAGAATACATACAAGATGATTCATTGATAATGTAAACAGGTGAGAAATTTGGCGAATCACACTAAAAGCAATTTCCAACAGTCTGCTGTAGACCTTCATCAGCAGCTGCCTCCTTCGCTGGCTCCAAATACTGAAGACCACATGGCCGGCCAGAAACAATTAACAACAAGAAAATATCGGGAAAAAAACCAATCAAGAACCTATTGGTCAACAAATATTCCAGGAAAATGGATGGATAAAGATCAGATATACACGCTGAGGAGAAAGTTGGATGAATGACGTGTCAGACCATAGCACAAGTGGAAACCAAATGGGAAACGATGAGTTGGGAATGGGTCCAAGAATGACATGGAGGAGGCCGTGTGAGGAAATGAGAGCTTGTGGATAACCGTGGGGTTAGATGAAGAGAACTGCTGTGTACAGCACCAAACAGGGACGTGGTATTCCACTCGGAATCCAAGAGAATAACAATAATAATGAATTGCTGAAATTACTTTGATATGTTCGATGAGCTAATCATAGTCAGCGGGAGGTAGAATCTTTTCTGTAAAAGTGTTTCTCCTAAGACTAGGCAAACATAAGCTTTCTGTCTGGTAAATCTTAATTATCAGATTCACGTGACATGGGTTTCTTCAAATCAATCAATATCAGGTGGACATGAAGCTTTGATACGATTAGTAGAAGTTGGAAAACAACAACCCTGTTTACAAATACACTAATAAGCACATGAGATTCAGGAACCAAGAGGAAAAATGGCTGATAAGCTTCTTGACCAACTGACTGATTTCAACATAGAACCTCGTACAGAAGTGCACTAGTTCGGGTTACCGCTCTCCAAGTATCACACAAAGCAAACCAAAATGGAGGGAAAGAAGAGATTCAGGAGAATGATAATTAGCAGAAATGTGAGGAAGAAAGAGAAGTAATATGGGAAAACACGAAAATTTAACACATATGAGAGATTACAGAGAGTGAATGCATCTGGGCCAGCGCCATTGACAACGATTTTCAACCAATTATCTCCACATCCATTGATTCGTATCATTCTGACGACCCCAACCCTCCTGCGAGGCTAGCTCAAATTAACTGTTAAAGATTTCACGAACTGATCCCGCCATGTTTTTGTTCGACCACCGCTAGCTCTTTTCCAGCCTGATCCTATATCAGTTAACATTGACCGTCGAGAAAGACAATAGCTAGAACTGTCGTGGGCATCGATGAACATAAGGATATAATCATCCATGATGATATTCTTACTGCTTTATTGAATACAGCCAAGGCAAATTTAAAGAACAGATTTTTATTTTTATTTTTTTTTATTTTTGATTTACAGCTTGATTCCACACTGTATTTTCGGTACAAGTATGGAATTTTCAGCATGGATATAGGTAGCCCAAATTTTGCAGGCCGACCATAGATATCAGATGTGCGTCGATGCGGGCTCGAACCCCGGACCATTTGCATGGTCGGCGAGAGTCCTAACCACTGTGCCACCGACGCACAAGTGCAAACACACCAATGACGGTGAAGCCTACAACTGTGATAAAATGCGAATTTCAGTACATTACTCAACCAAGGATCTAACTTTAAACTAACCAGCCTTCGTGTTTGGTATTCTTACACCGCTTTCAACACTTTTTTTAACGGAATACAGCGTTATTTTCACTTGGTTTCGCTGTCTTGCATCTGGCTGGACGTTTCAAGGGTGTTGGTGTGTTCGCCCCCTTCCCCCCACCTAGAGTATCTATCCCTTTATGTTTGTCATAGAACACTGTAGTGAGTGGTCCCCTAAGTAACACACCAGCTGAGATTTGTGCATTCGAAAGTATTCTATCCTCCTTCTCCCACTCTCACACACACAAACTATGGGACAATAAATTAATGGTTGGTAACGATGATCATCAAACTGCGTCAGTGGTTCAGAGGTAGGATGCATGCCAATCACGCCACACCTGCTCCGGGGGTCAATCTTCAATCGACGCACTCCTAAACCTCGTCAAGTCAATAGTAGTAGCTGAGCGAAGAGAGGGAAGGTTGAGCGTGAGGTTAGCGGTCTCACTCCGTGAAAATAAAACCACTGCTACAAGAACTTTAGGACTCTAGATTGAAACAGTATACTCCACTTGGAACGTTAAGGAATAAAGATAATCAAACAGCAGCATGATAATAATAGATAAACATTTCGGTGATGCGCTTAAGGTAAGGACTAACTCCTCATCAAACTTATTAATTAGAGAATCTCCATCAGTTTTGGTGATCACAATACATGGTGACACTTTGAGACAATGTGGACATGGGGAGAAGTGGATGGGATTTTCTCAGTATACATCGGGAAAATCAATTTATTTACCTGTTCATAGAGAGCAGGAGAACGCAGAGAAGATGGAGGTGATGAAGACAACCAACGAACAGCAGCAACAACAGAGGTTACCTCCTTCACTTATCTGGCTAATAAGATCGTTCCAACTACAAGCGGAACAGACGAAGATGTCAAAATCAGAATCGGATAGGCAGGATACGCCCTCATCAACCTGAAACCAGTTTGGAAATCTTCCGCACTCAGCCGCATAAGGAACAAGATTCGCAGTTTGAACACCAATGCGAAGTCGGACAGTGCTTCTATAAGGCTGAGAAACTTGCACTGCGTGTCAGTCACGAAAAGGATTTCCGACAGCTTATTGCAGACTTTTATCAACAATTGCTTTAGCTGGCTCCATAGTGAAGATCAAGTGGCATGCCAGAAAGAATAAGCAACAAGAAACTATGAAAACAAACCAACCAACAGCCGATCGCTCAACAAATACGTAGTAGAAAGTGGAGATGGATCCGCAACACATTGAGGAGGCCGCCAAATGACATCACACGCCAGGCCATCGCTCGAGTGGAATCCAAATGGGAAGTGACGAGTGGGTCGTTGGTGAGAGGGTGACATGAAGGAGATCGTGTGGCGTGGTAGAGATGAGAGAGCTTGGTCAGTCGTGGACCTAGCTGAAGAGGACGGCAGAAAACAGAACAAAGTGTACATGTATTGTTGAAGCCCTCCTATGTTCCACTCGGAACGCAAGGGAATATTAATGATTTGAATAATAATAATAATAACATTAGTAATAATAATAATAGAAAGCAAATACTTTACCTGATCAGCATTCATTTCAGATATTCTTTTCATGACTACATTTATATGAGGTGAAATCGATACAGTGCCAATTCTTTCTTGATTTCTAAAGAATATATGATAGAAATATAAGCTTCTTTAAAACTGGAATAGGTTTAGGCACAAGAAAATAAGTGTGGCACGGCACTGGCTGCCGGTTGCACCATTTATAACGAATTGACAGAAGCTAGAAGTCATAGGACATTAGATTCCATCCTGGTGGATGAATGAGTGAATGAATGAATGGTCAACAGGTTGATCTTTTAATAATCTGAAGGTCCTGGGGGTTTGATCCCTGGCAGTGGTGCGTTGGGCCATGGGTGCGTACTGATGAAGAAGTCCAAACTGGGACGAAATACAGATAGTTGTTCAGTACACTCTAATTTCAATATCTCTCTAACTGATTTCCCAGCTGGTGATCAGACTTCAAAACAACTGGAACACGGTCAGATGCCATACTTCCCAGTAAAACCACCCGTAGTATTGTTGTCATAATTCTTGAATCCTTCTTAAATGAATCTATCGGGTGATAAATATCATAATTATTTGACTGTTTTTAACAACTAACAATCGGTACTAGAATGATTCAGTAGAATGATGGCTGAAAGTGTTTGCAGCGGAACATAAGGCTTCATACTTTGATGTCTTAATATCTATGGTATTGCTTATACACAGGGCGTGGGACTGTTAGACTCATGCCCAACCTTTCTCTTTTTTGAACTTCCTACCGGCTAGTAAACTACGTCGGAGGTCGAACCCTGGATCAATTGTATGATTGACAAGCATTCTACCCAATAAACCATCGACCATATTCTGGTTTAGTGTTAGGAATCACTGAGTAATTATTTAAAGCCACTTTGACTTTCCCATTGGTCGATTGAACGGAAGTGTTCGGTCTCTGTTGACATGTCGGCTCCCTGTGCAAATGTTTCGACGCTGTCTGAGGATTTAACACGGAGTAATTTGGTGGATGGTGACTCTGACAGTGGAATCCAGGGTGCGCATTTCGTTCCATTTGGGACCCGTCAAATTGAATAAAATTAAATAACTGATGCCCGTCGCGCAAGAGAAGGCTCTCATGACCCAAGTAGTCTAGTGGATAAGGCTTTGGCGTTTGAAATGATACGTAACAGGGTTCCAGCCTCAGTGGGAACATCATCACTCACTAGGAAATGCAGGCACATCCAGCTGACGAGTTCCAAATGGCATGAAATGTGCATCCTCAGTTCCACTGCTAGTCACCGTCTACCAAATTAGAATTTCAACGATTAAAAGTGATTATTTGCATCATGTCAGTAAAAATTTCCAACCATTGATTGTTTTCTGTTTAGCATTCTTAGAACCACATGTCAGGTAACACATACTGCACCCCCGCCCTGAAATCGATGAGAAAAACAGTCACAAAATTCATACTATGGTGGTGCCATACATAATTATTTCTGATCACTTCAATATCATAATTGATCATAGGCAACATTATTCACAAAAGGAATGTATTACCTAAGGCAGATACACCATATATGCCCCCCTCCCCTATCTACCTGGATCGAAAATTCGTAGACTTATATCTATCTCCCTTATTTACTCTTTAAGGTCTAAATTCAACGCTTATTTTACAATCTAACTCCACATGACATCGCCAAAAATAGAAGTCAAGCGCATCTGTAGTGGAAAATCTGAAACATTCTCATATCTTCTTCAATTACTACACAATTTACATATATATACTTCAAACAATAAGACGGTTAGTGGGTACCAAAACAAATTGTGAAGAACAACTTACATCAGTTTCCAACGGTGGAATCGTTCCATATTATCTTTTTCGACCGCATATCGTCGTAAAGTTAATCTATCATATAAATGTAAGTTTTGACTTTGTTGCAATTGCAAGTACTGTTGGAAAAAAAGAATGATAATAACGAAAACGTAAGGACATGGAATTACATATACCATATATATATATATATATAACATGTATATATTGGACACGAGGTGAGTCTCATCCTTTATTTAGTACAGACTTTTTTTCAGTAAAGTTTGCAGTGTGGCCACCATGTTAAATAACTCCCCATCACGGTGTACTCCAAGTCGACGTTAAATGGTGGGAGGCGATTGGCGAAAAGTCTTGGACCTAGATTTCAAGCTTGTTAACGGCATTCATCAACAACGCATATCTGAAATCTTCAGGGAACTCATATCCCTTCTGAGATTCGAATCCTAGTCACTTATTGATTCAGTCAGAGAAGTTATCACTGATCTAATCAGGCTCAAGATTGATCAGACCAACCTCGTAGGACTGTATTGAATATATTGACTGATATCTTTCGCATCTCTCACTTTTTTTCGCCCACCACAGTATTCACACGGTCGTTGCCAAGACCTTTTATTAGCTTTCCCTTCTCATCATAATCGGAGCTCGCCGAAATCAGTCTTCTTGTGTCAATCAGTTCGGATGAGGCTGTAGAGATCTAATGTCTCTCACTAACTTTAGGTTTCAGGTTATTAACAGCTTTGACAGCTGTGTCTACAGCTAACTGTATACCGTGCCAGGCTTCCTCAGGAGGAGTCTACCTGTCTATCTCAGA
Organism: Trichobilharzia regenti; assembly: GCA_944472135.2. Lineage (NCBI taxonomy): Eukaryota > Metazoa > Platyhelminthes > Trematoda > Strigeidida > Schistosomatidae > Trichobilharzia > Trichobilharzia regenti. The sequence continues at coordinate 23,509,577 of OX235265.1, read as the reverse complement.
TACTCGTTTCACAGTTTCTTTCTTAAATACAGACTCGGCTTCCTGATCAAGTTTACGGGGTAAATGATTCGTTGTTAACAGTTTTTTATGTCCTTTCAATCGTAAGCACAAGCGGGCGCGAACCATGGAGTGATCGAAGTCGATGCACGCGTTCCAGAAGGAGCAGAAGTCTCCTACTGACCCTCACCAACGATACCCTATCGCCATGTGGTCGCTGTTTAAGTCCAACGTCGATTTGGTAATGGAGGTCGTCAGGCTAGGTAATGTCCCTTTTTGTGTCTAAAGTTAGTGATGACTAGGAACAGGTGATCATTCGAACAGAACTGTAGAAGATGATAACCGTCGTCGGTTCGTCGGCAGGGAACTCCGTACGTACCGCCAACATACTTCTCAGCCTGGCACAACTTCCCTACTTGAGCAGTGAAGTCGCCTGCTAAAACAACTATATCTGAAGGTTTTGCTTTTTGCAGCAAATTAGAGTTTCAGGTAGAAGTCATCCTTTAGCTCATCCGAACTGCAGTCTGTTGGAGCGTAAGCGGAAACTACGAAAAGGCAACGACGGGTAGTGCCATCTTTCCTTCTTTTAACTGACACGTTCAGATGGACCACACACACGACTATCTATTAGGATACAGTCAAGAAGTGAGTTTTCTGCCCTAACACTTGATACTATCCTTATACCCGCGAGTCCTCGCTAACTAGTTGAAGAATCTTGACACCTGTAGAGTGAATTTTGCACATAATCATACAAGTGGCTCAATGAGTACAGTGAAAACTTCTCTGACCACTATTAAGCACGAAGAAAGTTAGTCTGAAAATTCAGCTATACCTCTGTCAGTGTGCTGGTACTCTGATTCATGGCATTTTGTTAGATTCCACCCATTCAAGAAACATATATGCCACAAATGTCACCGCTACAGACATAAAGAGGGGTACTGTTCACCAGAGAAAAACTCTTCTATGGGGAAAACGCATGGTTCTTTCTAGCAGAAACAAGTCCCTCAGATATACACACCACCTTCACAACGTCCAAATTCGACTTTGCCAGCATAGGCGTAACATAAACATCGGTCCTCCATCCCTAACTGAGGTTACAAAAGCCATCTCTAATCTCAAACGACACAAAGCAGTAAGATGCAGTGACAGGGCGATTTGTTAGACTAGTATGGTATCTAAAGTTCTAGACTCAATAATCATGCGTAGATTATGGTGTGGTGCCAAGGAGGAACAAACACGAAAACTCAGGCACATTATAGACCAGGAAGAGGCTGTATTGATCACATCTTCACCCTCTAATAGATTACGAAACACAGCCATACCAAACGCCGCGCAACAATCACCATATTTCTTGACCTGAAAGCGGAATTCGACTCTGTCCACCGAGCGGTACTATGGCAATGACTGAATATGTCAACTGAACACATCTCCGGAGTAGACGTGATATCTGGCTATCGACCAAAGGACATATGTACTACTCAGCAGTTCACTCCTTACACCTATATAGCTGCGTTTGAATGAGACATGAATGACATTTGAAAGTGGAAGACATGAAAAGCTCGACTAGCTGTCTTTGATCATAGACGTCTGCGTTTTATTTCCCGTGTTAGGTGGAATAATTAGGTCAGTAATATTGAGGTGAGGCTTTGATCGAGTACTAGGTAAGGAGGGAAAATCAATCGATACTTACTTACTTTACTTCGGCTATCTCCTACGGGAGGATGAGCCGGCTTCATGAACGTCTCGAATCATCGCTGCCCAGGCGCGGCAATTTGTAAGAGAGTTCATGAAGTTTCAATCGATGATGTGGTTGTGAAGTTACGTCGATTAAGATGGTCAGGAGATGTGTTGCCATGCATATCTGCGTAGCCATCGATCAATCGCCTTCCCTGACGGGCGATGTTAGCTGACTGACATAGTATTGATCAGATATAAAAAGAGGGAGAGCTAGTGGTGGTCAAACCGAAACATGGCGGCATCACTCAATGAAATCCATAACAGTTAGTTTAAGTTATTCATGTGGGTAGGTGTAGACTATCTCTTTGGGTTTTTCGGGATTGTAATAACCACTCAAAGATGGAGACAACTGGTGATATGGCGGAGAATAGTTGTCAATGGCTGGCGCTGCTGCATTCATTCTTTGTCATATGTCATGTCCACTAAAACTCCATCGCTGTATTATACATAAGATTTTATTTTGATACGTCACACAGTATTACGAAGTAATATTCACTAATAACGACGTTTCGAGCACAAATTATTGTTCATAATCACGTCAAGTTACTCTCACAACTTTTTCTTTCATTTGTATACATGTGTGTGTGACTTATCAAAATAAAATCTTATCCATAATGGAGTTATACTCTACCCCAGTGCCCAAGTTTTATACTTATATCCATTGTTCTATATTACTATTCTTTTTTCCCTAACTCACACTTCTGTTTATTACCTCTCTATTGAATCTCTCTTCACTCTCTTCTCTTGCTTTGTATGGTACATGGAGGTTGGCAAGTCGAACTGTTGCACATGTGTCCGAAGTCCGATATTGAAATCAGTCGATGAGTGAACCTTATAAACTGAGAGTAGCTAGTTAACGCAGAAGGATTTTTATGAAGTTCTGCTTACAACCTGACTTCGATGAGGTTTTGTGCCAAGGGATATCACTGACTGGAAGCAAGATGATGAACCGACTTCAGGTAGAGTGCTCTTATAACCCGGTGAACACTGGGACAGTTATTTCTATTGTGGTTCTCTAAATGAAGTCGGTTCGTGATCAAAGTTGCAGTCAAGCAAATCCCTGCAGTCCAACACTTATATGTCATAGTGAAGTGATCACCGATGGCATTGGTTCATGGTAAGCGCTACACTCATGGTGAATAGTGGGCAGTCTTTAGGACTTATGTACAAATGGTGCATTGGTTAACTGGCTCGCCTTTAAACCTGTGCAGTCTGGATTCGATCACTGATGAGGTGTTCCTGGGTGTGTATTGATGAAGAGTCCCAAACTCGGGCTAAACAGCTGTCCAGTCTGTCTGTTTTCGACATAGAACTTTGCACAAATGTGCGGAAGTTCAAGTCGCCACATTCCGTGTAGCACGCGAAGCAAGAGAAGAAAGTACAAGAAAAGCATAATAGAAACAGTGAGGAGAGGTGTGAGACAAAGGAGTAATAAAGAAATACAAAACAATTTCATGGAAGATCATAAGTCACAGGGAGTGGATGCATCTGCGCCAGCTGTCCAGTACTCCGTAATATTAGATGTTTCAAAATTCATGAGTATATTTATAAATGCAATCACAATATTAGTAATTCACTAGAAAGGCGAGTCAACATACAACAATGGGGCAAACAATATTTTAGAAAGAAGAGGTTTCCCACTCACTTCATCCAATCCATATTTTTCTGTATCGGCTAATAAAGTGGGCTGATTCACACCTTGTAGGTCACAGTTACTGTTCGAATTTTTACGCATGAAATTGAAAATACTTTGAATGTTAGAAAACTCGAATTCCTATCACAATTCAAATAGAAAATAAACAAAAGAAACAATATTTAAATTATGCTTTTTATCTTAACAAGACGAAAAACACAACACTTATGTACAGTAATGTTAGTAGCTAAAAATTTCAAAAAAACAATGAGATATATATTGAAAAAGGCACGAAGGGTCTACTAAAAGCTGAAAACCAAAGCAATAGAATGATATTCCATGATCCAAACATTTTCCAGGATAGAAAACGACTAAGTGGTTAGTGAGAATATTCAAGACTTTGCTGATGGTGAATAATGCAGAGTGAATACACTGACGGATGGCTGGTTTCAACATAGGACTTTGCAAACGTGTGGAGCAGTTCGAGCTGCCACACCCATATGCCACACAAAACAAGAGAAGAGAGTAAAGAGAGATAATAAACAGGAGTGTGAGTGAGGGAAAAAGAAAACTAATATAGATAAGTGATGGAGTTTTATTGGATATGAAAATCAAAAAGAATGAATGCGTCTGCGCCAGCCTTTCACAAAGATTCTCAGTCATATCACCATTTACCTCAAGCCATTGGTTTTAACTGTCTCGAGGACCCCAACAAGTAACTCTACATCTTTCAACGTGGCTTAAACGAACTCTTGTGGATTTCATTGACTGATGGCGCCATGTTTCAGTCTGACCATCACTAGCTCTCCCTCTTTTTATATCTGATCAATACTATGTCAGTCAGCTAACATCGCCCGTCAGGGAAGGCGATTGATCGATGGCTACGCAGATATGCATGGCAACACATCTCCTGACCATCTTAATCGACGTAACTTCACAACCACATCATCGATTGAAACTTCATGAACTCTCTTACAAATTGCCGCGCCTGGGCAGCGATGATTCGAGACGTTCATGAAGCCGGCTCATCCTCCCGTAGGAGATAGCCGAAGTAAAGTAAGTAAGTATCGATTGATTTTCCCTCCTTACCTAGTACTCGATCAAAGCCTCACCTCAATATTACTGACCTAATTATTCCACCTAACACGGGAAATAAAACGCAGACGTCTATGATCAAAGACAGCTAGTCGAGCTTTTCATGTCTTCCACTTTCAAATGTCATTCATGTCTCATTCAAACGCAGCTATATAGGTGTAAGGAGTGAACTGCTGAACAGTGCACACGCCACTATGCATTAGTTTCACACCTCCCGCTGTAACTTTCAAACAAACAATTAGCATCCCAAGAATCCCACAGCGCAGGAAATCTAATCGCTTCATGAAGGCAATCATCACAGATTCTTGCACTGTTGCCAACTTCAGCCGATATTGCGCTTCTCTGCGAGAGTACGGTCTCACCATGCATAACATAAAACATGTAAACTTATATCTGATATCAGCATTGCTTACTTTGTGATATTTTACACACAATGGGAGACATCTAAGGCGACAGCCAGAATTATAACCCTGTTATTTTTAGAGAACTTGACTAATTTACTAGTTCGCTAGTTTTCTAGTCGGTCCCATGCCCAAGGAAAGAGGGAGGGTTAGATGTGGGGTTAGCGGCCCTATCCCGGAAAATCAATCAAAACTGCAAAGGGGGCTTCAATGCGCAAGGAAAATATTTTTCACAACAATCTTCTGCATTCACAGCAGAAAAAAAAATCCGGATTTTCAACACAAATACTAAGTCAGTCAGTCAGTTCTTCTATATGGATCTGGAAATTGACGTAATATCATGAAAAACACTTCCAGAAGGCTACTGAAAACTTTTACCAACACCTATATCCTCCGTTGACTCCATACTAAGGATCAAATGACCGGCCGGAAATAATTAGCAAAACAGAAACTCTGGGAACGGACTAACCAATTACCTATCGCTCAACATATATCGAGAGGAAAGCGGAGATGGATTGGGCATACGCTGAGGAAACCGTCCAATGACATCGTATGCCAGGCCATCATATGAGTGGGAGCTGGATAGGAAAAAACAATTTGGGTGTCGGAGGGTGACATGGAAGAGATAGTGAAAAGAGGAGATCAGAGATTATGAGTAAACGTAAAGTCGGGTCAAGAGGACTGCAGAAAACAGAACAAAGTGAAGACGTGCTATTGATGCCCTACCTTCCACTCGGCACCCTTGGGAACAATAGTAATAAATAATATTCTCTTTAAACAACAATACTTCGCAATTGTATATCACGATAGAGTGAATCAATTCACGGTACCCGTGTCAGTATCTCACTAACTAGTCTGTGTGCATTGATGAAACTTTGTCAACACGCCAAATGGTCAACTCTTATATATATCAGCTATTAAAGTAACATAGCACCCAGCATCAATGTGCAGCGATAGTTCAGATTGTCATTTCTAACATATTAAGTTGAACATAAAACAAAAGCAGAGATATGTTATGTGGGAGATGTGACTGATTTTCACAAGACTTAACCCAAAAGTCCACTTAGTCTCTGTATAGCCGAAGGGTGCACTAACAGTCTAGACAACATAATAATAGCAGTAATGATAATCAAACTGACTTCCCCATATAGTGACTAATCAGTTGGAATGACTAACGACCTATACTAGTCTAATACAACTACACTTGGGACTCACACTAATTAATGCCCCATTTAATCCCAGTCAGAAGCCCATCCACCACCATCATCCTCAAACAACATCTATGAAACCAAACAATCCCCACTGTTCGGGACTCTTCATCAGTTCACACCTACCACCAGAGTTCGAACCCGGGATCTTACGGTTACGAGGTGAGCTCGTAGACCATTCAGCCACTAAAAACCCGACCGATCGGTTCATGAATTCCAACTTCTGACAACCTCGTGATAACTAATCTGATGCTCAATAGCGACAGGCCCTACACAGGAAGTTACTCGGGATTCTAGTGAGAAGTTGTAACCAGCTGGGTCCACCAAGTCATGCAAGAGGAGTTACTCGTATATGACACTGGCTGGCGGTTGTGACATATATATTTATACATATATATGTACACATATATCATGAATTGGTGGTTGGAATTCACAGGTCAATGGGTCGGCTTCCAGTGGCTGAGGATGGTCTACGAGCTCACCTTGTAATCTGGAGGTCCTCGGTTTGAACCCACGCTAGGACGAAACAGCTAGCCAGTAATTCGAGTTGGTTTTCCAACGGTTCTCTAACTGACGTCAGTTTGTGATCAACCCTGTGAAACCAATGGAATCTCTGCAAACCAACACTAGAAAATTCTCATTGTTTTAGACCAATAAAACAACTTCGGCACATTAGTGCTGGTAAAGTAGCCAGCAATTATTCTTAAAAAGTTGTAGGAGGCCATCATCAGTGTTGTCAGTCAGTAACATCGATATGAGATTCATAAATCTCTTTTGAATAAGAAACGAATGCGTGAAAATAACCACACAACACAAAAAAACTCACAGTAGCATCAACAACAGGTTCATGTTGACACTTTGTTAACTGCTTGTGAAACTGATAGTGTAGCCTTCTACTGTTGAAGATAAGTTTTTCTGGTCTATATTCTTCATCATCTCTTAGATTTCTGAAAGGATTGACCTTCTTTACAAGGGATAACATAACTCCGCCATTTCTATCATCAAGTCGGCTTTCTCTTTCATCGATATCTGCTTGACGTAATGGTGTATTAACCAGATTCATAAATGTAACTTTCGCGGGATTAGAGGATTGCGGTGTTTTCAGCATAGTCGACTGTAGATTATTATTATTATATTAAAACGTCGTGCTTTTGAATTTAGCAGTGAAGGGGTTAAATCCAAGTTGATAAGAGGTACTTCTAATACTGTAATTATTCTACGTGATGATAATGGTTTCATTACATCAGTCAATACTGCATCAACACGCGGTGATAATACATGAGGTGTATTCATTTTTTTTAGTTCTGTCTCTGTGTCTCTGTTTGCCACAGGTGTAATATTTGAGATTTTATGCTGCGATGAATGAGTAGTATCATGTTTTTCGGGTGAATTACAAACAGTCTCTTCACTGCTTATAACTACAGACATATCATCGACTTCAAAGGTTGGCAAAGCAGAGACACCGTCATTTTGAATCTCCATGTCTGATGCATCACATTTAGGTGCAACATCATCATTATTTTTAATATCTAATGTATTTTCAATAATCATCATTTCGTCCTCTGGATTACAATCTGGCGATAACTTCATGCTAACTTGACTACCTTCATCTCCGCCTTCAATCTCCATATTTATCATCTGTTGTTGATCATCACTACTATTAGTTGATATTCGATCAACTATCTGACAAGAAGTAGGCGTGACTGCTTCCATTGAAACATCATGAATAGATGTAACACCTCCAATACTGTTGTCATCCTTACGAGTATTACCTATTGTTGCCTCAAAATCATCCTCCATAGATATATCTGAAATCATACAATTTCTGCAAGGAATAAAGAGAATAAAAATAACACAATCACAACATAATTACGTAAATCTATTTAATTAGTGATGTAAAAACCATTACGTTAATCGAGTCAGTAGACTTGACTTTCGCCGATATCGCCTGAAGATTTACTGTCAAAGTCAACAATATTGGATATGCAGGAAAGATTGTACACCTGCTTATATTCTGTTTCTGTTTAGCGTATATTGTTGTGCAACTCAAACTCATGCAGTTAGCCAGGTGAGAGCCTACGAAGAGTTGTCATCTGGCGACTATGATGACAACCAGTGGTCTGCGATGTTCACCATTGTCAAAATTTCTCTTTAATTCCATCATAGATGTACTAATGGAATTAACCCTAAACGACTTCAGAGACTCAACGATTGACGTGCCACTATAAAATAATCTCGTTCACATAGAATAGAATAAGCGGATGATGTAGTCCTCCCTACTAGGTAGAGACGCTGACAAAATACACCAGAGTCTTCTGAGCACTTTGACCAGCAATTTTCGAATGTTTCGCTTGCGATTCTAGCGATTCTGTCAAATGTAAGAAGATGCTACAGGAATCACTCGACTACACCGACTTCCTTCTAGCTTACAGATAGGCAGGAGTGAAGTGGTTGGTGGAGCATCTTAGGTGTTAGGTGGAATAATAAGGGGAGCAATATTGAGGTCAGGCTTCGATCGAGTGCTAGGTAAATGGGAGACGGTGATAGGGAGTGAAGTGATAGAACATGTTGACCACTTCACCTATTTGGGAAGTTGTATTAGCACCAACGGACTGATTGGCGATGAAATCTCAGCACGGATCCGAAAAGCTCGAGCTGCTTTCGCTGACTTACACCATCTCTGGCGTAGGCGTGACATCCGGTTATCAACCAAGGGACGTGTGTACTGCTCATCAGTTCGCTCCATCCTTCTCTATGGCTCTGAAACATGGCCAATACGCGTTGAAGACATGAAAAGGTTGACTGCTTTCGATCATAGATGTCTGCGATCTCTTTCTCACGTTAGATGGTTTAGTAAGGTAAGTAATGTTGACGTTAGGCGTAGAGTGTTGGGCAAAGAGGGAAAATCAATCGACGAGGCTATAAAGTTACATAGACTAAGATGGCTAGGTCACGTGCTGTGCATGCCTAACCACCGCCTCCCCCGACGGGCATTGCTAGCTGATATAGGTGCAGGCTGGAAAAGAGCCAGTGGTGGCCAAACAAAAACATGGCATCAATCCATGAAATCCTTGACAGTTAAACTGAGTCAGGTAGGGAGATGCAGACTTCCGGGTTGGGGGCCTCGGGACTCTAGGAATCAATGGCTGGAGACAATAGGTGACATGGCTCAAAATCGCTGTCAATGGCGCAGATGTATTCAGTCTCTGTAATCTTTCATATTCCTTTCCACCATTACCCATTCTGTTTCACTCTTATACTTGTCAAACTCTATTGATTCTCTTTACTCATCTTCTTGTCTACCTCTGTGTGGTATTTGGAACGTGGCAACTCGAACTGGTGCACTTCGGTACCAAGTTCTATGTTGAATCCAGACAGACAGACGGAAATCAATCGATGATGTGGTCGTGAAGTTACGTCGATTAAGATGGTTAGGACATGTGTTTCTGCCCATGTCTGACTAACCATCGATGGATTGCCTTCCTCGATGGGCGATGTTAGCTGACTGACATAGTATTGACCAGGTGGGAAAAGAGGGAGAGCTAGTGGTGGTCAAACCGAAACATGGAGGCATCAGTCAATGAAATCCATAACAGTTAGTTTAAGCTAAGTAGATAGGTTTAGACTGCTTGACTGGTTGGGGTCCTTGAGACAGTAAAAACCAATGGCCGGAAACAATCGATGACATGTTGAAACCAGCCAATCAGTCAGTCAATCATCTAGCAGCTATATATGAGAAGCCACTGAAGGGAAAACAGGAGTAGGACATGGTCGCTTGTTATCACCGATGATATTCCTAGTTCTAGTCAACTGGATTATGTGGCACACTGTGTGTGTGGGCGGGGGGGGGGACGAGATGACAGAAATACGCCGAATCGATAAGAAGACTCTAAAAGATCTGGATTTCAAGGACGATCTGTATCTGTCACACAAACTCGAAAACCTACAGGCGAAAGCTTACAAGTTCGTGGAAGAGATAAGAAGCAAGGACAGAAGTCCAAGTGAACATAGAGAGAAAACGAAGTGATGAAGATAACCAACCGGCAACTATAAGCACCAATCACTATCAAAAGGAAGACATTTAAAAGACGTCACTTACTTCTAAGAAGCATCGTTTCAACTACAGGCGATAGCACAGATGAGGATGTCAAAAGCAGAATCTGAAAAATAAGACAGATCTTTATCCACCTGAAACCAGTTTGAAAATCTCCTCCTTTCAGTCTAGAGAACAAGATTCGTAGCATCACTTCGAGGGTGACAGAGAGATCGTGTGAGGAGGAAATGACAACCTATGGGCAATAGCGGGCCCAACTAAAGAGGTCCACTGAGAATAGGACAAAATAGAGGTGTTCTTTTGAAGCTTTGTTTTCCACTTAGAACTCAAGGGAACAATAATAACAACCAGTGGACAAAAACAATAGTCTCGTATTTGCTAGAAATGACTACTAGACTCTCCACATACTCCCTAGCTAGCTACCTATAAACTGAAAAGTCCTTCGCAGCTGCACTATTTTGTTGGTTAGTGGGAGTCTGGTACTTTTAAAAATACTAAGAGTCAAATAGAATCAATATAGAAAGAATACTGACTCAATCACTTCAACTTATTATATATACACAGACAGTATTAATACACAACACCTACACATTCGATCAGTCTGAACCACATTCAAATGCAGTAACTCATATCCTTTGCTTGCATACAACGCTGTACAGTACGGTAAATGCCATTAAAGTATGAGAGAATTGTAAAACAAAAGACATTAGTTAACACAAGTGATTCGTAACACAAACTACACCTTACTTGACACAGATTTCTGATTCCCCTTCACTATCATGACTCCAAACATGTATGTACTGAGAAAATGAGACTCTTCTATTCAATTTTTTAGTTGATCCAGTAGCCTCCTAACCACACACACAAAACAACAAAAGCATTCAATTGAATTCGATTTATATTATTCAGAAGAAAAAGTAACCTACCGCTGTACTATCATTAACTGGATCAAATGGCATCTTCAAAGACTGTAAGAAAAACACTGTCATTAAAATATAAGTTATACATACAGACCTCCGCATTTTCTGGTTTTCTGGAAATAATCTGCTTGGAGATAAAAATAAGAAATCGTTTTATTGAAAACTGAGACGTTAACAGTCATAAATCAATACATGATTTCATGAAACCAAAGTCAAAAAGAGAAGAATGTAGTTCAGTGCCCGAAGAAAATAATGTACATGAATCTAGACTTCATAAAAGACTTAACGCGAAGTATGCCAAAGAGCAGAATCTCTAATTCCGTAAAGATATTTCCTCTAGCAACGCTAAAAGTGATACTCTTTATTCTCTCCCACTACTTTAAGATGATTTGACGAACAAACTACCGCGTAAGACCACCACAATGTAGTCATTCATCTGCTCCTGTGAAGATAAACACGTAGGTCGTCCTTTCAAAATGTGTTGAGGAAAAGTGCCCGGCATGGTTGAGAAAAGGCGGAAATGGATCAATCAGGTCTATAATTTAACACCTCATCAGCACCTGTCAAATCATTTCAACTGACTCATCGTTCAGTCATTCACAAAGTGAACAAAGACCCAGCAAAGACAATGTGTTCCCGACCTTTCTGTACTGCAGAAGTCCTCGTCATATGTACTGAGCTGTGCTCACAAGAAACTAGTCCAACCTCTACATTTACCATGGATGCAGTACTGTTTGGCTTCTTAGTTAGCGTTTTTTCATTCCCTTCGTTTCTTTCATCGTTAGTTATAAAAATTATTCCAACCCGTTTCTATGCACATCCTGTTCACATCAATCTTCCTTGAAAACTGTTTTACGCATCACCCAACAATTTTTCTGATCCTGTGTAGTTTTCTTTCTGTGCTCTATAATATAACCAAACTTTCATACCTGTAAGCTCCCTGTCACTATGATGAAGTAAATAATAATTGTAGTTATGTTAATTTGTATTTAAAAATGCGACTCTACAGCCTCTGAAGATGAAATTATCAAAAAGATATCTATGCTGATCTTTTTTTGATTATAGCTTGAAACCACAGAGTATTTTTGGTACAAGTATGGGATTTTCAGCATATGATATCGGTAGCCCAAATTGTGCAGGCCAACCATTGATATTACTAGAGTTCTGTGAAACGATGGTCTTTCCAAAAATTAGTGCACTTATTGAAAAAATACACTCCTTGCTATAATTTATTCAACACTGTTTACAATCTTTATTGTTGCTTGCTAACGAGTTATTACACCAGTTTATTTTGTTCGTAGGTGTTTTAATATCTAAAGTGGCTATGAAAGAATAGTTTTTAAACCACAAAATGTCAGAACACGAAATACTGCCACGATTCTACTCTACCCATGCACTGAGGATGTGACCCGGCCGAAAAGTGGTACCTTGACGTGGTGGTCGGGCTTGAACACCGCAATGACCTAATCAAGCTATACTGGCTGAGACTTATGTCTCTTGAGGTTCTACCATGCCAGGAAGGTTGTTTGGATAGCGGTTAAACAAAAAGCAGCTACCCCATCCAATACCATGATTCAAACAAATTCACAAATTTCATGCCGAATCGGCCGTGGCCTGGATTAACAACGACCGCGCTTCCTGCCGCCGTGTCACAGGGCAGGAATGATAAGTATGCTACTAAGACACACCAAACAAAAGAGAACAAACAAAAACAGGCCGCGTGTGACCGGCCTCAAGCAGTTGTCCCCTGGGCTCTGCGGTCACGCAACCAACTTCCACGGTGTGGGCAGCCGGGAAGTAACAATCGCCCTCACAATCCGAAATCCAGAGAGAGGATGTGAATGCATCAGGGCAGACATAAAGTGAAGTTGTCACTACGTCCAACTATTTCACTACCTGTCTTTCAGATAAAAGTCTGTGCAGTATAGCCCTGAACTATCTGATGTCCGACCGGGGTGAATCGTATGCCAACCATAATCAGATTTCTGCTTAGCGTGACTACAGAAAACTACAGTACATCACAGTCACACTAGATGCCAAGAGACGATTTATCCCTTATTTCTGTACCGAAAACAGAGACAAACCCCCGCAGAACGTAGGTGGTTATCCTGATGGAGGGTTTAGAGACAACTACGGAAGGAGAATTCACAAAGCTGGCTCGAGATGTGCATCAATTTTACGTTACCCTAAAATTGCAACTCGAAGAGCAAACATCACTTTGAGTGTCTACAGAATTCCCAACAAGTGTATGACTCCACTTTAGTGGAGACGTACTGGTGAAGCACGATGTTCCACTAGGAACAATAATAATAATAAGACCTCAGTAGGAGTAATATTAAAGAGAGAATAAACTAACCTTCCACGAAAAAACAGTAGTGAAAACAAAAGAAGGGAAAGTCCAACTCGCCAACAAACAAGTTCAAACTTCAAATAACCGCGAACTGCGCAATAGCCGCCTAATCGCAAAAGTCTCACTCAAAGTACAGTAAAACAAATAAAATACAGCACGTGATGTAAGGACTAATACTTTTATTAACATGTGCACTTTTGTCCGAAAAAACTCTAATTGCGAGAAATAATAAATAATCAGCGGAATAAGTACATAAATCCAATTGATCTTATTGAAAACACACTGATTATTATTTTTTAAATGGCAGATATAAATTACATAAAAATTACATGTGTAGAGAGTTTCCGTTACTCTTAGAAAGGAAAGCAAAAGGAACGACCTTCTAAGGAACATTTTACATTTTAAAACATTTCGAGAGTTGATTAGTTAAAAAAAACATGGAAACCGCGGTTCTTCATGAGAAAACTGATTTAGACCATAAGAAGACGCAAGGCGGAAACGTAGAATTCTCACTGCATGGCAGAATAGGCCAGTTCTCCCAATGAGCAGGCCAAAAATTGGTAAGTACAGCTTTCAATCTCCATGTCTTACTGCATTGGACCTCACACCGTCCTTGGAAGACTTTCAGAAATAATGTGTAATTACCAAGGGGGATAACCAGAACTCTGATTCGCGACTCAAGTATCTATTATTCTAACGCCAACATGTAACCAACAATAAGCTTATTGCGCACAAGATCTAAGAGTAAATGTTATGACAATAAATCACGATAATACTTCCGATAGCTTTTCATCTTCCTCTGAACAGAGAACGATGAGACGATGACTGCCATATTGATGACTTTCGCGAAAAAAAATGGAGTTGGGTTTGAGCAAACAACCATGAATTGATCGTTTAATCTTCAAATAGATTGACACCCATAGGCAAAAAAGGAATCAATCCCTTTTTTCCATCACGACCAATACACGTTAACTTGGATGTCAATGCGGGAACCTGGGTCATACGGACAAAGCCGACATGGAAAACAAACAGAAAAGCCAACACACCACATGCATACCCATACCACAATCTCACACGTCGATGACGACATGCAACCTCCAGTTAAAGGCATCCTCTTGACATCTTCCAACACACTCGCCACTTGCTGGAATGACTCTTGCAGAAAGCAACGTGACCATAGCAGCACCTCATGATACTCTTCGCACATCCTCTTATCTATTCACTGCCAATTACCACTGTGATCGCTTGTCACTCATTCTGCCCCAGTTCTAGTAACGGTGACGTATGCAAGCTTCAGTCGTTTACACTCTCGCTCCTCGGCGTGTGGGACCACAGCTAATCGTTATCTCCGTGTGCATGTCATCCTCAGCACTAGCCTTCCCGGCGTGTACGAATCATCTGCTGTCTTTAACATCAATCAATTCATTCACGGATGTAGAGGACTCGAAACAACCTCAGAAGTAAGCATGAAGAAAACTTTAACAAAATTATGCATAATAACGAGATACGAAAACAAGAAGTAGACACAATGAATCCAAAAAACACCAATTGATATGACACACCACACATATATACAAACAGTACAAATAACCTCGCAGATCATGTCTTGATGCAATTGCTTTGAAGAACTGCAGGACTTAAACCAGTACGCCCGCAACCCTTATCAGGTTGACGCCCTAGGTTGGGAGGTCGTCGCAGAGTTCATTTCCGGACCTCCTTCTATTATCTATATCCTCAACTTTGAATGGTAACACACCCTCGTCATTGTATCGTAGAATATAGATGACTTACAAACATACGACGTATCTGAACAACCAACCTTGGGTACAGAGTAATTTACACCAATGGTGGTAACATTCGAATAGTAATTTGAAACTTGAAGTGCCTTTATTCGTGCAAGTCAGTTTAACAATTACCCTCTCGTACACAGTTGGCTTATCCTCACTAAACTGACCATTAACATTCGTCCTTTCAAACGGACCGATACTAGCATAGTCAGAGCATAAGAAACGCGAGTCAGTAGGCGTCCCTTTCATCATGGATGACAAAACCGACGATGACTACGTGACACAAGTTGATGGACTTAGCGGTGGATCAGAAGCTGTTGTTATTCGGCTTCTAGAAAGTTGTCATATCTAAAATGAATCTTATCTTACTATTCTATTACTATAATCCTGTATGTTCAATTTTCTAGAACAACATATTATAACTTATCACTGCTTATTTCCTCAATGCTGCACGATTATTCCCTGATTTTCTAAACTACATTTGTTTATATCTAAAATGAATCTTATCTTACTATTCTATTACTATAATCCTGTATGTTCAAATTTTCTAGAACAACATATTATAACTTATCACTGCTTATTTGCTCAATGCTGCACGATTATTCCCTGATTTTCTAAACTTCATTTGTTTATATCTAAAATGAATCTTATCTTACTATTCTATTACTATAATCCTGTATGTTCAAATTTTCTAGAACAACATATTATAACTTATCACTGCTTATTTCCTCAATGCTGCACGATTATTCCCTGATTTTCTAAACTTCATTTGTTTATATCTAAAATGAATCTTATCTTACTATTCTATTACTATAATCCTGTATGTTCAAATTTTCTAGAACAACATATTATAACTTATCACTGCTTATTTGCTCAATGCTGCACGATTATTCCCTGATTTTCTAAACTACATTTGTTTATATCTAAAATGAATCTTATCTTACTATTCTATTACTATAATCCTGTATGTTCAAATTTTCTAGAACAACATATTATAACTTATCACTGCTTATTTGCTCAATGCTGCACGATTATTCCCTGATTTTCTAAACTTCATTTGTTTATATCTAAAATGAATCTTATCTTACTATTCTATTACTATAATCCTGTATGTTCAAATTTTCTAGAACAACATATTATAACTTATCACTGCTTATTTGCTCAATGCTGCACGATTATTCCCTGATTTTCTAAACTACATTTGTTTATATCTAAAATGAATCTTATCTTACTATTCTATTACTATAATCCTGTATGTTCAAATTTTCTAGAACAACATATTATAACTTATCACTGCTTATTTGCTCAATGCTGCACGATTATTCCCTGATTTTCTAAACTTCATTTGTTTATATCTAAAATGAATCTTATCTTACTATTCTATTACTATAATCCTGTATGTTCAAATTTTCTAGAACAACATATTATAACTTATCACTGCTTATTTGCTCAATGCTGCACGATTATTCCCTGATTTTCTAAACTTCATTTGTTTATATCTAAAATGAATCTTATCTTACTATTCTATTACTATAATCCTGTATGTTCAAATTTTCTAGAACAACATATTATAACTTATCACTGCTTATTTGCTCAATGCTGCACGATTATTCCCTGATTTTCTAAACTTCATTTGTTTATATCTAAAATGAATCTTATCTTACTATTCTATTACTATAATCCTGTATGTTCAAATTTTCTAGAACAACATATTATAACTTATCACTGCTTATTTGCTCAATGCTGCACGATTACTCCCTGATTTTCTAAACTACATTTGTTTATATCTAAAATGAATCTTATCTTACTATTCTATTACTATAATCCTGTATGTTCAAATTTTCTAGAACAACATATTATAACTTATCACTGCTTATTTGCTCAATGCTGCACGATTATTCCCTGATTTTCTAAACTACATTTGTTTATATCTAAAATGAAGTCTCAGATAGCCTTTCTTTCTTACATTTTTCGTCTTCAAAATGCTGTAAAAGATGAAACATACATGATGTTCTTCTGAAAGTAGTCATTCATACCATAAGTTTGAGTAAGTCGACGAATAAATAGCTGGACAAACAAAAAGCTTGTGGCATTTTGCAACAGAAATTTAAAAAAAATAAATAAATAATTTTAAAAAAAATGAAGCATTCCGACAGGGCCTTGCACAAAAAAGGTGGGAGGGTGGTGACTGCTAGTCAGCGGATATGATGGTGGGGACATATGTGAACCACCCTTATCTGTGGGACAGCACTCTATTGCTATGGCTCCTGAGTTCGGATGGCTTCTTCAAAATGAGAATAAACAAAAACTAAAAAAAAAAAATAATGAAAAAAGAAATATTAGTTGAAAATTGCCTAGAGCCGAGGTTTAGACGCAAACTCCCGAATGAAAGTAAATGGTATGAGTCCGCTACTTCAGAAGGACACCGAACTGTATACTTCAGAAAAACATACATTACTAGGCCCTCGCTTTTCTTTTACATAGCTCACGCACTCTGACTTTTGTGTTTTACTCCTTTTAAACCTCGTAAGTAGGTGAAATTATCACCTGTCTTTCACTTTAAACTAATTGTTCGCAGAAGAGACTGTAAAATATCGGGAAAATAATATTTCCTGAAAAAAAAACAATAAAAAACGATGAACCCCATGCCTGTTATATATTTTGAATTATTAACACCTTTTAAATACTGAAGGTGCAGATCTGCACCTGTCTGCTGGTTTTCTTGTGTCTTCTTCTCTTTTCAAACATACTGCTTTCTCTACTTATTCGTGATATTGCTAGCTCATCTGGTGAATAACGGGATCATCGGTATTATAAAATCTGCTGACAAGTTCAAAGTGGGTCTCATAAACAACTGGAAATGTCACAAATATGATGTACTTACGGGTAAATTTAAAGTTTAATAGACTTTAAAGCTCTTTCTGAATGATTTACTGATAGTTATTGTTTATTCTGCATCTCTTATGTAATACGTCAGCACCTGTACAGAAATGCCACTTACCTTCCTCAACTAACGCAACAATTTATGGTTCTCGCGTGAAATTGACATGTATTTTTTTTTCAATCACAGTTTAGATTTGACGCTATATCTATTTCTT
Source organism: Trichobilharzia regenti (assembly GCA_944472135.2). Lineage (NCBI taxonomy): Eukaryota > Metazoa > Platyhelminthes > Trematoda > Strigeidida > Schistosomatidae > Trichobilharzia > Trichobilharzia regenti. Next base: position 23,491,297 of record OX235265.1, on the reverse strand, counting down.
TATTTGTACACTTCATTTTAAATGTTTCTCTCACATTTACCAGTATTCAACTTATTTCTAAATTAACAAATCATATTATATATTCTATAAGTTTTCATAAATGTACATATGTTCATGCCTGTAAAAATGGCTGGTTTCTGTTACAGAAATAAAATTATAATTGCAAGATTACCACTACTGCTGTCTCTTACTATTAGCTCCAGTTTAGCATTAGCATCTGGTGATAGGTGGGCTACACGGTGATCATTTACAATGACGGTCTCATGAGTATCCATACCTTCTACCACTGAATCGGCCATTAAATCTACTTCACGTTGAAGTTGTACAGAAATTCTATCCAACTCAGCAGTAGTAGTAGGCATTCTCCTCATCTCATCATGATCAGCCAAAGACAAATGTGCACCATCATGACCACTATCGCAAATATGCACTTTACCGCCGTTTGTATGATCAACTTAATCATTTTCGAACTGTTAAATAACAGGGGTAAACAACTTGGGTTCTTCCTCACAAATCCTTAAAATTTTTATAACTTTACTCTGACTAGTAATACCTTGTAAACTTGTGGACTCAGAACTTGACTCTGAAACTGTAGCTCTCTTCTCCGGCACAAACTGTAGTGTCGTCTGTGACACTCCATTCAACATTGGCTTACCAGTTGCAACTGCAGGCTTCTTCACCGCACCATTATCGTCACACGGTTCGGAGTCAGACCTTGATTTCACAATTAGCTTACCACCAAACTTGGTCAATTCTTCACAGTTCGCCTTTGAATGCACTTCTTTCAAACGTGTAAAACACAACCGTGTTTGTCTCGCAACTTGTAACCTATCTGTTGGGGATGTCCCACGAAAGCTGCTACACTGACTAAGTTTATATGGATTACTAGACACCGTATAGCTTTCTCGATATACACTTCGCTGAGACCCTTTCGTACATTAAAAAGTTAAGACAATCAGGTATCAACCAACCTTTAATTTTGTAATTTTTAAACTCCTGTATTTTACCTATTGTACTCTATTGCTCTCCATTAATCTTTCCTGGGCTTCTCAAAAAAGATTATATCATATTACGAAGAGTATTAAATGCTGTTAGTAGAGCTTGTAGTCTGCCAGTGCATGAGCTCGTTAATACTACAGTCGAGAGGCATATAAATTCCTGTACAAAATGGGCAAAGGCTATACTGTCAGACCCTCTGCACCCCCTTTATTCACACCTATCCCCTTGTATCTCATCGAGTAGGACGAGAAGTCAATATAAAAAGTTATATGCCCGTACCACTTAGTATAGAAATTCTACAATACCCTATTTAGCGCGTACTTTATGTGACGAAGACTCTGTTAGACGTGAAACTTACAAGTTACTATGTAATTAGCACAGTGAATCGACCCTTTCATCGTTCATCTTTCTGTTTTTTATGGTGTCACACTTTCTATCGCTTAATTATTACTCTGCTATTTTATTTTAGTTGGTATTACTATTATTACCACAATTTTGTACTCTATGCATATTTTTCTCCGTATGGCATACAGTATTTTGCTATGTAGCTGCTATAACAATCGTTTTATTACCATTATGTAATGTGTATTTTTAATTATTGTTTGTCGCTTTTGAGTAAATTAGATGCAATATTGTACTGAATGCTGAAAACTCCTTGCTGTATCATTAGTACTGTTTTTGGAATAAAGCAAAAATTATTATTATTATAAATGATTGCGTTTCGCTCTCAGACTTCTTCATTCTAGAGGTGGAACTCAATATACTGGCAAATTTGCTAATAAATTGATTGACGCTATCTGCTACCAGTTTCAGAATATCATCGAACTTTGGCTCAATACCTTCATCCTCTGTGTGGGAGCTTATCTTCACCCACGGTCGAGTAGGTAGGCGTCTCGCCATTACCTCTAGGACTGAACTTGAGTTCAGATCATTCATGCAATTCATCGAAATCAATGCGTTCTTGTAAGTCAACAGATTATCCTAAAACTCAGAGAGTGCCTTGGAGTCGTCTTGTAATTGAATACTATTACCTTTAACAGCCTCGAATACGTTCCTTACAATCATCGAAGGTCTTCCGAATCTTTGACGCAGTATACTCATAGCCCCAGAGTATCTTTCGTTTGGGGACAGCACTGGATAGCTCTTGAAGCAACTCCAGTGCAGTACCTCATCAAATACATCAGCTTCATTTCATCATTTAATAAAAAATTCCTCAACGTGATTTCAAACTCCTTTACGAACTGTAAATGGTCAGCTGGGTTTCGTCGAAACACCGAGATTCAAATTTGGCCTATTATACCTAGACTGCGAAACATGAATAACAGACTCATCATGCTGAGCATCATACATATCATTAAAATAATAACAATTTATGTTTTCATATAAACATAAATTTATATGGAAATGCATGCCAATTTTACAGGCACGATCGGCTGAAATTATCCAGCATGCTCAAGGTCATTGACGGAGCGAGGCGCTCAAAGGTCATTTTCGTCCATATTAGTCGGCCATGTTGGATTGCATCTCCGTAGCCGTTCGTTTACACATCTGTTTTCCCGTTTATACTGCATTTATTCACAACTTATCTTGATGCGTATTGTTCACAAATGTTGTGTTTCACTTCATTTTTGTTTCCGTTGCTGTTAAAATTACTAATTTCGTATGTTTTGGAAGTCTTTACCACCAGGGCAGTGCATTCATTCCATGACAATTGTTTCACACGTTGTTTTCATGCCTGGTTGCAATGTTTTAGTTGTTTTTCAGCTATTAATGAAGTAGTTCTGCGTGGAAGTTTAGGAAAATATGCTCGTGAACGTGTTAAGCTGACAAAAGCCGTTGTTTTTAGTCCATTTGCTGGCTGCCGTTATTGTTTCTTACTCTACTGATTAATTGGTATGTAGAAATCTGGAAAAAGCAATGTCTTTCATATGCATGTTTACAGCTTGCAGCAATCTGCGAGTCAATCTGGTGAGGAGAATGTGATCAGGTTTGATATTGGCAAGGTTTACGAAGAGCATATTAAACCTGGAGATTCCAGAACGCGGTTTGAAGTTGAAAAAGCTTTGAAGCTTTTCGAGAAGCTGAGTACACCATCAGTGTACATTATCAGTTAAAGCATCAGATATATTGTCAGAGAATCTATATCAAACAAGGTTGAGTCACATGAGAAGTATGAATCTGTTATGCTTGTATGTAGTTTTGGAACTGAAGGAAACTTGAAATCAATGAGAAACCCCTGAATGGTAAGTGTTACCTATCCTTATTAATGCCCAATGTACTAGATCCAAATACATGAACTAAGATCGCCTGTAGCAAAGCCATTGTTAACGGCCATTCAGCGTGTTGCAAAACCACTTCAAAAGCGGATAACATGATGATCTGGTGAGTGTACGAACTATCCCAGTTAAAGGTAAGACTTTAATTAGCGAGAATAACATTCGGGTTGTGGTCTACAACAAGCTGAGGAGCTGATTATTATTCGGGGTGAAAATATTGGCTGAATACAGATTGCTTTTTTCATTTCAAACAATGAAATTCCCATTTTGTGGATGTTTGTGATTTCTCCGTGGCTATAAATACGGATGCCCATGGTCTTTAAGAAAGGTAAATAAATTTTCCTGAAACCATTGGTTTTCTTTTTCTTGGTGAAACATCTGTTAATACTATTAGAAGATTAGGTATCAAAGTAGGATTTTCTGTGATTAAGAATCGTAGTCATCGTGTTATGGATTAATATCGCGCTTGTAACTGTTATAACCCTATGGATATAGGTTTTCCCTCATCGTACATTATGATATCTAGAAGTCATAAGCATACCGCCTTCGGTAAATTTATTCTTACTTTTTAAGTGACTGCAAATAGTGAGTCATTTGAGGTGATAAGATGAATACCTCTAAACGCTTTCGTGAAGATTAGGATATATTCATTTTTTCGACTAGGAGACGATTTTTGTACCAAGGAGGTCCCCAGGACGTCCGCTTTTACTCTGAAATTCAAAGATAACGTTAAGTTGCTCGGTAAGGTAGTAGCTAAGGGTGATTACCTTCAGCGGAAACCACTTTAAGGTAACTATGTAGCTTTAGGTAATGCATCATAGAAGTAAGTAGCGTAGGTTAATTGTGTCCAAATATATTAAACGTTGTATAACTGGTCAAATCGTAGCTCTTGCATACTAGTTAGTCTTATAAATAATGAATGCACCATGCAAATGTTTACTTTGATTTGCATACCTAGCTCATAAGCCTTATACCTGCATGTGGTATACATTTAGGGCTGATACGCTGTGTGAAGGGTTCTGCGAAACACGGTTGTATCATGATTAAAGCAAGAAAAACAGGTCAAGTATAGCTAAGATGCACGGACGAACAAACTGTAAGAGGAGGGGATGAGGTATGCTTGAGTGCCTTAACTTCTTCATGTGAACAGTCAGACGAAATATTACTTTAGAAATCGCTTAGACATGGGAAGACCGGGATTGGCCAGAAGAAAGAATTAATCCAAGATACTTAACGTCGGACTTGATTTCTATATCACTCATAAATTATACAACGATAATAGGAAATAACAACTCCATTTAAGTTTCTTTCACATCTAAAACTGAAATTAACTGCCCGACATTTGGAAGGATTTAGTTTAAGGCCGTTAGACGAAGACCATTTGCTAATTCTTGATAGAAAGCTGTTCATTTTAGTACTGTTTAGCTGGGAGTTGACAGACACTGAAATAGTTAGATCATCGGCATACTTAACAAAGTAGATATTCAAACACTGCAGTTGTTGATCATAGAAATGATGGATATTAGATAACATCACATGATTTAACAGCATATCAGATATAAATAAAAATTGTTTCTTTAGCTCGTCGCCAAGTAGACAGTCTATTTGAGGATGCCACTGCATATTAACTGATTAATGAAGTAGATATCAACCCTAATTTCCTACATTTACTTGTGCCACATACTTGGCGTTTAGCAGTATACAGACCTGCAATCGGCTAAATAAGGTGACTTTAGCGTAACGAACATTATGGAATTATTATTCAACTTGCTAAATACTACTTAGTCTTTACAATGTGCTATTGTATAGAAACAGACGCGAAATCCTATGAATGATTGAAGTAAGTCTCATACTATAGTTAATCTCTTTTTGACTAACTAGGCTTAGCATGCATTAAACCGAATTCACGTATTACAAAAGCTCATAGTATAGCAACGCGCTGAAGAAGTTCAAAAGAAGTAGAAACGATGAGTATATTAAACATTTTCTTAATTTACAGAAGAAAATTTTGATGAAGAGTATTAGCGTTAGTTTGACAGATGGACATTTTCACTGATTTCACATTCCACAACCTCCATATACCTAAAATATGAAGCAAAACACGAATTTATGAAAGATAATTTTATGTATTATTATACACCGATTATAATAATACCAAATAAAGTTCTCATACAATTAAAAGTATTTGTAGTCCACAGCTGGTCTTTATATTGACGCCGTATGCATAAATAGACCTCATAAGTTGTCCAGCATTACAGGATTACATGCAAATTTCAAGATTAACTCTGAAACACCCATACTGTTGAGACGTCATTCTCTCATCAATTTCATACTGAACACGTCTACGTTGAATGAGGTATTACAAATGTGTAGCTTTGAAATTGATCCACAATCTCAGTAATGTCTAGTGAGCATAGTTTTCCGAGTCCTACAGAGATTACATCCTCATATTTGGGAATCTGTAGTCATCAAATGTAAGCTGAATATGCCTCAACTCTAAACAACTACGCACAGTGTTAACAACATAGAGAAACACTTAAAATATTGTATGATACGCAGACCTGTTGTGTTGATGAGGATAACAATGAAATATAATGCAACCTAGACATTCAATCGTGATACCGCATCTGTACTGTTTCAGGTAAATGGAAATTTCAGAAGAAATCCATTTCCACTATTGGTGTTCAAAAACATTGCAGTATTAAGTTTAGTGTCAGACGGTATACCGTCAATGAATTAATAATAATAGAGTTAACTAGATTTAGTTCTCGTAATCAAGACAAAGCATGTGTATATTATTACTATACACTGAATAATTGCACTATGTGGATCAGTGAGGAGAATTAAACGAGTTTTTGCCTTCTCAAATGCACTGCACTTGCAACAGTCACGAGAACCACCTACGTTTGTTAGCCTAGCAGCAGCTAAGCACACAATGGCACAATATTAATAAAGGTATGTAGTACCCCTATACCAACTGTAAACATGCTTTTTAATCTAATTTGTATACTTGCATTATATGTGTATACAGACCGATTTTATATGTACTTCGCAAATACTTGTCAATTCACTGTTGAATATTACCTTGAAACATTTTCGAATTTGACTACCGCTGTAATACACATTCGTATTCTTCGCAAGCGCCTTTTGATTTACGTTGTGGGCGACGCCTGCCATTCGTCTACGTATACATTGACGACTTACTAATTGCAAGTGCAGACGAAACCGAGCATGTGAAACATATGAAGACGGTGTTCGAAAGACTTCACAAATATGGCATGACTATCAATTTAGATAAATGCGAATTTGGTAAGAAATCACTGAAATTCCTCGGTCACTTGATTGACAGTCAAGGAATTAGACCAGTCCCCGACGAGGTACAAGCCATCAAAGACTATCCATTACCAGATTCTTTCAAGAAATTACGGCGATTTTCGGGTCTAGTCAATTTTTACCGGCGTTTTATCCCGAACTGTGCTAGAGACTTGCAAACGTTGACCGACTGCTTACGTGGACATAGTCGTTCATTCCATTTGCCTGCAGAAGCTGTTAAAGCATTCGAAGCTGTTAAGCAATCCCTAAACGACAAGACGCTCTTAGTCAGACGCCAACATGATGCCCCCCTTTCTCTCATGACAGACGCTTCAGACGTCGCCATTGGGGCAGTGTTACAACAGCAGGTACATGGCGAATGGCAACCCCTTGCATTCTTTTCGAAACGACTGAATCCTACTCAATGTCGATATAGCACCTTTGGTAGAGAGTTATTGGCTGTTTATTTAGCAATCAAGCACTTTCGACATATGCTGGAAGGTACACCTTTTACTGTCTTTACAGACTACAAGGCTCTAACGAAAGCCTTATCAGCAAAACAGGATAACTACTCTCCACGTGAACTACGACATCTCGAGTTTATATCCCAGTTCACCTCCGATCTGCGACACATAAAGGGTAAAAACAATGAAGTGGCAGACGCTTTATCACGTATGCACATTGATAACATTGTATGCCCAGACATCGACTACGAACATCTCTCAAACTTACAACGAGACGACGTCGAACTCAGAAAGATCATGTCTTCTAAAACAACATCTCTAAACCTCGAGGCAATTCCTTTCGGCACGACAAAAGTTATCTGCGACACCTTTACGGGTAAATATCGACCTTTCGTACCAATAGCTATGAGACATACAGTATTCGAGAAGTTACATAACTTGTCGCATCCTGGTGTTAGCGCTACTACCAAGCTACTAAGAGAAAGATTTATCTGGCCAAACATTAACAGCGACGTTAAGAAGTGGACACGCAATTGCTTGTCTTGTCAAAGAGTCAAAATCAACCGGCACACCAAAGCACCACTTGGTCGCTTCCCTAACCCCGACTCTAGATTTGACCATGTACATGTAGACATAGTTGGTCCACTGCCTCCTTCCAATGGTTTCAACTATATTCTAACCTGCATTGACAGATTTACTCGTTGGCCAATAGCAGTTCCATTAATCGACGTCTCAGCTGAAACGGTAGCTAAAGCTTTAGTCGAAAACTGAATAGCCAACTTTGGTGTCCCATCAATTATCACTACAGACAGAGGTGCCCAGTTTGAAAGCCGACTTTTTGACCAACTAACTGAATTACTAGGCATTAAACGAATACGAACAACAGCGTATCATCCTAGTTCCAACGGTATGGTCGAACGATTTCATCGACAACTCAAAGCTGTGCTCGCTGCTTCTTTGACTCAAAACGATTGGTCAACCAAACTTCCACTAGTATTACTTGATATACGAGCTACTATAAAGAAAGATATTGGTTGCTGCGTTTCCGAACTAGTCTATGGAACAACATTACGATTACCAGGAGAATTTTTCACCCCGGGTAACCAAGTTCCACACGATATGACTGGTTACGTGCACCAGCTAAAACGACACATGAACGAGCTAAAGATATCACTTCCACGTCAGCAGGAACGAGCGTCATACATGCCGTCACAACTGACAGACTGCACCCACGTCTTCGTCAGGAGAGAAGGTGTACAACGGCCCCTTCAACCCGCTTATGATGGCCCATTCAAAGTTCCTAACAGAAATGCCAAAGTTATCACGATAGAAAGATTGAATAAAACAGAAGCCATCAGTATCGATAGAGTCAAACCAGCGTTCCTCGACGATTTCGAAGTCAACAATAAGGACCAGCTGAACGACGTGCCGACACCTACATCCACACAAGCTTCAACGTCGACAGAGAAGCCTGCGAAAACAACACGATCTGGTAGACGAATCCATTGGCCTAAACGTTACGTGCAAGTCATCGAAATATAACTTACTACGAATTTTCATTTTTATTATCTTTATTCGTAATTGTCATTTGATTACTCATTTAACTGATTAATATTTTCATACATAAATCACATCACTATTATTTTAACATCGATATTTCCTATATTATTACATTTAATCACATCTCGTGTATTATTCACGTATCGTTTTCGTCTACCGACTACAGGTCCCCGGACAATTTTATCGTTCCTTATATATTCTATTACGATTAGGAATTCCACTTTCCCTAGATTATCGCATTTATTATCGACGTTATTAACCGCATTAAACTGCTCATTTTTCAGCTTAATAAATCGCCTTCTGTGTACTATCACTGCTTCGTATCGCGCTGACGCATGTTATTTTCGAACACTTAAATGTATTTTTTTATATATTTCAGTGTTCTGGTGGGGGAATTATGTAGTACCCCTATACCAACTGTAAACGTGCTTTTTAATCTGATTTGTATACTTGCATTATATGTGTATACAGACCGATTTTATATGTACTTCGCAAATACTTGTCAATTCACTGTTGAATATTACCTTGAAACATTTTCGAATTTGACTACCGCTGTAATACACATTCGTATTCTTCGCAAGCGCCTTTTGATTTACGTTGTGGGCGTCGAGTAGCCACAACGTCTGCGCACATCAATAAGAACGAAGAAATACATAGAATATATGTGTACAGCAGTGTAGTCAGGCAACGCACGCAACAGGTATCTTTTATACATTGAAATCACATAGCCCATATTATACTGAGCCAGTCAGTGTAAATATATATTAAATCCGCTCAGATATAACCTTTCAACTTACCATTATTCCTGTCCAAACACACATACAGAGAAAGACACACCTACATCATAACTTCGGTTTCGACAGGGGGTTCTGTTGGTATTTGCAGGTGATTCCCATGTATTGATAGCATTATTTTGCCAAATAGTACTGTCCTTCACGCGAAAATAGCCACATTTAGACGTGGTCTTCGTTGAATGATTGTCAATGGAGTTGAAGATTGAACGATCAATTCTTGGTTGTTTGCTTAAAATCAACTTCCCCAATTTTCGCGGAGGCATCAATACGACAGTCATCGTCTCATCGGTCGCTGTTCAGAGAGAAGAGTGAAACATCGTCAGAAGTAATACAATGATTTATTATTGTAATATTTGTTTTCAGACCTTAGTTCGCTTATTCTTTTTATATGTTGGTGTAACAATAAAGAAATATCAAACGGCAGATCGGTGTTTTGGTTTTTTCGTCCGTTATAACTAAGCGTTTCTGAAATCTTCGAAGAACAGCGTGGGCCCGAGCGTAGCGAGAGCTGGGCATTAACGGTTTATGAGACGTGATTGACAGTTTCTGACGATAGAAACAGATCTGGCGGATTCAAACAGTTGGTGAAAGTTTGGATAGTCACCGTTCATCTTTCCTGGTGCCGGTCAAGTCCTCTTTGAACAAGCAATATCTGGAACATTTTTGGAATTGGGTCAAGTTCAACAATGCCTGGGTCAAAGAAGGGACAGAGTGTCTTGGATGCAAACAGGAAAGTAAGTCATGGTGACTTGTCTGTTAATTGTAACGATGTGTCTGATGTTAAGCATGACATGGTTGATGTTACTGTTTCGCCGTTCAGGGATAATAGGAACATCAAACTCCCTAAATTTGAACCACGGTGTTTTGATGGAAACCCGGCTGATTATTTACAATTTGTAAAGGAGTTTGAGATCATGTTGAGTAGTTTTTTATTAAGTGATGAATTGAAGTTAATGTATTTGATGAGATATTGCACTGGAGATGCTGCAAGAGCTATACAGTGCTGTAAGTTTATGAAGCCAAAAGAGGGCTACTACGAGGCTATGAGCATATTACGTCAAAGGTTTGGAAGACCTTCGATGATTGCAGGGAAATTATTCGAGGCTGTTAAGGGTAATGGTGGTCAATTACAGGATGACTCCCAGGCACTCACTGAGTTTTTAGATAATTTGCTAATTTACAAGAATGGAATGATTTCGATGAATCGAATGAGTGACCTCAACTCGAGTTTTATACTAGAAGTAATAGCAAGACGTCTACCTACTCGACTGCAAAGGAAGTGGGTGAAGATGAGCTCCCGTATGGAGGATGAGGGTATCGAGCCAAAGTTTGATGATATCCTGAAACTGGTAAATACTAGTGTCAATCAATCTATGAGCAAGTTCGCCAGTCTATTACATCTCAACCCTAGAATAGAGCAGTCTGAGATAAAATGCAATCATTGATGACGAGTAGGCCTCAGAGAGGTGGATATCGAGAAGACTCCATGATGTCTAGTAATGCATATAGACCTAGTGAGTGTAACAGGTTTCGTAGTACATCCTCAACAGATAAGTTACAAGATGCAAGACAAACACGGTTGTGGTTTACACGTGTGCAAGAGGTGCATACAGAAGTGAACTGTGAACCGGTGAGCAAGTTCAGGCATGACTCCGAATTGTGTGACGATAACGGTGCGGTCAAGAAGTCTGTAGTTGCAACTGGTAAGCCGTTGTTGAATAGAGTGTCACAGAATAGAGTTACTGCTTCAGAGTGCAGTTCTGACTCCACAAGTTTACAAAGTATAACTAGTCAGAGTGAAGATATAAAACCTTTAATGATTTGTGAGGAGGAACCAAAATTGTCTACTTCTGTTATTAAAGAGTTTGAAAATGATGAAGTTGACGGTAAAGTGAATATTCGTGATAATGATCATGATACTTCACAGTTGTCTTTGGTTGATCATTATGAGATGAGGGATATGCCTACTACTGCTAAGTTAAATAAAGGTTCTGTACAACTACAACGTGAAGTAGAATTGAACGCAGATGCAGTTCCAGAAGGTGTGCATACTTGTGAGACAGTCAGTGTAATTGATCAGCGTGTAGCCCACCTATCATCAGATGATAGTGCTAAACCCGAACTAGTAGTGAAAGACAGCAGTGGTGGTAATCTTGCAGTTGGACAACTATCTGAAAGCCGAACAAGAACAGCTTCTGATCCACCACTAAGTTCATCACCTTGTGTCACTCAGTCATCGTTGGTGTTTTCATCCACAATGAAACAGATGCCCATCAACTCAAGTATCTTGTGCAATGACTATGATAGTATCAGTTCGTTTGAAAAGACGAAAGATATTGCTCAGTTTAGTGAGGATAAGCCAAGTGTAAACGAGAGAGTAATTGTTAAATTGACTTGCATGAATAAAGGCATTTCTAGTTTCAAGTTACTAATTGAATGCTATTATCTTTGGTGTAAATTACTCTGTTTCTACACTTGGTTGATGAGATATGCCGTGTGTTTGTTCGTCATCTATATTCTACGATACAATGACATGGGCGTGTTGCCGTTCAGATTTGAGGATTTAGCTCATAGAAGGAAGTCAGCAAATGAACTCTGCGACGATTTTCCAACCTAGGGCGTCAACCTGAGAAGGGTTGTAGGCGTACTGGTGTAAGTCCTACAGTTCTTCAAAGGGTAGCGCATCAATGAGCAGTCCAATGTGCTTGGTGTGTGATTTTGTACATATGTTCATATTGTATATACTGAATTGATATCATCATCTAGCTGTTGGTAATTCTGTTTGTGTCCGGACGACTTCCACTTGGATCATCAACCTGAGAAGGAATGTAGGCGTACTGCTGTAAGTCCTACAGTTCTTCAAGGGTAGTTTGTCATGCCGGAATCCACAACATTTGATGTGTTGATTGTACATATGTTTGTGTTAAATAGTTGTGTGAGTTCCAATTATTGTAATTGTTGGTTAATCTTGTTTGTGTCCGGACATTCCACAAATTACAATCGTCAACCTGAGAAGGGTTGTAGGCGTACTGGTGTAAGTCCTGCAATTCTTCAAAGGAATTCCACCAAGACATGATCGGCAAGGTTGTTTGTACTATTTGTATATACGTGTGGTGTGTCATATCAATTGGTGTATTTTGGATTCATTGTGTTTACTTGTTGTTTTCGTGTCTTGTTGTTATTGCGTAATTTTGTTAAAATTTTCGTCGTGATTATTTCTGAAGTTGTTTCGAGTCTTCTACATCCATGAATGAATTGATTGATGTTAAGGACAGCAGATGGGTCGTATACGCCGGGGAGGCTAGGCTATTGCTGAGAATGAAATGCACACGGAGATAATTGTTAGCTGCGGTCCGACACGCCGGGGAGAAAGAGTGTAAACGACTGAGGCTCGCATGCGTCACCGCTACTAGAACTGAGGCAGAATGAGTGACAAGCGATTTCAGTGGTAATTGGTAATGAGTAGATAAGAGGATGTGCGTAGAGTATCGTGAGGTGCTGCCATGGTCACGTTGCATTCTGCAAGAGTCATTCTAGCAAGTGGCGATTGTGTTGCAAGATGTCAAGAGGAGGTCTCTGTCTGGAGGCGCAGGTCGTCAGCAATGTGTGAGATTGTGCTGTGGGTATGCTTGTGGTGTGTTGGCTTTTCTGTTTGTTTTCCATTTCAGCTCTGTCCGTGTGACCCAGGTTCTCGCAATGGCATCCAAGTCAACGTGCATTGGTCGTGAAGGAAAAAAGGGTTGGATCCCTTTTTTGCCGGGGAGTGTCAATGGAGTTGAAGATTGAACGATCAATTCTTGGTTGTTTGCTCAAAATCAACTTCCCCAATTTTCGCGGAGGCATCAATACGACAGTCATCGTCTCATCGGTCGCTGTTCAGAAAGAAGAGTGAAACATCGTCAGAAGTAATACAATGATTTATTATTGTAATATTTGTTTTCAGACCTTAGTTCGCTTATTCTTTTTATATGTTGGTGTAACAATAAAGAAATATCAAACGGCAGATCGGTGTTTTGGTTTTTTCGTCCGTTATAACTAAGCGTTTCTGAAATCTTCGAAGAACAGCGTGGGCCCGAGCGTAGCGAGAGCTGGGCATTAACGGTTTATGAGACGTGATTGACAATGATATTATGTCGAAAGCTGCAGCTTCTACAAGTAAACTTTTTGTGTAGACGAGACTACTCTCCAACTACCCCATCTTTTTCATTATACCGATGTTTTAACTCATTCAGCATGAAAAACTAATCGTTACAACCCATACGCTTAGAGTGTATCGCAGTAAGATTACATGACGCGGACACCAACATAACTAGCCAGGAAATGAGAATTCCTATCGATTAAGAAAACGTATACCTAAATTTTATTGAAAATTATTGACAAAAAAAATTTACCGAGCGAAATTTAACCAATATGCCGGATAAGTCCAGCCGCACGATCAAGTATGATATAATGTCAAATCTTAGATTGTCTACAAGTTAATTATGTTTCAACAATTAAATATTTGATATATATATACACTCATTGTCTGAACCAAGCCGTATAGTTATTAAATTGTACAGTTTTCCTCCAGGTTACGCGGGAAAATCGATTTCGTCCCGTGGTTGTAGGCATGCGATAACCAACCAATATTGAGGTAAGTACAACTTTTACAAGGGATTGAAAGCTGTTTTAGAAAAGTAGAAGTGCTAGGGTGAATCATTAAAGTGTAATAAATTAAGTAAGTGCAATATATCATTGATAAATACATTTATATAGGAAACAGAATGGTGAAGTAATTAATCCCTAGGCCGACAACGTTCATTTGCAATGTATAATAATACCCATATAGTTCTTACTATCATGATGTCCACTTTTGGCTTTAATACAATTATTTTCAATCCAGTTGTTTTTATTTCATGCCTTTTTGTCTACTTGGTGCACAACCGTACCCTCCAGAGAATAGGAATAGAATAAGTCGAATCAAATTCATAAAATGTTAGGTTTAATGGAATATAATGAGGACCAAGTAAAGACGTTATTAGAAAATGAATGAGATAAGACATTGTGAAGTGGTATTTAAAGATCCGACAATGGACAGCAAGTTAGTTTATAAGATGCCCCATAAATCTGTGCAGATCCCACGTGGTCGCATCTCAACAATAGACTGAGCGAATGATATATATTTAAAGGCAGAGGCATGATCTGTCAAGGCGTTCATTATTATCTTTTTCAAGATAAAGATCTAAGCCCTCATAAAAATCAGAAATATCTCGAGCCTTCAAATTGCATATTGCTGTTCCTGCAGAATGCGGCGATTCACCTTAGTGACCACCACCATATCTACTGATCAGCTAGCGCCACCCTCCCTCCTTTTTTGATGTTAGGCTCTGAGACTATGATTATTATGGCTACCGCAAATATATTGCTTGGTACCAGACATGTTCGTACCCCATATTCCATCTCCCTAGCTTTCTTAATGAGTGCTTCCAATAGGTCTCCACGTACATCTTTATGAACATATTATATATGTGTGCATGCATCCTAATGAACAGATTACTTTATAAGAAGTTAAAACCTTTAAGAGTAAAAAGAATAGGTTTTGTGAATATTGGAGCAAGATTTAGCAGAGCACTATAGTTAGGGTTCAATGTAGGTAGTATGAACTGAAGGTAAGGTCGGTTGGCAGGACTTAGTGTACTTATACATAGTAAACATCTGACATTGCAAAGTAACGTGTCTAGACATATTATAAAAGATATTAACACAGAACACACAAAATTTTGGCATTTGATTAACAATACTGCAGTGTGTGTTTACTGAAGAATGGTAGTTAGTCTACAGGGAGCCGTAGAGTAAATCGATCTACATATGATGAGAGTATAATTAATATTATAATTCGTATATCAAATAATACACTAGGCTCAATAATTGAGTGTTATAAGGGAAACAAGCGTGGTAAAGCAAGAGAACATTTGATGCATAAATATTTTAATCGTTTTAAGTATTTTAATAACCATCTAATTTTAAGAATTGAACATGCATGATTAATAAGTATTATTATATTAGTATATACATATGTAAAATTTTAAGAGGTGTGGATGCTATTATAATTATTTCCAGGGTTACTTTTGCCAACACAACTTAGTGAAATTTATAGAGAATAGAAATCAGTAAATTAGTTAACGTTCGCTGCGTGAGTATTAGAGTCGAGATATACGTATGTGACTATACTGAAGACTGGACTGGCCTTCAATTTCCGTTCTACCAACAGTTGTGGTCTTTTAGACGAGCTAGGGTGGACATGTTAAAGTGTCTTTCTAGGCTCCGTTTGAACCCATCAGGGTTTTCACAACATCTTATTTCAGGTGGTAGTTGGTTCCAAAGAGTGCAATATTTTATGGTGAAAAAGTTTGCCCTAATGGATTTTCTGTGGGTAGCCACCTTGACAAGGTAGTCGTGGTTTCGCAGCTGATATGATTTAATATTTTCCCACGTTATGGATGAGTTACTGTAGCAATGTTTCCTAATGACTTTGAAGAGTAGAAATAGGTTGCACTTCACTCTCCTTAACCACAGAGGCTCTAATTTCAGACGTACACACCTGTCAACATATTCCACTTGTTGGTCGAACCCTATTATGCGTTTCGTGAGGAATCTCTGGACACTTTCGATTTTTTTTCTGTCTACAGACCTGAGGTTACTAAATAGGAGAGCACAATATTCAAGTTTGGGACGGATACATGTCCTATATATAGCTAATCTTGCTTCTTGGGTGTAGAAGTTACGCAGTACAAAGCCAGTAAGTCGTTTACAGTCAGATACAACCTTGTTTGCATGATCGGAAAAGGATAAATCTGAGTATGTTATCCCGAGATCTGTGACTGTGTTCAGTTTTGAGAGGAGCTTACCGTACATATATAGGCACATTATCGGTTTCCAGCGTCCAAGGTGGGTTATACCGCACTTGTCTGGGTTGAAAGTCAGTTGCCACTTTTCGCTCCAATCGCCTAGATCATTTAAGTCTTGTTGGATCTTGCTTTCGACGCTCATATCACCGTACCCATAATCATATACTATCTTGAGATCATCTGCAAAAAGGTATGGCTTGCCATACTTGATTACAGAGACTATGTCATTTATAAATAAGAGGAACAGAATAGGGCCAAGAACACTACCTTGTATTACACCACTGGTTATCGGCTTTGAGGAAGACAACTGGTGGTTGATTTTGACTAATTGCTCTCTTTCTGTGAGAAAAGAACTTATCCATTTGTGAAGATTTCCGGTTATTCCGTAGGATTGGAGTTTTGTTAGGAGTCTGATATGTGGGACTTTATCGAAGGCCTTGCTAACGTCCAGAAACAATGTTGTTACCGAACGCCCATTATCAATGCTTTGTGTAATGTAGTCAAAATAATCTAAGTGGCAAGTTATGCACGACCTTCTACTTAAGAAACCGTATTGGGATGGGGATAGTAGGTCATTTGACAGCAAGTACTGAATGATTTGAGTCTTAACTATCTTTTCCATTACACGTGAAACTACAGACGTGATGTTGTTGGGGCGGTAGTTGTTGATATCAGCTATAGGCCCGTATTTATGGATAGGTACAATATAAGACTTCTTCCAGCAGTTAGGGTATGTCCCATCGCTTAATGAAATTGAGTATAACTTGAGTAAGAGTAAACTCATGTCATTACCACCTTTTTTCAGCAGAACGGAAGATATACCGTCTGGGCCAGTAGTGTTACTAAGCTTAAGATTTGCGACAGCTTTATCGATCTCATGTGTGGTGAAAATTATGTCACTTAAACATTCGTCTGTTTTACGTGGGAAATCCACGACCTCATCGTTCTCTAAGGTGTATAATCTGGCGAAGTGCTTGCTAAACAGTTCACATATCGCCTCATTATTTTCGTAAGCAATGTTGTCTAAGTATATTATTTTCGGATAGGGTGTTTTGGAGTTCGTCAACCTACTTAAAACGTTTGGCTATTTCTCCTGAGTTATGCGGTGCATGAATGGCCTGCACTTCTTTGTTTCTGAGGCCTATATTTCTCAACTTTTCAATTCTACTGAGAAGGGACGTAATGGCAATTGATGACGATAAGTCACGATATCTGTAGTATTTTATTGAGTGCTTTCGTAGACTTCTTCTAAACGATGTCGGAATATAATCACTTTGGGGGAATCTGAAGCTAAGAATCTTCTCGGGTGCAATGACGTCGTGAATTGAGTTAATATTCTAATAGAAGTTGTTAAGAATTGCATCTAAGGACTGGTTCGAAAAGTATGAGTCCCAATTAGAACATCTAATTAGGTGCAGATACAAGACCGACTCAGCATGTGCGTACAATCTCATAGGTATCTAGCCAGGTTCATCGCTGCGTTTTGTTTCAGGAAAGATGTCATAAGAACAAACTACTGTTTTATGGTCACTACCTGGAAATTCATGTCCCACATGTACTGTAGATGGTGTTAAGTTGTTCGTGAAAATAAGGTCTGGAGTGTTTGCAGATCAAGTGGGTGAAATTGTGCGATGTGTCCACCCTCATGTGACGATGAAATTCATGAGATAATCATAACTTTGCGGTCCTTGGAGTGAAGGTCATGATACCTCTGACATGGTGAAATCACCTCCGATAATTTTATAACGGAAAGGAAGATTGGCTGTAAAATTACAATTAACAAGCAACTCAGCATCACTTACTTTCCTGCTTGCTTCCAAGACGCTATGTTTCTTCTTTGACCTAGGCATCACTGAACCTGACCAAAAGTTCCAGATAACGCTTGTTCAAAGAAGACTTGGCCGACACCAGGAAAGACGGACGCAGTCTATCCAACCGTCAGAAACTGTCAATCAAGTCTCAGAAACCGTCAATGTCCAGCTCTTGCTACGCTGGGTCTCATGTATCCCTCGAAGACTTTCAGAAACGCTTAGTATTAACTGACGCGAAAACCAAAACGCTGTTTGGTGACTCAAGATTTCTTTATTCTAACGCCAACATATAACCAGCAATACTGCTTTTACAGAGTAGGGTTCAAGAGCAGATATTACAAGAATAAATCACGATATTACTTCTGACAGTTTTTCAAACCTCTTTCTGAACAACGAACGATGAGTTGATGACAATCAGAATGATGACCCGCGAAAATTATGGGGAAGTTGGGTTTGAGCAAACAACCATGAATTGATCGTTCAATCTTCAACTATACTGACACAGCACCTCATGATACTCTTCGCACATCCTCTTATCTATTCACTGCCAATTACCACTGTGATCGCTTGTCACTCATTCTGCCCCAGTTCTAGTAACGGTGACGTATGCAAGCTTCAGTCGTTTACACTCTCGCTCCCCGGCGTGTGGGACCACAGCTAATCGTTATCTCCGTGTGCATGTCATCCTCAGCACTAGCCTTCCCGGCGTGTACGAATCATCTGCTGTCTTTAACATCAATCAATTCATTCACGGATGTAGAGGACTCGAAACAACTCAGAAGTAAGCATGAAGAAAACTTTAACAAAATTATGCATAATAACGAGATACGAAAACAAGAAGTAGACACAATGAATCCAAAAAACACCAATTGATATGACACACCACACATATATACAAACAGTACAAATAACCTCGCAGATCATGTCTTGATGCAATTGCTTTGAAGAACTGCAGGACTTAAACCAGTACGCCCGCAACCCTTCTCAGGTTGATGATTGTAAGTTGAAGAATATCTGGGCACAAAGAGGACTAAGCAACAATTACATTAATTGGAACCCGCAAAATCAATTGACAAGAAACAAATTGACAATGAATACATCAAATTTTGTAACCAAGCCTAGATTACTAGCTCGGTAGATTACTAGCGCGCTAGTTTTCTTGCCGGTCCAAGAGGGAGTGTTGGGGCGTGGTGCTAGCAGCTCCACCCCTGTAAAACAACCAAATCGCTACAGAAACTTCAACGCGCAAATATATTAAAAATTCCGAAAGTATAAACAATAGCCTCATTTTTCGCTGGAATCGGGGAAGCGAAATGACGCAGGCCGGTGAAAGACTTCGGGAAGCCAGACAGCCGATGTGCCTTCTTTCGATGAAAGCAAAAGTAAGGATGGGTACATGGAATGTTCGTACAATGTACGAAACTGGAAAGGCTGTCCAGATAGCCGCTGAAATGAGAAGGTACAGAATAGAAGTGTTGGGAATCTGCGAAAGCAGATGGAACGGAACTGGAAGGTGCCAACTACCTACTGGAGAGACAGTAATCTTTTCCGGCCACCCAGAGGACAACCATGAGCACACCGAGGGAGTGGCCATCATGATGTCTCCAACAGCAGCCAAAGCTCTCACGCAGTGGGAACCAATCTCCTCCAGGATAATGACAGCCAGGTTCAACTCAAAAGGAAGGAAGGTTACAGTCATTCAATGCTATGCGCCTACAAACTTCTCAGAACAAGAGAAGAAGGAGGTGTTCTACAGACAACTACAAGCAATAATGGACAACGTCCCAAATGGCGATATCAAAATCCTGATGGGCGACATGAAAGCAAAGCTGGGAGGAGACCACAAAGAAGAGAACTCACCATGAGTCGTGAGGCCCTCGGTGAAATGAACAACAATGGTGAACTCTTCTCAGACTTCTGCGCCTTCAATGATTTGGTGATTGGCGGTAGTGTGTTCAAACACAAGGATATACACAAGACGACATGGATTTCACCAGATGGAAACACCAAGAACCAAATAGACTTCATCTCAATTTCAAGAAAGTGGAGACGGAGCCTATTGGGCACAAGGTCGAGGAGAGAAGCAGATGTGGGTTTAGACCACTATCTAGTACAAGGGACTTTGAAGGTGAAACTAAAAGCCTCAAGGATAGCTGGGAATAGGCCACAATGCAAGTTCAACACTCAGAAACTGAAGGACACAACCGCAAAAGACACTTTCACTGCAACTGTCAGAGCGAAGCAGGAAACACTACGCGACATCACTGAAGAATCATGCGTGGAAGAATATTGGAAGTCTCTAAAGGCGATTCTCAAGGAAACGTGTTCAACGGTTCTAGGAAGAAAGAAGAGACTAGACAAGAATGGCTCTGAATGGACACTTGGAAACTAATAGAAGAGAGGAGAATGGTGAAAGAGAAAATGATTCAATGCAAGGACGGACAGGAGAAAGAGACGATGAGCCCAACTTACAAAGCAATGGACAAAGAAGTGAAGAAGACTGCTAGGTAGGACAAAAGATGATTCTACGACAACCTCGCCACTGTAGCTGAGAAGGCAGCAGACAAAAGGGACCTGAGGACATTATATCAGATAATCAAATCTCTATCCGGGAAGAGATCAACACAAGCGAAACCTATAAAAGACAGCCAAGGGAACCCAATTACCAAGGAAGAAAAACAGATTAAACAATGAGTGGATCACTTCAAAGGACTATTGAACCGACCATCACCTGCAACCCATCCAGAAATACCAACAACGCCGCGCACACAAATGCAAGTTGACACCAATCCTCCAACGAGAGCTGAAGTCTTGAATGCAATCAAACTTCTGAAAGCTGGAAAAGCAGCTGGACCAGATGGAATACCCTCTGAAGCACTGAAAGCAGACCCAGAGACTACAGCAGACATGCTGACTCCATTATTACAAAAGGTCTGGAAAGAGGGAAAGGTGCCTACTGACTGGAAGAAAGTTACCTCGTGAAACTACCAAAGAAGAGCGACTCAGGCCTGACTCTGCAAGAACTGGCGAGGAATCATGCTCCTATCGACACCAAGTAAAATCCCGAGTCGCATCATCCTGGAGAGATTAAAGGACGCACTGGATACAGAACTCCGACCAGAACAAGCTGGATTCAGGAAAGGCAAATCATGTACTGACCAATTTTTTGCAACTCTACGCATCATCATCATTGAACAAAGCATGGAATGGCAATCAAACCTCTACCTCAACTTTAAAGACTTTGAGAAGGCCTTCGACAGCGTTGATCGTGAAGTAATTTGGAAACTACTCGAGTACTACGGCGTACCCCAAATATTCATCAACCTTATTCAGCAGCTATACGACAACGGCACATGTCAAGTGATCCACAACGGAAAACTCAGCAAGGCGTTTGGAGTAAACACAGGAGTCAGACAAGGTTTTGTGTTTATTATCACCCATGACATTCATAATTGTGGTGGACTGGATTATGCATCAGACAGTGGGAAACGAGAAGACAGGAATATCTTGGACCGACGCGAAGAACCTAGAAGACTTTGATTTCGCAGATGGTTTATGTTTGATGTCACACAAAATCGAAGACTTACAAGCGAAAACCGACAAACTGGTCGAAGAAGCAGCCGGTGAAGACAGGACTCCAAGTGAACACAAACAAGACGGAGGTTATGAAAATAACCAACAACACCAACAACAGCAGCAACATCCAGCGTCAATCACCATCAACGCGAGGGATTTGAAAGAGGTTACTTCATTCACCTTTCTTGGGAGCATTGTCTCAATTACAGGCGGAACGGACGAGGATGTCAAATCGAGAATCGGGAAGGCGAGAAACACATTCATCAACCTGAATCAATCTGGAAATCTTCGTCACTCAGCATCAACAACAAAATTCGGTCGGATTTTCCATACAAACTTCAAGTCAGTCACTTCTTCTATACGGATCAGAAACTTAACGGGTGGGTTACAAAGAATATTTCCAAAAGGTTGCGGACCTTTATTAACAACTGTCTTCGCTCTATACTGAAGATCAGATGGCCAGAAAGAATCACCAACAAGAAACTTTGGGGACAAACAAACAAAACAAGAACCAATCGCCAACCAACAAATATGCAGAAGAAAGTGGAGATGGATCGGATATTCGCTGAGAAGACCGCTGGGTGACATCGCGCGTCAAGCCCTCGAGTGGAACTCGAAAGCGAAGCGGCGTGTGGGACGTCCAAGGGTGGCATGGAAGAGATCGCGTGAAGAGGAGTTGAAAGAGTATGGACTAACATGGATGCAGATGAAAAGTACAGCAGAAGACAGAAGCAAGTGGAGGCGTGTAGTTGAAGCCCTATGTTCCACTAGGAACCCAAGGGAGCAGTAACAATAATAATACATCAAATGTTGTGGACTCTGCCTTGACGAACTTAAAATCACCTTCTTCTGGAGGTTCGTTGGGAATTGGTGACATTTTTGCACGTGTTTGACCCGAAATTTATTTACTGCTTATTGTCATATAATTCTTGAAATTATGGTCCAAATCTCTAAAAAACGTGTTCGTAGAAACACAATTGTTTTAGATAGTGGCCAAATTCGGTTATAACTGCATTACCGCCGGTAATACAGTATCAACTACTAGCTCTCAAAATGGTTTGAGTGCAGATCTCACTCCTGTGATACAGGTGAAAGATGTTCTGTTAGAGAACTCTGAGTTCTGTAAACTAAACCTCCTTTTGAAAGATATGCAGAGGCAAGTAAGTGAAATTCAGAAAAAATTAGATCAGTTTGATAGTATGTCACTGCCAATCTCAAATACCACGGAGAGCCGTTCTGATATTGGCCAGGTTAAGTCTTTACTGGATGTAACTCAAAATAAGCTTTTGAATTTAGACCCAATAGCCTGTCTTTTAAAAGGCATCCTAAAATATCTCCAGACAACCTAAATAAAGCTGAAAATCTGATTGACTGCTTGGCTACGGAGGTGATGAAGCGTATAACCTCTTCTCACCAAGCTATAGTTTACAACGTCCCAGATTCTCTGCCCCTGAAAACTGTAAGACACAAAATCCTGATTTGTTGCGGCATGGCTAGTGTTCCATGTGAATGCAAACGACTTCGTAAAAAGTCTAACCAGGCTAATTGCCCAATCATTTTTAAATTCAGTAATTCCCTTGATGCTAGTAAGTTTACTAAATGTCAGGATCACTTAAGACTGAATAGCAGTTATAAGTCTATAACCGTAGCTCAGGATAAAACACCGTGTCAGCGCAGAATAATGCGTAGTAATAACCTGGTCACCTCCTCTAGCTTAGATTTACCAAAAAGGATCGTGCACAGCAACAGACACCTAGTGCTGAAACTAGCATTCAGCAAACTACACAACAAACACCTGCCAATGGAACTAGGAACTGATTTAGATACCAGTACCCCTGTAAATAAAGCCTCATCGAAAGATGTTAAAATGACTAGAACTTCTGCAAGTTGTTCTAAGAAATTTCCCCCCAAACGTAGTAACCTCACCACGATGAACAAATTTCGCAGGGTTGAGACTAATGATGGGGAAGAATACTTTGTATTCAATAAGCCTGCTGAGAGTAAGAATGCCAACAAACCATCACTTGTTACGAAAAACTCCTCTCGAAACATAAGTATATCTGGAGGTGTTCCGCATGCTCCACCTTATAGAAAGTCAGGCTCCAAGACTCCTAAAGTCTTGCAGCCAAAGCACCTTCCTTCACAATTCCCTTTAAGTTATAAAAACAACAAGGTGTATACCGGTATGACGAATAGCAGTTGGATGGGTAGACCTTTGATGCTATGCCTTTTAACCGTCAACCTAGGCCCAACCTGTACTACCCTTATATCCAGGAACACATGGTAAATTTTCCAGGTGTCCCGAATCACTGGTACGACCCATGGCACCTAGGACCACCTCATTGCACTCCAACCCGATGTACAGACACCCAGTCCGACCTCCTTTTCATTCATAAATTCTTGCGGTGCTGACGCACAAATAGATTTAGGTTATGGTGACATTTTAAGCCAGTTTGTAGTATCCCGTGACTTATTCACGATATTGCTAATTAATGCACGTTCCTTAATCAATAAGATATCTGAACTAAGGACATTATTATTAGTCGCCAAGCCTACTGTAGCTCTGATTACTGAGTCATGGTGCTCATCCTCTGTACTTGATGTGCATATAGGTATCGATGATTACACTGTACACCGTGCAAACAGAGATTGCAAGCGTGGTGGAGGATGTCTCATATATATACATAGCTCATTTGTAGTCAGTAAGGTGGAAGATGAAACAATGAATAATGTACCTGACTCACTCTGGGTTGTCTTACATGGAGATAAGTACAAACTTCTCATAGGCTGTGTTTATCGAGCACCAAGCGCAACAAAAGAAACTGATGCGTTATTAGCTAAATCGTTTGCACACGCATCCTCGTTTAGTGCTAATTACAAAATAATTGCAGGGGACTTCAATCTTCCAGAAGTCAATTGGCTAACTAGTTCCGGCCCCCAACGCTTCGACGAATTACTTGCCACTATAGACTGTTATGGATGGCAACAACACGTCCAGACACCTACTCGTGGTGACAACATGTTGGACCTTGTTTTTTGTCATGACACAATCCCAGTATCCACTATGTTGGTAATAGATTTTCCAGTAGTGACCATAGAATGGTACTCTGCTCTCTGCCTTTCTCACCACTAAATACAGGAAACAAACAAGACTCAGGAAGCACAATATGTCGTAGTTACAAATATACAGACTGGGGATTAGTCCAAGAACTTATTCGACTCTGTCAATGGGATGACTATTTTACCACTGACTCCCTATTTTACAGGAATGTTACCCTTTGTCTAGATACAGTTGCTCCAAAGAAAATAGTGAAATTAAGTAGACACCGAACTGAATATATTCCAAGGGCACACCGTAATAAGTTAAGGAAGCTGAAGAAACAGTACTATTCCACTAAGGACATATCACTATTGCTCTCAATCCACGAGTCTCTTGAATCTATCAAGCGCCTACGCTCTCAAAAGGACCTCGACGAAGAGTTAACGGCACTTGAAAGTACCTCCAAAGTTTATAACTTAACGGCACTTCTTAAAAAACGAATGCAGTCGGCGAGGGAAATCCCATACTTACTTCACGACAAAGTAATCTACAATGAACCTGCCACTATCTGTGAACTTTCAGTGATTGGTTTGCAAACTTTAGTTTAGAAACACATATGCCTGGTGAAACCGCTCCCCTTACTATCTCTTCCCTTGAAAGCATTGTGTTCACTAATCAATTAATAGTACAAGCAATTAAAAGCCTTAAACCTTCCACTAGTACGGGACCGGATGGCCTCGCTTCGATAATTTTCAAAAACAGTGGGTGTGATATACCCTGTTACTTCTTAAATTCTTCTCAATATCTATGGACACTGGCACTTACCCTAGTGAGTGGAAAACTAGCTTCATAATTCCACATTACAAATCTGGTGATAGGGCAAACGTCCGCAATTACAGACCCATAAATATAACCCCAGTTATCTCACGAATCATGGAGAAAGTTGTAAAAGATCAATTGTCAGACTACCTAATTAGGGAAGATCTTGTTACAAGGTCTCAACACGGATTTCTCAAAAATAGATCCTGCGTTACTTGCCACTTCGACTTTTTCAACTGCATCACTAGTAGTCGCGAAGCACGTAAGCTAGTCGTTGTTCTCTACTTCGATATATCTAGGGCATTTGACATGGTATCTCACAGTATTCTCTTTGAGAAGCTGTACTCTTGTGGAATTCGCAACCCATTACTGAACTGGTTAAAATCATTTCTAAGCAACAGGGTACAAATAACCAAAGTTGGATCTGTATTGTCTCATCCTAGGCAGATCTCAAGTGGGGTCGTGCAAGGTAGTGTCCTAGGTCCACTTTTATTCACAGTCTACATTAACAGCATTTGCAAGTGCTTCACCTCAGGTAAACCATTCCTATATGCTGACGACCTCAAAGTCGTCTACTCCTGCTACACTCATGAATTAAGCGATATGGTTACTAAAATACATCTTGAACTAAGTAGCCTTGCAACGTGGTGTGCTGAATCCTGTCTAAATTTTAACATTGACAAATGCGGCTGGATTTGTATTGGCAACAGTAACCTTGATCTAACTCTTGAAATAAATGGGCGAAAACTAGCTAAGCTCAACTCAGTCGTAGATCTCGGTATTAGATACTCTAGTAACCTAACGTTCGCTGAACAGACTGATTATGCCAGACGTAAAACGCGAAGGCTGATAGGATGCATAACACGCAATTTCTTTTGTTGTGAAACTAGGGTTTTATTATACAAAGTATGTGTCCGACCTATCTTAGAATACTGCCCGTTTATTCTTAGCGGACTCAGACAAAATGACAAGCTTAAATTAGAGGGAGTGCAACGGCAGTTTACCTCAAGAACTCTTGGTTTAGAAAGTGGTCTGGAATACCATGAGCGATGCGAAGACTAAGATTAGAACCACTCTGGAAAAGACGCCTTAAGCTAAACCTTATCTTTTACTATTATATTTCAATGAGTTTGAATTATTCTCAGTCAGCATTCTGTGAATGCTGTCTCACGTCCGATTTCAGCATTGATCCCATGCTCTTCATTCTGAAAAAGATCCAGTTATTCATCAATCATTCACCACGGTATACAGTCTACTTCACCGTAACAAATGACAAGTTAGTTACACGGACAGTTAAACATCCTCGAATTTCAATATGCCTAATTGGCTTACAGAATTATGATAATTTGGCTAATATTTCTTTTTGATTAGATGGGAAATTTTCGCCTGGATTGTGTCAGTGATTTACCTCCAAAACGCAGTAACCATTGTACTAATGAATTCATCATTGTCGCCAATATCTTTGGACGCATCATCCGTAATCCCATTTCGCTATGAGGCATCATATGCGTTATTTAGTTCTGATAGTATTTTACACCATGCACTACAAAATATATGCAAAACTTTCTAGAGTCTAAAATAGAAAGACTTGATTGGAAAACGTCAACGCGTACCACAAATTATTTCGTCATTCCTTTCACACCAACGATTTCGAAGATGCATTTCTCTGCCAGAGCAACACAATCATCAACAAAACAAATGATGAAGAGATGGATGTGGAGTAATAATCTCACTTTGAACTGTCCCTGATATCATTTCATTCGTTTCCCTTGTTGTTCTGCATCAATTCTCTGGTGCAACGTTAGACTCCATATCTTAAAATGTAACACAGTGTTACGAAATGTTTTTATTTTATTCGATCTGCCTGCTAATCAAATAATTGCGCACCCTTTTCAAGTTTTACACATCTATGAATTATTCCATATATGAAATTACTTTTCTCGCCACTTAACATTTAACTGTGATCAGAATCACAAGCAATTCAATTGCTAAGTTTGTGCACTGAAACCTGTGATTCACTTTCCTCACCGCATATACTTTTTTAAAATCTGTATATATACAATTGCACAGATTGATAATAAATTCGTTAAAATGTCTCTTCGCTGAATCACTGCTGAAATGTGAATTTCACATGGACATTAATTGATGTCATCTCTTCTTCTATTCTACGGTACACTCTTCTCTACATTCGTCGTTTCTCAACGACAAAGTGAATTTGTTTATGGTTCAATTTAACTGTCGATAATTACAAATTGTAATCGCAAAAGAAACAGTCCCGTTTGAAGTACAGTTGTAGTGTCAATATTATGTAGATTGGAACATGCAACAGTTCATGGTGGAGCTCGCAAACTGGAAATATTCTTGGCCTAAAATGAGACTATAGAAGATCTGCTCTTCTCGAATGATCATGGTATTATATAATACAAAGATGACAAACACATGGGTGGAAATCACATTTTTGGCAGAACAGAGCTAGGCAGTGAAGACTGGACTTCAAGTAAACCTCCGGAACACGAAGGTGATGAAGATGTCCTACTAACAAAAGAAACAACACTGATCAACTGCCATCTTAATAATACTGTATTATCACATCCTGCACATGATGAACGCCGGTTTAAGGACATCATCAACATGATCACTAATATATACGTGAAGTAAGCACATTAATTATTTTTCATTAACAATGAATATATATACAAGGAAGAGTGATGGAATAATTCAGGTGTAAACATATGGATATGATGTAATCCTAGGCACCATCATTGTTTAAATTTGTCGAAAATACGCGTAACAACTGATGGCTGCGTTAATTGTTGTCCACATGGTGGGTTATTCGCAGAAATGTAGTGGACATTGTACTCTTGAGCTTTTGTTTAAACTCGCTCATTCATGGTTTGGCACACTTTTATCTTTTGAGTTGTGACTCTTCCGTACGTTCATCGGTTCGCTCTCTCGTTGTGCTTTCACTCTGCACACTCTCCGAGCCTACCACCAGTGACACCAGCAGATAAGTTGTACAACCTCTTTATTTATCAAATTTCATATTTCGTTTGTGTAAAATATAACTGTCCCAGATACACTATTCATATCAAGTCTTTTTACCTTGATTCGGTTCGTCAGTACTTGCACGTTAAGCAGAGTACAGCTAAGGTCATAAAACGGTGAAGAAGTTTTGTAAGAGTGTTTAGAATTGAGGTCTAACTTAAGCAGTAATAGCTCTTACAGAAGTATAAAAATGGCTTTTAAGACATAAGTAATTTTACCGACGACGACATCTTCAGTAATATCATCTGCAAGAGGCTCGTCACGGCAGTCAGCATGCAGTTAAGCATGCAAAGAAGTATTAATGAATCAGCATAATCAGCAACCGGTGGATTTTTGATTCTTTTCGGTCAGGAACCACAATGACTTTTGAACCAATCCACACAAAGCGTCGAAAGAAGCATGCAGGAGCAGAATGTTACCATCGATTGGGTCATTAGGATCTGAAATGCAGCTATCAGCATATTTTCATTCATCCTTATATCTGTTTTATTTCACTCTTTGTATCAGGTAGACATCATTCGATTAAGTCTTATTTCTATATATATTACAAAAGCCTTCCATAGAGTCCCCCATAATCTGCTAGTCAGCAGGTTATGCTCACTAGGAATATGTGACCCTCTCATGAGCTGGACGAAATCATTTCTCTGTGGCAGGAATCAGATAACAAAAGTTGGCTCGATAATCTCAAGGCCTTAACCAGTAAGTAGTGGTGTAATCCAGGGAAGTGTATTAGGCCCACTCCTATTCATAATATATATAAACAGTATCTGTGAATGCTTTAGTGTTGGTAAACCAATACTATGTGCAGATGACTTAAAAGTGACCTATAAATGCAAGAACACAGATTTTGGAATAACAGTAAACGCCATACAGCAAGAATTAGAAAAAACGGATAGATGGTGTGACACCTGGCAAATCCAGTTTAATGTCCAAAAATGTGGCTGGCTCTGCATAGGTTGCAACACTTCAGAACTTGACCTAACAATTCAAGGCCATGAACTCTTACGACTGAAATCTGTTTCGGACCTAGGACTGAAATACTCACATGACTTATCATTTTCTGAACATATCTCCAAACAAGTGTCAAAGTCACGCAGACTTATCGGCTTTCTACTCAGGAACTTCTACAGAAACGAGTCTAGAATTCTGTTGTACAAGGTTTGTGTGCGTCCTTTATTTGATTGCTGTTCATTCATGTACAGTAGTATACGCATAGAGGACAAATTGAAAGTCGAAAGAGTGCAGAGGTACTTCACGTCAAAATTACTACTCCACTAGATGTGATACCCTAGGACTAGAAACACTACGGCCAAGATGCCTGAGACGAAACTTAACACTTTACTATAAGCTCCTTAACTACTTAGTTTTTACCCCTACTAATGGCACTCGACTTTCAGACGACGATGGCTACAAACTAAGACACACTAAGAGTACAATATCTATCGAACAATGTAAAGCAGCCACCGGGCAAAAGTTTTACTTGATTAGGTATGCGCAGATATGGAATAAACTACCAATGGAAATGCGTCATGCAAGTACATTGGCCTCCTTCAAAAAAGTGCTTAACGACAAACTACAAGAAGTTGCAAACGATAGTGGTTCTAGTTCCTATCTAAGAGCGTCCGAAATTATAGGTCCATTTAATGTACAAGCTTAAATACTACACCCGTTGTTTTTTGCCTATATTTATAATTTTAGATAAAACATTAACGATTAAGATACTTACCCTCAAACAGACAAGAAGTTTCGTTTGTAAAACTTCTACCCAACACAACAAGTGGAATAAAACGGACATAAACCGACAACATGAAAAAGATATAACTCACCACAACATCACATGGACAGATGTACCCTCGTCGGGCATCTTATATACCTCACCAACCACAACTCAACTTTCCTAAGATAATGTGATGAACTTATATCCATAATGTTGCTGAGCAGTTAATATTCTAAACTCCTGTTGGAACAGCTGAAATTCATAAACCTTCCTCACGCGAAGAAAATACCCACGAGCATTAGAAATCCATTAATTAATGCGTCTAAAGCTTATGTATTTTACTCCCAACAATGACATTGCAGATCAAATGAGATAAACATATCTCTGATTTCAAAATAACATATCAATGAACTATAACTCAAGGATTTTGCACACAACAAAGTAATGTATGAAAATTGACTTCGAGCTTTATTTTTTTTCCAAGGCACTTATAACCCATCCACCAAAGACCTGGTTTTTTCTTAATGCGAAGACAATACTTCTGTATTTCCTGATGTGTTGCACTCACTGAAAATCTAGCAAATTTTTCCAACTGTGCACAGAAATGATGGTATATAAGTGAAAAGGCTGTTTTATACTACTGGGATTAACATTTATCAAGTGTATGTATAATCTTCAGCGAACATGTAAAGCATATCTTGCTACCGCCTGTAAATTGTGATTGAGTTATATGGTTCCATTTCTGTAACAATTTGATGATGCCTGTAAACTGGCGTTCTTCATGTACTGTACTATGAGAATAAATTTATTTGTTTATTTATTCGTCGAAGGCCTTCGTCATGACTGCCGCTTTTCTATCCGAAATTATAAACACAGGCAGAACAAACAACAGTTGTAGCTTACTAGTTCACACATTAGATGGGACTGTGATTTATGTAGCTGTTACATGGTGACTGGCACTAGTGTCTCTTGCAAGCTCTTGTAGTGTTTCACTACGTACCTTTTTAAACGATGTCAATCTGCTTGCTAGCCACATTTCTCTTAGTAGTTCAACATATATTTGAACATTTTTAATCAAGTAAAACTTTTTCTTGGTGGCTTTTCCAAATTATTCTATAGCTAATTCACCTCTAGTTTGTCTAAGAAATATCGTCTGAAGACAGGGCAATATTAGAAGGGGTATTCTTTACGTTGTTTGTAAGCATCCAGGAATGTACCATGTTTAGTCGCAGTGCTTCCAGTTCTAGGATTGTGATCTGTGTGGTGTAATTTTCACCGTTTTACAGAGAAATGATTTTAACTCCATTATGGATAAGATTTTATTTTGATAAATCACACACAGTGTTGTACAGTTATATGAACTGATGACGTTCCGAGCACAAACTATTGCTCATCATCATATCAAGATACTCACACAGCTTTGTTCTTTCATTTATATACATGTGTAGAATCGATTTGATATTGGATTAAAAATCAATGTGAGATAATGTACATTCAGAAATACTAGTACGAGTGTTGTTGATCAATTGCAGTTAGATGGGAAGAAAGGATGAGTGTTTTTTTTATACAGTCATAATAAGCCACTCATTAGAATGTTGTGTTTGAATGTGTTTGAATTGAAATAGAGTTTTAAGATTATTTAATATCTTCTGATTTGACTGATGGCAATAATACGAGTGTTATTGATCAACTATAATAAAAAAACACATCCTTTCTTCCCATCTAACTGCAATTGATCAACAACACTCGTACTAGTATTTCTGAATGTACATTATCTCACATTGATTTTTAATCCAATATCAAATCGATTCTACACATGTATATAAATGAAAGAACAAAGCTGTGTGAGTATCTTGATATGATGATGAGCAATAGTTTGTGCTCGGAACGTCATCAGTTCATATAACTGTACAACACTGTGTGTGATTTATCAAAATAAAATCTCATCCATAATGGAGTTATACTCTACCACAGTGCCTAAGTTCTATACTTATATCAAGAAATGATTTTATTCAGTTCTGAAGAAGGTTGTGTATTCCTGATGAGTATAGCCTGGTGACTGGCAAACTATGTGGAACTCTTTCGAAGGCTTATATCATAATAAAGGATAATTACTAGTTCTCTCATATCACTTAAGTAGTTGACCTTATTGGAAAAGTCCATATGGCAAGCAAAGCATGATTTTATTTTGAGGAATCCGTACTGTGACTGGTTGATGAATTTGAGTTTTAGAAAGTAGTCTGACATTTGGTCTTTGATTACTTTCTTCATTATCTGTGATATAGCAGATGTTATATTGATAAGCCTTTAATCACACGCACTAGTTTTGGCCCTTCTTTTATGCTTACGTAATAAATACGTGCGGCTCGAGTCGCTAGTCAGATAGTAAATATTCTAAGTAATAATACTATCATATCCGTACCACCGTTTTTGTACACGGCAGATGGTATATTGCCTCTTCCATAACTGCCGTTAGCTAACAATGTCTTTACCGCTGAGGCTATATTTTGTATATTAAAGTCGATGTTGTCTGTGTTGTAGTTATTGTCGCAGGTTATCTCGAGGATAGTGTACGGAAGCGCTTTGCTGCCATTGGCGAACCACTGACTCAGGAGTTCACTGATAATATGCGAATCATCATGAATTACATCTTAATGTTACAAGCGGTTAACATTGTAGTCTTTACCGTTGTTTCGCCGTTTTCGCAAGATCTTGCATAGTTCCTGAGTTATAGAGATGCCCCCTAGAGTCTTATTTCCCTCGAGTTTTAGCTTCATCTTATGTCTCCCTCAAAGAGTTTTATGTATTTCATGTATCTAGTGTAATTCACTGAATTCCTTAAGTACGTTAATTTTTAACTCTAAGTTTCCATAGTTTAATCGTGTTTTGCGGTCGTGAATAGATTTGGTGTCTTTAGGGCAGATTTAAGTGGTGCGATTGTGTCTCTTACCGAACTGATTGTCTTGCAGAAGGTATTAAGTGTTACTTCTAAGTTGTTATTGATAAAGTATTCACCCCAGTCAGAGCTACCTTGTATAACTCCACTTATCCGAAATGTATTGGATGTGTGGGAACCTAACCTGACCATTTTTATCCGATTGCTTAGAAACGAACTAACCAGCTTGACAATAAACCTTGGATCCCATAAGACTGAACTTTTGATACTAACAGTCGGTGGAGCAAAGTGTCAAAGTCTATTCTAAGATCTAAGTATACAATAACTGCGATCATACTGGAATCTTTAAGTTGTGAGATTTGTTCGAAAAACTGTGAGTGAAATGTTTTGAAAGAACGTGACTTCATGAAACCATGTTGATAAGGAGTGATAAGTATCTCTTGAGAGAGGAAGTCAAAAGTGGCACTTTTCACGATCTTTTCCAGAACCCTTAAAATAACAGAAGGTAGGTGAATTAGACTGTAGCTCATGACACTTGAACGGGATCCTGACTCATACCTAGGAGTAATGTGCGTGGTTTTCCATGCATCTGGATATGTTCCAGTTGATAGAGAGGTAGAGAACAATTTAAGAAAGAGAATAGGGATATCCTCACCACCGTATTTTAAAAAGGTTGAGGGAATCATATCAGGACCTGGGTTGTTTGAACTTTCGAGAGAAGTGCTTGCTCTCTTAATATTATCTAAAGAAAAGCTGATAATTTCTAAGGTTTTTTGTGAACGTACAGGGAATAGAGGTTGTGGCAACGTATTGTCATCACAGGTATATGACTGTGAGAAATAGGAGTTTAGAAGCTCACAAATTATTTTAGTCACTACCGGTTTCGCCATTTTCTAAAATGAATTGTATATCCGTTTTACGGGAGTTTAGCCTTTTGCGATAAAGCCTACAGATTGCAGTGTGTTTAGAGCTATCTTTAAGAGCTGCATGTTCTTGTCTGAGTAGGGCTTTGTCGTTATTTTTTTCAAAGCTAGATAAATGTTCTGTATATTTAGAAGACATGAGAAGTCGTTTTCTCTGTGGTACTGTCGGCACAGCTTTCGCAGCTTAGCCTTTACTTTTATAGGAATGAAATTCTTTATGTTTTCTCTTGGGTTCTCTTTACATTTAGGAACAAGATTATCAAAGCAAATAGATACAGTCTGGTAAAAGGCTAGTAGAATAGTGTCTAGGTTGCTATTAGAAAAGAAAAGATCCCAGTCTAAGCTTCTAATGAAGGAGTTAGATACGTCCCACCTAGCTTTTCCGAAGCACATGAATGTCTTGCGCAGGGTAGAGCATTTTGATGAGTGTAGCTTGGTTTCGAGGGTGCAGATTATTGTGTTGTGGTCACTACCAGGAAATGATTGGCTGACATCTTTGGTAGATATGGCGATGTCTTTCAAAAAAAACGAGTCTAGTATATCGTGGTTTCGGGTGGGCCTTAGAATACTTTGTGTCCACCCACATAACTCCGCTGCATCCATGAATTCGCTGTAGCGCGGAGGAGGAGCACTGATGGGCTTCCATGAAACTTCAGGCATGTTAAAATCACTTTAAAGGTAAGGTTTAATTTCAAAGTGTAACGAAAGGCTGCAGTTATTTCACTTAGCAATTCACTGTCGTGGTTTGGTGGGAGATGGATGCAACCTAATAACAGAGTGTGCTGTTTATTGATGTAGTGTCACTCATAATGTACGGCATATATTCAGGTTGAGGTCGTCATAGTCTACAGCTCTGCAGTCATACTTAAAATCGATAATGCATCCTCCACCCCACCCAACTGATCTGTTCTTTCTGAGAAATGAGTAGCCTTCGCAGTGAAGGAAATTATCATTTATTTCACTTGTGCACCAAGCTTCAGTGAACATTATTGGTGCAGGTCGGCTAACCAATAGTAGGGATTGGATGTATGTCATCTTGTTTACAGCTGACCTGACATTAACAAGAACTCTGTTAGGATTAGCCACGTCATATCTTAAGATTTTAGCCATGTCTTGACGTAGCTGGTGACGAGATTCAATTATTGTGTCCTCGGGTGACAGTCAAATGTCTATGTCTGCAGATGCGCTGGGAAAGCTAGTAGTACAGAGGGGGCCAGTTAAATTTTGATGTCCCTGTAAGTTTGAGTGTAAAGAAGATTGATTGCCAGAAGAAAAGAAGATAGAGGGTTGCTGATGAAGAAGAAAATTACTTGTGTTATTTAAGGTGAGCTCCAAGCAGTAGCTAGGTATCGCTGTATCAGCTGTCCTATCTATGTCTGGGGGGCAAAGCCTGCGGAGAGTGGTGAGCATTTATAGTATGTTTGAGGTCATGTAGTGAAGCTGAATAAAAAATGGCAATGTCGTTTCAGCAAAACTGCTGATCGCTGGATGGTCAACCTTGTTGGGTGTGGGCACGTAAACAGGTGGAGGTGGCCTATCAAGCAAGCTAAACTGATTCGAATTATTGCGATTTACGTTACCGCTATTCGATGGCCTATAGTTGAATGTCTCAATCCTTCCATTTATGATGGCGCGAGGGCTGAATGTTTTGGACAGGTGGCTACTAGATTCAGGTTCTCTTTTACGGCTTTTATACCTGTCGATTTCGCGAATGCTTGTTTCTGGAGAAAGGTGTGATATTAAGCGTGAGCATCTGAATTGGTATGTGGAGTTTGTCTCTTATTTTGAATTGTCTTTGTGGACGAACTGGTAGCCGCATTCTTCATCTTCCTGAAATGGGAACTACTTGGATTGGTGAATACTTGGTGTGATGTACTGCAGTTTGTCACTGGGATACAGGGATCGTTATCGGAGGAGTCTAGATCTACGAATGATTTACTTTTGCAACTTGTATTTCCACGCAAGTTCGTTTCCGAATACGATGTGCTTTTGCCCTGCCTCAACAGAAGTGTGAGTGCTCAGAGGTGCTGCAGAGCAGCTGGAATTCACGGTTTCAGAATCAGTCATTCTTTGGATCGGCGTTCTGTCCCGAGCTAACTTAATCGCATGGTTACGCGTATTTTTCAGTAGTGTTTGCCTACTGTAAAAGATGTCAGCATTAGAGGATGGGTCAAATTTCAACATAAGTGGATCAGATTAATTTTTCTGAGTTGTCGTCAGCTGCAAGAGACATTATTCATAGAGTATGCATTCATAAGTGTGCTTTTGACCTTGTTGATCTGAGCATCATGCGGTATATTATACATAAATATGTTCTTCGCGCACACTACACGTTGATATACTTCAGATGCAACGTAGTTTATCAGGTTTGCGGTTTGTGGTAACTCCATAAGTGAAGTACTACTACTGCTGGTTTCACTAGGTAGTTCCAGTTTTGATATCTTAACTTCAAGCCCCCCAATAATAGAAAATAGTTCTTTGATTTTATCTGCACAACTAGTGTAGTGATAGTAGTCAAAATGTTTGGCACGTGATTCATATCGCAAGACGCTTTGCAAGTGTCTACGTGGCCTAGATCATTATATGTAATATTGCTATGTATACCATCCCTAATGTTGTTTACTCCGCAAGCAGACATTGAAGTCAGATGCTTAGTTTAGACCATTGGCATTTCGAACAGAGTTTAAATTTTTAAGTATAAGAGAATGAGCAAAGTGTCTGTAAGGTTCGTTTTAGAGTGTTGAAGATTTAAACTGTCTAGTTCTGCATGCAATTAACAGTTTATATGTATAAAAATATTGAAATACAGTATAAAGACACGCTATACAAATACTAAAAGATGCTATTACAGTAGCACTTAAGTAGACACTAACTATAATGGACAATTATTGCCGGGGAAGTTATATTTTATGAAGGAATAGGACTGAATATTTGCTACTATATATGAGAGACCTATTAAAAATTGCCTGTAGAGTATAAAAAGAACTGGGGAATAACACGTGAAAATAGTAAGGATATACGTTAGTAGGTGTTAAATTTTCCGCGCCTCAGGTTTTCTCGTCCTTCATTGGCTAGAACAGTGGCGTTCAGTTATATTTTCAATTTGTGCTTGATAGCTGCTATCTTGTGCGGTTTTGCGTCGTTTGCAAGCAAATATGACAAACATATATGTAACATTTGACTATTCTAACATTGTTTCTTTGAAACTTTCGACATCACAAACTACCAATCAGCGAACGAAATCGAATTATCCAATGAGATTCACGAACGTAGTTCAGTGCTGTATAGCGCTTGTTTCATTTCTAGTACGTGACCTTACAAGCTTACGGTCACATTTCGAGGAGGACAGTGTTTTCCAGCATTGCCAGAATTTAAGGTACCTCCAGGGGGAGTGAACTTGTTCGTGTGGTGGTATCATGACTTTAAAAAGCTTTAGCAGATCAACTGATGGATTTGTTCATTGTTGTGCTATATTTCTGAAGCGTGCTAACATTAGAGAGGGTAAGCTGATAATTGTAATATCTTGCTAGGTCACATCTCTCCCTAACCCAGATTTTGTATATCTGCGACTACTGGGCGTTGAAACAGCTGGTGAGAGCAGAATCAGCCGAGACGGAGAATAGCCTCGTCTCAACAGTTCAGTGGTACCAGCATTGCATAGATATTGATTCGTGGAAAATAGAGAAAATCACTCGTTTGCTGGGTGGATCCCGTTACGAGGAATCATACGAATTACATTGAAGGGTTTTGGGGCCGCTTAAAAAACAGGATAAGGGCTATAAATGGATCTCAAAAGAATCTCATTTATAGTCATCTAGATGGGCGAAGTTCTACAATAGCGTCCCAAGGGATGCGAACGTACGAGTGACCTTCAGCCAACCAATCATAAAAATGAGGAATTTTGCACAAAAAATGACAGATATTCACAAGAAAATGCATGAAAACCTATAAAAAAGATTATCTTTCTCTGACATGATTTACAAATACGTCCCAGTTATGATGAAGAGTATCAATTGATAGCTTGAACTAGTTTCTATAGATATATTCGCTGAAGTGACTGAAGATGTGCTTTTTTGTGAATCATTTATCTCTCTTCTCTTGCTGTGCAGTGCTTTCCGTAGCCCTCAGTTAAATTACTATGGTTTCAGTAAGAGGATCGACGACTACATACAAGGGAAATGAGGATAAAACAAATTAAAATAAACGACATGAACTATAAATCTATCCCTAATCGCAACCCTAACCCTGAACTTTACACTAACCCTATTCCTAATCCCAACCCTAATGACAATCCTTATCCTGCCGTAAACCTAACCCTAATCCCATTTATGACCGTAACCCTAACCCTAACCTCAATACTTAACCCTTATCCTAACCCTAACGAGATATTAACACATTGTCCAAACAGTAATTAAAAGTGTTATCTGGGTGAAACTTGCTCCTTGTTTGATGAATAGCGTTGACATTTCAGCTATGATAATGATAGGTGCCGTTAGCCAACGACTAGCATGCGTTCATGGTCATTGAAGCGTTCGCACTCCTAGGACGCTGTTGTTGAACTTCGCCTTTAGATGAATATATGTACAGGATGTCGTGTGACTTCTCCATTTACAGTTTCATGCTTAACTGGGAGATGTTTCTCTCACATGTTCGAGAAAGATACCCCTTGTAACCATTTTATCCTATTTTTATACTTTTTTTGTGTAAATATACGTTTCCATTTACCATAAATGCCTCTTCAATGTGATTGGTTGGTTCCAGTTCGTTTGCTGATTGATTGTTAGTGGTGTCAAAAGTTTAACTTCGCCGTTTCTTTTTTATACAGATACACTGCTCTTTTCGTTATAAACTCCATTGAAACTGGTCAGGGATTATAGTGGCTATCAGTGACTACCATCCCGTGGGTCTCAACGCATTTCTTGAGTCGTGGTTATACGTACAGTATTTCCTACTTCGATATTTCGCACTCACAAAGTCTGGTATCCAGTGTTCCTTGCGAATTAACTGTGACAAGCTGTGACAATAATGTGCTTCGTTAACGAGGCCTTTTTCTAGAATTTCATCGCAGGTAATCAGTACAAGCGAAAGCAGCACATGTGTAAGAAGCTACGAAAGCAAGGCGTGGACCTTTTATATTGCTAAATGTGACGAACTTTTTACATATTAGTATGTGGATACGTTCACATGCGG
Source organism: Trichobilharzia regenti (assembly GCA_944472135.2). Taxonomy (NCBI): domain Eukaryota; kingdom Metazoa; phylum Platyhelminthes; class Trematoda; order Strigeidida; family Schistosomatidae; genus Trichobilharzia; species Trichobilharzia regenti. The sequence goes on along the minus strand of OX235265.1, from coordinate 23,451,988 downwards.
AGGGAAAATCCACGAGTGAGACATTGAATAGTAGTGAAACAGCTTTGTGGAACTTTCATCTAACCCGTATGTTTCGCTCTAGTATTTTTGTCCCTCAGACCACTAACAAAGTATTATCAAATGTATTCTCGTAGTATGAATCGATAGCACAATTACTGGCAGTTAATAATATTATGTATGCGTAATGTTCATGATATTTTCTGCACCATTAACGTGCTCCACATTTCAAAAGGAGTGTAAATTAGGAAGACTGAACTTAACTTATGCTTAACTCATACATGGTCATGCATGTTAATTATGTAAATGCTTAATTTATGTAAGTGAATTTAATCTGTATCACTTTTAGGAATGATGGATCGCAATGAGGTCTGTCAGTTAATTAAATTCAGTGGATGCAGATGTAGTCGCATCCGGACAAAGACATCTGAAAAACAGTGATGATCGTTTTATGACTTATAACCAGATACATTTGCATAATCAGTTTTAGGAATTGATTCTACATGCAACAAGAAGTGAAGGGAAGTTCACTTCTTCATGTATAACCATGCAGATATTCTGTTTTCCAGTTTGTGATACCAGATAGCTTTGGGTGTGGGCATAGAGTTCTGTTTACTTGAATTGTGGAAGAATTTAAACGTGACACAATTCAGACACTGAGCAGTTGGCGTCGAATAATGGGGGATACGTTCCAAACGAGGACTCATCTTGGGCTGTGCTCAGTTAATACATGTAAATAAAGTTGTTTGAGTTGCAGTGAAATAAAATTTTCCATCTAATATTCTTGTGTTCTATTTGTTCTGCATGCGGTTGGAGTACGGCATGCTAGACCGGTACTCCCTAGGATATGAACTCGTTACTATACATAAGTGTAATTCTGTAGCAACACTACCGATCGATATAAGTGGTGAAATATAGGTACTTTAGTCAAGCCTAAACATCTGTCTAAAGTTACGTGATTACGTCTCCTAGTGATAGGTAAGTCTGTAGGGACCAGAGACAAAACTACTTAACTTCAGTATTTGAAATATAAGAAAAGAACTTAGGCACTGCAATTGAGTTCGATTTCGTATAAGGCTAAGTGTATTCAAAAGTAGTGCATTACCTTTATTATTTCACTTAAAACGTGATGTCAATCTATATGATTATGGGTGTTAACTGATAGTGTAAGGTGAAGTGTACATGAGACGAATAATTGAATAGGTTGAGCTGTAGCGATCGTAGTAAGATTTCGCCTACGTTGAATCATGCCAACAATTACTTTCTCAGGTCAGGCCTCATTGATAAGTCAGGCTTCCATCTCGTCCTGATGACAAATTTAGTTTCACTCAAATAGAATAAGAAAAGTATGGTAAGCAGGAAGTTAAATATATTTAATGAACAATAATAACAAGCAAAGGTCTTTACGCAGTTGTTTGTCGTGATTATTTCGGCGATGTTGAATTGCTGTGATCAGGTTGACTAATGTTACCGGATATCTGCAAATAGGTATTTTTTTAAATCGCTGAAGCAAGAAAGAAGTAATGTTAAACGTGAACGCTTTATATTTGCCTATCTTTGCTGAAAAAGGTTCATTCTTTGCTGAACTTTGGAAAAATGATTTGCAAATGTAAAAGGTAATAATCATTGAAACTGCAACAATATTTTCTAGCTATTCGCAATTTTTTCTTTTGATGCAGTTTCTTATCAACAGCTTGCAGTATTCATGGTGAGTTTATAGGAACCTTCATTGCATTATGATTTTCACCAAATTTCCCTTGACGCACACAAGCATGCAGTCACTACGTACACTGAAGCATTGTAACCTGAACATCACAAAATCCCTACAGATAACTTGTTTAATAATAACTGCTTTAAAGATATGAGCCATAAGTGCATCTTCTATATCCTTCATAGCCACAAGTAATTCGTTAAGGATCTCAGAATATTTTAGTGATCTGAAAATGAATAATTATTAAGATTGATATAACTTTTATAACAGATGTAGTAGTTGTAGGACACAGGTGCTAGCTACTGATCGACAGAAATCTGATACTAATTTTAAGTAGTCTGACATTTTAGAAAGACCATCTATACTATTCTTCGTGACGTGATGCACACTGATATCAACATAATCTGATGCCATTTTGTGCACTGAGCGATTACGGTCTTCTGAAACTCCATGTTCAAATGTAAATTAAACTAGTATCACATCTTTGCCTAAGCGATTTTAACTAGGAACTTCATCAAAATAGATATAATCACCAGGATATTCAGCAGCCTGTCTCACTCATCGCATGATCTCGTCGATGTGTTATGGAATATCTCAGTCATCACGGATGATAACAGAAGTGTTTAACATCCTCAAAACACACATCTAACTTATGTCTGTAGGCTATTTCTCTTTCAAATGCCCGATTCTCATAGATTAACTGGAATGATAACAGCCATTGCTTGTTGTCTATTTACAACCTTAAGATCTGAAACAACTCGCAAAAAACAAACCCTCAATGCTCTAAAACGCAAATAATACTGTGGTGATTGACAATTTCTATCTCTGTATTCTTTAAATACTGACTGTTGCTTGTTAATATATCTCTTATATGAATTCATATAAAATTCCGCCAAATACAAATTCCAGAATTAATCCCTCTCTGTGTCTTGATTTAATTCTTGTAATTCGGTCATCTCGAAATACCAATACTACTATGCCAAATTTCTTAAAAGGGATGACTTTTTTAGTAATAATTTGTCTGGCCTATCAAGACAACTTTACACATTACTGCGAATAAAATACAGCGAATTATTGGTTTTTTCGGCTACACAATCCTAAAACTAGTCAAACATAATCTATTTTCACAAAAGTGAACGATTATAACGCCTATAGGCGTGAACGCGGTAACCCATACACTGCGCAAATGCAGGTGGTTATAGCCTATATCCTCGCCCGTTGCTGGTGTTGCCTCTATTCATAATTTGAGACAAAAAGCAGCAGTCATGACAATAACACCCAAACAAATAGGAGTCGATCGAATTATATCTACCTGATACAAAGGGTGAACCATAACGGACATACGAATAAATTATGAGGAAACAAGGTCGAAACTTACCACAACATCACTTGGAAAGATATAAGTTACTTGGACATTATATATAATCCACGAACTGGTCTCCTTTCCAAAAGGAATTCGGTGATTTTTTATCCACAGTGGCGAGGAAATAATACACAGTTCCCGTTGTATTCACTCAGTGGAGGTGGGAGCCAACAAACTAATGCATCTAAAGCATACGCATACTTCCCATATTCACGGCGAAACTTTGCGGAATATGTCAAATCGTAGAGTAATCAAACCCTACACGAGGTGTAATTAATGAAATCCGAATGGCAAACAAGTTGTAGTACACATCCGGATATTCATTCATATGTTGATCACGATGACAAATCCAAATCCCTACCAATGTAGCGCCAATTTATTTATTTATTTTATTTATTTAAACGCGTAAAAACTTGGTACAATATGGCACCAAGAAGGATGCGCCACACAAGAATAATAATAAAACAACATAGATCAAAAGAAAAAAAGAAGGAAGAGAAAAAAATATATAAGTAGAGAACGGATAAAAAACTTCATCTGGAAGGAAAACAGTCATGCTTAACAAGTTCAAACAGTATTCGTTAACTATCATCGGGAAGGGAAAGAAAGAAGAAAACTGCAACACGTGTTATAGCACGCGATAAGTTTCCGTGATTGTTTGTTGCTTTATCCAATTCATTGTGTGAGGGCTGAGATACTGCCCGGGCGCCCAGACCGAAGCAGGTGGTTTTATTAAGGGATCACACCCCCGAGCCTTTGACTCGGAGTCTAATCCGCAAGGCAGGGGAGCAGCGTCAGGAGCTGCATTCCCATGCTTTCCGGTGACCCATATGGGTTGATACGCCATTTGATCCGATTGGATACTGGAGCCCATGTACCCCATGGTAACTGCTTTTAGTTTAACCGCTATCCAAACAACCTTCCTAACATGGCAGGACCTGCAGGGACAGAGTCCCAGTCAGTTTAGCATGTTGGGTCATTACGGTACTCGAGCCCGACCACCACGACAAGGTGGCAGTTATCGGCAGCTCCAATAAACCTGGATATCTATGATATAACGAAAATTTGCTGACAGCCGCATTTCGAATTTCACTGACTCATTAGATGGTAATATTCTGTTTCTGCATGCCTCATTCGACATCTTGTATGGATTTGTTCGCGGTCATTATGGTTCCAGACCGAAAAGAATCAAAAATCCACTGATTGCTGAATCAATAGTACTTCACTGCATGTTTAACTGGTCACTGACTGCTGTGGTGAGCTCCTAGCAGATCATATTGCTTAAAACATCGTTTACGGTAAACTAACTAACGTTTTACTAGCCATTTTTACACTTTTGTGAGTAGCCCACCATATCAACCACTTGTAATGCAACATTCAGTTGTTGCTCGCATTTTCAAAAAATTCAAACAGTAATGGTGCCTAGGATTATATCATATAAATTGTTTTAACTTATACAAAGTGCGCTTACTGTCATTACTTCATTATCTTCCCTTGTATACAACATATCTTGTGTCAGTGAAAAACTTTAAACACGCCTACTCCATGTATACGTTATCATCATATTGATGAAGTCTGTCAACTGCAGTGCATCATGTGTATTAAGTGACAGTATATTATTATAAGATTCATTTTATTTTTATATTAGGAAATTGACTTCAAGCTTTATTTATTTTCCCAAGTATCTGTAATCCATCCAACGCATACTTGGGTTCCTTTTTGTTAATGCTAAGTCAATATCTCTATAATTCTTGATGTGGTTCATTGAAAAAAAAACTAGTTATCAGATTTTTCCCACAAACTAAAGACCAAAAAGACAGCGACCATGTATTTAACCGTAAATCATGTTATTAAAATATGTAATCTCTGGCTTTTCTGACCCCTGTATTACACGGGTTAGTATTATGTTGGAACCGTTTCTATTGGGTGAACTACTAATAACAGATGATTTAAGGGGTCATAATGCATTATGAGATAAGTTTAAGCTATTTTCTGGATTACTAGTGTGTTCCTAAGCACACGCTTTTTAGAGCTTTTGCCAGTTGTTATTGATGATATTATAGCAGAGCAGAAAAATGAATATCAGCGAAAACACTTGCAAAAGTTTCACCAAATAGGGACGTACCACGGAAAACAATTTACATACTAATCCTACTATCCCAGAAAGATTGATAACTCTTCTCACGATCTGAACAGTGCGACTGAACAACAGTTATTACCACGAATATTTATTCACATTTCGAAACAGTACTTTTATTTTTTCTTAATTTTCCTCGCAGTATACAGTTTCTCGAAAATTATGTTTATATATAACTGCATAACTTTGGTAATAAATTATTTGGAAAGAATTTTTTCGCTGAATAAAGTGTTCCCAATCTAAAGATTATCAGAAATGACAACAGTTAGTATACTATTTGTCAGTCTTAGAATTTTCGAGATGACGACTAATATGACAAGCGCTAGAGGTGGAGTCAATCTAACGGATTAGCACATCTATTATCCTTTAGCCTTACGCAATTATTACCGGTTAATAAAATCGCCTGACTTTAGGTGTGCGTTTACCAAGAATTATAAATGAACATCTATGACAGCTGACGAGCGCTCTACCATTGTAATAACCTTGAAGTATAATCCATGTACATTCTGTTGCATAATATGTACGCCAATAATAAAAAGGAGTTCGATACGTTTATCAAAACCCTTTATAATAATAATATATCCCCATTTTTGTAAATGAGGGACTCCAGGTTACAAGCATCATGAATTCGATAAATTACACATACAAGAATTTTACTTCAAAAGTGAATTCATTGCTTGCAATATACCAAGATAAAAAGTTACTGAATATTGTCTAAAAAATGTTTCAAAAATTGTGAAGAAAGGTGTTTTTATGAAAAATACAAAATAATCAATATCACGGGTTCCATCTGAAAATGTGTCACCAGGATTCATTTTACACTAAGATGAATTACCACGTATTAGTCTAAAATGAAGTAAAGAAAAAAAAACAAAAGAATGTTTGAAACTAGATGATTACTGTTCAACATACTAAGAAATATTCATTTCATAAAATGTTCTCTTGTCTAAGAAAATCAGCTCTAAACGGCATATTCACCTAAGGCATCTTCACGTTGTCACTGAGTTGGAGCATTCTTCCTTTGCCTTTGGATTTTATGCCTTTTTCTGTGAATAGTGAGATAAAGCCATTATCAAGTGATGCATTCCTTAAAAGACTGGTGTCTTCTACTCATTCAGGGCCTCAGACGCCTTAATTTCATTTTCCACTTTCGATTGAAGGATACTGAGCTGTGAAATCATTTGTCCACTTTAATAGACGTATACTACTCTTTTCAAAGTCCCATGACCCATGGTAAGACTTGATTCTCAATCTTCTGCTTAGAAGGCAAAAGCTGCAGCCATTAGGCCTTGTGGAGGAGTCTCATCAGTATTCTTAGTTGGTCGAACGTTGATAATGGAGATCCTGAAACTCATAATAATGAAAGCTGAAGGATCTGAAACCTTGAACCACCACTAGGAGAGATCACTTTTTTGAGGAGAACCCTACTTAAGAATGTGTATCCATCACGCCTTTTAGATGAACCTATAATGCCCAAAACCAAGAAGGAAAACCCCATCTCTTTGACGAAACAAAGATGACATATACGAACTTGGCTTTCAAAGGCGATCTTCTGGCCGAAAAATTACTTTCTTTTTGCTACTTAGTTAAAAAAGTATCGGAAATCAATACCGTTACTGTATTCATTTTTGGATAGGTTAATTATCTATTTTTGCAGAGTGGCTGGTGTAACACCACAGCAAACATTACTGCTCAGGATGTCATCTATTCACCTAAAACAGATGGATATAATGACAAACGTCATTGCCTGAATAAAATGCAATTGACAGTGTGTTTCTAAAAACACCAGGAGTCTGAATTTATCTCATTCCATCACCACTAGTCTCATCAGTCTAATCCTATATCTGGTGAAGATTTCATCTGAGGAGGAATATCAGAAACTTCAAGATTGCAGATACGTCGCGAGACTGATGAGTGCCAACAAGCACGAAGCTCTGGTCCAAGGCTTCCTTCCGATTGCCTAAAACCACCAGTAGTTAAGCTTATTCGATATAATAATAATAATAATAATAACTACATGAACATTTAATCAGAATGTATTACCGATGTATATTCATTCAATTTGATAACCTAACTTATACTGCTTTACTCCCTTATTTTATGGTGATTTTCCTAATTTTCTGGTACATACGTCTCATCATTTCCATAGCAAGTGTCTAGGGTTGATTTAATGAACAGGTATTCGATGAATAACCTCTTTCTCTCCATCTAACTATAGTACTCAAGCAGAGACAAACCCTGTCGGCTCAAGAACCAGATATATCAATTACTTCTGGTTTAGTTGTGCTCTCTGAGATGCTTGATTTGATTGCAGAGCATTCTTTGCCCATCTTGACAACTTCTACAGCGCAGGCATGTTGCTCGTAACCTGTATCAACTATCCAAATGAGGCATCAAAAACCTTTCATAAATAGAAAAAGTGGTACTTTAAGCCTTTATTCTGGAACACCTGATCGAATCATGACAACAAGCTGACTCACAAAGTAACTTCAAAGTCATCTGCAGAATAGATGGGATGTCAATATTTTGGCAAGTATAAATACGACTGTACAGCCTCTGAGGATGATTTCGTCGATAAAGAAAATTTTCTTCGCTGAATTTGTCTTTTATTTTCTTCACAGATGGGAATCTTGCTTTAAGAGGAGTACGAATCAAACTTCTTCAAACCACAGAAGCATTGGCAGTTTGCACGTTAAATCCTGAACTCAGCATATAAAAGATATTCATTCAGTCTATTATTATACGGTAGACCTGACCTATCTTAAGATGATGTGCCTAATTTTTTCTTGTCTTTTTCATGCTTGTTTGTTTCTCAGTTGAACAGTATTTTCTCCCATCCCTAATTAAATCTCTCTTTCTTATTATTTCTGCTGTGAACTTGACTTTTGTCCCCAACAGGGAGACTATGTCATTCAACTCGCTTATTACATCTTCTTTTAGTTTCTCACAAATTAACGAAATTTGTTATCTGAGATCTACAACCCTAGTGATAAAAATTTAGAAGCATTCGTTATTTTGCCTGGATTATTTGTACATTTTATATTTTATTTTTTTTTATTTTTGATTTACAGCTTGATTCCACACTGTATTTTTCGGTAGAAGTATGGAATTTTCAGCATGGATATCGGTAGCCCAAATTTTGCAGGCCGACCATAGATATCAGGTGTGCGCCGGCGTGGGCTCGAACCCCGGACCATGTGCATGGTGGGCGAGAGTCCTAACCACAGTGCCACCGACGCACTTGAGAATGACATCATCTAAAAGATTGAATCGTTACGTCAAGTTTGCAAGGAAACATATTGCTTCAGCAGGGCGTCATCATTACATCCTGTTTTCTGCGGTCTCATATGGTATGCTGCATGTTTACACCTAAGCACTCATCTTCGTCTACCACGAACTCTTCAATACCACTCTTAGCTGATGAACTCATAGTTTCCCATGCTGGTTCCACTAAAATACATGGCGCTTGAACTCGTGTCTTTCCTGCCAATTTATTGCTTTTCACCTGGTGGTCTTTTAATTTGTGTGATATGAGACACAAGTTGTCCACGAAATCCTTGTCATCTGGAGTTCCCTTGTCCATCTAACGTTTTCTCGCCTTATCACTCTCCACGCACATTGTGTCCTGTGGTCCCATCCACCACAATAAGGTTTATCGTTAGCGATAGTAGACAGCTGATATGTATCCACATATATATATTTATGTGTGTGTGTGTGTATGGTGGTCTCTCTTTCTGTTTGCTCGCTTAGTCTGTGACCATTTCACTTGTATGAACCTGTCTCCTTTAACAATGTATATTCTCCTTATATTATATTATATATAGTATGAGTGTTTGTTGACAGTCCGTTGCTTAGTGAAATATATCAATATATGGTTGTTGTTGACATGTCTGCTATATTTTGCTATATATATATATATATATATATTTCGTTCTCACAATTTGTGTGACTGACTGACTTACACTTATTTTCCACCACTTTTGGTGTGATACCATTTATTGCGTCTCCTTGTGTTTGGAAAATAGAAGTATCATCGCAAACCTAGTGGTCTTCTGATTTCCGCCTTCTTGCGTCAGGACTATTAGTTTCTCGACCAGTACATAACAATAATTTAGCGACGAGTACATAACAACAGCTTTGTTTTGCTCCCGTCTTCACTTTAACTACTTTGATGTTTTCGGTCAATTAACATGTGACATTGTCATAAAGCTGTTGAATAAGGTTAATATAGGTTTTGAGAACTCTGTAGTACTGAAGTAGTTTCCATATTTCATTTAAGAAGAGAACTTGTGCACTCTGATAGAGTATAATTCTGGTGTGGGTAAAACTTAATTTCACAAAATCTCACAGTGTCATACAGTAATGCTTTCTGATAAACATAACACCCTGTTATTTCATCAAAATAAATTTAACCCAAAATAATTTTCCGATTACTTCTCAGCCTTTCCCCTCCTCCTGAATATCTCAACAGAAATTTGTCCAACCTGAAGGACCTCCTAATAATCTCACTATGAAGTTAAATAATCTCAACATTGAATTCCAAATTCAACGGTATACAATACCTTAAAGAAAAGCTTTGTTACATTTCAAACGACTTCATACATGCCTTTGTCCGTGTAGTTTGAAGATTCTGGACAAATAGAATACAGGTTCATTGAAATAATGTGTATGATGAATGCATCCAGGGGGTAAATCACTTTCACGATGTACAAGTGAAAAGTGCACAGACAATCAATTTAAATAAATGTGTTATAATGAAACAAGTTGGCATTTTCCGTATTTCAAAAATTCTTTATGACGATTGAAAGGCATGAATTATGTTCTACCAATGATTCACTTACAACTCCTCGTTTCGAGTTTTTTCTAGCCACTGCTGAATAGGTTTGAATTAGAGTTTGTGAATTTAACACACACATAAACATACATGATACCCGCAGAAAATGAAGATATTTCTCAATAGAAATGATATATACTCATAACTGATAGATTTCATCAGGAACCAACGTCATTTAGAGAGATCACTGAATGGTCAACGACCTTGATCTCGTGTAATAAACGCGCGGAATTCGATCTTTGGTGAGGTTGCGCTTGTGCACGCACGAGGAGTGCTGAATAGGCCGAAACAGCCAACCAACAGTCTTTGGTATTATTTTATAGAATTATAGCTCTATTCTGAAAAAACAGATATTATATAATGCGTAGAGATTTCGGCGAGGTTTATGGAATGGCATTTTCACTTCATCTAGGATCTTCTAATTAAAAACTGATCGGCAGTGGATCAATCGACACAGTTCTTTCTGACCTGGCACACAAACCTATCCGTTGTGATATCTCTTCTTTCTCCGTTCCTCTGACAACTACATGACATTTTGTTTAATGCGAATTTTAAAAAGTTCAGGGGTATATCTTTTGAGCCTGGAGAATCATTTAAGAACGGTCTTCTAAAGCTTAGGGGTAAGCTGGCATGAAGGATAATGCTTTTTCTCAGATTTTAGTAGACATTTGTGTGTGTTGACAGGCTGTGAATGCTCCAAAAATACTCGCTAGCGTAGACGGTACTATTAGAAGTCATTACTTAATAGATTCGAGTGAACTGAATAAGAGAAATTATCTGAAGTGTATTGATAGAGGTTTTCGGTGGCCCAAGATTTGAGCAATCTGTTAACCTGTATTTTGATACGGGTACAAGCTGACATACGTTGTTTGACTCTTGAAATTTCAACCTTCAATCCAAATGCCTTTGTGGGGCGATTTGTATTGGCTGTTGGTCTGCGAACTTGATTCTTTGCGCTCACTCGGGAACACCTATCGGTGTGATTAGATAAAGGTGTAGTGAAAGCCACCTATCAACAGCTCGGCATTGGACCACCTGGTCCTTACCAGTTACATAAAAGGCTAGTATTAAATAATCCTTCTCCATCATCTATACGGTACCAAATAAATTTACAAAAGCCTCCAGGTAGTGAATACTACAAACAGCAGGACTTTTGGAATTCTCCTTATGTAACCGGTTTCCTGTGTACAGAAAAAATAGTCCCAGCCACTACTACTGTCCCTGCCCTTCTGTATGCTTATTTCTCCTAGTTCGTCTAATATTCAGTGCACTGTTATATCAATTCACATTGTCAAACCTATAGGTGTTAGCGAACTCTTATCCATTGACGTTATTGATTTGAGGTCGTTATTGCTCCTAACTGTGTTATTATTATAAATATTTGAATGCAGAAGCTGATGAAAGGGATACTGATAGCTGTCACTATGTCAATATTCTTATAAGGAAAACTTTTAAATTGCAGTTATACAGAGTAATTTGCTACTGATCACCAATCAGTCTGGCTTATAGACATCAACGTCATTTGAAGCAAAGTGAATTAGTCATCGACATAATTCACTGAAGAAACCAACGATTATCTAATATTCACAATGAAAACCCTTTCGTGCTGTTCTTATTGTTTAAGTCCACCACGTATTTCATAATAACCTGATATTCTACATCTGTGATGGACACAAATAGTTTGGTTTTCTTCATCATAATTCCGCATCAGTGTTTGACAGTGCTTCAAATCGAAAATCTATATCCAAAAGGCCACTGCAAATCGTGAAATCATCCAAAGCGAACAACCGCCAGAGTGAATGGCAAAACATTGCAAAAATATCAATATGAAGTAGAGGAGATTAGAAATGATCACAAGTTACACGGCCAGCCTGAAAAGACTAATGATGAAACCAAATATTACTAAAACTACGGCGTACAGCATCAATTTGTTGATTGTCACCTGTAGATATCTTAGGTCATTTGACTGCAAACATAGATTATATCAGGAGTTCACAACTGCGAGAATCCTATTTTTCGATCCAAAATATGCATAAGTTCTCGATCACCACAGTCTGTTGCATGGATAAGTTTGCCACAACTAGAAATATCACCAATAATGCTGTTCAGCCTTATCTTTCTCGGGCCTTCACATCAGCGGGAATGTTGATAATAATGTGGATAAATGGAATATATACATACCTAAAACCTCGGTCGGCTGCGTCTTCTTATCTCCTCTCCTCATCGGTTTCTCTGAAATGCAAGACACATTTTATTCAAGTGGATGATTGAAGTACCTGAACATTTCACAAATCACAACACTTGATATGCGAGTGACTACGTGTCAGTAGAGGAGCAGTTTCAAAGTGCATGACAGAAATTATCGTAGTACTAATATGCTCATTCTCTCCCTTCAGATTAATACTCAAACACAACATATGGATACGGTATTCATGTGTGCATTTGTGCTTCACATTTTTGAGATAAAAAATTAGAATGGAAGTTATATCCCTTTAGTTCAATGGTATTTGATAAATGCTTGGAGAGTGCAGTGACTTACATGTGTAAATGAACACAATTCGACGTCACCTGACGACACGTAAGTGAATTTGAGCTTGTGGGCAAGAAATGACTACTACATTCTGAAAGAAATCGTCCTCAAGGTTAGATGCCTGCTCAGGCATTACAGAAGAAACCTTAGTGAATAGCATATGAAAAGTGTCTCCTTATGTGTGTATGTGTATTTGTGATACCCTAGTTAACAATTGTTCTTGTTTTATGTCTCGTGCAGGACATGTATTTGGCCAAGTGTGCCTGTTCATAGACCTACCTGTCAACGAATGCTTGAATTCATCTGTTGTTTTGTCTGAAATAAGGAGAGATTTGTATTTTGAATTTATCCGTCAGAAGACGTGCTAGCTTATTAAACAAAGAAACTACATTTTAGAAGTTCTAAGATTCATATAGTGCTGAATGTAACGAATTATATCATCGATTTCAGGAAAACGAAAATCTACAATATCATGCAGGTTTAATGTGATATGTAAAAACAAGTCACACATATTTACAACCAAATTAATCAAACAGAATTCCATGTAACATATTAATGCTGACCACCTGAATCAAGTGGGTGATGTTCATTGGAAAGGTGCAGATTGTGTATCTGTGCTGAAGTTAGGTTGAGACGACGTGTTGAACAGAGAATCGAAAACTCGCTCAGATGGCCAATGATGTCAAGATATGCATTGCACATAAAATTGTAGGTAGAAATCCGTTTTTCTACAGGCCACAAATTCATAATCAAAGATGTTAAATAATATAACTCATGTATGGAAACGCTGATGCTTACTGTTCATAAATTTTCTCAAGGATTCTGAATCAGTTGAAGAAAGGAAACAAATTGAGGAGTTATCCATGGAAATCTTTGGTAAATAATTTTTTCCAGTGTAACACGAAAGTTACCGGAGTGAAGACGAGCTGAAATCGCTTAGAGAATCACTGGAAAATATACGGAGAGTACGGACAGCTGTATCGTCAGCCAAGTTTTGTACTTTTCAGTGGAACACACCCACCACGGTGGTGTGAAGTCAGGATATGTCGGCTTAGAAGCCAGCTGACAGACCGTTCAACCACCGACACCTGACCCAATGTTCAATGAAACCCAACTCCTGCTAATTCACATCACGTATCTAGTGCAAGCGCCAGTGTGACCAGCGATGTGCACCCCATCAAGCAAGAGGACAGTTTTTCGTCTTTGACACTGGCTAGTTCTTCCGCTAAATGTGCATAACAAATGGGCAGAAGCTGAGATTCGTGTGCAGTTGGGCCAGTCGAAATCTGTAAACTGCCTATGAACTCTACTCGTGATCAAACTTTCCCAGTTCCTCACACTCCCATCTGTGTGTGTACTGCTGATGAAATGAAAACTAGGTTGACGAAGGAGATGTGCAGTGCTTCATGCTTGTTTTCCATGCTTCTCGGCTCATAATCGATCCCGTCGCCGATCAAGTCTCCCTTCAAATGAATACTTGATACATAACATGGAAGTTATCTGGGAAACAATTGAGAATGTTGCTGTGATTCTCCCTCGGGTCAATGAAACTGCAGTTGATGTGTTCACTGTGAGCTGGAGGGCTCATCTGAGAAGTTATCGCTGAGTATCCTGCCTGACGAGACAATCAACTCACTCATTCCTAACAACCCATCCAGCGCGGAATTTATGTCAACGCTAAGCTCTCCTTATCTGTTGGATTCAATCACTCCCTTGATGTGGAGGATTCAAAGAGACCTCTACATTTCGAGTGACTCTTCAGAAAATCTGTTTCCCTGATCCACAGGCACACAAGCCTGACCAAATCAGGATATCACACTTCTAGGTCAGTGTAATTCGGATCTAAATCGCATGCGTTAGCAAGGCCCGTTTGACCGATGGAGATTCCGCGTAGGTGTGGACAGCCAGTGAATCACCGGCGTGAACATATTCTCTGTGAAAATCAGTTGAGTTACCATTAGCTGTCCGAGCATGTTATCCGAAGTGTAGACTGTGAACTACCAGTGAGTTGACTGACAGGCGGATCCTTCTGTGTTCAGAGTCGTTGAAGATTCAGAGAGGAGTGATGAGCACTGGCGGAGCAGAAGAAGAACAAGGAGTAGGAGCAGGACGAGACGAGGATGAAGAAAATGTGTAGAGAGGAAATTCCAATGCACAAACCTGCTTTCCGGATCCTTTCTCTTCCATTCGGATCATCTGAAAAAATAATGAAACCAATCAATGAGTACTTGTAATTTGTGTAAACGCAGTCACATAAATGTGGCATCCAATGAAATGATATCATCATATTTTGAAGGATCAATATTGACGAATACGTGTGAATTTCGATCAGATCAGTCAGTGGATAATTGAACACCACAAGTCTGATTCCTGTGGAATGTGAAATGTTCCGTGTTGGTGGGAACGAACCTATGACCGGTGTCATCGGTTGTACTCGTCGGTGTGATTCGCCACAGATTTGATCGAAACAGTCAGTATGAAATTGGAAAACCATCAAAAATTGTGATGTCTCCTTTACTTTCAACTATTTCGCCTCAGTATTATTCTGTCAGGATTACGTCAACCTCAGTGTCGATCATTTCAAGTGGCTCATGGACACGTCTTCGCCTATCTGAATGACAACACCATAGGAAACTGCATAGACCGTGATCGCGTGAACAGAAATTGAATCTTTCTCAGTGTCGACTGCTTCTCATCTCTACTAAACATATTCGAGTGGCTAAACTGTGTGTGTGTGTGTCAGTGAGTTATTCATCTCAAAGGACATTTGACTATCTATATTGTTTCTTCATCCAAATTGAAATCAGAATTGACTATCTGCTTTAACATGTCAGATTTGATAAATGGCTGGCTAGAATTAGGTAAGGGACGCGCCTGTTAGCACTCTCAAATCAGCAGGGCGTATCTGCAAACCTCAATGACCTCATATCGTCTGCAGTCGGAGACGTTCACACTGAGCTAGCTAGCTAGCTAGCTATTCGAACGCGTGACTGACTTTCTGTGGGATTGTACTGCTGACCAGTGCCAACCGACAAGCCGGTGAGTCCATCGTGATGTAGATCCACCAGCTTGAAGGCGTCCACATTGCAAAGGTGACTGATGGAATTCAGTCTGCAGGAAACGCCGAGGATAACAGGCATAACACTAGTTAGTGTCCAGTCAAAGCAATACATGTCTTGGCGCTCAACTGCATCCCACCGAATACACTCTCTATTTTCGCCTTGCGTGTAACTGCACTAAATAATTCTCAACCTTGAATACTGAGATGGTAAGCATTACTCATCATTATGTGTGTGTGTTTGTGTGTGTGTGTTAAATATCCCTTGCTTAGATCATGTAATGAAAACATTCTCAGTGCTCGAGCGAGTGCCTGTCGTGTCTCACTTACGTTTTGCAGCATAAGCCTCATTCCTTCGAATATCTGTGGAAATGAATTAGACAAATCGCACATTAATTTATGTAGAGGCGTTCATAATTTGACTGATACGAAAGAGATATCTGGAGAACGTGGATTTCAGTGGATATTTTCTCGCGGTTTGTGAAGAAATCGTATGTCACATGTGATGGCAATGTCTTCACATATTGTTTATCAAATTATCAATAATTATAAATTGTAAATACTATTACATCAAGACCTGCATGCTCAGTTATAGCAACAATTGCTGACAGCTCAAGATCCGTGCGGAGTAATGTTGGAATTGAAGAGGTCATAGGATTTCGGTGGAAGTGCGAGAGTGGTTGACGAGGCGTGTTCAATCCTTAGTGCGGTCGGTGTAGTTGTTGCTGTTGTCTCAGCGGACTGAGTGGGCCTCAAATGTGGAGAAGACAGACATCTGGTACTGAATATTTTCATGCAGTGTTCTGTGCAGTATTCTACACTGAAAGAAATACAATCACCCACACAAGCGAATCATCCGAAGTAAGATATGCAGCCCTAGAAACTCAAGAAGAGTACCCGATAACAATTTGTGAACCAAATTGTGAACCGCTTACATTCAACAAGGCTCTTGTTCAGTTCAGTCCATTCAGCTGTAAATGAAAGAGATGAATTTCGAGTCAAGTTGAAGGTATAAATTATACGCGTCGAGCAACTGGTGTTTCGGGTCACACAGTGACACATGAAGAGAAATATGCACAGAGAAGTGAGCATAGGTGAGATCGTGTCCTTGAGGCTTCTGCAGGCCAATGGTCGACTGAAGGACACTGCTCTTAGTCTTGGTCGCTCGACGTGAATCCTGTCAGAAAAGGTAGAGAACCAGTATCCTGCATGTGTGAAGAAATGTAGCAGTGGCTCTACAGGCAGTGAAATTATCGAACACGCCATCAACACTGCCCATTTCACATGTGCAGACGCTTCCTACTTCAGAGAAATCTACAGAGTAAGAAATAAACCACAGGGAGCAAAACTCCACCGTCTCTATTTCATTGCGTAACCTGTAGCCGTTAACTTGACTAATACAGTGTTTGGCATACAAATGGAAATCACTAAGTCACTACTACTTCCATGACGACAGCTGCGTTTCTCTAGAACTCTCACACAATTCAGTATTCTCCTTCCTTTCCATGTGTGTTCTGTTCGCAAATCAACTTTCCAAAAGGCATGAACAAATCAAGAAAATAGTTTTAGTGTTGATTGAGGTAGTGCACACATGATATTCTCTGACTCTACAGAAACCGTGTAAAAGTCAAGTGAACACATTGGCGCTCGTTTCGCGTATTCCTCTTCTAGTGATAAAGAAGTCAAGTAGCTGGAATCATCCAATTCAGATGTGCTTACCTGCTGATGAATTTTTCAGAAGTGTTAGGTATTCTGTCAAAAGAATTGATGTGATTAGTTACTCAGAGCGTACAGTGTGAAATACATTGAAACGAATTCCCCACAATATCCGTCAGAAGATGTTAAGCGAACAACTGTTAGACAATCGTCAGCGCCCTCTTGATTTCAGTGCGTGTCAGTTCGCCGCACATGGTGTCAACTGGTGCACTGATACTACTTCATATCAGCGAACCGTCTGTACATTGTGGTATACATCAAATGAATTGTAGTTATATTTCGATAGTTAGCACATACTAATGAGTGGTTTGCGTGATATTTTATTACCTCGAGCGCAATCAAAGCTGGCAATTACAGCGAGTGATTGTTGGCATTGCTCTGCTTCAATTCACACATTTCTGACTTGTAGTCATATGTGTATGTTTAGTTCAGTTTAGGTTCACTCATTTTTGTGTATGGTGAATTACATTCCAGATTTCTGACAGTCGTGCTTCCGAGTCATCCTTGTAACACGTGCCCAGCGTGGTTTCACTGAATGTAGATTCCGTCGTTAGTAGTCTCTATTTCCATTTGTTTATGTAAGGTGGAAGAATGCTCCTGTCCTCCCAACCAATGTTGTGGATTTCGTCCACTGCCTGTGCATCTAAAGACGAAATTCGTTCCAAATTATTGTTCGTTGTATCTTTGTGGGATAACCCTTATTTACGCGTTTATATTCGTTCACTCTTATTGTCAGTGACGATGTTGACGTTTGACCTGCATACCTATTTCGACAGTCAGCACACAATATTATTGTGTAGATTGCATTACTACTTTAATCCATCATCTTATCTGGATCCTTTATTTGGTTTAATTTATTTCTGGTTTATTTCGATCCGTGGCATGAATCCCGATATTTCTGAGGTTTCTTCGAATTTCGCCTCTGATATTATATTTTCGTATGGTGTTGTCACCGTCTTTTGTCATCCTCTTTATTGTCACTATGTGTCTTTCTTTATACGTGAGACGAATTTCTCAGTATCATTCTTTCGCAATATTACTCACGTGTCATCCACACATCTCCATCGAGATTTTATCGATGATTTGTGTGGTTCAGGTTCAATTTCCTCCCTAAACCCCATGAATACATCAGGTATTGTCAGTGAGATGAGTGACCCAATTGTCATTGCTTCATTCTGTTCTTCGTGAACACCTATCTCATTTTGCCGATCAACGTCGAAGTATTTGCTGTCCCCATTTCATTGAAAGTGTACTGACACATTGTTTGTCATTCCATCGTCGATTTCAAGTTTCGTCGCTGTCCAAGTATTCTGAATGTGGCATTGTGAAATCATCACGAGGAACAATGATGCCTCTGGCACATGAACACCAGATGGTATACGACTTCACTACGTCTGCTGATTCGCCTGTGATTAGAATTTCGTTTGCACCCTTGACTAATTCTTCAATAAGAATTTCGTGTACATGTTCTTCGTTAGACAAAACTGGTTACAAAACGGTTATATCAGTTTCCTAGGATACTCCTCCTCCCCATCACCTACGTGCACAATATTTACAATAGTGGATAAGCTTACTTATGACGTCATCACTTATTTGCATCTTCTTGTCTGCAAAGAAGTAGGAAAGTTTCAACAGTAGTAAGAGAAAGACATGTGAGTATTTGTGTGTAGTCACACAGTAGGTTTCATGAAATCATCAATGGGTTTCAAATAAACTGAATGCATGCAGTCAATAACCTCTGTGTATTTGAGTCGTCAGTCAATCACACTGGAAAGACGCGTTTCTTGGTGAAATGGAAAGACAATCTGAAATCAGTTGTATTTTCGTTCGTCACAATTCAGGTAGTGACTTTGTGACCGAAATAACTACTGACTGAGCAGCATGCAAAGCGGTGATGTGTTTGAATGATTCATTCAAACACATCACATTACGAGCATTCTCCGACGCGATCAAATGATCACACGCGATTCTTTGAGTGCATGCAAATGCGAAGTGGCTTCATGCTTTGTCTTTTCTGACGAGTATGCCAAACTTCCAGCGATGCGATTCGAAAATGCTTATGCATTTGACATATCTATCCTGCTCTCCTCGGCGGCCCGCTTGAATAAATTTCATTCCTCAATTTACATCCAACATGGTGTAGCAGAGTTGATATGAACTGTCGTCAAGATTTGACAAAACAGTTCTTAAATAATTCGGTGTCGATTGAGAACAGACATGAATGTGTGATGTTAGCTGATGCATAGCAAATCCTGATTACTAAATAAAAAATGGATATGTATCACGAATTAAAAGTGATTGGTCTTAATTCCGACCGATTGTCTATATCTTCTTATGGAGACGTTAACAAATGTTTTAGAACTGATTTCCACACACACACACACACACACACACGTACCCACCCCATTGTATACCGTATGTACACAAACGTTTTCATATTCAGTTATCTAGGACCGTGAACTTTTAGTCGAACGTGATCACTAAAACCCTCATGAAGGGTACACTCTGTTTAAAGTGCTCAACAAACGTAGACCAATATTTGTATGTGTGAGGTCAAATTCTGATCACAACCAATGCAATGATTTTATTATACATGTTGATACGTGTTTCATAACTCATATGATTGGACAAACTGTTTTGAAAAGTTATGTTAATTTCGATTAATTTCCCTGCGGAAGTTCGGACCAGAGTGTCAAATGAAACGTTTGAATTACTCATTTCAATCTCGTTGAGATTTTACAAATATAATTTTTACAAATGGTATAACATACTCTGTGTGATTCAAATTACTTTGACTATTAAATTGTTTATTTCTCTGAGTATGGAAGTGTGCTCACGCACATTTCAAATTGGGCGGTAAAGTGCTGGTGAGCGCTTTTCGAGGAAGGCGAAGGATGATTATCATATGGGATTTGTCAATACCTCATTCGAGGAAGCGACGAATCAGGGGATAACACAGTGCGAACAAACACACTGTGTACTCTGTAAAGCATGCAATTCTCTCGTCTGGAAGACGACTGTCATTATAACGATGATGATGATGGTGATCTCACATTCATCTATTGTGTGTTCAGCAGCAGTTTTACTCACTTTCACACGAAAGCAAGTGTCACAATTCACTTCGTCATTGCTGACTGTGACATTTCAAGCGTCAGCATGTAGACTGAATTCTACGACTTCGTTTGTCACTGTATGTGAACAGATCGTTTGCTGTAGTATCATCAGTCGCCGAGGTAATCACTGATAATTTCTCACACCTGTAGTAGAGCCAGAGAATAGACAGGTGAATGAAACCTCGAGATGGTGGCAGGTCACCACCACCATCAACAATAACACGCCGTGCCACAGATATCTTCGAGGACGGTATTTGTAATTGGAGTAGACATATCACTAATGGCTGAGTCATAATCACGTGAGACGACCAGTTTGTTCGAGAGCCATTCGGCGACTGATGTTGGTGCATTTCTACTTCGCGGTGCATAAATCGTCCAGGACTGTGGTGATTACCGGGATGATTGATGTGTGAGAGGATTGATCACACTCGTGGATTCCTGCGAAAATGCTCGTGTCTGGTGAGTAGAACTGCCTGTTCAATGTGATATGTCACCACAATGTACACATTTCTCCAACCGAATTGTTCAAGCAGATTTCCATGTTGCGTATCATCGCTGACATCATCGCTTACCATCAGCTTACAGTCGAGGAGGCTGTCAAAAGATCTCCGAAATCGGTTGCATGTACTTCTTGTGGCATGCATGCTTAGTCTCTCGACGACGAAGACGCGCCGATTTGACATCATTGTTGGAAATCTGAATTGTTTTTCCTACTGTGAATGCAGTGGATTTCAATACGGGTTTCAGAATAATGAAAACTTGTGTCGTTTTTCTGATGCGATTTTCGACATACACATTCGTGCTATCTACATTGGAAGCAACGCTACCTAAATAAGTAAAGGAAGGCGATTCTTTCGTATATCTGCCATGAAGAGTGGTTGGCGTTGTTGTTTGGTTTCCTTCACTATCTTCAGCTTCGCTTGAAGTCCTGCTTCTTCTCATAACCTGTTTGATTACACACGCAAACCCTCGAGTCCATGTGGCATCACACATACGTCATCCACGAAGTGGAGTTACGCCGAGGACTTTTCATCGATCCAACGTATATTTGTATTAGTTCCCAACCACTGACCAGCTGCATTATACGGTCCGAAACATGAGTGTGATTTTCGACTATGTGAAGGCATACACCTCCATTCATCCTATGGAATTTCACGAGATCATAGGATATCACAGAATGGTTTTGACAATCGGTGAAGAAGGAAGATGAAAGTGACCATTAATTCACTAATTTCACAAATTCGTTGCCTAAATATGAGGAAATGACTTAGTATCGATGTGGACCTACTGATTCACACGGGCAAATACAGTTATCATAGAAGAAAATATGATTTATGCTCACCTTCGAGTTCCGACAGATTGTTTCCATAATCTGATAGAGAGAGATAAAGCATTCAAAGAATTTAATTGTCTCCTTTATTGGGGAAGACTCAGAAGACTCGATTCTCGAGTGCCATGAAAGTACCCAAGATAGTCATTCTACTGTGTCTTAGAAGGTCAAGTCAAGTGAAAAATCGACAATATCCACTGTCTGGATTGGGTTGTGTTACCTTGAAGTCCAAGATTGATTGACAATCCAGTCACCCTGTTGATCAAATAATCTTGTATTTCACATTTCTCATGTATGTGTAAATGACTTCTTTGTATTCCCTCATCATGACATAAGACAATTTGGAATTTCGGCTCGAATCCTGAACTGAGCTCTGTTGTAGACCAGTGGAAAGCCAACTTGGGATACTGGACCGCTTCTTCCTCCCTCTAATTTGGCACCATCCAGTGATACCCACACAGCAGATTTCGGAACAAGGACCTCGCGATGATGAGGCAAGCTCGCTCACCATTCAACCACTCGCCAACGTCGTGGGACAGCAAATGACCGAGTCAGGATAAAACAGGTTTCCAGCACTCTAGTGGTTTCCAGTGCTTCCTTCTCCAATCGATGTCAGGTGGCATTCAAAACCGTCGCCAGTCAAATACACTTGATAATGAGGAATCTGTCAAGGAATTTTTCCTAGGCTTTTCCCAATTCGCTTTAGTATTTGATATCGCTTTCAGAGCTTTACCTTCCATTGAGTCCATCGGTTATCATGCAGCATGAAGTTGGTTATAATATGCTGTGTCTTAGTATTACATGCTTCAATTCAACTGTTTGAATATAGTGAGAAGTGTCTGAAATCGATCAGTTTCTACACACTTACCAGTAGGATCATACCTGCCTCAGATGGAGAAGACGAAAAGAAACCTCAGGTTTGTTTTTCCCTCCGGACCTAGTGCCGTCGATTTCTTGAATACACACAGCAATATCCTGACCAGCTTAATTAATACTGCGTTTACAGTTCCTCACCTAGGTTCTTAGTAAAACAAAGAGCTTCCCTGTGGTCCCGTTGATCTGACCTCATGGTTTTTCACAGTCTCTGATCGCATCCACACACGGCTTCCTCCATGTCACTGTCTTGATCACTCTCCATTCATCGTTTCCCATTCGAGTTCCATTCGAGTGATGGCCTACCACGCGATGTCATTCGATGGTGTCCACAGCGTCAGTTCAATTCATCTGCATTCCTTCCGAAATATTGTTTGAGTGAAAGAATCTTATCTGGTGGTTTCTTCCCATAAATTCTTGTTGCTAATTCTGACAGCCTGACCATATGATCTTCGGAATGGAAGCGTCCAAGTGGTTAGCTCTTAATAAGGGTTTGAATTTGTCCCTTGATAATGCTCTGTGTGACTCAGGCGCCAAATCTTTGACGCGTATAGAAGAACTGACCGACTGTATACTTGTGTTGAATACCCGAATCTTTTGAATGAGTACTGGAGATTTTCGAATGGATTTCAGAGTAATGGAGTGTTTTCTCGCCATTCTAATTCAGGTTTCATATCTTAAATTTTCTGTCGGTCTGCAGTTGAAGCGATTCCATCTACACAAGCAAATAAGGCAGACTTTGCCAAATTTCATCCGTTTATAGTGGCTGGTGCTTGTTGTTCAGGTGAAGTCCTGTCTTCGATGCATTCTCCTTCTGTCGGCTCGTTGGCTTTCGCCTGTAGGTCTTCGTGTTTGTGCTTCATTAGACACACATCATCCACGTATAATTGTCGGTGGACCAGCACACCACTGTTTTCACACCCAATCATGAATCCGATGTCGAGACAAGTCCGAAGAAACTCTCAAAGTCATCGGCGGTGGTAGGCAGACAGTCCTATCCTACAGCTGTATTCACTTCAGACGACTCACTGAGTTTTCCGTTGTGGATAACTTGATATTTACAGCTATCATATAGCTACCTGATGAATGAGGATGATAATTGTTTGGTGCATGCTGCAGCGTTACAGTAGTTCCTAGCAAGCACAGACGAGACATTTCCCTATCTTTTTAAGTTACACTTAAGCTTTGGTATGAGCCTGATTGATGTATCATATCTGTTTTCGATTTCCATTCAGGCACATTATTCCTCTGTCCATTCATTCATTCATTCAATTGTCTTGGTATAGGATTTCTGCATTACATATGTAATTTGTCCTTGATAATGAAAAATCATTGAATCACTCCACGTTTCTTAAGGTAAGCACTTCATCTCGACGTCACTCGATACAACGGGAAGTGTGAAGTGAAATCTGCTGATGTTTGTCTCAGAGTGTCACATTTCTTTCCTTAACTACAACCGGTCAAGCAAATGTTTGGCGTTGAAGCATTTGTTTATATGTGACAGGACTCAAGCTTAGTATAACTCTCAGTGATTCGCGTGGCCGATGTTCCATGGAAAGGTGCAGATTGTGTATCTGTTCTGAAGTTAGGTTGAGACGACGTGTTGAACAGAGAATCGAAAACTCGCTCAGATGGCCAATGATGTCAAGATATGCATTGCACATAAAATTGTAGGTAGAAATCCGTTTTTCTACAGGCCACAAATTCATAATCAAAGATGTTAAATAATATAACTCATGTATGGAAACGCTGATGCTTACTGTTCATAAATTTTCTCAAGGATTCTGAATCAGTTGAAGAAAGGAAACAAATTGAGGAGTTATCCATGGAAATCTTTGGTAAATAATTTTTTCCCAGTGTAACACGAAAGTTACCGGAGTGAAGACGAGCTGAAATCGCTTAGAGAATCACTGGAAAATATACGGAGAGTACGGACAGCTGTATCGTCAGCCAAGTTTTGTACTTTTCAGTGGAACACACCCACCACGGTGGTGTGAAGTCAGGATATGTCGGCTTAGAAGCCAGCTGACAGACCGTTCAACCACCGACACCTGACCCAATGTTCAATGAAACCCAACTCCTGCTAATTCACATCACGTATCTAGTGCAAGCGCCAGTGTGACCAGCGATGTGCACCCCATCAAGCAAGAGGACAGTTTTTCGTCTTTGACACTGGCTAGTTCTTCCGCTAAATGTGCATAACAAATGGGCAGAAGCTGAGATTCGTGTGCAGTTGGGCCAGTCGAAATCTGTAAACTGCCTATGAACTCTACTCGTGATCAAACTTTCCCAGTTCCTCACACTCCCATCTGTGTGTGTACTGCTGATGAAATGAAAACTAGGTTGACGAAGGAGATGTGCAGTGCTTCATGCTTGTTTTCCATGCTTCTCGGCTCATAATCGATCCCGTCGCCGATCAAGTCTCCCTTCAAATGAATACTTGATACATAACATGGAAGTTATCTGGGAAACAATTGAGAATGTTGCTGTGATTCTCCCATCGGGTCAATGAAACTGCAGTTGATGTGTTCACTGTGAGCTGGAGGGCTCATCTGAGAAGTTATCGCTGAGTATCCTGCCTGACGAGACAATCAACTCACTCATTCCTAACAACCCATCCAGCGCGGAATTTATGTCAACGCTAAGCTCTCCTTATCTGTTGGATTCAATCACTCCCTTGATGTGGAGGATTCAAAGAGACCTCTACATTTCGAGTGACTCTTCAGAAAATCTGTTTCCCTGATCCACAGGCACACAAGCCTGACCAAATCAGGATATCACACTTCTAGGTCAGTGTAATTCGGATCTAAATCGCATGCGTTAGCAAGGCCCGTTTGACCGATGGAGATTCCGCGTAGGTGTGGACAGCCAGTGAATCACCGGCGTGAACATATTCTCTGTGAAAATCAGTTGAGTTACCATTAGCTGTCCGAGCATGTTATCCGAAGTGTAGACTGTGAACTACCAGTGAGTTGACTGACAGGCGGATCCTTCTGTGTTCAGAGTCGTTGAAGATTCAGAGAGGAGTGATGAGCACTGGCGGAGCAGAAGAAGAACAAGGAGTAGGAGCAGGACGAGACGAGGATGAAGAAAATGTGTAGAGAGGAAATTCCAATGCACAAACCTGCTTTCCGGATCCTTTCTCTTCCATTCGGATCATCTGAAAAAATAATGAAACCAATCAATGAGTACTTGTAATTTGTGTAAACGCAGTCACATAAATGTGGCATCCAATGAAATGATATCATCATATTTTGAAGGATCAATATTGACGAATACGTGTGAATTTCGATCAGATCAGTCAGTGGATAATTGAACACCACAAGTCTGATTCCTGTGGAATGTGAAATGTTCCGTGTTGGTGGGAACGAACCTATGACCGGTGTCATCGGTTGTACTCGTCGGTGTGATTCGCCACAGATTTGATCGAAACAGTCAGTATGAAATTGGAAAACCATCAAAAATTGTGATGTCTCCTTTACTTTCAACTATTTCGCCTCAGTATTATTCTGTCAGGATTACGTCAACCTCAGTGTCGATCATTTCAAGTGGCTCATGGACACGTCTTCGCCTATCTGAATGACAACACCATAGGAAACTGCATAGACCGTGATCGCGTGAACAGAAATTGAATCTTTCTCAGTGTCGACTGCTTCTCATCTCTACTAAACATATTCGAGTGGCTAAACTGTGTGTGTGTGTGTCAGTGAGTTATTCATCTCAAAGGACATTTGACTATCTATATTGTTTCTTCATCCAAATTGAAATCAGAATTGACTATCTGCTTTAACATGTCAGATTTGATAAATGGCTGGCTAGAATTAGGTAAGGGACGCTCTGAATCACCTAGGTATCGCGCCTGTTAGCACTCTCAAATCAGCAGGGCGTATCTGCAAACCTCAATGACCTCATATCGTCTGCAGTCGGAGACGTTCACACTGAGCTAGCTAGCTAGCTAGCTATTCGAACGCGTGACTGACTTTCTGTGGGATTGTACTGCTGACCAGTGCCAACCGACAAGCCGGTGAGTCCATCGTGATGTAGATCCACCAGCTTGAAGGCGTCCACATTGCAAAGGTGACTGATGGAATTCAGTCTGCAGGAAACGCCGAGGATAACAGGCATAACACTAGTTAGTGTCCAGTCAAAGCAATACATGTCTTGGCGCTCAACTGCATCCCACCGAATACACTCTCTATTTTCGCCTTGCGTGTAACTGCACTAAATAATTCTCAACCTTGAATACTGAGATGGTAAGCATTACTCATCATTATGTGTGTGTGTGTTTGTGTGTGTGTTAAATATCCCTTGCTTAGATCATGTAATGAAAACATTCTCAGTGCTCGAGCGAGTGCCTGTCGTGTCTCACTTACGTTTTGCAGCATAAGCCTCATTCCTTCGAATATCTGTGGAAATGAATTAGACAAATCGCACATTAATTTATGTAGAGGCGTTCATAATTTGACTGATACGAAAGAGATATCTGGAGAACGTGGATTTCAGTGGATATTTTCTCGCGGTTTGTGAAGAAATCGTATGTCACATGTGATGGCAATGTCTTCACATATTGTTTATCAAATTATCAATAATTATAAATTGTAAATACTATTACATCAAGACCTGCATGCTCAGTTATAGCAACAATTGCTGACAGCTCAAGATCCGTGCGGAGTAATGTTGGAATTGAAGAGGTCATAGGATTTCGGTGGAAGTGCGAGAGTGGTTGACGAGGCGTGTTCAATCCTTAGTGCGGTCGGTGTAGTTGTTGCTGTTGTCTCAGCGGACTGAGTGGGCCTCAAATGTGGAGAAGACAGACATCTGGTACTGAATATTTTCATGCAGTGTTCTGTGCAGTATTCTACACTGAAAGAAATACAATCACCCACACAAGCGAATCATCCGAAGTAAGATATGCAGCCCTAGAAACTCAAGAAGAGTACCCGATAACAATTTGTGAACCAAATTGTGAACCGCTTACATTCAACAAGGCTCTTGTTCAGTTCAGTCCATTCAGCTGTAAATGAAAGAGATGAATTTCGAGTCAAGTTGAAGGTATAAATTATACGCGTCGAGCAACTGGTGTTTCGGGTCACACAGTGACACATGAAGAGAAATATGCACAGAGAAGTGAGCATAGGTGAGATCGTGTCCTTGAGGCTTCTGCAGGCCAATGGTCGACTGAAGGACACTGCTCTTAGTCTTGGTCGCTCGACGTGAATCCTGTCAGAAAAGGTAGAGAACCAGTCTCCTGCATGTGTGAAGAAATGTAGCAGTGGCTCTACAGGCAGTGAAATTATCGAACACGCCATCAACACTGCCCATTTCACATGTGCAGACGCTTCCTACTTCAGAGAAATCTACAGAGTAAGAAATAAACCACAGGGAGCAAAACTCCACCGTCTCTATTACATTGCGTAACCTGTAGCCGTTAACTTGACTAATACAGTGTTTGGCATACAAATGGAAATCACTAAGTCACTACTACTTCCATGACGACAGCTGCGTTTCTCTAGAACTCTCACACAATTCAGTATTCTCCTTCCTTTCCATGTGTGTTCTGTTCGCAAATCAACTTTCCAAAAGGCATGAACAAATCAAGAAAATAGTTTTAGTGTTGATTGAGGTAGTGCACACATGATAGTCTCTGACTCTACAGAAACCGTGTAAAAGTCAAGTGAACACATTGGCGCTCGTTTCGCGTATTCCTCTTCTAGTGATAAAGAAGTCAAGTAGCTGGAATCATCCAATTCAGATGTGCTTACCTGCTGATGAATTTTTCAGAAGTGTTAGGTATTCTGTCAAAAGAATTGATGTGATTAGTTACTCAGAGCGTACAGTGTGAAATACATTGAAACGAATTCCCTACAATATCCGTCAGAAGATGTTAAGCGAACAACTGTTAGACAATCGTCAGCGCCCTCTTGATTTCAGTGCGTGTCAGTTCGCCGCACATGGTGTCAACTGGTGCACTGATACTACTTCATATCAGCGAACCGTCTGTACATTGTGGTATACATCAAATGAATTGTAGTTATATTTCGATAGTTAGCACATACTAATGAGTGGTTTGCGTGATATTTTATTACCTCGAGCGCAATCAAAGCTGGCAATTACAGCGAGTGATTGTTGGCATTGCTCTGCTTCAATTCACACATTTCTGACTTGTAGTCATATGTGTATGTTTAGTTCAGTTTAGGTTCACTCATTTTTGTGTATGGTGAATTACATTCCAGATTTCTGACAGTCGTGCTTCCGAGTCATCCTTGTAACACGTGTCCAGCGTGGCTTCACTGAATGTAGATTCCGTCGTTAGTAGTCTCTATTTCCATTTGTTTATGTAAGGTGAAGAATGCTCCTGTCCTCCCAACCAATGTTGTGGATTTCGTCCACTGCCTGTGCATCTAAAGACGAAATTCGTTCCAAATTATTGTTCGTTGTATCTTTGTGGGATAACCCTTATTTACGCGTTTATATTCGTTCACTCTTATTGTCAGTGACGATGTTGACGTTTGACCTGCATACCTATTTCGACAGTCAGCACACAATATTATTGTGTAGATTGCATTACTACTTTAATCCATCATCTTATCTGGATCCTTTATTTGGTTTAATTTATTTCTGGTTTATTTCGATCCGTGGCATGAATCCCGATATTTCTGAGGTTTCTTCGAATTTCGCCTCTGATATTATATTTTCGTATGGTGTTGTCACCGTCTTTTGTCATCCTCTTTATTGTCACTATGTGTCTTTCTTTATACGTGAGACGAATTTCTCAGTATCATTCTTTCACAATATTACTCACGTGTCATCCACACATCTCCATCGAGATTTTATCGATGATTTGTGTGGTTCAGGTTCAATTTCCTCCCTAAACCCCATGAATACATCAGGTATTGTCAGTGAGATGAGTGACCCAATTGTCATTGCTTCATTCTGTTCTTCGTGAACACCTATCTCATTTTGCCGATCAACGTCGAAGTATTTGCTGTCCCCATTTCATTGAAAGTGTACTGACACATTGTTTGTCATTCCATCGTCGATTTCAAGTTTCGTCGCTGTCCAAGTATTCTGAATGTGGCATTGTGAAATCATCACGAGGAACAATGATGCCTCTGGCACATGAACACCAGATGGTATACGACTTCACTACGTCTGCTGATTCGCCTGTGATTAGAATTTCGTTTGCACCCTTGACTAGTTCTTCAATAAGAATTTCGTGTACATGTTCTTCGTTAGACAAAACTGGTTACAAAACGGTTATATCAGTTTCCTAGGATACTCCTCCTCCCCATCACCTACGTGCACAATATTTACAATAGTGGATAAGCTTACTTATGACGTCATAACTTATTTGCATCTTCTTGTCTGCAAAGAAGTAGGAAAGTTTCAACAGTAGTAAGAGAAAGACATGTGAGTATTTGTGTGTAGTCACACAGTAGGTTTCATGAAATCATCAATGGGTTTCAAATAAACTGAATGCATGCAGTCAATAACCTCTGTGTATTTGAGTCGTCAGTCAATCACACTGGAAAGACGCGTTTCTTGGTGAAATGGAAAGACAATCTGAAATCAGTTGTATTTTCGTTCGTCACAATTCAGGTAGTGACTTTGTGACCGAAATAACTACTGACTGAGCAGCATGCAAAGCGGTGATGTGTTTGAATGATTCATTCAAACACATCACATTACGAGCATTCTCCGACGCGATCAAATGATCACACGCGATTCTTTGAGTGCATGCAAATGCGAAGTGGCTTCATGCTTTGTCTTTTCTGACGAGTATGCCAAACTTCCAGCGATGCGATTCGAAAATGCTTATGCATTTGACATATCTATCCTGCTCTCCTCGGCGGCCCGCTTGAATAAATTTCATTCCTCAATTTACATCCAACATGGTGTAGCAGAGTTGATATGAACTGTCGTCAAGATTTGACAAAACAGTTCTTAAATAATTCGGTGTCGATTGAGAACAGACATGAATGTGTGATGTTAGCTGATGCATAGCAAATCCTGATTACTAAATAAAAAATGGATATGTATCACGAATTAAAAGTGATTGGTCTTAATTCCGACCGATTGTCTATATCTTCTTATGGAGACGTTAACAAATGTTTTAGAACTGATTTCCACACACACACACACACACACACACGTACCCACCCCATTGTATACCGTATGTACACAAACGTTTTCATATTCAGTTATCTAGGACCGTGAACTTTTAGTCGAACGTGATCACTAAAACCCTCATGAAGGGTACACTCTGTTTAAAGTGCTCAACAAACGTAGACCAATATTTGTATGTGTGAGGTCAAATTCTGATCACAACCAATGCAATGATTTTATTATACATGTTGATACGTGTTTCATAACTCATATGATTGGACAAACTGTTTTGAAAAGTTATGTTAATTTCGATTAATTTCCCTGCGGAAGTTCGGACCAGAGTGTCAAATGAAACGTTTGAATTACTCATTTCAATCTCGTTGAGATTTTACAAATATAATTTTTACAAATGGTATAACATACTCTGTGTGATTCAAATTACTTTGACTATTAAATTGTTTATTTCTCTGAGTATGGAAGTGTGCTCACGCACATTTCAAATTGGGCGGTAAAGTGCTGGTGAGCGCTTTTCGAGGAAGGCGAAGGATGATTATCATATGGGATTTGTCAATACCTCATTCGAGGGAGCGACGAATCAGGGGATAACACAGTGCGAACAAACACACTGTGTACTCTGTAAAGCATGCAATTCTCTCGTCTGGAAGACGACTGTCATTATAACGATGATGATGATGGTGATCTCACATTCATCTATTGTGTGTTCAGCAGCAGTTTTACTCACTTTCACACGAAAGCAAGTGTCACAATTCACTTCGTCATTGCTGACTGTGACATTTCAAGCGTCAGCATGTAGACTGAATTCTACGACTTCGTTTGTCACTGTATGTGAACAGATCGTTTGCTGTAGTATCATCAGTCGCCGAGGTAATCACTGATAATTTCTCACACCTGTAGTAGAGCCAGAGAATAGACAGGTGAATGAAACCTCGAGATGGTGGCAGGTCACCACCACCATCAACAATAACACGCCGTGCCACAGATATCTTCGAGGACGGTATTTGTAATTGGAGTAGACATATCACTAATGGCTGAGTCATAATCACGTGAGACGACCAGTTTGTTCGAGAGCCATTCGGCGACTGATGTTGGTGCATTTCTACTTCGCGGTGCATAAATCGTCCAGGACTGTGGTGATTACCGGGATGATTGATGTGTGAGAGGATTGATCACACTCGTGGATTCCTGCGAAAATGCTCGTGTCTGGTGAGTAGAACTGCCTGTTCAATGTGATATGTCACCACAATGTACACATTTCTCCAACCGAATTGTTCAAGCAGATTTCCATGTTGCGTATCATCGCTGACATCATCGCTTACCATCAGCTTACAGTCGAGGAGGCTGTCAAAAGATCTCCGAAATCGGTTGCATGTACTTCTTGTGGCATGCATGCTTAGTCTCTCGACGACGAAGACGCGCCGATTTGACATCATTGTTGGAAATCTGAATTGTTTTTCCTACTGTGAATGCAGTGGATTTCAATACGGGTTTCAGAATAATGAAAACTTGTGTCGTTTTTCTGATGCGATTTTCGACATACACATTCGTGCTATCTACATTGGAAGCAACGCTACCTAAATAAGTAAAGGAAGGCGATTCTTTCGTATATCTGCCATGAAGAGTGGTTGGCGTTGTTGTTTGGTTTCCTTCACTATCTTCAGCTTCGCTTGAAGTCCTGCTTCTTCTCATAACCTGTTTGATTACACACGCAAACCCTCGAGTCCATGTGGCATCACACATACGTCATCCACGAAGTGGAGTTACGCCGAGGACTTTTCATCGATCCAACGTATATTTGTATTAGTTCCCAACCACTGACCAGCTGCATTATACGGTCCGAAACATGAGTGTGATTTTCGACTATGTGAAGGCATACACCTCCATTCATCCTATGGAATTTCACGAGATCATAGGATATCACAGAATGGTTTTGACAATCGGTGAAGAAGGAAGATGAAAGTGACCATTAATTCACTAATTTCACAAATTCGTTGCCTAAATATGAGGAAATGACTTAGTATCGATGTGGACCTACTGATTCACACGGGCAAATACAGTTATCATAGAAGAAAATATGATTTATGCTCACCTTCGAGTTCCGACAGATTGTTTCCATAATCTGATAGAGAGAGATAAAGCATTCAAAGAATTTAATTGTCTCCTTTATTGGGGAAGACTCAGAAGACTCGATTCTCGAGTGCCATGAAAGTACCCAAGATAGTCATTCTACTGTGTCTTAGAAGGTCAAGTCAAGTGAAAAATCGACAATATCCACTGTCTGGATTGGGTTGTGTTACCTTGAAGTCCAAGATTGATTGACAATCCAGTCACCCTGTTGATCAAATAATCTTGTATTTCACATTTCTCATGTATGTGTAAATGACTTCTTTGTATTCCCTCATCATGACATAAGACAATTTGGAATTTCGGCTCGAATCCTGAACTGAGCTCTGTTGTAGACCAGTGGAAAGCCAACTTGGGATACTGGACCGCTTCTTCCTCCCTCTAATTTGGCACCATCCAGTGATACCCACACAGCAGATTTCGGAACAAGGACCTCGCGATGATGAGGCAAGCTCGCTCACCATTCAACCACTCGCCAACGTCGTGGGACAGCAAATGACCGAGTCAGGATAAAACAGGTTTCCAGCACTCTAGTGGTTTCCAGTGCTTCCTTCTCCAATCGATGTCAGGTGGCATTCAAAACCGTAGCCAGTCAAATACACTTGATAATGAGGAATCTGTCAAGGAATTTTTCCTAGGCTTTTCCCAATTCGCTTTAGTATTTGATATCGCTTTCAGAGCTTTACCTTCCATTGAGTCCATCGGTTATCATGCAGCATGAAGTTGGTTATAATATGCTGTGTCTTAGTATTACATGCTTCAATTCAACTGTTTGAATATAGTGAGAAGTGTCTGAAATCGATCAGTTTCTACACACTTACCAGTAGGATCATACCTGCCTCAGATGGAGAAGACGAAAAGAAACCTCAGGTTTGTTTTTCCCTCCGGACCTAGTGCCGTCGATTTCTTGAATACACACAGCAATATCCTGACCAGCTTAATTAATACTGCGTTTACAGTTCCTCACCTAGGTTCTTAGTAAAACAAAGAGCTTCCCTGTGGTCCCGTTGATCTGACCTCATGGTTTTTCACAGTCTCTGATCGCATCCACACACGGCTTCCTCCATGTCACTGTCTTGATCACTCTCCATTCATCGTTTCCCATTCGAGTTCCATTCGAGTGATGGCCTACCACGCGATGTCATTCGATGGTGTCCACAGCGTCAGTTCAATTCATCTGCATTCCTTCCGAAATATTGTTTGAGTGAAAGAATCTTATCTGGTGGTTTCTTCCCATAAATTCTTGTTGCTAATTCTGACAGCCTGACCATATGATCTTCGGAATGGAAGCGTCCAAGTGGTTAGCTCTTAATAAGGGTTTGAATTTGTCCCTTGATAATGCTCTGTGTGACTCAGGCGCCAAATCTTTGACGCGTATAGAAGAACTGACCGACTGTATACTTGTGTTGAATACCCGAATCTTTTGAATGAGTACTGGAGATTTTCGAATGGATTTCAGAGTAATGGAGTGTTTTCTCGCCATTCTAATTCAGGTTTCATATCTTAAATTTTCTGTCGGTCTGCAGTTGAAGCGATTCCATCTACACAAGCAAATAAGGCAGACTTTGCCAAATTTCATCCGTTTATAGTGGCTGGTGCTTGTTGTTCAGGTGAAGTCCTGTCTTCGATGCATTCTCCTTCTGTCGGCTCGTTGGCTTTCGCCTGTAGGTCTTCGTGTTTGTGCTTCATTAGACACACATCATCCACGTATAATTGTCGGTGGACCAGCACACCACTGTTTTCACACCCAATCATGAATCCGATGTCGAGACAAGTCCGAAGAAACTCTCAAAGTCATCGGCGGTGGTAGGCAGACAGTCCTATCCTACAGCTGTATTCACTTCAGACGACTCACTGAGTTTTCCGTTGTGGATAACTTGATATTTACAGCTATCATATAGCTACCTGATGAATGAGGATGATAATTGTTTGGTGCATGCTGCAGCGTTACAGTAGTTCCTAGCAAGCACAGACGAGACATTTCCCTATCTTTTTAAGTTACACTTAAGCTTTGGTATGAGCCTGATTGATGTTTCATATCTGTTTTCGATTTCCATTCAGGCACATTATTCCTCTGTCCATTCATTCATTCATTCAATTGTCTTGGTATAGGATTTCTGCATTACATATGTAATTTGTCCTTGATAATGAAAAATCATTGAATCACTCCACGTTTCTTAAGGTAAGCACTTCATCTCGACGTCACTCGATACAACGGGAAGTGTGAAGTGAAATCTGCTGATGTTTGTCTCAGAGTGTCACATTTCTTTCCTTAACTACAACCGGTCAAGCAAATGTTTGGCGTTGAAGCATTTGTTTATATGTGACAGGACTCAAGCTTAGTATAACTCTCAGTGATTCGCGTGGCCGATGTTCCATGGAAAGGTGCAGATTGTGTATCTGTTCTGAAGTTAGGTTGAGACGACGTGTTGAACAGAGAATCGAAAACTCGCTCAGATGGCCAATGATGTCAAGATATGCATTGCACATAAAATTGTAGGTAGAAATCCGTTTTTCTACAGGCCACAAATTCATAATCAAAGATGTTAAATAATATAACTCATGTATGGAAACGCTGATGCTTACTGTTCATAAATTTTCTCAAGGATTCTGAATCAGTTGAAGAAAGGAAACAAATTGAGGAGTTATCCATGGAAATCTTTGGTAAATAATTTTTTCCCAGTGTAACACGAAAGTTACCGGAGTGAAGACGAGCTGAAATCGCTTAGAGAATCACTGGAAAATATACGGAGAGTACGGACAGCTGTATCGTCAGCCAAGTTTTGTACTTTTCAGTGGAACACACCCACCACGGTGGTGTGAAGTCAGGATATGTCGGCTTAGAAGCCAGCTGACAGACCGTTCAACCACCGACACCTGACCCAATGTTCAATGAAACCCAACTCCTGCTAATTCACATCACGTATCTAGTGCAAGCGCCAGTGTGACCAGCGATGTGCACCCCATCAAGCAAGAGGACAGTTTTTCGTCTTTGACACTGGCTAGTTCTTCCGCTAAATGTGCATAACAAATGGGCAGAAGCTGAGATTCGTGTGCAGTTGGGCCAGTCGAAATCTGTAAACTGCCTATGAACTCTACTCGTGATCAAACTTTCCCAGTTCCTCACACTCCCATCTGTGTGTGTACTGCTGATGAAATGAAAACTAGGTTGACGAAGGAGATGTGCAGTGCTTCATGCTTGTTTTCCATGCTTCTCGGCTCATAATCGATCCCGTCGCCGATCAAGTCTCCCTTCAAATGAATACTTGATACATAACATGGAAGTTATCTGGGAAACAATTGAGAATGTTGCTGTGATTCTCCCATCGGGTCAATGAAACTGCAGTTGATGTGTTCACTGTGAGCTGGAGGGCTCATCTGAGAAGTTATCGCTGAGTATCCTGCCTGACGAGACAATCAACTCACTCATTCCTAACAACCCATCCAGCGCGGAATTTATGTCAACGCTAAGCTCTCCTTATCTGTTGGATTCAATCACTCCCTTGATGTGGAGGATTCAAAGAGACCTCTACATTTCGAGTGACTCTTCAGAAAATCTGTTTCCCTGATCCACAGGCACACAAGCCTGACCAAATCAGGATATCACACTTCTAGGTCAGTGTAATTCGGATCTAAATCGCATGCGTTAGCAAGGCCCGTTTGACCGATGGAGATTCCGCGTAGGTGTGGACAGCCAGTGAATCACCGGCGTGAACATATTCTCTGTGAAAATCAGTTGAGTTACCATTAGCTGTCCGAGCATGTTATCCGAAGTGTAGACTGTGAACTACCAGTGAGTTGACTGACAGGCGGATCCTTCTGTGTTCAGAGTCGTTGAAGATTCAGAGAGGAGTGATGAGCACTGGCGGAGCAGAAGAAGAACAAGGAGTAGGAGCAGGACGAGACGAGGATGAAGAAAATGTGTAGAGAGGAAATTCCAATGCACAAACCTGCTTTCCGGATCCTTTCTCTTCCATTCGGATCATCTGAAAAAATAATGAAACCAATCAATGAGTACTTGTAATTTGTGTAAACGCAGTCACATAAATGTGGCATCCAATGAAATGATATCATCATATTTTGAAGGATCAATATTGACGAATACGTGTGAATTTCGATCAGATCAGTCAGTGGATAATTGAACACCACAAGTCTGATTCCTGTGGAATGTGAAATGTTCCGTGTTGGTGGGAACGAACCTATGACCGGTGTCATCGGTTGTACTCGTCGGTGTGATTCGCCACAGATTTGATCGAAACAGTCAGTATGAAATTGGAAAACCATCAAAAATTGTGATGTCTCCTTTACTTTCAACTATTTCGCCTCAGTATTATTCTGTCAGGATTACGTCAACCTCAGTGTCGATCATTTCAAGTGGCTCATGGACACGTCTTC
Source organism: Trichobilharzia regenti (assembly GCA_944472135.2). Classification (NCBI taxonomy): domain Eukaryota; kingdom Metazoa; phylum Platyhelminthes; class Trematoda; order Strigeidida; family Schistosomatidae; genus Trichobilharzia; species Trichobilharzia regenti. The sequence goes on along the minus strand of OX235265.1, from coordinate 23,414,683 downwards.
GCCTATCTGAATGACAACACCATAGGAAACTGCATAGACCGTGATCGCGTGAACAGAAATTGAATCTTTCTCAGTGTCGACTGCTTCTCATCTCTACTAAACATATTCGAGTGGCTAAACTGTGTGTGTGTGTGTCAGTGAGTTATTCATCTCAAAGGACATTTGACTATCTATATTGTTTCTTCATCCAAATTGAAATCAGAATTGACTATCTGCTTTAACATGTCAGATTTGATAAATGGCTGGCTAGAATTAGGTAAGGGACGCTCTGAATCACCTAGGTATCGCGCCTGTTAGCACTCTCAAATCAGCAGGGCGTATCTGCAAACCTCAATGACCTCATATCGTCTGCAGTCGGAGACGTTCACACTGAGCTAGCTAGCTAGCTAGCTATTCGAACGCGTGACTGACTTTCTGTGGGATTGTACTGCTGACCAGTGCCAACCGACAAGCCGGTGAGTCCATCGTGATGTAGATCCACCAGCTTGAAGGCGTCCACATTGCAAAGGTGACTGATGGAATTCAGTCTGCAGGAAACGCCGAGGATAACAGGCATAACACTAGTTAGTGTCCAGTCAAAGCAATACATGTCTTGGCGCTCAACTGCATCCCACCGAATACACTCTCTATTTTCGCCTTGCGTGTAACTGCACTAAATAATTCTCAACCTTGAATACTGAGATGGTAAGCATTACTCATCATTATGTGTGTGTGTTTGTGTGTGTGTGTTAAATATCCCTTGCTTAGATCATGTAATGAAAACATTCTCAGTGCTCGAGCGAGTGCCTGTCGTGTCTCACTTACGTTTTGCAGCATAAGCCTCATTCCTTCGAATATCTGTGGAAATGAATTAGACAAATCGCACATTAATTTATGTAGAGGCGTTCATAATTTGACTGATACGAAAGAGATATCTGGAGAACGTGGATTTCAGTGGATATTTTCTCGCGGTTTGTGAAGAAATCGTATGTCACATGTGATGGCAATGTCTTCACATATTGTTTATCAAATTATCAATAATTATAAATTGTAAATACTATTACATCAAGACCTGCATGCTCAGTTATAGCAACAATTGCTGACAGCTCAAGATCCGTGCGGAGTAATGTTGGAATTGAAGAGGTCATAGGATTTCGGTGGAAGTGCGAGAGTGGTTGACGAGGCGTGTTCAATCCTTAGTGCGGTCGGTGTAGTTGTTGCTGTTGTCTCAGCGGACTGAGTGGGCCTCAAATGTGGAGAAGACAGACATCTGGTACTGAATATTTTCATGCAGTGTTCTGTGCAGTATTCTACACTGAAAGAAATACAATCACCCACACAAGCGAATCATCCGAAGTAAGATATGCAGCCCTAGAAACTCAAGAAGAGTACCCGATAACAATTTGTGAACCAAATTGTGAACCGCTTACATTCAACAAGGCTCTTGTTCAGTTCAGTCCATTCAGCTGTAAATGAAAGAGATGAATTTCGAGTCAAGTTGAAGGTATAAATTATACGCGTCGAGCAACTGGTGTTTCGGGTCACACAGTGACACATGAAGAGAAATATGCACAGAGAAGTGAGCATAGGTGAGATCGTGTCCTTGAGGCTTCTGCAGGCCAATGGTCGACTGAAGGACACTGCTCTTAGTCTTGGTCGCTCGACGTGAATCCTGTCAGAAAAGGTAGAGAACCAGTCTCCTGCATGTGTGAAGAAATGTAGCAGTGGCTCTACAGGCAGTGAAATTATCGAACACGCCATCAACACTGCCCATTTCACATGTGCAGACGCTTCCTACTTCAGAGAAATCTACAGAGTAAGAAATAAACCACAGGGAGCAAAACTCCACCGTCTCTATTACATTGCGTAACCTGTAGCCGTTAACTTGACTAATACAGTGTTTGGCATACAAATGGAAATCACTAAGTCACTACTACTTCCATGACGACAGCTGCGTTTCTCTAGAACTCTCACACAATTCAGTATTCTCCTTCCTTTCCATGTGTGTTCTGTTCGCAAATCAACTTTCCAAAAGGCATGAACAAATCAAGAAAATAGTTTTAGTGTTGATTGAGGTAGTGCACACATGATAGTCTCTGACTCTACAGAAACCGTGTAAAAGTCAAGTGAACACATTGGCGCTCGTTTCGCGTATTCCTCTTCTAGTGATAAAGAAGTCAAGTAGCTGGAATCATCCAATTCAGATGTGCTTACCTGCTGATGAATTTTTCAGAAGTGTTAGGTATTCTGTCAAAAGAATTGATGTGATTAGTTACTCAGAGCGTACAGTGTGAAATACATTGAAACGAATTCCCCACAATATCCGTCAGAAGATGTTAAGCGAACAACTGTTAGACAATCGTCAGCGCCCTCTTGATTTCAGTGCGTGTCAGTTCGCCGCACATGGTGTCAACTGGTGCACTGATACTACTTCATATCAGCGAACCATCTGTACATTGTGGTATACATCAAATGAATTGTAGTTATATTTCGATAGTTAGCACATACTAATGAGTGGTTTGCGTGATATTTTATTACCTCGAGCGCAATCAAAGCTGGCAATTACAGCGAGTGATTGTTGGCATTGCTCTGCTTCAATTCACACATTTCTGACTTGTAGTCATATGTGTATGTTTAGTTCAGTTTAGGTTCACTCATTTTTGTGTATGGTGAATTACATTCCAGATTTCTGACAGTCGTGCTTCCGAGTCATCCTTGTAACACGTGTCCAGCGTGGCTTCACTGAATGTAGATTCCGTCGTTAGTAGTCTCTATTTCCATTTGTTTATGTAAGGTGAAGAATGCTCCTGTCCTCCCAACCAATGTTGTGGATTTCGTCCACTGCCTGTGCATCTAAAGACGAAATTCGTTCCAAATTATTGTTCGTTGTATCTTTGTGGGATAACCCTTATTTACGCGTTTATATTCGTTCACTCTTATTGTCAGTGACGATGTTGACGTTTGACCTGCATACCTATTTCGACAGTCAGCACACAATATTATTGTGTAGATTGCATTACTACTTTAATCCATCATCTTATCTGGATCCTTTATTTGGTTTAATTTATTTCTGGTTTATTTCGATCCGTGGCATGAATCCCGATATTTCTGAGGTTTCTTCGAATTTCGCCTCTGATATTATATTTTCGTATGGTGTTGTCACCGTCTTTTGTCATCCTCTTTATTGTCACTATGTGTCTTTCTTTATACGTGAGACGAATTTCTCAGTATCATTCTTTCACAATATTACTCACGTGTCATCCACACATCTCCATCGAGATTTTATCGATGATTTGTGTGGTTCAGGTTCAATTTCCTCCCTAAACCCCATGAATACATCAGGTATTGTCAGTGAGATGAGTGACCCAATTGTCATTGCTTCATTCTGTTCTTCGTGAACACCTATCTCATTTTGCCGATCAACGTCGAAGTATTTGCTGTCCCCATTTCATTGAAAGTGTACTGACACATTGTTTGTCATTCCATCGTCGATTTCAAGTTTCGTCGCTGTCCAAGTATTCTGAATGTGGCATTGTGAAATCATCACGAGGAACAATGATGCCTCTGGCACATGAACACCAGATGGTATACGACTTCACTACGTCTGCTGATTCGCCTGTGATTAGAATTTCGTTTGCACCCTTGACTAGTTCTTCAATAAGAATTTCGTGTACATGTTCTTCGTTAGACAAAACTGGTTACAAAACGGTTATATCAGTTTCCTAGGATACTCCTCCTCCCCATCACCTACGTGCACAATATTTACAATAGTGGATAAGCTTACTTATGACGTCATCACTTATTTGCATCTTCTTGTCTGCAAAGAAGTAGGAAAGTTTCAACAGTAGTAAGAGAAAGACATGTGAGTATTTGTGTGTAGTCACACAGTAGGTTTCATGAAATCATCAATGGGTTTCAAATAAACTGAATGCATGCAGTCAATAACCTCTGTGTATTTGAGTCGTCAGTCAATCACACTGGAAAGACGCGTTTCTTGGTGAAATGGAAAGACAATCTGAAATCAGTTGTATTTTCGTTCGTCACAATTCAGGTAGTGACTTTGTGACCGAAATAACTACTGACTGAGCAGCATGCAAAGCGGTGATGTGTTTGAATGATTCATTCAAACACATCACATTACGAGCATTCTCCGACGCGATCAAATGATCACACGCGATTCTTTGAGTGCATGCAAATGCGAAGTGGCTTCATGCTTTGTCTTTTCTGACGAGTATGCCAAACTTCCAGCGATGCGATTCGAAAATGCTTATGCATTTGACATATCTATCCTGCTCTCCTCGGCGGCCCGCTTGAATAAATTTCATTCCTCAATTTACATCCAACATGGTGTAGCAGAGTTGATATGAACTGTCGTCAAGATTTGACAAAACAGTTCTTAAATAATTCGGTGTCGATTGAGAACAGACATGAATGTGTGATGTTAGCTGATGCATAGCAAATCCTGATTACTAAATAAAAAATGGATATGTATCACGAATTAAAAGTGATTGGTCTTAATTCCCGACCGATTGTCTATATCTTCTTATGGAGACGTTAACAAATGTTTTAGAACTGATTTCCACACACACACACACACACACACACGTACCCACCCCATTGTATACCGTATGTACACAAACGTTTTCATATTCAGTTATCTAGGACCGTGAACTTTTAGTCGAACGTGATCACTAAAACCCTCATGAAGGGTACACTCTGTTTAAAGTGCTCAACAAACGTAGACCAATATTTGTATGTGTGAGGTCAAATTCTGATCACAACAAATGCAATGATTTTATTATACATGTTGATACGTGTTTCATAACTCCTATGATTGGACAAAATGTTTTGAAAATTTATGTTAATTTCGATTAACTATGTTAGGATTAGCCACGTCATATCTCAAGATTTTAGCCATGTCTTGATGTAGCTGGTGACGAGATTCAATCATTGTGTCCTCGGGCGACAATCAAATGTCTATGTCCGTAGATGCGCTATGAAAGCTAGAAGTACACAGGGGGCCAGTTACATTTTCATGTCCCTGTAAGTTTGGGTGTAAAGAAGATTGATTGCCAGAAGAAAAGAAGATAGAGGGTTGCTGATGAAGAAGAGAATTACTTGTGTTATTTAAGGTGAGCTCCAAGCAGTAGCTAGTTATCGCTGTATCATCTGTCCTATCTATGTCTGGGGGGCAAAGCCTGCGAAGAGTAGTGAGCTTTTATAGTATGTTTTAGGTCATGTTGTAAAGCTGAATAAAAAATGACAATGTCGTTTCAACAAAACCGCTGATCGCTGGATGGTCAGCCTTGTTGAGTGTGGGCACGTAAACAAGTGGAGGTGGCCTATCAAGCAGGCTAAACTGATTCGAATTATTGCGGTTTACGTTACCGCTATTCGATGGCCTATAGTTGAATGTCTCGATACTTCCATTTATGATGGCGCGAGGGCTGAATTTTTTGGATAGGTAGCTACTAGGTTCAGGTTCTCTTCTACGGCTTTTATACCTGTCGATTTCGCGAATGCTTTTTTCCGGAGAAAGGTGTGATATTAAGCGTGAGCATCTGAATGAGTGTGTGGCGTTTGTCTCTATTATGAATTGTCTTTTGGACGAACTGATAGCCGCATTCTTCGTCTTCCTGGAATGGAAACTACTTGGATTGGTGACTACTGGGTGTGATGTACTGCAGTTTGTCACTGCGATACAGGGATCGTTATCGGAGGAGTCTAGACCTACGAACGATTTACCTTTGGAACTTGTATTTTCACGCAAGTTAGTTTCCGAATTCGATGTGCTTTTGCTCTGCCTCAACAGGAGTGTGGGTACTCAAGGGTGCTGCGGAGCAGTTAGAATTCACGGTTTTAGAATCAGTCATTCTTTGGATCGGAGTTTTATCCTGAGCTAACTTAATTGTATGGTTACGCGTATTTTTCAGTAGTGCTTGCCTACTGTAAAAGATTTCAGCATTAGAGGATAGGTCAAATTTCAACACAAGTGTATCAGATTTATTTTTCTGAGTTATCGGCAGCTGCAAGAGACATTATTCATAGAGTATGCATTTATAAGAGTGCTTTCGACCTTGTTCATCTGTGCATTATCCAGGATATTATACATAAGTAAGTTCTTCGCGCACACTACACGTTGATATACTTAAGTTGCAACGCAGTTTATCAGGTTTGCGGTTTGTGGAAATTTTCTAGGTGAAGTATTAATACTGCCGGTTTCACTAGGTAGTGCCAGTTTTGATATCTTAACTTCAAGCCCCCAAATAAAAGAAAAAAGTTCTTTGATTTTATCTAAACAACTAGTGTAGTGATAAGAGTCAAAATGTTTGGCACGTGATTCATATCGCAAGACGCTTCGCAAGATGTATATATATATATATATATATATATATATATATATGTTGGTCTATCTTTCTGTTTGCTCTCTTAGTCTGTGACCATTTCACTTGTATGAACTTGTCTCCTTTAACAATGTATATTCTCCTTATATTATATATAATATAATATGAGTGTTTGTTGACAGTCCGTTGCTTGGTGACATATATTCATATATGGTTGTTGTTGACATGTCTGCTATATTTCGCTATGTATATATGGATCGATACTTCATTATAATTAGCCATTCATGTTAAGACTGTCTAATGATTGTTCACAACCTTGTCTGAACATTCATATATATATTTTCGCTCTCACAATCTTGTGACTTACTTACTTACCACTTGGTGGGATACCACTTTTGCATTCTCCTTGTGTTTGGAAAATACAAGCATCATCGCAAACCTAGTGGTCTTCTGATTTCCGCCTTCTCGCGTCAGGACTATTAGATTCTCGACCAGTACATAACAATAATTTAGCGACGAGTACATAACACCAGTGTCTCCAAGGCCTAGATCATTATATGTAATATCGCTATATATACCATTCCGAATGTTTTTTACTACGTAAGGAGACATTGAAGTCAGATGCTTAGTTTGAACCATTTGCATTTTGAACAGAGTTTAAATTTTTGAAGTATATGAGAGTGAGCAAATTGTCTGTAAATTTCGTTTTAGAGTGTTGAAGATTTAAACTGTCTAGTTCTGTATGCAATTAGGAGTTTATATGGATAAAAATATTGAAATACAGTATATAGCCACGCTAAACAAATACTAAAAGATGCTATAACAGTAGCACTTATGTAGACACTAACTATAATGAACAGTTATAGCCGGGGAAGTTATATTTTATGAAGGAATAGGACTGAATATTTGCTACTATATTTGAGAGACCTATTAAAATTGCCTATAGAGTAAAAAAAGAACTGAGGAATAACACGTGAAAAATAGTGAGGATATACGTTAGTACGTGTTAAACTTTCCGCGCCTCAGGTTTTCACGTCTTTCATTGGCTAGAACAGTGGCGGTCGGTTATATTTTCAATTTGTCCTTGATAGCTGCTATCGTGTGCGGTTTTGTGTGGTTGTGTTATGCGTCGTTTGCAAGCGAATTTGACAAACATATATGTAACATTTGACTATTCTAACATTGTTTCTTTGAAACTTTCGTCACCACAAACTAATAATCAGTGAACGACATCGAATTATCCAATTAGATTCACGAATGTAGTTAAATGCTGTATAGCGCTTGATTCATTTCTAATGCATGACCTTACAAGGTTACGGTTGTAATTCGAGGAGGACAGTATTTTCCAGCATTGCCAGAATTTAAGGTATCTCCGGAAGGAGCGAACCTGTTTGTTTGCTGGTATCATGACTTTAAAAAGCTATAGCAGATCAACTGATGGACTTGTTCATCGTTGTGCTATATGTCTGAGGCGTGCTAACATTAGAGAGGGTAAGCTGATAATTTTAATATTTCGTAGGAACTTTTTCGCTAGGTCGTATCTCTCCCTAACCCAGATTTTGTATATCTGCATTTACTGGGCGTTGAAACAGCCGGTGAGAGCAGAAGCTGTCGAGACGCAGAATAGTCTCGTCTCAACAGTTCAGTGGTACCAGTATTGTAGAGATATTGATTCGTGGAAAATACATAAAATCACTTGTTTGCTGGGTGGATCCCGTTACGGGGACTCATACGAATTACATTGAAGGGTTTTGGTGCCTATTGAAAAACAGGATAAGGGCTATAAATGGGTCTCAAAAGGATCTCATTTATAGTCATTTAGATGGGCGAAGTTCTACAATAGCGTCCCAAGGGATGCGAACGTACGAGTGACCTTCAGCCGACCAATCATAAAAATGAGGAATTTTTGCACAAAAAATGACAGATATTCACAAGAAAATGCATGAAAACCTATAAAAAAGATTATCTTTCTCTGACATGATTTACAAATACGTCCCAGTTATGATGAAGAGTATCAGTTGCTAACTTGGATTAGTTTCTATAGATGTATTCACCGAAATGACTGAAGATGCGCTGTTTTGTGAATCGTTCATCTCTCTTCTCTTGCTGTGCAGTGCTTTCCGTAGCCCTCAGTTAAATTACTATGGTTTCAGTAAGAGGATCGACGACTACATACAAGGGAAATGAGGATAAAACAAATTAAAATAAATGACATGAACTATAAATCTTTCCTTAATCGCAACCCTAACCTTAATCCTAGCCCTAATGACAATCCTTATCCTGCCGTAAACCTAACCCTAATCCCAACTATGACCGTAACCCTAACCCTAACCCCAATACTTAACTTAGCCCTTATCTTAACCCTAACGAGATATTAACACATTGTCCAAACAGTAATTAAAAATGTTATCTGGGTGAAACTTGCTCCTTATTTGATAAACAGCGTTGACATTTCAGCTATGATAATGATAGGTGCCGTTAGCCAACGACTAGCATGCGTTGAAGGTCATTGAAGCGTTCGCACTCCTGTGACGCTATTGTTGAACTTCGTCTTTAGATGAATATATGTACAGGATGTCGTGTGATTCTACATTCCCAGTCCCATGCTAAACTGGAGATGTTTCTCTCACATGTTCGAGAAAGATACAACTTGTAACCATTTTATCCCTTTTTATGCTTTTTTCTATAACTATACGTTTCCATTTAACATAAATGCCTCTTTAATGTGATTGGTTGGTTCCAGTCCGTTTGCTGATTGGTTGTTAGTGGTGTCGAAAGCTTAACTTTGCCATTTCTTTTTTTATGCAGATACACTGCTCTTTTCGTTATAAACTTCCTCGAAACTGGTCAGGCATTACGCTGGCTATCAGTGACTACCATCTCGTGGGTCCCAACGCATTTCTTGAGTCGTGGTTATACGTACAGTATTTCCTACTTCGATATTTCGCACTCACATAGTCTGGTATCCTGTGTTTCTTGCGAACTAACTGTGACAAGCTGTGGCAATAATGTGCTTCGTTAACGAGGCCTTTTTTATATATACTTTCATATGCATTATTATAGATTATTTAAGCAAACAAACACAGTATTCTGATTGGTTGTTTCTGACTGAAAGTTATTCTTTCATCTCTTTTTGACTGTTTCTTGAATGTCAGATCATCTATACGCTAATTGTATCCGCCTATGCAAAGTCTGCTGTGGTTAGTTGTTGAATCAGTCTTTGTTCTTATTTTCTCACGACCAATATTTGGGACATAAACAAAGACGTAAATTACTGTCTACCAGTTTGGCTAGTGGCCAGCACTCACCACAGTAGTAGTAGTAGTAGTAGTAGTAGTAGTAGTAGTAGTAGTAGTAGTAGTAGTAGTAGTAGTAGTAGTAGTAGTAGTAGTAGTAGTAGTAGTAGTAGTAGTAGTAGTAGTAGTAGTAGTAGTAGTAGTAGTAGTAGTAGTAGTAGTAGTAGTAGTAGTAGTAGTTCAATGAGGCCTTCGTGACACATCAAAACCTTAATCCACACATCAGTTATGACTTTACATTGAATTCGAATGGCTGGATCTTATATTTCATGCTAAATGCTGCTGATCTTCACACAGATTTGAGTGTAATAAGGCTTGCCTTTCTCTTCGGCATTACGCTCTGGTATCCTTTTCAGTACCGAATGTTTTTGAAACGATACTTTCCAGGCAGGTAGGTGAAGGAAGTTGCTCCTTTCAGATCTTTCCCATTTGTGCTGAATGTTGCCTGTTATTGTTACTGTTTCTGCTGGCTAGAAATATTCATCACCTCTGTCTTCTCTACGTACACCTGAAGGCCCATCCATGGTGCTTCTTCCCCCAACTTGTAGCACTTTACTTTCACATCTTTCAGTTTGCAATAAATCTAACATATTTCATCGGCAAATTCCAGATCATCCAGCTTTTCGTGCGTGTGTGTCCATTGTATACCTGTTTCCTGGCTGCCCTCTGCCTAACGCATTATGCAGTCTACTGTAATCAGGAAAATTATTTGACATAGTAGGCAACCTTGTCATACTCTCGTCTTCACTTTGAAGGATTCCATGAGTTGACCGTTGTGGGTTTTTTGACATGCAGCATTGTCATACAACTACTGGATGAGGTGTATAATTGTTGAATGCACCCCGTAGTAGCGAAGTGGTTGCCAAGCCACCTCTCGATCGATGCTGTGGAGTGCTTTCTCAAAGTCAGTGAAACTGAGATAGAGACCTTACTACCATTCCAAGCTCTGTCTAGTGACAATACGCGTTGTTTCGATTTTATTGACGCATGACTTGTTTCTACTGAATACAGCCTGTTCCTGTCGAAGGTTTTCATCCAGGGCGTGTTTGATTCCCTACAGGATGATGCCGCCTAGTACTTTACTTCGGATAGACAGGATCATTATGACGCACCAGTTCTTGCATTAACCTAAGTCCCTTTTCTTTGACAGTTTGAATAGGCAGCCCCATATCTTAGCCGTAAGCACTTTGGTCTCTTTTCAAACTTTCTTCAGTGATAGTGTAATCGAATCTGTTTGACTGTCAGGTGTCACTTTTCTCTGGCTTGATTTGTGTTGATATTTTGCGGTATAGTGTTGCGAGGTCTTCATTGCCTGAGGCTTGCTCTATTTCATTTCTCATCGCTACATAATATTTGCTTTTGTCTTCACTGGCACTTTTCTTTGCTCTTTTTTCAGTGTATTGTAGTTAGTACTTAAATCCCGTTTTTCATCCTCATTGGTAAACTGGATAATATATTGCTTCAGCATCCTTCTCTATTCCATTAGTCTCCATGTTTCTGCACTGAGTCACTGTTTGTCCTATTTCTTCTATCTGCCTGTAACTTCCAAGCAGTTGTGGCTTCGCATCAGCTTCAGGTTGTTCCAATGCTTTACAACGCTGATCTCTTAGCTTATGTTGATTCTTATCTCCGCCTTTTTCTCTTATGATTGCAGTTAAGATATCCTTTGTTGCCTGATCATTAAGTTTTTAATTTGATAACTAGTACTTCTTGCACGAGATAGTGGTCTAAGCCTGAACTTGCTTCTCTTCTTACTTTTGTGTCCAGTAAGTTGCGTCTCCACTTCCTTGCGACTGAGATGAAGTCGATGGGGTTCTTGGTTTCCATGCAGCCTTGTGGATATCCTTGTGTTCGTATATGCTGCACCAATCACTAATTCATTGAAGACACAGAAGTCAGCGAAGTGTTCAGAATTTTCACTTATCTCATCAAGCGCTTCTCTACTCACAATGAGTTCTCTTCCTGTGTTGTCTGGCCCTAGTTTGGGGTTCATGCCACTCATTAGAACTTTAATGTACCGCCCATTGTTGCCTGTAGAACTCTTCTCTCTTGTCTACATTTTCGTTGTTTTTGTGTGCGTAGCATTGATTAATTGCCACTTCCTTTTTTGAGCTTAGCCTGGTATTTATTATTCAGGGCAAAATCGCCTTTCATTGTATCGTTGCCGTTGGTGACATCATGATAACCGCACTGTCGATGTGTTCATGGTTGTCATCTGGGTAACCGGAGTAGATGTGTTCCTGTTAAGAATTTCGGAGTATACTCCTATTCCATCTGCTTTCACATAATCCCAGTATTTGAAAACTGCATCTCTTCATCGCATTTGTGATATGGACAGCTTTGCCAGTCTAATGCATGTTGCAGACGTTCCATGTTCTCACACATACTTTTTGTTTCGTCGCAAGGGAATTCATCGTAGTCAAGTTTCTGCAGCTGTTTTGTATACAGGGTGGGGTTGCTAGCTTCACGCCTGGGGAGAAAGGTTTCCCACAGATTGGTAATTTACACAGGGGTGACCTACTTTAGAATCAGGAAAATAAGAAATAAAGCAATCAGAACAACAACATCAAAAGTGCCACAAGAGGAAAGACAACAACAGCAACAACGAAAACCGTAGCAGCAATATCACTGGTAAATACAATTATCAAAAATGACATGGAAACGATGGACTCACTAACTTCGATCAACCTGGGCATGAAAGTTCAATAACATATACGGCTATAGATATTACTTAGTGTTAAATAGTTACAAAATGCCGGAAAGTTAGTTATAAGTATTAATAATCAGAAAGATTATATCTACAGATTCCGTGTTCAGAGGTAAACGAATTATCATGAGTTCTACAAATTCCTGGCCAGAAGCATCAGAGATATGAGAGCACGCAGAGGCTTGCATTACTTTTCAGAATCTAAACCCTTTTCCACCTTGTTGTGTAGAAGTGTGTGTTTGCATACAGTATAATTGCTGGATCGTTTTCTAAATTACCTATTATAGTGAGGTCAGTTATTCAAACCCTAAACAAATCCTTATTTTGTCACAATCTCTCTGCATCAGTCTACTGGTCTGACCCTTATAGTTGACCTCACAGTCATTACAAGGTATTTTGTAAATTTAGTTATTTTGTCTAATTAGGCCAACTGCGTCCTTTGACCTGCAGAACTTGTCCCTTAGTGAGTTTGTAGGTTAAAATGCCACTCTAATTCCTGCTCTATTAAGAATACTACGTAGGGTCTCAGATGTCCCCTCCTTATATGGTATAACAGTAGATGCCTTATATTCTCTCTTATTTATATTATCACAATTATTTTCCGCATTATTTTTATCTTTATTTTGACTGTTTTTGACCTTATTGAATTTTATGGGATAGCTATTTAACGACAACGCTTCTTCTATCTGTTTTTTTCGTTATTCGGGTCTTTTGTTCTACTAGTTACTGCCACGGATCAGTTTGTCGGACAATTACCTTAACAGTTAACGGATTAGATGAATAAAAATCCAAACATCCATTAGTAGGATTTGACTTTCTACAAACGACAGTGTGTAGTATATTTTCTTCTGTTTAATTTTACAATCCAACATCGAAGCTTATTCTCCTTGCTCATTTTCCGATTCAAACGTGAATGTTATTCCCTTAAGTACTGCGTTTTATTACTATGAAGAAGCAAAAGACATCTAGTTAACACTGAAATTGTCATTCAAATATCTCCACCAAATATTTGAATTAAGAGCAGCGATTTCTCAAATTTCCATTAACAAATCTACCACAATATAGAATATTGTTGAGCCCATGGTTACGCCTTCTGAAGGTCTGTATATTTCAGCCTCTTCATTGAATCGTCGCCGGATAAATTTAATGGCGATGCCTAAACACTCATACCGTAAATATGGAAAATATTACCACCAATCAAATGAAGATATAAGAAAAAGTGGAATCATTTAATAAATGAGTTGTGCTCAAAACGTGGTCATCAGCAAATGGTCCTGTTTAACACGGTGAGAATATATCAGAAATATTTTATTCAAAATAGAATCAACAGGCAGTTCTATTGACCAGAAAGGAGCATTTTCACATTTTGCGCTACGAAATAGAAATACCTCCACACAAGTCGCCGAATGGTTCACGAACAAACTGGTCTCACGTGATTATGACTCAACCATTACTGATAAGTCTACTGTTATTACAGATAACATCCTCGAAGACAATTGTGGCACATCGTGTTATTGTTCATGGTGGTGGTGACGTGCCAACATTTCAAGGTTACATTCACCCGACGATTCTCAGATCCCACAACAGGTGTGGGAAATTGTTCGTCAACGTAAAAAAACCTTAAACATCGGTTATCCCTCAAAGACACAAGTGAACAAAAATTCGGAAGGAATATCGTCTTTAGATGCACAAGCAGTGGACGAAATCCACAACAGTAGTTGGGAGGACAGGAGCATTCTTCAACATAGTATAACGCCGGAATCCATATTGAGTGAAGCCACGCCGGACACGTGTTACAAGGATGACTCGGAAGCACGACTGTCAGAAATCTGGAATGTAATTCACCATACACAAAAATGAGTGAACCTAAACTGAACTAAACATACACATATGACTACAAGTCAGAAATGTGTGAATTGAAGCAGAGCAATGCCAACAATCACTCGCTGTAATTGCCAGCTGTGATTGCGCTCGAGGTAATAAAATATCACGCAAACCACTCATTAGTAAGTGCCAACTATCGAAATATAACTACAATTCATTTGATGTATACCACAATGTACAGACGGTTCGCTGATATGAAGTAGTATCAGTGCACCAGTTGACACCATGTGCGGCTAACTGACACGCACTGAAATCAAGAGGGCGCTGACGATTGTCTAACAGTTGTTCGCTTAACATCTTCTGACGGATATTGTGGGGAATTCGTTTCAATGTATTTCACACTGTACGCTCTGAGTAACTAATCACATCAATTCTTTTGACAGAATACCTAACACTTCTGAAAAATTCATCAGCAGGTAAGCACATCTGAATTGGGATGATTCCAGCTACTTGACTTCTTTATCACTAGAAGAGGAATACGCGAAACGAGCGCCAATGTGTTCACTTGACTTTTACACGGTTTCTGTAGAGTCAGAGACTATCATGTGTGCACTACCTCAATCAACACTAAAACTATTTTCTTGATTTGTTCATGCCTTTTGGAAAGTTGATTTGCGAACAGAACACACATGGAAAGGAAGGAGAATACTGAATTGTGTGAGAGTTCTAGAGAAACGCAGCTGTCGTCATGGAAGTAGTAGTGACTTAGTGATTTCCATTTGTATGCCAAACACTGTATTAGTCAAGTTAACGGCTACAGGTTACGCAATGTAATAGAGACGGTGGAGTTTTGCTCCCTGTGGTTTATTTCTTACTCTGTAGATTTCTCTGAAGTAGGAAGCGTCTGCACATGTGAAATGGGCAGTGTTGATGGCGTGTTCGATAATTTCACTGCCTGTAGAGCCACTGCTACATTTCTTCACACATGCAGGAGACTGGTTCTCTACCTTTTCTGACAGGATTCACGTCGAGCGACCAAGACTAAGAGCAGTGTCCTTCAGTCGACCATTGGCCTGCAGAAGCCTCAAGGACACGATCTCACCTATGCTCACTTCTCTGTGCATATTTCTCTTCATGTGTCACTGTGTGACCCGAAACACCAGTTGCTCGACGCGTATAATTTATACCTTCAACTTGACTCGAAATTCATCTCTTTCATTTACAGCTGAATGGACTGAACTGAACAAGAGCCTTGTTGAATGTAAGCGGTTCACAATTTGGTTCACAAATTGTTATCGGGTACTCTTCTTGAGTTTCTAGGGCTGCATATCTTACTTCGGATGATTCGCTTGTGTGGGTGATTGTATTTCTTTCAGTGTAGAATACTGCACAGAACACTGCATGAAAATATTCAGTACCAGATGTCTGTCTTCTCCACATTTGAGGCCCACTCAGTCCGCTGAGACAACAGCAACAACTACACCGACCGCACTAAGGATTGAACACGCCTCGTCAACCACTCTCGCACTTCCACCGAAATCCTATGACCTCTTCAATTCCAACATTACTCCGCACGGATCTTGAGCTGTCAGCAATTGTTGCTATAACTGAGCATGCAGGTCTTGATGTAATAGTATTTACAATTTATAATTATTGATAATTTGATAAACAATATGTGAAGACATTGCCATCACATGTGACATACGATTTCTTCACAAACCGCGAGAAAATATCCACTGAAATCCACGTTCTCCAGATATCTCTTTCGTATCAGTCAAATTATGAACGCCTCTACATAAATTAATGTGCGATTTGTCTAATTCATTTCCACAGATATTCGAAGGAATGAGGCTTATGCTGCAAAACGTAAGTGAGACACGACAGGCACTCGCTCGAGCACTGAGAATGTTTTCATTACATGATCTAAGCAAGGGATATTTAACACACACACACAAACACACACACATAATGATGAGTAATGCTTACCATCTCAGTATTCAAGGTTGAGAATTATTTAGTGCAGTTACACGCAAGGCGAAAATAGAGAGTGTATTCGGTGGGATGCAGTTGAGCGCCAAGACATGTATTGCTTTGACTGGACACTAACTAGTGTTATGCCTGTTATCCTCGGCGTTTGATGCAGACTGAATTCCATCAGTCACCTTTGCAATGTGGACGCCTTCAAGCTGGTGGATCTACATCACGATGGACTCACCGGCTTGTCGGTTGGCACTGGTCAGCAGTACAATCCCACAGAAAGTCAGTCACGCGTTCGAATAGCTAGCTAGCTAGCTAGCTCAGTGTGAACGTCTCCGACTGCAGACGATATGAGGTCATTGAGGTTTGCAGATACGCCCTGCTGATTTGAGAGTGCTAACAGGCGCGATACCTAGGTGATTCAGAGCGTCCCTTACCTAATTCTAGCCAGCCATTTATCAAATCTGACATGTTAAAGCAGATAGTCAATTCTGATTTCAATTTGGATGAAGAAACAATATAGATAGTCAAATGTCCTTTGAGATGAATAACTCACTGACACACACACACACAGTTTAGCCACTCGAATATGTTTAGTAGAGATGAGAAGCAGTCGACACTGAGAAAGATTCAATTTCTGTTCACGCGATCACGGTCTATGCAGTTTCCTATGGTGTTGTCATTCAGATAGGCGAAGACGTGTCCATGAGCCACTTGAAATGATCGACACTGAGGTTGACGTAATCCTGACAGAATAATACTGAGGCGAAATAGTTGAAAGTAAAGGAGACATCACAATTTTTGATGGTTTTCCAATTTCATACTGACTGTTTCGATCAAATCTGTGGCGAATCACACCGACGAGTACAACCGATGACACCGGTCATAGGTTCGTTCCCACCAACACGGAACATTTCACATTCCACAGGAATCAGACTTGTGGTGTTCAATTATCCACTGACTGATCTGATCGAAATTCACACGTATTCGTCAATATTGATCCTTCAAAATATGATGATATCATTTCATTGGATGCCACATTTATGTGACTGCGTTTACACAAGCTACAAGTACTCATTGATTGGTTTCATTATTTTTTCAGATGATCCGAATGGAAGAGAAAGGATCCGGAAAGCAGGTTTGTGCATTGGAATTTCCTCTCTACACATTTTCTTCATCCTCGTCTCGTCCTGCTCCTACTCCTTGTTCTTCTTCTGCTCCGCCAGTGCTCATCACTCCTCTCTGAATCTTCAACGACTCTGAACACAGAAGGATCCGCCTGTCAGTCAACTCACTGGTAGTTCACAGTCTACACTTCGGATAACATGCTCGGACAGCTAATGGTAACTCAACTGATTTTCACAGAGAATATGTTCACGCCGGTGATTCACTGGCTGTCCACACCTACGCGGAATCTCCATCGGTCAAACGGGCCTTGCTAACGCATGCGATTTAGATCCGAATTACACTGACCTAGAAGTGTGATATCCTGATTTGGTCAGGCTTGTGTGCCTGTGGATCAGGGAAACAGATTTTCTGAAGAGTCACTCGAAATGTAGAGGTCTCTTTGAATCCTCCACATCAAGGGAGTGATTGAATCCAACAGATAAGGAGAGCTTAGCGTTGACATAAATTCCGCGCTGGATGGGTTGTTAGGAATGAGTGAGTTGATTGTCTCGTCAGGCAGGATACTCAGCGATAACTTCTCAGATGAGCCCTCCAGCTCACAGTGAACACATCAACTGCAGTTTCATTGACCCGATGGGAGAATCACAGCAACATTCTCAATTGTTTCCCAGATAACTTCCATGTTATGTATCAAGTATTCATTTGAAGGGAGACTTGATCGGCGACGGGATCGATTATGAGCCGAGAAGCATGGAAAACAAGCATGAAGCACTGCACATCTCCTTCGTCAACCTAGTTTTCATTTCATCAGCAGTACACACACAGATGGGAGTGTGAGGAACTGGGAAAGTTTGATCACGAGTAGAGTTCATAGGCAGTTTACAGATTTCGACTGGCCCAACTGCACACGAATCTCAGCTTCTGCCCATTTGTTATGCACATTTAGCGGAAGAACTAGCCAGTGTCAAAGACGAAAAACTGTCCTCTTGCTTGATGGGGTGCACATCGCTGGTCACACTGGCGCTTGCACTAGATACGTGATGTGAATTAGCAGGAGTTGGGTTTCATTGAACATTGGGTCAGGTGTCGGTGGTTGAACGGTCTGTCAGCTGGCTTCTAAGCCGACATATCCTGACTTCACACCACCGTGGTGGGTGTGTTCCACTGAAAAGTACAAAACTTGGCTGACGATACAGCTGTCCGTACTCTCCGTATATTTTCCAGTGATTCTCTAAGCGATTTCAGCTCGTCTTCACTCCGGTAACTTTCGTGTTACACTGGGAAAAAATTATTTACCAAAGATTTCCATGGATAACTCCTCAATTTGTTTCCTTTCTTCAACTGATTCAGAATCCTTGAGAAAATTTATGAACAGTAAGCATCAGCGTTTCCATACATGAGTTATATTATTTAACATCTTTGATTATGAATTTGTGGCCTGTAGAAAAACGGATTTCTACCTACAATTTTATGTGCAATGCATATCTTGACATCATTGGCCATCTGAGCGAGTTTTCGATTCTCTGTTCAACACGTCGTCTCAACCTAACTTCAGAACAGATACACAATCTGCACCTTTCCATGGAACATCGGCCACGCGAATCACTGAGAGTTATACTAAGCTTGAGTCCTGTCACATATAAACAAATGCTTCAACGCCAAACGTTTGCTTGACCGGTTGTAGTTAAGGAAAGAAATGTGACACTCTGAGACAAACATCAGCAGATTTCACTTCACACTTCCCGTTGTATCGAGTGACGTCGAGATGAAGTGCTTACCTTAAGAAACGTGGAGTGATTCAATGATTTTTCATTATCAAGGACAAATTACATATGTAATGCAGAAATCCTATACCAAGACAATTGAATGAATGAATGGACAGAGGAATAATGTGCCTGAATGGAAATCGAAAACAGATATGAAACATCAATCAGGCTCATACCAAAGCTTAAGTGTAACTTAAAAAGATAGGGAAATGTCTCGTCTGTGCTTGCTAGGAACTACTGTAACGCTGCAGCATGCACCAAACAATTATCATCCTCATTCATCAGGTAGCTATATGATAGCAGTAAATATCAAGTTATCCACAACGGAAAACTCAGTGAGTCGTCTGAAGTGAATACAGCTGTAGGATAGGACTGTCTGCCTACCACCGCCGATGACTTTGAGAGTTTCTTCGGACTTGTCTCGACATCGGATTCATGATTGGGTGTGAAAACAGTGGTGTGCTGGTCAACCGACAATTATACGTGGATGATGTGTGTCTAATGAAGCACAAACTCGAAGACCTACAGGCGAAAGCCAACGAGCCGACAGAAGGGGAATGCATCGAAGACAGGACTTCACCTGAACAACAAGCACCAGCCACTATAAACGGATGAAATTTGGCAGAGTCTGCCTTATTTGCTTGTGTAGATGGAATCGCTTCAACTGCAGACCGACAGAAAATTTAAGATATGAAACCTGAATTAGAATGGCGAGAAAACACTCCATTACTCTGAAATCCATTCGAAAATCTCCAGTACTCATTCAAAAGATTCGGGTATTCAACACAAGTATACAGTCGGTCAGTTCTTCTATACGCGTCAAAGATTTGGCGCCTGAGTCACACAGAGCATTATCAAGGGACAAATTCAAACCCTTATTAAGAGCTAACCACTTGGACGCTTCCATTCCGAAGATCATATGGTCAGGCTGTCAGAATTAGCAACAAGAATTTATGGGAAGAAACCAACAGATAAGATTCTTTCACTCAAACAATATTTCGGAAGGAATGCAGATGAATTGAACTGACGCTGTGGACACCATCGAATGACATCGCGTGGTAGGCCATCACTCGAATGGAACTCGAATGGGAAACGATGAATGGAGAGTGATCAAGACAGTGACATGGAGGAAGCCGTGTGTGGATGCGATCAGAGACTGTGAAAAACCATGAGGTCAGATCAACGGGACCACAGGGAAGCTCTTTGTTTTACTAGGAACCCAGGTGAGGAACTGTAAACGCAGTATTAATTAAGCTTGTCAGGATATTGCTGTGTGTATTCAAGAAATCGACGGCACTAGGTCCGGAGGGAAAAACAAACCTGAGGTTTCTTTTCGTCTTCTCCATCTGAGGCAGGTATGATCCTACTGGTAAGTGTGTAGAAACTGATCGATTTCAGACACTTCTCACTATATTCAAACAGTTGAATTGAAGCATGTAATACTAAGACACAGCATATTATAACCAACTTCATGCTGCATGATAACCGATGGACTCAATGGAAGGTAAAGCTCTGAAAGCGATATCAAATACTAAAGCGAATTGGGAAAAGCCTAGGAAAAATTCCTTGACAGATTCCTCATTATCAAGTGTATTTGACTGGCTACGGTTTTGAATGCCACCTGACATCGATTGGAGAAGGAAGCACTGGAAACCACTAGAGTGCTGGAAACCTGTTTTATCCTGACTCGGTCATTTGCTGTCCCACGACGTTGGCGAGTGGTTGAATGGTGAGCGAGCTTGCCTCATCATCGCGAGGTCCTTGTTCCGAAATCTGCTGTGTGGGTATCACTGGATGGTGCCAAATTAGAGGGAGGAAGAAGCGGTCCAGTATCCCAAGTTGGCTTTCCACTGGTCTACAACAGAGCTCAGTTCAGGATTCGAGCCGAAATTCCAAATTGTCTTATGTCATGATGAGGGAATACAAAGAAGTCATTTACACATACATGAGAAATGTGAAATACAAGATTATTTGATCAACAGGGTGACTGGATTGTCAATCAATCTTGGACTTCAAGGTAACACAACCCAATCCAGACAGTGGATATTGTCGATTTTTCACTTGACTTGACCTTCTAAGACACAGTAGAATGACTATCTTGGGTACTTTCATGGCACTCGAGAATCGAGTCTTCTGAGTCTTCCCCAATAAAGGAGACAATTAAATTCTTTGAATGCTTTATCTCTCTCTATCAGATTATGGAAACAATCTGTCGGAACTCGAAGGTGAGCATAAATCATATTTTCTTCTATGATAACTGTATTTGCCCGTGTGAATCAGTAGGTCCACATCGATACTAAGTCATTTCCTCATATTTAGGCAACGAATTTGTGAAATTAGTGAATTAATGGTCACTTTCATCTTCCTTCTTCACCGATTGTCAAAACCATTCTGTGATATCCTATGATCTCGTGAAATTCCATAGGATGAATGGAGGTGTATGCCTTCACATAGTCGAAAATCACACTCATGTTTCGGACCGTATAATGCAGCTGGTCAGTGGTTGGGAACTAATACAAATATACGTTGGATCGATGAAAAGTCCTCGGCGTAACTCCACTTCGTGGATGACGTATGTGTGATGCCACATGGACTCGAGGGTTTGCGTGTGTAATCAAACAGGTTATGAGAAGAAGCAGGACTTCAAGCGAAGCTGAAGATAGTGAAGGAAACCAAACAACAACGCCAACCACTCTTCATGGCAGATATACGAAAGAATCGCCTTCCTTTACTTATTTAGGTAGCGTTGCTTCCAATGTAGATAGCACGAATGTGTATGTCGAAAATCGCATCAGAAAAACGACACAAGTTTTCATTATTCTGAAACCCGTATTGAAATCCACTGCATTCACAGTAGGAAAAACAATTCAGATTTCCAACAATGATGTCAAATCGGTGCGTCTTCGTGGTCGAGAGACTAAGCATGCATGTCAAAAGAAGTACACGCAACCGATTTCGGAGATCTTTTGACAGCCTCCTCGACTGTAAGCTGATGGTAAGCGATGATGTCAGCGATGATACGCAACATGGAAATCTGCTTGAACAATTTGGTTGGAGAAATGTGTACATTGTGGTGATATACCACATTGAACGGACAGTTCTATTCACTAGACAGGAGCATTTTCGCAGCAATCAGTCATTGTCAGAAATTCTCTCACACATCAATCATGCCAGTAATCACCACAGTCCTGGACGATTTATGCACCGCGAAGTAGAAATACACCGAATGGCTCAAGCACAAACTGGTCTCATGTGTTTATGATTCCGAAATGGCGAATCAGACTACACCAATTAAAAATACCGTTCTCGAAAATATCCATGACATGGCGTGTTATTGTCGATGGTGACCGTTGAAATCATACACTGTCAGTGAATCGGACAACTGGAGATGAATATGTAAGGTCATGTACGGATTAGGGAAACGTAGTCAGCTCCACAGGCCTTTCTGTGATCAACGATCAACTGAGCTTGATATGTGCTGTTCTTATTCTCAAGTTTACTCCACATTGGTAATGAGGATAAAAGGCAAGTTTATAAAAGAGCATATTCATAACAGGAACAAATATCTGAACCAAAACTCTGCTCCAACGGCATCGTCTTCCATATCACTCATTTTCTCATATTCTTGCTCTTGTAATATTTTCTCACCTCTGTGTAGATCGAATTAGTAAATTGCAAATAGAATATAACTTGACAAAGTCGCATCTTTTTATATTATAATAATTACTGAATACTGTTTCGTTTTCCGTATGGTTTTATGCGTGTTGCTAAAAATTGCTGGAATGACTTCATGATGAAATCACCACTTTGATCATCTTGCTCGTTTTCATTGGTTTGTCGAGTGTGGTTTTTTACTCAATTGCACAAAGTGAATGTCAAGTATCATCTTAACCCATGCTGTCATTTTTATCAATCGAACAACTTATCACGGATTCTGTGCACAATTTACAGGTGTTGAGAAACTAAAGTGAAAATGAAGACAAACCACTGATAATGTTAGGAGAACATTTGATCAGGATTATTCACCTTCATGGCATCTGTTCTACCTTTGCTTACCTACACTGATATGAATAGGTTAACCATTAAGAAAGACATTGGGCGCATCAAACAAATCAATATATCGTGTCACAACTCATTAAAATTATTTTTACTCAGTACGTTGACTATCAACCTTTTATCAAGATTCTTTAACATGTAGCAAATGAAAGCATTACCACAGTTACTGGTGCTACTTTCTTGCGTTTCAGATTTAGCCGGTGGGGAATCACTGATGTCAACAGAAGGTGAATGTAACAGTGTTATTTTTAAGTTTAAACCTATTCCAGAAGCCTTGGTATTCATCAAATACAGTATGTCGTGAAATGTCTGCAAAAGGTTTCTTAGTTAGGCTAACACACTCAACCAGAGACGGACAGCATCCAAAATGCAATTAGTTAGGCAATAAGCATGTAAGCGAATGCCTTTCATGGTTCCATTATTTACTCCAACAACCCAAGTTTACTCACCACAGTTAAGGTTTGTTTCACGAACGATTAAATGACTCAATGAGACAAACAACATTCCCTTCAGATTCATCTTGTTGTCTCTAACGGCAATCATTTTGGGATTCAAGTAATGACGCGGTGGGAAAGCTGTATGTCTTATCACTCTGGGATATGTGTAAGCGATTCAATCAGCTTGTCATGCATGAGAGCCACGGTTTGCTGACAGTGAGATGAGATTAAATATGAGGACGTAGAATAAGAATGAAAGGTATAACAGTTTCCAACTTTTAAGGATGGAGTCAATTAAGTTTATCTGCCACAGATCAGAGCCCACATGAGTCATGGTGCATTTTATCCATGGTTTGAGACTATTTAGTTTATACCGAACTCTTAACTTGATCAGTTTTTGCTGACTTAACACAAACGGACACCATTTCCTGCATTCTAGGATACCTCACAGAAGAAATGAAGGCAAAAACTAAAGGTCGGTCAACACAGGCATAACATGTTCTTCAATTGTTCACATGATATTTCGCTAGATGACGAAGTCACAGAAAGCCTTTGTGCAAACTCTATCTTCTACATCAAGTGATCTGCTACCTAAGATTCTTCGGCGTGCTGTATCACACTAGGTTAAAGAAATGCAATGCCAAGTATCGGCACAACCCTAACTGTTCTTCTCTCATGTTATCTATTCAGGTTTTGAGAAGAGAAAGTCGAAGAAAACCCAAAATACAGGTAAGCTTTGAAGAACAAGTGAGCATGAAGTATCCAAATCCTTGAATCACTTACATTTTCCTGTACATAATGTGAAATTTTATATCGACGAACACGTAATCAAGCTTCACTCAAAATCACCACAAACGGCAAATGCAACATTGATATAAGAATAAAACACTGCACTGCGGTACAGTTCAATTCCATTGTGGATACATTTTATTTTTATAAAGTCCTACATAGTTGGACAGTAATATTTACTGATGACCTCATTTCGAGCACACCAATTTCCATCTTCGTTTAAATGGCTTCACTGTTTCTGATCTCTTGATTTGAATAGTAGTAATATTTTTCATATTTCTGGTACTTGTGATGAGTCATTCCTATCGCACCTGTTGAGTGTAGATTATATTCACAAAGATCCAGTAATTGACCCATCTCTACACCTTGCTGTATTACTTATTATTATTTTCTACTTTTATTCCTAGGGACACGGGGCTTCAGCCGCACTTTTTCATTGCTTTCAGTTCCCCGCCAAGGTTTTCACATACCTCGTTTGCACACGTGCTTTCATCTCCTCTTCATATGACCTCCTCAGGAGAACAACTCTCCACTTGCTGTTCAAGTTCCACTCGAGCGATGGTCTGTTGTGTGATGTCACTTCATGGCTTCCTCGGAATACGGCTGATCCGCCTCTCTTTCTTTCTACATATTTATTGCACGGATACTTTCTGTTCGGTTCACTCTCACAGATTCCTGTCGCTTATATTTTTCTGGCCATCTGATCCTGAGTACTCAGCGAAGACAGCTGTTTACGAAAGTCTGTATTAGTAGTGTAACAACAGAAGACAAGGGCCAGGCAACAGGTCGTTTATTAAAGAAATCAACATGTATTTATATACTTTCATATGCATTGTTATAGAGTATTTAAGCAAACAAACACAGTATTCTGATTGGTTGTTTCTGACTGAAAGTTATTCTTTCATCTCTTTTTGACTGTTTCTTGAATGTCAGATCATCTATACGCTAATTGTATCCGCCTATGCAAATTCTGCTGTGGTTGGTTGTTGAATCAGTCTTCGTTCTTATTCTCTCACGACCAATATTTGGGACATAAACAAAGACGTAAATTACTGTCTACCAGTTTGGCTAGTGGCCAGCTCTCACCACAGTAGTAGTAGTAGTAGTAGTAGTAGTAGTAGTAGTAGTAGTAGTAGTAGTAGTAGTAGTAGTAGTAGTAGTAGTAGTAGTAGTAGTAGTAGTAGTAGTAGTAGTAGTAGTAGTAGTAGTAGTAGTAGTAGTAGTAGTAGTAGTAGTAGTAGTAGTAGTAGTAGTAGTAGTAGTAGTAGTAGTAGTAGTAGTAGTAGTAGTAGTAGTAGTAGTAGTAGTAGTAGTAGTAGTAGTAGTAGTAGTAGTAGTAGTAGTAGTAGTAGTAGTAGTAGTAGTAGTAGTAGTAGTAGTAGTAGTAGTAGTAGTAGTAGTAGTAGTAGTAGTAGTAGTAGTAGTAGTAGTAGTAGTAGTAGTAGTAGTAGTAGTAGTAGTAGTAGTAGTAGTAGTAGTAGTAGTAGTAGTAGTAGTAGTAGTAGTAGTAGTAGTAGTAGTAGTAGTAGTAGTAGTAGTAGTAGTAGTAGTAGTAGTAGTAGTAGTAGTAGTAGTAGTAGTAGTAGTAGTAGTAGTAGTAGTAGTAGTAGTAGTAGTAGTAGTAGTAGTAGTAGTAGTAGTAGTAGTAGTAGTAGTAGTAGTAGTAGTAGTAGTAGTAGTAGTAGTAGTAGTAGTAGTAGTAGTAGTAGTAGTAGTAGTAGTAGTAGTAGTAGTAGTAGTAGTAGTAGTAGTAGTAGTAGTAGTAGTAGTAGTAGTAGTAGTAGTAGTAGTAGTAGTAGTAGTAGTAGTAGTAGTAGTAGTAGTAGTAGTAGTAGTAGTAGTAGTAGTAGTAGTAGTAGTAGTAGTAGTAGTAGTA
The DNA here is from genome assembly GCA_944472135.2 of Trichobilharzia regenti. NCBI lineage: Eukaryota > Metazoa > Platyhelminthes > Trematoda > Strigeidida > Schistosomatidae > Trichobilharzia > Trichobilharzia regenti. Next base: position 23,388,504 of record OX235265.1, on the reverse strand, counting down.
GTAGTAGTAGTAGTAGTAGTAGTAGTAGTAGTAGTAGTAGTAGTAGTAGTAGTAGTAGTAGTAGTAGTAGTAGTAGTAGTAGTAGTAGTAGTAGTAGTAGTAGTAGTAGTAGTAGTAGTAGTAGTAGTAGTAGTAGTAGTAGTAGTAGTAGTAGTAGTAGTAGTAGTAGTAGTAGTAGTAGTAGTAGTAGTAGTAGTAGTAGTAGTAGTAGTAGTAGTAGTAGTAGTAGTAGTAGTAGTAGTAGTAGTAGTAGTAGTAGTAGTAGTAGTAGTAGTAGTAGTAGTAGTAGTAGTAGTAGTAGTAGTAGTAGTAGTAGTAGTAGTAGTAGTAGTAGTAGTAGTAGTAGTAGTAGTAGTAGTAGTAGTAGTAGTAGTAGTAGTAGTAGTAGTAGTAGTAGTAGTAGTAGTAGTAGTAGTAGTAGTAGTAGTAGTAGTAGTAGTAGTAGTAGTAGTAGTAGTAGTAGTAGTAGTAGTAGTAGTAGTTCAATGAGGCCTTCGTGACACATCAAAACCTTAATCCACACATCAGTTATGACTTTACATTGAATTTGAATGGCTGGATCTTATATTTCATGCTAAATGCTGCTGATCTTCACACAGATTTGAGTGTAATAAGGCTTGCCTTTCTCTTCGGCATTACGCTCTGGTATCCTTTTCAGTACCGAATGTTTTTGAAACGATACTTTCCAGGCAGGTAGGTGAAGGAAGTTGCTCCTTTCAGATCTTTCCCATTTGTGCTGAATGTTGCCTGTTATTGTTACTGTTTCTGCTGGCTAGAAATATTCATCACCTCTGTCTTCTCTACGTACACCTGAAGGCCCATCCATGGTGCTTCTTCTCCCAACTTGTAGCACTTTACTTGCACATCTTCCAGTTTGCAATAAATCTAACATATTTCATCGGCAAATTCCAGATAATCCAGCTTTTCGTGCGTGTGTGTCCATTGTATACCTGTTTCCTGGCTGCCCGCTGCCTAACGCATTATGCAGTCTACTGTAATCAGGAAAATTATTTGAGATAGTAGGCAACCTTGTCATACTCTCGTCTTCACTTTGAAGGATTCCATGAGTTGACCGTTGTGGGTTTTTGACATGCAGCATTGTCATACAACTACTGGATGAGGTGTATAATTGTTGAATGCACCCCGTAGTAGCGAAGTGGTTGCTAAGCCACCTCTCGATCGATGCTGTGGAGTGCTTTTTCAAAGTCAGTGAAGCTGAGATAGAGACCTTACTACCATTCCAAGCTCTGTCTAGTGATAATACGCGTTGTTTCGATTTTATTGACGCATGACTTGTTTCTACTGAATACAGCCTGTTCCTGTCGAAGGTTTTCATCCAGGGCGTGTTTGATTCCCTACAGGATGATGCCGCCTAGTACTTTACTTCGGATAGACAGGATCATTATGACGCACCAGTTCTTGCATTAACCTAAGTCCCTTTTCTTTGACAGTTTGAATAGGCAGCCCCATATCTTAGCCGCAAGCACTTTGATCTGTTTTCAAACTTTCTTCAGTGATAGTGTAATCGAATCTGTTTGACTGTCAGGTGTCACTTTTCTCTGGCTTGATTTGTGTTGATATTTTGCGGTATAGTGTTGCGAGGTCTTCATTGCCTGAGGCTTGCTCTATTTCATTTCTCATCGCTACGTAATATTTGCTTTTGTCTTCACTGGCACTTTTCTTCGTTCTTTTTTCAGTGTATTGTAGTTAGTAGTTAAATCCCGTTTTTCATCCTCATTGGTAAACTGGATAATATATTGCTTCAGCATCCTTCTCTATTCCATTAGTCTCCATGTTTCTGCACTGAGTCACTGTTTGTCCTATTTCTTCTATCTGCCTGTAACTTCCAAGCAGTTGTGGCTTCGCATCAGCTTCAGGTTGTTCCAATGCTTTACAACGCTGATCTCTTAGCTTATGTTGATTCTTATCTCCGCCTTTTTCTCTTATGATTGCAGTTAAGATATCCTTTGTTGCCTGATCATTAAGTTTTTAATTTGATAACTAGTACTTCTTGCACGAGATAGTGGTCTAAGCCTGAACTTGCTTCTCTTCTTACTTTTGTGTCCAGTAAGTTGCGTCTCCACTTCCTTGCGACTGAGATGAAGTCGATGGGGTTCTTGGTTTCCATGCAGCCTTGTGGATATCCTTGTGTTCGTATATGCTGCACCAATCACTAATTCATTGAAGACACAGAAGTCAGCGAAGTGTTCAGAATTTTCACTTATCTCATCAAGCGCTTCTCTACTCACAATGAGTTCTCTTCCTGTGTTGTCTGGCCCTAGTTTGGGGTTCATGCCACTCATTAGAACTTTAATGTACCGCCCATTGTTGCCTGTAGAACTCTTCTCTCTTGTCTACATTTTCGTTGTTTTTGTGTGCGTAGCATTGATTAATTGCCACTTCCTTTTTTGAGCTTAGCCTGGTATTTATTATTCAGGGCAAAATCGCCTTTCATTGTATCGTTGCCGTTGGTGACATCATGATAACCGCACTGTCGATGTGTTCATGGTTGTCATCTGGGTAACCGGAGTAGATGTGTTCCTGTTAAGAATTTCGGAGTATACTCCTATTCCATCTGCTTTCACATAATCCCAGTATTTGAAAACTGCATCTCTTCATCGCATTTGTGATATGGACAGCTTTGCCAGTCTAATGCATGTTGCAGACGTTCCATGTTCTCACATATACCTTTTGTTTCGACGCAAGGGAATTCATCGTAGTCAAGTTTCTGCAGCTGTTTTGTTTACAGGGTGGGGTTGCTAGCGTCACGCCTGAGGAGAAAGGTTTCCCATAGATTGGTAATTTACATAGGGGTGACCCACTTTAGAATCAGGAAAATAAGAACTTATTTTTAGATTTTTAGATTTACAGCTTGATTCCACACTGTATTTTTGGTACAAGTATGGAATTTTCAGCGTGGATATCGGTAGCCCAAATTTTGCAGGCCGACCATAGATATCAGGTGTGCGTCGGCGAAGGCTCGAACCCCGGACCATGTGCATGGTCGGCGAGAGTCCTAACCACTGTGTCACCGACGCACCGACGCAATCAGAACAAAAACATCAAAAGTGCCACAAGAGGAAAGACAACAACATCAACAACGAAAACCGTAGCAGTAATATCACTGGTAAATACAATTATCAAAAATGACATGGAAACGATGGACTCACTAACTTCGATCAACCTGGGCATGAAAGTTCAATAACGTATACGGCTATAGATATTAGTTAGTGTTAAATAGTTACAAAATGCCGGAAAGTTAGTTATAAGTATTAATAATCAGAAAGATTATATCTACAGATTTCGTGTTCAGAGGTAAACGAATTATCATGAGTTCTACAAATTCCTGGCCAGAAGCATCAGAGATATGAGAGCACGCAGAGGCTTGCATTACTTTTCAGAATCTAAACCCTTTTCCACCTTGTTGTGTAGAAGTGTGTGTTTGCATACAGTATAATTGCTGGATCGTTTTCTAAATTACCTATTATAGTGAGGTCAGTTATTCAAACCCTAAACAAATCCTTATTTTGTCACAATCTCTCTGCATCAGTCTACTGGTCTGACCCTTATAGTTGACCTCACAGTCATTACAAGGTATTTTGTAAATTTAGTTATTTTGTCTAATTAGGCCAACTGCGTCCTTTGACCTGCAGAACTTGTCCCTTAGTGAGTTTGTAGGTTAAAATGCCACTCTAATTCCTGCTCTATTAGCACATCTTCCAGTTTGCAATAAATCTAACATATTTCATCGGCAAATTCCAGATAATCCAGCTTTTCGTGCGTGTGTGTCCATTGTATACCTGTTTCCTGGCTGCCCGCTGCCTAACGCATTATGCAGTCTACTGTAATCAGGAAAATTATTTGAGATAGTAGGCAACCTTGTCATACTCTCGTCTTCACTTTGAAGGATTCCATGAGTTGACCGTTGTGGGTTTTTGACATGCAGCATTGTCATACAACTACTGGATGAGGTGTATAATTGTTGAATGCACCCCGTAGTAGCGAAGTGGTTGCTAAGCCACCTCTCGATCGATGCTGTGGAGTGCTTTTTCAAAGTCAGTGAAGCTGAGATAGAGACCTTACTACCATTCCAAGCTCTGTCTAGTGATAATACGCGTTGTTTCGATTTTATTGACGCATGACTTGTTTCTACTGAATACAGCCTGTTCCTGTCGAAGGTTTTCATCCAGGGCGTGTTTGATTCCCTACAGGATGATGCCGCCTAGTACTTTACTTCGGATAGACAGGATCATTATGACGCACCAGTTCTTGCATTAACCTAAGTCCCTTTTCTTTGACAGTTTGAATAGGCAGCCCCATATCTTAGCCGCAAGCACTTTGATCTGTTTTCAAACTTTCTTCAGTGATAGTGTAATCGAATCTGTTTGACTGTCAGGTGTCACTTTTCTCTGGCTTGATTTGTGTTGATATTTTGCGGTATAGTGTTGCGAGGTCTTCATTGCCTGAGGCTTGCTCTATTTCATTTCTCATCGCTACGTAATATTTGCTTTTGTCTTCACTGGCACTTTTCTTCGTTCTTTTTTCAGTGTATTGTAGTTAGTAGTTAAATCCCGTTTTTCATCCTCATTGGTAAACTGGATAATATATTGCTTCAGCATCCTTCTCTATTCCATTAGTCTCCATGTTTCTGCACTGAGTCACTGTTTGTCCTATTTCTTCTATCTGCCTGTAACTTCCAAGCAGTTGTGGCTTCGCATCAGCTTCAGGTTGTTCCAATGCTTTACAACGCTGATCTCTTAGCTTATGTTGATTCTTATCTCCGCCTTTTTCTCTTATGATTGCAGTTAAGATATCCTTTGTTGCCTGATCATTAAGTTTTTAATTTGATAACTAGTACTTCTTGCACGAGATAGTGGTCTAAGCCTGAACTTGCTTCTCTTCTTACTTTTGTGTCCAGTAAGTTGCGTCTCCACTTCCTTGCGACTGAGATGAAGTCGATGGGGTTCTTGGTTTCCATGCAGCCTTGTGGATATCCTTGTGTTCGTATATGCTGCACCAATCACTAATTCATTGAAGACACAGAAGTCAGCGAAGTGTTCAGAATTTTCACTTATCTCATCAAGCGCTTCTCTACTCACAATGAGTTCTCTTCCTGTGTTGTCTGGCCCTAGTTTGGGGTTCATGCCACTCATTAGAACTTTAATGTACCGCCCATTGTTGCCTGTAGAACTCTTCTCTCTTGTCTACATTTTCGTTGTTTTTGTGTGCGTAGCATTGATTAATTGCCACTTCCTTTTTTGAGCTTAGCCTGGTATTTATTATTCAGGGCAAAATCGCCTTTCATTGTATCGTTGCCGTTGGTGACATCATGATAACCGCACTGTCGATGTGTTCATGGTTGTCATCTGGGTAACCGGAGTAGATGTGTTCCTGTTAAGAATTTCGGAGTATACTCCCATTCCATCTGCTTTCACATAATCCCAGTATTTGAAAACTGCATCTCTTCATCGCATTTGTGATATGGACAGCTTTGCCAGTCTAATGCATGTTGCAGACGTTCCATGTTCTCACATATACCTTTTGTTTCGACGCAAGGGAATTCATCGTAGTCAAGTTTCTGCAGCTGTTTTGTTTACAGGGTGGGGTTGCTAGCGTCACGCCTGAGGAGAAAGGTTTCCCATAGATTGGTAATTTACATAGGGGTGACCCACTTTAGAATCAGGAAAATAAGAACTTTTTTTAGATTTTTAGATTTACAGCTTGATTCCACACTGTATTTTTGGTACAAGTATGGAATTTTCAGCGTGGATATCGGTAGCCCAAATTTTGCAGGCCGACCATAGATATCAGGTGTGCGTCGGCGAAGGCTCGAACCCCGGACCATGTGCATGGTCGGCGAGAGTCCTAACCACTGTGTCACCGACGCACCGACGCAATCAGAACAAAAACATCAAAAGTGCCACAAGAGGAAAGACAACAACATCAACAACGAAAACCGTAGCAGTAATATCACTGGTAAATACAATTATCAAAAATGACATGGAAACGATGGACTCACTAACTTCGATCAACCTGGGCATGAAAGTTCAATAACGTATACGGCTATAGATATTAGTTAGTGTTAAATAGTTACAAAATGCCGGAAAGTTAGTTATAAGTATTAATAATCAGAAAGATTATATCTACAGATTTCGTGTTCAGAGGTAAACGAATTATCATGAGTTCTACAAATTCCTGGCCAGAAGCATCAGAGATATGAGAGCACGCAGAGGCTTGCATTACTTTTCAGAATCTAAACCCTTTTCCACCTTGTTGTGTAGAAGTGTGTGTTTGCATACAGTATAATTGCTGGATCGTTTTCTAAATTACCTATTATAGTGAGGTCAGTTATTCAAACCCTAAACAAATCCTTATTTTGTCACAATCTCTCTGCATCAGTCTACTGGTCTGACCCTTATAGTTGACCTCACAGTCATTACAAGGTATTTTGTAAATTTAGTTATTTTGTCTAATTAGGCCAACTGCGTCCTTTGACCTGCAGAACTTGTCCCTTAGTGAGTTTGTAGGTTAAAATGCCACTCTAATTCCTGCTCTATTAGGAATACTACATAGGGTCTCAGATGTCCTTTCCTTTTATGGTGGAACTGTAAATGCCTTATATTTTCTCTTATTTATATTATCACAATTATTTTCCGCATTATTTTTATCTTTATTTTGACTGTTTTTGACCTTATTGAATTTTATGGGATAGCTATTTAACGACAACGCTTCTTCTATCTGTTTTTTTCGTTATTCGGGTCTTTTGTTCTACTAGTTACTGCCACGGATCAGTCTGTTGGACACTTACCTTAACAGTTAACGGATTAGATGAATAAAAATCCAAACATCCATTAGTAGGCTTTGACTTTCTACAAACGACAGTGTGTAGTATATTTTCTTCTATTCGTTTAATTTTACAATCCAACATCGAAGCTTATTCTCCTTGCTCATTTTCCGATTCAAACGTGAATGTTATTCCCTTAAGTACTGCGTTTTATTACTATGAAGAAGCAAAAGACATCTAGTTAACACTGAAATTGTCATTCAAATATCTCCACCAAATATTTGAATTAAGAGCAGCGATTTCTCAAATTTCCATTAACAAATCTACCACAATATGGAATACTGTTGAGCCCATGGTTACGCCTTCTGAAGGTCTGTATATTTCAGCCTCTTCATTGAATCGTCGCCGGATAAATTTAATGGGTATACCTAAACACTCATACCGTAAATATGGAAAATATTACCACCAATCAAATGAAGATATAAGAAAAAGTGGAATCATTTAATAAATAAGTTGTGCCCAAAACGTGGTCATCAGCAAATAGTCCTGTTTAACACGGTGAGAATTTATCAGAAATATTTTATTCAAAATAGAATCAACAGGCAGTTCTATTGACCAGACAGCTGCATTTTCGCATTTTGCGCTACGAAATAGAAATACCTCCACATAAGTCGCCGCAGGGCTCACGTACAAACTGGTCTCACGTGATTATGACTCAACCATTACTGAAAAGTCTACTCCAATTACAGATAACATTCTCGAAGACAATTGTGGCACATCGTGTTATTGTTCATGGTGGTGGTGACGTGCCAACATTTCAAGGTTTAATTCACCTGACGATTCTCAGATCCCACAACAGGTGTGAGAAATTGTTCGTCAACGTAAAAAAACCTTAAACATCGGTTATCCCTCAAAGACACAAGTGAACAAAAATTCGGAAGGAATATCGTCTTTAGATGCACAGCAGTGGACGAAATCCACAACAGTGGTTGGGAGGACAGGAGCATTCTTCAACATAGTATAACGCCGGAATCCATATTGAGTGAAGCCACGCTGGACACGTGTTACAAGGATGACTCGGAAGCACGACTGTCAGAAATCTGGAATGTAATTCACCATACACAAAAATGAGTGAACCTAAACTGAACTAAACATACACATATGACTACAAGTCAGAAATGTGTGAATTGAAGCAGAGCAATGCCAACAATCACTCGCTGTAATTGCCAGCTGTGATTGCGCTCGAGGTAATAAAATATCACGCAAACCACTCATTAGTATGTGCTAACTATCGAAATATAACTACAATTCATTTGATGTATACCACAATGTACAGATGGTTCGCTGATATGAAGTAGTATCAGTGCACCAGTTGACACCATGTGCGGCTAACTGACACGCACTGAAATCAAGAGGGCGCTGACGATTGTCTAACAGTTGTTCGCTTAACATCTTCTGACGGATATTGTGGGGAATTCGTTTCAATGTATTTCACACTGTACGCTCTGAGTAACTAATCACATCAATTCTTTTGACAGAATACCTAACACTTCTGAAAAATTCATCAGCAGGTAAGCACATCTGAATTGGGATGATTCCAGCTACTTGACTTCTTTATCACTAGAAGAGGAATACGCGAAACGAGCGCCAATGTGTTCACTTGACTTTTACACGGTTTCTGTAGAGTCAGAGAATATCATGTGTGCACTACCTCAATCAACACTAAAACTATTTTCTTGATTTGTTCATGCCTTTTGGAAAGTTGATTTGCGAACAGAACACACATGGAAAGGAAGGAGAATACTGAATTGTGTGAGAGTTCTAGAGAAACGCAGCTGTCGTCATGGAAGTAGTAGTGACTTAGTGATTTCCATTTGTATGCCAAACACTGTATTAGTCAAGTTAACGGCTACAGGTTACGCAATGAAATAGAGACGGTGGAGGTTTGCTCCCTGTGGTTTATTTCTTACTCTGTAGATTTCTCTGAAGTAGGAAGCGTCTGCACATGTGAAATGGGCAGTGTTGATGGCGTGTTCGATAATTTCACTGCCTGTAGAGCCACTGCTACATTTCTTCACACATGCAGGATACTGGTTCTCTACCTTTTCTGACAGGATTCACGTCGAGCGACCAAGACTAAGAGCAGTGTCCTTCAGTCGACCATTGGCCTGCAGAAGCCTCAAGGACACGATCTCGCCTATGCTCACTTCGCTGTGCATATTTCTCTTCATGTGTCACTGTGTGACCCGAAACACCAGTTGCTCGACGCGTATAATTTATACCTTCAACTTAACTCGAAATTCATCTCTTTCATTTACAGCTGAATGGACTGAACTGAACAAGAGCGTTGTTGAATGTAAGCGGTTCACAATTTGGTTCACAAATTGTTATCGGGTACTCTTCTTGAGTTTCTAGGGCTGCATATCTTACTTCGGATGATTCGCTTGTGTGTGTGATTGTATTTCTTTCAGTGTAGAATACTGCACAGAACACTGCATGAAAATATTCAGTACCAGATGTCTGTCTTCTCCACATTTGAGGCCCACTCAGTCCGCTGAGACAACAGCAACAACTACACCGACCGCACTAAGGATTGAACACGCCTCGTCAACCACTCTCGCACTTCCACCGAAATCCTATGACCTCTTCAATTCCAACATTACTCCGCACGGATCTTGAGCTGTCAGCAATTGTTGCTATAACTGAGCATGCAGGTCTTGATGTAATAGTATTTACAATTTATAATTATTGATAATTTGATAAACAATATGTGAAGACATTGCCATCACATGGTGACATACGATTTCTTCACAAACCGCGAGAAAATATCCACTGAAATCCACGTTCTCCAGATATCTCTTTCGTATCAGTCAAATTATGAACGCCTCTACATAAATTAATGTGCGATTTGTCTAATTCATTTCCACAGATATTCGAAGGAATGAGGCTTATGCTGCAAAACGTAAGTGAGACACGACAGGCACTCGCTCGAGCACTGAGAATGTTTTCATTACATGATCTAAGCAAGGGATATTTAACACACACACAAACACACACACATAATGATGAGTAATGCTTACCATCTCAGTATTCAAGGTTGAGAATTATTTAGTGCAGTTACACGCAAGGCGAAAATAGAGAGTGTATTCGGTGGGATGCAGTTGAGCGCCAAGACATGTATTGCTTTGACTGGACACTAACTAGTGTTATGCCTGTTATCCTCGGCGTTTGATGCAGACTGAATTCCATCAGTCACCTTTGCAATGTGGACGCCTTCAAGCTGGTGGATCTACATCACGATGGACTCACCGGCTTGTCGGTTGGCACTGGTCAGCAGTACAATCCCACAGAAAGTCAGTCACGCGTTCGAATTTTTAGCTAGCTAGCTAGCTCAGTGTGAACGTCTCCGACTGCAGACGATATGAGGTCATTGAGGTTTGCAGATACGCCCTGCTGATTTGAGAGTGCTAACAGGCGCGATACCTAGGTGATTCAGAGCGTCCCTTACCTAATTCTAGCCAGCCATTTATCAAATCTGACATGTTAAAGCAGATAGTCAATTCTGATTTCAATTTGGATGAAGAAACAATATAGATAGTCAAATGTCCTTTGAGATGAATAACTCACTGACACACACACACACAGTTTAGCCACTCGAATATGTTTAGTAGAGATGAGAAGCAGTCGACACTGAGAAAGATTCAATTTCTGTTCACGCGATCACGGTCTATGCAGTTTCCTATGGTGTTGTCATTCAGATAGGCGAAGACGTGTCCATGAGCCACTTGAAATGATCGACACTGAGGTTGACGTAATCCTGACAGAATAATACTGAGGCGAAATAGTTGAAAGTAAAGGAGACATCACAATTTTTGATGGTTTTCCAATTTCATACTGACTGTTTCGATCAAATCTGTGGCGAATCACACCGACGAGTACAACCGATGACACCGGTCATAGGTTCGTTCCCACCAACACGGAACATTTCACATTCCACAGGAATCAGACTTGTGGTGTTCAATTATCCACTGACTGATCTGATCGAAATTCACACGTATTCGTCAATATTGATCCTTCAAAATATGATGATATCATTTCATTGGATGCCACATTTATGTGACTGCGTTTACACAAGCCACAAGTACTCATTGATTGGTTTCATTATTTTTTCAGATGATCCGAATGGAAGAGAAAGGATCCGGAAAGCAGGTTTGTGCATTGGAATTTCCTCTCTACACATTTTCTTCATCCTCGTCTCGTCCTGCTCCTACTCCTTGTTCTTCTTCTGCTCCGCCAGTGCTCATCACTCCTCTCTGAATCTTCAACGACTCTGAACACAGAAGGATCCGCCTGTCAGTCAACTCACTGGTAGTTCACAGTCTACACTTCGGATAACATGCTCGGACAGCTAATGGTAACTCAACTGATTTTCACAGAGAATATGTTCACGCCGGTGATTCACTGGCTGTCCACACCTACGCGGAATCTCCATCGGTCAAACGGGCCTTGCTAACGCATGCGATTTAGATCCGAATTACACTGACCTAGAAGTGTGATATCCTGATTTGGTCAGGCTTGTGTGCCTGTGGATCAGGGAAACAGGTTTTCTGAAGAGTCACTCGAAATGTAGAGTTCTCTTTGAATCCCCTTTTTTTTTTTTTTTTTTTTTTTTTTTTTTTTTTTTTTTTTTTTTTTTTTTTTTTTTTTTTTTTTTTTTTTTTTTTTTTTTTTTTTTTTTTTTTTTTTTTTTTTTTTTTTTTTTTTTTTTTTTTTTTTTTTTTTTTTTTTTTTTTTTTTTTTTTTTTTTTTTTTTTTTTTTTTTTTTTTTTTTTTTTTTTTTTTTTTTTTTTTTTTTTTTTTTTTTTTTTTTTTTTTTTTTTTTTTTTTTTTTTTTTTTTTTTTTTTTTTTTTTTTTTTTTCGTTGGGTTCGATTATGAGCCGAGAAGCATGGAAAACAAGCATGAAGCACTGCAAATCTCCTTCGTCAACCTAGTTTTCATTTCATCAGCAGTACACACACAGATGGGAGTGTGAGGAACTGGGAAAGTCTGATCACGAGTAGAGTTCATAGGCAGTTTACAGATTTCGACTGGCCCAACTGCACACGAATCTCAGCTTCTGCCCATTTGTTATGCACATTTAGCGGAAGAACTAGCCAGTGTCAAAGACGAAAAACTGTCCTCTTGCTTGATGGGGTGCACATCGCTGGTCACTCTGGCGCTTGCACTAGATACGTGATGTGAATTAGCAGGAGTTGGGTCTCATTGAACATTCGGTCAGGTGTCGGTGGTTGAACGGTCTGTCAGTTGGCTTTTAAGCCGACATATCCTGACTTCACACCACTGTGGTGGATGTATTCCACTGAAAAGTACAAAACTTGGCTGACGATACAGCTGTCCGTACTCTCCGTATATTTTCCAGTGATTCTCTAAGCGATTTCAGCTCGTCTTCACTCCGGTAACTTTCGTGTTACACTGGGAAAAAATTATTTACCAAAGATTTCCATGGATAACTCCTCAATTTGTTTCCTTTCTTCAACTGATTCAGAATCCTTGAGAAAATTTATGAACAGTAAGCATCAGCGTTTCTATACATGAGTTATATTATTTAACATCTTTGATTATGAATTTGTGGCCTGTAGAAAAACGGATTTCTACCTACAATTTTATGTGCAATGCATATCTTGACATCATTGGCCGTCTGAGCGAGTTTTCGATTCTCTGTTCAACACGTCGTCTCAACCTAACTTCAGAACAGATACACAATCCGCACCTTTCCATGGAACATCGGCCACGCGAATCACTGAGAGTTATACTAAGCTTGAGTCCTGTTACATATAAACAAATGCTTCAACGCCAAACGTTTGCTTGACCGGTTGTAGTTAAGGAAAGAAATGTGACGCTCTGAGACAAACATCAGCAGATTTCACTTCACACTTCCCGTTGTATCGAGTGACGTCGAGATGAAGTGCTTACTTTAAGAAACGTGGAGTGATTCAATGATTTTTCATTATCAAGGACAAATTACATATGTAATGCAGAAATCCTATACCGAGACAATTGAATGAATGAATGGACAGAGGAATAATGTGCCTGAATGGAAATCGAAAACAGATATGAAACATCAATCAGGCTCATACCAAAGCTTAAGTGTAACATAAAAAGATAGGGAAATGTCTCGTCTGTGCTTGCTAGGAACTACTGTAACGCTGCAGCATGCACCAAACAATTATCATCCTCATTCATCAGGTAGCTATATATCAAGTGATCCACATCCGAAATCCCAGTAAGGTTTCTGAAGCGAAGACAGCTGTAGGACATGATTGCTAGCCTTCCACCACCAATCATGTTGAGAGTTGAATCGGGCTCGATTAGATATCCGATATCACGTAGGATTTAAGGAGGTATCAATATGCTGGACCACCGACAATTATACGTGGATTTCGTGGATGACGTGTGTCTAATGAAGCACAAACACGAAGACCTACAGGCGAAAGCCAACGAGCCGACAGAAGAGGAATGCATCGAAGACAGGACTTCACCTGAACAACAAGCACCAGCCACTAAAAACGGATGAAATTTGGCAAAGTCTGCCTTATTTGCCTGTGTAGATGGAATCGCTTCAACTGCAGACCGACAGAAAATTTAAGATATGAAACCTGAATTAGAATGGCGAGAAAACACTCCATTACTCTGAAATCCGTTCGAAAATCTCCAGTACTCATTCAAAAGATTCGGGTATTCAACACAAGTATACAGTCGGTCAGTTCTTCTATACGCGTCAAAGATTTGGCGCCTGAGTCACACAGAGCATTATCAAGGGACAAATTCAAACCCTTATTAAGAGCTAACCACTTGGACGCTTCCATTCCGAAGATCATATGGTCAGGCTGTCAGAATTGGCAACAAAAATTCATTGGAAGAAACCAACAGATAAGATTCAATCACTCAAACAATATTTCGGAAGGAATGCAGATGAATTGAACTGACGCTGTGGACACCATTGAATGACATCGCGTGGTAGGCCATCACTCGAATGGAACTCGAATGGGAAACGATGAATGGAGAGTGATCAAGACAGTGACATGGAGGAAGCCGCGCGTGGATGCGATCAGAGACTGTGAAAAACCATGAGGTCAGATCAACGGGACCGCAGGGAAGCTCTTTGTTTTACTAGGAACCCAGGTGAGGAACTGTAAACGCAGTATTAATTAAGCTTGTCAGGATATTGCTGTGTGTATTCAAGAAATCGACGGCACTAGGTCCGGAGGGAAAAACAAACCTGAGGTTTCTTTTCGTCTTCTCCATCTGAGGCAGGTATGATCCTACTGGTAAGTGTGTAGAAACTGATCGATTTCAGACACTTCTCACTATATTCAAACAGTTGAATTGAAGCATGTAATACTAAGACACAGCATATTATAACCAACTTCATGCTGCATGATAACCAATGGACTTAATGGAAGGTAAAGCTCTGAAAGCGATATCAAATACTAAAGCGAATTGGGGAAAAGCCTAGGAAAAATTCCTTGACAGATTCCTCATTATCAAGTGTATTTGACTGGCTACGGTTTTGAATGCCACCTGACATCGATTGGAGAAGGAAGCACTGGAAACCACTAGAGTGCTGGAAACCTGTTTTATCCTGACTCGGTCATTTGCTGTCCCACGACGTTGGCGAGTGGTTGAATGGTGAGCGAGCTTGCCTCATCATCGCGAGGTCCTTGTTCCGAAATCTGCTGTGTGGGTATCACTGGATGGTGCCAAATTACAGGGAGGAAGAAGCGGTCCAGTATCCCAAGTTGGCTTTCCACTGGTCTACAACTGAGCTCAGTTCAGGATTCGAGCCGAAATTCCAAATTGTCTTATGTCATGATGAGGGAATACAAAGAAGTCATTTACACATACATGAGAAATGTGAAATACAAGATTATTTGATCAACAGGGTGACTGGATTGTCAATCAATCTTGGACTTCAAGGTAACACAACCCAATCCAGACAGTGGATATTGTAGATTTTTCACTTGACTTGACCTTCTAAGACACAGTAGAATGACTATCTTGGGTACTTTCAGGGCACTCGAGAATCGAGTCTTCTGAGTCTTCCCCAATAAAGGAGACAATTAAATTCTTTGAATGCTTTATCTCTCTATCAGATTATGGAAACAATCTGTCGGAACTCGAAGGTGAGCATAAATCATATTTTCTTCTATGATAACTGTATTTGCCCGTGTGAATCAGTAGGTCCACATCGATACTAAGTCATTTCCTCATATTTAGGCAACGAATTTGTGAAATTAGTGAATTAATGGTCACTTTCATCTTCCTTCTTCACCGATTGTCAAAACCATTCTGTGATATCCTATGATCTCGTGAAATTCCATAGGATGAATGGAGGTGTATGCCTTCATATAGTCGAAAATCACACTCATGTTTCGGACCGTATAATGCAGCTGGTCAGTGGTTGGGAACTAATACAAATATACGTTGGATCGATGAAAAGTCCTCGGCGTAACTCCACTTCGTGGATGACGTATGTGTGATGCCACATGGACTCGAGGGTTTGCGTGTGTAATCAAACAGGTTATGAGAAGAAGCAGGACTTCAAGCGAAGCTGAAGATAGTGAAGGAAACCAAACAACAACGCCAACCACTCTTCATGGCAGATATACGAAAGAATCGCCTTCCTTTACTTATTTAGGTAGCGTTGCTTCCAAAGTAGATAGCACGAATGTGTATGTCGAAAATCGCATCAGAAAAACGACACAAGTTTTCATTATTCTGAAACCCGTATTGAAATCCACTGCATTCACAGTAGGAAAAACAATTCAGATTTCCAACAATGATGTCAAATCGGCGCGTCTTCGTGGTCGAGAGACTAAGCATGCATGCCACAAGAAGTACATGCAACCGATTTCGGAGATCTTTTGACAGCCTCCTCGACTGTAAGCTGATGGTAAGCGATGATGTCAGCGATGATACGCAACATGGAAATCTGCTTGAACAATTTGGTTGGAGAAATGTGTACATTGTGGTGACATATCACATTGAACAGGCAGTTCTACTCACCAGACACGAGCATTTTCGCAGGAATCCACGAGTGTGATCAATCCTCTCACACATCAATCATCCCGGTAATCACCACAGTCCTGGATGACTTATGCACCGCGAAGTAGAAATACACCAACATCAGTCGCCGAATGGCTCTCGCACAAACTGGTCTCACGTGATTATGACTCAGACATTAGTGATATGTCTACTCCAATTACAAATACCGTCCTCGAGTATATCTGTGGCACGGCGTGTTATTGTTGATGGTGGTGGTGACCTGCCACCATCTCGAGGTTTCATTCACCTGTCTATTCTCTGGCTCTACTACAGGTGTGAGAAATTATCAGTGATTACCTCGGCGACTGATGATACTACAGCAAACGATCTGTTCACATACAGTGACAAACGAAGTCGTAGAATTCAGTCTACATGCTGACGCTTGAAATGTCACAGTCAGCAATGACGAAGTGAATTGTGACACTTGCTTTCGTGTGAAAGTGAGTAAAACTGCTGCTGAACACACAATAGATGAATGTGAGATCACCATCATCATCATCGTTATAATGACAGTCGTCTTCCAGACGAGAGAATTGCATGCTTTACAGAGTACACAGTGTGTTTGTTCGCACTGTGTTATCCCCTGATTCGTCGCTCCCTCGAATGAGGTATTGACAAATCCCATATGATAATCATCCTTCGCCTTCCTCGAAAAGCGCTCACCAGCACTTTACCGCCCAATTTGAAATGTGCGTGAGCACACTTCCATACTCAGAGAAATAAACAATTTAATAGTCAAAGTAATTTGAATCACACAGAGTATGTTATACCATTTGTAAAAATTATATTTGTAAAATCTCAACGAGATTGAAATGAGTAATTCAAACGTTTCATTTGACACTCTGGTCCGAACTTCCGCAGGGAAATTAATCGAAATTAACATAACTTTTCAAAACATTTTGTCCAATCATATGAGTTATGAAACACGTATCAACATGTATAATAAAATCATTGCATTGGTTGTGATCAGAATTTGACCTCACACATACAAATATTGGTCTACGTTTGTTGAGCACTTTAAACAGAGTGTACCCTTCATGAGGGTTTTAGTGATCACGTTCGACTAAAAGTTCACGGTCCTAGATAACTGAATATGAAAACGTTTGTGTACATACGGTATACAATGGGGTGGGTACGTGTGTGTGTGTGGGAAATCAGTTCTAAAACATTTGTTAACGTCTCCATAAGAAGATATAGACAATCGGGAATTAAGACCAATCACTTTTAATTCGTGATACATATCCATTTTTTATTTAGTAATCAGGATTTGCTATGCATCAGCTAACATCACACATTCATGTCTGTTCTCAATCGACACCCAATTATTTAAGAACTGTTTTGTCAAATCTTGACGACAGTTCATATCAACTCTGCTACACCATGTTGGATGCAAATTGAGGAATGAAATTTATTCAAGCGGGCCGCCGAGGAGAGCAGGATAGATATGTCAAATGCATAAGCATTTTCGAATCGCATCGCTGGAAGTTTGGCATACTCGTCAGAAAAGACAAAGCATGAAGCCACTTCGCATTTGCATGCACTCAAAGAATCGCGTGCGATCATTTGATCGCGTCGGAGAATGCTCGTAATGTGATGTGTTTGAATGAATCGGAGGGACACCGCTTTGCATGCTGCTCAGTCAGTAGTTATTTCGGTCACAAAGTCACTACCTGAATTGTGACGAACGAAAATACAACTGATTTCAGATTGTCTTTCCATTTGACCGAGAAACGCGTCTTTCCAGTGTGATTGACTGACGACTCAAATACACAGAGGTTATTGACTGCATGCATTCAGTTTATTTGAAACCCATTGATGATTTCATGAAACCTACTGTGTGACTACACACAAATACTCACATGTCTTTCTCTTACTACTGTTGAAACTTTCCTACTTCTTTGCAGACAAGAAGATGCAAATAAGTGATGACGTCATAAGTAAGCTTATCCACTATTGTAAATATTGTGCACGTAGGTGATGGGGAGGAGGAGTAGCCTAGGAAACTGATATAACCGTTTTGTAACCAGTTTTGTCTAACGAAGAACATGTACACGAAATTCTTATTGAAGAATTAGTCAAGGGTGTAAACGAAATTCTAATCACAGGCGAATCAGCAGACGTAGTGAAGTCGTATACCATCTGGTGTTCATGTGCCAGAGGCATCATTGTTCCTCGTGATGATTTCACAATGCCACATTCAGAATACTTGGACAGCGACGAAACTTGAAATCGACGATGGAATGACAAACAATGTGTCAGTACACTTTCAATGAAATGGGGACAGCAAATACTTCGACGTTGATCGGCGAAATGAGATAGGTGTTCACGAAGAACAGAATGAAGCAATGACAATTGGGTCACTCATCTCACTGACAATACCTGATGTATTCATGGGGTTTAGGGAGGAAATTGAACCTGAACCACACAAATCATCGATAAAATCTCGATGGAGATGTGTGGATGACACGTGAGTAATATTGCGAAAGAATGATACTGAGAAATTCGTCTCACGTATAAAGAAAGACACATAGTGACAATAAAGAGGATGACAAAAGACGGTGACAACACCATACGAAAATATAATATCAGAGGTGAAATTCGAAGAAACCTCAGAAATATCGGGATTCATGCCACGGATCGAAATAAACCAGAAATAAATTAAACCAAATAAAGGATCCAGATAAGATGATGGATTAAAGTAGTAATGCAATCTACACAATACTATTGTGTGCTGACTGTCGAAATAGGTATGCAGGTCAAACGTCAACATCGTCACTGACAATAAGAGTGAACGAATATAAACGCGTAAATAAGGGTTATCCCACAGAGATACAACGAACAATAATTTGGAACGAATATCGTCTTTAGATGCACAGGCAGTGGTTGGGAGGACAGGAGTATTCTTCAACCTTACATAAACAAATGGAAATAGAGACTACTAACGCCGGAATCCATATTGAGTGAAGCCACGCTGGATACGTGTTACAAGGATGACTCGGAAGCACGACTGTCAGCAATCTGGAATGTAATTCACCATACACAAAAATGAGTGAACCTAAACTGAACGAAACATACACATATGACTACAAGTCAGAAATGTGTGAATTGAAGCAGAGCAATGCCAACAATCACTCACTGTAATTGCCAGCTGTGATTGCGCTCGAGGTAATAAAATATCACGCAAACCACTCATTAGTATGTGCTAACTATCGAAATATAACTACAATTCATTTGATGTATACCACAATGTACAGATGGTTCGCTGATATGAAGTAGTATCAGTGCACCAGTTGACACCATGTGCGGCTAACTGACACGCACTGAAATCAAGAGGGCGCTGACGATTGTCTAACAGTTGTTCGCTTAACATCTTCTGACGGATATTGTGGGGAATTCGTTTCAATGTATTTCACACTGTACGCTCTGAGTAACTAATCACATCAATTCTTTTGACAGAATACCTAACACTTCTGAAAAATTCATCAGCAGGTAAGCACATCTGAATTGGATGATTCCAGCTACTTGACTTCTTTATCACTAGAAGAGGAATACGCGAAACGAGCGCCAATGTGTTCACTTGACTTTTACACGGTTTCTGTAGAGTCAGAGAATATCATGTGTGCACTACCTCAATCAACACTAAAACTATTTTCTTGATTTGTTCATGCCTTTTGGAAAGTTGATTTGCGAACAGAACACACATGGAAAGGAAGGAGAATACTGAATTGTGTGAGAGTTCTAGAGAAACGCAGCTGTCGTCATGGAAGTAGTAGTGACTTAGTGATTTCCATTTGTATGCCAAACACTGTATTAGTCAAGTTAACGGCTACAGGTTACGCAATGAAATAGAGACGGTGGAGGTTTGCTCCCTGTGGTTTATTTCTTACTCTGTAGATTTCTCTGAAGTAGGAAGCGTCTGCACATGTGAAATGGGCAGTGTTGATGGCGTGTTCGATAATTTCACTGCCTGTAGAGCCACTGCTACATTTCTTCACACATGCAGGATACTGGTTCTCTACCTTTTCTGACAGGATTCACGTCGAGCGACCAAGACTAAGAGCAGTGTCCTTCAGTCGACCATTGGCCTGCAGAAGCCTCAAGGACACGATCTCGCCTATGCTCACTTCGCTGTGCATATTTCTCTTCATGTGTCACTGTGTGACCCGAAACACCAGTTGCTCGACGCGTATAATTTATACCTTCAACTTAACTCGAAATTCATCTCTTTCATTTACAGCTGAATGGACTGAACTGAACAAGAGCGTTGTTGAATGTAAGCGGTTCACAATTTGGTTCACAAATTGTTATCGGGTACTCTTCTTGAGTTTCTAGGGCTGCATATCTTACTTCGGATGATTCGCTTGTGTGTGTGATTGTATTTCTTTCAGTGTAGAATACTGCACAGAACACTGCATGAAAATATTCAGTACCAGATGTCTGTCTTCTCCACATTTGAGGCCCACTCAGTCCGCTGAGACAACAGCAACAACTACACCGACCGCACTAAGGATTGAACACGCCTCGTCAACCACTCTCGCACTTCCACCGAAATCCTATGACCTCTTCAATTCCAACATTACTCCGCACGGATCTTGAGCTGTCAGCAATTGTTGCTATAACTGAGCATGCAGGTCTTGATGTAATAGTATTTACAATTTATAATTATTGATAATTTGATAAACAATATGTGAAGACATTGCCATCACATGTGACATACGATTTCTTCACAAACCGCGAGAAAATATCCACTGAAATCCACGTTCTCCAGATATCTCTTTCGTATCAGTCAAATTATGAACGCCTCTACATAAATTAATGTGCGATTTGTCTAATTCATTTCCACAGATATTCGAAGGAATGAGGCTTATGCTGCAAAACGTAAGTGAGACACGACAGGCACTCGCTCGAGCACTGAGAATGTTTTCATTACATGATCTAAGCAAGGGATATTTAACACACACACACAAACACACACACATAATGATGAGTAATGCTTACCATCTCAGTATTCAAGGTTGAGAATTATTTAGTGCAGTTACACGCAAGGCGAAAATAGAGAGTGTATTCGGTGGGATGCAGTTGAGCGCCAAGACATGTATTGCTTTGACTGGACACTAACTAGTGTTATGCCTGTTATCCTCGGCGTTTACTGCAGACTGAATTCCATCAGTCACCTTTGCAATGTGGACGCCTTCAAGCTGGTGGATCTACATCACGATGGACTCACCGGCTTGTCGGTTGGCACTGGTCAGCAGTACAATCCCACAGAAAGTCAGTCACGCGTTCGAATAGCTAGCTAGCTAGCTCAGTGTGAACGTCTCCGACTGCAGACGATATGAGGTCATTGAGGTTTGCAGATACGCCCTGCTGATTTGAGAGTGCTAACAGGCGCGATACCTAGGTGATTCAGAGCGTCCCTTACCTAATTCTAGCCAGCCATTTATCAAATCTGACATGTTAAAGCAGATAGTCAATTCTGATTTCAATTTGGATGAAGAAACAATATAGATAGTCAAATGTCCTTTGAGATGAATAACTCACTGACACACACACACACAGTTTAGCCACTCGAATATGTTTAGTAGAGATGAGAAGCAGTCGACACTGAGAAAGATTCAATTTCTGTTCACGCGATCACGGTCTATGCAGTTTCCTATGGTGTTGTCATTCAGATAGGCGAAGACGTGTCCATGAGCCACTTGAAATGATCGACACTGAGGTTGACGTAATCCTGACAGAATAATACTGAGGCGAAATAGTTGAAAGTAAAGGAGACATCACAATTTTTGATGGTTTTCCAATTTCATACTGACTGTTTCGATCAAATCTGTGGCGAATCACACCGACGAGTACAACCGATGACACCGGTCATAGGTTCGTTCCCACCAACACGGAACATTTCACATTCCACAGGAATCAGACTTGTGGTGTTCAATTATCCACTGACTGATCTGATCGAAATTCACACGTATTCGTCAATATTGATCCTTCAAAATATGATGATATCATTTCATTGGATGCCACATTTATGTGACTGCGTTTACACAAGCCACAAGTACTCATTGATTGGTTTCATTATTTTTTCAGATGATCCGAATGGAAGAGAAAGGATCCGGAAAGCAGGTTTGTGCATTGGAATTTCCTCTCTACACATTTTCTTCATCCTCGTCTCGTCCTGCTCCTACTCCTTGTTCTTCTTCTGCTCCGCCAGTGCTCATCACTCCTCTCTGAATCTTCAACGACTCTGAACACAGAAGGATCCGCCTGTCAGTCAACTCACTGGTAGTTCACAGTCTACACTTCGGATAACATGCTCGGACAGCTAATGGTAACTCAACTGATTTTCACAGAGAATATGTTCACGCCGGTGATTCACTGGCTGTCCACACCTACGCGGAATCTCCATCGGTCAAACGGGCCTTGCTAACGCATGCGATTTAGATCCGAATTACACTGACCTAGAAGTGTGATATCCTGATTTGGTCAGGCTTGTGTGCCTGTGGATCAGGGAAACAGATTTTCTGAAGAGTCACTCGAAATGTAGAGGTCTCTTTGAATCCTCCACATCAAGGGAGTGATTGAATCCAACAGATAAGGAGAGCTTAGCGTTGACATAAATTCCGCGCTGGATGGGTTGTTAGGAATGAGTGAGTTGATTGTCTCGTCAGGCAGGATACTCAGCGATAACTTCTCAGATGAGCCCTCCAGCTCACAGTGAACACATCAACTGCAGTTTCATTGACCCGAGGTGAGAATCACAGCAACATTCTCAATTGTTTCCCAGATAACTTCCATGTTATGTTTTGTCACAAACAGTTGTAATAATAATAGTGAGTTTCACTCAGGATACACATAGAAACAAAGTAGATAATTCATAATTGTCTAAGTGAATACAATAATTATAATTGCTTAAGTTTATTTTGACTAAACAGGTAAAGGTTTGTAATAAAAGTCAAGACAATTAAGTGCTAGGGTAGTAACAAAGCTGATGAGTTGTCACAAACCGTTGTTAAAATAAGTTATGTAATAATAATATGAATAGTTTGATGAGTGAGTTTTACTCAGGATGCACATAGAAACAAAGTAGATAATACGAAACTATGTAAGAGATCTAAGTGAATACATGAATTATAAGCAATTAAGGAACAGGCAAAGAAACAAAACTAAGTCATCAAAATAAAATAAAAACTCAAAACAAATCAAAACATTGTTACCATGATAGTAGAAGTGGTTGAGTAATCTTCTTTTGTATGCACAGCTCCGGTTTTTCCATGTGAATGGCCAGAGCTTCAGCGATACAAAGGAGACGAAACCGTATTGCCTTTGATATGTTATTCTTGACTCTATAGATTACTTTGAAGGAGGCGTTTGTTGAAATGCAATGATCAGTGTTGACCAGGTGTTCAATTATAGCACTCCTTATTGCACCAGTATTGCCTTTTCGCAACCATGCTGGATAGTGTTCTTGAATCCTCTTGGACAGGATGCGCGTCGAACGACCGATGTACCTGGCTGGCTCCACAGCAGCAGGTGAATTGATATATGCACGTAGAAGTGGCCAGATGCGGGATCTTGTTCTTGAGGCTTCTGCAGATCAGTGGGCGACTGGAGAAAACTATTCTTATCGTTGCTGCAAAGAATGTTCTTCTCAGAGATGATGTGATCCTTCTCTTGAGAATATCGCTTGCTAAATCTCCCTTGAAATCCAAGTTCATGTAGATTTTCTTTTTAGGCGCAGTTAAAGTTTCGCTTTTCCGAATTATCGGTTTCATATTTTTGTCGATAAATCTTATTGGGTATCCATTTTGGATGAATATTTCTCTCAGAATATCTAATTCTGTTTCCATAACGTCGGGACTACAGATGCGTCGGATGCGGGTAGCAAGTGATTTAATTAAATTTCGCTTTTGTTGAATGGGCACCCAGCTATAGAAGCTTGTTAGTTGACCATTCCACGTGGGTTTTCTACGGATTGATCTTCTTAGGCTCCCATCAGCTCTTCTTGTCAGCTGCACATAAAGAAACGGAATTTTTGACTCGTTTTCCATTTCAAGAGTGAATTTTATTGCTGGATGGCAATTGTTAAATGTCTTCAGCAGCAGATTGGGGTCGTTGCTGTTGTCACGAATAATGAAAATATCATCCACGTATCTTTTATACAGTCGCAAATTGTTGATGCTTGGCTTTAGCGGACCTCTCTCGAGGGTCGCCAAGAAGCAATCTGATAGTAGTAGACCCAACGGAGATCCCATTGCAATACCATCTTTTTGTCTGTAGATGGTGTCGTTGAGTGTGAACTGGACGTTCAGAGTTCATCTCAATAATAATTCTTTCAAGTATGTTGTCGGTATTCCAAAATCGAGGTGGTTTTCATCTATATATCTGCATATGAAGCAGACCGTTTCTGTGAGTGGGACATTGGTGAAAAGTGACTCGATGACGAGGGACAGCATAATTTTGTCAGATAAATTCATGTCTTGTATGCAGTCGACGAACTGAAAGGTGTCACGGAGTGAGTGCGTACATAATTACTTCCTTACAGGTTCCAGAATATCTGCTAGTCATTTTGCAATAGAGTGGTAAGGGGAACCTGACATATCCAGAATTGGACGAAGTGGGAAACCAACCTTGTGTACCTTTGGTAGACCATAAAGTCTTGGTATTATTGAACCTGTTGGCCGGATCTGGTCGTAGATATCCCCGCTGATTAGTTGACTGGCCTTCATTCTCTTCAGGACGTCTGTGAGCTGCTTCTCAATCTGTTCCGTCTTGTTTCTTTCATTGGAAGGTTGGGAAAATTTATCTTCGTTCGACAGTATATCGTTCATTTTCTCGATGTAATCTTTTCGATTCAGAAGCGCTACACCAGCACCCTTGTCGGGCCAAGTTATAAGCAGATCTTTGTTATCTCTCAACTGTTTTAATTCCTCTCGGTGCCGCTTCGTTAGGTGGTTGCGGACTTTTGATTTTGTATTCAAGTATTGGTGGCAACAGTCCATGATTGTTGACTTGAATCTCGGTAATTCGTCTTCAGAAGTTGGGCTGAGATCGTTCGTTTGGCTGATTAGATTTTCAAACTGGACTTGAGTATGGAGTTTGTCGGTGTTGAAATTGATATCGCAGAATTTAGGGCCCAGAGATAGGACTTCCAGTTGCACGTCAGTTAAACGTACTGAGGAATAATTGAACACAAACTTCGTGGGTTCGTCAGGAAACTTGCCTTGAGGTTCCATCTGCTTAAGGCTGTTGTTGAGCTGAGTTACGACAGACTGCGACCGTTTATTTGCGACCAAGTTGATATATTCGATGAATCTTTGACATTCGTCCGAAGTCAATTCGTATAAGGCAGAGGACCTCTGATTGATATTTCGCTGCAGTTCGGCAATACGTGATCTGATAGAATCAGCACAATTCATTGCATGGCGTTGAAGGGACTTCGTATTTGGATATATATGATTGCGTCGCAGTGCTTTCCAGAACCACTTTGCATAATGATGATTAGAGACGCAATCCTCGAAAAAACCAACTTTCGCCTTCTTCACAGCAAGCTTCACAGAGTACCGCAGAAACCCATTGAGTTCCTTGACTGTCGAGGGGTCCTTGCTACAATTCAATTCACGGATAATCCCCATCCAGGCATTAATGTTATGTATCAAGTATTCATTTGAAGGGAGACTTGATCGGCGACGGGATCGATTATGAGCCGAGAAGCATGGAAAACAAGCATGAAGCACTGCACATCTCCTTCGTCAACCTAGTTTTCATTTCATCAGCAGTACACACACAGATGGGAGTGTGAGGAACTGGGAAAGTTTGATCACGAGTAGAGTTCATAGGCAGTTTACAGATTTCGACTGGCCGAACTGCACACGAATCTCAGCTTCTGCCCATTTGTTATGCACATTTAGCGGAAGAAATAGCCAGTGTCAAAGACGAAAAACTGTCCTCTTGCTTGATGGGGTGCACATCGCTGGTCACACTGGCGCTTGCACTAGATACGTGATGTGAATTAGCAGGAGTTGGGTTTCATTGAACATTCGGTCAGGTGTCGGTGGTTGAACGGTCTGTCAGTTTGCTTTTAAGCCGACATATCCTGACTTCACACCACTGTGGTGGATGTGTTCCACTGAAAAGTACAAAACTTGGCTGACGATACAGCTGTCCGTACTCTCCGTATATTTTCCAGTGATTCTCTAAGCGATTTCAGCTCGTCTTCACTCCGGTAACTTTCGTGTTACACTGGGAAAAAATTATTTACCAAAGATTTCCATGATCAACTCCTCAATTTGTTTCCTTTCTTCAACTGATTCAGAATCCTTGAGAAAATTTATGAACAGTAAGCATCAGCGTTTCCATACATGAGTTATATTATTTAACATCTTTGATTATGAATTTGTGGCCTGTAGAAAAACGGATTTCTACCTACAATTTTATGTGCAATGCATATCTTGACATCATTGGCCGTCTGAGCGAGTTTTCGATTCTCTGTTCAACACGTCGTCTCAACCTAACTTCAGAACAGATACACAATCTGCACCTTTCCATGGAACATCGGCCACGCGAATCACTGAGAGTTATACTAAGCTTGAGTCCTGTTACATATAAACAAATGCTTCAACACCAAACGTTTGCTTGACCGGTTGTAGTTAAGGAAAGAAATGTGACACTCTGAGACAAACATCAGCAGATTTCACTTCACACTTCCCGTTGTATCGAGTGACGTCGAGATGAAGTGCTTACCTCAAGAAACGTGGAGTGATTCAATGATTTTTCATTATCAAGGACAAATTACATATGTAATGCAGAAATCCTATACCGAGACAATTGAATGAATGAATGGACAGAGGAATAATGTGCCTGAATGGAAATCGAAAACAGATATGATACATCAATCAGGCTCATACCAAAGCTTAAGTGTAACTTAAAAAGATAGGGAAATGTCTCGTCTGTGCTTGCTAGGAACTACTGTAACGCTGCAGCATGCACCAAACAATTATCATCCTCATTCATCAGGTAGCTATATATCAAGTTATCCACAACGGAAAACTCAGTGAGTCGTCTGAAGTGAATACAGCTGTAGGATAGGACTGTCTGCCTACCACCGCCGATGACTTTGAGAGTTTCTTCGGACTTGTCTCGACATCGGATATCATGTTGGGTGTAAGAAAACAGTGGTGTGCTGGTCAACCGACAATTATACGTGGATTTCGTGGATGGTGTGTGTCTAATGAAGCACAAACTCGAAGACCTACAGGCGAAAGACAACGAGCCGACAGAAGAGGAATGCATCGAAGACAGGACTTCACCTGAACAACAAGCACCAGCCACTATAAACGGATGAAATTTGGCAGAGTCTACCTTATTTGCCTGTGTAGATGGAATCGCTTCAACTGCAGACCGACAGAAAATTTAAGATATGAAACCTGAATTAGAATGGCGAGAAAACACTCCATTACTCTGAAATCCATTCGAAAATCTCCAGTACTCATTCAAAAGATTCGGGTATTCAACACAAGTATACAGTCGGTCAGTTCTTCTATACGCGTCAAAGATTTGGCGCCTGAGTCACACAGAGCATTATCAAGGGACAAATTCAAACCCTTATTAATAGCTAACCACTTGGACGCTTCCATTCCGAAGATCATCTGGTCAGGCTGTCAGAATTAGCAACAAGAATTCATGGGAAGAAACCACCAGATAAGATTCAATCACTCAAACAATATTTCGGAAGGAATGCAGATGAATTGAACTGACGCTGTGGACACCATCGAATGACATCGCGTGGTAGGCCATCACTCAAATGGAACTCGAATGGGGAACGATGAATGGAGAGTGATCAAGACAGTGACGTAGAGGAGACCTTTAGCTTCCCACTCGTCTACAACTGAGCTCAGTTCAGGATTCGAGCCGAAATTCCAAATTGTCTTATGTCATGATGAGGGAATACAAAGAAGTCATTTACACATACATGAGAAATGTGAAATACAAGATTATTTGATCAACAGGGTGACTGGATTGTCAATCAATCTTGGACTTCAAGGTAACACAACCCAATCCAGACAGTGGATATTGTCGATTTTTCACTTGACTTGACCTTCTAAGACACAGTAGAATGACTATCTTGGGTACTTTCAGGGCACTCGAGAATCGAGTCTTCTGAGTCTTCCCCAATAAAGGAGACAATTAAATTCTTTGACTGCTTTATCTCTCTATCAGATTATGGAAACAATCTGTCGGAACTCGGAGGTGAGCATAAATCATATTTTCTTCTATGATAACTGTATTTGCCCGTGTGAATCAGTAGGTCCACATCGATACTAAGTCATTTCCTCATATTTAGGCAACGAATTTGTGAAATTAGTGAATTAATGGTCACTTTCATCTTCCTTCTTCACCGATTGTCAAAACCATTCTGTGATATCCTATGATCTCGTGAAATTCCATAGGATGAATGGAGGTGTATGCCTTCACATAGTCGAAAATCACACTCATGTTTCGGACCGTATAATGCAGCTGGTCAGTGGTTGGGAACTAATACAAATATACGTTGGATCGATGAAAAGTCCTCGGCGTAACTCCACTTCGTGGATGACGTATGTGTGATGCCACATGGACTCGAGGGTTTGCGTGTGTAATCAAACAGGTTATGAGAAGAAGCGGGACTTCAAGCGAAGCTGAAGATAGTGAAGGAAACCAAACAACAACGCCAACCACTCTTCATGGCAGATATACGAAAGAATCGCCTTCCTTTACTTATTTAGGTAGCGTTGCTTCCAGTGTAGATAGCACGAATGTGTATGTCGAAAATCGCATCAGAAAAACGACACAAGTTTTCATCATTCTGAAACCCGTATTGAAATCCACTGCATTCACAGTAGGAAAAACAATTCAGATTTCCAACAATGATGTCAAATCGGTGCGTCTTCGTGGTCGAGAGACTAAGCATGCATGTCAAAAGAAGTACACGCAACCGATTTCGGAAATCTTTTGACAGCCTCCTCGACTGTAAGCTGATGGTAAGCGATGATGTCAGCGATGATACGCAACATGGAAATCTGCTTGAACAATTTGGTTGGAGAAATGTGTACATTGTGGTGACATATCACATTGAACAGGCAGTTCTACTCACCAGACACGAGCATTTTCGCAGGAAACCGGCAGAGAGAGCAGTGATCACCTAGGCGATTGATGATTCTACAACGAGCGATCTGCTCATATACAGTGACAAACGAAGTCGTTGAATTCAGTCTACATGCTGACGCTTGAAATGCAAAAGTCAATAATGACGAAGTGAATTGTGACACTTGCTTTCGTGTGAAAGTGAGTGAAACTGCTGCTGAACACACAATAGATGAATGTGAGATCACCATCATCATCATCGTTATAATGACAGTCGTCTTCCAGACGAGAGAATTGCATGCTTTACAGAGTACACAGTGTGTTTGTTCGCACTGTGTTATCCCCTGATTCGTCGCTCCCTCGAATGAGGTATTGACAAATCCCATATGATAATCATCCTTCGCCTTCCTCGAAAAGCGCTCACCAGCACTTTACCGCCCAATTTGAAATGTGCGTGAGCACACTTCCATACTCAGAGAAATAAACAATTTAATAGTCAAAGTAATTTGAATCACACAGAGTATGTTATACCATTTGTAAAAATTATATTTGTAAAATCTCAACGAGATTGAAATGAGTAATTCAAACGTTTCATTTGACACTCTGGTCCGAACTTCCGCAGGGAAATTAATCGAAATTAACATAACTTTTCAAAACAGTTTGTCCAATCATATGAGTTATGAAACACGTATCAACATGTATAATAAAATCATTGCATTGGTTGTGATCAGAATTTGACCTCACACATACAAATATTGGTCTACGTTTGTTGAGCACTTTAAACAGAGTGTACCCTTCATGAGGGTTTTAGTGATCACGTTCGACTAAAAGTTCACGGTCCTAGATAACTGAATATGAAAACGTTTGTGTACATACGGTATACAATGGGGTGGGTACGTGTGTGTGTGTGTGTGGAAATCAGTTCTAAAACATTTGTTAACGTCTCCATAAGAAGATATAGACAATCGGGAATTAAGACCAATCACTTTTAATTCGTGATACATATCCATTTTTTATTTAGTAATCAGGATTTGCTATGCATCAGCTAACATCACACATTCATGTCTGTTCTCAATCGACACCCAATTATTTAAGAACTGTTTTGTCAAATCTTGACGACAGTTCATATCAACTCTGCTACACCATGTTGGATGCAAATTGAGGAATGAAATTTATTCAAGCGGGCCGCCGAGGAGAGCAGGATAGATATGTCAAATGCATAAGCATTTTCGAATCGCATCGCTGGAAGTTTGGCATACTCGTCAGAAAAGACAAAGCATGAAGCCACTTCGCATTTGCATGCACTCAAAGAATCGCGTGCGATCATTTGATCGCGTCGGAGAATGCTCGTAATGTGATGTGTTTGAATGAATCGGAGGGACACCGCTTTGCATGCTGCTCAGTCAGTAGTTATTTCGGTCACAAAGTCACTACCTGAATTGTGACGAACGAAAATACAACTGATTTCAGATTGTCTTTCCATTTGACCAAGAAACGCGTCTTTCCAGTGTGATTGACTGACGACTCAAATACACAGAGGTTATTGACTGCATGCATTCAGTTTATTTGAAACCCATTGATGATTTCATGAAACCTACTGTGTGACTACACACAAATACTCACATGTCTTTCTCTTACTACTGTTGAAACTTTCCTACTTCTTTGCAGACAAGAAGATGCAAATAAGTGATGACGTCATAAGTAAGCTTATCCACTATTGTAAATATTGTGCACGTAGGTGATGGGGAGGAGGAGTAGCCTAGGAAACTGATATAACCGTTTTGTAACCAGTTTTGTCTAACGAAGAACATGTACACGAAATTCTTATTGAAGAATTAGTCAAGGGTGTAAACGAAATTCTAATCACAGGCGAATCAGCAGACGTAGTGAAGTCGTATACCATCTGGTGTTCATGTGCCAGAGGCATCAGTGTTCCTCGTGATGATTTCACAATGCCACATTCAGAATACTTGGACAGCGACGAAACTTGAAATCGACGATGGAATGACAAACAATGTGTCAGTACACTTTCAATGAAATGGGGACAGCAAATACTTCGACGTTGATCGGCAAAATGAGATAGGTGTTCACGAAGAACAGAATGAAGCAATGACAATTGGGTCACTCATCTCACTGACAATACCTGATGTATTCATGGGGTTTAGGGAGGAAATTGAACCTGAACCACACAAATCATCGATAAAATCTCGATGGAGATGTGTGGATGACACGTGAGTAATATTGCGAAAGAATGATACTGAGAAATTCGTCTCACGTATAAAGAAAGACACATAGTGACAATAAAGAGGATGACAAAAGACGGTGACAACACCATACGAAAATATAATATCAGAGGTGAAATTCGAAGAAACCTCAGAAATATCGGGATTCATGCCACGGATCGAAATAAACCAGAAATAAATTAAACCAAATAAAGGATCCAGATAAGATGATGGATTAAAGTAGTAATGCAATCTACACAATAATATTGTGTGCTGACTGTCGAAATAGGTATGCAGGTCAAACGTCAACATCGTCACTGACAATAAGAGTGAACGAATATAAACGCGTAAATAAGGGTTATCCCACAAAGATACAACGAACAATAATTTGGAACGAATTTCGTCTTTAGATGCACAGGCAGTGGACGAAATCCACAACATTGGTTGGGAGGACAGGAGCATTCTTCAACTTACATAAATAAATGGAAATAGAGACTACTAACGCCGGAATCCATATTGAGTGAAGCCACGCTGGACACGTGTTACAAGGATGACTCGGAAGCACGACTGTCAGAAATCTGGAATGTAATTCACCATACACAAAAATGAGTGAACCTAAACTGAACTAAACATACACATATGACTACAAGTCAGAAATGTGTGAATTGAAGCAGAGCAATGCCAACAATCACTCGCTGTAATTGCCAGCTGTGATTGCGCTCGAGGTAATAAAATATCACGCAAACCACTCATTAGTATGTGCTAACTATCGAAATATAACTACAATTCATTTGATGTATACCACAATGTACAGATGGTTCGCTGATATGAAGTAGTATCAGTGCACCAGTTGACACCATGTGCGGCTAACTGACACGCACTGAAATCAAGAGGGCGCTGACGATTGTCTAACAGTTGTTCGCTTAACATCTTCTGACGGATATTGTGGGGAATTCGTTTCAATGTATTTCACACTGTACGCTCTGAGTAACTAATCACATCAATTCTTTTGACAGAATACCTAACACTTCTGAAAAATTCATCAGCAGGTAAGCACATCTGAATTGGATGATTCCAGCTACTTGACTTCTTTATCACTAGAAGAGGAATACGCGAAACGAGCGCCAATGTGTTCACTTGACTTTTACACGGTTTCTGTAGAGTCAGAGACTATCATGTGTGCACTACCTCAATCAACACTAAAACTATTTTCTTGATTTGTTCATGCCTTTTGGAAAGTTGATTTGCGAACAGAACACACATGGAAAGGAAGGAGAATACTGAATTGTGTGAGAGTTCTAGAGAAACGCAGCTGTCGTCATGGAAGTAGTAGTGACTTAGTGATTTCCATTTGTATGCCAAACACTGTATTAGTCAAGTTAACGGCTACAGGTTACGCAATGAAATAGAGACGGTGGAGTTTTGCTCCCTGTGGTTTATTTCTTACTCTGTAGATTTCTCTGAAGTAGGAAGCGTCTGCACATGTGAAATGGGCAGTGTTGATGGCGTGTTCGATAATTTCACTGCCTGTAGAGCCACTGCTACATTTCTTCACACATGCAGGATACTGGTTCTCTACCTTTTCTGACAGGATTCACGTCGAGCGACCAAGACTAAGAGCAGTGTCCTTCAGTCGACCATTGGCCTGCAGAAGCCTCAAGGACACGATCTCGCCTATGCTCACTTCTCTGTGCATATTTCTCTTCATGTGTCACTGTGTGACCCGAAACACCAGTTGCTCGACGCGTATAATTTATACCTTCAACTTAACTCGAAATTCATCTCTTTCATTTACAGCTGAATGGACTGAACTGAACAAGAGCCTTGTTGAATGTAAGCGGTTCACAATTTGGTTCACAAATTGTTATCGGGTACTCTTCTTGAGTTTCTAGGGCTGCATATCTTACTTCGGATGATTCGCTTGTGTGTGTGATTGTATTTCTTTCAGTGTAGAATACTGCACAGAACACTGCATGAAAATATTCAGTACCAGATGTCTGTCTTCTCCACATTTGAGGCCCACTCAGTCCGCTGAGACAACAGCAACAACTACACCGACCGCACTAAGGATTGAACACGCCTCGTCAACCACTCTCGCACTTCCACCGAAATCCTATGACCTCTTCAATTCCAACATTACTCCGCACGGATCTTGAGCTGTCAGCAATTGTTGCTATAACTGAGCATGCAGGTCTTGATGTAATAGTATTTACAATTTATAATTATTGATAATTTGATAAACAATATGTGAAGACATTGCCATCACATGTGACATACGATTTCTTCACAAACCGCGAGAAAATATCCACTGAAATCCACGTTCTCCAGATATCTCTTTCGTATCAGTCAAATTATGAACGCCTCTACATAAATTAATGTGCGATTTGTCTAATTCATTTCCACAGATATTCGAAGGAATGAGGCTTATGCTGCAAAACGTAAGTGAGACACGACAGGCACTCGCTCGAGCACTGAGAATGTTTTCATTACATGATCTAAGCAAGGGATATTTAACACACACACAAACACACACACACATAATGATGAGTAATGCTTACCATCTCAGTATTCAAGGTTGAGAATTATTTAGTGCAGTTACACGCAAGGCGAAAATAGAGAGTGTATTCGGTGGGATGCAGTTGAGCGCCAAGACATGTATTGCTTTGACTGGACACTAACTAGTGTTATGCCTGTTATCCTCGGCGTTTCCTGCAGACTGAATTCCATCAGTCACCTTTGCAATGTGGACGCCTTCAAGCTGGTGGATCTACATCACGATGGACTCACCGGCTTGTCGGTTGGCACTGGTCAGCAGTACAATCCCACAGAAAGTCAGTCACGCGTTCGAATAGCTAGCTAGCTAGCTAGCTCAGTGTGAACGTCTCCGACTGCAGACGATATGAGGTCATTGAGGTTTGCAGATACGCCCTGCTGATTTGAGAGTGCTAACAGGCGCGATACCTAGGTGATTCAGAGCGTCCCTTACCTAATTCTAGCCAGCCATTTATCAAATCTGACATGTTAAAGCAGATAGTCAATTCTGATTTCAATTTGGATGAAGAAACAATATAGATAGTCAAATGTCCTTTGAGATGAATAACTCACTGACACACACACACACAGTTTAGCCACTCGAATATGTTTAGTAGAGATGAGAAGCAGTCGACACTGAGAAAGATTCAATTTCTGTTCACGCGATCACGGTCTATGCAGTTTCCTATGGTGTTGTCATTCAGATAGGCGAAGACGTGTCCATGAGCCACTTGAAATGATCGACACTGAGGTTGACGTAATCCTGACAGAATAATACTGAGGCGAAATAGTTGAAAGTAAAGGAGACATCACAATTTTTGATGGTTTTCCAATTTCATACTGACTGTTTCGATCAAATCTGTGGCGAATCACACCGACGAGTACAACCGATGACACCGGTCATAGGTTCGTTCCCACCAACACGGAACATTTCACATTCCACAGGAATCAGACTTGTGGTGTTCAATTATCCACTGACTGATCTGATCGAAATTCACACGTATTCGTCAATATTGATCCTTCAAAATATGATGATATCATTTCATTGGATGCCACATTTATGTGACTGCGTTTACACAAATTACAAGTACTCATTGATTGGTTTCATTATTTTTTCAGATGATCCGAATGGAAGAGAAAGGATCCGGAAAGCAGGTTTGTGCATTGGAATTTCCTCTCTACACATTTTCTTCATCCTCGTCTCGTCCTGCTCCTACTCCTTGTTCTTCTTCTGCTCCGCCAGTGCTCATCACTCCTCTCTGAATCTTCAACGACTCTGAACACAGAAGGATCCGCCTGTCAGTCAACTCACTGGTAGTTCACAGTCTACACTTCGGATAACATGCTCGGACAGCTAATGGTAACTCAACTGATTTTCACAGAGAATATGTTCACGCCGGTGATTCACTGGCTGTCCACACCTACGCGGAATCTCCATCGGTCAAACGGGCCTTGCTAACGCATGCGATTTAGATCCGAATTACACTGACCTAGAAGTGTGATATCCTGATTTGGTCAGGCTTGTGTGCCTGTGGATCAGGGAAACAGATTTTCTGAAGAGTCACTCGAAATGTAGAGGTCTCTTTGAATCCTCCACATCAAGGGAGTGATTGAATCCAACAGATAAGGAGAGCTTAGCGTTGACATAAATTCCGCGCTGGATGGGTTGTTAGGAATGAGTGAGTTGATTGTCTCGTCAGGCAGGATACTCAGCGATAACTTCTCAGATGAGCCCTCCAGCTCACAGTGAACACATCAACTGCAGTTTCATTGACCCGAGGGAGAATCACAGCAACATTCTCAATTGTTTCCCAGATAACTTCCATGTTATGTATCAAGTATTCATTTGAAGGGAGACTTGATCGGCGACGGGATCGATTATGAGCCGAGAAGCATGGAAAACAAGCATGAAGCACTGCACATCTCCTTCGTCAACCTAGTTTTCATTTCATCAGCAGTACACACACAGATGGGAGTGTGAGGAACTGGGAAAGTTTGATCACGAGTAGAGTTCATAGGCAGTTTACAGATTTCGACTGGCCCAACTGCACACGAATCTCAGCTTCTGCCCATTTGTTATGCACATTTAGCGGAAGAACTAGCCAGTGTCAAAGACGAAAAACTGTCCTCTTGCTTGATGGGGTGCACATCGCTGGTCACACTGGCGCTTGCACTAGATACGTGATGTGAATTAGCAGGAGTTGGGTTTCATTGAACATTGGGTCAGGTGTCGGTGGTTGAACGGTCTGTCAGCTGGCTTCTAAGCCGACATATCCTGACTTCACACCACCGTGGTGGGTGTGTTCCACTGAAAAGTACAAAACTTGGCTGACGATACAGCTGTCCGTACTCTCCGTATATTTTCCAGTGATTCTCTAAGCGATTTCAGCTCGTCTTCACTCCGGTAACTTTCGTGTTACACTGGGAAAAAATTATTTACCAAAGATTTCCATGGATAACTCCTCAATTTGTTTCCTTTCTTCAACTGATTCAGAATCCTTGAGAAAATTTATGAACAGTAAGCATCAGCGTTTCCATACATGAGTTATATTATTTAACATCTTTGATTATGAATTTGTGGCCTGTAGAAAAACGGATTTCTACCTACAATTTTATGTGCAATGCATATCTTGACATCATTGGCCATCTGAGCGAGTTTTCGATTCTCTGTTCAACACGTCGTCTCAACCTAACTTCAGAACAGATACACAATCCGCACCTTTCCATGGAACATCGGCCACGCGAATCACTGAGAGTTATACTAAGCTTGAGTCCTGTTACATATAAACAAATGCTTCAACGCCAAACGTTTGCTTGACCGGTTGTAGTTAAGGAAAGAAATGTGACACTCTGAGACAAACATCAGCAGATTTCACTTCACACTTCCCGTTGTATCGAGTGACGTCGAGATGAAGTGCTTACTTTAAGAAACGTGGAGTGATTCAATGATTTTTCATTATCAAGGACAAATTACATATGTAATGCAGAAATCCTATACCGAGACAATTGAATGAATGAATGGACAGAGGAATAATGTGCCTGAATGGAAATCGAAAACAGATATGAAACATCAATCAGGCTCATACCAAAGCTTAAGTGTAACATAAAAAGATAGGGAAATGTCTCGTCTGTGCTTGCTAGGAACTACTGTAACGCTGCAGCATGCACCAAACAATTATCATCCTCATTCATCAGGTAGCTATATGATAGCAGTATATCAAGTGATCCACATCCGAAATCTCAGTAAGGTGTCTGAAGCGAAGACAGCTGTAGGACATGATTGCTAGCCTTCCACCACCAATCATGTTGAGAGTTGAATCGGGCTCGATTAGATATCCGATTCACGATAGGATTTGGAGGTATCAATATGCTGGACCACCGACAATTATACGTGGATGACGTGTGTCTAATGAAGCACAAACTCGAAGACCTACAGGCGAAAGCCAACGAGCCGACAGAAGAGGAATGCATCGAAGACAGGACTTCACCTGAACAACAAGCACCAGCCACTAAAAACGGATGAAATTTGGCAAAGTCTGCCTTATTTGCCTGTGTAGATGGAATCGCTTCAACTGCAGACCGACAGAAAATTTAAGATATGAAACCTGAATTAGAATGGCGAGAAAACACTCCATTACTCTGAAATCCATTCGAAAATCTCCAGTACTCATTCAAAAGATTCGGGTATTCAACACAAGTATACAGTCGGTCAGTTCTTCTATACGCGTCAAAGATTTGGCGCCTGAGTCACACAGAGCATTATCAAGGGACAAATTCAAACCCTTATTAAGAGCTAACCACTTGGACGCTTCCATTCCGAAGATCATATGGTCAGGCTGTCAGAATTAGCAACAAAAATTTATTGGAAGAAACCAACAGATAAGATTCTTTCACTCAAACAATATTTCGGAAGGAATGCAGATGAATTGAACTGACGCTGTGGACACCATCGAATGACATCGCGTGGTAGGCCATCACTCGAATGGAACTCGAATGGGAAACGATGAATGGAGAGTGATCAAGACAGTGACATGGAGGAAGCCGTGCGTGGATGCGATCAGAGACTGTGAAAAACCATGAGGTCAGATCAACGGGACCACAGGGAAGCTCTTTGTTTTACTAGGAACCCAGGTGAGGAACTGTAAACGCAGTATTAATTAAGCTTGTCAGGATATTGCTGTGTGTATTCAAGAAATCGACGGCACTAGGTCCGGAGGGAAAAACAAACCTGAGGTTTCTTTTCGTCTTCTCCATCTGAGGCAGGTATGATCCTACTGGTAAGTGTGTAGAAACTGATCGATTTCAGACACTTCTCACTATATTCAAACAGTTGAATTGAAGCATGTAATACTAAGACACAGCATATTATAACCAACTTCATGCTGCATGATAACCGATGGACTTAATGGAAGGTAAAGCTCTGAAAGCGATATCAAATACTAAAGCGAATTGGGAAAAGCCTAGGAAAAATTCCTTGACAGATTCCTCATTATCAAGTGTATTTGACTGGCTACGGTTTTGAATGCCACCTGACATCGATTGGAGAAGGAAGCACTGGAAACCACTAGAGTGCTGGAAACCTGTTTTATCCTGACTCGGTCATTTGCTGTCCCACGACGTTGGCGAGTGGTTGAATGGTGAGCGAGCTTGCCTCATCATCGCGAGGTCCTTGTTCCGAAATCTGCTGTGTGGGTATCACTGGATGGTGCCAAATTAGAGGGAGGAAGAAGCGGTCCAGTATCCCAAGTTGGCTTTCCACTGGTCTACAACAGAGCTCAGTTCAGGATTCGAGCCGAAATTCCAAATTGTCTTATGTCATGATGAGGGAATACAAAGAAGTCATTTACACATACATGAGAAATGTGAAATACAAGATTATTTGATCAACAGGGTGACTGGATTGTCAATCAATCTTGGACTTCAAGGTAACACAACCCAATCCAGACAGTGGATATTGTCGATTTTTCACTTGACTTGACCTTCTAAGACACAGTAGAATGACTATCTTGGGTACTTTCATGGCACTCGAGAATCGAGTCTTCTGAGTCTTCCCCAATAAAGGAGACAATTAAATTCTTTGAATGCTTTATCTCTCTCTATCAGATTATGGAAACAATCTGTCGGAACTCGAAGGTGAGCATAAATCATATTTTCTTCTATGATAACTGTATTTGCCCGTGTGAATCAGTAGGTCCACATCGATACTAAGTCATTTCCTCATATTTAGGCAACGAATTTGTGAAATTAGTGAATTAATGGTCACTTTCATCTTCCTTCTTCACCGATTGTCAAAACCATTCTGTGATATCCTATGATCTCGTGAAATTCCATAGGATGAATGGAGGTGTATGCCTTCACATAGTCGAAAATCACACTCATGTTTCGGACCGTATAATGCAGCTGGTCAGTGGTTGGGAACTAATACAAATATACGTTGGATCGATGAAAAGTCCTCGGCGTAACTCCACTTCGTGGATGACGTATGTGTGATGCCACATGGACTCGAGGGTTTGCGTGTGTAATCAAACAGGTTATGAGAAGAAGCAGGACTTCAAGCGAAGCTGAAGATAGTGAAGGAAACCAAACAACAACGCCAACCACTCTTCATGGCAGATATACGAAAGAATCGCCTTCCTTTACTTATTTAGGTAGCGTTGCTTCCAAAGTAGATAGCACGAATGTGTATGTCGAAAATCGCATCAGAAAAACGACACAAGTTTTCATTATTCTGAAACCCGTATTGAAATCCACTGCATTCACAGTAGGAAAAACAATTCAGATTTCCAACAATGATGTCAAATCGGCGCGTCTTCGTGGTCGAGAGACTAAGCATGCATGCCACAAGAAGTACATGCAACCGATTTCGGAGATCTTTTGACAGCCTCCTCGACTGTAAGCTGATGGTAAGCGATGATGTCAGCGATGATACGCAACATGGAAATCTGCTTGAACAATTTGGTTGGAGAAATGTGTACATTGTGGTGACATATCACATTGAACAGGCAGTTCTACTCACCAGACACGAGCATTTTCGCAGGAATCCACGAGTGTGATCAATCCTCTCACACATCAATCATCCCGGTAATCAC
Source organism: Trichobilharzia regenti (assembly GCA_944472135.2). Taxonomy (NCBI): domain Eukaryota; kingdom Metazoa; phylum Platyhelminthes; class Trematoda; order Strigeidida; family Schistosomatidae; genus Trichobilharzia; species Trichobilharzia regenti. The sequence goes on along the minus strand of OX235265.1, from coordinate 23,348,651 downwards.
CACAGTCCTGGATGACTTATGCACCGCGAAGTAGAAATACACCAACATCAGTCGCCGAATGGCTCTCGCACAAACTGGTCTCACGTGATTATGACTCAGCCATTAGTGATATGTCTACTCCAATTACAAATACCGTCCTCGAGTATATCTGTGGCACGGCGTGTTATTGTTGATGGTGGTGGTGACCTGCCACCATCTCGAGGTTTCATTCACCTGTCTATTCTCTGGCTCTACTACAGGTGTGAGAAATTATCAGTGATTACCTCGGCGACTGATGATACTACAGCAAACGATCTGTTCACATACAGTGACAAACGAAGTCGTAGAATTCAGTCTACATGCTGACGCTTGAAATGTCACAGTCAGCAATGACGAAGTGAATTGTGACACTTGCTTTCGTGTGAAAGTGAGTAAAACTGCTGCTGAACACACAATAGATGAATGTGAGATCACCATCATCATCATCGTTATAATGACAGTCGTCTTCCAGACGAGAGAATTGCATGCTTTACAGAGTACACAGTGTGTTTGTTCGCACTGTGTTATCCCCTGATTCGTCGCTCCCTCGAATGAGGTATTGACAAATCCCATATGATAATCATCCTTCGCCTTCCTCGAAAAGCGCTCACCAGCACTTTACCGCCCAATTTGAAATGTGCGTGAGCACACTTCCATACTCAGAGAAATAAACAATTTAATAGTCAAAGTAATTTGAATCACACAGAGTATGTTATACCATTTGTAAAAATTATATTTGTAAAATCTCAACGAGATTGAAATGAGTAATTCAAACGTTTCATTTGACACTCTGGTCCGAACTTCCGCAGGGAAATTAATCGAAATTAACATAACTTTTCAAAACATTTTGTCCAATCATATGAGTTATGAAACACGTATCAACATGTATAATAAAATCATTGCATTGGTTGTGATCAGAATTTGACCTCACACATACAAATATTGGTCTACGTTTGTTGAGCACTTTAAACAGAGTGTACCCTTCATGAGGGTTTTAGTGATCACGTTCGACTAAAAGTTCACGGTCCTAGATAACTGAATATGAAAACGTTTGTGTACATACGGTATACAATGGGGTGGGTACGTGTGTGTGTGTGGGAAATCAGTTCTAAAACATTTGTTAACGTCTCCATAAGAAGATATAGACAATCGGGAATTAAGACCAATCACTTTTAATTCGTGATACATATCCATTTTTTATTTAGTAATCAGGATTTGCTATGCATCAGCTAACATCACACATTCATGTCTGTTCTCAATCGACACCCAATTATTTAAGAACTGTTTTGTCAAATCTTGACGACAGTTCATATCAACTCTGCTACACCATGTTGGATGTAAATTGAGGAATGAAATTTATTCAAGCGGGCCGCCGAGGAGAGCAGGATAGATATGTCAAATGCATAAGCATTTTCGAATCGCATCGCTGGAAGTTTGGCATACTCGTCAGAAAAGACAAAGCATGAAGCCACTTCGCATTTGCATGCACTCAAAGAATCGCGTGCGATCATTTGATCGCGTCGGAGAATGCTCGTAATGTGATGTGTTTGAATGAATCGGAGGGACACCGCTTTGCATGCTGCTCAGTCAGTAGTTATTTCGGTCACAAAGTCACTACCTGAATTGTGACGAACGAAAATACAACTGATTTCAGATTGTCTTTCCATTTGACCAAGAAACGCGTCTTTCCAGTGTGATTGACTGACGACTCAAATACACAGAGGTTATTGACTGCATGCATTCAGTTTATTTGAAACCCATTGATGATTTCATGAAACCTACTGTGTGACTACACACAAATACTCACATGTCTTTCTCTTACTACTGTTGAAACTTTCCTACTTCTTTGCAGACAAGAAGATGCAAATAAGTGATGACGTCATAAGTAAGCTTATCCACTATTGTAAATATTGTGCACGTAGGTGATGGGGAGGAGGAGTAGCCTAGGAAACTGATATAACCGTTTTGTAACCAGTTTTGTCTAACGAAGAACATGTACACGAAATTCTTATTGAAGAATTAGTCAAGGGTGTAAACGAAATTCTAATCACAGGCGAATCAGCAGACGTAGTGAAGTCGTATACCATCTGGTGTTCATGTGCCAGAGGCATCATTGTTCCTCGTGATGATTTCACAATGCCACATTCAGAATACTTGGACAGCGACGAAACTTGAAATCGACGATGGAATGACAAACAATGTGTCAGTACACTTTCAATGAAATGGGGACAGCAAATACTTCGACGTTGATCGGCAAAATGAGATAGGTGTTCACGAAGAACAGAATGAAGCAATGACAATTGGGTCACTCATCTCACTGACAATACCTGATGTATTCATGGGGTTTAGGGAGGAAATTGAACCTGAACCACACAAATCATCGATAAAATCTCGATGGAGATGTGTGGATGACACGTGAGTAATATTGCGAAAGAATGATACTGAGAAATTCGTCTCACGTATTTTTAAAGACACATAGTGACAATAAAGAGGATGACAAAAGACGGTGACAACACCATACGAAAATATAATATCAGAGGTGAAATTCGAAGAAACCTCAGAAATATCGGGATTCATGCCACGGATCGAAATAAACCAGAAATAAATTAAACCAAATAAAGGATCCAGATAAGATGATGGATTAAAGTAGTAATGCAATCTACACAATACTATTGTGTGCTGACTGTCGAAATAGGTATGCAGGTCAAACGTCAACATCGTCACTGACAATAAGAGTGAACGAATATAAACGCGTAAATAAGGGTTATCCCACAGAGATACAACGAACAATAATTTGGAACGAATATCGTCTTTAGATGCACAGGCAGTGGTTGGGAGGACAGGAGCATTCTTCAACCTTACATAAACAAATGGAAATAGAGACTACTAACGCCGGAATCCATATTGAGTGAAGCCACGCTGGATACGTGTTACAAGGATGACTCGGAAGCACGACTGTCAGCAATCTGGAATGTAATTCACCATACACAAAAATGAGTGAACCTAAACTGAACGAAACATACACATATGACTACAAGTCAGAAATGTGTGAATTGAAGCAGAGCAATGCCAACAATCACTCGCTGTAATTGCCAGCTGTGATTGCGCTCGAGGTAATAAAATATCACGCAAACCACTCATTAGTATGTGCTAACTATCGAAATATAACTACAATTCATTTGATGTATACCACAATGTACAGATGGTTCGCTGATATGAAGTAGTATCAGTGCACCAGTTGACACCATGTGCGGCTAACTGACACGCACTGAAATCAAGAGGGCGCTGACGATTGTCTAACAGTTGTTCGCTTAACATCTTCTGACGGATATTGTGGGGAATTCGTTTCAATGTATTTCACACTGTACGCTCTGAGTAACTAATCACATCAATTCTTTTGACAGGATACCTAACACTTCTGAAAAATTCATCAGCAGGTAAGCACATCTGAATTGGATGATTCCAGCTACTTGACTTCTTTATCACTAGAAGAGGAATACGCGAAACGAGCGCCAATGTGTTCACTTGACTTTTACACGGTTTCTGTAGAGTCAGAGAATATCATGTGTGCACTACCTCAATCAACACTAAAACTATTTTCTTGATTTGTTCATGCCTTTTGGAAAGTTGATTTGCGAACAGAACACACATGGAAAGGAAGGAGAATACTGAATTGTGTGAGAGTTCTAGAGAAACGCAGCTGTCGTCATGGAAGTAGTAGTGACTTAGTGATTTCCATTTGTATGCCAAACACTGTATTAGTCAAGTTAACGGCTACAGGTTACGCAATGAAATAGAGACGGTGGAGGTTTGCTCCCTGTGGTTTATTTCTTACTCTGTAGATTTCTCTGAAGTAGGAAGCGTCTGCACATGTGAAATGGGCAGTGTTGATGGCGTGTTCGATAATTTCACTGCCTGTAGAGCCACTGCTACATTTCTTCACACATGCAGAATACTGGTTCTCTACCTTTTCTGACAGGATTCACGTCGAGCGACCAAGACTAAGAGCAGTGTCCTTCAGTCGACCATTGGCCTGCAGAAGCCTCAAGGACACGATCTCGCCTATGCTCACTTCGCTGTGCATATTTCTCTTCATGTGTCACTGTGTGACCCGAAACACCAGTTGCTCGACGCGTATAATTTATACCTTCAACTTAACTCGAAATTCATCTCTTTCATTTACAGCTGAATGGACTGAACTGAACAAGAGCGTTGTTGAATGTAAGCGGTTCACAATTTGGTTCACAAATTGTTATCGGGTACTCTTCTTGAGTTTCTAGGGCTGCATATCTTACTTCGGATGATTCGCTTGTGTGTGTGATTGTATTTCTTTCAGTGTAGAATACTGCACAGAACACTGCATGAAAATATTCAGTACCAGATGTCTGTCTTCTCCACATTTGAGGCCCACTCAGTCCGCTGAGACAACAGCAACAACTACACCGACCGCACTAAGGATTGAACACGCCTCGTCAACCACTCTCGCACTTCCACCGAAATCCTATGACCTCTTCAATTCCAACATTACTCCGCACGGATCTTGAGCTGTCAGCAATTGTTGCTATAACTGAGCATGCAGGTCTTGATGTAATAGTATTTACAATTTATAATTATTGATAATTTGATAAACAATATGTGAAGACATTGCCATCACATGTGACATACGATTTCTTCACAAACCGCGAGAAAATATCCACTGAAATCCACGTTCTCCAGATATCTCTTTCGTATCAGTCAAATTATGAACGCCTCTACATAAATTAATGTGCGATTTGTCTAATTCATTTCCACAGATATTCGAAGGAATGAGGCTTATGCTGCAAAACGTAAGTGAGACACGACAGGCACTCGCTCGAGCACTGAGAATGTTTTCATTACATGATCTAAGCAAGGGATATTTAACACACACACACAAACACACACACATAATGATGAGTAATGCTTACCATCTCAGTATTCAAGGTTGAGAATTATTTAGTGCAGTTACACGCAAGGCGAAAATAGAGAGTGTATTCGGTGGGATGCAGTTGAGCGCCAAGACATGTATTGCTTTGACTGGACACTAACTAGTGTTATGCCTGTTATCCTCGGCGTTTACTGCAGACTGAATTCCATCAGTCACCTTTGCAATGTGGACGCCTTCAAGCTGGTGGATCTACATCACGATGGACTCACCGGCTTGTCGGTTGGCACTGGTCAGCAGTACAATCCCACAGAAAGTCAGTCACGCGTTCGAATAGCTAGCTAGCTAGCTCAGTGTGAACGTCTCCGACTGCAGACGATATGAGGTCATTGAGGTTTGCAGATACGCCCTGCTGATTTGAGAGTGCTAACAGGCGCGATACCTAGGTGATTCAGAGCGTCCCTTACCTAATTCTAGCCAGCCATTTATCAAATCTGACATGTTAAAGCAGATAGTCAATTCTGATTTCAATTTGGATGAAGAAACAATATAGATAGTCAAATGTCCTTTGAGATGAATAACTCACTGACACACACACACACACAGTTTAGCCACTCGAATATGTTTAGTAGAGATGAGTAGCAGTCGACACTGAGAAAGATTCAATTTCTGTTCACGCGATCACGGTCTATGCAGTTTCCTATGGTGTTGTCATTCAGATAGGCGAAGACGTGTCCATGAGCCACTTGAAATGATCGACACTGAGGTTGACGTAATCCTGACAGAATAATACTGAGGCGAAATAGTTGAAAGTAAAGGAGACATCACAATTTTTGATGGTTTTCCAATTTCATACTGACTGTTTCGATCAAATCTGTGGCGAATCACACCGACGAGTACAACCGATGACACCGGTCATAGGTTCGTTCCCACCAACACGGAACATTTCACATTCCACAGGAATCAGACTTGTGGTGTTCAATTATCCACTGACTGATCTGATCGAAATTAACACGTATTCGTCAATATTGATCCTTCAAAATATGATGATATCATTTCATTGGATGCCACATTTATGTGACTGCGTTTACACAAGCCACAAGTACTCATTGATTGGTTTCATTATTTTTTCAGATGATCCGAATGGAAGAGAAAGGATCCGGAAAGCAGGTTTGTGCATTGGAATTTCCTCTCTACACATTTTCTTCATCCTCGTCTCGTCCTGCTCCTACTCCTTGTTCTTCTTCTGCTCCGCCAGTGCTCATCACTCCTCTCTGAATCTTCAACGACTCTGAACACAGAAGGATCCGCCTGTCAGTCAACTCACTGGTAGTTCACAGTCTACACTTCGGATAACATGCTCGGACAGCTAATGGTAACTCAACTGATTTTCACAGAGAATATGTTCACGCCGGTGATTCACTGGCTGTCCACACCTACGCGGAATCTCCATCGGTCAAACGGGCCTTGCTAACGCATGCGATTTAGATCCGAATTACACTGACCTAGAAGTGTGATATCCTGATTTGGTCAGGCTTGTGTGCCTGTGGATCAGGGAAACAGATTTTCTGAAGAGTCACTCGAAATGTAGAGGTCTCTTTGAATCCTCCACATCAAGGGAGTGATTGAATCTAACAGATAAGGAGAGCTTAGCGTTGACATAAATTCCGCGCTGGATGGGTTGTTAGGAATGAGTGAGTTGATTGTCTCGTCAGGCAGGATACTCAGCGATAACTTCTCAGATGAGCCCTCCAGCTCACAGTGAACACATCAACTGCAGTTTCATTGACCCGAGGTGAGAATCACAGCAACATTCTCAATTGTTTCCCAGATAACTTCCATGTTATGTTTTGTCACAAACAGTTGTAATAATAATAGTGAGTTTCACTCAGGATACACATAGAAACAAAGTAGATAATTCATAATTGTCTAAGTGAATACAATAATTATAATTGCTTAAGTTTATTTTGACTAAACAGGTAAAGGTTTGTAATAAAAGTCAAGACAATTAAGTGCTAGGGTAGTAACAAAGCTGATGAGTTGTCACAAACCGTTGTTAAAATAAGTTATGTAATAATAATATGAATAGTTTGATGAGTGAGTTTTACTCAGGATGCACATAGAAACAAAGTAGATAATACGAAACTATGTAAGAGATCTAAGTGAATACATGAATTATAAGCAATTAAGGAACAGGCAAAGAAACAAAACTAAGTCATCAAAATAAAATAAAAACTCAAAACAAATCAAAACATTGTTACCATGATAGTAGAAGTGGTTGAGTAATCTTCTTTTGTATGCACAGCTCCGGTTTTTCCATGTGAATGGCCAGAGCTTCAGCGATACAAAGGAGACGAAACCGTATTGCCTTTGATATGTTATTCTTGACTCTATAGATTACTTTGAAGGAGGCGTTTGTTGAAATGCAATGATCAGTGTTGACCAGGTGTTCAATTATAGCACTCCTTATTGCACCAGTATTGCCTTTTCGCAACCATGCTGGATAGTGTTCTTGAATCCTCTTGGACAGGATGCGCGTCGAACGACCGATGTACCTGGCTGGCTCCACAGCAGCAGGTGAATTGATATATGCACGTAGAAGTGGCCAGATGCGGGATCTTGTTCTTGAGGCTTCTGCAGATCAGTGGGCGACTGGAGAAAACTATTCTTATCGTTGCTGCAAAGAATGTTCTTCTCAGAGATGATGTGATCCTTCTCTTGAGAATATCGCTTGCTAAATCTCCCTTGAAATCCAAGTTCATGTAGATTTTCTTTTTAGGCGCAGTTAAAGTTTCGCTTTTCCGAATTATCGGTTTCATATTTTTGTCGATAAATCTTATTGGGTATCCATTTTGGATGAATATTTCTCTCAGAATATCTAATTCTGTTTCCATAACGTCGGGACTACAGATGCGTCGGATGCGGGTAGCAAGTGATTTAATTAAATTTCGCTTTTGTTGAATGGGCACCCAGCTATAGAAGCTTGTTAGTTGACCATTCCACGTGGGTTTTCTACGGATTGATCTTCTTAGGCTCCCATCAGCTCTTCTTGTCAGCTGCACATAAAGAAACGGAATTTTTGACTCGTTTTCCATTTCAAGAGTGAATTTTATTGCTGGATGGCAATTGTTAAATGTCTTCAGCAGCAGATTGGGGTCGTTGCTGTTGTCACGAATAATGAAAATATCATCCACGTATCTTTTATACAGTCGCAAATTGTTGATGCTTGGCTTTAGCGGACCTCTCTCGAGGGTCGCCAAGAAGCAATCTGATAGTAGTAGACCCAACGGAGATCCCATTGCAATACCATCTTTTTGTCTGTAGATGGTGTCGTTGAGTGTGAACTGGACGTTCAGAGTTCATCTCAATAATAATTCTTTCAAGTATGTTGTCGGTATTCCAAAATCGAGGTGGTTTTCATCTATATATCTGCATATGAAGCAGACCGTTTCTGTGAGTGGGACATTGGTGAAAAGTGACTCGATGACGAGGGACAGCATAATTTTGTCAGATAAATTCATGTCTTGTATGCAGTCGACGAACTGAAAGGTGTCACGGAGTGAGTGCGTACATAATTACTTCCTTACAGGTTCCAGAATATCTGCTAGTCATTTTGCAATAGAGTGGTAAGGGGAACCTGACATATCCAGAATTGGACGAAGTGGGAAACCAACCTTGTGTACCTTTGGTAGACCATAAAGTCTTGGTATTATTGAACCTGTTGGCCGGATCTGGTCGTAGATATCCCCGCTGATTAGTTGACTGGCCTTCATTCTCTTCAGGACGTCTGTGAGCTGCTTCTCAATCTGTTCCGTCTTGTTTCTTTCATTGGAAGGTTGGGAAAATTTATCTTCGTTCGACAGTATATCGTTCATTTTCTCGATGTAATCTTTTCGATTCAGAAGCGCTACACCAGCACCCTTGTCGGGCCAAGTTATAAGCAGATCTTTGTTATCTCTCAACTGTTTTAATTCCTCTCGGTGCCGCTTCGTTAGGTGGTTGCGGACTTTTGATTTTGTATTCAAGTATTGGTGGCAACAGTCCATGATTGTTGACTTGAATCTCGGTAATTCGTCTTCAGAAGTTGGGCTGAGATCGTTCGTTTGGCTGATTAGATTTTCAAACTGGACTTGAGTATGGAGTTTGTCGGTGTTGAAATTGATATCGCAGAATTTAGGGCCCAGAGATAGGACTTCCAGTTGCACGTCAGTTAAACGTACTGAGGAATAATTGAACACAAACTTCGTGGGTTCGTCAGGAAACTTGCCTTGAGGTTCCATCTGCTTAAGGCTGTTGTTGAGCTGAGTTACGACAGACTGCGACCGTTTATTTGCGACCAAGTTGATATATTCGATGAATCTTTGACATTCGTCCGAAGTCAATTCGTATAAGGCAGAGGACCTCTGATTGATATTTCGCTGCAGTTCGGCAATACGTGATCTGATAGAATCAGCACAATTCATTGCATGGCGTTGAAGGGACTTCGTATTTGGATATATATGATTGCGTCGCAGTGCTTTCCAGAACCACTTTGCATAATGATGATTAGAGACGCAATCCTCGAAAAAACCAACTTTCGCCTTCTTCACAGCAAGCTTCACAGAGTACCGCAGAAACCCATTGAGTTCCTTGACTGTCGAGGGGTCCTTGCTACAATTCAATTCACGGATAATCCCCATCCAGGCATTAATGTTATGTATGAAGTATTCATTTGAAGGGAGACTTGATCGGCGACGGGATCGATTATGAGCCGAGAAGCATGGAAAACAAGCATGAAGCACTGCAAATCTCCTTCGTCAACCTAGTTTTCATTTCATCAGCAGTACACACACAGATGGGAGTGTGAGGAACTGGGAAAGTTTGATCACGAGTAGAGTTCATAGGCAGTTTACAGATTTCGACTGGCCGAACTGCACACGAATCTCAGCTTCTGCCCATTTGTTATGCACATTTAGCGGAAGAACTAGCCAGTGTCAATGACGAAAAACTGTCCTCTTGCTTGATGGGGTGCACATCGCTGGTCACACTGGCGCTTGCACTAGATACGTGATGTGAATTAGCAGGAGTTGGGTCTCATTGAACATTCGGTCAGGTGTCGGTGGTTGAACGGTCTGTCAGTTGGCTTTTAAGCCGACATATCCTGACTTCACACCACTGTGGTGGATGTATTCCACTGAAAAGTACAAAACTTGGCTGACGATACAGCTGTCCGTACTCTCCGTATATTTTCCAGTGATTCTCTAAGCGATTTCAGCTCGTCTTCACTCCGGTAACTTTCGTGTTACACTGGGAAAAAATTATTTACCAAAGATTTCCATGAACAACTCCTCAATTTGTTTCCTTTCTTCAACTGATTCAGAATCCTTGAGAAAATTTATGAACAGTAAGCATCAGCGTTTCCATACATGAGTTATATTATTTAACATCTTTGATTATGAATTTGTGGCCTGTAGAAAAACGGATTTCTACCTACAATTTTATGTGCAATGCATATCTTGACATCATTGGCCGTCTGAGCGAGTTTTCGATTCTCTGTTCAACACGTCGTCTCAACCTAACTTCAGAACAGATACACAATCTGCACCTTTCCATGGAACATCGGCCACGCGAATCACTGAGAGTTATACTAAGCTTGAGTCCTGTTACATATAAACAAATGCTTCAACGCCAAACGTTTGCTTGACCGGTTGTAGTTAAGGAAAGAAATGTGACGCTCTGAGACAAACATCAGCAGATTTCACTTCACACTTCCCGTTGTATCGAGTGACGTCGAGATGAAGTGCTTACTTTAAGAAACGTGGAGTGATTCAATGATTTTTCATTATCAAGGACAAATTACATATGTAATGCAGAAATCCTATACCGAGACAATTGAATGAATGAATGGACAGAGGAATAATGTGCCTGAATGGAAATCGAAAACAGATATGAAACATCAATCAGGCTCATACCAAAGCTTAAGTGTAACATAAAAAGATAGGGAAATGTCTCGTCTGTGCTTGCTAGGAACTACTGTAACGCTGCAGCATGCACCAAACAATTATCATCCTCATTCATCAGGTAGCTATATATCAAGTGATCCACATCCGAAATCCCAGTAAGGTTTCTGAAGCGAAGACAGCTGTAGGACATGATTGCTAGCCTTCCACCACCAATCATGTTGAGAGTTGAATCGGGCTCGATTAGATATCCGATATCACGTAGGATTTAAGGAGGTATCAATATGCTGGACCACCGACAATTATACGTGGATTTCGTGGATGACGTGTGTCTAATGAAGCACAAACACGAAGACCTACAGGCGAAAGCCAACGAGCCGACAGAAGAGGAATGCATCGAAGACAGGACTTCACCTGAACAACAAGCACCAGCCACTAAAAACGGATGAAATTTGGCAAAGTCTGCCTTATTTGCCTGTGTAGATGGAATCGCTTCAACTGCAGACCGACAGAAAATTTAAGATATGAAACCTGAATTAGAATGGCGAGAAAACACTCCATTACTCTGAAATCCGTTCGAAAATCTCCAGTACTCATTCAAAAGATTCGGGTATTCAACACAAGTATACAGTCGGTCAGTTCTTCTATACGCGTCAAAGATTTGGCGCCTGAGTCACACAGAGCATTATCAAGGGACAAATTCAAACCCTTATTAAGAGCTAACCACTTGGACGCTTCCATTCCGAAGATCATATGGTCAGGCTGTCAGAATTGGCAACAAGAATTTATGGGAAGAAACCACCAGATAAGATTCAATCACTCAAACAATATTTCGGAAGGAATGCAGATGAATTGAACTGACGCTGTGGACACCATTGAATGACATCGCGTGGTAGGCCGTCACTCGAATGGAACTCGAATGGGGAACGATGAATGGAGAGTGATCAAGACAGTGACACAGAGGAGACCTTTAGCTTCCCACTGGTCTACAACTGAGCTCAGTTCGGGATTCGAGCCGAAATTGCAAATTGTCTTATGTCATGATGAGGGAATACAAAGAAGTCATTTACACATACATGAGAAATGTGAAATACAAGATTATTTGATCAACAGGGTGACTGGATTGTCAATCAATCTTGGACTTCAAGGTAACACAACCCAATCCAGACAGTGGATATTGTAGATTTTTCACTTGACTTGACCTTCTAAGACACAGTAGAATGACTATCTTGGGTACTTTCAGGGCACTCGAGAATCGAGTCTTCTGAGTCTTCCCCAATAAAGGAGACAATTAAATTCTTTGAATGCTTTATCTCTCTATCAGATTATGGAAACAATCTGTCGGAACTCGAAGGTGAGCATAAATCATATTTTCTTCTATGATAACTGTATTTGCCCGTGTGAATCAGTAGGTCCACATCGATACTAAGTCATTTCCTCATATTTAGGCAACGAATTTGTGAAATTAGTGAATTAATGGTCACTTTCATCTTCCTTCTTCACCGATTGTCAAAACCATTCTGTGATATCCTATGATCTCGTGAAATTCCATAGGATGAATGGAGGTGTATGCCTTCACATAGTCGAAAATCACACTCATGTTTCGGACCGTATAATGCAGCTGGTCAGTGGTTGGGAACTAATACAAATATACGTTGGATCGATGAAAAGTCCTCGGCGTAACTCCACTTCGTGGATGACGTATGTGTGATGCCACATGGACTCGAGGGATTGCGCGTGTAATCAAACAGGTTATGAGAAGAAGCAGGACTTCAAGCGAAGCTGAAGATAGTGAAGGAAACCAAACAACAACGCCAACCACTCTTCATGGCAGATATACGAAAGAATCGCCTTCCTTTACTTATTTAGGTAGCGTTGCTTCCAAAGTAGATAGCACGAATGTGTATGTCGAAAATCTCATCAGAAAAACGACACAAGTTTTCATTATTCTGAAACCCGTATTGAAATCCACTGCATTCACAGTAGGAAAAACAATTCAGATTTCCAACAATGATGTCAAATCGGTGCGTCTTCGTGGTCGAGAGACTAAGCATGCATGTCAAAAGAAGTACACGCAACCGATTTCGGAGATCTTTTGACAGCCTCCTCGACTGTAAGCTGATGGTAAGCGATGATGTCAGCGATGATACGCAACATGGAAATCTGCTTGAACAATTTGGTTGGAGAAATGTGTACATTGTGGTGACATATCACATTGAACAGGCAGTTCTACTCACCAGACACGAACATTTTCGCAGGAAACCGGGAGTGAGAGCAGTGATCACCTAGGCGATTGATGATTCTACAACGAGCGATCTGCTCATATACAGTGACAAACGAAGTCGTAGAATTCAGTCTACATGCTGACGCTTGAAATGCAAAAGTCAATAATGACGAAGTGAATTGTGACACTTGCTTTCGTGTGAAAGTGAGTGAAACTGCTGCTGAACACACAATAGATGAATGTGAGATCACCATCATCATCATCGTTATAATGACAGTCGTCTTCGAGACGAGAGAATTGCATGCTTTACAGAGTACACAGTGTGTTTGTTCACACTGTGTTATCCCCTGATTCGTCGCTTCCTCGAATGAGGTATTGACAAATCCCATATGATAATCATCCTTCGCCTTCCTCGAAAAGCGCTCACCAGCACTTTACCGCCCAATTTGAAATGTGCGTGAGCACACTTCCATACTCAGAGAAATAAACAATTTAATAGTCAAAGTAATTTGAATCACACAGAGTATGTTATACCATTTGTAAAAATTATATTTGTAAAATCTCAACGAGATTGAAATGAGTAATTCAAACGTTTCATTTGACACTCTGGTCCGAACTTCCGCAGGGAAATTAATCGAAATTAACATAACTTTTCAAAACATTTTGTCCAGTCATATGAGTTATGAAACACGTATCAACATGTATAATAAAATCATTGCATTGGTTGTGATCAGAATTTGACCTCACACATACAAATATTGGTCTACGTTTGTTGAGCACTTTAAACAGAGTGTACCCTTCATGAGGGTTTTAGTGATCACGTTCGACTAAAAGTTCACGGTCCTAGATAACTGAATATGAAAACGTTTGTGTACATACGGTATACAATGGGGTGGGTACGTGTGTGTGTGTGGGAAATCAGTTCTAAAACATTTGTTAACGTCTCCATAAGAAGATATAGACAATCGGGAATTAAGACCAATCACTTTTAATTCGTGATACATATCCATTTTTTATTTAGTAATCAGGATTTGCTATGCATCAGCTAACATCACACATTCATGTCTGTTCTCAATCGACACCCAATTATTTAAGAACTGTTTTGTCAAATCTTGACGACAGTTCATATCAACTCTGCTACACCATGTTGGATGCAAATTGAGGAATGAAATTTATTCAAGCGGGCCGCCGAGGAGAGCAGGATAGATATGTCAAATGCATAAGCATTTTCGAATCGCATCGCTGGAAGTTTGGCATACTCGTCAGAAAAGACAAAGCATGAAGCCACTTCGCATTTGCATGGACTCAAAGAATCGCGTGCGATCATTTGATCGTGTCGGAGAATGCTCGTAATGTGATGTGTTTGAATGAATCGGAGGGACACCGCTTTGCATGCTGCTCAGTCAGTAGTTATTTCGGTCACAAAGTCACTACCTGAATTGTGACGAACGAAAATACAACTGATTTCAGATTGTCTTTCCATTTGACCGAGAAACGCGTCTTTCCAGTGTGATTGACTGACGACTCAAATACACAGAGGTTATTGACTGCATGCATTCAGTTTATTTGAAACCCATTGATGATTTCATGAAACCTACTGTGTGACTACACACAAATACTCACATGTCTTTCTCTTACTACTGTTGAAACTTTCCTACTTCTTTGCAGACAAGAAGATGCAAATAAGTGATGACGTCATAAGTAAGCTTATCCACTATTGTAAATATTGTGCACGTAGGTGATGGGGAGGAGGAGTAGCCTAAGGAAACTGATATAACCGTTTTGTAACCAGTTTTGTCTAACGAAGAACATGTACACGAAATTCTTATTGAAGAATTAGTCAAGGGTGTAAACGAAATTCTAATCACAGGCGAATCAGCAGACGTAGTGAAGTCGTATACCATCTGGTGTTCATGTGCCAGAGGCATCAGTGTTCCTCGTGATGATTTCACAATGCCACATTCAGAATACTTGGACAGCGACGAAACTTGAAATCGACGATGGAATGACAAACAATGTGTCAGTACACTTTCAATGAAATGGGGACAGCAAATACTTCGACGTTGATCGGCAAAATGAGATAGGTGTTCACGAAGAACAGAATGAAGCAATGACAATTGGGTCACTCATCTCACTGACAATACCTGATGTATTCATGGGGTTTAGGGAGGAAATTGAACCTGAACCACACAAATCATCGATAAAATCTCGATGGAGATGTGTGGATGACACGTGAGTAATATTGCGAAAGAATGATACTGAGAAATTCGTCTCACGTATAAAGAAAGACACATAGTGACAATAAAGAGGATGACAAAAGACGGTGACAACACCATACGAAAATATAATATCAGAGGTGAAATTCGAAGAAACCTCAGAAATATCGGGATTCATGCCACGGATCGAAATAAACCAGAAATAAATTAAACCAAATAAAGGATCCAGATAAGATGATGGATTAAAGTAGTAATGCAATCTACACAATAATATTGTGTGCTGACTGTCGAAATAGGTATGCAGGTCAAACGTCAACATCGTCACTGACAATAAGAGTGAACGAATATAAACGCGTAAATAAGGGTTATCCCACAAAGATACAACGAACAATAATTTGGAACGAATTTCGTCTTTAGATGCACAGGCAGTGGTTGGGAGGACAGGAGCATTCTTCAACCTTACATAAACAAATGGAAATAGAGACTACTAACGACGGAATCCATATTGAGTGAAGCCACGCTGGATACGTGTTACAAGGATGACTCGGAAGCACGACTGTCAGCAATCTGGAATGTAATTCACCATACACAAAAATGAGTGAACCTAAACTGAACTAAACATACACATATGACTACAAGTCAGAAATGTGTGAATTGAAGCAGAGCAATGCCAACAATCACTCGCTGTAATTGCCAGCTGTGATTGCGCTCGAGGTAATAAAATATCACGCAAACCACTCATTAGTATGTGCTAACTATCGAAATATAACTACAATTCATTTGATGTATACCACAATGTACAGATGGTTCGCTGATATGAAGTAGTATCAGTGCACCAGTTGACACCATGTGCGGCTAACTGACACGCACTGAAATCAAGAGGGCGCTGACGATTGTCTAACAGTTGTTCGCTTAACATCTTCTGACGGATATTGTGGGGAATTCGTTTCAATGTATTTCACACTGTACGCTCTGAGTAACTAATCACATCAATTCTTTTGACAGAATACCTAACACTTCTGAAAAATTCATCAGCAGGTAAGCACATCTGAATTGGATGATTCCAGCTACTTGACTTCTTTATCACTAGAAGAGGAATACGCGAAACGAGCACCAATGTGTTCACTTGACTTTTACACGGTTTCTGTAGAGTCAGAGAATATCATGTGTGCACTACCTCAATCAACACTAAAACTATTTTCTTGATTTGTTCATGCCTTTTGGAAAGTTGATTTGCGAACAGAACACACATGGAAAGGAAGGAGAATACTGAATTGTGTGAGAGTTCTAGAGAAACGCAGCTGTCGTCATGGAAGTAGTAGTGACTTAGTGATTTCCATTTGTATGCCAAACACTGTATTAGTCAAGTTAACGGCTACAGGTTACGCAATGTAATAGAGACGGTGGAGTTTTGCTTCCTGTGGTTTATTTCTTACTCTGTAGATTTCTCTGAAGTAGGAAGCGTCTGCACATGTGAAATGGGCAGTGTTGATGGCGTGTTCGATAATTTCACTGCCTGTAGAGCCACTGCTACATTTCTTCACACATGCAGGATACTGGTTCTCTACCTTTTCTGACAGGATTCACGTCGAGCGACCAAGACTAAGAGCAGTGTCCTTCAGTCGACCATTGGCCTGCAGAAGCCTCAAGGACACGATCTCGCCTATGCTCACTTCTCTGTGCATATTTCTCTTCATGTGTCACTGTGTGACCCGAAACACCAGTTGCTCGACGCGTATAATTTATACCTTCAACTTAACTCGAAATTCATCTCTTTCATTTACAGCTGAATGGACTGAACTGAACAAGAGCCTTGTTGAATGTAAGCGGTTCACAATTTGGTTCACAAATTGTTATCGGGTACTCTTCTTGAGTTTCTAGGGCTGCATATCTTACTTCGGATGATTCGCTTGTGTGTGTGATTGTATTTCTTTCAGTGTAGAATACTGCACAGAACACTGCATGAAAATATTCAGTACCAGATGTCTGTCTTCTCCACATTTGAGGCCCACTCAGTCCGCTGAGACAACAGCAACAACTACACCGACCGCACTAAGGATTGAACACGCCTCGTCAACCACTCTCGCACTTCCACCGAAATCCTATGACCTCTTCAATTCCAACATTACTCCGCACGGATCTTGAGCTGTCAGCAATTGTTGCTATAACTGAGCATGCAGGTCTTGATGTAATAGTATTTACAATTTATAATTATTGATAATTTGATAAACAATATGTGAAGACATTGCCATCACATGTGACATACGATTTCTTCACAAACCGCGAGAAAATATCCACTGAAATCCACGTTCTCCAGATATCTCTTTCGTATCAGTCAAATTATGAACGCCTCTACATAAATTAATGTGCGATTTGTCTAATTCATTTCCACAGATATTCGAAGGAATGAGGCTTATGCTGCAAAACGTAAGTGAGACACGACAGGCACTCGCTCGAGCACTGAGAATGTTTTCATTACATGATCTAAGCAAGGGATATTTAACACACACACACAAACACACACACATAATGATGAGTAATGCTTACCATCTCAGTATTCAAGGTTGAGAATTATTTAGTGCAGTTACACGCAAGGCGAAAATAGAGAGTGTATTCGGTGGGATGCAGTTGAGCGCCAAGACATGTATTGCTTTGACTGGACACTAACTAGTGTTATGCCTGTTATCCTCGGCGTTTGATGCAGACTGAATTCCATCAGTCACCTTTGCAATGTGGACGCCTTCAAGCTGGTGGATCTACATCACGATGGACTCACCGGCTTGTCGGTTGGCACTGGTCAGCAGTACAATCCCACAGAAAGTCAGTCACGCGTTCGAATAGCTAGCTAGCTAGCTCAGTGTGAACGTCTCCGACTGCAGACGATATGAGGTCATTGAGGTTTGCAGATACGCCCTGCTGATTTGAGAGTGCTAACAGGCGCGATACCTAGGTGATTCAGAGCGTCCCTTACCTAATTCTAGCCAGCCATTTATCAAATCTGACATGTTAAAGCAGATAGTCAATTCTGATTTCAATTTGGATGAAGAAACAATATAGATAGTCAAATGTCCTTTGAGATGAATAACTCACTGACACACACACACACAGTTTAGCCACTCGAATATGTTTAGTAGAGATGAGAAGCAGTCGACACTGAGAAAGATTCAATTTCTGTTCACGCGATCACGGTCTATGCAGTTTCCTATGGTGTTGTCATTCAGATAGGCGAAGACGTGTCCATGAGCCACTTGAAATGATCGACACTGAGGTTGACGTAATCCTGACAGAATAATACTGAGGCGAAATAGTTGAAAGTAAAGGAGACATCACAATTTTTGATGGTTTTCCAATTTCATACTGACTGTTTCGATCAAATCTGTGGCGAATCACACCGACGAGTACAACCGATGACACCGGTCATAGGTTCGTTCCCACCAACACGGAACATTTCACATTCCACAGGAATCAGACTTGTGGTGTTCAATTATCCACTGACTGATCTGATCGAAATTCACACGTATTCGTCAATATTGATCCTTCAAAATATGATGATATCATTTCATTGGATGCCACATTTATGTGACTGCGTTTACACAAGCTACAAGTACTCATTGATTGGTTTCATTATTTTTTCAGATGATCCGAATGGAAGAGAAAGGATCCGGAAAGCAGGTTTGTGCATTGGAATTTCCTCTCTACACATTTTCTTCATCCTCGTCTCGTCCTGCTCCTACTCCTTGTTCTTCTTCTGCTCCGCCAGTGCTCATCACTCCTCTCTGAATCTTCAACGACTCTGAACACAGAAGGATCCGCCTGTCAGTCAACTCACTGGTAGTTCACAGTCTACACTTCGGATAACATGCTCGGACAGCTAATGGTAACTCAACTGATTTTCACAGAGAATATGTTCACGCCGGTGATTCACTGGCTGTCCACACCTACGCGGAATCTCCATCGGTCAAACGGGCCTTGCTAACGCATGCGATTTAGATCCGAATTACACTGACCTAGAAGTGTGATATCCTGATTTGGTCAGGCTTGTGTGCCTGTGGATCAGGGAAACAGATTTTCTGAAGAGTCACTCGAAATGTAGAGGTCTCTTTGAATCCTCCACATCAAGGGAGTGATTGAATCCAACAGATAAGGAGAGCTTAGCGTTGACATAAATTCCGCGCTGGATGGGTTGTTAGGAATGAGTGAGTTGATTGTCTCGTCAGGCAGGATACTCAGCGATAACTTCTCAGATGAGCCCTCCAGCTCACAGTGAACACATCAACTGCAGTTTCATTGACCCGAGGGAGAATCACAGCAACATTCTCAATTGTTTCCCAGATAACTTCCATGTTATGTATCAAGTATTCATTTGAAGGGAGACTTGATCGGCGACGGGATCGATTATGAGCCGAGGAGCATGGAAAACAAGCATGAAGCACTGCACATCTCCTTCGTCAACCTAGTTTTCATTTCATCAGCAGTACACACACAGATGGGAGTGTGAGGAACTGGGAAAGTTTGATCACGAGTAGAGTTCATAGGCAGTTTACAGATTTCGACTGGCCCAACTGCACACGAATCTCAGCTTCTGCCCATTTGTTATGCACATTTAGCGGAAGAACTAGCCAGTGTCAAAGACGAAAAACTGTCCTCTTGCTTGATGGGGTGCACATCGCTGGTCACACTGGCGCTTGCACTAGATACGTGATGTGAATTAGCAGGAGTTGGGTTTCATTGAACATTGGGTCAGGTGTCGGTGGTTGAACGGTCTGTCAGCTGGCTTCTAAGCCGACATATCCTGACTTCACACCACCGTGGTGGATGTGTTCCACTGAAAAGTACAAAACTTGGCTGACGATACAGCTGTCCGTACTCTCCGTATATTTTCCAGTGATTCTCTAAGCGATTTCAGCTCGTCTTCACTCCGGTAACTTTCGTGTTACACTGGGAAAAAATTATTTACCAAAGATTTCCATGGATAACTCCTCAATTTGTTTCCTTTCTTCAACTGATTCAGAATCCTTGAGAAAATTTATGAACAGTAAGCATCAGCGTTTCCATACATGAGTTATATTATTTAACATCTTTGATTATGAATTTGTGGCCTGTAGAAAAACGGATTTCTACCTACAATTTTATGTGCAATGCATATCTTGACATCATTGGCCGTCTGAGCGAGTTTTCGATTCTCTGTTCAACACGTCGTCTCAACCTAATTTCAGCACAGATACACAATCCGCACCTTTCCAATGAACATCACCCACTTGATTCAGATGGTCAGCAATAATATGTTACATGGAATTCTGTTTGATTAATTTGGTTGTAAATATGTTTGACTTGTTTTTACATATCACATTAAACCTGCATGATATTGTAGATTTTCGTTTTCCTGTAATCGATGATATAATTCGTTACATTCAGCACTATATGAATCTTAGAACTTCTAAAATATAGTTTCTTTGTTTAATAAGCTAGCACGTCTTCTGACGGATAAATTCAAAATACAAATCTCTCCTTATTTCAGACAAAACAACAGATGAATTCAAGCATTCGTTGACAGGTAGGTCTATGAACAGGCACACTTGGCCAAATACATGTCCTGCACGAGACATAAAACAAGAACAATTGTTAACTAGGGTATCACAAATACACATACACACATAAGGAGACACTTTTCATATGCTATTCACTAAGGTTTCTTCTGTAATGCCTGAGCAGGCATCTAACCTTGAGGACGATTTCTTTCAGAATGTAGTAGTCATTTCTTGCCCACAAGCTCAAATTCACTTACGTGTCGTCAGGTGACGTCGAATTGTGTTCATTTACACATGTAAGTCACTGCACTCTCCAAGCATTTATCAAATACCATTGAACTAAAGGGATATAACTTCCATTCTAATTTTTTATCTCAAAAATGTGAAGCACAAATGCACACATGAATACCGTATCCATATGTTGTGTTTGAGTATTAATCTGAAGGGAGAGAATGAGCATATTAGTACTACGATAATTTCTGTCATGCACTTTGAAACTGCTCCTCTACTGACACGTAGTCACTCGCATATCAAGTGTTGTGATTTGTGAAATGTTCAGGTACTTCAATCATCCACTTGAATAAAATGTGTCTTGCATTTCAGAGAAACCGATGAGGAGAGGAGATAAGAAGACGCAGCCGACCGAGGTTTTAGGTATGTATATATTCCATTTATCCACATTATTATCAACATTCCCGCTGATGTGAAGGCCCGAGAAAGATAAGGCTGAACAGCATTATTGGTGATATTTCTAGTTGTGGCAAACTTATCCATGCAACAGACTGTGGTGATCGAGAACTTATGCATATTTTGGATCGAAAAATAGGATTCTCGCAGTTGTGAACTCCTCATATAATCTATGTTTGCAGTCAAATGACCTAAGATATCTACAGGTGACAATCAACAAATTGATGCTGTACGCCGTAGTTTTAGTAATATTTGGTTTCATCATTAGTCTTTTCAGGCTGGCTGTGTAACTTGTGATCATTTCTAATCTCCTCTACTTTATATTGATATTTTTGCAATGTTTTGCCATTCCACTCTGGCGGTTGTTCGCTTTGGATGATTTCACGATTTGCAGTGGCCTTTTCGATATAGATTTTCGATTTGAAGCACTGTCAAACACTGATGCGGAATTATGATGAAGAAAACCAAACTATTTGTGTCCATCACAGATGTAGAATATCAGGTTATTATGAAATACGTGGTGGACTTAAACAATAAGAACAGCACGAAAGTGTTTTCATTGTGAATATTAGATAATCGTTGGTTTCTTCCGTGAATTATGTCGATGACTATTTCACTTTGCTTCAAATGACGTTGATGTCTATAAGCTAGACTGATTGGTGATCAGTAGCAAATTACTCTGTATAACTGCAATTTAAAAGTTTTCCTTATAAGAATATTGACATAGTGACAGCTATCAGTATCCCTTTCATCAGCTTCTTCATTCAAATATTTATAATAATAACACAGTTAGGAGCAATAACAACCTCAAATCAATAACGTCAATGGATAAGAGTTCGCTAACACCTATAGGTTTGACAATATGAATTGATATAACAGTGCACTGAATATTAGACGAACTAGGAGAAATAAGCATACAGAAGGGCAGGGACAGTAGTAGTGGCTGGGACTATTTTTTCTGTACACAGGAAACCGGTTACATAAGGAGAATTCCAAAAGTCCTGCTGTTTGTAGTATTCACTACCTGGAGGCTTTTGTAAATTTATTTGGTACCGTATAGATGATGGAGAAGGATTATTTAATACTCGCCTTTTATGTAACTGGTAAGGACCAGGTGGTCCAATGCCGAGCTGTTGATAGGTGGCTTTCACTACACCTTTATCTAATCACACCGATAGGTGTTCCCGAGTGAGCGCAAAGAATCAAGTTCGCAGACCAACAGCCAATACAAATCGCCCCACAAAGGCATTTGGATTGAAGGTTGAAATTTCAAGAGTCAAACAACGTATGTCAGCTTGTACGCCGTATCAAAATACAGGTTAACAGACTGCTCAAATCTTGGGCCACCGAAAACCTCTATCAATACACTGCTAATAATTTCTCTTATTCAGTTCACTCGAATCTATTAAGTAATGACTTCTAATAGTACCGTCTACGCTAGCGAGTATTTTTGGAGCATTCACAGCCTGTCAACACACACAAATGTCTACTAAAATCTGAGAAAAAGCATTATCCTTCACGCCAGCTTACCCCTAAGCTTTAGAAGACCGTTCTTAAATGATTCTCCAGGCTCAAAAGATATACCCCTGAACTTTTTAAAATTCGCATTAAACAAAATGTCGTGTAGTTGTCAGAGGAACGGAGAAAGAAGAGATATCACAACGGATAGGTTTGTGTGCCAGGTCAGAAAGAACTGTGTCGATCGATCCACTGCCGATCAGTTTTTAATTAGAAGATCCTAGATGAAGTAAAAATGCCATTCCATAAACCTCGCCGAAATCTCTACGCATTATATAACATCTGTATTTTTCAGAATAGAGCTATAATTCTATAAAATAATACCAAAGACTGTTGGTTGGCTGTTTCGGCCTATTCAGCACTCCTCGTGCGTGCACAAGCGCAACCTCACCAAAGATCGAATTCCGCGCGTTTATTACACGAGATCAAGATCGTTGACCATTCAGTGATCTTTCTAAATGACGTTGGTTCCTGATGAAATCTGTCAGTTATGAGTATATATCATTTCTATTGAGAAATATCTTCATTTTCTGCGGGTATCATGTATGTTTATGTGTGTGTTAAATTCACAAACTCTAATTCAAACCTATTCAGCAGTGGCTAGAAAAAACTCGAAACGAGGAGTTGTAAGTGAATCATTGGTAGAACATAATTCATGCCTTTCAATCGTCATAAAGAATTTTTGAAATACGGAAAATGCCAACTTGTTTCATTATAACACATTTATTTATATTGATTGTCTGTGCACTTTTCACTTGTACATCGTGAAAGTGATTTACCCCCTGGATGCATTCATCATACACATTATTTCAATGAACCTGTATTCTATTTGTCCAGAATCTTCAAACTACACGGACAAAGGCATGTATGAAGTCGTTTAAAATGTAACGAAGCTTTTCATTAAAGTATTGTATACCGTTGAATTTGGAATTCAATGTTGAGATTATTTAACTTCATAAGTGAGATTATTAGGAGGTCCTTCAGGTTGGCCAAATTTCTGTTGAGATATTCAGGAGGAGGGGAAAGGCTGAGAAGTAATCGGAAAATTATTTTGGGTTAAATTTATTTTAATGAAATAACAGGGTGTTATGTTTATCAGAAAGCATTACTGTATGACACTGTGAGATTTTGTGAAATTAAGTTTTACCCACACCAGAACTATGCTCTATCAGAGTGCACAAGTTCTCTTCTTAAATGAAATATGGAAACTACTTCAGTACTACAGAGTCCTCAAAACCTATATTAACCTTATTCAACAGCTTTATGACAATGTCACATGTTAATTGACCGAAAACATAAAACTAGTTAAAGTGAAGACGGGAGTAAAACAAAGCTGTCTACTACCGCTAACGATAAACCTTATTGTGGTGGATGGGACCACAGGACACAATGTGCGTGGAGAGTGATAAGGCGAGAAAACGTTAGATGGACAAGGGAACTCCAGATGACAAGGATTTCGTGGACAACTTATGTCTCATATCACACAAATTAAAAGACCACCAGGTGAAAACAATAAATTGGCAGGAAAGACACGAGTTCAAGCGCCATGTTTTTTAGTGGAACCAGCATGGGAAACTATGAGTTCATCAGCTAAGAGTGGTATTGAAGAGTTCGTGGTAGACGAAGATGAGTGCTTAGGTGTAAACATGCAGCATACTATATGAGACCACAGAAAACAGGATGTAATGATGACGCCCTGCTGAAGCAATATGTTTCCTTGCAAACTTGACGTAACGATTCAATCTTTTAGATGATGTCCTTCTCAAGCTGTACAAATAATCAAGGCAAATTAACGAATGCTTCTAAATTTTTATCACTAGGGTTGTAGATCTCAGATAACAAATTTCGTTAATTTGTGAGAAACTAAAAGAAGATGTAATAAGCGAGTTGAATGACATAGTCTCCCTGTTGGGGACAAAAGTCAAGTTCACAGCAGAAATAATAAGAAAGAGAGATTTAATTAGGGATGGGAGAAAATACTGTTCAATTGAGAAACAAACAAGCATGAAAAAGACAAGAAAAAATTAGGCACATCATCTTAAGATAGGTCAGGTCTACCGTATAATAATAGACTGAATGAATATCTTTTATATGCTGAGTTCAGGATTTAACGTGCAAACTGCCAATGCTTCTGTGGTTTGAAGAAGTTTGATTCGTACTCCTCTTAAAGCAAGATTCCCATCTGTGAAGAAAATAAAAGACAAATTCAGCGAAGAAAATTTTCTTTATCGACGAAATCATCCTCAGAGGCTGTACAGTCGTATTTATACTTGCCAAAATATTGACATCCCATCTATTCTGCAAATGACTTTGAAGTTACTTTGTGAGTCAGCTTGTTGTCATGATTCGATCAGGTGTTCCAGAATAAAGGCTTAAAGTACCACTTTTTCTATTTATAAAAGGTTTTTGATGCTTCATTTGGATAGTTGATACAGGTTACGAGCAACATGCCTGCGCTGTAGAAGTTGTCAAGATGGGCAAAGAATGCTCTGCAATCAAATCAAGCATCTCAGAGAACACAACTAAAACCAGAAGTAATTGATATATCTGGTTCTTGAGCCGACAGGGTTTGTCTCTGCTTGAGTACTATAGTTAGATGGAGAGAAAGAGGTTATTCATCGAATGCCTGTTCATTAAACCAACCCTAGACACTTGCTATGGAAATGATGAGACGTATGTACCAGAAAATTAGGAAAATCACCATAAAATAAGGGAGTAAAGCAGTATAAGTTAGGTTATCAAATTGAATGAATATACATCGGTAATACATTTTGATTAAATGTTCATGTAGTTATTATTATTATTATTATTATATCGAATAAGCTTAACTACTGGTGGTTTTAGGCAATCGGAAGGAAGCCTTGGACCAGAGCTTCGTGCTTCTTGGCACTCATCAGTCTCGCGACGTATCTGAAATCTTGAAGTTTCTGATATTCCTCCTCAGATGAAATCTTCACCAGACATAGGATTAGACTGATGAGACTAGTGGTGATGGAATGAGATAAATTCAGACTCCTGGTGTTTTTAGAAACACACTGCCAATTGCATTTTATTCAGGCAATGACGTTTGTCATTATATCCATCTGTTTTAGGTGAATAGATGACATCCTGAGCAGTAATGTTTGCTGTGATGTTACACCAGCCACTCTGCAAAAATAGATAATTAACCTATCCAAAAATGAATACAGTAACGGTATTGATTTCCGATACTTTTTTAACTAAGTAGCAAAAAGAAAGTAATTTTTCGGCCAGAAGATCGCCTTTGAAAGCCAAGTTCGTATATGTCATCTTTGTTTCGTCAAAGAGATGGAGTTTTCCTTCTTGGTTTTGGGCATTATAGGTTCATCCAAAAGGCGTGATGGATACACATTCTTAAGTAGGGTTCTCCTCAAAAAAGTGATCTCTCCTAGTGGTGGTTCAAGGTTTCAGATCCTTCAGCTTTCATTATTATGAGTTTCAGGATCTCCATTATCAACGTTCGACCAACTAAGAATACTGATGAGACTCCTCCACAAAGCCTAATGGCTGCAGCTTTTGCCTTCTAAGCAGAAGATTGAGAATCAAAGTCTTACCATGGGTCATGGGACTTTGAAAAGAGTAGTATACGTCTATTAAAGTGGACAAATGATTTCACAGCTCAGTATCCTTCAATCGAAAGTGGAAAATGAAATTAAGGCGTCTGAGGCCCTGAATGAGTAGAAGACACCAGTCTTTTAAGGAATGCATCACTTGATAATGGCTTTATCTCACTATTCACAGAAAAAGGCATAAAATCCAAAGGCGAAGGAAGAATGCTCCAACTCAGTGACAACATGAAGATGCCTTAAGTGAATATGCCGTTTAGAGCTGATTTTCTTAGACAAGAGAATATTTTATGAAATGAATATTTCTTAGTATGTTGAACAGTAATCATCTAGTTTCAAACATTCTTTTGTTTTTTTTTCTTTACTTCATTTTAGACTGATGCGTGGTAATTCATCTTAGTGTAAAATGAATCCTGGTGACACATTTTCAGATGGAACCCGTGATATTGATTATTTTGTATTTTTCATAAAAACACCTTTCTTCACAATTTTTGAAACATTTTTTAGACAATATTCAGTAACTTTTTATCTTGGTATATTGCAAGCAATGAATTCACTTTTGAAGTAAAATTCTTGTATGTGTAATTTATCGAATTCATGATGCTTGTAACCTGGAGTCCCTCATTTACAAAAATGGGGATATATTATTATTATAAAGGGTTTTGATAAACGTATCGAACTCCTTTTTATTATTGGCGTACATATTATGCAACAGAATGTACATGGATTATACTTCAAGGTTATTACAATGGTAGAGCGCTCGTCAGCTGTCATAGATGTTCATTTATAATTCTTGGTAAACGCACACCTAAAGTCAGGCGATTTTATTAACCGGTAATAATTGCGTAAGGCTAAAGGATAATAGATGTGCTAATCCGTTAGATTGACTCCACCTCTAGCGCTTGTCATATTAGTCGTCATCTCGAAAATTCTAAGACTGACAAATAGTATACTAACTGTTGTCATTTCTGATAATCTTTAGATTGGGAACACTTTATTCAGCGAAAAAATTCTTTCCAAATAATTTATTACCAAAGTTATGCAGTTATATATAAACATAATTTTCGAGAAACTGTATACTGCGAGGAAAATTAAGAAAAAATAAAAGTACTGTTTCGAAATGTGAATAAATATTCGTGGTAATAACTGTTGTTCAGTCGCACTGTTCAGATCGTGAGAAGAGTTATCAATCTTTCTGGGATAGTAGGATTAGTATGTAAATTGTTTTCCGTGGTACGTCCCTATTTGGTGAAACTTTTGCAAGTGTTTTCGCTGATATTCATTTTTCTGCTCTGCTATAATATCATCAATAACAACTGGCAAAAGCTCTAAAAAGCGTGTGCTTAGGAACACACTAGTAATCCAGAAAATAGCTTAAACTTATCTCATAATGCATTATGACCCCTTAAATCATCTGTTATTAGTAGTTCACCCAATAGAAACGGTTCCAACATAATACTAACCCGTGTAATACAGGGGTCAGAAAAGCCAGAGATTACATATTTTAATAACATGATTTACGGTTAAATACATGGTCGCTGTCTTTTTGGTCTTTAGTTTGTGGGAAAAATCTGATAACTAGTTTTTTTTTCAATGAACCACATCAAGAATTATAGAGATATTGACTTAGCATTAACAAAAAGGAACCCAAGTATGCGTTGGATGGATTACAGATACTTGGGAAAATAAATAAAGCTTGAAGTCAATTTCCTAATATAAAAATAAAATGAATCTTATAATAATATACTGTCACTTAATACACATGATGCACTGCAGTTGACAGACTTCATCAATATGATGATAACGTATACATGGAGTAGGCGTGTTTAAAGTTTTTCACTGACACAAGATATGTTGTATACAAGGGAAGATAATGAAGTAATGACAGTAAGCGCACTTTGTATAAGTTAAAACAATTTATATGATATAATCCTAGGCACCATTACTGTTTGAATTTTTTGAAAATGCGAGCAACAACTGAATGTTGCATTACAAGTGGTTGATATGGTGGGCTACTCACAAAAGTGTAAAAATGGCTAGTAAAACGTTAGTTAGTTTACCGTAAACGATGTTTTAAGCAATATGATCTGCTAGGAGCTCACCACAGCAGTCAGTGACCAGTTAAACATGCAGTGAAGTACTATTGATTCAGCAACCAGTGGATTTTTGATTCTTTTCGGTCTGGAACCATAATGACCGCGAACAAATCCATACAAGATGTCGAATGAGGCATGCAGAAACAGAATATTACCATCGAATGAGTCAGTGAAGTTCGAAATGCGGCTGTCAGCAAATTTTCGTCATATCATAGATATCCAGGTTTATTGGAGCTGCCGATAACTGCCACCTTGTCGTGTTGGTCGGGCTCGAGTACCGTAATGACCCAACATGCTAAACTGACTGGGACTTTGTCCCTGCAGGTCCTGCCATGTTAGGAAGCTTGTTTGGATAGCGGTTAAACTAAAAGCAGTTACCATGGGGTACATGGTCTCCAGTATCCAATCGGATCAAATGGCGTATGAACCCATATGGGTCACCGGAAACCATGGGAATGCAGCTCCTGACGCTGCTCCGCCGCCTTGCGGATTAGACTCCGAGTCAAAGGCTCGGGGGTGTGATCCCTTAATAAAACCACCTGCTTCGGTCTGGGCGCCCGGGCAGTATCTCAGCCCTCACACAATGAATTGAATAAAGCAACAAACAATCACGGAAACTTATCGCGTGCTATAACACGTGTTGCAGTTTTCTTCTTTCTTTCCCTTCCCGATGATAGTTAACGAATACTGTTTGAACTTGTTAAGCATGACTGTTTTCCTTCCAGATGAAGTTTTTTTATCCGTTCTCTACTTATATATTTTTTTCTTTTCCTTCTTTTTTTCTTTTGATCTATGTTGTTTTATTATTATTCTTGTGTGGCGCATCCTTCTTGGTGCCATATTGTACCAAGTTTTTATGCGTTTAAATAAATAAAATAAATAAATAAATTGGCGCTACATTGGTAGGGATTTGGATTTGTCATCGTGACCAACATATGAATGAATATCCGGATGTGTACTACAACTTGTTTGCCATTCGGATTTAATTAATTACATCTCGTGTAGGGTTTGATTACTCTACGATTTGACATATTCCGCAAAGTTTCGCCGTGAATATGGGAAGTATGCGTATGCTTTAGATGCATTAGTTTGTTGGCTCCCACCTCCACTGAGTGAATACAACGGGAACTGTGTATTATTTCCTCGCCACTGTCGATAAAAAATCACCGAATTCCTTTTAGAAAGGAGACCAGTTCGTGGATTATATATAATGTCCAAGTAACTTATATCTTTCCAAGTGATGTTGTGGTAAGTTTCGACCTTGTTTTCTCATAATTTATTCGTATGTCCGTTATGGTTCACCCTTTGTATCAGGTAGATATAATTCGATCGACTCTTATTTGTTTGGGCGTTATTGTCATGACTGCTGCTTTTTGTCTCAAATTATGAATAGAGGCAACACCAACAACGGGCGAGGATATAGGCTATAACCACCTGCATTTGCGCAGTGTATGGGTTACCGCGTTCACGCCTATAGGCGTTATAATCGCTCACTTTTGTGAAAATAGATTATGTTTGACTAGTTTTAGGATTGTGTAGCCGAAAAAACCAATAATTCGCTGTATTTTATTCGCAGTAATGTGTAAAGTTGTCTTAATAGCCCAGACAAATTATTACTAAAAAAGTCATCCCTTTTAAGAAATTTGGCATAGTAGTATTGGTATTTCGAGATGACCGAATTACAAATCAAATCCCTGCAAACCAACACTTGAATACCAATGAGATGCTCACTGGCTACTGGCCCTATTCAGGTAGGTAGTTACCTGGGTTCCGGTGGGAAGTCGTGACCAGTAGGGTGCAGCCGGTCGGGTGTGAGGACAAATACTCGCCGAAGACATTGGCTAGCGGTCACGCTATGTCGTGAATTGGCAGAAGTTAGAATTCAAGGACCATTGGATCGGGTCCCAGTGGCCTAATGGTATACGAGCTCGCTAGCCTTGTAACCAGAAGGTCCTGGGTTCGAATCCCGGTGGGTGCGTACTGCTGAAGAGTCCCAAACTAGGACGAAACAACTGTCCAGTACTCCCAGGTTTTCCAATGGATCTCTAACTAATATCAGCTCATGATGAAATCCTGAAATCAATCAAATCCCTGCAAACCAACACTTGAATACAAGAATTAAATCAAGACACAGAGAGGGATGAATTCTGGAATTTGTATTCTGCGGAATTTTATATGAATTCATATAAGAGATATATTAACAAGCAACAGTCAGTATTTAAAGAATACAGAGATAGAAATTGTCAATCACCACAGTATTATTTGCGTTTTAGAGCATTGAGGGTTTGTTTTTTGCGAGTTGTTTCAGATCTTAAGGTTGTAAATAGACAACAAGCAATGGCTGTTATCATTCCAGTTAATCTACGAGAATCGGGCATTTGAAAGAGAAATAGCCTACAGACATAAGTTAGATGTGTGTTTTGAGGATGTTAAACACTTCTGTTATCATCCGTGATGACTGAGATATTCCATAACACATCGACGAGATCATGCGATGAGTGAGACAGGCTGCTGAATTTCCTGGTGATTATATCTATTTTGATGAAGTTCCTAGTTAAAATCGCTTAGGCGAAGATGTGATACTAGTTTAATTTACATTTGCACATGGAATTTCAGAAGACCGTAATCGCTCAGTGCACAAAATGACATCAGATTATGTTGATATCAGTGTGCATCACGTCACGAAGAATAGTATAGATGGTCTTTCTAAAATGTCAGACTACTTAAAATTAGTATCAGATTTCTGTCGATTAGTAGCTAGTAGCTGTGTCCTACAACTACTACATCTGTTACATAAGTTATACCAGTCTTAAAAATTATCCATTTTCAGATCACTAAAATATTCTGAGATCCTTAACGAATTACTTGTGGCTATGAAGGATATAGAAGATGCAATTATGGCTCATATCTTTAAAGCAGTTATTATTAAACAAGTTATCTGTAGGGATTTTGTGATGTTCAGGTTACAATGCTTCAGTGTACGTAGTGACTGCATGCTTGTGTGCGTCAAGGGAAATTTGGTGAAAATCATGATGCAATGAAGGTTCCTATAAACTCACCATGAATACTGCAAGCTGTTGATAAGAAACTGCATCAAAAGAAAAAATTGCGAATAGCTAGAAAATATTGTTGCAGTTTCAATGATTATTACCTTTTACATTTGCAAATCATTTTTCCAAAGTTCAACAAAGAATGAACCTTTTTCAGCAAAGATAGGCAAATATAAAGCGTTCACGTTTAACATTACTTCTTTCTTGCTTCAGCGATTTAAAAAAATACCTATTTGCAGATATCCGGTAACGTTAGTCAACCTGATCACAGCAATTCAACATCGCCGAAATAATCGCGACAAACAACTGCGTAAAGACATTTGCTTGTTATTATTGTTCATTAAATATATTTAACATCCTGCTTACCATACTTTTCTTATTCTATTTGAGTAAAACTAAATTTGTCATCAGGACGAGATGGAAGCCTGACTTATCAATGAGGCCTGACCTGAGAAGGTAATTGTTGGCATGATTCAACGTAGGCGAAATCTTACTACGATCGCTACAGCTCAACCTATTCAATTATTCGTCTCATGTACACTTCACCTTACACTATAAGTTAACACCCATAATCATATAGATTGACATCACGTTTTAAGTGAAATAATAAAGGTAATGCACTACTTTTGAATACACTTAGCCTTATACGAAATCGAACTCAATTGCAGTGCCTAAGTTCTTATATTTCAAATACTGAAGCTAAGTGTTTCTGTCCTTGGTCCCTACAGACTTACCTATGACTAGGAGACGTAATCACGTAACTTTAGACAGATGTTTAGGCTTGACTAAAGTACTTATAATTCACTACTTATATCGATCGATAGTGTTGCTACAGAATTACACTTATGTATAGTAACGAGTTCATATCCTAGGGAGTACCGGTCTAGCATGCCGTACTCCAACCGCATGCAGAACAAATAGAACACAAGAATTATAGATAGAAAATTTTATTTCACTGCAACTCAAACAACTTTATTTACATGTATTAACTGAGCACAGTCCAAGATGAGTCTTCGTTTGGAACGTATCCCCCATTATTTGACGCCAACTGCTCAGTGTCTGAATTGTGTCACGTTTAAATTCTTCCACAATTCAAATAAACAGAACTCTATGCCCACACCCAAAGCTATCTGGTATCACAAACTGCAAAACAGAATATCTGCATGGTTATACATGAAGAAGTGAACTTCCCTTCACTTCTTGTTGCATGTAGAATCAATTCCTAAAACTGATTATGCAAATGTATCTGGTTATAAGTCATAAAACGATCATCACTGTTTTTCAGATGTCTTTGTCCGGATGCGGCTACATCTGCTTCCACTGAATTTAATTAACTGACAGACCTCATTGCGACCCATAATTCTTAAAAGTGATACAGATTAAATTCACTTACATAAATTAAGCATTTACATAATTAACATGCATGACCATGTATGAGTTAAGCATAAGTTAAGTTCAGTCTTCCTAATTTACACTCCTTTTGAAATGTGGAGCACGTTAATGGTGCAGAAAATATCATGAACATTACGCATACATAATATTATTAACTGCCAGTAATCGTACTATCGATTCATACTACAAGAATACATTTGATAATACTTTGTTAGTGGTCTGAGGGACAAAAATACTAGAGAGAAACATACAGGCTAGACGAATGTTCCACTAAGCTGTCTCACTCGTGGATTTTTTCTCAGCATGTGAACGTATCCACATACTGGTGTGTGGAGAAGTTCGTCACTGTTAGCAATATAAAAGGTCCACGCCTTTTGAAAGTCTTCTAATGTGTTCATAGTTTCTTACATATGTGCTGCTTCCGCTCGTACTGATCACCTGCAATCAAATTCTAGAAAAAGGGCTTGTTGACGAAGCACATTATTGCCACAGCTTGTCACAGTTAATTCGCAAGGAACACTGGATACCAGACTATGTGAGTCTGTCTGTCTGTCTGGATTCAACATAGAACTTGGCACCGAAGTGCAGCTGTTCGAGTTGCCACATTCTAAATAGCACACAGAGGTAGACAAGAAGATGAGTGAAGAGAATCAATACAGTTGGACAAGTATAAGAGTGAAACAGAATGGGTAATGGTAGACTATGAGTGCGAAATATCGAAGTAGGAAATACTGTACGTATAACCACGACTCAAGAAATGCGTTGGGACCCACGGGATGGTAGTCACTGATAGCCACCATAATGCCTGACCAGTTTCGAGGGAGTTCATAACGAAAACAGCAGTGTATCTGTATAGAAACAGTGAAACAATGTTAGAAAAGTCAAATGGGCAAAGTTCTACAATATCGTCCCAAGGGATGCGAACGCACGAGTGACCCTCAGCCAACCAATCATAAAAATGAAGAATTTTTGCACAAAAAATGACAGATATTCACAAGAAAATGCATGAAAACCTATAAAAAAGATTATCTTTCTCTGACATGATTTACAAATACGTCCCAGTTATTATGAAGAGTATCAGTTGCTAACTTGGATTAGTTTCTATAGATGTATTCACCGAAATGACTGAAGATGCGCTGTTTTGTGAATCGTTCATATCTCTTCTCTTGCTGTGCAGTGCTTTCCGTAGCCCTCAGTTAAATTACTGTGGTTTCAGTAAGAGGATCGACGACTACGTACAAGGGAAATGAGGATAAAACAAATTAAAATAAACGACATGAACTATAAATCTATCCCTAATCGCAACCCTAACCTTAATCCTAACCCTAATGACAATCCTTATCCTGCCGTAAACCTAACCCTAATCCCAACTATGACCGTAACCCTAACCCTAACCCAAATACTTAACTTAGCCCTTATCTTAACCCTAACGAGATATTAACACATTGTCCAAACAGTAATTAAAAGTGTTATCTGGGTGAAACTTGCTCCTTGTTTGATGAATAGCGTTGACATTTCAGCTATGATAATGATAGGTGCCGTTAGCCAACGACTAGCATACGTTCAGGGTCATTGAAGCGTTCACACTTCTAGGACGCTATTGTTGAACTTCGCCGTCAAATGTTATATCTGTGTTTGTCAAAGTTGCTTGCACACGACGCATAACACAACCACACAAAAACTCACACGATAGCACCTACCAAGGATAAATCAAATATCCAATTGACCACCACTGTTCTAGCCAATGAAAGACGAGAAAATCTGAGGTGCGGAAAATATAACAGGCTATAGCCTATATCCTCATTCCATGAGGACTTGTCTCCTTTCTTGAGTATCGGTGTAATAAGTGACTCATCCCAGTCTGATGGAACCGTCTCTGATTCCCAGACGTTGCCTAGTATCTTAGTTAATCTACATACTAGTATGTCACCCCATATTTAAATACCTCCAGAATAATTCCGTCGGGTCCTGCCGCTTTGCCTCGTTTCAAATTACAGATAGCTTTTGTGACCTCACTTACAGACGGCGGACCAGTGCCTATATCCCATTCGGGTGTGTGCTGGATGGCGGGGAGGTTCAGTGTGGCCGTAGGCAAGTTAAATTGTTCCTCAAAGTGTTCTTGCCAGCGTTCCAGTCGTCTATCCTGGGAGCTAATTATGGTGCCATTTTTCTACGAGATTGTTTCACTTATCATTTGCCTTTTGCCACCCGTTTCCCTGATGAGTCTAAAGAGTTGCCCAGTGTTGCCTATCGCCGATGCCTTTTCCATCTCTTTCGCTTTTGTCGCCCACCACTGTTCATGGTCGTTGCGAAGACTTTTTGTGAGTTTTCGTTTGAGTACCTTTCGCGCCTCATCATAATCGGAGCTCGCCGGAATCAGTCTTCTTGCGTCAATCAGTTCGGATGAGGCAGTCGAAATCCAATAGGTCTTACGCACCTTTGGATTTACCTTATTCACAGCTTTTACAGCTGTATATATGGCTGACTGAATATTCTTCCAGGCTTCTTCAGGGTGAGCACAGCTGTCGAACTCAGATATGTGTTTAGCCAGTTCTTCCTCAAATAGGGACTTAGTTTCCTGATCGAGCTGGGGACGTTATGGGTTTACCGCCAGCTGGTTCCTACGTCCGTTCAGTCGTAAGCACACACGAGCGCGGACCAGTGCATAATCGGTAAATACATACGTGTTCCAAAAGGAGCGACAATCTCCTGCCGACCCACGCCAACAATAGCTTATTGCTGTGTGGTCTATTTGTGTCCAGCGTTGGATTGATGATGGGGGTCGCCAGGTCAAACAGTGTCTCTCCTTGTGTTTGAAGTTAGTGCTTACAAGAAACAAATGATTATCTGAACAGAACTGTAGGAGACGGTCACCGTTTTCGGTTCGCTAGCACGGTACCCCATAGGTGCCACCGACATCCTTCTCAGATTGACACAATTTCCCTACTTGAGCATTGAAGTCACCAGCTAGAACGACTATGTCTGAGCGTTTAGCCTTTCTCACCAAACTAGACAGCTTTTGGTAAAACTCGTCCTTCGTTTCATCCGAACCGCAGTCAGTGGGGGCGTAGGCGGAGAAGACGAAAACGCATCGGTGAGTAGTGCACTCCTCTGTGTTTTTTACTGATCCGTTCAGACTCACAGCACACATTCGGCTATCTACCGGGATCCAGTCAAGTAATGTCTTTTCTGCCCTAGTACTCAAAGCTATGCCTACACTAGCTAATCCTCGTGAACTGGCTGTGGCATCTCCTGACACCCTCAAGGTAAATTTTGCAGATTCATCCTGCTGGCCAGGTGGGGTTAGGTGAATAACCACACTTAGGTCTTGTATGAGTGTTTCTGAAACACAACACACATCAATGGCTTGGGAAGCCAGAGTCTTGGCTAGTGATACTTGTTGTCCTATTTGGTAAAGTGTTCTAACATTAAATGCTCCTATATGAAATTGGTGGCGTGGCTTTAGGAGACTATCGTTAGTCGCTGTTTGGCTTCCATCGTTTTTAGTAGACACAGAGTGAAGACGAAATGAAGAGCCATCAAGTAGAGGAGTTGCATCAGTGGCAGGAAGGCAAGATAATAGGGATGAAGATGAAGACGAAGCTAAGTAAGGATTAACTAGCTAACTTACCAGCAGTAATCTGCCGAAGTTATTTTATTGGTCAAACCGAAACATGGAGGCATCAGTCAATGAAATCCACAACAGTTAGTTAAAGTTAGACACGTGGGTAGGTGTAGACTATCTCCTGTTTCGGTTTTCCGGGATTGTTAAAACCATTGAAAGATGGAGGCAATTGATGATATGGCGTAGAATAGTTCTCAATGGCTGGCGCAGATGCATTCATTCTTTGTCATACGTCATGTCCACTAAAAACTACATCGTTGCATTATACGTAAGATTTTATTTTGATACGTCACACAGTATTACAAAGTAACATTCACTAATGACGACGTTTCGAGCACAAATTATTGCTCATAATCACATCAAGTTACTCTCACAACTTTTTCCTTCATTTGTATACATGTGTGTGTGTGTGTGTGAGTTATCAAAATAAAATCTTATCCATAATGGAGTTATACTCTACCCCAGTGCCCAAGTTTTATACTTATATCCATTGTTCTATATTACTATTCTCTTTTCCCTAACTCACACTTCTGTTTATTATCTCTCTATTGAATCTCTCTTCACTCTCTTCTCTTACTTTGTGTTGGACATGGAGGGTGGCAAGTCGAACTGTTGCACATGTGTCCGAAGTCCTATATTGAAACCAGTCGATGAGTGAACCTTATAAACTGAGAGTAGCTAGTTAACGCAGAAGGATTTTTATGAA
This sequence comes from Trichobilharzia regenti, assembly GCA_944472135.2. Taxonomy (NCBI): domain Eukaryota; kingdom Metazoa; phylum Platyhelminthes; class Trematoda; order Strigeidida; family Schistosomatidae; genus Trichobilharzia; species Trichobilharzia regenti. The sequence continues at coordinate 23,311,165 of OX235265.1, read as the reverse complement.
GTTCTGCTTACAACCTGTGAAAGCCGTTAATAAGCTAAGAGCTAAAGTTAGTAAAAGCCATTGGATCTCCACCGCCTCATCCGAACTGATTGACGCAAGAAGACTGATTCCGGCGAGCTCCGATTATGATTAGGCGCGAAAGGTACTCAAACGAAAACTCACAAAAAGTCTTCGCAACGACCATGAACAGTGGTGGGCGACAAAAGCGAAAGAGATGGAAAAGGCATCGGCGATTGGCAACACCAGACAACTATTTAGGCTTATCAGGGAAACAGGTGGCAAAAGGCAAATGATAAGTGAAACAATCTCGTAGAAAAATGGCACCATAATTAGCTCCCAGGATAGACGACTGGAACGCTGGAAAGAGCACTGTGAGGAGCAGTTTAATAGGCTAACAGCCACGCTTAACCTGCCGAACATCCAACACCTCCCTGAATGGGATATAAGACACAGGTCCTCCTTCCTTAACTGAGGTTACCAAAGATTTCACTAGTCTGAAACAAGGCAAAGCAGCGGGACCTGATGGAATGACTCCAGAGGTGTTTAAGTACAGTGGAGACAGTTTACTGTCTGCATTAACTGAGGTTCTAGGCAGCGTCTGGGAATCAGAGGAAGTCTCATCGGGTTGGCGTAAGTCACTGATCATCCCGATATACAAGAAGGGAGACAAGTCTTCCTGTGATAGTCACAGAGGGATTAGTATGACTAATATAGTATCCAAAGTCCTAGGCTCAATAATCATGCGTAAACTAAGTGGTGCTCGGGAGGCACAAACACGAGAGAACCAGGCAGGCTTTAGACCAGGAAGAGGGTGTATTGATCATATCTTCACCCTTCAACAGATTACGAAACACAGCCATGTCTAACGGTGCGCAACAACCACTATATTTCTTGACCTGAGAGCGGAATTCGATTCCGTCCACCGTGCGGTACTACGGCAATGACTGGCTGTGAAGGAGGGAATGATGAGAAAATACGTCGCACTGATCAAGGCACTCTACCCGTACTCATGCAGCCAGGTGAGGGCTTACGGCGGGTTGTCATCTGAAGTGGTGACGACTGGTGGTGTCCGTCAAGGATGACCATTATCCCCATTTCTATTCAACTTCATCATAGATGTACTAATGGACTTAACCCTAACTCACTTCAGCGACTCAGGGATTGACTTGCTACCAGGGAATAATCTCGTTGACGTGGAATATGCTGACGATATAGTCCTTCTAGGCGAGGACGCTGACATAATGCAGAGTCTCCTGAACACTTTGAGCTAAAATCTACGAATGTTTGGCATGCGATTCGCTCCCGCCAAATGCAAGATGATGTTACAAGACTGGACCGTACTGACTCCTAGATTAGAAATAGGGAGTAAAGTGGTAGAGCACGTTGACCGCTTCACTTATTTGGGAAGTACCATCAGCCCCAACGGGTTGATCTCTGACAAAATCTCAGCACGGATACAGAGGGCTAGTTTCGCATATGCCAGTTTACGCCGACTCTGGCGTAGACGTGATATCCGACTATCGATCAAAGGGCGGGTGTACTGCTCATCAGTCCGCTCCGTCCTCCTTTATGGCTGTGAGACCCGGCCATTGAGAGTGGAAGACATGAAAAGATTAGCTGTCTTTGATCATAGGTGCCTGCGTTCTATCTCCCGTGTGAAGTGGTAGGTGTAATAGGGTGAGCAATATTGAGGTTAGGCGTTGAGTTCTAGGTAAGTAGGGGGAATCAATCGATGAGGTTGTGAAGTCACACCGACTGAGATAATTAGGACATGTGTTACGTATGTCTAGTAATCGCCTTCCTCGACGGGCAATGTTAGCTGATATAGGGTCAGACTGGAAAAGAGCTAGCGGAGGTCAAACAAAAACATGGCACCAGTCAATGAAATCTACAACAGTTACTTTAAGCCACGCAGTAAGGTGCAGACTTCCTGGTTGGGGTCCTCAGGACGGTGAAAACCAATGGTTGGAAACAATTGGTGACATGGCTCAAAATCGTTCTCAATGACAGCGCAGATGCATCCACTCCCTGTGACTTATGATTTCCAATGAAATTGTTTTGTTCTTCGTCATTACTATTCCTTTGTCTCACACCTCTGTTTACTGTCTCTATTATGCATTTCTTCTACTTTCTTCTCTTGCTTTGTGTGCTACATGGAGTGTGACGACTTGAACTGTCGCACATATGTGCAAAGTTCTATGTCGAAAACAGACAGACAACCTGACTTCGAGGAGGTTTTGTGCCAAGGGATTCGACTGACTGGAGGCAAGATGATGAACTGACTTCAGGTAGAGTGCCCTTATAAACTAGGGAATACTGGGACAGTTATTTCTATTGTGGTTCTCTAAATGAAGTCGGTTCGTGATCAAAGTTGCAGTCAAGCAAATCCCTGCAGTCCAACACTTATATGTCATAGTGAAGTGATCACCGATGGCATTGGTTCATGGTAAGCGATACACTCATGGTGAATAGTAGGCAGTCTTTAGGGTTTATGTACAAATGGTGCATTGGCTAACTGGCTCGCCTTTTAACTTGTGCAGTCTAGATTTGATCCCTGATGAGGTGTTCGTGGGTGTGTACTGATGAAGAGGGCTAAACAGCTGTCCAGTACTCCGTAATATTGAATGTTTCAAGATTCATGAGTATATTTATAAATGCAATCACAATATTAGTAATTCACTAGAAAGGCGAGTCAACATACAACAAGAGGGCAAACAATATTTTGGAAAGAAGAGGTTTCCCACTCACTTCATCCAATCCATATTTTTCTGTATCGGCTAATAAAGTGGGCTGATTCACACCTTGTAAGTCACATTTACTGTTGGAATTTTTACGCATGAAATTGAAAATACTCTAAATGTTAGGAAACTTGAAATCGATTTTTCTAACATTTAGAGTATTTTCAATTTCATGCGTAAAAATTCCAACAGTAAATGTGACTTACAAGGTGTGAATCAGCCCACTTTATTAGCCGATACAGAAAAATATGGATTGGATGAAGTGAGTGGGAAACCTCTTCTTTCCAAAATATTGTTTGCCCTCTTGTTGTATGTTGACTCGCCTTTCTAGTGAATTACTAATATTGTGATTGCATTTATAAATATACTCATGAATCTTGAAACATTCAATATTACGGAGTACTGGACAGCTGTTTAGCCCTCTTCATCAGTACACACCCACGAACACCTCATCAGGGATCAAATCTAGACTGCACAAGTTAAAAGGCGAGCCAGTTAGCCAATGCACCATTTGTACATAAACCCTAAAGACTGCCTACTATTCACCATGAGTGTATCGCTTACCATGAACCAATGCCATCGGTGATCACTTCACTATGACATATAAGTGTTGGACTGCAGGGATTTGCTTGACTGCAACTTTGATCACGAACCGACTTCATTTAGAGAACCACAATAGAAATAACTGTCCCAGTATTCCCTAGTTTATAAGGGCACTCTACCTGAAGTCAGTTCATCATCTTGCCTCCAGTCAGTCGAATCCCTTGGCACAAAACCTCCTCGAAGTCAGGTTGTCTGTCTGTTTTCGACATAGAACTTTGCACATATGTGCGACAGTTCAAGTCGTCACACTCCATGTAGCACACAAAGCAAGAGAAGAAAGTAGAAGAAATGCATAATAGAGACAGTAAACAGAGGTGTGAGACAAAGGAATAGTAATGACGAAGAACAAAACAATTTCATTGGAAATCATAAGTCACAGGGAGTGGATGCATCTGTGCTGTCATTGAGAACGATTTTGAGCCATGTCACCAATTGTTCCCAACCATTGGTTTTCACCGTCCTGAGGACCCCAACCAGGAAGTCTGCACCTTACTGCGTGGCTTAAAGTAACTGTTGTAGATTTCATTGACTGGTGCCATGTTTTTGTTTGACCTCCGCTAGCTCTTTTCCAGTCTGACCCTATATCAGCTAACATTGCCCGTCGAGGAAGGCGATTACTAGACATACGTAACACATGTCCTAATTATCTCAGTCGGTGTAACTTCACAACCTCATCGATTGATTCCCCCTACTTACCTAGAACTCAACGCCTAACCTCAATATTGCTCACCCTATTACACCTACCACTTCACACGGGAGATAGAACGCAGGCACCTATGATCAAAGACAGCTAATCTTTTCATGTCTTCCACTCTCAATGGCCGGGTCTCACAGCCATAAAGGAGGACGGAGCGGACTGATGAGCAGTACACCCGCCCTTTGATCGATAGTCGGATATCACGTCTACGCCAGAGTCGGCGTAAACTGGCATATGCGAAACTAGCCCTCTGTATCCGTGCTGAGATTTTGTCAGAGATCAACCCGTTGGGGCTGATGGTACTTCCCAAATAAGTGAAGCGGTCAACGTGCTCCACCACTTTCCGTAATTCAAGTCGGAAACAGAGAAGCATTTTAACACCAACCCATTTTAAAGCCCTAAAGGAATTACGTAACAGATCCGATATAGTTATTCTGAAACCTGACAAAGGATCTGGTGTAGTTGTAATGGACAGAAATGATTATAAAACAAAAATGTTATCCATTCTTAATGACGAAAATAAATTCATAGCCGATGTTCCTTCGGATGATATCAGAAAATTAGAAGGAAAAGTAAATTCTCATTTAGTAAAACTTCGCGGCATGAACGTTATCGATAAACAGGAGTTTAACTCCTTGAAACCCATGGGATCTGATTTTCCAAACCTCTATGGACTACCTAAAATTCATAAGGTTGACAATCCATTACGTCCAATTCTTTCAATGTGTAACTCTCCTACACATAAACTAGCAAAATGGTTAGCTGATATTTTAAGGCCAGTACGGAATGAATTATGTAAGTTTACTTTGAAAGATACATTTGAACTTGTTGACTGTCTTGTAGATATGAACATAAAAGATAGGAAAATGTATTCATTTGATGTTAATTCTTTGTTTACTAATGTACCATTGATTAAGACTGTTGATATTCTTTGTGACTATATTTCTTCTAGTTGTTTTTCATTCCCTTTCCCTTTAACTTATTTGAAAGATTTATTATTATTATGTACTGACAACGTCCATTTCACGTTTGAAGGCGAACATTTTCGACAAGTGGATGGCGTTGCTATGGGGAGTCCATTAGGACCTTTGCTAGCGGACGTGTATATGTCTTATGTTGAAAACTTATCCCTTGATTTAATTTCAAAATTGCCCTTTTATAGGAGATATGTAGATGATATCATTTTGATATGTGACGATCATGAAGATGCGAGTCGCCTATTAGACAGACTTAACTCTGTACAAAATCATATCAGTCTTACATGTGAGGAAGAAAGTCGCAACCAGCTGTCATTTTTAGACATACTTCTGAGTCGAAGAGATGATGGCTCAATAAGACGGTCTATCTACAGAAAGCCCACTTGGACAGGGCAATACCTTAATTTTCACAGCTTCTGTCCATTACAGTATAAGAGGGGCTTGGTGAAGTGCCTATTCAAGAGGATTCAGCGTATTTGCACGGCTGATGTTATGGACAGAGAAAACGAAATATTAATGGATACTCTTGTTAAAAACGGATATCCTTTGAAATTTTTAAACAGGTGTAGAAGTCAACTAGCCTCTAAACCTACAATTCATACCGTCCCTAAGAAAAAGGTTTTTATCAAATTACCATATAACGGGGAAATAAACAGTAGGATTGTGAGACAAAGGTTGAATTCAATCATCCGTAGGACCTACTATGCTGCCCAGCTTGTAATTGTGGAAAAAGCCAAAAATATGCTTCACTGTAAACCCCAAAAGTGCACAAGTGATTATATCACATCCCATACAATTTACCAATTTTCGTGTGTGTGTGGACATACATACATAGGGAGGAGTAATCGCGCTTTGCACGTGAGGGTGGGAGAGCATATCCCAAAATGGTTAGAAAAACAGATGAGTTGTGACAAGCTAATAGATGCAGGTGGCAGACTACCAAATTCGTCTATAGCTAAACATCTAATCGAGATGAACCATAAGATTGATGTTAACTCAGCCTTTAAGGTCATCTATAAAAACGGTCAAGGGCGTTTATTGAAATACGCAGAGGCTATAGCTATTCATAGACTTAAGCCCCCCTTGTGTATTCAAAAACAGTTTGTCATTACTCTTAACCTACCTTGGTAATCCTTATTTGATTGGATTACCAAACGTTTGTGTTAATTATTCTTAATTCCGTTTTCTCTCACTTTGTTTAATTTAACCTTTCTATATATATTGACTTGACAAGTAAATGTGTGATCAGATTGTTCGAAATGTATAGCGCTAATACATCACATTTTTCAGACAGTCTCCGTCTTCTAATAACGCTATCAAAATATGAGAGAATTGTAAAACAAAAGACATTAGTTAACACAAGTGATTCGTAACACAAACTACACCTTACTTGACACAGATTTCTGATTCCCCTTCACTATCATGACTCCAAACATGTATGTACTGAGAAAATGAGACTCTTCTATTCAATTTTTTAGTTGATCCAGTAGCCTCCTAACCACACACACAAAACAACAAAAGCATTCAATTGAATTCGATTTACATTATTCAGAAGAAAAAGCAACCTACCGCTGTACTATCATTAACTGGATCAAATGGCATCTTCAAAGACTGTAAGAAAAACACTGTCATTAAAATATAAGTTATACATACCGACCTCCGCATTTTCTGGTTTTCTGGAAATAATCTGCTTGGAGATAAAAATAAGAAATCGTTTTATTGAAAACTGAGACGTTAACAGTCATAAATCAATACATGATTTCATGAAACCAAAGTCAAAAAGGGAAGAATGTAGTTCGGTGCCTGAAGAAAATAATGTACATGTACGCCCGACCGAAAGCTGCTACCTTGACGTGGTGGTCGGGCTTGAACACCGCAATGACCTAATCAAGCTATACTGGCTGAGACTTATGTCTCTTGAGGTTCTACCATGCCAGGCAGGTTGTTTGGATAGCGGTTAAACAAAAAGCAGCTACCCAATCCAACATCATGTCCAATACAAAATTACAAAATTTCATGCCGGATCGGCCGTGGCCCGGATTAACAACGACCGCGCTTCCTGCTGCCGTGTCACAGGGCGGGAGTGATAAATCTGCTACTGAGACACACCAAACAAAAAAGAACGAACAAAAACAGGCCGCGTGTGACCGGCCTCAAGCAGTTGTCCCCTGGGCTCTGCGGTCACGCAACCAACTTCCACGGTGTGGGCAGCCGGGAAGTAACAATCGCCCTCACAATCCGAAATGCACACGAAACCTCTCTATTACTCACTCATCTTTGTCTTCATCTTCATCTCTATCATCTTGCCTTCCTTCCACTGATGCAACTCCTCGACTTGATAGCTCTCCACTTCCTCTCCACTATGCGTCCACTAAAAACGATGGAAGCCAAAAAACCACCACCGACAGCCTCTTAAAGCCGCGCCACCAATTTCATATAGGAGCTCTTAATGTTAGGACACTTTACCAAATAGGACAACAAGCATCACTAGCCAAGACTCTGGCATCACGAGCCATTGATGTATGCTGTGTTTCAGAAACACGCATACAAGACCCAAGTGTGGTTATTCACCTAACCCCACCTGGCCAACAGGATGAATCTTCAAAATTCACCTTGAGGGTGTCAGGAGATGCCACAGCCAGTTCACGAGGATTAGCTGGCGTAGGGATAGCTTTGAGTACTAGGGCAGAAAAGACATTGCTTGACTGGATCCCGGTAGATAGCCGAATGTGTGCTGTCCGCCTGAACGGATCAGTAAGAAGGAGGAAGGACTGCACTACTCGCCGATGCCTTTTCGTAATCTCCGCCTACGCCCCCACTGACTGCAGTTCAGATGAAACGAAGGATGAGTTCTACCAAAAGCTGTCTAGTTTGGTGGAAAGGCTAAACGCTCAGACATAGTCGTTCTAGCTGGTGACTTTAATGCTCAAGTAGGGAAATTGTGTCAATCTGAGAAGGATGTCGGTGGCACCTATGGAGTTCCGTGCCAGCGAACCGACAACGGTGACCGTCTCCTACAGTTCTGCTCTGATAATCATTTGTTTCTTGTAAGCACTAACTTTAAACACAAGGAAAGACACTGTTTGACTTGGAGACCCCCTTCATCAAACCAACGCTGGACACAAATAGACCACATAGCAATAAGCTATCGTTGGCGTGGGTCGGTAGGAGATTGTCGCTCCTTCTGGAACACGTGCGTAGATACCGACCATGCACTGGTCCGCGCTCGGGTGTGCTTACGACTGAACGGACGTAGGAAACAGCTGGCGGTAAACTCATCACGTCCCCAGCTCGATCAGGAAACTAAATCCGTATTTCAGGAAGAACTAGCTAAACACATATCTGTGTTCTGTCTGTCTGTCTGGATTCAACATAGAACTTGGCACCGAAGTGCAGCAGTTCGAGTTGCCACGTTCCAAATAGCACACAGAGGTAGACAAGAAGATGAGTGGAGAGAATTAATAGAGTGTGACAAATATAGGAGTGAAACAGAATGGGTAATGGTAGAAAGGAATATGAAAGATTACAGAGAATATCTGTGTTCGACAGCTGTGCTCACCCTGAAGAAGCTTGGAAAAATATCCAGGCAGCCATAGATACAGCTGTAAAAGCTGTGAATAAGGTAAACCCAAAGGTGAGTAAAAACCACTGGATCTCCACCGCCTCATCCGAACTGATAGATGCTAGAAGACTTATTCCGGCGAGCTCCGAATTCAATGAGGAGCGAAAGCTGCACAAGAGGAAACTTACGAAAAGTCTCCGCAAGGACCGTGAACAGTGGTGGGCGACAAAAGCCAAAGAGATGGAGAAAGCTTGAGGATAGGCAACACCAGGCAACTCTTTGGACTCATCAGGGAAACGGGTGGGAGAAGACAAATCATCAGTGAGACAATCTCGGAAAAAAATGGCACTATAATTAGCTCCAGGATAGACGACTGGATCGTTGGAAAGAGCATTATGAGGAGCAGTTTAATTTGCCCACAGCCACGCTCAACCTTCCGAGCATCCAACACCTCCCTGAATGGGATATAGACACAGGTCCTCCGTCACTAACTGAGGTTACTAAAGCTGTCACCAATCTGAAACTAGGCAAAGCAGCGGGACCTGATGGAATGACGCCAGAGGTATTTAAGTACGGTGGAGACAGCTTACTGTCCGGATTAACTGAGGTACTAGGCAGCGTCTGGGAATCAGAAGAAGTCCCATCGGGTTGGTGTAAGTCACTGATTATCCCCATATACAAGAAGGGAGACAAGTCTTCCTGTGATAATCACAGAGGGATTAGCTTGACTAATATAGTATCTAAAGTCTTAGGCTCAATAATCATGCGTAGACTGAGTGGTGCTCGGGAAGCACAAACACGAGAGAGCCAGGCAGGCTTTAGACCAGGAAGAGGGTGTATTGATCATATCTTCACCCTCCGACAGATTCTAGAACATAGGCATTCCTACCGGCGTCCAACAGTCATTATATTTCTTGACCTAAAGGCAGCATTCGACTCTGTCGATCGGGAAGTTCTCTGGAGATGCTTGGCTGTAAAGGGAATTCCGAGAAAATATATTGCACTGATTAAGGCACTCTATTCGTACTCATACAGCCAGGTGAGGGCTTACGGCGAGCTGTCATCTGAACTGATGACGACCAGTGGTGTCCGTCAAGGATGCCCATTATCTCCTTTTCTATTCAACTTCATCATAGATGTGTTAATGGACTTAACCCTAGGTGACTTCAGCGACTCAGGGATTGACTTGCTACCGGGGAATAATCTCGTTGACTTGGAATATGCAGACGATATAGTCCTTCTAGGCGAAGACGCTGACGAAATGCAGAGTCTTCTAAACACCTTGAGCCGCAATCTACGAATGTTTGGCATGCGATTCGCTCCCGCCAAATGCAAGATGATGTTACAGGACTGGACTACATCGACGCCTAGTTTAAAAATAGGAAGTGAAGTGGTAGAGCACGTTGACCGCTTCACTTATTTGGGAAGTACCATCAGCCCCAACGGGCTGATCTCTGACGAAATCTCAGCACGAATACAAGGGGCTCGTTTCGCATTTGTTAGTTTACGCCGACTCTGGCGTAGACGAGATGTTCGACTATCGACCAAAGGGCGGGTGTACTGCTCATCAGTCCGCTCCGTCCTCCTTTATGGTTGTGAGACCTGGCCACTGAGAGTGGAAGACATGAAAAGACTAGCTGTCTTTGATCATAGGTGCCTGCGTTCTATTTCCCGTGTAAAGTGGCATAATAAGGTGAGCAACATGGAGGTTAGGCGTAGAGTTCTAGGTAAACAGGGGAAATCAATCGACGAAGTCGTGAAGCTACAAAGACTGAGATGGTTAGGACATGTGTTACGTATGCCAAGTCATCGCCTCCCTCGACGAGCAATGTTAGCGGATATAGGGTCAGGCTGGAAAAAAGCTAGCGGCGGTCAAACAAAAACTTGGCATCAGTCAATGAAATCCACAACAGTTGGTCTAAGCCACGTAGGAAGGTGTAGACTTCCAGGCTGGGGTCCTCGGGACGGTAAAAATCTATGGTTGGAAACAATTGGTGACATGGCTCAAAATCGTTCTCAGTGGCGCAGATGCATCCACTCCCTGTGACTTATGATCTTCAATGAAACTGTTTTGTATTTCTTTATTACTCCTTTGTCTCACACCTCTGCTCACTGTTTCTATTATGCTTTTCTTGTACTTTCTTCTCTTGCTTCGCGTGCTACACGGAATGTGGCGACTTGAACTTCCGCACATTTGTGCAAAGTTCTATGTCGAAAACAGACAGAGACAATGTACATGGATCTAGACTTCATAAAAGACTTGACGCGGAGTATGCCAAAGAGGAGAATCTCTAATTCTGTAAAGATATTTCCTCTAGCAACGCTAAAGGTGATACTCTTTATTCTCTCCCACTACTTTAAGATGATTTGACGAACAAACTACCGCGTAAGACCACCACAATGTAGTCATTCATCTACTCCTCTGAAGATAAACACATATGTCATCCTTTCAAGGTGTGTTGAGGAAAAGCGCCCGGCATGGTTGAGAAAAGGCGGAAATGGATCAATCAGAAGGTCTATAATTTAACACCTCATCAGCACCTGTCATATCATTTCAACTGACTCATCGTTCAGTCATTCACAAAGTGAACAAAGACCCAGCAAAGACAATGTGTTCCCGACCTTTCTGTACTGCAGAAGTCCTCGTCATATGTACTGAGCTGTGCTCACAAGAAACTAGTCCAACCTCTACATTTACCATGGATGCAGTACTGTTTGGCTTCTTAGTTATCGTTTTTTCATTCCCTTCGTTTCTTTCATCGTTAGTTATAAAAATTATTCCAACCCGTTTCTATGCACATCCTGTTCACATCTATCTTCCGTGAAAACTGTTTTACGCATCACCCAACAATTTTTTTGATCCTGTGTAGTTTTCTTTCTGTGCTCTATAACACCACCAAACTTTCATACCTGTAAGCTCCCTGTCACTATGATGAAGTAAATAATAATTGTAGTTATGTTAATTTGTATTTAAAAATGAGACTCTACAGCCTCTGAAGATGAAATTATCAAAAAGATATCTATGCTGATCTTTTTTTGATTATAGCTTGAAACCACAGGATTTCTGGTACAAGTATGGGATTTTCAGCATATGATATCGGCAACCCAAATTGTGCAGGCTAACCATTGATATCATTAGAGTTCTGTGAAACGATGGTCTTTCCGAAAAAGTTGGTGCACTTATTTAAAAAATATACCCCTTGCTGTAACTTATTCAACACTGTTTAAGATTTTTATTGTTGCTTGCTAACGAGTTATTAAACGAGTTTATTTTGTCCATAGATGTTTTAATCTCTTAAGTGGATATAAAAGAATAGTTTTTAAACCACAAAATGTCAGAACACGAAATACTGCCACGATTCTACTTCACCCATGCACTGGGGATGTGAATGCACCAGGGGAGATATTAAGCAAATACAAGGGATCAGACATCTAACCTATTCAAATCTTCCAACTCCATCTGCCACATCTCATCCATAAAGAACGAGGATAAATGGTTCACAGAGCACACCTCTGAAAGATACTCAGATATCACATCTACTTCTGGAATGATGTGAGTTGACAAGTGGAAGGCAAGCTATTTGTATCCGCGCCGAAACTTTAAAGCCATTAGTTTATTAAGGATGATGCAACTACCCAAATAAGTGAAGTTGTCACTACGTCCAACTATTTCACTACCTGTCTTTCAGATAAAAGTCTGTGCAGTATAGCCCTGAACTATCTGATGTCCGACCGGGGTGAATCGTATGCCAACCATAGTCAGGTTTCTGCTTAGCGTGCCTACAGAAAACTACAGTACATCACAGTCACACTAGATGCCAAGAGACAATTTATCCCTTAATTCTGTACCGAAAACACAGACAAACCCCCGCAGAACATAGGTGGTTGTCCTGATGGAGGGTTTAGAGACAACTACGGAAGGAGAATTCAGAAAGCTGGCTCGAGAATACATATAAATTTTCACACTATCCCTAAAACTGTAACTCGAAGAACAAACATCACTTTGAGTGTACAGAATTCCCAACAAGTGTATGTCTCCACTTTAGCGATGACGTACTGGTGAGGCACGATGTTCCACTAGGAACAATAATAATAAAAAGACCTCAGTAGGAGTAATGTTAAAGAGAGAGTAAACTAACCTTCCAGGAAAAAACAGTAGTGAAAACAAAAGAAGGGAAAGTCCAACTCGCAACCAAACAAGTTCAAACTTCAAATAACCGTGAACTGCGCATTAGCCGCCTAATCGCAAAAGTCTAACTCAAAGTACAGTAAAACAAATAAAATACAGCACGTGATGTAAGAACTAATACTGTTATTTACATGTGCACTTTTGTCCGGAAAAACTCTAATTGCGAGAAATAATAAATAATCAGCGGAATAAGTACATAAATCCAATTGATCTTATTGAAAACACACTGATTAATATTTTTTAAGTGACAGATATAAATTACATAAAAATTACATGTGTAGAGAGTTTCCGTTACTCTTAGAAAGGAAAGCAAAAGGAACGACCTTCTAAGAAACATTTTACATTTTAAAACATTTCGAGAGTTGATTAGTTAAAAAAAATAGAAACCGCGGTTCTTCATGAGAAAACTGACTTCGACCAAAAGAAGACGCAGAGCGGAAACGTAGAATTCTCACTGCATGGCAGAATGGGCCAGTTCTCCCAGTAAGCAGGCCAAAAGTTGGTAAGTACAGCTTTCAATCTCCATGTCTTACTGCATTGGACCTCACGCCGTCCTTGGAAGACTTTTCGAAACAATGTGTAATAACCAACGCGAAAACCAGAACACTGATTGGCGACACAGCTATCCTTTATTCTAACGCCAAAAATGAGGTTATTACACAAGGTCCAAGAATAAATGTTATGACAATAAATCACGATAATACTTCTCATAGTTTTTCATCTTCCTCTGAACAGCGAACGACGAGACGATGACTGGCGTATTGTGACTCCCGCGAAAAAACATGCAGGAGTTGGGTTTGAGCAAACAACCATGAATTGATCGTTCAATCTTCAACTCCATTGACACTCCCCGTCAAAAAAGGATATATCCCTATTTTCCATCACGACCAATACACGTAGACTTGGATGCCATTGCGAGAACCTGGGTCACACGGACAGAGCTGAAATGGAAAACAAACAGAAAAGCCAACACACCACAAGCATACCCACAGCACAATCTCACACATCAATGACGACATGCGCCTCCAGATAAAGGCATCCACTTGACACATCCTATCGCGACACAATCTCCATTTGCTAGAATGAATCTTGCAGAATGCAACGTGAGCATGCCAGTACCTCACAATAATCTACGAACATTTTCCTATCTACTAATTAACAATTACCACTGCAATCGCTTGTCACTCATTCTGCCTCAGTTCTAGTAACGGTGACGTATGCAAGCTTCAGTCGTGCACACTCTTGATCCCCGGCGTGTGGGACCACAGCTAGTCGTTATCTCCGTGTACATGTCATTCTCAGCACTAGCCTTCCCCGGCGTATACGAACCATCTGCTCTCTTTGACATCAATCAAATCATTCACAGATGTAGAAGACTCGAAACAACTTCAGAAGTAATCACGACGAAAAATTTAACAAAATTATGCAATAACAACAAGATATAAAGACAACAAGTAAACACAATGAATCCAAAAATCACCAATTGATATGATACACCACAGATATAAACAAACAGTACACATAAACTAGCAGATCATGTCTTAATGCAATACCTTTGAAGAATTGCAGGACTTACACCAGTACGCCTGCAACCATTCTCAGGTCGATGATACCAGTGGAAGACGTCCGGACACAAACAAATTTATTTCTACTCGGTACGTTCGACGTTTCCGTTACATTTTGCGTGATTCGTTACATAAAATTTATCTTGTTGTAATACTTGCACAAGTACTATACCACTTCCATACTTGTAACCACTAATTCTCATTTCTAATAGTTATGGTTAATCAAAGTAAAAAGCAACGAACCCATTCCCCTGTAAAACTGGTGTCTAATTTAACGTCCTTGATTACTACATCAAGCAACACACCCCCAACAAACGGCTGTAATGAGTCACATAACTCACTTGTATGCCGTAAGCGTCGAGCTGGAACTGAGGATAAAACTGTACTGACAGCTAGTATTAGCACTACCCGTAAAAATTCAGTACCCTCTGCTCATACAGAACTCCTCCCTTCACCTTATGTGCTTATCGAGAAACTCCAGCCATCAAGCTCTTTTTCAGTACTATCTTCAGAAATAGAACTTCTAAAGTTGTCTATAGGAGAACTTAAGGCTGAGTTAAGGGAAATAAAAAACAGTAAGTCAGTAAATGCTGGAAACATCGAAACCAATACCGAGATATCCAAATTATCAGTTCAGACCAGCGATATCAGATCGCAGGTCTGTGAACTGACACCTCTAACTATCCTCATGAAAACTGTAAACCTTAACAAGCTTGACACAGAATCGATAACTGAGGTAGATAGCCTCATTAACTTTGTTACCACAGAAGTAACAAAACGACTCGACGCGAAACTGAGTGCTATTGTCTACAACGTTCCGGACAATGAGGCGCTAAAGAAGGTACAGAGCATCTTGCTTAGTGAGGCGAATGACCTTGGCGGCCTGTTTGAACATTTTTGGGCTACCACATGCCGTGTACATTTTGCACCTATTTACTTGTATTTTATTGGTATTCACATATCACATTATGCATTCTAATCGTATTATCCACTCCCGGGATTTTATAAAACGTTTTAAACCCAAAAACTTTCATATTTGCAATAAACTCAAGAAAAAGCACCATGGAGGTTGGCAGCGTGCCTTAAAATCTACACCCATACATCACACCACTGTTCCAGTTATCATTAGTACCAACTGCCGGTCCCTGTTTAATAAAATTCTGAATTTTCAGTCCCTGTTGTCATCCAGTACCTGCCACAATACTGGTATTGTCACTCTACAAGAAACCTGACTCCATGGCTCCTACGATGACAATATTGTGTCTCTAAAGAACTTTAATGTTTTCCGACAAGACCGTGTTTGTTCCAAGAAAAAATGTGGCGGAGGTGTTTCAACTTTTATTCACTCAAAATGGTCCATTTCTAACAAAGTTTGTTTCAAATTCTCGAATGACTACATTTCGCAATATATATTTTTCTTCCTGTTTATGCAGGAACATACGAATTGTACAGGCATGGATAAATTTTGATATAAATTACACATAATTTGATGTATGATGAATTTACAGTTTCGTTGTTCTTTCTGACATCAGAGTCAGTCGAAACAGTCTTCTATAAAGTTTGTTTGTGTAGCACATGAAGAGATATAGAAATATTGTCTTCGCATTAACAAAAACCCAGACATCAGATGAATGTAATACAGGTATCTGGGAAAAATAAAGCTTGAAGTCAATTCTCTTATATAACTTTGTTGTGAACAGCACCCTTGGCTTAAAGATTATTGATGTATTATGTTGAGATCAGTGATATATTTATTCCATTTTCCAGTAGTCTTATCGTAGTTTTATAACAGGAAAGAAATTTGATCGTGGAGGCGAAAACTAGATAAGGTCGTGTTGGATTGTTTACTGCATCAAATGGTGCCGGGTCGATTCCAGAATTCTCCATTTGCTCCATTTGTGTCTGCATGTGGGACTGTATTCGTAAGTTGAGGGAAATTGTTGATAACTGTTTGAAAACCAGTTGCTTCTTCATTTCAGATAATGAATACTCATTGACAGCATGTTCGCCAGCGTCTTCAAATGGTAGAATTGGATCGTTCATGGAATTTGAGTGGTTATGAGATAGACGGTTTGGAATTAATCTTCATTTCAGTTTAGGTGCAGGGTTGTTCGACCTCGACCAGAAGATGAATAGGGGCAGCAGAATACCAGAAAGAGAAAGTATGTGAACATGAAAAGGACGGGTGAGGATATACGTTGTAACGTGTTATATTTTCCGCGACTCAGGTTTCTTCGTCTTTCATTGGCTAGAACAGTGGCGGTCAATTGGAGTTTGAATTGTCCTTGGGTGCGTGCTGTCGGGTGCTGTCTTGGCGTGGTTGTGTTTGCGTCGTTTGCCAGCATATGTGATGACTATAAACGTGAATTAGACTATTGTAACGCTTTGTTTTTCTTTGTTTGTGCATGTACTAGGCTTTGTTTGTCGTACAATTTGTTGTTTGGTCTATCGGTTGCTTGCGATGTCAACGAACCAGTGGGTTCTTGTGTTTTCTGTAATTTAGGTTATACGTACGGTATTTTCTTGATGGTTATTGATCATCCCTGTATTTCAATGTTGTTTTTTACGATTTATCTTGGAATAGTTGTGACATAGATGGATACTAATTGGTAATTTTATTTTAGTCCGTTGCAGGTAGTCAATTCGAGTGAAAGGCGCACAGACTTAAGTGGAATTTTTGGTGAATACATACTTGGAAGGCGTTTCTTGAGCTGGGACGAATTTGAGAAGTCATTAGCAGAATTCCAAAAAGTGAGGAAGTCATTTAATGCTAACAGTGTAGTTGTCCTGCACTCACTATGTTCATAATTATAGTAAAACGATACAGGATGACAGATTTAAGTACGCTTTTGTTGGTTTTAAATGCACTTTTGGAGTGAATAGTACAAGACCTGGATTGAAATTGAAAAATAGGTCGTAAGAAGAAGTGTAATAATATTTCATGAATATTTCAGGTCTAAATGTTGCAATTGCTCGTCTTCATTTCGCGTGGTTTTGCGTTATAGTGAATACATAATCGCTTCCCACAATATGGTACATAACCATTCATGCAGCAGGGTGTACATGCAGAATGACCCATGGTATGGACGACTAACAGTTGAAAAGAAAGAAAATGTGGAACCACTTCTTCAGCAATCCCACTCATCCGATGAAATAATAATGCATGTTAAGGAGAAGTACCACAAGGATATAACTCGCATCGACGTTATAAATATGAAAGCCGCAGTTACTAAAGGCAACGTTGACGTACTTGCTAAATACTTAAGGTATTTCGAGTCGTCGTGACATTTTTGAATTCCTTAAATCTCGTGGAAGTTAATGGAGTATTATTCCGATGAACCGATCAGGAATTCATTAACAAGAATTTGTGTTGCGACTTATGTGCAATTGGAACTGTATAAATAGTTCCCTGAAGTTGTTGGTGTGGATTCGACGTATAATACAAATAAAGGGAAGTAAATTTACCAATTCATTAATCAACGTGCAGGTAATCTTTGTTCCAATTACTTGTGATGGATAATTTTGTTCGTGGATGACCAGTTTTATTTGCGTGGACTAGAAAATAATTCAAACGTGATGTAGTTTGTATATTAGACTGTTTTCGTCGAATAATGGAAGATACCTCCAAACAGAAACTTTCATTATGGATTGTGGACAATGGGAATAGAGTGGAGGTTGATCTGAGTGCTTGCACCTGCACGTGTGTTTCATTTCCGACTTGTCGGTACCCCTGCCGACACTTGCTTTTGGTCCATTTCAGAAAGCCACATTTTACAGGTATATTTGCGTTTTTATGACTCTGTTTTTAATGTATGTCAACCAAAAGTTAATTAATGTTCTTATATACGGAAAGTTGTAATTTTCATTACCGTATTCGTGTGTACAATGCCTTAACTGGAAACAGGACACAAGCACTACCATCATTGCACCTGTAATATTCAGTTCATAGTTATCCTAACGTTTTTTGTTCCACCTCTTGTAGTTAACCATGTGATGCAGAATTGTAAACAATGGACGTGGTCACGCGACTTGTTCGCATCTCAAAGTAGGTCAGGAATTATCCCTCAAAATCAACGTGACGCTAGCTGATCAGTAGATATGGTGGTGGTCACTATGGTGAATCACCCCGTTCTGCAGGAACAGCAATATGCAATTTGAAGGCTCGAGGTTTTCATGATTTTTATGAGGGCTTAGATCTTTATCTTGAAAAAGATAATAATGAACGCCTTGACAGATCATGCTTCTACCTTTAAATATATACCATTCGCTCAGCCTATTGTTGAGATGCGACCACATGGGCTCTGCACAGATTTATGGGGCATCTTGTAAATTAACTTGCTATCCATCGTCAGATCTTTAAATACCACTTCACAATATCTTGTCTCACTTATTTTCTAATAACGTCTTTACTTGATTCTCATTATATTCCATTAAACCTAACATTTTATAGCTCTTTATGAATTTGATTCGACTTATTCTATTCCTATTCGCTGTAGGGTACGATTGTGCACCAAATAGACAAGAAGGCATGAAATAAAAACAACTGGCTTGAAAATAATTGTATTAAAGCCAAAAGTGGACATCATGATAGTACAAAATATATTGGTTTTATTATACATTGCAAATGAACGTTGTCGGCCTAAGGATTAATTACTTCCCCATTCTGTTTTCTATATAAATGTGTTTATTAACGATATATTTCACTCACTTAATCTATTACACTTTAATGTTTCACCTTAGCACATAAACGTTTCTAAAACAGCTTCCAATTCCTTGTAAACGTTGTACTTACCTCAATATATTGGTTATCGTTTGCCTACAACCACGGGATGAAAACGAAACGAAGTCGATTTTCCCGCTCAACCTGGAGGACAACTGTACAATTCAGTAACTATACGGCCTGGTTCAGACAATGAGTGTAATTATATGTATCAAATATTTAACTGTTGAAACATTATTAACTTGTAGACAATTTAAGATTTGACATTATATCATACTTGATCGTGCCTTTAAAAATGGCATGCATTTTCATGTAAATTTATGTTTATATGAAAATAAAATTATTATTATACTGAAAACCAAAAAGAGCATTATCAATGCGGGCATTACGAGAATTAGTGACAAATTTGGAGAAGCGTTTGCCAATACTTATGCAGACGGAGTAATCGCAGGAATCAATCGTGTTCTTAATATGTAAATAAACTAAATTGGTATCATAATTAAAATAAAATTTTCATGTAAATCTTGTTGTCTTTCAATTCATGTGTTCCTTTTGTGAGCACGGCATGCTAGACCGGTGCTCTCTAGGACTTTAACTACTAACTGTACGTAAGTGTAATTGTGTAGGAACGATGTCGGTCGTCATACGTGTTAAATTATAGGTATTTTAGTGAGGTTACGTGCATACGTCTCATAGTCATATACAAGCCTTTAGGGACAAATGACAATAGTAGACATAACTTAGGCACTGCATTCGAGTTCCAGTTCTTATACGGTTACGTGTATTCGAAAGTATTGCAATACTAATGTTTCACTTAAAGCGCGATGTCAATCTGTATGATTAAGGCTGTTAACATGTAGCGTAAATTGAAGTCTACACGAGACGAATTATTGAATTCGTTGAGCTTTAGCAATCGTATTTAGATTTACCTTACACTAAAATATGCCACCAATTACTTAGTCAGGTCTCATTAATAAGTCATGCCTGCATCTAGTCATCATGACAAATATATCTACGCTCAGATAGAGTAAGAAAGGTCTGGTAAGCAGGATGTTAAATATATTTAATGAAAAATAATAACAAGCAAATGTCTTTACGCAGTCGTTTGTCGTATTAATTTGGGCAATGTCGAATCTCTGTGACCGGGTTGACTGACGTTACCGGGTATCTACAAATAAGTAAACAAAGTGTTTTTTAAATAGCTGAATTAAGAAAGAAGTAATATCAGAGTTAAACGCTTTATATTTGCCTACCTTTGCTGAAAATCGTTCATTCTCCTTTCTCATTCTTTGTTCATGACAGCATTCTTCAAAAGTTTTAGTCGTTCAACTACTGTACGAGTGATTAGAACAGGTTGTAATAAGAGTTAAATTGTAAACCCTTCACAATGAACACTCTACATTTGGCTAAGCGCTATGTCCTTGGAATGTTAGTATACATTTGCGATGTTTAATGCCAACCATAGAAAATATGACGTTTTCCATGAAAATACAGCTTTGTTCAAATACTGGTGCTGTTGTGCTTCTAATAAAAGCAACTAGACTGTAAGCAAGCAACTAATAGGCACGAAGAGTAAGTCTCAGCTTTAATAAAGGCATATCCAGTTAACATAAAATGCAGTGTAATAGTGCACAAATGAAAAGACCATCGTGAAGTAGATAAGTGATATTTCAGTGAAAGATAAATTGAAAGATCTGCAACCTTACAATTCGTAAGACAACCTGACATGTAAGATCTCTCACAAATTTCTATAGGTCCTGTGAGGTACCATGGATGGTTTGGCGTCAATCGGAGCTTTGGAAGGATGAGTTACAAGTCCAAAAGATAATAACCAACGGAACTGCAGTAGTATTTTCTAGCTGTTCGGCATTTTTCCTTTGATGCAGTTTCTTATCAACAGTTTGCAGTATTCAGAACATCACAAGTTGCTTACAGATAACTTGTTTAATAATAACTGCGTTAAATATATGAGCCATAAGTGCATCTTCCACATCTTTCATAGCCACAATTAAGTCATTAAGGATCTCAGAATATCTTAGTGATGTGAAACAAAATAATTATTAAGATTGATATAACCTATGTAATAGGTGTAGTAGTTGTATGACACAGCTGCTAGCTACTGATCGACGGAAATCTGATACTCATTTTAAGTACTGTGACATTTGAGAGGGACTATTTATACTATTCTTCGAGACACGATGAACACTGATGTCAATATACTCTGGTGCCATTTCATGCACTGAGCAATTAAGGCCTGCTGAAATTCCATGTGCAAATGTCAATTAAACTATTATCACACCTTCGCCCAAGCACTTTTATTCAAGAACTTCATCAAAATAGATATAATCACCAGGAAATTCAGCAGCCTGTCTCATTCATCGCATAATGTCGTCGATGTGTTATGGAATATTTCAGTCATCCCGGATGAGAACAGAAGTGTTTAACATGTTCAAAACACACATCTAACCTATGTCTGCATGCTATTTCTTTTTCATAGGCCAGATTCTCATAGATTCACCGGAATGACAACAGCCATTGACTGCAGTATATATACAACATTAACATCTGAAACAACTCGCAAAAAAACAATCCCTCAACACACTATAATGCAAATTATAGTCTTTCTACGCGAACTTTCTTAAAAAGGATGACTTCTTCATTGATAATTCGGCCGAGGTATAATATAAAATTTTACGGTCTACTAAGAACAATATACAGCAAAATACTGTCATGGGGCTACAGAAGTCTAAAACTAGTCAAATATAATCTATTTCTCAAAATATAGGCGATTATAACGCCTGTTGCCGTGAATGCGGTAACCGATGGCATCACGCGATAACACCTGGTTATAGCCTATATCCTCACCCGAAGAGGACATTTGGCGAAGTTTAAAAATAGAGTCCCAAAATCTTCAACGTTCAATGACCTTGAACGCATGCTAGTCATTGGTTGAGGAACCTTCCTATTGTTCTAGCGCGAAAATGACGCCTGTGCATCTGCTCAGATGCAAATTTCAGCCAGAGCATGTTTTCCAGTGCTGTTTAGACAATGGGTTAATAGGACATGCTCGGATTTGTAGTTGCGGTGCTTCTATGAAACTGCAGCCGTATACCCAGGCCATTGATGGATATATATTCTGGTGTACACAGTTTAGGAAGCGAACAAGTGTTCGCACTGGTAAGTAACACTGTCAGTTGATTATCTTTTAGGAACTTTCTTCGAAAAATCGAAACTTTCGTTGACGAATATCCTGTTTCTGTGTCATTACCGGATTTTGAAGACCGGAGTGAGATCAACTGCAGCCCAGACAGACAATACCTTACCGTCTACTGTGCAATGGTTCCAGTTTTGCAGAGATTTAGTGTCGTAGAATATAAATACCATCACGCAAGTGCTAGGCGGAGTGGGTGTAGTTGTTCATATCGACGGAACTGTGCTTATAAAAAGGAAGTATAACCGGGGACGTACTAGGGCCAATAATGTTTGGGTTCTTGGTATTTACGACACGCAGATTCGCAAAGGTTTCATCGAACTCATTCCGGATAGGAGTGCGGATACACTACTACCTATTATTCAAAGACTGGTGTTGCCAGGCACAACCATTCATACGGATGAATGGGCAGGATATAACCGTTTATCAGATTTGGGATATATACACCATCGAGTAAACCATTCAGATGACTTCGTGGACCATAGAACCGGTGCCCATACCAATTCAATCGAAGGTTTCTGGGGAATATTAAAAAATAGAATCAGAGCCATAAACGGCTCTCAAAAGGAAGTGATTTTTAGTCATCTGGACGAATATATGTATAGAAATTGGTTTAATTTAAAAACTGATACTCCTCAATATAACTGGGAGACTTTTTATCTCATATTAGACAGAAATATCCTGTATAATGTTTTTTTCATGCTTTTTTGTGTAAATATACGTCAAATTTTATGCAAAAATCCTCCTATTTTCTGATTGGTCGGCTCTAGGTCATTCTGCGTTCCCATCTCTTGAGACTCTATTCTAAAACTTTGCCGGACATTTAATATTTCATGCATATATAAATGTTTATGTCAGTTGTATAATATACTTTAGTAAATAGTTTTCTATATTGTGGTTGTGTTTTCACGTATTTATGCGAAGTCGTATTTAGTGTCATAAGGTGTATTAATGAGTCTGAGCGTTTTAGTGTTCTAACGACTGATGCGTTTTAGAAATAAGTGATGGTTTCTGGTAAGGATAGTCATTGAGATAAAAGCTTATATAGCAAGCGTTTGAAGGTTACAATAAAGTGACACGTCCTATTTCTAATGGTAAAATATTCCTGTGTCAATCACGTCTCATAAACCGTTAATGCCCAGCTCTCGCTACGCTCGGGCCCACACTGTTCCTCGAAGATTTCAGAAACGCTTAGTTATAACGGACGAAAAAACCAAAACAACGATCTGCCGCTTGAGATTTCTTTATTGTTACACCAACATATAAAGAGAATAAGTGAACTAAGGTATGAAAACAAATATTACAATAATAAATCTCTGTATTACTTCTGACGATGTTTCAGTCTTCTTTCTGAACAGCGACCGATGAGACGATGACTGTCGTATTGATGCCTCCGCGAAAATCGAGGAAGTTGATTTTGAGCAAACAACCAAGAATTGATCGTTCAATCTTCAACTCCATTGACACTCCCCGGCAAAAAAGGGATTCAACCCTTTTTTCCTTCACAACCAATACACGTTGACTTGGATGCCATTGCGAGAACCTGGGTCACACGGACAGAGCTGAAATGGAAAACAAACAGAAAAGCCAACACACCACAAGCATACCCACAGCACAATCTCACACATCAATGACGACCTGCGCCTCCAGATAGAGACCTCCTCTTGACATCTTGCAACACAATCGCCATTTGCTAGAATGACACTTGCAGAATGCAACGTGACCATGGCAGCACCTCACGATACTCTACGCACATCCTCTTATCTACTCATTACCAATTACCACTGAAATCGCTTATCACTCAATCTGCCTCAGTTCTAGTAGCGGTGACGCATGCGAGCCTCAGTCGTTTACACTCTTTCTCCCCGGCGTGTTGGACCGCAGCTAACAATTATCTCCGTGTGCATTTCATTCTCAGCAATAGCCTCCCCGGCGTATACAACCCATCTGCTGTCCTTAACATCAATCAATTCATTCATGGATGTAGAAGACTCGAAACAACTTCAGAAATAATCACGACGAAAATTTTAACAAAACTACGCAATAACAACAAGATACGAAAACAACAAGTAAACACAATGAATCCAAAAAACACCAATTGATATGACACACCACACGTATATACAAATAGTACAAACAACCTCGCCGATCATGTCTTGGTGGAATTCCTTTGAAGAATTGCAGGACTTACACCAGTACGCCTACAACCCTTCTCAGGTTGACGATTGTAATTTGTGGAATGTCCAGACACAAACAAGATTAACCAAAAATTGCGATAATTGGAACTCACACAACTATTTAACACAAACATATGTACAATCAACACATCAAGTGTTGTGGATTCTGACACGACAAACTACCCTTGAAGAACCGTAGGACTTACAGCAGTACGCCTACATTCCTTCTCAGGTTGATGATCCAAGTGGAAGTCATCCGGACACAAACAGAATTACCAACAGCTAGATGACCGATGATTTCAATTCAGTATATACAATATGAACATATGTACAAAATCACACACCAAGCACATTGGACTGATCATTGATGCGCTACCCTTTGAAGAATTGTAGGACTTACAGCAGTACGCCTACAACCCTTCTAAGGTTGACGCCCTAGGTTGGAAAATCGTCGCATAGTTCATTTGCTAACTTCCTTCTATCAGCTAAATCCTCAAATCTGAACGGCAACACGCCCATGTCATTGTATCGTAGAATATAGATGACCAACAAACACACGACATATCTCATCAACCAAGTGTAGAAACAGAGTAATTTACACCAAAGATAATAACATTCAAATAGTAACTTGAAACTAGAAATGCCTTTATTCATGCAAGTCAATTTAACAATTACTCTCTCGTTTACACTTGGCTTATTTTCACTAAACTGAGCAATATCTTTCGTCTTTTCAAACGCACCAATACTATCATAGTCATTGCAGAAGATACTTGTGTTGATGGGCATCTGTTTCATTGTGGATGAAAACACCAACGATGACTGAGTGACACAAGGTGATGAACTTAGCGGTGGATCAGAAGCTGTTCTTTTTCGGCTCTCAGATAGTTATCCAACTGCAAGATTACCACCACTGCTGTCTATCACTACTAGTTCGGGTTCATCTGATGATAGGTGGGCTACACGCTGATCAATTACACTGACTGACTCACAAGTGTGCACACCTTTTGGAACTGCATCTGCGTTCAATTCTACTTCACGTTGTAGTTGTACAGAACCTTTATTTAACTAAGCAGTAGTAGGCATATCCCTCATCTCATAATGATCAACTAAAGACAACTGTGAAGTATCATGATCATTATCACGAATATTCACTTTACCGTCAACTTCATCATTTTCAAACTCTTTAATAACAGCAGTAGACAATATTGGTTCCTCCTCACAAATCATTAAAGGTTTTATATCTTCACTCTGACTAGTTATACTTTGTAAACTTTTGGAGTCAGAACTGCACTCTGAAGCAGCAACTCTATTGTCAATGGAGTTGAAGATTTAACGATCAATTCTTGGTTGTTTGCTCAAAATCAACTTCCTCGATTTTCGCGGAGGCATCAATACGACAGTCATCGTCTCATCGGTCGCTGTTCAGAAAGAAGACTGAAACATCGTCAGAAGTAACAACGATTTATTATTGTAATTTTTGTTTACGGACCTTAGTTTGCTTAGTGATACTTGATTTATATGCTGGTGTAACAATACATAATACTCAAGTCAACAATTGGTGTTTTGGTTTTTTCGTCCGTTGTTACTAAGCGTTTCTGAGAAATCTTCTAAGAACAGCGTGGGCCCGAGCGTAGCGAGAGCTGGGCATTAACGGTTTATGAGACTTTGCTGACATCTATTCTGTGACACTCTATTCAACAACGGCTTACCAGTTGCAACTACAGACTTCTTGACCACACCGTTATCGTCACACAATTCGGACTCAGGTCTGGAGTTTACATTTAGCTTATCACTGAACTTGCTTACTGGTTCACAGTTCACCTTTGTATGCACCTCTTGCAAACGTGTGAAACACAACCGTGTTTGTCTTGCATCTTGTAACTTATCTGTTGAGGATGTACTACGAAACGGCTATGAGCATATTACGCCAAAGGTTTGGGAGACCTTAGATGATTGCAGGGAAATTATTCGAGGCTGTTGAGGGTAATGGTGGTCAGTTACAGGATGACTCCAAGGCACTCACTGAGTTTTTAGATAATTTGCTAATTTACAAGAATGGAATGATTTCGATGAATCGAATGAGTGACCTCAACTCGAGTTTTATACTAGAAGTAATTGCAAGACGTCTACCTACCCGACTGCAAAGGAAGTGGGTGAAGATGAGCTCCCGTATGGAGGATGAGGGTATCGAGCCAAAGTTTGATGATATCCTGAAACTGGTAAATACTAGTGTTAATCAATCTATGAGCAAGTTCGCCAGTCTATTACATCCCACCCCTAGAATAGAGCAGTCTGAGGGTAAAACGCACTCATTGATGACGAGTAGGCCTCAGAGAGGTGGATATCGAGAAGACTCCATGATGTCTAGTAATGCATATAGACCTAGTGAGTGCAACAGGTTTCGTAGTACATCCTCAACAGATAAGTTACAAGATGCAAGACAAACACGGTTTTGTTCTACACGTGTGCAAGAGGTGCATACAGAAGTGAACTGTGAACCAGTAAGCAAGTTCAGTGATAAGCTAAATGTAAACTCCAGACCTGAGTCCGAATTGTGTGACGATAACGTTGTTGTGAAGAAGTCTGTAGTTGCAACTGGTAAGCCGTTGCTAAATAGAGTGTCACAGAATAGAGTTACTGCTTCAGAGTGGAGTTCTGACTCCAAAAGTTTACAAGGTATAACTAGTCAGAGTGAAGATGTAAAACCTTCAATAATTTTTGAGGAGGAACCAATATTGTCTACTTCTGTTATTAAAGAGTTTGAAAATGATGAAGTTGACGGTAAATTGGATATTTGTGATAATGATCATGATAGTGCAGATTTGTCTTTGGTTGATCATGATGAAATGGAGGGAATGCCTACTACTGCTAAGTTAAATAAAGGTTCTGTACAACTTGAACTTGAAGTAGAAATAAATGCAGATTCAGTTGCAGAAGGCATGCATACTTGTAAGACCGTCAGTGGGAGTGATCAGCATGTAGCCCACCTATCATCAGATGCTAGTGTTAAACCTGAGCTGATAGTAAAAGACAGCAGTGGTGGTGGTCTTGCAGGTAGACAAATTTCTGAAAAGCGAGTGTCAGCTACCGTCTCATAAACCGGTAATGCCCAGCTCTCGCTACGCTCGGGCCCACGCTGTTCCTTTGAGTTTTCAGAAACGCTTAGTTATAACGGACGAAAAAACCAAAACACCAATTGTTGACTTGAGTATTATGTATTGTTACACCAGCATATAGATCAAGTATCACTAAGCAAACTAAGAAAACTAAGGTCTGTAAACAAATATTACAATAATAAATCGTTATGTTACTTCTGACGATATTTAACTCTTCTTTCTGAACAGCGACCGATGAGACGATGACTGTCGTATTGATGCCTCCGCGAAAATCGAGGAAGTTGATTTTGAGCAAACAACCAAGAATTGATCGTTCAATCTTCAACTCCATTGACACTCCCCGGCAAAAAAGGGATCCAACCCTTTTTTCCTTCACGACCAATGCACGTTGACTTGGGTGCCATTGCGAGAACCTGGGTCACACGGACAGAGCTGAAATGGAAAACAAACAGAAAAGCCAACACACCACAAGCATACCCACAGCACAATCTCACACATCAATAACAACCTGCGCCTCCAGACAGAGACCTCCTCTTGACATCTTGCAACACAATCGCCACTTGCTAGAATGACTCTTGCAGAATGCAACGTGACCATAGCAGCACCTCATGATACTCTACGCACATCGTCTTATCTACTCACTACCAATTACTACTGCAGTCGCTTGTCACTCATTCTGCCTCAGTTCTAGTAGCGGTGACGCATGCGAGCCTCAGTCGTTTACACTCTTTCTCCCCGGCGTGTGGGATCGCAGCTAACAATTATCTCCGTGTGCATTTCATTCTCAGCAATAGCCTAGCCTCCCCGGCGTATACGACCAATCTGCTGTCTCTAACATCAATCAATTCATTCATGGACGTAGAAGACTAGAAACAACTTCAGAAGTAATCACGACGAAAATTTTACAAAATTACGCAATAACAACAAGATACGAAAACAACAAGTAAACACAATGAATCCAAAAAACACCAATTGATAGAACACACCACACATATATACAAACAGTACAAACAACCTCGCCGATCATGTCTTGATTGAATTCCTTTGAAGAATTGCAGGACTTACACCAGTACGCCTGCAACCCTTCACAGGTTGACGATTGTAAGTTGTGGAATGTCCGGACACAAACAAGATTAACCAACAATTACAATAATTGGAACTCGCAACTATTTAACACAAACATATGTACAATGACTACATCAAATGTTGTGGATTCCGACACGACAAACTACCCTTGAAGAACTGTAGGACTTACAGCAGTACGCCTACAACCCTTCTCAGGTTGACGCCCTAGGTTGGAAAATCGTCGCAGAGTTCATTTGCTAACTTCCTTCTATCAGCTATATCCTCAAATCTGAACGGTAACCCGCTCATGTCATTGTATCGTAGAATATACATGACCAACATACACACGCCATATCTCATCAACCAAGTATAGAAACAGAGTAATTTACACCAAAGATAATAACATTCAAATAGTGACTTGAAACTAGAAATGCCTTTATTCGTGCAGGTCAATTTAACAATAACTCTCTCCTTTACACTTGGCTTATCCACACTAAACTGACCATTGATATTCGTCCTTTCAAACGAACTGATACTACCATAGTCATTGCACAAGATACTTGAGTTGATGGGTGTCTGTCTCACTGCGGATGACAGCACCAACGATGACTGATTGACACAAGGTGATGAACTTAGTGGTGGATCAGAAGCTGTTCTTTTTCGGCTTTCAGATAGTTGTCCAACTGCAAGATTACCACCACTGCTGTCTTTCACTACTAGTTCGGGTTTAGCACTATCATCTGATGATAGGTGGGCTACACGCTGATCAATTACACTGACTGTCTCACAAGTATGCACACCTTCTGGAACTGCATCTGCATTCAATTCTACTTCACGTTGTAGTTGTACAGAACCTTTATTTAACTTAGCAGTAGTAGGCATATCCCGCATCTCATAATGATCAACCAAAGACAAATCTGCACTATCATGATCATTATCACATATATCCAATTTACCGTCAAGTTCATCATTTTCAAACTCTTTAATAACAGAAGTAGACAATTTTGGTTCCTCCTCACAAATCATTAAAGGTTTTACATCTTCACTCTGACTAGTTATACTTTGTAAACTTTTGGAGTCAGAACTCCACTCTGAAGCAGTAACTCTATTCTGTGACACTCTATTCAGCAACGGCTTACCAGTTGCAACTACAGACTTCTTCACAACAACGTTATCGTCACACAATTCGGAGTAAGGCCTGGAGTTTACACTTAGCTTATCACTGAACTTGCTCACTGGTTCACAGTTCACTTCTGTATGCACCTCTTGCACACGTGTGAAACAAAACCGTGTTTGTCTTGCATCTTGTAACTTATCTGTTGAGGATGTATTACGAAACCTGTTACACTCACTAGGTCTATATGCATTACTAGACATCATGGAGCTTTCTCGATATCCACCTCTCTGAGGCCTACTCGTCATCAATGAGTGCGTTTTACCCTCAGACTGCTCTATTCTAGGGGTGAGATCTAACAGACTGGCGAACTTGCTCATAGATTGATTGACACTAGTATTTACCAGTTTCAGGATATCATCAAACTTTGGCTCGATACCCTCATCCTCCATACGGGAGCTTATCTTCACCCACTTCCTTTGCAGTCGAGTAGGTAGGCGTCTCGCAATTACTTCTAGTATAAAACTCGAGTTGAGATCACTCATTCGATTCATCGAAATCATACCATTCTTGTAAATTAGCAAATTATCTAAAAACTCAGTGAGTGCCTGGGAGTCATCCTGTAATTGACCACCATTACCCTTAACAGCCTCGAATAATTTCCCTGCAATCATCGAGGGTCTTCCAAACCTTTGGCGTAATATGCTCATAGCCTCATCGTAGCCCTCTTTTGGCTTCATAAACTTACAACACTGTATAGCTCTTGCAGCATCTCCAGTGCAATATCTCATCAAATACATCAATTTCAATTCATCATTTAATAAAAAACCACTCAACATGATCTCAAACTCCTTTACAAATTGTAAATAATCAGCCGGGTTTCCATCAAAACATCGTGGTTCAAACCTGGGGAGTTTGATGTTCCTATTATCCCTGGACGGCGAAACAGTACCATCAACCATATCATGTTTAACATCAGACACATCGTTACAATTAACAGACAAGTCACCATGACTTACTTTCCTGTTTGCATCCAAGACACTCTGTCCCTTCTTTGACCCAGGCATTGTTGAACTTGACCCAATTCCAAAAAAGTTCCAGATATTGCTTGTTCAAAGAGGACTTGACCGGCACCAGGAAAACTGAACGGCGACTATACAAACTTTCACCAACTGTTTCAATCCGCCAGATCTGTTTCTATCGTCAGAAACTGTCAGCTACCGTCTCATAAACCGGTAATGCCCAGCTCTCGCTACGCTCGGGCCCACGCTGTTCCTTTGAGTTTTCAGAAACGCTTAGTTATAACGGACGAAAAAACCAAAACACCAATTGTTGACTTGAGTATTATGTATTGTTACACCAGCATATAGATCAAGTATCACTAAGCAAACTAAGAAAACTAAGGTCTGTAAACAAATATTACAATAATAAATCGTTATGTTACTTCTGACGATATTTAACTCTTCTTTCTGAACAGCGACCGATGAGACGATGACTGTCGTATTGATGCCTCCGCGAAAATCGAGGAAGTTGATTTTGAGCAAACAACCAAGAATTGATCGTTCAATCTTCAACTCCATTGACAGCGAGCAACAACAGCTTTTGATCCACTGCTAAGTTCATCAACTGATATCAATCAGTCGTCGTTGGTGCTGTCATCCACAATGAAACAGACACCCATGAACTCAAGTATCTTGTGCAATGACTATGGTAGTATTGGTGCGTTTGAAAAGACGAAAGATATTGCTCAGTTTAGTGAAAATAAGCCAAGTGTAAACGAGAGAGTTATTGTTAAATTGACTTGCACGAATAAAGGCATTTCTAGTTTCAAGTTACTATTTGAATGTTATTATCTTTGGTGTAAATTACTCTGTTTCTACACTTGGTTGATGAGATATGTCGTGTGTTTGTTGGTCATCTATATTCTACGATACAATGACATGGGCGTGTTGCCGTTCAGATTTGAGGATTTAGCTGATAGAAGGAAGTTAGCAAATGAACTATGCGACGATTTTCCAACCTAGGGCGTCAACCTTAGAAGGGTTGTAGGCGTACTGCTGTAAGTCCTACAATTCTTCAAAGGGTAGCGCATCAATGATCAGTCCAATGTGCTTGGTGTGTGATTTTGTACATATGTTCATATTGTATATACTGAATTGAAATCATCGGTCATCTAGCTGTTGGTAATTCTGTTTGTGTCCGGATGACTTCCACTTGGATCATCAACCTGAGAAGGAATGTAGGCGTACTGCTGTAAGTCCTACGGTTCTTCAAGGGTAGTTTGTCGTGTCAGAATCCACAACACTTGATGTGTTGATTGTACATATGTTTGTGTTAAATAGTTGTGTGAGTTCCAATTATCGCAATTTTTGGTTAATCTTGTTTGTGTCTGGACATTCCACAAATTACAATCGTCAACCTGAGAAGGGTTGTAGGCGTACTGGTGTAAGTCCTGCAATTCTTCAAAGGAATTCCACCAAGACATGATCGGCGAGGTTGTTTGTACTATTTGTATATACGTGTGGTGTGTCATATCAATTGGTGTTTTTTGGATTCATTGTGTTTACTTGTTGTTTTCGTATCTTGTTGTTATTGCGTAGTTTTGTTAAAATTTTCGTCGTGATTATTTCTGAAGTTGTTTCGAGTCTTCTACATCCATGAATGAATTGATTGATGTTAAGGACAGCAGATGGGTTGTATACGCCGGGGAGGCTATTGCTGAGAATGAAATGCACACGGAGATAATTGTTAGCTGCGGTCCAACACGCCGGGGAGAAAGAGTGTAAACGACTGAGGCTCGCATGCGTCACCGCTACTAGAACTGAGGCAGATTGAGTGATAAGCGATTTCAGTGGTAATTGGTAATGAGTAGATAAGAGGATGTGCGTAGAGTATCGTGAGGTGCTGCCATGGTCACGTTGCATTCTGCAAGTGTCATTCTAGCAAATGGCGATTGTGTTGCAAGATGTCAAGAGGAGGTCTCTATCTGGAGGCGCAGGTCGTCATTGATGTGTGAGATTGTGCTGTGGGTATGCTTGTGGTGTGTTGGCTTTTCTGTTTGTTTTCCATTTCAGCTCTGTCCGTGTGACCCAGGTTCTCGCAATGGCATCCAAGTCAACGTGAATTGGTCGTGAAGGAAAAAAGGGTTGAATCCCTTTTTTGCCGGGGAGTGTCAATGGAGTTGAAGATTGAACGATCAATTCTTGGTTGTTTGCTCAAAATCAACTTCCTCGATTTTCGCGGAGGCATCAATACGACAGTCATCGTCTCATCGGTCGCTGTTCAGAAAGAAGACTGGAACATCGTCAGAAGTAATACAGAGATTTATTATTGTAATATTTGTTTACAGACCTTAGTTTGCTTAGTGATACTTGATTTATATGCTGGTGTAACAATACATAATACTCAAGTCAACAATTGGTGTTTTGGTTTTTTCGTCCGTTGTTACTAAGCGTTTCTGAGAAATCTTCTAAGAACAGCGTGGGCCCGAGCGTAGCGAGAGCTGGGCATTAACGGTTTATGAGACTTTGCTGACATCTATTCTGTGACACTCTATTCAACAACGGCTTACCAGTTGCAACTACAGACTTCTTGACCACACCGTTATCGTCACACAATTCGGACTCAGGTCTGGAGTTTACATTTAGCTTATCACTGAACTTGCTTACTGGTTCACAGTTCACCTTTGTATGCACCTCTTGCAAACGTGTGAAACACAACCGTGTTTGTCTTGCATCTTGTAACTTATCTGTTGAGGATGTACTACGAAACCTGTTGCACTCACTAGGTCTATATGCATTACTAGACATCATGGAGTCTTCTCGATATCCACCTCTCTGAGGCCTATTCGTCATCAATGATTATGTTTTTCCCTCAGACTGCTCTATTCTAGGGGTGGGATGTAATAGACTGGCGAACTTGCTCATAGATTGATTGACACTAGTATTCACCAGTTTCAGGATATCATCAAATTTCGGCTCGAAACCCTCATCCTCCATACGGGAGCTCATCTTCACCCACTTCCTTTGCAGTCGAGTAGGTAGACGTCTTGCTATTACTTCTAGTATAAAACTCGAGTTGAGGTCACTCATTCGATTCATCGAAATCATTCCATTCTTGTAAATTAGCAAATTATCTAAAAACTCAGTGAGTGCCTTGGAGTCATCCTGTAACTGACCACCATTACCCTCAACAGCCTCGAATAATTTCCCTGCAATCATCGAAGGTCTTCCAAACCTTTGGCGTAATATGCTCATAGCCTCATCGTAGCCCTCTTTTGGCTTCATAAACTTACAGCACTGTATAGCTCTTGCAGCATCTCCAGTGCAATATCTCATCAAATACATTAACTTCAATTCATCATTTAATAAAAAACCACTCAACATGATCTCAAACTCCTTTACAAATTGTAAATAATCAGCCGGGTTTCCATCAAAACACCGTGGTTCAAATTTAGGGAGTTTGATGTTCCTATTATCCCTGAACGGCGAAACAGTAACATCAACCATATCATGTTTAACATCAGACACATCGTTACAATTAACAGACAAGTCACCATGACTTACTTTCCTGTTTGCATCCAAGACACTCTGTCCCTTCTTTGACCCAGGCATTGTTGAACTTGACCCAATTCCAAAAAAGTTCCAGATATTGCTTGTTCAAAGAGGACTTGACCGGCACCAGGAGAAATGAACGGCGACTATCCAAACTCTCACCAACTGTTTGAATCCGCCAGATCTGTTTCTATCGTCAGAAACTGTCAGCAAAGTCTCATAAACCGTTAATGCCCAGCTCTCGCTACGCTCGGGCCCACGGTGTTCCTCGAAGATTTCAGAAACGCTTAGTAACAACGGACGAAAAAACCAAAACACCAATTGTTGACTTGAGTATTATGTATTGTTACACCAGCATATAAATCAAGTATCACTAAGCAAACTAAGGTCTGTAAACAAATATTACAATAATAGATCATAGTATTACTTCTGACGATGTTTCAGTCTTCTTTCTGAACAGCGACCGATGAGACGATGACTGTCGTATTGATGCCTCCGCGAAAATCGAGGAAGTTGATTTTAAGCAAACAACCATGAATTGATCGTTAAATCTTCAACTCCATTGACATCCTGTATACTCCGTACTAAGTCTTTATGCATCTGTCTATATAGCCGAAGACTGAACGATCAATTCATGGTTGTTTGCTTATATCCAACTTCCCTATATTTTCGAGGAGACATCGACACACCAGTCATCGTCTCATCTGTCGCTGTTCGGAGATAAGTCAGGCCAAAACGGTCAGAAGTAATATTGTGATTTATTATTACAATATTTGTTCATATACCTTAGTTAAAACTTAATTTTAAAGTCGCCTATATGTTGGTGTTACAATAAAGAATTCTCGAGCAGCCAATCGGTGTTTTGGATTTGGGTCCGTTATTACTAAGCGTTTCTGAGAAACTTAAAGGAACAGCGTGAGTCCCAGCGTAGCAAGAGCTGGGCATTAACGGTTTACGAGACGTGGCTGACAGCATCCATGCTACTAGTTTATTTATAGTTTTCAGATTGCTAAGGGTGTTGAAGTGCGTTTTTAGGTGCTGTAGTAGATTAGTAGTTGATTCGTTTTAGGAGTAAATAGTTTAATAATATAATCAGTAGAGTGAAACAGTATGTATAGAGAGCATTTGAAGCTTGTAACCGAAGAGCAAGTTCTGACATCTAGGGGCAGGCTATTCCACATTTTAGAATACATGACTGTGAAGAAGTTTTCACGGAGTGTTGACTTAAAAGAATGAGTTGTCACTGTGGAAGTTTGGTTACGCAGATCGTAAGAACCTTCTTGTGCTAATTGCATGTCCCTGTTACCTGAGAATGATATTTTGTGAAGGACCTTAAAGAAGAATATTAGGTTTATAATAAGTCGCCTTGTCCAAAGTGGGTCAAGTTTTAGGATCGTGCAGCGTGAGTTGTAGTCTTTCTTACAATCATAGCCAAGTAGTTTTGAGGTAAAATATCGTTGGATACTTTCCATCCTTAGCTTATCACGTGTGCGAGTGCTGCTTATAATAAATGGACAGTATTCTAGTAGTGGTCTGACACATGTTTTGTACAGAATAAGCTTGGCTTCATTGTCGTGAAAGTTCCTGAGTTTGCATCCTGAGAGCATCCTCGATTTTTTAGTCTGTGATGCTACTTGCTCAGAGAATGTCAAGTCACTAGAGTACCTCAGGCCTAGGTCAACGACACTTCGGAGTCTGGTTAAGTTAGCAGATTGGAGCGTTAATTTCAGGTCAATTGGGGGTGCACCGAAGCAGATCCAGTCACATTTGTTCAGATTAAATTGGAGATTCCATAAGGACGACCAAGCAGTCATTTTATCTTATTCCTTCTGCACTACATTCTCGAAGTACCCTAAGTCATCACATTGGAGTGTATAAGCTACTTTTAGGTCATCTGCAAAGATGAATGGTTTCCCGTGTGAGAAGCAAGCGCATATGTTGTTGGTTTAGTGAAAATAGTGCAGGACCAATGACATTACCTAGTACTACACCAGAAGTGTTTGGGCTAGGTTTGGAAGTTACAGACCCGAGTTTAACTATTTGGGCCCCCTTTGTTAATGAATGATTTAAGCCGTCCTAATAACGGGTCACGTATTCCTGAGGAGTTCAGCTTATTTGTTAGCAGTAAATGGTCAACACGGTCAAATGTCTTAGGAATGTCAAAGTAGATGACAAGTACTAGTTGTCGTCTGTCACGACTGCCGGTTACGAAATTGAAGAAGTTTAGGTGACACGTTAAACATGATCTGGATTTCAGGAATCCATGTTGGTTCGGACTTATAATATTGCAGCTAAGCATATGTTTGATTAAGTTATCTTTGACGAGTCTCTGCATAATTCAAGATGCGATAGGTGTGATATTGATCGGCGGGTAGTTACTGACATCCTGTCAGGGCCACCATATTTAAAAAAGTAAGATGATATACTGTTAGCACCGAAACCCTTTGAACTTTTGAGGGTTCTTATAGTTTGGTTAATATTAGCATAAGTGAATTCAACAGTGCTACTTTGGTTTGGTGTGAGTGGAGATGGAGTTTGTGCTATATATTAAGGGTGTATATCGAGTAGCTGGACTGAGGGCTTAAGGTAGTTACCTGCAAACGTTTTGTTGAATAGTTCACATATGTCTGCAGAGTTAGTGCATAGCCTACCTTTGTCTATGAGGAGAGAAATGCTGTGATTTTTGCGATTCATTCGCTTCCTTAAGATTTCTGTGAGTGCATACACTCTAGCAGGACTGGCTACTGCGATGCGTTCTTCCTTTCTCATACGGAAATCTGAGCTTGTGAGATGGAGCTAAGGGTTTAAGTATTAGACCTAGAGTGCCAAAGTCGTGGTGTTTGAAGTAACTTGTTGAGAGTCTTTTCAGTTTCGTACGATCCTTTGGTTTTATGAATGACTTTCTGTGTGGGGAAACCTTTAGTGTTTGGAGTGGAATGACAGCATCTAAGCATGTGTTAGAGTTATGGTAGAAGATGGTTAGGGCTCTCGATAGGTCATCAGTAGTGAAGTATTCATCCCATTCGGAGGATCTTAGCATTGATTCTACCAAGGCCCAGTTTGCCTTACTATAGTTCCTATATATTACTTGTTGTGAAGTGGAGGTATGAGATGCATTGCTACTCAGCGGAATTGGCAGTGCACACTCACTGTTTTGTGGTCGCTCCCTGGAAACTCAGAACCTACTAGCGTTGAAAGGGGGCTTATATTGTGGCAGAAGATTAAGTCTAGTACGTTATTACCTCTTGTGGGAGTAGTGACAGTTTGTTTCCAGCCAAGTATATCCAGTGTCTAAGAACTTATCAAATTTAGTTGGGCCTGTGGGTATATCCCAGTTGATTTCAGGTAAGTTAAAGTCCCCACATAGGATCTTATGATCGTATTGTAAGTCGGATAATTGCTCCAGAGTATTAATAAGTTGGGTCTCGTAATTACTAAAGGTGCCAGGTGCTCTGTAGGTGCATCCAATTAATGCTGTTACGTTATTTAAGTGTACATTAACCCATAGAGTCTCAGGCATGTTAAGTGTACTACTTTCTAGCTGTGATACAGTAAGTGCATTCAGAAAGTACATGAGACAACCCCCTCCCTTACCACCTTCCCTGTCACACCGAAAGTGTGTGTAGTTATCTAAGCTTATTTCTTCATCCAGGATGTTCGAATGACACCAAGATTCAGTGATGACAATTACAGGGGGTTTGTATATTACTGTGAGTGCTCTGAGCATCGGCAATTTATTTAGAACAGATCTAGCATTTATGAGGATTAGGTAAAGATGAGAGTTGAAGTAGCATTTGAAGTATTTAAGTTCGTTAGTCAGCCCCGAATATGGTTCAGCACCCAGTAGTTCTGCTTGACATGACGATCCTATGTTAAGAGGAGTTTCAGCATCATGCTCACCTATGTCTATCGAGTTGGTGTGTGCTGTTTTCGGTGAAGAATTAGGAGTTGGAGTACTGGATTTGCTATAGACTAAGGAATTTTTATTTTTAGTTAGGTTACAGAAGTGGGTAGGGTTCTTTATTTGACCTATACTTGTGCAAGTGTCAAGTGTGCCTAATGGATACGGGTGCACTAGACCGTTCCTGTTTTCATGCAAGGAGGGAGCCAGCACTAGTGGTTTAGGAGTGTTAACATCCCTACCAGCTGTTTTTTCAACGCTGACAGGGACGCGGGGGATAAAAAATGATTGGATCCTTGTGATGACCATGGCTTATTATTCCACCTATTGTTTGATGCTAGTTGTGTCCTTGTGTGGGTTTCGTGTGTACTGCATTGTGGGTTAGTTCCCAGCAGACTTGTACCATATATCCGGTCGAAATTTGTTTGTGTGCCATACTCTGAAGACCCTGAGTTGTTGGTAGCCGAGTTCTGACTATTACCACTTGTACTATTGAGGGTGACATTGTTGTGACATTGGATATTAGTGTGTGCCACGGTGCGATTTAGCACGTTGTGAGTGCTAATACTATTGACCGTGGGGAGTGTGGGCTTATTTAAGCTGCCACTGTTTTTGTTGGTATGATTTAGGGGCATATTTTCCTTATCTTTAGCAATGGAGTTATGGCTAGGAGAGGACAAAGTCGAATTTCGGGGGTTTTGAATTTTTTTCTGGGGTTATTTAGTGGCATTTTAGATTCTGCGGTGATAGGTGGTATGGTTTTATTATTTATTTGGTTACAGTCTAGTGGCCTTTCGGCTGGTGTTGCACTCTGATGGGATAATTCTGTGTGTTTTGAGAGGGGTGATGCGGTGGGGTCTACTGTATCTTTCACAGGGTTGGGAATAATGGCTGCTTGCAATGTCCTATTACCTATTTCACAATTAGTCTTAGCGAGATAATTGTGTGCGCGCCTTTCTATAACTGTTTTTTCCACCCCGACCTTTATATGTTTGTAGTTTCTGGCTTGCGATAGGGTGTGTTGGGAGTGAATGAATTTTCTGGTCTCTGCCGGTGTTTCGAACTGAAAACGAATAGGACAACACTTTTCATGTTGACTCTTCTTCAGCCTATAGCACTTAGTCTTGGAGTTAGGCATTTTCGCTTCACTAAGTAAGATGCGCTGTACCTTTTTTAGTGCCTCATTGTCCGGAACGTTGTAGACAATAGCACTCAGTTTTGCGTCGAGTCGTTTTGTTACTTCTGTGGTAACAAAGTTAATGAGGTTATCTACCTTAGTTACCGATTCTGTGTCAAGCTTGTTAAGGTTTACAGTTTTCATGAGGATAGTTAGAGGTGTCAGTTCACAGACCTGCGATCTGATATCGCTGATCTGATCTGATAATTTGGATATCTCGGTATTGGTTTCGATGTTTCCAGCATTTACTGACTTACTGTTTTTTATTTCCCTTAACTCAGCCTTAAGTTCTCCTATAGACAACTTTAGAAGTTCTATTTCTGAAGATAGTACTGAAAAAGAGCTTGATGGCTGGAGTTTCTCGATAAGCACATAAGGTGAAGGGAGGAGTTCTGTATGAGCAGAGGGTACTGAATTTTTAGGAGTAGTGCTAATACTAGCTGTCAGTACAGTTTTATCCTCAGTTCCAGCTCGACGCTTACGGCATACAAGTGAGTTATGTGACTCATTATAGCCGTTTGTTGGGGGTGTGTTGCTTGATGTAGCAATCAAGGACGTTAAATTAGACACCAGTTTTACAGGGGAATGGGTTCGTTGCTTTTTACTTTGATTAACCATAACTATTAGAAATGAGAATTAGTGGTTACAAGTATGGAAGTGGTATAGTACTTGTGCAAGTATTACAACAAGATAAATTTTATGTAACGAATCACGCAAAATGTAACGGAAACGTCGAACGTACCGAGTAGAAATAAATTTGTTTGTGTCCGGACGTCTTCCACTGGTATCATCGACCTGAGAATGGTTGCAGGCGTACTGGTGTAAGTCCTGCAATTCTTCAAAGGTATTGCATTAAGACATGATCTGCTAGTTTATGTGTACTGTTTTTTTAATAATAATAATAATAATAGTATATTCTCATTTTGTACATGAGAGACGCCAGTTTACAGGCATCATCAATATGATAAATTACATATACGATTAGCAATCGTAATTAATAATAATGTTTTAATAAAGTACACATTTTTTCCTACTTGTGTAGGACACACCAAATATACAGGCATGGATAAGCATTAATTAAATTTCATAAATTCGGTTTATGGTTAAGTTACATGGTTGCTGGCGTTTTTGTTTTAATAATAATTATAATAATGTATATTCTCATATAAACATATAAATTTACATGAAAATGCATGCCATTTTTTTAGGTCTGTGGGAACAATATGATAACCAGTCATTCAATGGAGCACATCATGAAATATAGGAATATTGACTTCGCATTAACAAAAAAACCCAAGTAAGTTTTGGATGGATTAAAAATACTTGGGAAAAAATAAAGCTTGAAGTTATTCCACAATATAACAAGTCATTCAATGGAGCACATCATGAAATATAGGAATATTGTCTTCGCATTAACAAAAAAACCCAAGTAAGTTTTGGATGGATTAAAAATACTTGGGAAAAAATAAAGCTTGAAGTAATTCCTCAATATAACCTGGGTGTGTACAAATCCGAATCTCATTTTTGATTTGATTTATATCCAAATTGGGTAATAAGGAAGCTATTTTTACAGATACGATCAGTTATGTTATAAGCTACAATCGTGAAGTTGTATTACAAATTGATACTTTTCCATTGGTATAAGAGTATATTCCACAAATGTAATCCAGGTTGCGTCGTGGAGAAAGTTAATTCGTTATTAACCAGGCAACTGAAAGATACGGGACCAATAATGTTTGCAGATCATTTGTCATTGTAAATGGTCAAATATCCACATTATTCATTCTCATTCAAAAAGTCAAATGGAAGCTGAAATGGTGAGAGAAAAAAGAAGACAAACAACAGCAACGCAAAAGAAAGCAACGGGAGTCCTTAAGGAGTGATTAATAAATATATACATATATATTCTGTTTAGTAACTGTGGTTATTTTGGTACACAAACTAACTAGTCCCGTTATGCTAACTTTTATATTATGTGTGAACTAATATTACTGTCCTGTGTAGAAATGTTAATCATCTAGTTCCAATAATATTAAAATTTATAATTGTAGTTTGCTGTAACTACACGTTTAAACAACTTAAAATATCTATGTAGGGTGAAAAAGAGGGTGTAAGAGTCAGACGTATAAGTGCATTGTCATCTTTGAGCAGTCTGGTGACTGAGATGATGAACACTGGAAGTGTGTTTGCATCACGCACATTAGCTGGTAGTCTATTCCAAATGACTGAAAACTTATTTAAGAAGAAGTTGTACCGCACGTAAGTCTGACAGTGCTCAATAGCAGCTAGGTTGTGATGATTTCTAAGATTGTAACTGGTGACAGTGGTAGGTTTAGTTATTGGCTCGGAGGAATGCAAGAGAAGATTAGTTAGCTTATAATAAAAGATAAGGTTTAGCATAAGGCGTCTTTTCCAGAGTGGTTCTAATCTTAGTCTGTCGCATCGCTCATGGTATTCCAGACCACTTTCTTAACCAAGAGTTCTTGAGGTAAACTGCCGTTGCACTCCCTCTAATTTAAGCTTGTCATTTTGTCTGAGTCCGCTAAGAATAAACGGGCAGTATTCTAAGATAGGTCGGACACATACTTTGTATAATAAAACCCTAGTTTCACAACAAAAGAAATTGCGTGTTATGCATCCTATCAGCCTTCGTGTTTTACGTCTGGCATAATCAGTCTGTTCAGCGAACGTTAGGTTCCTAGAGTATCTAATACCGAGCTACGATTGAGTTGAGCTGAGCTAGTTTTCGCCCACTTATTTCAGGAGTTAGATCAAGGTTGCTGTTGCCAGTAAAAATCAGTAGTAATCAAGGACGTTAAATTAGACACCAGTTTTACAGGGGAATGGGTTCGTTGCTTTTTACTTTGATTAACCATAACTATTAGAAATGAGAATTAGTGGTTACAAGTATGGAAGTGGTATAGTACTTGTGCAAGTATTACAACAAGATAAATTTTATGTAACGAATCACGCAAAATGTAACGGAAACGTCGAACGTACCGAGTAGAAATAAATTTGTTTGTGTCCGGACGTCTTCCACTGGTATCATCGACCTGAGAATGGTTGCAGGCGTACTGGTGTAAGTCCTGCAATTCTTCAAAGGTATTGCATTAAGACATGATCTGCTAGTTTATGTGTA
The DNA here is from genome assembly GCA_944472135.2 of Trichobilharzia regenti. Taxonomy (NCBI): domain Eukaryota; kingdom Metazoa; phylum Platyhelminthes; class Trematoda; order Strigeidida; family Schistosomatidae; genus Trichobilharzia; species Trichobilharzia regenti. The sequence continues at coordinate 23,268,661 of OX235265.1, read as the reverse complement.
CTGTTTGTTTATATCTGTGGTGTATCATATCAATTGGTGATTTTTGGATTCATTGTGTTTACTTGTTGTCTTTATATCTTGTTGTTATTGCATAATTTTGTTAAATTTTTCGTCGTGATTACTTCTGAAGTTGTTTCGAGTCTTCTACATCTGTGAATGATTTGATTGATGTCAAAGAGAGCAGATGGTTCGTATACGCCGGGGAAGGCTAGTGCTGAGAATGACATGTACACGGAGATAACGATTAGCTGTGGTCCCACACGCCGGGGATCAAGAGTGTGCACGACTGAAGCTTGCATACGTCACCGTTACTAGAACTGAGGCAGAATGAGTGACAAGCGATTGCAGTGGTAATTGTTAGTGAGTAGATAAGAAATACCTTAAGTATTTAGCAAGTACGTCAACGTTGCCTTTAGTAACTGCGGCTTTCATATTTATAACGTCGATGCGAGTTATATCCTTGTGGTACTTCTCCTTAACATGCATTATTATTTCATCGGATGAGTGGGATTGCTGAAGAAGTGGTTCCACATTTTCTTTCTTTTCAACTGTTAGTCGTCCATACCATGGGTCATTCTGCATGTACACCCTGCTGCATGAATGGTTATGTACCATATTGTGGGAAGCGATTATGTATTCACTATAACGCAAAACCACGCGAAATGAAGACGAGCAATTGCAACATTTAGACCTGAAATATTCATGAAATATTATTACACTTCTTCTTACGACCTATTTTTCAATTTCAATCCAGGTCTTGTACTATTCACTCCAAAAGTGCATTTAAAACCAACAAAAGCGTACTTAAATCTGTCATCCTGTATCGTTTTACTATAATTATGAACATAGTGAGTGCAGGACAACTACACTGTTAGCATTAAATGACTTCCTCACTTTTTGGAATTCTGCTAATGACTTCTCAAATTCGTCCCAGCTCAAGAAACGCCTTCCAAGTATGTATTCACCTAAAATTCCACTTAAGTCTGTGCGCCTTTCACTCGAATTGACTACCTGCAATGGACTAAAATAAAATTACCAATTAGTATCCATCTATGTCACAACTATTCCAAGATAAATCGTAAAAAACAACATTGAAATACAGGGATGATCAATAACCATCAAGAAAATACCGCACGTATAACCTAAATTACAGAAAACACAAGAACCCACTGGTTCGTTGACATCGCAAGCAACCGATAGACCAAACAACAAATTGTACGACAAACAAAGCCTAGTACATGCACAAACAAAGAAAAACAAAGCGTTACAATAGTCTAATTCACGTTTATAGTCATCACATATGCTGGCAAACGACGCAAACACAACCACGCCAAGACAGCACCCGACAGCACGCACCCAAGGACAATTCAAACTCCAATTGACCGCCACTGTTCTAGCCAATGAAAGACGAAGAGACCTGAGTCGCGGAAAATATAACACGTTACAACGTATATCCTCACCCGTCCTTTTCATGTTCACATACTTTCTCTTTCTGGTATTCTGCTGCCCCTATTCATCTTCTGGTCGAGGTCGAACAACCCTGCACCTAAACTGAAATGAAGATTAATTCCAAACCGTCTATCTCATAACCACTCAAATTCCATGAACGATCCAATTCTACCATTTGAAGACGCTGGCGAACATGCTGTCAATGAGTATTCATTATCTGAAATGAAGAAGCAACTGGTTTTCAAACAGTTATCAACAATTTCCCTCAACTTACGAATACAGTCCCACATGCAGACACAAATGGAGCAAATGGAGAATTCTGGAATCGACCCGGCACCATTTGATGCAGTAAACAATCCAACACGACCTTATCTAGTTTTCACCTCCACGATCAAATTTCTTTCCTGTTATAAAACTACGATAAGACTACTGGAAAATGGAATAAATATATCACTGATCTCAACATAATACATCAATAATCTTTAAGCCAAGGGTGCTGTTCACAACAAAGTTATATAAGAGAATTGACTTCAAGCTTTATTTTTCCCAGATACCTGTATTACATTCATCTGATGTCTGGGTTTTTGTTAATGCGAAGACAATATTTCTATATCTCTTCATGTGCTACACAAACAAACTTTATAGAAGACTGTTTCGACTGACTCTGATGTCAGAAAGAACAACGAAACTGTAAATTCATCATACATCAAATTATGTGTAATTTATATCAAAATTTATCCATGCCTGTACAATTCGTATGTTCCTGCATAAACAGGAAGAAAAATATATATTACGAAATGTAGTCATTCGAGAATTTGAAACAAACTTTGTTAGAAATGGACCATTTTGAGTGAATAAAAGTTGAAACACCTCCGCCACATTTTTTCTTGGAACAAACACGGTCTTGTCGGAAAACATTAAAGTTCTTTAGAGACACAATATTGTCATCGTAGGAGCCATGGAGTCAGGTTTCTTGTAGAGTGACAATACCAGTATTGTGGCAGGTACTGGATGACAACAGGGACTGAAAATTCAGAATTTTATTAAACAGGGACCGGCAGTTGGTACTAATGATAACTGGAACAGTGGTGTGATGTATGGGTGTAGATTTTAAGGCACGCTGCCAACCTCCATGGTGCTTTTTCTTGAGTTTATTGTAAATATGAAAGCTTTTGGGTTTAAAACATTTATAAAGTCCCGGGAGTGGATAATACGATTAGAATGCATAATGTGATATGTGAATACCAATAAAATACAAGTAAATAGGTGCAAAATGTACACGGCATGTGGTAGCCCAAAAATGTTCAAACAGGCCGCCAAGGTCATTCGCCTCACTAAGCAAGATGCTCTGTACCTTCTTTAGCGCCTCATTGTCCGGAACGTTGTAGACAATAGCACTCAGTTTCGCGTCGAGTCGTTTTGTTACTTCTGTGGTAACAAAGTTAATGAGGCTATCTACCTCAGTTATCGATTCTGTGTCAAGCTTGTTAAGGTTTACAGTTTTCATGAGGATAGTTAGAGGTGTCAGTTCACAGACCTGCGATCTGATATCGCTGGTCTGAACTGATAATTTGGATATCTCGGTATTGGTTTCGATGTTTCCAGCATTTACTGACTTACTGTTTTTTATTTCCCTTAACTCAGCCTTAAGTTCTCCTATAGACAACTTTAGAAGTTCTATTTCTGAAGACAGTACTGAAAAAGAGCTTGATGGCTGGAGTTTCTCGATAAGCACATAAGGTGAAGGGAGGAGTTCTGTATGAGCAGAGGGTACTGAATTTTTACGGGTAGTGCTAATACTAGCTGTCAGTACAGTTTTATCCTCAGTTCCAGCTCGACGCTTACGGCATACAAGTGAGTTATGTGACTCATTACAGCCGTTTGTTGGGGGTGTGTTGCTTGATGTAGTAATCAAGGACGTTAAATTAGACACCAGTTTTACAGGGGAATGGGTTCGTTGCTTTTTACTTTGATTAACCATAACTATTAGAAATGAGAATTAGTGGTTACAAGTATGGAAGTGGTATAGTACTTGTGCAAGTATTACAACAAGATAAATTTTATGTAACGAATCACGCAAAATGTAACGGAAACGTCGAACGTACCGAGTAGAAATAAATTTGTTTGTGTCCGGACGTCTTCCACTGGTATCATCGACCTGAGAATGGTTGCAGGCGTACTGGTGTAAGTCCTGCAGTTCTTCAAAGGTATTGCATTAAGACATGATCTGCTAGTTTATGTGTACTGTTTGTTTATATCTGTGGTGTATCATATCAATTGGTGATTTTTGGATTCATTGTGTTTACTTGTTGTCTTTATATCTTGTTGTTATTGCATAATTTTGTTAAATTTTTCGTCGTGATTACTTCTGAAGTTGTTTCGAGTCTTCTACATCTGTGAATGATTTGATTGATGTCAAAGAGAGCAGATGGTTCGTATACGCCGGGGAAGGCTAGTGCTGAGAATGACATGTACACGGAGATAACGATTAGCTGTGGTCCCACACGCCGGGGATCAAGAGTGTGCACGACTGAAGCTTGCATACGTCACCGTTACTAGAACTGAGGCAGAATGAGTGACAAGCGATTGCAGTGGTAATTGTTAGTGAGTAGATAAGAAATACCTTAAGTATTTAGCAAGTACGTCAACGTTGCCTTTAGTAACTGCGGCTTTCATATTTATAACGTCGATGCGAGTTATATCCTTGTGGTACTTCTCCTTAACATGCATTATTATTTCATCGGATGAGTGGGATTGCTGAAGAAGTGGTTCCACATTTTCTTTCTTTTCAACTGTTAGTCGTCCATACCATGGGTCATTCTGCATGTACACCCTGCTGCATGAATGGTTATGTACCATATTGTGGGAAGCGATTATGTATTCACTATAACGCAAAACCACGCGAAATGAAGACGAGCAATTGCAACATTTAGACCTGAAATATTCATGAAATATTATTACACTTCTTCTTACGACCTATTTTTCAATTTCAATCCAGGTCTTGTACTATTCACTCCAAAAGTGCATTTAAAACCAACAAAAGCGTACTTAAATCTGTCATCCTGTATCGTTTTACTATAATTATGAACATAGTGAGTGCAGGACAACTACACTGTTAGCATTAAATGACTTCCTCACTTTTTGGAATTCTGCTAATGACTTCTCAAATTCGTCCCAGCTCAAGAAACGCCTTCCAAGTATGTATTCACCTAAAATTCCACTTAAGTCTGTGCGCCTTTCACTCGAATTGACTACCTGCAATGGACTAAAATAAAATTACCAATTAGTATCCATCTATGTCACAACTATTCCAAGATAAATCGTAAAAAACAACATTGAAATACAGGGATGATCAATAACCATCAAGAAAATACCGCACGTATAACCTAAATTACAGAAAACACAAGAACCCACTGGTTCGTTGACATCGCAAGCAACCGATAGACCAAACAACAAATTGTACGACAAACAAAGCCTAGTACATGCACAAACAAAGAAAAACAAAGCGTTACAATAGTCTAATTCACGTTTATAGTCATCACATATGCTGGCAAACGACGCAAACACAACCACGCCAAGACAGCACCCGACAGCACGCACCCAAGGACAATTCAAACTCCAATTGACCGCCACTGTTCTAGCCAATGAAAGACGAAGAGACCTGAGTCGCGGAAAATATAACACGTTACAACGTATATCCTCACCCGTCCTTTTCATGTTCACATACTTTCTCTTTCTGGTATTCTGCTGCCCCTATTCATCTTCTGGTCGAGGTCGAACAACCCTGCACCTAAACTGAAATGAAGATTAATTCCAAACCGTCTATCTCATAACCACTCAAATTCCATGAACGATCCAATTCTACCATTTGAAGACGCTGGCGAACATGCTGTCAATGAGTATTCATTATCTGAAATGAAGAAGCAACTGGTTTTCAAACAGTTATCAACAATTTCCCTCAACTTACGAATACAGTCCCACATGCAGACACAAATGGAGCAAATGGAGAATTCTGGAATCGACCCGGCACCATTTGATGCAGTAAACAATCCAACACGACCTTATCTAGTTTTCACCTCCACGATCAAATTTCTTTCCTGTTATAAAACTACGATAAGACTACTGGAAAATGGAATAAATATATCACTGATCTCAACATAATACATCAATAATCTTTAAGCCAAGGGTGCTGTTCACAACAAAGTTATATAAGAGAATTGACTTCAAGCTTTATTTTTCCCAGATACCTGTATTACATTCATCTGATGTCTGGGTTTTTGTTAATGCGAAGACAATATTTCTATATCTCTTCATGTGCTACACAAACAAACTTTATAGAAGACTGTTTCGACTGACTCTGATGTCAGAAAGAACAACGAAACTGTAAATTCATCATACATCAAATTATGTGTAATTTATATCAAAATTTATCCATGCCTGTACAATTCGTATGTTCCTGCATAAACAGGAAGAAAAATATATATTACGAAATGTAGTCATTCGAGAATTTGAAACAAACTTTGTTAGAAATGGACCATTTTGAGTGAATAAAAGTTGAAACACCTCCGCCACATTTTTTCTTGGAACAAACACGGTCTTGTCGGAAAACATTAAAGTTCTTTAGAGACACAATATTGTCATCGTAGGAGCCATGGAGTCAGGTTTCTTGTAGAGTGACAATACCAGTATTGTGGCAGGTACTGGATGACAACAGGGACTGAAAATTCAGAATTTTATTAAACAGGGACCGGCAGTTGGTACTAATGATAACTGGAACAGTGGTGTGATGTATGGGTGTAGATTTTAAGGCACGCTGCCAACCTCCATGGTGCTTTTTCTTGAGTTTATTGTAAATATGAAAGCTTTTGGGTTTAAAACATTTATAAAGTCCCGGGAGTGGATAATACGATTAGAATGCATAATGTGATATGTGAATACCAATAAAATACAAGTAAATAGGTGCAAAATGTACACGGCATGTGGTAGCCCAAAAATGTTCAAACAGGCCGCCAAGGTCATTCGCCTCACTAAGCAAGATGCTCTGTACCTTCTTTAGCGCCTCATTGTCCGGAACGTTGTAGACAATAGCACTCAGTTTCGCGTCGAGTCGTTTTGTTACTTCTGTGGTAACAAAGTTAATGAGGCTATCTACCTCAGTTATCGATTCTGTGTCAAGCTTGTTAAGGTTTACAGTTTTCATGAGGATAGTTAGAGGTGTCAGTTCACAGACCTGCGATCTGATATCGCTGGTCTGAACTGATAATTTGGATATCTCGGTATTGGTTTCGATGTTTCCAGCATTTACTGACTTACTGTTTTTTTATTTCCCTTAACTCAGCCTTAAGTTCTCCTATAGACAACTTTAGAAGTTCTATTTCTGAAGACAGTACTGAAAAAGAGCTTGATGGCTGGAGTTTCTCGATAAGCACATAAGGTGAAGGGAGGAGTTCTGTATGAGCAGAGGGTACTGAATTTTTACGGGTAGTGCTAATACTAGCTGTCAGTACAGTTTTATCCTCAGTTCCAGCTCGACGCTTACGGCATACAAGTGAGTTATGTGACTCATTACAGCCGTTTGTTGGGGGTGTGTTGCTTGATGTAGTAATCAAGGACGTTAAATTAGACACCAGTTTTACAGGGGAATGGGTTCGTTGCTTTTTACTTTGATTAACCATAACTATTAGAAATGAGAATTAGTGGTTACAAGTATGGAAGTGGTATAGTACTTGTGCAAGTATTACAACAAGATAAATTTTATGTAACGAATCACGCAAAATGTAACGGAAACGTCGAACGTACCGCGTTAAATGTATGTATCAACTTATCAACTTTTTTAAGTTGTCAATTTAATGACCTGTTGGATTTGTGCATACTAGCTCAGCATAGATCAATTGAATTTACTTGGTCACGGCCTGTGTTATAAATGCTCTGATATATATACTTTTGTTTTGTTTTCTTGAAATCTTATTGTTGTGCACGTTAGTAGTTGTTGAAACGTTTAAATGACGTTGCAGAATACTCCTACTGCCTCTACTTCACGAAGTGTGTTATCTTTATTGTGTGATGTAACAGCTATATTGTAAAGGTTAATGCTTTGCTGTATATTTTCTTCATGGACACAATTTAAGGAAGATTTAGACACATTTATTAAGGTACTAACTAAGTTGTTCATTATTTCTTTAAAGGAATCCAACACATCCTATCGTGTTGATTCAAGTAGAAAAGATCCATCTGGTGCTAAGTACTACAAGTTTGTGAGGCTTAGATGTAGTTTTGGAAGTCATCGTGCTCTCCGAGGTACTGGCTTTAGGAACAGAGGGTAAGTTGGCTGTGTGTGTACATTTTTAAAATTTTAAGGTCTAAAAGTACATCATGTCAGTCGATAATTCTAGTACAGCGCAAATCTAATGTATACATGATAACGAAGTACAAAAGTTTGCATAACCATCCATGCACAGCAAGTTTCATTTCCACCGATGTATCTAGACGTCGGCTATCATCAGAAGAAATGTCAATTGTCCAACCGTTCACTGAAAGTAATACTGATGTCCATGAAATCATGGATCTAGCACATGAGAAGTTCAGAAAAGCACTCCTGTATAAAACATGCAGGCTAAGATAAATAAACGTAAGTCCTATCAGAATAAATGGTTCAGTCGAATGGCAGCCTGTCGACGGCCGTAATTTTGAGTGACCGCGAATGAGATAAACAAGCGATTTGCTCGCTTGTGATTGGCCAGTTTGTCATTCGAGTTTAGGTAATTTCAAACATGATTTTTCTGCTTTATATTTTTATATTTATATTTTTGATTTACAGCTTGATTCCACACTGTATTTTTGGTACAAGTATGGAATTTTCAGCATGGATATCAGTAGCTCAAATTTCGCAGGCCGACCATAGATATCGGGTGTGCGTCGGCGGGGTTTCGAACCTCGGACCATGTGCATGGTCGGCGAGAGTCCTAACCACTATGTGCTTGGTTAAGTTCTGAATTTCCAGGAGCGTTTTATCAATTTAGATAGATATCTGACAACACAGACTATTACAGCCCAGGAGAGAAAGGATATAGCAATTTATTTATTTGCTAAATTCAACCAATTCATGCCAAATTAAGATCTAAGTACTTCTCAGGAGTGTCAAGAATGCAAACAATGTTCTGAAAAGATAATAACTTCACGCAACTTCAATTATCGCTTGACAGTTATTTTCAGAGATCCTTAAATAAGTATAATATACTCAGTAGTCTGGCTAATCATGATAAAAACGGCATGGTTGATGCAGCATATACGTATACTTTTGTATGTGTAGGTAAACCTAGATGAACTGTGTTCTTGTCACGAAGATTGGAAAGCAGGTACCAGATGTCTCAGTAAGCAGTGTAATACAAGTAAGCTACATGTTTTTGTTTGACATAAGCTGGATCTCCATTCACTTTCGGAATTAATCTTGAATTCAGTTGGAATAAGCTAGTTGAGCACATCAGTATTAAGAGAATACAGTGAAAGTAAGTAAACACACGCTTCTTAAGATTAAGTGATACATTTATTTGATGTGATTGTATTATTATTAGTTGTCTATCTAAGTTAATGATGAATTCGTTGCGATAATAATACCTATTATTGTTTTTACAGTCACCATGAATATGAATGTTATTATTATTGCTGTGAAGACCTATTATTTGTCATAAAGTCGTTGTCATTATTGCTAAAATATTTGTACAAGCTTTGCATAACTTGTCGTTAAGTAATTTTATCATTTCATGATGCTTCGATGGACCTACTAGATATCGACCGACGATAAATTGCGAAGTCCCTTAAGTTTAGTAAAAACTATTGGGCTACTTATATATATATTGTTTGTAAAGTGATTACTTGTAAATGCTTATCAGGAAATTTTTTATTCAGATCATACATGTAATACCCAGGTTAATTATGCTTTTCCTGAACCTTTTCAGACTTATGGAAAAACATATATGTGCCGTGTACGCAGATGGAACTTACTGACGGTAACAGAGGACTACTCATTTGAATTATCTGTACATTTGAAATCTGATTTTTGTTTAATAAACAATTTTTCAATGAATCTGTCTTCCTTCTGTTGTAATGCGATTGTGTTCCAGTAACACAAAAGGAGGGAGGGTGGCGCTATCTGATCAGTAGATATGGTGGTGGTCACTAAGGTGAATCGCCCCATTCTGCAGGAACAGCAATACACAAATTAAAGGCTCAAGATATTTCTGATTTTTATGAGGGCTTAGATCTTTATCTTGAAAAAGATAATAGTGAACGCCTTGACAGATAATGCTTCTACCTTTAAATATATACCATTCGCTCAGCCTATTGTTGAGATGCGATTACGTGGGCTCTGCACACATTTATGGGGCATCTTGTAAATTAACTTGCTATCCATCGTCAGATCTTTAAATACCACTTCACAATATCTTGTCTCACTTATTTTCTAATAACGTCTTTACTTGATTCTCATTATATTCCATTAAACCTAACATTTTATAGCTCTTTATGAATTTGATTCGACTTATTCTATTCCTATTCGCTGTAGGGTACGATTGTGCACCAAATAGACAAGAAGGCATGAAATAAAAACAACTGGCTTGAAAATAATTGTATTAAAGCCAAAAGTGGACATCATGATAGTACAAAATATATTGGTTTTATTATACATTGCAAATGAACGTTGTCGGCCTAAGGATTAATTACTTCCCCATTCTGTTTTCTATATAAATGTGTTTATTAACGATATATTTCACTCACTTAATCTATTACACTTTAATGTTTCACCTTAGCACATAAACGTTTCTAAAACAGCTTCCAATTCCTTGTAAACGTTGTACTTACCTCAATATATTGGTTATCGTTTGCCTACAACCACGGGATGAAAACGAAACGAAGTCGATTTTCCCGCTCAACCTGGAGGACAACTGTACAATTCAATAACTATACGGCCTGGTTCAGACAATCAGTGTAATTATATATATATATATATATCAAATATTAAAGTGTTGAAACATTATTAACTTGTAGACAATTTAAGATTTGACATTATATCATACTTGATCGTGCCTTTAAAAATGGCATGCATTTTCATGTAAATTTATGTTTATATGAAAATAAATTATTATTATTATTATAAGTAGCACGTGCTAAGTTAGAAGTTGAGGGTAAACTGTTAGGAGTAAATGCGGCGTCTGGAAAACTTTCGTTTACGTGATTATATGAGGAGACAGCAACGTATCGTGTTCTTTGGCTGAGAACCCTAGGCATTCTGTTTTTAATTATTACGATAACCGTAGTTGCACTGAGTCATACATCTAAAAGCATAGGTATAGTGTCTCCTTATGGTATACTGCGGCATGCAGAAATCACAAGCAAACTATCTCAGGTAGATTTATTTTCAATTGGTGACTATGAATCGCGAATCAGTATATGTATTCTGCTAAGACGATAGATAACTCGAAACGCTTTGTAATCGCAATACCTCCTCTATGATTTAGACATATTTACTTTATTCGACTACAACATAATCGTTTACCAATAGGCTTCTCCGAATACCCACTGCTACTTAGTATTTCAAAGATGGCCTCATATACCCTATGTCTCACAAATTACGCAAGGGCTAATATTCGGTCTTATCAAGTAGAATAAACAAACGAATAACGAGGAATACATTTATTAATGAATTAACATGTAATACAAAATCGACAACAGTGCAGGTATCTTTTTCTTTATCACCCAAATCCATGAAATTCCCGAAAGTAGATATTATCTGAAAAGGAACATAAGAATTAAACAGATGTAGACATTGTTATCAGTGTAAACACAATAACTAACCATGAAATATGTTTGAAATGACGAAATAATTAGTTGAATTGTATATAATTACGTCAGTAAACATTTTTCAATAATACAAAATCGATATTGCATCTGCCTGTAAACGTCAAGTTTATGCCATAAAATAAGGGAATACTATGAGTATATTGTTTCTAAGTATTTCTGCAGATTTTTCTTTAAAGAAATACATGTGGAGGAGCCTTGTCAGCATTAGGAAAAGTACACAACAAAGTATATGAAATGATTACCAAAACGAGCTATCTCACCTCATCATGTCCATGTGTAATCCATTAAAATGCAGAAAAAAATTCACGGAATGGTCGTTATAACAAGTGTCTTCAAGTAATTCGACATATTCTGGACGGAAATGTACGTTTTTCCAACAAACTGCAAACTGCCTGTAAGCTACGGCCGGATAAGGACACCACCATTGCCTATTTCTGCTAAACACGCTTCATCGATTGAGGTAGATAGGTTCAGTTAAAGTTTTGCAGGACAACGCAGGCTTTGTATCCAAAATCAGTTTTGCTCTTAATGATATGAGAGAACTGTATCAAAAGTTTCCAGAAGTAGTTGGAATCGATTGTACCTATAAAACGAATAAGATGGGGTAAGCTGCAGTACAAAAGGGTATAATTCCTTTTCCAAATTTATTACAGATGGCCTTTATATCAGATTGTTGTGACTGATGGATTCGGAAGAGGAAGGACTGTTTTGTTTGCTCATACTAGGAGAGAAACTTTTGCAGATATCAAGGAGATATTGCAGACGTTTTAGAGATTTATGATTGATACATCGAAAACACTAACATTCACTGTCGACGGTGCAACTGCACAGATGAACGCTCTAAAGGAGTAATTCCCTAGGTGCAGTATTGTTTTGTGTATTATCCATGTATGCCACGCATTCAGAAGGAAGGTAAGTTTCATTCCCATTAGCTAACATATCGAAAACAGTTCCCAAATCAGTTTGTTAAAAAGTGGTTGTATCGGATGGCGCACACGCGCAGTTATGACAGGTAGGCAAACAAATCACAGTATATTGCCAAGGGTTTTGGAGTTACCTAAACCCCATAAAGCTGACCTAGCGCGCTTTTCGACTATTACGCTACATTTTGGTCATAAATAAAATATCTTATTACTCTAAAATTTTATGCAAAGTGTTTGCGGAAATTATCACAATTATTAACCTTTCGAACACTGAATCCAAAAAATACAATCTTATTGACAGATAATACACATAACTCACTGTTTGGATTTGTGGAATTTTTAAACATAAACACATCTATAATTGTATATATTGTTGGATTTATATGTTCAAGTTGCTCCAAGTCAGTGAGTTTATGGTTAAGATATCATTTTAGTTACATGTACTGAACTATATTGCATGTTGTCTTATTGTATAGTTGTCGTCGCTTTTTGCCCTTTTTTCTGTGAACTGTTTCCTTTGTTGATGTTGTTCTCATTGTTTGTCCGTTATTTTCTGATTTTGAGGGGAGCAACCCAAAAAGTTGCTTCTCTCTAAACTTTTACTTAATGTAATCATTCTTTTCTCAGGCGTGAGGCTAGCAACCCCACCCTGTAAACAAAAATTGCTACAGAACTTCAGTATGCTGAACCTCCTTGCACCAAAAGAAAAAGTCTGTGTAGGAACATGGAACGTCCGAACTATGTACGAGACTGGAAAAGCTGCCCAGATCGCCAACGAGATGAAAAGATACGGAATACAAGTGCTGGGAATATGTGAGAGCAGATGGAATGGGAGTGGACTCACCAAATTGTCAACAGGTGAGTCAGTGATCTACTCCGGTCACCCAGAAGATAACCACACGCACACCGAGGGCGTGGCTATCATGATGTCACCAACGGCAACGAAAGCCCTGATACAATGGGAGGCGATTTCGTCCAGGATAATGACCGCCAGGTTCAACTCCAAAGGAAGGAAAGTGTCAATCATACAATGTTATGCACCCACAAACAACGCAGACCTCGAGAAGAAAGAAGAATTCTACAGGCAACTACAGGCAACAATGGACAATACTCCAGCTGGCGACATGAAAATACTAATGGGAGACATGAACGCCAAACTGGGACCAGACAATACGGGAAGGGAACTCATCATGGGTAGAGAAGCTCTAGGAGAAATGAATGAAAACGGAGAACTCTTCGCCGACTTCTGCGCCTTCAACGAACTGGTGATTGGTGGCAGTGTATACAAGCACAAAGATATCCACAAGGCTACATGGGTGTCACCAGACGGGCAAACCAAAAACCAAATCGACTTCATCTCAATCTCAAGGAAGTGGAGGCGCAGCCTACTGGACACAAAAGCAAGAAGAGGAGCAGACGTTGGCTCAGACCACTATCTCGTACAAGGGACAATCCAAATCAAATTAAAAGCTTTCAGGGAATCAGGAGCTGCAGATAGACCACAAGCCAAGTTCAACACTCAAAAGCTGAAGGACCAGGCTACAAAGGACATCTTCATTGCAAGCATAAAGGACAAAGCCGAGACACAAATCAACACTAGCGAAGAGGTCGGCGTTGAAAAGCACTGGAACAACTTGAAAACGGTGTGGAGCCAAACCTGCATAGAAATTCTAGGCAGAAAAAAGAGACAGGACAAACAGTGGCTCACTACGGACACTTGGAAACTAATAGAAGAGAGAAGGACAGTGAAGCAAAAGATTATCCAGTGCACGGACGAGCAACAAAAACAGGAGCTGAATGCAAGCTACAATACACTGAACAAAAGAGTGAAGAAAAGTGCCAGGGAAGACAAAAGAAAATATTATGAAACCATGGCAAACGAAGCAGAACAAGCTGCAGGCAAAGGAGACCTCGCCACACTCTACCAAACAACTAGGAACCTTTCGGGCAAACGTTCGACACAGATTAAGCCAATAAAGGACGACAATGGAAAGTCAATCACCAAAGAGGTGGAACAGAGAAAGCACTGGGTTGAACACTTCAAAAGACTTCTAAATCGTCCGCCACCTACAACACGTCCAGCAATACCAACAACGGAAGCAGAACTACCAGTGAACACTGACCCCCCGACGAAATCAGAAGTCCTGAATGCAATCAAGATGCTTAAAACTGGGAAAACACCGGGACCAGATGGAATCCCAGCAGAGGCTTTGAAAATAGACCCAGAGACAACAGCGGACTTGATGACACCACTACTGGAGAAGGTGTGGAAAGAGGGCAAAGTACCCGAGGATTGGAAGAACAGTTACTTATTCAAACTTCCAAAGAAAGGAGACTTAAGTCAATGTAAAAACTGGCGTGGAATTATGCTTCTGTCCATTCCAAGCAAGATACTAAGTCGCATCATCCTGGAGAGAATCAAACAAGCCCTAGATGAAAAACTTCGTCCGGAACAGGCTGGATTCAGGAGAAACAAATCATGTATTGATCAAATCGCCACTCTACGGATCATCATTGAACAAAGCTTGGAATGGCAGTCACCTCTCTATCTCAACTTCATCGACTTTGAAAAGGCCTTCGACAGCGTCGATCGAGAGGTCATTTGGAAACTACTTCGCTACTACGGGGTCCCATCGACAATTATACACCTCATCCAACAGTTATACGACAATGCTGCATGCCAAGTAATCCACAACGGGAAACTTACGGAAGCCTTCGAAGTGAGGACGGGAGTGAGGCAAGGCTGTCTACTATCACCAATGATCTTCCTGATTGCAATTGATTGGATAATGCGACAGACAACGGCAACCAACGAGGGAACAGGCATAAAATGGACTGACACAAAAGACTTGGAGGATCTGGATTTCGCCGATGATATATGTCTGATTTCCCATAAACTGGAAGATATGCAAATGAAAAGTAACAAGTTGGCAGAAGAAGCATCAAAGATAGGACTTCACGTGAACATAGATAAAACAGAGATGATGAAGATTCCTTGCCAACATCAACAGCAACAACAGACCACAATAAGCATAAATGGGAAGAACCTGAAAGAAACAACCTCCTTCACCTACCTGGGAAGCATCGTCTCAACTACAGGCGGAACTGACGAGGACATCAAAGCCAGAATCGGAAAAGCAAGACAAGCTTTCATTACTCTCAAATCTGTGTGGAGGTCAACAGCAATCAGCATCAAAAATAAGATCCGGATTTTCAACTCCAATGTGAAGTCAGTGCTACTATACGGATCAGAGACTTGGCGAGTCATAAAGAGCATCTCAAACAAACTTCAAACCTTCATTAACAACTGTCTCCGCTCAATACTCAAGATCAGATGGCCAGAAAAGATCAGCAACAGGGATCTCTGGGAGCGAACCAATCAGGAACCGATTGTGAAACAAATAGGCAGAAAGAAATGGAGATGGATTGGCCATACGCTGAGGAAACCATCAAGTGACATCACTAGACAAGCCCTCGAGTGGAACCCGAAAGGGAGGCGGCGAGTTGGTCGTCCAAGGGTGACTTGGAGGAGGTCATGTGAAGAGGAGATGAAAGCATGTGGGCAGACCTGGAGCAGGGTGAAAAAGTTGTCAGAAAACCGAAGTCAATGGAGGTGCGCAGCTGAAGCCCTATGTTCCTCTAGGAACTAAAGGATACAATAATAATATAATACATAAGTATTATAGACGCTGAGGCTGGTGCTTACATTAGAAGGTACTGGCTAAGAACACGCAAATATTGGGCTGCATCGTGCAACCAGTTCGCCATCAGCATGGGAACAATACTAACAACAAAGTTGAGAATGCTCATAGGCAGCTGAAAGGATATCTACGTAAAGGCGATCCTCTGGAACTGACGCTATGAAAAATATGGAGGTGGATTGACCACACAATCATACGTAAAATACGCCAGGGCCAGTGGATGCTTGGTAAATACTACAGTTACGATGTAAGTTTGAAGATGATTTTCAATTTTTCCTAGGTACCTACTTCGCTGAAGTCTGAATTACGGCGTCTCACACAGTTTGCTGCCCAGAAAGTTATCTTAGACTTACAAAGGCGCTCCTTCTTCTTCCATTCAATATATTTCACCTCAGTTAATTACGCAGAAGGTGGTCACATCTTCGTAAACAGGAGTGAGGCGAAATGCACATGTTGGACATATTGCGCATACACTTTGCCTTGTGCGCATGTCGTTGAGGCGTTCTTAAACTCATACCTAAACTGTGGTATGTTCCATTCCTTTAAATGTTACTCTAAGATGTTCTGAGGAATAGTGAGAGGTGGACACGTCTGTATAACACAACGGACAGCATACCAAGGGCCATCTGATTAACACCGGAACCAAACAACGCGTTTCAAAATGCTTGTGAACGTTTAAGATATCGTCTCAACAGTCTTAACCGAAGAAATCCGGACGCCGCACTGCGGGAAATAGCGAAGTTTACCAGAAGGTTGGACAGTTTGCTAGCAAATGAACCGCAAACAACTTTAAGATTACGGCGTGCCCCTGTTAATCGATTATTTTTGTGAAAATATTTGTATTACCTTTTTATTTCTATTTGTATTCAGAATATAAACATGTATGTCTAAACTGCTGTTACACTTCCTTTCCTTTCAAAAGGCTAAGACCGACAGTTTAAAGAATACTTTGGTTGATTGTCTCGTGATGAGTGCGTTTTGGAAGTCACTTAGAAATTACACTGATCTGTGCCTTATTTACTACGTTTTTCAGCCGAGCACTTCTGGTTCATAGCATATCCTGAATAACGGTGATCAATACGATTAATCACTTAGATCGCAGCACCACCAAGCTTACAACAATGATAAACTTATTGTAACCTATTCATCGATAAGGCCTTTTTCTGGTAACTGAAGATCTTATTTACCCATTATGTAATGAAATAACGCTAGTCCATGCATAATATGTCCTGTGAGGGATGGAACAGGGTTGATAAGCAAACCCAGCCGGTTCAATTTGGTGCCACTCATGCTAAAAAACCATCTCTTAGATTAATCTCAAACAATGGCATAACAGATAGGCAGTTTACTTGTTAAATAAGGGGTGACTCTAAAGAATAGCGGCCCAAATCGAAACGACCTTCGAACAGAAAAGTGACCTTGAGCAAGGAATCGGCTGACTGTATCATTTGTGGAAGTAATCATGGATGTTTTCGATTAGTGTTTGGATAACGGACTGAGAGCTTTGTCGAAAATTTGCCAATGTGGATTTATGCATATACAAAAATACACAGAGGCCATTGATGGCTTTGTATACAGATGTACTGAGTGCCGAAAGAGGAAATCGGTTCGAGAAGGTTTGTCGTTGTTTTTTAGTTTACAGATCCCTTAGGAACTTTTCTCTCAAGGTCTAAACTACCTTTGACGAAAATTTTAATGATCTGTAACTTCTGGGTCCTGAAAAGAGCAGTCACAGCTACAGCTTATGAAACAGAAAATTCAAAGGTGTCAGCAGTGCGATGGTACAACTACTGCAGAGATGTTTCCTCCTGGAAAATGAACACCCTGACTCAAGTTCTCGGAGGAGTCGGAAGCATAGTCCATATTGATGAGACTGTGCTTATAAAAAGGAAATACAACCGCGGGAAATTACAAGCAAACCAGCAGTGGATACTAGGTATCTACGACACGACACTGCGCAAAGTATATATAGAAGCGATTCCCAATCGCAGTGCAGCAGTATTAGTGCCTATTAATAAGCGTTTGGTGTTGCCGGGGACGACTATTCATACAGATGAATGGAGCGGATACCGTCAATTATCGAATCATGGGTACATTCATAATGTTGTTAATCATACGGACGGTTTCCGGAATCCTTTGGATGGAACCCACACCAGTTCCATTGAAAGTTGTTGGAGTCGTCTAAAAAGACGTATAAGAGCGGTTAATGGATCGAGAAATCCCATGATTTACAGTTACCTGGATGAATTTATGTACCGAAACTGGTTTCATATGACTATGAAGACTCCCATGAGAAACTGGGAGGTTTTTTTGGAACATATACGCGAACGCCATCCTTTGTAACTGTTTATTATGATTGCACTACTTTTATATAAACCGTTTTTTACAATTATGCGCCTTTCTTTTTGAGCCTTCTCATTGGCCGAAGTTGTCCCTGTCAAGGTCATTTTTGCGTTAAAAGGTCGTTTCGGTTTGGGCCGCTATTCTTTAGAGTCACCAAATAAGGTTACAATATTAGAAAAGTATACCTGAAATAGATGAATCATTGCAGGTTTACCATAATCCTTGACTACAAACATAAAAACTGGAAACCTCAGGGTAAAAATAAGCTTAATAGTAGCATTCAGTGACAAAAACTGGCTTACACATTGCAAAATGAAAAAAATATCCAAAAAATCTATAAAATTCAAAGCGAATTCGCGAAAACACATAACCAGCCGATGCAGGAACACATCATGTCGGAAAGAAAACCGACAAACCAAGGGGCATGCGCCTTAGTAGGCCCAAACGGTCAATATCTCACTAGTCTGGAGATGGCTGAAACATTCAGTTCAGCCTTCGCTAAACAGCTAAACAGCAATGTGGATATTACAGTTACGGACCAAAATGGTGGCACCACTATTTCAGAGGAGGAAGACCTAGCGACTACTCCCCAAATAAACCCCGCAATAGTACTAAGGAAGCTACAGAGACTCATACCTGGGAAGTCCCCAGGTTGTGATGACATCAGGCCATCTGTTCTGAAACAGTGCGCCGAGGCTCTCTGTAGACCCCTGTGCGACTTGTTCCAACACTCAATGGATTCGGGGACCCTGCCAAGGGAGTGGAAAAGAGCCATCCTTTCTCCGATCTTCAAGGGTGGGGACAGGCAAAACGCTGCTAGCTATAGACCAGTAGCTCTACTCCCAGTGGTATCAAAAGTACTGGAAAGTATTATTGACGACCAGATCAGGGAATATTTCGATAGGACTAATATACTGCATGAAGCCCAACATGGTTTCAGAAAAGGCAGATCCTGCGTCACTAACCTACTGTCAGCTTGGGACGACTGGACATCATGCTGGGACTTGAACGTACCAGTCCATGTGGTCTTCCTAGACTTTGAGAAGGCGTTTGACACTGTTCACCATGACTTTCTCCTACATAAAATAAGTCAGGCAGGCATAGGTGAGCCACTTCTATCATGGTTAAAGGACTACCTAGCCGACAGGCAATTTTGCACTAAGGTTAACCGAGTCCGATCATCTTGGCACAGATCGTCATCAGGAGTGTCGCAGGGTTCTATCCTAGGACCACTGATGTTCTTGATTTTCATCAATGATCTACCACGCCGTCTGAGCCGCCCGACTCTCCTGTACGCTGACGACGTAAAAATATGGAGGGCGATAAAGTGTCCGGAGGACTCAGATAGGCTACAGGAAGACCTAAACCTTCTGGAAGACTGGGCGGTGGCCAGTGGCATGACTTTCAACTTGAAAAAGTGCAAAGTAGTGAAGTTGCGCACCTGTAGACTGCAGAATGCAAGTTACACCCTGTGCAATGAAAGCTTGTCCTGCACAACGTCGGAACGCGACTTAGGTCTAGTTCTAACGGAAAAAATGGACACAAGCGTAAATTACACAGGGGATGTAGCGAGGGCATATGCGGTCATACACTTTACGCATAGACAGTTAGGTGCACTCACTCCTGAGCTCTTTCTAATGTTGTACAAAACATACGTCAGGCCACACCTTGAGGTGCATAATATTATTGCACCCCCAATGCTGAGAAGAGATGCCAACCTCTTGGAAAGAGTCCAACGACGGGCAACAAAAGGAGTGGTTGGTCTCCGAAACAAACCATATGATGAAAGGCTGAAGAAATTAGGCCTGTTCACACTTAGTTACCGTCGGCTTAGGGGGGATTTGATTACTGCCTACAAAATAACAAATGACCAGAATCACCCAAACAAAGGTGTTCTGCCATTGAGTAGGTATAGGCTTCCACGTGGAAATCCCAGAAGGATAGCTCACCAGAGGGCAAGGACCCGGGTGCGCTCCCACTTCTTTTCACTGCGGGTTTGTCGTCCCTGGAATTCCTTACCGGTGTAACAACAGAAGACAAGGGCGAAGCAACAGATCGTTTTATTATGAAAATCAACACGTATTTATACATCTTTCAACTACATTATTATAGACAAGCGCAGTCATCTGATTGGTTGTTTAGGTAGACAAACGCAGGCTTCTGATTGGTTGTTTCGGGATTCCTTGACAAATAGAGTTCTCTCTGCGAATCATATTTTGCCACGTTAACTTTGCTGTGATTGGTTGTTGACTCAGGCTTGTTCATATTTTCTCACGGCCCATATTAGTGACCTAGACCTTAACGTAGATTAGTGCCAACCAATCGGCTAGCAGCCTGCTCTCACCACACTCGTCCCCCCGTCAAATACGTGCGACTGAAGTCGGCTTGATCTACTTGGTGCAGGCGTCATCGTTGGCTTGTCTCGCTGTATCCATTTCTGGAGCTCGCTGACGTTCACGCGCCTCTCATTATTCGCCATTGCGACTGTGTCTGCGTAACCCCATCTCGAAGTGACCATATATGGTCCTTCCCACTTTGGAAACTGTTTGCCTGACCCTGTCGAACATTCGTCCATACTTCGGCCCACACCTTCATATGCTGCTTTCGCCCGACCTCCCAGCAGCGTCTCAAGTAGCAGCTCCATCGCTGACAGATCTTGAACGCCACTCAACTGCGCAGAAGCCTTGAAGTCCTGCCCGAAGATCCATATGTCTCCATCAAAAACTGCAGGGTATAGGCTTTTCATTTGTCGGTAGGCAGCGACACCAAATGTAACAACAGAAGACAAGGGCCAGGCAACAGATCGTTTTATTATGAAAATCAACACGTATTTATACATATTTCGACTACATTATTATAGACAAGCGCAGTCATCTGATTGGTTGTTTAGGTAGACAAACGCAGGCTTCTGATTGGTTGTTTCGGGATTCCTTGACAAATAGAGTTCTCTCTGCGAATCATATTTTGCCACGTTAACTTTGCTGTGATTGGTTGTTGACTCAGGCTTGTTCATATTTTCTCACGGCCCATATTAGTGACCTAGACCTTAACGTAGATTAGTGCCAACCAATCGGCTAGCAGCCTGCTCTCACCACACCGGCAGATGTAGCTATGGCACCGTCTTTGGACGCCTTTAAGCGAAGGCTGGACAACCATGCAGCTATACAAGGACTGCATCCAAATGGCCTATCTCCTTAAAATCGCATTTACCAATCAGGGTAGATAATTAAACTCGTCATTTTACTTCTTTACATTCTCTCCCGTCTTACTCTCCTGACAACTTATTAATATTATAATTAATATTATTATTATTACTATTACCGATATATATATTATTCTTCAAACTTCATGAGCTGACTGTTGTTACGTTTCCTATTTTCGTTTCTGTCTCTTAGTCTGAATAGCTTCACTAATTATATCTATTATTATTATTATTATTACTATTATTATTATTATTATTACTATCTCTTTTCTCTTGTCGACAATACCGAAGGACTAACTGGCGAAAGGATCAACTCCAATCACAGTAGTAACAGTCTTAACATACCTCATACTACAAACCACATATAATTAATCCCAGCACTACTCCCTTTGGAGTCAACCAAAGCTACGACAGTCGAGTGGCGGGACAAGCTACGCAGAAGTTTACCGAAGATCAAGAACCTATACCTCACAATCAAGAGGCGAGCACAAAGAAATCAAATTGGTTTATACTAGCTCGTAAAAACGATATTGGATATTGGATTGGATCATGACCTTGAAACTGACTGTAGCGACTTTCCAGTTCGCCATGCGGATACAAATGGCGAAAATGGAGAATTCTGGAATCGACCCGGCACCATTTGATGCAGTAAACAATCCAACATGACCTTATCTAGTTTTCACCTCCACGATCAAATTTCTTTCCTGTTATAAAACTACGATAAGACTACTGGAAAATGGAATAAATATATCACTGATCTCAACATAATACATCAATAATCTTTAAGCCAAGGGTGCTGTTCACAACAAAGTTATATAAGAGAATTGACTTCAAGCTTTATTTTTCCCAGATACCTGTATTACATTCATCTGATGTCTGGGTTTTTGTTAATGCGAAGACAATATTTCTATATCTCTTCATGTGCTACACAAACAAACTTTATAGAAGACTGTTCCGACTGACTCTAATGTCAGAAAGAACAACTAAACTGTAAATTCATCATACATCAAATTATGTGTAATTTATATAATAATTTATTCATGCCTGTACAATTCGTATGTTCCTGCATAAACAGGAAGAAATATATATGACGGGTGGAGGAGACATTCGATGTTTATTTTCAGGAAACCTACATGAACTCTCGTTTGAGGACCTATTGATATGTATCCATATATATATATATATATATATATATATATATATATATATATACGTGTGTGTGTATGGTGCTCTCTCTTTCTGCTTGCTCGTTTAGTCTGTGACCATTTCACTTTGATGAACCTGTCTCCTTAACAATGTATACTCGCCTTATATTATATATAATATAATATGAGTGTTTGTTGACAGTCCGCTGCTTGGTGACATATATCCATATATGGTGGTTGTTGACATGTCTGCTATATTTTGCTATGTATATTTGGATCGACACTCCATTATAATTAGCCATTCATGTTAAGACTGTCTATTGATTTGTTCACACACTTGTCTGGATGGTCATATATATTTCGCTCACACAATCTTGTGTGACTCTTACTTACTTTTGGTGTGATACCAGTTTTGCATTCTCCTTGTGTTTGAAAAATAGAAGTATCATCGCAAACCTAGTGGTTTTCTGATTTCCGCCTTCTTGCGTCAGGACTATTAAATTCTCGACCAGTACATAGCAATAACTTGGCGACGAGTACATAACAATTTGGCGACGGGGAAAACTACTATTAACCACTCAGCAGCAGTAACATAACAATTTGGCGACGGGGAAAACTATGGATTATTCTAAATTGGTATTACTACTTGAACGACAAATGAAATTAATGGAGATGTTCGTCAACCAACAGACTGGTCCAGCTTCACCTTCAAGCAATCCCAATCATACCATGCTACCATCTGTCGACGGAATTGTGAATGGTATTTCACAGTTCAATTATAATCCAGATGCTAATGTCACTTTTGACACATGGTATCAACGTTATTAGGATTTATTCACTGTTGATCTCGCCTCACAAGATGATGCTTGGAAGGTGCGAGTGTTGTTACGTAAATTGGGTCCCGCAGAATATGAAAGGTACTGCAACCTAATTTTACCCCAGAAACCACGTGACAAGTGTTTCGATGATACAATAAAGCTGCTGCGTGAACATTTCGGAGACCACTCCTCATTATTCAGCATACGTTATCGTTGCCTCAAGCTGACAATGAATGAAAATGATGATTTTCTTACTCACGCTGGCACAGTCAACCGAGAATGTGAGAGATTTCGACTCAAGTCCTTAACAGATGATCAATTCAAAGCATTGATTCTCATATGCAGTCTTCAATCTCCTCGTTTCACAGATATCCGAACTCGACTGCTCAATCAGCTAGAACAAAATCCTAAGTTAACTGTACATGACATAGCTGATGAATATCAACGGCTGATTAATTTGCAGAATGACACACACCTGGTCGAATCGACACCTTCGAGAAGCTGTGATATTCATGCATTACGAAAGAGCAAAAATCTCTCATCATCCACTCCTGACCCACCTTCTCCTAATGTTCCGCGGAAATCTACACATACTCGTCCAACTTCACAAAATACTGCAAAGAAGACCCCTCCATCACCATGCTGGCACTGTGGCGCGTGGCACTTTGTAAAGTCTTGTCCGTACAAAAATCATCGTTGCAGCAAGTGCAAAATCATCGGTCATAAAAATGGTTTTTGTCTGCCACGCAAACCCAGATATCATAATGCAGCGAAAGCCCGACAAACTGTTGGTCCTAAATCTCCAAGGAGATCATGGAGTCTACTCGCAACCTCTCAAGTCACAACACCAGCTATGCGGAAATATCTTGATCTTCAGATGAATGGTCATGATACACGTCTGCAGCTAGATACCGCCTCTGATATTACTGTTATATCAGAGAAACTTTGGAATGATATTGGCAGACCACCAATCGCAAATACTTCTCAGACTCTTCTCAGCGCGTGTGGTGGGCGGCTCAAACTAATTGGTGAACTCAAATGTTCTGTTTCCTTACGCAATACCAAATTCACAGGAATTTGCTACGTCACCAAGATTGATTTAAATCTTTTGGGACTTGATTGGTTCAATCGTTTGCATCTGGCTGATGTCCCACTAAATTCTCTATGCAATGCAGTCAAGAAGCATAAAATGTTAGACTATTCCGGACGAAGCCGCAAACCCAACAGGCAGACGAAACGACAGGCGTCAACAACAAGCTCAAAGGTTCCAGATAAACCCCCAGGAAAACATCCTACTAATCATCAATCTTCTCAAAAGGGGAGGTGATATGTATCCATATATATATGTGTATGGTGGTCTCTCTTTCTGTTTGCTCGTTTAGTCTGTGACCATTTCACTTTGATGAACCTGTCTCCTTAACAATGTATACTCGCCTTATATTATATATAATATAATATGAGTGTTTGTTGACAGTCCGCTGCTTGGTGACATATATCCATATATGGTGGTTGTTGACATGTCTGCTATATTTTGCTATGTATATTTGGATCGACACTCCATTATAATTAGCCATTCATGTTAAGACTGTCTATTGATTTGTTCACACACTTGTCTGGATGGTCATATATATTTCGCTCACACAATCTTGTGTGACTCTTACTTACTTTTGGTGTGATACCAGTTTTGCATTCTCCTTGTGTTTGAAAAATAGAAGTATCATCGCAAACCTAGTGGTTTTCTGATTTCCGCCTTCTTGCGTCAGGACTATTAAATTCTCGACCAGTACATAGCAATAACTTGGCGACCAGTATATAACACCTGCGAATTACTCTTTATGCTCGGCGTGACAGCCAACAAATCTGTCTCTCTGCCACTGAACATCATCTTCAGTGCACCTCGGCGATTTACAAACCTGCGTAATGCTAGAACAAATGAATCAGTGTTCAATGTATGAACCATTTCAATATGCACAGCCTTCATTTTCAAACAGGTGAATAAACAGCCACATCTTACACAGGGTTTCGCCTCTGTTCACCACAAAACGTCCGAACAAATCCACCCCAACGTACTCGAATGGATCATTCCCTTCAGAAGCTTGCCACGCTGAGAGTGGTGCCATCATCTGCTGTGCTGAGTGAGTGTTCCGTAGTTTATATTCCATGCACTTATCGATTATTTTACGGACAGCGGTACCTCCCTTCACTATCCAGAACTTAAATCGAATACTAGATAATACTTGAGAAGTACCCAAATGACCTTCAAGAACATGGTAGTGTCTTATCATGAGATCAGTGACTGGATGGTAGCAAGGTAATAAGGCCGGGTGACGGGTCTCATATGACGATTCTAACATTTGTAGACGTCCACCAACTCTAGCGGTCCCTTAGGAAACTATCGGAGACAATCAATCTAACCGCGCCTTGAAATCTGCGGAATCACGACTATCCTCCTTGGCAATCTCACCTCATGCTTCCCACTGAGTAGCCCTCAAAATCGCTAACTCTGCATTTCTAACATCTTCGACTCTCAAAGTTCCTACATTCGTAATATTGTATCCCACAATATGCATGACCTTTAAGTACGTAACATATCGTGTCAACCACGCAACAGCTTTCAGTAATTTGTACCAAGAAGAATAATATTTAAAAAGTGGATGTAAACGTGAATTTCTTTCTTGAGTAGATGTTAAACTGACACTTGTCTCAAACTCCAACACACGTTCGCTTATCGGTGGTTCATCTTCTCTGCCACGCCACATGCTATCAGCACTTAGCAGGAACTCTGGACCTTTCCACCACTTATTTTTAACCACATTCATATCAATAACTCCCCGCGATGCTAGGTCAGCTGGATTTTTTCCAGACGGTATGTACCTCCACTGCTCAACAGTTGTTAGTCCATGAATTTGAGACACTCTGTTGGCTACAAAGCATGCATATCTTGCTGACTCGTTGCGTGTATAATATATCACAGACATCGAATCAGTCCAAAACGTTACAGGGTACTTGGGATAATCCAACTCTTTACACACCCTTGTGAATAACTGCGCAGCTAGTAAGGCTGCAGTAAGTTCTAATCTCGGAATCGAAACCGTCTTTAGAGGTGCAACTCTAGATTTACCCATCACCAGGCTAACATCTATATCATACCTTAAGGTGGTTCTGATGTAGACGGCTGCACCAAATCCAACCTCAGAGGCATCAGAAAAAACATGGAAGTCAATTATATCATGATTTCTCGACGGTTTAAGTGGACGTGAGACGGAATGTAGATTCAGCATTCTTAAACTGTTAACCCACCCCTTCCACTCTTCACTCACTTCATGGGTCATCCCACGTAACCCTTTCCTGCATGTCGCTTGAAATAATCTCCTCGCCGGAAGTAGATAAGGTGTTACTAACCCAAGTGGGTCAAAAACGGGGAGGACGTGGCACCAAATGGATGGACTGTCATCCTATGTTCTGACACCTTACCCCAAAGACCATCATCAAATCACAAGAACCTTAAGTGATCTCTGTCGCTTTCTGGCACCTTCACTTGTAGGAACATTCCATCTATGACCGCAGCGACAGCACCTGTACACTTTCGGAATCTTAACAGCAGTCCAACTAATGAGCTCACGCAATCTGGGCCACTATACAGTATATCATTCAAAGAGACTCCTTCATGTTTCGCAGAACAATCGAACACTACACGGAGTTTACCTGGCTTCCTCGTGTTAAAGGTGGGATGATCAGGCAAATACCAATTCACTGGCTCGCTCCGATCGACTAGTCTTTCAACGTAACACTTCATTACAAGTTTGTCGACGACAACCTTTGTCAGCCAACTCTCATAAACTGTCAATGTCCAGCTCTTACTACGCTGGACCTAACGCTGTCCCTGGAAGACTTTCAAAAACACTCTGTATTAACCAACGTGAAAACCAGAACACAGATTGGCGACTCGAGAATCCTTTATTCTTACGCCAACATGTAGCCAACAATAAGGTTGTTACACCAGGTTTTCTGATAGCTTCCGATCGTCCACTAAACGATGACTGATGGATTTATGACTCCCGCGAAAAATATGGAGATGGGTTTGAGCAAACAACCATGAAACCGCTTCTCTGAGCTAAGATCATGTGTAGAAAACAACCATGAGTTGATCGTTCAATCTTCAACTACATTGACATCCTTATATTTGGTCCAGAGGTCTGCATCTGTCAGAAACTTCTTTATAACCATCAGTCTCTGAAGAGCAACTTCTCTATTACATACCAACTGTCTGTCTTTAAATCTCCATGGTAGGCCAACGCCGAAACGCCCATCTTCGTATTTACAAGAATCCTCAACTATCTTAACTGCCTTTAAAATTTTACACAGAACGACCCTTCTGTGGGACACCGCAGTCACAAAACTCCTTGTCGTACATATTTTTAATCATAGTCCCCAGTTTTTCACCATCTACCATCTTGAAGTGTTGGAAACTGTATGTCACACAGGTATGGCTTACCGACAACTGTTTCACGACTAGGTAGTATAGCTTTGCCGAGTTTCATACTGGAGGTAGTGTAAGCATCATCTACTTCAACGGTTTCCCCAGTAGTCAAGGATTCTAACTGAAATGACACTCGTTTACATACTACCGTTTTCGAAGAGTCACGAGTCCCTTAATGGTTCAGATATGACTTGCTGATTGGTGAGTGCCACCACCCACTAGCACGAAACCTAGGTCATGTCATGCTTCCTGCCGATTGCCTCCGACCATCTAGTATTATTATAAACTAAATTATATTTACACCCACGCTTATCGATAGCAGTAGGAAAATTACCAAGTAACATAGACTGAACTGTTCAGGTACATGTAGGAAATCTACACCACTACCAACACCAATAATTCAAAGCTGCAGCTACAATTTTGCGCATGAAAAATTTAAACAAAAGGTCGTATAACCACCAAGCAAACTTGTCTTTGCCCATTGTGTAAACACAAAAAGTAGACAAATGAGAGAGAGAGAGAGAGTGTGAGTGGAGAGATATAATTATACTTCTCTTAAAATATATATACACATACATACAAACTTATGTACAACATATATTCTTCCATTGAAGGAGAATCTATCTATCTACATAATATATACATATATTTCAATAAAGGTATAAATTTAGGTATATTAGCCTTAGATACAAGTTCATTATTAATATTATTATGCCGATAGAAATGATTTAATTTCTGACATGATAGTCGACAAATGTCCAGACATTGGTTTACACGTTTTAAAATGGTCATTGAGTTTTTCACAGCTGAAAAATAAAAGATAAGCACACAAGTGGTAAGCATTGCTGAACCAAAAACATTTACCAAATTATTATTATTTGATCAATAAAATAATCGTCATTATAAATTATTTAAATTAATCCCAGCGTGTTAAGTAAATCAAAACAAGATTTTTCTGAACGTTTCGCTGTGTAAGCCACAGCTTCTTCGTCATTGGTCAAAATTTTTATTCGAAAATCTATGTAAATAAGAGCAAAACCTGAAGAAGATCAAACTGGAAACAAGGTTGACCAGAAAAGACAGGTTTAGTGTGATGACGGATTGTTTTTGGACGCAACAAGGTGGTTTAAACTTCTAACTGCTAGTCAGGGATTCTACATACTTTACGACACGATCCAAGCACGTTTTATAGATAGATTTAAAAGACGTGTTAACACCAATTTTATGTCCTGTCCCATCTATAATATGCTTTGCAATAGAGCACCTAGGTCGCCTGTTCTCCCGATTGATGGGTTCTGGGGATTCAACTAGCTTCGGAAGATATTTAGGAATATTAGAAAACCAGTGAGTGTACCATACACTTTAACAGTAATAAATTGTTTGTTTAAACCTATACTTTCTTTAAAAAATTCCTTTACGTTCCAAGTGGGACATAGCGTATTTTACGAAATTAGATAGAGAATATATCTAATTGTGTCTATAAAATAAAATGCTCGGAATGTGATGCGATCTACATCGGACAAACATCTCGAGAAATCAAAATCAGAAGAAATGAACACCGTAGAGCTTCTCTTCGACCATCAAGAAATCCAGCTGAACTAGAAAAACTTCAAAAAATAATCAGCCATAGGTGTCAATGGAGTTGAAGATTGAACGATCAATTCTTGGTTGTTTGCTCAAAATCAACTTCCTCGATTTTCGCGGAGGCATCAATACGACAGTCATCGTCTCATCGGTCGCTGTTCAGAAAGAAGACTGAAACATCGTCAGAAGTAACAACGATTTATTATTGTAATATTTGTTTACAGACCTTAGTTTGCTTAGTTCGCTTATTCCTTTTATATGTTGGTGTAACAATACAGAAATATCAAACGGCAGATCGGTGTTTTGGTTTTTGCGTCCGTTATAACTAAGCGTTTCTGAGAAATCTTCTAAGAACAGCGTGGGCCCGAGCGTAGCGAGAGCTGGGCATTAACGGTTTATGAGACTTTGCTGACAGTTTCTGACGATAGAAACAGATCTGGCGGATTCAAACAGTTGGTGAAAGTTTGGATAGTCGCCGTTCATTTTTCCTGGTGCCGGTCAAGTCCTCTTTGAACAAGCAATATCTGGAACTTTTTTGGAATTTGGTCAAGTTCAACAATGCCTGGGTCAAAGAAGGGACAGAGTGTCTTGGATGCAAACAGGAAAGTAAGTCATGGTGACTTGTCTGTTAATTGTAACGATGTGTCTGATGTTAAGCATGACATGGTTGATGTTACTGTTTCGCCGTTCAGGGATAATAGGAACATCAAACTCCCTAAATTAGAACCACGGTGTTTTGATGGAAACCCGGCTGATTATTTACAATTTGTAAAGGAGTTTGAGATCATGTTGAGTGGTTTTTTATTAAATGATGAATTGAAGTTAATGTATTTGATGAGATATTGCACTGGAGATGCTGCAAGAGCTATACAGTGTTGTAAGTTTATGAAGCCAAAAGAGGGCTACGATGAGGCTATGAGCATATTACGTCAAAGGTTTGGAAGACCTTCGATGATTGCAGGGAAATTATTCGAGGCTGTTAAGGGTAATGGTGGTCAATTACAGGATGACTCCCAGGCACTCACTGAGTTTTTAGATAATTTGCTAATTTACAAGAATGGAATGATTTCGATGAATCGCATGAGTGACCTCAACTCGAGTTTTATACTAGAAGTAATAGCAAGACGTCTACCTACTCGACTGCAAAGGAAGTGGGTGAAGATAAGCTCCCGTATGGAGGATGAGGGTATCGAGCCAAAGTTTGATGATATCCTGAAACTGGTAAATACTAGTGTCAATCAATCTATGAGCAAGTTCGCCAGTCTGTTAGATCTCACCCCTAGAATAGAGCAGTCTGAGGGTAAAACGCAATCATTGATGACGAGTAGGCCTCAGAGAGGTGGATATCGAGAAGGCTCCATGATGTCTAGTAATGCATATAGACCTAGTGAGTGTAACAGGTTTCGTAGTACATCCTCAACAGATAAGTTGCAAGATGCAAGACAAACACGGTTGTGTTGTACTCGTTTGCAAGAGGTGCATACAAAGGTGAACTGTGAACCAGTGAGCAAGTTCAGTGATAAGCTAAATGTAAACTCCAGGCCTGACTCCGAATTGTGTGACGATAACGGTGCGGTGAAGAAGTCTGTAGTTGCAACTGGTAAGCCGTTGTTGAATAGAGTGTCACAGAATAGAGTTACTGCTTCAGAGTGGAGTTCTGACTCCAAAAGTTTACAAAGTATAACTAGTCAGAGTGAAGATGTAAAACCTTTAATGATTTGTGAGGAGGAACCAAAATTGTCTACTTCTGTTATTAAAGAGTTTGAAAATGATGAACTTGACGGTAAATTGAATATATGTGATAATGATCATGATAGTGCAGATTTGTCTTTGGTTGATCATGATGAAATGGAGGGTATGCCTACTACTGCTAAGTTAAATAAAGGTTCTGTACAACTTGAACGTGAAGTAGAATTAAATGCAGATGCAGTTGCAGAAGGCATGCATACTTGTGAGACCGTCAGTGTAATTGATCAGCATGTAGCCCACCTATCATCAGATGATAGTGCTAAACCCGAACTAGTAGTGAAAGACAGCAGTGGTGGTAATCTTGCAGTTGGACAACTATCTGAGAGCCGAACAAGAACAGCTTCTGATCCACCACTAAGTTCATCACCTTGTGTCACTCAGTCATCGTTGGTGTTTTCATCCACAATGAAACAGATGCCCATCAACTCAAGTATCTTGTGCAATGACTATGGTAGTATCAGTTCGTTTGAAAGGACGAATATCAATGGTCAGTTTAGTGTGGATAAGCCAAGTGTAAAGGAGAGAGTTATTGTTAAATTGACTTGCACGAATAAAGGCATTTCTAGTTTCAAGTTACTATTTGAATGTTATTATCTTTGGTGTAAATTACTCTGTTTCTATACTTGGTTGATGAGATATGTCGTGTGTTTGTTGGTCATCTATATTCTACGATACAATGACATGGGCGTGTTGCCGTTCAGATTTGAGGATATAGCTGATAGAAGGAAGTTAGCAAATGAACTCTGCGACGATTTTCCAACCTAGGGCGTCAACCTGAGAAGGGTTGTAGGCGTACTGCTGTAAGTCCTACAATTCTTCAAAGGGTAGCGCATCAATGAGCAGTCCAATGTGCTTGGTGTATGATTTTGTACATATGTTCATATTGTATATACTGAATTGATATCATCTGTCATCTAGCTGTTGGTAATTCTGTTTGTGTCCGGACGACTTCCACTTGGATCATCAACCTGAGAAGGAATGTAGGCGTACTGCTGTAAGTCCTACAGTTCTTCAAGGGTAGTTTGTCGTGTCAGAATCCACAACATTTGATGTGTTGATTGTACATATGTTTGTGTTAAATAGTTGTGTGAGTTCCAATTGATGTAATTGTTGGTTAATCTTGTTTGTGTCTGGACATTCCACAACTTACAATCGTCAACCTGTGAAGGGTTGTAGGCGTACTGGTGTAAGTCCTGCAATTCTTCAAAGGAATTCCACCAAGACATGATCGGCGAGGTTGTTTGTACTATTTGTATATACGTGTGGTGTGTCATATCAATTGGTGTTTTTGGATTCATTGTGTTTACTTGTTGTTTTCGTATCTTGTTGTTATTGCGTAATTTTGTTAAAATTTTCGTCGTGATTATTTCTGAAGTTGTTTCGAGTCTTCTACATCCATGAATGAATTGATTGATGTTAAGGACAGCAGATGGGTCGTATACGCCGGGGAGGCTATTGCTGAGAATGAAATGCACACGGAGATAATTGTTAGCTGCGGTCCGACACGCCGGGGAGAAAGAGTGTAAACGACTGAGGCTCGCATGCGTCACCGCTACTAGAACTGAGGCAGAATGAGTGACAAGCGATTTCAGTGGTAATTGGTAATGAGTAGATAAGAGGATGTGCGTAGAGTATCATGAGGTGCTGCTATGGTCACGTTGCATTCTGCAAGAGTCATTCTAGCAAGTGGCGATTGTGTTGCAAGATGTCAAGAGGAGGTCTCTGTCTGGAGGCGCAGGTCGTCATTGATGTGTGAGATTGTGCTGTGGGTATGCTTGTGGTGTGTTGGCTTTTCTGTTTGTTTTCCATTTCAGCTCTGTCCGTGTGACCCAGGTTCTCGCAATGGCATCCAAGTCAACGTGCATTGGTCGTGAAGGAAAAAAGGGTTGGATCCCTTTTTTGCCGGGGAGTGTCAATGGAGTTGAAGATTGAACGATCAATTCTTGGTTGTTTGCTCAAAATCAACTTCCTCGATTTTCGCGGAGGCATCAATACGACAGTCATCGTCTCATCGGTCGCTGTTCAGAAAGAAGACTGAAACATCGTCAGAAGTAACAACGATTTATTATTGTAATATTTGTTTACAGACCTTAGTTTGCTTAGTTCGCTTATTCCTTTTATATGTTGGTGTAACAATACAGAAATATCAAACGGCAGATCGGTGTTTTGGTTTTTGCGTCCGTTATAACTAAGCGTTTCTGAGAAATCTTCTAAGAACAGCGTGGGCCCGAGCGTAGCGAGAGCTGGGCATTAACGGTTTATGAGACTTTGCTGACAATAGGTTTACATGCTATAGAATCAGGCCACAAAATTGATTTTGACAATATTGAAATAATCCAGAAAAACTTCAGAAACCACAAAGAACGTCTAATATCAGAAGCACTTCATATCAAGTGGGAATCCAAATCGCCTGAATAGGAATGATGGACTAAAACAGAATATAACCTGGCTACAATACCCTGATAGATGATGATGTGTCTGTTGACTTTACAAATTCATCTACCTTTCCAGGCATCTAGGAATCCCCTGGTATTTTTTTCTAGTCTTTCCCTAAGACTTCTGCACTTTCCCAGTCAAATTCATGTCCATAGTTGTATGTATGCATTCATACACGGGAATGGATATCAACATATCATTTGACGGCCAGTTGATGTTCATGGATGAGAAGTGAAAAAGGACATTCCCCTTTGATAAGTGTATATAGTGCGTCAGTGGCACAGCAGTTAGGACTCTCGCAGATCATGCACATGATCCAGGATTCGATCCTTTGTCGACGCACACCTGATACACAATTGGTCAGCCTGCAAAATTTGGGCTACCGATATTATATGTTGAAAATTCTATACTTGTACCAAAAGCCCGAAACAGACAGTTACTCTGATTAATGCAGAATTCTAGGGTAACTTCACTTCACACTTCAGTGTAAAGTTTCACAGGAGGATAATGACACATTTACAAATAACACCACACCGTTCAGAGGATACAACCCCCTCCCCATTGAAGAGAATGGTGTGCACAGGTGTAAAAATATAAAACAAAGAATAAGACGACGACGTACCATACATTTCCTCGCATATTTTCAAATTCAACAGATGCTTGATCATCCGGTGTACAGAAATCCAAAGAAAACAGAGTAAAGTGTACACGAAGGCGAAAACTTCGTGTAGACATTGTTACAGTAATACTGATTCACATTTATGAATAAATAAATAAACAAAAACAGTAAAGATATTAATTAATTATGTGAAATAGAAGAGAGTAGGGGAATGACAAACGACTATGAGACTCTTATTACTGGTGAACATTGAATTAGCAAGAATATATGGTTTGTTTGTTCGAACAGGACACCATTTCAAGGGTGGCTACAATGCCGGACGAGACGTAGTCAAACACTGTTTGAAAGAAGACTGGAGAAAAATCGTTGTAAGTATTGTTGTGGTGAATGCTGATGTTTATTCCTAGACTCTTTGTTGTAATGTAATGACAGAATACAAAAGCCAAGCAACAGATCCTTTATTGAGAAAATCAAGAGGTATTTATAGATTTTTATGAGGATTATTATTAACGTTATTGTTAGCAGAGAAGCAACCTCTGCTAATTTGCTGTTTTCTTGCTAAAGGTTATTCTGTTATCTCTACGTGGCCGTTTCTCAGAAAATCAACTCATATATCTGTGAATCATACTTCCACACTTTAACTCCACTGTGATTGGCTGGTGATTTTCTCAAGGTTAACCTTTGTTCTCGCTTTCCTCACTACCCTGATTTGGGACGGGAACATTGACGTAAATTGTTGTCTACAATTTTGGCTTAAAGCCAGCTCTTACCAAAGTAGTAGTGGTGGTCCAATGTTGGTCGAGAGATAAACAATCCCTGAAATGCCAAACTATTTTCTAATATTCTCGAATCGGTTACCACACATTGTGTTATGACTTGCGAAGATTAGTTTTATGGCAGAAAAGTCAGGTTCAGAATCTGAGTGTTGAGTCTTAGAAGGTTGCAGCTTATGATTCCTGATGTGGACACTTGACAAAGATAATGCCGCGTATCAAGTGATCCACAACAGGAAACCCGGTGAAGCCTTTAAAGTGGAGACAGCAGTAACACACAAGACTGCTGCTTGTCAACCATCACCGGTAGTGTATTTCTGATTATGACGGACAAGCATCAATCCCTATCAGTGGGAGCAATTTGAAAGAGGTTACTTCTTTCACCTATCCAGGGAGCATTATTTCAATTACAGGCGGTGGACGGATGAGGATATCGAAACCAGACAAAATCGGAAAGGAAAGACAGAACTTCATCGATTCGAAATCAGTTCGGAAATATTTTGTACTCAGCCAGCATTAAAAACAAGATCCAGTATTTCAACGTAAATCTTAAGTCAGTCCATTCTACTCTATATCGAATGACCTTGGCGGCCTGTTTGAATATTTTTGGGCTACCACATTCCATGTACATTTTGCATCTATTTACTCGTATTTTATTGGTATTTACATATCACATTATGCATTCTAATCGTATTATCTACTCCCGGGATTTTATAAAACGTTTTAAACCCAAAAACTTTCATATTTGCAATAAACTCAAGAAAAAGCACCATGGAGGTTGGCAGCGTGCCTTAAAATCTACACCCATACATCACACCACTGTTCCAGTTATCATTAGTACCAACTGCCGGTCCCTGTTTAATAAAATTCTTGATTTTTAATCTCTGTTGTCTTCTAGTACCTACCACAATACTGGTATTGTCACTCTGCAAGAAACCTGGCTCCATGACTCATACGATGACAATATTGTGTCTCTAAACAATTTCAATGTTTTTCGACAAGACCGTGTTTGTTCCAAGAAAAAGTGTGGTGGAGGTGTTGCAACTTTTATTCACTCAAAATGGTCCATTTCAAACAAAGTTTGTTTCAAATTCTCGAATGACTTCATTGATTGCATCACTGTGAGATGTCGCCCGAAACACCTGTCAAAATACAAATTCATTTATATTTCTAATGTTTATGTCTCTCCTGGCTGTACCATAGTGGATTTATCTATGTTCGCCGATGAATTCACCGCTTTTGCTGCAGCTTGTTTCGAGAACTCTTTATCAATAGTAACTGGCGACTTCAATGGAAGCGATTGCTCCTTCCTTATATCACTTGGTCATGACAATATTGTCAACTTTGCCACCCGTCTTGGTAAAACACTGGACCTAGTATTCATTAATGATGCTGGCATATATGAAACTCGCAAACGTGCTCCTCTACTTAATTCTGACCACTGCATCATACGTGTACTGCCTAAAATATATTCCAAATCACACAAAGGTGTCCTTTCTCACCTCTACAGTATAGTTCAACGAAGATGCTACTCAAAAGACAACCTAGACAAGCTCAGATGCATGTTGAAAGACACTAACTGGGACTTATTTACAGAACAAACATTAGATGAAACAATCACAAACACTACCGATTATCTTAAATTCTGTTTCGAAATATGTTGTCCTAAAGAAACATTATTCATTCGATTTGATCGCTTATCTTCGCCATATCTCAAAAAGCTACGTAGAAATAAAGAACTGTTGTTCAAAACTAATGATAAGCCTGGTGTAAAAAAGTTAAACATTCTGATAAAACTGGAAATAAAAAGACTAAATGTTTTATATAATCAAAGATTTTTGTCATGTAAAACCCCTTCTAATTTATGGAAACTTTTCAAAGAAATTACTAACGGTAAGCGATGTATTTCTGTTCCATCTCTTAATGTTGACACTCTTAATAAATCTTTCATACGCTCTTCTGTTGATACCCTTCCAAATGATACAAATCATATTGACAATAACTTTAGTGGTTTTAATACCCTTGATGTGCTTAAATGTCTCCGGTCTCTTAAGCCTTCTCAAAGCCTTGGTCCTGACGGCATACCTGCCATTGTCCTCAGGAATTGTGCTGATATTTTGTGTTATCCTCTTACTAACATTTTCAATGCCTCTTTTTCCGGTAACGTTCTACCTTTTGCATGGAAAAACATTAAAATTATCCCTATACCAAAACCATCTTCTGGTTCTGATATTAAATTTCGGCCTATTGCAATTACTTCCCCCTTTTTAAAATTGATAGAAAAATTACTTTTACTTCGTCTTGAATCCGCTTTGAAACCTTTTAATGATCCTAAACAATTTGCATACAAACATGGTAGAAGTACCTTGGATGCTGCGGTCGTCTTATATCACAATGTTGTCTCTTGTTTAGACAAAGGTGCTAAATATGTTCGTAGTGCTTTCTTAGACTACACATCTGCTTTTGACTCTGTACCTAGGGGCCTTTTGTTAAATAAGCTATCGTTGACACAAACAGGATCCTGGGCTAAGAGTTGGTTGCATTCCTATTTTTCTGATAGAATGCAGTATACTGTATATAACGGCAAATCTTCTTCTACCTCGCTTACAAAATCCGGTGTTCCACAAGGTGCTGTACTCTCTCCTTTTCTTTTTTCTTTCTTCCTACATGACCTACCTCATTCAAACGAAACTAACTTTGTCAAATATGCAGATGATCTGACTGTATCACTGCCTATCACATCCGAGTCTGACAGCTCCAAACTTAATAGCTTTCTGTTGGACATCAACAACTGGTCCAAGTCAAATGGTCTTATATTAAATCCTTCCAAATGTCAGGTGCTTGACTTTACTTTCAAGCATCAACGTGACTTACTTGAACTAGTTAACTCTCATAATCCCTGCAGCATAGATGGCACGTTGACCGCTTCACTTATTTGGGAAGTACCATCAGCCAACGCCAACGGGTTGATCTCTGACGAAATCTCAGCACGAATACAAGGGGCTCGTTTCGCATTTGTTAGTTTACGCCGACTCTGGCGTAGACGAGATGTTCGACTATCGACCAAAGGGCGGGTGTACTACTCATCAGTCCGCTCCGTCCTCCTTTATGGTTGTGAGACCTGGCCACTGAGAGTGGAAGACATGAAAAGACTAGCTGTCTTTGATCATAGGTGCCTGCGTTCTATTTCCCGTGTAAAGTGGCATAATAAGGTGAGCAACATGGAGGTTAGGCGTAGAGTTCTAGGTAAACAGGGGAAATCAATCGACGAAGTCGTAAAGCTACATCGACTGAGATGGTTAGGACATGTGTTACGTATGCCAAGCCATCGCCTCCCTCGACGAGCAATGTTAGCCGATATAGGGTCAGGCTGGAAAAAAGCTAGCGGCGGTCAAACAAAACTTGGCACCAGTCAATGAAATCCACAACAGTTGGTCTAAGCCACGTAGAAAGGTGTAGACTTCCAGGCTGGGGTCCTCGGGACGGTAAAAATCTATGGTTGGAAACAATTGGTGACATGGCTCAAAATCGTTCTCAGTGGCGCAGATGCATCCACTCCTTGTGACTTATGATCTCCAATGAAACTGTTTTGTTCTTCGTTATTACTCCTCCTTTGTCTCACACCTCTGCTCACTGTTTCTATTATGCTTTTCTTGTACTTTCTTCTCTTGCTTCGCGTCCTACACGGAATGTGGCGACTTGAACTTCCGCACATTTGTGCAAAGTTCTATGTCGAAAACAGACAGACAGATAGCCACTGCATGAGCTCGCTAATACTATAGTCGAGAGGCATATAAATTCCTGTACGAAATGGGCAAAGGCTATAATGTCAGACCCTCTGCACCCCCTTTATTCACACCTGTCCTCTTGTATCTCATCAGGTAGGACGAGAAGTCAATATAAAAAGATATATGCTCGTACTACTAAGTATAGAAATTCTACAATACCCTATTTAGCGCGTACTTCATGTGACGAAGACTCTGTTAGACGTGAAACTTACAAGTTACTATGTAATTAGCACAGTGAATTGACCCTTTTATCGTTCATCTTTCTGTATTTTATGGTGTCACACTTTCTATCGTTTAAATCGTTACTCTGCTATTTTATATTAGTTGGTATTACTATTATTATTAAAAATTTTGTACTTTATGCATATTTTTCACCGTATGGCACACAGTATTTTGCTACGTAGCTGCTACAACAATCGTTTTATTACTATTATGTATTGTGTATTTTTAATTTTTTTTGTCGTTTTTGAGTAAACTAGATGCAATATTGTACTGAATGCTGAAAATTCCGTGCTGTATCATGAGTACTAATTTTGGAATGAAGCAATTATTATTATTATTATTATTATGATCATATGGGTCATAAACTTGGCTGCCTTCTCTGGCTTTATATATTGACGATCAAATGGCCAGTTGGATAGAATTAAAAACAACAAACTTTAGTCGTTAGTCAAAAAATATACAGAAGAAAATGGGGATGGATCGGACAAACGCTGAGAAGACCGTTGGCTGACACAATGCCCGCCAGACAACCACTCGACTGGTAACCAAATGGAAAACGATGAGTTAGGTGTGTGGCCGAAAATGACATACAGACGACAGTGTGAGGGGTAGATGAAAGCTTAAGTGCAATAATGAAGGCAGGGCCAGGTGAAGAGTAATACAGTGAACAGGACAAAGTGAAGACTTCATCCTCAAATTCCTATGATCCATTCAGAACCCCAGGGAATACTACTAATAATAATGAGGGAAAAAAATACTAAAAGCATGAATATATACTGAATGACATATCTAACACACAATATTCACTGATTCCTCTCTGTTACAAAAAACCCATAGTCAAATCGATAAACTAGTGAATTACCTAAGACTTAATACACTAAAACTACTTATAAAGTTTATAGTTAAGACTCTATCCCAAAATTATGCATGGACCAAACATTTAAGACAGATTGAATAAATGCGTTTATATGGTGTATGCTAACTAAAGTCAGTCTATAAAGATTTATGAGTCCAAATCAATAAATGTTACTGAACAATGGTCCACTGACTGACTGAGTTCGAACACTGAAATTTGTACAGACTTGCAACAATTCAAGCTGTCACACACCATGTAGTATACAAAAGTGGAATAAAGAGAGAGAGAGATAGAGAGAGAAAAGAGATTCGAAAGAACAACACTATGGTTTTAATAGTAATAATAAGCTTTATTCCAAAACAGTGTTTGCGAATACAGAATGGAATTCTCAGCATTCTACTACAGTATTCCATCCAGTTAGTACATTATCAATAAAGAAAATTCTACATAGATTAAGGAAATCTCAGTTCATTATGACAACAACTTATTAGCATGTCAGAAAAGCAAAAATTGAACAGTGTTTGAAGGTGTTAGAAAAGTAGATGGTTGCATATTTACTGGCGTAAGCGGAAGAAAGAAACAAGGCAGCACGTAGCAGAAAAAGAGAGAGCGAGAAAAGGAAAAGAAAACGTTGTACCTATAAATGATATGAGTTGGGATATGAAGTTGGGTCTACTATGCAGAAATGGGTGGGGGAGAGAGAAGCGTAACATGGATAAACATGAAAGCTCAATGGAGGTGAGAGAACGATTTACAGCCATATCACCTACTGTCTTCACAGCCATTGGTTCTGACCATTCCGAAAAACCAGGAAGTCTTCGCCTCCTTACGTGGCTGACTTGATTAAACTAACTGTTATCGATTCCATTGAGTGCCGCCGCCGTGGCTCGGTTTGACCACCACTAGCTCTCTCTCTCTCTCTCTTTTCTTACCTCATCAATACTATGTCAGTTAGCTAACAAAGCCGGTCGAGAAAGGCGATCGATCGATGGTTAGACAGACATGCGCAGCAACACATGTTCTAACCATCCTAATCGAAGTACCTTCACAACTATATCATCATCGATGGGTTTTCCCGTCTTACTTGGCTTTCCATCGAAGCCTAACCTCAATATTGCTCACCTTATTATTCCACCTAACACAGGAGACAAAGACAGGTAGTCGGGATTTAAATATCTTCGACTTTCAATGGTCACTTATGTCTCACTCACAGCCACAGAGGAGGATGGAGTGAACTGGTGAGCGGTACACACATCTTCTGGTCGACAGCGAACGAACCCTCTGTATCCATGATGAGGTTTCGTCAGCGATTAGTCTGTTGGCGTTGATGCAACTTCGCAAATAAGTGAAATGGTCAACACTCCCTTTCTTTAAGCTGCGAGGAGTCGGTGTATTCCAGTTTATAAACATCACCTTACATTTGAAAGAAGCAGATCGTAGGCCAAATATCTGAAGATCTCTGCTCAATGTATTGTCAATTGACAATAAGCCACATACATGCCTATGGCGTGACAGCTAATGATACTACTACTACTACTACTACTGTCTGGCTATACAAATCCCGATAGGTGGAGCGGGTTTCACACATGCGACCCATTGGTTGAAAGTCAACAAGACGGATCAATAAGACACCGTTCTTCACTTACTCAGAAAGACAAATGATGGTTTTACCTGATATGGAAGTGTAGACATCCACAATCGACAATTAAAACTGGATTTCAACAGATGGGATAAACAATTCATAACCCATAGAAACAAGATAATGACTCTTACCTATATGGTCCTGGAGGAGTGATTGGTTGGAATATAGCCAAGGATTTAGGTACTTCACTAGTACTACTATCAATACCGCTGGTCAATGATTGATAATACTGCTGTTGTCTTTGTTGTTGAAATGGTGTTCTTCGTGATGAATGTAATACCTGTGATCGATGGAGTGTTGAACGTGGTGTTTGTTCAATTAATTTTCGCAGACTTTTCGGTGTGACACACATACTACTAAACAAATGGTCATTTAGCCAGATCAATGAAAAGGCGACATCATATCTAGCCAACCATAGAGCACGTAGATCACCAGCCAACACCATATATGGTGTAATGATGAACTGAATTTGCTTAATTTAGAAAAAATACGTACATATACTTTAGAAAGAAGTAGTAATATACGCAAGCCAAACCATTTCAAAAGTACCACATAAAGTATGCTCACATTTTAGCAGACCGGTGAATTACTGAATAACAATGATAATAGCTTCATTCTAAGAAATGTTAATATATATTGAATAGAATGTTCAGCAGAGTCTATTGCATGACATTTCCAAGATATATTTATCAAGACAAACTCTGAAACTGTGTGACTAAACTGATACGACTTGGAGCAATAATTTATACTCGATACGTAATCAAGTTGTTAATACTGCATCATCACTGTGTGGTAATTAAAATAAACTTTTCAACTATGGACTGGCATATATAAACGCCATAAATAACTAACTGTACAGCGTTGAAGTAAACTTAGTTGCGCAAAGAGGCCTATTCGCTGACTCATATGTTCTCAATGATGACATATGATTTTCGACCAAAAGAAATTATACTCTAACAACATACTTTATTTATAATAAGGTATTAATTATTTAACTCTGCTTTTCATTCCTTGGGATTGGGAGTGAAGGATCCGGAGCTTTCGTCTTCCATTTGGTTACCAGTCGAGTGGTTGTCTGGCGGGCATTGTGTCAGCCAACGGTCTTCTCAGCGTTTGTCCGATCCATCCCCATTTTCTTCTGTATATTTTTTGACTAACGACTAAAGTTTGTTGTTTTTAATTCTATCCAACTGGCCATTTGATCGTCAATATATAAAGCCAGAGAAGGCAGCCAAGTTTATGACCCATATAGAGTAGAGTGGACTGACTTAAGATTTACGTTGAAATACTGGATCTTGTTTTTAATGCTGGCTGAGTACAAAATATTTCCGAACTGATTTCGAATCGATGAAGTTCTGTCTTTCCTTTCCGATTTTGTCTGGTTTCGATATCCTCATCCGTCCACCGCCTGTAATTGAAATAATGCTCCCTGGATAGGTGAAAGAAGTAACCTCTTTCAAATTGCTCCCACTGATAGGGATTGATGCTTGTCCGTCATAATCAGAAATACACTACCGGTGATGGTTGACAAGCAGCAGTCTTGTGTGTTACTGCTGTCTCCACTTTAAAGGCTTCACCGGGTTTCCTGTTGTGGATCACTTGATACGCGGCATTATCTTTGTCAAGTGTCCATATCATTTGTTTCTTGTAAGCACTAACTTTAAACACAAGGAAAGACACTGTTTGACTTGGAGACCCCCTTCATCAAACCAACGCTGGACACAAATAGACCACATAGCAATAAGCTATCGTTGGCGTGGGTCGGTAGGAGATTGTCGCTCCTTCTGGAACACGTGCGTAGATACCGACCATGCACTGGTCCGCGCTCGGGTGTGCTTACGACTGAACGGACGTAGGAAACAGCTGGCGGTAAAACCATCACGTCCCCAGCTCGATCAGGAAACTAAATCCGTATTTCAGGAAGAACTAGCTAAACACATATCTGTGTTCGACAGCTGTGCTCACCCTGAAGAAGCTTGGAAAAATATCCAGGCAGCCATAGATACAGCTGTAAAAGCTGTGAATAAGGTAAACCCAAAGGTGAGTAAAAACCACTGGATCTCCACCGCCTCATCCGAACTGATAGATTCTAGAAGACTTATTCCGGCGAGCTCTGAATTCAATGAGGAGCGAAAGCTGCACAAGAGGAAACTTACGAAAAGTCTCCGCAAGGACCGTGAACAGTGGTGGGCGACAAAAGCCAAAGAGATGGAGAAAGCTTTGAGGATAGGCAACACCAGGCAACTCTTTGGACTCATCAGGGAAACGGGTGGGAGAAGACAAATCATTAGTGAGACAATCTCGGAAAAAAATGGCACTATAATTAGCTCACAGGATAGACGACTGGATCGTTGGAAAGAGCATTATGAGGAGCAGTTTAATTTGCCCACAGCCACGCTCAACCTTCCGAGCATCCAACACCTCCCTGAATGGGATATAGACACAGGTCCTCCGTCACTAACTGAGGTTACTAAAGCTGTCACCAATCTGAAACTAGGCAAAGCAGCGGGACCTGATGGAATGACGCCAGAGGTATTTAAGTACGGTGGAGACAGCTTACTGTCCGGATTAACTGAGGTACTAGGCAGCGTTTGGGAATCAGAAGAAGTCCCATCGGGTTGGTGTAAGTCACTGATTATCCCCATATACAAGAAGGGAGACAAGTCTTCCTGTGATAATCACAGAGGGATTAGCTTGACTAATATAGTATCTAAAGTCCTAGGCTCAATAATCATGCGTAGACTGAGTGGTGCTCGGGAAGCACAAACACGAGAGAGCCAGGCAGGCTTTAGACCAGGAAGAGGGTGTATTGATCATATCTTCACCCTCCGACAGATTCTAGAACATAGGCAATCCTACCGGCGTCCAACAGTCATTATATTTCTTGACCTAAAGGCAGCATTCGACTCTGTCGATCAGGAACTTCTCTGGAGATGCTTGGCTGTAAAGGGAATGCCGAGAAAATACATTGCACTGATTAAGGCACTCTACTCGTACTCATACAGCCAGGTGAGGGCTTACGGCGAGCTGTCATCTGAACTGATGACGACCAGTGGTGTCCGTCAAGGATGCCCATTATCTCCTTTTCTATTCAACTTCATCATAGATGTGTTAATGGACTTAACCCTAGGTGACTTCAGTGACTCAGGAATTGACTTGCTACCGGGGAATAATCTCGTTGACTTGGAATATGCAGACGATATAGTCCTTCTAGGCGAGGACGCCGACAAAATGCAGAGTCTTCTAAACACCTTGAGCAGAAATCTACGAATGTTTGGCATGCGATTCGCTCCCGCCAAATGCAAGATG
This sequence comes from Trichobilharzia regenti, assembly GCA_944472135.2. Lineage (NCBI taxonomy): Eukaryota > Metazoa > Platyhelminthes > Trematoda > Strigeidida > Schistosomatidae > Trichobilharzia > Trichobilharzia regenti. The sequence continues at coordinate 23,223,767 of OX235265.1, read as the reverse complement.
ATGTTACAGGACTGGACTACATCGACGCCTAGTTTAAAAATAGGAAGTGAAGTGGTAGAGCACGTCGACCGCTTCACTTATTTGGGAAGTACCATCAGCCCCAACGGGTTGATCTCTGACGAAATCTCAGCACGAATACAAGGGGCTCGTTTCGCATTTGTTAGTTTACGCCGACTCTGGCGTAGACGAGATGTTCGACTATCGACCAAAGGGCGGGTGTACTACTCATCAGTCCGCTCCGTCCTCCTTTATGGTTGTGAGACCTGGCCACTGAGAGTGGAAGACATGAAAAGACTAGCTGTCTTTGATCATAGGTGCCTGCGTTCTATTTCCCGTGTAAAGTGGCATAATAAGGTGAGCAACATGGAGGTTAGGCGTAGAGTTCTAGGTAAACAGGGGAAATCAATCGACGAAGTCGTGAAGCTACAAAGACTGAGATGGTTAGGACATGTGTTACGTATGCCAAGCCATCGCCTCCCTCGACGAGCAATGTTAGCCGATATAGGGTCAGGCTGGAAAAAAGCTAGCGGCGGTCAAACAAAAACTTGGCACCAGTCAATGAAATCCACAACAGTTGGTCTAAGCCACGTAGAAAGGTGTAGACTTCCAGGCTGGGGTCCTCGGGACGGTAAAAATCTATGGTTGGAAACAATTGGTGACATGGCTCAAAATCGTTCTCAGTGGCGCAGATGCATCCACTCCTTGTGACTTATGATCTCCAATGAAACTGTTTTGTTCTTCGTTATTACTCCTTTGTCTCACACCTCTGCTCACTGTTTCTATTATGCTTTTCTTGTACTTTCTTCTCTTGCTTCGCGTGCTACACGGAATGTGGCGACTTGAACTTCCGCACATTTGTGCAAAGTTCTATGTCGAAAACAGACAGACAGACAGTTCATATCAGGAATCATAAGCTGCAACCTTCTAAGACTCAACACTCAGATTCTGAACCTGACTTTTCTGCCATAAAACTAATCTTCGCAAGTCATAACACAATGTGTGGTAACCGATTCGAGAATATTAGAAAATAGTTTGGCATTTCAGGGATTGTTTATCTCTCGACCAACATTGGACCACCACTACTACTTTGGTAAGAGCTGGCTTTAAGCCAAAATTGTAGACAACAATTTACGTCAATGTTCCCGTCCCAAATCAGGGTAGTGAGGAAAGCGAGAACAAAGGTTAACCTTGAGAAAATCACCAGCCAATCACAGTGGAGTTAAAGTGTGGAAGTATGATTCACAGATATATGAGTTGATTTTCTGAGAAACGGCCACGTAGAGATAACAGAATAACCTTTAGCAAGAAAACAGCAAATTAGCAGAGGTTGCTTCTCTGCTAACAATAACGTTAATAATAATCCTCATAAAAATCTATAAATACCTCTTGATTTTCTCAATAAAGGATCTGTTGCTTGGCTTTTGTATTCTGTCATTACATTACAACAAAGAGTCTAGGAATAAACATCAGCATTCACCACAACAATACTTACAACGATTTTTCTCCAGTCTTCTTTCAAACAGTGTTTGACTACGTCTCGTCCGGCATTGTAGCCACCCTTGAAATGGTGTCCTGTTCGAACAAACAAACCATATATTCTTGCTAATTCAATGTTCACCAGTAATAAGAGTCTCATAGTCGTTTGTCATTCCCCTACTCTCTTCTATTTCACATAATTAATTAATATCTTTACTGTTTTTGTTTATTTATTTATTCATAAATGTGAATCAGTATTACTGTAACAATGTCTACACGAAGTTTTCGCCTTCGTGTACACTTTACTCTGTTTTCTTTGGATTTCTGTACACCGGATGATCAAGCATCTGTTGAATTTGAAAATATGCGAGGAAATGTATGGTACGTCGTCGTCTTATTCTTTGTTTTATATTTTTACACCTGTGCACACCATTCTCTTCAATGGGGAGGGGGTTGTATCCTCTGAACGCTGTGGTGTTATTTGTAAATGTGTCATTATCCTCCTGTGAAACTTTACACTGAACTGTGAAGTGAAACCGGGAAATCATGGTTTCGAACCCTGACGGGGGTGGGTGCGTACTGAGGGAAGGTGCCAAACTAGGATGAAACAGCTGTCCAGTGCTCCCTAGCTGTTTTCCAATGGTTCTCCAACTGATATTGATACGTGATCAAACTTGGAACAGGATGTTTTCCTTGTTCAGTAATGTCAATTTTTCGAAGATTTCATTGTTATTATTATTATTATTTTTATCATGAAGAATTGAATAAAGCTGATCAAAAGATAATAGATGCCAAAAATCGTCAAACTCAACTACGTGAATCAAATAAGCAACTCTTACAAAAGAAAGAATCATTAGAAGTAAAGTTGAAAGAATGTAGAGAAGTGAAGCGAGCCAATAACGACTGGCGTAACTCAAGACTTTTATTAAATAGAAGTGTCGGTTGTACAGAATTATTCCCTGTCCCGATTAAATTATCATTTCCGCCATCATCAACATCATCGCCCTATAATCAAAATGATTGTAGATTTGGTGGAGGGAATAATTTCAACAATAGTAATAAAAATGGGAACGCTATGGGTGATATTCATGATTCCACATTCAAAGAAGAAATTATGAACTTGCAAGTTGTTTTGAGTTTATAACTGTATATATATATATATATATATATATATATATATATATATATATATGTGTGATTTCTGCCTTGTTTAACATTCCTTTATGGTTTATTTTTCAAAACCATGACTATTAATAGTGTTCAGGTGTGTGTGTGTGTGTATTCACTGTTTGTAATGAATAACTAAGATCCAATAATTCCTGATGTGTCCAAGCATTGGTTTGTAGGGATTTGATTGATTGGTTACAGGCTAGCGGACGCGCTATGTCGTGAATTGGCAGAATTTGAAATTTATGGGCCATTAAATCGGGTCCCAGTGGCTTGATGGTCTATGAGCTTGCTAGCCTTGTAACCAGAAGGTCCTGGGTTCGAACCCTGACGATGGATCAGTACTGATAAAGAGTCCGAAACTAGGTTGGATGAAACAGCTATCTGTCCAGTACTCCCTGCAGGTTTTCCATTGGTCTGTCTAACCGATGATGTCAGCTCATGATAAAATCCTGTAACCAGTTCCTCATGTTGCTATTCTATCTCCCATAAATTTCTTTCCTCTTCCATTTTTGTCCTCTGTGTATTGTGGTAACGTTATCTGGTTATGGAGTTCTTTGTGGAAGCTTTATGTTGAAACTCAGCTAGCCAGTCAGTCAGTTAGTCTGTTAGTATTTCGCAGTAATTGGTAGATTGTTCACCGTTTCACCTTGTTTGTTTGTTTGTTTTTCTTTGACTGAGGTAATTTAAGCCCTTAGACTGACAATGATGGGGGGTATTTCACGTAAGATTTCGGATTGGTTGTATTCCACAAGTGCTCTTAAGGAGGGGGAGGAGGGTATTCTAATGAATAGTTGTTATAAATCAGATTTCTGTATGTTAACATGAACCACAAACCGGAAGATATGCAAGTGAAAAGCAACGAGTTGGCGGAAGAAGCATCAAAGATAGGACTTACTCCAGATGAACATAGAGAAAACAGTGGTAGATGATGAAGATTCCTGGCCAACTACAACTAGAACAGACAAAAATTAGCCAGCATAAATGGGAGGGATCTGAAAGAAGCAACCTCCTTTTTTACCTACTTACCTGGGAAGCATCGTTTCAACTACAGGCGGACGGAACTGATAAGGATATCACAACAGCGAGGATCGGGAAAGCAAGGTAAACTTTCATTTCTCTCAAGTCTGTGTGTAGGGTGGAGTGACGTGGAGGAGGTAATGTGAAGAGGAGATGAAAGCATGTGGGCAGATGAAAACGTTGGCAGAGGACCGAATGCAATGGAGATGTGCGTCTGAAGCCCTATGTTCCTCTAGATATTAAAGGAAACAGTGATGATAATAATAATAACGTCAACCTCATTCAACAGCTAGCCGTATGACAATGCTACATGTGAAACGGATCCACAATGAAAAGTTTAGCGAAGCTTTTGAAGTGGAGACAGGAGTAAGAGAAGACTGATCACCTGCTATGACCAATGGATTATGCGCCAGACCGTGCGTGGGTAGCCAATCAATGTATCATCGGTGGGTATTTGTTGTCACATCCAAGTGTGGGACGACCGCCCCCCAGCCCCGACTGGTCACGACTTTTCACTTTACCTTTAGACAATTTCATTCTGTTATTTATTACCTAATACAATTTTCTAAAGAGATATTATTAATTGTTATTTATTTTCTTCCTTTGGTGATACAACAGACTTTCACCGTCTCGTATTACACTGAAATCATCTAAAAATCATGTTTATGAATTGACAACATTATTGGGATTAGTGAATTTCATTTTAACCTGTCAAGTTTGCGATATTCCCTCTCCTCCTCCATCTTCCCTTCACACTATCAATCATGTTTCCGATGGTCAAAATGGGGATGAGCAAAATTTACTCAGTCTAAAACACCTGAAGGTAACAAAGTTGCAAGTTGCTTCTCCAGATGATGGTATGTGAACATTATTATTATTATTATTATTATTATTATTATTATTATTATTATTATTATTATTCAGACTATTAGGTTTGTGGTGATTTCAGATTGATTTCCATAGCTAGCTTTTCGTCAAAAATCGGCATAAGTTACACTGTAGAGATTATTGAAAGCCAACCAGAAGCACTAGACAGCCGTTTCGTCTCATTTTGGGACTCCTCACAGGGATGGAACATGCAACCTCTGTATTACGAGGTCAATTTTCAAGGAACCCCCTGGATTCTGACTTTGTTAACTCTGCGATATAGACAACTAACTCTTTTGTTTCCTTTTGTTCTTCTTCTTCTTATTATTATTATTGTATTTACCAAAAAATGTGCGTCGGTGGCACAGCGGTAAGGACGCTCGCTGACCATGCACATGGTCCGGGTTCCGATTCCCGACCGACGCACTCGCTTACCTCGCTGAGCCAAAAATAATGCTAGTGAAGAGGAAAGGTTAGGCATGAGGCTAGCGACCCCATCCTGTAAAATTAAACACTGCTACAGAAACTTCAAGCCACTGACTTGAGGCCCTATGTTTCACTGGGAACATGAAGGAAAACAACATTTACCAAAAAACGTACATTATTCCATTATCGGGTATAGAGGGGTGACAGTTAATACTGTTAATATTTCTTTAACCTCATCAAATTTTTAACGCATTCTTCCTTTGTTCCTTTGAGTAATACGTAATTTTTAATTTTATTTTTGAAGCCACTTCTGAGGAATTGTATCAGTTGTTATCATTGTTTCAACAATCCATCTCTACTTTGTTCTATTCTCTGAGGTCCGCTTGAGCTGACCCCACGATGACCCATATTCTGTCATCGCCTCCTCACACGATCTTCTCCATACCACCGTCAGTCACACGCCCAACTAACCGTTTCTTATCTGCGTTCCACTCGAGCATTGGTCTGGCGTACAGTGTCACTGAACGGTGTCCTCAGCGTGTTTCCAATCTATCTCCATCCGTTTTCTTCGGAATATTTGTTAAGCAACAGGTACTTGGTTGGTTCGCTCCCAGAGTTTCTTGTCATTGATTCCTCCTCCCGACTGATCTTTAATATGGAGGGAAATAGGAAGTCATTGACAAAAGACTGTAGAGACCTGTTAGAAATGGTTTTAATGATGCGTATAAGAGAACTGAAAGACTTAACATAGGTGTTGGAAATTCGATTTTTGTCCTTTATGTTGAGTAGAGAAGATTCCCAAACTGATTGGACAGAGCGACTAAGGCCTGTCTTGCCTTTCGAATTCTGACTGGTTTTGACATCTCCCCACCCACCCGTGTCATCCGCCTGTAGTTGATACGATACTGCCTTGATAAGTGAAGAAAAGGACCACTTTCAAATTTCGTCTTTTAATATTGATTATTGCTTGTTGTTATCGTTGTTGGTTGGTTATCTTTCTCACCTTCGCCTTATTTATGTTCACCCGGACTCCTATGTTTGCTGTCGGTGTCCTCTGCTACCAACTTTATTGTTTTTTGCTTGTTAAGCAATATGAATACCAAATATTCATCAACCTTGTTCCGAATTCTCTTCATCTCTATCACTGAGTTCAGCACTATTTATCATTTTGCCTTCTATAAAAGTGCTCAAACTTAAATAAAATTATATTTGAATCGGTGCTTGCATGTATATATGCGTATAACTTCATTGGTGTGTATAGAATCATCACTTTCAACTTGATTTTCAAATCCACTCCATTCAATCAATTTTTAAAATTAAATTGTCAAAGCGCTTTATCTGTTTGTTAAGTTGTCATTTTCTAGTTCTGTTTTCCATATAGAATAAGTCAACAATTCTTATGAGTAAGTCTCAGAAATCGATTGAAGTAAATTTTTTGTGTGACTTGATGTTGAAGAGAATAGTGATCTAAACAAACGATCCGATCCCAATGATCCTGTAGTATAGTATCCAATCGGGTATTAATGCATAATGAATGGTGTTCGGGAATTATGGAATTTTTTTTGAATAGTTAACATGTAGATATTTGATTTGTTTCAAGTTTGATCACCAACTGATGTTAACTAGAGAAGTATTAAAAACCCACAGGAAGTACTAGACGACTGTTTTGTCCCAGTTGGGAACTCTTCATCAGTATGTCCTGGGTTGACTATTCATACACTGGGATCTGATGCGATGAATTGTCCATGAATTGCAATTTCTACCAAGGAATACATTTCATTCTGTCTTTGAAATATAAGAGAAGTTTTGTTGCTCGCGTGGATTGGTTTTGATGTGATTGTATTCTATTTGCTGGGAGCTTCAAATGGCTGACTTCCATTGTCTATGTAGACAATATATCCAGTGCCAACTTCTATTTTGAAATTCTACCTGCTTAACATATACTCCATCGCCTTCCTCGACTTGCAGCGTTAGATGATATAGGGTTATGTCGGAAAAGGGTTATGGTGGTCAAACCAAACCTCCGAGTCTGTCTATGAAATCTTTGACGGTTATTTTGTCTGGTGTACATCCTCGTGATGGCAAAAACCAATGAAGTCTGGGGATAATGAGTGATATGGCTACGAGTTCTGTGTGCTGAAACCAGTTAATCAGTCATCGTAAACTAACAGCACTGCTATGCAGGACTTGTAGTTATTCTTGCGGAGCGTTTCGATGAAAAAAGCTTGTTTTCTGTTTTGACACGTTGTCAAACGTTTTTGCTTTAACGAATTTAGTGTTAATAATTAAGTAAATTTGCTTGGTTTACTTTGGTTAGGTGTTTTATATAATAGGTTGTTCGCCTAGATCGTTTCTATCCTTTAACTTTTCCCGTATTGTTTTTAATCAATTTGCCAGTGATCCTTAGCCTTGTTGTCTGTCTGTCTGTCTGTTTTCAACATAGAACTTAGCGCCGGTGTGCAGCAGCTCAAGCCACCACACTCCCTCCATGTTGCACACAAAACAAGAGTAGAAAGTGGAAGAAATGTATCATAGAGACAGTAGACAGGGATATGAGACAAAGGAACAGTAATAACAAAGAACAATTCAGTTTCATTCGAGTGGATGGATCTGCTCTAGCCATTGACAACTATATTGATTGTCTCCAGCCGACATTGGTTCTTACCATCGCGAAGACCACAACCAGGAAATCTACACCTTCCTACGTGGCTTAAACTAACTGTTGTGGATTTCATTGTTTTCGTTTGATCGCCACTAGCTTTCTCTTTTTCAGTCTGACCCTATGTCAGCTAACATTGCCCATCGGTCGAGGGAGGCGATGACTAGGTATATGTAACATATGTCTTAGCCATCTTAGTCGATGTAGCTTCACAGCCTCGTCGATTGATTACCCCTCCTCAATTTGCACTCGACCGAAGTCTAACCTCAATACTACTCACTCTATTATACCACTTCACACACACGGAAGACATAACGCAGGCACCTATGATCAAATACAGCTAGCCGGTCTTTTCATGTCTTCCACTCTCAATGGCTATGTCTCACTCCCAGCAATAAAGGGGGACGGAGCGGATTGCTGAGCAGTACACCCTATGCTGAGGGTCTGTTGGCGAAGTCGTACTGCTGGGGAACAGGGTTGTAACAGCAGTGAAGTGTTTCCCTCAGACGACCAGCATGCCAGCTATGCTGTTTCTCCACTCTGGAGAGAGGGGGTTAGAAAAGATCGACCCCCGAAATTGTACATCTTGACTTACCCTACGGTGGTCCGTAACCGGCGGTAAGTTTACTAATACGGAAGCAAACGAAGAAACCAGTTCATACAGGCTTTGTGTGACTGGCCCCAAGCAGTTGTTCCCTGGGCTCTGCAGTCACACAGCACTAACCTCTCTGTTTCAGGTACCCGAAGAATCAACGAACTTCCGGGAAGTAAAAACCGTCCACACACTTCCAAGAGAACACTTCCTTAGCCTTTTTAGTCGGTTTCATCTTGACTCAGTGACTTATTTCACTCTATCTTAACCAATGCAAGTTCACTGTGTTTTGGTAAACATGCTTATTTAGATAAAGTTTCATATCCTGTGATACGGTGAAGTATAAGTAACCGTACAAGTCAAATTCTTCTTGGGAATTTTAATCTGAATTGATCTCTTACAGATGACCGTCCACTACTTAGCTGACTTATTCTGGTGCTGATGATATTAGTCTGTCAGTTTAAAGTATCTCAAAACCAATGCCAAATTAACAATACACCATAGTGTGTGTTATATCTTCTAAGTTAGCAGTCATGCTTCAAAAGTTGTTCGATAAAATTCCATCATCAGTTAAGGACAGCCAGTGATATGAATTGCTTTTTATTATCTCATGATCAGTGGTGGAGAAGCTGAGGCTTATTGGTGTCGACTTTCAACTAGTAGTGGGTGATGCGTTTGAAACCCTCTATCCACCTATCGAGGTTTCGGGGCGGGTGTGTGTATGTGATAGCCAGGTCGTAGTATTGCAACGACAGAAGATGAGGGCCAGACAACGGATCGTTTATTGAGGAAATCAACAGATATTTATATATTTTTACATACATTGTTATTCGTTATTATTAGCAGAGAAACAGCGTCTTCTGATTGGTTGTTTTCTCGCTAAAAGTTATTTTGTAATCTCTTCTTGACCGTTTCTTTGAAGGTCAGACCATATGTCCGAGAATCGTATTTTCACACGCCAAGCCTGCTGTGTTTGGTTGTTGAGTCGCTCAAGGTTAGGCTTTGTTACTGTTTCATCTCGTGACCCCGATTCAGGACGTAAACATTGACGTATATTGGTGTCTACAATTTTGGGTAGCAGACAGCTCTCGCCACAGTGTCACTAGTCATCGTATAGGTGTGGCTTACTACCAACTGCATTGAATTACAAGGAGTTGTAGAGTATTATTATCCCACCTCCGACATCAATTGTAACACCCAGAAGCAACAGACACAATCAGCGAAGGAAGAAGAGGAAGATGCGAGAGGAAGGTCTATATTTCCAGCACGTAGGGGTCGAATTGCCCGGGTACAAGCTAATCATTGTCATTTATAACAAGGTTAGACAATCGGTCCTCCACCTGTTCCAGCACGGCCAGGCCAGCGTTCTTTTCTGAAAAAGAGGAAACAGGAGACTCATTTAGTGATGTCATGTTAGTTTTTATATCATTACATCGCTCCCTCCCCTCTGGAGGCACTGTCCTCAGTGTCTGGCGGCGGTATAGGGTATGCACTACCTCCATCAGTGGGCACCTCGAAGTAGGTCGTAGCGGGTGGCGGTTGCGAAGATGTCGACGGTTCTTTGACAGCTGCTGGACAGTGTGGTTTCAGCTGGTTGTAATGTGCTGAGATGAGATTTTCCTGGGGGCGTCGCAAGTTCCGCAGGACGTATGTAGTTGGAGGTTGGTGCTGTACAATTTCATATGGGCCTTGCCAGGGGGCGTAGAACTTGGGGCACGAACCGGCAGGGACTGACGGCCGATGGAGCCAGACGTAGTCACCCGGGGAATAGGTTGGTCCGTGGGCAAACCGATCATAGTTGCTTTTCTGATGCTGCGAAGAAGACTGCAGATGTCGACGTGCTAGATTGTAGGCTGTGTCGAGGTGGTGACGAAGGTTGCGGACGTAGGGAATACAGTCGATCTTCTCGTATGGTAGCAACGGTGTCCGGATCTCAACAGGAAGGCGAAGTTCATGCCCAAACAAGAGTAGAGCCGGGGAAAATCCTGTCGACGAATGCACGGAGGAGCGGTATGCAAGCAAGCATTGAGGCAGGACATCGTCCCAGGTGTTCTCCGGTGCGTTGTGCAAAAAGGCACGGAGAAGATGCTTGATGGTTCGGTTGGTGCGTTCCACCAGTCCATTCCCTTGTGGATGATAAGGCGTAGTATGGGTCTTTCGAATGCCGAAAGCATTGCAGATGTGAGAGATAAGAAGACTCTCGAAAGCAGCGCCTTGATCAGAGTGTAGATATAGAGGGGCACCCAAACGGGACACCCAGTTGTCGATGAAAGCTCGCCCGATCGTCAAGGCATCTTGTTGCTGCAAGGGAACTGCTTCGCACCACTTGGTGAAATAGTCGACCATGACAAGTATATAACGATTCCCGCGTCTCGATGTTGGTACTGGCCCAATGATGTCGACTCCAACTCGATGATTAGGGGCTTCGGTCAGCATAGGTACTAGGGGTGCTCGGGGAGTTGGCTTAGGCTGTTTGATCTGCGCACATATAGCGCAATTGCGGCAAAACTCCATAACATCGTGGTGAATAAGTGGCCACCAGAAGCGTTGACGGATGGCGTGTTCAGTTTTCTGTTGGCCAGCGTGTCCCAGTTGATGATGTACCTGACTAATAAGCTCGGGTACTTTAACGGTTGGGACGAGGAGTCGGGGGTTGGCATTTGGTTCCACTATGTAAAGAACATCATCTATAAGTCGTAGTAAACCCCACTTATCGCAGATGCACCGCGTGGCTGCTGGTAAATCCCGTAGTTCTTTGGACGTCGGTTTATCGTTCCCATGCTGTTGACGTAAATAAATGGGCTGTATCGTTGTGTCCGCCGCTTGCAGGGAGGCCCAGTCGGTGTCAGCTGCAGCACCGAGTAACACATTCAGTGTGTTCTCGCAATCGGGCAGGCGAGAGAGAGAGTCGGCGTTACCATGTCGTTTTCCAGGCCGGTATTCACAAGTGAAATCAAACTCCTGTAACCGTTCCTGCCAGCGGGCAAGTTGGCCGTCGGCATCACGAAAATTTTGCAACCACTGTAACGCCTTGTGGTCAGTCCGGACTCGAAATTTGCGCCCCAATAAGTAATGACGAAAGTAGGAGAGGAAGTAGACGAGGGCTAGCATCTCACGTCGCGTCGTAGAATACCGCGTCTCTCTTTTGTCTAGCATTCGACTAGCATATGCTATCACTCGTATTTGTCCGTCAGAGGTTGTTTGCGAGAGAACGGCTCCTATTGCATGTGCACTGGCGTCGGTATCCAGAATGAAGGGGCCGCTACCAGCCGATGTGTCTGGAAACGATAGGACAGGGGGAGAAGTTAGACATTTTTTAAGCGTGTCAAAGGCTACCTGGCACTCATTTGTCCAAACGAATTTCCGTCCTTTTTCTGTCAATCGATGGAGAGGGGCTGCTATACTGGCGAAATTCTGGACGAAACGCCGGTAATAGGAGGCGAGTCCCATGAAACTGCGTACGTCAGCGGTCGATTTAGGGGTCGGCCAGTTAACAACTGCTTGAGTTTTGCTGCTATCCGTATGTACTCCTTGTGGAGTAATCTCATGTCCAAGGAAAATAACAGATTTCTGCAGGAATTTGCATTTTGAGGCTTGCAGCTTAAGGTTACTCTCGCGTAAGCGTTGAAATACGGCGCGAAGGTTGGCATGATGGTCTTCGAGAGACTGGCCGAACACGATGATATCGTCCAGGTAGATGAGGCACTGTTTGGGGACTAGCCCTGCAAGTACTGTTTGCATGAGCCGTTGAAACGTAGCAGGGGCGTTAGACAGGCCAAATGGCATGGTTTCGAATTCGTACAGCCCCGTAGGCACAACGAACGCAGTTTTGGGGCGGTCTTCTGGGCGAATTTCAACTTGCCAATAATCGGAAGCGAGATCTAGTGTGGAAAACCACTGTGCCCCACCTAAAGCATCTAAGGTAGCGTCGATGCGAGGCAAAGGAAAAGAATCCCGTTGTGTGATTGCATTTAAGCGGCGATAGTCGACACAGAGGCGGAGAGAACCATCTTTCTTTTTCACAAGAACGATTGGAGATGCCCACGGTGACGTAGACGGTTTAATCACCTTCTTTCGTAACATATCTGTTATCATGGTATCCAACTGCTGTTGGTAATGAATGGGCACTCGTCGCGGTGGCGTCCTAATGGGCAAGTTATCACCTGTCTGAATCTCGTGCTGTACGATATTAGTCCGCCCCATCACTTGCCCATCGTCAAATACATCACTGTACTCCTGTAGCAGGGCCAGGGTGTCGGTACGGTCTTTTAGACTGAGGTGGGGGTTATCATGGATGTTCACCATTGTCATCTGGGTAAAGCACAAGCATTAGCACTCTGGTTGCGGTTGACTGGTCGGTAAAATGCGAGGTTATGTGTCCCCAGCCGAATTCGAAAGCGTCTTAGGTCAATGACAGCGTTTTTCCCAGTTAAGAAGTCCACGCCCAGTATGGCGTCCCATCGTATAACATCACAAATGACGAATGACTGAACACAAGTAAAACCTGGGAACGTCACGGAAAGTGTGGCCATGTCGGTTACCTTGATAGGGGCTCCATTGGCGGTAATTAACTGGAGCTGATTGGGGAGAGGTTTAGGTTTGACCCCAAGTGTCTGGACCAATTGCGTGCGAACAACAGAGGATGATGCCCCGGTGTCCACCAGAAAAGTGACGTCAGTGCCCTGGAGTTTACCTTCAAGGAGGAGGGGAGATTTCGAGCAATTATCAAATAATGACACATCAGAACATGGCTCACCTTGTGGTTTTTTGTTATGCCCACATTTCCATGCTCGCCGCCCGAACCGGCGACAGTAATAGCACTTACTGGGGTCATCATGCCGTTGGGACGGAATTGGAGGTTGGTTTGACGATGGAGCATTAGGCCGGCGTTGTCGTGGTGCTGGGACGGTTGTTCTTCGCTCGGTGGTCCCGAGAGCATAGCAGGGCGTACTGGCAGTTGGAGTGAGAATATGCTCGACGCTCTCAAATCGCTTTACCACCTCAATGGCCTCTGAGACTGATTTTGCTGGCTGGCGTAGAAGTTGGCACTTGAGCTCATATGATGAGACACCTTGGGCAAAACGGCTACAGATAACATCATCTCGGTTCGGGTTGGGAAGGTTGGGAAATGCGCGCGATGCCATCTCGCGGAGTTGATGCAGGTAATCGAACGCTGTTTCGTCGGGCTCTTGACAGAGGCTGAGAAAGGTGTGCATGTACACCGAAGGGCTGGAGGTTTTGGCAAAACATTCGTCGAGGACATGCCAGTTGTAGCTGATGGATTTGGACGCGGAGAAGCCCCCAGCGATAGCACGGCGTAGTGCGGTGTCACTCATTGCTAGCATAATCTGAGTATATTGTGCGTGTGGAGTAAGACCGGATAAGAGAGACTCCATGCGAATCTTCCACATTTCATAATCGCTGTTTATGTCCAAAGTTGGTAATCCTCGCACCGGTAAGATGTGTTCTGTGGCTGGGGATTGTGGGTTGACTTTTGGAGTAGAGATGATTTCAGGAGGATCGGAAGAATCTGATTTCATTTCGAGATTGAGTTTTGGACACCTTGGTGTCAGGGGTGTCCAAAACTCAATCTCGAAATGAAATCAGATTCTTCCGATCCTCCTGAAATCATCTCTACTCCAAAAGTCAACCCACAATCCCCAGCCACAGAACACATCTTACCGGTGCGAGGATTACCAACTTTGGACATAAACAGCGATTATGAAATGTGGAAGATTCGCATGGAGTCTCTCTTATCCGGTCTTACTCCACACGCACAATATACTCAGATTATGCTAGCAATGAGTGACACCGCACTACGCCGTGCTATCGCTGGGGGCTTCTCCGCGTCCAAATCCATCAGCTACAACTGGCATGTCCTCGACGAATGTTTTGCCAAAACCTCCAGCCCTTCGGTGTACATGCACACCTTTCTCAGCCTCTGTCAAGAGCCCGACGAAACAGCGTTCGATTACCTGCATCAACTCCGCGAGATGGCATCGCGCGCATTTCCCAACCTTCCCAACCCGAACCGAGATGATGTTATCTGTAGCCGTTTTGCCCAAGGTGTCTCATCATATGAGCTCAAGTGCCAACTTCTACGCCAGCCAGCAAAATCAGTCTCAGAGGCCATTGAGGTGGTAAAGCGATTTGAGAGCGTCGAGCATATTCTCACTCCAACTGCCAGTACGCCCTGCTATGCTCTCGGGACCACCGAGCGAAGAACAACCGTCCCAGCACCACGACAACGCCGGCCTAATGCTCCATCGTCAAACCAACCTCCAATTCCGTCCCAACGGCATGATGACCCCAGTAAGTGCTATTACTGTCGCCGGTTCGGGCGGCGAGCATGGAAATGTGGGCATAACAAAAAACCACAAGGTGAGCCATGTTCTGATGTGTCATTATTTGATAATTGCTCGAAATCTCCCCTCCTCCTTGAAGGTAAACTCCAGGGCACTGACGTCACTTTTCTGGTGGACACCGGGGCATCATCCTCTGTTGTTCGCACGCAATTGGTCCAGACACTTGGGGTCAAACCTAAACCTCTCCCCAATCAGCTCCAGTTAATTACCGCCAATGGAGCCCCTATCAAGGTAACCGACATGGCCACACTTTCCGTGACGTTCCCAGGTTTTACTTGTGTTCAGTCATTCGTCATTTGTGATGTTATACGATGGGACGCCATACTGGGCGTGGACTTCTTAACTGGGAAAAACGCTGTCATTGACCTAAGACGCTTTCGAATTCGGCTGGGGACACATAACCTCGCATTTTACCGACCAGTCAACCGCAACCAGAGTGCTAATGCTTGTGCTTTACCCAGATGACAATGGTGAACATCCATGATAACCCCCACCTCAGTCTAAAAGACCGTACCGACACCCTGGCCCTGCTACAGGAGTACAGTGATGTATTTGACGATGGGCAAGTGATGGGGCGGACTAATATCGTACAGCACGAGATTCAGACAGGTGATAACTTGCCCATTAGGACGCCACCGCGACGAGTGCCCATTCATTACCAACAGCAGTTGGATACCATGATAACAGATATGTTACGAAAGAAGGTGATTAAACCGTCTACGTCACCGTGGGCATCTCCAATCGTTCTTGTGAAAAAGAAAGATGGTTCTCTCCACCTCTGTGTCGACTATCGCCGCTTAAATCCAATCACACAACGGGATTCTTTTCCTTTGCCTCGCATCGACGCTACCTTAGATGCTTTAGGTGGGGCACAGTGGTTTTCCACACTATATCTCGCTTCCGATTACTGGCAAGTTGAAATTCACCCAGAAGACCGCCCCAAAACTGCGTTCGTTGTGCCTACGGGGCTGTACGAATTCTAAACCATGCCATTTGGCCTGTCTAACGCCCCTGCTACGTTTCAACGGCTCATGCAAACAGTACTTGCAGGGCTAGTCCCCAAACAGTGCCTCATCTACCTGGACGATATCATCGTGTTCGGCCAGTCTCTCGAAGACCATCATGTTAACCTTCGCGCCGTATTTCAACGCTTACGCGAGAGTAACCTTAAGCTGCAAGCCTCAAAATGCAAATTCCTGCAGAAATCTGTTATTTTCCTTGGACATGAGATTACTCCACAAGGAGTACATACGGATAGCAGCAAAACTCAAGCAGTTGTTAACTGGCCGACCCCTAAATCGACCGCTGACGTACGTAGTTTCATGGGACTTGCCTCCTATTACCGGCGTTTCGTCCAGAATTTCGCCAGTATAGCAGCCCCTCTCCATCGATTGACAGAAAAAGGACGGAAATTCGTTTGGACAAATGAGTGTCAGGTAGCCTTTGACACGCTTAAAAAATGTCTAACTTCTCCCCCTGTCCTATCGTTTCCAGACACATCGGCTGGTAGCGGCCCCTTCATTCTGGATACCGACGCCAGTGCACATGCAATAGGAGCCGTTCTCTCGCAAACAACCTCTGACGGACAAATACGAGTGATAGCATATGCTAGTCGAATGCTAGACAAAAGAGAGACGCGGTATTCTACGACGCGACGTGAGATGCTAGCCCTCGTCTACTTCCTCTCCTACTTTCGTCATTACTTATTGGGGCGCAAATTTCGAGTCCGGACTGACCACAAGGCGTTACAGTGGTTGCAAAATTTTCGTGATGCCGACGGCCAACTTGCCCGCTGGCAGGAACGGTTACAGGAGTTTGATTTCACTTGTGAATACCGGCCTGGAAAACGACATGGTAACGCCGACTCTCTCTCTCGCCTGCCCGATTGCGAGAACACACTGAATGTGTTACTCGGTGCTGCAGTTGACACCGACTGGGCCTCCCTGCAAGCGGCGGACACAACGATACAGCCCATTTATATACGTCAACAGCATGGGAACGATAAACCGACGTCCAAAGAACTACGGGGTTTACCAGCAGCCACGCGGTGCATCTGCGATAAGTGGGGTTTACTACGACTTATAGATGATGTTCTTTACATAGTGGAACCAAATGCCAACCCCCGACTCCTCGTCCCAACCGTTAAAGTACCCGAGCTTATTAGTCAGGTACATCATCAACTGGGACACGCTGGCCAACAGAAAACTGAACACGCCATCCGTCAACGCTTCTGGTGGCCACTTATTCACCACGATGTTATGGAGTTTTGCCGCAATTGCGCTATATGTGCGCAGATCAAACAGCCTAAGCCAACTCCCCGAGCACCCCTAGTACCTATGCTGACCGAAGCCCCTAATCATCGAGTTGGAGTCGACATCATTGGGCCAGTACCAACATCGAGACGCGGGAATCGTTATATACTTGTCATGGTCGACTATTTCACCAAGTGGTGCGAAGCAGTTCCCTTGCAGGAACAAGATGCCTTGACGATCGGGCGAGCTTTCATCGACAACTGGGTGTCCCGTTTGGGTGCCCCTCTATATCTACACTCTGATCAAGGCGCTGCTTTCGAGAGTCTTCTTATCTCTCACATCTGCAATGCTTTCGGCATTCGAAAGACCTATACTACGCCTTATCATCCACAAGGGAATGGACTGGTGGAACGCACCAACCGAACCATCAAGCATCTTCTCCGTGCCTTTTTGCACAACGCACCGGAGAACACCTGGGACGATGTCCTGCCTCAATGCTTGCTTGCATACCGCTCCTCCGTGCATTCGTCGACAGGATTTTCCCCGGCTCTACTCTTGTTTGGGCGTGAACTTCGCCTTCCTGTTGAGATCCGGACACCGTTGCTACCATACGAGAAGATCGACTGTATTCCCTACGTCCGCAACCCTCGTCACCACCTCGACACAGCCTACAATCTAGCACGTCGACATCTGCAGTCTTCTTCGCAGCATCAGAAAAGCAACTATGATCGGTTTGCCCACGGACCAACCTATTCCCCGGGTGACTACGTCTGGCTCCATCGGCCGTCAGTCCCTGCCGGTTCGTGCCCCAAGTTCTACGCCCCCTGGCAAGGCCCATATGAAATTGTACAGCACCAACCTCCAACTACATACGTCCTGCGGAACTTGCGACGCCCCCAGGAAAATCTCATCTCAGCACATTACAACCAGCTGAAACCACACTGTCCAGCAGCTGTCAAAGAACCGTCGACATCTTCGCAACCGCCACCCGCTACGACCTACTTCGAGGTGCCCACTGATGGAGGTAGTGCATACCCTATACCGCCGCCAGACACTGAGGACAGTGCCTCCAGAGGGGAGGGAGCGATGTAATGATATAAAAACTAACATGACATCACTAAATGAGTCTCCTGTTTCCTCTTTTTCAGAAAAGAACGCTGGCCTGGCCGTGCTGGAACAGGTGGAGGACCGATTGTCTAACCTTGTTATAAATGACAATGATTAGCTTGTACCCGGGCAATTCGACCCCTACGTGCTGGAAATATAGACCTTCCTCTCGCATCTTCCTCTTCTTCCTTCGCTGATTGTGTCTGTTGCTTCTGGGTGTTACAATTGATGTCGGAGGTGGGATAATAATACTCTACAACTCCTTGTAATTCAATGCAGTTGGTAGTAAGCCACACCTATACGATGACTAGTGACACTGTGGCGAGAGCTGTCTGCTACCCAAAATTGTAGACACCAATATACGTCAATGTTTACGTCCTGAATCGGGGTCACGAGATGAAACAGTAACAAAGCCTAACCTTGAGCGACTCAACAACCAAACACAGCAGGCTTGGCGTGTGAAAATACGATTCTCGGACATATGGTCTGACCTTCAAAGAAACGGTCAAGAAGAGATTACAAAATAACTTTTAGCGAGAAAACAACCAATCAGAAGACGCTGTTTCTCTGCTAATAATAACGAATAACAATGTATGTAAAAATATATAAATATCTGTTGATTTCCTCAATAAACGATCCGTTGTCTGGCCCTCATCTTCTGTCGTTGCAATACTACGACCTGGCTATCACATACACACACCCGCCCCGAAACCTCGATAGGTGGATAGAGGGTTTCAAACGCATCACCCACTACTAGTTGAAAGTCGACACCAATAAGCCTCAGCTTCTCCACCACTGATCATGAGATAATAAAAAGCAATTCATATCACTGGCTGTCCTTAACTGATGATGGAATTTTATCGAACAACTTTTGAAGCATGACTGCTAACTTAGAAGATATAACACACACTATGGTGTATTGTTAATTTGGCATTGGTTTTGAGATACTTTAAACTGACAGACTAATATCATCAGCACCAGAATAAGTCAGCTAAGTAGTGGACGGTCATCTGTAAGAGATCAATTCAGATTAAAATTCCCAAGAAGAATTTGACTTGTACGGTTACTTATACTTCACCGTATCACAGGATATGAAACTTTATCTAAATAAGCATGTTTACCAAAACACAGTGAACTTGCATTGGTTAAGATAGAGTGAAATAAGTCACTGAGTCAAGATGAAACCGACTAAAAAGGCTAAGGAAGTGTTCTCTTGGAAGTGTGTGGACGGTTTTTACTTCCCGGAAGTTCGTTGATTCTTCGGGTACCTGAAACAGAGAGGTTAGTGCTGTGTGACTGCAGAGCCCAGGGAACAACTGCTTGGGGCCAGTCACACAAAGCCTGTATGAACTGGTTTCTTCGTTTGCTTCCGTATTAGTAAACTTACCGCCGGTTACGGACCACCGTAGGGTAAGTCAAGATGTACAATTTCGGGGGTCGATCTTTTCTAACCCCCTCTCTCCAGAGTGGAGAAACAGCATAGCTGGCATGCTGGTCGTCTGAGGGAAACACTTCACTGCTGTTACAACCCTGTTCCCCAGCAGTACGACTTCGCCAACAGACCCTCAGCATAGGGTGTACTGCTCAGCAATCCGCTCCGTCCCCCTTTATTGCTGGGAGTGAGACATAGCCATTGAGAGTGGAAGACATGAAAAGACCGGCTAGCTGTATTTGATCATAGGTGCCTGCGTTATGTCTTCCGTGTGTGTGAAGTGGTATAATAGAGTGAGTAGTATTGAGGTTAGACTTCGGTCGAGTGCAAATTGAGGAGGGGTAATCAATCGACGAGGCTGTGAAGCTACATCGACTAAGATGGCTAAGACATATGTTACATATACCTAGTCATCGCCTCCCTCGACCGATGGGCAATGTTAGCTGACATAGGGTCAGACTGAAAAAGAGAAAGCTAGTGGCGATCAAACGAAAACAATGAAATCCACAACAGTTAGTTTAAGCCACGTAGGAAGGTGTAGATTTCCTGGTTGTGGTCTTCGCGATGGTAAGAACCAATGTCGGCTGGAGACAATCAATATAGTTGTCAATGGCTAGAGCAGATCCATCCACTCGAATGAAACTGAATTGTTCTTTGTTATTACTGTTCCTTTGTCTCATATCCCTGTCTACTGTCTCTATGATACATTTCTTCCACTTTCTACTCTTGTTTTGTGTGCAACATGGAGGGAGTGTGGTGGCTTGAGCTGCTGCACACCGGCGCTAAGTTCTATGTTGAAAACAGACAGACAGACAGACAACAAGGCTAAGGATCACTGGCAAATTGATTAAAAACAATACGGGAAAAGTTAAAGGATAGAAACGATCTAGGCGAACAACCTATTATATAAAACACCTAACCAAAGTAAACCAAGCAAATTTACTTAATTATTAACACTAAATTCGTTAAAGCAAAAACGTTTGACAACGTGTCAAAACAGAAAACAAGCTTTTTTCATCGAAACGCTCCGCAAGAATAACTACAAGTCCTGCATAGCAGTGCTGTTAGTTTACGATGACTGATTAACTGGTTTCAGCACACAGAACTCGTAGCCATATCACTCATTATCCCCAGACTTCATTGGTTTTTGCCATCACGAGGATGTACACCAGACAAAATAACCGTCAAAGATTTCATAGACAGACTCGGAGGTTTGGTTTGACCACCATAACCCTTTTCCGACATAACCCTATATCATCTAACGCTGCAAGTCGAGGAAGGCGATGGAGTATATGTTAAGCAGGTAGAATTTCAAAATAGAAGTTGGCACTGGATATATTGTCTACATAGACAATGGAAGTCAGCCATTTGAAGCTCCCAGCAAATAGAATACAATCACATCAAAACCAATCCACGCGAGCAACAAAACTTCTCTTATATTTCAAAGACAGAATGAAATGTATTCCTTGGTAGAAATTGCAATTCATGGACAATTCATCGCATCAGATCCCAGTGTATGAATAGTCAACCCAGGACATACTGATGAAGAGTTCCCAACTGGGACAAAACAGTCGTCTAGTACTTCCTGTGGGTTTTTAATACTTCTCTAGTTAACATCAGTTGGTGATCAAACTTGAAACAAATCAAATATCTACATGTTAACTATTCAAAAAAAATTCCATAATTCCCGAACACCATTCATTATGCATTAATACCCGATTGGATACTATACTACAGGATCATTGGGATCGGATCGTTTGTTTAGATCACTATTCTCTTCAACATCAAGTCACACAAAAAATTTACTTCAATCGATTTCTGAGACTTACTCATAAGAATTGTTGACTTATTCTATATGGAAAACAGAACTAGAAAATGACAACTTAACAAACAGATAAAGCGCTTTGACAATTTAATTTTAAAAATTGATTGAATGGAGTGGATTTGAAAATCAAGTTGAAAGTGATGATTCTATACACACCAATGAAGTTATACGCATATATACATGCAAGCACCGATTCAAATATAATTTTATTTAAGTTTGAGCACTTTTATAGAAGGCAAAATGATAAATAGTGCTGAACTCAGTGATAGAGATGAAGAGAATTCGGAACAAGGTTGATGAATATTTGGTATTCATATTGCTTAACAAGCAAAAAACAATAAAGTTGGTAGCAGAGGACACCGACAGCAAACATAGGAGTCCGGGTGAACATAAATAAGGCGAAGGTGAGAAAGATAACCAACCAACAACGATAACAACAAGCAATAATCAATATTAAAAGACGAAATTTGAAAGTGGTCCTTTTCTTCACTTATCAAGGCAGTATCGTATCAACTACAGGCGGATGACACGGGTGGGTGGGGAGATGTCAAAACCAGTCAGAATTCGAAAGGCAAGACAGGCCTTAGTCGCTCTGTCCAATCAGTTTGGGAATCTTCTCTACTCAACATAAAGGACAAGAATCGAATTTCCAACACCTATGTTAAGTCTTTCAGTTCTCTTATACGCATCATTAAAACCATTTCTAACAGGTCTCTACAGTCTTTTGTCAATGACTTCCTATTTCCCTCCATATTAAAGATCAGTCGGGAGGAGGAATCAATGACAAGAAACTCTGGGAGCGAACCAACCAAGTACCTGTTGCTTAACAAATATTCCGAAGAAAACGGATGGAGATAGATTGGAAACACGCTGAGGACACCGTTCAGTGACACTGTACGCCAGACCAATGCTCGAGTGGAACGCAGATAAGAAACGGTTAGTTGGGCGTGTGACTGACGGTGGTATGGAGAAGATCGTGTGAGGAGGCGATGACAGAATATGGGTCATCGTGGGGTCAGCTCAAGCGGACCTCAGAGAATAGAACAAAGTAGAGATGGATTGTTGAAACAATGATAACAACTGATACAATTCCTCAGAAGTGGCTTCAAAAATAAAATTAAAAATTACGTATTACTCAAAGGAACAAAGGAAGAATGCGTTAAAAATTTGATGAGGTTAAAGAAATATTAACAGTATTAACTGTCACCCCTCTATACCCGATAATGGAATAATGTACGTTTTTTGGTAAATGTTGTTTTCCTTCATGTTCCCAGTGAAACATAGGGCCTCAAGTCAGTGGCTTGAAGTTTCTGTAGCAGTGTTTAATTTTACAGGATGGGGTCGCTAGCCTCATGCCTAACCTTTCCTCTTCACTAGCATTATTTTTGGCTCAGCGAGGTAAGCGAGTGCGTCGGTCGGGAATCGGAACCCGGACCATGTGCATGGTCAGCGAGCGTCCTTACCGCTGTGCCACCGACGCACATTTTTTGGTAAATACAATAATAATAATAAGAAGAAGAAGAACAAAAGGAAACAAAAGAGTTAGTTGTCTATATCGCAGAGTTAACAAAGTCAGAATCCAGGGGGTTCCTTGAAAATTGACCTCGTAATACAGAGGTTGCATGTTCCATCCCTGTGAGGAGTCCCAAAATGAGACGAAACGGCTGTCTAGTGCTTCTGGTTGGCTTTCAATAATCTCTACAGTGTAACTTATGCCGATTTTTGACGAAAAGCTAGCTATGGAAATCAATCTGAAATCACCACAAACCTAATAATCTAAATAATAATAATAATAATAACAATGTTCACATACCATCATCTGGAGAAGCAACTTGCAACTTTGTTACCTTCAGGTGTTTTAGACTGAGTAAATTTTGCTCATCCCCATTTTGACCATCGGAAACATGATTGATAGTGTGAAGGGAAGATGGAGGAGGAGAGGGAATATCGCAAACTTGACAGGTTAAAATGAAATTCACTAATCCCAATAATGTTGTCAATTCATAAACATGATTTTTAGATGATTTCAGTGTAATACGAGACGGTGAAAGTCTGTTGTATCACCAAAGGAAGAAAATAAATAACAATTAATAATATCTCTTTAGAAAATTGTATTAGGTAATAAATAACAGAATGAAATTGTCTAAAGGTAAAGTGAAAAGTCGTGACCAGTCGGGGCTGGGGGGCGGTCGTCCCACACTTGGATGTGACAACAAATACCCACCGATGATACATTGATTGGCTACCCACGCACGGTCTGGCGCATAATCCATTGGTCATAGCAGGTGATCAGTCTTCTCTTACTCCTGTCTCCACTTCAAAAGCTTCGCTAAATTTTTCATTGTGGATCCGTTTCACATGTAGCATTGTCATACGGCTAGCTGTTGAATGAGGTTGACGTTATTATTATTATCATCACTGTTTCCTTTAATATCTAGAGGAACATAGGGCTTCAGACGCACATCTCCATTGCATTCGGTCCTCTGCCAACGTTTTCATCTGCCCACATGCTTTCATCTCCTCTTCACATTACCTCCTCCACGTCACTCCACCCTACACACAGACTTGAGAGAAATGAAAGTTTACCTTGCTTTCCCGATCCTCGCTGTTGTGATATCCTTATCAGTTCCGTCCGCCTGTAGTTGAAACGATGCTTCCCAGGTAAGTAGGTAAAAAAGGAGGTTGCTTCTTTCAGATCCCTCCCATTTATGCTGGCTAATTTTTGTCTGTTCTAGTTGTAGTTGGCCAGGAATCTTCATCATCTACCACTGTTTTCTCTATGTTCATCTGGAGTAAGTCCTATCTTTGATGCTTCTTCCGCCAACTCGTTGCTTTTCACTTGCATATCTTCCGGTTTGTGGTTCATGTTAACATACAGAAATCTGATTTATAACAACTATTCATTAGAATACCCTCCTCCCCCTCCTTAAGAGCACTTGTGGAATACAACCAATCCGAAATCTTACGTGAAATACCCCCCATCATTGTCAGTCTAAGGGCTTAAATTACCTCAGTCAAAGAAAAACAAACAAACAAACAAGGTGAAACGGTGAACAATCTACCAATTACTGCGAAATACTAACAGACTAACTGACTGACTGGCTAGCTGAGTTTCAACATAAAGCTTCCACAAAGAACTCCATAACCAGATAACGTTACCACAATACACAGAGGACAAAAATGGAAGAGGAAAGAAATTTATGGGAGATAGAATAGCAACATGAGGAACTGGTTACAGGATTTTATCATGAGCTGACATCATCGGTTAGACAGACCAATGGAAAACCTGCAGGGAGTACTGGACAGATAGCTGTTTCATCCAACCTAGTTTCGGACTCTTTATCAGTACTGATCCATCGTCAGGGTTCGAACCCAGGACCTTCTGGTTACAAGGCTAGCAAGCTCATAGACCATCAAGCCACTGGGACCCGATTTAATGGCCCATAAATTTCAAATTCTGCCAATTCACGACATAGCGCGTCCGCTAGCCTGTAACCAATCAATCAAATCCCTACAAACCAATGCTTGGACACATCAGGAATTATTGGATCTTAGTTATTCATTACAAACAGTGAATACACACACACACACACCTGAACACTATTAATAGTCATGGTTTTGAAAAATAAACCATAAAGGAATGTTAA
The DNA here is from genome assembly GCA_944472135.2 of Trichobilharzia regenti. Taxonomy (NCBI): domain Eukaryota; kingdom Metazoa; phylum Platyhelminthes; class Trematoda; order Strigeidida; family Schistosomatidae; genus Trichobilharzia; species Trichobilharzia regenti. The sequence continues at coordinate 23,198,932 of OX235265.1, read as the reverse complement.
ACAAGGCAGAAATCACACATATATATATATATATATATATATATATATATACAGTTATAAACTCAAAACAACTTGCAAGTTCATAATTTCTTCTTTGAATGTGGAATCATGAATATCACCCATAGCGTTCCCATTTTTATTACTATTGTTGAAATTATTCCCTCCACCAAATCTACAATCATTTTGATTATAGGGCGATGATGTTGATGATGGCGGAAATGATAATTTAATCGGGACAGGGAATAATTCTGTACAACCGACACTTCTATTTAATAAAAGTCTTGAGTTACGCCAGTCGTTATTGGCTCGCTTCACTTCTCTACATTCTTTCAACTTTACTTCTAATGATTCTTTCTTTTGTAAGAGTTGCTTATTTGATTCACGTAGTTGAGTTTGACGATTTTTGGCATCTATTATCTTTTGATCAGCTTTATTCAATTCTTCATGATAAAAATAATAATAATAATAACAATGAAATCTTCGAAAAATTGACATTACTGAACAAGGAAAACATCCTGTTCCAAGTTTGATCACGTATCAATATCAGTTGGAGAACCATTGGAAAACAGCTAGGGAGCACTGGACAGCTGTTTCATCCTAGTTTGGCACCTTCCCTCAGTACGCACCCACCCCCGTCAGGGTTCGAAACCATGATTTCCCGGTTTTAAGTCAAGAGTGTATACCATTCAGTTACTGGGAGACGGACAACTCAATGGCCACCGTATGAATTCTAACTTCTCCCAACTCGTGATTTTGGCACCACCACCAACTAATGTCACGGGTGAGTATTTATCTTTACTCCCGACCGGGTTGAACACCACGGGACTTCTCACTCGAACTGCAGGCAACTTTTTCCTACAACCAGTCACTAATGAGCATCAGATTAATTTTCAAAAGTTTCGCTGTAGGGATTTGATTTTATCAATGGCTGGTGCTCGCGCTAAAATCACGAACTGGTCGAAGGTGGAATTCGTTGGCCATTGAGCCGCGTACCACCAGTGACTGAATGGTCCTAGTGCTTGACTTCTACTTGACCTTGACCTTGGGGGCCTGTTCGAATTTTTGGGCCTGCTAGTATAATATCTACATTTTGCATCCAGTCTACTGTTTACCAACATACATTTATCACCTAAATATGAATTCTACCAGAATCATTTACTCTCGTAACTTTATTAATCATCTACGACCAAATGACTTTCATATTCCAAAGAAACCAAGGAGGAAACATCGTAGTGGTTGGCAGAGAGCTCTCAAATGTACACCAATACACTTAACTACGATCCCCGTCATAATGAACACAAACTGTCGCTCTCTGCCAAACAAGATAATGTACCTACAATCCTTGATGTCAACTGATACGTATCATAACACCGCCATAATCACATTACAAGAAACGTGGTTGCATGAACTGTATGATGACAACCTTATCTCACTAAAGGACTTTATTTTATTTCGTCAAGACCGTCAATGTCGTAATAAGAAAAATGGTGTTGGCGTTGCAACTTTTATTCACTCCGAATGGTCTGTCTCAAATAACGTCTGCTTCACCTTCTCAAATGACTTCATTGACTGTATTACTGTCAAATGTCGCCCCAAACATCTCCCCAATCATACACAAATCTATATTACAAACATGTACATTTCTCCTAGCTACTCTCCGTCTGATCTATCTAATTTTTTTTTTTTTTTTTTTTTTTTTGCTGCTGCCAACTTCGACAACTCTCTATCCGTTATTACTGGAGACTTCAACACCTCAGATTGCTCCTTTCTTGAAGCTCTTGGTCACACAAACATAGTCAAATTTCCCACTCGACTTGACAAAACACTCGATCTAGTTTTTAATAATGACGAAGGAGTATATGAAACACGTAGACGTTCACCGATACTTAACTCCGATCGCTGCATTGTCCGCGTTTTGCCAAAAATATACAGCAAAACACATATTAAAATCTTCTCACACCTGTCTACGATAGCACAACAAAGAAGCTACACATCTGACAACCTACTCAATCTAAGATGCATGTTAAAAGATACTAACTGGGATCTATTCTATGAAAGTACATTAGATGACTCAATCACCAATATAATGGATTATCTCAAGTTCTGCCTCGACATATGCTGTCCCAAACAAACACTGTTCAAACGCCTCGACCGCTTCTCGTCTCCCCATCTCAAACAACTTCGCAGGCAAAAAGAAACGTTATATAAATGCAAAGACAAGTTAGGACTTAACAAGATTAATGCTCAAATCAAATCTCAAATCAAAAATCCTAATGCTATCTATAACCAAACACTTTTATCATGCAAATCTCCTATCAGCATGTGGAAATTTTTCAATGAAATTACTGGCAATAGAAAGCGATGTAATGTTTTTCCCTCTTGTGATGTCAAAGCTCTTAATCTTGACTCAGTGACTTATTTCACTCTATCTTAACCAATGCAAGTTCACTGTGTTTTGGTAAACATGCTTATTTAGATAAAGTTTCATATCCTGTGATACGGTGAAGTATAAGTAACCGTACAAGTCAAATTCTTCTTGGGAATTTTAATCTGAATTGATCTCTTACAGATGACCGTCCACTACTTAGCTGACTTATTCTGGTGCTGATGATATTAGTCTGTCAGTTTAAAGTATCTCAAAACCAATGCCAAATTAACAATACACCATAGTGTGTGTTATATCTTCTAAGTTAGCAGTCATGCTTCAAAAGTTGTTCGATAAAATTCCATCATCAGTCAAGGACAGCCAGTGATATGAATTGCTTTTTATTATCTCATGATCAGTGGTGGAGAAGCTGAGGCTTATTGGTGTCGACTTTCAACTAGTAGTGGGTGATGCGTTTGAAACCCTCTATCCACCTATCGAGGTTTCGGGGCGGGTGTGTGTATGTGATAGCCAGGTCGTAGTATTGCAACGACAGAAGATGAGGGCCAGACAACGGATCGTTTATTGAGGAAATCAACAGATATTTATATATTTTTACATACATTGTTATTCGTTATTATTAGCAGAGAAACAGCGTCTTCTGATTGGTTGTTTTCTCGCTAAAAGTTATTTTGTAATCTCTTCTTGACCGTTTCTTTGAAGGTCAGACCATATGTCCGAGAATCGTATTTTCACACGCCAAGCCTGCTGTGTTTGGTTGTTGAGTCGCTCAAGGTTAGGCTTTGTTACTGTTTCATCTCGTGACCCCGATCCAGGACGTAAACATTGACGTATATTGGTGTCTACAATTTTGGGTAGCAGACAGCTCTCGCCACAGTGTCACTAGTCATCGTATAGGTGTGGCTTACTACCAACTGCATTGAATTACAAGGAGTTGTAGAGTATTATTATCCCACCTCCGACATCAATTGTAACACCCAGAAGCAACAGACACAATCAGCGAAGGAAGAAGAGGAAGATGCGAGAGGAAGGTCTATATTTCCAGCACGTAGGGGTCGAATTGCCCGGGTACAAGCTAATCATTGTCATTTATAACAAGGTTAGACAAACGGTCCTCCACCTGTTCCAGCACGGCCAGGCCAGCGTTCTTTTCTGAAAAAGAGGAAACAGGAGACTCATTTAGTGATGTCATGTTAGTTTTTATATCATTACATCGCTCCCTCCCCTCTGGAGGCACTGTCCTCAGTGCCTGGCGGCGGTATAGGGTATGCACTACCTCCATCAGTGGGCACCTCGAAGTAGGTCGTAGCTGGTGGCGGTTGCGAAGATGTCGACGGTTCTTTGACAGCTGCTGGACAGTGTGGTTTCAGCTGGTTGTAATGTGCTGAGATGAGATTTTCCTGGGGGCGTCGCAAGTTCCGCAGGACATATGTAGTTGGAGGTCGGTGTTGTACGATTTCATATGGGCCTTTCCAGGGGGCGTAGAACTTGGGGCACGAACCGGCAGGGACTGACGGCCGATGAAGCCAGACGTAGTCACCCGGGGAATAGGTTGGTCCGTGGGCAAACCGATCATAGTTGCTTTTCTGATGCTGCGAAGAAGACTGCAGATGTCGACGTGTTAGGTTGTAGGCTGTGTCGAGGTGGTGACGAAGGTTGCGGACGTAGGGAATACAGTCGATCTTCTCGTATGGTAGCAACGGTGTCCGGATCTCAACAGGAAGGCGAAGTTCATGCCCAAACAAGAGTAGAGCCGGGGAAAATCCGGTCGACGAATGCACGGAGGAGCGGTATGCAAGCAAGCATTGAGGCAGGACATCGTCCCAGGTGTTCTCCGGTGCGTTGTGCAAAAAGGCACGGAGAAGATGCTTGATGGTTCGGTTGGTGCGTTCCACCAGTCCATTCCCTTGTGGATGATAAGGCGTAGTATGGGTCTTTCGAATGCCGAAAGCATTGCAGATGTGAGAGATAAGAAGACTCTCGAAAGCAGCGCCTTGATCAGAGTGTAGATAAAGAGGGGCACCAAAACGGGACACCCAGTTGTCGATGAAAGCTCGCCCGATCGTCAGGGCATCTTGTTGCTGCAAGGGGACTGCTTCGCACCACTTGGTGAAATAGTCGACCATGACAAGTATATAACGATTCCCGCGTCTCGATGTTGGTACTGGCCCAATGATGTCGACTCCAACTCGATGATTAGGGGCTTCGGTCAGCATAGGTACTAGGGGTGCTCGGGGAGTTGGCTTAGGCTGTTTGATCTGCGCACATATAGCGCAATTGCGGCAAAACTCCATAACATCATGGTGTATAAGTGGCCACCAGAAGCGTTGACGGATGGCGTGTTCAGTTTTCTGTTGGCCAGCGTGTCCCAGTTGATGATGCACCTGACTAATAAGCTCGGGTACTTTAACAGTTGGGACGAGGAGTCGGGGGTTGGCATTTGGTTCCACTATGTAAAGAACATTATCTATAAGTCGTAGTAAACCCCACTTCTCGCAGATGCACCGCGTGGCTGCTGGTAAATCCCGTAGTTCTTTGGACGTCGGTTTATCGTTCCCATGCTGTTGACGTAAATAAATGGGCTGTATCGTTGTGTCCGCCGCTTGCAGGGAGGCCCAGTCGGTGTCAGCTGCAGCACCGAGTAACACATTCAGTGTGTTCTCGCAATCGGGCAGGCGAGAGAGAGAGTCGGCGTTACCATGTCGTTTTCCAGGCCGGTATTCACAAGTGAAATCAAACTCCTGTAACCGTTCCTGCCAGCGGGCAAGTTGGCCGTCGGCATCACGAAAATTTTGCAACCACTGTAACGCCTTGTGGTCAGTCCGGACTCGAAATTTGCGCCCCAATAAGTAATGACGAAAGTAGGAGAGGAAGTAGACGAGGGCTAGCATCTCACGTCGCGTCGTAGAATACCGCGTCTCTCTTTTGTCTAGCATTCGACTAGCATATGCTATCACTCGTATTTGTCCGTCAGAGGTTGTTTGCGAGAGAACGGCTCCTATTGCATGTGCACTGGCGTCGGTATCCAGAATGAAGGGGCCGCTACCAGCCGATGTGTCTGGAAACGATAGGACAGGGGGAGAAGTTAGACATTTTTTAAGCGTGTCAAAGGCTACCTGGCACTCATTTGTCCAAACGAATTTCCGTCCTTTTTCTGTCAATCGATGGAGAGGGGCTGCTATACTGGCGAAATTCTGGACGAAACGCCGGTAATAGGAGGCGAGTCCCATGAAACTGCGTACGTCAGCGGTCGATTTAGGGGTCGGCCAGTTAACAACTGCTTGAGTTTTGCTGCTATCCGTATGTACTCCTTGTGGAGTAATCTCATGTCCAAGGAAAATAACAGATTTCTGCAGGAATTTGCATTTTGAGGCTTGCAGCTTAAGGTTACTCTCGCGTAAGCGTTGAAATACGGCGCGAAGGTTGGCATGATGGTCTTCGAGAGACTGGCCGAACACGATGATATCGTCCAGGTAGATGAGGCACTGTTTGGGGACTAGCCCTGCAAGTACTGTTTGCATGAGCCGTTGAAACGTAGCAGGGGCGTTAGACAGGCCAAATGGCATGGTTTCGAATTCGTACAGCCCCGTAGGCACAACGAACGCAGTTTTGGGGCGGTCTTCTGGGCGAATTTCAACTTGCCAATAATCGGAAGCGAGATCTAGTGTGGAAAACCACTGTGCCCCACCTAAAGCATCTAAGGTAGCGTCGATGCGAGGCAAAGGAAAAGAATCCCGTTGTGTGATTGCATTTAAGCGGCGATAGTCGACACAGAGGCGGAGAGAACCATCTTTCTTTTTCACAAGAACGATTGGAGATGCCCACGGTGACGTAGACGGTTTAATCACCTTCTTTCGTAACATATCTGTTATCATGGTATCCAACTGCTGTTGGTAATGAATGGGCACTCGTCGCGGTGGCGTCCTAATGGGCAAGTTATCACCTGTCTGAATCTCGTGCTGTACGATATTAGTCCGCCCCATCACTTGCCCATCGTCAAATACATCACTGTACTCCTGTAGCAGGGCCAGGGTGTCGGTACGGTCTTTTAGACTGAGGTGGGGGTTATCATGGATGTTCACCACTGTCATCTGGGTAAAGCACAAACATTAGCACTCTGGTTGCGGTTGACTGGTCGGCGACATGCGAGGTTATGTGTCCCCAGCCGAATTCGAAAGCGTCTTAGGTCAATGACAGCGTTTTTTTCAGTTAAGAAGTCCACGCCCAGTATGGCGTCCCATCGTATAACATCACAAATGACGAATGACTGAACACAAGTAAAACCTGGGAACGTCACGGAAAGTGTGGCCATGTCGGTTACCTTGATAGGGGCTCCATTGGCGGTAATTAACTGGAGCTGATTGGGGAGAGGTTTAGGTTTGACCCCAAGTGTCTGGACCAATTGCGTGCGAACAACAGAGGATGATGCCCCGGTGTCCACCAGAAAAGTGACGTCAGTGCCCTGGAGTTTACCTTCAAGGAGGAGGGGAGATTTCGAGCAATTATCAAATAATGACACATCAGAACATGGCTCACCTTGCGGTTTTTTGTTATGCCCACATTTCCATGCTCGCCGCCCGAACCGGCGACAGTAATAGCACTTACTGGGGTCATCATGCCGTTGGGACGGAATTGGAGGTTGGTTTGACGATGGAGCATTAGGCCGGCGTTGTCGTGGTGCTGGGACGGTTGTTCTTCGCTCGGTGGTCCCGAGAGCATAGCAGGGCGTACTGGCAGTTGGAGTGAGAATATGCTCGACGCTCTCGAATCGCTTTACCACCTCAATGGCCTCTGAGACTGATTTTGCTGGCTGGCGTAGAAGTTGGCACTTGAGCTCATATGATGAGACACCTTGGGCAAAACGGCTACAGATAACATCATCTCGGTTCGGGTTGGGAAGGTTGGGAAATGCGCGCGATGCCATCTCGCGGAGTTGATGCAGGTAATCGAACGCTGTTTCGTCGGGCTCTTGACAGAGGCTGAGAAAGGTGTGCATGTACACCGAAGGGCTGGAGGTTTTGGCAAAACATTCGTCGAGGACATGCCAGTTGTAGCTGATGGATTTGGACGCGGAGAAGCCCCCAGCGATAGCACGGCGTAGTGCGGTGTCACTCATTGCTAGCATAATCTGAGTATATTGTGCGTGTGGAGTAAGACCGGATAAGAGAGACTCCATGCGAATCTTCCACATTTCATAATCGCTGTTTATGTCCAAAGTTGGTAATCCTCGCACCGGTAAGATGTGTTCTGTGGCTGGGGATTGTGGGTTGACTTTTGGAGTAGAGATGATTTCAGGAGGATCGGAAGAATCTGATTTCATTTCGAGATTGAGTTTTGGACACCCCTGACACCAAGGTGTCCAAAACTCAATCTCGAAATGAAATCAGATTCTTCCGATCCTCCTGAAATCATCTCTACTCCAAAAGTCAACCCACAATCCCCAGCCACAGAACACATCTTACCGGTGCGAGGATTACCAACTTTGGACATAAACAGCGATTATGAAATGTGGAAGATTCGCATGGAGTCTCTCTTATCCGGTCTTACTCCACACGCACAATATACTCAGATTATGCTAGCAATGAGTGACACCGCACTACGCCGTGCTATCGCTGGGGGCTTCTCCGCGTCCAAATCCATCAGCTACAACTGGCATGTCCTCGACGAATGTTTTGCCAAAACCTCCAGCCCTTCGGTGTACATGCACACCTTTCTCAGCCTCTGTCAAGAGCCCGACGAAACAGCGTTCGATTACCTGCATCAACTCCGCGAGATGGCATCGCGCGCATTTCCCAACCTTCCCAACCCGAACCGAGATGATGTTATCTGTAGCCGTTTTGCCCAAGGTGTCTCATCATATGAGCTCAAGTGCCAACTTCTACGCCAGCCAGCAAAATCAGTCTCAGAGGCCATTGAGGTGGTAAAGCGATTTGAGAGCGTCGAGCATATTCTCACTCCAACTGCCAGTACGCCCTGCTATGCTCTCGGGACCACCGAGCGAAGAACAACCGTCCCAGCACCACGACAACGCCGGCCTAATGCTCCATCGTCAAACCAACCTCCAATTCCGTCCCAACGGCATGATGACCCCAGTAAGTGCTATTACTGTCGCCGGTTCGGGCGGCGAGCATGGAAATGTGGGCATAACAAAAAACCACAAGGTGAGCCATGTTCTGATGTGTCATTATTTGATAATTGCTCGAAATCTCCCCTCCTCCTTGAAGGTAAACTCCAGGGCACTGACGTCACTTTTCTGGTGGACACCGGGGCATCATCCTCTGTTGTTCGCACGCAATTGGTCCAGACACTTGGGGTCAAACCTAAACCTCTCCCCAATCAGCTCCAGTTAATTACCGCCAATGGAGCCCCTATCAAGGTAACCGACATGGCCACACTTTCCGTGACGTTCCCAGGTTTTACTTGTGTTCAGTCATTCGTCATTTGTGATGTTATACGATGGGACGCCATACTGGGCGTGGACTTCTTAACTGGGAAAAACGCTGTCATTGACCTAAGACGCTTTCGAATTCGGCTGGGGACACATAACCTCGCATTTTACCGACCAGTCAACCGCAACCAGAGTGCTAATGCTTGTGCTTTACCCAGATGACAATGGTGAACATCCATGATAACCCCCACCTCAGTCTAAAAGACCGTACCGACACCCTGGCCCTGCTACAGGAGTACAGTGATGTATTTGACGATGGGCAAGTGATGGGGCGGACTAATATCGTACAGCACGAGATTCAGACAGGTGATAACTTGCCCATTAGGACGCCACCGCGACGAGTGCCCATTCATTACCAACAGCAGTTGGATACCATGATAACAGATATGTTACGAAAGAAGGTGATTAAACCGTCTACGTCACCGTGGGCATCTCCAATCGTTCTTGTGAAAAAGAAAGATGGTTCTCTCCACCTCTGTGTCGACTATCGCCGCTTAAATCCAATCACACAACGGGATTCTTTTCCTTTGCCTCGCATCGACGCTACCTTAGATGCTTTAGGTGGGGCACAGTGGTTTTCCACACTATATCTCGCTTCCGATTACTGGCAAGTTGAAATTCACCCAGAAGACCGCCCCAAAACTGCGTTCGTTGTGCCTACGGGGCTGTACGGATTCTAAACCATGCCATTTGGCTTGTCTAACGCCCCTGCTACGTTTCAACGGCTCATGCAAACAGTACTTGCAGGGCTAGTCCCCAAACAGTGCCTCATCTACCTGGACGATATCATCGTGTTCGGCCAGTCTCTCGAAGACCATCATGTTAACCTTCGCGCCGTATTTCAACGCTTACGCGAGAGTAACCTTAAGCTGCAAGCCTCAAAATGCAAATTCCTGCAGAAATCTGTTATTTTCCTTGGACATGAGATTACTCCACAAGGAGTACATACGGATAGCAGCAAAACTCAAGCAGTTGTTAACTGGCCGACCCCTAAATCGACCGCTGACGTACGTAGTTTCATGGGACTTGCCTCCTATTACCGGCGTTTCGTCCAGAATTTCGCCAGTATAGCAGCCCCTCTCCATCGATTGACAGAAAAAGGACGGAAATTCGTTTGGACAAATGAGTGTCAGGTAGCCTTTGACACGCTTAAAAAATGTCTAACTTCTCCCCCTGTCCTATCGTTTCCAGACACATCGGCTGGTAGCGGCCCCTTCATTCTGGATACCGACGCCAGTGCACATGCAATAGGAGCCGTTCTCTCGCAAACAACCTCTGACGGACAAATACGAGTGATAGCATATGCTGGTCGAATGCTAGACAAAAGAGAGACGCGGTATTCTACGACGCGACGTGAGATGCTAGCCCTCGTCTACTTCCTCTCCTACTTTCGTCATTACTTATTGGGGCGCAAATTTCGAGTCCGGGCTGACCACAAGGCGTTACAGTGGTTGCAAAATTTTCGTGATGCCGACGGCCAACTTGCCCGCTGGCAGGAACGGTTACAGGAGTTTGATTTCACTTGTGAATACCGGTCTGGAAAACGACATGGTAACGCCGACTTTCTCTCTCGCCTGCCCGATTGCGAGAACACACTGAATGTGTTACTCGGTGCTGCAGTTGACACCGACTGGGCCTCCCTGCAAGCGGCGGACACAACGATACAACCCATTTATATACGTCAACAGCATGGGAACGATAAACCGACGTCCAAAGAACTACGGGGTTTACCAGCAGCCACGCGGTGCATCTGCGATAAGTGGGGTTTACTACGACTTATAGATGATGTTCTTTACATAGTGGAACCAAATGCCAACCCCCGACTCCTCGTCCCAACCGTTAAAGTACCCGAGCTTATTAGTCAGGTACATCATCAACTGGGACACGCTGGCCAACAGAAAACTGAACACGCCATCCGTCAACGCTTCTGGTGGCCACTTATTCACCACGATGTTATGGAGTTTTGCCGCAATTGCGCTATATGTGCGCAGATCAAACAGCCTAAGCCAACTCCCCGAGCACCCCTAGTACCTATGCTGACCAAAGCCCCTAATCATCGAGTTGGAGTCGACATCATTGGGCCAGTACCAACATCGAGACGCGGGAATCGTTATATACTTGTCATGGTCGACTATTTCACCAAGTGGTGCGAAGCAGTTCCCTTGCAGGAACAAGATGCCTTGACGATCGGGCGAGCTTTCATCGACAACTGGGTGTCCCGTTTGGGTGCCCCTCTATATCTACACTCTGATCAAGGCGCTGCTTTCGAGAGTCTTCTTATCTCTCACATCTGCAATGCTTTCGGCATTCGAAAGACCTATACTACGCCTTATCATCCACAAGGGAATGGACTGGTGGAACGCACCAACCGAACCATCAAGCATCTTCTCCGTGCCTTTTTGCACAACGCACCGGAGAACACCTGGGACGATGTCCTGCCTCAATGCTTGCTTGCATACCGCTCCTCCGTGCATTCGTCGACAGGATTTTCCCCGGCTCTACTCTTGTTTGGGCGTGAACTTCGCCTTCCTGTTGAGATCCGGACACCGTTGCTACCATACGAGAAGATCGACTGTATTCCCTACGTCCGCAACCCTCGTCACCACCTCGACACAGCCTACAATCTAGCACGTCGACATCTGCAGTCTTCTTCGCAGCATCAGAAAAGCAACTATGATCGGTTTGCCCACGGACCAACCTATTCCCCGGGTGACTACGTCTGGCTCCATCGGCCGTCAGTCCCTGCCGGTTCGTGCCCCAAGTTCTACGCCCCCTGGCAAGGCCCATATGAAATTGTACAGCACCAACCTCCAACTACATACGTCCTGCGGAACTTGCGACGCCCCCAGGAAAATCTCATCTCAGCACATTACAACCAGCTGAAACCACACTGTCCAGCAGCTGTCAAAGAACCGTCGACATCTTCGCAACCGCCACCCGCTACGACCTACTTCGAGGTGCCCACTGATGGAGGTAGTGCATACCCTATACCGCCGCCAGACACTGAGGACAGTGCCTCCAGAGGGGAGGGAGCGATGTAATGATATAAAAACTAACATGACATCACTAAATGAGTCTCCTGTTTCCTCTTTTTCAGAAAAGAACGCTGGCCTGGCCGTGCTGGAACAGGTGGAGGACCGATTGTCTAACCTTGTTATAAATGACAATGATTAGCTTGTACCCGGGCAATTCGACCCCTACGTGCTGGAAATATAGACCTTCCTCTCGCATCTTCCTCTTCTTCCTTCGCTGATTGTGTCTGTTGCTTCTGGGTGTTACAATTGATGTCGGAGGTGGGATAATAATACTCTACAACTCCTTGTAATTCAATGCAGTTGGTAGTAAGCCACACCTATACGATGACTAGTGACACTGTGGCGAGAGCTGTCTGCTACCCAAAATTGTAGACACCAATATACGTCAATGTTTACGTCCTGAATCGGGGTCACGAGATGAAACAGTAACAAAGCCTAACCTTGAGCGACTCAACAACCAAACACAGCAGGCTTGGCGTGTGAAAATACGATTCTCGGACATATGGTCTGACCTTCAAAGAAACGGTCAAGAAGAGATTACAAAATAACTTTTAGCGAGAAAACAACCAATCAGAAGACGCTGTTTCTCTGCTAATAATAACGAATAACAATGTATGTAAAAATATATAAATATCTGTTGATTTCCTCAATAAACGATCCGTTGTCTGGCCCTCATCTTCTGTCGTTGCAATACTACGACCTGGCTATCACATACACACACCCGCCCCGAAACCTCGATAGGTGGATAGAGGGTTTCAAACGCATCACCCACTACTAGTTGAAAGTCGACACCAATAAGCCTCAGCTTCTCCACCACTGATCATGAGATAATAAAAAGCAATTCATATCACTGGCTGTCCTTAACTGATGATGGAATTTTATCGAACAACTTTTGAAGCATGACTGCTAACTTAGAAGATATAACACACACTATGGTGTATTGTTAATTTGGCATTGGTTTTGAGATACTTTAAACTGACAGACTAATATCATCAGCACCAGAATAAGTCAGCTAAGTAGTGGACGGTCATCTGTAAGAGATCAATTCAGATTAAAATTCCCAAGAAGAATTTGACTTGTACGGTTACTTATACTTCACCGTATCACAGGATATGAAACTTTATCTAAATAAGCATGTTTACCAAAACACAGTGAACTTGCATTGGTTAAGATAGAGTGAAATAAGTCACTGAGTCAAGATGAAACCGACTAAAAAGGCTAAGGAAGTGTTCTCTTGGAAGTGTGTGGACGGTTTTTACTTCCCGGAAGTTCGTTGATTCTTCGGGTACCTGAAACAGAGAGGTTAGTGCTGTGTGACTGCAGAGCCCAGGGAACAACTGCTTGGGGCCAGTCACACAAAGCCTGTATGAACTGGTTTCTTCGTTTGCTTCCGTATTAGTAAACTTACCGCCGGTTACGGACCACCGTAGGGTAAGTCAAGATGTACAATTTCGGGGGTCGATCTTTTCTAACCCCCTCTCTCCAGAGTGGAGAAACAGCATAGCTGGCATGCTGGTCGTCTGAGGGAAACACTTCACTGCTGTTACAACCCTGTTCCCCAGCAGTACGACTTCGCCAACAGACCCTCAGCATAGGGTGTACTGCTCAGCAATCCGCTCCGTCCCCCTTTATTGCTGGGAGTGAGACATAGCCATTGAGAGTGGAAGACATGAAAAGACCGGCTAGCTGTATTTGATCATAGGTGCCTGCGTTATGTCTTCCGTGTGTGTGAAGTGGTATAATAGAGTGAGTAGTATTGAGGTTAGACTTCGGTCGAGTGCAAATTGAGGAGGGGTAATCAATCGACGAGGCTGTGAAGCTACATCGACTAAGATGGCTAAGACATATGTTACATATACCTAGTCATCGCCTCCCTCGACCGATGGGCAATGTTAGCTGACATAGGGTCAGACTGAAAAAGAGAAAGCTAGTGGCGATCAAACGAAAACAATGAAATCCACAACAGTTAGTTTAAGCCACGTAGGAAGGTGTAGATTTCCTGGTTGTGGTCTTCGCGATGGTAAGAACCAATGTCGGCTGGAGACAATCAATATAGTTGTCAATGGCTAGAGCAGATCCATCCACTCGAATGAAACTGAATTGTTCTTTGTTATTACTGTTCCTTTGTCTCATATCCCTGTCTACTGTCTCTATGATACATTTCTTCCACTTTCTACTCTTGTTTTGTGTGCAACATGGAGGGAGTGTGGTGGCTTGAGCTGCTGCACACCGGCGCTAAGTTCTATGTTGAAAACAGACAGACAGACAGACAACAAGGCTAAGGATCACTGGCAAATTGATTAAAAACAATACGGGAAAAGTTAAAGGATAGAAACGATCTAGGCGAACAACCTATTATATAAAACACCTAACCAAAGTAAACCAAGCAAATTTACTTAATTATTAACACTAAATTCGTTAAAGCAAAAACGTTTGACAACGTGTCAAAACAGAAAACAAGCTTTTTTCATCGAAACGCTCCGCAAGAATAACTACAAGTCCTGCATAGCAGTGCTGTTAGTTTACGATGACTGATTAACTGGTTTCAGCACACAGAACTCGTAGCCATATCACTCATTATCCCCAGACTTCATTGGTTTTTGCCATCACGAGGATGTACACCAGACAAAATAACCGTCAAAGATTTCATAGACAGACTCGGAGGTTTGGTTTGACCACCATAACCCTTTTCCGACATAACCCTATATCATCTAACGCTGCAAGTCGAGGAAGGCGATGGAGTATATGTTAAGCAGGTAGAATTTCAAAATAGAAGTTGGCACTGGATATATTGTCTACATAGACAATGGAAGTCAGCCATTTGAAGCTCCCAGCAAATAGAATACAATCACATCAAAACCAATCCACGCGAGCAACAAAACTTCTCTTATATTTCAAAGACAGAATGAAATGTATTCCTTGGTAGAAATTGCAATTCATGGACAATTCATCGCATCAGATCCCAGTGTATGAATAGTCAACCCAGGACATACTGATGAAGAGTTCCCAACTGGGACAAAACAGTCGTCTAGTACTTCCTGTGGGTTTTTAATACTTCTCTAGTTAACATCAGTTGGTGATCAAACTTGAAACAAATCAAATATCTACATGTTAACTATTCAAAAAAAATTCCATAATTCCCGAACACCATTCATTATGCATTAATACCCGATTGGATACTATACTACAGGATCATTGGGATCGGATCGTTTGTTTAGATCACTATTCTCTTCAACATCAAGTCACACAAAAAATTTACTTCAATCGATTTCTGAGACTTACTCATAAGAATTGTTGACTTATTCTATATGGAAAACAGAACTAGAAAATGACAACTTAACAAACAGATAAAGCGCTTTGACAATTTAATTTTAAAAATTGATTGAATGGAGTGGATTTGAAAATCAAGTTGAAAGTGATGATTCTATACACACCAATGAAGTTATACGCATATATACATGCAAGCACCGATTCAAATATAATTTTATTTAAGTTTGAGCACTTTTATAGAAGGCAAAATGATAAATAGTGCTGAACTCAGTGATAGAGATGAAGAGAATTCGGAACAAGGTTGATGAATATTTGGTATTCATATTGCTTAACAAGCAAAAAACAATAAAGTTGGTAGCAGAGGACACCGACAGCAAACATAGGAGTCCGGGTGAACATAAATAAGGCGAAGGTGAGAAAGATAACCAACCAACAACGATAACAACAAGCAATAATCAATATTAAAAGACGAAATTTGAAAGTGGTCCTTTTCTTCACTTATCAAGGCAGTATCGTATCAACTACAGGCGGATGACACGGGTGGGTGGGGAGATGTCAAAACCAGTCAGAATTCGAAAGGCAAGACAGGCCTTAGTCGCTCTGTCCAATCAGTTTGGGAATCTTCTCTACTCAACATAAAGGACAAGAATCGAATTTCCAACACCTATGTTAAGTCTTTCAGTTCTCTTATACGCATCATTAAAACCATTTCTAACAGGTCTCTACAGTCTTTTGTCAATGACTTCCTATTTCCCTCCATATTAAAGATCAGTCGGGAGGAGGAATCAATGACAAGAAACTCTGGGAGCGAACCAACCAAGTACCTGTTGCTTAACAAATATTCCGAAGAAAACGGATGGAGATAGATTGGAAACACGCTGAGGACACCGTTCAGTGACACTGTACGCCAGACCAATGCTCGAGTGGAACGCAGATAAGAAACGGTTAGTTGGGCGTGTGACTGACGGTGGTATGGAGAAGATCGTGTGAGGAGGCGATGACAGAATATGGGTCATCGTGGGGTCAGCTCAAGCGGACCTCAGAGAATAGAACAAAGTAGAGATGGATTGTTGAAACAATGATAACAACTGATACAATTCCTCAGAAGTGGCTTCAAAAATAAAATTAAAAATTACGTATTACTCAAAGGAACAAAGGAAGAATGCGTTAAAAATTTGATGAGGTTAAAGAAATATTAACAGTATTAACTGTCACCCCTCTATACCCGATAATGGAATAATGTACGTTTTTTGGTAAATGTTGTTTTCCTTCATGTTCCCAGTGAAACATAGGGCCTCAAGTCAGTGGCTTGAAGTTTCTGTAGCAGTGTTTAATTTTACAGGATGGGGTCGCTAGCCTCATGCCTAACCTTTCCTCTTCACTAGCATTATTTTTGGCTCAGCGAGGTAAGCGAGTGCGTCGGTCGGGAATCGGAACCCGGACCATGTGCATGGTCAGCGAGCGTCCTTACCGCTGTGCCACCGACGCACATTTTTTGGTAAATACAATAATAATAATAAGAAGAAGAAGAACAAAAGGAAACAAAAGAGTTAGTTGTCTATATCGCAGAGTTAACAAAGTCAGAATCCAGGGGGTTCCTTGAAAATTGACCTCGTAATACAGAGGTTGCATGTTCCATCCCTGTGAGGAGTCCCAAAATGAGACGAAACGGCTGTCTAGTGCTTCTGGTTGGCTTTCAATAATCTCTACAGTGTAACTTATGCCGATTTTTGACGAAAAGCTAGCTATGGAAATCAATCTGAAATCACCACAAACCTAATAGTCTAAATAATAATAATAATAATAATAATGATAATAATAATAATAACAATGTTCACATACCATCATCTGAAGAAGCAACTTGCAACTTTGTTACCTTCAGGTGTTTTAGACTGAGTAAATTTTGCTCATCCCCATTTTGACCATCGGAAACATGATTGATAGTGTGAAGGGAAGATGGAGGAGGAGAGGGAATATCGCAAACTTGACAGGTTAAAATGAAATTCACTAATCCCAATAATGTTGTCAATTCATAAACATGATTTTTAGATGATTTCAGTGTAATACGAGACGGTGAAAGTCTGTTGTATCACCAAAGGAAGAAAATAAATAACAATTAATAATATCTCTTTAGAAAATTGTATTAGGTAATAAATAACAGAATGAAATTGTCTAAAGGTAAAGTGAAAAGTCGTGACCAGTCGGGGCTGGGGGGCGGTCGTCCCACACTTGGATGTGACAACAAATACCCACCGATGATACATTGATTGGCTACCCACGCACGGTCTGGCGCATAATCCATTGGTCATAGCAGGTGATCAGTCTTCTCTTACTCCTGTCTCCACTTCAAAAGCTTCGCTAAACTTTTCATTGTGGATCCGTTTCACATGTAGCATTGTCATACGGCTAGCTGTTGAATGAGGTTGACGTTATTATTATTATCATCACTGTTTCCTTTAATATCTAGAGGAACATAGGGCTTCAGACGCACATCTCCATTGCATTCGGTCCTCTGCCAACGTTTTCATCTGCCCACATGCTTTCATCTCCTCTTCACATTACCTCCTCCACGTCACTCCACCCTACACACAGACTTGAGAGAAATGAAAGTTTACCTTGCTTTCCCGATCCTCGCTGTTGTGATATCCTTATCAGTTCCGTCCGCCTGTAGTTGAAACGATGCTTCCCAGGTAAGTAGGTAAAAAAGGAGGTTGCTTCTTTCAGATCCCTCCCATTTATGCTGGCTAATTTTTGTCTGTTCTAGTTGTAGTTGGCCAGGAATCTTCATCATCTACCACTGTTTTCTCTATGTTCATCTGGAGTAAGTCCTATCTTTGATGCTTCTTCCGCCAACTCGTTGCTTTTCACTTGCATATCTTCCGGTTTGTGGTTCATGTTAACATACAGAAATCTGATTTATAACAACTATTCATTAGAATACCCTCCTCCCCCTCCTTAAGAGCACTTGTGGAATACAACCAATCCGAAATCTTACGTGAAATACCCCCCATCATTGTCAGTCTAAGGGCTTAAATTACCTCAGTCAAAGAAAAACAAACAAACAAACAAGGTGAAACGGTGAACAATCTACCAATTACTGCGAAATACTAACAGACTAACTGACTGACTGGCTAGCTGAGTTTCAACATAAAGCTTCCACAAAGAACTCCATAACCAGATAACGTTACCACAATACACAGAGGACAAAAATGGAAGAGGAAAGAAATTTATGGGAGATAGAATAGCAACATGAGGAACTGGTTACAGGATTTTATCATGAGCTGACATCATCGGTTAGACAGACCAATGGAAAACCTGCAGGGAGTACTGGACAGATAGCTGTTTCATCCAACCTAGTTTCGGACTCTTTATCAGTACTGATCCATCGTCAGGGTTCGAACCCAGGACCTTCTGGTTACAAGGCTAGCAAGCTCATAGACCATCAAGCCACTGGGACCCGATTTAATGGCCCATAAATTTCAAATTCTGCCAATTCACGACATAGCGCGTCCGCTAGCCTGTAACCAATCAATCAAATCCCTACAAACCAATGCTTGGACACATCAGGAATTATTGGATCTTAGTTATTCATTACAAACAGTGAATACACACACACACACACCTGAACACTATTAATAGTCATGGTTTTGAAAAATAAACCATAAAGGAATGTTAAACAAGGCAGAAATCACACATATATATATATATATACAGTTATAAACTCAAAACAACTTGCAAGTTCATAATTTCTTCTTTGAATGTGGAATCATGAATATCACCCATAGCGTTCCCATTTTTATTACTATTGTTGAAATTATTCCCTCCACCAAATCTACAATCATTTTGATTATAGGGCGATGATGTTGATGATGGCGGAAATGATAATTTAATCGGGACAGGGAATAATTCTGTACAACCGACACTTCTATTTAATAAAAGTCTTGAGTTACGCCAGTCGTTATTGGCTCGCTTCACTTCTCTACATTCTTTCAACTTTACTTCTAATGATTCTTTCTTTTGTAAGAGTTGCTTATTTGATTCACGTAGTTGAGTTTGACGATTTTTGGCATCTATTATCTTTTGATCAGCTTTATTCAATTCTTCATGATAAAAATAATAATAATAATAACAATGAAATCTTCGAAAAATTGACATTACTGAACAAGGAAAACATCCTGTTCCAAGTTTGATCACGTATCAATATCAGTTGGAGAACCATTGGAAAACAGCTAGGGAGCACTGGACAGCTGTTTCATCCTAGTTTGGCACCTTCCCTCAGTACGCACCCACCCCCGTCAGGGTTCGAAACCATGATTTCCCGGTTTTAAGTCAAGAGTGTATACCATTCAGTTACTGGGAGACGGACAACTCAATGGCCACCGTATGAATTCTAACTTCTCCCAACTCGTGATTTTGGCACCACCACCAACTAATGTCACGGGTGAGTATTTATCTTTACTCCCGACCGGGTTGAACACCACGGGACTTCTCACTCGAACTGCAGGCAACTTTTTCCTACAACCAGTCACTAATGAGCATCAGATTAATTTTCAAAAGTTTCGCTGTAGGGATTTGATTTTATCAATGGCTGGTGCTCGCGCTAAAATCACGAACTGGTCGAAGGTGGAATTCGTTGGCCATTGAGCCGCGTACCACCAGTGACTGAATGGTCCTAGTGCTTGACTTCTACTTGACCTTGACCTTGGGGGCCTGTTCGAATTTTTGGGCCTGCTAGTATAATATCTACATTTTGCATCCAGTCTACTGTTTACCAACATACATTTATCACCTAAATATGAATTCGAACAGAATCATTTACATAAAGCAATAAGAAGTCGTAATTTGTCTGAATCGTGTAATGTATTTGTGCAACACATTTCGAACAATCTGATCACACATGCGAAAAATGACGTCACATCCCACTGTATTTACCAATTTGAATGTACGTGTGGACACACATACATAGGGAGGACTCATCGATCTCTGCAAGTAAGGGCTTCAGAGCATATTCCAAAATGGCTCCAGAAACAAATGGAATCATCAGAACCTATTAACGGTGAGAACAGGAGACCTAGCTCTTCTATTGCGAAACATATTATAGAGACAGGTCATAAAATTGATGTTAACAGATCTTTTAAACCTGTTTGGGGCGTATTCTTAAGTTTGTAGAAGCCTTAGCAATTAGAAAGTTCAAGCCACCTTTATGCGTTCAAAAACAATTTGTCATCACATTAAACCTTCCTTGGTAAATTTTGTTTTGATACCATAGCAGATGTACTATTACCTCTGCTATTTGGTTTAGTGGTCTTCATTTTTATTTTTTGACCTTGAATATGTCCTTTTAACTTGACCTAAGTCTATTTTTCTCACCCCTTACCTCTTTATTAATTTTATATATATATATATTCCTATGACAAGTCCGTGTGTGATCAGATTGTTCGAAATGTGTTGCGCAAATACATTACACGATTCAGACAAATTACGTCTTCTTATTGCTTTATCTAAATTCATAAAGGGAACTAATTGTTTTAAATTTTTAAAGAGAATCATTTACTCTCGTAACTTTATTAATCATCTACGACCAAATGACTTTCATATTCCAAAGAAACCAAGGAGGAAACATCGTAGTGGTTGGCAGAGAGCTCTCAAATGTACACCAATACACTTAACTACGATCCCCGTCATAATGAACACAAACTGTCGCTCTCTGCCAAACAAGATAATGTACCTACAATCCTTGATGTCAACTGATACGTATCATAACACCGCCATAATCACATTACAAGAAACGTGGTTGCATGAACTGTATGATGACAACCTTATCTCACTAAAGGACTTTATTTTATTTCGTCAAGACCGTCAATGTCGTAATAAGAAAAATGGTGTTGGCGTTGCAACTTTTATTCACTCCGAATGGTCTGTCTCAAATAACGTCTGCTTCACCTTCTCAAATGACTTCATTGACTGTATTACTGTCAAATGTCGCCCCAAACATCTCCCCAATCATACACAAATCTATATTACAAACATGTACATTTCTCCTAGCTACTCTCCGTCTGATCTATCTAATGTTTTTGCTGTGTGTTTTTTTTTTGCTGCTGCCAACTTCGACAACTCTCTATCCGTTATTACTGGAGACTTCAACACCTCAGATTGCTCCTTTCTTGAAGCTCTTGGTCACACAAACATAGTCAAATTTCCCACTCGACTTGACAAAACACTCGATCTAGTTTTTAATAATGACGAAGGAGTATATGAAACACGTAGACGTTCACCGATACTTAACTCCAATCGCTGCATTGTCCGCGTTTTGCCAAAAATATACAGCAAAACACATATTAAAATCTTCTCACACCTGTCTACGATAGCACAACAAAGAAGCTACACATCTGACAACCTACTCAATCTAAGATGCATGTTAAAAGATACTAACTGGGATCTATTCTATGAAAGTACATTAGATGACTCAATCACCAATATAATGGATTATCTCAAGTTCTGCCTCGACATATGCTGTCCCAAACAAACACTGTTCAAACGCCTCGACCGCTTCTCGTCTCCCCATCTCAAACAACTTCGCAGGCAAAAAGAAACGTTATATAAATGCAAAGACAAGTTAGGACTTAAAAAGATTAATGCTCAAATCAAATCTCAAATCAAAAATCTTAATGCTATCTATAACCAAACACTTTTATCATGCAAATCTCCTATCAGCATGTGGAAATTTTTCAATGAAATTACTGGCAATAGTAAGCGATGTAATGTTTTTCCCTCTTGTGATGTCAATGCTCTTAATCTGTCTTTTATACGCTCTCCTTCTACTATAACCACTTCTAACGTTACTAATCTTGTAGCTGATAACTTCCAGGACTTTAGTACTCTCGATGTTTTGAAATGTCTTAAAACTCTTAAGCCCTCACATAGTCTTGGCCCTGATGGCATACCTGCATATGTTCTAAAACAATATGCAGATGCTTTATGCTCTCCTCTAACTAATATCCTAAATGCTTCTTTCTCCGAAAACGTTGTACCTGTTCCATGGAAAGACATTAAAATAGTCCCTGTCCCTAAACCTGGAAATAGCAAGAACGTAAAGTTCAGACCCATTGCCATCACTTCCCCGTTTCTAAAGCTCATGGAAAAACTACTACTTCTTAAACTTGAACCCTCTCTTGAAAGCTTCGAAGACCCCAAACAATTTGCCTACAGACAGGGTAGGAGTACTTTAGACGCTGCAGCCGTCTTACACAACAGTATTGTCTCATCATTAGACAAAGGTGCCAAATATGTCCGCTGCACGTTTCTTGACTTCACTTCTGCTTTCGACTCTGTACCTAGATGTCTCTTGCTAAATAAGCTCTCCATGACACAAACCGAGTCCTGGGTCACTAACTGGTTGCATTCCTACTTTTCAAACAGAACGCAGTACACCGTATACAAAGGCGAATCCTCCTCTGCTGTGCTCACTGAAGCTGGTGTCCCCCAAGAGGCTGTACTCTCCCCACTTCTCTTTTCATTCTTCCTACATGACCTACCATCTTCAAATGACATTAACTTTGTCAAATATGCTGATGACCTAACTGTATCTTTACCTGTCAAATGTCAAAGTGACTGCTCTAAACTAAATGGCTTCTTATCAGAAATCAGCCAATGGTCCAAGGAAAACGGTCTCACCTTAAACCCCTCCAAATGCCAAACAGTTAATTTCACCTTTAGGCACAAATCTGACCTAAACAAACTGGTTAGGACTCACGAGATGTGCAACATAGATGGCACTGAAATTGAAACCAAGTCGGAAGTTAAATACCTAGGCGTCACTCTATCTTCTGATCTTTCCTGGTCGTCTCATATCTTGACGATTTCCAAGAAAATATTCCGTCTTACCTTCTACATCAAGAAGTTAAGACTTTCTGGTGTAACCCAACCCTTACTCCTACAATTTGTTAACTTCCGTATTCTGCCTATTATTCTCTATTGTTCCCCCTTAGTCTTTCCTGGGCTATTGAAGAAAGACTATACCTTATTACGTAGGATGTTAAAGGTAAAACTTTTCACTCACTTTGACGCAATTCTTTAGCATACTTTTCTAATTTTTGTAAATCTTCCATTTCTAAAATAATACCAATCAAATAACAATAATGATTAGTATTAGGATTTAGGAGAATTATGCAATAAACTGAACTATCACTTACTCTGGGTAACAATCATATTCTAAATACTCCTATATGCAACATAAACGAAAGATACAGTATACAGGTGTTGCACATACGTGTATTTTGACTTATATAGTAAAACAGCAGATGCCTTAGGTAAGGAGGGGATTTCTGAATCCCTATGTCAGACTAGTAGATCCAGGATAGTCAGATTATCAGAACATAAAAATTTAGCAAAGATAAGAATGGTTGATCCCACGAAGATAAGTAATTCAGAAAAATAGGTCAGGAATCACACTGCATGCATTAACGCACACAGCCTAGTCTGACCTATGTAGTTGACCTGACGCACAATCATTGCAACGTGTTTAGTAAATTATATTAGGTAGGTGGAGAGAGACAGAGAGAGACTGATTACTGAATCCCGCCTGGTCCATCCAGTAAATCTACACCCAACACAACACGTGAAACAGAAATGACTCATTGCAAATGCCAGAGATATGGAAGATATCACTACCACCAGTCAGTCAAATCATCGGAGGATAATAAATAATCTTAAAATTCTATTTCAATTCACACACATTATAACATTATAACAAGTTACTTATTTTGACTATGAAAACACTCGTCTTATTTCTCATGTGATTGTACTTGATTGATAACACTGATATTGATATTCCCGAATGTACTTTATCTTGTATTGACTTTATTCACATGTATAATCATCAGGTTTTACTCATGTATATAAATGAGGCACGAGAGTTGTGTGAGTAGAGCCTTCATATGATTATGAGTGGCAATACTTTGTGCTCGAAACGTCATCATCAGTTAATATTACTGTATAACACTGTGATTTATCAAAATAAAATTTTATCCATAATGAAGTTATACTCTACCACCACAGTGACCAAGTTTTATACTTATTTCATGCTTCTTGTTGACTAGATTTCATGGACTGATGCAAAGTTTTGGTGCTTTGACCACCACTAGTTCTTTTGGTCAGATAACATTGCTGCCCGACAAGGAAGGGGATGGATTGACTTCCGTAACACATATCCTAGTCATCTCAACACTATATGCCTAACTTCAATATCACTCACCCACCACCTAACACGGGAAATGGAACACAGACACACAGCTAGCCTTTTCATCGGTATTACATTCAATCGCTGTGTCCCACAGCAATAAACGAGGACGGAGCGAGCTAGTGTGCAGTACACATGTGCTTTGATCGACAGCTGTCTCCACGCCAGAGATCGAGTAAGTTGGCGTATGCTTTACGAACCTCGGGGGATGTCTTAGGATCGAATCTCACCCCACATAGCTTAGCTTAATCGACTACCACACAGCAAGTGTGGCACACAGTCTGGAACATGACAATTCTTACAATTACAAGCATCCACAAATACAAAAACGAAAAAATTTAGTCACCAACTCACTTTTTTGGAGTTTCTTGTATTTATCTTCTTTTTTCTTTAATTCTGCTTGAATTGTATTATCTATCACTTTCAGATGTTCAATTTCAGACTACAATCAATAATACACGTAAAAAGAAATATCAGTCACAGACATTTGATCTAACCATCTGGATCAATATTTTCAAGCAGAATCAAGGAGAATGCATGCACAATAATAATAATAATAATAAAGTGTGAAACTAAGATTAATATATACAACTGTAGCACAGTATAATGATGATAATGAAGTTTTATTTTCTTTATTATTAGTTTACATTCCCAGTAGAACAAGCTAGAGCCAGCTTGTAGTTTTGGTAGCAGTGGTGATTATTTTCACAGGATGGGGTTGCTAGCCAGCCAGCCTCATGCCCAAACTTCCCTCTTTACCAGTCTTATTACCGGCTTATCGAGGTAAAGGAGTGAGTCGGTGGTCGGAAATCGAACCTCGGACCATCTGCGTCTTCGGCAAGCACTCTACCACTGTGCCACCGACGCACATAATGAAGTTAGAAGTACAAGTAAAAACAATATTCACAGACAACTGGCGTGACCGGGAAAGACCACTCTTCTAGATTGGAAAGGGATTGAAACAAACATTTTGTAAACAAAAAGATTTGATTGTTAAAAAATTTCATGGCGACTGTTTCAGCTATGCTTAGCAATCGAAGGCGCGTACAAACTTTGGGAATTGAGGTGGCAGCTTGTACAGAGTAGTAAATACTGAATTGAGGGAAGGTTGAGCGTGAGGTTAGCGGTCTCACTCCGTGAAAATAAAACCACTGCTACAAGAACTTTAGGACTCTAGATTGAAACAGTATACTCCACTTGGAACGTTAAGGAATAAAGATAATCAAATAGCAGCATGATAATAATAGATAAACATTTCGGTGATGCGCTTAAGGTAAGGATTAAGTCTTCATCAAACTTATTAATTAGAGAATCTCCATCAGTTTTGGTGATCACAATACATGGTGACACTTTGAGACAATGTGGACATGGGGAGAAGTGGATGGGATTTTCTCAGTATACATCGGGAAAATCAATTTATTTACCTGTTCATAGAGAGCAGGAGAACGCAGAGAAGATGGAGGTGATGAAGACAACCAACGAACAGCAGCAACAACAGAGGTTACCTCCTTCACTTATCTGGCTAATAAGATCGTTTCAACTACAAGCGGAACAGACGAAGATGTCAAAATCAGAATCGGATAGGCAGGATACACCCGCATCAACCTGAAACCAGTTTGGAAATCTTCCGCACTCAGCCGCATAAGGAACAAGATTCGCAGTTTGAACACCGATGCGAAGTCGGACAGTGCTTCCATAAGGCTGAGAAACTTGCACTGCGTGTCAGTCACGAAAAGGATTTCCGACAGCTTATTGCAGACTTTTATCAACAATTGCTTTAGCTGGCTCCATACTGAAGATCAAATGGCATGCCAGAAAGAATAAGCAACAAGAAACTATGAAAACAAACCAACCAACAACCGATCGCTCAACAAATACGTAGTAGAAAGTGGAGATGGATCCGCAACACATTGAGGAGGCCGCCAAATGACATCACACGCCAGGCCATCGCTCGAGTGGAATCCAAATAGGAAGTGACGAGTGGGTCGTTGGTGAGAGGGTGACATGAAGGAGATCGTGTGGCGTGGTAGAGATGAGAGAGCTTGGTCAGTCGTGGACCTAGCTGAAGAGGACGGCAGAAAACAGAACAAAGTGTACATGTATTGTTGAAGCCCTCCTATGTTCCACTCGGAACGCAAGGGAATATTAATGATTTGAATAATAATAATAATAACAATAGTAATAATAATAATAGAAAGCAAATACTTTACCTGATCAGCATTCATTTCAGATATTCTTTTCATGACTACATTTATATGAGGTGAAATCGATACAGCGCCAATTCTTTCTTGATTTCTAAAGAATATATGATAGAAATATAAGCTTCTTTAAAACTGGAATAGGTTTAGGCACAAGAAAATAAGTGTGGCACGGCACTGGCTGCCGGTTGCACTATTTATCACGAATTGACAGAAGCTAGAAGTCATAGGACATTAGATTGCATCCTGGTGGATGAATGAGTGAATGAATGAATGGTCAACAGGTTCGCCTTTTAATAATCTGAAGGTCCTGGGGGTTTGATCCCTGGCAGTGGTGCGTTGGGCCATGAGTGCGTACTGATGAAGAAGTCCAAACTGGGACGAAATACAGATAGCTGTTCAGTACACTCTGATTTTTAATATCTCTCTAACTGATTTCCCAGCTGGTGATCAGACTTCAAAACAACTGGAACACGGTCAGATGCCATACTTCTCAGTAAAACCACTCGTAGTATTGTCGTCATAATTCTTGAATCCTTCTTAAATGAATCTATCGGGTGATAAATATCATAATTATTTGACTGTTTTTAACAACTATCAATCGGTACTAGAATGATTCTGTAGATTAGTGGCTGAAAGTGTCTGGAGCGGAACATAAGGCTTCATACTTTGAAGTCTTAATATCTATGGTATTGCTTATACACAGGGCGTGGGACTGTTAGGCTCATGCCCAACCTTTCCCTTTCTTGAACTTACTACCGGCTAGTAAACTACGTTGGGGGTCGAACCCTGGACCAATTGTATGATTGACAAGCATTCTACCCAATAAACCATCAACCATATTCTGGTTTCGTGTTAGGAATCACTAAGTAATTATTTAAATCCACTTTGACTTTCCCATTGGTCGATTGAACGGAAGTGTTCGGTCTCTGTTGATATGTCGGCTCCCTGTGCAAATGTTTCGACGCTGTCTGAAGATTTAACACGGAGTAATTTGGTGGGTGGTGACTCTGACAGTGGAATCCAGGGTGCGCATTTCGTTCCATTTGGGACCCGTCAAATTGAATAAAATTAAATAACTGATGCCCGTCGCGCAAGAGAAGGCTCTCATGACCCAAGTAGTCTAGTGGATAAGGCTTTGGCGTTTGCAATGATACGTAACAGGGTTCCAGCCTCAGTGGGAACTGTTGTGAACTTTTCTTATAATACGTATCTAGTCATATTCATATCTCTACCGCTATTAACACTCTTTTTTTCCTTTATATGTTTAAGCCATTCCGGCTTCATTGTAAAATGAATAAAGCCTAAATTCTTGGTTCATTCGTCTTTTCAAGATTCAAGCATCACTCATCGTTCTAAGACTCAATCACCTTCGTAACAATTTATTCATTTTACAATATTCATGGAACGATTTTTCCGACCTGATCGGTTCGACGTAGAACCTAACGCAGTTGGAGCTGCCAAGAAGTGGGATCACTGGTTTGCGACTTTTTCCTACTTCATTGAATCAATGGGATCCGAAAATCCTTCGAAACTACATATTCTCTTCAATCATATTTCTACTTCTGTATACGAATGCATTTCTGAATGCAAAACATACGAAGAAGCTATCGACACTCTCAAGAGTCTCTACATGCAGCCTTGCAACGAAGTGTTTGCTCGACACTTGTTAGCAACGTGTAAACAAGAATCTGGCGAAAATCTGGATCAGTTTGTTCGTCGACTCAAGTCGCTGACTACAGATTGTTCATTCAGGGCAGTTACAGCCGAAGAACATCGTAACGAATCTCTACGTGATTCATTCATCTCAGGTATACAGTCTTCGATGATACGCCAGAGGCTATTAGAACAGCGTACTTTAACTTTTCAAGCGGCATACGATCAAGCACGAGCTCTAGAGATGGCACATCAACAATCGCAGTCATACAACAATCCTGTTACACCTTGCGCGTCCATTTCTTTACATGATGTACCTCATTCATCAGATTCCACACCCTCCGTCAATGAAACAACCATTGCTGCCGTTGAATCCAAATGCTTTTTCTGTGGTAATCGTAGACATCCTCGTTCCAAATGCCCCGCCCGTGATGCAGTTTGCAAAGCTTGTGGCAAGCAAGGACATTTTCAGAAGGTTTGCAGGTCTGCGCCATCTACGAAAAAAGGTCCATCTTCAGTTAACTCTATAATTTCATCTCTCGTTGTGGCTTCAGCACCTCAAAGTCTCACTGATGCTGTTACGCAGCTTACTGTCAATGGGAAATCAATGCAAGCTCTAGTGGATACCGGAAGCAGTGAGAGCTACATCTCTTCCTCAGTTGTTCGTAAGTATAACTGGAAAGTCCATAAGTCTCGAAACAGAATCACAATGGCGAGTACGAATCTTACTAGTCATACTGAAGGACATTGTCTTCTATCCATCTGCTATAAAAACCACACTTATGATCTATTCAAATTTTCCATTCTTCATAATTTATGTGCAGACGTCCTTCTTGGACATGATTTTTTAAAACTTCACAAACACATTGAGATTCCTTTTGGGGGATCAAAGCCGCCTTTTTCTCTCTGTGGTCTACCTTGTGTTCGCGTCGACCTGCCTACTCTGTTTGAAAATCTTTCAAAAGACTGTAAACCGATCGCGATAAAATCCCGGCGTTATTCTCGTGAAGATGAAAGTTTTATTTCCACCGAAGTCAACCGGTTACTGCAAGAAGGTGTTATTGAACCTTCTAATTCTCCTTGGCGAGCTCAAGTTCTTGTTACGTCAAACGAACGCCATAAAAAGAGGATGGTAGTTGATTATAGTCAGACAATCAATCGATTCACTTTTCTGGATGCTTACCCATTACCTAGGATTGACGAAATGATAGAAAAAATCGCACAATATGACATATTCAGCACTCTTGATCTGAAGAATGCTTATCATCAAATTGCCCTAAGGAACGAAGATAAACCATATACTGCTTTCGAGGCTTGTGGGAAACTTTACCAATTTTGCCGAATTCCTTTTGGTGTTACCAATGGCGTAGCTTGTTTTCAACGCATTATCGATGAATTGATCAGTAAAGAACAACTCACAAGCACGTTTGCCTACATTGACAATGTCACTATCTGCGGCAAAACTCAGGAGGAACACGACAAAAATCTAAACAAGTTTATG
This sequence comes from Trichobilharzia regenti, assembly GCA_944472135.2. NCBI lineage: Eukaryota > Metazoa > Platyhelminthes > Trematoda > Strigeidida > Schistosomatidae > Trichobilharzia > Trichobilharzia regenti. The sequence goes on along the minus strand of OX235265.1, from coordinate 23,169,200 downwards.
GTAGCAGCACGCGATTATGGAATAACCCTTAATGATTCCAAAAGTGTGATCTCAAGCAGAAGCATACAATTACTCGGTTATGAAGTTTCAAAGGGGGTTATTAAACCAGATCCCGATCGGCTAAAACCTCTTCGTGATCTAGAACCACCCACAGATATCAAATCTCAACAACGGGCCGTTGGATTATTTGCTTATTATTCACAGTGGATCCCTCGCTTCTCAGATAAAATCCACCCATTGGTAAATAATCGGATTTTCCCTCTTGATATCGAAACTCGAAATGCTTTTGACAAACTGAAAGACGACTTAGAACGTGCAGTCGTTGTGGTAGTTGATCCGAAAGCACCCCTTGTTGTTGAAACAGATGCTTCAGATGTCTCAATTGCAGCTACATTAAACCAGAATGGTAAACCTGTCGCCTTCTTTTCTCGAAGCCTCTCTCGAAGTGAGAAACATCATTCATCGGTTGAGAAAGAAGCCTATGCCGTGGTTGAAGCAATTCGTAAGTGGAAGCATTACCTTCTCGGAAATCACTTCAAACTTGTCACTGATCAACGTTCAGTAGCATTCATGTTTGACAAGATTCATAAAGGCAAAATCAAGAACGATAAAATAATGCGTTGGAGAATTGAGCTATCCCCTTATCAATATGACATCATTTATCGTCCTGGAAGGGATAATCAAGCTGCTGATACATTTTCCCGTAGTTTCTGCGGTTCCTTGCAGTCAGTGTGCGACTTGAAATTTCTCCATGACTCTATGTGCCATCCTGGAGTTGTCCGAATGATGCATTTTGTACGCTCGAGAAACCTTCCATTCTCCCTTGACGAGGTGCGCAATGTAACCAGTAAATGCGTGACATGCTGTGAGTTAAAGCCTCAATTTTACAATCCCTCTAATTTCAAACTCATAAAAGCAACCCAACCTTTTGAAAGGTTAAGCATCGACTTTAAAGGACCTCTACCGTCAGCTAGCCGCAATCACTATCTGCTCACGCTGATCGATGAATATTCTCGATTCCCCTTTGCATTCGCCTGCCCCGACATGTCGTCTCAAACGGTAATGAATTGCCTTTGCCAACTGTTTTCGATTTTCGGTATGCCTTCTTACATACATACCGACAGAGGCGCTGCTTTCATGTCTACCGAATTACGGGCATTTCTTCTGGAGAAAGGCGTAGCAACCAGTCGTACTACCTCATACAATCCTCAAGCCAATGGGCAGGTCGAGCGCCTCAATGGAACACTTTGGCGTGCCATCACTCTAGCATTAAGATCACGGGGCCTACCAACGGCACAATGGGAGTCTGTTCTACTCGACGCCTTGCATTCCATCAGATCTTTGCTCTGTACTGCAACGAACGCCACGCCACACGAACGACTGTTTACCTATAACCGAAGATCGACATCTGGGACAACTCTTCCTACTTGGCTCACTGTACCAGGACCAGTACTTCTCCGGCGGAGTGTTCGTCAGTCCAAATTCGATCCCCTGGTTGAAGAGGTGGAGCTATTGAATTGTAACCCGCAATTCGCTCACGTTCGCTTCGGTAATGGACGTGAAGATACAGTTGCTCTTCATCATCTGGCACCCAAAGGCGAAGATATAGATCAAGTTGAAAATTCAATACCGGAGGGCGACGCAATTCCTGAGCAACAAGTAAATGGGGATGCGACCACTGATCCTAATATTCTTCGTGAAGAAAATACAACTGAAACGAACAACGGGCGTATTCTTTTGGAAAAACAACAACGTGTACGGCCTTACAATTTGCGTACCAGAGAAGCGTGACATAATGGCTCATTCCTTTTCAAGCCGCAGTGAATGTTGTGAACTTTTCTTATAATACGTATCTAGTCATATTCATATCTCTACCGCTATTAACACTCTTTTTTTCCTTTATATGTTTAAGCCATTCCGGCTTCATTGTAAAATGAATAAAGCCTAAATTCTTGGTTCATTCGTCTTTTCAAGATTCAAGCATCACTCATCGTTCTAAGACTCAATCACCTTCGTAACATGAACATCATCACTCACTAGGAAATGCAGGCACATCCAGCTGACGAGTTCCAAATGGCATGAAAAGTGCATCCTCAGTTTCACTGCTAGTCACCGTCTACCAAATTAAAATTTCAACGATTAAAAGTGATTATTTGCATCATGTCAGTAAAAATTTTCAGCCATTGGTTGTTTTCTGTTTAGCATTCTTAGAACCACATGTCAGGTAACAAATACTGCACCCCCGCCCTGAAATCGATGAGAAAAACAGTCACAAAATTCATACTATAGTGGTGCCATACATAATTATTTCTGATCACTTCAATATCATAATTGATCATAGCCAACATTATTCACAAAAGGAATGTATTACCTAAGGCAGATGTCTGTCTGTTTTCGACATAGAACCTTGCACAAATGTGCGCCAGTTCAAGTCGCCACACTCCGTGTAGCACGCAAAGCAAGAGAAGAAAGTACAAGAAAAGCATAATAGAAACAGTGAGCAGAGGTGTGAGACAAAGGAGGAGTAATTACGAAGAACAAAACAGTTTCATTGGAGATCATAAGTCACAAGGAGTGGATGCATCTGCGCTAGCCACTGAGAACGATTTGGAGCCATGTCACCAATTGTTTCCAACCATAGATTTTTGCCGTCCCGAGGACCCCAGCCTGGAAGTCTACACCTTCCTACGTGGCTTAGACCAACTGTTGTGGATTTCATTGACTGGTGCAGCCAAGTTTTTGTTTGACCGCCGCTAGCTTTTTTCCAGCCTGACCCTATATCCGCTAACATTGCTCGTCGAGGGAGGCGATGACTTGGCATACATAACACATGTCCTAACCATCTCAGTTTTTGTAACTTCACGATTTCGTCGATTGATTTCCCCTCTTTACCTAGAACTCTACGCCTAACCTCAATGTTGCTCACCTTATTATGCCAGTTTACACAGGAAATAGAGCGCAGGCACCTATGATCAAAGACAGCTGGTCTTTTCATGTCTTCCACTCTGAGTGGCCAGGTTTCACAGTTGGCCATAAAGGAGGACGGAGTGGACTGATGAGCAGTACACTCGCCCTTTGGTCGATAGTCGAACATCTCGTCTACGCCAGAGTCGGCGTAAACTGGCAAATGCGAAACGAGCCCCCTGTATTCGTGCTGAGATTTCGTCAGAGATCAACCCGTTGGGGCTGATGGTACTTCCCAAATAAGTGAAGCGGTCAACGTGCTCTACCAATTCACTTCCTATTTTTAAACTAGGCATCAATGTAGTCCAGTCCTGTAACATCATCTTGCATTTGGCGGGAGCGAATCGCACGCCAAACATTCGTAGATTGAGGCTCAAGGTGTTTAGAAGACTCTGCATTTTGTCGGCGTCCTCGCCTAGAAGGACTATATCGTCTGCATATTCCAAGTCAACGAGATTATTCCCCGGTAGCAAGTCAATCCCTGAATCGCTGAAGTCACTTAGGGTTAAGTCCATTAACACATCTATGATGAAGTTGAATAGAAAAGGAGATAATGGGCATCCTTGACGGACACCACTGGTCGCCACCAGTTCGGATGACAGCTCGCCGTAAGCCCTCACCTGGCTGTATGAGTACGAGTAGAGTGCCTTAATCAGTGCAATATATTTTCTCGGCATTCCCTTTACAGCCAAGCATCTCCAGAGAAGTTCCTGATCGACAGAGTCGAATGCTGCCTTTAGGTCAAGAAATATAATGACTGTTGGACGCCGGTAGGAATGCCTATGTTCTAGAATCTGTCGGAGGGTGAAGATATGATCAATACACCCTCTTCCTGGTCTAAAGCCTGCCTGGCTCTCTCGTGTTTGTGCCTCCCGAGCACCACTCAGTCAACGCATGATTATTGAGCCTAAGACTTTAGATACTATATTAGTCAAGCTAATCCCTCTGTGATTATCACAGGAAGACTTGTCTCCCTTCTTGTATATGGGGATAATCAGTGACTTACACCAGCCCGATGGGACTTCTTCTGATTCCCAGACGCTGCCTAGTACCTCAGTTAATCCGGACAGTAAACTGTCTCCACCGTACTTAAATACCTTTGGAGTCATTCCATCAGGTCCCGCTGCTTTGCCTAGTTTCAGATTGGTGACAGCTTTAGTAACCTCAGTTAGGGATGGAGGACCTGTGTCTATATCCCATTCAGGGAGGTGTTGGATGCTCGGGAGGTTGAGCGTGGCTGTGGGCCAATTAAACTGCTCCTCATAATGCTCTTTCCAACGATCCAGTCGTCTATCCTGTGAGCTAATTATAGTGCCATTTTTTCCGAGATTGTCTCACTGATGATTTGTCTTCTCCCACCCGTTTCCCTTTATGGTTGTGAGACCTGGCCACTGAGAGTGGAAGACATGAAAAGACTAGCTGCCTTTGATCATAGGTGCCTGCGTTCTATTTCCCGTGTAAAGTGGCATAATAAGGTGAGCAACATGGAGGTTAGGCGTAGAGTTCTAGGTAAACAGGGGAAATCAATCGACGAAGTCGTAAAGCTACATCGACTGAGATGGTTAGGACATGTGTTACGTATGCCTAGTCATCGCCTCCCTCGACGAGCTATGTTAGCGGATATAGGGTCAGGCTGGAAAAAAACTAGCGGCGGTCAAACAAAAACTTGGCTGCACCAGTCAATGAAATCCACAACAGTTGGTCTTAGCCACGTAGGAAGGTGTAGACTTCCAGGCTGGGGTCCTCGGGACGGCAAAAATCTATGGTTGGAAACAATTGGTGACATGGCTCAAAATCGTTTTCAGTGGCGCAGATGCATCCACTCCCTGTGACTTATGATCTTCAATTAAATTGTTTTGTATTTCTTTATTACCCCTTTGTCTCACACCTCTGCTCACTGTTTCTATTATGCTTTTCTTGTACTTTCTTCTCTTGCTTCGCGTGCTACACGGAATGTGGCGACTTGAACTTCCGCACATTTGTGCAAAGTTCTATGTCGAAAACAGACAGACAGACAGACCCGTTTCCCTGATGAGTCCAAAGAGTTGCCTGGTGTTGCCTATCCTCAAAGCTTTCTCCATCTCTTTGGCTTTTGTCGCCCACCACTGTTCACGGTCCTTGCGGAGACTTTTCGTAAGTTTCCTCTTGTGCAGCTTTCGCTCCTCATCGAATTCGGAGCTCGCCGGAATAAGACTTCTAGCATCTATCAGTTCGGATGAGGCGGTGGATATCCAGTGGTTTTTACTCACCTTTGGATTTAACTTATTCACAGCTTTTACAGCTGTATCTATGGCTGCCTGGATATTCTTCCAAGTTTCTTCAGGGTGAGCACAGCTGTCGAACACAGATATGTGTTTAGCTAGTTCTTCCTCAAATACGGATTTAGTTTCCTGATCGAGCTGGGGACGTGATGGTTTTACCGCCAGCTGTTTCCTACGTCCGTTCAGTCGTAAGCACACCCGAGCGCGGACCAGTGCATGGTCGGTATCTACACACGTGTTCCAGAAGGAGCGACAATCTCCTACCGACCCACGCCAACGATAGCTTATTGCTATGTGGTCTATTTGTGTCCAGCGTTGGTTTGATGAAGGGGGTCTCCAGGTCAAACAGTGTCTCTCCTTGTGTTTGAAGTTAGTGCTTACAAGAAACAAATGATTATCAGAACAGAACTGTAGGAGACGGTCACCGTTGTCGGTTCGCTGGCACGGAACTCCATAGGTGCCACCGACATCCTTCTCAGATTGACACAATTTCCCTACTTGAGCGTTAAAGTCACCAGCTAGAACGACTATGTCTGAGCGTTTAGCCTTTCGCACCAAACTAGACAGCTTTTGGTAGAACTCATCCTTCGTTTCATCTGAACTGCAGTCAGTGGGGGCGTAGGCGGAGATTACGAAAAGGCATCGGCGAGTAGTGCAGTCCTTTCTCCTTCTTACTGACCCGTTCAGACGGACAGCACACATTCGGCTATCTACCGGGATCCAGTCAAGCAATGTCTTTTCTGCCCTAGTACTCAAAGCTATCCCTACCCCAGCTAATCCTCGTGAACTAGCTGTGGCATCTCTTGACTACCTCAAGGTGAATTTTGCAGATTCAACCTGTTGGCCAGAAGGGGTTAGGTGAATAACCACACTTGGGTCTTGTACGTGTGTTTCTGAAACACAGCATACATCAATGGCTCGTGATGCCAGGGTCTTGGCTAGTGATGCTTGTTGTCCTATTTGGCACAGTGTCCTAACATTAAATGCTCCCATATGAAATTGGTGGCGCGGCTTTAAGAGGCTGTCGGTGGTGGTTTTTTGGCTTCCATCGTTTTTAGTGGACGCAGAGTGGAGAGGAAGTGGAGAGCTATCAAGTCGAGGAGTTGCATCAGTGGAAGGAAGGCAAGATGATAGAGATGAAGATGAAAACAAAGATGAGTGAGTAATAGAGAGGTTTCGCGTGCGTTTCGGGTTGTGAGGGCGGTTGTTACTTCCCGGCTGCCCACACCGTGGAAGTTGGTTGCGTGACCGCAGAGCCCAGGGGACAACTGCTTGAGGCCGGTCACACGCGGCCTGTTTTTGTTCGTTCTTTTTTGTTTGGTGTGCCTCAGTAGCATACTTATCACTCCTGCCCTGTGACACGGCAGCAGGAAGCGCGGTCGTTGTTAATCCGGGCCACGGCCGATCCGGCATGAAATTTTGTGATTTTGTATTGGACATGATGTTGGATTGGGTAGCTGCTTTTTGTTTAACCGCTATCCAAACAACCTGCCTGGCATGGTAGGACCTCAAGAGACATAAGTCTCAGCCAGTATAGCTTGATTAGGTCATTGCGGTGTTCAAGCCCGACCACCGCGTCAAGGTAGCAGCTTTCGGTCGGGACCTAAGGCAGATACACCATATATGTCCCCCCTCCCCTATCTACCTGGATCGAAAATTCGTAGACTTATATCTATCTCACTTATTTACTCTTTAAGGTCTAAATTCAACGCTTATTTTACAATCTAACTCCACATGACATCGCCAAAAATAGAAGTCAAGCGCATCTGTAGTGGGAAATCTGAAACATTCTCATATCATCTTCAATTAGTACACAATTTACATATATATACTTCATACAATAAGACGGTTAGTGGGTACCAAAACAAATTGTGAAGAACAACTTACATCAGTTTCCAACGGTGGAATCGTTCCATGTTATCTTTTTCGACCGCATATCGTCGTAAAGTTAATCTATCATATAAATGTAAGTTTTGACTTTGTTGCAATTGCAAGTACTGTTGGAAAAAAAGAATGATAATAACGAAAACGTAAGGACATGGAATTACATATACCATATATATAACATGTATATATTGGACACGAGGTGAGTCTCATCCTTTATTTAGTACAGACTTTTTTTCAGTAAAGTTTGCAGTGTGGCCACCATGTTAAATAACTCCCCATCACGGTGTACTCCAAGTCGACGTTAAATGGTGGGAGGCGATTGGCGAAAAGTCTTGGACCTAGATTTCAAGCTTGTTGACGGCATTCATCAACAACGCATATCTGAAATCTTCAGGGAACTCATATCCCTTCTGAGATTCGAATCCTAGTCACTTATTGATTCAGTCAGAGAAGTTATCACTGATCTAATCAGGCTCAAGATTGATCAGACCAACCTCGTAGGACTGTATTGAATATACAGACTGATATCTTTTCCATCTCTCACTTTTTTTCGCCCACCACAGTATTCACACGGTCGTTGCTAAGACCTTTTATTAGCTTTCCCTTCTCATCATAATCGGAGCTCGCCGAAATCAGTCTTCTTGTGTCAATCAGTTCGGATGAGGCTGTAGAGATCTAATGTCTCTCACTAACTTTAGGTTTCAGGTTATTAACAGCTTTGACAGCTGTGTCTACAGCTAACTGTATACCGTGCCAGGCTTCCTCAGGAGGAGTCTTCCTGTCTATCTCAGATACTCGTTTCACAGTTTCTTTCTTAAATACAGACTCGGCTTCCTGATCAAGTTTACGGGGTAAATGATTCGTTGTTAACAGTTTTTTATGTCCTTTCAATCGTAAGCACAAGCGGGCGCGAACCATGGAGTGATCGAAGTCGATGCACGCGTTCCAGAAGGAGCAGAAGTCTCCTACTGACCCTCACCAACGATACCCTATCGCCATGTGGTCGCTGTTTAAGTCCAACGTCGATTTGGTGATGGAGGTCGTCAGGCTAGGTAATGTCCCTTTTTGTGTCTAAAGTTAGTGATGACTAGGAAAAGGTGATCATTCGAACAGAACTGTAGAAGATGATCACCGTCGTCGGTTCGTCGGCAGGGAACTCCGTACGTACCACCAACATACTTCTCAGCCTGGCACAACTTCCCTATTTGAGCAGTGAAGTCGCCTGCTAAAACAACTATATCTGAACGTTTTGCTTTTTGCAGCAAATTAGAGTTTCAGGTAGAAGTCATCCTTTAGCTCATCCGAACTGCAGTCTGTTGGAGCGTAAGCGGAAACTACGAAAAGGCAACGACGGGTAGTGCCATCTTTCCTTCTTTTAACTGACACGTTCAGATGGACCACACACACGACTATCTATTAGGATACAGTCAAGAAGTGAGTTTTCTGCCCTAACACTTGATACTATCCTTATACCCGCGAGTCCTCGCTAACTAGTTGAAGAATCTTGACACCTGTAGAGTGAATTTTGCACATAATCATACAAGTGGCTCAATGAGTACAGCGAAAACTTCTCTGACCACTATTAGGCACGAAGAAAGTTAGTCTGAAAATTCAGCTATACCTCTGTCAGTGTGCTGGTACTCTGATTCATGGCATTTTGTTAGATTCCACCCATTCAAGAAACATATATGCCACAAATGTCACCGTTACCGACATAAAGAGGGGTACTGTTCACCAAAGAAAAACTCTTCTATGGGGAAAACGCATGGTTCTTTCTAGCAGAAACAAGTCCCTCAGATATACACACCACCTTCACAACGTCCAAATTCGACTTTGCCAGCATAGGCGTAACATAAACATCGGTCCTCCATCCCTAACTGAGGTTACAAAAGCCATCTCTAATCTCAAACGAGGCAAAGCAGTAAGATGCAGTGACAGGGCGATTTGTTAGACTAGTATGGTATCTAAAGTTCTAGACTCAATAATCATGCGTAGATTATGGTGTGGTGCCAAGGAGGAACAAACACGAAAACTCAGGCACATTATAGACCAGGAAGAGGCTGTATTGATCATATCTTCACCCTCTAACAGATTACGAAACACAGCCATACCAAACGCCGCGCAACAATCACCATATTTCTTGACCTGAAAGCGGAATTCGACTCTGTCCACCGAGCGGTACTATGGCAATGACTGAATATGTCAACTGAACACATCTCCGGAGTAGACGTGATATCTGGCTATCGACCAAAGGACATATGTACTACTCAGCAGTTCACTCCGTACTCCCTTATAGCTGCGTGTGAGTGAGGCATGAATGGCCATTGAAAATCGAAGACATGAAAAGCCTGACTAGCTGTCTTTTATCATAGACGTCTGCATTTTATTTCCCATGTTAGGTGGATTATTAAGGGGAGCAATATTGAGGTCAGGCTCCGATCGAGTGCTAGGTTAATGAGAGGGGGAAATCAATCGGTGATTTGGTTGTGAAGTTACGTCGATTAAGATGGTTAGGACATGTGTTTCTGCTCATGTCTGACTGACCATCGATCGATCGCCTTCCTCGACGGTCAATGTAAGCTGACTGACATAATATTGAACAGGTAGGAAAAGAGGGAGAGCTAGTGGTGGTCAAACCGAAACATGGCGGCATCACTCAATGAAATCCATAACAGTTAGTTTAAGTTAGTCATGTGGGTAGGTGTAGACTATCTCTTTGGGTTTTTCGGGATTGTAATAACCATTGAAAGATGGAGACAATTGATGATATGGCGTAGAATAGTTGTCAATGGCTGGCGCTGCTGCATTCATTCTTTGTCATATGTCATGTCCACTAAAACTCCATCGCTGTATTATACATAAGATTTTATTTTGATACGTCACACAGTATTACGAAGTAATATTCACTAATAACGACGTTTCGAGCACAAATTATTGCTCATAATCACATCAAGTTACTCTCACAACTTTTTCCTTCATTTGTATACATGTGTGTGTGACTTATCAAAATAAAATCTTATCCATAATGGAGTTATACTCTACCCCAGTGCCCAAGTTTTATACTTATATCCATTGTTCTATATTACTATTCTCTTTTCCCTAACCCACACTTCTGTTTATTATCTCTCTATTGAATCTGTCTTCACTCTCTTCTCTTGCTTTGTATGGTACATGGAGGTTGGCAAGTCGAACTGTTGCACATGTGTCCGAAGTCCGATATTGAAATCAGTCGATGAGTGAACCTTATAAACTGAGAGTAGCTAGTTAACGCGGAAGGATTTTTATGAAGTTCTGCTTACAACCTGACTTCGATGAGGTTTTGTGCCAAGGGATATCACTGACTGGAAGCAAGATGATGAACCAACTTCAAGTAGAGTGCTCTTATAACCCGGTGAATACTGGGACAGTTATTTCTATTGTGGTTCTCTAAATGAAGTCGGTTCGTGATCAAAGTTGCAGTCAAGCAAATCCCTGCAGTCCAACAATTATATCTCATAGTGAAGTGATCACTGATGGCATTGGTTCATGGTAAGCGCTACACTCATGGTGAATAGTGGGCAGTCTTTAGGACTTATGTACAAATGGTGCATTGGTTAACTGGCTCGCCTTTAAACCTGTGAAGTCTGGATTCGATCACTGATGAGGTGTTCCTGGGTGTGTATTGATGAAGAGTCCCAAACTCGGGCTAAACAGCTGTCCAGTACTCCGTAATATTAGATGTTTCAAAATTCATGAGTATATTTATAAATACAATCACAATATTAGTAATTCACTAGAAAGGCGAGTCAACATACAACAAGAGGGCAAACAATATTTTGGAAAGAAGAGGTTTCCCACTCACTTCATCCAATCCATATTTTTCTGTATCGGCTAATAAAGTGGGCTGATTCACACCTTGTAGGTCACAGTTACTGTTCGAATTTTTACGCATGAAATTGAAAATACTTTGAATGTTAGAAAACTCGAATTCCTATCACAATTCAAATAGAAAATAAACAAAAGAAACAATATTTAAATTACGCTTTTTATCTTAACAAGACGAAAACCACAACACTTATGTACAGTAATGTTAGTAGCTAAAAAATTTTTTAAAAAAAACAATGAGATATATATTGAAAAAGGCACGAATGGTCTACTAAAAGCTGAAAACCAAAGCAATAGAATGATATTCCATGATCCAAACATTTTCCAGGATAGAAAACGACTAAGTGGTTAGTGAGAATATTCAAGACTTTGCTGATGGTGAATAATGCAGAGTGAATACACTGACGGATGGCTGGTTTCAACATAGGACTTTGCAAACGTGTGGAGCAGTTCGAGCTGCCACACTCCATATGCCACACAAAACAAGAGAAGAGAGTAAAGAGAGATAATAAACAGGAGTGTGAGTGAGGGAAAAAGAAAACTAATATAGATAAGTGATGGAGTTTTATTGGATATGAAAATCAAAAAGAATGAATGCGTCTGCGCCAGCCTTTTACAAAGATTCTCAGTCATATCACCATTTACCTCAAGCCATTGGTTTTAACTGTCTCGAGGACCCCAACAAGTAACTCTACATCTTTCAACGTGGCTTAAACGAACTCTTGTGGATTTCATTGACTGATGGCGCCATGTTTCAGTCTGACCATCACTAGCTCTCCCTCTTTTTATATCTGATCAATACTATGTCAGTCAGCTAACATCGCCCGTCAGGGAAGGCGATTGATCGATGGCTACGCAGATATGCATGGCAACACATCTCCTAACCATCTTAATCGACGTAACTTCACAACCACATCATCGATTGATTTTCCCTCCTTACCTAGTACTCGATCAAAGCCTCACCTCAATATTACTGACCTAATTATTCCACCTAACACGGGAAATAAAACGCAGACGTCTATGATCAAAGACAGCTAGTCGAGCTTTTCATGTCTTCCACTTTCAAATGTCATTCATGTCTCATTCAAACGCAGCTATATAGGAGTAAGGAGTGAACTGCTGAACAGTGCACACGCCACTATGCATTAGTTTCACACCTCCCGCTGTAACTTTCAAACAAACAATTAGCATCCCAAGAATCCCGCAGCACAGGAAATCTAATCGCTTCATGAAGGCAATCATCACAGATTCTTGCACTGTTGCCAGCTTCAGCCGATATTGAACTTCTCTGCGAGCGTACGGTCTCACCATGCATAACATAAAACATGCAAACTTATATCTGATATCAGCATTGCTTACTTTGTGATATTTTACACACAATGGGAGATATCTAAGGCGACAGCCAGAATTATAACCCTGTTATTTTTAGAGAACTTGACTAGTTTACTAGTTCGCTAGTTTTCTAGTCGGTCCCATGCCCAAGGAAAGAGGGAGGGTTAGATGTGGAGTTAGCGGCCCTATCCCGGAAAATCAATCAAAACTGCAAAGGAGGCTTCAATGCACAAGGAAAATATTTTTCACAACAATCTTCCGAATTCACAGAAGAAAGAAAAAAAATCCGGATTTTCAACACAAATACTAAGTCAGTCAGTCAGTCAGTTCTTCTATATGGATCTGGAAATTGACGTAATATCATGAAAAACACTTCCAGAAGGCTACTGAAAACTTTTATCAACACCTGTATCCTCAGTTGACAGTTCGGAGGGTGACATGGAAGAGATAGTGAAAAGAGGAGATCAGAGATTATGAGTAAACGTAAAGTCGGGTCAAGAGGACTGCAGAAAACAGAACAAAGTGAAGACGTGCTATTGATGCCCTACCTTCCACTCAGCACCCTTGGGAACAATAATAATAAATAATATTCTTCGCTTCAAACAACAATACTTCACAATTGTATATCACGATAGAGTGAATCAATTCACGGTACCCGTGTCAGTATCTCACTAACTAGTCTGTGTGCATTGATGAAACTTTGTCAACACGCCAAATGGTCAACTCTTATATATATCAGCTATTAAAGTAACATAGCACCCAGCATCAATGTGCAGCGATAGTTCAGATTGTCATTTCTAACATATTAAGTTGAACATAAAACAAAAGCAGAGATATGTTATGTGGGAGATGTGACTGATTTTCACAAGACTTAACCCAAAAGTCCACTTAGTCTCTGTATAGCCGAAGGGTGCACTAACAGTCTAGACAACATAATAATAGCAGTAATGATAATCAAACTGACTTCCCCATATAGTGACTAATCAGTTGGAATGACTAACGACCTATACTAGTCTAATACAACTACACTTGGGACTCACACTAATTAATGCCCCATTTAATCCCAGTCAGAAGCCCATCCACCACAAACAACATCTATGAAACCAAACAATCCCCACTGTTCGGGACTCTTCATCAGTTCACACCTACCACCAGAGTTCGAACCCGGGATCTTACGGTTACGAGGTGAGCTCGTAGACCATTCAGCCACTAAAAACCCGACCGATCGGTTCATGAACTCCAACTTCTGACAAACTCGTGATAACTAATCTGATGCTCAATAGCGACAGGCCCTACACAGGAAGTTACTCGGGATTCTAGTGAGAAGTTGTAACCAGCTGGGTCCACCAAGTCATGCAAGAGGAGTTACTCGTATATGACACTGGCTGGCGGTTGTGACATATGTATTTATACATATATATGTACACATATATCATGAATTGGTGGTTGGAATTCACAGGTCAATGGGTCGGCTTCCAGTGGCTGAGGATGGTCTACGAGCTCACCTTGTAACCTGGAGGTCCTCGGTTTGAACCCACGCTAGGACGAAACAGCTAGCCAGTAATTCGAGTTGGTTTTCCAACGGTTCTCTAACTGACGTCAGTTTGTGATCAACCCTGTAAAACCAATGGAATCTCTGCAAACCAACACTAGAAAATTCTCATTGTTTTAGACCAATAAAACAACTTCGGCACATTAGTGCTGGTAAAGTAGCCAGCAATTATTCTTAAAAAGTTGTAGGAGGCCATCATCAGTGTTGTCAGTCAGTAACATCGATATGAGATTCATAAATCTCTTTTGAATAAGAAACGAATGCGTGAAAATAACCACACAACACAAAAAAACTCACAGTAGCATCAACAACAGGTTCATGTTGACACTTTGTTAACTGCTTGTGAAACTGATAGTGTAGCCTTCTAATGTTGAAGGTAAGTTTTTCTGGTCTATATTCTTCATCATCTCTTAGATTTCTGAAAGGATTGACCTTCTTTACAAGGGATAACATAACTCCGCCATTTCTATCATCAAGTCGGCTTTCTCTTTCATCGATATCTGCTTGACGTAATGGTGTATTAACCAGATTCATAAATGTAACTTTCGCGGGATGAGACGATTGCGGTGTTTTCAGCATAGTCGACTGTAGATTATTATTATTACTATTAAAACGTCGTGCTTTTGAATTTAGCAGTGAAGGGGTTAAATCCAAGTTGATAAGAGGTACTTCTAATACTGTAGTTATTCTACGTGATGATAATGGTTTCACTACATCAGTCAATACTGCATCAACACGCGGTGATAATACATGAGGTGTATTCATTTTTTTCAGTTCTGTCTCTGTGTTTCTGTTTGCCACAGGTGTAATATTTGAGATTTTATGCTGCGATGAATGAGTAGTATCATGTTTTTCGGGTGAATTACAAACAGTCTCTTCACTGCTTATAACTACAGACATATCATCGACTTCAAAGGTTGGCAAAGCAGAGACACCGTCATTTTGAATCTCCATGTCTGATGCATCACATTTAGGTGCAGCATCATTATTTTTAATATCTAATGTATTTTCAATAATCATCGTTTCGTCCTCTGGATTACAGTCTGGAGATAACTTCATGCTAACTTGACTACCTTCATCGCCGTCTTCAATCTCCATATTTATCATCTGTTGTTGATCATCACTACTATTAGTTGATATTCGATCAACTATCTGACAAGAAGTAGGCGTGACTGCTTCCATTGAAACATCATGAATAGATGTAACACCTCCAATACTGTTGTCATCCTTACGAGTATTACCTATTGTTGCCTCAAAATCATCCTCCATAGATATATCTGAAATCATACAATTTCTGCAAGGAATAAAGAGAATTAAAATAACACAATCACAACATAATTACGTAAATCTATCTAATTAGTGATGTAAAAACCATTACGTTAATCGAGTCAGTAAACTTGACTTTCACCGATATCACCTGAAGATTTACTGTCAAAGTCAACAATATTGGATATGCAGGGAAGATTGTACATCTGCTTATATTCTATTTCTGTTTAGCGTGTATTGTGCAACTCGAACTCATGCAGTTAGCCAGGTGAGAGCCTGCGAAGAGTTGTCATCTGGCGATTATGATGACAACCAGTGGTCTGCGATGTCCACCATTGTCAAAATTTCTCTTTAATTTCATCATAGATGTACTAATGGAATTAACCCTAAACGACTTCAGAGACTCAACGATTGACGTGCCACTATAAAATAATCTCGTTCACATAGAATAGAATAAGCTGATGATGTAGTCCTCCCTACTAGGTAGACGCTGACAAAATACACCAGTCTTCTGAGTACTCTGACCAGCAATTTTTGAATGTTTCGCATGCGATTCTAGCGCTCCTGTCGAATGTAAGATGCTACAGGAATCACTCGACTATACCGACTTCCCTCTAGCTTACAGATAGGCAGGAGTGAAGTGGTTGGTGTAGCATCTTGACCATTTCCTTTATTTGGGAAGTTGCATCAGCCAACAATAATCTCCTATTTGCTAGAAATAATTACTAGACTCTCCACTTACTCCCTAGCTAGCTACTTATAAACTGAAAAGTCCTCCGCAGCTGCACTATTTTGTTGGTTAGTGGGAGTCTGGTACCTTTAAAAATACCAAGAGTCAAATAGAATCAATATAGAAAGAATACTGACTCAATCACTTCAACTTATTATATATACACAGACAGTATTAATACACAACACCTACACATTCGATCAGTCTGAACCACATTCAAATGCAGTAACTCATATCCTTTGCTTGCATACAACGCTGTACAGTACGGTAAATGCCATTAAAGTATGAGAGAATTGTAAAACAAAAGACATTAGTTAACACAAGTGATTCGTAACACAAGCTACACCTTACTTGACACAGATTTCTGATTCCCCTTCACTATCATGACTCCAAACATGTATGTACTGAGAAAATGAGACTCTTCTATTCAATTTTTTAGTTGATCCAGTAGCCTCCTAACCACACACACAAAACAACAAAAGCATTCAATTGAATTCGATTTACATTATTCAGAAGAAAAAGCAACCTACCGCTGTACTATCATTAACTGGATCAAATGGCATCTTCAAAGACTGTAAGAAAAACACTGTCATTAAAATATAAGTTATACATACCGACCTCCGCATTTTCTGGTTTTCTGGAAATAATCTGCTTGGAGATAAAAATAAGAAATCGTTTTATTGAAAACTGAGACGTTAACAGTCATAAATCAATACATGATTTCGTGAAACCAAAGTCAAAAAGGGAAGAATGTAGTTCAGTGTCCGAAGAAAATAACGTACATGAATCTAGACTTCATAAAAGACTTAAAGCGAAGTATGCCAGGGAGGACAATCTCTAATTCCGTAAAGATATTTCCTCTAGCAACGCTAAAAGTGATACTCTTTATTCTTTCCCACTACTTCAAGGTGATATGACGAACAAACTACCGCGTAAGACCACCACAATGTAGTCATTCATCTACTCCTCTGAAGATAAACACATATGTCATCCTTTCAAGGTGTGTTGAGGAAAAGCGCCCGGCATGGTTGAGAAAAGGCGGAAATGGATCAATCAGGTCTATAATTTAACACCTCATCAGCACCTGTCATAGCATTTCAACTGACTCATCGTTCAGTCATTCACAAAGTGAACAAAGACCCAGCAAAGACAATGTGTTCCCGACCTTTCTGTACTGCAGAAGTCCTCGTCATATGTACTGAGCTGAGCTCAGAAGAAACTAGTCCAACCTCTACATTTACCATGGATGCAGCACTGTTTGGCTTCTTAGTTATCGTTTTTTCATTCCCTTCGTTTCTTTCATCGTTAGTTATAAAAATTATTCCAACCCGTTTCTATGCACATCCTGTTCACATCTATCTTCCTTTAAAACTGTTTTACGCATCACCCAACAATTTTTTTGATCCTGTGTAGTTTTCTTTCTGTGCTCTATAATATAACCAAACTTTCATACCTGTAAGCTCCCTGTCACTATGATGAAGTAAATAATAATTGTAGTTAAGTTAATTTGTATTTAAAAATGAGACTCTACAGCCTCTGAAGATGAAATTATCAAAAAGATATCTATGCTGATCTTTTTTTGATTATAGCTTGAAACCACACAGTATTTTTGGTACAAGTATGGGATTTTCAGCATGTGATATCGGTAACCCAAATTGTGCAGGCCAACCATTGATATCACTAGAGTTCTGTGAAACGATGATCTTCCCGAAAAAGTTGGTGCACTTATTTAAAAAATATACCCCTTGCTGTAAAACATCTATAGATGTTTTAATCTCTAAGGTGGATATAAAAGAATAGTTTCTAAACCACAAAATGCCCAGAACAACACGAAATACTGCCACGATTCTACTTCACCCATGCACTGGGGATGTGAATGCACCAGGGGAGATATTAAGCAAATACAAGGGATCAGACATCTAACCTATTCAAATCTTCCAACTCCATCTGCCACATCTCATCCATAAAGAACGAGGATAAATGGTGCACAGAGCACACCTCTGAAAGATACTCAGATATCACGTCTACTTCTGGAATGATGTGAGTTGACAGGTGGAAGGCAAGCTATTTGTATCCGCGCCGAAACTCTAAAGCCATTAGTTTATTAAGGATGATTCAACTACCCAAATAAGTGAAGTTGTCACTACGTCCAACTATTTCACTACCTGTCTTTCAGATAAAAGTCTGTGCAGTATAGCCCTGAACTATCTGATGTCCGACCGGGGTGAATCGTATGCCAACCATAATCAGATTTCTGCTTAGCGTGACCACAGAAAACCACAGTGCATCACAGTCACACTAGATGCCAAGAGACAGTTTATCCCTTATTTCTGTACCGAAAACAGACAAACCCCCGCAGAACGTAGGTGGTTGTCCTGATGGAGGGTTTAGAGACAACTACGGAAGGAGAATTCAGAAAGCTGGCTCGAGAATACATATAAATTTTCACACTACCCCTAAAACTGTAACTCGAAGAACAAACATCACTTTGAGTGTACAGAATTCCCAACAAGTGTATGTCTCCACTTTAGTGGAGACGTACTGGTGAAGCACGATGTTCCACTAGGAACAATAATAATAAAAAGACCTCAATAGGAGTAATATTAAAGAGAGAGTAAACTAACCTTCCACGAAAAAACAGTAGTGAAAACAAAAGAAGGGAAAGTCCAACTCGCAACCAAACAAGTTCAAACTTCAAATAACCGTGAACTGCGCATTAGCCGCCTAATCGCAAAAGTCTCACTCAAAGTACAGTAAAACAAATAAAATACAGCACGTGATGTAAGAACTAATACTTTTATTTACATGTGCACTTTTGTCCGAAAAAACTCTAATTGCGAGAAATAATAAATAATCAGCGGAATAAGTACATAAATCCAATTGATCTTATTGAAAACACACTGATTAATATTTTTTAAGTGGCAGATATAAATTACATAAAAATTACATGTGTAGAGAGTTTCCATTACTCTTAGAAAGGAAAGCAAAAGGAACGACCTTTTAAGAAATATTTTACATTTTAAAACGTTTCGAGCGTTGACTAGTTTAAAAAAAAATAGAAACCGCGGTTCTTCATAAAAAAACTGACTTCGACCAAAAGAAGACGCAGAGCGGAAACGTAGAATTCTCACTACATAGCAGAATAGGCCAGTTCTCCCAGTAAGCAGGCCAAAAGTTGATAAGTACAGCTTTCAATCTCCATGTCTTACTGCATTGGACCTCACGCCGTCCTTGGAAGACTTTTAGAAACAATGTGTAATAACCAACGCGAAAACCAGAACACTAATTGGTGACACAGGTATCCTTTATTCTAACGCCAAAAATGAGGTTATTACACAAGGTCCAAGAATAAATGTTATGACAATAAATCACGATAATACTTCTCATAGTTTTTTATCTTCCTCTGAACAGCGACCGATGAGACGATGACTGTCGTATTGATGCCTCCGCGAAAATCGGGGAAGTTGATTTTGGGCAAACAACCAAGAATTGATCGTTCAATCTTCAACTCCATTGACACTCCCCGGCAAAAAAGGGATCCAACCCTTTTTTCCTTCACGACCAATACACGTTGACTTGGATGCCATTGCGAGAACCTGGGTCACACGGACAGAGCTGAAATGGAAAACAAACAGAAAAGCCAACACACCACAAGCATACCCACAGCACAATCTCACACATCAATGACGACGTGCGCCTTCCAGTTAAAAGTTATCTCCTTGACATCTTGCAACACAATCGCCACTTGCTAGAATGACTCTTGCAGAATGCAACGTGACCATAGCAGCACCTCATGATACTCCACGCACATCCTCTTATCTATTCACCACCAATTACTACTGCAATCGCTTGTCACTCATTCTGCCTCAATTCAAGTAACGGTGACGTATGCGAGCCTCAGTCGTCTACACTCCCGCTCCCCGGCGTGTGGGATCACAGCTAATCATTATCTCCGTATGCATTTCATTCTCAGCAATAGCCTAGCCTCCCCGGCGTATACGACCCATCTGCTGTCTCTAACATCAATCAATTCATTCACGGACGTAGAAGACTAGAAACAACTTCAGAAGTAATCACGACGAAAATTTTAACAAAATTACGCAATAACAACAAGATACGAACACAACAAGTCAACACGATGAATCCCAAAACACCAATTGATATGACACACCACACATATATACAAACAGTACACACAAACTCTCAGATCGTGTCTCGATGGAATTCCTTTGAAGAATCGCAGGACATACACCAGTACGCCTGCAACCCTTCTCAGGTTGATGATTGTAATTTGTGGAATGTCCGGACACAAGCAAGATTAACGGACAATTACAATAATTGGAACCCACTCCATTATTTAGCAACAAACAAATTGACAATCAATACATCAAGTTTTGTGGATTCTGGTTTGACGAGCGACCCTTGTAGAATTGTAGGACTTACAGCAGTACGCCTACAGTCCATCTCACGTTGACGATCCAAGTGGAAGACGTCCGGACACAAACAAAATTACCAAAAGATAGATGAAAGATAATGCCACTTCAGTGTGTACATCATGAACATATGTGCAAAATAACACCTTACGCACGTTGGGTTGCTCACCGAATCACTACCTTTTGAAAAATTGTTAGACTTAAATCAGTACTTTTACAATTATTTTCAGTTTGACCCGCTAGCTTGGAAATATTAAAACTGGTTCGTCCTCCGACTCTCGACTCTCAGCACCTTCCAGACGACATAGGTTCCTAACATCTCGCACTAACATGCCACAACTTGTTCTCACCTCAACCGTTCTCACTAACCCATCGCCACTACACAGTATCATTACTACCACTCCCAAATTCCACCTACCTGTGGCACATTTATCTGCTACTACGCCTATATCACCAACCTTTAAGTTTCGGCACAACTTTTTCCACTTGTCGCTGGTTTGCAGTGTTAGAACATACTCCTTTAACCATCTTTTCCAAAATATATCTTTCATGTGCCTGGCTTGTTTCCATCTTCTAATCGTAGGTATTCCTTCCCCGCTTGAGTCCTCTATGCCAGGGTTGCCTCTCAATAACAATAATTTATTTGGAGTTAACACATCAAAATCCTTAACGTCGTCCCTCACAGGTGATAACGGCCGGTCATTTAGTATTCGTTCAGCTTCACATAAAAATGTCTCCAGCGTTTCGTCATTCAAACTCTGGTTTTTAATTATGGAGCTTAAAATACGCTTGATAATTCCTATAAGTCTTCCCCATAGCCCACCTCTATGGCTGGCATGTGGTGGGTGGAAGTGCCACTCGACGTTTCTTTTCAGTAACTCTTCATGAACTCTCGTTTGAGGACCTTCGAAGTACTCTTCAAGCTCGGCGTGACAGCCAACAAAATTTGTCTCTCTGCCACTGAACATCATCTTCAGTGCACCTCGGCGATTTACAAACCTGCGTAATGCTAGAACGAATGAATCAGTAATCAATGTATGAACCATCTCAATATGCACAGCCCTCATTTTCAAACAGGTGAATAAACAGCCATATCTTTTACATAGGGTTCTGCCTCTCTTCACTACAAAAGGTCCGAACAAATCCACCCCAACGTGCTCAAATGGATCATTCCCTTCAGAAGCTTGCCACGCTGAGAGTGGTGTCATCATCTTTTGTACTGGACGAGCATTTCGGAGTTTACATTTGATAGGATCCCACATATTTTGGTATTGACTGTTAATCGTGTATATATGGTATATTATCATTCTCACACATTTTGGTAGTGACTGTTAATCTTGTATATATGGTATATTATCATTCTCACACATTTTGGTAGTGACTGTTAATCTTGCATATATGGTATATTATCATCTCTCACGCACTTTGTTTTTGGCTATTAAGATCAATTATTTCAAATGCTGTTAGCTGTCCATATTGTTGTAAAATGTATAAATACCATGGCTTTCTTTGTCGTTGTTGCACTTCAATACACAGTCACAGTCCAGCCTTTGTCTTTTGATATTTGCGTGCTTTACTAAATCGGAAGGTACGACAAGCAGATAGGCAGATTTGTTCAGGCGCAGACAGAGCAAGGTGAAAACGTCTTCCTTGAATTCCCTACCGTTATAACAAATTGGCGACGGGGTTTACCTTAATTCACTGCAGTTATAGCAAGCAAACGACGACAGTTTTTATTCTGTTCAGCGCAACTATATAACATTTTTGAAAACATTTATTTCCCGATACGAATTTAAAACAGGCAATAAAGGTTAATAAAGCAGGATTTAATGAATCCATCAAATTTCGGTAGAACTCGTCAGCTGAATACTCTACATACACGAATATATATACTTTTGAAATTACATTGGGAGACATAAGGCTGAAATATAAACAAACAACATTGAATTAATCATGCAGAGAGACAGGTGCGAATATTTTCTCACACTCTCTCTCCCCTTATCTATTTGAACATGACCTGGAAAATATTCGCACCTGTCTCTCTGCATGATTAATTCAATGTAGTTTGTTTACTTATCAGCCTTATGTCTCCCTATGTAATTTCAAAAGTATATATATTCGTGTATGTAGAGTATTCAACTTATCAGTCTTATATCTCCCAATGTAATTTCAAAAGTATATGTATTCGTGTATGTAGAGTATTCAGCTGACGAGATCTACCGAAATTTGATGAATTCATTAAATCCTGCTTTACTAACCTTTATTGCTTGTTTTAAATATAACATTTTTGACTGTGTTAATTACAACCCAATTACAATGTCTATCTCTCTGAACGATCTCAAATCTATCTTGCAGCAGCAGCAAGTTCAGAATGAAGCAGCTCAACTAAAATTAATCGAAGCTCTCACTCAGAAGCTGTCCATTCAAGTTCCATCAACATCTCGTTCTGACAAATATGAAAGCATCTCAAATTCTATCAGTGAGTTCAACTACGACCCAATATCTGGTCTCGTATTTGATGCATGGTTCAATCGTTACGAAGACGTCTTCCGTATTGAATGCTACATGTTTGATGATGCTGCCAAAGTCCGATTGTTACTAAGAAAACTTGGTACTGTTGAGCACAACAGATATGTTAACTTCATTCTGCCTAAGAACCCACGTGAGTTATCATTCGATGAGACAGTCACCGTTTTATCACAAATCTTTGGTGAACAGTCGTCCATGTTTAATATTCGGTATCAATGTTTTCAGTTGACAAAAATGCCTTCCGATGATTATGTGACTTACGCTGGCAAAGTGAACAAGGAATGTGAAAGGTTCAAACCACACGAAATGACATCAGATCATTTCAAGTGTTTGATTTTTATTTGTGGGTTGAAGAACCCAGAAGATACTGACATAAGAACTCGACTTCTGTCACTCGTGGAACAAGACCCGAAAATGACTTTACAAATGGTGACAGCAGAATGCCTACGTTTAATCAACTTGAGGCACGATACTGCTATGGTGGAGTGCAAACGACAGTCGTCTGAATTTGGTTCGATTAACACAGTGAAAAGTCCTCCGATCACCGTTAAGCACACAGAACCTCAGTCTCAGAATTCAGCTAAACCTCCTTCAGTGTGCTGGCACTGTGGTTCGTGGCATTTTGACAAGTTCTGTCCTTTCAAGAAGCATAAATGCCGTAATTGTCACCGTTTTGGACATAAGGAGGGTTAATGTACACCGCAGAAAAATTCTTCGGGGAGGAACAGCAGTAGTCGTTTCAAGCCGAAACAATCTCCTCGAGTACAGACCGTTTTCACAACTTCTAAAGTCGATTTCGCCAGAAAACGTAAGTACATTACGCTAGGTATTAATGGCAAACGTATTCGTCTTCAGTTGGATACGGCATCAGATATCACCGTAATTTCCCGAACTACGTGGCGCAAACTCGGTTGCCCACAGATTCTGCCGACCGAGCATGTCGCCAAGAATGTCTCTGGAGATATACTGAAACTCGTGGGTGAGATAAATTGCCAGGTTCAGCTTGGTGAGCATCACTTCAATGGTGTATGTTACGTTACAAACTACCATGATTTGGATTTGCTTGGTCTTGACTGGTTAGACAAGCTCCATATCTTTAATGTACCATTAAATTCAGTATGCTCTAATGTTTCGTCTTCACCACACAACGATGCTGCCGGAGATATATCTGATCAATCTCTCTTGCAACGCCGTCATCAAAAGCACGTTTCTGTCTTCCAGGACAAACTTGGTTGCTGCAAAATGTTTGGCATCCAGCATATTCGTAGCCCCCCGTATCATCCCCAATCGAATGGACAGACTGAACGTTTCGTCGTGCTTATGCAAAAGCGAAGGGGGAGGGAAAAACAGAAGAAATTTTGGATAAATTCTTGCCGCATTATCGTACGAATGAAAAAGGACAGTTATGTGTCAGACACACAGATCACGCTCTATCCAGGACCACGCAAAGGTCAACTCGAAAAAGAAGGGCTCCGAAACTTTTTCAAATAGATCCAAAAAACAAGTCCTACACTCTTTACGGGGAGAGGTGATAGGATCCCACATATTTTGGTATTGAATGTTAATCTTGAATATATGGTATATTATCATTCTCACCCATTTTGGTAGTGACTGTTAATCTTGTACATATGGTATATTATCTGTCAATGGAGTTGAAGATTGAACGATCAATTCTTGGTTGTTTGCCCAAAATCAACTTCCCCGATTTTCGCGGAGGCATCAATACGACAGTCATCGTCTCATCGGTCGCTGTTCAGAAAGAAGAGTGAAACATCGTCAGAAGTAATATAACGATTTATTATTGTAATATTTTTCTATAGACCTTAGTTTGCTTAGTTCGTTTATGCCTTTTATATGTTGGTGTAACAATAAAGAAATAACAAGCGGCAGATCGGTGTTTCGGTTTTTGCGTCCGTTATAACTAAGCGTTTCTGAGAAATCTTCGAAGAACAGCGTGGGCCCGAGCGTAGCGAGAGCTGGGCATTAACGGTTTATGAGACGTGATTGACAGTTTCGCACGATGGAAACAGATCTGGCGGATTCAAACAGTTGGTGAAAGTTTGGATAGTCGCCGTTCATCTTTCCTGGTGCCGGTCAAGTCCTCTTTGAACAAGCAATATCTGGAACTTATTTGGAATTGGGTCAAGTTCAACAATGCCTGGGTCAAAGAAGGGACAGAGTGTCTTGGATACAAACAGGAAAGTAAGTCATGGTGACTTGTCTGTTACTTGTAACGATGTGTCTGATGTTAAGCATGACATGGTTGATGTTACTGTTTCGCCGTTCAGGGAAAAAAGGAACATCAAACTCCCTAAATTTGAACCACGGTGTTTTGATGGAAACCCGGCTGATTATTTACAATTTGTAAAGGAGTTTGAGATCATGTTGAGTGGTTTTTTATTAAATGATGAATTGAAATTGATGTATTTGATGAGATATTGCACTGTAGATGCTGCAAGAGCTATACAGTGCTGTAAGTTTATGAAGCCAAAAGAGGGCTACTACGAGGCTATGAGCATATTACGTCAAAGGTTTGGAAGACCTTCGATGATTGCAGGGAAATTATTCGAGGCTGTTAAGGGTAATGGTGGTCAATTACAGGATGACTCCCAGGCACTCACTGAGTTTCTAGTTAATCTTATGACTTATAAGAATACTTTGATTTCTATGAATTGCGTGAGTGACCTCAACTCGAGTTTTATACTAGAAGTAATAGCAAGACGTCTACCTACTCGACTGCAAAGGAAGTGGGTGAAGATAAGCTCCCGTATGGAGGATGAGGGTATCGATCCAAAGTTTTATGATATCCTGAAACTGGTAAATACTAGTGTCAATCAATCTATGAGCAAGTTCGCCAGTCTATTACATCTCACCCCTAGAATAGAGCAGTCTGAGATCAAAATGCAATCATTGATGACGAGTAGGCCTCAGAGAGTTGGTTATCGAGAAAGCTCCGTGATGTCTAGTAATGCATATAGACCTAGTGAGTGTAACAGGTTTCGTAGTACATCCTCAACTGATAGGTTACAAGATGCAAGACAAACACGGTTTTGTTTTACACGCGTGCAAGAGGTGCATACAGAAGTGAACTGTGAACCAGTGAGCAAGTTCAGTGATAAGCTAAATGTAAACTCCAGACGTGACTCCGAATTGTGTGACGATAACGGTGTTGTGAAGAAGTCTGTAGTTGCAACTGGTAAGCCGTTGTTGAATAGAGTGTCACAGAATAGAGTTGCTGCTTCAGAGTGCAGTTCTGACTCCACAAGTTTACAAAGTATAACTAGTCAGAGTGAAGATATAAAACCTTTAATGATTTGTGAGGAGGAACCAATATTGTCTACTGCTGTTATTAAAGAGTTTGAAAATGGTGAAGTTGACGGTAAAGTGAATATTCGTGATAATGATCATGATACTTCACAGCTGTCTTTGGTTGATCATTATGAGATGAGGGATATGCCTACTACTGCTTAGTTAAATAAAGGTTCTGTACAACTACAACGTGAAGTAGAATTGAACGCAGATGCAGTTCCAAAAGGTGTGCATACTTGTGAGACAGTCAGTGTAATTGATCAGCGTGTAGCCCACCTATCATCAGATGATAGTGCTAAACCCGAACTAGTAGTGAAAGACAGCAGTGGTGGTAATCTTGCAGTTGGATAAATATCTGAGAGCCGAAAAAGAACAGCTTCTGATCCACCGCTAAGTTCATCACCTTGTGTCACTCAGTCATCGTTGGTGTTTACATCCACAATGAAAAAGATGCCCATCAACACAAGTATCTTCTGCAATGACTATGATAGTATTGGTGCGTTTGAAAAGACGAAAGATATTGCTCAGTTTAGTGTGGATAAGCCAAGTGTAAAGGAGAGAGTAATTGTTAAATTGACTTGCACGAATAAAGGCATTTCTAGTTTCAAGTTACTATTTGAATGCTATTATCTTTGGTGTAAATTACTCTGTTTCTACACTTGGTTGATGAGATATGCCGTGTGTTTGTTCGTCATCTATATTCTACGATACAATGACATGGGCGTGTTGCCGTTCAGATTTGAGGATTTAGCTCATAGAAGGAAGTTAGCAAATGAACTCTGCGACGATTTTCCAACCTAGGGCGTCAACCTGAGAAGGGTTGTAGGCGTACTGCTGTAAGTCCTACAATTCTTCAAAGGGTAGCGCATCAATGAGCAGTCCAATGTGCTTGGTGTATGATTTTGTACATATGTTCATATTGCATATACTGAATTGATATCATCTTTTATCTATCTGTTGGTAATTCTGTTTGTGTCCGGACGACTTCCACTTGGATCATCAACCTGAGAAGGAATGTAGGCGTACTGCTGTAAGTCCTACAGTTCTTCAAGAGTAGTTTGTCATGCTGGAATCCACAACATTTGATGTGTTGATTGTACATATGTTTGTGTTAAATAGTTGTGTGAGTTCCAATTATCGTAATTGTTGGTTAATCTTGTTTGTGTCCGGACATTCCACAAATTACAATCGTCAACCTGAGAAGGGTTGTAGGCGTACTGGTGTAAGTCCTGCGATTCTTCAAAGTAATTCCACCAAGACATGAACCGCGAGGTTGTTTGTACTATTTGTATATATGTGTGGTGTGTCATAGCAATTGGTGTATTTTGGATTCATTGTGTTTACTTGTTGTTTTCGTATCTCGTTGTTATTGCGTAATTTTGTTAAAATTTTCGTCGTGATTACTTCTGAAGTTGTTTCTAGTCTTCTACGTCCATGAATGAATTGATTGATGTTAGAGACAGCAGATGGGTCGTATACGCCGGGGAGGCTAGGCTATTGCTGAGAATGAAATGCACACGGAGATAATTGTTAGCTGCGATCCGACATGCCGGGGAGAAAGAGTGTACACGACTGAGCTTTTTTTTTTTTTTTTTTTTTTTTACTGAGGCAGAATGAGTGACAAGCGATTGCAGTAGTAATTGGTAGTGAGTAGATAAGAGGATGTGCGTAGAGTATTGTGAGGTGCTGCTATGGTCACGTTGCATTCTGCAAGAGTCATTCTAGCAAGTGGCGATTGTGTTGCAAGATGTCAGAGGAGATAACTTTCTGGAGGCGCACGTCGTCATTGATGTGTGAGATTGTGCTGTGGGTATGCTTGTGGTGTGTTGGCTTTTCTGTTTGTTTTCCATTTCAGCTCTGTCCGTGTGACCCAGGTTCTCGCAATGGCATCCAAGTCAACGTGTATTGGTCGTGAAGGAAAAAAGGGTTGGATCCCTTTTTTGCCGGGGAGTGTCAATGGAGTTGAAGATTGAACGATCAATTCTTGGTTGTTTGCCCAAAATCAACTTCCCCGATTTTCGCGGAGGCATCAATACGACAGTCATCGTTTCATCGGTCGCTGTTCAGAAAGAAGAGTGAAACATCGTCAGAAGTAATATAACGATTTATTATTGTAATATTTTTTTATAGACCTTAGTTTGCTTAGTTCGTTTATTCCTTTTATATGTTGGTGTAACAATAAAGAAATAACAAGCGGCAGATCGGTGTTTTGGTTTTTGCGTCCGTTATAACTAAGCGTTTCTGAGAAATCTTCGAAGAACAGCGTGGGCCCGAGCGTAGCGAGAGCTGGGCATTAACGGTTTATGAGACGAGATTGACATCATCATTCTCACACATTTTGGTAGTGACTGTTAATCTTGCATATGTGGTATATTATCATCTCTCACGCACTTTGTTTTTGGCTATTAAGATCAATTATTTCAAATGCTGTTAGCTGTCCATATTGTTGTAAAATGTATAAATACCATGGCTTTCTTTGTCGTTGTTGCACTTCAATACACAGTCACAGTCCAGCCTTTGTCTTTTTATATTTGCGTGCTTTACTAAATCGGAAGGTACGACAAGCAGATAGGCAGATTTGTTCAGGCGCAGACAGAGCAAGGTGAAAACGTCTTCCTTGAATTCCCTACCGTTATAACAAATTGGCGACGGTGTTTTTACCTTAATTCATTGCAGTTATAACAACATTCCATGCACTTATCAATCATTTTACGGACAGCCGTACCTCCCTTCACTATCCAGAACTTACATCGAATACTTGATAGTACTTGCGAAGTACCCAAATGACCTTCAAGAACATGGTAGTGTCTTATAATGAGATCAGTGACTGGATGGTAGCAAGGTAATAAAGCCGGATGACGGGTCTCATATGACGATTCTAACATTTGTAGACGTCCACCAACTCTAGCGATCCCTTCGGAAACTATCGGAGATAATCTATCTAACCGCACCTTGAAATCTGCGAAATCAGGACTATCCTCCTTGGCAATCTCACCCCACGCTTCCCACTGAGCAGCCCTCAAAATCGCTAACTCTGCATTTCTAATATCTTCGACTCTCAAAGGCCCCACATTCATATTTTCGTATCCCGCAAGATGCATGACCTTTAAATACGTAACATATCGTGTCAACCACGCAACAGCTTTCAGTAATTTGTACCAAGAAGAATAATAAAAAAGTGGATGTAAACCTGAATGTCTTTCTTGAGTAGATGTTAAACTGACACTTGTCTTCAACTCCAAGACACACTCGTTTATCGGTGGTTCATCTTCTCTACGAGGCCACATACTATCAGCCCTTAGCAAGAACTCTGGACCTTTCCACCACTTATTTTTAACCACATTCATATCAATAACTCCTCGCGATGCTAGATCAGCTGGATTTTTTCCAGACGGTACGTACCTCCACTGCTCAACAGTTGTTAGTTCACGAATTTGAGATACTCTGTTAGCTACAAAACATGCATATCTTGCTGACTCGTTGCGTATATAATATATCACAGACATCGAATCAGTCCAAAACGTTACGGGGTACTTGGGGTAATCCAACTCTTTACACACCGTTGTGAATAACTGCGCAGCTAGTAAGGCTGCATTAAGTTCTAATCTCGGAATCGAAACCGTCTTTAGAGGTGCAACTCTAGATTTACCCATCACCAGGCTAACATCTATATCATTCCTTAAGGTGGTTCTGATGTATACGGCTGCACCAAATCCAACCTCAGAGGCATCAGAAAAAACATGGAAGTCAATTATATCATGATTTCTCGACGGCTTAAGTGGACGTGAGACGGAATGTAGATTCAGCATTCTTAAACTGTTAACCCACCCCTTCCACTCTTCTCTCTGCCTCTCACTTAATGGTTCATCCCACTGTAACCCTTTCCTGCATGTCTCTTGAAATAACCTCCTAGCCGGAAGTAGATAAGGTGCTACTAATCCAAGTGGGTCAAACACGGACGACAACACAGAGAGCACACCTCTCCGAGTAACTGGCTTATCAATATCACCAACACTAAATCCAAAGGTATCAGAGTTCACATCCCATCGCATACCTAATGTGCGTTCAACTGGTAGAGTATCAACAGGCAAATCTCGTACGGTAGGTGCTCTGTCTTCTGGATCTATATGCTTCAAAACGTCTAGGCTGTTCGAGACCCACTTAGTTAGACGAAAGCCGGCCTTAGCTAACACTTCAGTAATGCTTGTTGCAAATCTAACTGCAGACTTATCATCATCGAAGGAGGCTAAACAATCATCCACGTAGAAGCAACAATCTATGACGTCCAGCAAATCATTAGAACCAAATGTGGACACTGCCTTTCGTAGAGCAAAATTAGCACAAAACGGGGAGGACGTGGCACCAAATGGATGCACTGTCATCCTATATTCTGACACCTTACCACAAGGACCGTCATCAAACCACAAAAACCTCAAGTGATCTCTGTCACTCTCTGGCACCTTCACCTGTAGGAACATTTCCTCAATATCCGCCGCGACAGCAACTGTAAACTTTCTGAATCTCAATAGCAGTCCCACTAATGAGCTCACGCAATCTGGGCCACTATACAGATTATCATTTAAAGAGACTCCTTCATGTTTCGCAGAACAATCAAACACCACACGGAGTTTACCTGGCTTCCTCGGGTTAAAGACGGGATGATGGGGCAAATACCACTTCCCTGGCTCACTTGATCAACTAGTCTTTCAACGTAACCCTTCATTATATGTTTATCGACGACTTCCTTATATTTGGACCAGAGTTCTGCATCTGACAGAAATTTCTTCTGTAAACCCATTAGTCTCTTAAGAGCAACTTTCCTATTACAAACCAACTGTCTATCTTTGAATCTCCATGGTAGGCCAACGCTGAAACGCCCGTTTTCGTATTTACAAGACTCCTCGGCTATTTTAACTGCTTTTAAGTCTTCTACAGAACGACCCTTCCCTGGGACACCGCAGTCACAAAACTCCTTGTCATACATATTTTTAATCATAGTTTCTAGTTTGTCCCCATCGTTTGCAACTAATGATGATATGTGGACTATGGGTATAGGTCCTCTCACTGTCCATCCCAGTGGTGTTTTCGTCGCGAACAGATCATCTCTACCTCCGAATCTCTCTTCTAATACCTTGTGAGCTTCTGGCACACTACATCCAATGAGTACTCTCACTCTTCCATCTTGCAGTGTTGGAAGAGGTATGTCACACAGGTATGGCTTACCGACAACCGTTTCACGACTAGGTACTATAGCTTCGCCAAGTTTCATACTGGAGGTAGTGTAAGCAGTATCCACTTCCACGGTCTCCCCAGTAGCCAAGGATTCTAACTGAAATGACACTCGCTCACATACTACTGTTTTCGCAGAATTGAAAGTATTTACAACCAAGGGTTGCTTTGGGCCTTTAATACCCAAGCAACCAGCCAGTTCAGCATCTATCAATGTAACGTCTGAACCATTATCCAACAATGCATAAGTCTCTACTGAAGATTTCGGTCCTTTCACCTTAACTGGTAATACCCCTAAGAAAACTTGTGGGTGTCAAGGGGTCTAGAGATACTATTACAATTAACCGAATTCCCAGGTTCGTTCACTGTCCTCAGAAGTGGGTGCATATCCGTTAAACCACTACTTCCTTTGTTTGTCGCCTTACAATTCCACTTTGTATGCCCAATCTTTAAACAACTGAAACACAGCCGCTTCTGCTTTGCCATTTTTAACCTTTCTACGGGTGACATAGCGATAAAGCGATTACAATCACTCAATTGATGCATGTTATGGCAAAAAATACACTCATCCTTTCTCGTTGTGTCTTGAGACTTCACCACAAATGCCTTCCTTATATTCACTGGTTCCTTAGGTTCTACCTTAGAATGCAAAATGCTGGCGAATTTGCCCATCGCCTGGTTGACACTGTCCTTCACCAGTCTCAGAATATCATCAAACCTTGGCTCGATACCCTCATCCTCCATACGGGAGCTTATCTTCACCCACTTCCTTTGCAGCCGAGTAGGTAGGCGTCTTGCTATTACTTCTAGTATAAAACTCGAGTTGAGGTCACTCATGCAATTCATAGAAATCAAAGTATTCTTATAAGTCATAAGATTAACTAGAAACTCAGTGAGTGCCTGGGAGTCATCCTGTAATTGACCACCATTACCCTTAACAGCCTCGAATAATTTCCCTGCAATCATCGAAGGTCTTCCAAACCTTTGACGTAATATGCTCATAGCCTCGTAGTAGCCCTCTTTTGGCTTCATAAACTTACAGCACTGTATAGCTCTTGCAGCATCTCCAGTGCAATATCTCATCAAATACATCAATTTCAATTCATCATTTAATAAAAAACCACTCAACATGATCTCAAACTCCTTTACAAATTGTAAATAATCAGCCGGGTTTCCATCAAAACACCGTGGTTCAAATTTAGGGAGTTTGATGTTCCTTTTTTCCCTGAACGGCGAAACAGTAACATCAACCATGTCATGCTTAACATCAGACACATCGTTACAAGTAACAGACAAGTCACCATGACTTACTTTCCTGTTTGTATCCAAGACACTCTGTCCCTTCTTTGACCCAGGCATTGTTGAACTTGACCCAATTCCAAAAAGTTCCAGATATTGCTTGTTCAAAGAGGACTTGACCGGCACCAGGAAAGATGAACGGCGACTATCCAAACTTTCACCAACTGTTTGAATCCGCCAGATCTGTTTCCATCGTGCGAAACTGTCAATCACGTCTCATAAACCGTTAATGCCCAGCTCTCGCTACGCTCGGGCCCACGCTGTTCTTCGAAGATTTCTCAGAAACGCTTAGTTATAACGGACGCAAAAACCAAAACACCGATCTACCGCTTGATATTTCTTTATTGTTACACCAACATATAAAAAGAATAAGTGAACTAATGTCTGAAAACAAATATTACAATAATAAATCACAAGATTACTTCTGACGGTTTACTGCTGACTTCTTTCTGAACAGCGACCGATGAGACGATGACTGTCGTATAGACGCCTCTGCGAAATTTGGGGAAGTTGGTTTTGAGCAAACAACCGGGAATCGATCGTTCAATCTTCAACTGCATTGACAGTCATCCTTATGGAATCTACAATTTAACCTGAACATGTGTCAGACTACTACTAGAATACTGTCCATTTATTATTAGCAGCAATATGTTATGTGACAAGCTGAGAATGGGAAGTATCCAACGATATTTCACACCCAAACTGTTTGGCAATATTTATTGGAAAGACTACATTTCACGTTTCCCGATTGTAGATCTTGACCCACTTTGGAAGAGATGACTTATTATGAGCCTAGTATTCGTTTCTAAGGTCCTACAAAGTATATTATTTTCAGACAATAAGGATATACAGCTCTCACCGGAAGACTCTTACGGTCTGTGTAACCAAACTTGCACAGTGACAATAAAAGCATTTACATCGGCACTCCGTGAAAACTTCTTCACAGTGATGTGTTCTAAAGTATGGAACAGCCTGCCCCCAGAAGCCAGAACTTCCCCATCCGTTATAAGTTTCAAACGCATTCCGTACAGATTATTTAACGTCACTGATATTATAACTAATTTGGTTGTTTCAAGAATAAATCAATTATTAAAATTAATATCGCGAAGTTGGTCCTTTGTATCTGCTAATACCAAAATACAGCCGTAATCACTGTCTATTAAGGAGTTTTATAAATATTCGAAACCAAATATATTAAAAAATTTTGACGACCAAATGGTCCGTAACGTGAATAGATGCTTCTACTTCTCAGCCTCGTCTCGTAAACCGTAAATGCCAAGCTCTTGCTACGCTGGGACTCACGCTGTTCCTTGAAGTTTCTCAGAAACGCTAAGTATGAAAGGACGCAAAAACCAAAACCCAGTTGGCAACTCGAGAATTATTTAATCCAACACCAACATATAACCAATATTACAACTAAGGATTCTGACAGTTTTGGCCTGACTTCTTTCTGAACAGCGACTGATGAGACGATGAATGTCGTATTGATGCCTCCGCGAAAACCGGGGAATTTGAGTATGAGAAAACAACCATGAATTGATCGATCAATAATCAGCCGGGTTTCCGTTGAAATACCGTGGTTCAAATTTAGGGAGTTTGATGTTCCTTTTTTCCCTGAACAGCGAAACAGTAACATCAACCATGTCATGCTTAACATCAGACACATCGTTACAAGTAACAGACAAGTCACCATGACTTACTTTCCTGTTTGTATCCAAGACACTCTGTCCCTTCTTTGACCCAGGCATTGTTGAACTTGACCCAATTCCAAATAAGTTCCAGATATTGCTTGTTCAAAGAGGACTTGACCGGCACCAGGAAAGATGTACAGTGACTATCCAAACTGTTACCAGCTATCTGAATCCGTCATAAACTGACGCCGAACCGTCAGAAAGTATCAGCCACGTCTCGTAAACCGTTAACGCCCAGCTCTTGATGAACATAGTGGTGCATCAGAAGCCGTTGTTGTTCGACCTTTAGAAGGTTGTCTAACCGTAGGATTACCGCCATTGCTATTCCTTATGATTAGCTCCGGTTTAGCACTAGCATCTGATGATAGGTGGGCTACACGATGATCAATTACACTGACGGCCCCACGAGTTTACACACCTTCTGTAACCATATCAGCTCTTAATTCTAATTCACCTTTAAATGGTACAGATAATTTGTTCAACTCATTAATAGAAGGCATTTCGTTCATCTCATCATGATCAACCAAAGACAAATGTGCATGTTAATCACGTGTCATAAACCGTTAATGCCCAGCTCTCGCTACGCTCAGGCCCACGCTGTTCCTTGAAGTTTCTCAGAAACGCTTAGTTATAACGGACGAACAAACCAAAACACCGATCTGCCGCTTGATATTTCTTTATTGTTACACCAACATATAAAAGGAATAAGCGAACTAAGGTCTGAAAACAAATATTACAATAATAAATCATTGTAATACTTCTGACGATGTTTCACTCTTCTTTCTGAACAGCGACCGATGAGACGATGACTGTCGTATTGATGCCTCCGCGAAAATTGGGGAAGTTGATTTTGAGCAAACAACCAAGAATTGATCGTTCAATCTTCAACTGCATTGACACTCCCCGGCAAAAATGGGATCCAGCCCCTTTTTCCTTCACGACCAATACACGTTGACTTGGATGCCATTGCGAGAACCTGGGTCACACGGACAGAGCTGAAATGGAAAACAAACAGAAAAGCCAACACACCACAAGCATACCCACAGCACAATCTCACACATCGCTGACGACCTGCGCCTCCAGACAGAGACCTCCTCTTGACATCTTGCAACACAATCGCCACTTACTAGAATGACTCTTGCAGAATGCAAAGTGACCATAGCAGCACCTCACAATACTCTACGCACATCCTCTTATCTACTCATTACCAATTACCACTGAAATCGCTTGTCACTCATTCTGCCTCAGTTCTAATAGCGGTGACGCATGCGAGCCTCAGTCGTTCACACTCATTCTCCACGGCGTGTCGGATCGCAGCTAACAATTATCTCCGTGTGCATTTCATTCTCAGCAATAGCCTAGCCTCCCCGGCGTATACGACCCATCTGCTGTCTCTAACATCAATCAATTCATTCATGGACGTAGAAGACTAGAAACAACTTCAGAAGTAATCACGACGAAAATTTTAACAAAATTACGCAATAACAACGAGATACGAAAACAACAAGTAAACACAATGAATCCAAAATACACCAATTGCTATGACACACCACACATATATACAAATAGTACAAACAACCTCGCGGTTCATGTCTTGGTGGAATTACTTTGAAGAATCGCAGGACTTACACCAGTACGCCTACAACCCTTCTCAGGTTGACGATTGTAATTTGTGGAATGTCCGGACACAAACAAGATTAACCAACAATTACGATAATTGGAACTCACACAACTATTTAACACAAACATATGTACAATCAACACATCAAATGTTGTGGATTCCAGCATGACAAACTACTCTTGAAGAACTGTAGGACTTACAGCAGTACGCCTACATTCCTTCTCAGGTTGATGATCCAAGTGGAAGTCGTCCGGACACAAACAGAATTACCAACAGATAGATAAAAGATGATATCAATTCAGTATATGCAATATGAACATATGTACAAAATCATACACCAAGCACATTGGACTGCTCATTGATGCGCTACCCTTTGAAGAATTGTAGGACTTACAGCAGTACGCCCACAACCCTTCTCAGGTTGACGCCCTAGGTTGGAAAATCGTCGCAGAGTTCATTTGCTAACTTCCTTCTATGAGCTAAATCCTCAAATCTGAACGGCAACACGCCCATGTCATTGTATCGTAGAATATAGATGACGAACAAACACACGGCATATCTCATCAACCAAGTGTAGAAACAGAGTAATTTACACCAAAGATAATAGCATTCAAATAGTAACTTGAAACTAGAAATGCCTTTATTCGTGCAAGTCAATTTAACAATTACTCTCTCCTTTACACTTGGCTTATCCTCTCAAAAGTGTCGATTGATATTCGTCCTTTCAAACGAACTGATACTAGCATAGTCATTGGACAAGATACTTGAGTTGATTGGTGTTATGTTTCATTGTGGATGACAGCACCAACGACGACTGATTGATATCAGTTGATGAAGTTATTGGTGGATCAAAAGCTGTTGTTGCTCGACTTTCAGAAATTTGTCTACCTATAAGACCACCACCACTGCTGTCTTTTACAATCAGCTCCGCTTTAGGACTAGCATCTGATGAATGGTGGGCTACACGCTGATCAATTACACTGACGGTTTGACAACTATGCATGCCTTCTGCAAATGCATTTATTTCTAATTCACGTTCAAGTTATACAGAACCTTTATTTAACTTAGCAGTAGTAGGCATATCCCTCATCTCATAATGATCAACCAAAGACAGCTGTGAAGTATCATGATCATTATCACGAATATTCACTTTACCGTCAACTTCACCATTTTCAAACTCTTTAATAACAGCAGTAGACAATATTGGTTCCTCCTCACAAATCATTAAAGGTTTTATATCTTCACTCTGACTAGTTATACTTTGTAAACTTGTGGAGTCAGAACTGCACTCTGAAGCAGCAACTCTATTCTGTGACACTCTATTCAACAACGGCTTACCAGTTGCAACTACAGACTTCTTCACAACACCATTATCGTCGCACAATTCGGAGTCAGGTCTGGAGTTTACATTTAGCTTATCACTGAACTTGCTCACTGGTTCACAGTTCACTTCTGTATGCACCTCTTGCACGCGTGTAAAACAAAACCGTGTTTGTCTTGCATCTTGTAACCTATCAGTTGAGGATGTACTACGAAACCTGTTACACTCACTAGGTCTATATGCATTACTAGACATCACGGAGCTTTCTCGATAACCAACTCTCTGAGGCCTACTCGTCATCAATGATTGCATTTTGATCTCAGACTGCTCTATTCTAGGGGTGAGATGTAATAGACTGGCGAACTTGCTCATAGATTGATTGACACTAGTATTTACCAGTTTCAGGATATCATCAAACTTTGGATCGATACCCTCATCCTCCATACGGGAGCTTATCTTCACCCACTTCCTTTGCAGTCGAGTAGGTAGACGTCTTGCTATTACTTCTAGTATAAAACTCGAGTTGAGGTCACTCACGCAATTCATAGAAATCAAAGTATTCTTATAAGTCATAAGATTAACTAGAAACTCAGTGAGTGCCTGGGAGTCATCCTGTAATTGACCACCATTACCCTTAACAGCCTCGAATAATTTCCCTGCAATCATCGAAGGTCTTCCAAACCTTTGACGTAATATGCTCATAGCCTCGTAGTAGCCCTCTTTTGGCTTCATAAACTTACAGCACTGTATAGCTCTTGCAGCATCTACAGTGCAATATCTCATCAAATACATCAATTTCAATTCATCATTTAATAAAAAACCACTCAACATGATCTCAAACTCCTTTACAAATTGTAAATAATCAGCCGGGTTTCCATCAAAACACCGTGGTTCAAATTTAGGGAGTTTGATGTTCCTTTTTTCCCTGAACAGCGAAACAGTAACATCAACCATGTCATGCTTAACATCAGACACATCGTTACAAGTAACAGACAAGTCACCATGACTTACTTTCCTGTTTGTATCCAAGACACTCTGTCCCTTCTTTGACCCAGGCATTGTTGAACTTGACCCAATTCCAAATAAGTTCCAGATATTGCTTGTTCAAAGAGGACTTGACCGGCACCAGGAAAGATGAACGGCGACTATCCAAACTTTCACCAACTGTTTGAATCCGCCAGATCTGTTTCCATCGTGCGAAACTGTCAATCACGTCTCATAAACCGTTAATGCCCAGCTCTCGCTACGCTCGGGCCCACGCTGTTCTTCGAAGATTTCTCAGAAACGCTTAGTTATAACGGACGAAAAACCCAAAACACCGATCTGCCGCGTGAGATTTCTTTATTGTTACACCAACATATAAAAAGAATAAGTGAACTAAGGTCTGAAAACAAATATTACAATAGTAAATCATTGTATTACTTCTGACGATGTTTCACTCTTCTTTCTGAACAGCGACTGTCAATGGAGTTGAAGATTGAACTATCAGTTCTTGGTTGTTTGCTTAAAATCAACTTCCCCAATTTTCGCGGTGGCATCAATACGACAGTCATCGTCTCATCGGTCGCTGTTCAGAAAGAAGAGTGAAACATCGTCAGAAGTAATACAATGATTTATTATTGTAATATTTGTTTTCAGACCTTAGTTCGCTTATTCCTTTTATATGTTGGTGTAACAATAAAGAAATATCAAGCGGCAGATCGGTGTTTTGGTTTTTTCGTCCGTTATAACTAAGCGTTTCCGAAATCTTCGAAGAACAGCGTGGGCCCGAGCGTAGCGAGAGCTGGGCATTAACGGTTTATGAGACGTGATTGACAGCGACCGATGAGAGGATGACTGTCGTATTGATGCCTCCGCGAAAAGTGGGGAAGTTGATTTTAAGCAAACAACCAAGATTTGATCGTTTAATCTTCAACTCCATTGCTAGTGCACCATCATTGTCATTGTCACAAATATTCACTTTATCGTCATTCGCTTGTTTGACATCATCATTTTCAAACTCTTTAATAACAGACGTAGATGATTTCGGTTCCACCTCACTAATCGTTATGTTTTATACCTTCACTCTGACTAGCAATACCTCAAAAACTTTTGGAGTCAGAACTGGACTCTGAAACTGTAACTCTCTTCTTCTGCACAGACTGCTGTGTCGTCTGTGACACTCTATTCAACAATGGATTACTGGTCTCAACTGCAGGCTTCTTCACCGCACCATTATCGTCACACCATTCAGAGTCAGAACTCGATGACGCTGATTTCACATTTAACTTACCACTAAACTTGCTCACTGATTCACAGTTCGCCTTTGTATGCATTTCTTCCAAACGGACGAAACACGATGGTGTTTGTCTTGCAGCTTGTAACTTTTCTGTTGGGGACATCCCACGAAAGCTATCACACTCACTAGGTTTGTATGGATTACTAGACACCATGAAGCTTTCCCGATATCCACTTCTCTTAGACCCTTTCGTCATAAATGATTAGGTTTTGCTTTCTGATTTCTCTATATCAGGGGTGGGGGGGCAGTATGCTAGCAAACTTGCTCAAAGCTTGGTTGACACTGTCTTTCACCAGGCTCAGAATATCATCCAACTCGGGCTCTAGACCCTCCTCCTCTAGACGGGAGCTGATCTTTATGAACCTTCTTTGCAGACAAAGTGGTAATCTTTTGGCAACAGTCTCAAGCACGGAACTTGAATTCAATTCATTTACGCAATTAAGAGACACAAGAGTATTTCTATATAGCATTAAACTGTCCAAGAACTCTGCGAGTGTCGCTGAATTATCGTTCAACTTTGATGAATTACTTTTCAAGGTCTCAAAATCCTGCGGGATATCAAAAATGGTTTCCCAAACATTTTACCCAGTATCCGCATGGCCTCATTTTATCCTTCTTTCGGAGACATAAACTGTCAATGGAGTTGAAGACTGAACGATCAATTCTTGGTTGTTTGCTCAAAATCAACTTCCCCAATTTTCGCGGAGGCATCAATACGACAGTCATCGTCTCATCGGTCGCTGTTCAGAAAGAAGAGTGAAACATCGTCAGAAGTAATACAATGATTTATTATTGTAATATTTGTTTTCAGACCTTAGTTCGCTTATTCCTTTTATATGTTGGTGTAACAATAAAGAAATATCAAGCGGCAGATCGGTGTTTTGGTTTTTGCGTCCGTTATAACTAAGCGTTTCTGAGAAACTTCAAGGAGCAGCGTGGGCCTGAGCGTAGCGAGAGCTGGGCATTAACGGTTTATGACACGTGATTAACATGCACATTTGTCTTTGGTTGATCATGATGAGATGAA
This sequence comes from Trichobilharzia regenti, assembly GCA_944472135.2. Classification (NCBI taxonomy): domain Eukaryota; kingdom Metazoa; phylum Platyhelminthes; class Trematoda; order Strigeidida; family Schistosomatidae; genus Trichobilharzia; species Trichobilharzia regenti. The sequence goes on along the minus strand of OX235265.1, from coordinate 23,128,607 downwards.
CGAAATGCCTTCTATTAATGAGTTGAACAAATTATCTGTACCATTTAAAGGTGAATTAGAATTAAGAGCTGATATGGTTACAGAAGGTGTGTAAACTCGTGGGGCCGTCAGTGTAATTGATCATCGTGTAGCCCACCTATCATCAGATGCTAGTGCTAAACCGGAGCTAATCATAAGGAATAGCAATGGCGGTAATCCTACGGTTAGACAACCTTCTAAAGGTCGAACAACAACGGCTTCTGATGCACCACTATGTTCATCAAGAGCTGGGCGTTAACGGTTTACGAGACGTGGCTGATACTTTCTGACGGTTCGGCGTCAGTTTATGACGGATTCAGATAGCTGGTAACAGTTTGGATAGTCACTGTACATCTTTCCTGGTGCCGGTCAAGTCCTCTTTGAACAAGCAATATCTGGAACTTATTTGGAATTGGGTCAAGTTCAACAATGCCTGGGTCAAAGAAGGGACAGAGTGTCTTGGATACAAACAGGAAAGTAAGTCATGGTGACTTGTCTGTTACTTGTAACGATGTGTCTGATGTTAAGCATGACATGGTTGATGTTACTGTTTCGCTGTTCAGGGAAAAAAGGAACATCAAACTCCCTAAATTTGAACCACGGTGTTTTGATGGAAACCCGGCTGATTATTTACAATTTGTAAAGGAGTTTGAGATCATGTTGAGTGGTTTTTTATTAAATGATGAATTGAAATTGATGTATTTGATGAGATATTGCACTGTAGATGCTGCAAGAGCTATACAGTGCTGTAAGTTTATGAAGCCAAAAGAGGGCTACTACGAGGCTATGAGCATATTACGTCAAAGGTTTGGAAGACCTTCGATGATTGCAGGGAAATTATTCGAGGCTGTTAAGGGTAATGGTGGTCAATTACAGGATGACTCCCAGGCACTCACTGAGTTTCTAGTTAATCTTATGACTTATAAGAATACTTTGATTTCTATGAATTGCGTGAGTGACCTCAACTCGAGTTTTATACTAGAAGTAATAGCAAGACGTCTACCTACTCGACTGCAAAGGAAGTGGGTGAAGATAAGCTCCCGTATGGAGGATGAGGGTATCGATCCAAAGTTTGATGATATCCTGAAACTGGTAAATACTAGTGTCAATCAATCTATGAGCAAGTTCGCCAGTCTATTACATCTCACCCCTAGAATAGAGCAGTCTGAGATCAAAATGCAATCATTGATGACGAGTAGGCCTCAGAGAGTTGGTTATCGAGAAAGCTCCGTGATGTCTAGTAATGCATATAGACCTAGTGAGTGTAACAGGTTTCGTAGTACATCCTCAACTGATAGGTTACAAGATGCAAGACAAACACGGTTTTGTTTTACACGCGTGCAAGAGGTGCATACAGAAGTGAACTGTGAACCAGTGAGCAAGTTCAGTGATAAGCTAAATGTAAACTCCAGACCTGACTCCGAATTGTGCGACGATAATGGTGTTGTGAAGAAGTCTGTAGTTGCAACTGGTAAGCCGTTGTTGAATAGAGTGTCACAGAATAGAGTTGCTGCTTCAGAGTGCAGTTCTGACTCCACAAGTTTACAAAGTATAACTAGTCAGAGTGAAGATATAAAACCTTTAATGATTTGTGAGGAGGAACCAATATTGTCTACTGCTGTTATTAAAGAGTTTGAAAATGGTGAAGTTGACGGTAAAGTGAATATTCGTGATAATGATCATGATACTTCACAGCTGTCTTTGGTTGATCATTATGAGATGAGGGATATGCCTACTACTGCTTAGTTAAATAAAGGTTCTGTACAACTACAACGTGAAGTAGAATTGAACGCAGATGCAGTTCCAAAAGGTGTGCATACTTGTGAGACAGTCAGTGTAATTGATCAGCGTGTAGCCCACCTATCATCAGATGATAGTGCTAAACCCGAACTAGTAGTGAAAGACAGCAGTGGTGGTAATCTTGCAGTTGGATAAATATCTGAGAGCCGAAAAAGAACAGCTTCTGATCCACCGCTAAGTTCATCACCTTGTGTCACTCAGTCATCGTTGGTGTTTACATCCACAATGAAAAAGATGCCCATCAACACAAGTATCTTCTGCAATGACTATGATAGTATTGGTGCGTTTGAAAAGACGAAAGATATTGCTCAGTTTAGTGTGGATAAGCCAAGTGTAAAGGAGAGAGTAATTGTTAAATTGACTTGCACGAATAAAGGCATTTCTAGTTTCAAGTTACTATTTGAATGCTATTATCTTTGGTGTAAATTACTCTGTTTCTACACTTGGTTGATGAGATATGCCGTGTGTTTGTTCGTCATCTATATTCTACGATACAATGACATGGGCGTGTTGCCGTTCAGATTTGAGGATTTAGCTCATAGAAGGAAGTTAGCAAATGAACTCTGCGACGATTTTCCAACCTAGGGCGTCAACCTGAGAAGGGTTGTGGGCGTACTGCTGTAAGTCCTACAATTCTTCAAAGGGTAGCGCATCAATGAGCAGTCCAATGTGCTTGGTGTATGATTTTGTACATATGTTCATATTGCATATACTGAATTGATATCATCTTTTATCTATCTGTTGGTAATTCTGTTTGTGTCCGGACGACTTCCACTTGGATCATCAACCTGAGAAGGAATGTAGGCGTACTGCTGTAAGTCCTACAGTTCTTCAAGAGTAGTTTGTCATGCTGGAATCCACAACATTTGATGTGTTGATTGTACATATGTTTGTGTTAAATAGTTGTGTGAGTTCCAATTATCGTAATTGTTGGTTAATCTTGTTTGTGTCCGGACATTCCACAAATTACAATCGTCAACCTGAGAAGGGTTGTAGGCGTACTGGTGTAAGTCCTGCGATTCTTCAAAGTAATTCCACCAAGACATGAACCGCGAGGTTGTTTGTACTATTTGTATATATGTGTGGTGTGTCATAGCAATTGGTGTATTTTGGATTCATTGTGTTTACTTGTTGTTTTCGTATCTCGTTGTTATTGCGTAATTTTGTTAAAATTTTCGTCGTGATTACTTCTGAAGTTGTTTCTAGTCTTCTACGTCCATGAATGAATTGATTGATGTTAGAGACAGCAGATGGGTCGTATACGCCGGGGAGGCTAGGCTATTGCTGAGAATGAAATGCACACGGAGATAATTGTTAGCTGCGATCCGACACGCCGTGGAGAAAGAGTGTAGACGACTGAGGCTCGCATGCGTCACCGCTATTAGAACTGAGGCAGAATGAGTGACAAGCGATTTCAGTGGTAATTGGTAATGAGTAGATAAGAGGATGTGCGTAGAGTATTGTGAGGTGCTGCTATGGTCACTTTGCATTCTGCAAGAGTCATTCTAGTAAGTGGCGATTGTGTTGCAAGATGTCAAGAGGAGGTCTCTGTCTGGAGGCGCAGGTCGTCAGCGATGTGTGAGATTGTGCTGTGGGTATGCTTGTGGTGTGTTGGCTTTTCTGTTTGTTTTCCATTTCAGCTCTGTCCGTGTGACCCAGGTTCTCGCAATGGCATCCAAGTCAACGTGTATTGGTCGTGAAGGAAAAAGGGGCTGGATCCCATTTTTGCCGGGGAGTGTCAATGCAGTTGAAGATTGAACGATCAATTCTTGGTTGTTTGCTCAAAATCAACTTCCCCAATTTTCGCGGAGGCATCAATACGACAGTCATCGTCTCATCGGTCGCTGTTCAGAAAGAAGAGTGAAACATCGTCAGAAGTATTACAATGATTTATTATTGTAATATTTGTTTTCAGACCTTAGTTCGCTTATTCCTTTTATATGTTGGTGTAACAATAAAGAAATATCAAGCGGCAGATCGGTGTTTTGGTTTGTTCGTCCGTTATAACTAAGCGTTTCTGAGAAACTTCAAGGAACAGCGTGGGCCTGAGCGTAGCGAGAGCTGGGCATTAACGGTTTATGAGACGTGATTGACAAAATCTTTTAACACTGTATGGTTCTTGCAGCAACACCAGTGGAATACCTCATCAAATACACTTACTTCATTTCGTCAATGAAAATGAAAACACTGAACATGACCTCAATGTCCTTGATAAACTGGGAGTAGTCGGCTGGGTTTCCATAAAAGCACAGTGTTTCAAACTTGGGGAATCTTAAAGTTCTGCTTTCCCTAAACGGAGAAGCGTGAACATCAAACTGATCATTTTGAGGATCATACTGAGTATCATACATATCGTTACAATTAACAGGCAACTCATCGTTGCTTACTTTTTTGTTTGCTTCCACGGTGCCAGGTCCCTTCCTTGACCCAGGCATTATCTAACGTCACCAAAGGATCCAAATAGCGTTGGTAATCCGTGTCCAAAGAGATGCTGGCTGCAGACCCAGTAAGTACACCCGGAAGAGCTCCAGAAGGTGCTCCAGAAAACGAACAGATGAATAATAACTGTCCCAGAAGGCACTCCAGAAAACGAACATCCGAATTAAAACTGTCAAGGAACTTATCCCTAAGTTCCTATTACTACGAAGACGCTCCGCATCGATAAATACCACGTACATTCTTTGACTTTAACTCCGAAAGGAAGATATATTGTTTGGGAATCATAGAGGAGAACTCTAAAATTCTATAAACATTTATTTTATACAAAATTATTAATGACTTATATTCGTATCTCCTCGTCCACGTCGACCTTGTACACGATCGAACCATTGGCGCCTTCGAGTTGCCCACCAATGGCTACCAGTTCCAAAAACAAACGTTCAGTATTCACGTCCATTGGCACCCTTAATCTCTAAAGATGCTAAGCTTAAGATGCGCTGAATGCTATGTGGTATTCCTTGAATTCGTATCACGGCTAGCCTGATCCAGGCTGTCACAGCATGCACACTTATTTGCCTCAGATTCTTGGAAGGCATTCCTATACCTCGTGAGCATTAATTCAGCAACTTCATTTGTGACTCCAAGGGGAAGAGGATTTTCTCTGTAAAACTGTTGCTTTTGTTCATTGTGCAGGCCTTCAAGGATAAGTTCAACTGCTAGTATCTCCATATGTGGTGTCGCTACAACTTATGCATACTTGTAAGTTTATAACTTTACAGATAACCACAAACAGGGATTCTGTGATTGAGAAAACCGCTCGTGGGCCGTCAAAACCATCTGAAGTTAAATGTGTGAATCGCGCGGATTATAGAGTCCTCGGAACGTTTAGGCAGCTTGAAAGTCCTTTCTGGGTCATATAAAAGAAAGGCATTCAGGAAAGCGTCACACCTCTCGGCGACATCAGTTTTAGGCTGTACACCAAGCTAACCCACAAAAGAACTTAAAAGTAATCATCAGAATTGTGAATCCCTCTAAGAAATTGCTTCTCAAACTACTCCAAACTGCAGAAGCCATGGCAATTCACATATAATTTGCTGAACTCTACATACATAGGAAGTTTTTTCAGTCATTGAATCTGCAGTGGACCTGTTCTATCTTAACACCGAATACATAGGTTTTGTTTCTTAATTGTACTATTTCTGCCCCCCATTAGTAATAAATCTCTACCCTTTATTACCACCGTTGTTAACTTGACTCTCGTTCACATTTAAAATGAGTTCTACCGAACCCTGCCTAGTACATTGCGTCACTCAACTTGTTTAATTTTATTTAAGTTTCTGCTCAATTGTCGCTTTCTACATTACTCAATTTGTTATCTAAAAGCAATTAACGGTTTTATTGACATATCTTTGGAAACATTCCTCTTGTTCCTAAGAAAACTTACTACATATTTGTGATTGTAAAGCTTGAGAACGATATCGTTTAGGAGAGTAACTCTTCGCTGAACGCCTTTTCTTTTAGATTACGGAGTCCTTTGTCTCTTTAACATCGATGTTAACTGACAAAGTATGTGAATGAATAGGGGATGTCATGTGGAAAGTATGGGTTTAGAAATGCAATCACAAAGTATGTGAGTATGAACATGGTGTACAGCACGTCAATAGACCTCCGGTAGGCCTAAAAATAGATTCAGTAATTTCGCAGAATAACAAAATAAAACCGGAAACAATAAAAGGTGCTCCAAAAATATGTTACAACTATTAAGAACAATCATTCACTTTATTGTACATATGAAAAGGTGTAGGTTTAGGTACACTGTTCACAAATTAAATAATATCATCCAGCGATCCGCACGTAATACCCTTCAAATATTCTTCTTCACAATAGGTTTAGCAATATGATTTGTGAGTCTTCTTCGGAAGAGGGTGCATTTCCTGTATGTTCCAAAAGTCACAAGTAGTAATTATGGAGGTGCCCGATCAGCCACTGGAGAAGAGAAGATGACGTAAGAGCTAGGACACAACTACTTTTTTATTGCATGAAGAATGTATATATATGTATATAATGTTGTACATATGAGCTAAACGAAGATTTATTTTGAACAAACTACATACAATGCTTTGATAGGAAAAAATGTTGTTTTTCGAATTCCGGCAAAAGATATATGAATTCATGTTTCTTTACCCTAGAGCTCAAGTTAGCCTATCCGGCCCACACTATTGGATATTGGAGAATTGACCTAAGCGTGGGCTTTTCAACGAGAAGGTCGTAGTAATTGTTTTACAGATTTCACGATTCCATGTCTTTTGTTGCTCATAATGTTAAAATTATCCCAAATGACAAAATACTAAATTTCGTGTGAATTAGGATAGGCTTAAATTATCCCAAAAATATAAATCTTCTCACTGACTGAAGTCAGTTTGGTTGTGAACTCTGAGGCATTTTTGTGTCGCACAGTTTTTTATTTATTGTTTTTGAAGTAGACTTTTCCTTATAGGCGTTTTTTTTATAATGATTCTTTTGTGTATTATATTTGTATATTACGGACATCGTAAGTGTGAAAACGTCAGAATATGCCTTTTCTTGCAAGCATGTAATAATATACCTGAGGTTTACACATCAAATATGAAGCCGATTTTATGTTTCTTTGATTTTCCTCCTAAAAAAACTGATATCATTCCCAGATGTCTGTACTAAGTAGTGTAGTTCATGGCTTCGTTCAGTCTTTTCAAGCTATGGCAAGAGGTGTTGGTAGTACGTCATACTTATGTCTTTTTTATGCAACCAGCCATACGCCTGTTGTTACTCTTTGAAGTTCATCTGTCTATAGTTTAATTGGGATTATGTATTCGTGATACACTCAGCTCTGCATATATATATATATATATATATATATATATATAATTATATATATCACGGGTTATCACAATGTTAACATTGTGATGACCCATGAGAAGCTGTTATCTGAAGTCTCGGCAGTTAGTGATTTTCATCAAGCGCCTTTAATGTAAGCGTCTATATTGATGTAAGCTATTTTTGAAACGTATGCCTTCTCAATAGCCCCGAAATACTTAGTGCAAGTTCCATGTTTATCACATATAAGAGAATCCTTTAAGATCGGTCTTTTCTGAAATGATGACCTTGTTAACAGTAGGAATTGTAGTTTAGCAAACAGAGATCAGGACTCGTAATTTGATGGCTGCTAGCTCGACATCTACTGCACAGCAAAGTTTCATTTCACTTTCGGTCGCCATCTAGTACTTCAGTGTTGTCTTATTTCTACAATGTTGAATTGAGTTCTAGCATTTCTACACAACTTTTGTTGTGTTCTGTATATTCACCTCTCTTCAAAGAGGCACTGTTTTCCAATATCTTTTACTCAATGTCCTTATTTTTCTTTTTATTTATTTAGGAATAAACTAGTAATCAGTGAAATTGTTCATAGCATATTTAACTCACATGATATTTCTATATCGTATTACAAATACGGAATATTATGCTTCATGTTTATGATACAAATGATGATGATAATAATGAGTATGCAAATGCGAATACAAGAAAAAATCGATTGGATTTTAATGGTATACTTGTAACTAGTGAGGACTTAAACGGTTCATGTAAGTCAGGCTTTTGCTATGTGTAGAAGAGTATAAAGTCTTAGTAAATCAGTAAAGCAGTTGACGTCACAATTTGATATTAACTGTTAGTTATATGACAGGAAAATTGTATTTTCCTGAGATTTTTGTAGGTGTATACTGTCAAACGCTTGCTTGTTATTACATTTTTAGCTCTGAAATTTTCGGACGGTGGTTGAATTATAATAATTAGTGCATATATATTATCAAAAAAGTATTAAATATTCGATGTGATAGTAGCATGCATTAACTGCAAGATATTTGCCACAAATCGATTCTCAGCACAGAGCTAGAGGTGGGTGCATTAAATTATGACGCCATTGTATGGAGTCAGTGATTGTTAGTGTGATTTATTAATATTACTCTCTTGGATTCCGTGTGGAACATAGGGCTTCAACAACACATCTCCACTTTGTTATATTTTCTGCTGTCCTCTTCATCTGGGTCCACGATAGCCCATAATCTCCCATCTCTTCCTCCGCGCTACACGACCCCCTCCATATAGCCGTCGCACCGACGACCCACTCGAGCTATGGCCTGCACTTCACGTGATGTCATTCGACGGTCTCCTCAACGTATGCAGGATCTATCTCCATTTTCTCATACATATTTGTTGAACAATCGGCTCTTGGTTGGCTTGTTCCTCTTCAGAGTTTCTTGTTAATTCTTTCTGGTCAGGTAGCTATTTGATCTTCAGTATAGAGCCAGTTAAGGCAGCTGTTGATAAAAGTCTTTAACTTGTTGTAATTACTTTTCGTGACATTCAGTGCAAGTTTCTGACCCGTATAAAAGAACTGACTTCATATTTGTGTTGTATGTTGGTGTGAGCAACATACGAATATGTAGATTGTGTGGCTGGAGTCTTCAGTATGTTAACATCCAATAGTTGAAGACTGGAAAATTTATCTGTGGATTTTACGCAATGGTGCGGATAAAATTACCTCTTTCCATTAAAATTATAATTACCTTTGCTACATCTCGGTAAATTATTCTTCCTACACATGTTTCTTCTTTGTAATAAGTTAAGGTTTTTGATTTACCAAAATGTTGCAGCCCAAGATAATCCACATCTGTGCCAAGTTCTAAACTTGTTGGTTGATCATATTCTAAACGATGCATTTGCACGCTTAATGGAAAACTCAGCACTTCCAAAAAACATACTTGTATGCTTCTTAGTTTTTAAGCACAGAATCATGAGTTAGCAACATTATGGATTGTTGGTATCCCATCGAAACCTCAGTAAAACACCTTTGTAGCTCTTGTCGTAGCAGATATAACACAGTAAAGCCTTAATATAAGAATAAAACTTGTGCATTGTGGCAGAGTATAATTCCATTATGGGTAAAATTTACTTTGATAACGTCTCAGTGTTATAGAGTAATATTTACTGATGACATTTTCGAGCACAGTTTATTACTCATAATCATATCAACGAGACATCTAAGCGAACAATATTGTTTTCAGTTAGATCTTCTTCAGTCTTTACTCTAATTTACATAGATTTATATATAAAAATTTTAACCGGTGACGGTAATTTTATGGATCAAATAATCATAATGATAATAATAATGGTAAAGCCTTAGTTTAATACTTTCAACATATATCGAAGCAATCTCGTGTTTTTATAGTTCTAGGACTTGTCAATAATGTTCTTTTTCCAGCCGTAGTATATTATTTAACTGTATCAGTAATGTTAGTCTTATAATTGCGAACCAAGGATGGTATAAGAGATTCGTGTTCTAATATTTGTACGTTAGTGCTATTTATTTTCAGTTTTCGTGTTTTGGAGAATATATAATGAAATTAAACTTACCTTTAAGGTATACAATTGAATTGTTGTGAAATGTGGGTATTTGGTGAGCATCACAGACTGTAGGTGAATAATAGTTACGCATAAATATATTATCCGGAACATGGTTTTGATGTACCAGTCTATGGGCCACATTTATTATGTAAAGAGTGATGGTACTATCCATTTCCCCAGGCTGAGGTAGGTGACGCAGGATTCAACACTGGGACCCATTGCCCAAAAGTCCAGTGCCTGATTCCATAAGACACTGATTGTCTGACTGAGTTTCAACGTGGAACTTTGCACAAAAGTATAGCAGCTCAATTTGTCACGCTTTATGTAGCACATAAACGTAGAGAAAGAAAATTTAAAGGATCTACAATGATCTAGTATGTTGGGAGAAGAATGGAAATCAGTGGATCTGGGAGTTCATGAAGAGTGACTACATCTACGCAATTCAGAATGATTTTGGGTCATGTCACCTATAGTGTCCAACCATTAGCGTCTCAAATACACTAACCAGGTAGTCTGCACCTCTGTAAACAACTCAAACCTCAATAAGATATCTCTTTATACAGATAGGTGTATAGCTATTTGTGTGCTTTATCTCTTCACTATACATTGTTCAGCAAGACTTTTACTTTCTTCGGTTATCAATATTTCTAATAAACTCGATTGCACTTTGTTACTTAGTTTTTGTGCTTGTATGAACACGTGTATCATTCAAATTTATACTCTTCTTTTGTAAACACTTTGTTATAGTTCAAAATTCATCTTCAGCTGGTTCGAGAACAATTTACATAAAACCACTACCTAGTGAAAATGATATGTCAAATTCTAGTTTGTTAACTGAGAAGAAAAGATTACCGAAAGTAAGTTGAAAATATGCATACATTGTATTTCAAGAATTGGTTACGCGTAAATTGACTGAAAATAGACTAAGTAAAGACTTCTTTGTATGAATTATTACGTGTGATATGACTCCTATTCGAAAAATCACACCTATTAACTTTCTTTGTTAAAGTCATCTTTCATAAATTGACTGACTGACCGACCGGTTTTAACGTAGAACTTTGCACAATTATGTAGCAGCTCCATGTATCACACAAAACAAGAGGAGAGCAAAGAGACATAATAAACAGAAGTGTGAGTGAGGGAAAGAGAGTAGTAATATAGAAGAACGATGGAGTTTTATTGTATATGATAAATCACAAAAAGTGAATGCATCTGCGCCGTCATTGAGAACGATTTCATGCCATATCACCAATTGTCTCCAGCCACTGGTTTTTAATGTCTCGAAGACCCCAACCAGCCAAGAAGTTTAAACCTCCCTATTTGGTTCAAACTAACTGTTATGGATTTCATTGACTGATGCCACCTTGTTTCGGTTTGACCACCACCTTTTTCTACTTGATCAATTCTATGTCATTCATCTAACGTTGACCATCGAGGAAGTTGGTCGATGGCTAGGCATGCGCAGCAACACATGTTCTAATCATCTTAATCGACGTAATTTCACAACCACATCACCCATTGATTTACTCTTCTTACCTAGCACTCGGTCGAAGCCTAACCTCAATATTGCTCACCTTATTATTCCACCTAACACGGGAAATAAAACGCAGACATTTATGACCAAAGACAGGTAGTTGGCCTTTCCATGTCTTCCACTTTTAATGGTCATTCGTGTCTCAATCACAGCCATAAAGCAGTAAGGAATGAACTGCTGAGTAGTATATTCGTCCTTCGATCTACAGCCGTTTGCGCTTGAGATGGCTTCATTTAGCATATGCCAAACGAGCCTTCTATATCCGTGATGAGATTTCGTCAGCGATCGACCCGCTGTCGTTGTCTGATGCAACTTCCCAAATAAGGGAAATGGTCAAGATGTTCCACCAACCACTTCACTCTTGCCCATCTGTAAGCTAAGGTTGAGTCGATGTAGTCCAGTGAGTCCTGTAGCATCATCTTACATTTGATAGAAACCAATTGCATGCGAAACATTCGAAAATCGCTGATCAAGGTATTAAGAAGACTCTGGTGTATTTTGTCAGCATCTTCACCTAGTAGGGAGGACTATATCATTTGCATATTCCAAATGAACGTAATTATTCCCTGGTGGTAGCAAGTCAATCCTTGAGTCGCTGAAGTCAGTTAAGGTTAAATCCATCAGTACATCTATGATGAAGTTAAAGAGAAATGAGGATAGTGGTGGGCATCCTTGACGGACACCAATGGTTGTCATCACAGTTGCCAGATTACAACTCTGCGTAGGCTCTCACGTGGTTTACTGTATGAATTCGAGTAGAGTACCTTGATCAGTGCGATGTATTTTCTCGGTGGTTGCATTGATGAACCATCTGGCTAATATAAAAAGTAAGATGTTCGACCATATGATAAGAAACAATGACAAAATGTGAATTCAAAAACAACTAATTTCCCTTTATGAAACCTCAACCGATAGGTGCTACCTTACACGTCATTTGAGCTAAACAGCTGTACCGGTTGGAAGGAATGTTCCCACAGATCTTGCCGTATCAGGAAAGTTGTTTGGTTGGCGGTTAGACTAGAAGTTACCATTTCAGTGTAAGTCGTTTGCACTATGTTTGTAGGGAGGTTAGAAAATGTCGACTGAGAAAAATGCACATTCTGATATACTTTGTGGCGGTCTGTAGTTAGCAATAAGATCTTAATGTGGATCCAACATCCAGAAATCCCTTCAAACATACAGTGCGTGTGACTGGCTTCAGCAGTCAAGTAACACTAATGCCCCGTGTTTTTTAAGTAGTTCGAGAAGACATCAACTTCCACGATGGGGCCAGCTGGAAAGCAATAATAACCTTCCTCCCCCTCACTCACACACTTACAGACTAGTGGATTACTTTATGAATTTAACAGGACTATCATAATCCTGATATCGTATGATGGCTAGACCCTTGTTACAGTTAAGTTTAGTTCACTCAAAGTGGATGTCTTAGTAGTATGGTTTAGACTCATTAATCACATTTATACAAATTCATTTAAACATACTTAACTTTCACATTTTAGTTGTAATACTAAATTTCTCTTATTTACGTCAATCTTCCCCTAATTTACCCTTAGCATTGTAGTTATTTAGTTTGTACACTTTCAATTTCCCTACCTTTCTTTTTTTTAAAAAAAAGATTATTCACTCATGTGTTGAATAAAGTGAGTACTGATTATTGTTGTCACTCGAAGAAGACAGTCTGTTTGGGTGTATTCTTCCCTGCTGCACGTTTATTCACGAGATTACAATACTGCATGCAGCTTATTATTGCTATTACTATATTATTAATATTCATTATACAAATTATTGTTCCTCCACCCCCCTCCCCTCGAATATACGATTTTCATGAGAAGCATGGAAAGTGAAGTTATTTTATGCGTATAACCTTGTAAAAGTATAGTTTTTTTCTCTCCGAGTATGTCGATGTCAGCGCGATATTAATTCTACTGGAATATCTAAGTCATCACTGGATTCTCCATCCAAAAGTTCCATTTAGCTGACGACTATCTCTGAATAAAACAAAACTATTAATCCTAGATTTTAACATTAAATAATACGAAACTTCACGATATATTACATCACCTCAGTTTTGTATCCGAGTTGTATTATTGTTTAAGAGTGAGCGCTTATTGTTCTTCATTGTGAAACTATGACTCGTCGTTCTTTTTTTCCATCACGTTCCCAGTGGAATAGAGGGCCTCAAGTTAGTGGCTTGAAGTTTCTGTAGCTGTGTTTAATTTTACAGAATGGGGTTGCTAGCCTCACACCCAACCTTTCCTCTTTATCAGCATTATTTCTGGCTTAGCGAGATAAAGGAGTGCGTCTGTGGCCGGGGATCGAACCCCGGCTCATGTGCATGGTCGACAGGCATCCTAACCGCTGTGCCACCGACGCACTCTCATTGTTCTAGGGGCTAGATTTTCAATCTTTGGGTTACGGGTCCGAATTCCTCTCCACTTGCTGAGGTATACGCAGTTAAATTACTGAGTATTATTAGCCCTAACATGATGAGTTTAGCTCATTGCCAACTAAATGGAGATGCCAGTGATTGTTGAGTAACACTTCCCTATTTGTGGCTAATTGTTTCAAGTTTGATCACGGATTGATGTCAGTCAATGAAGCACAGAGAACTATGGGGGAGTACTGGATAGTCGTCTCGTCCTAGTTTGGGATTCCTCTAGCAGTACGCACCCATTAGGATTCGAACCCAGGATGTTACAGCTACTGGCACCTGATTCATTGGCAAATGCATTGCGATTTCCACCCTATCGTGATTTTAGCGCAGTATTCAATCACTGCCACTGCTGATGAGTATTCGTCCTCACGCCTGACCTGGTGGTACCCACAGGTCATAAATTCTCAGTAGAACTCCAGGCAACTCTGTCCTGCAGTCAGTCAGTGAGTGAGCACCAGATTAATTTTCAAGAGTTAGCTTGTAGGAAATACCTTCTCAACTGTATGGTTAGTTTATCAATCAAGAATTAGCCAACACCATTTATGTGTACATATGTGTTTGGCTTGAATTACAAGAAATAATAATCCTAATAATAATCTTAGTTCCACTTCTTCTAAATGTCGTTATTATATTTATTAATACTATTTACTTTTTGTTTTTAGTGTTTTTGTCTTTTATGTATGATTGGTTCAGTAGTAGAATGCTCGCTAACCACGTGAGAGGTCTGGGTTCGACTCTCAAGCCTCGCCTTAGAAAATCAATGAAAATGGCTTGGGGTAGTGCAAAGCTGTTTTATCCTAGTCTAAGGTTGTTTGCTAGTACTCACGCATGACCCGATATGAGACCAGGGGGGTTGAACTCATGATCTAGAGGTTACGGAGCTAGCCCGTTAACCATCCAGCTATTGGAATGGAATCCAGTGTCTTATGAATTCTCATCAATGGCAATTTTTTAACATTTCTTTCCAATGTATTCACTACTTTTAAGCTCAAAAAATCTTCAGCAAGCAAATGCATGAGTTTGAGTAAAGTGTACAATCACATATGTATTGCATAATGCATGTTTATTTCTAATTTTTTTGGAAACATATATTGATGAACTGCATTAATTATGTAATTATGGCAATACATTATTTAGTCACTAGGAGGATAACCAATGTTATGTGTCTAGGTCCCTAGTGTAGGAGTGTAGTGTGTGTGACAGCACTATTGGGTGACAGATGTTCAAATAGCTGGAGGTGGGGGTGGACACCTGTTCCTTTTTAGTTGTAAGTACGCCTTGCTAACGAGTGCCAGTGTAACCATGAAACCTGAGTCTAAGGCATCTTTCTGATCACCTCATCATTTAATGGGCGCTATGCCAGCAGCCGGCCCTCGAGTGGAAGCCGAAAGGGAAGCGGCGAGCGGGTCGTCAGTGCAAAGACGACATGGAGGAGATCGTGTAAAGAGGAGTTGAAACAGTATGGACTAACATTGATGGGTGCAGGTGAAAAGTACAGCAGAAGACAGAAGCAAGTGGAGACGTGCAGTTGAAGCCCTATGTTCCACTAGGAACTCAAGGGAACAATAATAATGATAATAATAATGCCAGCAGCCGCATTCTGTGGAAAATGCATCACCGTTACTGAAACTTCAAAGCCGAAGTTTGGAGCTCTATGTTCCACTCAGGATACAATGAAATGAATATATACATGTACAGGTATAAGTTTTGATAATCCATTACCCGGGGGATTAAATCAGCTCGCATCTATGTCTTTCAGTTTGACCGTTCAAACTGCTGTTTTTACTTTAAAAGCACCCATCGAAACGAAAATTATTGTATGTCTTGATTATGTGAGATGAAAATAATAAGGTAATAAGGAAACAGCAATAACAATGTTATTATTACATCTAAAAACATTTTCGGATAGTTCAACAGAAATCTTTTAAGTCAGGTTTCGTGGTTTTTGACATTTATCAACATCAAGTGCTTGCCATTGTAAAAAAACCCTTTCATATTCCGTTTTAAACATGAATTTGTGCGTCACTTAGTGCCAAAATTAAACGCATTGCCACTATGTACTTAATTATTATTATTATTATTATTATTGTATCCTTTAGTTCCTAGAGGAACATAGGGCTTCAGCTGCGCACCTCCATTGACTTCGGTTTTCTGACAACTTTTTCAACCTGCTCCAGGTCTGTCCACATGCTTTCATCTCCTCCTCGCATGACCTCCTCCAAGTCACCCTTGGACGACCAACTCGCCGCCTCCCTTTCGGGTTCCACTCGAGGGCTTGTCTAGTGATGTCACTTGATGGTTTCCTCAGCGTATGGCCAATCCATCTCCATTTCTTTCTGCCTATTTGTTTCACAATCGGTTCCTGATTGGTTCGCTCCCAGAGATCCCTGTTGCTGATCTTTTCTGGCCATCTGATCTTGAGTATTGAGCGGAGACAGTTGTTAATGAAGGTTTGAAGTTTGTTTGAGATGCTCTTTATGACTCGCCAAGTCTCTGATCCGTATAGTAGCACTGACTTCACATTGGAGTTGAAAATCCGGATCTTATTTTTGATGCTGATTGCTGTTGACCTCCACACAGATTTGAGAGTAATGAAAGCTTGTCTTGCTTTTCCGATTCTGGCTTTGATGTCCTCGTCAGTTCCGCCTGTAGTTGAGACGATGCTTCCCAGGTAGGTGAAGGAGGTTGTTTCTTTCAGGTTCTTCCCATTTATGCTTATTGTGGTCTGTTGTTGTTGTTGATGTTGGCTAGGAATCTTCATTATCTCTGTTTTATCTATGTTCACGTGAAGTCCTATCTTTGATGCTTCTTCTGCCAACTTGTTACTTTTCATTTGCATATCTTCCAGTTTATGGGAAATCAGACATATATCATCGGCGAAATCCAGATCCTCCAAGTCTTTTGTGTCAGTCCATTTTATGCCTGTTCCCTCGTTGGTTGACGTTGTCTGTCGCATTATCCAATCAATTGCAATCAGGAAGATCATTGGTGATAGTAGACAGCCTTGCCTCACTCCCGTCCTCACTTCGAAGGCTTCCGTAAGTTTCCCGTTGTGGATTACTTGGCATGCAGCATTGTCGTATAACTGTTGGATGAGGTGTATAATTGTCGTTGGGACCCCGTAGTAGCGAAGTAGTTGCCAAATGACCTCTCGATCGACGCTGTCGAAGGCCTTTTCAAAGTCGATGAAGTTGAGATAGAGAGGTGACTGCCATTCCAAGCTTTGTTCAATGATGATCCGTAGAGTGGCGATTTGATCAATACATGATTTGTTTCTCCTGAATCCAGCCTGTTCCGGACGAAGTTTTTCATCTAGGGCTTGTTTGATTCTCTCCAGGATGATGAGACTTAGTATCTTGCTTGGAATGGACAGAAGCATAATTCCACGCCAGTTTTTACATTGACTTAAGTCTCCTTTCTTTGGAAGTTTGAATAAGTAACTGTTCTTCCAATCCTCGGGTACTTTGCCCTCTTCCCACACCTTCTCCAGTAGTGGTGTCATCAAGTCCGCTGTTGTCTCTGGGTCTATTTTCAAAACCTCTGCTGGGATTCCATCTGGTCCCGGTGTTTTCCCAGCTTTAAGCATCTTGATTGCATTCAGGACTTCTGATTTCGTCGGGGGGTCAGTGTTCACTGGTAGTTCTGCTTCCGTTGTTGGTATTGCTGGACGTGTTGTAGGTGGCGAATAGATGTACACGAATGTAATGGGTGTTTTTGTGTTGTTGCTATACCACTAAATCACCTATATGATGAGTATATTTCGGTTACAGTATGTAGGATTAAACAACTAACTTGATTACTTAGTGCGTTGGTGGCACAGCGGTAGAATGCTTGCCAACCATGAATCTGGTCCGGGGTTCGATCCCTGGCCTCACTAAGCCAGTAAGGTGTATCCAGATGACGAGTCCCAAATAAGACAAAATGCACATTCTCGATTCCACTAGTAGTCACCATCCACCAGCTTACTTTAACTTCATTACTATCCGGTGAATATAAATATTTGTATAAGTCAACTTCACACATTTTCGCATAATGAATAAAGCAAGTTATAAACGTTTTAGCCAGCGGCGTGAATTTGAGTTTCCAAAAACATTATACCAAAATATTATTTTGTTAGACAGTGAGTAGCAATGGAATCCGCCAAAGTAGCATCGATTCAATCTTCGAACGTTGTCGAAGCGTTCGTAGTGAGAGCTAACATGTCAACAGAGTGGCGGGACACTTGGGTCCGGCTTAAATCGTTGGGTTGCCTAAATTTCCATCCGGTATAATGATGCATAAACTCTTCTCTGTCTCTTCTTATTGTTTCTGTAATCATCTGACTATGTTTTTGGATCGTTAAATGATCTTGCACACATTTCTAGTTTGCTCTGATGCAGAGCGATATTCAACAGAAATAAGGAAGAAGTACCGTAGAGATTTGGATATTACTTTAAATGAAACAACACAGCGTCACACGATGTACTGCCGAATACCATCTTACTTAAATGTCCTGTACGCAAAGTAGATATTTTGCAATTTAAATATGTACTATGTGTTGATATACTGTCTAGAATAAAGATGCTGCTATTATTATTATTATCAGTCGACGGGAAATACAAAAACTGGCTTATATGGCCAATTCCCTAATTTTTTATGTGTGATTCTCAGCATTCTTGCTGTACAGATAACCGAATATACGCTTCGGACATCTGACAATTGTTATCACCTTGTTTGATTTGACGTCTGTATTCACAGTTTTGTAGAGTTTCTAAAATGCGCTACTATAACTCTGATGTGAGTCACACAGTGCAACATAAACTGATTACTGCGTATTTCTCATCTTCATCTCAAATGGTGTTATTTTATTAACTTTGATTTGTACACTAATCATATATGTGATTATTACAAACTTATATTATAATAAAAAATCTCAGAATATATGAATTCCTCAATGGTTAGTTTGTGTAAGTCCCAGTGGATGAATAATGGTATGCGAGCTCTTTTTGTAATCTGAATATCCTGAGTTCGATCCCTAGTGGTGCACAGTCATGGGTGTGTACAGTTGAGGAGTCCCAGACAAACACTAAACAACTGTCCAGTACTCCCTGACTGCCTCGGTAGTTTGCTAGTAGATTAGTCGCCGAATGCGCCGCACGTAGTCCGTGGTTTCATCCTTAGCCGAAGCAGCCTCGAACCTCCCTTAGTATTCTGCCAACTCGATAAGGGTGGGTGGGTGGAAGGCTAGCAACTTCACTTCTTAAGAGGAAAAACACCACTGTTACTGAAACAAAATGAAATGAAAATAAAAGTGGTCTGTGTAAGAAGATATAGCTTAAGCTGACTGCCTGTCTTCATTTATTACGGGTTATTATATTGTAAGCTTTGATAGATGTTTTTTTCGTTTTTTAGTAAACATCATAATATTTCCCTGTGAATGACTCTCTTTCTTTAAGCATTGTGATGATATGAGTTCTTGACTATTAGTGGTCCTATTGTTTGCATGACTACAAATACTGCGGGGTATGCTTTATAAATACGATATATACATATACTATACCAGTTTCAAGGTATTTCCTCAGTGATTTTCCTATTTTTCCTTTTCAGGCACAACATTCTGCTGTTTTACCATTTCCTAACAATACAGACAATGTGAACACATTGACGCCAACTGGTTTTTCACCTAAATCTACACAAAATACGAATAAAAGTAGTGCAAAAATAGCTGGTATCAATAATAATTATGTCTTAATTTCTCCATCTCATTCTATTTCTTCAAATCATAATAGTTATTCACCAACCACTAATATTAATTATGATCATGAGAACAATGATAACAGAGGGGAATATAACAACACTATTACTAGTCATCATTCGACTATTCCTACTTCAAATAATGAACGTCAAAACAGTCAACCTGAACAAAGACAACATCGTCATCATCAGCAACATCATCGACATGTGAATCGTAGTTCATTTAATCGTCATAGTGTATTAAGACGTTCACTTGGCGCTGTAACTATATTCTCCTATCCGAATACAAGTAATCAACATTCCTCTGATTCGGATATATCACATAAAAGTTATACAAATAATAAAGATAATGTTATAAATAATAATAATAGTAGTAGTAAAAAGAGTAATAATAATTCTCATTTGATTGATCATCTTTCATCTCAGTCCCCATCCTCTTCCTTATCATCATCGGTGAATACACGAAATGATGAATCAATAAATAGTTATAATGATTCTGTCCTATATCAACGACATATATTTTGTTTATCTAATTTACCAGTATTTGAAGATTTAGGTTTCATATTGAAACCATTTCCATCGAATAGATTGAAGTAAGCTTTAATTCATTTGATTTAGTGCATTGTCTTTTTCAATTAAATGCATTATATTATTTGTTATTTTTGGGTTCCGAGTAGAACATACGTGTTCAACAACACACCTCCACTTTGTTCTATTTTCTGCTGTCCTCTTCACCTGGGTCTACGATTGCCCAAACTCTCTCATCTCTTCCTCTTCGCTACACGATCTGCTCCATATCACTCTCTCACTGACGACGTACTCGTCGCTTCCCAGTTGGGTTCCATTCGAGCGATAGCCTACATTGCGCGCAGTGTCATTCAGCGGTTTCTTCAATGTATACCCACTCTACTCATCTCCATTTTCTCCTACATATTTGTTGAGCGATCGGCTCTCGGTTGGTTTGATCCCAGAAATACTTGTCACTAATTCTTTCTGGCCGACCAGTCGTTTGGTCTTCAGTATGGAGCCAGCGAAGGAGGCAGCTGTTGGTGAACGTCTGCGACCTGTTGGAAATCCTTCTATTGACGCGTAGTGCAAGTTTCTGAGCCGTATAGAAGGACTGACTTGACATTGGTGTTGCGAATGCGAATCTTGTTCCTTATGCTGAGTGCGGAAGATTTCCAAATTGGTTTCAGGTTGATGAAGGCGTGCGTATCTTGCCTTTCTGATTCTCGCTGTTCGGCTTTGACATCTTCATCTGTTCCGACTTCCTGTAGTTAAAACGATGCTTCCTAGATGAGTAAAGGAGGTAACCTCTGTTAAATCTCTTCCGTTGATGGTGATTGGTGCTGGTTGTTGTCGCTGTTGCTGCTCTCGGTTGGTTGGTTATCCTCATCACCCCCATCTTTTCTATTTCACCTGGAGTCCTGTCTTCTCTGTCTGTTTCTTCAGCCATTTTGTTGGTTTTTGCCCTCAAGTGTTCGAGTTCGCGTGACATTAGACATATATCATCTGCGAAATCCAGATCTTCTAGGGTCTTCTTATCGGTCATTCAGCGTATTCCTGTCTCCTCGTTCCTATGCGCAGTCTGACGAATAATGCAACCACAATTAAGAATATCATCGCTGATAATAGACAGCCAGCTTGTCTTACTCCTGTATGTACTTCGAACGCTTCGTTCAGTTTCCCGTTGTGGATTACCTGACACGTGGTATTGTCATGTAGCTGTTGAATGAGATTGATGAAGATTTGAAGTACACCGTAGTGTTGAGGTAGTTTCCAAATTACTTCTCGATCAACGCTGTCGAAGGCCTTTTCGAAGTCGATGAAGTTGAGGTAGAGGTTTGACTGCCATCGTATGCTTTGTTCCGTGATGACGATGCGTAGAGTTGCAATTTGACCAGCACACAGTTTACCTTTCCTGAATCCAGCTTGTCCCAGATGGTAAAGTTCTGTATCCAGTGTGTCCCTTATTCTCTCCGGGATGATGCGACTTAATATTTTAGTTGGCGTGGACAAGATTTTCATTCCATGCCAGTTCTTGCACATGTTTAAGTCGCATTTCTTTGGCAGCTTGACGAGGTAGCCAGCCTTTCTTCCAATCGGTAGGCAACTTTCCTTCTTTCCAAACTTTTTGTAATAATGGCGTGAGAACATCTGCCTCAGTCTCTTGGTCCGTTTTCTGTGCTTCGGGAGGGGGGGGACTCCGTCTGATCCTGATGCCTTTCCGAACTTCAGTAGCTTGATCGCATTTTGTATTTCTGCTTTCGTTGGAGGATTGGTGTCCACTGACAGGCAGTTTTGTGCGTGCTGTTGGTGGCATTGGTATTTCTGGGTGAGTTGCAGGTGATGGTCGATTCAAGAGTCCTTTAAAGTGCTCAGCCCATTGTTGGTAATCAGGTTTCCTTGAGCATCTTTTATTGGTTTCATCATGTGGATTGATTTCTTCCCGGATAGAGACGTGGTTATCTGATATAATGTTCTTAGGTGTCTTTTGCCTGCGGCCTGTTCCGCTTCAATTGCCGACCCGTGTGTCGTAGAATTGTCTTTTGTCTTTCCTAGAACTCTTCTTCACTTCTTTGTTCAGTGCAGTGTACATTAAATAATATATATTTATTATTATGTTATTTCTTTTATTCCTTTGCGTTCCGAGTGGAACATAGGCCTCTTCAAACGTGAGCTTTGAAGTTTCGGTAGAAGTGGTTTTATTTTTTCTTTACGGGATGCGGTTGCTAGCCTCACGCCCAACCTTACCTCTTAATCGACTTTACTACAGGCTACGCGATATGTTTTAGGAATACGTCGGTTTGGAAATCTTCTGGACTCCTCAGCATAAATAACAGGATTCGGATTTTCAATACCAATGTTAATGCAGTCACTTCTATATGGGTCAAAAACTTGCACTGCGCTCTCGTCACGAAAAGCATTTTCAACAGGCCACTGCAGACTTTTATCAACAGCTACCCTCTCTCCATATTGAAGATTAAATGGAATGCCAGAAAGAATTATCAATCTGGGAACGAAACGTATCAAGAACTGGTCGGTCAACAAATATCATGAAAAAAATAGAGATGGATGGAACATGCTGAGGAGACCATCGTGTGATATAGCGCCAGTCAAGCCATGGCTCGAGTGGGAGCCGAATGGAAAACGATGGGGTGGGAGTCCGAGGGTGACATGGATGAGATCGTGTGAGGAAAAGATTAGAGACTCTGGGCAGTCGTGGACCCAGTTGAAGAGGACAGCAGAAGATGGAACAAAGTGGAGATGTGTTGTTGAAGCCCTATGTTCCACTCGCAACCCAAGGGAACAATAATAATATTTCTTCAAGCAGGAATCAAGTCGGGCCAATCTTTTAGGATCATCGTACATTTCCCATGGGAAAACTTCATGCTAAACATATTCAGATTTTTACTTATTTAGAAGGCGGTATTGTAAAAGACTGTCAGCGTAATAGATTTCAATCTCTATCCTATGCAGTCACATGTGTTTTGAACAGTTCGAGTGGGGACCGTGATTTTTGTTCGATTTCTTTACATTCCGAGTGGGAAATAAGACTTCAACCCTAAGCTTTTTAGTTTGAATAGCAATGGTTTTATTTTTTAGGGGATGGGTTTACTAGCCTCATGCCCAACCTTCCCTCTTTGTCGGGTTTTTAACCGGCTAAGGGAGGTTAAGGTGTTCGCTGGCCAGGAATCGAACCCCGTGCCGTGTGCATATATATAATTGATTTTCAACGCTAGTATCGAGTCAATCAGTGCTTCTATATATGGATCAGGGACTTGGTGTGTGTGGGTGTGTATCACCGAAAGCATTTTCAACAGCCTGTTGCAGACTTCCACTAACAGGTACTTATGCTGCATTTCTGAAGATCAGATAACCGGTTAAAAACAATAAACAACAAGTTACTCTGGGGAGGGGTGTCGAACCAACCAAAAATCTATTGCCCAACAGATATATTAATGAAGATGGAGATGAAGATTGGACATACGCTAAGGATACCGTTGTCGTCACACTCCAGGCAGGCACTCGACTGGAAATGGATGAGTTGACTGTCCGATGGTGGAATGGGGGGGGATCATGTGTGAGGAGGAAATGAAAGTTTGCGGTTAACCTCTGAGTCAGCTAAAAAAGACTACAAGGAAAAGGTGGAAATGGCGATGTGCTGCAGAGGTCCTGTTCCACTTGGAACCCAAGGGAATAATATAATAATCGGCAAGGCAAATAATAAAGTCCCAATCTGTTGATGCTTGTAAAAATACACTGATCAATTCATTTTAGGTGCATTAAATACCATGCTTCAGCGTTTAATTACATGGTGACACTACCTAACCTGTTGAATAGAAAGTATCAGCGTTTACATTATTTGTCAGTTGGTGCAATTTTCAGTATAACAAAACTTAATCCTTATTAAGAGGTCATTTTCATTGAACGAACTAATTGGTGACAAATTTGCGCATATTTTGAATTACCTTGTCAGTTATTAATATTGGTTTAATCACGAATGCACCCACAAACAACGCAGACCTTGAGAAGAAAGAAGAATTCTACAGGCAACTACAGGCAACAATGGACAATACTCCAGCTGGCGACATGAAAATACTAATGGGAGACATGAACGCCAAACTGGGACCAGACAATACGGGAAGGGAACTCATCATGGGTAGAGAAGCTCTAGGAGAAATGAATGAAAACGGAGAACTCTTCGCCGACTTCTGCGCCTTCAACGAACTGGTGATTGGTGGCAGTGTATACAAGCACAAAGATATCCACAAGGCTACATGGGTGTCACCAGACGGGCAAACCAAAAACCAAATCGACTTCATCTCAATCTCAAGGAAGTGGAGGCGCAGCCTACTGGACACAAAAGCAAGAAGAGGAGCAGACGTTGGCTCAGACCACTATCTCGTACAAGGGACAATCCAAATCAAATTAAAAGCTTTCAAAGAAGGAGGAGCTGCAGATAGACCACAAGCCAAGTTCAACACTCAAAAGCTGAAGGACCAGGCTACAAAGGACATCTTCATTGCAAGCATAAAGGACAAAGCCGAGACACAAATCAACACTAGCGAAGAGGTCGGCGTTGAAAAGCACTGGAACAACTTGAAAACGGTGTGGAGCCAAACCTGCATAGAAATTCTAGGCAGAAAAAAGAGACAGGACAAACAGTGGCTCACTACGGACACTTGGAAACTAATAGAAGAGAGAAGGACAGTGAAGCAAAAGATTATCCAGTGCACGACGAGCAACAAAAACAGGAGCTGAATGCAAGCTACAATACACTGAACAAAAGAGTGAAGAAAAGTGCCAGGGAAGACAAAAGAAAATATTATGAAACCATGGCAAACGAAGCAGAACAAGCTGCAGGCAAAGGAGACCTCGCCACACTCTACCAAACAACTAGGAACCTTTCGGGCAAACGTTCGACACAGATTAAGCCAATAAAGGACGACAATGGAAAGTCAATCACCAAAGAGGTGGAACAGAGAAAGCACTGGGTTGAACACTTCAAAAGACTTCTAAATCGTCCGCCACCTACAACACGTCCAGCAATACCAACAACGGAAGCAGAACTACCAGTGAACACTGACCCCCCGACGAAATCGGAAGTCCTGAATGCAATCAAGATGCTTAAAACTGGGAAAACACCGGGACCAGATGGAATCCCAGCAGAGGCTTTGAAAATAGACCCAGAGACAACAGCGGACTTGATGACACCACTACTGGAGAAGGTGTGGAAAGAGGGCAAAGTACCCGAGGATTGGAAGAACAGTTACTTATTCAAACTTCCAAAGAAAGGAGACTTAAGTCAATGTAAAAACTGGCGTGGAATTATGCTTCTGTCCATTCCAAGCAAGATACTAAGTCGCATCATCCTGGAGAGAATCAAACAAGCCCTAGATGAAAAACTTCGTCCGGAACAGGCTGGATTCAGGAGAAACAAATCATGTATTGATCAAATCGCCACTCTACGGATCATCATTGAACAAAGCTTGGAATGGCAGTCACCTCTCTATCTCAACTTCATCGACTTTGAAAAGGCCTTCGACAGCGTCGATCGAGAGGTCATTTGGAAACTACTTCGCTACTACGGGGTCCCATCGACAATTATACACCTCATCCAACAGTTATACGACAATGCTGCATGCCAAGTAATCCACAACGGGAAACTTACGGAAGCCTTCGAAGTGAGGACGGGAGTGAGGCAAGGCTGTCTACTATCACCAATGATCTTCCTGATTGCAATTGATTGGATAATGCGACAGACAACGGCAACCAACGAGGGAACAGGCATAAAATGGACTGACACAAAAGACTTGGAGGATCTGGATTTCGCCGATGATATATGTCTGATTTCCCATAAACTGGAAGATATGCAAATGAAAAGTAACAAGTTGGCAGAAGAAGCATCAAAGATAGGACTTCACGTGAACATAGATAAAACAGAGATGATGAAGATTCCTTGCCAACATCAACAGCAACAACAGACCACAATAAGCATAAATGGGAAGAACCTGAAAGAAACAACCTCCTTCACCTACCTGGGAAGCATCGTCTCAACTACAGGCGGAACTGACGAGGACATCAAAGCCAGAATCGGAAAAGCAAGACAAGCTTTCATTACTCTCAAATCTGTGTGGAGGTCAACAGCATTCAGCATCAAAAATAAGATCCGGATTTTCAACTCCAATGTGAAGTCAGTGCTACTATACGGATCAGAGACTTGGCGAGTCATAAAGAGCATCTCAAACAAACTTCAAACCTTCATTAACAACTGTCTCCGCTCAATACTCAAGATCAGATGGCCAGAAAAGATCAGCAACAGGGATCTCTGGGAGCGAACCAATCAGGAACCGATTGTGAAACAAATAGGCAGAAAGAAATGGAGATGGATTGGCCATACGCTGAGGAAACCAACAAGTGACATCACTAGACAAGCCCTCGAGTGGAACCCGAAAGGGAGGCGGCGAGTTGGTCGTCCAAGGGTGACTTGGAGGAGGTCATGTGAAGAGGAGATGAAAGCATGTGGGCAGACCTGGAGCAGGGTGAAAAAGTTGTCAAAAAACCGAAGTCAATGGAGGTGCGCAGCTGAAGCCCTATGTTCCTCTAGGAACTAAAGGATACAATAATAATAATAATAATAATCACGAATTGACATCAGATATAGAACCATTGGAAAACGTGGGAGTATTGGATATGCGTTTCGTCCCAGTTCGGAACTCTTCATCAGTGCGCACCCAAGTCAGGCAAGAGATCATTTACTCGTC
This sequence comes from Trichobilharzia regenti, assembly GCA_944472135.2. Lineage (NCBI taxonomy): Eukaryota > Metazoa > Platyhelminthes > Trematoda > Strigeidida > Schistosomatidae > Trichobilharzia > Trichobilharzia regenti. Next base: position 23,101,942 of record OX235265.1, on the reverse strand, counting down.
TATGACATTCACTGGTGGTTGGGCTACTTGTCCCGCGAATTGGCAGAAATTAAAATTCATGGGCCATTGGAATTGGGTCCCTGTGGCTGAATGGTCTGGGGAAGTTGCCTTGTAACCAGCATGTCATGGGTTCGGCCCTCGGTGGATGCGTGCTGGTGAGGAGTCCCAAACTTGGCTGACGACACAACTGCGTAGTACTCCAGTGGTTCTCTAACCGATGATGTCAGCTCATGATGAAGTCCTGTAACCAATCAAATCAATTCCCTGAAAACCAACACTCGATAGTTATTAATATTAGATGGTTGGAGGCAATCGGCAGGAAGCCTTGGACCTAGGTTTCGTGCTAGTTGGCACCAGTCAGCAAGGCATATCTGCAACCTTGAAGGAACTCATGTCCCTTCTGAGATTCTAACCCGCGTCACCCAGTGCTGCAGTCAGAGACGTTACCACTGAGCTATTCGGACTCGCGATTGACCTCCAGCGGGGCTGTAGTGGATATTTTGATTGGACACTAGAAAATAGTGTGATGTGTCTAGTCCTCTCTTTGGTGCAGACTGAATTCTATGAGTCAGGTTGTAATATGGCCACCATCCTAGGTAGCTCGCCATCACGGTGCACATTGATTTGATGATATTAGATCAGAAGGGACATGAGTTCCTTCAAGGTTGCTGATACGCCTTGCTGACGAGTGCCAAATAGCACTAAACCTAGGTCCAAGGCTTCCTGCCGATTGCCTCCAACCATCTAATATCATCTAATCAACGTGCATCGTGATGGTGAGCTACCTAGAATGGTGGCCACATTACAACCTGCCTGATAGAATTCAGTCTGCACCAATTAGAGGATTAGACACATCACACTAGTTACTAGTGTCAAGTCAAAAAGCCATTAATATTGTTATTAATTAGTGGTGAAATCATATTAGAGAGTCTGTGGTCGGAAGACTGTTACTGATATTGCCTTGAATGACTGACGGTTGAAATAATAATAATTTAGTGCTATAGTAATAAAAGATTGAAGACTACTCACCTCAAATGTTGAAATGATGGGAGAGCACCAGGGTGTTCAAAATTCAAAACATAAACAGAGTAAACATCCTCTTCAATCTACATAACTTACTAAGTGGGAAAATTCAAGAAGTGTAATGGTTTGTAACAATATGCTGCAAATTTAGTCTGTTTTACTTCAACAATAGTATTAATTTTCTATAGTTGGTTTGTAAGGATTAGTTTTGTTTCTACAAATTGATCACGGATTGATATCAGTTAGAGAACCATTGAAAACCAGCTTTGGAGCACTGGACAATTGTTTCATCCTGGTTTGGAACTCTTCATCGGTACACACCCACTGGGGTTCGAACCCAGGACTTTCCGGTTACAAGGCAAGCTCGTATACCATTCAGCCACTGGGACCCGATTCATTGGCCAGTGTATGAATTCTAACTTCTACCAATTCTTGATTTAGCGCGACCCCAGCATTTGTCGTCGGTAGGACATCCATCCTCACACTTGACTGGATGGACCTCACTGGTCACGACTTCTCAGTCATTTGTAACTGGGAGGTTCTGGGTTCGAACATCAGTGGGTGCGTACTGCCGATGATTCGCAAACTGGGATGAAACAGCTGTCCAGTACTCCAGTGCTGGTTTTCAATGGTTCTCTAACTGATGTCAATCCGTGACCAACTCGTAAAAATATTAATAATGATAATAATAATAGCTTTATTCCAAAACAGTACCGAGCGATGCTAGGGACATCACTCGTACCTAATTCCCATGAAACTCCGTGAACTCATGTTCATGAAACCGGCTCATCCTCCCGTAGAAGATAGCCGAAGTAAAGTAAAAGTAAAGTAAGTACCTTTGATACAAATATGGAAGTTTCAACATGTAATACAATATTGCACCTAATTTTCTGATTACATAGTGCAAAGGGTTGATAATTAAACGATGCGCTAACATTGATAATATTATTAAGTAAGAATCCGAGTCTGAAATCAAATTAAAGGGAAAATATTAGCAATAATAATAATATCATAATGGAAGACAGAATGAAAAGGGCGCCTTTTTCTTAGTGTTTTTGAGTGAGTTAGTAGTGTCATGGCGTACACACTTTTCTCATCACATAAAGTGTGTGCCTGCCAAATAAGGTATCATTGAGTTTCGATTCTTATGCGTCCTAGCCTATAGGCTTTTGTACTTGCTTTTATTTCTACACCCGATGAGAAAGATGGAGGGAGAGAGTTGTATGGAGATAGGATGCTCAAGGTTTGACAAGATTAATATTCGCTAATTTCTTGTTTTAACAAGTTGGTTTAGCGGTACCCAACGCGACCTACTGACAGCTTTTAGTGCCCTTCTCAGTGTAACAAAGTCTTTCTTAAGTAGCCCAAAAGAGATTAAGCCAGGTGAGCAATAAACAAGAACAGGTAGAATGCATGAATTAACAAGGTGGCTTAACTTCCGTACGTAGGATGTTAGGCAAAATATCTTTCTAGAAAGTTACATGATGTGTGAAGACCAGGATAGGTGGTGATCAGAGGAAATACAACAGTCCAAGATATTTAACATTCGATTTAGTTTCACATTCTGTGCCATCTATGTTAGTGGATCCATGCGAACTACCCAGTTCATGGGAGTTGCGCTTTCGTTTGAAAGTGAAATTAACAACGTGACATTTGAAGGAATTTAGCTTAAAACCGTTTGAGCCCAGGGATCACTTAATAATTTCTGATAAAAAGTTATTCATTTTGGAACAATCTGATTTAAACAGTCAAATCATCGGCATACTTAACAAAATTGGGCATAAACTTACCAAGGGAATAGCATTTATGCAGCTTTTTAAAAGATATTCTCCTTTCCACATTGATTGACAGTGACTAGCTCGGTGTGTGTGCATCCTCATTGAGAGTTGAACCTTACATCCAAAGTGTGTTATCCATTTGGCCACATTCATTCACTGACAATGGTGGTGTATCCTAAGTTTCCACTGTTGGTCACCACCAACTATAAAATGACATCATGTTAACATCTTCGGGTATCCTCGCGAAGCGTCCGTGTTAAAAGCCGACAAATCAACAGGGAGACTAAACATGCCCAATTCAACATAATCCTTTAACGGTAGATGAAAACCAACTGACTTAAACAACAATGATGATGCCCCCCCCGCCCACCTCCCCTATTTATTTATTGATTTATTTCCGGTCTAGACTCCCCATCGTGCACAACATGTTATACTTTTTTCACATCTGATTGGTTCTTGTCAAAGTTCAATACACCAATAAAAATTGACTAGATTGAAGTTTTTCTTCCTTATGGTGTCAGTTTTTTGTAGTTTTTTTTCAAAAAAAGCTTTTACAAACAAAGCCCACATGTTTTATTTCAAAGGTAACATTTAACTGAACGCATTGCTAGTTAAAGTTTAGTTCTGTGTCCATCACGTGAAAGAAACATTTTTCATTTCATATTTTTCAAAATTCATTCACATTTAATCTAGCTGATGTTTATATGTTTCTCCTGTGTGTTATTATGTATCATCTTAAAGATTTCGAGGATTTCGCCTCCTTATTGACAAATCAGCACATCCTGAACACCTTTCACGGACTGATGATGATATGCCGTTGAGATCTGGTGATATTATTGTCACTGTTAATCGGAATAAATTGTCAAATATGTCTGAAACTGAGTAAGTTCCTTTAAACTATACACTGAAATATGCTTTGTTTTATGTAATTAACATATATATTTTTTGAAAAGTCTTATACAATATCCTGAGAGTTTTTTCTTAGCATCTCAACTTGCATTTAGTATCAAGCTGTTGACATAACGTCTCCATAACGTCTAATGGAAAGTCTGAACTGACTAGGTGACTTATGCGGCTGTTGGTTGGTAGTTTTCTTTCTTGGATTGGTTGTGGATATTGTGATTGATTTCACTTGTTAGGTGTCCAGAACTGATGTCACTTAGAGGGATCATTGAAAAGCATTAAGGAGTATTGAAATGAATCTAAACCTCCTCGCCACCGACGCCGACGCCACAAATCCCGTAGTCGAAACACTAATCGTCAGCTGATTGATGACTCCCTGATGGATGTCCTGAAGATGTACAAGTGAAGGCGTGACCATTGGGGGGGGGGGTTCACTAAGTCACGATGAATTGGATATTCATTGAAGGCATTTGGTTGTAGGTAGCCCTTTATCACGAATTTACAAGTTATTCAATCCCAGCCGAAGTAGTTGAATGGTGAATGAGCTTCTTCTCGTAACCTGAAGGTACCAGCTTCTTATCCCTAGTGAGGTTGTAGGCATGCATTGCTGAGGAGTCACCGAATAGGACGAAACAGCTGTTCAATGTGTTCCTTGGTTTTTAGTGATCTCTCTAACTGATTTTGGCTCGTAACAAAAATCTAACAACTGTATTGACTGTTAAGAATCAACAGGCATAGGACACAGATTTTTCGAAGTAATAGAGAAGATTTGTAGGTCAGGTGGGGATGATTTTGCTAGGGTTGCTTTCTCTAAGCTCTATGAACAACATCTTCACTACAAAGTTTAATATGAAGTAAACTTATTTGAATTCTTTCCCATGAATATAGTATAATTGTATCTCCTGCTGACAATCTTCGTCATGGTTGGTTGTTAATTTGCATAAGTATTGATCGTTTTATTGATTCGATTTGTTTTTTATCATGTGACTGCACTCTTCATTAGTTGATAAGTTTAATCCATAGTAATATTATGTCTGTTGCTCGCAGATTTCTCTGACTGACTGACTGGTTTCAACAGAGAACTTTGCACCCATGTGTCGCAGTTCGAGTCGCCATACTCCATGTAGCACACAAAACAAGAGAAGAAAATAAAAAGAAACGCAAAATAGAGACAGTAAAGACAGATATAAGGCAGAAGAATAGTAATATCGAAGAATAATATAGTTCTATTGGATATTATAAGTCACAAGGAGTGGATGCGTCTGCTCCAGCCATTGACAACGATCACTTTGAGCCATATCACCAATAGTCCCCAGCCACCATTAGTTCTTACCATACAGAAAGACACAACTAGGAGATAGTCTACACCTTCCTACGTGGCTAGCTTAAACTAACTTTTGTAGATTTCATTGACTGATGAAACCATGTTTTGGTTTGACCGCCACTGGCTCTTTTCCAATCTGATCCTATGTCAGCTAACATTGCCCGTCGAGGAAGACGATGGCTAAGCATTCGTAAGACATGTCCTAACCATCTCAGTCGGTGTAACTTCACAGCCTCGTCGATTGATTTCCCCTCCTCACCTAGCACTCGATCGAAGCCTAACCTTGATATTACTCACTCACTGTATTATACCACCACACACGGGAGATAGGACGCAGATACCTATAATCAAAGACAGCTAGTTGTGCTTTTCATATCTTCCACTTTCAATGCTCATTCATATCTCACTCACAGCCATACAGGGGTATGGAGTGAACTGTTGAGTAGTACGCATATCCTTTAGTCTACAGCCGGATATCACGTCTACTAAGCCAAAGATGGCTTTAGTTGGCATGTGCTAAACGAGGCTTATGTACGCGTGCCAAGATGTCGTCAGCGATCAACCCGCTGGCGTTCGCTGATGCAACTTCCCAAACAAGTGAATTGATCAACACGCTCCACCAACCACTTCATTCCCTATCTTTAAGCTAGGAGTCATTTTAGTCCAGTCCTGTTGTATCATCTTACATTTGAAAGGAGCGAATCGCATGCCAAACATCCGAAGATCGTTGGTCAAGGCATTCAGAAGACTCTGCTGTATTTTGTCAGCGTCTTCATCCGCTTATTCTATTCTATGTGAACGAGATTGTTCCCTGATGGTAACAAGTCAAAGCTTACACCGCTGGAGTCGCTTAGGGTTAAGTCGATTAGTAAATTAAATAGAAATGAGGATAGTGATGGGCATCCCTGATGGACACCACTAATTGTCACCAGTTCAGATGACCACTTGCCATAAGCCCCCGGTGTTTTGCATTGTTTTAGATTTCTACATATTCTCAGTGAATTTTGGTAACTACAGTTGTCTATATATTTATTGGTATGAAAAAATAATCGACATGTCTTCCGACGGTTGGTTTATGATCTCGGATTCGGAGTCTAGGGGGTCAACAATCACTCTATCATAATTGATGCCCTTTATTTTGTTGATGTTTGCATAGGTATTGAATAAAGTGATTTTGTTGGTTTATGTGCGATATCTATTCTGAATGGTTTTACTACTTTATATATATATATATATATATATATATATATATATATATATATATATATATATATATATATATATATATATGTATATATATATATTACCGGCATCGAAACTCCGAAATATAACAGCGTAAACATTCTTTGGTGCGACACTATGTTTAAAATTCACCGGTGTTTGTATAATTCCAACGCCAGGCTAAGGATAAGTTACGGAGTTTGGCCACATCAATGTACGTGCATTTATAAATTTAACTGTTATTGTAGAGATAACCACCTAGGTAGAATAACTCGACAAGCCCCACCATCGCCTTCTTGATCATTGTACAACGTGGTTATTGGGGTAAAGGAGTCATAAAGTCAATTAGGAATTTTGCATATTGGTACACCCAGTATGGTAGATACGAATCACGAGATAGATAAAAATGCAGCCTTTACAATTTTCTGTACAAGGTGTTACCTTAATTCCTTAAGTTTGTAAGCTTTCGAATGCTAAGCATAACTAAAGCATTTGCCATAAAAAAATTTTCAGCTAAATCTTTTTGTCTTTCAACCTCGTCCTATTGTTATTATTATCATTGTTTCCTTTAGTTCCTAGAGGAACTTAGGGCTTCAGCCGTACGTCTCTATTGCGTTCGGTTCTCCACCAACGTTTTCAGCTGGCTCCACCTCTATCCATATGCTTTCATCTCCTCTTCACATGACCTCCTCCATGTCACCCCACCCTCGCACTAAAGACCAGCTCGCCGCTTCCCGTTCGGGTTCTACTCCAGAGCCTGTCGTGTGATGTCACTTAATGGTTTGTTTTCTCAGAGTATGACCAGCCTACTTCTATTTCTTTCTGCCTATTTGTTGCACAATTGGTTCCTGGTTCGCTCCCAGAGATCCCTGTTGCTGATCTTTTCTGACCGGCCATCTGATCTTGAGTAGTATTGAGCGAAGACAGCTATTGATGAAGGTCTGTAGTTTGTTCGAAGTGTTCTTCGTGATGTGGCGCCATGTCTCTGATTCATATAGTAGCACTGACTTCACATTGCAGTGGAGAATCCGGCTGAGTGCTGTTGGCCTCCACACAAACTTGAGAGCAATGAAAGCTCGCCTTGCTTTCCCGATCCTCGCTGCTGTGATTTCCTCATCAGTTCCGTCCGCCTGTATTTGAAACGATGCTTCCCAGGTAAGTAGGTAAGTAGGTAAAGGAGGTTGTTTCTTTCAGATTCCTCCCGTTTATGCTGATTGTTATCTGTTGTTGTTGTCGCTATTGCTGTTGGCCAGGAATCTCCATCACCTCTGTTTTCTCTATGTTCACCTAAAGTCCTATCTTTGATGCTTCTTCTGCCAACACGTCCTAGAATAGTTATATCTCAGTAACACCGCATAACTGCTAATAGTATTTTTATTGTTATTCGTATTGGAGATTGCATTATCTATGTCATACTGTGTTATAGGTGCATATTTTAATCTTAATTTCACAATTTATCACTATTATTATGATTCTACTGACCTTCTCCTTAATAATGCTTGATTATATTGATCCAAATTGTTTCAAATATCTATGACTGATATTTCTATGATGTAATTCATTCTAAAAACAGTCAAGTTGAACTTTAAGTACCACTAACTACCAATCAGCGAATGACCTTGAATGGTCCAATGAGTTCATTGGTACCAGCACTTCAGGGATTATGCATAATAGGAAATGGAGACTTACTTCGTTATTGGAAGGAGAAGGTCTCAACTTACATGTGGATGAAACTGTTTTAATAACGAAAAAAATACAACCGTGGTCATGAACACGAGCAAATAATCTTTGGGTGTTTGGCTTATATGCCATCTCTCTACTGAAAGGATTCGTCGAGAGGATAGGATACACACAAAGAAGTGTGTGAAGGTTATAACTCCCTGTCATCCCTTGGATATATTCACCAGAGTCAACCATCCTAATGATTTCGTGAATCCCATTACAGGGACACACACCAGTTCCATAAAAAACTTTTGGGAAAGATTAAAAACAGGATTAGGGCCATTAATGGATCTCAAAAGGATGTTATTTATAGGCATTATGATGATATATGTATAGAATATGGTGTAATTTTTCAATCGATACTCCTATGCTCAACTGGGAGATGTTTTTATCACATGTGAGGAAAATTTATCTTATGTAACAGTTTTATACAGTTTTTATGCATTTTTCCTATAAATATGTGTATTCCATAACCAAAAATGCCTCCTTCATGTGATTGGTTCGTTCTAGGTCATTCGCTTACTGGTAGTTATTGGTGCTTAAAGTTTAACTTTGCCGTAAAACCTGATGATAATTTAACCGAAATGTGTATTTGCTTGCTTAAATCGTCTTCTGAAGCTATTTGGCTCATTATTCCATCTCATATTCTCTCCCTTTCTCTCTTTTATTGTCAATCTAGAGCATTACAGTATGTTCTTAATGCTTTCAAAGATGCCCAACAGTATACAATAGAAGTTGGTATACGCCGACCATCTTTATCATTGTCATCACCATTATCAAAGAATTCTTGTATCACTGAATCATCATCGCCATCATCCACGCTGTTGCCTAAAAAATTATTCAATCGTCAAAAATCTGATTCTGGTTATTCTGCTTCTATTGGTATGAATGTCTCATCGAATCCACATCAACCTCGACGACGATGTACAGAATATGTATCAGGTGAATTCACTACTTCAGAACAACATTCATTAATCAATAAAGAAGGTATTTTGCTCCCCAGTGTCAATATTGTAGTCATTTTTTGTATCGTGTGTTTGGTTTTTCCATTTCTGTTTTATTCTACTCATTTGCGTTCCAACTAAAACATAAAGGGGGTGGGGAGGGTGACTTCAGTCTTCAACTTTGAAGACTCGGTAACAGTGGTGTACTTTCTCCTAGGTGGGGCTGCTAGCCTCACACCCAACATTCCTTCTTTTCTGGTCTTAATACCGGCTGGGAATCGAACCCGGACCACGTGAGGCGTGATTGGCGAACATCCTACCACTGGACCACCGACAGAATTGATTTTCCCTTATTCAAAGGTAAGCGATCAGTAATCTCAAGTTTGATCAAGGAGATTAGTGTGTTAGAGAACCATTGAAAACTAGCTACAGTGAGTACCGGATATGTGTTTCGTCCTATCTTGGGACTCATCGGTAGTATTTATCCACCGACTTTCGAACCCTGGACCTTCCTGTTACCAGGCAAGCTTGTAGACCATACAGCCACTGGGATCTGACTCAGTGAACCATAAATTCTAACTTCTAGCAATTCTACGCTATTATGCATTTATAAGGGGGTGTCTTATGCTTCATGAATCAATTTGAGGCGGTCTGTTTATTTTCTCTGAACCCATCAAAATATCCCTCTACATATGAAACAGCAAATGTATTGCTTTGAATTCTTGCATTTTCCACCTCATTCACTACTAGGGAAAATGTTCTATATTTGTGCAAGAAACCTTAAATGAAAAGAGATTTCCGGTTTTAGGTGTCTTTGTGTTATTGTGTGTGTGTGCGTGTGTGTATGTAATGAAACCTTCAAATAAGTAACCGTAGGATGAGACGTAGATTTGTAATTCTTTATCGACTGATGTATTTACGATATGTGTTATATGTGTTCATAGCAAGTTCACCCCAGGATTATATGTTAGTTGTAGTTGAATCAGGGTTGTTACACTGACCCATGGATTCTTTGACCATTGGTTTAACTCATAGCAGAGTGTATGTAAGTTGCTCTAGCTGAAGTAGAGGTTAGCAGTGAGCAGTTGTACATTATAGTGATACTGCTTTGAAACCGTTCTCAATAGTGCTAATGTATTCCTTTATTTTTTTTCATTTCTATGTCAAAAAGGTAGTAATGCCTCCTCCCCCACCCTAATTTCTTGTCTTTCGACTGATGTTGTTTCTACAGGGCAGGATTCTTAGCCTCATAATCAAACTTCCTCCTTTTCGAGGCTTCCTTTTGGTTAGTAAACCAGGCGACATTTAGTCGTGCGTCAGCCAGGAATCAAACCCTCATCATCCGCTTGACAGGTGAGGATTCTACTATTGAATCAATCACCAACGTCCCTGCAATTCATTTTAAGATAATTTAACTACAATACAGAATCTACATGTAGGATTAAACTTTATTCTGCGTAGATTTGTTCACTGGACTTAATTCAGCTATGTCAACTATGCCAGTATATTATACCCTCTCATATATTGAATGTAGGTTGTTCATTATGATTATAATTACATTGATAATGCTAGTCAGCTTTGGTAACAGTGAGTGAGAATTCATTGTCTATACCTAATTATTTATTCGAGGTGTTATCACTTTGTAATGTCTATTCTAGTTTGGGAATCATCGGCAGTACGCACCCACTGGGTTTCGAACCCAGGACCTTCCGGTTACAAGGCAAGCTCGTATACCATTCAGCCACTGGAACCCGATTCAATGGCTCGTGAATTCTAACTTCTACCAATTCGTGATTTAGCGCGACCCCAACCATTGTCGTTGGTGGGACATCCATCCACACACGTGACATCTAATTGGACCTCACTGGTCACGACTTCTCACTAAAACTCAGGAAACTCCAACCTGTAGCAAGTCACTAGCGAGCATCAGATTAACTTTCTATAGTTTGGTTTGTAAGGATTAGTTATGTTTTACGAGTTGATCACGGATTGATATCAACTCGTAAAACATAACTAATCCTTACAAACCAAACTATAGAATGTCTATTCATTCTTTCAATTTTTTTTCTCTCTCTCTTTGCCCCGCGTTTTCTCACTTTTTCTTTAAATTGTGGTTATCAATTTTTGTTTTTCTGTTCTTATGCTGATTGTCCACTTGTTAATATGATGTTTTATGTTGTATTTGAAGCATATTGATAAAAATGTATCTTAGATACACGCAATAATACTAACACAATAAGTAGATTATTGTTCGAGGGAATTTGCATTTCTCATTGATCGATTATGTTCGGTCTCTTTGTGCTGACGACATGTTGGCTCTTAGTACGAACGCTTTGAAGATGTCTAGAGATTAGTATGATGTTATTTTGGTTCATGGTGATTTAGCGGAGGGAGTCCAACATGCTTACTTTGTCTTACTTTCAACTCATCATATAGATGTACCTGCATGCTCAGCGAGTGATGAGACTGAAGTCTCAGTGCCTGCGCATCGTTTCAAACATCAATGCATTATCCACTAGGACACACTGGGCCATGAGAGCCACATTATGTGAAACTGTTATCAGTTAATTAATAGTGTTTTAAATTAATTTGCATTTCTCGTTTAATTGATTATATTTGACCAATCGGTTTTTTTCATGACGTGTCTCAGTGTGGGGGGGGGGCGACATCCACCGTCACTCACATAGAATTCAGATGCATCCATCCAGGTGAAGAGTCCAGAATAGAACGAAATGCACCTAATCGTGAATTTCAGTGTTAATCACTAGCAATCAAATTACTAGTAAGAAGTCGTGATGTGCTATTGAAGCTCTATGTTTCACTCGGAATCCAAGGGAACAATACTAGTAATAATCACTACTCGAAATGCGTCAGTTAATTGAATTTTTTAGATTTTCTCATCGATTGATTGGACCGGAGTGCTTAGTCTCAGGTTGACATGTCTGCTTCTTGTGCAGATACTTCGACGATGTCTGGGCATTTAATTAGAATTTAATTGGTGGATGGGGACTACCAGTGGAATCCAGGGTAACGCGCATTTCGTTCTATTTGGGACTTGTCAGCTGGATGTACCTGCATTTCCCAGTGAGTGATGATTGAACTAAATAATTAATATGACCCGTTGCTCAAGAGGTGGCTTTCGTGTCCCAAGTGGCCTAATGGATAACGCTTTGGCGTTTAAAACTAAGGGCACTGGGTTCGAGCCTCGGTGAGAACATGATCACTCACTGGGAAATGCAGGTACATCCAGATGACGAGTCCGAAATATGATGAAATGTGCGTTATCCTAGATTCCACTGGTAGTCACCATCCACCAATTAAATTGCAAATAAATTGTGTCAGTTGATTGCTATTGTGAACCCATGAGATCCACTAAAGGGCAGTTGAATGTGTAACACAGCAAATCATAGCTGATCCACTTAACAGTTAGATCTTCATAAAGATAATTCATAGATTCAGTGAATGAATACACCCCACTGATTCGACTCCAGTTATATTTTAGCTCTGCATACCAATTTCTATTGTTATGCTAATAAGTTTATCGAAAAGTTATTTTACATTTTACTTCTTCAATGTTAAACTACTATCATCTCATTTGTTATTCTCTATTTTTGACAAATTAAAAAAATATATATATATATATACTGTTTCTTTTTTCTATGTGTTTTATGTGTTTCTCAATATCTCCTCTCCAATCTTCTTTAATCCAGTTCATTGAAGTTAATGCACGTTTTTTTCTAAATACTATGCTCTGCGTATATAACCTTTGTATTATTCTTATTCTTATTATCACATTATCTAATTTGAACATAAACATTTTCTAGTTGTGATCACAGATTCTTTTTTTTTATTCTCTAATTGGCATTCCTCCTGTCTTTTCTAGAATAGAGAAAACAAATAATAGTAATAATAATAAAGGATTAATTATCAATATTTTTTACTTGATAGATCAGATTTTAAATTGTACTTTATAGGCATTTTTTTATTTTTGCCAAGGTTATTGTCTTTCTTCTTTTTTATGAAGTTAAAACAAAATCAATTGGAATTGTGGTTTATTATCATTTTATGTGATTGTAAATTAAACAGTGGAATAGGATACGATAGGATGGTATGTATATAATTAGTTCATGGTTGTGATATATATATATATATATATATATATATATATATATAGAGAGAGAGAGAGAGAGAGGAAAAATTGAGCGAAGATTATCCTTCTCGATAATTTTTTTGCGAAACTAGAGAATGGGCCTATGAAAGATGTAATCAAGTGTCGGCACATGGATGACAGATTTTTGATTATGAAAAATGACTATGAAGTAAAGAACATCCTGGAAAAAATTTAGCGATGTTCATCCTGCAATAAATTTTACCATCGAGAAAGAAGGAGACTTTAGTATTTCATCATTCATAGACGTCTTTATGACTAGAAAAGAGAATGGTACAATCAGAAGAAATGTATGTAGAGGAAATCTACATCAGCTGGTCAGTAGTATACTCATTTTTTCAGCTTTTTGCCTTAGAAATACAAACGCAATCTTATAAAATGCTTGGTTCACAGAGCAAGAGCAATCTCCTCTGATGAATGTCTTAATGAAGAGCTTAGTATTATTAAATAGTTACTGAGTGAGAACGGTTATCCAGAAAAATTCATGGATTAGAATACGAATCAAAAGTGAAGGCAGGCCAAAGTACCAACAGTTTTGAAAAAGACCTTCTCCTTACAAATTCAGTTACCACTGGGACAACATCAGCGAGACATTAACACAACGCCTTAGGGATGCGGTAAAAAGAGCATTCAGTGCTGCTGACTTTCTCTTTGTCTTCAAAACCACCCCTATTTTGCGTTTGGGAGTTAAAGATAAACTGCCTAATGCCTCCTCTTCTCTGTGTATCTATCAGTTTGACTGCTCCTGTGAAACCAGTTACATAGGCCGTACAATCAGCCGTGTTTATCGTGGTGACTGATTCACTCCCATAAGTCTTGTAATATCGACGGCTCTGAGATAGAAGATAAGTCGAATATTATCTATCTCGATATAAGATTCTCTTTAAATCTTTGTCCGTCATCTCATTTCCTGTTGATTTCTAAGAAAATCTTCTGTTTGACTTATTACATAATGAAAAAGTTGAGACTTTCTGGTGGCATAACTCAATCTCTTCTCTTACAATTTACTGTCTCATGTATTCTGCCCATTCTTCCTCTTCTTTACTCTTCCGCCCATTTATTCTTCTCTGAGCTTCTCAAGAAAGACTATATCATTTTCTGTAGAGCCTAGAAGGTTGTAAGCAGGCACGGTTAGTGGTGTACCTTTGAACTGACACAGCTGACTGACATTGTTCTTCTTGATAGACATTTTAATTCGTTCAGAGGAGTAATTGTTGGCTAAAGTTATCTTGTCTTGATATCGAACGTCCTCTTGTTTTCGAAAATTTCTCCTTGTTTCTCTTCTTGGGGTAAAGCTAGAAGTAATCTCATGTGAATTTAAGCTTGTATAGCGCGAGATGTAAAAATCCAACCACACCATATTTAGACCGGGTTTTGTCTGACGAGACACAAATGCCAGGAAAGAACCTACAAACCCCATTAAATTAGTAACTGAACTGCAAAGTATAATGCAAAGATTATTATTACATGTATTATCTGAACAAGGCATTAAGAAGACAAATTTCGCGAGATGATATCATTTCGTAGTTTCTTTACAACCGCTTTACAACTAACATGGTTAACAATGATAAAATAAAGTTCATGAAAATTACTCAGTTAAATAAAAACAAAAGTACATACTAATGACCAATCATATTTAGATAGGTCATGCAGTCCAGGGTAGGCGAAGATTGAAGTCTATTGATTTTTGTACACACAGTTTAGGCTGTATGTGATTAATCCAAAGTGCTTCCATCACCTTCAATAACCTTGAATTAGAGTTATGTGAAATAATTGTGAAACAGTCATTAATATTGGTTTTGTGACCAGACATTAATAAGTGTTTTGCAATGGATGATGCTGGATTTCTATTAAGATTAATCGCGTTGGGATTTTCGATATGGTTTACTAGCCATTTTGGAATATGTTCTTTTCGACGACATTGGAACATTCTGTTAGTTCTACCTATATAGGTGTCACCGCAGCTGCAGGTGAACTTGTAGATACAATTTGAAGTAGAGTCCACAGAATTTCGTCCTTTAATCGTAGGAACAGGGATCGAAAATGTTCGGCAAGTGAGAAAAAGAGATGCAGTGGCGTAGAATGTGCGTTTGATGGCTGATCGAAGTCTTTGAGTTGTCAACTGCATAATCTGGTCGCCCTTGAATGGTAGAAAGGAGCTAAATTGTTGCAATGTGTATAAAAACGCTGAGAATTCCATTCTGTTTAATTGTCATTCATCAGAATAAAGTGATTACTATTAGTATTATACCGTATGTTAAACTGAAAGTTTGCAAAGTTATTAGCGGTAACCATGGGATTACTTTCTCAAAATTTCCTCTCCACCTCAGTATATAGTGCCTACTTATCCAAGTGGCTGGGAATGACGTTGATTTTTAAACAATATGGGCGTGATCTTAGTCTCTAATCTGTTGTGCATTCAGTTTATACCGTTATGCTTTGTCTTCCAAACAATATTATTAATTGGTTGGAGGGTTTTTTCATGAGCTGACATCAGTTAGAGGACCATTGTAAACATCCAGGGAGTATCGGACAGTTGTTTCGTCCTAGTTGGCGACTCTTCATCAGTACACATCCACTAGGATGAGTCCCATTGGCTTAATGGTCTACGAGCTAGCTCGCCTTGTAACCAGAAGGTCCTGGGTTCGAACTTTGGCCTTGGTTGCATTCTGATGAAGAGTCCCAAACTGGGCTGACGAAACAGCTGTCCAGTACTCCCTGATGGTTTTCCAATGGTTCTCTAACCGATGTTGTCAGCTCATGATGAAACCTTCCAACCGGTCAAACACAATTCCTACAAAACCATTACTTGAAAATTTTATTATTATTTAATGCTAATTAGGTCAATTGCAGATTCCTTTTGTTCTCAATTTGGTCTAATTTCGCGTCAGTTTTCTGTCATCAAATAGTTTAATTTTTTCATGGGAATACTTCTGTTCTCATTATGGATGTCAATTAGCATTCATTTAATATGTTTGACAATTGGACAGATGGAATATTTGTATCTGTCTGCCTGTCTATCTATTTGTCTATCTACCTGCCGGTGTTTATTGTCTGCGTGTCTGTCTGTTTTTCTAGCTATCTACCTGTTTATCCATTATCATCATTAAGGGACGTGAACAGCTGGCTTTTTCATGTTTTAGAACATATTTAGCCAATCATATTTTTATGCTGTGATTGACAGCTGATGAACAGGTGAAAGTTATGTTGTATGGGTTCGTAAAATTTCTCATACAAGAATTATTCTTGTTATAATTTAATGTTAGGTGTTAGATAGCTGAGCTTTTTATGTTCTTTTTCTTTTGTTTGAACTGGCATGCTCTGTTCAGACGCTAGCTAGAAAACTTATACCTGAAGTGTGACATTCTAAAACTGATGATAGATTCAAGTAAAAACGTTCTCAGAGGTCCTCTTTAATCATGAATTAACAGAATAATTATAAGCTGACATCAGTTAGAGAACCATTGGAAAACCTGCAGGGAGTTACTGGACAGCTGTTTCGTACTGGTTTGGGACCGTTCAACAATACACACCCACAACCAAGATTCGAACCCAGGACTTTCTGGTTACAAGGCTAGCGAGATCGTAGACCATTAAACCATTGGGATCTGATCCAATGGCCCATGAGTTATAACTTCTGCTGATTCACGACATAGCGTGACCACTTCGCAATATCTTCTTTGATGAGTTACTGCTTCACCAGTAGGGTGCAGCAGGTTGGAAGTGAAACGTACTGATGAAGAGTCGCAGCTGTCCTGTACTCCCTGCAGATTTTCCAATGGTTCTCTAACAGATGATGCCAGCTCATGATGAAATCCTGCAACCAATCAAACAGAATCCTTCGAAAAACCAATACTTGAAGAATAATTCTACTTTAGCGGTGTACTTGAAACTTGGGCTACCAAAATACCTTCATCATTAGATTGTATATAATTTCTCTACTGTTTGTTCATTTTGTGTCAATCTGTTAAAACATGACTTCCAATGGTGTTTTCTACTCTGACGAGTATTTAAAATGTCTACAACCTGCTGATTTGCAAGTTTTTAGTAAATATGAGAAAAACAAATTGAACTCGTAAGGAAGTGCGAGTATTCCTGAGAATTTAAGCACAAACTGTCATTGCCTGAGAAATAAAACTGACTACCTACAGTCTTCAAGTATTCAGTGTTGTCCTTGCGTCTGAAATCGTATTCTTTCAACCATTATTATTAGTAGTATTGTTCCCTTGGGTTCCTAGTGGGACATAGGGCTTCAACTGCACGTCTCCTTTTGCTTCTGTCTTCTGCTGTACCTTTCACTTGCACCCATCCATGTTAGTCCATACTCTTTCAACTCCTCTCCACACGATCTCCTCCATGTCACCCTTGCACTGACGACCCGCTCGCCGCTTCCCTTTCGGTCTCGTTCCACTCGAGCAATGGCCTGACGCGCGCTCGGTGTCACCCAGTGGCCTCCTCAGCGAGTGTCCAATCCATCCGTCTCCACTTTCTCCTGCATATTTGTTGGTTGGCGATTGGCTCTTGTTTTGTTTGTTCCTTCCCATAGTTTCTTGTTGGTGAATCTTTCCGGTTCGGCCCGGCCATCTGATCCTCAGTATAGAGCGAAGACAGTTGTTGATAAGATAAAAGGTCTGCAACAGGCTGTGGGTGGTAATATTCTTTGTGACCCACTCGCCAAGTTTCTGATCCGTATAGAAGAACTGATTGACTTGACGTTTGTATTGAAAATCCGACCGAATTTTGTTGTTGACGCTGGCTGAGTGACGAAGATTTCCAGATTGGTTTCAGGTTGATGAATGTGTTTCTCACTCGCTTTCCCGATTCTCGCTTGATTCGATATCCTCGTCCGTTCCGACTGCCTGTAGTTCAGATAATGCTCCCTAGATAAGTGAGTGAATGAAGTAACCTCTTTCAAATCTCTCCAGTTGATGGTGATTGGCGCTGGATGTTGCTGTTGTTGTTGTTATTCTTTCGACCAAATATCGTGCATTTTTCGAAGGAGGCATACGGCTTTGTGTCACGCAATGTACCTCAATTAGTCCTTCATTTGGAGATCCTGTTAGTTGTCAGCTATATGATGGTGTTAAGTTTGTATGGTATATTCTTGTGAAATATATTTATTTTATAGTTATAGTTATTTTAGATTTACGCTTTCGGTGAAGACTTTAACTCCATTTAGTTATTGAAAGAGTTTAGTGAATCTTATAGGCGTTACAATCACAGTATAAATTCGACGGACAGAGACCAAGAGTAGTATTTTGAAGAAAGGAGGAGACTATTTCCAGTTGGTAAGATTGTAAGCCTCCATGGTTTGTATTGGCTAGGATATGTATGCGCAAAGCATACCAAATGGTTAGATGTGGTATCATGCAATTTTATGTTCAGTAAAATAAGGTTGTGCATCAGTGGGACAGCAGTAGAATGTTCATCGACCACGCGGGTGTTTCGGGGTTCGATCCCTTGCCGACGCACTCCTTTATCTCTTTAAGCCAGTAACAAGACTGGTAAAGAAGGAAGGTCGGGCATGAGGCTGGCAACCCCATGCCGTAAAAATAAGTATACGACTGCTACCGAAACTTCAAGTTTCTAGCTTGAAGCCCTGTATGCCACTGGGGACGTAAAGGAATACAAAAACAACAACAAAACAACTCCAACATTATTATTATTCACTTCGGCTCTGGGTGTGGAACATAGGGCTTCAGCGGGACATCTCTGTTTCACCATTATACTATGCAATCCTTTTCAGCTGGCTACACGATTGTCCTCTTCATACGATCTTCTCCATGTCAATTCCAGCTGCTGATTGTGTCACGTTAAACTGTTAGACTGTAATGTCAGATTTCATTTTTAATGATATATGCCCTTTCTTTTACTGTTATTACTTTTTTTTACTCCTTTGCAAAGAAGTCAACACATTTTCTTCTGATGATATATGTATATTTTTTGTGTGTATAATTAAACACCAATCATCTCTACAACTGTTCGGGAAAGAAAACAGACAATATGAACTATAAATATCAATGAGATGCTCACTGATGACCGGCCCTATTCATGTAGGTAGTTACCTGGGGTTCTAGGGGGAAGTTGTGACCAGTAGGTTACATCAGGTCAGGTGTGAGGACAAATACTTGCCGAAGACATTGGTTAGCGGTTGCACTATGTCGTGAATTGGCAGAAGTTAGAATTCATGCGCTGGCTGAATGGTCTACGAGCTCGTTGGCTTTGTAACCAGAAGGTCCTGGGTTCGAACCCCGGTGGATGCGTACTGATGAAGAGTCCTAAACCAGGACGAAACAGCTGTCCAGTACTCCCTTCAGGTTTTCCAGTAGTTCTCTAACCGATGATGTCAGTTCATGATGAAATCCTGAAACTAAACTAGTTTTCGTTGAGAAGAAAAAGTAGATATAGGTACAATGTGTCGGCGGCAGTGTTCTCACAGAAAATGATTACAGATAAATTTCAATAATCTTAGCTGTAGACTATCTAACTTGATTCTTCACTAAAAAAGTTGATCTAGCCAGACTGAAGCATTCAAAGAGGTCAAGAAAAAAACAACAACTTAGTTTGTTCAAATTGTAAACTAAGAGAAAAACTTGTCGGCGACAGGATAACATGATATGAGCTGTCGTTCTTATACAAGATTACTACTACTACTACTTTTTTTGATTACAGCTTGATTCCACACTGTACTTTTGGTACAAGTATGGAATGTTTAGCATGCGATATCGGTAGCCCAAACTTTGCAGGCCGTCTATAGATATCAGGTATGTGTCGGCAGGGAATCGAACCTCGGACCATGTGCATGGTCGGCGAGAGTCCTAACCACTGTGGCCACTACTGATTTCCTTCCTTTTCAATAGTGTATTACCTACCGACTAGAAATATGTGAATGTGTCTTGTGTTTCAAGTGTTTCAAGTTTGACCACGGAGCCATATGAATTAGAAAATTATTGAAAACCAGCCAGGGATTACTGGACAGCTGTTTTGTCCTAGTCTGAGACTCCTCGGCGGTACACTGATGATATTGACTGCTGATCGTGCTAAAATCACCAATCTATAGAAGTTAGAATTCATCGACTGGGCATTGGATCAGGTACCAGGGGATGACTAGTTTACGACGTCACCTTGTACCAGGCAGGTTAATGAGTTCGAACCTTAGTGAGTGTGTACAGACGGAGTGGAGCGTTCCAAACAAGGACGAAATAGATGTCCAATACTCCCTGGTTGGTTTCAAATGGTTCTTTAACTGATATTAATCCATGATAAAACTTGAAACAAATGAAATTCCTACAAACCACTTCATCTGCAATTTATAACAGGCAACAAAAAATTAATTAGTAAAGCAGGCTTTAATGAATTCATCAAATTTTGGCAAAGCTCTTCTGCCGGATCGCCTATATTCAGGGACATAAAATTAAGATAAAATGTTTTACGGTTCAATTACATCACTTAAATACACAATCATCTATCAGTGTATGAGTGGAATAACTTTAATATGTCAAGAATCTCAGACTAAATAATATTGATAAAAATTGTAATTTGAACAATGCAAGAACTACAGTTTTAGCAGAATAAAATGGTACCATCTTTTATTTCGTTGCCTTCTCGTCAGCTGCTTACATGGCAAAGACATTATTAAATATATCTACAACAACAATTTTAACATACTTGCACAGAGTTCAGTTTAAACAAAAATCAATCGATCAATATACGCATACACTAAAAATATATACATATATAAATATGCAATATTAACCACTATTCCGAACAATAATAATCAAACACAATGGAAACTTTTAGCATTTGACATTCGGAGGAAAGAGAGGTGAAATTATCCAGTTACCAGGGCAAAGAAAGGCTGATAACCGCTTCTTTCTGGACGCATAAATCAGGTTTCATGCGCTTGATGGAAATGGCTTCAGCAAACTTAAGGAGAATTGAGCTATTTTGCTTATTGATAATTTTGAACGACTTTTCAACGTCCACCTCATGACCCGTGTCGAGAAGATGCCTGGTGATGGCACTATTTAAAGCATTTGTTCCCTTTAGACGTAAGCTTTTTGGTACATGTTCAGAAAATCGTAGATATGCCCTTCTTTCTGTCCTTCCAATGTAATGCTAATAATAGTAACAATAGTAATAATCAATAATAATACTGAGACGAGTTAAGATGATGGTAATAGTAAAAGATAGTTTTAAATGAATCAGAAATAGTCATAATAAGAAGTAGAATAGAATATACGATAGAACATGAATAATGGTAGTAGCAGTTAATAAGTACGACATATTGGCATGGATAGATTTTGACTAACCATCATTTTCTTATGTACACAGGGCCCTGGGTTATAAACTCTAATTCCACAAGCCTTTACAGTTGTAAGCATGTTTCTGCTGACACCAGTGAATGACTTGACAGCGTTGATAACACATCAGTAGTAGTCGACAAGATGCTTTGTTATTTAGACTTACAGGCACTTTGACTTCAGGTGTTTTCAACCACTTGGGCAAGTGCTCCAATCCATCATGCGAGTAGACAATCGCCTTTGTGTTTGATCCATGTGTTTATATCATTCCACAAATGCACTGAAATTGATATAGGGAGGTTTGAGGTGTTGAGGATTGGCGACTGGTGTTTCCGAGACTGTTGAACCACCACTCTGTTGGTGGTGTTAAGGAAGAGGAGTTTTAGACAGCATACTAAGTTCTGGTGATATCTCTGTTGAGTCTTCGTTCGACTACTTCTTGTAGACATAATCTCTTTTGAATGGCGAAATCGATATATGCAAATTTCCGTGTAACTGGGGCTCATTCATTGATGAATTTCTCAGGATATGTGTTCTTGATTAAAATATGTCCACACAAAGGTGTCCCAAGGAGCTTCCGACTGCAGTACCATCATGTTGACAGAATATACGCCTATTGAATTGAATTTGGACATTATTAGTTAGTATATGAAAGGAACAATTTTCTCAATCCCAATGTTGAAATGAGTGTGTCGTTAGCTTCTCAGCATATAAAGTCTAATAGCCTCAATGATTGGAACGTTTCATCGCTTGTTTTTTTTATTCGTATCAGTATCGAAATCTACTGGCGGCCTGCTTAAATCATTGGGCTACCGAAATTACTTTCCTCCAAAATGCTTAATTTCATCTGGATTTATCGTTGTTTTAATCTTGCAGTTATATCAAATGACCTATACATAAACTTGCGCGATGATTTAACTTTCTCCCAAGTAAACGCTGTACAATTCATCAAATGAAGATATACTTCAGATTATTACTTTAAATGTGAATCCTGTGTGAAGAAAAAAGTACTTTGGAACTGAATATGCTGAAAACTTTTGTACCGTATACTAGTATACTGTCTTAGATAAAGCTTTACCATTATTATAATAATAATAATAATTATTATTAAATAAATGTTTCCAATTCATTTATAACTGTCAATGCTACATTTTCTTTTTGTATATTTTTATTTGTATATTCACTCTATAGAGAAAAATGTCGACAGTGTACCGATACCAAATACACGATCATCGAATTTACATCGTCTTAGTTTAATGGATTATCCTGATTCTCCTCGGTTGTGTTCATCATCACAATTTCCATTTGGTGATAGTAACAATCCTCTTGCTACAGATTCTGGTTGTTCTACTGCAGGTGGAGGTTACTTCGACAGCATTAACACAGCAATGCTGGCTTCATCATTATCTACTAATCTAACAGATAATGGCTTTGTTACAATACGTCGTCCTAAACATCCTGGTAATTTAACAACTATAGATAATAATGATCATCGATATTCTATCATCAGTGGATCCGAGTCTCCCCACCGTTCTTCATTAAGTAACGTTAAAAAGTCTTCAATGACAAAAATCCCATTAAAAAATCAAAATAATGATAATATGAGTAATACTGGTGACAATTCAAACAATTCTCGTACGCTTACACCAAATACAGAAGGGTCAACTGTTTCACCCGGTATGCCAAGAAGGTCTTTGAATGTGGTAGGTTATTTAAAATTTTACTTTTTGTTTTGGTTGATATATGTTTGATCAGATAGCTTTTTATTTCCATTCAAGTATTGGTTTGTAAGGATTCGATTGATTGGTTACTGGATTTCATTATGAGTTGAAATCGGTTAGAGAACCATTGGAAAACCAGCTGGGAGTACTGCCAGACAGCTCTTTCGTCCTAATATGGGACTCTTCATCAATACTGTGCGTCGGTGGCAGAGTGGTTAGGACTCTCGCCGACCATACACATGGTCCAAGGTTCGATTCCCTGCGGACGCACACCTCATATCTATGGTCAGCCTGCAAAATTTGGGCTACCGGTATCCCATGCTGAAAATTCCATACTTCTACCAAAAATACAGTGTGGAATCAAGCCGTAATCAAAAATAAAAAAAATAAATTAAAATTCGCACCCATCACCAAGGTTCGAACCCAGGACCTTCTGGTTACCTTTTTATTTCTAATTGTAGGTATAATTTTTTTGACACTTTTTTCAAATATTTCTGTTATATCTTACCTTGGAAGACAGTTATTCCTCAAAGAAGTGTAAATATTCACTTCCGACAAATTTCTCACTTGGTTTTATGCAGTTACACTTGACGGCTTAATTGGTAATAGAATTTGATTGTCGAAATTGTGATTCATTGATTGATCTTAGCTTTTGACTTCGAATCCCAGTTCAGCCTAAATGAGAAGTAGTCTACCCCTGGTAAAGGAGTTCTAATTGGACCAAGATAATACACTTTATGTCCACATTGTTATTATTATTGTTGTCCTCTTGGGTTCCGAGTGGGATTCGGAGTTTTAACAGCACGTCTCCACTTTGTCCTATTTTTCGTGGTCCACTTTATCTGGGCCCATGATTATTCATAATCTCTCATCCGCTCCTCACATGATCTCCTCCCTATCACCCTTGAAGTGACGTCCCACTCGTCGTTTTCCAACACCCAACAGTCTTCTCAGTGTGTCCAATTCATCTTCATCGATTTTCTTTTGCATATTTGTTGAGTAGTAGGTTCTAGGTTAGTTTGTACCCATAGTTTAATGTTGCTTGTTCATTCTGATCGGCCATTTGATCTTGTATATGGAGACTGTTGATAAAAGTTTTCACCAGGCTGTTGGAAATGCTTTTTGTGACTCGCCGCGCAATTTTCTGATCTACATAGTAAAACTGACTTAAGACTGGTGTTGAAAATCTGAATTTTCGTCCCATTCGCTTGGTTTAGAAGATCTCCAAAGTGATTTCAGAGTTATAAAGGTCTGACGTGCTTTTCCAATTCTTTATTTGACATCTTCATCCATGCTATCGGCTGTATTTAAAACTATGCTGCCTAGTTAGATAAGTGAATGAAGTAACTTTTTTCAAATTCCTGCCTCACTGGTAGTAATTAGTGTTGGTTGATGTTGATGACGTATCTTCATCACCTCTGTCTTCTCTATGTTCACCTGAAGTCTTGTTTCCACTGCTTCTTCAACTAGTTTGTTGGTTTTCTCCTGTAAGTCTTCGAGATTTTATGTGACTTTAGACGTGAACCATTCACATGCGAAATCCAGATCTTCTAGAGTCTTCTTATCAGTTCATAGTTGTTCGCTTATTGTTGTTTTTTGATATACCTAAACTATTTATAATATACAACCATCCAACCATATTTTCATGCATAAGACTGAATCACAAGAATCAGAATCTCTGGATGAATGTTCATTTGGGGTTTTCAAGCTGACTACCTTTATTGATCTATGATTGTCGAAAAGCGTGATATTTATATGTGTATGAGCCATTCCCACCCGCCTCCCTTCTGGTGTTCACCATAACCGCAATTCTGATTCGTTTATACACATTGTGACTGAACGATGAGAATCAATCACTACTAAGCGTGATTAGGCAACACATTACATTGAGGGCGCTGTCATCAAATTATAAAGGTAAATGGATGTACTGATGAATATATTCAATAGTTTCCTCTTACCCTGGAACATCTGACTACATTTATCGACCAAGGCTTGTTTACATATTTTCGTATTCTGCACAACTATGTACAACTACGAAAACTGTTTATCTGATTGTGTGATCTAACTGTCGAAATAAGAGTAATATATATCATCGTCAACGCTTGTTTGATGTCACACAAAATTGAAGACTTACAAGCGAAAACCGACAAACTGGTCGAAGAAGCAGCCGGCGAAGACAGGACTCCAAGTGAACATAGACAAGACGGAGTTTATGAAAATAACCAACCAACAATGAAAACAACAGCAGCAACATCCAGCGCCAGTCATCATCAACTGGAGAGATTTGAAAGAGGTCACTTCATTCACTCACTTATCTAGGGAGCATTATCTGAACTACAGGCAGTCGGAACGGACGAGGATATCGAATCAAGCGAGAATCGGGAAAGCGAGCGAGAAACACATTCATCAACCTGAAACAACCAATCTGGAAATCTTCGTCACTCAGCCAGCGTCAACAACAAAATTCGGTCGGATTTTCAATACAAACGTCAAGTCAATCAGTTCTTCTATACGGATCAGAAACTTGGCGGGCGGGTCACAAAGAATATTACCACCAACAGCCTGTTGCAGACCTTTTATCTTATCAACAACTGTCTTCACTGGATCTATACTGAGGATCAGATGGCCGGGCCGAACCGGAAAGATTCACCAGCAAGAAACTATGGGAAGGAACAAACAAAACAAGAACCAATCGCCAACCAACAAATATGCAGGAGAAAGTGGAGACGGATGGATTGGACACTCGCTGAGGAGGCGACTGGGTGACACCGAGCGCGCGTCAGGCCATTGCTCGAGTGTAACCGGGCCGAAAGGGAAGCGGCGAGCGGGTCGTCAGTGCAAGGGTGACATGGAGGAGATCGTGTGGAGAGGAGTTGAAAGAGTATGGACTAACATGGATGGGTGCAGGTGAAAAGTACAGCACAAGACAGAAGCAAGTGGAGACGTGCAGTTGAAGCCCTATGTTCCACTAGGAACTCAAGGGAACAATAATAATAATAATAATAATGCTTGTAACAATCTAATGCACAATAGCAGCAGTCACAAACGAAGAATGAAGAAGACTAATAGGGTGTGAGAGATGTGTGTATTTTGACTAAGCAGAGCGTGAAGTAACCGAATACAGAGCTATTTGTCATCGTTTATAACAAGCACAGCTAAACAGTCCTCTTCTTGTTCCAGTAGAGTTGCGTCAGCGTTCCTTTTTGAAAGGGAAGAGGAGAAAAAAACTAATTTAGTGACATTTTGCTGGTTTTTATCTCACCATAACAACATACACTTGATCTCTTTTTTTCTGTTTTGTTTTTGTTTCTCAACCCCTCCGGGTTATATACACTTCATTTTGAAGACCATCAGCTGATTTCGATTATTTTTGATAGATTTCATGCATATTCATGTTGTGTTACTTAAATCACCCGCATTTTATCATGCAAATGTTAACTGGTGTGTGTGGTCACTTTCTTAGATGAGCAGTCAATAGTTTACAGATATGGTTAGTTAGTTGGTTGGTTACTTCATGACACACACTTTTATAATGTCGGTTGTTTTGTAATCATAAAGGTCAAAACGTTTTGTAGTATTCACTCATTATGTTTATAAAAGACTGTATGATAACATAGTTAATTAAGTTAAAACGTCTTTTTTTTAAAAAAGAAAGTTATTGTTTCTTGAGAAACAACATCATTCCTCAGTGTGGTGATGTAGAATCCTTCTATCTCTCGACGTGCATATTCAAACTGGTTGTAAGGAGTGTGATCTACAGTGTTAGTTGTTAGAAGAAGCAGAAATATCAAACTGTAACATTCAGTGCATATACTCAATCATCTACAGTAGGAGTTGGTAAAGCTTGGAGTCAGTTCTATTAACAACTCTGGTTGACTTTCAATATTAAGTTTGTAGAGATTTAATCGACTTCAAGTTTGACGACGCATTGGTATAAGTTAGACAGAGAGAACCATTGGACATCTAGCTGCTTCGCCCTGGTTTGGGATTCATCGGCTGTATAAACCCGTTGGGATTCGAACCCAGGACCTTGCCTTGCAACTGGAGGGTGGTCCTGTGTTCGAACCCCACTGAGTGCGTACTGTCAGTGAATGCCAAACTAGGGCGAAACAACTCTCCAGTACTTCCTGGTGGGTTCCAATGGTTCTTTAACTGATATCGGTCTTTTGCCAAACTTGAAACATTGGCTGTTTTGTGATATGTACGATGATGGATAGATATTGCAGTTTGGGCTTTCCAAACGTTTGATATTGATTGTTATACCTAGCGCTAATAATAAAGTTGAGATTTTGTGACCATAACTCTTATCAAGGAAACAGTTAAATCCACTGTGAGCCTTGTGTAGCCAGATTTGCTTTCAGATATGAACACCTGCCAGGATGATCATCGAAATTGAATTAAGTCAGGATAACACGAAGGAATTTATGATTATTTAAGTTTTAGATAATTATTTCCTTTTATTAGAAGACGGAGATTATCTGAAAAATGTGATGTATTTACGTTGTGCATTTCAAACAATCTGATCATACATTTACTTATCAAGTCGAAATATATGAAAAAAATAAGGGCAATTAGATTAAACAAGCGTCGGTGGCACAGCGGTTAGAACGCTCGCGGACCATACACATGGTCCGGGGTTTGATCCCCGGCCACAGACGCGCACTCATTAACCTCGCTAAGCCAAAAATAACGCTGGTAAAGAGGGAAGGTTGGGCATGAGGCAAGCAACTCCATCCTGTAAAAATAAACACTGCTACAGAAACTTCAAGCAACTAGCTTGAAGCCCTATGTTCCACTGAGAACGTGAAAGAAAAAAAATTAAATAGAGTGACCAAAAAAGATTTAAGAACGATAGACACAACATGTGATAATCCAATCAAATAAGGATTACCAAGGTAGATTAAGAGTAATCATAAACTGTTTTTTAATATACAAAGGGGGTTTAAGTTTATGAATAGCTATAGATTCAGCGTATTTCAATAAGCGCCCTTGACCGTTTTTAAAGATGACCTTAAAGTCTGAGTTAACATCAATCTTATGGTTCATCTGGATTCGATTTTTAGCTATAAACGAAGTTGGTAGTCTGACACCTGCATCTATTGGCTTGTCACAATTCATTTGTTTTTCCTACTACTTCGGGATATGTTCTCCCACTCTTACATGCAAAGCACGATTACTCCTCTCTACGTATGTGTGTCCACACCCACACACATACAAGAAAATTGGTAAATAGTGTGGGATGTGACATAATCACTTGTGTACTTTTGAGGTTTGCAGTGGAGCATATCTTTGGCTTTTCCGAAAATTACAAACTGGGCTGCATACTAGGATGACCGATTTTCCCCGTTATATGGTAATTTGATGAAAACATTTTTCTTAGGGGCGGCATGGATTGTAGGTTTAAAGACTAATTGACTTCTACACCTGTTTAAAAATTTTAAAGGATATCCGTTTTTTCTATAACATCAGCCGTGCAAATACGTTGAATCCTCTTAAATATACATTTCACCAAGCCTCTCTTATACTGTAATGGACAGAAACTGTGAAAATTAAGGTATTTCCCTGTCTGAGTGGGCTTTCTGTAGATTTATCGTTTAACTGAACCATCATCTCTTCGACTCAGAAGTATGTCTAAAAATGCAAGCTGGTTGCAACTTTCTTCCTCGCATGTTAGACTAATATGATTCTGTACAGAGTTTAATCTATCTAATAGACGACTCGCATCTTCATGATCGTCACATATCAAAATGATATCATCTACGTATCTCCTATAGAAGGGCAATTTAGAAATTAAATCAAGACACAAGTTCTAAACATAAGACATGTAAACGTCCGCTAACAAAGGCCCTAATGGACTCCCCATAGCAACGCAATCCACTTGTCGAAAATGTTCACCTTCAAACGTGAAATGGACGTTGTCAGTACATAATAGTAATAAATCTTTCAAATAATTTAAAGGAAAAGGGAATGAAAAACAACTAGAAGATATATATATATATATATATATATATATATATATATATATATATATATACAAAGAATATCAGCAGTCTCAATTGATGGTACATTAGTAGACAAAGAATTAACATCAAATGAATACATTTTCCTATCTTTTATGTTTATATCTACAAGACAGTCAACAAGTTCAAATGTATCTTTCAAAGTAAGCTTACATAATTCATTGCGTATTGGACTTAAAACATCAGCTAACCATTTTGCTAATTTATGTGTAGGAGAATGACATATTGATAGAATTGGACGTAATTGATCATCAACCTTATGAATCTTGGGTAATCCATAGAGGTTTGGAAAGTCAGATACCATGGGTTTCAACGAATTAAACTCCTGTTTATTGATAACGTCCATGCCACGAAGTTTTACTAAATGGGAAGTTACTTTTCCTACCAATTTTCCGATGTCATTAGAA
This sequence comes from Trichobilharzia regenti, assembly GCA_944472135.2. NCBI lineage: Eukaryota > Metazoa > Platyhelminthes > Trematoda > Strigeidida > Schistosomatidae > Trichobilharzia > Trichobilharzia regenti. The sequence continues at coordinate 23,072,408 of OX235265.1, read as the reverse complement.
GGAACATCGGCTATGAATTTGCTTTTGTCATTAAGGATGACTAAAATTTTTGTTTTGTAATCGCTTCTGTCCATTACAACTACACCAGATCCTTTGACAGGTTTCAGAATAACTAAATCGGATGTGTTACGTAATTCCTATGGGGCTTTAAAATGAGTCGATGTCAAGTTGCTCCTTTGTTTCCTAATTGAATTACGGAGTTGGTGTGCTACATCTGCAAATTAAAATTACGAGGTCGCCTTGGAACCGTTAGGTTTTGGGCTGGCACCCTGGTGGTGGGTGAGTATTGATGACAAACTAAGGGCACTGGGTTCGGGCCTCAGTGGGAACATCATCACTCACTGGAAAATGCAGGTACATCCCGCTGACTACTCCCAAATCGAACGAAATGAGCATCCTGGATTCCACTGCTAGTCACAATTTACCAATTAAATTCTAATTAAATGCCCAGACATCGTCGAAGCATCTGCACAAGAAGCCGACATATCAACCTGAGACCAAGCACTTCGGTCCAATCAATCGACGGGAAAATCTCAAATTCAATTAAAGGATTGAGTAGAGCTCAGCTAAAATTGAAAGCTAGTCAAGTGAAGATCAATATTATCAATGTATCACCTGGAAAGAATAAAGTTATGAAATTAACAACAATCACTTATCGGTTTTTGAAAAAAAATTGATCCATTGTAGCGAATTTAGTGATTGAACAAGTTTTTATGTACAGAATTCAAGATTTAACATGTAGAGTTTGCTATAGTTTCTGTAGTTTTGAGGCAGTTTGATATTCATACTCCTTTGACAAAATTATCGCATACTCTGTAGAAATAGCTATGAAGTTGATTTGAGAGTTCTCTCTTGGTGTCCCGAATCCATCAGGTGTTCTAGAATAGATCTGTTAAGTGAATGTTTTCTTTCCTTTGAGCAAATTATGCAGTTAAAGGTCTGGTAATACATTTGGATAGGCAACCCTGAGTACAACGGACTTAAACTTACATGCTCTACAAGAGCAGGTGAGTTGTCTTTGAAGATGACTTTGTCGACGATGAATGCTTTCTTTGTTTCATTGTCTTTTATTTCCTTCAAAACTTCAAACTTTCTCTTTCTATGCAACGAATTTTGTTTGGAAAATAAAAGTTTGAATTACAAAAAACAGTATTTCATAGGTGTAAATTATATTTCCACTAATCAGTGTTTTTCTTCGATATGTTCATGTTTAAGCCTAGATGCTTTCGCACCTTATTTTGTAAATTCATACAGAATCAATAAATCCTATCTATCCCAAGGTGATTCTCACCGACAACAACAAAAAACATAGAGGTGAACAGGATTGTAGTAGTTTGTGACTGTTCTTTCACTACTTCACTCCTACGACTTCAGATAGGATAGTGCCTGAGGTCGTTTGTCATCTCGGCAAGCAATTTACCATTTGTCTAGTCAGTTGACTAAAGTGTGAGACCCTGTGTTTTTCACTCATTTTCATTATGACTAATTGTCATAAAATCTGAGTTGTTTAACTTCATAGCTTCTGAAATAGAATTATCTATGTGAATATTACTCACTTTAAAGTATGATCTGACCACGGTTTTCTTTGCAAGTATGCAAAATGTGCAGATTGCATTATGTCATCCGTTTGAGAACCATTAATATCATCCAGGAGTAATCAGACGACCAAAATGTAGACGATTTGAGTTGATGATTCTATCTGAGCTACAAAACCAAGTTACCAGTGGTTGAAACACGAGTCAAGTAGTCTAGAGGCTATTGGCCACTGGTGATGACGGGGATTTTCATCTCTAATCATTGTTTATTACATCACTGCCCACCTATCAATTGAATTGTTTTATTGTAATTTCCAAACCCAGCAATACATACTTATTGGCTTCACCAAGTTATATTTTATAATATGATATTTTATAACAGATCGATATTGGCTTTTAAATATGTAGCAAAACTGACGTTTTAGACTCATTAATATCACCTACTAACGACACCAGTGTTATTGTTTGTTGGATGATGACTAGCAATGCAATTCAGTATGCACATTTCGTCCTATTTGGGACTCGTTAGCTAAATGTACCTACATTCACAGTAAGTGGTCACATTTCCTTTCAGACTCTAGCCCAGCACCCATCGGTTAAAACACAAATGCATCATCCACTACGTGTCTTGATCTCTGCTGATATATCGGTTCACTGGCCCATTGACGTAATGGATAAACGTTTTTACGTTTGAATTGATGGGTACTGGGTTCGAGCAAACACAGATGGCGTCTCCCAAATAGGACGAACTGTGCGCATCGTGGATTTCGCTGCTACCTAATATCCATCAAATAACAGCATAGTCATTCTCGTACATCGTCGAAGCGTCCGTATTAGAAACTGTGATGTATCAGCAGAGACTATTTCAGTTTTAAAGACAATTAACTTCCTGATATGCTTTTGTTTTTGAAATTCACTATGACTGACTTTGATAAGTATTTTGACTAATTTGAACCGGTACCTCAGTTACCACTGACCAATAACATAACATCTGATTGGTAGGTGGGTGGATTTCTAGGCTCAGTCAGTAGAGCAAGCATTGGTCGAGTAGTAGTCGTGTTGCTACAACCTTAAGGGATTTCATTTCAGTCTGCCATTCATTGTTTTTTTCTTTTCTTTCACGTTCCCCAGGGGAACATAGGGCTTCAAGCTAGTGGCTTAAAGTTTCTGTAGCAGTGTTTACTTTACAGGATGGGGTTGCTAGCCTCATGCCTAACCTTTCCTCTGTACCAGCGTTATTTCTGGCTTAGCGAGGTTAATGAGTGCGCGTCTGTGGCCGAGGATCGAACCCCCGACCATATGCATGGTCGGTGAGCATCCTAACCGCTATGCCACCGACGCACATTCATTGTGAACCATACTTATTAAGCTTCGGCTTTAATGTGCTGCCTAACGCCATTACATAACAATTTATTCAGTCGTCTACATGTGTGTAGAAAGTGTGTCACACATGTGTATGTTTGTGTGCCCTCCCAATAAGAAGTGTGATTACACTTGATTATATCATAATCTCAAGTATCAATATTCGTTTTTCCGTCTTTCTTTCTCACTCACTCATTCTCTTGCTATCTTTCTTCGCAAAATACAAAAAAGTGTTAGCATATTATCGTTGTTCTTTAACACATTGATTTGAATTAATCACTCTCTGATGTAATAATTGATCACATTGATTGTTTTATTGAAGGTATTTATTTGTATGGTGAACTGTATAAAAAGTTTACGTATGCTTAAGATATCGATTATTTGTGTGTGCATGGTAGGTAGTCATTTATACAATTGTCTCGTGTATCAAATTAATATGGCACTACTGATAACAGTAATAAGAATGATAAGTCTTTGCATAAAGACGTGTTAAAGGTCGATGCAAATAACTTTGACCACATTAATTTGTGAAGATGTAAGGTTTTCAAGAGTTAGTTTATGGGGGTTTGGCTTATTTCAAGTTGGAGAGAACCTTTTGAAACCAGCGGGGAAACTGGACGGCCGTTTCGTCCTAGTATGTGACTCATTGGCAGTACGCGACCAGCTGTCGAGTACTCCCTGGTTTTAAGTGCTTCTCTAACTGTAATAAGTCGAATGCCTATTGTCTAACTACCAAAGTTTTATGTAATGCCCACCAGTGACTGGCTGCAAAACGAAGTTTCAGTGGGATCCATTCAGTGAGGAGTGGGGGTGGAGTTCCCACCTGTCACGACTTCTCACTGAAATTCCAAGAAACTTCGTTTTGCAGCCAGTTACTGGTGGGCATTACATAAAACTTTGCTTATAGCCTCTCACCTCCCCACATAATCGCCTTCATGTCGCCCTCGGATGCCCAAATAGTCGTTCCTGATTCTGACTCCACTTGAGCAATCGCCTGACGCACGATATCATCTGAAGACCTCCTCAGCATGTGTCTGATCCATCATCATCGATTTTCTTTGGCGTATTTGTTTGAACCACCAATAGGTTCTTGGTTGGTTCGTTGCAATGCCAGCCATCTGATCATCAGTATGGAGCTAGAGAAAGCAGATGTTGATAAAAGTCTGCAGTAGTCAGTTACAAATGCTTTTATTGACTCGCAGTGCAAGTTTCTAACCCATATAGAAGAACTGACTGACTGACTTTAAATTAGTGTCGAAAATTCGAATTTTGTTCTTCATGCTATGGGGTGCAGAAGATTTTAAAATTGATTTCATAGTGATGAAGGTCTGTCTTTCCTCTCCGATTTCGGCCTGGACATCTTCATTTGTACTGTCGCGTGTAGTTGATACGATACTGCTTGGTCAGATAAGTGAAGTTGGTAGTGTTTGGTGCTTGCTGTTGTTGGTTGGTTGGTTGGTTATCTTCACATATTTCTTAATTTTTTTATTTATTTTTTCATTGTCTTCAGAGATTAAATAGGAAGGAGTGTATGCACATTAGTTTTCTCGTGAGAAAGGAGGAGAAAGGAGTTGATTTCTTAACCATACAAATACATGAATTAATTAAAAAAAGGCGTTTACTTAAAACGTAAATATGTATACAGATATGTTATATATACACATTATAGTTTGTAAATATATTTTTACATTTAAAACTGCTGCATAAACAGAAGATTCCTTTAATGGGATATTTTCTTTCATATAGCTAGCTGCATTCGCCTTGGTCTGATGAATCATGTGTTATGTATATCATAATCACTTATTATTCTCTCCCATATTACTTGGTTAAGTAGGGCGAGTAATAGTGAGACTATGCATTGGGTGTTAGGTAAGGAGGGGTGTGGGAAATCAATCGATGAGGTAATGAAGCTACATCTACTGAGGTGTGTGTGTGTGTTACGCATACACTAAACATCACCTTCCTTGATGGACAGAGTTTGCCTGACCAAAGATCAGGTTGCAAAAGAGGGAGAGCTAGTGGTGGTCAAATCAAAACATGACTTCATCAGTCAGTGAAATCCATAACCAGTTGGTTGGGTGAGGACGGATACTCGCCGAAGACAGTGGCTAGTGGTTGCTCTATTATCGTGGATTGGCAGAAGTTGGAATTCATGGACCATCATGTCGTGTCTCAATGATTTAATGGTCTGCCAGCTCGGAGGGTCCTGGGTTCGAACCCTGCAGGGTGGGTGAGTAATGATGAAAAGCACCAAATAGCTGTCTGGTACTCCTCGGTCCTCCAGTGGTTCTCTAACCGATGTCAGCTCATAATTAAATTCTGTAGCTGATCAAATCAAATCCCTGAAAAACCAACACTTGAATGTAAATCTATAACAGTTAGTTTAAGTCAAACAAGTAGGGAGGTGTAGACCTCCTGGTTGGTGTCTTGGGGATGGTACGAGGAACCAATGAAGGCTAGGGACAATTGGTCATATGGCTAAAAATCGTCCTCAATAGCACAGCTGCATTCAATTTTTGTGATATGCCATAATAGTTGAGGTTTTGACAAAGCAGCTCAAATTGATGGTCTGTATGAAAACTGACAAGGAGACCTGGAAAATTTTCATGAAGCCATCATCAGAAACCCGCGATAGCCAGCACTTACAGAAGGGTTGTGATTTCGTGAATGCCTTCCTGAAAGGTTTCAAGTATGAGGATGCCCTAGCGGTTGTAAGAATAGATGGGATTTACGTAGATTCGTTCCGCATTATGGATGTTAAGCAGACACTCAAAGTAAGTTCAGTTCGTCTACTTCCGTTGTTTTAACATCCGTATCTTTGTTAGGATTTTATTTAGTTTGTTATGATTCTGGTTGTGTCAAGACCTAGACGATTAGTTGTCCCGCGATGTGTAGTTATAATTGATATATTTTAATGAAAAGCCTGTGTATTATTGAGTAAAATTTAATCATATGTGATGAGACTCATAGGGGTACTTGACCAGACAGCTGTAGTGTTAATGTAAAAACAGATTTAACGACACAAATTGTCACTTGCTTCATGAACTACTTTCAGCCATCCTTTCATTATTATATTTTTATCCTTATACACAGGCGTCTTCATTTTTGTCTCTAGATTCACTTTCTTTGCTTTCACCGACTGCTTGTTACTGTTTGAGATTTAGCTGTAGTGTGCTTCGTTGAGTAACTAAACAGTTTTCTGGAACTCCGCTTCCAACATCCTTATGCAACGTTCACATGTCAACGCCAATTGAGCTAAAACCCTAGAAAGTTTTGCTATTGATTTTTGTCGTATATCAAAAACCAGCTTATGAGCTCTGAAAGAGGCGAGTCAGTCAACTAAAAGTGCGTTTTACTGTACCTATCAGGTCATCATATAACGCCAGTGTCCGGTTTGAATGATATCTGTGACACACTGAGTGCTGATTAAAAAACTGTTTTATCAACAATTGACTCCCATCTGTAGCTACTTAACCTGTTAGGCTAGATTAATGATCAAGTTGCCAGGTAAGCGTTATGTGATTCTTATCTCTGCCAACGAATGACAACGCTATTTAAATCGAGCAATATTTCTCTCAATAGCTGCTTGATCTCAAACAGATACTCTCGAAAGATATAATGCTATCAGAGGAATTGTATATGCTGATCGGTAGATAAACCTGAGGGAGTCGTTTTTGTGGTCAGTGGAGACTAGGTAGCCGTAAGGCGAATAATTACAGTTGTTTTCCACAGCTTTGTATCGACCATGGCTTTTAACCAGCATCAATTTCTGATATAGACACCGCTTTAGTATTCACTACATAGCGTCGGCTTCTGCCACTCACTGCTGTACTCACATCAGATTACAATGAACTGCTGATAGCTTGGACTTGTAAAGTGCTGCCACACCATCTGGCGCACTCGTCTGAGTCCGACCGAAAGCTGCTACCTTGACGTGGTGGTCGGGCTTGAACACCGCAATGATCTATTCAAGCTATACTGGCTGAGACTTATGTCTCTTGAGGTCCTACCATGCCAGGCAGGTTGTTTGGATAGCGGTTAAACAAAAAGCAGCTACCCAATCCAACATCATGATAAATACAAAATCACAAAATTTCATGCCGGATCGGCCGTGGCCCGGATTAACAACGACCGCGCTTCCTGCTGCCGTGTCACAGGGCAGGAGTGATAAGTATGCTACTGAGGCACACCAAACAAAAGAGAACGAACAAAAACAGGCCGCGTGTGACCGGCCTCAAGCAGTTGCCCCCTGGGCTCTGCGGTGACGCAACCAACTTCCACGGTGTGGGCAGCCGGGAAGTGACAATCGCCCTCACAATCCGAAACGCACACGAAGCCTCTCTATTACTCATTCATCTTTGTTTTCATCTTCATCTCTATCATCTTGCCTTCCTTCCACTGATGCAACTCCTCGACTTGATAGCTCTCCACTTCCTCTCCACTCTGCGTCCACTAAAAACGATGGAAGCCAAAAAACCACCACCGACAGCCTCTTAAAGCCGCGCCACCAATTTCATGTAGGAGCTCTTAATGTTAGGACACTTTTCCAAATAGGACAACAAGCATCACTAGCCATGATGTATGCTGTGTTTCAGAAACACGCATACAAGACCCAAGTGTGGTTATTCACCTAACCCCACCTGGCCAACAGGTTGAATCTGCAAAATTCACCTTGAGGGTGTCAGGGGATGCCACAGCTAGTTCACGAGGATTAGCTGGGGTGTAGGGATAGCTTTGAGTACTAGGGCAGAAAAGACATTGCTTGACTGGATCCCGGTAGATAGCCGAATGTGTGCTGTCCGTCTGAACGGGTCAGTATAAAGGAGGAAGGACTGCACTACTCGCCGATGCCTTTTCGTAATCTCCGCCTACGCCCCCACTGACTGCAGTTCAGATGAAACGAAGGATGAGTTCTACCAAAAGCTGTCTAGTTTGGTGGGAAAGGCTAAACGCTCAGACATAGTCGTTCTAGCTGGTGACTTTAACGCTCAAGTAGGGAAATTGTGTCAATCTGAGAAGGATGTCGGTGGCACCTATGGAGTTCCGTGCCAGCGAACCGACAACGGTTACCGTCTCCTACAGTTCTGTTCAGATAATCATTTGTTTCTTGTAAGCACTGACTTCAAACACAAGGAGAGACACTGTTTAACCTGGCGATCCCCATCATCAATCCAACGCTGGACACAAATAGACCACATAGCAATAAGCTATCGTTGGCGTGGGTCGGTAGGAGATTGTCGCTCCTTCTGGAACACGTGTGTAGATACCGACCATGCACTGGTCCGCGCTCGTGTGTGCTTACGACTGAACGGACGTAAGAAATAGCTGGCGGTAAAACCATCACGTCCCCAGCTCGATCAGGGAACTAAATCCGTATTTGAGGAAGAACTAGCTAAACACATATCTGTGTTCGACAGCTGTGCTCACCCTGAAGAAGCTTGGAAAAATATCCAGGCAGCCATAGATACAGCTGTAATAGCTGTGAATAAGGTAAACCCAAAGGTGAGTAAAAACCACTGGATCTTCACCGCCTCATCCGAACTGATAGATGCTAGAAGACTTATTCCGGCGAGCTCCGAATTCAATGAGGAGCGAAAGCTGCACAAGAGGAAACTTACGAAAAGTCTCCGCAAGGACCGTGAACAGTGGTGGGCGACAAAAGGCAAAGAGATGGAGAAAGCTTCGAGGATAGGCAACACCAGACAACTATTTAGACTCATCAGGGAAACGAGTGGGAGAAGACAAATCATTAGTGAGACAATCTCGGAAAAAAATGGCACTATAATTAGCTCCCAGGATAGACGACTGGATCGTTGGAAAGAGCATTATGAGGAGCAGTTTAATTTGCCCACAGCCACGCTCAACCTTCCGAGCATCCAACACCTGGGGACTTGAATGCACAGGTGGGGCGTCTAAGCTCAGAGGAGAATCGTCTAGGTGGTCAGTGGGGACTACATGGTCGCAGGTCAGATAATGGGGACCGTCTTCTGCAGCTTTGCGCGGATCACAACCTATTTCTAGCTAGCACCAACTTCCGGCACAGCCATCGCCGTAGCTCTACCTGGCGTCCTCCCTCTGCGAAGCAAGCTTGGACTCAGATTGATCATATTGCGGTCAGTTTCCGGTGGCGGGGATGCATACAAGACTGTCGCTCCTTCTGGAGCACATGCCTGGACTCCGATCATGCGTTAGTGTGTGCCAAGTTCGTCTTGCGATTTGGTGGGGTTCGTAAAAGCCGTAGTCTAAGCGTTGATGTGAGCAAACTAGTAGCACCTGCTACTTCTTTGAAATATCAGAATGAGTTAAAAACAATGCTTGCCAGCAACCCCCCAAGTAGTATAGATGAACATTGGCTTCATGTGCAAGGTGCCATGCAAAAGGCGAGTGTAGCCGCTTGCGGCTTGAAAGAATGCTCCGCTAACAACCACTGGGTTTCTGCGAGTTCCTTGCAACTCATGGATGAACGCCGGTCCATTCCGGCTGGCAGCGAATACAACAATCAGCGAAAGGCGCTCACGCGCAAGATTAGACAGTGTTTACGTAAGGACCGCGAAGCCTGGTGGTCAGAACGTGCGTGTGAGATGGAGTCAGCTGCTGCATCTGGCAACAGTCGGAAGCTGTTCCAACTCATACGAGCCACCGGCAGCAAGAAACAAGGTGTCAGCGAGACGGTCTGTGAGGCAGATGGCACTCCAATTACCAGCCTGAAAAGACGCCTGGAACGCTGGGCAGAGCACTTCGGGAAGCAGTTCAGCTGGCCACCAGCTTCAGTGTCTACTATCATTAGCCCGAGTGCTCCTTGGTCGGTTAGTACCGACCCACCCACCGAAGCGGAGGTCCGTAAGGAACTCCAAGTTCTGAAACGCCATAAGGCGCCCGGCCCAGACAAATTACCCCCGGCTCTTTTTAAAGATGGTGGCGAGACTCTCACAATGGCTCTAACTGGGTTGTTCAGGAAGGTGTGGGAGACAGAGAGTGTGCCATCAATGTGGAACGAAGCCATTATCGTCCCCATCTTTAAAAAGGGTCGACGTAATTCGTGTGACAATCATAGGGGTATCAGTCTGTTACCAGTCGCGTCTAAAATACTGGCTGCTGTCTTGCTTCGCAGACTGTGCAAAATACGTGAAGGATTGATTCGCGAAGAGCAGGCTGGGTTTCGTTCAGGTCGTGGATGCATTGATCAGGTGTTCACCCTTCGTCAGTTGTTGGAACACCGCCACACGTATTGCAGGCCAACGATCGTTGTGTTTCTTGATATTAGGGCTGCCTTCGATTCGTTGGACAGAACTGTGCTCTGGAACTGTCTGTTAGAGAGAGGTGTACCTGAGAAATTTGTTAACATCCTGAAAGCCCTATACAGAAACACCTCAGGTAGAGTGAGGGCATACAACCAACTATCACCACTGTTCCCAACCAACAGTGGGGTTAGACAGGGTTGCCCAATCTCTCCGTTTCTCTTTAACTTTGCCATCGATGACATTCTGGAGTCAGCTCTGAAGGATGTGCGTGAAGGTGGTGTAGATCTGCTACCTGGAGATAGACTTTTCGACCTCGAGTATGCAGACGATATCGTCTTACTGTGCGATAGCATGCAGGCTGCCCAAATCGCACTTAATCAGTTGGCGATCAGTGTCTGTAAGTATGGTATGTGCTTTGCGCCGTCTAAGTGCAAAGTACTGTTACAAGATTGGCAGGAGCCTGTACCTGCACTCACTCTTGCGGGTGAACCGCTTGAAGTTGTTGATAAGTTTGTGTACCTGGGTAGTTGTGTGAGTGCTGGCGGAGGGGTGACGGATGAGATTTCCAACCGTATAATGAAGGCTAGGGTGGCATACATCAACTTGAGCCACCTCTGGCGCCGTCGCGACGTTAGCCTGGCTGTCAAAGGTCGGGTATACAATGCTTCGGTGCGAGCTGTCCTGCTCTACGCCTGTGAAACCTGGCCTCTCCGAGCTGAGGATGTGCGGCGACTCTGCGTGTTCGATCACCGCTGTCTCCGCAGGATTGCTTGCGTTCGATGGCATCATCGCGTGAGTAATTCTGAGGTTCGGCGGCGTGTGTTTGAACAAAGTGGAGATCACTATTCCTTGAATGTCGTCATCTGGAAACACCGGCTCCGGTGGCTTGGACATGTGCTCCGAATGTCACCCCAGAGGCTTCCGTACAGGTCTCTGTTCGCTAGCCCTGGGACGGGATGGAAAAGGCGGAGAGGTGGTCAGTCCATGACGTGGCGTCGTGGGATGAAGGATTTTTGTGCTAGATTAGCATCGGTTGGTGTGTCACGACTCCCTGGTTGGGGTCCGAGAGATAGCTCAAATCGATGGCTCGAAACGTTATCGGATATGGCCAAGAATCGTAATCAGTGGCGAATGTGTTGTGATTTCCTTCTTTCTTCCCTTCCCGATGATAGCTAACGAACACTGTTTGAACTTGTTAAGCATGACTGTTTTCCTTCCAGATGAAGTTCTTTATCCGTTCTCTACTTATATATATTTTTTCTTTTCCTTCCTTCCTTTTTTTTGATCTATGTTGTTTTATTATTATTGTGTGGCGCATCTTTCTTGGTGCCATATTGTACCAAGTTTTTTATGCGTTTAAATAATAAATAAATAAAAAATCCAGCACCTCCCTGAATGGGATATAAACACAGGTCCTCCATCCCTAACTAAGGTTACTAAGGCTGTCACCAATCTGAAACTAGGCAAAGTAGCGGGACCCGAAGGAATGATTCCAGAGGTATTTAAGTACGGTGGAGACAGCTTACTGTCCGGTTTAACTGAGGTACTAGGCAGCATCTGGGAATCAGAAGAAGTCCCATCGGGTTGGTGTAAGTCACTGATTATCCCGATATACAAGAAGGGAGACAAGTCTTCGTGTGATAATCACAGAGGGATTAGCTTGACTAATATAGTATCTAAAGTCTTAGGCTCAATAATCATGCGTAGACTGAGTGGTGCTCGGGAAGCACAAACACGAGAGAGCCAGGCAGGCTTTAGACCAGGAAGAGGGTGTATTGATCATATCTTCACCCTCCGACAGATTCTAGAACATAGGCATTCCTACCGGCGTCCAACAGTCATTATATTTCTTGACCTAAAGGCAGCATTCGACTCTGTCGATCGAGAAGTTCTCTGGAGATGCTTGGCTGTAAAGGGAATTCCGAGAAAATATATTGCACTGATTAAGGCACTCTACTCGTACTCATACAGCCAGGTGAGGGCTTACGGCGAGCTGTCATCTGAACTGATGACGACCAGTGGTGTCCGTCAAGGATGACCATTATCCCCATTTCTATTCAACTTCATCATAGATGTGTTAATGGACTTAACCCTAACTCACTTCAGCGACTCAGGGATTGACTTGCTACCGGGGAATAATCTCGTTGACATGGAATATGCAGACGATACAGTCCTTCTAGGCGAAGACGCTGACAAAATGCAGAGTCTTCTGAACACTTTGAGCTAAAATCTACGAATGTTTGGCATGCGATTCGCTCCCGCCAAATGCAAGATGATGTTACAGGACTGGACTACATCGACGCCTAGTTTAAAAATAGGAAGTGAAGTGGTAGAGCACGTTGACCGCTTCACTTATTTGGGAAATACCATCAGCCCCAACCGTTTTGTATTATGCTTTTCTTGTACTTTCTTCTCTTGCTTCGCGTGCTACACGGAGTGTGGCGACTTGAACTGGCGCACATTTGTGCAAAGTTCTATGTCGAAAACAGACAGAGGCAGACAGACAGATATGCCATAACCAGAAAAAGCCGTATTGTTTTCCTATGTTACTATTCTGTCTTCCTCTCATTTCTGCTTGTTATCGTTGTTTTTCCAATCTCTTTTTTTCCGTCTTCTCTCTTTCTTTGTGTGCCACATACAGTTTGACAACTCGGACTTCTCCACTTCTGTGCAAAGTTCTCTTTTGAAACCAGTAAGTCAGTCAGTCACTTACTAATGTGAGTTTCTTTGACGATATCGATGCGATTATATCGTAATTGGAGATAAGGAGAAAGTTATAGGACACAATGTTTTTACCAAACCCAGTGTTCAATTGGTGATGCACAATCTCTTTCACATTGTTCAATAGTTCCAAACTGGAACAAAACATTAGTGCGATCACACTTCAAGTTTTTGCCAGTGGTTCTTCAACTCTATATTTTTGTAGTTTGTGACAAAATCTACTACTTGGAATTGTGTTTACTAATATAAGTTCCATTTTTCATATGCTGAGAATGTACATTGAAGAATATTTGTTTGTGGGTGCAAATTTGTCTTCATTTAGTGATTAGTTTATCGTCACAATTCGACACAGGCTAAATAAGTAGCAGTTCAGTGTTTCGACTTAACGTAGGACTCTTCAGAAGAATCTGATGACAAAATGTAGAGTCTTCAGTACATCTTGAGCTGAGTAGCAATCTTCGAATCTTTGGTATGCTATTCGGTACAGGACTGGAATACATTGACTCTTGGCTTAGAGATAGGCAGAAGTGAAGTGGTCGGTGGAGCGTGTTGACCGCTTCACTTATTTGAGAAGTTGCATCAGCCCAGGCGCCATCGGGCTGATCGCTGACGAAATCCCATCACGGATTCAGAAGGCTCGTTTGGCCTATGCCAGTTTACACCGTCCCTGACATAGACGTGATACCCTACTGGCTATCGACCAAAGGATATGTGTATTGCTCAGCAGTTCACTCCATCCTCCTTCATGGCATGGCTGCCTGTGAGTGAAACGTGGTTATTGAAAGTGGAAGATAGGAAAAGGCTAGCTGTCTTTGACCATAGGGGCCTGTGTTCTATCTCCCGTGTGAAGTGGTATAACAGACTGACTGAATAATATTGAGGTTAGGCTTCAGTCGATTACCAGGTGAAGAGGGGAAATCGATCGATGACGTTGTGTAGTTATATCGATTGTGGTAGTTATGAAATTTGTTGGTGCGTCGGTGGCACAGCGGTTAGGACGCTCGCCGACGATGCATATGGTCCGTGGTTCGATCCTCGGCCACAGACGCACTCCTTTACCTCGCTAAGCCAGAAATAGTGCTGGTACAGAGGAAAGGTTAGGCATGAGGCTAGCGACCCCATCTTGTAAAATAAATACTGCTACAGAAACTTGAAGCCACTAGCTTGAAGCCCTATGTTCCACTGGGAACGTAAAGGAAAAGTTATTATTATTATTTAAATTATGAAATTTGTTACATATGAGTAAGCATCGCCTTCGTCAACGGGCGACATTATGTTAGGTTGGTAAAGTAACACTAATGATAATAACAGCTTTATTGTGAACAGTGTTTATATAATATGCAGAATTTTGAGCCGAATCTATTGCACGATATTTTATCTTAGTCCAGGGTCTTCAAATATAACATAAATTGACAGTAGATCGTGTGACACAGTTCAGTCTGACTTGAATTGCGAACCAATTCAAAACGATATTTCCTCTTTCTTTTCTCCTTCGAGAAATACACGACATTTGGTTGAATGCTAATCATAAAACGTTCAGGAGTAGAATTTGTAAACTAAGCACACCACTCAGGAACAGTCATTTCATATGCGTGATAAGCTGCCATCGAGGATTCTACTTTTCCCCTTGTCTAGTAGAAAATCGCGAAACCTCAGGTTGTAAATGTTTCAACTACTCGCCAGATTAAACATCACAGGTCGTATTCAAGTATTGGTTTGTGAGGATTTGATTGATTGGTTACATGATTTCATTATGAGCTGACATTAGTTAGAGAACCGTTGGAAAATCAGCTGGGAGTACTGGACAGCTGTTTCTTCCTAGTTTGAGATGCTCACTAGCGACTGGCCCTATTCAGGTAGGTAGTTACCTGAGGTTCCGGTGAGAGAGGTCGTGACCAGTATGATGCAGCAGGTAGGGTGTGAGGATAAATACTTGCCGAAGACATTGGCTAGTGGTCGTGCTATATCGTGAATTGGCAGAAGTTAGAATTCATGCGCTGGCTGGCCATTGGATCGGGTCTCAGTGGCTTAATGGTATACGAGCTGTCTCGCCTTGTAACTAGAAGGTCCTGGGTTCAAATCCCAATGAGCTGGGTATGTACTATTGAACAGTCCCAAGCCGTGTTGATGAAACAGCTTTCCAGTACTCCCTGCAGGTTTTCCAGTGTTTCTCTGACCGACGTCAGCTCATGATGATATCCTGTAACCACTCAGAGGTCATAATTTACTAGATTTAAACGAACAAGAGAAATTATATGCAGTGTATTGATGGTAGTTTTCGATAGCCCAAGGTTTAAGCACACCGCTTATATGTATTGTAAAAAAAAGAATTTACTGGTGGTCGAACCAAAATATGGCTTCCTCTGTCAATGTAATCCATAACAGTTAGTTTAAACCAGTCATGTAGAGTGGTGTAGACTGGCTTCCTGGTTGGTTTACTTAGTATGGTTGTGGAGCAGATTGGTTATTCGTCTGGAAATCGTTGTCAATGTGTGGCACAGCCGTATTCACTCTTTGTCATTTGTCATACTTTGTGTACTGCTCATCAGCCCGCTCCGTCCTCCTTAATGGCTGTGAGACCTGGCCATTGAGAATGGAAGACATGAAAAGCCCAACTAGCTGTCTTTGATCATAGGTGCCTGCTTTCTATCTCCCGTGTGAAGTGGTATAATAAGGTGAGCAATATTGAGGTTTAGACATTGGTCGAGTTCTAGGTAAGGAGGGGAAATCAATCGACAAAGTTGTGAAGTTACAAAGACTGAGATGGTTAGGACATGTGTTACGTATGCATCCCTAGCCATCGCCTTCCTCGATGAGCAATGTTAGCGGATATAGGGTCAGGCTGGAAAACAGCTAGCGGAGGTCAAACAAAAACATGGCTTCACCAGTTAATGAAATCTACAACAGTTAGTTTAAGCTAGCCACGTAGGAAGGTGTAGACTGCCTTCCTGGTTGGGGTCCTCGGGACGGCAGAAACCAATGGTTGGAAACAATTGGTGACATGGCTCAAAATCGTTATCAGTGGCGGGTGCAGATGCATCCACTCCTTGTGACTTATGATTTCCAATGAAATTGTTTTGTTCTTCCTTATTACCCCATTCTTTGTCTCACACCTCTGTTTACTGTCTCTATTATGCTTTTCTTGTACTTTCTTCTCTTGCTTTGTGTGCTACAAGGAGTGTAGTGTGGCGACTTGAACTGGCGCACATTTGTGCAAAGTTCTATGTCGAAAACAGATAGACAGACAGACATTTGTCATATCCAATAAAATTTCATCGTTCTTCCCCATCACTATTGTTTTTCCCTTATACTTCTGTTTATTTTCTCTCTCTCTCTCTTTTGAATCTCTCTTTACTGTCAATTTTCTTTTGCTTTGTGTGATACATTGATTGGAGTGTAGCAACTCGAACTGAGTGGTTTATACATCTATGCAAAGTTCTATTTTGTTGTAACAATTCAGTGAGTTGTGAAATTAGATATTCATTCAATACGCTCTGGTTTTCCCCCTGGTTGCTTGATGCAGGGGTGATGTTGACTTGTTGTATGTAACGAACTCCACTTTGATGAAATCAATCAAATCGTTACAATTCGACACTTAAGATTATATTACATGTATGTATGTTTGTTTGTTTGTTAAACTGTCTATTTGTGTGTGTATGTGTGTGTGTGACATGTATATCGTATGATTAGAGTATAGAGAAAACAATAATTATACAAAGTTAATGTGGTATTTCTCTCAGTCTCTCTTTCTGTCTTTGTGTAATCAAGTACTCTTGTGATTGCATATGTATCCACATTAATCAATGTGAATTTGTTTATTTATATTAAAGATGATTGAACGTTTGAGGTGGTTATATATATATATATATATATATATATATATATATAAAACAGCATATATGCTCACGCGCTAATGTTACAATTTTCTACACATTTAATCTACCCATAATCAATCATAGATGAAATTGAATTATATACTATGATGTGTTAAAATAAAATGATTACTGAAATTGTAATACAAGTAGTAGTAGTAGTTAGGCCTATTGAGTAGCTTTAATCTGCTATTATTAATGTTCACACAACTATTATAATTGTTTGCGCAATACTATATACTACTGATTAATTGAGAAAAGTAGTTGTATACCAGTAGTGAATGCTTGCCAGCCAGATTGAGGCGGTTTAAACGCCGAATGACTGTTTCGCGCTCATTTGAGGCTTAGCTCATCACCAGTGTACTTGGTC
Organism: Trichobilharzia regenti; assembly: GCA_944472135.2. Lineage (NCBI taxonomy): Eukaryota > Metazoa > Platyhelminthes > Trematoda > Strigeidida > Schistosomatidae > Trichobilharzia > Trichobilharzia regenti. Next base: position 23,055,307 of record OX235265.1, on the reverse strand, counting down.
TGACTCAGCTCAGACAACTGATTACAGGATTTCATCATAAGCTGACATAAGGCCTTAAGGAAATACCTTGAACAGCTTGAAAAAGTACTCTTCGTGTACTTGTATGCGAAATTTAAGGTTTGTATCTAACAGATCTAGAGTCAGTGACACACTCAGTGTAACGACGATGGTGTATTACTTGACTAGATCATCAATAACCGTTCTTTTTATATAAACCTTCAGATCTCAAGTTCGTTTATTATGTAGCTGACAACATGTTATGTACTGCTGCTGACTGAGTTGTCAGAGTTTTCCCCGTCGCCAATTATGTTATGTACTCGTCGAGTGAGTTAATAGTCCTGACGCGGAAAGAGAGAAATCAGAAGACCACCAGGTTTACGATTGATACTTGTATTCTCCAGATAAGGAAAATAAATGTCACACAAGAGTGTGAGTGAAATGGTACGTAGTGTACGAAACGTGGGAACAAGTATGAACAGGTGTACAAAGCAAGAGTATATATGAAAATGACTAATACAAGTGAACCCATAAATAGACAGTTTTAACATGATTGGTTGTTATGTCATGTGACAACAGGGTCATACATGTTTATTTGGTTAGTGGACAGACAAAAGCATAATGTCAGTTATAATGGAATATCGATCCATACGCACATAGAAAAATATAACAGACTGTCAAAAACAAAACACACATCATGTGGATACATATCACAACAGTTGACTAAATTCGTTTGATTGTTAGAAAGTTAAGTAAATAGATGATTGGTTAGATTTATGATTTACTAATTCAGTTGTCGTATGCACACGTTGTGTGAAGATGTAGCTGATTTGTTTAAACATACACACAGTCGACTTTCTGCCAATGCGTTGCGGTGGGGCCGAACCCCATACTGCCTATTTCGGTTTGGTTAACTTGGTGGTATCATCAGACCCGCCCCCCACTCCCATAAACAGAATAAGTGGGGCTTGTCTGTCTGTCTGTCTGGATTCAACATAGAACTTGGCACCGAAGTGCACCAGTTCCAGTTGCCACGTTCCAAATAGCACACAGAGGTAGACAAGAAGATGAGTGGAGAGAATCAATACAGTCTGACAAGTATAAGAGTGAAACAGAATGGGTAATGGTAGAAAGGAATATGAAAGATTACAGAGACTGAATACATCTGCCTGGCCATTGACAACGATTTTGAGCCATGTCACCTATTGTCTCCAGCCATTGATTCCTAGAGTCCCGAGGGCCCCAACCCGGAAGTCTGCATCTCCCTACCTGACTCAGTTTAACTGTCAAGGATTTCATGGATTGATGAGGCCATGTTTTTGTTTGGCCACCACTTACTCTTTTCCAACCTGCACCTATATCAGCTAGCAATGCCCGTCAGGGGAGGCGATGGTTAGGCATGCGCAGCACGTGACCTAGCCATCTTAGTCTATGTAACTTTATAGCCTCGTCGATTGATTTTCCCTCTTTGCCCAACACTCTACGCCTAACGTCAACATTACTTACCTTATTAAACCACCTAACGTGAGACAGAGATCGCAGACATCTATGATCGAAAGCAGTCAACCTTTTCATGTCTTCAACTCGTATTGGCCATGTTTCAGAGCCATAGAGAAGGACGGAGCGAACTGATGAGCAGTACACACGTCCCTTGGTTGATAGCCGGATGTCACGCCTACGCCAGAGATGGTGTAAGTCAGCGAAAGCAGCTCGAGCTTTTTGGATCCGTGCTGAGATTTCGTCGCCAATCAGTCCGTTGGTGCTAATACAACTTCCCAAATAGGTGAAGTGGTCAACATGTTCTATCACTTCACTCCCTATCACTAAGCTTGGAGTTGACGTAATCCAGTCCTGTAGCAGCATCTTACATTTTGTAGGGGCGAATCGCATGCCAAACATACGAAGATTGCTGCTCAAGGTGTTCAGAAGACTCTGCATTTTGTCAGCATCCTCCCCTAAGAGGACTATGTCATCTGCATATTCTAAGTCCATAAGACTATTCCCTGGTAACAAGTCGATTCCTAAGTCGTTACGTTCAGTTAAGGATACTTCCATTAGCCTATCTATGATGAAGTTAAACAGGAATGGGGAAAGTGGACATCCCTGTCGGACACCACTGGTTGTTACCAATTCAGATGACAATTCCCCATAAGCCCTTACACGACTACGTGAGTTTGAATAGAGTGCCTTGATTAGTGCAACGTACTTTCTTGGCACTCCCTTCACAGTCAGACATTGCCATAGTACCTTTCGATCCACGGAGTCGAAGGCCGCCTTCAAGTCAAGAAATATGACAATTGTTGGACGCCGAAAAGTGTGTCTATGTTCTAGAATCTGTCGAAGAGTGAAGATATGATCTATGCACCCTCTACCTGGTCTAAAGCCTGCTTGATTTTCCCTTGTCTGTTCCTCCCGAGTTCTGCTTAGTCTATGCATGATTACTGAGCCTAGGATTTTAGAGACTATGTTCGTTAGGCTGATCCCTCTATGATTATCACACGAGGACTTGTTTCCCTTCCTGAATATCGGTATAATAAGTGACTTACCCCAGTCTGATGGCACTGTCTCTGATTCCCAGACTTTGCCTAGTACCTCAGTTAATCTACAAACTAGTATGTCACCCCCATATTTAAACACCTCCGGAATAATTCCGTCGGGTCCTGCCGCTTTGCCTCGTTTCAAATTACAGATAGCTTTTGTGACCTCACTTACAGACGGCGGACCAGTGTCTATATCCCATTCGGGTGTGTGCTGGATGGCGGGGAGGTTCAGTGTGGCTGTAGGCAAGTTAAATTGTTCCTCAAAGTGTTCTTTCCAGCGTTCAAGGCGTCTATCCTGAGAGCTAATTAAGGAGCCATTTTTCTCAGAAATAGTCTCACTTATGATTTGCCTTCTCCCCCCGTTTCCCTGATGAGTCTAAAGAGTTGCCTAGTGTTGCCTATCGCCGATGCTTTTTCCATCTCTTTTGCCTTTGTCACCCACCACTGTTCACGGTCCTTGCGGAGACTTTTCGTAAGTTTCCTTTTGTGCAGCTTTCGCTCCTCATTGAATTCGGAGCTCGCCGGAATAAGTCTTCTAGCATTTATCAGTTCGGATGAGGCAGTCGAAATCCAATGGTTTTTACTCACCTTTGGATTTACCTTATTCACAGCTTTTACAGCTGTATCTATGGCTGACTGAATATTCTTCCAGGCTTCTTCAGAGTGAGCACAGCTGTCGAATTCAGATATGCGTTTAGCTAGTTCTTCCTCAAATAGGCATTTAGTTTCCTGATCGAGCTGGGGACGTGATGGTTTTACCGCCAGCTGTTTAAACAGTGCTATCAACAGGTATCTCCTTGAGACGAGTCATGAGGTGGAAGTCGTAAGATCCTTCAAAATTATCAATAGGTAAAAGAGTCCAGTTCTCATCAAGTTTGTTGAAGCAATCTCCATCAAGTGCCTGAAACCTGATTTATGCCTTCAGGAAGAAGCGGTTACTAGTCTTTCCTTGCCCTGGTAACTGGATGTTTTCACCCTCTCTTTCATCTGATTACTTAATGTAGAAACTTTCCATTGTATATGATCATTATTGATCGGGAAAAATTGTTTATTATTATCATAAATATATATATTATTGTATGCATATATTGATTGATTTTTGTTTAAAAATGAACTCTGTACAAGTATGTTAAAATTGTTTCTGTAGATATACTTAATAATGACTTTGACCTGTAAGCAGCTGATGAGAAGCCAACGAAATAAGCATTTATGGCACCACTTTATTCTGAGTAAACTGTTGCTTTTGCTTTATTCATATATATATATATATATATATATATATATATATATATATTTAGAGCGCAGACCAAAACTTAAAAATTAACCTAATGCTCACTAGCGACTGGCTCTATACAGAAAGTTACCTGGTGTTCTAATGAAAAGTCATGAGTAGTGGAGTCCCCTAAGTTTAATAGGAGGACAGTTAGGCACCAATGACTGGTAGTTGAGCTTTATACATTCCGAATTGGCAGAAGCTGGAATTCATGGACCATCCCAGCGACTGGATGGTCTGCAATCTCGCCTCGTGACCAGGAGGTCCTGATCTCAGGGCACAGTAGGTGTGTACTGCTGGGGAGTCTCAAACTAGGACTTAACAGTTGTACTATACTCCCTAGTTTTCCAATGTTTCTCTGATTGAGGTCAGCGTGTTACCAAATGTGTAACCGGTGAAATCCCTGCGAACCAACACTTGAAAATTTTATTTTTACATATTCGACATCTTTGACCGAATGTGCATCAGTCATTCACTAATCAATTTTCTAGCATTGATCTGTTTTGTGTTTCATAAATCGAGGTATATAGGACAAAGACTCCAATCCGTCTAACAGTTATCACGACCACTTACATTTCCTTGTTCTGCATTATGAATCAACTAACATTAAAGGGTTACAAATTAAACGAACGCCCATCTTTATTAGTGTAACCTGTCAGTAAAATATCTCAACGATCAGATTCACTAATATGTCCAATTATTTTAGTGATATGATGGATATATTTTGTATATAGCAGCAAAAGAACACCCATACTACCTGAATAAAATAATATAAAGCCCAAAAATGAGATATGAGATATGCAGTGTTGATTCAGAAGCACTACATCGGCACCCTTGTCGGGGCGAGTTATTATCAGATCTTTGTTATCTCTCAACTGTTTTAATTCTTCTCGGCGCCGCTTTGATAGGTGGTTGCGGACTTTTGATTTTGTATTCAAGTATTGGTGGCAGCAGTCCATAATACTTGTATACAATACTTACAAATACAATACAATACTTGAATATAAAATCAAAAGTCCGCAACCACCTAACAAAGCGGCACCGAGAAGAATTAAAACAGTTGAGAGATAACAAAGATCTGATAATAACTCGCCCCGACAAGGGTGCCGGTGTAGTGCTTCCGAATCGAAAAGACTACATCGAGAAATTGAACGATATATTGTCGAATGAAGATAAATTTTCCCAACCTTCCAATGAAAGAAACAACACGGAACAGATTGAGAAGCAGCTTACAGACGTCTTGAAGAGAATGAAGACCAATCAACTAACCAGTGGGGATATCTATGGCCAGATCCGGCCAACAGGTTCAATAATACCAAGACTTTATCGTCTACCAAAGGTACACAAGGTTGGTCTCCCACCTCGCCCAAATCTGGATATGTCAGCTTCCCCTTACCACTCTAGTGCAAAATGGCTAGCAGATATCCTGGAACCTCTAAGGAAACAATTATGTACGCACTCGCTCCGTGACACCTTGCAGTTCATCGACTGCATACAAGACATGACTGTATCTAACACAATTATGCTGTCCTTCGACATTGAGTCACTTTTCACCAATGTCCCACTCACAGAAATGGTCTGCTTCATATGCAGATAGATAGATGACAACCATATCAATATTGAAATACCAACAACATATTTGAAGGAATTACTATTGAGATGCACTCTGAACGTCCAGTTCACATTCAACGACACCATCTACAGACAAAAGGATGGTATTGCAATGTGATCTCCGTTGAGTCCACTAATACCAGACTGCTTCGTGGCAAGCCTCGAGAGAGGTCCACTAAAGCCGAGCATTGACAATTTGCGACTGTATAAAAGATATGTGGACGATATTTGCATTATTCGTGACAACAACAATGACCCCAATCTACTGCTGAAGACATTTGACTGTTGCCATCCAGCAATAAAATTCACTCTTGAAATGGAAAACGAGTCAAAAATTCCGTTTCTTGATGTGGAACTAACAAGAAGAACTGATGGGAGCCTAAGAAGATCGATCCATAGAAAACCTACGTGGAATGGTCAACTAACAAGCTTCTATAGTTGGGTACCCATTCAACAAAAGCGGAATTTAATTAAATCACTTGCCACCCGCACCAGACGCATCTGTAGTCCCGACGTTCTGAAAACAAAATTAGATATTTTAAGAGAAATCTTCATCCAAAATGGATACACAATAAGATTCATCGACAAAAATATCAAACCAATAATTCGGAGAAACGAAACTTTAATTGCTCCTAAAAATAAATTCTACATGAACTTGGATTTCAAGGGAGATTTAGGAAGTGATATTCTCAAGAGAAGGATCACATCATCTTTGAGAAGAACATTCTTTGCAGCAACGCTAAGAGGCGTGGTTGCCGGGCCATTCTATGACTCAACCACTAACGAATCAATGCTCCTTAGTTAAAAAAGCTGGCATCTCTGATCCCTAATCAGACATCTGAGTGATATATTATTATTTTAAAAAAATTTTGTTTTATTCCTTTACGAACTAGTGGAACATTAGGCTTCAAGCTAGAGCTTAGAAGTTTTTGTAGTAGTGATGTTTATTTCAACGGGGTGGCATCGCTAGTCTCATGCCCAGCTTTCCCTCTTCATCTGTCTTATTAATGGCTTAGTGAGGTCTAGGAGTGTATCGTTCAGGGGTCGAACCGTGAACCGCAAGCATCCTACCGCTGTACCACTGACGCACAAGTTTTTATTAGTTCCATTAAATATCTATCCGAATATGTTTATATGAGATGTTTACTTATAGAACGACAGTACAGTTCCAATGACGGTTGTTTTGTGTACATTAACTTGTTTCTAATAGTGTACGTTTTCTAAGAGTTTATGTTTATTGGGCAGTTAGGCTCTCTCTCTCTCAGTGAAGCTATGGTAGGGGAAGTTACATCTCATCTAAATTTATTGAAAAATCTTAACTGTAACCAAAACTTTAGAAATATCATTTAACTCATTATTATTGAGTTATGTGATTGACTTGTTACCATGTAGTAATCTGGTTGACTTAGAATATGCAGATAATATAGTCCTCCCTCATAGCTGAAGACGCCGACAAAATACAGCAGAGTCTTCTGAAAACCTTGAGCTGCAATCTACGAATGTTTGGCATGCGATTCGCTGCCCCTAAATGTAAGATGATGCTACAGGACTAACTCGACTACATTGATTCCTAGTCTAGAAATAGGGAGTGAAGTGGTTGGTGGGGTGTGTTGATCACTTCACTTATTTGGGAAGTTGCATCAGCCAACGCCATCGGGTTGACCGCTGACGAAATCTCACCATGGATACAGAAGGCTCGTTTGGCCTATGCCAGTTTATGCCGTCTCTGGCGTAGAAGTGATATCTGACTGGCTATCGACCAAAGGATGTATGTACTGCTCAGCAGTCCTCTGAGTCCTGCTTTATCGATGTGAGACCTAGCCATATTAGTTTGTTTATTAGATATATCACACAGTCAGTGAAACAGTATTATTTACTGGATGACGTTTCGATCAAAATTTATTATTGTTCATAATCATATCAATTGTAATCACATGACTTTGAAACTTGAGTCTTATAGTTTTCTTTGTTTTCTCCTATTTGTCGTCGTTAGGGTAGCAGAAGAATTTTCCAGATATCATGGACAGGTGATGAATCATTCCTGTTACATGTATTTGCAGTTGATTCGATAAAGAAAGCTTCTGTTATCAATCTGTTCCTGTACCCTGTGACATTAGATTTGAAAACTGTCATCTTATCCCATCCTGTTGTATGGTTGTGTTGTGTGTAACTGCATGTAGTTCTATAGCTGAACTATTCTCCAGATTTCTTATCTTATTTAGGTCAACCAATCTAGATTTTGCTAAGTTTTTATGTTCGGCTAGTCTGACTGACTGCCCCTGTTCTACTAGTTCGACCTATGTATTTGACCTCACAATCATTGCAGGGTATTAGATAAACTAAATTTTTGGTTTTAAAGGCTCCACAGGATTGATCGTTTAACCGACAAAGCTTGTTTCTAATTGAGTTTGTGGGTTTGAATGCCACTTTTATTTCTGCCTTGTTAAGAATTCTGCGTAATTTAAAACAAACAATAAAGGTTAATAAAGCAGGATTTAATGAATTCATCAAATTTTCGTAGAACTCGTCAGCTGAATACTCTACATACACGGATATGTATGGACACGATTGAAATTACATTGGGAGATATAAGACTGATAAGTAAACAAACTACATTGAATTAGTTATGCAGAAAGACACGTGCGAATGTTTTCCAGGTCATGTTCAAAGAGAGAGTATGACAGATCAAAATTAAGATAAATTGCATTACGCTTCAATTACATCACTTAGATAAACAATTAGTCATTAGGGAATATAACGAGAATTGCAAACAGACTAATATCAATAGTAATAGTTATAATAACAATTTTAATAGTGTTGAAGTGAGTTAGGATAATCTTACCTATAAAGCACAGATTTAAATGAATCAAGAATAATAATAATGATAGTAATAATAACAAAAATAATAATAATAAGAGGTAGAATAATAGTAATAACAAGTAGAGAATAATGAGTAAAGCGTATTACCATGGTAGATTCAGAGTGACGACCATCTCCTTTTGTATACAGAGGGCTGATTTGTAAATTCGAATTGCACAAGCCTCTGCAATTGCAAGCATCTTTTTGTTTCTTTGTTTACTGACAATGGTGAATGACTTGACGGCGTCGATATCATGTCCGTAATCCACAAGATGTTTTGTTATTGAGGATTTTGGCACTTTGCACTCAGCTGTTTTCAACCATTTTGGCAAATGCTCCAAATGCTCTTATATCTCCCAATGTAATTTCAAAAGTATATGTATCCGTGTATGTAGAGTATTCAGCTGACGAGTTCTACGGAAATTTGATGAATTCATTAAATCCTGCTTTATTAACCTTTATTGCTTGTTTTAAATTCGTATCGGGAAATAAATGTTTTCAATTCTGTGTAAGGCTTCTGAGGTTCCTTCCTTGTATCGAATTACTGTTGATGATTTAAATTCCTTATTGTTGGTGTCGTCATTAATATTATTAGTATTATTATTATCATTGTTAGTGTTACTATTACTATTTTTATTATTATTATTATTATAATCACTATCGCGTCGGTGGCACAGTGGTTAGGACTCTTGCCTACCATGCTTATGGTCCGGGGTTCGAGCCCGCACCGACGCACACCTGATATCTATGGTTGGCCTGCAAAATTTGGGCTACCGATATCCATGCTGAAAATTCCATACTTGTACCGAAAATACAGTGTGGAATCAAGCTGTAAATCAAAAAAAAAATACTATCACTATTTATTTTATTTTCCGATTTCCTTACGTATTTCCCGACAAATTTATCCGGATAATTATTAAGTTTCAAGGCTTGAAACTTAATCGGAAAATAAAATAAATGGTGGTAGTAGCGATAGTGATCATCATAATAATAATAATAATAATAATAATAAAATTCTACTACGTCTCTACTCCCACAAATAGGAGAAAACAAAGAAAACTATAAGACTCAAGTTTCAAAGTCATGTGATTACAATTGATATGATTATGAACAATAATACATTTTGATCGAAACGTCATCCAGTAAATAATACTGTTTCACTGACTGTGTGATATATCTAATAAACAAACTAATATGGAATTACTTACTACCACAGTGCCAAAGTTTTACACATATGTGTTAATGAGACCAGGCCATTGAGTGTGGGAGACATGAAAAGCTTGTCTAGCTGTCTTTGATCATAAGTACCTGCGCTCTACCTCCCGTGTGAAGTGGTATAATGCAATGAGTGAGTAATATCGAGGTTAGGCTTCGATTGAGTGCTAGGTAAGGAGGGGAAATCAATCGACGAGGCTGTGAAGCTACATCGGCTGATGTTTAGGATATGTGTTACGTATGCTGAGCAATCGACTTCCTCGACTGGCAATCTTAGCAGACATAGGGTCAGTTTGGAATAGACGAGCCAGTGATGGCCAAACCAAAACATGGTTTCATCAGTCAATGAAATCCACAACAGTTATTTTAAACCAGCCATGTAGGTTGGTGTAGATTATCTCCTGGTTGTGTCTTTCTGTATGGTAAGAACCAATGGTGGGTGGAAACAGTTGGTCATATGGCTCAAAGTGATCGTTGTCAATGGCTGGTGCAGATGCATCCATTCCTTGTACCTTATAACACCCAATGAAAATATAATGTTCTTAGTTATTACTGTTCCTTTTGTCTCATATCCCTGTCTACTGTCTCTGATATGTATTTCTTCTACTTTTTTCTCTTGCTTTGAGTGTTACATGGAATGTGGCGGCTTGAATTGCTGCACATCGGTGCAAAGTTCTATGTTGAAAACAGATAGACAAATAGACTCATTATTATTATTATTACTTACAGGGTTGAAAAGCTGACTAATTTCAAGACATGTTTTGTCATTCACATCATTTGGGGAATCGTCAAAAAAAAATAGTACAAACCTTGCTCATATGTTTCATCTTAGTGTAAGTAAGACATTGTAACATTACTCGTTAACTTAACATCAACCCATTGTGCTGCACTAGTAGTAGCTAGCATTTATAGAGATTTTCTGAAGCAGGATTTACAGTCAATTTTGGCGTCCTACAGACACATTGGATCGGTATGGGACTGCAATCATTTATTCTTGACATTGGTTAAGCGTTGCATTTTAAGATAGTTATACAAAGACTGAGGATTATAATCCATTACCTTCTTGTTGTGTAAATGAATAACAGTAGTCTGCACAGTAGGCAATTTGACCTTTCATAGCCTTATTTCATATAGGAGGTAATGTGTTCAGGGCTATTATTATTATTGTAGTATATATGTGCGTATTGTGTAGTCTCGCACAATACAAATTTACAAGGACTCAGTGAGTCGTATTCATTTTTTTTGTCCAATGTTCACCGAAGATTTCATCTTGAACCAATAGTATTTAGAGAATCATTGAGAACTAGTCAACACTGGACAGTTGATTTTTGCTATTTCGGATGTATTTAGTAGTGCACACAGAGGAATACACAAGGGATAGGTAAAAGTCTCTTCAGCAGCTTATTGGAAATGCTTTGTGTAACGCGAGCACTAAGTTTCTGACCCATATAAAAGAACCGACTGATTTAACATTGATATTGAAAATCAGAATCTTGTTCTTCATGATGGTGTGCAGACAATTTCCACACTGATTTCGTAGTGATGAGTGTCCGTCTTGCCTCTCTGATTGTGGTTGGTTTGGATATTCTAATCTTCTTTCAAATTTCTACGATTGATAATGATGAATGCTTGCTGTTTGTCGGTGTTGTTGTTGTTGTTATTGTTAGTTGGCTATTTTTATCATCTTCATCTTCTCTATGTTCACTTGCATTCGTGTCTTTTCTGCCTGTTTCTTCATCTAACTGTTTGCGTTCGCCTGTAAGTAAGTCTTCGTAGTTTGTGTGAGTGACATTAAACATAAATCATCCACGCACTAAATTCACATCTTCTAGAGTCTTCCTATCGATCGTCCAACGTGTTCTTGTCTTCTCTCTCTCTCCCTCTCTCCCTAAATGCACGGTGTTCCGCATAATCTAGTTTACCACAATCAGGAATATCTTCTTGAGTGATAATAGGCGGCAGCCAGCTTGTCTTACTCGCATCTTTACTTCAAAGGATTCTCTGAGTTTTTCATTGTATATCACTTGACACAGGGGATTGTCATATCAGCTGGTTGAATCTAATCGAAATATTCACCTAAATTACTTTTTTTATTTATTTATTATATTCCATAGTAAAAGAAAGGGAGATATATATTTCAATATATCGAATGATGACTGCTGTGTACTCTTGTTTAAATGATCTGTAATCATCTTTATAGGTCATGTTTTTCATCTCTTTCTAAAATTTGTCATGGGAGAGAGAGAGAGAGCACATGGTGAATATGATGTTTTCATTTAGTTAATAATTCCATACAGGCTGAATGCATGCGCAATAAGACCCATTTATTTCAACGATTGGTATTCTCATACACCAGATTTGTAAAGAATATTATTTTATTTCTAAGAAAGCGTGTTCCATTCTGCATAATTATGTGCATGAGCACATAATTCAAACAAAAGGTGGAATTGACATATGCGCTGAAGAGGGGTTGTCTAGAAGGGCGATGAAACCTTTGCAACTAGACTAAATGTGCAGATCAAAGAACACAAATACACCAATGTAGAATTTAATACAACTGGTTCCCTTTATTAATTTAAATAAATGCAGAACAAGCATATTTGCAGGATAATATTGTGGTGAGAGCAGGCTGCTAGCCAATTGGTAGACATTAATCTACGTCAATGTCTAGGTCACTAATATTGGCCGTGAGACAATATGAACAAGGCTGATTCAACAACCAATCACAGCAGACTTAACGTAGGCAAATATATCTCGCAAATAGATGGCTGCATTTTCCGAGGTTACCCGAAACAACCAATCAGAAGACTGCGTTTGTCTACTTGAATAAGCTATAATATATATATATACGTGTTGATTTCCGTAATAAAACGATCTGTTGCCGGCCCTTGTCTTCTGTTGTTACAATATGAGCTCGTTGTAATTTGTGAATTCTCTTCAACTATTGTACATCGTAAACAAAGCCAATTATAAGTGACGAATTTTCCGAACATAGTTTTTACAATGACTTTGAGTTATAGATAGCAAGTATTAGCAACATTTTCTTGAAGATGATGTAAGTAGACAAATTATTTAGTGTTAAAAGAGTAACTGTTTATATAGTATATAATTAGACAAAGGGGTGGAATTGACATTTCTTTTGGAAACATTGATGGACTAGAGACAAAATACAAGGTGGAACAACAGAGTTAACTTATACATATTGTGGTGGAGAATTCAGAAGGGTGTGGGTGAATGGTAAAGTAAAACTATGAGACAACTATGAGCCAGTGGCCAATCAAATCCCTGCCAAGCAACACATGATTACATAACTATTAATGAATCAGTTTGTTTCAGCATTAATAATTTTGATTAATTTGAAAATAGGTAGTTAAGATCCGACAGACTTAGGTTATTAGGTAAATTGTTACTCTGAACTAATCGGTGATGGATATATTTCGTAGATTATTATCAGTGGTTTGATTCAAATTTTTGCAGTGATCATATTTTCTGCATTATAAATTCCCCTGTTCTCTTCTGGTAATTTTGATAACGAAAGTTTCCTATAAGGTTTAATTTGTGAGTGGATCATCGTTTCAAATTCACTTTTGTTTCAAGTCATGGGAAAACTACTGATCACATGATCGTGATCAGTGATTTATTAAACACTTTCACTGTATTATGAGAGTTAACAATGGTTGTTTATCTATTTTAATTCCGATGATTGTCGTCGATTATTGATTCTTCTACTGTGAAGCTTTGCAAAAAGTAGCTTCAATGTAGTCATTTGAATGCATGGACACTAGGCAGTAATTCATTTCACTTATCTAGTTCTTCTTCTGGTGTAGACTGAGTCCTATCGTGAATACCTTGCGAATCGGATGCTTTCTCAGTAGCTGGAATCGTCTACGAGCTTACCTTGCAACCGTAAGCTCCTGGGTTCGAACTCCTCGCTGTGGGTGTGTGTTGATGAGGAGTCCGAGGCTAGGACGAAACGACTGTGCAGTTCTCATTGACTGGTTTTCATTAGTTCTCTAACTGATGTTGACTCGTGATCAAACCTGAATCCTATCAGTCATGTCTGCATGATGGTGTGGTGCACTCTGAGTTGTTGGCAGATGATTGGAGAAAATCGGAAGGGAAGCCTTGGGTGCCTAGGTCTTGTATTTCTAGACACTGACCAATCAGTCAACAAGGTATATCTACAGTTTTGAAGGAACGCATGTCATCTTACTTTGAGACTTGAACGCATGTTGTTCAAATCCACAGTCAGAGACGTTACCAGCACTGACCTCTTGTAGGATCGTGTCGGATAATTTGTTTGGACTCTACACAGTAATAAATGCCACGTGTCGTTGTCTCAAATATCTCCTCATTTCTTCCTCTTCTTACATTTGTGAAATTTCTCATCCATTCTGTTTCCTTAAATAAATTATCTTTATGAATAGTATTCACATATTTACTTGTTGCTTCTCTTCTTTTTTTTTTCACTTCTGTAGTCGAAAAAAGATCCAAATGCGTTTAACACACGTACAATCGGTCAGACAATGCATATTCAATTAACTAAAATGTTAAACAATGGTCTAGGCTTTACATTGACTAGTCGTGATACACAAACACAAAGTTCACAAATCTCTGAACTTGTTTATGTTAAAAAAATCCTACCTAATGGTGCTGCTATTCAAGATGGACGTTTAATGGTGAGTGTTTCTTTTCTCTACCTGTTAATTGTATTGGTTGTTTTTATGTTTTTGATTCTATTTGCTTATTGGTTATTCGATTGAAAGTTTCATTCAGTTCATTGATTAGTTAATTTTTTGTTAAGTGAAAAAATTGTTTCGTTAGTTCAGTGGTAGAACACTGGCCAACGAAGTCAATGGTCTGGGGTTCGACCCCTGGTTGATGCACTCCTTAATCTCACTTAGAAGCTGGTAGTAATCCAGAGGAAGAGGTAAAGTTGGGGCGTGTGAGGCGAAAAACTCCATTCCGTAAAATAACAGCGATGCTATGAAACTTCAAATCTCGTTGCTTGAAGCCCCTTTGTTCTACTGGGGACTCAAAAGAATAAAATAATAGGAGTAAATAAACAAACTCAACAAATCTGCTCATCTGGAAAAATCCTTTTATTTTCTAGCTGTACAATCGCATTTATATACAGACTTTACAAGAAAAAGGATCGTAGCAAAACTAATGAGTTGTCGTAATTCTTCTTTTATTCCTTTACGTTCCCAGTGGGACGTAGGGCTTCAAGCTAGAGCTTTGAAGTTTCTGTAGTAGTGAATTTATTTTCACGCGGTGAGGTTGCTAGCCTCACAACCAACCTTCCTACCTTACTGGATCTACTACCGTCTCGTTGAGGGTTAGGCGTGCGTCGACTGAGGATCGAATCCCGGACCTTATATGTGGTTGGTGAGCATTCTACTGCTGCACCACCGATGCACTGTCATAATTCTAGTTGTTAATATTGTGGTGAGGGCTGTCTGCTAGCCGAAATTGTAGATAACAATTTACGTCCCGAATCGGTGTCATGAGAAAAGACAATAAGAAGAACAAAGCCCAACTCACCAGCCAATCACAGCAGACTTAGCATGGGCGGATACGATTCGCAGATATATCGCCGAACTGTCTAAGAGACGGCTGCAAAGAGATGACAGAATAACCTTCAGCAGGAAAACAACCAATCAAAAGACGTTGCTTCTCTGCTAAGAATAACGAATAATAATGTACTTAAAAATATATAAATATCTCTTGATTTTCTCAGTAAACGATCTTTTGCTTAGCCCTTGTCGTTACATATCAATCAGTACAAAGCGGAGTTGAATAAGGACATCAGACTTGCGTAATAAGATGAATACTTCAATGAATGAGTGCTGATCAGGATGAACACAGGAACGAGGGAAAAGATGATATTATGTAATAGTTCAAGAGAAATACAAGAGTTATAAAGAAAGATATGCAAACAAAACTCAAGATGACGGAAAACATCAAGCTTGTTACCTAGATAGTAAAAGTGACTGGATAATTTCCTTCGGTATGCGGAACTGTGGTTTCTCTATCTGAATAGGGAAAACTTCAACAGTGCAAAAGGAAAAGAATGCGTACTGTCTTTGTTAGGTTGTTCTTAACTTTGTACATCACACCTTGTTAATCAGTATCAAGAAGGTGTTCAATTATCTCACTGCTTATAGAGTCTCTACTACCTTTCTACAGCTCTTGAATCCTTTTGCATAAAGAATATACGTCGACTCATCAATATACCTGGTTTCACAAGAACAGATGAACTGATATATGCACATAGAAGAGGTTAAGTGCGTGGTCTTGTCCTTTAGGCCTCTGCAGACCAAAGGGTGACTGGAGAATACTACTCTTAGTGTTGCTACGAAGAAAATGTTTCTCAAAGATGATGTAATTCTTTTCTTAAGGATATCTTAGATTAATTCTCCCTTGAAATTCAGGTTCATGTAAAGTTTCTTTTGTATTATAGATGCGAATGTTAAGCTAAAGAAAATAGATTCCCTGGAAAGAATCTCTTGACTGAACAACTATCTGTCTTGTGCTTTTCGTTAATACATGGATGGGAATTATTCATGAATTTCGCTAACTTCAAATCTTTGAGACATGGGTGATTAGCTTATATACTTTATTTCCAGTAAATAAGTCCAGTGGTCAAAATGTTTCACTCCACAACTCTTTACATAGAAAGTCTGTTTCAAGTAGCCTAGAGTTGAAATGCCTCATTGATAAAGGAATCACATCCATATTGCAATGTTAAGTCGCTCAATCCACAATTGGTAATGCAACATGTGAACTCACTTTCTAGATAATAAACTGATTGACCGTATTTTGATCCAGAGGCCTATTTTTCAGTTTGTCGTCTTTAAAATCTGTACAACTGCTGTGATGATGATGAGTATTCTTTCTAATCAAGAACAGATACTTCCATCGTTTAGTTACCTCTCTTTCACTCTAAATCATTTGCTTCAGTCATGTTCAATATGACGAATATGTGATTTGTTTTTGAAAAATAATGAATGATAAGTTGAATTACTGTATTTTTTCAAACTTTCACCAACATGGCAAACAAAGCTTTGTTTTCATTTATCGGTTTACTAACTTACATAATAGTTGATGATTTCACTCACTTTTTTGTTGTTTTTGTAAGTAAGGTAGACAGGTGTGTTCATTGAAATTGCTAAAATCCCTTCCTCTCTCTATCAGCATACAATACATTGGAAGACATGAAAAGCCCAACTAGCTGTCTTTGATCATGGGTGTCTGCGTCCTATCTCCTGTGTGAAGTGGTATAATACAGTGAGTGAGTAATATTGAGGTTAGGCTTCTCTGGAGTGCTAGGTAAGGAGGAGAAATCAATCGATGAGGTTGTGAAGTTACATCTATTGAGGTGGTTAAAACGTGTGTTGCTGAGAATTTATGCTTAGCCATCGATCACCTCCCTCGACAGGCGATGTTAACTGATATAGGATTGATCGTGTGTAAAAAGAGAGAACTATTGTTGGTCAGACGAAAACACGCCTTAATCAGTTAATGAAATCCACAACAGTTAGTTGAAGCGAGCCAGACAACCAGCCACATAAGGAGGTGTAGACTAGCTTCCTGGTCGTTGTTCTCGGTATGGTAAGAACCAGTGAGGGATGGAGACAATTGGTAATGGTTGTCAATGGCTGACACAGAGACATTCACTCTCTGTGATTCATCATATCCAATAAAATTCTACTGTTCTTCCATATCACTATTCTTTTTTCCCTGAATCACACTTCTCTTTATTATCTCTCTTTTGAATCTGTCTTCACTCTCTTCTCTTGCTTTGTGTGCTACAAGGAGGAAGTGTGGCTACTCGAATTACTGCACATCTGTACACAGTTCTATGTCAGTCATACATTGTCTAATGCAACTAAAATACTTTTAGTCTTATGTAATACCTTAATTACTCATTTTTGTTTTGTTTTTCTCTGTCGTTGTTGATATTGCTTTCATAGATTGGTGATCGTTTATTAGCTGTTGATGGTCAAGACGTGCAATCATTAAATCAAGTTCTCTTACAACTACGATCATTGGAACCAGGTGAACAAGTGGATTTGTTAATATCTCGACATACTACAACCACTGGTGGTGATGATACAGATTTGAATACTACAAGAAAATCTTCATTGCCTCTACATGTTAGTTGAAGTATACTTCTATGTTATTTTTGTTTTTTTTACTTATTGTTTTTTGTTTTAATGTCAGTCATTTACAGTATGAAATTATAGGATAAATAGGCAAATAGAATAAAGAAATAAAAATGTTACGCAACATTGTGTGAAATTTTATAACAAAATTTCGAATTTCGAATGACAAGTGGAACAAGTGAAATAATATTGGGGACAGTTTAAAGTGAAAATAGTAATAGTAACAGCTGACGTAATAAGGGGAGGGTATACAAATTGAAAAACGAAACAAACAAAAAATAAGTAGAGCCAAAATATGATTAGGGACTACCATACTTTAGCGTAGACTGACTGACTGGTTTCAGCATAGAACTATGCACTCGTGTGCAGCATTTCGAGTCGCCACACCCCCTTCATGTAGCACACAAATCAAGAGAAGAGAGTAAAGGAAATGTAAAATGGAGACAGTAAACAGAGATACGAGACAAAAAGAATAGTAATATCGAAGAACAATATAGTTTTATTGAGTATTATAAGTCACAAGGATTGGATGCGCATCTGCACCAGCAATTGACAACGATTCTCAGCCATATCACCAATTGTTTCCAGCCGCCAATAGTTCTTACCATCCCGAAGAAGACCCCAACCAGGAAGTCTACACCTTCCTACGTGACTGGTTGGCTTAAACTAACTGTTGTGGATTTGATTGACTGATGAGGCCATGTTTGGGTTTGACCACCACTAGCTTTCGTGTGCAATCCGAAATGCACACGAAAACTCCGTATCCTGACCCTATGTCAGCTAACATTGCCCATTGAGGAAGGCGATCGGTGCCTAGGCATAGGTAACTTATGTCCTAACCATTTCAGTGTATGTAGCTTCGCAGCCTCGTCGATTGATTTTCCCTCTTTACCTAACACTCGAGCGAAGCTTAACCGCAGTATGACTCACTAACTGTATTTTGCCACTTCACACGGGAGATAGAACGCAGCCACCTATGATCAAAACAGCTAGTCACGCTTTTCATATCTTCCATTCTCAATGGCCAGGTCTCACATCGATAAAGCAGGACGTGGCAGATAGCTAAGCAGTACACATGCCCTTCATTTATTGTAGAGGGATTAAGACTATGAAAGTTGGACGGGTTGAAGGAACTTTTCTTGTATACAGAGGTCTGGTTTTTCTGTTTCGATGGCCATATCTTCAGCAATACAACAGATGAGTCGGGTACGTAGTAATTTGAGCAAATTACACTTCTCCTTCTAGATGACTTTAAAGACGGAGACTGTAGAGTTAAGGTGATCATTGTCGACCAGATGTTCAAGGATTGTGCTCCTTATTGCTCCACTTCCACCTCTTTGAATTCATGTAGAACAGTGTTCTTGCACTCTCTTGAACAAAACTCGAGTTGAACAACCAATATACATAGCTGTACACGAGCAGGTGAATTGATAAACGCACATAGAGTTGGTCAGCTGTGGGATCTTGTCCTTCAGGTTATTGGTCGACTGATAAACTCTGTTCTCAACGTTTGTTTATTCAATTCGTTTACTCCTCTTTTATTGCGTCAATTTTTACCATTACTATTCTAACTTTGAATTGTCTTCAGTATTATTTCACTTGTCATTCTAAACCAATGTTGTTTTGTAATGTTAAATTCTATGTTATCAAATTTCACACAGTATTACTTAACGTTTTTATTTCTTCATTCTATTTGCCTACTAATCCTATAATTTTATACACCTTCCAAGTTCTATACATCCTATGAAGTAATCATAACATTTTTCTTACTTTTTTGTGTGTAATATTGATAGTGTGAGAGACTATCTGAAATAATCTTGGCCTGACAAACTGTTATTGATTTTGTAGTAGGTGGTATAATGATGAGAGCACTGAAATAAAAACCTGAGTTGCATTGTGATTCGAACTAGGCCAACGCAAAGAATAATGATCATGTAGTACTCACGCGCCAGTCACCTTGTTAACGCTTAACGTTCATTGGATTAGACAACCTAATATTTAGGCGGAACCATTTTACAACACACTGTGCACAATTTAAGGCGTGAATTTTATCCACATCTTGTGTTTAAGTGAAGTTTGGATTGGATAATAGATTAAGATGACACATAGTTGCAAATACTCTTGTGCAGGTTGTATGTACATCTATTGTTTTTCAAACGCAATGGATAGACATGTATTCAGATGTTGTATAGACTATAGACTGTATAAAAAGAATTAGCATTCGAAATGGTAAGTCACACAAATACTTTATTGAATAATTTCTAGAAACTTTTTATTTCGACCTCGACTTTGTCACTGACTAGCATACTTTTTATCTACCGTTATTGAGTTATGAAGATTGAGATGAAATCCACTGTGGCACAGACCATAAATTTGTTGTTTTCTACTCTATCCAATAGTACCAGCACTATGTAGGGATATAGCGTCGTGCAGGACCAATATCGCCACACAGCTTTTGGGAGGAGTGGGGGTTATTGTTCATACTGAGGAGACTGTTTTGATAAAAAAAATAGTACAACCGTGGTCACCCTAGGGAAAATAATGTGTGGATATTAGGACATTACGGCACTATCTTTGGTAAACAAATTGTGAAGGTAATTCTAAATCGTAGTGCAAAAACTCTCCTACCTATTCATACAACGGTTAGTAATTCTGTTTAGTTTAATTGATACAACGGACGAATGGGCAGGAAATTGTCGGTTATCCGAGTTGTTTTTCATCCATCATCGTATCAGTCATTCAGAGGACTCCGTTGACGCCATCACTGGGACGCAGCATCCTAATTGTATTGAAGGCTTTATTGGGGTTCAGGGACTGAAAGACAGGATTTGAGCGATAAGTGGCTTACAAAAAAATGTCATCTAGATGAGTATTGAAACTGGTCTAACTTTAAATCTGATGCCGTTCATTGTAACCGGGTATTGTTTTTGACTAGTGTCAGGGAAGAAAGTATTTTATTACTATTTGTATTTTACTTCTAAATAAACACCTTTTTCATACCAAAATCAAGACTTCTTCTCATTGGTCTGTTTCAAGGTCACTAGTGCGTTCATATTTTATGGTCGCTATTCTTTTTGTTTTCCGCCAACCAGTCAGTAGCCTTCGTATTACTAGTGTGTATGCTAAACGTGAACTTTATGCTTTAGGGTAAATGGAATCCTTATAGGGAGAGAGCTCAGTGGTTTCGTCTCTGACTATAGTAAATATGCCTTGGTGACTAGCGAAACTAAGTATAAACAGATGTGTCCAGAGCTTCCTGTCGATTGCCTCCACCTAAAATCTCATCAAACACTTTCGCTGTCTATCTTTTATATAGTACTACTTTCCTTTCATAAAGCACTCATCCTTTTGTCTGTCTCACATAGATTCCATTGGTTTAAATGTAGATTTCATTGTGAAAAGGTACTCGCTTGCAGTGTCCTTATCGGCTTGAATTCGACATTGTTTTACTACTACTGAAGAGTTCTAAGCTAAGGCGAAACAAATAACCAGCACTCTTCTCTAATTGGTGTTGACATTAGTCACGATAAATACTTGTTACTGAAGTACTGAATAATGGAATGGTTTCAACTTCGAATTCGGCACAGAAGTGCACCAGTTCCAGTTGTTACACTCCATACACCACACAATCGAAGACAAGAGAAAAAAGAGATTCAAAGGGACGATAATAACTAGAAATGTGAGGGAGAAAGAATAGTAACACATAAAAACAATAGAGTTTTTTAGATAAGACAAATCACAGAGAGTGAATGCATCTGAACCTTTGACAACTGTTTTGAGCTGTATCTGCAGTTGTCTCCATAGTCATTGTTCCATAGTATCCCGGCCAATTCAACCTGCACCTCCCTTCGTTGCTAGTTCAGACTAACTGTTGAAGACTTCATTGACTAATGAAGCCATGTTTTCGCTCAATTATCAGTCACTCTTTTCGAGTCTGATCCTGTGTGAGCTAACATTGACCACGGGGAAGGTGATCGATGGCTAGACAGAAATGCGCAGGAACACATGTCCTAACCATCTCAATTGATGAAGCTTCACAACCTCTTCGATTGATTTGCGCTCCTGATCTAGTACTCGATCGAAGCCTAACATCGATATTACTCACTTACTGTATTATACCACTGCCCACGGGAGACAGAATTCAGACACCTATGATCAAGTACAGTTATTCGGGCTTTTCATGTTTACCACTTTCAATGGACATTCATGTCTCACTCACAGGTATGAAGGAGAACGGAGTAAACTTCTGTGCAGCACAAACGTTCTTTGACCGATAGCCAACCGTATATCGATCCCAGGCGGGAGTTGATGTTGGTCGGTAAATACCACACGAGCTTTTTTTTTAGTACATCCATTTTCTTTCCTTTTTATATTGATGGAATCCTTATTGCCAACATGAAGGTTTCTTTACTAGATTTCATTTACTTACTTATGATGTACAACTAAAATTAGTAATGCCATAGAAATAATATTGGCCACACTTAATATTTATTTTAACGCATAAAAACTTGATACAATATGGCCCCAAAAAGGATGCGCCACACAATAATAATAAAACAACATAGATCAAAAGAAGAAAAAAAGAAAGAAGAGAAAAAAATATATAAGTAGGGTACGGATAAAAAACTTCATCTGGAAGGAAAACAGTCATGCTTAACAAGTTCAAACAGTATTCGTTAACTATCATCGAGAAGGGAAAGAAAGAAGAAAATTGCAATACGTGTTATAGCACGCGATAAGTTTCCGTGATTGTTTTTTGCTTTATTCAATTCACTGTGTGAGGGCTGAGATACTGCCCGGGTGCCCAGACCGAAGCATGTGGTTTTATTAAGGGACCACACCCTCCCCGAGCCTTTGACTTGGAGTCTAATCCGCAAGGCGGCGGAGCAGCGTCAGAAGCTGCATTCCCATGGTTTCCGGCGACCCATATGGGTTCATACGCCATTTGATCCGATTTGATACTGGAGCCCATGTACCTCATGGTAACTGCTTTTAGTTTACGCGCTATCCATAAAACCTTCCTGACATGGTAGAACCTGCAGGGACAGAGTCCCAGTCAGTTTAGCATGTTGGGTCATTGCGGTATTCAAGCCCGACCACCACGACAAGGTAGCAGTTATCGGTCGTGACATTTAATATTTACGGGTTCATAATTCTATCTGGTCGGTTATCTAGAGTGATGTTTTGGTAGCAATACTTAACTCTACTACTTATTATATTATTATTCTTCCTGTGGATTCCGAGTGGAACATAGGGGCTTCAACAACGAACCGCCGTTTCATTCTATCCTGTACAGTCTTTATCAACTGTCTCTTAATATTGTCCATAAGTTCTCATTTCCTCTTCCTTATCACTCGTTGTTTTTCATTCGGGTTTCACTTGAGAGTCTGCCTGGCGTGTGGTGTCACACAATGGTCTCTTCGGTATGTATGTGTGTGTGTGTGTGTGTCCGATTCATCTCCATTATTCCTCCTGCACATTTGTTAGGCAATACGTTTCAATCTTGATTTGTTACCAGTCAGAGTTCCTTCTTGACAATCCTTTCTAGTTGGCCATCTAATCTCCCTTGTCAAGACGGTGAAGGAGCAGTTGTTAACTATGGTCTGCAACAGCCCTGTTGGAAATACGTTTTGTGGCGCGCACATCATGTCTTTAATGAATCATACAGAAGTACTGATTGCCTTCACATGAGTGTTGAAAAATCATACCTTGTTTGTTTCTTTTATATGGAGTATACAGCAGATTTCTATCCTGATCCGTTTTGCTTTTTTTTCAAATTCTGGCGGCTTTGACAATCCTCATCAGAATGTCACCTGTAACTTACATAATGCGAGTTACATCTCTGCACTTTGAAGGACAATAATAATAGTAATAATAAAGGAGAAGTTAGAAATTTGAAACACAATAACTGTGAATATCTGATATGATGAATCATTCTTTTTCACACAGTATACCCTTTTTTCATTTTATCTTATTTGGTTAGTTTAGTAAATAAATGTCTCTAATGTTTTTAGCGATTACGTCACTATACTCAATTTTATCATTGGTGTGTATGTGTGTGTGTGTTAAGCTGGCTTTATAATTGACACAGTTTTAGTTGAAATCTGATTCTTTAAGTGTATATTTGAAATGAGAGAGAGAGAGAGAGAGAAATGTGTGCTTCGGTAAGTGTTGATTCATCAGCTGTGTAACAAAAACTATGTAGGTAGGTGGGTGGGTTGGTGTAAGGTCGATTTATTTATAAGCTGCAATCAGCGAGATAATTATTGAAAATAACGAGGCTCTGTTGTGTTGTGTGAGGGCTAAGATACTGCCCGGGCGCCCAGACCGAAGCATGTGGTTTTATTAAGGGACCAACCCCCTCCCCCGAGCCTTTGACTTGGAGTCTAATCCGCAAGGCGGCGGAGCAGCGTCAGGAGCTGCATTCCCATGCTTTCCGGCGACCCATATGGGTTCATACGCCATTTGATCCGATTTGATACTGGAGCCCATGTACCTCATGGTAACTGCTTTTAGTTTAAGCGCTATCCATAAAACCTTCCTGACATGGTAGGACCTGCAGGGACAGAGTCCCAGTCAGTTTAGCATGTTGGGTCATTGCGGTGTTCAAGCCCGACCACCACGACAAGGTAGCAGTTGTCGGCTGGGTGGCACTGAGGAACTATTTCATCCTATTTGAAGTGTATTCACGGAGTGCGAAACCAAATGACCGCAATAATAATGAAATACATACAATTTTCAGATTTCAAATTGAAGTTTCTTTTGATAGTAGTAAAATTCTCAGTTTCAGAAAATGAATTACTGTATGAGAAATGTGTGGCTCTTTTAGTAAATATCATATCCGAAGTAGTCTAATATTTGGCATATCCTAAGTGATTGAGAACTACTCAGTGGAAACATGAGTATAGTATTATCAAAATAATTTTCAAGTGTTGGTTGATGGTCACTAGTGACCGGTTACAAGACGGAGTTACTTAAAGCTCTAGTGAGGTATCGTGACCGGTAGGGTTCATCTGGTCAAAAGTGAGTATAAATACTCGCCAATGACAATGGCTGGCGGTCGCACTGAAATCAACAGAAGTTAGATTTCAAGGGGGATTGAGTCAGATCCAACTGGGTGAGAATGGTCTATGAGCTTGATCGCTTGCGTGTAACGGGAAGATCCCGAGTTTGACCCCCGCGGTATGGGTGTGTGTATTGCTAGTGAGTCCCAAACCAGAAAGTAACAGCTGTCCAGCACTCCCTGGTGATTTCTAATGTTTGTTATTTTATTTATATTTTTAATTTTTGATTACAGCTTGGCTCCACACTGTATTTTTGGTACAAGTATGGAATTTTCAGCATGGATATCGGTAGCCCAAATTTTGCAAGCCGACCATAGATTTCAGGTGTTTGTCGGCAGGGGATCGAACCTCGGACTATGTGCGTGGTCGGCGAGAGTCCTAACCACTGTGCCACCGACGCACACTTCTCTAACTGACATCACTGATTGGTCAAACTTGTAACACATCAAAATAATATTTATTTACCTGACGGTAGCACAATTTTATCTCTGTATATAAGGACAAGATAAATAATATTTGATTAAAAAAGCTTTAATTATTTCCCTTATCCTAAGCGATATTTCTCTCTACGGTTCTAGTATTTACAGCATCTCTCTGGTTGTTCTTCCTATAAAAACAGTTCTCAACCTTTCAGATGTATCATCTTTTGTGTGGTGTTTACTCAGAAAGTTGAACAAATACCCCGAAGATTATCTGAGCCTATGCTTTGTCAGTTTTTCATGTACTGAAATTTACTGAATACGATTTTCGGAAGCGTATTGGGTACTCATCAATTTTCTCAATATACTGAGTAATTTTCTTTAAGCTATCATCATCAGCTTAACAAACATGCAAGCAAGCTTCTTTTCAATGCAGTATTTATGTACTTCTCAATTGACTGGGGCGTCGATGGCTCACTGGTAGAACACTAGCCAATGCAACAAATGGTTCGGGGTTCTATCACCGGCTGACGCACTCCTAAACCTCGACTGGACGGTAGTAAGCCTCGTAAAGAGAGGAAGTTGGGCATTGAGGCTAACAACCCCATCCCGTAAAAAATAAACTCCACTGCTATTGAAAATTCAAAGCTCAAGCTTGATGCCCTGTGTCCCTGCCGAGAACGCAAAAGAAATAAAATAATAGTAGTAATAATAATAATTACAATTGACTGGGACAAATATTTCGTATAGGCAGGTTAACAGCTACTCCTTTAGTTCTTAGGGCTGCTCAAACTGAAGTAGGCGGTGAGGAACCGCGATTTGTTGCCTGCAAATGGGACTATTAAGTCAGTGAGCCATATTGTTTTGGGTCTATTTATCTGCCTATTCTGTATATGAGGGGATATGAAACTTGTTTCTTATATGAATAGTTATTTTTCCGATCACTTCATTGTTCACACACACACACAGACATTATTGATAGATTTCCATGGGCACTGAAGACGAGAAAGAAATGTTAGTTGTTGTCCTTTAGTCAATGTACTGATGTCATGCAGTCTTATAAATGATAAATTTGTAGCTGACTAGTTTGTTGATAAAGTCAGTAACTTAGACATTCACTACTATGCATCTTAATTCTCTAGAGAGCTTAAACTTTTTAAAACTTGCAGATATAGATCATGAAACGAAGCATGGAAATTAGAACCAAGAGAGAGAACATCTTGCAGATCGACTTTTGACATCTAACAGACAACAGTCTTTACGATAACTTCCTTGGCTTGTTAGAATCCACACTGTAGGAACTTGAGATAAAATGAATTGTACATGTACCAATTGTATATCACTCATTTGTAAATCAAATCCACTAGTTAGTTATTCAATATTGAATGATGAAATAGATTTTTCATGTACCAGTCATTCTACAAAAGACATTTATTATGTAGAAGTTTATGATACTATTCAATCATCAAAGCTGAAATAGGTGGTGTGCGAGGGAGATTTAGCTCTGAGACTTATTGGATGAAAGTAGAATCCTGAAGCCAATGAGCTACACCTTCACCTCCTGATGGTTATATACTCATGATGTTGTTAAAATCAAGTGTCTTTAGGATACATCAACACTTACTGGGATACAAATTAATTTATCAGACAAGAGCTCTGAGTAGTGAGTTAAAGATGAGTTGTTGTATTACTGTTTTACTGGACAGTGTAAAAAGTTCAATAATACAACGATCAAGTTATATTTCAAGTAGTCAGTGAACAAACAATGACTAATATCAGTTCTTTGTGCAGAGTAGAGAAATCTTTAAAACTTGAAACAATGACTCAATAGTTCAAATCTCAATGGGAATACTACGACCACCACTCACTGGAAATGCAAGTACATCTAGTTGAAGAGTCCTGAAGAGGATGGCGTACACATCCCTGACTCCGTTGTTAGTGTCTCATTGCCAACGAAAATATAAAACAAGCAACAAAAGTTAATTAATAAAGTAGGAGGATTTAATGAATTTATCAAATTTTGACAGAACTCCTCTTCATCTGGATAGTCTACATACACGGATATAAAATTAAGATATAAAATTTATTACAATTCAGTTATATCATTTAAATAAACAATTAGTTGTCAGTGAGTGACAGAACTTGAATTATATCAAGAATTGCGAATTAAACAATAACGATAATAATAGTAACAATATTAATCATAATAATAATAACAATAATGATCCATATTAATGTTGAAACGAGTTAAGATAATGGCAATGCTAAAAGATAGTTTTAAATGAATCAAAACTACTAATAATTAGAGGTAGAATAAAATACTATTACTAATAATAACAGTTAATAAGTAAAGCATATTACCACGGTTAGATTCATAGTGAATGTGCAGTCAGTGCTACTATACGGATCAGAGACTTGGTGCGTCATAAAGAGCACTCAAACAAACTATAGACCTTCATCCACAGCTGTCTTCGCGCAATACTACTCAAGATCAGATGTCCTCTCAGAAAAGATCAGAAACAGGGATCTCTGCGAGCGAACCAACCCAGCAGGAACTGATTGTGCAACAAATAAGCAGGAAGAAATGGAGATGGATTGGTCATACTCTGAGGAAACAAACCATCAAGTGACATCACTAAACAAACCCTTCAGTGGAATTCAAAAGGGAAGCGGCGAGTTGGTCGTCTGTGCAGGGGTGACTTGGAGGAGGTCATGTGAAGAGGAGGTGAAAGCGTGTAGGCAAACTTGGAGGCAGGTGAAAACTGTATCAGAGAACCGAACGCCATGGAGACGCGCGGCTGAAGCCCTATGTTCCTCTAGGAATTAAAGGAAATAATAATACAAATAAACAATTCCTTTTGTACACAGAGCCCTGGCTTATAAACTCTGATTACACAAGCCTTCACAGTTGTAAGCATCTTCCTGTTTGTTTGTCTGCTAGCTGACACCAGTGAATGACTTGTAAGCGTCGATATCATGTCCGTAGTAGTCGACAAGATGCTTTGTTGCTGAAGTTTAGTAGAGCACTCTGACTTCACGTGTTTCCAACCACTTCGGGAAATGCTTCACTTCATCATGCGAGTACACAATCGCCTTTGTGTATAACCTATATGTTGGTGTCATTCCACAAAGACACTGAAATTGTGATGCAGGGAGTTTGAAGTACTGAGGATTGGAGACTGGTGTTTCCGAGAGTGTTGAAGCACCACCCGGTTGGTGGTGTTAAGGAAGAGAAGTTTTGGACAGCATACTAAGTTCTAGTGATAGCTCTATTGAATCTTCTTTTGACTACTTCTTGTAGACATCATTCTCTTTTGAATGGCAAATCGACATATACAAATTTCCATGTAACTGTTTGGATAGTGTTTATTGGGATTCATTTCTTTAAAGTATTTATTGATAAACCAAAATGTACAAAGGAATTTATTGATTATACCAAAAGTCTGCGTTTCTTAATTGAGAAATCGAAAGGTTTGAGTGAAGATATGTAATTAAGGAAGTAAATATTTTGTCTTCTCAATCCTTCTGTCTTTAAAAAAAATTTGACTTTATTGAAATTTCGCCATTAATAGGTGGTTAGATAATCAAAAATTCTCTTTATTCCGTCTCTATGAAATAGAGTTACTCTACATAGTCTTGAAGTAATCTGTTAGGTGGCGACTATCATCCTTGAAATCACAGATGCACATTTCGCCCCGTTTGGGACTCGTCATCCTGATGCAGTAGCATTCCCCACTGAGTGATGGTGTTCCTACTGCGGAGAGGTTGGTATCCAGTACCCATCGTTTCCAACTCGCAAACTGGCCATGAGAGTCATCAGAGGCTGAACATTTTGGTCTAATCAAGCAACAGGAAATCAATATTGAATTATAAATAAATATTTGCTTTAGCTAGTCTGTTAGTCACACTAATACGTCTTTCTCTTTAATTTATGATAATTTTAATCACCCACCCTACATCACCCCATCGTATCATGATTATTTTATCATCTAGTAAAATATATGTATGTATGTATATATTCCCACTTCTTATCAGTGACTATTTTTCATCGATAGTTACGTATGATGCTTATCTGATTGTAATCTATAGTTGTGTTTTTCTGGCCTGATTTCTGTGTTTCAAATTATGCAATAATGGGATGCATATTATAGTTTGCGTTTATCCAGCCTCTTATTGACACCATTTTCCAATTATTTATGAAATGACTCATTGACTAGATGAAATGAAACTTATCTCATGTCTGTTTCTCTATGTGTGTGCGTGTGTTTATTTGCTGGAGAGTAGAGCCCTTTGTATACATTGAATGAAGGGATGAGGCGAAGAGAGACTAAATTACATAATGTCTGATAATTGCAGACATGAGGTGATAATTGCTCAAATTTCGTCAATTGTTTCGATAAAATTAATCGATGGAGGATAGATTTGATTGATGTCAAAGTTTTTCAATTTTGCCCACAGGTTGATATGAGTTAGAAAACAGCTGAAAAGCAGTCAGGGATTACTCAACAGGTGTTTCGTCCTCCTCAGGGACTTATCGGCAGTACGCACCCACACCGTGGGATTCGAACCTATAACCTTCAAGTCTCAGTGGTTGAATGTTCTGCTCGCTTGCCTTGTAACAAGAAGGCCCCGGTTTCGAATCCCGCGGTGTGGTTGCGTACTGTTGATGAGTGCCAAACTCGTAAGATGAAGCAGCTGTCCATTTCTTCCTGACTGTTTTTCAATGTTTCTCTGAACGATATCAATCTATGGTCAAAGTTGGAAAATAAATTGAATCCCTACAAACTGACTCTTGCAGATGTCATGGTTGACTTCTTAACACTGCAACTGCTTTGTCTAACTTTACGAGTTATCAACATCGATCATAGATGATTCTTAGTGGTGATAACATCAGAAATGTCAGCTTATATACAAGTTTCTATGATCTCTGTGATTATTTATATATATGTATATTGTCTGTCAGTCGCCAACGTTATATACCTACATGCTGATTTTCCCTGTTACCACTTAATGGAGAATACTCTCCGTGATGGTAGATGGTAGCCCAAATTGCTCAGTGCTAATGGTCCTGAATGCAGCAGTGGGTGATGCAGTTTCGAACCATGGGAGTTTGCTCCTTTATACGGTGATTAGTATAAAACTTAGTTTTAGAGCATGCAGTCGATTGAAAGTTAGGATTTATTCGGAAATCCGATAAATCCTCTAACGATCAGTCGTTATCTGGGGTTTTAGTGAGCAGTCATGACCAGTTGTGGGTCCACCGAGTCAGGCAAGGGGACAGTTACTCGCCTATAACGCTGACTAGCGGTCGCGTCATGAATTGGCAGAAGTAGGAATTCACGGACCAGTGTATCGAGTCCCAGTGACTGGATGGTCTGTGGGCTCGCCTTGTAACTAGAAGGTCCTGGGCTCGAAACCTGACTGTGGCTACGTACCGATGAAGAGTAAAAAACTGGGATAAAACAGCTGTTTAGTACTTTCTGGCTGATTTTCAATTGTTCGCTAAGTGATATCAACTCAGAATCAAACCTGTAACCGCTGAAATCCCTGTAAACCAAGACTTGATGTTTAGTTCTTTAGAGTAATCCTGCTCCAAGTCTATTTTTTCAGATATTTATTGAAAAGTGAGTACTTACGATTTCTCTATATACATATTGTCTATTTTTCTAATCCTAATTGCTTTTTTTTTCTTTATTCAGCCATTTATATCATTGACCTATGAGTATAAACTTCCATTGGCGAACAGTAATCAATCAGATAAGCATAGTTCTCCAGCATTGGGCATAAACTTTAAATGGTCCAATGATATCCCCTACGTTTCGTCCACCTCCTCATCTTCCCCGACAGCGAAACCGCCAAATGTACAATATTCTCCTGTACCTGGATTATATATTGATAGTCTTTTACCTGAGAGTATAATCACTTCAGGTAATCGAATCACTGTACAACCGGGTGATCGTCTTGTCGGTATCAATGGTGAAAGTGTAGACGGAATGAATGCTAAAGTAGGTTGAGATAGAAAGTTTCTGGTCAACAGTTTTTATTTTCTGTATATATTTTTTTGTTTATATTCACAAAATTATGTATAGAACTGGTGATAACTACTGACAATAAAATTTTAACCAGAGGCCAGGCCTCCAGGTCACTGATATCTGGCCACTGGGCACATCTGTGTGTTATTTTAGTTATCGGGTATTTTGTCTAACTGGTTTTATTGCTGTTAAAACGCAAACATTCGTTTTATCGTTGATGGTCATCCTCTAGAACTTCCTTACTAATGATTGTACAAATGTACTACATAGTGCTGATCAAATTTCAACTCTTCGCATCGTCATCACGGAACAAAGCACAGAATGGCAGTCAAACTTCACTCTACCTCAACTTCATCGATTTCTAGAAGGCCTTCGATAGACAGCGTTGACCGAGACGTAATTTGGAAACTACTTCAACACTATGGAGTGAAGTGACCCAAATATTTATCAACCTCATTCAACAGCTAGCAGCATGACAATACCACGTGTCAGGCAGTCCACAACAGAAAACTCAGCGAGGCGTTCGAAGTACATACAGGAGTAAGACAAGCTGGCCGTCTACTATCACTGATGATATTCCTAATTTTGGTGGACTGAATTATGCGTCAGACTGTGCTTGGAAGAAAGGAGACAGGGATACGCTATGCAACCGATAAGAAGACTCTAGAAGCTATGGATTTCGCATTTGATATGTGTCTAATGTGACAAAAACTCGAAGACTTTAAGGCGAAAGCCAGCAATCTGGCGCAGAAACAGGTAGCAAAGAGAGAACTCCAGGTGAACATAAAGAAGAAGGAGATGATGAAGATAACCAACGAACTGCAGCAACAGAAACAACAACCAGCACTAATCACAATCAACAGGAGAGATTTAACAGAGGTTACCTCCTTCACTTATCTAGGAAACGTCGTTTCAACTACAGAAATTCGGAACGGATGAAGATGTCAAAGTCAGATAGATTTCGAAAGGCAAGATACGCACACGCCTTCATCAACCTGAAACCAGTTTGGAAATCTTCTCCACTCCTCATCAGCATAAAGAACAGGATTCAAACTTTCAACACCAATGTAAAGTTGGTCCTTCTGCACGGGTCATAAACTTGGATTGCATGTCACTCGCGAAAAGGGATTCCCAACAGGTTGCAGACTTTCACCAACAGCTGCCTTCACTGGCTCCATACTGAAGATCAATCAAATGGTCAGAAGTAATTAGTAACAAGAAACTCTGCAGTGGAACCAATCAACCAACCAAGAGCCGACTGCTCAACAAATATGTTGGGGAAAGTGGAGATGAATCGGGCATACATTGAAGAGGCCGCCTAACGACATCGCATGTCAGGCCATCACTCGAGTGGAATCCAAATATGAAGCGGCGAGTGGGTCGTTGATGAGAGGGTGACATGGAAGAGATTGTGTGAGGAAGAAATGAGACAGTTTGGGCAATCGTGAACCCAGATGAAGAGGATGGCAGAAAATAGAACAAAGTGGAGATGTGTTGTTGAAGCTTTATGTTCCACTTGGAACCGAAGGGAACGATAATAATAATAATAATATCTGCAAATCATCATTTGCGCAGATGTAATGGAATGTTTATTTTGAATTTGACATCTCCATTTAGGGAAATTATGTACATCTTATATGAAAATCATCATATCTTCCGCACTGTGTTACTTCTGAACTTCGTATTGTGTATCTTAGACTTCTTTTCGTGTCTCTTATGTTTCGGCGCAATACTGGTTCATCATTCTCTCTCTTTGATATGTCTCCGCTATTTGATATTTTTGTGTTGATGAATGTCTCTCCATATACTAGTAGTAAATCTTGTCAGTAGCACACACCACAGTCTGAATTAATGCTTACCATCAATTTCATTTCTTTTCCTGTCATAGTCTCTTCTTTTCATTTTCTCTTTAGAATATTGTTATTCGTCTTAAAAAGATTTTAAGCCAATGCCATGAACAAAATGTTCATAGTTCTGGACAATCGTCATCTACATTTAGTCTCACTGTTCATCGATACAAACAGGACGATAGCCAGCGGTCAGGTAAAGCAGCGACGTTGAGACCTACAACACTTCCTCCAAGGTAAAAATCACTTATTATGTATATGTGAAAAAAAATTTGGGCTTTGTGTAAAGTTTCATAAATTCTCCCTTATTGATTTGAATGAGTTCGGAAAATTCAAAGACTAATTTATGCATTGTTAAGTAAAGTCCTTCTGATGTTGATTGAAGGTCTGACATCAATTAATAAGTGTTATGTCAAATGATGATATAATAATTCTGCTGATTTGTTGTGGGTTTGATTATTGTTATAAAATCATAAACTTGGTACTCTATGGGCACCAAGTGGATGCTCCACACAAAATTTCATAATTTGTGAAAGGTTTTGGTTACTGTCTGAACTTCTGGGCCAAGGCAGGTGCTTTTCTGAAAGAGCCAACCCCCTTCTCCACTGAACTTTTAACTTGAAGTCTGATCCACAAGTCAGTGTGTGGTGAGAGCAGGCCGTGAGAAAATATGTACAAGGCTGAGTCAACAACCAATCACAGCAAAGTTAACGTGGCAAAATATGATTCGCAGATAGAGAACTCTATTTGTCGAGGAATCCCGAAACAACCAATCAGAAGCCTACGTTTGTCTGCCTAACTTCTGATAAACAACCAATCAGATGACTGCGCTTGTCTACTTGCATAAGCTATAATAATGTATGTGAAATATGTATAAATACGTGTTGATTTTCATAATAAAACGATCTGTTGCCTGGCCCTTGTCTTCTGTTGTTACAAATGGAGCAGCATCAGGAACTACGTTTCTATGGTTTTTGCTGGCCAAAACCGCATCGGACCTCTTGAGGTCATGTGCATCCTGCGTTTGAAATCAAGCTTTTCCAGTTCCTCTGGGTAGACAAACGTGTCCTTTTACAAATGCCAGACGTTCTCATTTACCCCTTTACATTCGTAGAGAACACTCTTGCCACATGAAGGTGGTAAATAACACTTACGTGGTAGAGACTGTTAACACACGTGGCCATATGAGACCATTTCGAGATAAAGACAGAAGTCTACTTACCCTTGGCTGTACCAGGTCTTGTAAGGAGTTAGATACTGAAAAACGATAGGACAGGTTACTGGTTAATAATCAGTTCACCCGGCTCCACCCACCTCAGCTAACGCAAAATAAGACCAAAGACATACTAGTCCATGTCGGTGAGAAAACTTCATTATATAACTATAATACTTACCTCAGAAATTTGAGCCAACGAATGAACAACTATATTACTTATATATGCTTAGGGTTTCAGTTTGTTCAAACATATTGAAATATATATATATATCCTCTGCCTGGGAGCAATGGTTTAACTTATACGAACTATCTTAATCTAGTCTCTGAGCCTCATTAATCTGGCTTTCTAGCCCTTTTCACTAAGATGGTAACCTGCTGTTATTAAATACCACATTTGGATCCACTCAACTTATCTCACTATTATTGTTTAGACACGACGCCAGAACCGTTTCGTATCCCTTAAATTACGATACATATTGACCTTTCTTTGTTTCAGTGATTTACATTATTTCAAGTTCATGATGTATCTGGTCAAGGTGTAACTCATTAGCTTGAAAACTCAACTATAAAGCCATAAACCGCCTAATTCAAATGCAGCTCTGTTGACTTCTGTTTGAGAAATCAGTTCATATTTTAAGCCTTTGCATATACCAGAAACAGAAGAAGCCTCAAAGATAGGCCTTCAGGTGAACATAGAGAAAACTGAGGTGATGAAGATTCCTGGCCACCGAACTACCTGGGAAGTATCATTTCAACTACAGGCGGACGGAACTAACGAGGATATCACAGCAGCGAGGATCGGGAAAGCAAGGCAAGCTTTCATTATTCTCAAGTCTGTGTGGAGATTAACAACACTCAGCATAAAAAATAAGATCGGGATTTTTAACTCCAATGTGAAGTCAGTGCTACTTACAACAAGTATGGATCGGAGTTTTGGCGCGTTACGAAGGGTACTTCGAACAAACTACAGACCTTCATCAATAGCCGTCTTCACTCAATGCTCATGATCAGATGGCCAACCAGAAAACATCAGCAACAAGGATCTCCGGCAGTGAACGAACCAACCCAGCACGAACCAATAATAATAATATACTACACCTAATTTATTGTTTTTAATGAATAGTCATCGGTGCTGTATACTACTAACTGATTTAAGTAGTAGCTGATCACCAGACACATCAACCAGTAATGCTTGCTAACCAGATCAAAATGATCTTAACATTGTCTCCGGCTGTTTTATTGTTGACATTAATAACAACGTACCGAGTTTTACTCAACTCAGATAGCTGTATCAGTTCAAAACTGCGTCCAATAAAAGTATAATCAAAGATAAAGTTGTGCCATTTTAACATACTATTCTAACGATTTGTGATTGAGGACTTCTTACTGAAATTTGTGACACATTAGGATAATATTTATCGAATCCTTGCGGGTGTGTACTGCCAAAGAGTCTCTAACTAGGACGAAACAACTGTCC
The DNA here is from genome assembly GCA_944472135.2 of Trichobilharzia regenti. Taxonomy (NCBI): domain Eukaryota; kingdom Metazoa; phylum Platyhelminthes; class Trematoda; order Strigeidida; family Schistosomatidae; genus Trichobilharzia; species Trichobilharzia regenti. The sequence continues at coordinate 23,019,589 of OX235265.1, read as the reverse complement.
AGTACTTCCAAATTTTACAATGGTTCTCTAACCGTTGTCAGTTCATGATGAAATCCTGTAACTTATTGCAAACTTGTTCAGCCTCTCTGTTGAAAAATTAGTATTGTACTAAAGATATTGCTTAAATAGTCGAATAGATTACTTCAATGGTGATATAATGTTCAGAGGAAAATTACTCATGTTTACTTCTTTCTCTAAACACCGCCTTTTTCCTTCTTTTCAGACGCAATAAATCATCACATCCTGAAGAATTAGAAAATAATCAGCAAAAGCACCAAGATGGTTATTCATCATTATCATTTACACTAAGTGATAATCGACGACGTGTGTTGAATCGATCAGATTCGATGTCATCAGAATACGGTTCTCGTTCAATGCATCATCGTGTCGAACAACGTTCATCATTTCGTATTCCTCAACTGTTGAATGATAATGATGAAGATAGTTCACAATTACCATTGCCATTCTCTTCATCAACATCTTCACCCGTAGCTAATTATCCATCCTCGAGAAATTTATCTGTACCATCGAATAGAAATTTTATGCGTGAAGGATTTGGACGTCGTAGTGTTTCAGAAAAACGTCATGGACATGTAGATGCCTCACAGTATTCATTTTTTCAAACAAATATACTTCCAAATCGTTATAAAATGCCTGAAGGTAATTCATTTCCGTAGTTTTCTCTTTCTTTTTTAAAAAAAAAATTTAATTCATGAATAATCTCCATCCAGTTATTAATGAAAACAAAACATGTAGTTCAATGAAGAGTCTCTTTTCGGCGGCGAATTCATTCACCTCTCTATCTGTACAGCCTCATTTATGTGTAATTATTTTTGTATATATTAGATTGAAATCGGCACGAAGCTTTAGAACTCTTCATCAGGGGCGTATCTGCAATCTTGAAAGAACTCATCTCCTTTCTGAGATCCTAATCCATGTTACCCAGTTCAGGCAGTCAAAGAGGTTACCAGCACTGAGTTTTTCTGGCTCACTATTGACCTCCTTTAGGACTGACTGTATTGGATATTTTGATTGGACACCAGTCAGTAACTAGTGTAGTGTGTGTCTAGTCCTCTCTTAGGTGCTGACTGAATTCTATCAGTCAAGTTTGTAATGAGGTCACCATGCCACTAGGTGGCTCGCTATCACGGGACACTGTGAGTTCTTGGTATTAGATGGGTTTTTTGTGTGCTTGTGCATTAGATTTGTCAAACAAGAATAAAAACTAATTAGGGTGATTGTTTACGTCATCAAAATACTCAAAAGAATGTGATGAATAATTATATTGTGATTCAAGTGTTGGTTTGTAGGGATTTGATTGGTTACAGGATTTCATCATGAGCTGACATTAGTTAGAGAACCATTGGAAAACCTGGGGCAGCTGTTTCGTCAGCCTACTTTGTGACTCTTCAGCAGTACGCATCCACCGGATTCGAACCCAGGACCTTCTGGTTACCAGACAAGCTGGTAGACCACATCCTGTAACCAACCAAATCCCTACAAACCAACACTTGAATATCGATGAAATGCTCCTAAGCGACTTGGCCTATTCAGGTAGGTAGTTACCTGGGGTTCTAGTGAGAAGTTGTGACCAGTAGGATGCAGCAGGTCGGGTGTGAGGACAAATACTCGCCGAAGACATTGGCTAGAGGTCGCACTATGTCGTGAATTGGACGAAGTTAGATTTCATGGACTGGACCATTGGATCGGGTCCCAGTAGCTTAATGGACTACGAGCTCGTTGGCCTTGTAACCAGAGGGTCCTGAGTTCGAACCCCGGTGGGTGCGTACTGATGAACAGTCCCAAATTAGAACGAAACAGCTGTCCAGTACTCCCTTCAGGTTTTACAATGGTTCTCTAACTAATGTTAGCTCATGATGAAATCCTGTATTCATGTTGTAACTAGTGAATTAGGGAGTGGCGAGAATCAGTAACAGGGTAGTAGTGATGAGTTGTCAATGCACAAAAGAAGGTGAATAAGTGTAATAAGATGAATAACTTAATGAATGGATGAGTTGTAATCAATATACGCATAGAAACCAAGGAAAATATGAATTTATGTAAGATATCTAAAGAAATACAAGAATTAGTCATAAGGAGTTTTACAGACAAATCATCTATCACTTCAAAGAGGATTGCAGGCACACATTCAACTGACAAATCTCAACCTAGGAAACTTGGAGATCCTTCAGATTGGAGTTAATGCTTTTCAGTGTATGCGGGTTAATTCTCTTAAAACTCTGAAACTTTCACAAATAATGAATAACTGTAGTGAAGTTTATTCTCCTTCCCACTTACTTGTATTTTGCAGATGTCGATAAACAATACTCCACAATGCCTACAACACGTCGACTGAAAATGCACAAGGCTCGTTTAGCTGCTGCTGCTGCCGCTGCGGCTAATTCACACACACCTACTTCTACTACTACCTTTCCTTCTGGAAATGGCAATCAATTGACAGGAACTATAGGATCTGGTTCAGGTCCATTGAAAGCATTACATTCACTAAGTGCAATACCGCCTCAATCTCCAGTATATACATCCTATCAAGGTATGCGTCTTTCCATGTTATTCAAATTTATTTTCTCCTGTCTGTTATAGAATGTTCTGCGTATTCTGTTTCAATCACTTTTTTCTATGTCTTTAGTTATTATATACTGTGGTAGCGTTTTCTTTTCATTTTTTTATATCGTCAGGGCAATAGAGTGCCGTGATGAGTAGAATCTCATTTAATATAAGTGCCTGTCTTTGATACACAGAACTCCACCTCGGCTACTGTTTTCTGTCTTTACGTATGCGTGTATATGTGTGCGTGTGTGTCTGTGTGGAATCTTAATATAGTCATCTACGTTATACTTTCAACTTAATTTTGTGTAATTGGGCAATTTCATGCATTTGTACTAAAATTCTCTTTGATAACTCAATAAACCAAACTAAACCAAGTAGTGTTGAGATCGTGTTATGTATGGGTTGACTAAAATACTTATTTATATGATTCAGTCTCAATGAGTCCAATCTGCCTATCATAAGATTCATTTCAATATTATGTCTACTAATCGATAAAATGGAATGACTCTGGCCGTTCAGTAATTTAATACATTGTGTTTGATGATAGTAGGAATCAGTTGGGAGGGGGGGAAGTCTAGTCTGTCCTAGGTTTCGTTCCTGTTGGCACTCAGCACCAGTCATCAAAGTGCATCTGCAATCATGAAGAAACTCATATCCCTTTTGAGATTCGAATCTTGGTCACTCAGTTCCAGAGTCATTAACTGGCCATTTACCTTCTGTAGAGGACAGTGTGGGATACATTGATTGGACTGGACACTGAGGGTAGTAACTAATATGTCATGTGTCGCATGAATTGCTTCAAGGTTGTAGATACACCTTACCGACACGAATATCACTGACAAGCATGATATCAAAGTCTTCTCAGTGCGTCCTGTTGACTGCTTCCAACTATCTAACACTAATTCATAGTGCACGGTGATGGCGAGCCACCTAGCTTGGTGGCCACATTACAAACTTCACTGATTGTCAACACTGACACGAAGGACCAGACGTATGACATTAGTTGTAGTACCTAATGTCTAATCAGTTTCTCATTACCATCATTATTATTCTGTTCTTCTACTTTCCCTTCTGAACTTAAAGCTTCGACCTTGGACCTTGAGGTTTCAGTAGCAAAGTTATTTTTTCTAGGGGGTGGGGTTGCCAGTCTCACGGCTTACCCTTTCTTTTTGTCAGGTTTATAATCTCCTAAGGGAGACTAAGGTGTGTACTGGATGAGGGTCGAACCTCAGACCACGTCCGCGGTTGTCAAGCGCATATATATATATATATATATATATATATATATATATATATATATATATATACCACTAAAACAGTCTACAGTTATTAGTCGTTTAAGTTAATCTTTGGTATTTACCGTTGGTTGATTAGATTGAACCATCATTTTGGGTCTCCACGTTGACACGTTACCCCCTAGTATGAACGCTTCGATTCGATTTGAGTATTGACACTTTGCTTATCTGGAGGATTAGTGGCTGTCGGTGGAAACCATAGGAACTGGGTTTGAGTCTCAGTGGGAACATTTTCATTCCCGCGGGGTATTGGAGTTACATCCAGATGACCAGTCCCAAACAGGAAGAAATGTGCCTATTGTGTCTAAGTGCTAGTCACTATTCATCAAATAAAATATTAACATATGTCTTTCGGTCCGCGTAAAATGTTACGCACCTAAATGGCTTGGAACCCAGGACCTTGTGGTTACATGGCAGGCTGATAGACCATTCAACCACTGGGACTCGACTCAATGGCTAGCCTGTAAATTCCAACTCATGCCAATTAGCGATATGCTTACATAGAGCAACCGCCAACCAGTGTCATAGGCGGTTTGCTGATCTCTTACCTGACAATTGATAATTAAGCTGATGCTCATTAGTGACTGCCTCTAACAGGAATTTACCTGGAGTTTTAGTGAGAATTCGTGACCAGTGGTGTCCACCAACTCAGGCAAGAGAAAAATGACTCGTCTATGATATTGACTGGCAGCTGAGTTACATATATCGTGAATCGACAGAATTTTGAATTCATGGGCTACTGGTTTGGGTCTCAGTGGCTGCAATGATCTACGAGCTCGCCTCGGAACTTGAAAGTCCTGGGTTCAAACACTGGCGAGTGCCTACCGACGAAGAGTTTCAAACTAGGAGTGAACATCTGTCCAGTACTCCTTGCTGGTTCTCCAGTGGTTCTCTAACTGATGTGAACTGGTGATCGAACCTGTAACCAATCAAATCCCCTCAAACCAACGCTTGATGATATATATATATATATATATATATATATATATATATATATGTGTAATAGTGTGGCTCTTTCATTTCAAACACTATTTAACATTCTCTTCTCGTAGTTGCCAGTATCTCCGTATTATTAGTCTTATTATTATTCCGTTGCATTCCGAGTGGTCTGAACATAGGGCTTCAACAACACATCCCCACTATGTTCTGTTTTCTGCTGTCCTCTTCAGCTGGGTCCACGATTGCCCAAACTCTCTCTCTCTCATCTACTGTTCTCACGATCTCCTCCACGTCACCCTCTCACCAACGACCCACTCACCACTTCCTATTTGGATTCCACTCGATTGATGGCCTGGTGTGTTATATCGTTCAGCGACCCCCTCAATGTATGCCTGATCCATTTCTCCATTTTCTCCAACACATTTGTTGAGTGATCGGCTCTTAGATATTTTGTTCCAAGAGTTTCTTGTTTCCAATTCTTTCTGCCTGGCCATTTGATCTTCAGTATGGAGCCAACCAACGAATGAGACAGCTGTTGATGAAAGTCTGCAACCTGTGGAAATCTGGATTTAGCTTATGTTACGGTCCGAAAATGATCCCGTTGGATAGCTTTGCTTCCCAGGGTTTAACCTTGAGAAAATCTACAACCAATCAGAGCAGCTTATTATTCCCTGACCTAGCCGGCCCCAAATGTACCTAAAGATGTGTGGATATTGTGTTTTTCCTTTATAAAAAATTACGTTATGCAGTCTCTTGTCTTCTCCTGTGACACCACTGTGCTGACGAGTTCTATTGAAGACCTATTAACACGTTGAGGTGGTGAAATGTAGCGGCAGAAGACAAGAGAATTCGGTGACGGAACCATATTTTCGATGCAGGGATATAGATAAAATAAGCCTGCCATATATAAGAATCACAGTTTGCAAATATCTTCGGTATTGTGCTGCTTTTTGTTCCTCTTAGGTTTACTATGTTGTTTCATAAGCATCGTTCAGTAAATCCATCTCCCTACTATTCGATATTCTTGTAGCTGATATACATACTTTTATCTGCATCTATATACTACTTATAAATCTTGTCAGTAGCCGACTCTGCATGTACACACTGCAAAATGTAATCTTATGTATTTATGGGGTTAGAGGCGTGATGTGTGTTGTAAGCATTTCTCTAATTAATTTCCATTGCACCTACCGTTATCCAAAAACATGGGCAGTTATTACCCAGCTTTAGTCATCGTTTGCACACACACACAGAGTGGGAAACGCGTGAATACGCTACATCGTCCTGCTTCCTTGTATTTCTTATTTTTCTCCCCACTTTATGGTAGTGCTGACTATTTTTGATTCTGTCAAACACTCTGATTCTCTATGTGCATGACTAAATTCTGTATATTATGGGGTAGCTGTTTCGTCCCATTTTGGGGCTCTTCATCCCAGTACGCATTGTTTTGGATTCTTGCCAGAAGAGTGCTAAAGCAGGACAAAGATTGATGACCAGTGACAGTCAGTGACAAAGTGAATCACAAATACTCACAAATCTAACTTCTGTGTGCATGTATGTACTTAAACATTCTTCTTCTGTACACAGTTTCTTGAAGAAATGAAATCCCCATGTAATCATTCCACTTTGCCTTCTTCTTTATTTTAAATGTGTACATAGTTTAGTTTTCTTTTTTGTTTGTTTTTGTGTGCGTGTGAAAGAACTGAAGTATTGTAAGATAAAAAACAACATATTGTTTTTGGTTAGTATAATCGGTCATCACCGAAGATCACATTACAGAAACATCTGATCCATAAGTTTTGATAAAAGCTCTTATAACCAGTTGGTTAAAATACTTCACACGTGGTAATAACAAACAAATAAAAGCCAATCTAATAATATTAACTGAGTTTTTGTTGTCGTTCAAGCCGCCTATCATCTTCAAATGGGTGTAGAAATTATTGTGAGGTGCTTTCTCGCACACAAACACCCTGACAGATATTCCATCTGTGTACAAAATAAAGTTGGCAAAACACCTTTAAACACAGTTAGTTAAACGTAACATTTGATCACATGATTACATCATTCCTCTAAGCCACAACATAATACAAGATCACATAAGACCGACAACTATCCGAAGGAATTAAAATCGTAGTTGACCACCACCTCCTCATTTTCTCCATTGAAGTAGGCGGTTAACGAAAGAGGAGTAATCTGGTTTTATTATTTAAAAAAAAATTGTAATCCTTTGCGTATCCAGTGGAATTAACATAGGGCTTCAAGCTATAAGCTTTGAAGTTTCAGTAGCAGTGTATTTATTTTCTACGAGGTTCGGCGTCGCCAGCTTCACATCCAACCTTCTCTCCATACTGGGCTAAGTGAGGTTAGGCGATATGTTGCCGGCTAGGAATCGAACCCCAGACTACGAGAGGTTTAGTTGGCGAGTATTCTACCAGTGTGCCAACTATTGTGACGCACAAGTTTGCTTTGGTGATAAGTTATGTGGGGTATATTCAGCCTCATCTTTCACCAAATTCAAGACAGATAACGTAGTACTATCATAAGAACACGTATCCAACTGATGTATGCGTACACACATATATATATATATGTAATGGTAACTCAGACTGGTCGTGTTGTTCTACTCTAACGCACCCACCTCACCAGTCATTGTGTAGATTTTGTCGTTTTGTACAAAAAACATTTTCATTTCTTAAAAAAACAGGTATTTTTAGTATTTCTCTATGTCTATGTGTATTTCATATTACTTCTCCTCCTACTCCTCACCCTGTGTACAAAACAGGTCATAGAACACAGTCGAAATCTCTGTAAGTTATGAATATGAGTGTACATATGTATATATATATATACACACACACACACTTGTATATGTATAATAAGCAGTCAGTTGTGGTGGGATTGACAATTTTTGAATATTAACTAACATTAATCATTTCTTCCCCACCCCATCCCCGCTTCCTTTGTTTGGTTATTTTGAGGTAAAATCAAATAGAATCTCTGTTCGAGGAGTTTATTTTCTACGTTTGGCTTTTATCAATATATTTGCGCGTGCCCACATACACCCTCAGACATACTGAATGCATGCATGCATTGAGGCATGCTAAAAGTGTTATGCAATTGAGAGGTGTTTCATTTTGTGCGTTATTTGACTAACATATTGTGTTACATTTTTTGTTTTATTTGTTTTTTGGTTGGTTGGTTGGTTCTATCTTGTCTGTATAGTTGCGTGTTCTATCCTTATGTATGTATGTATGTATGTATGTATGTGTGTGTGTATGTGTGTGGCATTAATCATAATTATATGCTTGAGATATTTTATATACAGTATGGTTCTGTATTGTGTTTCAAATACTCTACAGGTGATAGTTTATTATGATACATTTCGTGTCGTATGCGGTAGTTGGTAATTGATACTCTCAAGTGAAAACGTCTCACAAAACGTCTCTCGTTTTTGTTGGTCAAACCTAAATTCATTTTCTTAAGTTCCGAATGGAACAGCAGGGCATGAGCAGCGCATATCTCAATTTTACCCTATGTTCCCTGTGGTCTTTTTTAGCTGGTTGGACAATTGCTCAGAAGCTTTCATCTCCTCCTCCTCCTCCTCCTCCTCACACAATCTCCTCTGTATCATTGTCTGGCCGGCGTCCAACTCGTCTTTTTCCACTCGGGTTTCACTCTAAGACATGGAGTGTTATGTTACTCAAAGGTCTTCCCCCACCCCCAACGCGTGTGTCCAATCCATCTCCACTTTCTTCTGCTTATTATTGATTCGTCGAGAGGTTCCTGCTTGGTTCATTGTCAGACTCCCTTGTTAACTTGTCCTTTCTAACCATCTGATCTACAGTATCGAAATGATGAAGACGCAGCTGTTGGAAATGTTTCGCTTGACGTTCACATCAAGTCCCTGTACTACATAAAAGCAGTGATTCAAGTGTTGAAAATCTGGATCTTTTTCCTTATACTTGAGCACTCTTACTACTTACATTAATATATATGTACGAAAACTGATGTTACTACCCTACTGATCAGATATCTTTTCTTAATCAACATCCTCATGTGTGCTGTCGTCTGTATCTGAAATTATGCTAGCTGGTCAGATAAGCAGAAAAAGTGACTTCCTTCAAATTTCTTCCGTTGATTGTGACTGGTACTTGTTGTTGTTGTTGTTGTTTGACTGGTTATCTTCATTACCTCCCTTTTCTCTATGCTCACTTGAAATCTTGTTATTGCTGCCACCTTCTTCTGCCAGTTTGGTGGTTTTTGCCGGTAAGTATTCGAGTTTGTGTGACGTTAGACATGAGAAATCCAGATCTTTTAGAGTCTTCTTTCCAGTTAGTGCAGCGCATTCCTGTCTCTTCTCCACCCCCCTATTCAAGGTGTGCCACACGATCCAGTTCACTACAATTGAAAATATCATCCGTGATAAATAGACAGCCTTGCCTTACTCTTGTCTTCACTTTAAAGGGTTCATTGAACTTACGTTTGTGGATCACCTGATATCTGGTGTTGTTATTATAGCTGTTGTGAATGAGGTTGATAAAAATTTGGGGCACTGCACTCCATAGTGTTGAAGTAATTTCCTTATTACTTCACTGTCAAATCTATCAAAGGTGTTTTTAAAGTCGATGAAGTTGAGATAGAAATTTGACATCCTATACTCTGTTCGATGATGATGATGATGCACAGATTTTCTATTTGTTCCTCACTTGATTTACTTTTTCTGAATCCAAACAGCTTGTTTTGGTTGGTTTTCTGCATTTAAATTTCCTTTTAGTCTCTCCAGGATGACTCGACTTAGTTTTTTTTCCCGTCGTAGGGAGGAGCATGAATTGTACGCCAGTTCTTGCAGAAGCCTAAGTCACTCTTCTTTGGTAGTGCATTTGGTAGCAGATCGGTATACAATTTTGGCGAAATGCATCGCCTTCTTTCTTTTCTCCTTATTTATTGTCTTCCTTTCATGCATTCTGTATGCATGTATACATTGTTTCCTAAGGATCTCTTATTTCTTCTCTTCGTAACTTAATTCGTCTCTCTGCTATTCGGCCTTTTATTGTAGGAGACATCATACTCACTATATAATACTTACAAGATGTTTTCAGTAAGATACAGACACACTATAGTGCAATAACAAACGCTAAACTTTTTTCTATAAATGACAATCTGATTTATATTCATTTCACCATAGTGAAAAAAGAAACTGGATATGAAGAAATAACTTACCGGTATTTGTTTCACCATCTTCTACGCCAACCTGTAAGGCTCTTATATGTGTGAGTGGGTTATTGGGATAGACTGAAATGCTGGATTGTGTCTTAGTGACTGAAGGTGGCTCACTGAGTTCGCTCCTTAACCTTAAGGTCCTGAGTTCAATCCCCAGTGGACTCATCGACGCTTAGTGATGATTAATTAAAAAGAAGAACGAATCAGCCGTTCAGTACTACTTGCTGATTTTCAATGGTTCTCTATCGGATGTCATTTTCATGATCTAACTTGAAAGCACATGTCCTTTATTTAAGCATATACTTTGACTAAAATCTTCGTTACCATAGATGGCTTCGACTCATAAGACTGTTTCGTTACTTTCTATGCATATCTTCACGAATATGTATATTCGAATCCTTCAAACAATCCTAATTCTTTTTGAGACTAATCATGAACTGACCTCGGTTACAGCACCATTGAAAACCATCATGGATTACTGGATGGCTGTCTTCATTCTTCTTTTGGATTCTTCAGCATTAAGGCACTGATAACCTTAACTGGAGGTCGAACCCAAGACTTTCAGATTACAAGGCGAGCTCATCTTAATATCAGTATTGAAAACCAGTAGGGAGTACCGGACAGCTGTTACTTCCTAGTTTCGAACTCACCGGCAGTAAGCATTCACACCGCGGCGTTCGAACCCAGGAACTTGCCAGTACGTTACAAGGCAAGCCCGAAGACCATTCAGCCACTGGAATCGTACTCAATGACCACTTAATCGTAAATTCCAACTTCTGCCAATTCAGGATTTTAGCGCAACCACCAACCAGTGGTATCATAACTGGTGAGTAACTGTCTTCACTCCCGATCGGATAATTCGCCACTGGGGACAAACAAACTCTTGAAAAAATACCACTAACGCACAAGTGAGGCGAGGACGCTGAAAAAATGCGGAGTCTTCTAAACACCTTGAGCTGCAATCTACAAATGTTTGGCATGCGATTCGCTCTTGCCAAATGCAAGATGATGTTACAGGACTGGACTACACCGACTCCTAGATTAGAAATCGGGAGTGAAGTGGCAAATCATGTTGACCGCTTCACTTATTTGCGAAATACCATCAGCCAGTGTCAACGGGTTGATCTCTGACGAAATCTCAGCACGGGTACAGGGGCTCGTTTCGCATTTGCCAGTTTACACCGTCTCTGGCGTAGGCGAGATATCCGACTATCGACCAAAAGGTGGGTGTACCGCTCAGCAGTCCTCCTTAATGACTGTGAGACCTGGCCATTGAGAGTGGAAGACATGAAAAGATTAGCTGTCTTTGATCATAGGTGCCTGCGTTCTATCTCCCGTGTGAAGTGGTATAATAAGGTGAGCAATATTGAGGTTCAGACATTGGTCGAGTTCTAGGTAAGGAGGGGAAATCAATCGACAAAGTTGTGAAGTTACAAAGACTGAGATGGTTAGGACATGTGTTACGTATGCATCCCTAGCCATCGCCTTCCTCGACGAGCAATGTTAGCGGATATGTGGTGAGGCTGGAAAAAAGGTAGCGGAGGTCAAACAAAAACATGGTTTCACCAATTAATGAAATCTACAACAGTTAGTTTAAGCTAGCCACGTAGGAAGGTGTAGACTGGCTTCCTGGTTGGGGTCCTTGGGATGGCAAAAGCCAATGGTTGGAAACAATTAGTGACATGGCTCAAAGTGATTGTTCTCAGTGGCGGGTGCAGATGCATCCACTCCTTTTGACTTATGATTTCCAATGAAATTGTTTTGTTCTTCCTTATTACCCCCTTCTTTGTCTCACACCTCTGTTTACTGTCTCTATTATGCTTTTCTTGTACTTTCTTCTCTTGCTTTGTGTGCTACGAGGAGTGGAGTGTGGCGATTTGAACTTCCTCACATATGTGCAAAGTTCTATGTCGAAAACAGACAGACAGAAGTGATGATGACTACTGTTTGTTTCCCTTAACTTTACTCAATCTTTAGAAGAATTTTTTTTCATCTAAATGAACATCTTAGTTATATGCATATATCAGACTGTGTAAATTAAAGAGAATCAGTATTTATCACCTTTTTCTATAATTGGCCAATTTTTCTGTTGTTATTTCGTTGCTTGGATTAGATATATATATCATCTAGTTATACAGAAAAAAAAGATGGTATGACCAAAATGTGATATCATATCTTGATAAGTTGTTGTTCTTATTTATTTACTCACTTACTCAGGCATTGTGATTGATTTTTATTATTATTATTATTATTATTACACTCGATTAATTTGCATATTTTTCTTCTGACGGAACTAGATATATATTTACACAGGTATATATATATATATATATATATATAGTGTGTGTGTGTATATATATGTCTGCGTGTTTGCGTGTATGCGTGTGTGTGTCCATTCGGTTGTATGACTGTTTATAGAGTTTTCACGTGAGCCAAATACAACAACCAACATAGTATTGTTACACTGTTGTTGTTGTCTTACTGTGGTTTTTCTTTCTTTTAAGAGTTGATTAGAATGCAGACTAGTTAGTCAGTCAGTCAGTCAATGCAAAGAGAATTAATTGGAACACTGCTACTTTATTATATGTAATCAATCGATCTATTTAGTGAAATCAACTTTTTTTTTCTTTAGACTTATCATCATAAGGTTAGTATTACGTCATACGGAGAGATAAATGTAACCTATCTATCTATCTATGTATCAACTAGACAGTTGGTTGATATGATGGTTTCCAGTGGTGGTACTACTGGTATGTCTATTCAACTATTGAGCTTGTGACATTGTTCACGTGTTTATCACACATGACTACTTTAGGTGACTAGCAGCAGTTATGTTGTTACCAGAACGTAATGACTTAGGAATCGACTTGTTGCCAGGAGATAGTCTTATGGACTTAGAATATGCAGATGACATAGTGCTGTTAGGGGAGGATGCTGACAAAATCTAGCAGAGTCTTCTGAACACCTTGAGTAACAATCTTCGTATGTTTGGCATGCGATTCGCCCCTACAAAATGTAAGATGCTGCTACAGGACTGGACCACGTCAACTCCTAACTTAGTGATAGGGAGTGAAGTGATAGAACATGTTGACCACTTCACCTATTTGGGAAGTTGTATTAGCACCAAAGGACTGATTGGCGATGAAATCTCAGCACGGATCCGAAAAGCTCGAGCTGCTTTCGCTGACTTACACCATCTCTGGCGTAGGCGTGACATCCGGTTATCAACCAAGGGACGTGTGTACTGCTCAGCAGTTTGCTGCGTCCTTCTCTATGGCTCTGAAATATGGCCAATACGAGTTGAAGACATGAAAAGGTTGACTGCTTTCGATCATAGATGTCTACTATCTCTTTCTCACGTTAGGTGGTTTAACAAGGTAAGTAATGTTGACGTTAGGCGTAGAGTGTTGGGCAAAGAGGGAAAATCAATCGACGAGGCTATAAAGTTACATAGATTGAGATGGCTAGGTCACGTGGTGCGCATGCCTAACCACCGCCTCCCCCGACGGGCATTGCTAGCTGATATAGGTGCATGTTGGAAAAGAGCCAATGGTGGCCAAACAAAAACATGCCATCAATCCATGAAATCCTTGACAGTTAAACTGAGTCAGGTAGGGAGATGCAGACTTCCGGGTTGGGGCCGTCGGGACTCTAGGAATCAATGGCTGGAGACAATAGGTGACATGGCTCAAAATCGTTGTCAATGGCCAGGGCAGATGTATTCAGTCTCTGTAATCTTTCATATTCCTTTCTACCATTACCCATTCTGTTTCACTTTTATACTTGTCAAACTGTATTGATTCTCTTCACTCATCTTCTTGTCTACCTGTGTGTGCTATTTGGAACGTGGCAACTCGAACTGGTGCACTTCGGTGCCAAGTTCTATGTTGAATCCAGACAGACTATGTCCAATCTCATATACTGTCATACTTTTAAGTTATGATAAAATTGTATTGAGTTTGTATTCTCTCATTGGGTTGGATAGTTGAGTTTCTTAGGCAGTCAGGTCATATATCTGTGAATCGTATATGCACACGTTAAGTCAGCTGTGATTGGTTGGTGAGTTCCTCAGGGTTTAGCTTTGTTATTGTTTTTTCTCATGACTCTGATTCGGGACGTAAAACATTGATGTGAATTATGTTGTCTACAATTTTGGCTAGCAGACAGCTCTCACCGTAGTAGTGTCATCAATCAAGTATTATAAGGATTTATAAATCTTCGATGTATTCATTGAAAGACTGTCATTCAGAGTTAGGCAGGATATCGTCTGTACGTCTATCACAAATAGGTTATGGATTGGTCTATTCAGTTGCAATTAGTTTCTCAGTGTTGGTTTGCAAGGATTTGATTGGTTATGGGATTGGTCATGAGTTGACATCAGTTAAACAACCACTGGAAACACGTCAAGGAGTATTGGACAGCTGTTTCGTCCTAGTTTAGGACTCCTCATCAGCACTCACCCACTGCAAGGACTCGGACGCAGAACTTTCCGGTCGAACCTGTAACTAATCAAATCCCTGAAAACCAACACTTAGCAATTAATCTGATGCTTACTAGTGACTGGTTCTATACAGGAAGTTACCTGGAGTTCTAGTGAGAAGTTGTAACAACTGGGGTCTACCAAGTCAGGTAAAAGAACAATTTCTCGCCTAAGACATCATCTGGAGGTTCCGCTATGTATACGTCACGAATCGGCAGAAGTTGGAATTCATGGGCCCATTGGATTGATTCGCACTGGCTGAGTGGTCCACGAGTGGAATGGTCTATTCAGTTGGTATTTGTTTTCCACTATTTTTTTTGGAATGATTTGATTGGTTACAGGTTTGACCATGAGTTGATATCAGTTAGATAAACACTATCAGTAAAAACGATCTCGCTTTGTTTTCTTATAATAAGGAATGTATATAACTATATAAGATCGAGTACAATCTACTAAGTCGTTTTGATGAACAGATCACTTTCTTGCTACCACTTTGAATCTTACATATTAGAGTGTAAGAATAGTAGAATATATTTGTACCTGATTTTAATGATTTCGATGTTGTTCTCCAAATTAAAGAACATAAACTAGTTGTGTAACGACACAACATATGCTGTTTCATATCAATCCATGTCGACAAGTTTGAACTCCAGTTTGACTAGGAATGAAAACAGGAATACGTTGGAATGGTATAAAGACTCTAGTAGATCACACAAACTCGAAGACTTACACTCAAAGGCCAGGAAATTGGCAGAAGAAGCAGGTGGCGGAAGACAGAGCTTCAATTGAACATAGAAAAAATGGAGGTAATGCAGATAACTAACTAATCAACGCCATGAAGAAGAATCATCAATCACTTTCAATGGGAGAAATCCGAAAGACGTCACTTGCTTCGCTTATCTCACCAGAGAGCATCGTTCCCAGTACTGGCGATAACACGGATGAAAATGTGAAAACCAGAATCGAAAAGGCACGAAAGACGTTTATCACTCTGATGAAATCAGTTTAGCAATCTTCTGCACTCACCATAAGCAACAAAATTCGAATTTTCAAAACGAATGTTAGGTTATTTAGGTCTTCTATGTGGTCCAGAGACTTATCGCGTTACAAAAAGAATTTATCAGCAAATGCCTTCCCTGACTCTACGCTGAAGACCGAATAACCAGAAAGAATTAGTAACAAAAAACTTTGGGAACGAACCAACTATGAACCTTTTACCCAACAAATATGGAGAAGGAAATAGACATGAGTTGGGCACACCCTAGGGAGATCATCGAATGACATCACGCTCAATCCAGGCCATCGTTCTAGTTGGACCAAAATGGGAAACGATGAATTGGGTGTAGTTGGCTCGTGGGTGACATCGAAGAGAATGTGTGGTGAAGTGGACATGACAGACTATGAGGAATCGTGGAGTTAACCAGCTAAGGAGGACAGCAGTAAACGGAACGAAGTGGAGATGGGTTGATATTAAAGCCCTATGCTCCAAGCGGGACCCAAGTGAACAACAAAAATAACAATTTTCTGCAGTTAGTTTGTAAGGGTTAGTTTTGTTTTTAAGAGTTGATCACGAATTGATATCAGTTAGAGAACCATTGAAAACCAGGGAGTACTGGAGAGCTGTTTCATCCTAGTTTGGGAATCAACGGCACGTAAAAACAAAACTAATCCTTACAAACCAACTATAGAAAATTAATCTGATGCTCGCTAGTGACTTTCTACAGGGCGGAGTTTTTTGGAGTTCTAGTGAGAAGTCTTGACCAGTGAGGTTCATTCAGTCTAGTGTGAGGATGGATGTCTCACCGACGAAATTGTTTGGATTTGGGCTATATCACGAATTGGTAGAAGTTAGAATTCATGTGCTGGTCACTGAATCGGGTCCCAGTGGCTGAGTGGTATGCGAGCTTGCCTTGTAACAGGAAGGTCCTGACTTCGAATCCTGGTGGTGGGTGCGTGCTGCCGATGATTCGCAAACTAGGATGAAACAGCTGTCCAGTACTCTCTGTGACTGGTTCTCTAATTGATATCAATCCGTGATCAACTCTTAAAGACAAAAAAATAACAATATCATAATTGACTAAGAAAATATAGAAAAATAGTGAAAACACCGAAAAATTCCAGGAATTCCTTGAAGCGTAGTTCTCAGAGGAATAAGTGATTGCCATGCACATTATTATAGATTAAACCTATCAGCTAATAAAGAATAAGTCACATACCAAAAAAGAAAATCAAATCACAAATCAACAAAAACGATCATTACAAATAAACAGCCAATCACAAGAAGGCTTCGCCAGCAGATATAATTATATCACTCACATGGAAAATACGAATAAGTTTTGCACTGAAAATATTGTCTAGGTAGCTAACGAAAGCTTCGCAGTTAAATCACCCAGCTTAGAGAACTCCACAACCACTTCAGAAAAAAGGGGTTTACAGACAACTTATCTGTTCATTGTTAAACTGTACTCAGTACTGCTAGATTTTTCGAAGAAACTCTACTAGATGATGTACAAATGTGTTTGCTTCATATGATTATCTACATTTTTCAGACTTACCTAATCTTTTTAAAGGACTTTCTTAAAAACTGAAGTCTTATTTTTGGCTATTATTCTTACTATCATTAATACTATGATTCCTTTACGTTCCCAGTGGAACATAGGGCTTCAAGAGAGAGGCTTAAAGGTTCTGTAGCACTGGTGATTATTTCTATAGGATGGGGTTGCTAGCCTCATGCCCCACCTTCCCTCTTTACCAGTCTTATTACTGCTTCAGCTAGCTAAAGGTGTGTGTGGGGTTGGCGAGCACTTGACCGCTGCGCCACCAACGTGCTATGATTATTATTATACAGTAATCTATGTAGACGCTTTTGATTCTATGAAAAGAACAATATTTCATTTCACTTTCATCAGCCAACATCAGTTACATATTAGTGTAAAATAGGGAGCAATGAACACCCGTTTTGTCCTACTTTGGGACTCTTCAGTAGTATGTGCCTACGACTCCACAAGGTGTCTGATCTGAGACCTTCAGCTTACGAAGTTAAGTTCATGGACTACTCAGCCACATGAACTGGAATCCGTTGATCTGCGAATTTTAACTTCTCTTACTGCCAAACACTGACTGCTGAAGACTCCTAAACTAGAATGAAACAACTGTCCAGAGTCCTTTCGGTTTTTTCGAAATGACCTCTTTTTGACTGATGTTGACTCATGACAAAGTCTGCTTTGAAATACATCGATAATCTAAATATTATATTATTTTGTTGTTATTGTTTTCGAAAGTTTACGTGTGAATTTGTTCTTAAACATCTGTTACTTCATTTTCTTATGTTTTTCTTTTTTCTTTTGTTTTACCTTTCATCTTCCATTTCTCACGAGTTAGTGAAAGTCACATTTTATTGTCAACATTATTATGATGACATTATTATGACTATTATTAATATTAGTAACTCTATATACACCTAGTTGTTGAAATAGATTTTCCACAATGATTCACTCAGAAAAAGTCTTTTTCACCTCTCACTTACGATGTATACCTCCAAATGTGAGATTGCATCATTCTCTTCCTGAAAAGAAATCACTATTGAATTGTGCACTCACAACTTTCAATTGAACCAAATTAATCTGACATTGTTTTACTTTCCGAGTGGAAAATTATGACTTCCTATTTGAGCTTTGAAAAGTTCCACTAGCCGTAGTGTGTTGTTATTTATGATTGTTTCAATGGTGATGAGTTCTTAGTCGTTTTTCTCACCCAAATTTCCTTCTTTATATACCAGGATAACTACTGGCCAAGTGAGATTGAAGTGTGCGTTGTCGTTGGCGGGGAGTCGGATCTGGATCATGTGAGGCGTCGTTGTGGTTGGTGAAGATTGGATTTAGTTGTTTAATGAACCGCTAGTTAGAGAATTATTTGAGAACCAAGGAGTACTGACACAACTGTTTCGTATTAGTTTGAAACTCTTCAGATCTTGGGCTTGGCTTCATGACCGAATCCACATTGTAATTAATCATAATTCGTACAAATTTAAAATCTAAATCCTAACGTATTGTGACACGAGAGAATTAGTGATGTCAACTCTTAAACATCAAGTTGCATTGAGTGTACTTGTGAGAGTATATTCACAGATCATTGTTGGCTGGAACAGTGTGTGTACGGCTTTTATTGAACCACTTAGGGAGGTGTAGACTGGCTTTTTGGTTGAGGTCCTCGGGATGGTAAGAACCAATGGCGGCTGGAGACAATTGGTGATATGGCTCGAAGTAGTTCTCACTAGCCGGTGCATCTGTGATTTTTTATATGCAATCAAACTCCATCGTTCTACCACATTACCACTCTTTTTCTCTCACTCACACTTTTCTTTATTATCTCTCTTTTGAACCTCCTTTTACACTCCCCTCTTTTTCTTTGTATTTTACAAGGAGGAGAGTGGCAAGTCGAACTGTTGCACATTTGTGCAGAGTTCTACGTTGAAACCAGTTAGTCAGTCAGTCACACTTCTATGTTATGTTTAGACGCATAATAACATCTATAGTAAGGTGATGTTGTTGGTAGGTAGGTAAGTGTTTAACGCCTGTCAACATTGATTTTATAAAATATATCTGTTCACTGAAAAGGATCAGAAATCTTTATTTTCATTAGGTTGCTTTCGTAACCATGGTCTGGAACTAAAAGAAGAATTTCTTAGAGATAAAGACTTATTTTCGAGATATGTGGTGCGTCAGTGGCATAGCGGTTAGGACGCTCGCCGATCATGCACATGGTCCGGGGTTCGATCCCCGGCCACGGACGCACTCCTTTACCTCGCTAAGCCAAAAATAATGCTAGTAAAGAGGAAAGGTTGGGCATGAGGCTAGCAACCCCATCTGTAAAATAAACTGATATGTATCCACATGATGTGTGTTTTGTTTGTGACAGCCTATCATATTTTGCGGTGTATATGGATCGATATTTCATTATAACTGATAATATGCCTTTGTCTGTCCACTAACTAAATAAACATGTATGACCTTGTTGTCACATGACATTACAACCAATCATGTTAAGACTGTCTATTTATTGGTTCATGTGTATGAACCATTTTCATACATACTTTTGTACTTTATTCTTGTTCACACACTTTCGTACGCTACGTACCATTTCACTCACACACTTGTGTGACACTTATTTTCCTTGTCTGGAAAATACAAGTATCAATCGTAAACGTAGTGATCTTCTGATTTCCCTCTTTCCGCGTCAGGACGATTAACTACTCGAGGAGTACATAACATAAACACTGCTACAGAAACTTCAAGCCATTATCTTGAAGCCCTATGTTCCAGTTGGAACGTGAAGGAAAAAAATCGAGATATGTTCAGTCGACTTATGTGCTCTACTTTCAGATGATGTCTACCACCAGGTTCGAATCCCACAGTGGGCAACAAACAGATAGATCCTATTGTCAACCTTCACACAATAAGTGTGGTACATAGCCTCCTCTAGATGGGAAATCTGTCCTGACTGACTAACTGAGTCTAATTTGTCCTATCAGTCACCATCGTTACTGAGATTATATATTTGTATAAAGAATTTGCAGTGTAGCTCATTTGTTTCTTTAAATCAGTTTCAAGTTTGAAATCATTTAGAGAAGCATTCAAAACCACTGGATTACTGTGCTGGGCAGAGGTTTCCTTCTGTGTTAGAACTCTTCAAGAGTGTATACCCATGACCACCCCACCCCCCACCAATAATTTAACCCAGGATCGTCAGGTTACGAGATGAGATTGTTGACAATTCAACCACTTAGGCTAAAATCCAGTAGTCCATGAACTATAATTTCCCTTACAACTCGCATTTAGGTGTTTTGCTAAATTGTCTAACAGCGGATAGTACCTTCTTGACCATTCTTTAAATTACATAACCGATTTCTCAACTTATTTTACTGAAGATAACCTATAATCATGTATGCATATTTGTACAAGTGTAAGTATCATGTTATAAAATACGTATATAAAATGTTACTGCAGGACAAATGATAAACTAGTGTGATATTCACAAGCCTAGTTTACGGTATTTGCTGGCTGGAATGCTTCTCCTATGTAAAGTTGTAGTATAATGTCATAAATAGCTAAGATGATGGTTTTTCAAAAGTTAGCTTGAAGGGATTTTATTTGTCTCAAGTTTGAGAACATAGATTGATATCAGTTACAAAAGCGTTGAAAACCAGCTAGGGCGTGCTTGACAGCTGTTTCGTCCCAATTTGGGACTCATCACCGGTACACACACTGCATAGGTTTCGAACACGAAGTCATCCGTTTACAAAACGAGCTCATAGACTATCCATCCGCTGTGACCCAACTCGATGGTGACTGTCTAAAAGGTAAAGTTGCATGGAGTTCTTATCAGAAGTTATAACTACTGGGATTCACTCAGTCAGGAGTGGTGATAAATTTTCACCAATGACATTGATTGAAGGTGACGCTAAAATCACCAATTGGCAGAAGTTGGAA
Organism: Trichobilharzia regenti; assembly: GCA_944472135.2. Classification (NCBI taxonomy): domain Eukaryota; kingdom Metazoa; phylum Platyhelminthes; class Trematoda; order Strigeidida; family Schistosomatidae; genus Trichobilharzia; species Trichobilharzia regenti. Next base: position 22,998,599 of record OX235265.1, on the reverse strand, counting down.
TTCATGTGCCAATAGATCGGGTTTTACAATGGTTGAATGGTCTACGAGTTCACTTTGTAACTGGTATGTCCTGGATTCGAACCTTGCAGTGTCGGTACGCACTGCCGATGACTCTCGAACTCCAGCCCAGTACTCCCTGCTGGTTTTCAGTAGTTCTCTAAGTAACATCAATCCGTGGTCAAACTTAATGTTGGTAGATGTCTTAAGATGTGTCGTCTCAAATTAGGCGACTGAAACAACTGTTCAGCAATTCTCTGGTTTTTGTTATTTCTTCAAACTAACAAATACACACACTCTCTCCGTGTTTATACTGACCGTCGTTTGTTTACATTATCCTAATAATTAGGTATTCTTTATTGATTATTAAGCTAGAAATAGTGTTGTTGCTGTTTTTGTCAAAATACACGTTCTACATACTTTTTATTGCATAGGGTATACAATGTACATATCGCATAATTAATTGTGTTTTTCGCACATTTCATGTGACTAGATGTGTCGTTTAAGTCATATGGTGCTGTTTGCACATGTATTTGTGTGTACGTGCGTGTGTGCACTACCTCCTCATTAGTTATTTGTGCGTAGATTCAAGTGTTATTATATATGTTACTTTTTGTGATTCCTTTGAAAGTCTTTACAACTTCAAGTATCCCTTAGCAATTTCGCTTCATGTGTTAGAAGTAATTTGTCATCGATACACTACGTCCACTCATGTGGTCTGAGGCTCGATTCGTGTTAGACATACTCCTAAACCTGTTTAGCCTGTAGAAAGCCTCTGTAAAGTGGGATGGTTGGCCATGAGCCTACCAACTCCTAATCCCGCCTCCCACATCCTACTGTTGAAAATTCAAAGCCGGAGATTAAAGCCCCATATGTTCCACTCGCAGAACTCTAGGAAATGAATCCGAAAGCACTATGAACTGTAATCTAGAATCGCATGATCTATTTACGAATAGCATCCTAATCCACTGTGCGTGTGTGCTAACTCCGTAATCTGATTATTTCAATGGTGATGAATCCTCAGAGTTATGCATATTGTCTATTGGGGAATATGAAGAATTTTAGAGTCTTTCTTTGGGCTAACCATGTTACGCGGTGTAATAGGATGAGTGAGGAATATTGAGGTTAGACTCCAGTCGAATGCTGGGCAAGTGGGGGGAGGAGGAGGAAATCAATCGATGATGTGGTTGTGAAGTTACATCGATTGAGATGTTTAAAGCATTTGTTGCTGTGCATGTGTGCCTAGCCTTCGATCGCCTTCCTCGATGGGCGATGTTAACTGACTGACATAGGATAGATCAGGTTAGGAAAGATAGAGATAATGTTGGTCAAACGAAAATATGGCTTCATCTGCCCATGAAGTTAGTGTGAACCAGCCTCGTAGGGAAGTGTAGACTGGTTTCTTGGTGGAGATCCTCGGTATGTCATGAGGCAATAGTTGGAGACAATTGGTGATATGGCTGGAGTAGATTCATTCACTCATTGTAATTTTGCATATCCATTAAAATTCTATTGTTCTTCTATATTACTATTATTTCGCTTCATATTTCTGTTTATCATGTCTCTTTTCAATCTCTCTTTTTATTTTCTTTTGTTACTGTCTGTCTGTCTGTTTTCGGCATAGAACTTTGCACAAATGTGCGGAAGTTTAAGTCGCCACACTTCGTGTAGCACGCGAAGCAAGAGAAGAAAGTACATGCATGTGGTAAATGATGAGTGGCAAGTCGAACTGTTGCAAATCTTTGCAAATTTCTATTTTGAAACCAGTCAGTCAGTTGGAAATTAGTTTTGCATACCTGAACCAGTTTTATCACCTCTAGCCCTGCCATCTGTCACTCATTTACGAACTGTTATACGTTTATTAGTGAAGGTAAATCCCTAGGTAAAGAACATTTTTTCGGCTGAATCATCTTTTCAATTTTTATTGATGAACTGACATTAGTTAGGAAATCTCTGGAAAACCAACTGAGAGTTCTAAATAGCTGTTTCGTCATAGTTTGCAACTGTATTCAGCAATACACCCCCACCGGGGTTCGAACCTAGCACCACCTGGTTACAAGGCAACCTCGTAAACCATTCAGCCACCCAATCGCCAGCCTGTGAAGTCCAACTTCCACCAATTCATGATGATTTCTGTGCCACCGGCAATAGCCAATTTCGTCGCTGGTGAGTATTTTTCTCCACTCCCGGCTGGGTGGACCCCAGTCAACTTCGTCCTGTAACCAGTTACCAACTAAAATCACTTATCGGTATTAAATTGTTCCAGTGGTTGTTAGGATGAAAGAGCTGTCCAGTACAGTACTCTCTAGCTTTCCAATGATTTCCTAACTGATGTCAGCTCGTGATCGAAACTTGAAACAGATCAAATCTCTGCAAACTTACAAATTTTGACAAATTGGCTTTTATAAAACACAAAATATATTGGGTTGGAACAAAATTTTTAAAATTTACCTAGTACTCCTTCCATGAACATTTTCATTGTACCATCAGTCGTTTTCACTAGAGAAATATCTAGGAATGTAATAGTATCATTTTCCTCTTGTGTTGTTATGAAGTTAGGATTCGGATGGCAACAGTTGGATTAGTTCGAGATTGTTGATGCTTATATATATATATAACCCTGTATGTACAGTACCCAACTGAAGCGTTCTACCGAAATGTAATGAATTCAATAAATTCTGATTTGTTATTTTTATGAAACACAAAATAATTGAATAAAGAATATCCTTTTCGATAAATTCCCCATCCGGCTCTACAATTATATATGCATGTTTATACACATAGAATATTCTAGAATAGTATTATTATTATATCCTTTAATTCCTGGAGGAACATAGGGCTTCAACTGCGCGTCTCCATTGCCTTCTGTTTTCTGCCAACTTTTTCACTCCGCTCTAAGTCTGCCCACACGCTTTCATCTCCCCCTCACATGACCTCCTCCAAGTCACCTTTGGACGACCGACTCGCCGCTTCCCTTTCGGGTTCCACTCGACGGCTTGTCTACTGATGTCACTTGATGGAATAGCAGTCAATAACAATATTAGTGTTTTTCAAATAATATCGATTTGTAAAGTAAGGTCTATGGAATAACAGTTCATTAAAGATGCTTAAATTATAATAATCATAATAATAAAGATATAGTGGCGAATAGAATATCAACTAAAATTAGGAAAATTCCACAAAAATTCAGTATCATTCAAACCTAAATGGCCAAGGTGAGGATAATGTCAGAACTAACTTCTTTTCGATGCCCAAATTAGGCTTGTTAATATGGATCCCCACAGCTTCAGCAATATTTAATAGTCGAACTCCTAAGGCGAAATTGAGGATGAATGTCTTAAACGGTTACTAAGTGAAAATGGTTATCCAGAAAAGTTTATTGATAAGAATATGAATCTAAAATCAAGGCAGCCCAAGTTAGCAACAATTCCAAAAAAGGCCTTATTCTTACGAAGACAGTTCCTTGGGGAAAACATCAGCGAGATACTAACACAGTGCCTTAGAAATGCGGTAAAAAGAGCATTCCCTGCTGCCGAATGACGCTGTGTCTTCAAAACCACTCCTCTCTTACGTTCGTGAGGAAAAGACGAACTCCCTAGTTTCGCCTCTTCCATGTGTATCTACCAATTTAACTGCTCCTGTACAATTAGGTGTGTTTCTCGTCAAATTTCTGAACATCACCCTGTGTGGTTAAGCAAACGACAAACAAAATCTATTCGTAGAGCTATTCTATCTCATCTTGTGGATACAGAACACAAGATTGACGTTAATCATGCTTTCAGGATCATTTACCGCATACCTACGAATCTCAAGTTTGCCTTAGTAGTTCGATTACTAAATATTTCTTAGGCTGGCCGTTGGGATCCATATTAACAAGCCTAATTTGTGCATCGAAAAGAAGTTAGTTCAGACATTATCCTCACCTTGGCCATCCAGATTTGAATTATCCTGAATTTTTGTGGAACTTTCCTTATTTTAGTTGATATTCTATTTGCTACTATATCTTTATTATTATTATGATTATTATGATTTAAGCATCTTTAATGAACTGTTATTCCGTTGATCTTACTTTACAAATCGATATTATTTGAAAAACACTAATATTGTTATTGACTGCTATTCTAGAATATTCTATTTATGTAAACATGCTTATGTAATTGTAGAGCCAGAAGTGGAATTTATCGGAAATCTTTGTTCAATTATTTTGTGTTTCATAAATTGGCTTTTATTTTCCTCATAATTTAAACCAACTAACACAACAGTCTTTTTCAAAATATTTTAAGAATTTATTTATTCGGTTCTTTATTCGATAGCTAAATGATAACATTTTCTATTCTACTACATCTGTTTTCTGAGTTTCCCTTGTCTTCTATGAAGTTTTGATTGAGTAACGATCGAGTATTCCATAACCAATCTCTCATTTGTTTTCGTGTCTGAACTTTATTGTGTGTGTGTGTGTGTGCGCGCGCTTGCAGGTGTTTTTTTTATTATCATCGTATTTTTCACTCTAACCAATTCCGTGGTGTACATTTCACGCTCCAGCAGAATACTGCTTTTGACGTTTTCCTGTTTCCCACTTTGTTTTTTACCGTATAGCAGCTAATTAATCCAATCTGTTAATCCTAACATGGTTTGCTTTGGTTTGGTGTGTGTGTGCGTGCGTTTGTGTGTTCGTGTGAGTTTTCCTACGCTTATGTAACTCATGCACACTGAAATCCTTCTGTGTATATGTTTGCTGCGAGCGAAAATGTGTTTGTGTGTGTTGGGGGCGGACCGAATGGTGCTTAACCTTTTGTTAACACACAAAGAAGACTACCTTGTTTGTACCTCCCACAAGATAATTTTTCCGGTGTTTTCCCTCTATATTTCTAGGCATTAAAATCTCACTTTTTAAAGAAACAATTATATAACTTATAGTTAAAAAACATAACTTTCCACTCACATGCAATGCACCTACCGATTAATTGGTGTTTTCTTTGTTCTAAAGTGTTTCATATTCGATCACATTGTACCAACCAACCAACCATTCATTCATTTTATTACACTTAACCATGTTTGCTGTGAGTGATTTGCCGTGTTTCTGCAATTTTTTTTGCTCGTTTATTTTGTATTTAATATGTACTGAAAGAAGATTCTAAACAGATACTCTGATAAGAAGTGAAACCTTTCTCAAGAATCACTTTCAATTCTATACAGTTGGGAATGAACCACACATATCTGTTGTGTGTGAGTTGTAATGATGCTGCTACTACCACTTGTCTTTCCAAACCCACTTAGGTGTAACGGGATTTGAATCCTTGACTGAGTAGTTGGCAGTTGGCTGTCTGAACCAATGAAACCCAGCTAGCTATCTAGTTAACTAGCTAGGTCTACTACCGAATGGTTGAAAGTAGTCTGCAGGAGTCCTTGGACTAGGTTTCTTGTTTGTTTTTGACGGCACTTGTCCAGTTTGCACCAAAACGAAGAACTAGACGTCATGACATTAGTTACTACCTTGTGTATCCAATTATGAAAGATCTACTGTAATTATTTTCAATAACTAGTATGGTATTGCGATAGTGCTACTGTTTTATCAAAATAAGTAGTGTAAAGTGTTGATGCAAAATAAATAGAACAATAAAATGGTGGTGTCATTTAAGTTTTACTATTAACTAGGGGAAAAAATTCAATCATCAGAACTGAATGTTATCGATTTATTCTCCCAAAGGTTTGTGGGTTAATCAGTTTTTTAATAGTTTTTTGAGTGTATTAGAACAGCCTGCTCGAAATGACAGTTGTCTTTCAACGATTCTTTAGTTGGTTGAAAACTGTGTTGAAAACTACATTGAAACCAGCAGATATTTTACAAGTTTACAGCTCTGTGCTAGAAAGTACTGTCTACAAGTGATTAGTTCTTTCAAGAATAGATTAGTTGAAGATAGCTTTCATTGTGAAACTAAATTTTGTAAAGCTTTGGGAGTATATCAGGGTTATCTCGTGATTTTGTCATTTTTCGTGATTATTCGTCTTCTTGACTTTACATCAGGAAAATTAGGATTTATAGATTTTTCAAGTATTTGAGTGAACATGAAAAAAATGTTGTGTGTCGGTGGTTCAGAGGTAGAATGCCTGACAACCACGCCCACGGCCCCGGGGGTCGATTCCTGATCCACGCGCACTTCTAAACCTCTTTAAGCCGGTAGAAAGAGAGGGGTTGGTTGTGAGGCTAGCAACCGAACCCCGTAAAAATGGAACCACTGTTACCGAAACTCTAAAGCTTTAGGTGTAAGCCCTATATTCTACTCGGGACGTAAAGGTTGAAGATAATAATAAATAATAGTGACGAAATGTTGTAAAATGTCACAGTATAATATATGCATGGATTTATTTAGCCATCAATCAAGAGTTTTGAAACGCGGATTAAAAAAAAAGAGGAAGAAGAAAGAAAGGCAAAGGAGATGACAGTGATATAAAAATAAAACTGACAAAATAGTCAGGAGATGATTATTCTCACGATGTAAAATTAACAGGTCACATTCATCTCTTCTGGTCATAGTTGTGCAAGAGAAGTTAATGTGTCAGTGGACTGACTACCCTTTTGTTAACGTCCAACCAATCAACGAAGAACCTATCACTCAAAAAATACACTGTGAAGACTCCTGAATGACATCATACGCCAGATAGGTTGTCGAGTAGAACCCGAAGGAGAAAGGACAAGTTGGACATGAGTCCGAAGGTGACATTGAAGAGGTTGTGCGTGTGTGTGAGGAAGAGGGAAAGCTTATGAACAATCTTAGAGTCAGCAAAGAAAGATTTTAGAGAACAGGAGAAGTGGATATATGCCTCTGAAGCCATTCGGAAGCCAAGAGAACTTATAGCACAATACTTTGTATTTTATCATAGAAAAGATGTAAATTTTTCAAGAAACACGTTTAATGTGTATGAAAGCTTGATCATATAACATTGTTATAGCTGGAGGGAAATCTAAAATTGAAGTGTAGTCGTAGACAATGAACTAAACCGCCATAATATCATGACGTTAGTAGTATATTTTGACCGACTGACTGACTGGTTTCGACATAGAACTCTGTACAGATGTGCAACAGTTCGACTTGCCACTCTCTCTCCTTCTACCACACAAAGCAAGAGAAGAGAGTAAAGAGAGATTAAAATACGAGGCAAAAATAATAGTAATATGGAAGAACGATGGAGTTTTATTGGATATGACAAATTACAAAGAGTGAATGCATCTGCGCCAGCTAGTGAGAACGATGTTGAGACATATCACCAATTGTCTCTAGCTGTTGGTTTCGACAATCCCGAGGACCCTAACCAGTCGCGTAGTCTATACCTCCTTACGTGGTTGGCTGTCTGGCTGGCTTAAACAAACTGTTGTGGATTTCATTAACTGATGAAGCCATATTCTAGCTTGACCACCCGTAGTTCTCTCTTTTACAACCTGGTCAATCCTATGTCAGTCAGCTGACATTAACCGTCGAAGAAGGCGATCGACGGGTAGGCACACATGCCCAGCAACATATGCTCAATCGATGTAACTTCACAACCACATCATCGATTAATTTCCTCCCCCCCCCCCCCACTTACCTAGAATTCGACTGAAGTCTAACCTCAATATTACTCACTCACTGTATTATACCACGTAACACGGGAGAAAGAAAGCAGATACTTTTGATCAAATACAGCTAGCCGGGCTTTTCATATCTTCCACTCTCAATGTTGATTCATGTCTCACTCACAGCCAGCGATGAAGGAGGATGGATTGAACTGCTGAACAGTACACACGTTCTTTGGTCAACAGCCGGCTATCTTCTGATAATCTATTCTACCATAGCTTGTACTGTTTTCAAGAAGTATATTGAAATACTTTGAGGTAACGGAGAAACTTGCATTTGTTCACCAGTCAGGAAATACCTTTGTTATACATACAGTGCTAAAGTTTATCCGGCTGTCGATCAAATGACGTGTGTACTAGACTGCAGATTGCTTTGTACTACTAGTGGTTGTGATACAGTCATCGGAAGGGAAAGATAATGGAAAGATGAGCTATCTTTAAATATAGTTGCTGGCGTTTTACCGTATTAAGGGATATAATGCGGCTAAGCGTAAATTGCTAGTTAAGGTGAGCATGTCAATCATTAAGTGTGTGAAGCTGTATCGATTTAGATGGCTAGGACACGTGCTTCACATGCTGAACAATATTAGGTAATATACAATGAGGTTAGGAGGGAGTTAAGAATGTTGAAATCGAAATCTGACATCAATCTGTAAAGTCTTTGACTGTTGGTTTGATCTAGTCACTGCCACTTGGCTCTGCGGTCCCACGATACTAAGAAACAATGGCCTAGAGATTATTGATAATATGGCTCAAAACCGCTCACAGGCACACTTACTGTTTAATCTCCTAAATGTCTTAAATCCTCATTATCTTCCATGTTACTATTCTTTCTCCTGTATATTTTTGTTTATTATTATTCTTCTGAATCTCTTTTCTCTCTCTCTCTTTCTTGTCCACCTTTGTGTGGTTTTTGGAGTGTGGCAAGACGAACTGGGTGCACTACTGTGCAAAGTGCCATGTTGAAATTGAGTTAGTCAGTCAACCAGTCATTCAACGTCATGATTGAAAACTGGATCTCAGTGGGAAATCATATTCTCTTCAAAATCAGTCGAAATCCTTCACATAATCAAGAACTTCTACATTCTCTCTGAATTAGTATCAAGCTAGCTATTTGATTTGAAACGTATGGATTTTTGTTCCATTTTCGTCAGTAGTTGCTTTTCCTCATACAGTCATCATTTAAGCCTACTTTCAAACGTACAGTTGTTTCGTCAGCCTAGTTTGTGATTCCTCAGCCTTACTCCCCCACTGGAGTTTGAGCCCAGCAGCTTCTGTTTACAAGGCGAGCTGTGGGACCATTCAGCCACTGGGATGAGATCTAATAATGGCCATGAATTCCAATTCGTGATTTTTACATTGTGCAACTGCTAGCCAGTGTCAAGTGCGAATAACTGATCTCCTACCTGACTTGGTTTTCTAGCGGTTCTCTAGTGATCAAATCTGTACCCACACAAATCCCTGCCAACTAACACTTGATATTACTTTCAATTGTTAGAATGACCGTTGACTTGTTTGTGTGTACTGAGCGATAAATGGGCTACAAATCTGGAATCCACTGAAAATTCTTTGCTGATGCGAATCAGTAATACCCTTCCAAATTTTGTCTCATACGTATATATATATATATATATATATATATATTTCAAGTACTGGTTTTGTAGGGATTTTTGTTTGATTGCATGGAGGATTTCATCATGAGCTGACATCAGTTAGAGAACCACTGGAAAACCTGCGAGTACTGGACAGCTGTTAGAATTCAAGGACCATTGGATCAGGTCCCAGTGGCTCAATGGTCTACGAGCACGCCTTGTAACCAGAAGGTCCTGAGTTTGAACCCCAATGGGTGCGTACTGATGAAGAGTCCCAAACTAGGACGAAATAACCGTGTATATATATCAGGACTATTTGATCTCCACTTTCTATTGCATATTTGTGTGTGTTTCTCTTTCAAATTTCGTTTAGATCCAGACACAGTAGACATCGAGCATCAGTCAGATCAACCGTCAATATTAAGAAATCGAAAGCAAAATAACAGTTTCCGTCATGCAGTGGATCGTTCATTTATCCCACCCACAACAACAACAACTACTACTACTACCACTGGTGATAATAATTTCAGTAGTAACAAGAATGATAATTATGCAAATACTTTAAATATGAGATCAATTTATAATCCACATCCAGAATCGCCTAATGTATATCCTTCTGCTTCTTCTTCTTCTCCTCCCCCACCGCCTTTACCTCCACATCGTCCTCGTAGTGGAAGTGCTAATCGTGATAAATTGATTCCTAATATCGGTCACAATAATAATAATGATAATAGCAATAAAATCAAACATACTAGTCCTTTAGCTCAACCATCTTCACGTTCCTCTTCTATTACAACACATAAATCTACACGTCCTCGATCAAAATCCCGTTCAGAAGGTGGTGCTGGCGCTGGCGCTGACGGTAGTCATACACAACCTGTGACTCTAATTCAACCTTCTGCCTTACAACCATCTTCAATGAATTCACTCGTATCTTCTGAACAAAAACATACCAATAACAATAGTAATAATAAAAGTGGATTATCAGCATTGAAAAATATTTTCAAGTAAGTTTGAATAGTGATCACTGTTACATCTTATTATTTATTTATTTCATTATTTTTTTTATTGATTATTTTTAAAAAGAGATCCAATTTGAATTATACTAATCGAAATTGAATATTGAATAGTTAATTGACACTTTTAAATGGCTACTCTATGTGACATTGTATTTGTAAAACAAAATCAATATCAGTTGGAAACGTGATAAGTAATTTTAAATGTTTTAGTATAACATCAACTGTATTGCTGTATCTCTCTCTCTCTCTATGAGGAGCCTATGATTTTGAGAGAATTACTTAGTATAAAAACAGTCCGTTCAGATAAGCGAAAAATGTGAATATTAGCCGCAATTGCGAACCACTATGGCAACAGCATCAAAGGAATTGAGTCTTCACCAAACAAAGGACTAGAAACATTAACACTAGTATCCATTACAGTCAATCCTATTGGAGGCCAGTCGCGAGACAGCCCGAATACCTCAGTGATAACATCAGTGACTACACCACTGGGTGACACGGGTTCGAATCTCAGAAGGGAAATGAGTTCCTTCAAGGCTGCAGATACGCCTTGCTAACTGGCGTATGCCAACTAGCACGAAGCTTACATCGAAGGCCTTCAGCCGATTGCCTTCGACTATCCAGTATCAACAATTCATAGTGCACCGTGATGGCTAGCCACCTTAGTGGCATGGTGGCCTCATTTACAGACTTGACTGGTACAATTCATTCTGCACGGAACAAAGGAACTAGACATATAACACTAGTTACTAACTAGTGTTCAGTCAAAAAATGCCCTTGTTCATAAAACTTCAGTTTGTCGGTGACAACACCAACGAAATATTAACACAGAGCCTGGAAAAAAGCAGTTAAAAGAGAATTCAATACAGCAGGGGTACTCTGTCTCTTCACAACTCCTCAAGTTTTACTTTAGAGAAATAAGGATAAACTACCTTATTTCTCTTCCTTCATGTGTATATCTACCAGTTTGATTGCTCCTGTAGAGCTAGTTAGATTGGTCGTACAGTTAGGCAGGTTCATCGTCATCGTATATTCGAACATTAATTATCCTGCATCCTTTAGCAAGGGACAAACAAGATATATATTCGTAGCTCTGTGTTAGCATACCTTATAGACAATGAGCATAAAGTTGATGTTAATAAAGCATTTAAAGATTACAGTTGTGACCACTATTAGTAACGTGACAGAAAATTTTCTACCCAATACTTTGGGTTAAATTCCAGTCGTTGCCCTCCCCCCTGTGTATTTCATATTTCATCGATTTGTGATATAATGCGACTAAGTTTTTTTCTCCATTTTTCGCTTTCCGAGGAGTAAGGTTGCTAGCCTTACGTGCAATCCTCCCTGGTTTACTGGGAATTACTATCAGCTAGTAAACTGCGTGAGGTCTGTGAGACTTGGTCATTGAAAACGGAGGGTACAAAAAGCCCGGCTAACTGTATTTTATCATACCTGCCTGCTTTCTTTCTCCCGTGTTACGTGGTATAATACAGTGAGTGAGTAATATTGAGGTTAGGCTTCAGTCGAGTGCTAGGTAAAGGGTGGAGAGAATAAATCAATCGATGATGTGGTTGTGAAGTTGCATCGACTGAGATGGTTAGGACATGTGTCGCTGAGCTTGTCTGCCTACCCATCGATCGCCTTCCTCGACAGTCAATGTTAGCTGATTGACGTAGTATAGATCAGGTTGTAAAAGAGAGATCTAGTGTTGGTCAAACTGAAAACATGGCATAATCAGTTAATGAAATCCACAACATTTGGTTTCAGCCAGCCAGCCACATAGGGAGATGTAGACTGCCTAACTGGTTGGGATTTTCAGGATTCTTAGAACCAACAGCTGGAGACAATCGGTGATATTTCTCAAAGTAGTTCTCATCAGCTAGCGCAGTTGTTTTCACCCTCTGTGATTTGTCATATCCAGTGGTGGAAGTTTATTGTTCTTCCATATTACTTCTATTCTTTTTATTTACACTTGTGTTTATTATATGTCTTTAGAACCTCCCTTGCTGTGCGTGGTAGGAGGAGAGAGTGTGGCAAGTCGAACTGTTGCTTATCTGTGCAGAGTTCTATGTTGAGACCAGCCGGTCAGTCAGCGTTGACGGGGAATCGATCCTGCACTACTTGTGTGGCTGGCAAGCATTCTACCATACGGGCAAACAAGCATCATGTACAATATAATACGCATAGTTTTTTGACCGTTGACAATAACGAGGTGTGTATTGGGCACCATTTTTATTCTTTGTATTGTTAAAGTTAGGGATATGCAGAGAATACACAGTATATTTAACATTTATGGTTTTTCTGTCACTTACTGGTGTCAAGTTAAGCACCATGATAAACAGTGTTAATACTTGGTATAAAGTGCTAGGTAGACTGGGTTCATCAGGTTGTGAATCTTAATCCATTAATGAGCCTGAAATGTATATTATGCATTTCAAATCACTGCCCCTTCCTCGATGTGCCATATCATTTTTTAGATTTTTTTAAAACACAGAACCTGGTACAATATAGGCGTGTGATTGGCTTTATTCATGGTTTGTTGTTTCATTTCATTGTTACTGTGAGGGCTGAGTTGCTATTAAGGGCGCCCAGACTGAAGCGCGTGATTGTTTTAAGGGACCACCCCCGTCCTGAGCCTTTGACTTAGAGTCCCAAACGCAAGGCAGTGTAGTAGCGTCAGAAGTTACGTCCCTATGGTTGCCGTTGTCCAATATAGGTCCATATGCCATTTTATCCGTTTGGATTCTGGAGCCCATGTACCTCATAGTATCTGCTCTTAGTCTAACCGCCATTCAACCAACCTTTTTTGCATGGTAGGACCTGCAGGAACATAAGTTCCAAACAGTGTAGCTTGTTGGGTCATGACGGTATTCCCGCCCAACCACCAAGTCAAGGTAGAATTTATTGGCTAGGTTATGTGTTAGGTTAAGCACAATCACATTTTAAGTTATGGTTGATCAGACAGACAAATGGAATTCTACACTGAAGTCATGGACTGTCAATGTGAGTGACAATGGTTCGTTGGTACAGATAACCCTGTTGGAGGAAGTGAGTTACTCAACTTTGTTCTTAATGCACTGGTGTATTCATTCCGTTTCATCTTCGGACTTCTGAACTTTTCATTTTATATCCCGTTGGCGTTTAATCGTTTAACTCTATTCGTAAAGTTCATTGTGAAAGTTCCATGTCATATAGAAATCTGTCCAATGAGAAGAAATCTTAGTTTGTGTGTCACATTCATATTTTCAAAGATATAAAGATTCCTTGTTTTTTTTAAATTTTCACTTTTCCACATGGTTAGAATTGGCACTTCAAAAACCGTATCAGAAGTAAATGATTCTTCTGCATCGATGGTAAAAAGCGTTAATCATCATCATTCGAAGACATCATCACAGACGGCATCAAATCATCTTCTTCTTCAGCCTAAAAAGAAACAACAATTAAGACGTAGTTCAGTTCCAGAGAATCAACTTGCTGTTAATCAAACACCATCAAAGTTAACGACAGAAATTCATACTACTTCTTCTACTACTACTAATGCTATCAGTAGTAATAATAGTAATGATAACAACTATATAAATCCAAATAGTTTACCTATGAATAAAGTTGCTCATCCTTATATATCATCTGGTCATTATTCTAATTCACCTAAATCAGCTGTTCACATCAATTCACATACAGTTAGCATGGAGTCTCCTTTACGCAAAGTTATCTCACCTCGTGTAATGATGAACAGCAGTCATAATAGTAGCATTAGTAATAATAATAATACAGTTCATATTAATCCTTATTGTCCTCCACCTGATATAAATCCACCTCCACTTCCTCCTCGTGTAAGTTATACAACTCCAGCAATGATAACTACACATCATTCTAAACCAGTAAAATATCGTCCATTGCCAGAACCTCCTGAAAATCCTCCCCCTCCTCCTATGACTACTACTACTACTACTACTACCCCTGTCAGTGTGAGTAAACAAAAACACGGTACTCGAAGAAAATCTTTAGCTAATTCAATCACACCGCCTAACACATCTGTTAATGTAAATCAATCAACAACAACAACAACAAAAATAACGACGACTTCAATAGATCCTAATTCTCCCTCATGTTTTTCTTCTCCAATGCATATTGTTGAATCAACTAGTGTTGTAACAAATATGATTAAAAAATCGAATTCTTATCATGATCATCAATATCATCATCAACAACAACAAGAAAATCGCACTAATCATCGGCAGAATTCTCAAGATAATAATATTATAATACCTTCAAATACTACTACGACTGCTGCTACACGTCGTCATCGTCAACGTCAGCATTCATCTAATCAAAATGCTGTCCCATCTGAACGGTGTGCTGAATCACAGGTGAGGACATTAAACATGTGTATATATTGTGTTTTTTTTAAAGTTTTCAGTTTTTTTTTAAAAATGACAATTCACTGAAGAAAATTTTCTTTATCGACGAAATTATCTTCAAAGGTTGTGTGCATCGGTGTCACAGTGGTTAGGAATCTCGCCAACTATGCACATGGTCCAAGGTTCAATCCCCCCCCCTCCGACGCACACCTGATATCTATGGTCGGCCCGCGAAATTTGGGTTACCGATATCACATGCTGAGAATTTCCTACTTATACCAAAAATACGGTGGGGAATCAAACTGTAATAAAAAAAATTGTTTTTATATTTATCATAAATGTATAGTAGTCCATTACTGAGTAATAGGGTTTGTGTGTGTGTGTGTGTGTGTGTGACATAACTGATATAATTACTCAGAAGTAGCTTCGAAAGAAAAAGTTATAAATTAAGTAATACTTAATGGCACAAAGGTAAAAAGGATTACAAATTTGATAAGGTTAAAAAATTTTTTCAATTATTGGTTTTCGTAGGTATTTAGTTTGATTGGTTGAAGGATTTCATCATGAGCTGACAGTGTTTAGAGTAGCATTTAAAAACCAGCAGAGAGTACTGGTGTAACAACAGAAGACAAGGGCTGGCAACAGATCGTTTTATTACGAAAATCAACACGTATTTATATATATTTTATGTGCATTAATAAGGCTTATGCAAGCAGAAAAAGGCAGTCTTCTGATTGGTTGTTTCTCGGAAGTTAAGCAGACAAACACAGTCTTATGATTGGTTGTTTTCGATATTTCTCGGAAAGTAGAGCCATCTATCTGCGAATCATATTTGTCCACATTTAAGTTTGCTGTGATTGGTTGTTGAAACAGCCTTGTTCATATTTTCTCACGGCCCATATTAGTGACCTAGACATTAACGTAGATTAGTGCCAACCAATCGGCTAGCAGCCTGCTCTCACCACACTCGTCCCCCCGTCAAATAGCTTCGTGCGCAGACGTTCCGACCTTCTGGGTGCTACATCCTCTAGTTGAGGATTGTTACTGACCGGCTTGTCCCACTGTACCCATCTTTGGAGCTGACTGGCGTTAACTCGTTTCTGTTTATCACCTCTTCGGATGGTATATACTTGACCCCGTCTTTTTGTGATTGTGTATGGTCCTTCCCACTTTGGAAGGAGTTTCCGTGAACCTAGCCCGCCTCCAACTGTATATCTCCTGTCTCTACACTTCACTTGGTCCCCGACTGCAAAGGTAATGCACTGCGTCCTTTCTTTCATCTGAGACTTCGTGACATCACTGCGCTGCTTCCGTATTACATTCTTGACTGCCTCTTTCCTCTCTGCTTTTAATTTCGTCGTACTCCACTTTTGGTGCATGGGCCAGGTCTCATTGTGTACCGGTAATCGTGGTTTTCTACCATACATCAGTTGGAAGGGTGACTTCTTCGTTGTTTCCTGAGTGGTAGCCCGATGTGTTAGTAAAATCAGTGGAAGCTCCGTTTCCCAGTTCCCGCCCTTCGAGGCCAGCCACTCCTTCAGTGTACGGTTGTTTCTCTCCGTTAGGCCATTCGTTTGTGGATGGTATGGGGTCGTTCTGATCCTCTTGATGCCCAGCTGTTGCAAACGGGAAGTAAACTCTTCACTCTCGAAACAGGGACCTTGGTCTGTCAGTATTGTCTTCGGTACGCCGTGGTCTGCAACAATGTGTCTAACTACTGCATCTGTCACGGTTCTTGCACGTTGGTCTGGGATTGCTACGGCGTCTACCCATCGTGTCGCGTGTTCCGTCATCACCAAGAGGTACTGATTACCATTGGATGTCTGAGGAAATGGACCCATGACATCTACGGACCACAAGTCACCTATCGCGGTAACTGGAATCGACTGAAGTGGTGGTCGTATATACCGGTCACCTTTCATCAGCTGGCACCGTGGACATCCAAGTACGTATCTTGCTACGTCTTCTCTCATACCTGGCCAGTACATACTTTGTCTTAGGAGGTCGGTCGTTCTGGCCACGCCTGTATGCGCTAGCTGGTGACATTCTTCTATCATGTCGTGGCGCGACGATTGAGGTATGACAGCCAGCCAGCTTCCGTCGTTCTCTCGCCAGGTCAGAGTCCCGTAGGCATTCACTCTGAGTCGATCCCTCTGTCTGAGTAGTGTGGTTAGCTCCTTACTCGCCGTAGTTTGATCCACTTCTATTCCGTTGGTGATCACCTGTATTACTGTATTCAGCGTATCGTCCAACCTCTGCCTACGTGCAAGTCTTAGTGGGTCTTGTTCTACTGCATGCACTCCGTAAGCGACCTCGGGCAACTCAGACTCATCTTCTGGTCTCGATAACAAATCTGCCAAGACATTTTCACTTCCAGGAACGTGTGAGATCGTAAAATCGTACTCCTGAAGACGCAACATCCACCGTGACAACTTCCCCCGTGGGTCTCTCGCTGTCTTCAAAAATTGTAGCGGCTTATGATCAGTTTCGATGTGGAACCGCCGGCCGAGTAAATAAGGTCTCCATTTGTCGACTGCCCATACCATTGCTAAACATTCTTTCTCTATCGTTGAATACTTTCTCTCTGTGAGGGTCAAAACCCTACTGGCATACTCAACGATTCCCTCGTCCTGTCTTAGGACCGCACCTATAGCGTAGTCACTGGCATCTGTGCACACTGTGAACTGTCTTCCTGGCACAGGTAGTTTTAGCGTCATTTGTTGGTGGTCGAGCAGCTGTTTAATTCTGTCGAATGTCCTCTGCGATTCTTCCGACCAAACAAACTTTGGCTCACCTAGTAGCCTGTATAGAGGGGCTGCTATCTCATTGAAGTTCTTCACGAAGCGACTATAAAACGCTGCTCTACCCAAGAATTGTCTCAGTTTTCTCTTTGAATTCGGGGCTGGAATCGTTTTAATCGTCAAAATTTTCTCCGGCAGTGGTTTAATCTCACCATTTCCCACTTTATGTCCCAACAGAGTAACATTCTTTTTGGCTATCTGAGACTTGGTTTTGTTGACGCGTAGTCCAAACTCTTCGATGCGTCGCAGCACGGCTTCTACATGGTTGACGTGATCGTTTTCGTTTTGACTGTATATGACGAGATCATCACCATAAACCTCCACGTTTTTCAAGTTCCTAAGTAATAGCTTCATCAGTCGTCTGAACGTAAACGGTGCACCTGCTAGTCCAAACGGCATGCGTTTAAATCGATATTGTGTCTGACCCACGATGAAAGCCGTCTTATCTCTATCACCTTGTTTTATCGGTATCTGCCAGTATCCTGAGCGAAGATCGAGAACCGAAAACACATTCGCACCTTGTAGGCGATCTAAAGTTTCTACCACTGTTGGCATGGCACACGGTCTTAACTCTGTCATACTGTTTAACTGTCGAAAATCAACACAGAATCTATACTTCCCATTCGCTTTTTTTACTAACAGCACTGGAGAGTTGTACGGGCTATCAGCTTCCTCAATAATATCATCTTTTAACATCTCTTGCACTTGTCGCTCCACTTCGCCTTCCAGATGACATGGAACTCTTCGCGTTAAAAATGACCTTACTTTCGGATCACTTAACGGAATTTCATGATTCACCTTATCGCAATAACCGTATGGGTCGCCATCTCCAGTGAACAGATGATCGTATTTATTAATTAACTCTGTCACATTGTGTACCGTCGACAGCTTAATCGCTGCTATCTCGCTGGTCTCATACATGTTGATATGCCCGTATTTCGTGATCACCACGTTCGCTTGCGTGTCGATTATTGCACCAATCTCACGCAGAAAATCCGCTCCTAATATCGTTCGCTGTAGTTCGGGTACAACAATGAAAGGAAACGTCACCTCGCAGCCACCAACAACGACCGTACAGTTCGATCTACCCGTGATACGCAACACATACCCGCCTACTGTTTGTACTGTCAATGAACACGGACTAACACTCTTACATAAATTCTTATCTATTAACGACACGGCCGCCCCTGTATCTATCAAACATACTACTTCTCGATCATTCACTCGCAACTTCGAATACAGAGCCCTTTCTCAATAGCCCCCACTAAATCTAGGTTCATACGAAAGAAAGAACAAGCATTATACCGTCTGAAATTTTTTCTTTTTCGCCTTTCTGGGCAGTATCTTCTCCAGTGTCCCGGCTTACCGCATTCAAAACACCGGTCTTTTCTATCAGCCAACTTTAACGCCGCCACTTCCCGCTGCAATGCTTCAATTTTCTGCTCATATTCGTTTGGTTTTGGTTGGTCTATAGCGGCTACCGTTGTGCTCAGCAGCTGTCTGGTCACCTTCGCCAGCTCACTAATATCCATCGGCTGCGTTGCGTTAACCAGTTGTAATCGCTGAGAAATGTGGTCTGGGACACTCTCGATGAATTGGGAAGACAGTAACTGCGCTTCTGATTCTTCATCTAAAGTGGGAAGCGCGCGTCGAAGTAGATTAGTCAGTTTCACCGCCAACACTAGCGGGTCTCCATCAGGTCCAAGCTTCATTGACCGGAACTGCTGCATTGCTAGCTGTCTGTCTGTTTCGCTGTCAAACTCGGACACTAGTCGTTCAACCAATTTCTTCCAAGACGCTGTGCCATTTGACCTGTCTACGCTGTCATATGCAGCCTTCGCTCGGCCTCTCAACAGCGTCCCCAGGACAACTGCCTTCGCCGCCTGCTCCTTGACACCCACCAGCTCAGCAACGGCCTCGAAGTCACGTAAGAAGCTCCGTATGTCTCCTTCTTCAAACGCAGCTGGCCACGGGATCTTCATCTTTTTGGAGGCAGCGACACCAAATGTAACAACAGAAGACAAGGGCTGGCAACAGATCGTTTTATTACGAAAATCAACACGTATTTATATATATTTTATGTGCATTAATAAGGCTTATGCAAGCAGAAAAAGGCAGTCTTCTGATTGGTTGTTTCTCGGAAGTTAAGCAGACAAACACAGTCTTATGATTGGTTGTTTTCGATATTTCTCGGAAAGTAGAGCCATCTATCTGCGAATCATATTTGTCCACATTTAAGTTTGCTGTGATTGGTTGTTGAAACAGCCTTGTTCATATTTTCTCACGGCCCATATTAGTGACCTAGACATTAACGTAGATTAGTGCCAACCAATCGGCTAGCAGCCTGCTCTCACCACACTCGTCCCCCCGTCAAATAGCTTCGTGCGCAGACGTTCCGACCTTCTGGGTGCTACATCCTCTAGTTGAGGATTGTTACTGACCGGCTTGTCCCACTGTACCCATCTTTGGAGCTGACTGGCGTTAACTCGTTTCTGTTTATCACCTCTTCGGATGGTATATACTTGACCCCGTCTTTTTGTGATTGTGTATGGTCCTTCCCACTTTGGAAGGAGTTTCCGTGAACCTAGCCCGCCTCCAACTGTATATCTCCTGTCTCTACACTTCACTTGGTCCCCGACTGCAAAGGTAATGCACTGCGTCCTTTCTTTCATCTGAGACTTCGTGACATCACTGCGCTGCTTCCGTATTACATTCTTGACTGCCTCTTTCCTCTCTGCTTTTAATTTCGTCGTACTCCACTTTTGGTGCATGGGCCAGGTCTCATTGTGTACCGGTAATCGTGGTTTTCTACCATACATCAGTTGGAAGGGTGACTTCTTCGTTGTTTCCTGAGTGGTAGCCCGATGTGTTAGTAAAATCAGTGGAAGCTCCGTTTCCCAGTTCCCGCCCTTCGAGGCCAGCCACTCCTTCAGTGTACGGTTGTTTCTCTCCGTTAGGCCATTCGTTTGTGGATGGTATGGGGTCGTTCTGATCCTCTTGATGCCCAGCTGTTGCAAACGGGAAGTAAACTCTTCACTCTCGAAACAGGGACCTTGGTCTGTCAGTATTGTCTTCGGTACGCCGTGGTCTGCAACAATGTGTCTAACTACTGCATCTGTCACGGTTCTTGCACGTTGGTCTGGGATTGCTACGGCGTCTACCCATCGTGTCGCGTGTTCCGTCATCACCAAGAGGTACTGATTACCATTGGATGTCTGAGGAAATGGACCCATGACATCTACGGACCACAAGTCACCTATCGCGGTAACTGGAATCGACTGAAGTGGTGGTCGTATATACCGGTCACCTTTCATCAGCTGGCACCGTGGACATCCAAGTACGTATCTTGCTACGTCTTCTCTCATACCTGGCCAGTACATACTTTGTCTTAGGAGGTCGGTCGTTCTGGCCACGCCTGTATGCGCTAGCTGGTGACATTCTTCTATCATGTCGTGGCGCGACGATTGAGGTATGACAGCCAGCCAGCTTCCGTCGTTCTCTCGCCAGGTCAGAGTCCCGTAGGCATTCACTCTGAGTCGATCCCTCTGTCTGAGTAGTGTGGTTAGCTCCTTACTCGCCGTAGTTTGATCCACTTCTATTCCGTTGGTGATCACCTGTATTACTGTATTCAGCGTATCGTCCAACCTCTGCCTACGTGCAAGTCTTAGTGGGTCTTGTTCTACTGCATGCACTCCGTAAGCGACCTCGGGCAACTCAGACTCATCTTCTGGTCTCGATAACAAATCTGCCAAGACATTTTCACTTCCAGGAACGTGTGAGATCGTAAAATCGTACTCCTGAAGACGCAACATCCACCGTGACAACTTCCCCCGTGGGTCTCTCGCTGTCTTCAAAAATTGTAGCGGCTTATGATCAGTTTCGATGTGGAACCGCCGGCCGAGTAAATAAGGTCTCCATTTGTCGACTGCCCATACCATTGCTAAACATTCTTTCTCTATCGTTGAATACTTTCTCTCTGTGAGGGTCAAAACCCTACTGGCATACTCAACGATTCCCTCGTCCTGTCTTAGGACCGCACCTATAGCGTAGTCACTGGCATCTGTGCACACTGTGAACTGTCTTCCTGGCACAGGTAGTTTTAGCGTCATTTGTTGGTGGTCGAGCAGCTGTTTAATTCTGTCGAATGTCCTCTGCGATTCTTCCGACCAAACAAACTTTGGCTCACCTAGTAGCCTGTATAGAGGGGCTGCTATCTCATTGAAGTTCTTCACGAAGCGACTATAAAACGCTGCTCTACCCAAGAATTGTCTCAGTTTTCTCTTTGAATTCGGGGCTGGAATCGTTTTAATCGTCAAAATTTTCTCCGGCAGTGGTTTAATCTCACCATTTCCCACTTTATGTCCCAACAGAGTAACATTCTTTTTGGCTATCTGAGACTTGGTTTTGTTGACGCGTAGTCCAAACTCTTCGATGCGTCGCAGCACGGCTTCTACATGGTTGACGTGATCGTTTTCGTTTTGACTGTATATGACGAGATCATCACCATAAACCTCCACGTTTTTCAAGTTCCTAAGTAATAGCTTCATCAGTCGTCTGAACGTAAACGGTGCACCTGCTAGTCCAAACGGCATGCGTTTAAATCGATATTGTGTCTGACCCACGATGAAAGCCGTCTTATCTCTATCACCTTGTTTTATCGGTATCTGCCAGTATCCTGAGCGAAGATCGAGAACCGAAAACACATTCGCACCTTGTAGGCGATCTAAAGTTTCTACCACTGTTGGCATGGCACACGGTCTTAACTCTGTCATACTGTTTAACTGTCGAAAATCAACACAGAATCTATACTTCCCATTCGCTTTTTTTACTAACAGCACTGGAGAGTTGTACGGGCTATCAGCTTCCTCAATAATATCATCTTTTAACATCTCTTGCACTTGTCGCTCCACTTCGCCTTCCAGATGACATGGAACTCTTCGCGTTAAAAATGACCTTACTTTCGGATCACTTAACGGAATTTCATGATTCACCTTATCGCAATAACCGTATGGGTCGCCATCTCCAGTGAACAGATGATCGTATTTATTAATTAACTCTGTCACATTGTGTACCGTCGACAGCTTAATCGCTGCTATCTCGCTGGTCTCATACATGTTGATATGCCCGTATTTCGTGATCACCACGTTCGCTTGCGTGTCGATTATTGCACCAATCTCACGCAGAAAATCCGCTCCTAATATCGTTCGCTGTAGTTCGGGTACAACAATGAAAGGAAACGTCACCTCGCAGCCACCAACAACGACCGTACAGTTCGATCTACCCGTGATACGCAACACATACCCGCCTACTGTTTGTACTGTCAATGAACACGGACTAACACTCTTACATAAATTCTTATCTATTAACGACACGGCCGCCCCTGTATCTATCAAACATACTACTTCTCGATCATTCACTCGCAACTTCGAATACAGAGCCCTTTCTCAATAGCCCCCACTAAATCTAGGTTCATACGAAAGAAAGAACAAGCATTATACCGTCTGAAATTTTTTCTTTTTCGCCTTTCTGGGCAGTATCTTCTCCAGTGTCCCGGCTTACCGCATTCAAAACACCGGTCTTTTCTATCAGCCAACTTTAACGCCGCCACTTCCCGCTGCAATGCTTCAATTTTCTGCTCATATTCGTTTGGTTTTGGTTGGTCTATAGCGGCTACCGTTGTGCTCAGCAGCTGTCTGGTCACCTTCGCCAGCTCACTAATATCCATCGGCTGCGTTGCGTTAACCAGTTGTAATCGCTGAGAAATGTGGTCTGGGACACTCTCGATGAATTGGGAAGACAGTAACTGCGCTTCTGATTCTTCATCTAAAGTGGGAAGCGCGCGTCGAAGTAGATTAGTCAGTTTCACCGCCAACACTAGCGGGTCTCCATCAGGTCCAAGCTTCATTGACCGGAACTGCTGCATTGCTAGCTGTCTGTCTGTTTCGCTGTCAAACTCGGACACTAGTCGTTCAACCAATTTCTTCCAAGACGCTGTGCCATTTGACCTGTCTACGCTGTCATATGCAGCCTTCGCTCGGCCTCTCAACAGCGTCCCCAGGACAACTGCCTTCGCCGCCTGCTCCTTGACACCCACCAGCTCAGCAACGGCCTCGAAGTCACGTAAGAAGCTCCGTATGTCTCCTTCTTCAAACGCAGCTGGCCACGGGATCTTCATCTTTTTGGAGGCAGCGACACCAAATGTAACAACAGAAGACAAGGGCTGGCAACAGATCGTTTTATTACGAAAATCAACACGTATTTATATATATTTTATGTGCATTAATAAGGCTTATGCAAGCAGAAAAAGGCAGTCTTCTGATTGGTTGTTTCTCGGAAGTTAAGCAGACAAACACAGTCTTATGATTGGTTGTTTTCGATATTTCTCGGAAAGTAGAGCCATCTATCTGCGAATCATATTTGTCCACATTTAAGTTTGCTGTGATTGGTTGTTGAAACAGCCTTGTTCATATTTTCTCACGGCCCATATTAGTGACCTAGACATTAACGTAGATTAGTGCCAACCAATCGGCTAGCAGCCTGCTCTCACCACACTGGAAAGCTGTTTCTCTGGTCTATGTTTTGGGCACTTAGTCAGTACGCAGCCACCACCGTCAGGGTTCGAACCCAGGACCTCCCGGTTACAAGGCGAGCTCGTAGACCATTAAACCACTGGAACCCGATCCAATGGCGAGTCCATAAATTCCAACTTCTGCCAATTCATGAGTGAGAACATAGGTAGTTGAGCATTCATTTAACAAGTGTGAAGATGACAAGAAAACGTACAAAAGCAACACGTGAGAGTGATAGTAGCGAGTTAGTTATTAAAATAAAAGCAAACTAATCATTAAAAATTATTAATGAAGAGGTTAAGACCATGGTAGAATAAGAGACTGGACAAACGTTTTCGGGGTTGTATTAACAAATTGCCAACACCTCCGCCATGCACGAATACCGAAACCTAATGCCCTTTGTACCATTTGGCTTCACCTTGTACATAATCCTAAAAGATGACTCTGATGTAGCTGCGTATCTTAAGTTCATGAATTGCTCCGGAATTGAACTAGTAAGTGTCCTCTTGCTAACCACACTGAATAATGTTCAGAGATGCGTTTGGAAATTGTGCACTTTGTAAAGCCAATATAACTTACTCCACAGGAACAAATGAATTTATCAACAGACATTGAAGTGTCCCAAAGCGGAAGTTTATCTTTCACATATCCATTGATCATTTGTTGGCTGTAGAAATTGATCCGTAGCTCAGCCAAAAAGAAGGCCTTTCTCGGTGATCTGAATAAGCGGTTCTTCAGAATCTCAGCCGTGGTATTCAAACCTTTGAATTCAAATTTCATAAATAGCAGTTTTTTTCAGCATCATCTGGGCTCCTTCGGGCTTTTTTTTCACCTTCATGTTTTTCTCGATAAATCTTGAAAGGTATTCATTTTCCAAGATAACTTGTCTGAGCCGCTTCAATTAACCATCGATTGTATCAATGGTATATATCCTTCTTATTCTTGAGGATAAGGAGTGGATCAGATTTCTCTTTCTTCTCATATGGACCTAACAATGAAAATTGCTGTAGACTTATATTTGAAGAGAACCGCCAGATCTCCTTTTGAGCAAAACATCCAAAAAAAAGTGGAATTATGCTTTCATCTCTGATGGCGACGTGAACTGGATGGCATGATGGTAGTTGTTGAACTCCTTAGTTATCATTTCAATTTTAGTATTCTCGTCACATATGATAAAAGCATCATCCATATACCTCTATTATATTCGAAAGCTATCGATGGTGGTTCGTAACATACTATTCTCTAGACTTACCAAGAAGCAGTCTGGAAGTAAAGGACCCAATGGCGACTCCATTTCCACGCCATCTCTTCGTCTATAGAGCGTCTTAATAAACTTGAACTGGACATTTAAAGTATGTCTCATAAGTAGTTCCTTTAAGCGTGTTTTGTACATGCGTATTTTGTGTAGTTCAAACAGCGTAGTTCTCTGAGTCCTTCAGATGCTGTCAACTTGTTGGTGATTGAAAGTTAATCCCTCGATCCCGTTGATTACAGCTTCAAATATTTATATTACCTATTCAAAAGGTAAAATACAGCCTACAAATAGGCCTGTCGGAAAATAAAATAAATAATGGGTAGACGCCGTCTTAGCTTTCTTACTAGGAGTTGGCATTTCATTACGGACTGAGCATTCCTATGCAGAAAATAATCAATCAACAGAAAACACACAAACTAACCTTAAATACAGATCTTAACTTATGCCCCTTGCCAAAAGATGTGGCTCTCGTCGCCTAGTGGATAATGCTTTGGCGTTTGACACGGTGGATACAGACAGGATTCGAGTCTCAGTGGGAACACCACCGTCACTCATTGGGGGAGGGGGGAATGAGGGTATATCCACAGCTGACAAGCTCCAAATATGACAAAATGCTCATCCTGGATTCCACTGTTAGACACATTCAGCCAAAATAACGTCATTAAGTTATATTTGCCTTGTTCCCTTGGGTTCCGAATGAAACATAAAGCTTCAACAGCACATCTCCACTTCGTCCTATTCTCTGCCATCTTCTTCATCTAACCCCAGGGTTACCCACAGTCTCATGTCATCTCATGATGTCCTCCATGTCACCCTCGGACCCATGCCCAATTAGTCGTTTCCTGTTGGGATTCCACTCGAGTACTGGCCTGGCACGCGATATCATTTGACGGTCTCCTCAGAGTGTGTCCAGTTCACTAACGTTTTCTTCTGTTTATTTATTGAGCAACAGGTTCTTAGTTGGATTGTCGCATTACCAGAGTTTCTTGTCGCTAATTATTTCTGGCCATCTGATGTTGAGTATGGAGTCAGAGAGGGTGGTTGTGGATAAAAGTGAACAGTAGCCTGTTAGAAATGTCTGTCGTGACGCGCAGTTCAAGCTTCGGACCAATGTAGGAGAACTGACTGACTTAACATTGGTGTTGAAAATCCGGATCTTCTTCTTTATGCTGCGGATTTCAGAGTACTGAAGGTCTATCTTGCCTTTCCCATTCTGCCTTCGACGTCGTCATCCCTGCTATGTGCCTATATCGGAAACGATACTGTCTAGACAAGTGCTAGAGGTAATCTCTTTCAAATTTCTTCGGTTAGTAGTGATTGGGGCTTGTTGTTGTCTTGATTGGTTATCTTCGCCACCTCCGTCTTCTTTACATTCGCTTGAAGTCAACTATTCACTTGATTTATCGTATTTCATCATTTAGAAGGTGTGCTAGTCCCATCGCTAGTTAGTTATTGAGGATACAATTACCGGATATCGGGTTGTGTGCCACACTTGTTGTGTGAAACATAATAATACTATTACTACTCAGTTGTGCCCCAAGGCTAAAATAGGTGAAACGAGATTCGAACCCTGAAACCCATCTATTGAAATGAAATCATATTCACCACATATTTAATGTGGCTCAGAATGAATATACTTTTAGACATAGAACATGATTCCTGGAAATCGCTTTGCTCTTAATGAAGTTGCAGTTAGTACTGAAAATGTCGGCGAGCCTGGTAATGAAATGCACACGAATAAATACACAAAGTATTATTATTGTCGTTGGAACATAAAATTGGCACATTATGAGCACTAAGAGGTACTCCACACAAAATCTCATGGTTTGTGCATGGGTTGGGATACTACTATATCTGGACGCCGAGACTGAAGCAGATTGTTGTCTCAAGGAGTCATTCCATAGGCCTTTGACTTGAATTTTCATCCACTGGAAAGTGGAGCAGTGGTGGCGAAAACATGTTCATAGACCATTCGACCCTTTCAGATTCAGGAGCATATATACACCAAATATTTCGAATCAGAGTTTCTCAGCTGTCCTAGGTAGACCATCAGCATATCTACCAGTCGGTAGTGTTAGTGACAGACATTTGAATTCGCCCTTTTACTTTCGTGAAAAACACTTTCGATGCATGAAGGTGGTCAATGGGACTTATCTAGCAGAGGTTATGAACTCATGGCCACATGATAACAGTTGAAGAGCCCTCACCAGGTCATTTATTTGGATTTCGAGTTAGATAAACATCGAAATTTATTTTCTCTCTCATATTGATATAAGTATAAAACTTGGTCACTGTGGTAGAGTATAACTCCATTATGGATAAGATTTTATTTTGATAAATCACACAGTGTTGTACAGTAATATTAACTGATGACGTTTCTAGCACAAACTAATGGAGTGATTCTCATATTGAGCTGCGGATCTTTTCTATTCATTTGAAAGCAGTTGTTCTGCTTATTCACGTTATATATATATATTCAAACAAGCATTTGAATCATCCTTTATTTTGAATAAGGCATTAAGAAGACAAATTTCGCGAGATGATATCGTCATTTCGTAGTTTCTTGACAGCCGCTTTACAACTAACATGGTTAACAATGATAAATATAAAGTTCATGAAAATTACTCAGTCAAATCAAAAAAAGCAAAAGTACATGATATGAATATGATTGGTCACTAGTATGTACTTTTGTTTTTTATTTAACTGAGTAATTGTCATGAACTTTATATTTATCATTGTTAACCATGTTAGTTGTAAAGCGGCTGTCAAGAAACTGCGAAATGACGATATCATCTCGCGAAATTTATCTTCTAAGTGCCTTATTCAAATTTATTAAAGGGACTAATTGTTTTAACATCCTTTATTTGTTTATTTCTTTGTTCGTTGAATTGTAGACTCCTGCTGTGTACATAAATTCACAGCATATGAGTAAACAGATGAAAAAGATCACTCCATCTCCACATCGATCACGTTCTACGCATTCTCGTGTATCGTCGAGTAATAATAATAATAATACTAACAGTAATAAAAACAATAATAATAATGTGACAACTTCACCAGAATCTGCTGGTCACTATCAAACACCATATGCTGCTCCTAGTCACTCTTCTACTGTCTCAAGCACTCGTCGTCATCTCCGGTCACAACAGGAAGCTCGAAAATCTGAAGGTTACTCAAATCACAACAGGTATTGTTCTTCTTCTTCTTCTTATTATTATTCTAATATTGTTATATGAGTAATGTTGAGCAATGAAGAGAGATTTTATCGTTCTATTGTTTGTTTGTTTTCTGTTTTTTTTATTCCTTTACGTTCCCAGTGGAACATGGGCTACAAGCTAGAGGGCTAAAGTTTCGATAGCAGTGGTGTTTACTTTTACGAGATGGGGTTGCTAGCCGCCTCGTGCCTAACCTTCCCTCTTTACCGGGTATATTACTGGTTGAGTGAGGTAAAGGAGTGCGCCGGTGGCCGGGGATGGAACCCCGGACTATGTATGGGGTTGGCGAGCATTCTACCGATGTGCCACCGATGCACACCGTTCTATTGTGAATAACTTTTATTAGACGATTGTTCTGGTATACAGAATCCATCTGTCAAGTTATTTATAATGTAGGCGTTGGATACAACTAAGACTTCATCACTCTGTTTTTTGTTCTTAGTATTATGTGTCCTTCATTCATGAAGTGTAACTTATAATCTCGTGTATTTTTACTTTATTGTTATTGCGTCCGTTATTGACATTAGATGAAAACGATCAACACCTGTTTATTGTCTTTATTCATCTACTCTATGAAGTCATAGCGTTTACGAGGTAATATGGTCTAAACAATATGAGCAATAATTCCCTTTACAATCAATGGTAGATACTATGCACCGACAGCAAGTACTAGACACACGATATTTACAGTCAAAACACGTGTTGCGCACGCCGAGCTACCGATATCCTCGATGAACAATGTTAGCTGTCAAAGCGTTGCGTTGAAATAGAGTTAGGCGTTTTTGTTCAAACTAAAACCTAGAAATTAAACCAAAAAGTCATTGACAGTTGCTTTAAGCTACGCAAATGGTGTAGATTGCCTGCTTGGGTCCCTTGGTTGTGATCTCCTCGATCCATCGTATATTTCTGAGCATTAGAGTTCTTTTTAATCTCTATTTTGCCTTTCTTTTGTCTACCTTTGTGAGGTATTTGAGGTGTGAGAACTTGAACTGGTATACTTTTGTGTAAAATTTTATGCTGAAAATCCGCCAGCCAGTCTGTCACATGATATTGATTGCACTATATTGATCAGTCCTACAGAAGGTCAATCATTAGTCTGAATAGTTCAGTCGTAATATCCTCGAGTTCACTATTGGGTGTTGCGGGCTGTAATCTTCCAAAGAGAGGGAGGGAGAGTATCTGTTCCTCCAAAGTTACAAATATATCTTCTGAGGGTGATGGTTGAAAAGCGCGAAACCTAGATCCAAGGGTTTCTATCACTCAAAACCAGGGAATACCGGACAGTTGTTTCGCCTTAGTTTCGGACCTATTGCGGGTACAAACCCATCGGCGCTCAAACCCAGGATGCTCCGGTCACGAAGGGAGTTCATAGGACATTCAGCCACTGGGACCTGATTCAATGGCCACATGAATTCTAACTTCCACCTATTTGTGATTTTAGCACGACTATCAACCAGTGTTATCGGCTGGAACTCCATCCTCACATTTGACTGGATGAACCTCACTGGTCACGACTTCTCACTAGGACTCCAGGAAACTCCGTTCTGTAGCAAATCGCTAGCGAGCATCAGATTAATTTTCAAGAGTTGGTTTGTAAGGATTAGACTTTGTTTCTTCGAGTTTGATCACAAATTGATATCAGTTAGAGGACCATCGAAAACCAGCGGGGAGTACTGGGAAGTTTGGGGATTATCATCCAAGTTTGGGAATCCTCGATACTGCGCACCCACTGGGGTTCGAACCCAGGACCTTCCGGTTACAAGGCAAGCTCGTATACCACTCAGCCAATGGGACCCGATTCAATGACTATGAATTCTAACTTCTAACAATTCGTGATTTTAGCCTGACTACCAACCAATGACATCGCTGGGGAGTATTTATCCTCACTCCCAATAGGATGGACTCTACCGGTCACTACTTTTCACTAAAACTTCAGGTCTGGGGCTTTAGTGAGAAGTATTACTTGTATTTGTGAGAACTATAACATGAACAATCATGAAGTGAAGTGAAGAACCCTACTTAATAAAAGTAGTTTAGTTTGAAAGGGTAGCAAACCTTTATCGACTGTGAGTTAACCAACTTATTGCCTATTCTATTTGGCATGCAATAGTTAGCTTAGAAACAAGATTTAAATATGACCAGAATCAGACATAAGATCTTTCATTGTTATTCTGTATTATGTCTGAAGGCGTAAACTGTTTTTTCTGGATGGGATCATCTCCTAGACCACCAAATTGAACGAATACGTCCATACAACAGTTATGGTCCAGGATCGACTTCAATTGTACAGATTCATGTATAAATCACCTTCACTCCTTAAATATCAAGCTGAATTATGCGTATTGTTCTTTCTTCTTTTCATTTTACATGTCACTATTATATAATATCAGGGGTTGGTGTGCAGAGATTTGATTGGTTACAAGATTGATCACGAGTTTACATCAGTAAGAGAACCACTGGAAATTTAGGGGGTACTCATCAACTGTTTCTCCCTAGTTTGGGACTGATTGGCAGTACTCAACCACTGGGATTCGAACTCAGGACCCTCTGGCTATAAAGCAAACACGTAGACCATCCAACCACTCATATCCGAACCAATAGTCCTTGAATTCCAACTTCTGTTGGATCTCAGTGATCAGATTGTTGTACGAGCTCTCCTCGTTACCAGTAGATTCTGGATTCGAACCTCAACAGGAGCGTACTGATGATGAGTCCTGAACTTAGGACTAAATAGATATGTTTCAATAATTACCTCTCACACTTGTCATCTTCATCTACCTTGATATTGAGCAATATAACGACTTGGACCGTTGTGTAGTTGTGCCAGGTTCTCTGATTGATAATTTCTTATCCACCTGTATTATTGTTGGTACTGCATACTTGTCTGTCATTCTATGCAGACATTATTTATGAATGCTAGAAATACAGGTTATTTGTACTTGGTCCGATTACCCTATGAGGCTGATTGACACACTTTGCTTAGCAGGTAGTCAACACTGGAAAGCGTGGAGATTGGGCGTTGTGAGGCAGGCTTAGCAACTCTATCAATAGCTCAAGCTTGAAACCGTCGTGTTACACTCGGTGGAACAGAAAAGGATAAAAAAAATAACAAAATAGAATTTTATTCTCTGCATTTCAATTTGTGGATGGTGTACTAGCAGTGGAATCCAGAATGCGCGTTTCGTTCTGTTTGAGACTCGTCGACTGGATGTACCTGCATTCCCTAGTCAGTGAGTGATGATGTTCCCACGGAGGCTTGACCCTAGTGCCCACAGTTTCAAACGCCAAAGCGTTATCCACTAGACCACTTGGTGGGCTACGAGAACCACCTCTTGTGCAATGGGTCATATTAATTATTTAATTGAATGTTAGGTTTTCCCGTCGATTGATTGGACCGAAGTGCCCGGTCTCAGGTTGACTTGTCGGATTCTTGTGCAGATGCTTCAATGATGTATAGGCATGTATTTAGAAGTTACTTGGTAGATGGTGACTAGCAGTCGAATCCAGGAGGCGCATCACCATCCACCAATTAAATTTTAATTAAATACCCAGACATCGTCGAAGCGTCTGCACAAGAAGCTGACATGTCAACCTAAGATCAATCACTTAAATCCAATCCATTGACGGGAAAATCTAAAATTCAATTAAAATGTATTCTCTGCAGTTTATTACTATTATTATTATTCGATTTGGAGTAATTATTAGTGAAAGTGTTTATTTCTTCTTGACAAAAACTAAGTGAAAGATGCTTATTCTTACAAACCTTTTCTGTCAATGCTTTTTCTTTAAAATAGAGTGAGTTGGTTTGTACATGTATATTGGTGTGTGTGTGTGTGTGGTGGGTGGGTGGAGGGTTAGGCGGAGGTGTATTTGTTTCTGAGTCAAGTACTTAAAGTGTTTTGTCTAAATTATACTATATTTCTCATCTCCTTGGTGAAATATATACTGATTATAGAGAATACATTTACTCCTCATATCATCCGTCTGTAGATATATATATACATGCATATGTATTCATGTGTTTGTGCGTGTTTATTTGTGTATGTGTGATAGTAGTGAAAAAAAAAGAGTTTGTACAACTGATAGTAAATATGATAGAATAAAGATTGAGACCATCATGGTCTCATTGTAAACGTCATTTATTATTTATACACTTAAGGTGTTTTATTTTTTCAACTGTGTCCCTTTCTCACTATCTTAAATGTTCAATGAAGTGAGAAAACAATTTTTTTTAAGGAAAAAACACACCTACTTACAATCTACTCTACTTGCTGGCTAGCTGGCTGGCTGACTGGTTGGCTGGCAAGCCAGTGTTTTTATGGTTTATAGAGAAACAAAAAAAATATGCTGTCACTGTAGTTCTCCTATGGCCAACATTTATTCTTTATTTACGATAAGGGAGAAGGGAAGTAGTTCAATGAAGTTGAAGATCTATATCACTCTGAAATCAATGTATGCATGCATACACTGAATTCAGCTGAAAGAAGGTAACATGAGGTCAGTCAGTGCTTTCTTAGCGCCATTCTATCTGCTGATCTTTCCTGGTCGTCTCATATCTTGATGATTGCTAAGAAAATATTCCGTCTTACCTTCTTCTACATCAAGAAGTTAAGACATTCTGGTATAACCCACCCAACCATTACTCCTACAATTCGTTAACTCTTGCATCCTGCCTATTATTCTCTATTGTTCCACCTTAGTTTCTTTAGGGTTACTGAAGAAAGACTATGCCTTATTGCGCAGGATGTTAAAGGTTGTCAGCAGGGTAGGCAACGTGCCACTGGTCGACAGGCACTTGAACTCATGTGAAAACGGGCAAAATCCATTTTATCTATCTAACTCACACCACCCTCTTCATTCACAACTCTCCCCTTGTATTCTCATCAGGCAGAACCAGAAGCCTATATAGGAAACTATATGCTCTCACTAGCAAGTACAAAAGCTCAACCATACCCTAATTAGCTCGTTTTCTGTGTGATAAAGAAAGCATTAGGCGTGATACCTATAACTTATTAAATAGTCAGTAGAACAACTGGATCTCGTCTTTCCAACTCATATCATTTGAAGGTACAACTTTTTCTTTCTTTATTTTCCTTTTTTCTTTTTCTTTTCTCTGTTATGTGCTGCTTTGTTTCTTTCTTCCTAACAAACGCTATTTAAAAGAATCTTCTTTGTTCTTTCACACTCTGTATATCTCGACCTTTTTTTACCACTTACGCCAGTAAATATGCTACCATCTACTTTTCTAACACCTTCAAACACTCTGTTTAATTTTGGCTTTGCTATCGACTTGCTAATATGTTGTTGTCATAACTTACTGAGATTACCCTTAATCTATTTAGAATTTCATTTATTGTTAATGTACTAACTGGATGTAGTACTGTAGTAAAAATGCTGAGAATTCCATTCTGTATCACAAGTACTGTTTTAGAATAAAGCAAATTATTATTATTATTATTATTATATGCTTCCGAGACTTGGCAAATGCCCGTATGTATGTACGTACCTAAGGTATTTCCAACACAGTGCTGCTACAGACATTCATCATCAGTAGCAGCAATTACCTTCGTTCGATATGGAAGATAAGAGATAGGTGGCCAGAAAAAAAAAGCAAAGATTAGGCAATAAAGAACATTCTGGGTGGCAAGGAACCTATCAAGAAACTGTCACTTAAATAAAAAATGTGTAGGAGGAAATGGATATTCGATGAATATGGAGGAAATCTGGAGGAAGCCTTGAGAAGACGAAGGTTTCGTACTTGTTGGAACTCATCAATCAGCCAAGCGGTGTCTGCAACCTTGAGGGAGCTTATGTCCACGCTGAGATTCGAACCTGTGTTGACCAATTGTGCAGTCATTGACGTTACCACCACTGAGGTATTTTGGCTCACGATTGACGTCCTGTAGGACTGAAGGTATTAGATACTTTAATTGAACACTAGTTAATAATTAGTATAATTTTTCTAATCTTTTGCGCCACACTACGGATCATCATTGAACAAACCTTGGAATGGCAATCCATCAGCTGTTGTCCTCAACTTCATCGACTTTGAAAAGGCCTTCGACAGCGTCGATCGGAAGGCAATTTGGCAACTACTTCGCTACCACCAAGGGATGCCGCCGACAATTATACATCTCATTCAACAGTTGTACGACAACGCTGCATGCCGAGTAATCCACAACAGGAGACTTACAGAATCCTTCGAAGTGAGGACGGGAGTGAGACAAGGCTGCCTACTATCGCCAATGATTTTCCTGATGAAGTAGATTGGATAATGAGACAGACAGGCTGCGGGCAACGACGAAACAACCACACACACACAAAAAAAAAAACTTGGAGGATCTGGACTTCGCCGATGATATATGTGTGATTTCCCACAAACTGGAAGATATGCAAATAAAAAGCAACAATCTGGCAGAAGAAGCATCAAAGATAAAACTTCACTTCAGATGAACATAGAGAAAACAGAGTTAGGTGATGAAGATTCCTGACCAACAGCAACAGCAGCAACAACAACAGACAACAATCAGCCAGTGTAAATGGGAGGAACCTGAAAGAAACAACCTCCTTTACCTACCTGGGAAGCATCGTTTCAACTACAGGCGAAAGGAACTGACGAGGATATCAAAGCAAGGATTGGGAAAGCAAGACAAACTTTCATTACTCTCAAGTCTGTGTGGAGGTCAACAGCACTCAGCATGAAAATGAAAATAAGATCCAGATTTTCAACTCCAATGTGAAGTCAGTGCTACTGCACGGATCAGAGACTTGGCGAATCATAAAGAGCACCTCAAACAAACTAAAAACCTTCATTAACAGTTGTCTTCGCTCAATACTACTCGAGATCAGATGGCCAGAAATTATCAGCAACAGGGATCTCTGGGAGCAAACCAGCCAGGAGCCGATTGTGCAACAAATAAGCAGGAAGAAGTGGAGATGGCTTGGAAACCATCAAGTGACATCGCTAGACAAGCCGTCGAGTGAAACCCGAACGGGAAGCGGCGAGCTGGCCGTCAGTGTGTGAGTGACTTGGAGGAGGTCATGTGAAGAGGGGATGAAAGCATGTGGGCAGACTTGGAGCTAGGTGAAAACTCTATCAGAGAACCGAAGGCAATGGAGACGCGCGACTGAAGCCCTATGTTCCTCTAGAAATTAAAGGAAATAATAATAATAAATGGTAATTCTGGTCTTTTGTTTGGTGCAGACTGAATTCTATCAGTCAAGTTTGCAATGAGACCATCATCTTAGGAGGGATATGAGTTCCTTCAAGATTGCAGAATACTCCTTGCTGACTTGTTGAATGCCATCAACAGTCACGAAACTTAGTTTGAAGGCTTTCTCCCGATTTCCTCCAACCATTTAATAACAACGTTTCACAATGCACCGTAATGGCTAGCCACCTAGTGGCATAATGGCGGTGACATTGCAAACTTAACTGGTAGAATTCAGTCTTCATGAAACAAAGAACTAAACGCATGATACTAGTTACTAACTACTGTCCAATCATCAAAGCAGACAATGGATATGAGTCGAATATATGCTGAAGATGCCGTTGAAAGTGGCAAGGCGCATCAGATGATCGTCTAGTTGGACACACAAATCAGAAGCAGTGAATTGAGCGCGTCTGACTGTGACATGGAGTAGATCATCTGAGGAGGACATTAAAGCTTATTTGCAATTATTGTGCTAGCTGCATAAAGGCAACAGAAGGAAAGAATGCACTGTAGATTTGATGCTGAAGTTAAATGTTCCATCTGAAATCCAAGTGGGATAATAATATATCAGTAAAAAAAACTCTTTTTTTTCTCCTGCAAGTTCATTTACGTTAGCTGTACAATTGCATACAATTTCTGTGCATATTGTAACGATTTAGATAGAGAAGCAGAGAAAGAAAGAAATTCCAGTGTCATCTTCAGAATAAATTATTATCATTGCTTTGTGTTCTGAGTCGAACATAAGGCGTCAACAACACATCTGTCATCCTCTTCAGCTGGGTCCACGACTGATCATAATCTCTCATTTCTTCCTCACACAATCTCCTCCGTGTCACCCTCGCACCGACGACCCATTCGTCGCTTCCCATGTCCTAGCATGCGACGTCATTCGATGGTTTGCTCAACATATCCCCACTCTACTCATCTTCATTTTCCCCTACACATTTGTCAAACATTCGGCTGTTGGTTGGTTTGTTCTATTGCAGAGTTTCTTGTTACTAATTCTTTCTGGGTGACTATTTGATCATCGATATGGAGCCAGCCAACGAATGAAGCAGCTGTTGATGAAAGTCTGCAACCTGCTGGAAATGCTTTCCGTGAAGCGAGTGCAGTGCACGTTTCTCATCCATATAGAAGAAGAAGAACTGACTGACTGACTGAACGTTAGTTTTGAAAATGTGTATCTTGTTCCTTATGCTAAGTTAGTACAGAAGATTTCCAGATTGGTTTCAGGTTGATGAAGGCGTTCCTTGTCTTTCCGATTCTGATTTTGCCGTCTTCATCCGTTCCACTTGTTGTTTGAAACGACACTGGTTGCCTAGATAAGTGAAGGAGGTAACCTCTGTTAAATCTCTTCAATTGATGCTTTTTGTTGGTGATTGTTCTTTTCGCTGTTGAGTGAGGGGGGGGGGTGGTGGTTGGTAATGTTCATCACCTCCATATTCACTTGGCGTCCTGTCTTCGCTGGCTGCTTCAGTCAGTTTGTTGTTTTTCGCCTGTAAGTCTTCTAGTTTGTGTGACATTAGACATAAATCATCTGTGAAGTTCATATCTTCTAGAGTCTTCTTATCTGTCGTCTAGCGTATTCCTGTCTCCTCGCTCCCCATAGTCACAATAAATTGGTTTAAATGGAATAGATACTTGGGAATAGTGATTACGTAATGATGGGGAATCATTGGAAAAGTGAACGTTGACCTCAGCAAAAGCATAGAAGGAAAGATAAACTAATATAATGTAAGAGGAGAATGAAACCAAATCTGGTTTAATAATTACGAAGAGTGTTCAATAGATATTATTACTTTTATAGTAACTTTTAAAACAACTACAGTCAAATTTGCAATTCGGGTGGTGGATGGTAGTGGATTAGCAGTGGAATCCAGGATAACGCGCATTTCGTCCTATTTGGGACTCGTCATCTCGGTGTACTTGCACTCCCCAGTGAGCGAGTGGATGGTGTTCCCACCGAGGCTCAAACCCAGTGTCTATAGTTTCAAAATTCAAAGCATTATCCATTAGACCACTGGGACCACGAGAGCCATCTGTTGTGCAACAGGTCTTATTGATTATTCAGTTCAATTTCGATTTTCCCGTCGATTAATCGGGCCTAAGTGCTCAGTCTCAGGTTGGCGAGTCCCAAATAGGACGAAATGCGCATCCTGGATTCCACTGCTAGTCTCCATCCACCAATTGACTTCAAGTTACATGACCAGGCATCTTCAACCCATCTGCACTAGGAGCCGACATGTCAACCTGAGACCGAGCACTTCGGTCCAATCAATCGACCGGAAAATCTAAATTGAATTATACACAACTCTGGTGGTTTCCACTGACTCAAATCTCTGAACTCAGTGGAACTGAGTACGTCACTGATGACCTGGGCCTCAAATGAGTAGAACTATTATCCGGTGGTTGGATCACTTCGATGTGATTAGTACGAACTACTGATTCATGTGAGTATTATCAGTAAGTAGTATATAATACTATGCAATATGCATATTAGACTTGTCAGAGTTCACGCTTATGAAGTATGCACAATACTTGTCAAAGAATAATACTATACAACATAAATATATAAACAAACCATCCGACAGTTTGATTGTTTCTCCTTCGATAATACTTACATTCAACAATTGCCCTCCTTTTTTCGTCCCTATTGTTTTTCGATTGGAACATATGGCTTCAGGCTTCATTCTTGGAAGTTTCAGTGATGTAGGTAGGGTAGGATTACTAGCCTCTCACTCAATATTCCATCATTTTCTGTCCGAGTTTTAGTATCTTCCAAGTATTGAATATGCATCACTTGCACGTTCGGCAAACGCTCTCTACCATTAAACCACTAACGACGGAATTCCACTTTTACTCACCATGAAAATGTTGTTATTGTCATTAAGCTACTAATAAGTAGTGTGAGGAGTTATGTGAAATTGTTGTTCGAATTAATGGCATTTTACTTGACTGAGTTTCAACATAGATCTTTGCAAAGATGTGTAACGGTTCAAGTTTCCACACGAAATAGACTTTAACAAGGGTTGAGCTTAACCCTACAGATTATGAATGATGTAACTTAGTTTGGTTTCGCAGTATTTTTTTTACTGTTTAATTATTCGTAAAACTATATACTACTGATGATTGTTTCATATAAGTAGTCTGTATACCACTCACATCAAGTTGTGTCTGTGTGATCAGTTAGGTAGAAATGATCTAAACACTAGATGGCGGTTTTACTGGTTTTGGACGTTGCTTAACAACGGTTTACCCGTATTATTGATATAAGTATATAGGAGTTGTTATGACGGTGTACACCCGACTTGACTTAACTGAGAGCTCCGAATCAGTTGAAGCCACCAGGTAGCTACTTGGGTGAACTGATGATCATATGAATCCAGTTCGCACTACTGGTTGACATGAGTGGCATACAACTACTCATCTCAATCAGTAATACATAGTTTTTTGCATTTACACTTCGTCTCTTGATTACCCTATCTTGTGTCAAGCAGATCACATATTGGGATCGTTTAAAAAACTGTGTAATGTCGGTTAGTGATCTGTCTTGAGAAAAATCAAATCCTTACAAACTAACGCTTCATAGTTTTTTTGAGCCTAATGTTACTAAGAGGTTTTATTTATTATTCTGGTGTTTGAACTCTCCCAGTTGCTTGATTTTTGAAATAAAACACAATTTATTATCGGTGAGTTGTATTCATATTGAGATAACTACACTTGATCAAATTCAGTTCATTAAAGAGATAATTATAAGACGAGCTCGTGGACCATTAAGTCGCTGGGACCTGATCCAAAAGCCCATGAATTCTTACTTCTGGCAATTCACGTCATAGAACGACGAGTCAGCACTGTCTTCTTCGATGAGTAACTGTCCTCACCTTCGACCGGTTTTACACTACTGGTCACCGCTTCTCACCTGAACCCCAGGTAACTGCCTGAATAAGGCCAGTCCCTAGTGAGCATCAGACCTTCCAACCAATTAAACAAAATCCCTACAAACCAATACTTGAAATATTGATGTGATGATCACTAGCGACTGGCCTTATTCAGGGAGTTACCTGGGGTTTTAGTGGCAAATCGTAACCAGTAGGGTAGAGCAAGTCGGGTGTGAGAACAAATACTCGTCAAAAAAATTGGTTAGCAGTCGTCCTATGTTGTGAATTGGCAGAAGTTAGAATTCATTAACTGACTGGCCATTGGATCGGGTCCCAGTGGCTTGAATGTTCTACGAGCTCGCCTTGTAACCTAAAGTTCCCGGGTTCTAACTCTGGCTGCGAGTGCGTACTGATGAAGAGTTCGAAACTGGTACAAAACAGCTGTGCAGTACTCCCAGGTTTTCCAATAGTTCACTTACTGATTTCAACTCATGAATAAGTCCTGTAACCAGTGAAATGCTTGCAAACCAACACTCGAATATTGTTCTCTATCAAGTGTGAGATAGATGAAGGCCATGAATGTAAATATCTAAGTACATTATGTATAATTAGTTGTCAGTAACTGTATATAACAATATATGAAGAACATTTGACATCCATTGAAAGTGAGAATGGTTATATATAATCTGATTAGGATTTTAATTGTTTCCTATTTTACTGAAGTCTTGATCCATTCCCTTAAACTCTAAGTAGAATGTGGGGTTTTAAACTTTGAAGTTTCTGTAGCCGTGGTGTTAGTGTTGGGTTCCTAGCCTCATACAAAACCTTTCCTCCTCTTTTACCTGTCTTACTACCGACCAGTAGACTACTAGGTGAAGTTTAGGGAATGTGTTGTCTGGGAGTGGAATGAGGACTTTCCTTGTAGCTGTAGGGTTCTTTCTACGATTGAGTCGTCAACAGTCATTAATCACGAAGACTTTTTTCGGTATCTTGTAGAAATATTCCTCAGTTGTTCAATTGCACACTAGAATATCTTCTCATGTCATGCCTGTTTCTACTTTTTGTGTCTATCTTCATTTTCTGTTGTTTGTTTTTTTTTCAAAATTTTTTAGACGAATTCAAGTAACAATGCAAGAAGCTTCATTGATAGCAATTCAACCGATTGATAAATTGATTACTCCAAAAAGATCAATACATCGGTAATGCGCTGCTCTGTATAATAATAGTGATAAATTACAACAACAACAACAATGACCAACTCAGCCTATCGACTAGTATCATTGATGCTACCTCTCGGGAGAGAGAAAGAGATCTATATTTGATTACAGGCATCATCTACTATTGTCTCTATTGTTCTACTACCGGTCTGCTTGTTGTCTACCCGCACTGTATTCTGACACACTGTTTTTTTTTAATTATTGTATTGGCTCATCTTTTTATTCTAATGAATTACACAAAAGAAGCCTTGCAGATTACGAGATCCTATCAGGTTCAATTGACTGATTGACTAACGCTCTCTCTCTCTATAATATGTATATATATATATATATATATATATATATATATATATACAACATATCACCGTGGTAATTCAATTATCATGTATTTTAAAATCCAGTTGAACAACTGTGTTAACTTTATTTTGTACACACATTTCTGTTAGTATTAGTGCCTTGTTGTTTTTTTATGCATTCATTGCCAAACGTTTTGGCCTTTTGCTTTTTCTTCCTTGTGTTTTTATTTCTTGCTCACTGTGTGTGTGTGTATCCTTCTCCTTGCCACGTGCTATCTGTCGTCTTCTTCCCCCTGTGCCTAAGCATCTATACATACATATCAAGTTGTGATAGAGTTCGGGGAAGATGGCTATCGAGCGGGGGCGATGGTGATGACGGCTTGGATGAATGCGTGAAAACGATTTCTTCCCTTAAAATACTTCCATATGTATTGCATATTTTTATCATTACTTTTACTTCTTGCCTTCGTATATTTTCTATTCTGTCGTATACATATCATCTAATTTTCTGTACACAAAGTAATCCCCTTTGTGTAAGCGTTTGTCTGCGTTATGCTTGGCCCACTTGATTCTAGCAAGCATAATAGACCTGTATACTACCATCAATAGTGAGTGTATATAGGCGGCTGGGAGCCAGTTTGGAGGTGGGTCCCGTGGACACGGGGGAGGGGAGAAGAGTTTAACAGTATTGATCATTCGTTGTACCCTATCGTTATTGCTGCTGTGCATATCATCAAGTGTTGTTGTATAGAGAGTGATATTGAGAT
Source organism: Trichobilharzia regenti (assembly GCA_944472135.2). NCBI lineage: Eukaryota > Metazoa > Platyhelminthes > Trematoda > Strigeidida > Schistosomatidae > Trichobilharzia > Trichobilharzia regenti. The sequence continues at coordinate 22,956,806 of OX235265.1, read as the reverse complement.
ATTTTGTATTTTCACTTTCTTTTTAGGAATTCACTCATATTTATTTATTTATTGATTAATTGATTTTCTGTATATTAAAGAGTGTATAAAGATCGGATTGAATTTCGAGGCGTTATTTCAATAATAATAATAATAATAATAATAATAATTGATACCTTTATATACATATGTAATTATGATGTAAGAATTTCTGTTAAGCCTTTTCAACACTGATCTGACGTCCAACACACCTACATGATTTATTGATCAACTGATTAATTGAACAGCATTTATTTCACATTCTTTTGTTTCTAATCTGTCAATTTCATGTGTTCCTTATCTCTTGTTATTGATTGATAACGTTATCATTATCATTCCATCCGTCTTCTTCTTGTCTAAGTCAACATTCCGTCGGGGGTTAACTTTTTTTCTTTCTCGTTTGATTCGCTTGTTTATTTATTTTCTCACTTTCTACTTTTTTCTTATTGTGTAACAATTGGAATAAATCAATTGTTGTCATGGTGACAGCGATGATGAAAGCGCGGCAGTTACAATGATGTTGAAAAGACTGTTCATCAATCAATTATCTTCCTTGTCCTTCAAACACTATCGATCTGTCGTTTTGCAGTTGTTTTTGACCTAATGTGTTATATTTTCTTCAAATATTTCATGTTATTTCGATGTATATGATACTACTTATAACAATATACTACTGGGAAATTGTTGTTCTTTCAATATGTTTTGATGAATTCAACTTATAATTTTTATTGAATGAATGGATCTTCAATGCAGCAATTATTCTTTTCTGTTTTTTAAAAAAGATTCATCCATTCAATATTCAATATATACGTCACATTGTTTTTCTCCTTTGTAAATTTTTGAGCGCGAAAGACGGATGGACATTGGCGGTGAGGGGTTGTTCTTTGACTTTAATGCTGCTTTTCACTCACCCTCCTGCCTGTCTCTTCCCTAGAAAAAAATAATAATAAACACCGAGTTCACTTGAAGTTTTCTTTTCTTCATTTTTTTGTCTCGTTTAATTAGTTTCGGGGTTGCAGTCGGCCTTCAGTTAAAATGATGAGATGAGCGATAGAAAACCACAAAGTTATTTTAACACCTTACGGAAAAGGGGAATTTCAGTTGTGGTCGGTGAAATCGTCTCGAAATATTTTAGTCATTTGAGTCAGCTTACATTTCTTTCCCTATTAATGTTGCATAGAATAATTGTAGACAGCAATCGCGTTTGATTGCGAGATGACATCAGCTAGGGAACAATAAGAAACGTAAGAAGTACTCGATAGTTGTTTCTCCGCCCCCCTCCCGCAATTTGGGGCTGTTCAGCAGTACGCATTCATTGGGGTTCGAACCCAAGACTTTACGGTTACCAGCGAAAGTCTCAGGCTTCGGGGCCGATCAAGTGGCCTACGAATTCCAATATTGGGCTTGTAACCAGCACGTCCCGGGTTCGAAACCCATTCAGTGTCTCCTGTTAGAGAATCACAGACTAGAGCGAAACAACTGTTCAGTACTCCAATGCCTTACAGTGGTTCTTTCATATGTGTCAGCTCGTGCTGAAATCCTGTAAACAAATCAAAAATCTCAAAAAACAGCAGATTGAGCAAAGAAATATGAATTCATTTTCAATTAGTTCCCCATCATCGGCTGGCTCTACACTAACATACGGTTGTTTACATCAAAATTTTCACCAATCAAGTGGTTATTTTAGTTAATCAGTTTTAGGTATAGGGGGTGAAACTAAGAGGTTAAAGGTCGTCTAAACAATCAACTAATAGGTGTTAGTGACAATATATATAAGTTTTAAAAGAGGAGTGAAAATCAATTATGGAATTCAAGATAAGTTGATTCTTAGGTGTTATTATTATTATTTATTATTGCTCCCTTGGGTTCCTAGTGGAACACAGGGCTTCGACTGCACGTCTCCTTGTTGCTTCTGTCTTCTGCTGTACTGTTCACCTGCATCCATCCATGTTAGTCCATACTCTTTCAACTCCTCTCCACACGATCTCCTCCATGTCACCCTTGCACTGACGACCCACTCGACGCTTCCATTTCGGCCTGGTTCCACTCGAGCAATGGCCTGACGCGCGCTCGATGTCACCCAGTGGCCTCCTCAGCGAGTGTCCAATCCATCCGTCTCCACTTTCTCCTGCATATTTGTTGGTTGGCGATTGGTTCTTGTTTTGCTTGTTCCTTCCCATAGTTTCTTGTTGGTGAATCTTTCCGGTCCGGCCATCTGATCTTCAGTATAGAACCAGCGAAGACAGGTGTTGTTGATAAAAGTCTGCAACAGGCTGTTGGTGGAAATATTCTTTGTGATCCGCCCGTCAAGTTTCTGATCCGTATAGAAGAACTGATTGACTTGACGTTTGTATTGAAAATCCGACCGAATTTTGTTGTTGATGCTGGTTGAGTGACGAAGATTTCCATATTGGTTGTTTCAGGTTGATGAATGTGATTCTCGCCCGCCTTTCCGATTCTCGATTTGATTCTTAGACGTTAGCGACAAGTTATTGCATAATCAAGAATATTGTAAAATAATGATGACTAAGAAGAATAGGACGACTTAGAAGAACTACATAAAATACAAACAAGCTATTAGAATTAGCTAGAATTGTAAAAATTGTAATAGTTAACAAATTCGAAAGATAGTTATAAGGGGAGGGGGAAAAATTGTTTAAAAAAAATTAATATATATGATGTATTTGGCCATGGCAAAGAAAGGTGATGTACAAATTTCGTTCGAACACAGATTTGGCTTGTTCAGATGAATCCCGATTGTCTGTGTTGTATTTAAAAGTCGCACTCGTAGACCATGCGAGAGGTTGGGTGATGTACGATCAGTAACTTTAAAAGCTTTGTTAGAGTCGATTTGATGTAGAGTCAGTATCGACGAGATGAGCTAGTATAATCAAACCAAAATGGGAGTTTTTCATTAAGTCGACCATGAACTTCCTTGATCGTACGCCCAATGTAACTAGCTCCACACGAGCAGTTAAACTGTTAAATACACATGACAGAGGCGAAACACGGCAGTCTGTCTTTATTTCTTGAACTAATTATTGGTCGACGTAGCTTATCTGCGTTGAAAGTCCTTTTAAAGGCCCTTCTCAGACTCTGTGATAAGACCTCGCTATTGACATCACCCATGAATTGTAACTTTAGGAAGACTGACTTTTTGAGGACAGTCGGCAAATTCGACTTTTTACTTCCTGAGTTCATGTGTTTGTTTACAAATTTAGTTGGATATCCGTTTCCATTTAGGAGATCGTCAATATTACCGAGTTCTTCGTTCAGTGTCTCATTTAAACAGATAATTTTACCCCCAGTGAACCAGACATCTAACCAGATCACTTTTTGTTTTGTAGAGGTACGAAGCACAGGAAGTGTATATATCGTCCAATAGAAGTAGGTTTTCTATACAAACGTCCATATATAGTTCTGTCTGTTCGTTTGGTCATTAAGGAGTACAAAAAAGAGATGAAGTAATTTCCTGCCTCTTCTTTAGTAAAGCTTATGCTAAGATGTGCTTTATTGAACTTATCCAATATGTCCTTAGTCTCACTTCCCTTTTAACAACTATAAATGTATAATCATCATATGGGCAATAGAAATGAAGATTATGTATAACATCTTCAAGAGGACCATTCTCTAGTATCACCAAGAAAAAGTCTGTTAGAATTGGCCCTACTGGTGATCCCATTGCAATACTATCTGATCGTCTATACATTTCTTTATTGAACACTTAGTTTACGTTGATTGTACACCTTAAAAGAAGTTTCTTTAAGGAAGACACAGGAATTCCAATCTCTACACCGTGCTTTATCAATTCATTACCTATGTAATCAATTATTTACATCAAAGGTACATTGGTGAAGTACCATCAGCCCCAACGGGCTGATCTCTGACGAAATCTCAGCACGAATACAAGGGGCTCGTTTCGCATTTGTTAGTTTACGCCGACTCTGGCGTAGACGAGATGTTCGACTATCGACCAAAGGGCGGGTGTACTGCTCATCAGTCCGCTCCGTCCTCCTTTATGGTTGTGAGACCTGGCCACTGAGAGTGGAAGACATGAAAAGACTAGCTGTCTTTGATCATAGGTGCCTGCGTTCTATTTCCCGTGTAAAGTGGCGTAATAAGGTGAGCAACATTGAGGTTAGGCGTCGAGTTCTAGGTAAACAGGGGAAATCTATCGACGAAGTCGTGAAGCTACAAAGACTGAGATGGTTAGGACATGTGTTACGTATGCCAAGTCATCGCCTCCCTCGACGAGCTATGTTAGCGGATATAGGGTCAGACTGGAAAAAAGCTAGTGGAGGTCAAACAAAAACTTGGCATCAGTCAATGAAATCCACAACAGTTGGTCTAAGCCACGTAGAAAGGTGTAGACTTCCAGGCTGGGGTCCTCGGGACGGTAAAAATCTATGGTTGGAAACAATTGGTGACATGGCTCAAAATCGTTCTCAGTGGCGCAGATGCATCCACTCCCTGTGACTTATGACCTTCAATGAAATTGTTTTGTATTTCTTTATTACTCCTTTGTCTCACACCTCTGCTCACTGTTTCTATTATGCTTTTCTTGTACTTTCTTCTCTTGCTTCGCGTGCTACACGGAATGTGGCGACTTGAACTTCCGCACATTTGTGCAAAGTTCTATGTCGAAAACAGACAGACAGACAGACATTGGTGAATAAGGAAAATGAATCCAGTGATATCATATATAATAAATAAATAAAAAAATAATCATTCCGTCTACTGACGGCGATTTTCCATCATTTTTATCTAGTTCATGAAATGTCTCTGGTTGAAATAGTATGTGTTTATGAAAAACTGGAGGGGTAGGTTGTTGAACAGATCTCAGCAATAGGGCGTTAATATAAATATGTATACACTGATAAACAACTTTGCAACGGAGTTGTGATTTCGGCAGATTATTTTCCGCCTTGTAGATAATTTTATAGGAAAAAGCTGTAGAAATAAGGCGGCCAGTACCAACCAGGTGTTCAACTGTTTCGTTTCCTTATATCCCCACTTCCTTGTAAGAAGTGTCTCACAGTCCCTGAAGGGGACTTTAACTGCTGTATCCTTGAGATTAGTCATTTCTAATCGATAATTACTGTTCGAAAACCCTGAAAGACAATATCCCACAGTTGATCAAATCTATATGCTCTTGTGGAGCTAGGTATATCGGTGGTTGAACGTGGGTTTTGTCTTAGAAGGTGCAAGAACACCATTCCACGTGGTTATGAAGAGGTGAAAGTTGAGCTATAAGAAGTGCAATGATTGAACATTTGGTTAGTATTGATCACCTCATTTCTATATCCTCTTCTTTTACAGTAATGATGCTCAACAGAAGAAAATATTCATGCCCGAATCTAGGTTTGTTTAATCAGCTCCTTGTGTGTGTGCTAAAGGAAAGGCTCAATCCCAGTGTCAGATGTATTTAACACTGTGTTAATCATATTTTGAGAAGAGAAACAATATTACGACAGAGAGGATGAAGACTGTATCATTTATATCTTTCGTCTGCATTTCTGGAAATTTCTTGCTAATGAACTATTCTTCCATGAGCAAAACATCCATCGGTCTGGTTTAAGTTTATCCGAATGGCAGACACGTGTTGATGCAGTTCTTTGTTGTGTTGTCCCATCTTAGCGGCTTTTTGCTATCTGATCATCACTGGTGCCACTATGGTGAAATGAAGATTATGAGGAAGCGGCCAAATCTGAAGTCAACATTTTAAGTAAATGGCTGCAGCTGGATTTAGTTTACGCTGTGGACACAACAACTCTTTCTAGCTAAACCTTGTTTCTGCACATATATATATATATATATAACCCTGTTTTTTGTTTCCAAGCCTAATTGTCTGATTATTTTATAATTCGTCAGTGTTTGTAATTCCTAATCAGTTAAATCATTCCGGACTAATGTTACTTTTAATTCCTACCAATTACTCCTTATGATCGTGGAAAAGTATGTTCATATCTTTAATGTAATTCATACTTTTTAACGTTCAGGTTGTAACCAGTTGAAAAGAATCCTCGAAATAATAAAAGATGAGCTCATATTATCCTGGTACAATTGTTGTTCTTGCTTTGTACAAAACAACCTCATTGGACAATTCATTTAACCTTAGACCAATTACCAACTGATCAGAGTAATTTATTCTCCCCTGACCCAGCCGAACTTTAATGTGGCTAGGAAGGATAAAGTATGATGTATTTTTCCGGTTAAAGAGCAAATTAATAAAATTTCAAAGTATAACAAACACAAAGACAGGATGCAGAATATAGTAAAGTAGTTAGGTTGTAGTATTATCCTAGAAATATTTCAGGTCAAAGGTCAAATCAGTAACATCACGTAATATATGAGTAAGAAAGTTTCAGGATAATTTCCGATCAAGGGTCAAATTAATAAAATTATAATCAAGAATTAAAATGCCATAATAAACAGAGGGAATGGATAAAACTCAAACACGGGAGAATCGTAATTACTGAGACAACTAACATCTTGTGCAATTAGGGGTTAGAAATGTAGAAATAATAAAATCAAAACAAGTGATTCAGCGAAGAGACTCTTTTCAACGAATTTATCATCAAGCTGTACAGTCTGTGTACAGAAAAAGTTCGTTCAACCCCTCCAACTCTCATGGTCTTAATCCCTCTATGCTAAAATATGATAATCCTCAATCATATTTTAGCTCTACCAATTTTTCATTTTGTCTATTCAATTTGTATACTCTTCCTTATTAAGTCAATTGTTATTATTACTATTCTCACTTTGAACTGTCCCCGGTATTATTTCACTTGTTCCATTTGTCATTCTAAATCAATTGTTTTTACAACGATAAATTCTATGCTATTAAATTTCACACAATATTACGTAACGTTTTTGTTTTATTCGATTTGCCTACTAATCCTATAATTGCACATCCTTTTTCAAGTTCTATCCCTCCTATGAATTATTCTATATATGACATTAATCTGCTTTGCCACTTGACATTTAACTACGATTATAATCACAAACATTTTAGTTTTAATCGAACTTCATATGATTATTATTATTATTATTTTGTGCATTCACACCTAAGATTCAATTCCCTCACCGGATATAACTTCTGATAAACCATATATATACGACTGTACAGCTTGATGATAAATTCGTTGAAAAGAGTCTCTTCGCTGAATCACTTGTTTTGATTTTCTAAATGTTACAATGGGAATTTTCCATGAAATAATAAAATGACAAGATAGGCAGGAAGTTCGGATATGAAAATATGGTAGTGTAAATAGGGATTAAGAAAAACCTAAAAATAACATGAATAAACAGGAAGCTTGGATAAGAAAGGCAATGGAATAGTCACTATTAGGAGAATTACCGGTTTATGAGGGTCATGGTAGGGACAAGGGTTGGACGTATTTCTTTTGGATATACAGCATGAAAATCAAAACAAGTGATTCAGCGAAGAGACTCTTTTCAACGAATTTGTCATCAAGCTGTATAATAGTATATATATTGTTTTTAAGAACTTATATCCGGTGAAGGAATTGAATCAGAGGTGTGAATGTATAAAATAATAATAATAATATGAAATGCAATTCAAAATAAAATGTTTCTAATTATAATGTCAGTTCCCTCACTGGATATAACTTCTTAAAACCCATATATATATACGATTGTACAGCTTGAAAACAGTCTCTTCGCTGAATCACTTGTTTTAATTTTTTATATGTTACAATGGGAATTTTCCATGAGTTAAAAAATACACAGCATGAGTTCGAGTTTTTGGATGCCTAGTGTCTAGGCTATGCCCAGATGTCTAGATTTTACACCCTTTGATAGGTTTGATCGAATATCGTATAAGATTTTCAAGGATTTTTTGAAAGGCGCTGAATGTCTTGAGTTGACCAGATGTTTTGTCACTGAACTATATACATATTTTCATTCTCGTTTTACTAGACAGTCTGGATTGCCTTCACGAGCGCGTGTTTTTCCTCAATAAAAGTTCGTTCTTAATTCTGTTATCTTCTACCATTACACCACTATCTAACTTATTAAATACCCTGTAACCCTCACCAGTTAGTTTGCTGACGTATATATATATATATATATAAACTGTGAATAAAAGTACATGCATATTCCACAATGTCCTCAAGTGACCTTTAAGCACTGACAAATGGTATGGGACCGAGCACTTCGGTCCAATCAATCGACGGGAAAATCAAAAATTCAATTCAATAATTAATATGACCCGTTGCACAAGAGGTGGCTCTCGTGGCCCAAGTGGTCTAGTGGATAACGCTTTGGCGTTTGAAACTATGGGTACTGGGTTCGAGCCCCGGTGGGAACATCATCACTCACTGACTAGGGAATGCAGGCACATCCAGATGACGAGTCCCAAATAGGACGAAATGCGCATCCTGGATTCCACTGCTAGCCACCATCCACCAATGGTATGGGTTTATCTCGTTCACAGCCATTGTCACTAAATAAGCTCCGGTTGACTTTTGTTTATTATCAAGAATAGTTTCTACAGTTTCTATTTGTTTCAGGTTAGACCACGGATTGATGATGTCAGTTAGCGAATCATTGAAAACCAACAGAGAGTACTGGACAGCTGTTTCATCCTAATTCGGGACTCACACACCCACTACAGGTGTTCGAACCCAGGACCTTCCGGTTACAAGGTAAGCTTGTGGACCATTAAGCCACTGGGACCCTATCCAATGGCCAGTCCATGAATTCTAACTGCTGCCAATTCACGACATAGCGCGACCTCTAGCCAATGTCTTCAGCGAGTATTTGTCCTCACAACCGACCTGCTGCACCCTATTGGTCACGACTTCTCAATAGAACCCCAGATAACTACCTACCTGAATAGGGCCAGTCATCAGTGAGCATCTCATTGATATTCAAGTGTTGGTCTGTAGGGATTTGGTTAGTTACACGATTTCATCATAAGCTAACATTGGTAAGAGAACCTTTGGAAAACCAGCAGGGAGTACTAGAAAGCTGTTTCATCCCAGTTTGTGAATCATCGGCAGTATGCACCCACAGCAAGGGCTCGAACCCAGGACCTTCCGACCACTAGGCAAGCTCATATGCCATTCAACCACTGGAATGTAATTCAATGGCCACCACATGAATTATAACTGCTGCCAATTCGTGATTTTGGCACAACTTCCAAACAGTGTCGTCGGTGGGAACTCCATCCTCACCACCGACTGGATGGACCCCAACTGGGGTCACGACTCCTCACTAGGACACCAGGCAACTTCGTCCTGTAACCAGTCACTAGCGAGCATCAGATTCTCTAAATGATACTAATCCTCCTTGGGCTAACCTGAAGCAAACAGAATCCGTACAAACTAATTCTTGAAAACTAATCAATTGCTCTCTAGTGATTTGCGTACAGGAAAAACTCGCCTGGAGTCCGAGTGAGCAGTCGCGATCAGTGGGGTAGTGAGGATGGAGTTCCCACCAATCACAATGGTTGGTGGTCAGGCTAAAATCAAAAATTGGTAGAAGTTATAATTCATGTGGTGGCCATTGAATTGTTTTCCGGTGGCTGAAATATATATAAGCTTGTTTTGTTTATTAGCCTTTCTTATTATCAACTTCTTTTTCCTGAATACTTCTCGGCTAATTTTTAAAACAAAGAAGAAGCAATGTGATAATGTGCTCAGGAAAAAAACTCCATGTGCACAATCATCATCATCAAACACAACATAGAAAGCTGCTTGCCTTTTATTCTATCTATCTATCCATCAAAAATATTAATGACTCCACAGAGATTGTAAATTTAGTTTTGTAAAGATTTGATTGATTTAAATTTAGACCATGAACTGACTTCGATGTGGGAATCATTGAAAGCTAGGGAGTACTGGAGAGTTATTACGTCATCTTTATTCCTCCTTGGATCTAAACGAATTTCATTTGTTTGCTTAGTTTAACCTCTTTATCAATTTTAGCTTTATGGATTAATATACGTTAACAGAAGAACCTAGAAGACTTGGATTTCGCGCGTGGATGATTTATGTTTGATGTCACACAAAATCGAAGACTTACAAGCGAAAACCTACCGACAGACTGGTAGAAGAAGCAGCCGGAGAAGACAGGACTCCAAGTGAACACAGACAAGACGGAGGTTATGAAAATAACCAACCAACAACGAAAACAACAGGAGCAACATCCAGCGCCAATCACCATCAACTGGAGGGATTGAAAGAGGTTACTTCATTCACTTATCTAGGGAGCATTGTCTCAACTACAGGAAGTCGGAACGGATGAGGATGTCAAATCGAGAATCGGGAAGGCGAGAAACACATTCATCAACCTGAAACAACCAATATGGAAATCTTCGTCACTCAGCCAGCATCAACAACAAAACTCGGTCGGATTTTCAATACAAACGTCAAGTCAATCAGTTCTTCTATACATATCAGAAACTTGGCGGGCGGGCCGGTCACAAAGAATATTTTCACCAACAGCCTGTTGCAGACTTTTATCAACAACACCTGTCTTCGCTGGTTCCATACTGAAGATCAGATGGCCGGACCGGAAAGATTCACCAACAAGAAACTATGGCTGTGAACAAACAAAACAAGAACCAATCGCCAACCAACAAATATGCAGGGGAAAGTGGAGACGGATGGATTGGACACTCGCTGAGGAGGCCGCCGCTGGTTGACATCGCGCGCGTGTCAGGCCATTGCTCGAGTGGAACCAGGCCGAAAGGGAAGCGGCGAGTGGGTCGTCAGTGCAAGGGTGACATGGAGGAGATGGTGTGAAGAGGAGTTGAAAGAGTATGGACTAACATGGATGGATGCAGGTGAACAGTACAGCAGAAGACAGAAGCAACAAGGAGACGTGCAGTTGAAGCCCTGTGTTCCACTAGGAACCCAAGGGAGCAATAATAAGTAGTAATAATAATTAACAGAATCACTATTGTATTTATTGATTTTTTTTACTTCATTTGAATTGACCACTGAACTGCAACAATATTTTTGAATATAGAAAGAATGAACATATCTGCAGGATAATACGAGCTCGTTTTATTTCACGAATTCCCTCTCTTCAACTGCGTACATCCTAAATAAATCAATTATAAATCACAAAATGCTGGCTGAACATACTCTCTACAGTAACTTCATGTTATAAATAGAAAGCATAAGCAACACAATTTCAAAGATGATGTACGTAGACAATTATTTAGTGTTAGAGGAGTAACTATTTATATGGTAGTTAGACAAAGGGGTAGTGTTCAGATTTAGCTTGGAAACTAGGATAGACTAGAGACAAAATACAACATTGAACAAAAGAGTTTATTTTATACATATTATGGTGGAGAGTCGAGGGGGGGGTGAGTGTGAATAGTGAAGTAAAATTATAAAATAGATAAAGTAGTTTAATTTGGAGCCTTAATTGTGAGTTCAACTCAGTAAGTGAAAATCAAAATTGAATGGAATGTTATTCAACAGGACAGAACACAAAATCACACAAACAAAACTATCATGGTTGCCAGGGTAGTGAGAGATAAGTCACATTCTCTTAGTTTAGGCATGCGTTGGGTTGAAGACTTTTGATAGCAATGGCTTCTGCTAACAGAAGCAGCCATACTTTTCTTTGTTTATTGATTATTTTGAAAGTCTGACTAATTTCCACTGCATGTTCCATGTCGTTTAGGAGTCTGGCAATTGCTCCTGAGAACGCTTTGCTATCTTTCAAACGGACGCTTCTAGGGATACGTTCAGAGAATGCAGAAGACTTTCTCCTCATATTCCTTTTTATGTAGTTGCTACCGAAATCGAGGGTGTAATGGTAAATGCGGTTGTAGTTGACAGGTGAAGCAAAAGACTGATATGTATTCGCATGATATCTGCTTTGTTTGCCTATCTGATATGGTTTATGATATGATTATATGTATATTGATCGTTAGTCAGTGATGACTGACAGTCTATCTTGTCTGTTTATCAACTAAATCACAATGTATCACCTTGGTCACATGACATTGCGGCCAATCAGAATCCAGTTAGGAGTACGAAAAAACTACTTTATCTGTCTTATTGGTTCATGTAGGTTAGTATTTTCTATATACTATTGTACTGCACAATTGATTGACTCTTTTTTTCATACACAGTCTTGTGTGACAGTTAATTTCCTTTGTTGGAATAATGTACGTATCCTTCGCCAACACGTGTAGGTCTTTTAAATGTACTCTTCGGGTCAGGGAAATTTAACCACGAAGCAATACCAGTCGTCCCGTCATCGTCCGTTGTATTTCGTTAGTCATATTTATACTCGGTCACTCTATAACAGATAATTACCAACTTTTGGTTGACTAAACGAGTATACTGGGTTGCAAAGTAGAATGAGTTGTAGCGGTGGGAAATCTTCTTTTCAGTTCACCGCCCTTGTCGATACTTCTTCTCATTTCTACACTAGACAGATCAAAACTGGTTTCTTTTAAAGTATTTCAGGTTTCGGTCTAAGTGTTTTTTTTCCTTCCCATATTTTGATATGAACTTTAGAGGGGTATTCATTTTTGATAAAGTTCTTTTAGATGACTGTTAGTTCCTTTTCGATCTTATCTTCTAAACACAACGCACGTTTTTACCAGGTAGCTTTTGTAGCCAACTGGTCACAGGCTGTGATAATTCAAGTATTACACAATTCAAGTTTCTTTACTATAGCACATGAATAACATTCAGTCAGCCCATGGATTTCTCAGACAATCTCACCATCAACAATTTTTGTATTTTGGAAACAGGTCTAAAATTATTATTCTCTTGAGTTACTAGTGGAACAACGTAGGAATCCATCCTTTTATAGCTGGTGCCATGATCAACAAGCAACAAGGTCTCATTTCCTTTGTGAACCTCGAACACACCACTTATGGTTTCGCAGTCAAATTCCACTCGAAGGCTTGACACATCATCGCGTGGAACAGTCTCTCCATATAATCTAAAGTTCATTTCTATTTCGCCTCTGAGAATTCGTTGAGCAGTATGTAGTTGATTGGTTTTGTTGACAGAGTTTCTTGTTGCTTATTCTTTCTGACCGGCTCTCTGGCATTCAGTATGGACTGCAGGCAACTGTTGATGAAAGTTTACGGTACGTTGCTGGAAATGCTTCTGCTGACGCACACAATAAGCCATGCAGAATGTTGGCGACATTGAGAACTCGACTGAAAGAATCCAGTTTGCTCCAAACAAAGGACTAAACACATTACACTAGTTACCACTGGATGTCCAATCAAAGTATCCAGTACAGTCAATCCTACAGGAGATCAATCACGAGCCTGAATAGCTCAATGATGGTAACGTTTCTGACTGCAGAACTGGATGACACAAGTTCGAATCCCAGAAGGGATATGAGTTCCCTCAAGCTGGGAGATACACCTTGCTGATTGGTGAGTTTCAACAAGTAAGAAACGAAGATCTTTTCAAGGCTTCGTGACGATTGCCTCCAACCATCTAACAACAACAATTTACAGTGCATCGTGATAACGAAAAACTTAGAATGGTAGCCACATTGTAAACTTGACTGACAGCACCAAACAATGAACTAGACGAATCATACTAGTTACTAACTAGTTTGCAATCAAATTCAGGATTCTTAAGTATTGCGAACTTAATAACACTTTAAACAATGATTCGTAACAGTCTACTTCGAGGACTAGCGGTTCCCTACAAGTGATCAACAGGTCAGTCAGTGCTCATTACCCCCTCTTTTCGCTGTAAACCTCTGCACTTTCCTCTAAGGAAATGAATTTCGTGCAATTAAAAAATACCAAACAGACTTGTGAATAATTACCCACTGATGGTACTTTGAGTTGCTGGCTCAGGGGTAGAATGCTCACCAACCAAGCATGGGGCTGTAGTTCAGCTCCGACACCGACGAACACCTAAATCTTGCCTTGTTTGCAGAAAAAGATGAAAGCACCACTCAAACTTCAAAGTTCAAAAGGTATAAGCCCTATATTCTATTCCGAATGAAAAGGATTGACATATGCAGTACTGCATATTGTTCGGCATTATATCTCACGAATAAGCAGAACTGACAAGAAACGAACTGCCGAAGATCACTCTCGTAAATGCTTCCTAAGTTGATGAAACACAGATTCTTACTGCTGTACTAGTAAATAATGCCCCAAAATTGTTATTATTATATCGTTTAATTCCTAGAGGAACATAGGGCTTCGGCTGCGCGTCTCCATTGCGTTCGGTTCTCTGCCAACTTTTTCACCCCGCCCCAAGTCTGCCCACATGCTTTCATCTCCTCTTCACATGACCTCCTCCAAGTCACCCTTGGACGACCAACTCGGGTTCCACTCGAGGGGTTGTCTAGTGGTGTCACTTGATGGTTTCCTCAGAGTATGCCCAATCCATCTCCATTTCTTCCTGCTTATTTGTTGCACAATCGGTTCCTGCTGGGTTGGTTCTCTCCCACAGGTCCCTATTGCTGATCTTTTCTGGCCATCCGATCTTGAGTATTGAGCGAAGACAACTGTTAATGAAGCTCTGAAGCTCGTTTGAGATGCTCTTTATGACGCGCCAAGTCTTTGATCTGTATAGTAGCACTGACTTCACATTGGAGTTGAAAATCCGGATCTTGTTATTGATGGTGAGTGCTGTTGACCTCCATACAGATTTCAGGGTAATGGAAGCTTGTCCTGCTTTTCCGATTCTGGCTTTGATATCCTCGTCAGTTCCTTTCGCCTGTAGTTGAAACGATGCTTCCCAGGTAGGTAAAGGAGGTTGTTTCTTTCAGGTTCCTCCCATTTACGCTGGCTGATTGTTGTCTGTCGTTGTTGTTACTGTTGGTCAGGAATCTTCATCACCTAACTCTGTTTTCTCTATGTTCATCTGAAGTGAAGTCCTATCTTTGATGCTTCTTCTGCCAGCTTGTTGCTTTTTATTTGCATATCTTCCAGTTTGTGGGAAATCACACATATATCATCGGCGAAGTCTAGATCCTCCAAGTTTTTGCATGAGTCCATTTTATGGTTGTTTCCTCGTTGCCCGCAGCCTGTCTGTCGCATTATCCAATCTACTGAAATCAGGAAAATCATTGGCGATAGTAGGCAGCCTTGTCTCACTCCCGTCCTCACTTCGAAGGATTCCGTAAGTCTCCCGTTGTGGATTACTCGGCATGCAGCATTGTCGTACAACTGTTGAATGAGATGTATAATTGTTGGCGGCACCCCATAGTAGCGAAGTAGTTGCCAAATCACCTCTCGATCGACGCTGTCGAATGCTTTTTCAAAGTCGATGAAGTTGAGATAGAGAGGTGATTGCCATTCCAAGGTTTGTTCAATGATGATCCGTAGTGTGGCGGTTTGATCACTACATGACTTGTTTCTCCTGAATGCAGCCTGTTCCGGTCGAAGTTTTCCATCCAGGGCTTGTTTGATTCTCTCCAGGATGATGCAGCTTAGTATTTTGCTTGGGATGGACAGGAGCATAATTCCGCGCCGATACCAATTTAAAACAAGCGACAAAAGTTAATCAACGCAGGATTTAATCAGTTCATCAAAATTTCGACAGGACTGTTCAGCTGGATACACTACAGACACGGATAAAAAATTAAGATAGAAAATTCATCATTTAAATAAACAATCAGTCATAAGTGTGTGAGTGAAAGAACTTGAATACATCAATAATTGTGAATTGAATTATATTGATAATAGTAATGCCAATAATAGTAACAATAATAATAATAGATAATAACAATAATAATGTTGAAACGACTTAAGATAATGGTGATGATAAGAGGTAGTTTTAAATTAATCAAAAATGGTAATAATAAGAGGCAGAATAAAATATTAATAATAATAATAATAACAGTAAGTAAGTAAAACATATTACCATAGTAGATTCAGAGTGACCACCATTTCCTTTTGTACCCAGTGATCTGGTATATAAACTCTAATTGCACAAGTCTCCGTAAGTAAAAGCATCTTCCTGTTTGTGTTGTCTCCTCGCTGACAACAGTGAATGACTGGTCAGAGTCGATATCATGTCAGGTGTTTTCAACCACCTTGTCAAATGCCTCACTCCATCATGGGAGTACACAACTGCCTTTGTGTAGGACCTATGTATTTGTGTCATTCTACAAACACATTGAAACTGATGTAGTGAGTTAGAGGTGTCAAGGATTGGTGACTGATCCTTTGCAGATTCTTGAAGCACCACGCGTTTGGTGGTATTAAGGAACACGAATTTCGCCTATAGCATCCACTAATCAACATCGGAAGCTGACCTTCACTTTTTAAGTCAACTCGTTTTCTCTGAAGGTTCACGCCATCGAATTACATTCGGTCGTTCGTCCACGATCCCTACCTACCTACTTACCTATCTAAGCAATCATCATAACACTACGATTCTAATCCCAAAATATACCTTGTATTTTGGACGATCAGTTTGCTGTTTTGATTTGTCTCTGATTTAAGTAGAACAAATACTATAGGATTTGCGTTTGTCTATACTGTACTGTGCGTAAGCGCCGGCATCCCTTCAACCCAGACTGCCAATGAATTCAAAAGTAAAATGAAACAGTTATTCTAGGATTGTTTTTTTGGTTTCAGGTAATATCAGTTTCTAACGAAATCAATAGATTCTTCATGAATAAGCAGTTTGTATAAATTCTTGTTGTAATACCTTCATACTTTTGTAGAGGTCAAAGAAAAAAAATTCATGCTTGAATAAAAATGACGTTTCTATTTTTAGTTTTATTCATAAGGTTTGTGAATAAGAAGAATTCAATTCTAATCCGATGGTTCACTTCTAACGAGGCTCTTTGGAGGACGTGGCAATCATAGACATAATCTTTATATATGCATATTACTGAGTTATCCTAATTATAGGTTAAAGCCAAATACAGAATAGAACATCTCGTGAACTCAGAATGTCCATTTCCATTCGAAAAGTCTTTAGAAGCTGACGGTATTAACGTTCGCGTTTTGTACGGAATATACTAACGCAAGATCTTATACCGATAACTTCTATAGTATTCGTTTCTCGTGAATCAAAGGCAAAGCAAAAGACACGATTGATCATTCAAATTATGAGATATATTTCGGAACCAAATCGTAGACTGAAGCGGAAGCTAAGCTGGCTAGTGATCGTGCACGAAAGTGACACGATGGGGTACCAAATGGCAAGGATCCTAGACCGGAAGCCTTCAGCTAAACAAGTCGACTTAAACACTAAGGCTCAGCATCCAATGTTCACTGATGATTCCTATGGTCAATAATTTTGGGGAATTATTCACCGCTACAAGTCCTTCAAAGTCATATACAAGATCCGGAAAAATTTCTCAAAGGAAACGAAATTATGATATCTGGGCATAGATGAGGCACTAGCAATGGAAACACTCAAGCCTACGCTATATACTTAAAAGAAATATTTCCAGGCGTTATCTCTACCGTGACCATCATAAAATGTCAGTTGTCTCAATTGTGATTATCCTAATATCTTTTCTAATTCAATCTTCCTGTTTATTTCTGTTACTTTTACTGTTTTTAATTCCTGTTCACGCTGCTATGTTTGCTATTCAGACTCTTTGCCTATTTTGTTATAACCACATTTGTAATCTCTAAGCGCATAAAAAGCACAATTTTTTCGGTGATTATGATCCTACTACGTCTTTTGATCAGATCTTCCTGTTTATTTACACTTTAATTCTATTAATTTGCCCTTGATCGGAAATAGTTCTGGAACTTTCTCACCCATTTACTACAAATACACGAATGTACAGTCGTCCAACTGGACGGACTTCGTCCAATAGAAAGTTTTCTTCGAAGCAACCATCTTTTGAATATTTCTTATAAAGCCAAATAGTCAAAGTATCCTGATTTTTAGAAGGATTTCTTTTCTAGCTGATATAGTTTTACGAAATAAACTATGATATAACCATCAGTATAACCTAATGGCTTAGAAGTTTCTTGAGTTAACGAACTTTCCTACCTAGCAGATATTTGTCAGCCTACCGTTCTAACCACATTTCGCAACGACATCAACTACACGCAAAGCAAGGAAGAAGGACAGACCATTGACAAGAAAGCTTTTACTGTCTTGAACCAACAGAGAAAATGGTTTGACAGCAGTTCCACATATATATATGTTTTACATGACCTTGAGAGATACTAATTTCATCGATAAACTCAAAAAACAAAACAGTTAACAACCAATAGGGTTCAGCTTTCATAAATGAGGGGAGGGGGAAACACAAACATTGCGGTACTGTAAATAAAGGTGTGAACCAAGCCCAGAACATGTTGGCCAACCTAGTAATTCGGAGGTCGCTAGTTTAAATCTAATCGTGATCCGAAATTTTTAGTTCACCTCACATTATGTTTATATTATTAGTAGTAGTCTCCCAGTTCAAGGCAGTAGCGCATGGTTCCACAAATTACTACACCATCTACACGTATAAAAAGCCACTATTGGTTTCGTTTCAATGGCTTTCTATCCTCAGCTTTCAAAAACATATTTGTCTGTTGTATATGACAAATAGTAGATTGTACCACTACTTTATGGAGACTGTGGAATTCATATGCCAGCAAATAGTAGAAAAGCAGTTCGATCTTGGAATTCCATTTATTAGACTCAAAAACCTGCTTCTAAAATGAACTGTGAATGTACACTTCACATTCAACAACCTTTATTACATGAAAATTGATGATATTTCCATGGGTTCTCCGTTGGATCCGATCTTGGCAGTTCTTTTTTTTCTAAGCTAGAAAATGGCCCATTGAAAAAAATAATAGATACAATGGATTCTTATTTTCGTTATGCTGATGATACGTTGATGATTCTTGATGTCTCTGTCTGTCTGTCTGGATTCAACATAGAACTTGGCACCGAAGTGCAGCAGTTCCAGTTGCCACCTTCCAAATAGCACACACAGGTAGACAAGAAGATGAGTGAAGAGAATCAATACAGTCTGACAAGTATAAGAGTGAAACAGAATGGGTAATGGTAGAAAGGAATATGAAAGATTACAGAGACTGAATACATCTGCGCTGGCCATTGACAACGATTTTGAGCCATGTCACCTATTGTCTCCAGCCATTGATTCCTAGAGTCCCGAGGGCCCCAACCCGGAAGTCTGCATCTCCCTACCTGACTCAGTTTAACTGTCAAGGATTTCATGGATTGATGCCATGTTTTTGTTTGGCCACCACTGGCTATTTTCCAACCTGAACCTATATCAGCTAGCAATGCCCGTCGGGGGAGGCGGTGGTTAGGCATGCGCAGCATTTCGTTCTTGCAGGCTTTCTAATCAAGAATCATCTTGATTAGAAAGCCTGCAAGAACGAAATGCCAATAAACATTTAGTGATGCACATCCGGTGCTCATGTTAACTTGTGACGAAGAACAGGATGGTAGATTACAATTCCTTGATGTCCAGTTTAACAGAAGAGGGGATGGTTTTATTCAAGATAGATGTTTGTAGAAAAACTGTGTCTACAGGAAAATACACATATTTCCTTAGTTTCAGACCATTCCGATACAAAATCTATTTGGTCATATATTTGATGAATAGAGCAATATGGGTCTTCAGCTATGACTCCCCAAAATACGCTGGTCCAAATGGATTATCCTGATAGATTTGTAAAGAGACACATGGACATCAGGTAGAATAGAGAGGAACTGACAACAGTTAAAAAGAAGGCATTGTTCCTAAAATTAAAATTTAATGTGGACGTGGCTAGTGAAGTCCTACATCTAAGATTATCTAGAGTCATAAAACGGACTTAAACTGCTGCCACTCCTTGTTTGTCATATTCCAGCCGACTAATTATGACTGTTCAAGTGAACGACAAGCTACTTCCATGTACATTTATAAATTTAGCTCCTCCTGCGAAGAAAGTCACATATAGACACCTCAATAAAAGTGCACTACTGTGAGCATCTTCCTTTATGATTCGGAAAAGTCCAAGTAAAATCTATACAAAGTTTTATTTTGTCTGATGTGATTGAAAACGGTCATCAAGTTATCTGTCACATTCCATCGAACCTCTTGAACAGAATTCAAACTCGCCTTTTACACACAGTCGAAGGTAAAGGGAATTCGAGAGAACAAAATCCTGGTGTTTTCATGTATACAAAAGAAGTTTGTTCTACCTCTGTCTCTTCCTTAGCCCAGACAGATTCAATAAATTAATTAGAACATTCAAGACATTTTTTTATTTTTCACTTTTTTCGTACTTTTATACTACTTATTTAAATTCTGTTCACTTCAATTTTATTTAGTATTGCATAAATTCCAAGATTTGACTTAATTTATTTACTGAATTCTTTGTATAAAAATGCTAATTTCGTTATTCTTATCTCCACCTGCTTAAACTCATTTTACTTTTCTTAATATTACTATTATTATTTTAACAATTAGTTTGTAGGAGTTGTATTTGTTTCAGATTTGAGCACGGATTGATGATATCAGTTAGAGAACCACTGCAAACCACCAGGACAGCCAGCTGTTTCATCCTAGTCTTGAACACATCGGAAGGACGCATCCACCACAGGAGTTCGAACCTAGAACCTACCGGTTACAAAGTTAGCAAGCTCATATACCATTCAACCAATGGGACCAAATTCAATGGACAACCCATGAATTCTAACATCCACTGAACGTGATTTTGGCGTGACCACCAATCAGTGTAGTCGATGGGAACTCCATACTCACTGTCACACTAGTTACGACTTCTCACTAGAACTCCAGTCAACTTCATCCTGTAGGCTGCCATTAACGAGCATCAGATTAATCTTCAAGAATTGGTTCGTATGGATTCTATGTGTTTTAGGTTAAACCACGGACTGACATAAGTTAGAGAATCACTGAAGTTAGAATTCATGTGGTGACCATTGAGTCGGATCCCAGTGGTGAGTGGTATATGAGCTTGCCGTGTAACCGAAAGGTCCTGAGTTCGAAACCCAAGAGGTACGTCTGTCTGTTTTCGACATAGAACTTTGCACAGATGTGCAGCAGTTCAAGTCGACACACTCCATGTAACACACAAACCAAGAGAAGAAATGCATAATAGAGACAGTAAACTGAGGTGTGAGGCAAAGGAATAGTAATAACTAAGAACAATTAAGTGTCATCGGCAGTGGATGCATCTGCGCCATTGAGCCATACCACTAATTGTTTCCAGCCTTCATTAGTTTTTACCGTCCCGACGACCCCAACCAGGAAGCCAGTCTACACATTCCTACGTGGCTGGCTGGCTTAAACTAACTGTTGTGGATTTCATTGACTGGTGCCATGTTTTAGTTTGACCTCCGCTAACTCTTTTCCAGGCTGTCCCTATGTCAGCTAATATTGCTCGTCGAGGAAGGCGATCGATGACTAGACATACGTAACACATGTCATAACCATCTCAGTCGATATAATTTCACGGCCTCGTCGACTGATTTCCCCTCCTTACCTAGAACTCGATCGAAGCCTCATCTCAATATTGCTCACCTGATTATACCACTTCACACGGGAGATAGAACGCAGGCACCTATGATCAAAGACAGCTAGCCAAGCTTTTGATGTCTTCCACTCTCAATAGTCAGATCTCACAGCCATAAAGGAGGACAGAGCGGACATCTGAGCAGTACACAAGCCCTTTGACCGATGGTCGGATATTACGTCTACGCCAGAGATGGCGTAAACTGGTATATGCGAAACTATCCCTCTGTATCCGTGCTGAGATTTCGTCAGAGATCAACCTGTTGGCACTGGCTGATGGTATTTCCCAAATAAGTGAAGCGGTCAACGTGCTCTACCAACCACTTGACCCCCTATTTCTAAACTAGGAGTCAGTGTAGTCCAGTCATGTAACATCATCTTATATTTGGCGGGAGCGAATCGCATGCGAAACATTCGCAGACTGCAACTCAAGGCGTTCAGAAGACTCTGCACTTTGTCAGTGTCTTCACCGAGAAGGGCCATATCATATGCATATTCTAAGTCCGTGAGATTATTACCTGGTAACAATGGGTACGCACTGACAATGAGCCCCAAATTATTATTATTATTATTATTATCGTTATTGCTGCCGTTATCAAAACTCGATCCACAAACTCACCATCACTGGTTAAAGATTGTTACATATAAAACTAAGTAAATTAGAGTAAGGACTGAAGAAGCTCTAATTGAAAACAATACTGTTCGCTAAATGTGTCTTGTTCTAATTTTAACAATGGGAATATTTAAATATTTCCGACAATAGACCGTTTATATCAGAGATTACTTGTGTTTTGAAGCCTTCATCTAATTCACTTATCAATAAGTCGAAATGCAATCGAGTAGTGTCTCGTTTACACATATCAAAACATGTCAATCAGATAAAATGAAAAGACACACGGTCATCAACTTTGAAAACAGAAAACACTCAATTTTCTAATTTAAGAAGCTATGTACATTTGACAAAATCAATAACAAAAGCGAAAAAAAATCAATAAATCTATATTAGAATTGACTAGAAATTCTTTTCAATGCCCTAATTATTGATAATGCTTCATTGGGAATATTTTCACTATTTAGTTGGATTAACTTTCGTGATAAAAATTGATCTAATGCAAAATCCCAGGAATTCGGTCGACATTCAGCGCCTTGAAGACACGCAGTCAGTTCAGAGAGAAATTCTTTCAACGGATGTGATGGTTGCTGCTGTGAATCATCATCACCAGTGAAGCTGATACAATCGACGATACTACCACGACGACATTGTAATACGATTGAGCCATATTGATTAGTGATAGAGTGCAGATCAGGTTCATAGTCATCTAAGGCTAATTGAAATGCTGGTGAACCACCGTATATCCATGACCATGATTGCAATGTGTTTAATTCTTTTTCAAAATTTTCTCCTAATGAAGGGATAAATTGGGGCTCCTTGCCTTCAGGAACCTTTATCACAGTTGGATAAGATATGTTTCCGTCATTCTAGCGAAAAAAAAACAATGACAGGGAAGAAGAAAGAAATCAGTCTTACAAATTTAGAGTTCCAAGTATTGGTTTGTAGGGATTTGGTTGATTGGTTACAGCATTTCACCATGAGCTGGCATTGATCACAGAACCACTGAAAAACCTGGGAATACTGGACAGCTATTTCGTCCTAGTTTGGGACTCTTCATCAGCACGCACCCATAATGCGATGTCCGAACCCAGGACTTTCTGGTTACAGGGCCAGCTAGCTCATAGACCATTAAGTCACTGGGACCCGATCCAATGACCAGTCCATGAATTCTAACTTCTGCCAATTCATGACATAGTGTGACACCTAGTTAATGTTTTCGGCGAGTATTTTTCCTCACACCTGACCTGCTGCACCCTACTAGTCACGACTTCTCACTAGAACCCCAGATAACTACCCACCTGAATAAGGCAAGTCGCCAGTGAGCATCTCATTGATATTCAAGTATTGGTTGGTGGCTTAATCACAGAATGCTCGTGGTCCGGGATTCGACCCCCGGACAACTCACCTTAAATCTTTGAATGTCCTATATTAGTCCAGGTAGAGGGACGAGAGGATACTAAAGCAACGCCGTAGGAAAGCAAAATTAGTGCTATGGGAACATCAAATTTAAAGCTTGAAACTTTATGGTTCACTCGCAACGCAAAGGAATAGAGTAAAACAAAACCAGTTCCATGACATCATAGCCTACTGAATTCTAAACTTGTATTTTCTCGAAATTCTCCGTGACCGCCACTAGTTCCAGTCCTGCTGTGAATTAGAGTTTTCTACTTCATAGTCTAGAAGATATGGATTTCACGGATGCTTTATACGCCATATCACACAAACTCGAAGACTTATACGCGAAAACCAACAAACTGGGAGAAGAAGCAGCAAAGACAGGATTTTAAGTGAACACACAGAAAAGATTCAAGTGGTGAAAATAACCAACCAACCAACCAACAACAACCAGCACCAATCACTATCAACCGAAGAAATTTTGAAGAGGTCACTTCCTTCACGTATATGAGGAGGAGGGTAGCATCGATTCAGTTACAGGCGTTACGGATGATAACGTCGAAGGGAGGAGGAAGGGAAAGGCAAGACAGACCTACATAACTCTGAAATCACTGTAGACATTTTCTGCACTCAACAGCATAAACAAAGAAATTCGGATCTTCAACACCAATGTTAAGTCAGTCACTGCTTCTATATGGGTTGGGAAACTTGCACTCTCCGTCATAGAAAGCATTTCTAACAGACCACAACATACTTTTGTCAACAAGTGCCTTCTCTGGCTCCATATTGAAGATCAAATGACCAGAAATAATTAGAAATAAGAAGGTGGGAACAAACCAACCAAGAGCTGATTGCGTTAACAAATATGCAGAGGAAAATAGAGATGGATTGGGCATACGTTGAGCAGACCGTTGGATGACATTGCGCTCCAAATAGGCCGTCTCTACTGGGAAACGACGAGTCGGGTGTATGGCCGAGTGTGATATTCAGAGGATCATAAGAAGAGGAAATGAAGGACTATGGTCAATCGTGAGGACAGCTAAATGGGGGACCTCAGGAAATAGGATTTAGTGGAGACATTCTGCTGAAGCCCTATATTCCAATCGGAACCCAATGGAACAATAATGATAATAACTATAAGGGGGAGAATTGAGCAAGCGAGTAAATTCCTGACAGTTGTCGCTATATATTTATGTATCAGTCATCTTTAGCGTACAAAAGAAACAAGATTTGAACTACAGGTGAATTTACCAAAAAAATAAGAATAGACAGTATCGACCAGTGAACGAAATTATGAGAAATGCGTATAAATTAGTCAAAATATGGTAAAACTTTGCCTCAGTTGCAATCAAAAGATGCTATTTTCATGAGTTCATTTGCGGGGATTCGATTTGTTTCAAGTTTGACATCACAGATCTATGATTTCAGTTAGAAAACCAGTAAACAGTACTGGACAAGAGTTTCGTCCTAGTTTCAGCACATACCCACTTCAGGGGTTTGAACTCAAAATCTTCCGTTAACAAGGCAAGGTCGTAGTAGACCATTCAGCCACTACCATACGACTCAATAGCTTGAACTGGGATGAAACAGCTGTCCAGTACTCCCTGTGACTGGTTTTCAATGGTTCTCTAACTGATAACCCAATCTGTGTTTACACTTGAAACTTAAAGTCAAAAATCATGTGTGTAGTATAGTTTAGCGTGCAGAATTTCTCTCACCTTCGATATCCATTTCAAGCTATTCTCTATTATAGCCTCTTGAAGTAGTTCAATGCTCAGATTTAAATTTCTTACAGGACTTCGAATACTATCAGTTGCTTTAGTCTGCATATTTACCTAAATGTAAAAGGTAGACAAAAATACAGTGTGCAAAAGAAACAAAATATTGTAAGAAATGAATATAAATGAAAATGTATTCATAAATAAAAACCAGCTAAAAAAAATTCAACAACTAATAAAGGAAGATGTCCATCGATGGCTAAAAAGGGGTTCGGAGTTCGATCCCCGGCCATCGACGCACTGTTTTACCTCGCTAAGCCAATAATAAAACTGGTAAAGAGGGAAAGGTTGGGGCACGAGACTAGCAGTCTCATCCCGTAAAAATAACACATCACTGCTACCGAAACTTCAAAGATCTAGCTTGAAGCCCCATGCTCCACTGGGAACGTATAGGAATAAAAAATATATATATACAGGAAGACAAGCTCGACTTTAAATCTATCAGAGCATTTCTCTAAAGGTAGGTTAATTCGTTATATTAACAAAATCGACTAACACCAGTGAATATATTTCACAAAAGAACAAGTTCCATATCTGCCTAGATCAGTCTAATTGACTAGGAACTTTTGAGTAGTTGATTTTAAAGCCAATCACTAGATAACGGTGGATTCGCATTCACACTAGTTACTAGTGTCCAATCAAAGTATCCTACAGGAGGTCAATCGCGAGACAGCCCGAATAGCTCAGTGGTAACGTCTCTGACTTCAGGCAGCACTGGGTGACGGGGGTTCGAATCTCAGGAGGAGGGACATGAGTTCCTTCAAGGTTGCAGATACGCCTTGCTAACTGATGAGTGCCAACTAGCACGAAACCTAGATCAAGTAAGGCTTCCTGTGGCCGATTGCCTCCAACTATCTAATATCATCAAATCAATGTGACTGTGATGGTGAGCCACCTAAAATGGCGGCCACATTGCAAACCTTACTGATAGAATTCAGTGTGCACTAAAGAAAGGACTAGACACGTCACACTAGTTACTAGTGTCCAATCAAAATATTTAGTATGTGAGGGGATAATTGATTATTTCACCAGAGAGTTTGTCACAAACTGTGATATGATAGTCTGCTTTTCCGAACTTATTTCATCGAGTAGTTGTAGTCAAATTGAAGTATGCACTGAAGATGTTGCCTAGTAAGACAATGAAAGTTTCGCAAGTAAAAACTATCCAGCTCAGAGAAAACAACTACATCAAAAATAAACAACACGTAGAAATGTTTCATTTCAGTTTGCTAAGAAAAGCATGTAACGAATGAAACAAGAAAATGACAGTGACTAAAATCAACTGGCATTAGTAAAGTACGACTACAATTCAGAGGTAATATACCAAATGATGAAACAATATAACCGACAAGTTGAGAAAATCAATTCAAAGGACATTTAATGCCAGTAGACTTCAGTCTATATTTTCCACACATAACCGGTTGTGATTCCAAAACTGAAAATATGAAGTACCTAGGTTAGCCACCTCTAATTGTATCTATCAATTCAACTGCTCCTGTGAAGCCACTTATTTTGGCTTGCAAAAACACCAACCAGTGTGGTTAAATGAAGGTATTATTAAAACTGTCAACAGTTCTTTACTGGACCACCTCGTGAAAACAGGCCACTGAGATTCGCCTAAAATCACCGGAGGTCTCTATGTGTTCAGAAGATGCAGGTGCAGCCATCATCGCCACCATCTTTTAAATTCTTTTTAGACGAAATCATCTTCACAGGCTGTACACAGTCGTATTTATATTTAACAAAAATGTATAGTAGTCTATTACTGAGCAGTAGGAGGGTGATATAAGTAATATAATTACTCAGAAGAGGCTTTAGAAGTAAAAAATAAAAGTTGTAAATTACGTGGTACTCGACGGCACAAAGTCAGAAATTTAGTAAGATTAAAATTTCAATAAGGCATTAAGAAGACAATTTCCGTGAGATGGTATCTTCATTTAGTAGTTTCTTTACAACTGCTTTGCAACTAGCATCGTTCACAATAATAAGATGAAATAAAATGCATGACAATTACTCAATTAAATAAAAAACAAAAGTGCATACTAATGACCAATCATTTAAATAGGTCATATAGTCCATGGTAGGCGACATTAATTGAAGTCTATTGTTTTTTTGTACACACAGTTTAGGCTGTATGTGATTAATCCAAAGTGCTTCCATCACCTTCAATAACCTTGAATTAGAGTTATGTGAAATAATTGTGAAACAGTCATTAATATTGATTTTGTGACCTGATATTAATAAATGCTTTGCAATGGATGATGCTGGATTTTTATTCAGATTGATTGCATTGGGATTTTCTATGTTTTAATAACCATTTTAGAAAATGTTCTTTTGGACGGTATTGGAACATTCTGTCGGTTCTACCTATATAGGTGTCACCGCAACTGCAGGTAAATTTGTAGACACAGTTTGAAGTACAGTCTACAGAATTTCGTCCTTTAATCGTAGGTAAAGGGATCGAAAATTTTCGAGATGTGAGAGCGGCATAGGATGTGCTCTTGATGACTGACTGAAGCCTTTGAGCTAGCTGTCAACTGCATAATCTGGTCACCCTTGAATGGTAAGTTAATAAAGATAGCTTCCTTTGGTACAGAAGCTGTCTCTTCGAGATGTGGTTTTTCTTCATTGTGACAAGTGATAAAGTTCTCCGGATAACCATTAGCTAATAAAACTGAATGTATTTGTCGAAGCTCATCCACCAATGTGTCACTCGTGCATATTTTTTGGGGCCCTTGAGAACAAACATTTCACTAGGGAACGTTTATAATGGATAGGAACAAAACTGGTAAAATGAAGATACTGTCCACTCCATATCTGTTTACGAAAAACCGACTTTGCACATAGGGGGGTCGCGCTATATCGTGAATTGGCAAAAGTTAGAATTCATGGCCGATTGGATCAAATCCCAGTGGCTTAATGGTCTACGAGCTAGCTCGCCTTGTAACCAGAAGGTCCTGGCTTCGAACCCCGGTGGTTGTGTGCTGATGAAGAGTCCCGAACTAGGACGAAACAGTTTTCCAGTACTCCCAGGTTTTTCAATGGTTTCCTAATTAATGTCAGCTCATGATGAAATCCTGTAACTTGTACTCCTATTTCGTAATCGGCAGAGGAATAAATAAACAATTGTATTGTCGTTCCGTTTTCCGATATTCCACGCTGGTTACTGCGCATACTATCCGGCGTTTAAGGTATAGTCTTTTGAAATCTGTGATAGGTTCAGGATCTTTACGATCTGGACATTTGGCATTCACTTTAAGTCACTTAATATGGGGTTGGGGGGTTCCTAGACTGTTTACATTTAAAACTCTTAGGACTGTACCCAGATACCTCACACTATTTAACCTTTTGACCACCAATTACTAACATCAATCACAAATATGTTAAAGAAAATACCTAAAGTCATATAGTGAATAATTTTAACTTGTCTGTCAACTGTTTGGAAATATACTTAGTAGTCCAAATTTTAACGTTTTTCATGTTCCAGATTATTAGTCACGCAGTTATTGTTTGTGTGAGTGTGTGTGAATACTGATGATGCTACCCATTTTGTCCAGGCTGAAGTAGGTAGGGCGGTATTCCAACATGGTGTTATGACTAGGACCCCAGTTCGAGCCTGGGCGGAAACACCAAACCTCGCCAGATACTAGCTTGCTAGGCTACTAGCTTACTAGTTTTCTCGCCGGTCCCAAGCCCGGGTAAAGAGGGAGGGTTGGGGCGTGGTGCTAGCAACTCCACCCCTGTAAAACAACCAAATCGCTACAGAAACTTCAACGAATAAATATATTAAAAATTCTAAAAACATAAGCAATAGCCTTACTTTTCGCTGGAATCGGGGAAGTGAAATGACGCAGGCTGGTGAAAGCCTTCGGGAAGCCAGTCAGCCGATGTGCCTTCTTTCGATGAAAGCAAAAGTAAGGATGGGTACCTGGAATGTTCGTACAATGTACGAAACTGGAAAGGCTGCCCAGATAGCCGCTGAAATGAGAAGGTACAGAATAGAAGTGTTGGGAATCTGCGAAAGCAGATGGAACGGAACTGGAAGGTGCCAACTACCTACTGGAGAGACAGTAATCTTTTCCGGCCACCCAGAGGACAACCATGAGCACACCGAGGGAGTGGCCATCATGATGTCACCAACAGCAACCAAAGCTCTCATGCAGTGGGAACCAATCTCCTCCAGGATAATGACAGCCAGGTTCAACTCAAAAGGAAGGAAAGTTACAGTCATTCAATGCTATGCGCCTACAAACGTCTCAGAACAAGAGAAGAAGGAGGCGTTCTACAGACAACTACAAGCAATAATGGACAACGTCCCAAATGGCGATATCAAAATCCTGATGGGCGACATGAATGCGAAGCTGGGAGGAGACAACACAGGAAGAGAACTCACCATGGGTCGTGAGGCCCTCGGCGAAATGAACGACAATGGTGAACTCTTCTCAGACTTCTGCGCCTTCAATGATTTGGTGATTGGTGGTAGTGTGTTCAAACACAAGGATATACACAAGACGACATGGATTTCACCAGATGGAAACACCAAGAACCAAATAGACTTCATCTCAATTTCAAGAAAGTGGAGACGGAGCCTACTGGACACAAGGTCAAGGAGAGGAGCAGATGTGGGTTCAGACCACTATCTAGTAGAAGGGACTTTCAAGGTGAAACTAAAAGCCTCGAGGATAGCTGGGGATAGGCCACAATGCAAGTTCAACACTCAATTACTGAAGGACACAACCACAAAAGACACTTTCACTGCAACTGTCAGAGCAAAGCAGGAAACACTACGCGACATCACTGAAGAATCATGCGTGGAAGAACATTGGAAGTCTCTGAAGGCGATTCTCAACGAAACGTGTTCAACGGTTCTAGGAAGAAAGAAGAGACAAGACAAGGAATGGCTCTCAACGGACACTTGGAAATTAATAGAAGAGAGGAGAATGGTGAAAGAGAAAATGATTCAATGCAAGGACGGACAGGAGAAGGAGACGATGAGCTCAACTTACAAAGCACTGGACAAAGAAGTGAAGAAGAGTGCTAGGAAGGACAAAAGACGATTCTACGACAACCTCGCCACTGAAGCTGAGAAGGCAGCAGGCAAAAGGGACCTGAGGACACTATATCAGATAACCAAATCTCTATCCGGGAAGAGATCAACACAAGCGAAACCTATAAAAGACAGCCAAGGGAACCCAATTACCAAGGAAGAAAAACAGATTAAACAATGGGCGGATCACTTCAAAGGACTCTTGAACCGACCATCACCTGCAACCCGTCCAGAAATACCAACAACAGCGCGCACACAACTGCAAGTTGACACCAATCCTCCAACGAGAGCTGAAGTCTTGAACGCAATCAAGCTTCTGAAAGCTGGAAAAGCAGCCGGACCAGATGGAATACCCCCTGAAGCACTGAAAGCAGACCCAGAGACTACAGCAGACATGCTGACTCCATTATTGCAAAAGGTCTGGAAGGAGGGAAAGGTGCCTACTGACTGGAGGAAAGGTTACCTCGTGAAACTACCAAAGAAGGGCGACTTAGGACTCTGCAAGAACTGGCGAGGAATCATGCTCCTATCGACGCCAAGTAAAATCCTGAGTCGCATCATCCTGGAGAGATTAAAGGACGCACTGGAGACAGAACTCCGACCAGAACAAGCTGGATTCAGGAAAGGCAAATCATGTACTGACCAAATTGCAACTCTACGCATCATCATCAGAACAAAGCATGGAATGGCAATCAAACCTCTACCTCAACTTTATAGACTTTGAGAAGGCCTTCGACAGCGTTGACCGTGAAGTAATTTGGAAATTACTCGAGTACTATGGCGTACCCCAAATATTCATCAACCTTATTCAACAGCTGTACGACAACGGCACATGTCAAGTGATCCACAACGGAAAACTCAGCGAGGCGTTTGGAGTAAACACAGGAGTCAGACAAGGGTGCTTATTATCACCAATGATATTCCTAATTGTGGTGGACTGGATTATGCGTCAGACAGTGGGAAACGAGAAGACAGGGATATCCTGGACCGACGTGAAGAACCTAGAAGACCTGGATTTCGCGCGTGGATGATTTATGTTTGATGTCACACAAAATCGAAGACTTACAAGCGAAAACCGACAAACTGGTCGAAGAAGCAGCCGGCGAAGACAGGACTCCAGGTGAACATAGACAAGACGGAGGTTATGAAAATAACCAACCAACAACATCCAACGTCAATCACCATCAACGGGAGGGATTTGAAAGAGGTTACTTCATTCATCACTTATCTAGGGAGCATTGTCTCAACTACAGGAGTCGGAACGGACGAGGATGTCAAATCGAGAATCGGGAAGGCGAGAAACACATTCATCAACCTGAAACCAATCTGGAAATCTTCGTCACTCAGCATCAACAACAAAATTTCGGATTTTCAATACAAACGTAAAGTCAGTCAGTTCTTCTATACGGATCAGAAACTTGGCCGGCGGGTCACAAAGAATATTTCCAACAGCTGTTGCAGACCTTTATCAACAACTGTCTTCGCTCTATACTGAAGATCAGATGGCCGGAAAGAATCACCAACAAGGAATTATGGGAACAAACAAAGCAAGAACCAATCGCCCAACAAATATGCAGGAGAAAGTGGAGATGGATCGGACACTCGCTGAGGAGACCGCTGGGTGACATCGCGCGTCAAGCCCTCGAGTGGAACCCGAAAGGGAAGCGGCGCGTGGGACGTCCAAGGGTGACATGGAGGAGATCGTGTGAAGAGGAGTTGAAAGAATATGGACTAACATGGATGCAGGCGAAAAGTACAGCAGAAGACAGAAGAAAATGGAGACGTGCAGTTGAAGCCCTATGTTCCACTAGGAACCCAAGGGAGCAATAATAATAATAATCAGGAAATAAATTGCTCTGATTGGTGGGCAATTTGTCTAGGTCAATAGAAAAGAAACATGCTGATTGGTTGGCGATAGACCCAGGACTAAAGTTAAAGATAAGATGATGAAATTTCACAGTCATCCGATAATTAGATGAATCACAAGATGGTTACTATTTTTTAGCCGTTTCACATCACCTGAGTCCTATTGATTGAAAGTTGAATGCATAAGCCGCTGCTGAGCTACGTCTCAGAGTAAGAATAATAATAATAATAACAATTCAATCCTGAATATAAATTCTAGGATGACAATTAAACCTTATCATGATTCAAAGTCTGAATGAAGCAAGAACGACAAATGTACCAGGATAATTTGAACTCATGTTTTTATTTTTATCATTTCATGGATTCTTTCCAACCGGTTACAACCTGAACAATACCAAAATTATGAATTAAATTAGGCATCTGAACATACTTTTTACAATGATAATCATTAACTGATTGGAACTGAGAGTAACATTGGTCAGGAATGATATAAGTGATTGAATAATTAAGAGTGAAAAGGATCGACTATTTATAGGAGAATTGCATGACTAAGCTTGGAAACAAAACGACAGAGTTCAACGGATGTTTTGTGAGTAAAAACAAAGTTTAATTAGAAAGAGTATAAAAAGTAATAGGTTACGTAACCACGGAAAAACAAGTTTTTAAAGACAAAAAGATGCGCAGGATGAATCATGTTTAGACAGCGAATTCAAGTTTTCTAAACAGGACAGAAGATTACGTAGTGAAATTTGTGCGCTTTGTTATCACCAAGGCGGTGCAAGATACACCATCACTGTCTCTTTCTGCGTACATAGATTTGGTTTTAGCCGATTGATGGAGATTGCCTCAGCAAAACAAAGCAGGTTAGGTTTCTTTTGTCTGTTGATTATTTTGAATGACTTCAAATTGTCCACAACATGGCCACTGTCTAGTAGATGGAGTGCAATCACACTGTTTAATCCTTGTGGACCCTTTAGCCTCAGGTTCTTTGGTATGCATTCAGCGATGCGGGCAATAACTCTTCTCTCTGTTCTTCCAGTGTATTTGCTTTGGGACGTACATTTAAATTGATAGACGCAGTTGAAGGTAACATGAGGTGGGAGTTTGTCCACTTTCAACTGTCTTAAACAACAGGTCGTTTGATAAACACATACAAGCTTGGCGGCTGGATATATTCTTTTCAGGGCAGCGTTCAGTCTGCATCTTATTCTACTGGCAGTATCGTCACCTTTGAAGGCAAGCTGTAAAAAGATGGGTATTTTTCTCTACTGTGCTGTACTTCACCTTATCAAGAATACGTTTTCCATGTTTTTCTATGAACTTATGTGGGCAACCATTATCACTCAGGCATTTTTCAACAGTGGCTAGTTATTCCTCAACTTTCTCTTCTGAACAAAGCTTCTTTACACGATCACACAGTGTTCTCACCAATCCCTTTTTGTAACTTATAGGAGAGAAGCTTTTGAAGTTCAGGTAAATAGCAATCCAGGTCTCCTTTCTATTAATGTACCTCATGATTTCACCATCTTTATCACGTTCTATGGCATGGTCCAAAATGTGAAACTTGTCCTCATCTTCACATTCCATTGTAAACTTTATACTAGGATGAGCACTATTCAGGACGTTTAATACTTGAGATGCGTCATTCAAAGTTTATTCCAATTTTTTAAACCCTTAAAATACCACCTAGTAGTGTGTTTTTCCACTTCATCTGAAAAAGCACATAGCAGTAGTAGTAATAATAATAATAATTAACGAGAAACTGTAGGCTGGAATTTCAAATCAACCATTCAAAATTCAATTTTCATCATATTTATAGTAATAATAATAATAACTCACAAAGGTCGGTTTCAGTACTTCAGATAAATTGTTTAAATTAGCATCAAATAATAACGTACAGTGGTGATATGCCATATCCGCGCCAAGCTTAGACGATGAACCTGAAATCTTTAATCGATTCTAAAATTAAACACAGAAAAGAACAAAATTATTATTACTTACTTTGTTACGATTGCAGTAAAACGTTCACATCGGTTCTGGTGGACGTCTCTATGTCAATCTAGGTATCATTTTCAGTGCTGTTGACTAGAAAGTGAAATTATTTCGATAAAGTTCATATTCCATTCAAATTGAATTGGCTTTTATCACTTTTAAACACCAATAGGTAAGAGTTTATGGCCGTGCTATAAGTATAGAAGAGTAATCATTATTCTCTGCGGAACATTAACGCACTGTATGTCCCTGATCGATACCGATACAAATTGAGTATAATACAGCAGATTCTATATATGCATACATACCTTTGTGTGTATGTTAATTAATTGCAAATATTCTGATTGGACACTAGATAACAATTAGTATCATGCGTCAACATCACAGTGCATTCTGAATTGTTGTCATAAGATGGTTGGGGGGTTATCGGCAGAAAGTCTTGCCTGACCTAAGTTTCGTACTTGTTGGTGGAACTCACCAGTCAGCAAGGTGTATCTGCAAACTTGAGGTTAATCATATCCCTTCTGAGATCCAAAGCCATATCCAAGGCTTCCTGCCAATTACTTCTAAACATTTAATAACAGTAATTGCAAGCATGTATATATATTTAGCTATGATAACCAATAATACATTTCATCTACACTCATAAACCATAAGTTGAATTCCGGAAATCATAAATAGTCAACAGAAGAATGAACACTTCCCTATCCAGAACTTATCCCGCAACTAAGTTGGTTTCCGTTCATTGGAAATCATGGTCTTTATTGCAGTCAAAAGTTGACAGATACTCTTCTCATGTTAACTCCAACTGTATATACAAATTTACATGTATCTGGCAGTACAATTACTTTGAGAGAACAGAAAGAAGGGCACACCTCTGATTTTCTGGACATGTACCAAAAAGTTTACGTCTTAAGGGAACAAATGCTTACAATATCGCCATTGCCAGACATCTCATCAGCAAGGTTCGTCAAGTGGAGATGGAGAAATCCTTTAAAATTATCAGCAGACAAAATAGTTCAATTTCCCCCTCCCCAAGTTTCCTGAAGTAATCGCTATCAAATGTCTGAAATCCGATTGATGTGTTCAGAAAGAAGTAATTAACAGTCTTTTCTTTGCGTGGTAATGGAGTGTCTTTATTAACTCTTTCATTTGATTGTGTAATCTTTGGCTTTAACGTCTCCCCCTATTATATGGTGTAACTCTGCTTGTCTCTTGTCTTTATGATTCCAGTTGAACTCACTACACTGTTACTCAATTGATGAATTATTCATCATTTTATTCATCTCCTTTTTTGCTACGTAACTCCTTCTACGTTGTATGCAAACATTTATGTCTGCTTAAACTTGAGGTCTCCGGTTAAAAATACATATAAGTGTAATCTTCTGGGTGATGTTTATTTAGTTTGAAGCCTACTTTTAACCGTTATTGTGTAACACTTGCAAGTATGTTAAAATTGTTCTGTACATGAACTTAATAATTTGTTTAGGCTGTACGCAGCTGATGAGAAGCCAGCGAAGTAAATGGTGGTGGATATATTTTATTCTGTACCCACTGTTGTTCTTGCTTCATTAAAATTCGTAAAAAGGGGAATAAATGTAAGAAGTTTCACAGTTCAATTGTTTCTTAAGCTTGTCGGGTGCATATTCTCCTACCAAATTGCGTACAAATTACGATTACTCCTTGTTATGCAAGTGTGACCACACAAACACACACACATACATGTAGACTGATATAGACTACGGAATATGACATAATCACTTGTGAAATGTTGAGGCTTGTAGTAGAGCATGTTGTTTTCTTTGGCATTTTTCGATAATTTAAAACACGATTGCATATTAAGTTTTACAAATGACAGAATTTAAAAATTTATACCAGAATCTTTAACTTTTGAGATTAAGCCTTAACT
Source organism: Trichobilharzia regenti (assembly GCA_944472135.2). Lineage (NCBI taxonomy): Eukaryota > Metazoa > Platyhelminthes > Trematoda > Strigeidida > Schistosomatidae > Trichobilharzia > Trichobilharzia regenti. Next base: position 22,920,741 of record OX235265.1, on the reverse strand, counting down.
AATCGATTACATCGACTTGAATTTGAAAGAAAAACTAGAAACAAAGCTGGAGAAGGAGAGATGTATCTGATATAAGTGTTTGATTCAAAACAAACAAAAAATACTCTGTATTGATTAGTCAACTTTTTATTTGTATCAAACATCTGCTTATACACGAATATACATACAGTTAATCATTACTAATTTATCAGCCGTAATTCTTGTATTTTTGAAACTATAAAACGCGATCTATTTGACATCATAAGTTAGCGCTTACTGTTGACTTTTCGAGCCAAAGTTTACCAGCTCGCTAGTTTTATAGCTGGTCTTAACCCTGGGAAAAGAGGAGAGGTTGGGCTTGGAGTAAGCTACCCTAAATCTCGGAAAACCAATCAAATCGCCAGAGAAAATTCAAAGTGCAAGAGAAGAAAACTAGTTCTCTGCTGGAACCGGAGAGATTCAATGACATTGGCTGGTGAAAGCTCTTGAGAAGCCAGTCAGCCGATGTGTTTTCTTAGTTCAGTGATAGCGAAAGTAAGCACTGAGACGTGGAATGTTTGTTCGTACAAAATGTATGAGGCTGAGAAAGCTGCCCGAAATGCCAAAGAAATGAAAAGATATGGCATGAAAGTGCTAGGAATCTGTGCGAGCAGGCTGACTGCATGCGGACTCTCTAGTTTTTTTCAAATGGAGAATCAATAATCTACTCCTGTCATCCAGACGATAACCACTAGCAGCAGCACACTGAGCGAGTGGCTATCATGATATCACCAACAGCGGTCAAGGCTCTTGTGTTAGACGATTAAGAAGACTCTAGAAGATCTGGATTTTTCATCAGATGATTTATGTCTAATGTCAGACAAACTCGAACATCAACTAACACAGTGGCATAGAAAGCAGGCAGCAAAGACAGGACTTCAAAAGAACATAGAATAGACAAGCAGGATGAAAATAACCACACAATCATTAAGAACAACAACAAGCGCCAATCGCTAGCAACAGAAGAAACATGTGAGAAGTCATCCCCTCACTTATCTGACCAGGCACCATAGAGTTTCAAGGATGAAAATGTAAAAACCAGAGTCGAAAAGGCAAGACAGAAATTCCTCACTCTCAAATCAGTGTGGAAATCTTCTGCACTCCACAATACAAAGGACGAAATTCAGATTTTCCACACCAACGTCAATTCAGTCAGTCAGTTCTTCTAAACGAGTTAGATACTTGCACTCGGCGTCACGAATAGCATTTATAACAGGCCACTACAGACTTTTATCAACAGTTGCTCCACGCTGAACACCAAACAGCGATTCGCTCCCGCCAAATGCAAGATGATGTTACAGGACTGGACCAGACTGACTCCTAGTTTAGAAATAGGGAGTGAAGTGGTAGAGCACGTTGACCGCTTTACTTATTTGGAAAGCATCATCAGCCCCAACGGGTTGATCTTTAACGAAATCTCAGTACGAATTCAGAGGGATAGTTTTGCATTTGCCAGTTTACGCCGTCTCTGGCATAGACTTGATATCCGGATGGCTATCGACCTAAGGGCGGGCGTACTACTCATCAGTCCGCTCCGTCCTCCTTAATGGCTGTGAGACCTGGCCATTGAGAGTGGAAGACATGAAAAGCTTCGTTAGTTTTCTTTGATCATAGGTGCCTGCGCCCTATCTCCCCTGTGAAGTGGTATAATAAGGTGAGCAATATTGAGGTTAGGCTTCAGTCGAATGCTGGGTATGAGGCTGAGAAGCTACATCGACTGAGATGGTTAGGACATGTGTTACGTATGCTTCGTCATCAGCTTCATCGACGGGAAATGCTAGCTGATATACGGACAGGATGGAAAAGAGCTAGCGGAGGTCAAACCAAAACATGGCTTTACCAGTCAATAGAATCCACAAGTTAGTTTAGGCCATGTAGGAAGGTGTCGACTTCCTGGTTGGGGTCCTTGGGACGGTAAAAACCAATGAAGGCTGGAAACAATTGGTGATATGGCTCAAAACCGTTCTCAATGGCTGGCTGGTGCAGATGCATCCACTCCTTGTAACTTATGATTTCCAATGAAACTATATTGTTCTTCGTTACTTCAATTTCTTTATCTCATATCTCTGCTTACTGTCTCTATTATGCATTTCTTCTATTTTGTTCTCTTGCTTTGTGTGCTACATGGAATGTGGCGACTTGAACTGCCACACATATGTGCAAAGTTCTATGTCGAAAACAGACAGAGAGAAACGGCCCACCAAACAAATTAGAGACAAGAAATCCTGGCAGTGTAACGAACCAACCAAGAACCTTTTGCTTAAAAAATATGGCGAAGGAAATAGAGATGAACCGGACATATTGAGGAGATAGTGCAAGGAGATTAGACAGAGAGAGAGAATGGCAAACGTGGGGCCAGACAAAGAGGACAACAGAGAATAGAACAAGATGCCAATGTGTTGTTGAAGCCCAATGCTCCACTCGGAACCTGAAGGAACAATAACAATAATAATAATTGTTATGAAAGAGTCATACTGGTTAGTGAGGTTTTCAAACCTGACTAGAATGTGCCTGCAAAACACGATACTATAACCAACGGATCACTTGAAATGATCGCCCATATTGAGGCAGACACAAAAATCAGACAGAACGGCAACAACCTTTATTAGACAAAATACCAGGTATAATATATTTAAAACTCCCACAGAAAAACAAACCATAGATGGATAAGCGAATCTGACTGGTTGTACGACATCGAAATCCCTCAGTAAAATTAAGCCATAAATAAACGAATCAAAATCACAACTAAGAGAGAAGCTTGTCTGCCCTAACAAATATACACATTACAAAATGAATAATCTGCTACTCAGTAAACTTGCTTCTAATGCATTTTCATCAGTTTGCTTTTCTGATATCCATAGATCATATCGATCACCAACATGGACAATACAATTTGTAGAAGATATAAGTGGTTGTAAAACAGACTGAAGAAATTCCATACATTTTCGTCGATCCAAATAACGTTTAGGCTGCATAAAAGAGATGTTTAAATTACCAAGATCATGATAAACTGCTCCACCACCAGAATAACGTCTAGCTAACTGTAGTGCTTTTGAGCGTAACACTGTGCTGTTTATCTCTTTCCATGCATTTTGAAATCGACCAATCACAATACACGGATTACTACGCCATAAGAGAATATTTGTAAAATGCGCTGGTAGTTTGTGATTATTATTATTATCATCATTTAGGCTGTGAAGTTGTTTTTCACCCGCTTGATATAAACATGTCTCAAAGGCTAAATTTCGATAAATATTATTTGACTCCAAAAGAAATATTCGACTGGATGTATTCAACTGATGTAAACCTGCTGTCATATGATATTGATGATGATACTTGACAAACTGAAATACACAAGATTTCAGAATAACTCCCATAGTTGAAAAAAATGTAGTTCCTTTTCAGACCTTTGTTTCGTTAGAACATTTCTATTGGGGAAATAAATGAGAAAATATAGAGCGAATACTGATTATTCATGCGGTAATTGGGAATGCATCTTACACTTTCAGTCATAGCTGAACAGTTTTCAATTACTTCTCCCCTATATCCTTTCTACTAGTGCAACCTCAGAGGACAAGAGAATCCAGTAACATAGTTTAATTGGTAACCCAATACATAGATATAGGCAAAATACAATTTGTGAATATATTCGGTATTCTTCTGCTTTATCCTCCGTATTGTGCTTCACGTAGTCCTCCCCTCCCTTCATGTTTTCCACATTATTTCCCAAGCATTATTCATTAAATCCATCTATCGGCTATCTGATATTCTTGCAGCTGATATACATATTTATATCTGCATTTATATACTACTTATAAATCTTGCTAGTAGCACATGCCACGTTAGTAGTATCTTCTTCTCAGTGTAGTTCTGTTTTCCGAGATGAATGGTCTGCTTGCGAAGCTGTCGTTGCTTTACCGGAGAGCATGCTCAGCGCACACTTTAGCGTGAGCTTTTAAATCTTTCCACGAGTTTTTATTAGTCATCTCTCCTGGCTAGCTTGGACGTCACTGGTTGTTTTCTGAGTGTTTTTGATCACCCTATGGTCTATTTGTACTAGTATTGATTGTTACCTTGACCTAAAGTTTAACTTTTTGTTCATGTGATTTCTTTTGTTTTATGGATTAGTAAATCTTGTCTATGTCATTATGTCTATTGATTGCCGATTCACTCGAATAACAGGCATCTGAAAATTGTCTAGAGTTTTTGGTGTTTCCTCTGTCTAATATGTGAATATCGGTGGGTCAGTCCCAATCGAATCGGTGTCCGTGGTTGTTGGTATACAGTGATATAAGGAAGTAGATATCGTGTCTTTTGACACGGACAAACACACAAAAACAACCAATCACTTTCAATCTAGCTAGGAGAGATGACTTATAACTAGTACAGAAGTTTAAAAACTCTCTTCATATTAAAGTGTGCACTGAGGATTTCGCCTAGTAAGGCAACAAAAGCTTCGCCAGAAGACCATCCAGCTCAGAGGGTACAACTTCACCGAAATCATCCAGTTGAGTTACAAATCTCCCGATTACATCTAGCATATCTTTATATATCACTAATTAATCAGACACACACCTTACTCACAACAAAAGGCGATTTTTTTACCAACTTCCAGATCTATAGTCTACTTAAAGTTAAAAGTATTCAGTTTACGAAAAAAACAGAAAAATATTTGCTGAAAAACAACAGAAACAAAAAGAAAGTATTGAAATATGGTAGCGCACTAGTCAAAATATACGTTGTTGATATTGCAGTTCCTTTTTATCGATTGCATGACCTAGAAATACAAATCGATTATTATCTTTAAGGTCACGAAAATTGCAGTGAAATGATTGGTTCATGCATATGGTAATAGTGTAGGTTACAAAATAAGGAAATAAACTGGCAATTTATTGGCTTTGTTTAACAACAATGATCACAAGAGACGAATTGTACATTGAAAAAATTGGGATACAATGACGTTATACATTAAAATTTGTATACATAAATAAATACCCTATGATATGAATGCATGTGATGCACAGGAGGCCAGAAAAAGAAGTTACAAAGTAACGAATATAACGTCAATTCTAAAACCAATCGACAAACTAGTCTTTATACGATAGCTAATATATGCATTACGTAATTTCAATAGTTTGTAGTTAAAATGTGGATTAAAAACAGAACATATGTCTAGTTTCTCAACATACATTAAACTCAGTTCACATTTGAATCAGAAAATGAAAAAAGGAGAACTAGCTAGGTTAGATTGTAAAATAAAACAGACAGAAGGTAAACTGCACATTAGAGTTTATAAAAAGTCAACGCATTCTAATAAACATTTAGACTTTAATTCATCTCAACAGTTATCTGTGGAGGCAAGTTTAGTTAAATGCCTGACAAACTAAGCGATAACACTAAGTGGTACATCAAAAACAAAACCTAAATGATGAATTGAAACAGATAGAAGAAGTATTTGTGTTAAGAAGCTTACTGAGAAAAGAAAACGTAGTAATAGTAGTAGTGGGACTATTGACGATGACATAAAAACGAAGGAATTTAAGGCATCTACACAGTTTCAACATACAGTGAAGGAGTTAACAACTGAACTGAATGAACCCCCCTTGCTACTTTGTTATGTCTGCACCTGTTAATTGCTATAACGGTAATCAACTCGACTACTGGTACGCTAATACGTTTGTTTGTCCTATGTACCTTCCTATTCACTGAGCCATGGAAATATCAAAAGACAAAGGCGCTGGCCTGTGAGTGTAAGATATTGTATTGTATATTTATTAGGAAACAAAACATGATATTTATATATTTACTTTACTATAATAAAGTCGGTTCACATCCGTGAGAATTAACTGCTCTTATTGACTGGAAATGGTTATACTCATCGGTTGGCGATCCAACAAAGACCATGGTGAGACAAAAGACGAATTAATCACACACACTAAGCCACAATATGCGTGAGAAATGATACAATCACAGATTAACACCATCACAAGATAAATCACACGATTCATGAGGAAGGATGATGATACACTAGTTTATTCTGGGTCCTATTGTAAGGGATATCTGAAACCCTAAGGATAGGATTCTTAGTAAAACAGGAATTGGAGTGGCATTTAAACCGATAAACTCGTTTACGAACAAGTTCTATAGGACCCAAATGACGCAATTCGACAAAATAACGTAATCTACCACATACCTTACAATGGAGTGTGAGTTCAAGTATAAAGGTCAAATCAGTAGATCGGATGGGGTCAGATTATAAGATGAGAATTTAACTGAGTGTGAAATAACTGACCACACGAAGATGAATAGTTCAGAGGAAAACTCAGCAATTTCATTGCATGCATTAACACACAATCACACAATAGGTTGCTTCAGAGATATAGTTCTAAAAAGTAATATAGTTAGATGGAGAGAGAGAGAGAGAGGTTGACCGCTGAATCTTTGTCTAACATGTGCAATAGGAATGACGCAATACCAATGGCGAAGACTTACATGCGAAAACCAACAAACTAGCTGGAGAAGCAGAAGCAAAAATAGGACGCGAAGTGCACATATAGTAGACAGAAGACAAGCATCAATCACTATCAACAGAACAAATTTAAAGGATATTACTTCCTTCACTTATCTAGGCAATATCGTTCCAATTACAGGCACCTAGAATCGATAAAGATGACAAAGCCGACCAGATATCGAAAGGCAAAACAGACCTCCATCACTCTGTGCAGCAGGTTGGGTGTCAGGACAAATACTCGCCGATGATATTGGCTAGGGGTCGCGCTATGTCGTGAATTGGCAGAAGTTAGAATTCATGGGCCATTGGATAGGGTCCCAGTGGCTTAATGGTCTGCGAGCTAGTTCTCCTTGTAACCAGAAGGTCCTGGGATCGAACCGTGGCGTTGGGTGCGTACTGTGAAGAATCCCAAACTAGGCTGTCCAGTACTCCCAGGTTTTCCAATGGTTCTCTAACTAATGTCAGCTTATGATGAAATCCTGTAACCAATCAAATCCCTACAAACCAACACTTGAATACTCTGAAATCAGTTTGCAAATCTTATGCACTCAGCATAAACAACAAACTAAAACAATTAGTCTCTTTGATAAATTTAAATAAGGCATTTGGAAGACAGATTTCGCGAGATGATATCATTTCGCAGTTTCTTTACAAGTAGTCCTTCGCCTACTACTGTGGTGAGAGCAGGCTGCTAGCCGATTGGTTGGCACTAATCTACGTTAAGGTCTAGGTCACTAATATGGGCCGTGAACAAGGCTGAGTCAACAACCAATCACAGCGAAGTTAACGTGGCAAAATATGATTCGCAGATAGAGAACTCTGTTTGTCAAGGAATCCCGAAACAACCAATCAGAAGCCTGCGTTTGTCTACCTAAACAACCAATCAGATGACTGCGCTTGTCTATAATAATGTTGTCTGAAATATGTATAAATACGTGTTGAATTTCATAATAAAACGATCTGTTGCCTGGCCCTTGTCTTCTGTTGTTACATTTGGTGTCGCTGCCTACCGACAAATGAAAAGCCTATACCCTGCAGTTTTTGATGGAGACATATGGATCTTCGGGCAGGACTTCAAGGCTTCTGCGCAGTTGAGTGGCGTTCAAGATCTGTCAGCGATGGAGCTGCTACTTGAGACGCTGCTGGAAGGTCCGGCGAAAGCAGCATATGAAGGTGTGGGCCGAAGTATGGACGAATGTTCGACAGGGTCAGGCAAACAGTTTCCAAAGTGGGAAGGACCATATATGGTCACTTCGAGATGGGGTTACGCAGACACAGTCGCAATGGCGAACAATGAGAGGCGCGTGAACGTCAGCGAGCTCCAGAAATGGATACAGCGAGACAAGCCAACGATGACGCCTGCACCAAGTAGATCAAGCCGACTTCAGTCGCACGTATTTGACGGGGGGACGAGTGTGGTGAGAGCAGGCTGCTAGCCGATTGGTTGGCACTAATCTACGTTAAGGTCTAGGTCACTAATATGGGCCGTGAACAAGGCTGAGTCAACAACCAATCACAGCGAAGTTAACGTGGCAAAATATGATTCGCAGATAGAGAACTCTGTTTGTCAAGGAATCCCGAAACAACCAATCAGAAGCCTGCGTTTGTCTACCTAAACAACCAATCAGATGACTGCGCTTGTCTATAATAATGTTGTCTGAAATATGTATAAATACGTGTTGATTTTCATAATAAAACGATCTGTTGCCTGGCCCTTGTCTTCTGTTGTTACACTACAATGGACTTGATTGGTCACTAGTATGTACTTTTGTTTTTTATTTAACTGAGTAATTGTCATGCATTTTATTTCATCTTATTATTGTGAACGATGCTAGTTGTAAAGCGGTTGTAAAGAAACTACGAAATGAAGATATCATCTCACGAAATTTGTCTTCTAAATGTCTTATTCAAATAAAAAACAAAATTCGAATTTTCAACATGAACATTAAATCAGTCAGTTCTTCTTTTATACGGGTCAGAAACTCACAGAAAGCATTTCTTACAGACCACTACAGATTTTTATCAAGAGCTGCCTCCTTCGCTCGCTGGCTGGCTCCGTATTGAAAATCAGATGGCCTGTCAGAAAGAATTAGTAACAAGGAACCCTGGTGATGTAATGAACCAACCAAGAACCTTTCGCTCAATAAATATGGAGAATGAAATGGAAGTGGATCGGACACACATTGAGGAGACCATCAAATCACATCGCACACCAGGCCATTTCTCGAGTAGAACCTGGATGATTAGCAAAGAGCTGGTCATGGGTCCGGGGGTGACATGGAGAAGACTGTGAGAGGGAAAGATGAGAAAATATGGTTAATCGTGGGGCCAGCCAAAGAGGACAGCAGAGAATATGACAAAGTGGAGACGTGCTGTTGAAATTCTATGTTCCTTTCTGCACCCACGAGAATAATGATGATAATAATAATAATAGTTCCGATCGGAGAGATACGGAAAATATTACGAAGTTTGGAAGCTATGTGATTGCTTCGAAGATATGATTACGGTGAGCAACAATAAATTGAATATGCAACACATTCACAATAAATTACACTGTATCACACTTTGTGAGTTCAAACATTTTGGGTAGATACAGAGTTTAACTAGAAGGTGTTTTTCAGTACAATACAATACTCTGCGTAACTACAGAAAATATGTTTTCTTTTTTCTCTCAAGAATTACAAACTTTTATTTCCCGATACGAATTTAAAACAAGCAACAAAAAGAATTCATCAAAAATTCGGTACAACTCTTCAACTGGATAATCTATATGAAGGGATAAAAATGCACTACATCCTCGACACTTCAAACTGTCTATAGCGATTTGAGTGTATTTGTGGAATGACACAAATACATAGGTCCTACACAAAGGCGAGTGTCTAATCCCATGATGGAGTGAGGCATTTGACAACGTGGTTGAAAACATCTGAAGTCAATGCGCCTAAAAGTTCAGTAACAAAGCATCTTGTCGACTACTATGGATATGATATCGACGCTGTCAAGTCATTCACTGTTGTCAACGAGGAGACAAACAAACAGGAGGCAGCTAGCACTTTTGGAGACTAGTGCAATTAGAGTTTATAAACCAGAGCTCTGTGTTATTACTTATTTATTATTCCTCTACGCTCTCAGTGGAACATAGAAGGCTTCAAGCTAGAGGCTTTGAAGTAGCATTGATGTTTATTTTTACGGGATGGGGTTGCCAGCCGCCTCATGCCCAACCTTCCCTCTTAACCAGTCTTATTACTAGCTTAGCGAGGTAAAGCAGTGCGTCGGTGACCGGGGATCGAACCCCGAACCACCTGCGTAGTTGGCAAGTATTCCACCGCTGTGCCATCGACAGGTATCTGTGTAGAGAAAGAAATGGTGGTCAATCTGAATCTAACCATGGTAATATGATTTACTTATTAACCGTTACTATTATTATTCATATTCTATCCTACATTTTATTCTACAGCTTTTTATTACTATTTCTGATTTATGTAAAACTATCGCTTATCATTAACGTTATCTTAACTTGTCTCAGAATTTGTATTATTGATTATTTTAGTTGCTATTATTAGTACTACCATTATTATCATCAGTATTATTTTGGTTCACAATTCTTGATATATTCACTCACTGGTAACTAATTGTTCATTTAAGTAATGTAATTGAACCGTAAGGTATTTTATATTCGCGTATGTAGACTATCCAGCTGAAGAGTCCTACCGGAATTCGATGAATTCATTAAATCTTGAATTGATTAACTTTTGTTGCTTGTTTTAAAATATGTTTTTATAAAATAGCAAATCTTAGGAATAAAGTGATTGACACTCAGATGAAACCAGAAGTTTTATTTTTAAACCGAACATAAAATATAAAAGAATGTATATGAATTAATTATCAAAATAGTATAACTTTGTTTTAAAAGTTTAATCACTGAGGTGTAGTGCAAGATGCATCACTGTCTCTTTCTGCTTACATAGATTTAGTTTCAATAGTGTGATGGCGATTGTCTCAGCAGAAAGTGCCAGGCTAGGTTTTCATTTAGTCTATCGCTTATTTTGAATGTCTTAAGATTGTTCACAATATGACCAATGACGGATAAATGGAGAGAGCAATACCACTTTCTAATCCCTGTGAGACATTTAGTCTCAATTTTTTGGGTATATTATGTTCAGGTTATGCGGATAACATCCACTCTCTCTGTGTTCTTCCAATGTATGTACTTTGACATGTGTATGTATATATTCGAGATTTGTAGTTAGCGGTAACATCAGGTAGGAGTTTGAGATATAAAAACATAATTGGTGAATGGATATGTTTTTCTCAGAGCAAGGCTGAGTCTGTATTTTATTCAACTAGAGATATCATCACCTGTGAAGGTAAGTTGTAGATAGATAGACTTTCAGGGAAACTTAGAATAAAACACGAATGAAGTTGGTAAACAGTTAGACAGACACATATATCTTTCTTGCTTTGACCATTTCTACTAATGGAAAGAATTGAATGAACTGTTAAAGTTTAGAATTAGTTGTGTTTTCTAAGCTGATTGGTTTACTTGCGAAGCTTTTGTCATCCTTCTGGATAACATCCTCCTTTAGCCCAAGTTTTAGCATAAAATGAACTCATTTGAATTCTCTATGAATGGTTATATAATTGTGTCTCCTGGGTACCATCTTTGTGACTGCTGGTCGATCTACATCTATATTGATCATTTTTTTTATTGAGGTGGAATTTGAACTTTCTTATTACGTGATTTACTCTTTATTAGTTGATAAATTTAGTCTACATTAAAATGTTTGTTAATCGCTGATTCACTTGAGTACCAGGCTTCTAGATATGGCACAGAAGCACAATCATTTCACTCGATACTGTGCAAATCGAAAGATCTAGCAGACAAAAAAAAAGATAAAATTAATACCATTTACAAAATAAATTGCATGTATGAACTGTAACAGACATATTACATAAGTCAAAGTGGGCGTCACCTTCGAATCTTTTATATCAATACGTACACATAATTATGGACACCAATTTGATGATTGGTGGGATAATGTAGGAATTTTAAATAGAGAAAACTTCAAAAGTGCCATGGAATTTCTGGAAGTCTGGTACTCAGAAGAATCAACTATTAGAAAACAAATTGCTACAGACCAAATTTGCCAGCTAATAAAAATGTAAATCACATAACAAGGGAGTTCGAAATTCCAAGCCAATAAAAAAATGATCAATGCAGATGTAAATCGACTATCAGTCACAAAGATGGTACCCAGGAGACACAATTATATCACCATTCATGGAGAATTCAAATAAGTTCATTTTATGCTACAACTTGCTCTGAAGGAGGATGTTGTCCAAAACGAGGACGGAAGTTCCACAATCAAACCAACCAGCTAGCTCAGAGAACACAACTAATTCCAAATCATTCACCTGAGCTACAAATCTTCTCTATGACTTCAGGACTTCTAAAGTGTACAGAATCCGAGTTGTAAATTCTATTGCTTGTCACTGTAAAGCACAAGATGCAACTACTTAGCCTTCATTGATAATACGTCAGTAATTAGTGCTTACAGTAGTATTTTCATTCGGTGATTAGGAAAGATGTTCCATGGAAAAAAAGGGGGAATTCATATTCGCTGATGAATACGATAGGCTAGCAGACAAATTTCCTTTTTGATGTTAATGAATTCTCTCAGCTGGTCGACTTATTAGAAAGGCTCCATTATCCCTAACAGACAATATTTTCAGTGATAGCTTCACACAGATAAAGCAACCAATTCAAAGACTCGAAAAGAACACAAGACAGCCACAATCAAAGGTCATAAAATGGCGTAAGGCAAGAAGAAGAAAACGTGAAGTAAGAGCGACAAGATCAGATAGTCATAAAAATGCTATTTCCTATCGGAGGTATTTATTGGATGAAGCATTCAGTACTACTACTGTTATTATTCAGTATTATGTCCACCTCATATGCTCATGTGGAGCTGATTACACTGTAAGAGTGTGTAAGCATGTTCTCTGTAAATGCGTAGTTGAACACTACCCGATTCGGTGAATGAAAGGCTTGGATAGGATGACAAGGTCTTCAATTTGTGAACACCTTCTATGGTCAGGTCATTCAGCTCCACGTCATTTATCCTTTAAAGCTATCTACAAGGCCAAATCCAACCACTCTAAAAACCTACGTTTTCTCCACTTAAGCATAGCCGAGGCTCTAGCTACACACGGACCGAAACCCTAATTGTGTTTACAAGAACGGTTGTTAAACGCCTTTCTTTACCTTGGTCACAGTAATGTTCTTTTTATTCTACCACTTGAATCCATTCCACTTCACTTCATCTTCGTCTAAAACTGATTAACTAAAAATAACCACTTGAACGGTAAAAATTTTGAAGTAAAAAACTATATATCAGTATAGAGCCAACCGATCATGAGGAACATATTGAAAAGGAATATATGTCTTCACTCAATCTGCTGCTGTTTTTCTCTATTTTTCGACACAAGACTTGACGTACTATTTTTAAAATTCTAATACCAATTCACTTATTTAATAATCTTCAAAAGTTTTGCAATTCATCCACTTCAATTATTAAGTGGATAACGATTTTCGGTGAAATTATTTTCCATAATCGTAGCCAAAGTATTTTAAAAATCTGACTCTTATAGTCCCAGTGGTTGAATGGTTAGGTCAATGAGCTCACATAACAACTTGAGTGCCATAGATCCGATCACTAGTAGGATTATGGACAAGTAGTGCTGAAGAGTCCTGAACTAGGACGAAATAGCTGCCTCGTCTTATAGTTCAATTAAGCTTTATTCCTTGGTTCCACTGTTAATAAATTATTTCCCACATTTCAAGAATGTGCTGCATGGTTCCGGCAGAAATGCAATATCATGCAATGACACCTGTTAGAGAACCATTGGAAAACCTGAGAGTACAGTAGCATGCACACATCGGGGATCAAACTCAGGGCCAAGCTGGCCTTGTAACCGGAACGTCCTGGGTTAGAAACCCAGCGGGTGCATCCTGTAGAAGAGTCCCAAACTAGGATGAGACATCTACCCAGTACTCCTAGTTTGTTAGTGTCAGCCTATGATGAAATCCTGTAACCAGTCAAATCGCTGCAAACCAATACCTAAATAGTGTGATAGATTGTATGGAGGATTTCATCATGAGCTGACATCAGTTAGAGAACCACTGGAAAACCGGAAGGGGGTACTGGATAGCTGTTTCGTCCTAGTTTAGGACTCCTCATCAGAACGCGCCCACCGGGGTTCGAAAACAGGACTTATTCAGGCAGTTAACCTGGGGTCTAGTGGGAAGCCGTGACTAGTAGAGTACAGCAGGTCGAAGATGAGGCAGTAACGCATCGAAGAAGACATTGCACAATAGTCGCGCTATGTCGTGAACTGGCAGAAGTTAGAATTCAAGATCCATTGGATCGGGTCCCAGTGGCTCAATGGTCTACGAGTTAGCTCGCCTTGTAACCAGAAGGTCCCGAGTTCGAACCCCGGTGGGTGCGCACTGATGAAGAGTACCAAACTAGGACGAAACAGCTACCCAGTACTCTCAGGTCTTCCAGTGGTTCTCTAACTAATGTCAGCCCATGCTGAAATCCTCCATACAATCAAACAAAATCCTTACAAAACCAATACTTGAAAATATGATAGATGTTAGTTCGATGAAAGTGGATAGAGTGGTCAATTTCTCCTTACATAAAATAAGCACTGACCTTTAGCAATGCAGATTTGTCCATGGCTATCATGTGATTATGATGAGTCAGTGAGTGTATACTAAGTAAGCTGTTTACTCTGATAAACTCTAATTGACCCCTAACAAACTAATCTGACCTATGCATTTGACCTCACAATCATTATTTAATATGTAACAGGTCAAGTAATTTTCTTATATTATGAGAATACAAACCTTCAGCTTACAAAATTTATCTCTAATTGAATGTATACATCTAACTATCACCATAATTTTAACCATATTAGAAATCATAGGCAAGGTGGTCACATGACAACCTGACTGATAGAATTCAGTCTACACCAATCAAAGGACTAGACGCATCACACTAGTTACTACTGTCAAATCAAAGGATGAGAATAGTATGAAAGTTTTGAATTCCTTGTTAGTTATGTCATGACTACTATCCATATCCAATTCAAATATCATCCGTTCTGATTACTATCTCCATTAAAAATTAGATTTGACACTGTGAGGTATTTCTGAACGCTGAAGATTAGTAAGCTAACCAGAAACCTATAAACAACAGAGAACTCTGACAACAAACCAGCCAACAACCAATCGCCTAACAAATATGTAGATTACGAACCACCTTCCTTCCCCACACTCCCTCGGGTAAGGGTGAGTTGAGTGCTGGTCATAGAATGACATGGCGAGTGCATTTTGACGAAGAGTCACAAACTAGAACAAAACAGATGTCCAGTACACTCCGCGATTGGTTTCTAATGGCTCTCTATAACTAATGTCACCTCATGAAAAATCCTGTAATCACACTAAACAGTCCAAAACACTTCATGAATGAGTGCCAGGTATTGATTTCACCACCTATTAAGGTTTGCCAACCTAGTTGTAGTGTGTGTCTGTATCGTCTAATAGTAGTAGTTTATGAGGAAGCCGATATGGCTTGGCATGTGTCCTAGAGCCATCTCATAACCTTGTCAGCTGAAAGTGACAATTTCCGGATTAGTGTTAGTAATTTTGCAATATGCACAGTCTGTCTGTCTGGATTCAACATAGAACTTCGCACCGAAGTGCACCAGTTCGAGTTGCCACCTTCCAAATAGCACACACAGGTAGACAAGAAGATGAGTGAAGAGAATCAATACAGTCTGACAAGTATAAGAGTGAAACAGAATGGGTAATGGTAGAAAGGAATATGAAAGATTACAGAGACTGAATACATCTGCGCCACTGACAACGATTTTAAGTCATTTCACCTATTGTCTCCAGCCATTGATTCCTAGAGTCCCGACCGCCCCAACTCGGAAGTCTGCATCTCCCTACCTTACTCAGTTTAACTGTCAAGGATTTCATGGACTGATGCCATGTTTTTGTTTGGCCACCACTTACTCTTTTCCAGCCTGCACCTATATCAGCTAGTAATGCCCGTCGGGGGAGGCGATGGTTAGGCATGCGCAGTACGTCACCTAGCCATCTCAATCTATGTAACTTTATAGCCTCGTCGATTGATTTTCCCTCTTTGCCCAACACTCTACGCCTAACGTCAACATTACTTACCTTATTAAACCACCTAACGTGAGACAGAGATCGCAGACATCTATGATCGAAAGCAGTCAACCTTTTCATGTCTTCAACGCGTATTGGCCATGTTTCAGAGCCATAGACAAGGACGGAACGAACTGGTGAGCAGTACACACGTCCCTTGGTTGATAGCCGGATGTTACGCCTACGCCAGAGGTGGTGTAAGTCAGCGAAAGCAGGTTGAGCTTTTTGGATCCGTGCTGAGATTTCGTCGCCAATCAGTCCGTTGGTGCTAATATGCACAGTAGTTCGAGGGGTGAAATTTTCACCAGTTTCCATTGGAAACCAAGTTACTCCAATAACAATATGTGATCCACTTGATACCATCAGTAGTACAAAGTTCAATTGTACACTATTGGTTGATACGACTGGTGTACAACTTCATTAATTCAGTTCATTTTATTTCTTTACGTTCCCAGTGTTGGAACATAGGGCTTCAAGCTAGACCTATGGGATGGGGTTGTCAGCCTTAAGCCCAATTTTCCCTCTTCACCGAACTTACTACCGGGTTAGCAAGGTTTACAAGTGCGTCGCCAAGGGATCGAAAATCCGACCACGCCACGTATGGCTGGCTGGGGTTCTACCGCTGAACCACCGACGCAAATTATACACCTACTCATCTCAATCAATCAGTAGATGACATCGATATGGCTAGCAAGTACTACTAGTCGATATGAATGGTACACAACTACTCATCTCAGTCAATTAGCAATAGTATATAGTTCTCCAGTCCGACAACTGCTACCTTGTCGTGGTGTCGGGCTTGAATACAGCAGCGACCTAACAAGCTACACTGGCTGGGACTTATGTTCCTGCAGGTCCTACCATGTCATGAAGGTTGTTTGGATAGCAGTTGGACTAAAAGCAGTTACTATGAGGTACATGGGCTGCAGAATCCAAACGTATAGAATGGTGTATGAACCTGTATGGGACACTGGTAACCACAGGGACGTAACTGCTGACCCTGATACACTGCCTTGCAGTTGAGACTCCAAGTCAAAAGCTCAGGACGGGGGTGGTCCCTTAAGACAACCACCTGCTTCGCTCTGGGCGCCCGGGTAGAGCCTCAGTGCTCACACAATCACAGTACATAGTTTTATGCAGATATCTTCATCAATTGATCTCCCCTTCTCATGTAACACTTTACACTAGATAATCATTGTATTAGATTAAATTAGATTAAAACTATCTTTGCACACCTCATCAGACGATACAATGTCTTGATACTGTCATCAACTAATTCAAAGTGAACACTGGTTAAACTAAACAGGATACATACATATTGATTTACTAGAAAAAGTCTAAAAACTTTTATAAAGAAAAAGACAAATCAGCTGACTCTTTTTGAAGACAAAACTAGCCAATAGGCGTTACTCATTAGTAATAGTGTTGGGTGGCGCATCATTCAACTAGAAATAATAAGGTCAAATAATTGAAAGTAAATGAGGTCATATTGATTTTCATAGCAACATAAGAAGAAGACAAACAAACATCGATAACGTTGTTTTCCATCACACGAAAAAAAAACTTGCGAGCGAAAATGTAAAAGAAAAGAGGGTTTTAACTTTATTTAATGATACAACTTAAAGGATAAAATGCAGATACATCAATGTGCTTGATTTTGAGGTATTTAGATTCTATTGATAGATTTCTGTAGTTTTACAGAATCCAGTAACATATTCAACAGATCCATAGGAGGCATTGAAAGACAGTCTAGAAATTTATTGATTAATTATTGATTCTTGAAATTTATTCTTACCGATTTATACCTGAGTTAAACAATGAGTTGTAGTTCACTGATTTAGGCTCTTGATTACCAAACTATGGGACACTGGCTTCAGTCCAACTCCGCCTACTGAGGCAGTATCAGTAACTCCCACGCAGTACGTGTGGTTCATTACTAACTGCATGGAAATGCAAGTTACAGTATATTCAAGTATTGGTTTGTAGGGGTTTGGTTGACTGGTTACAGGATTTAATCATGAGATGACATAAGTTAGAGAACCATTGGAAAACCTGAAGGGAGCAGTGGACAGCTGTTTCGTCAACCTGGTTTGGGACTATTCATCAGTACGCACCCACCGGCAAGGTCCGAACCCAGGACCTTCTGGTTGCAAGGTGAGCTCGTGGACTATTAAGTCACTGGGACCCGATCCAATGTTCCATGGAATTCCAACTTCTGCCAATTCATGACAATAGCGTGACTACTAGCCAATGTCTGTAGCAAGCAATTGTCCTCACACCCGACCGACTAGATCGGGTCCTAGTAGCTTAATGATGCACGAGCTCGCCTTGTAACTGGAAGGTCGTGGGTTCGAAACTCGGTGGGTGCGTACTTTAGAGGAGTCCCAAACTAGGACGAAACAGTTGTGCATTAATCTCTGACGGTTTCTAATGGTTCTCTAACCAATGTCAACTCATGATGAAATTCTGAAACCAAGTAAAAGTATCTTGAACATTGTACGCTACAATGTATCTCTCTCTCATCCCTTTGCCTTCCGGGTGGAACCGAGTGGAAGTCTTGGCAGTGTCGTTTTCACGGGTGGGGGTTGCTAGCCTCACTCCCAACCTTCCCAGTCTCTTCAGCCTTACTGTCGGCCGGTAAACTAGAGCGATGTTTAGGAGTGAGTCGACAGGGAATCGAACCTAGGACTGTGTCCAGCGTTCTACCACTGAGCCACTGACGTCGTCAACTTTCAAAACAGGTAATGGTTGAACTTGCATAATACATGAATGAATCAATTTAGAGGCTGACAATTTATACTTCCCCAAGCTATTCCATCTACTTATTAACCTATGCATCAATACTGCTCTCCTTTCAAGACAAAATATGTGACACAGATGATTTAGGATCAAAATATCACAAGCGTCTTTACATATACAGGACATTTTTACAGGTGTTTAGTTAAAAATAGGAAAAAGGGAATTTATTTCGTTTATAATACTCGATACTCGAGCCAACATCAGATAATATAATACTACAAACATAAACACCCACACACACACACACGTATGCATGTTCGTGTGAATAACATGTGGCTTAAAGTAGAAGTTTCTTTCTTCCCACCCACCCCCACACACACAGTTTAATTCATTCACTTTCTTCCTACGCCTTCTTAGTGTTCTTTTCTCAGAGGAAAATAATAATTCAAACTGATCAATCATACACTTTTTTTCCTTCACGTCTCCCAGAGGAACATAGGGCTTCAAGCTAGTGGCTTGAAGTTTCTGTAGCAGTGTTCATTTTACAGGATGGGGCTGCTAGCCTTATGCCCAACCTTTCCTCTGTACCAGCATTAATTCTGACTTAGCGAGGTAAAGGAGTGCGTCGGTGGCCGGGGATTGAACCCCCGACCATGTGAATGGTAGGCGAGCGTCCTAATCGCTATGCCACCAACGCACGTACATACATACATCCTCATTATCTAATCAAAGAAAATATTTTTGATGTGTTTGTGTTCTCTGAGCTGGATGGTTGATTTGCGAAGATTTCATCACCCTACTAGGTGACATCTTCAGCGCATACTTCATCCACCTGAGCTACAAATCTTCTCTATCTATATCCAAAGAAAATATTATACAAAAATCGAATAATTAAATTTAATAATTGCTTTTCACAGAAATTATTATTAACTAGAAAAGTTGAACCAATAATATATTGAACATTGAATTATGATGAATAAGCAGCAATTTTATTTCAAGTGGCTGTATATTGCACATCCCACCTAATTGTAGCGTCGTTATCCGTTACTATGGTGATCTAATGACAACTAAGATTTTTTCGCATTCAAAATATTTGTTTTCTGACGTCAATATTATGGATGGCATTATGCTCTTGAACTGCGTTACAACATTTGCTGTACGTTTATCAGAAAATGCTGTGTTGATACTGACTGACACCCGCTCAATTATAATGGGTTAAACAATGCAGCTCAGCGTCAGTAGCACAGCGGTTAAGACGCTCGTCGACCATGCATATGGTCTGGGGTTCGATCTCCGGCCACCGACGCACTTCTTTACCTCGCTAAACCAGAAATAATGATGGTAAAGAGGAAAGGTTGGGCATGAGGCTAGCAACCCCTACCTGTAAAATAAACACTGCTACAGAAACTACAAGCCACTAACTTGTTCCACTGGGAACGTGAAGGAAATAAAAAAAACAACGCAGCAAATTCAAAAGTTGAACGTATACTTTTGGTTTTTCATGAAATCATGCTGGTACATTTAAGGCCTATTTATTAAAATGCCTTAATATTCACTGGTTAAATTACGTGGAATTAATTGGAACTACATTTTATCATAAATCTTGAAAGATTTAGTTTATTGATGAGAATGTGAACATCTTTGAAAACTAAATACATACGATTAGTTGAAATCATGGTGCAGATAACAGGAGTAATTTGAAGGAAGTCATCGCTTGCATTTATCTAGGGAGCATCATTACAACTATAGGTAGTTGGCACGGATGAGTCCTGGGTCCGATTCTGGCAGATATTTTTATGAGTAGTCTAGAACAAATAAGGTTGAAATCTGAAATCAGTCTGACAAACTTCTGTACCAGGTATGTCGATGAAACTTTCATTATTTGTAATTCTTTTAATGATGCATCTCAAGTATTAAAAGTCTTGAACAGCGCCCATCCTAATATTAAGTTTACAATGGAGTATGAAAAAGAGAAGTTCAAATTTGTTAACCTGGGTATCCAACAAGATATAGACGACAAAATCATAAGATATATACACAGAAAAGAGACCTGGAGGGCGGTTTATCTTAACTTCAAGAGCTTCTGTCCTATAAGTTACAAAAAGGGACTGGTGAGAACATTATTTGATCGTGTAAGGAAACTGTGTTCAAAAGAAAAGATTGAGGAAGAGCTATCCAATGTGGAGAAAT
The DNA here is from genome assembly GCA_944472135.2 of Trichobilharzia regenti. Taxonomy (NCBI): domain Eukaryota; kingdom Metazoa; phylum Platyhelminthes; class Trematoda; order Strigeidida; family Schistosomatidae; genus Trichobilharzia; species Trichobilharzia regenti. Next base: position 22,900,042 of record OX235265.1, on the reverse strand, counting down.
GTCTACGCGATAACGGTTACCCACAAAAGTTCATCGGCAAGTATGGGAGACGTCATCTTGAAAAAGTGAAAAGCAGCACAGTAGGGAAAAAGCCAATTTTACTGCAGCTTGCATTCAAAGGTGATGATACTGCTAGTGGAATAAGATGCAGACTGAACGCTGCACTGAAAAGAATATATCTAGCCGCCAAGCTTGTATGTGTTTATCAAACAACTAGTTGTTTGAGACAATCAAAAGTGGACAAATACCCACCTCATGTTACCTCCAACTGTGTCTACCAATTTACATGCACGTGCCAAAGCACATACATTGGAAGAACAGAAAGAAGGGTTATTGTCCGCATTTCTGAACACATACCAAAGAACCTGAGACTGAAAGGTCCGCAAGCATTAAACAGTGCGATTGCTCGTCATCTATTGGATACTGATCATATTGTAGACAACCTGAAGTCGTTCAAAATAATCAACAAGCAAAAGAAACCTAACTTGCTACGCTTTGCTGAAGCAATTGCTATCAAACGACTTAAACCAAATCTATGTACGCAGAAAGAGACAGTGGTGAATCTTGCACTGCCCTGGTGATAACAAAAAAAATATAAACAACTTTTATAGGTCACCCTTTTTCTTGTTTAGAAAACTCTACTCTCTCATCTAAACATGACTCACCCTACCTTGTTCTTTTCTTTTTTCTATTGGATATTAGATAAAACACTTTCTTTAGTTGCGTAATCTACCTTTTTGTTATGCTCTTTCTAGCTAAACCTTGTTACTATACACACATATATATACGCAACTGTTTTTTGTTTCCAAGCCTAATTGTCTAATTATTCTATAATTAGTCAGTGTTTGTAACTCTTAATTAGTTAAATCATTCCGGACTAATGTTAATTTTACTTCCTACCAATTACTCCTTATGATCGTGAAAAGGTATGTTCAAATCTTTAATGTAATTCATATATTTTTATTCGTTCAGGTTGTAACCAGTTGAGAAGAATCCTCGAAATAATAAAAGATGAGCTCATATTAACCTGGAACAATTGTTGTTCTTGCTTTGTTCAGGTTTTTTAATGAGAAGAATTGCATGAAGTTTTTAAAGAAACGGTAAACGCGAGACAGAACTTCATTACTCCATAATGAGGTAGTGTGGAGAAATCTTTTGCACTCAGCATAAAGAACAAGATGCAAATCTTCAATACTAATGTCAGGTTAGTCAGTGCCTTTTCATGGTTCAGGGACTTGGTGCGCGCGTCATTGAAAGCATTTCCAACAGCCTACTACAACAGACTATCATCAACAGCTGCCACTGAGGGACATAACACGCCAGCCAGGCAAACCATCGTGGAAAACGATGAGTTAGGCGTCCGAGAGTAAGAAGACAGAGATCGTGTGAATAAGAAATGAAAGCTTACCGACAATGCGGGGGGGGGTGAGGGCAGATGACGGCGACTGGACAAGACAAGATGATGAAATGGAGATGTGCTGGCTAAGCCCTATGTTCCACTCTGAACCTAAGGGAGTAATAATGATAATAACAGTAAAGATACTAGCGTCGGTGGCACAGTGGTTAGGACGCTCGCCGACGATGTACATGGTCCGGGGTTCGATCCCCGGCCACCGACGCACTTCTCTACGTCGCTTAGCCAGAACAATGCTGGTAAAGAGGTAAGGTTGGGCATAAGGCTAGCAACCCCATCCTGTAAAAATAAACACTGCTACAGAAACTTCAAGCCACTAGCTTGAAGCCCTATGTTCCACTGGGAACGTGAAGGAAAAATTATTTAAAATATTTTTAAAGACACTAATAAGTATTTCGCATAAAAACTAATAATAATAATCATTCACACACATACTGATTGCTTATTTTATTAATTAGTTCGAAATGAACTCCGCAAATCTAGAAATAAATATTACGACTGAACACTGCAACTATATACGGCCACTTAATAGTTTATTGATCCATAGACAGAATTCAGCTGTGAACCAGTGGCGTTCCACTACTGTGACTTATTCATCAGTGTTTCAACATGGATGTTGTTGGGGAGTAGTTATTCAGAAGGTTTTGAAATATGACTAAGTTCAAAAATGGGTGGGGGGTGCATGCCAACCAAGCTTACACAACATACGTACAGATATATGCCATGAGTTTTACTGGTTATGTGATAGTTTATGACACAGTCAGATCGCTTATATTGAACTTGACAACAGAACACAGTAGACGTGTTTATTAGCCCAATTTATTTTAACGTTAGTGTATGATGGAGTTTACACAGAGATATCAATCAGACATACATATCAACATGCTGTCTATCTGTTTTCGACATAGAACTTTGCACAAACGTGCGGAAGTTCAAGTCGCCACACTCCCTCAATGTAGCACACAAACCAAGAGAAGAAAGTAGAAGAAATGCATAATAGAGACAGTAAACAGAGGTGTGAAACAAAGAAAGAGTATTAATGAAGAACCACACAGTTCTATTGGGTATTATAAGTCACAAGAAGTGGATGCATCTGCACCGGCCAACGAGAACAATTTTGAGCCATATCACAAATTGTTTCCAACCATTGGTTTTTACCGTCTCGAGGACCCCAACCAGGAAGTATACACCTCCCTACGTGACTGGCTTAAACTAACTGTTGTGGATTTTATTGACTGGTGCCATGTTTTGGTTTGACCGCCGCTAACTCTTTTCCAACCTATCCCTATGTCAGCTAACATTGCTCGTCGAGGAAGGCGATGACTAGGCATACGTAGCACATGTCCTAACCATCTCAGCCGGTGTAATTTCACAGCCTCGTCGATTGATTTCGCCTCCTTACTTAGCACTTGATCGAAGCCCAACCTCGATATTGCTCACCTTATTATGCCACTTCACAGGGGAGATAGAGTGCAGGCACCTATGATCAAAGACAACCAACCAGAGCTTTTCATGTCTTCCACTCTCAATAGCCAGGTTTCACAGTCATAAAGAAGGACGGAGCGGACTGATGAGCAGTACACCCGCCCTTTGGTTGATAGCCAGCCGGATATCACGTCTACCCCAGAGACAGCATAAACTGGTATATCAACATACAGCTGTCTACAGAGCTGCATCAGAAGTGTTAGGATGAAATTCGCAAATTAATTCGTTTGAAGAACAGACGGCTAGAAAGAGTTAACAACAAAAAACTCTGGAACAAATCAATTAAGTACCTATCGGTCAACAAAACTTGCAGAAGAAAGTGGAGAGGTATCGGACACATGCTGAGGAGACCATTGACTGGCATCACCAGACAGACCCTCAAGTGTAACTCAGATATTAGATTCCCGACGGCGATATGGAAGAGATGAAAGCACAAGAGCAATCGTGGGGTCAGATAAGGAGGACTCCACAAAACCAGATGATGAAATGGAAATGTTCTGGTGACGCCCTATGTTCCCCTCTGAATCCAAGCAAATAATAATGGTAAGATTTTATTCGTTACTTGAAATTTACACAGTTCTAGGTGAAGTTTCCCCATGGAGTTCCCACTAGAAACCAAAATTATTCATTCAGATCATAATATGTGATCTGTTTGATACCATGAACGGTAAACAAGAGAGCAAGCATACTGATTGGTTGAAATGACTAGTTGAATACCACTCATGTCAACTAGTAGTACTTGCTAGCCAAATCGAAGTGACCACCAGATGGCTGTTTCGTACGTTTGAGGCTGCGCTCATCAGCAGTGTACTCGGTATGACTCAGCTGAGACAGTCGAGTCAGTGGCACAGCGGTTAGCATTCTCACCGATCATGCACACGGTCCGGAGTTCGATCCTCTGTCGACGCACACCTGATATCTATGGTCGGCCTGCAAAATTTGGGCTGCCGATATCGCATACTGAAAACTGCATACCTGTATCAAAAATACTGTGTGGAATCAAGCTGTAATCAAAAATACAAAAAAAGTGCCGGAATACTACAATGGACAAGTATGTTAGCAAAAGAAAATCAGTTAAGATACTGGTTTTTTCAAAGAAGGCTGAGAGTGAATATAAAGATTTGTAGAATCTCAACGATCCCATCCAGTCAACCTACACACTTTTTCATCCGACTGACATATACATACACAAACAGTCAATACAGTGAATGGCTTAGTGTCATTAATTTCAACTAATCACGCTTAATTTCTTTCCAGGACAATTTTACTTCAACTAGGGTGATTTCTTTAAAGAAAAAAAATAACCTTGAACAAGAAGTGAACCTATCAAAAGCCCAAACAAAGCATTATTCACCAGACTACACCAGAACAACCAACCAACCAACCTTATATCCCTAATGATTAATACTTGTTATTTCCTCTTTGTCGAGTGTTAGTTTGCATGGATTTGATTGGTTACAGGATTAATCAATAGCTGATATCAATTAGAGAACCAATGGAAAATCTGGAAGTACTGAACAGCAATTTCGTATTAGTTCGGGACTCTTTATTAGAATACATCCATCCGGGTTTCGAACCGAGAACCTTTGTTTTTTGTTTGTTTCAGTGAACTAAAACGTAGAAGTTTTATACAACATCAAAAACAGACACTAATCAACTGATATCAACAGAAATAACAAGTAAAATCAATATCTACCTTTTTTTGAGATTCGCGTTATAGGAAAAGACTATAGATAATCTACTTACCTTAACAAAATAACTGACCTTGATAAAAACCAAATATATTATATCTATCACTGATGTCATTTTCTTCTGTTTTTGAAACCTGATAATCAGCTGACTGTCTTTGTCGTTTTAATCAATAGACAACTAAACGAAAAAAAAGTTAAACTACAACTGTGTCATCAGAGAATCTAAGTAAAAAGTAAAAAAAGAAGTAAGTGGTTTTGATTGACTGGCTGACTGATTTCAGCATAGAACTATGCACAGAACTGTGACAGATGGAGTTACCATACTCTGTGTAGCACACAAAGGATGGAAAATGAGTTTTGAAAGAACGATATTAAGTAGAGAAATGAGGGAGAAAGAATAATAACATAGAAAAATATGACGGTTTTATTGGATGGATAAGACAGATCACAGAAAGTGAAGGTAACAGTAAAGAATAGAGACCAGCTTCAGATGACCCTGGCACAGACAATCAGATTCTTCTAAGTGAAAAGTGGTACTCAATTTACAAAGAAGTGTATCTACGATATATGTGTGATAAAAATGAATCATATAGGGTATATATCTCTGAATAACTCCTTGTGACTTATGATTACCAATGAAACTATATTGTTCTTCGTTATTACTATTCCTTTGTCTCACACCTCTGTTTACTGTCTCTATTATGCATTTCTTCTACTTTCTTCTCTTGGTTTGTGTGCTACATTGAAGGAGTGTGGCGACTTGAACTGCCGCACATATGTGCAATGTTCTATGTCGAAAACAGACAGATATATCTCTGATACGCTGCAAAAACTGCTCCCAGATTGTCATAGAAGTGGTGACCAAGTTAAACTTTAAGCACCACTAACTACCGATGGAGTATGACCGCACCACTGACTTCGAGACTCTCATTGAGCAAGTTAGCGAAATCCGGCAAACAATGTTGTCATCATCAATAAAATATGCTAATCGAAGTGTTTTGCTATTAAATAATATATCTGGCAAGTTTTAGCTTAGGTTTGGGAAAGATTAAGTTACTCTTTAATCCAGGGACGGACAAGTTGGGTTAGGTTAACCTAACAAAGGCGACAGTAGGTTTGGTTCGAGTTAGATTACAGTTAGTTTAGGGATATTTTCACACTGGGGTTGGTTCAGGAAAGATTAGGGTTATTGTCAGGATTAGAAGACCCAAATAATTACATGCACAGAATGTAGTTAAATTTCTCTGTTGATATAAGAATAGAACTTGTGCACTGTGGTAGGGTATAATTCCATTGTGAGTAAAATTTATTTTGATAAAGTCTCAAGGTTCTATTCAGTAATATTTAGTGATGGCATTTCCAGCACAATCCACTGCTCAGTAAATATTATTGTATAACCCTAAATTTTACCCACAATGGAATTATACTCAGTTGATACTCCAACCTAAAACTTAGAGCTACTTTTATCACATATGAGAGGAAAGTATCCTCTGTAACACAGTTTTTATGCAATTTTTTCATAAATATATGTGTTCCATACACAAAAATGCCTCATTCACGTGATTAGTGCGTTCGAGATCATTCGCTGATTGGTAGTTAGTGGTGCTTAAAGTTTAACGCTGCCAAGGTGGTTATAGACATTTCAAACCAATGTATTCTCTATTTCTTAAGCTGTAGCAGATACTGGTTGCATATAGGCAATATATTACTAAGGGAGAGCTTTGATTTCGAAAAGAAAGTGTCTAAAAAAGTTACCAATTCTGTACGGCTTACCAACTTATACAGACTTTCTCATATAAAGTAGTTGCATCTGAATGTATAACCATCAATAGCCTGACAATACTCTTGCAGAGTTATTATCCCACCCCATATGCATGTTTTATTCCTCCCTATCAACACATTTTCCACACAGGGGTAAAAACCAAATCTAAGAGACATTTTCGACAAGGATTATGACTAGCGACCATTTGTAATGTTAAGCTATCTAATTGGTCAAGTCAAGGCCATTTGACTTTAGTGTCTATTCTTTACTCTTTTGCCAGAATTGAGTGAATCTGCGCCATTGACAAAGATTTTCCCCTATATCACCAATTGTCTCCAGCCATTTGATCTTAGCAGTCAGGCAAACTACACCTCCCTACGTGGCTTAAATTAACTGTTAAAGATTTCGTGGACTGATGCTGCCTCTTTTCTCCTGACCATCACTAGCTCTCTTTTACAACCTGATCAATCCTATGTCAGTCAGCTAACATCTCCCATCCAGGAAGGCAATCGATGACTAAGCATGCATAACACATGTCCTAACCATCTCAAATCAATGGGACTTCACAAACTCGTCGACCAATTTCCCCTCCTTACCTAACACTCAACGCTTAAGCTCAACATTAGTAACCTTATTTATTATACCACATACATTCTATTAAAACTACAGTAATGGTTTTTTGTAAGGGATTTGGATTAATTTCAGCGTAAATTTCATCACGAACCAACATGAATTAGATATATGATTCAAAAACAGAGAGGATTAGACAGCTGCTTAGTCGTATTTCGGGACTCTTCATCAATGTACACTGACGGTCCATCAAGAATTGAACCTGGAAGCTTTAAGTTAAGGTTACGAAACCAAGCTTCTTGACCATTCAGTTTATTAGGATGGGATTCACTGACCCGTGAATTTTAACTTCTTTAAATTAGCGATAAACACCCACCTTCAAGCAATTCCTTAGATGGGCAGCATGACATTGTGGAACCCCAGCATATCCCTTTCTTTGAAGTGGTGCCACTTGATTTCTCCAGTGAGTATTAAGGCATTTCAATGAATAGGCCTTAAATTTACCAGCATGATTTCATGAAAAACCAAAAGTATACGTTCAACTTTTGAGCTTGCTGCATTGTTTAACCCATTACATTGAGCGGGTGTCAGTCAGTATCAAACGGCATTTTCTGATAAAAGTACAGTAAATGCGATCGATATGTAGGTCAGAAGAGAATTTTTTTTTCCTTTAAATGCAAAATTTCATTTTAAAAGTATAACTTGTCATTAAACCACGATAGCAACGGATTATGATGCTACAGTTAGCAGGAATATGCAATAAAGCCACTCGTGGACCCTATTCGTCACGATATTTCAGTATAGCTCTTCAGGATATCTATCCATTAGCTATATTGATGAGCTAGAGACTGATATTCAGATTATTCGTTTTTGTAGAGATTTGGATCAATTCCATGTAGAATTCATCACAAACCAACGTATAAGTCAGAGATATCATTGAAAACAAGGGAGCATTGAACAACTAGCTGTGGTTTCTGCACTGTGAAGAGTCCCAGGCTAGGACGAAACAGCAGCCCAGTTTCCCAAGGATTTTTTTATTGATCTCTAATTCATATTGGATCATGATGAAATCTACGTCGGAATTGTCAATATACAATTTATCTTTTTTTATTAACTTTATTATCAGTTTGACTAACTATTAACATCGATTTAATATAGGTAATAATTTATTAACAATAAGTGTTTATATCGATTGTTTAGTTGACACACATACATGTATGCACACATATTAGTACAGACAAACTATTAAAACACACATACACATTAATGCACTTTATCTAACACACACACATACACTCATCTAATTGTATCATATTCTAATAACATACGAATAAAGGAAAAAATACATACACTATAGCGTATACTTTTTAAAAATGGCATAATTATGTAATATATATATATATATATATATATATATATATATATATAAGTTATTCATAAACCAAGGTATATAGTACACTATCGATTCGACTACTACTGTTAAAGTGCCCCACTTCTAAACTGCACTTTTACCTACTAATTGTAACATTAAGAAGTATATTATGATTATTCTTACAGAAGAAATGGAAATAGTAGTGTACAATGTTTTCTATGAATATTATAATACGGAATGGCTTATACCCCCCCCCTTTAATACTTGATGTAACCGTATCTTCGGTTAAAATAGACTTGTAGACAGGTGGAAAATGAAATCAAGATAAAACAGAGGACTTGGTTGCTACAGCACCTCCCCCCGCCCAAAAAAACACAGAAATACATTAAAGAGAATGCGAAAAAAAACCAACGCAACGCACCACCACAAGGAAAGAATAATATCAAAATTCATAAAAAGCTCAAAGATTAAATGTGACCTTTGGTATTATTATTGTTAAAACACAAACTTGGGCACCAAGAGATGCTCGCCAGACAAAATCTCATAGTTTGTCCAAGGGATGAGACACTACTCGAATGCTTCATACCGAAGCAGATACCTGTCTTAAGAAGAGGCCAACGTCCCTTCCCGACCCTTTAATTTAAAACCTGATTCACAAGGTAATGCAGCAGAGTTAGGAGCTAGGTTCCCATAGTTTCCAGTGGCCAAAACAGGCTCATCATTGAACAAAGCATAGAATGGCGATCAAACCTCTACCTCAACTTTATAGACTTTGAGAAGGCCTTCGACAGCGTTGACCGTGAAGTAATTTGGAAATTACTCGAGTACTTCGGCGTACCCCAAATATTCATCAAACTTATTCAACAGCTGTACGACAACGGCACATGTCAAGTGATCCACAACGGAAAACTCAGCGAGGCGTTTGGAGTAAACACAGGAGTCAAACAAGGGTGCTTATTATCACCAATGATATTCCTAATTGTGGTGGACTGGATTATGCGTCAGACAGTGGGAAACGAGAAGACAGGGATATCCTGGACCGACGTGAAGAACCTAGAAGACCTGGATTTCGCGCGTGGATGATGTATGTTTGATGTCACACAAAATCGAAGACTTACAAGTAAAACCGACAAAGTGGTCGAAGAAGCAGCCGGCGAAGACAGGACCACAGGTGAACATAGACAAGACGGAGGTTATGAAAATAACCAACCAACAACAGCAACAACATCCAACGCCAATCACCATCAACGGGAAGGATTTGAAAGAGGTTACTTCATTCACTCACTTATCTAGGGAGTATTGTCTCGACTACAGGCAGTCGGAACGGACGAGGATATCAAATCGAGAATCGGAAAGGCGAGAAACACATTCATCAACCTGAAACCAATCTGGAAATTTTCGTCACTCAGCATCAACAACAAAATTCGGATTTTCAATACAAACATCAAGTCAGTTCTTCTATACATATCAGAAACTTGGCAAGTCACAAAGAATATTTCCAACAGCCTATTGCAGACCTTCATCAACAACTGTCTTCGCTGGTTCTATACTGAAGATCAGATGGCCGGGCCGGAAAGAATCACCAACAAGAAACTATGGCTGTAAACAAACAAAACAAGAACCAATCGCCAGCCAACAAATATGCAGGAGAAAGCGGAGATAGATTGGACACTCGCTGATGAGGCCGCCGCTGGGTGACATCGCGCGCGTGTCAGGCCATTGATCGAGTGGAACCAGGACGAAAGGGAAGCGGCGAGTGGGTCGTCAGTGCAAGGGTGACATGTCTGTCTGTCTGTTTTCGACATAGAACTTTGCACAAATGTGCGGAAGTTCAAGTCGCCACATTCCGTGTAGCACGCGAAGCAAGAGAAGAAAGTACAAGAAAAGCATAATAGAAACAGTGAGCAGAGGTGTGAGACAAAGGAGTAATAAAGAAATACAAAACAGTTTCATTGAAGATCATAAGTCACAGGGAGTGGATGCATCTGCGCCACTGAGAACGATTTTGAGCCATGTCACCAATTGTTTCCAACCATAGATTTTTACCGTCCCGAGGACCCCAGCCTGGAAGTCTACACCTTCCTACGTGGCTTAGACCAACTGTTGTGGATTTCATTGACTGATGCCAAGTTTTTGTTTGACCGCCGCTAGCTTTTTTCCAGCCTGACCCTATATCCGCTAACATAGCTCGTCGAGGGAGGCGATGGCTTGGCATACGTAACACATGTCCTAACCATCTCAGTCTTTGTAGCTTCACGACTTCGTCGATTGATTTCCCCTGTTTACCTAGAACTCTACGCCTAACCTCCATGTTGCTCACCTTATTATGCCACTTTACACGGGAAATAGAACGCAGGCACCTATGATCAAAGACAGCTAGTCTTTTCATGTCTTCCACTCTCAGTGGCCAGGTCTCACAACCATAAAGGAGGACGGAGCGGACTGATGAGCAGTACACCCGCCCTTTGGTCGATAGTCGAACATCTCGTCTACGCCAGAGTCGGCGTAAACTAACAAATGCGAAACGAGCCCCTTGTATTCGTGCTGAGATTTCGTCAGAGATCAGCCCGTTGGGGCTGATGGTACTTCCCAAATAAGTGAAGCGGTCAACGTGCTCTACCACTTCACTTCCTATTTTTAAACTAGGCGTCGATGTAGTCCAGTCCTGTAACATCATCTTGCATTTGGCGGGAGCGAATCGCATGCCAAACATTCGTAGATTGCTGCTCAAGGTGTTTAGAAGACTCTGCATTTCGTCAGCGTCTTCGCCTAGAAGGACTATATCGTCTGCATATTCCAAGTCAACGAGATTATTCCCAGGTAGCAAGTCAATCCCTGAATCGCTGAAGTCACCTAGGGTTAAGTCCATTAACACATCTATGATGAAGTTGAATAGAAAAGGAGATAATGGGCATCCTTGACGGACACCACTGGTCGTCATCAGTTCAGATGACAGCTCGCCGTAAGCCCTCACCTGGCTGTATGAGTACGAATAGAGTGCCTTAATCAGTGCAATATATTTTCTTGGAATTCCCTTTACAGCCAAGCATCTCCAGAGAACTTCCCGATCGACAGAGTCGAATGCTGCCTTTAGGTCAAGAAATATAATGACTGTTGGACGCCGGTAGGAATGCCTATGTTCTAGAATCTGTCGGAGGGTGAAGATATGATCAATACACCCTCTTCCTGGTCTAAAGCCTGCCTGGCTCTCTCGTGTTTGTGCTTCCCGAGCACCACTCAGTCTACGCATGATTATTGAGCCTAAGACTTTAGATACTATATTAGTCAAGCTAATCCCTCTGTGATTATCACAGGAAGACTTGTCTCCCTTCTTGTATATGGGGATAATCAGTGACTTACACCAACCCGATGGGACTTCTTCTGATTCCCAAACGCTGCCTAGTACCTCAGTTAATCCGGACAGTAAGCTGTCTCCACCGTACTTAAATACCTCTGGCGTCATTCCATCAGGTCCCGCTGCTTTGCCTAGTTTCAGATTGGTGACAGCTTTAGTAACCTCAGTTAGTGACGGAGGACCTGTGTCTATATCCCATTCAGGGAGGTGTTGGATGCTCGGAAGGTTGAGCGTGGCTGTGGGCAAATTAAACTGCTCCTCATAATGCTCTTTCCAACGATCCAGTCGTCTATCCTGTGAGCTAATTATAGTGCCATTTTTTTCCGAGATTGTCTCACTAATGATTTGTCTTCTCCCACCCGTTTCCCTGATGAGTCCAAAGAGTTGCCTGGTGTTGCCTATCCTCAAAGCTTTCTCCATCTCTTTGGCTTTTGTCGCCCACCACTGTTCACGGTCCTTGCGGAGACTTTTCGTAAGTTTCCTCTTGTGCAGCTTTCGCTCCTCATTGAATTCGGAGCTCGCCGGAATAAGTCTTCTAGCATCTATCAGTTCGGATGAGGCGGTGGAGATCCAGTGGTTTTTACTCACCTTTGGGTTTACCTTATTCACAGCTTTTACAGCTGTATCTATGGCTGCCTGGATATTTTTCCAAGCTTCTTCAGGGTGAGCACAGCTGTCGAACACAGATATGTGTTTAGCTAGTTCTTCCTGAAATACGGATTTAGTTTCCTGATCGAGCTGGGGACGTGATGGTTTTACCGCCAGCTGTTTCCTACGTCCGTTCAGTCGTAAGCACACCCGAGCGCGGACCAGTGCATGGTCGGTATCTACGCACGTGTTCCAGAAGGAGCGACAATCTCCTACCGACCCACGCCAACGATAGCTTATTGCTATGTGGTCTATTTGTGTCCAGCGTTGGTTTGATGAAGGGGGTCTCCAAGTCAAACAGTGTCTCTCCTTGTGTTTGAAGTTAGTGCTTACAAGAAACAAATGATTATCAGAACAGAACTGTAGGAGACGGTCACCGTTGTCGGTTCGCTGGCACGGAACTCCATAGGTGCCACCGACATCCTTCTCAGATTGACACAATTTCCCTACTTGAGCGTTAAAGTCACCAGCTAGAACGACTATGTCTGAGCGTTTAGCCTTTCTCACCAAACTAGACAAGGGTGACATGGAGGAGATGGTGTGAAGAGGAGTTGAAAGAGTATGAACTAACATGGATGGATGCAGGTGAACAGTACAGCAGGAGGAAGACAGAAGCAACAAGGAGACGTGCAGTTGAAGCCCTGGGTTCCACTAGGAACCCAAGGGAACAATAATAATAATAAAACAGGCTCATACATCAATGGATTTAATCGGATTCTGTAGGCCATGTACACCACCATAGGTTTGCAATCGGGCTTTCCCACATCCCTCAGATAGACCAGAATTTTCATTAACCTGGTTGTAAGCCCCAGACCCTTTCATGTTCGTGAGGAATACCCCTAACCCCCAATCACGTAGAGGCAGTTAGTAGGATTTACCTGGCAGAAGCTATGGACGCGTGGACAGATCAGAGTATTTCCTAATTTCGACAATGTCGACATTCCTGGAAGAGGATTTCATTTAGCACATAAAGAAAGGTCGACGCCTGAAGCCTTGTACATTTTAACCACATCGAATGCAGTAGTAAATAGGAAAGGCGGGATAGACTTATCATCTATATGGCAAACTCCAATGAAACAAGACAGATAAGAAAACAACAAAAACCTCTATGAACCTCCGTGACCTTCATAAAAATATCATCTTTATGACATATGAATTGACCTCCTTTCCACACGACAAATAACATACACTCACACACACTCATACAGACGAATATAATTCAATTTCAGATTTTCCCGTCTATTGACTGGACTGAAGTGTTCAGTCTCGGGTTGCCATGTCGGCTTTTTGTGCAGATGCTTCGACGATGTCTGGGCATGTTATTAGCAGTTAATTGGTGGGTGACGACTAGCAGTGGAATCCAGGATGCGCATTTCATCCCATTTGGGACTCGTCATCCGGATGTACCTGCATCCCCCAGTGAGTGATGATGTTCTCACTGAGGTTCGGACCTAGTGCCCATACTTTTAAACGCCAAGACGTTATTCACTAGACCACTTGGGCCATCTCTTGTGCAACCGGTCATACTAATTATTTAATTCAATCTAGATTTTCCCGTCGATTGATTGGACCGAAATATGCACAATAACAATTTGACATTACATACAAATATGTGATGACTGCTTATATATTTCTACTGGTACAAATGCCTATCGACAAGTGACCTTCAAATGGACTGACTTCAATTTATGTTATTTTTGACTATATATTTCGATGATAGATAAAATCCGAATAATTCCGCTGTTGAAGAAGCTGTGGCTTACGTAGCAAGACGTACAGAAAAATCCTATTTTGATTTTCTCTTAAACAGGCTCGGATTATTTTAAATAATTTAAATTATGTTTATTGATTTTCATTTTGCTTGTCGTTCTCCGCCTACTTCAACTTAGGCGACTGGATGATGGGGGGGGGGGGGGTAGTGGTATCACTAGTCCTGACACAATAAGTGTGGCTCATACGTATATATATATATATATATATATATATATAATATAGCACACCACCAATCAATACCACAAGCGAGTATTTGTCTTCACACCCGACTGGTGACGATTTCTCATTAGAACTTAAGACACCTTCATCTGATAGTTAGTCCCTGTCTGTCTGTTTTCGACGTAGAACTTTGCACCGATGTGCAGCAGTTCACGTCGCCACACTCCTTCCATGTAGCACACAAAGTAAGAGAACAAAGTAGAAGAAATGCATAATAGAGAAAGTAAACTGAGGTGTGAGACAAAGGAATAGTAATAACGAAGAACAATATAGTTTCATTGGAAATCATAAATCACAAGGAGTGGATGCATCCGCGTTAGCCATTGAGAACGATTTTGGGCCATATCACCAATTGTTTCCAACCATTGGTTTTTATCGTCCCGATGACTCCAACCAGGAAGTCTACACCCCCCCTACGTAGCCGGATATCACGCCTACGCCAGAGACGGAACAAATTGGCATATGCAAAACTAGCTCTCTGTATCCGTGCTGAGATTTCGTCAAAGATCAACCCGTTGGGGCTGATGGTACTTCCCAAATAAGTGAAGCGGTCAACGTGCTCTACCACTTCACTCCCTATTTCTAAACCAAGAGCCCCTAGGAGTTAGGGACTCCCCACGGTGCATTGGATTAATTGTCAAGTGTTCATTGGTAGGGAATTGATTTTAGTTGTGTTTCTAGCCGTCATAATTGAAAAACAATGGGGTGAAGTAAGAACAATCACTGGAAAAGAAACTACCTTTTTGAACCCAGGTTTTCAGTTGCATAATTTTCTATACGACAGCTAATAATACTATCCAGTTAGTTGCACAGACTAAAGAGATGCAAATCAAGAACTTACTGGCTAAAAGACGACTGTAAGACATAATAATAAGCCATAATTATAGATGTAAAACAAAAAGCATATTCCACTCTAAATTGCAATTGTCATCATTAGGTAAAGGGTTCTTATGTAAAATTCAATTATACAGTATGACGAATTACAGGTGGAAAATCAACAATATGTGCAGTTTAGACTGTTTTCAGAAAACCAAGCGAACACTGTTTCTGTTGTGAGTATATGTGTAACACCAATATTAAGTCAGCCAGTCAGTCACCGCTTCTCTGTATGGTTCGTAAAATCTCACAGCACCCACGCCACCAAAAGCATTTCCAACAAGCTATTGCAGACTGTTATAAACAGCTACCTCCTTCGCTGGCTGACTGCATATTGAAGATCAAATAACCTGTCAGAAGGAATTAACAACAAGAAATTCTGGTAGTGCGATAAACCAACCAAGAACTTATTGCTCCACAAATATGACGAAGAAAATGCAGACATGTCTGACAAACATTGAGGAGACCGTCGAATAAAACTGCTCGAGTGGAACCCAAATAGGAAACGATGAGTTTGGCATGGATCCTAAGGTGATATGGAGGAGTTCGTACGAGGGGGAGATAAGAGACGGTATGGAGTCGAGGGACCAGCTGTAGAGGACCACAGAGAATAGGAGGAAGTGTAACTGTGCTGTTGAAGCCCTGTGTTCCACTCAGAACCCAAGAGAACAATTATAACACATACTTAATTACATTCTAGATTTTCTCGACAAGGTTCGAGCCTTGGTGGGAACATCATCACTCACTGGGGGATACAGGCACATCCAATTGACGAGTCCGAAATGGGGAGAAATGCGCATCCTGGATTCCACTGCTAGTCATCATCAACCAATTACATTATATCATATACTACTTAAAATCAAGAGCTATCGGATATTAGTTCCATCAGTTCTTATCCAGACTCTTTATACGATAAAGTCGAATACCTTCAATTATAACGGTGTATAAATAATGAAAACGCCTCTTCGGCTTTTAGTAGTCATCCAGCTGCCATTCAGATAAAATTATAACACAATGGAGACGTGTATGAAATGAGGTATAATGACTAGAACGCGTATAAACGGATCGGTGTGGACGCTAATGAACCTTGTCATTTGATCGTCTGTATTCATGTGTAACCCTTTAAGCCGAACTTGTAAATGCTATAAGCTAACTGATTCATTATTTCAAGATAGTAGTGAAAAATACAGGACCTTAATTACATACTGGTGCCTAGGTAGCCAGCCCTACACTTCACTTTCAATAAGAAGAGTTTGAAGGGAAGAAGGTACACGGTTAAGTGGATAATGCCAGTAGTCAACAAGATATATAGGATGAAAAAAAATAATACACAAATTAAATTTGATAATGTGAAATATCCCCATATTATGAATTAAAAGTCAATCTGAACGAAGAATATTCTTTTCAATAATTTCTCATCAGGTTCTTACAATTATAAAATATAATATTTGTGGTCGTTACAATAAAGATAGCCAGGTATGCGGCGGATACATTTTTTAACGTAGACTAACAGATTAGTTATGGGGTGTCAAAATAAATAGTCATATTTGTGTGACAAACGTGCTAGGCTGAAATCGATTAGAAATATTGTAAAACGGGAGACAATAGTGGTGGTTAATCATAATGGAATTGTAGAGTGTAGGGTAGGAAAATTGACAAATCAGTTCAAGGTTATAAAAGGTGTCAGGTGAGTGGCTAGTACAAAGTGGTCTGAGTTAAGCAGGATATAGTAAGACTGGAATGAGAGGTTCATTGTGAGATAACGAATATATTAAATGAAACAGGTGGAGGCATATATTGAGAAAACAGATAATATCACTAATAATAAGTCCGTACAAATGAAAATTCGATAGTATTGAGGGAATGTTTGCATAAAGCGCATAAATTATGACGAATAATAATAACTGTAATAATAATATTTATAATAATAAGCAAATTAAAAGAAAAAAAAACAAAACAAAAAAAACCAAGAGGCTTAAGGGGAAAGAGCACTCTTGGTGAGAAGAAAAATCTTCAGTCCAAGGTTGGCCACGGTAGGAACAGTGTCTGGACGTGTTCCTTTTGGATACACAGTTCCGGTTTAGTCGATCTTATTGCAACAGCTTCAGCTATGTGTAGGAGACGTAAGCGAACTGTACGTGATAACGACTTCGGAATTCGGTATATAACTCTGAAAGCTGTGTTGACATCGATGCGATGTCCGGTATCGACCAGGTGTGACAGGATCGAGCTTTTTATGCACTTAATTTCCCCCCTGCTGAACCAAGCTGGTAAGTGTTCTCGAACCCGTAGACGAACCTGCCTAATCGTGCGCCCTATATAACTTGAACCACAGGAACAGTTGAAATGGTATATGCATGAAGAAGAGCTAAGGTTAGGTAAGGCATCTTTGAGTTGCTGGGTGAACATTGGACGGCTAGTGAAGGATAGACACAGACGTGCAGAATAGAAAGTTTTCTTGATCGCCCTGGTTAAACGTTGGGATAGAATCTCTGCAGGAGTATCTCCCTTGAATTGGAGACGTAAAAACAGAGGCTTTTTCTCCACAGTTGTCAGTTCATGTTTACGGCTATTATAACCTATGTTGGTTTTAATGAACTTCTCTGGATATCCGTTCTCGCTTAGAATGTCTCGGATGATCTGGAGTTCATTCTCTACGCATTCTTCAGAACAAATCGACCTCGCTCTAAATGCTAAGCACCTGATTAGATTACGTTTGTATTTCATCGGTACGAAGCTAAGGAAATGTGTATACTGGGCTTTGGTCTCTAGCTTTCTAAATATGGTTCTTTTGATGGAACCATCCTCTCTCTCCCGTTTTACAATATTTCTAATCGATTTCAGCCTAGCACGTTTGTCACACAAATATGACTATTTATTTTGACACCCCATAACTAATCTGTTAGTCTACGTTAAAAAATGTATCCGCCGCATACCTGGCTATCTTTATTGTAACGACCACAAATATTATATTTTATAATTGTAAGAACCTGATGAGAAATTATTGAAAAGAATATTCTTCGTTCAGATTGACTTTTAACACAAATTAAACTTTATCATAACGGTGTGAGTGAGAACATGACATGGATGGACTTGAGCCACTGTAATCGATGTAAGACTGAATACTTTCTGAAAGTGCTCAACAGATTATGTAGACCTGTACGGCTATACGTATAAGCTTTCAGATACAGAACATCGAGAACGGTGCACACGCAAGATTTATCTTTCAAGTGTGTCCCAAACAGAAGTCTCTACCTGTTAAGCATTGGTTTGGAAGGATATGGTTTGTTACAAATTTTGATCACGTCGAGCTCATATCGATTAGAGAACCTTTCAGAAAATTTATACTGGGGTAAAGCTATCAAGTGACTAAAATCACTCACTTCGCTGAGTAGGGTCGTACAACACTGAAAACTAGTATGTGTGGCTCATCATCTAGACTTGAGCAATCCAATTTGAACTACCAAAGCAAGGATTTGAACTCCGATTCAACCATACACAAGACGTAATGTTCATAATCTGTGTTAGATAGGCCTATGCTTGACTAATGGTATAAATTCTTGAACCAGATAAATATTTATGAAGGTTTTGTTTTGCAAAAGATCACCACGAAAAATTAAACTTAGCATAGCAACAGAACGAATATATATCATAAATGACTGAAGTCGTTAATGTGAAAACTGAGATTAATAATCCTACAAAGGAAGTGAATAAACGCATAAAACTAGAGTACTACTCCTGAAGTGGAGAAAAAACAACATATGTTTAACGCAACATGGACATTAGTGAAAATAACTTGATCAAGCGAAACAGGGATGTTAACATTGTCACTACATAGATGATTAGTTTTATCAGACTCCGCATATCGCTTTAGAGAGAACACTCTATTACTACCAGCACTTAACACACACACACACACGATCGGATACGTAGACTAATACGTCAGAAGTTTGAGAGATTAACACATCTGCGTGGTAGTCATACTCCAAATAAGTAATAAAAGTGTTGGTTTAGAGGGATTTGACTGGTGACAGGATTTCATCATGAACTGAAATCGGTTACAGAAATTTTGAAAAATCTGGGAGAACTGGATAGCTGTTTCATCCTAGTTTGTTAAGTCTTGACCAGTAGGGTACAGCAGGTCTGGTGTGAGGACAGATACTCGCCGACGACATTGGTTAGGGGTCACGCTATATCATGAATTGGCAGAAGTTGGAACTTATGTGCTATTGAAACTGGTCCCAGTGGCTTAATGGTCTACGAGGTCGCCTTGTAACCAGGCCCTGAGTTCGAGTCCTAGTGGGTGGGTGCTGGAGAGTCCCAAACTAGGCTGATGAAACAGCTGTCTAGTATTCCCAGGTTTTTCAATCTTTTTCTGGCCGATGTCCTCTCATGATAAATACTAAAAATTGGAGTTTTCAAGGGAGGAAGATAACCGTATTTTTGACCTATGGAAAACTCGCGCCGAAAGGAAGCTTTTACACATAACATACAACTGAAATACGGGCCATCTCTCTGACGAAGTGAAAGGGCAAGGTGAAATTAGCCGGAGGGACATTTAAACTTTTCAAAAGTTGCTTCAATATTTCTAGCTACTAATATATAGACAACTATGGGTAGTGCTGCACATCACTTTCTAAATCAGCAATCACACGCATATTACCACACACTTAGCAACAAACCACATCTATTGTTGAAAGACTTCATGATACTAAGTGGCTACCTAAACCTTGTCAAGTGAAAAAAATCTTGACCCCTTCAGCCACTGATTAAAATTCTAATATTGGAGAGTAAAGAACAAGTAATCCTTTCTTTAATTTCAATGAGCAACTACGTTAGGAAATATATATTTAAAACTATGATAATGGCACTGCTTGACTATTCAAACTTACATGGGTAGTTGGGATTATAGTCATGAATCACTAGATGGAAGTGTATAAACAATAAAGCACAATCTTGTATTAATGAACCTGCCACCTAATTATCTAGTATGAATCTACTTACGAGTTATGTTTAATAAGTTTTACAGTAGTTATTGTGTACCACCTATGATGTTTAGTGTACTCACCGCAGGCAAATACCTCGAATAAACTGGCAAAAGCAGATGGTGAAGAAACTGGTTCCTCAGTCCTTCAAAGAAATGTATATTACGCGTTTACAGGTAGGAATACGATATCCCATGGGTAATTAAATTCGGAACTAGATACCTGATGCCCAACGCCGAAGTGATATGAGATAAGGTCACTATCTTATTTATTTGAGGGGATAAACTGCGCCTGAAACGTCATCCAGTTATCAACACTGTATCACTGTGTTACATAAAATAAGCTTATCTAAAATGGAATTATATTATACTACAGTACTCGAATTCTATAATTAAACTAATTTAGAACAACTTATCACAACATGCAATTTCCTTTAGGAAACTGTAAGTTGGTTATACCCGTAATTCGGTATACACACTAAGACCTGAGTCTGAAATTCGCTGTTTTAAGAGCCAATGTACTTGGTTACCACTGGACCGTTGATGAAGTGCATGCTACAAGTTAAAACAGGTATATGCGCCAGTTGGTGCTCATTATAGGCTGGAAATTACAATGATAGACTAGTAAAAGATAAATTCAACTAAACATTTAGGCATGTGATAACACTAATTTAAAGATATATATACATACATTACACGTGACGTGAAATACAAAGTGGGACCACACTGTGCTTCATTGGTTACTATAGAAGTACTAATACTATGGAGTTTGATGGGGCTAATGCATTGTGATCTAGTAAGTCACAGAATACGATCTTGAATAGGTTAATATGACTTTTGATAATTATAGCCTATCAAATAATGAACGAGGTAGCATAGATTAATGACCTACAGACCAGATTTCCTCTGTAATACGGAAAAACCATGCTGTACCCCATAATATCAAAAATACACCAGCCTCTGCGACAAAACCAACTAGGGAAACCAAAAGGCTAAGTAAAAATATATGATACGCAGCAATTAGTGCAACCAGTGAATCGGTTTAAAGTGAGTTCTTCTTCGAGCGAACGTTACACATAGTCGAGTAAGGTAATAACGTCAAATGATCCTCCACATGCTAGCAGATGACACAATTAGACGGCAATAGACTGTGGGACACCATGTGGGCTAAATGATACCTAAACAACACTGTGAACCTCAATGGATGTCGTAAGAGAGTCTACAAAGGTGTTAGTCACCTTTTATTGGTCTATAAAAAAGCATTTATAAAAGAACACTATGTAAAGACTGTTTCCAAGAACATAGAAATGAGAAGACTTAAAATTCCAATGACCAAACATATAAATGTGGAACAAAATGAAGAACACTCCAGGATTCTCATATCCGGTTACAAAATTATATGAGGCAGAAACGAGGCCTAACAAATCAAAAGTAACATAGTAGTAAAATCATTCACGTACAATACACCTCCGTTTCATAGATGACGCAACATTCCCATGAAAAACAATATTGCTGAGGCACATGACTTTTCCGAGAAAATAAGGCCTAGAAGGTTTAAGAGGATCGCTTATACTCGGCCGAATACAGACATCTCGAAAGTGCTCACATAGAAAGAACTAGGAATTAGTGACGCGCTAAACGAAAAACCAGCCATATTAATACAATGCGAATACGGATAATTAGTCCTTGGATGATATTCAAAACTACACTAGCAGGTAACTAGCCGCGCAGGATTTCACTTAAAACATAGTAAAATGACGCAGTCCACCGCTCTTAATGGAACACACTGTAACAATGAAAATGGTAATAGCAGTAAACTCAGGCTTTCAGGAAGCTTGCGATTCTGAGAAACAAACACGCAACCAGAAAAATGAAAAGTGGTTGAATAAGTTTTATTGACTCGACTTTTAAAACAAGCAGCTATGAGTCTTTAAATCACAGGCAGAAAGGTTATACTTAAGTGAAATGATAAGTTTCTGAAGGCGCATCCAACCACAAGAAATGAAAATGTGTGAACGATGTAAAACAACAACTAAATGCCAGTTTAGAGAATTGTACAAAAAATAGTTATGTACAAGAACAAATTACTGTGACTACTGTGAGTTAGTATGTTCATTTCAAACATCCTCTTCGTACCAACTCTCTTCCACACAAGCACGAACACGCTTTTCGTATTCTCGTCTGTTCTCCACATACAACTGAGCTGCCATGCTATTAGCTGGTGAGTTCGGATTCGGTTCATCCAACAAAGACTGGATAGAAGTCAGTATAGCCAAGACATCGTATGTTGGACTCCAAGCATTGGAAAGGATGTCTAAACATATGCTACCGTCAGTATAAACATTCGGATGAAACATTTTTGATGTGAAAACAACACGTGGGGGTTTGTTTGGATAATCTTCCGTGAAGTCTAGCCGAAGTTTAAAAGTTCCATCCTCAAAAGCCGTATCATCAGGTCCGAATATAACAGCATTCCATACCATTACGTTATCTTCAACCGGGGAACCACATATGCCTGGAGGTGGGTCAGATTGAAGGCGTTTCAAATCACGAAGAAGTCGTCTTTGAGCAGGTGTTGACATCTCTAGAACAGTACTTACATCACAGAAATTCAGAAAAATAGCTAGTACTTGAACCCCTAAGCCTCAATCGGTAGAAAATGACAACCAAGACAAACTCCGAAACGCCCGCTCTTGCGTTGGGAAGTGAATGAAACAACTTACCATTTTGATTAATGCGACTATCATGAATGGTAAGACTACCAGTTATCTAAATCTTATTTAGCCTGAGGACACTTAATTTCATCTTTATGCGCCATTCTGAGTCTGTTATCGGCTTTCAAACTTTTAGATCAACTGACTGTTGTTTGTTCGACCTGTTATTCAAGAGTGTCCTAACACACCACTGGAGACAAGAGAGTAAAAAACTGACTGCATGCATGTGTGCTAACATTCGGCATGTTCTGAAGTCCAAATGCAGGTCACCAGCAGATTCCCCTGCTCCAAATATAGCCACTAGCCTGGTGTGGCTCAGTCAAAGATACACGATTTATTCTGTCATCTTCATGCTTCTGAAAGCTTTCTCAGATAACAAGTTGGCCTGTCAAGAGAACCATATGACATTTTCTGGTCTTTGTTCGATGACTGTGAAGTAAACTAGTCTTGGTCCTGCAGTCATAACTTTCTTGACATGCCTTAGGTAAGTCGTTTAGAAGTTCAGGAAAACCCAGCCACATCGTAAGAAGCCAAAGTGGTTCCGAAATCCAAACATTCAAAGAGCGCTACAGCCTTAGTGTGTTTTTTCATTCCTAGTGGGTTATGCCGTTGAGGCCGTAGCCAAAAATCAATGAAATACTATAAGCCAAGAACACCATTCCGTCCCTAAAATACAAGATTATGCAATGCCAGATTAGATGCAGTGTTTGCCTAGTTGTGGCACAGTTGATTTCAAAACGACTGACTCTGAATGAAAGCAGTGTAACGTGGACTGAAACTATCTAAATGGAACTCTTACACCTAGCCTGTCACCACAGACGGCTTTACTGAACGCACTGAATGAAACTTAAAAGACTTTTAGTGTTACCTATAATGACAAATGTAATGGAGCTTCAGATTTCCTTGTTGGCCGAGGTGGTGCCAAGATAACCTTTATATTAATTTGAGCAATAATTTCTTATCTGGTCGGTGAAGTTAGTCCCTTCTTATCGGTCATCTTTACAGCCAAATCAGCTGGGCCAGTTACAACTGAGGCATAGTGCGTCGGTGGCACAGTAGGTAAAACTCTCGCCGACCATGCATATGGCCTGGGGTTCGATCCTCTGCCAACGCACACCTGATATCAATTGTCGGCCTGCAAAATTTGGGCTACCGATATCCACGCTGAAAATTCCATACTTGTACCAAAAATACGGTGTGGAATCGAACTGTAATAAAAAATAAAGTGTATGATGCTAATGCCGGCAAATTTATTGGAAGTCAGAATAAAAGTCAGAAATAGTCCTACAACGAATTTATACATTTTCGTATGTTGATTTGCCCAAGGGTGAGGAAATATTGCTCACTCCTGAAGAAGGAGAGAGTGGTGTTGTACTTTGATATGAGGCTGCGACTCTGCATTTGTTATTATTCTCTTCATTTAAAATCATTACCTAGTTGTCTTGCGCATACAACCGTGACTGTAATCAATCGGTGGAAGTATTAGAGGTGTGGCCAAGCTATGCAATCAGGATGTCGTTAGCCTCAGACATGAGTTCCGAGGGATGCAGCTTTTAGGCTGCTTGAACGAACTCGAGCTCGCTTTCGATTCGCATTGTTCTCGGTTAACTAACTAACGTTTTACAAGCCATTTTTATACTTTTGTGAGTAGCACACCATGTCGACTATATGTAACGTGTGAACAAATTCAAACAATGACGGTGTCTAGAACTATATCATGTGAATTGTTTCTATCTATGTAAAGTGTGCTTACTGAAATTATTTAATCTCCATTCCTTGTATATACACAAATATCCTGTGACAGTGGAATGTTGTGAATTTGCTTATTGCATGTGTATACTGCTTATCACACTGATGATGCCTGTAAACTGGCGTCCCTCATGCAAATTGAGAATATACTATTATTAATAATGCCAACAGCGGAAGCAGAATTACCATTGGATACCAGCCATCCGACGAAAGCAAAATTCCTGAAGGTTGTAAAATTGCTAAAAACTGGAAAGGCAGCAGGACCAGCAGAAGCATTGAAAATGTACCCAGGGACATCGGCGGACTTTACGACACCGCTACTGGAGTATGTATGGAGAAAGAGAAAGGTGCCTGCGGATTGGAAGGTTGGCTACCTTTTCGAACTGCCATAGAAAGGAGACCTAAGTCAACCCAAGAACTGGGGGGGAATTAAGCCCCTGTCTATCCCAAGCGAAATAGTTATAAGCCGCATCGTC
Source organism: Trichobilharzia regenti (assembly GCA_944472135.2). Taxonomy (NCBI): domain Eukaryota; kingdom Metazoa; phylum Platyhelminthes; class Trematoda; order Strigeidida; family Schistosomatidae; genus Trichobilharzia; species Trichobilharzia regenti. Next base: position 22,874,954 of record OX235265.1, on the reverse strand, counting down.
CTGGAGAGAATTAAACAAACCCTGAGTGGAAAATTCGACCGGAACAGGATGGATTCAAAAGAAACAAGTCATCAATTGATCAAATCGCAACACTAAGTATCATCAGTGAACAGAGTTTGGAAGGGCAGTCAGCTCTTTGCCTGAACTCCATCGACTTCGAAAGGCCTTCGACAGTTTCGATAGAGAGGCGAGTTGGCAACTACTTCGCCATTAAGGGGTGCAGTCAACAATTATACACCTCGTCCAACAGTTGTAGGATAATGCTGCATGCCAAGTAATCCACAACGGGAAACTCACGAAAGAGAATGGTACACATTTAAGGGCAGAAGCTTTATTTTTCCCAGATATTTGTATTACATTCATCTGATGTCTGGGTTTTTTTGTTAATGCGAAGACAATATTCCTATATCTCTTTATGTGCTACACAAACAAACTTTAAAGCAGACTGTTCCGACTGACTTTGATGTCAGAAAGCACAACCAAACTGTAAATCCATTATACATCAAATTTCGTGTAATTTATATGATAACTTATCCATGCCTATACAATTGGTATGTTTCTGCATAAACAGGAAGAAATATATATTATTATGATCTGTCTAGGCGTCCATTGTTATCTTTTTCAACATAAGGATCTAAGCCCTCATAAAAATCTCCAGCCGTCAAAATGCATAGTGGCGTTAATGCGGAATAGGGCGATTCAACGCAGTGACCACCGCCATATCTACTGACCAGCTAGCAACACTCTCCATCCTTGTTGGAAAGTATAACTGTCAATGTAGCTGAAGATTGAACGATCAATTCATGGTTATTTGCTAAAACCCAACTTCCCCATATTTTTGCCCCAAACTTGAATACTGTGCCCACTTATACAGTAGCTTTAAATCAGCAGACAGAAAAAAAGTTGAAAGTGTCCAAAGATTCCTCACGAAACGCATATTAGGCTATGGTCAGCAAATAGAATACCTTGACAGATGTTTTCGACTGGACTTAGAGCCCTTATGGTTAAGGAGAGTGAAGTGCAATTTATTTCTCTTATTCAAAGTTATAAGAAAGCACTGTAACAGTAACTCGTCCATAACCTGGGCTAATCCTAAATCGTATGGACTACGCAACCACAACTACCTTCTCAAGGTTAACACCCATAAACTCACCACTAGAGCTAACTTCTTCACCATTAAATATTGCAAACTTTGGAACCAACTACCCTCTGAGATAAGATCCTGTGAAAGGCCTGACAGTTTCAAAAGGAGCCTAGAAAAACATATAAACATGTCCACCCTAGCCCGCCTCAAAGATCTCAACTGCTGGTAGAATGGAGAGACAATGGCATTTCAATATTTAACTACAGAAAGTACGCTAGTTCCCAGACTAACATAATAATACTTAGTAATTATGTAGGTTCAATACTTGAAATTAGATTGTCATTAAAATACCTAAAATGATTAAAATACTTATGCGGCAAATGTTCTCTTGGTTTACCGCTCTTATTTCCCTTATAACACTCAGTTATTGAGCCTAATGTATTCTTTGATAATACGAATTATGACACTGACTATGCTCTTATTATACATAGATTGATTTACTTTACGACTACCTGTAGTACTAACTACCCTTCTGTAGTATTGTTAACCAAATGCTGAAATTTTGTTGGTTCTGTTAATATCTTTTTATAATATATGTAGACAGGTTACTTTGCAATGTCAAATGTTGACTATATATAAGACTGTCATGATAATTTAGTACACTAAGTCCCGCCAACCGACCTTACCTTCAGTTCATACTACCTACATTGATCCCTAACTATATTGTTCTGCTGAATCTTGCTTCACTATTCACAAAACCTATTCTTTTTATTCTTTAAGGTTCTAACTTCTTGTAAAGTAATCTGTTCATTAGGACGCATGCATACATATATAATGTTCATAAAGATGTACGCGGAGACCTATTGGAAGCACTCATTAAGAAAGCTAGGGAGATGGAATATGAGGTACGAACATGTCTGGTACCAAGCAATATATTTGCGGTAGCCATAATAATCATAGTCTCAGAGCTTAACATCAAAAAAGGAGGGAGGGTGGCGTTAGCTGATCAGTAGATATGGTGGTGGTCACTAAGGTGAATCGCCCCATTCTGCAGGAACAGCAATACGCAAATTAAAGGCTCGAGATATTTCTGATTTTTATGAGGGCTTAGATCTTTATCTTGAAAAAGATAATAATGAACGCCTTGACAGATCATGCTTCTACCTGTAAATATATACCATTCGCTCAGCCTATTGTTGAGACGCGACCACGCGGGATCTGCACAGATTTATGGGGCATCTTATAAACTAACTTGCTGTCCATTGTCAGATCTTTAAATACCACTTCACAATGTCTTATCTCATTCATTTTCCAATAACGTCTTTACTTGATCCTCATTATATCCCATTAAACCTAACATTTTACAGCTCTTTATGACTTATTATATTCCTACTCTCTGAAGGGTACGGTTGTACACTAAATGCACAAAAAGGTATAAAACAAAAACAACTGAGGATAAATGTATTAAAACCAAAAGTGGACATCATGATAGTACGAGATATACGTGTAGCATTATACATTGCAAATAAACGTTGTCAGCCTAGGGAGTTTTCTTTATTAATGCATTTATTAATGATACTTACACTTACCTATTTCATTACAATTAATTGATTCACCTCAGCACTTTTACTTTTCTAAAACAGCTTCCAATCCCTTGTAAACGTTGTACTTACCTCAATATTGGTTCGTTATCGTATGCCGACAACCACGGGATGAAAACGAAACGAAGTCGATTTTCCCGCTCAACCTGGAGGACAATTGTACAATTCAATAACTATACAGCCTGGTTCAGACAATGGTGTATATATATATATATCAAATATTTAACTGTTGGAACACTATTAACTTGTAGACAATCTACGATTTGATATTATATCATATTTGATCGTGCCTGTAAAAATGGCATGCATTTTCATGTAAATTTATATGTTTATATGAGAATATACATTATTATTATTAATCCATCAGTCATCGTCTCATCGGTCGCTGTTCAGAAGGAAGATTAAAAAACTATCAGAAGTATTATCGAAATTCATTGTTGTAACATTTGTTCTTAGACCTTCCTCTGTAATAACCCTATTGTTAATATCAGTAAAAAGTTTGAGCATCGTGGATTAGATCAAATAAAGTATAATCATATTTCAATAGTTTACACACAATGATAACAAAACTTATCATTTTGTGTAAACTATTGAAATATAATTATACTTTATTTAACCCTATTGTTGGTTACATATTGGCGTAAGAATAAAGGATTCTAGAGTCGCCAATCAGTGTTCTGGTTTTCGTGTTGGTTAATATAAAGCGTTTCTGAAAAACTTCGAGGGGCAGCGTGACGTTCAGCATGGTAAGAGCTGGACATTGACAGTTTATGAGAGATGGGTGGCAGTTTCTGATAGCCTCCGATATTTTCCGGTCGTCTTTCCAGGTGTCTTCAAGTCTTCTTTGGACAGGTATTATCTGGAACTTTTCTGGAATTTCGGTCAAGTTCAGTAATGCCTGGGTCAAAGAAGAGACAGAGCGTCCTAGAAGCAAACGGGAAAGTAAGCAGTGTTGAGCTGTCTGTTGCATGTAATGATGGGTGTGATGTTAATCATGATAAGGTTGATGTCAATGTTTCGTCGTCTAGGGAAAATAGGAACTTTAAATCACCTAAATATGATCCTCGGTGTTTCGACGGAAACCCAGCTGACTATCCACAGTTTGTAAAGGAGTTTGAAATCATGTTAAGCGGTTTTTTATTAACTGATGAATGAAGTTGATGTATTTGTTAAAATACTGTACTGGAGTTGCTTAAAGAGCTATACAGTGCTGTAAGTTCATGCCTTCTAACGAAGGATACTCTGAGGCTATGAGTATACCACGTCAAAGATTCGGAGGACCTTCGATGATTGTAGGGAAATTATTCGAGGCTGTTAAAGGTATTGGTGGTCAATTACAAGATGACTTCGAGGCACTCTCTGAGTTTTTGGATAATCCGATGACCTACAAGAATACGTTGATTTCGATGAATTCCACGAGCGATCTGAACTCAATAGCAAGACACCTACCTACTCCACTGTAAGATGAAACGATGGGCTGAACATTTCAAGCAGCTACTCAAACGCAACGCTGGTCAACCATCTCATCGACCGATACGACACTTACCAACACCCTACGTAGTTGACTGCGATCCACCCACTCCAACCGAAATAGCTAAAACAATTAACAGACTCAGAAACAAAAAAGCTCCGGGCGAAGATGGTCTACCTCCAGAAATATACAAAGCCTGCACTCCAGCGCTAATCGATTCGCTGCACTCGGTGTTCTGCTCAATTTGGGAGTCCGAAACCATTCTTTCCGATTGGAGCACCTCAGTTCTGCTACAGTTCCACAAAAAGGGAGACAGGTCACTATGCGAGAACTATCGAGGCATAAGTCTGATTGATATCGCTGCTAAAGGTTTTGTTTCCATTCTCCTGAACCGCTTCGCGGCCGAACGCCACGTGCGAACAAGGCCAAATCAAGCCGGATTTCGACCTGGAAGAGGCTGTGTTGATCAATTATTCACACTGCGAAGAATTTTGGAACACAGGGGCAAATTCCAACAGCCGACGGTTGCTTGCTTCATCGACTTCCAAGCGGCATTCGACTCAGTTGATCGAGGAGCACTCTGGTATCTAATGGAGCTCGACGGAGTTCCGACCAAGCTAATCAACCTGCTCAGGTCATACTACTCCAACACCAAAGCTCGAGTCCGAGTGAACGGTGAAGAGTCTCGCACTTTTGAGGTAACCAGCGGTGTCCGGCAAGGTTGTCCAGCATCCCCCATCCTGTTCAATTTCACAATTGACTGGATTTTGCGGCACGCCCTAACCGAGCACCACGGCGTCCAACTTTCGCCCGATATTCACATAACCGACCTCGAATTCGCCGACGACGTCGTGTTATTAGCTGAAAACTTCCCCGATATGCAACAGGCGCTCGACCAGATAAACCGCCTCGCGTCTACTTTCGGTTTGGAAATTAACACTTCCAAAACCAAAGTGTTTTCAAACACATTCACCGGCAATGATGAAATCTTATCCCTGAATGGAGCACCTATTGAAATTGTGCCATCCTTCAGATATCTGGGATCCATAATGCTCTCCAACGGTCAAGCGAAAAACGAAGTGAATGCGCGAATCTCCAACGCCCGGAATGCGTTTCTACAGCTGAGGAGCGTTCTATGGAGCAAGAGAGAAATCAGTCTCAGGACTAAAATTCGGGTCTACCAAGCCTCCATACGACCCGTTCTCCTGTATGGCTGTGAAACCTGGCCTCTTCGCGCGGAAGATTTACGCAGACTCGAGGTAGTAGACCATTGGTGCCTCAGGTGCATTCTGCATGTTCGTTGGCAGGACAAACTCTCCAACGAAGAAGTGCGTCGGCGTTGCTACAACATCAACCAAATTCCAGTACTGGTCCAACAACGTCGCCTTCGGTGGTTTGGCCATGTTCTGCGCCGACCAAATGACGATCTGGTAAGATCAGTTCTAAATCCCTCGCCATTTCTATCCTGGCGATGTCGCAGGGGTGGACAGCTGAAGACATGGCTTGGTACAGTCAAGGCTGATATGGAGTGCCTGGGGCTACAAACCGTCTACGGACTCCGTCTGTGGAAAAAGAATTGGATAACCCTGTCGCAAAACCTTGCATCAGATCGCCGCGCCAGGGCAGCGATGATTTGAGACGTTCATGAAGCCGGCTCATCCTCCCGTAGCAGATAGCCGAAGTAAAGTAAGTGGGTAAGAAATAGAGCAGTCTGAGAGCAAACCGCAGTCATTTATGACGAAAGGGTCTCAGAGAGTTGGATATCAAGAAAGCTATATGGAGTCTGGTAATTCATATAAACTTAGTCAGTGTAACAGCTTTCGAGGGACATCGCCAACAGATAGGTCGTGTACTCCCGCTACATTCATGAATTAAGCGATATGGTTACTAAAATACATCTTGAACTAAGCAGTCTCGCAACATGGTGTGCTGAATCCTGCCTAAACTTTAACATTGACAAATGTGGCTGGATTTGTATCGGCAACAGTAACCTTGATTTAACTCTTGAAATAAATGGGCGAAAACTAGCTCAGCTCAACTCAGTCGTAGATCTCGGTATTAGATACTCTAGTAACCTAATGTTCGCTGAACAGACTGATTATCCCAGATGTAAAACACAAAGGCTGATAGTATGCATGACACGCAATTTCTTTTGTTGTGAAACTAGGGTTTTATTATACAAAGTATGTGTCCGACCTATCTTAGAATACTGCCCGTTTATTCTTAGCGGACTCAGACAAAATGATAAGCTTAAATTAGAGGGAGTGCAACGGCAGTTTACCTCAAGAACTCTTGGTTTAGAAAGTGGTCTGGAATACCATGAGCGATGCGACAGACTAAGATTAGAACCACTCTGGAAAAGACGTCTTAAGCTAAACCTTATCTTTTACTATAAGCCAACTAATCTTCTCTTGCATTCTTCCGAACCAATAACTAAACCTACCGCTGTCATCAGTTACAATCTTAGAAATCATCACTGCCTAGCTGCTATGGAGCACTGTCAGACTTACGTGCGGTACAACTTCTTCTTAAATAAGTTTTCAGTCATTTGAAATAGACTATCAGCTAATGTGCGCGATACGAACACACCTCCAGTGTTCATCTCCTCAGTCACCAGACTGCTCAAAGATGACAATGCACTTCTACATTTGACTCTTACACCCTCTTTTTCACCCTACATAGATATTTTAAGTTCATTAAACGTGTAGTTACAACAAACTACAATTATAAATTTTAATATTATTGGAACCAGATGATCAACATTTCTACACAGGACAGTAATATTAGTTTACACATAATATAAAAGTTAGCATAACGGGACAAGTTATTTTGTGTACCAAAATAACCACAGTTACTAAACGGAATATATATGTATATATTTATTAATCACTCCTTAAGGACTCCTCTTGCTTTCTTTTGCGTTGCTGTCGTTTGTCTTCTTTTTTCTCTTTCACCATTTCAGCTTCCATTGGACATTTTGAATGAGAATGAATAATGTGGATATTTGACCATTTACAATGACGAATGACCTGCAAACATTATTGGTCCCATATCTTTCAGTTGCCTGGTTAATAACGAATTAACTTTCCTCACGACGCAACCTGGATTACATTTGCGGAATATACTCTTATACCAATGGAAAAGTATCAATTTGTGATACAACGTCACGATTGTAGCTTATAACATAACTGATCGTATCTGTAAAATAGCTTCCTTATTACCCAATTTGGATATAAATCAAAAATGAGATTCGTACTTGTACACACCCAAGTTATATTGTGGAATTACTTCAAGATTTATTTTTTCCCAAGTATTTTTAATCCATCCAAAACATTCTTGGGTTTTTTGTAAATGCGAAGTCAATATTCCTATATTTCATGATGTGCTCCATTGAATGACTGGTTGTCATATTGTTCCCACAGACCTAAGACAAAAACGTCAGCAACCATGTAATTTCACCATAAACCAAATTTATGAAATTTAAATAACGCTTATCCATGCCTGTGCATTTGGTGTGTCCTACACAGGTAGGAAAAAATATGTATTTGATTAAAACATTATCATTGAGTATGATTGCTAATTGTATATATAATTTATTTTATTGATGATGCCTGTAAACTGGCGTCCCTCATGTACAAAATGAGAATATATTATTATTATTATTATTATTATTATTATAGGTTACAAGTTGCGAGACAGACACGGTTGTGTTTTACACGTTTGCAAGACGTGCATGCAAAGGCGAACTGTGAAGCATTGAGCGAGCTTAGCGGTAAGCTAAATGTGAAATCAGCGTCATTATGTTCTGGCTCCAAATTGTGTGACGATATTGGTGCAGTGAAGAAGCCTGTAGTTGCAACCAGTAAGCCATTGTTGAATACAGTGCCACAGACGACACCGCAGTTTGTGCAGGAGAAGAGAGTTACAGTTTCAGAGTGCAGTTCTGATTCCTCAAGTTTCCAAGGTATTACTAGTCAAAGTGGAGGTGTAAAACCTCTAAGAATTTGTGAAGAGGGGCCCAAATTGTCTACTCCTGCCATTAAAGAGTTCACAAATGATGAAGTGGATCACACAAACCGAGGTACATTGGATATTTATGACAGTGGCCATGATAGTGCCGATTTCTCTTTGGCTGATCATGATGAGATGAGCGGAATGCCTACTACTACTGAGTTAAATAAAAGTTCTAGACAACTTGAACGTGAGGTATAATTAAGAGCAGATGCAGTGGTAGAAGGTATGGGCAGTCATGAGACCGTCATTTTAAATGATCAGCGTGTAGCCTACCTATGATCAGACGCTAATGCTAAATTGGGGCTAATCACAAAAGAAAGCAGCGGTAGTAATGGTTATTTGCTAAAACCCAACTTCCCCATATTTTTCGCGGAGTCATCAATCCATCAGTCATCGTCTCACCGGTCGCTGTTCAGAAGGAAGATTAAAAAACTATCAGAAGTATTATCGAAATTCATTGTTGTAACATTTGTTCTTAGACCTTCCTCTGTAATAACCCTATTGTTAATATCAGTAAAAAGTTTGAGCATCGTGGATTAGATCAAATAAAGTATAATCATATTTCAATAGTTTACACACAATGATAACAAAACTTATCATTTTGTGTAAACTATTGAAATATAATTATACTTTATTTAACCCTATTGTTGGTTACATATTGGCGTAAGAATAAAGGATTCTAGAGTCGCCAATCAGTGTTCTGGTTTTCGTGTTGGTTAATACAAAGCGTTTCTGAAAACTTCGAGGGGCAGCGTGACGTTCAGCATGGTAAGAGCTGGACATTGACGGTTTATGAGACTTAACTGACTACTCATGTCGGAAATGAAACCAGCCATCCGGAAGTTATGCGCCTTAGTAGGTCCAAATGGTCAATACCTCACTAGTCTGGAGATGGCGGAAACATTCACTTTGGCCATCACCAAACCATTGAACAGCATTTCGCGTATTACTGGCACAGACCAGAATGGTGGCGCTACTATTTCACTAGCGGAAGTCCTGGAGGCCACCCCCTAATAGTACGAGGGAAGCTACAGAGGCTCACATTTGAAAAGCACTTAGGTTGTGACGATATCAGGCCATCTGTTGTGAAACAGTGCGCCGAAGCTGTCTGTAGGCCTTTATGTGACTTGTTCCAACACTCGATGGATTCGAGGAAACTGCCAAGGGGGTGGAAAAGAGCCATCCTTTCTCCGATCTTCAAGGGTGGGGTTAGGCAAAATGCCACTATTTATAGACCAGTAGTTGCATCAAAAGTACCGGAAAGTATCACTGATGATCACATTAAGGAGCACCTCGAAAGGACTAACAGACTCCATGAAGCCCAACACGGTTTCAGGAAAAGTAGATACTGTGTAACAAACCTACTATCAGCTCGGGAAGATCGGATATCATGCTGATACATGAAAGTTCCAGTTCATGTGGTCTTCTAAAATTTTGAGAAGGCATGTGACACAGTTCACCATAACCTTCTCCTACACAAAACAAGTCAGGCAGGTACAAGTAAGCCGCTTCTGTCATGGTTGAGGGACTACCTAGCTGAAAGCAAATTTTGCGCTAGGGTCAATCGAGTGAAATCACCCTCGCTCGGCTCGTCATCAGGTGTGTCTCAAGGTTCTATCCAAGGACCACTAATATTGTTGAATTTTGTCAATGACCTACTAGGTCGTCTAAGCTCCCGGGCTTTCTATACTTTGACGACGTGAAGATATGAAAGACGATAAAGTGTTCTGAAGAGCCAGATAGGCTTCAGGCAGCCCTAGAGATTTTGGAAGATGTGGCGGTGGCCAATAATGTTAATGCGAAGACAATATTCCTATAATTCATGATGTGCTCCATTGAATGACTGGTTATCATATTGTTCCTACAGACCTAAGACAAAAACGCCAGCAACCATGTAACTTAACCATAAACCGAATTTATGAAATTTATATAATGCTGTCAATGTAGTTGAAGATTGAACGATCGATTCTTGGTTGTTTGCTCAAAATCAACTTCCCCAATTTTCCCGGAGGCATCAATACGACAGTCATCGTCTCATCGGTCGCTGTTCAGAAAGAAGAGTGAAACATCGTCAGAAACCTTAGTTGCTTAGTTCGTTTATTCCTTTTATATGTTGGTGAAACAATAAAGAAATAACAAGCGGCAGATCGGTGTTTTGGTTTTTGCGTCCGTTATTACTAAGCGTTTCTGAAATCTTCAATGAACAGCGTGGGCCCGAGCGTAGCGAGAGCTGGGCATTAACGGTTTATGAGACTTGGCTGACAGTTTCTGACGATGGAAACAGATCTGGCGGATTGAAACAGTTGGTGAAAGTTTGGATAGTCGCCGTTCATTTTTCCTGGTGCCGGTCAAGTCCTCTTTGAACAAGCAATATCTGGAACTTTTTGGAATTGGGTCAAGTTCAACAATGCCTGGGTCAAAGAAGGGACAGAGTGTCTTGGATGCAAACAGGAAAGTAAGTCATGGTGACTTGTCTGTTAATTGTAACGATGTGTCTGATGTTAAGCATGACATGGTTGATGTTACTGTTTCGCCGTTCAGGGATAATAGGAACATCAAACTCCCTAAATTTGAACCACGGTGTTTTGATGGAAACCCGGCTGATTATTTACAATTTGTAAAGGAGTTTGAGATCATGTTGAGTAGTTTTCTATTAAATGATGAATTGAAGTTAATGTATTTGATGAGATATTGCACTGGAGATGCTGCAAGAGCTATACAGTGCTGTAAGTTTATGAAGCCAAAAGAGGGCTACTACGAGGCTATGAGCATATTACGTCAAAGGTTTGGAAGACCTTCGATGATTGCAGGGAAATTATTCGAGGCTGTTAAGGGTAATGGTGGTCAATTACAGGATGACTCCCAGGCACTCACTGAGTTTTTAGATAATTTGCTAATTTACAAGAATGGAATGATTTCGATGAATCGAATGAGTGACCTCAACTCGAGTTTTATACTAGAAGTAATAGCAAGACGTCTACCTACTCGACTGCAAAGGAAGTGGGTGAAGATGAGCTCCCGTATGGAGGATGAGGGTATCGAGCCAAAGTTTGATGATATCCTGAAACTGGTAAAAGATAGTGTCAATCAATCTATGAGCAAGTTCGCCAGTCTATTAGATCTCACCCCTAGAATAGAGCAGTCTGAGGGTAAAATGCAATCATTGATGACGAAAGGGCCTCAGAGAGGTGGATATCGAGAAGGCTCCATGATGTCTAGTAATGCATATAGACCTAGTGAGTGTAACAGGTTTCGTAGTACATCCTCAACAGATAAGTTACAAGATGCAAGACAAACACGGTTTTGTTTTACACGTTTGCAAGAGGTGCATACAAAAGTGAACTGTGAACCAGTGAGCAAGTTCAGTGATAAGCTAAATGTAAACTCCAGGTCTGACTCCGAATTGTGTGACGATAATAGCGCGGTGAAGAAGTCTGTAGTTGCAACTGGTAAGCCGTTGTTGAATAGAGTGTCACAGAATAGAGTTACTGCTTCAGAGTGGAGTTCTGACTCCACAAGTTTACAAAGTATAACTAGTCAGAGTGAAGATATAAAACCTTTAATGATTTGTGAGGAGGAACCAAAATTGTCTACTTCTGTTATTAAAGAGTTTGAAAATGATGAACTTGACGGTAAAGTGAATATTCGTGATAATGATCATGATACTTCACAGTTTTCTTTGGTTGATCATTATGAGATGAGGGATATGCCTACTACTGCTAAGTTAAATAAAGGTTCTGTACAACTACAACGTGAAGTAGAATTGAACGCAGATGCAGTTCCAGAAGGTGTGCATACTTGTGAGACAGTCAGTGTAATTGATCAGCGTGTAGCCCACCTATCATCAGATGATAGTGCTAAACCCGAACTAGTAGTGAAAGACAGCAGTGGTGGTAATCTTGCAGTTGGACAACTATCTGAGATCCGAACAAGAACAGCTTCTGATCCACCGCTAAGTTCATCACCTTGTGTCACTCAGTCATCGTTGGTGCTGTCATCCACAATGAAACAGACACCCATCAACTCAAGTATCTTGTGCAATGACTATGATAGTATTGGTGCGTTTGAAAAAACGAAAGATATTGCTCAGTTTAGTGAGAATAAGCCAAGTGTAAACGAGAGAGTAATTGTTAAATTGACTTGCATGAATAAAGGCATTTCTAGTTTCAAGTTACTATTTGAATGTTATTATCTTTGGTGTAAATTACTCTGTTTCTATACTTGGTTGATGAGATATGTCGTGTGTTTGTTGGTCATCTATATTCTACGATACAATGACATGGGCGTGTTGCCGTTCAGATTTGAGGATATAGCTGATAGAAGGAAGTTAGCAAATGAACTCTGCGACGATTTTCCAACCTAGGGCGTCAACCTGAGAAGGGTTGTAGGCGTACTGCTGTAAGTCCTACAATTCTTCAAAGGGTAGCGCATCAATGAGCAGTCCAATGTGCTTGGTGTGTGATTTTGTACATATGTTCATATTGTATATACTGAATTGATATCATCTGTCATCTAGCTGTTGGTAATTCTGTTTGTGTCCGGACGACTTCCACTTGGATCATCAACCTGAGAAGGAATGTAGGCGTACTGCTGTAAGTCCTACAGTTCTTCAAGGGTAGTTTGCCGTGCGAGAATCCACAACATTTGATGTGGTGATTGTACATATGTTTGTGTTAAATAATTGTGTGAGTTCCAATTGATGTAATTGTTGGTTAATCTTGTTTGTGTCCTTACATTCCACAAATTACAATCGTCAACCTGAGAAGGGTTGTAGGCGTACTGGTGTAAGTCCTGCAATTCTTCAAAGGAATTCCACCAAGACATGATCGGCGAGGTTGTTTGTACTATTTGTATATACGTGTGGTGTGTCATAGCAATTGGTGTATTTTGGATTCATTGTGTTTACTTGTTGTTTTCGTGTCTTGTTGTTATTGCGTAATTTTGTTAAAATTTTCGTCGTGATTACTTCTGAAGTTGTTGCGAGTCTTCTACATCCATGAATGAATTGATTGATGTTAGAGACAGCAGATGGGTCGTATACGCCGGGGAGGCTAGGCTATTGCTGAGAATGAAATGCACACGGAGATAATTGTTAGCTGCGGTCCGACACGCCGGGGAGAAAGAGTGTAAACGACTGAGGCTCGCATGCGTCACCGCTACTAGAACTGAGGCAGAATGAGTGACAAGCGATTTCAGTGGTAATTGGTAATGAGTAGATAAGAGGATGTGCGTAGAGTATCGTGAGGTGGCGATATGGTCACATTGCATTCTGCAAGAGTCATTCTAGCAAGTGGCGATTGTGTTGCAAGATGTCAAGAGGAGGTCTCTGTCTGGAGGCGCAGGTCGTCATTGATGTGTGAGATTGTGCTGTGGGTATGCTTGTGGTGTGTTGGCTTTTCTGTTTGTTTTCCATTTCAGCTCTGTCCGTGTGACCCAGGTTCTCGCAATGGCATCCAAGTCAACGTGCATTGGTCGTGAAGGAAAAAAGGGTTGGATCCCTTTTTTGCCGGGGAGTGTCAATGGAGTTGAAGATTGAACGATCAATTCTTGGTTGTTTGCTCAAAATCAACTTCCCCAATTTTCGCGGAGGCATCAATACGACAGTCATCGTCTCATCGGTCGCTGTTCAGAAAGAAGAGTGAAACATCGTCAGAAACCTTAGTTGCTTAGTTCGTTTATTCCTTTTATATGTTGGTGAAACAATAAAGAAATAACAAGCGGCAGATCGGTGTTTTGGTTTTTGCGTCCGTTATTACTAAGCGTTTCTGAAACTCAAAGGAACAGCGTGGGCCCGAGCGTAGCGAGAGCTGGGCATTAACGGTTTATGAGACGAGACTGACAAATGCTTATCCATGCCTGTATATTTGGTGTGTCCTACACAAGTAGGAAAAAATGTGTATTTTATTAAAACATTATTATTAATTGTGACTGCTAATCGTATATGTAATTTATCATACTGATGATGCCTGTAAACTGGCGTCTCTCATGTACAAAATGAGAATATACTATTATTATTATTATTATTATTAATAGTAATAGTAATATATTCTCATTTTTTGTACGTGAGGGAAGCCACTTTACAGCCATCATCAATATGATAAATTACATATAATGGTATGACTTTCAGCCTGAAAAAAGTGCAAAGTAGGGTAATTACAGACCTGTAGACTGCAGAATGCAAGTTACTCCCTTTGGAATGAAAGCTCGTTCTGCACAAGGTCGGGGAGTGACTTAGGTCTAGTTCTCATCAATCAGTCACAACACGGATTCATCAAAAAATTTATGCGTCACTTGCTATATAGACGTTTTCAACGAAGTCACCTGTAGAAGAGACATAAGAGAACCAGTAATTATCCTTTATTTTGATATAATGAAAGCCTTAGATAGAGCTCCACATAGTCTGTTAGTCATCAGGTTGTGCTCACTGGGGATACGCGACCTACTTCAGAACTGCATAAAATCATTTCTCTGTGACAGAAACCAGGCAAAAGAAGTTAGCTCGATGACATCCAGGCTTAGACCAAATGGCAGTGGTGTCATCCAGGGGAATGTATCGGCCTCGGTCCTTTTCATGATATACATAAACGGTATACGTGAATGCTTTGGCCTAGGGAAACCATTGCTGTATGCAGATGACTCTATATTAAGAATTGATAAGAATGGTTAGATAGTGTGATACCTGGAGACTAATTTTATGCCGAAACGAGTGACTGGCTTTGCATAGGCTGTTCCGACCTAGAAGTCAACCAGGAGATTCAAGGCCACAAAATCCAGAGATTCAAATCTGTACTAGAACTAGGACTGAAATATTCACACAATCTATCGTTTCCAGATCATTTCTCGAGCGTCGAAATCACATGGGCATTTTGGTTTCCTACTCAGATGCTTCTGCGGAAGTAAATTTAGAATACTACTGTACAAGGTTTGTGTGAGACCAATCCTAGATCGCTGCTCATTCACAATTAGTAGTAAGCTGAAAGAAGACAAACAAAAAGTAGCACACAAACACCAATATTTAAGAAAAGGTATGTTTTCATTGAAAAAGTTATTCTCAGCCAACCCTCGAAAACTGTCAATGCTGAACGTCACGCTGTCCCTCGAAGTTTTTCAGAAACGCTTTGTATTAACCAACACGAAAACCAGAACACTGATTGGCGACTCTAGAATCCTTTATTCTTACGCCAATATGTAACCAACAATAGGGTTAAATAAAGTATAATTATATTTCAATAGTTTACACAAAATGATAAGTTTTGTTATCATTGTGTGTAAACTATTGAAATATGATTATACTTTATTTGATCTAATCCACGATGCTCAAACTTTTTACTGATATTAACAATAGGGTTATTACAGAGGAAGGTCTAAGAACAAATGTTACAACAATGAATTTCGATAATACTTCTGATAGTTTTTTAATCTTCCTTCTGAACAGCGACCGATGAGACGATGACTGATGGATTGATGACTCCGCGAAAAATATGGGGAAGTTGGGTTTTAGCAAATAACCATGAATTGATCGTTCAATCTTCAGCTACATTGACAGTTATACTTTCCAACAAGGATGGAGAGTGTTGCTAGCTGGTCAGTAGATATGGCGGTGGTCACTGCGTTGAATCGCCCTATTCCGCATTAACGCCACTATGCATTTTGACGGCTGGAGAATTTTATGAGGGCTTAGATCCTTATGTTGAAAAAGATAACAATGGACGCCTAGACAGATCATAATAATATATATTTCTTCCTGTTTATGCAGAAACATACCAATTGTATAGGCATGGATAAGTTATCATATAAATTACACGAAATTTGATGTATAATGGATTTACAGTTTGGTTGTGCTTTCTGACATCAAAGTCAGTCGGAACAGTCTGCTTTAAAGTTTGTTTGTGTAGCACATAAAGAGATATAGGAATATTGTCTTCGCATTAACAAAAAAACCCAGACATCAGATGAATGTAATACAAATATCTGGGAAAAATAAAGCTTCTGCCCTTAAATGTGTACCATTCTCTTTCGTGAGTTTCCCGTTGTGGATTACTTGGCATGCAGCATTATCCTACAACTGTTGGACGAGGTGTATAATTGTTGACTGCACCCCTTAATGGCGAAGTAGTTGCCAACTCGCCTCTCTATCGAAACTGTCGAAGGCCTTTCGAAGTCGATGGAGTTCAGGCAAAGAGCTGACTGCCCTTCCAAACTCTGTTCACTGATGATACTTAGTGTTGCGATTTGATCAATTGATGACTTGTTTCTTTTGAATCCATCCTGTTCCGGTCGAATTTTCCACTCAGGGTTTGTTTAATTCTCTCCAGGACGATGCGGCTTATAACTATTTCGCTTGGGATAGACAGGGGCTTAATTCCCCCCAGTTCTTGGGTTGACTTAGGTCTCCTTTCTATGGCAGTTCGAAAAGGTAGCCAACCTTCCAATCCGCAGGCACCTTTCTCTTTCTCCATACATACTCCAGTAGCGGTGTCGTAAAGTCCGCCGATGTCCCTGGGTACATTTTCAATGCTTCTGCTGGTCCTGCTGCCTTTCCAGTTTTTAGCAATTTTACAACCTTCAGGAATTTTGCTTTCGTCGGATGGCTGGTATCCAATGGTAATTCTGCTTCCGCTGTTGGCATTATTAATAATAGTATATTCTCAATTTGCATGAGGGACGCCAGTTTACAGGCATCATCAGTGTGATAAGCAGTATACACATGCAATAAGCAAATTCACAACATTCCACTGTCACAGGATATTTGTGTATATACAAGGAATGGAGATTAAATAATTTCAGTAAGCACACTTTACATAGATAGAAACAATTCACATGATATAGTTCTAGACACCGTCATTGTTTGAATTTGTTCACACGTTACATATAGTCGACATGGTGTGCTACTCACAAAAGTATAAAAATGGCTTGTAAAACGTTAGTTAGTTAACCGAGAACAATGCGAATCGAAAGCGAGCTCGAGTTCGTTCAAGCAGCCTAAAAGCTGCATCCCTCGGAACTCATGTCTGAGGCTAACGACATCCTGATTGCATAGCTTGGCCACACCTCTAATACTTCCACCGATTGATTACAGTCACGGTTGTATGCGCAAGACAACTAGGTAATGATTTTAAATGAAGAGAATAATAACAAATGCAGAGTCGCAGCCTCATATCAAAGTACAACACCACTCTCTCCTTCTTCAGGAGTGAGCAATATTTCCTCACCCTTGGGCAAATCAACATACGAAAATGTATAAATTCGTTGTAGGACTATTTCTGACTTTTATTCTGACTTCCAATAAATTTGCCGGCATTAGCATCATACACTTTATTTTTTATTACAGTTCGATTCCACACCGTATTTTTGGTACAAGTATGGAATTTTCAGCGTGGATATCGGTAGCCCAAATTTTGCAGGCCGACAATTGATATCAGGTGTGCGTTGGCAGAGGATCGAACCCCAGGCCATATGCATGGTCGGCGAGAGTTTTACCTACTGTGCCACCGACGCACTATGCCTCAGTTGTAACTGGCCCAGCTGATTTGGCTGTAAAGATGACCGATAAGAAGGGACTAACTTCACCGACCAGATAAGAAATTATTGCTCAAATTAATATAAAGGTTATCTTGGCACCACCTCGGCCAACAAGGAAATCTGAAGCTCCATTACATTTGTCATTATAGGTAACACTAAAAGTCTTTTAAGTTTCATTCAGTGCGTTCAGTAAAGCCGTCTGTGGTGACAGGCTAGGTGTAAGAGTTCCATTTAGATAGTTTCAGTCCACGTTACACTGCTTTCATTCAGAGTCAGTCGTTTTGAAATCAACTGTGCCACAACTAGGCAAACACTGCATCTAATCTGGCATTGCATAATCTTGTATTTTAGGGACGGAATGGTGTTCTTGGCTTATAGTATTTCATTGATTTTTGGCTACGGCCTCAACGGCATAACCCACTAGGAATGAAAAAACACACTAAGGCTGTAGCGCTCTTTGAATGTTTGGATTTCGGAACCACTTTGGCTTCTTACGATGTGGCTGGGTTTTCCTGAACTTCTAAACGACTTACCTAAGGCATGTCAAGAAAGTTATGACTGCAGGACCAAGACTAGTTTACTTCACAGTCATCGAACAAAGACCAGAAAATGTCATATGGTTCTCTTGACAGGCCAACTTGTTATCTGAGAAAGCTTTCAGAAGCATGAAGATGACAGAATAAATCGTGTATCTTTGACTGAGCCACACCAGGCTAGTGGCTATATTTGGAGCAGGGGAATCTGCTGGTGACCTGCATTTGGACTTCAGAACATGCCGAATGTTAGCACACATGCATGCAGTCAGTTTTTTACTCTCTTGTCTCCAGTGGTGTGTTAGGACACTCTTGAATAACAGGTCGAACAAACAACAGTCAGTTGATCTAAAAGTTTGAAAGCCGATAATAGACTCAGAATGGCGCATAAAGATGAAATTAAGTGTCCTCAGGCTAAATAAGATTTAGATAACTGGTAGTCTTACCATTCATGATAGTCGCATTAATCAAAATGGTAAGTTGTTTCATTCACTTCCCAACGCAAGAGCGGGCGTTTCGGAGTTTGTCTTGGTTGTCATTTTCTACCGATTGAGGCTTAGGGGTTCAAGTACTAGCTATTTTTCTGAATTTCTGTGATGTAAGTACTGTTCTAGAGATGTCAACACCTGCTCAAAGACGACTTCTTCGTGATTTGAAACGCCTTCAATCTGACCCACCTCCAGGCATATGTGGTTCCCCGGTTGAAGATAACGTAATGGTATGGAATGCTGTTATATTCGGACCTGATGATACGGCTTTTGAGGATGGAACTTTTAAACTTCGGCTAGACTTCACGGAAGATTATCCAAACAAACCCCCACGTGTTGTTTTCACATCAAAAATGTTTCATCCGAATGTTTATACTGACGGTAGCATATGTTTAGACATCCTTTCCAATGCTTGGAGTCCAACATACGATGTCTTGGCTATACTGACTTCTATCCAGTCTTTGTTGGATGAACCGAATCCGAACTCACCAGCTAATAGCATGGCAGCTCAGTTGTATGTGGAGAACAGACGAGAATACGAAAAGCGTGTTCGTGCTTGTGTGGAAGAGAGTTGGTACGAAGAGGATGTTTGAAATGAACATACTAACTCACAGTAGTCACAGTAATTTGTTCTTGTACATAACTATTTTTTGTACAATTCTCTAAACTGGCATTTAGTTGTTGTTTTACATCGTTCACACATTTTCATTTCTTGTGGTTGGATGCGCCTTCAGAAACTTATCATTTCACTTAAGTATAACCTTTCTGCCTGTGATTTAAAGACTCATAGCTGCTTGTTTTAAAAGTCGAGTCAATAAAACTTATTCAACCACTTTTCATTTTTCTGGTTGCGTGTTTGTTTCTCAGAATCGCAAGCTTCCTGAAAGCCTGAGTTTACTGCTATTACCATTTTCATTGTTACAGTGTGTTCCATTAAGAGCGGTGGACTGCGTCATTTTACTATGTTTTAAGTGAAATCCTGCGCGGCTAGTTACCTGCTAGTGTAGTTAGGGTTACTGTTACAGTGCTTTCTTACAACTTTGAATAAGAGAAATAAATTGCACTTCACTCTCCTTAACCATAAGGGCTCTAAGTCCAGTCGAAAACATCTGTCAAGGTATTCTATTTGCTGACCATAGCCTAATATGCGTTTCGTGAGGAATCTTTGGACACTTTCAACTTTTTTTCTGTCTGCTGATTTAAAGCTACTGTATAAGTGGGCACAGTATTCAAGTTTGGGGCGAAAATATGGGGAAGTTGGGTTTTAGCAAATAACCATGAATTGATCGTTCAATCTTCAGCTACATTGACAGTTATACTTTCCAACAAGGATGGAGAGTGTTGCTAGCTGGTCAGTAGATATGGCGGTGGTCACTGCGTTGAATCGCCCTATTCCGCATTAACGCCACTATGCATTTTGACGGCTGGAGATTTTTATGAGGGCTTAGATCCTTATGTTGAAAAAGATAACTGTCAATCACGTCTCATAAACCGTTAATGCCCAGCTCTCGCTACGCTCGGGCCCACGCTGTTCATTGAAGATTTCAGAAACGCTTAGTAATAACGGACGCAAAAACCAAAACACCGATCTGCCGCTTGAGATTTCTTTATTGTTACACCAACATATAAAAAGTATAAGTGAACTAAGGTCTGAAAACAAATACTACAATAATAAATCATTGTATTACTTCTGACGATGTTTCACTCTTCTTTCTGAACAGCGACCGATGAGACGATGACTGTCGTATTGATGCCTCCGGGAAAATTGGGGAAGTTGATTTTGAGCAAACAACCAAGAATTGATCGTTCATTCTTCAACTCCATTGACACTCCCCGGCAAAAAAGGGATCCATCCCTTCTTTTTCCTTCACGACCAATACACGTTGACTTGGATGCCATTGCGAGAACCTGGGTCACACGGACGGAGCTGAAATGGAAAACAAACAGAAAAGCCAACACACCACAAGCATACCCACAGCACAATCTCACACATCAATGACGACCTGCGCCTCCAGACAGAGACCTCCTCTTGACATCTTGCAACACAATCGCCGCTTGCTAGAATGACTCTTGCAGAATGCAATGTGTCCATATCGCCACCTCACGATACTCTACGCACATCCTCTTATCTACTCATTAACAATTACCACTGAAATCGCTTGTCACTCATTCTGCCTCAGTTCTAGTAACAATGATGTATGCGAGCCTCAGCCGTTTACACTCTTTCTCCCCGGCGTGTCGGACCGCAGCTAACAATTATCTCCGTGTGCGTTTCATTCTCAGCAATAGCCTAGCCTCCCCGGCGTATACGACCCATCTGCTGTCTCTAACATCAATCAATTCATTCATGGATGTAGAAATCTAGCAACAACTTATGGAGTAATCACGACGAAAATTTTAACAAATTTACGCAATAACAACAAAGTACGAAAACAACAAGTAAACACAATGAATCCAAAATACACCAATTGCTATGACACACCACACGTATATACAAATAGTACAAACAACCTCGCCGATCATGTCTTGGTGGAATTCCTTTGAAGAATTGCAGGACTTACACCAGTACGCCTACAAACCTTCTCAGGTTGACGATTGTAATTTGTGGAATGTAAGGACACAAACAAGATTAACCAACAATTACATCAATTGGATCTCACACAATTATTTAACACAAACATATGGACAATCACTACATCAAATGTTGTGCATTCTCGCACGGCAAACTACCCTTGAAGAACTGTAGGACTTACAGCAGGACGCCTACATTCCTTCTCAGGTTGATGATACAAGTGGAAGTCGTCCGGACACAAACAGAATTACCAACAGCTAGATGACAGATGATATCAACTCAGTATGTGCAATATGAACATATGTACAAAATCACACACCGAGCACATTGGACTGCTCATTGATGCGCTACCCTTTGAAGAATTGTAGGACTTACAGCAGTACGCCTACAACCCTTCTCAGGTTGACGCCCTAGGTTGGAAAATCGTCGCAGAGTTCATTTGCTAACTTCCTTCTATCAGCTATATCCTCAAATCTGAACGGCAACACGCCCATGTCATTGTATCGTAGAATATAGATGACCAACAAACACACGACATATCTCATCAACCAAGTATAGAAACAGAGTAATTTACACCAAAGATAATAGCATTCAATTAGTAGCTTGAAACTAGAAATGCCTTTATTCATGCAAGTCAATTTGACAATTGCTCTCTCGTTTACACTTAGCTTATTCTCACTAAACTGAGCAATATCTTTCGTTTTTTCAAACGCACCAATACTATCATAGTCATTGCACAAGATACTTGAGTTGATGGGTGTCTGTTTCATTGTGGATGAAAACACCAACGATGACTGAGTGACACAAGGTGATGAACTTAGCGGTGGATCAGAAGCTGTTCTTTTTCGGCTTTCAGATAGTTGTCCAACTGCAAGATTACCACCACTGCTGTCTTTCACTACTAGTTCGGGTTTAGCACTATCATCTGATGATAGGTGGGCTACACGCTGATCAATTACACTGACGGTCTCACAAGTATGCACACCTTCTGGAACTGCATCTGCCTTCAATTCTACTTCACGTTGTAGTTGTACAGAACCTTTATTTAACTTAGCAGTAGTAGGCATATCCCTCATCTCATAATGATCAACCAAAGAAAACTGTAAAGTATCATGATCATTATCACGAATATTCACTTTACCGTCAAGTTCATCATTTTCAAACTCTTCAATAACAGAAGTAGACAATTTTGGTTCCTCCTCACAAATCATTAAAGGATTTATATCTTCACTCTGACTAGTTATACTTTGTAAACTTGTGGAGTCAGAACTCCACTCTGAAGCAGTAACTCTATTCTGTGGCATACTATTCAACAACGGCTTACCAGTTACAACTACAGGCTTCTTCACCGCGCTATTATCGTCACACAATTCGGAGTCAGACCTGGATTTCACATTTAGCTTATCACTAAACTTGCGCACTGATTCACAGCTCACCTTTGTATGCACCTCTTGCAAACGTGTAAAACAAAACCGTGTTTGTCTTGCATCTTGTAACTTATCTGTTGAGGATGTACTACGAAATCTGTTACACTCACTAGGTCTATATGCATTACTAGACATCATGGAGCCTTCTCGATATCCACCTCTCTGAGGCCTATTCGTCATCAATGATTGCGCTTTTCCCTCAGACTGCTCTATTCTAGGGGTAAAATTCGATAGACTGGCGAACTTGCTCATAGATTGATTGACACTAGTATTTACCAGTTTCAGAATATCGTCGAACTTTGGCTCGATACCCTCATCCTCCATACGGGAGCTCATCTTCACCCACTTCCTTTGCAGTCGAATAGGTAGACGTCTTGCTATTACTTCTAGTATAAAACTCGAGTTGAGGTCACTCATGCAATTCATCGAAATCATTCCATTCTTGTAAATCAGCAAATTATCCAAAAACTCAGTGAGTGCCTGGGAGTCATCCTGTAATTGACCACCATTACCCTTAACAGCTTCGAATAATTTCCCTACAATCATCGAAGGTCTTCCAAACCTTTGACGTAATATGCTCATAGCCTCGTAGTAGCCCTCTTTTGGCTTCATAAACTTACAGCACTGTATAGCTCTTGAAGCATCTCCAGTGCAATATCTCATCAAATACATTAACTTCAATTCATCATTTAATAGAAAACTACTCAACATGATCTCAAACTCCTTTACAAATTGTAAATAATCAGCCAGGTTTCCGTCGAAACACCGTGGTTCAAATTTAGGGGGTTTGATGTTCCTATTATCCCTGAACGGCGAAACAGTAACATCAACCATGTCATGCTTAACATCAGACACATCGTTACAATTAACAGACAAGTCAACATGACTTACTTTCCTGTTTGAATCCAAGACACTCTGTCCCTTCTTTGACCCAGGCATTGTTGAACTTGACCCAATTCCAAAAAGGTTCCAGATATTGCTTGTTCAAAGAGGACTTGACCGGCACCAGGAAAAATGAACGGCGACTATCCAAACTTTCACCAACTGTTTCAATCCGCCAGATCTGTTTCCATCGTCAGAAACTGTCAGCCAAGTCTCATAAACCGTTAATGCCCAGCTCTCGCTACGCTCGGGCCCACGCTGTTCATTGAAGATTTCAGAAACGCTTAGTAATAACGGACGCAAAAACCAAAACACCGATCTGCCGCTTGAGATTTCTTTATTGTTACACCAACATATAAAAAGTATAAGTGAACTAAGGTCTGAAAACAAATACTACAATAATAAATCATTGTATTACTTCTGACGATGTTTCACTCTTCTTTCTGAACAGCGACCGATGAGACGATGACTGTCGTATTGATGCCTCCGGGAAAATTGGGGAAGTTGATTTTGAGCAAACAACCAAGAATTGATCGTTCAATCTTCAACTCCATTGACAATAACAATGGACGCCTAGACAGATCATGCTTCTGCCCTGAAACATATACCATTCGCTCACCCTAATTTTGAGATGCGACCACGTGGGATCTGCACAGATTTACGGGCCATCTAATGAATGAACCTGCTTTCCACTGTCGGATCACTGAATACCACTTCACGATGTCTCATCTCATTCATTTTCTAGTAACGTCTTTAACTGATTCTCATTATATTCCATGAGTTAAATGCACACTGCAACATTTCAGTAATTTGGTGGATTTCAATACCATCCTCGTGATCAGGTACGTAAAGATATCTGAGGTGTGCGTCATTTTGTCCTATTAGTGAGTTTGGTTCATAAATTTCCGATTTTTTTCATTGTCCTGACGCAACATTATTCGCGCTTGTTCGAAGTTAATTCACAAAATTATTTTAAAACCACGTAGAAGTAGTGTCCGACATCTCTTAAAGCTATGGACGTAAGGTTTAGAAGCGGTTACTGTATCCATTTAGGGAAGACTCATCGATTTCTGCTAGTAAGGGCTACGCATCATCTTTCTAAATGCCTCCAGAAGCAACAGAATCTTCAAAAGTTATTAATGGGGTCCTTGCTCCTCTATTTTGAAACATATTATAGGAACAGGACATAAGACTGACGTTTGCACATTTTTTAAACCTATCTGTAAAACGTGTTTCGATTGCATCCTAAAGTTTGTGGATGCCGAAGTTTGATTAGTAGGTTTAAACCACTTTTGTGAGTTCCAAGACTATTCGTCACCACACGAAACCTTCTTTGTTAAATTTCGCTTTGATACTAGTCAGGGTAGATGTACTAGTACCTCTGATATTTGTTTTAGTGATCTTCATTGTTATTTTGACCTCCAATATGTGGTTTTAATTCCACCTAAATTTATTTTCTAGACTTTTAACAGTATTAATTTCATATGTATCCCTATGACAAGTCCATGCGTGACCAGATTGTCCAAAATGTGTTGCACAAATACAACACTACACGACTCAGACAAGTTACGTCTTCTTATTACTTCGTCTAAATATCCACTTGTGTCAAAAATGGTGACTGATGTAATCACAAATTGATATAAACTTTCATTAGTTTTTACTGTGCTGCCTCGTTAATACTATATTGATAGTTATATTCATATATACATCGTGTGAACCCTTGTTTTCGTTTTTAGCCAATCTGTAGTTCCAGTGACCTCGTGGGATTTGTTGCTGGAGAAAGTGGTTTCCAGTAACGTCGATTTTGTATTTTGTGTTGAATCACTAATGAATGTATTCTCTTTACCTCAAATAGATATTCTACTAAGGAGGGAGGGTGGCGCTAGCTGATCAGTAGATATGGTGGGGGTCACTAAGATGAATCACCCCATTCTGCAGGAACAGCAATATACATTTTTGCACGTGTTTGCTCTGAAATTTATTTACTGCTTATTGTCATATAATTCTTGAAATTATGGTCCAAATCTCTAAAAAACGTGTTCGTAGAAACACAATTGTTTTAGATAGTGGCTCAAATTCGGTTATAACTGCATTACCGCCTGGTAATACAGTATCAACTACTAGCTCTCAAAATGGTTTGAGTGCAGATCTCACTCCTGTGATACAGGTGAAAGATGTTCTGTTAGAGAACTCTGAGTTCTGTAAACTAAACCTCCTTTTGAAAGATATGCAGAGGCAAGTAAGTGAAATTCAGAAAAAATTAGATCAGTTTGATAGTATGTCACTGCCAATCTCAAATACCACGGAGAGCCGTTCTGATATTGGCCAGGTTAAGTGTTTACTGGATGTAACTCAAAATAAGCTTTTGAATTTAGACCCAATAGCCTGTCTTTTAAAACGGCATCCTAAAATATCTCCAGACAACCTAAATAAAGCTGAAAATCTGATTGACTGCTTGGCTACGGAGGTGATGAAGCGTATAACCTCTTCTCACCAAGCTATAGTTTACAACGTCCCAGATTCTCTGCCCCTGAAAACTGTAAGACACAAAATCCTGATTTGTTGCGGCATGGCTAGTGTTCCATGTGAATGCAAACGACTTCGTAAAAAGTCTAACCAGGCTAATTGCCCAATCATTTTTAAATTCAGTAATTCCCTTGATGCTAGTAAGTTTACTAAATGTCAGGATCACTTAAGACTGAATAGCAGTTATAAGTCTATAACCGTAGCTCAGGATAAAACACCGTGTCAGCGCAGAATAATGCGTAGTAATAACCTGGTCACCTCCTCTAGCTTAGATTTACCAAAAAAGGATCGTGCACAGCAACAGACACCTAGTGCTGAAACTAGCATTCAGCAAACTACACAACAACCACACCTGCCAATGGAACTAGGAACTGATTTAGATACCAGTACCCCTGTAAATAAAGCCTCATCGAAAGATGTTAAAATGACTAGAACTTCTGCAAGTTGTTCTAAGAAATTTCCCCCCAAACGTAGTAACCTCACCACGATGAACAAATTTCGCAGGGTTGAGACTAATGATGGGGAAGAATACTTTGTATTCAATAAGCCTGCTGAGAGTAAGAATGCCAACAAACCATCACTTGTTACGAAAAACTCCTCTCGAAACATAAGTATATCTGGAGGTGTTCCGCATGCTCCACCTTATAGAAAGTCAGGCTCCAAGACTCCTAAAGTCTTGCAGCCAAAGCACCTTCCTTCACAATTCCCTTTAAGTTATAAAAACAACCCGAAGGTGTATACCGGTATGACGAATAGCAGTTGGATGGGTAGACCTTTTGATGCTATGCCTTTTAACCGTCAACCTAGGCCCAACCTGTACTACCCTTATATCCAGGAACACATGGTAAATTTTCCAGGTGTCCCGAATCACTGGTACGACCCATGGCACCTAGGACCACCTCATTGCACTCCAACCCGATGTACAGACACCCAGTCCGACCTCCTTTTCATTCATAAATTCTTGCGGTGCTGACGCACAAATAGATTTAGGTTATGGTGACATTTTAAGCCAGTTTGTAGTATCCCGTGACTTATTCACGATATTGCTAATTAATGCACGTTCCTTAATCAATAAGATATCTGAACTAAGGACATTATTATTAGTCGCCAAGCCTACTGTAGCTCTGATTACTGAGTCATGGTGCTCATCCTCTGTACTTGATGTGCATATAGGTATCGATGATTACACTGTACACCGTGCAAACAGAGATTGCAAGCGTGGTGGAGGATGTCTCATATATATACATAGCTCATTTGTAGTCAGTAAGGTGGAAGATGAAACAATGAATAATGTACCTGACTCACTCTGGGTTGTCTTACATGGAGATAAGTACAAACTTCTCATAGGCTGTGTTTATCGAGCACCAAGCTCAACAAAAGAAACTGATGCGTTATTAGCTAAATCGTTTGCACACGCATCCTCGTTTAGTGCTAATTACAAAATAATTGCAGGGGACTTCAATCTTCCAGAAGTCAATTGGCTAACTAGTTCCGGCCCCCAACGCTTCGACGAATTACTTGCCACTATAGACTGTTATGGATGGCAACAACACGTCCAGACACCTACTCGTGGTGACAACATGTTGGACCTTGTTTTTTGTCATGACACAATCCCAGTATCCACGTATGTTGGTAATCGATTTTCCAGTAGTGACCATAGAATGGTACTCTGCTCTCTGCCTTTCTCACCACTAAATACAGGAAACAAACAAGACTCAGGAAGCACAATATGTCGTAGTTACAAATATACAGACTGGGGATTAGTCCAAGAACTTATTCGACTCTGTCAATGGGATGACTATTTTACCACTGACTCCCTGGAGGCCTTAGTAACCCTGTTTTACAGGAATGTTACCCTTTGTCTAGATACAGTTGCTCCAAAGAAAATAGTGAAATTAAGTAGACACCGAACTGAATATATTCCAAGGGCACACCGTAATAAGTTAAGGAAGCTGAAGAAACAGTACTATTCCACTAAGGACATATCACTATTGCTCTCAATCCACGAGTCTCTTGAATCTCTCAAGCGCCTACGCTCTCAAAAGGACCTCGACGAAGAGTTAACGGCACTTGAAAGTACCTCCAAAGTTTATAACTTAACGGCACTTCTTAAAAAACGAATGCAGTCGGCGAGGGAAATCCCATACTTACTTCACGACAAAGTAATCTACAATGAACCTGCCACTATCTGTGAACTTTCAGTGATTGGTTTGCAAACTTTAGTTTAGAAACACATATGCCTGGTGAAACCGCTCCCCTTACTATCTCTTCCCTTGAAAGCATTGTGTTCACTAATCAGTTAATAGTACAAGCAATTAAAAGCCTTAAACCTTCCACTAGTACGGGACCGGATGGCCTCGCTTCGATAATTTTCAAAAACAGTGGGTGTGATATACCCTGTTACTTCTTAAATTCTTCTCAATATCTATGGACACTGGCACTTACCCTAGTGAGTGGAAAACTAGCTTCATAATTCCACATTACAAATCTGGTGATAGGGCAAACGTCCGCAATTACAGACCCATAAATATAACCCCAGTTATCTCACGAATCATGGAGAAAGTTGTAAAAGATCAATTGTCAGACTACCTAATTAGGGAAGATCTTGTTACAAGGTCTCAACACGGATTTCTCAAAAATAGATCCTGCGTTACTTGCCACTTCGACTTTTTCAACTGCATCACTAGTAGTCGCGAAGCACGTAAGCTAGTCGTTGTTCTCTACTTCGATATATCTAGGGCATTTGACATGGTATCTCACAGTATTCTCTTTGAGAAGCTGTACTCTTGTGGAATTCGCAACCCATTACTGAACTGGTTAAAATCATTTCTAAGCAACAGGGTACAAATAACCAAAGTTGGATCTGTATTGTCTCATCCTAGGCAGATCTCAAGTGGGGTCGTGCAAGGTAGTGTCCTAGGTCCACTTTTATTCACAGTTTACATTAACAGCATTTGCAAGTGCTTCACCTCAGGTAAACCATTCCTATATGCTGACGACCTCAAAGTCGTCTACTCCTGCTACACTCATGAATTAAGCGATATGGTTACTAAAATACATCTTGAACTAAGTAGTCTCGCAACATGGTGTGCTGAATCCTGTCTAAATTTTAACATTGACAAATGCGGCTGGATTTGTATCGGCAACAGTAACCTTGATCTAACTCTTGAAATAAATGGGCGAAAACTAGCTAAGCTCAACTCAGTCGTAGATCTCGGTATTAGATACTCTAGTAACCTAACGTTCGCTGAACAGACTGATTATGCCAGACGTAAAACGCGAAGGCTGATAGGATGCATAACACGCAATTTCTTTTGTTGTGAAACTAGGGTTTTATTATACAAAGTATGTGTCCGACCTATCTTAGAATACTGCCCGTTTATTCTTAGCGGACTCAGACAAAATGACAAGCTTAAATTAGAGGGAGTGCAACGGCAGTTTACCTCAAGAACTCTTGGTTTAGAAAGTGGTCTGGAATACCATGAGCGATGCGAAGACTAAGATTAGAACCCCTCTGGAAAAGACGCCTTAAGCTAAACCTTATCTTTTACTATAAGCTAACTAATCTTCTCTTGCATTCCTCCGAGCCAATAACTAAACCTACCGCTGTCATCAGTTACAATCTTAGAAATCATCACAACCTAGCTGCTATGGAGCACTGTCAGACTTACGTGCGGTACAACTTCTTCTTAAATAAGTTTTCAGTCATTTGGAATAGACTACCAGCTAATGTGCGCGATGCAAACACACTTCCAGTGTTCATCTCCTCAGTCACCAGACTGCTCAAAGATGACAATGCACTTCTACTCTGACTCTTACACCCTCTTTTTCACCCTACATAGATATTTTAAGTTCTTTAAACGTGTAGTTACAACAAACTACAATTATAAATTTTAATATTATTGGAACTAGATGATAACATTTCTACACAGGACAGTAATATTAGTTTACACATAATATAAAAGTTAGCATAACGGGACTAGTTAGTTTGTGTACCAAAATAACCACAGTTACTAAACAGAATATATATGTATATATTTATTAATCACTCCTTAAGGACTCCCGTTGCTTTCTTTTGCGTTGCTGTTGTTTGTCTTCTTTTTTCTCTCACCATTTCAGCTTCCATTTGACTTTTTGAATGAGAATGAATAATGTGGATATTTGACCATTTACAATGACAAATGATCTGCAAACATTATTGGTCCCGTATCTTTCAGTTGCCTGGTTAATAACGAATTAACTTTCTCCACGACGCAACCTGGATTACATTTGTGGAATATACTCTTATACCAATGGAAAAGTATCAATTTGTAATACAACGTCACGATTGTAGCTTATAACATAACTGATCGTATCTGTAAAATAGCTTCCTTATTACCCAATTTGGATATAAATCAAATCAAAAATAAGATTCGGATTTGTACACACCCAAGTTATATTGAGGAATTACTTCAAGCTTTATTTTTTCCCAAGTATTTTTAATCCATCCAAAACTTACTTGGGTTTTTTTGTTAATGCGAAGTTAATATTCCTATATTTCATGATGTGCTCCATTGAATGACTGGTTATCATATTGTTCCCACAGACCTAAGACAAAACGCCAGCAACCATGTAGTTTAACCATAAACCAAATTTATGAAATTTAAATAATGCTTATCCATGCCTGTCATTTGGTGTGTCCTACACAGGTAGGAAAAAATATGTATTTGATTAAAACATTATCATTGAGTATGATTGCTAATTGTATATATAATTTATTTTATTGATGATGCCTGTAAACTGGCGTCCCTCATGTACAAAATGAGAATATACTATTATTATGATAGGTGGGCTTCGCTCTGCTGAATTACATTGACGGTTTTACAGGTATGCATGCCTTCTGCAACTGCATCTGCATTCAACCCTACTTCACGTTGTAGTTGTACAGAACCTTTGTTCAACTCAGCAGTAGTAGTCATTCCCCTCATCTCATCATGATCAACCAAAGACAAATATGCACTATCATGATCATTATCACAAATATTCAATTTACCATCATCTATCTGGTCGAATTCATCAATTTCAAACTCTTTAATAACAGCAGAAGATGATTTGGGTTCTTCCTCACAAATCGCTAAAGATTTCATACCTTCACTCTGACTAGTAATATCTTGTAAACTTGTGGAGTCAGAACTCCACTCTGAAGCAGTAACTCTATTCTGTGGCATACTATTCAACAACGGCTTACCAGTTACAACTACAGGCTTCTTCACCGCGCTATTATCGTCACACAATTCGGAGTCAGACCTGGATTTCACATTTAGCTTATCACTAAACTTGCGCACTGATTCACAGCTCACCTTTGTATGCACCTCTTGCAAACGTGTAAAACAAAACCGTGTTTGTCTTGCATCTTGTAACTTATCTGTTGAGGATGTACTACGAAATCTGTTACACTCACTAGGTCTATATGCATTACTAGACATCATGGAGCCTTCTCGATATCCACCTCTCTGAGGCCTATTCGTCATCAATGATTGCGCTTTTCCCTCAGACTGCTCTATTCTAGGGGTAAAATTCGATAGACTGGCGAACTTGCTCATAGATTGATTGACACTAGTATTTACCAGTTTCAGAATATCGTCGAACTTTGGCTCGATACCCTCATCCTCCATACGGGAGCTCATCTTCACCCACTTCCTTTGCAGTCGAATAGGTAGACGTCTTGCTATTACTTCTAGTATAAAACTCGAGTTGAGGTCACTCATGCAATTCATCGAAATCAATGCATTCCTGTAAATCAGCAAATTATCCAAAAACTCAGTGAGTGCCTGGGAGTCATCCTGTAATTGACCACCATTACCCTTAACAGCTTCGAATAATTTCCCTACAATCATCGAAGGTCTTCCAAACCTTTGACGTAATATGCTCATAGCCTCGTAGTAGCC
Source organism: Trichobilharzia regenti (assembly GCA_944472135.2). Lineage (NCBI taxonomy): Eukaryota > Metazoa > Platyhelminthes > Trematoda > Strigeidida > Schistosomatidae > Trichobilharzia > Trichobilharzia regenti. The sequence continues at coordinate 22,842,907 of OX235265.1, read as the reverse complement.
CTCTTTTGGCTTCATAAACTTACAGCACTGTATAGCTCTTGAAGCATCTCCAGTGCAATATCTCATCAAATACATTAACTTCAATTCATCATTTAATAGAAAACTACTCAACATGATCTCAAACTCCTTTACAAATTGTAAATAATCAGCCAGGTTTCCGTCGAAACACCGTGGTTCAAATTTAGGGGGTTTGATGTTCCTATTATCCCTGAACGGCGAAACAGTAACATCAACCATGTCATGCTTAACATCAGACACATCGTTACAATTAACAGACAAGTCAACATGACTTACTTTCCTGTTTGAATCCAAGACACTCTGTCCCTTCTTTGACCCAGGCATTGTTGAACTTGACCCAATTCCAAAAAGGTTCCAGATATTGCTTGTTCAAAGAGGACTTGACCGGCACCAGGAAAGATGAATGGTGACTTTCCAAACTGTAACTAGCTATCTGAATCCGTCAGAAAATATTTCCGCCGTCAGAACCTGATTTCACTGTCAGAAACTGTTAACCACGTCTCGTAAACCGTCAATGTCCAGCTGTTGCTACGCTGGGACTCATGCTGTTTTTTGAAGTTCCTCAGAAACGCTTAGTAATAACGGACGCGAAAACCAAAACACCAATTCTTTATTGTAACACCAATACATAGCCAATTTCGAAATTAAGCTTTAAAACTAAGGTCTGTGAACAAATATTACAATAATAAATCACAATAAAACTGCCGACGGTTTTGGCCTGACTTCTTTCCGAACAGGCACCGATGAGACGATAACTGGTGTATTGATGCCTGTGCGAAAATTGGGGAAGTTGGATTTGAGGAAACAACCATGAATTGATCGTTCAATCTTCGACTACATTGACAGTGGATCTTATATAGGTGGACTGAAAAAGGGCGACGAAAGAGGAGATGAGTCATCGGAACGAGCCATAAGGTGAAAGATGGCGGAAATTAGGTTTTTACACCTTTGGCTACCGTTGTCTTATATGTGGCCTTATCAATGCGTATAAGTTTAAAAAGGATCAGGATCACTCAGACAATTCTTCGCGAACCTAATGCTTGCAATCTATGAAGAATGATGTGTCAGGAGGCAAAGACTTGTGTTTGCTCCCATTTCTTTTCGCTTAGGTTTCGCCAACCCTGTGACTTCTTAGCAGCAGCTGTGGGTATTGAACTCTCAGTGGAAAGCTTCAAGGAGTGACTGGACAAATACAAGCACTGTATCCAGACGGACTATCCTCATGAAGCTCACATGCCACATTCTATTGAGGACACTGTCTAAACCTGTCCCTCACCCATGATCAATCTTGCTTGACTCACTCTTCTCATCAGTCAACATGTTCATTCCACTACTGTATAATTTTTAGGTTTTGTAATCTATTTGTTTTTTCGTTTTCCTCTATAAGTGAACTTATTCTAAGCTAATCATAGCCATATTATTATGTCACTTTTGGCCAAATTAAGTGGCTAAAAGGTGGAAAAATTAACCCTTGTTGAAAGAAATTATTTCAGTTTTGCCCATGAAAGAAATATTGTCAATCAAGTCTCATAAACCGTTAATGCCCAGTTCCTGCTACGCTGGCCGTCACGCTGTCCCTCGAAGATTTTCAGAAACGCTTAGTATTAACTGACGCAAAAACCAAAACACTGTTTGGCGACTAAAGAATTCTTTATTCTAACGCCAACATATAACTAGCAAAACCGGCATTATAGACTGAGGTTTCTGACGGTTTTTCGCTCTTCTTTCTGAACAGCGACCGATGAGACGATGACTGTCGGATTGACGACCCGCGAAAAATATGGAAGGGTTGGGTTTGAGCAAACAACCATGAATTCATCGTTCACTCTTCAACTGCGTTGACATATACACTGGTAGTCCTCCTAGCGGATATAATATACGTTTCGTTTACGTAGATTCTCCGGCTCAGGTTAGATCACTCAGTTATGCACTTATGAACCCCTTCCTCAGAGAGGGGATTAGGCAGTGTGTATCTTACTACTGGTCTGTAAATTGGACATGGATCATTGCATAGGTATTGGAAACACCCATAAAAGATAAGCCGTCAGCCTACATGAAGAAATGTGGCTTGCTGGTGGAGGAACAGTAAAAACTCCAAGCAGGACCATCCTGCCTAGAAAACCTGCTGTTGGTCAGGGAAGATTGGGTAGAAGCTAAGGATATAAGCCTACCACTGGTTTTACCGCTCCTAATAAACCATTCGACAAAGTGTATCTTTAGTAAAATAAAAGGTTTTGGATTAGACTTATAACATTGCGTGTGATTTAGGAATTACATAACGGGTGGAAGACAGAAAGTAAAGGTTAATGGTGTGAAAAATTGTAAATACATGTTGAATTTAGATTCATAGTTTGGTCAAATACTGGTCCTCCTTACCCGGTCAAGTAGTTTCACCTCCACAGGTGAATTTTTTCAAATGGCGGTTAGATATCTGCAGCAATATACAGTTCTAGGATTAACACAGGTCACAAGGGCCTCAGGCCTTTACTATGCGAATCTGAAAAGCTCTACTATTACCCCTGAAATAGCTTCTGAGTGTTACTACTACGAAATTTTTAAGAGATACTATAACATCCTACCTTCTAAGATTACATCATTCTAAGCTCTTTGAAGTATGCGATTGTTTAACTGATTCAGTTTCATTAACTTCATGGTCGCAGATAAAATGTGGCTTGTGCGAAAGTAGGAGATTACCTTCAAATGTTAATTCTTCCTCAATGTCAAACATATGTCCTCGTCTGATAGACTACTTTGTTTTTGTTGGTTCGAGGTCGCCAGGAGATGGTTCTTCAGTTTTGTCTCCTGAGATTCTATGCCGTTTTCCCCCAACAGATCATGAAGATTTTCCTCTTCCTGCTGATGTTTCTTTCTTTTGTCAGCCTGAAGGATGTGTAAATTCCACTAGTAGTACATTCCCCATAAAAACTGTAGATGGTGGATCTAATCACGGGATAAAATCAATGACATTTTTGTTTTCACTTACTGATAAGGACTCCAGTAAAACACGATATGGGATATGTACAAATTTCTTAAGACCTGTTAGCTTCTATGCTTCAAACAAAGATACATCGTGTGACTCAAAGTTTGATTATCAGCATGGAGCTGCCTTCACAAATGGACCGAGTGGTTCCGGAGACAATCCGAACATCATACGCGCCAGTCCACCTGACAATGGAGCAGAACCGTCGAAGAATGCTAGCAGGAATTACAGCCTAACTTCCATTTGTCTAATAACTCACTATCCTTTCGCAACAACATTCACACGTTTGGTGCAGTGTGTACATACTGTCCTGAAAAAGCTACACAAACTGTCAAAATCGTACTGTGTTGAAAGGTAAGTAGTAAAAGTATTATGTTTTCATAACGATATATATGATGTATGAAGAAATTTATTGCCCCTGGCAGAAATGTCAAAAACTTCAGTTTTACTAAATGGGTGTCCGTTTTTTGTGGTGGTTTGGGAATACCGAAATTGTCGAAGTAGTATTTATTTACTGTGATTGCTATATTTAGAGGTAATAGGACCGTATTTAATAGTGACGAATTTAAGTACAAACTCCCTACGTTTGCGTTAATTTTTTACTCTGCTGTAATTTTGACCAGGGATTTGAAGTTGTATTCGTATTCTGTGATTTAGGATACATTTCTGGAATACGACACTTGTTTTTACGTCGGATACTTTATTGCTCCCTCTCTTCACGTCTTTTATCACCTGTTTCCATGGAGACGCTCTTTACGTATTAGTGTCCTGTCAAGACTTCAAATACTAGCTCTCTTACTACCTTATTAAAGAAAAGTAGACCTATTTTTATGTTCACTATAAAAAAGTTATCCCTACTTTTCTTTATCACTTAAAATTATTCGTTATTGTTTTTATCCGAACGCATACGGATAAACCTTGAGTAGGTAAATCTTTTGGGAAATAGTTTAGGTATTATTTCTACCTCTTCCTTCATGAATGACGTAATTATTTTGTAATTGTCATTATTTCTTTATTTTGTGGTAGCAATAGACATTGCGTAAAATCAGATTACCCATTAAATGAAAAGCATATATAAAAAACCAAGTTGCCTTTGACCCTAAATGTTTGTGTTCTGTCTCTCCCTTCAAGGATTATCCCCATCCAGGCTTTAATGAAAACAAAACACGTAAATCAGCGAAGAGTCTTTTCGGCAAATTCATTTTCTTAGCTGTACAATCGCAAATATATATATATATATATATATATATATATATAGGTTGTTTTGTATATATGTGTACATTAAGTCTGTCAAACAAAATTACAATTGGTTAAGGTTATTTTAACTAAGCAGGTGAAGGTTGGTAATACAAGTCAAGAAAATTAAGTGTTAATGAAACTAGGGTAGTAACAAAGGTGATGAGTTATCGCAAACAGTTGTTAAAAGAAGTTACGTAATAATATGAATAGTTTGACGAGTGATTTTTACTCAGGATGCACATAGAAACAAAGCAGATAGTACGAAATTATGTAAGAGATCTAAATGAATACAAGAATTATAAGCAATTAAAGAACAGGCAAAGAAACAAAATTAAGTCATCAAAATAAAAAAATAAAATGAAATAAGTTTTTACCATGACAGTAGGAGTAGTTGAGTAATCCTCTTTTGTATGCACATCTCCGGTTTTTCTATATGAATGGTCAGAGCTTCAGAGGTACAAAGAAGACGAAGCCGTATTGCCTTTGATAGGTTATTCTTGACTCTGTAGATTACTTTGAAGGAGGCGTTTGTTGAAATGGAATGATCAGTGTTAACCAGGTGTTCAATTATCGCACTTCTTATTGCACCACCATTACCTTTTCGCTACCATGCTGGATAGTGTTCTTGAATCCTCTTGGACAGGGTGCGCGTCGAACGACCGCTGTACCTGGCTCCACAGCAGCAGGTGAACTGAGATGTGTACAGAGAAGTGGTCAGATGCGGAATCTTGTCCTTGAGGCTTCTGCAGATCAGTGGACGACTGGAGGACACGATTCTTAGCTTTACTGCAAAGAATGTTCTTCTCAAAGATGATGTGATCCTTCTCTTGAGAATATCGCTTCCTAAATCTCCCTTGAAATCCAAGTTCATGTAGAATTTATTTTTAGGAGCAATTAAAGTTTCGTTTCTCCGAATTATTGGTTTGATATTTTTGTCGATGAATCTTATTGTGTATCCACTTTGGATGAAGATTTCTCTTAGAATATCTAATTTTGTTTTCAGAACGTCGGGACTACAGATGCGTCTGGTGCGGGTGGCAAGTGATTTAAATAAATTCCGCTTTTGTAGAATGGGTACCCAACTATAGAAGCTTGTTAGTTGACCATTCCACATAGGTTTTCTATGGATCGGTCTTCTTAGGCTCCCATCAGTTCTTCTTGTTAGTTCCACATCAAGAAACGGAATTTTTGACTCGTTTTCCATTTCAAGAGTGAATTTTATTGCTGGATGGCAACAGTTAAATGTCTTCAGCAGTAGATTGGGGTCATTGTTGTTGTCACGAATAATGCAAATATCGTCCACATATCTTTTATACAGTCGCAAATTGTCAATGCTCGGCTTTAGTGGACCTCTCTCGAGTCTTGCCACGAAGCAATCTGGTATTAGTGGACTCAACGGAGATCACATTGCAATACCATCCTTTTGTCTGTAGATGGTGTCGTTGAATGTGAACTGGACGTTCAGAGTGCATCTCAATAGTAATTCCTTCAAATATGTTGTTGGTATTTCAATATTGAGATGGTTGTCATCTATCTATCTGCATATGAAGCAGACCATTTCTGTGAGTGGGACATTGGTGAAAAGTGACTCAATGTCGAAGGACAGCACAATTTTGTTAGATACAGTCATGTCTTGTATGCAGTCGACGAACTGCAAGGTGTCACGGAGCGATTGCGTACATAATTTTTTCCTTACAGGTTCCAGGATATCTGCTAGCCATTTTGCAATAGAGTGGTAAGGGGAAGCTGACATATCCAGATTTGGGCGAGGTGGGAGACCAACCTTGTGTACCTTTGGTAGACGATAAAGTCTTGGTATTATTGAACCTGTTGGCCGGATCTGGCCATAGATATCCCCACTGATTAGTTGGTTGGTCTTCATTCTCTTCAAGACGTCTGTAAGCTGCTTCTCAATCTGTTCCGTGTTGTTTCTTTCATTGGAAGGTTGGGAAAATTTATCTTCATTCGACAATATATCGTTCAATTTCTCGATGTAGTCTCTTCGATTCAGAAGCGCTACACCAGCACCCTTGTCGGGCGAGTTATAAGCAGATCTTTGTTATCTCTCAACTGTTTTAATTCCTCTCGGTGCCGCTTTGTTAGGTGGTTGCGGACTTTTGATTTTATATTCAAGTATTGTATTGTATTTGTGAGTATTGTATACAAGTATTATGGACTGCTGCCACCAATACTTGAATACAAAATCAAAAGTCCGCAACCACCTATCAAAGCGGCACCGAGAAGAATTAAAACAGTTGAGAGATAACAAAGATCTGATAATAACTCGCCCCGACAAGGGTGCCGATGTAGTGCTTCTGAATCAACACTGTATATCTCATATCTCATTTTTGGGCTTTATATTATTTTATTCAGGTAGTATGGGTGTTCTTTTGCTGCAATATACAAAATATATCCATCATATCACTAAAATAATTGGACATATTAGTGAATCTGATCGTTGAGATATTTTACTGACAGGTTACACTAATAAAGATGGGCGTTCGTTTAATTTGTAACCCTTTAATGTTAGTTGATTCATAATGCAGAACAAGGAAATGTAAGTGGTCGTGATAACTGTTAGACGGATTGGAGTCTTTGTCCTATATACCTCGATTTATGAAACACAAAACAGATCAATGCTAGAAAATTGATTAGTGAATGACTGATGCACATTCGGTCAAAGATGTCGAATATGTAAAAATAAAATTTTCAAGTGTTGGTTCGCAGGGATTTCACCGGTTACAGATTTGATAACACGCTGACCTCAATCAGAGAAACATTGGAAAACTAGGGAGTATAGTACAACTGTTAAGTCCTAGTTTGAGACTCCCCAGCAGTACACACCTACTGTGCCCTGAGATCAGGACCTCCTGGTCACGAGGCGAGATTGCAGACCATCCAGTCGCTGGAATGGTCCATGAATTCCAGCTTCTGCCGATTCGGAATGTATAAAGCTCAACTACCAGTCATTGGTGCCTAACTGTCCTCCTATTAAACTTAGGGGATTCCACTACTCATGACTTTTCATTAGAACACTAGGTAACTTTCTGTATAGAGCCAGTCGCTAGTGAGCATTAGGTTAATTTTTAAGTTTTGGTCTGCGCTCTAAATATATATATATATATATATATATTTGAATAAAGCAAAAGCAACAGTTTACTCAGAATAAAGTGGTGCCATCAATGCTTATTTCGTTGGCTTCTCATCACTGCTTACAGGTCAAAGTCATTATTAAGTATATCTACAGAAACAATTTTAACATACTTGTACAGAGTTCATTTTTAAACAAAAATCAATCAATACATGCATACAATAATATATATTTATGATAATAGTAAACAATTTTTCCCGATCAATAATGATCATGTACAATGGAAAGTTTCTACATTAAGTAATCAGATGAAAGAGAGGGTGAAAACATCCAGTTACCAGGGCAAGGAAAGACTGGTATCCGCTTCTTCCTGAACGCATAAATCAGGTTTCAGGCACTTGATGGAGATTGCTTCAACAAACTTGATGAGAACTGGACTCTTTTACCTATTGATAATTTTGAAGGATCTTGCGACTTCCACCTCATGACTCTTCTCAAGGAGATACCTGTTGATAGCACTGTTTAAAGCACTTGTTCCCTTTAGACATAGGCTTTTTCGTACATGTTCAGAAAATTGTAGATATGCCCTTCTTTCTGTTCTTCCAATGTAACTGCTCCCTCAAATGGATGAATGCACAGGTCGGGCGTCTAAGCTCAGAGGAAAATCGTCTAGGTGGTCATTGGGGCTTACATGGTCGCAGGTCTGATAATGGGGATCGTATTCTGCAGATTTGCACGGATCACAAACAAGGTTCGTCTTGCTATTTGGTGGGGTTCATAAACAGTGTTGTCTAAACGTTGACGTGAGCAAACTAGTAGCACCTGCTACTTCTTTGAAATACCAAAAGGAGTTACAATCAATGCTTGCCAGCAACCCCCCAAGTAGTATAGATGAACATTGGCTTCATCTGCAAGGTGCCATGCAAAAGGCGAATGTAGCCGCTTGCAGCTTGAAAGAATGCTCAGCTAAAAACGGCTGGGTTTCCGCGAGTTCCTTGCAACACCTGGATGAACGCCGGTCCATTCCGATTGCCAGCGAATACAACAATAAGCAAAAAATGCTCACGCGCAAGATTAGACAATGTTTACGTGAGGACCGCGAAGCCTGGTGGTCAGAACGTGCGTGTGAGATGGAGTCAGCTGCTGCATCTGGCAACAGTCGGAAGCTGTTCCAACTCATCCGAGCCACCGGCAGCAAGGAAAAAGGTGTCAGCGAGATGGCCTGTGAGGCAGATGGCACGCCAATTACCAGCTTGAAAAGACGCCTGGAACTCTGGGTAGAGTACTTCAGGAAGCAGTTTAGCTGGCCACCAGCTTCAGTGTCTACTGTCATTAGCCCGAGTGCTCCTTGGTCGGTTAGTACCGGTCCACCAACCGAAGCGAAGGTCCGTAAGGAAATCCAAGTGTTAAAACGCCATAAGGCATTCGGCCCAGACAATCTGCCCCCGGCTCTTTTTAAAGATGGTGGCGAAACTGTCACAATGGCTCTAACTGGATTATTTAGGAAGGTATGGGAGACTGAGAGTGCACCATCAATGTGGAACGAAGCCATGATCGTCCCCATCTTTAAAAATGGTCGACGTAATTCGTGTGACAATCATAGGGGTATCAGTCTGCTACCAGTTACGTATTAAACATTGGCTGCTGTCTTGCTTCGCAGGCTGTGCAAAATACGTGAGGGATTGATTCACGAAGAGCAGGCTGGGTTTCGTTCAGGTCGTGGATGCATTGATCATGTGTTCACCCTTCGTAAGTTGCAGGGATACAGCCACACGTATTGCAGGCCAACAATCGTTGTGTTCCTTGATATTAGGACTGCCTTCGATTCGTTGGACAGATCTGTGCTCTGGAACTGTTTGTTAGAGAGGGGTGTACCTAGGAAGTTTGTTAACATCTTGAAAGCCCTATACAGAAACACCTCGGGTAGAGTGAGGGCATACAACCAACTATCATCACTGTTCCAAACCAATAGTGGGGTTAGACAGGGTCTCCCGATTTCTCCGTTTCTCTTTAACTTCGCCATCGATGACATTTTGGAGTCAGCTCTGAGGGGTGTGCGTGAAGGTGGTGTTGATCTGCTACCTGGAGACAGAGTTTTCGACCTCGAGTATGCAGACGATATCGTCTTACTGTGCGATAGCATGCAGGCTGCCCAAATCGCACTTAATCAGTTGGCGATCAATGTCTGTAAGTATGGAATGTGCTTTACACCGCCTAAGTGCAAAGTACTGTTACAAAATTGGGAGGAGCCTGTACCTGCACTCACTATTTCAGGTGAACCGCTTGAAATTGTCGATAAGTTTGTGTATCTGGGTAGTTATGTGAGTGCTGGCGGAGGGGTGACGGATGAGATTTCCAACCGTATAATGAAGGCTAGGGTGGCATACATCAACTTGAGCCACCTATGGCATCGTTGTGACGTTAGCCTGACTGTCAGAAGTCGGTTATACAATGCTTTGGCGCGGGCTGCCCTGCTCTACGCCTGTGAAACCTGACCTCTCCGAGCTGGGGATGTGCGGCGACTCTGCGTGTTCAATCACCTCTGTCTCCGCAGGATTGCTTGCGTTCGATGGCATCATCGCGTGAGTAATTCTGAGGTTCGGCGGCGTATGTTTGAACACAGTGGAGATCACCATTCATTGAATGTTGTCATCTGGAAACACCGGCTCCGGTGGCTTGGACATGTGCTGCGAATATCACCCCAGAGGCTTCCGTGCAGGTCTCTGTTCGCTAGCCAGCCCTGGGACGGGATGGAAAAGGCGGAGAGGTGGTCAGTCCATAACGTGGCGTCGTGAGATGAAGGATGTTTGTGCTGAGTTAGCATCGGTTGGTGCGTCAAGACTCCGTAGTTGGGGTCCGCGAGAAAGCTCGAAACGTTATCGGATATGGCCAAGAATCGTAATCAATGGCGAACATGTTGCAATTTCCTTCTTTCTTCCCTTCCCGATGATATTTGACGAATACTGTTTGAGCTTGTTAAGCATGACTTTTCCTTCCAGGTGAAGTTCTTTATCCATTCTATGTTTTATTATTATTGTGTGGCGCATCTTTCTTGGTGCCATATTGTAAATAATTAAATAAATAAATAAATGAATAAATAAGTAAAATTTCGTAACATTTTAATGAATTTAGTTATTTCCTTTTTTTTGTCTTTTATTTCACCCAATTATAATTATTTCCATTTTAGTCCAAGCATTTGGGATGTATTAACAAGTAATACAACTTTATCGTGTTCTATTCCTGTTGCGGAAGGTTTACGTCAATTTCAAATGTGGTTACTTCGCCTTCTTAGCGCACCTGCACCAATACCTGGCTGTACATATGTTAATGTAGGTTTAGTGCAAAAATTTCGAATTTTGTGTGTAAATTGCCTGTGTATATTCTATAAGTTGTTTTGTGTGTATAACCAAAAGGCGAAGGAAATCATAATTTAAAGAAAGGATGAAAAAAACCGTAGCAGATAGAGAAGTGAAAATGGTTTTCTCTTTCAATTGACACGACACTTTAAAATCGTAACATTTTTCACCAAGACTGCTCAGTGTTTTAACTATGTATCGAATTGTTGAACTGTGGGGGTCTGGTTAGAAGATTGTTATTGTTATTATTCCTTCAGATTCTCAGTGGAACATAAAGCTTCAGCAGTTCACCCTGTTTTCTGCAGTCATTTATTTCTTGTTTAGCTCTATCGTCTCTCAAGAACTTTTATTTCCTCCTCACACGATTTTTTCTGTAATATCCTAGGAACTAAGCTAAACTCGTCAGTTACTTCCTGTTCAGGTTCTACTCGAATGTCTGGAGTATGATGTCCGTCAGTGATCTCCTCCAACGTATGGTCCACTCCACTTCCATTCTTTTCTGCGTATTTGTTGGGCGATAGGATCTGGGTTGGCTCATTTCCTGAATCCTTTCTGTCTGACCATCTGGTTTTCAGTATGGCGACAGGGAAGGGATCTGTAGATGAAAATCGGGAGCTGAAGTCTCTTGTGAATGCTTTTCATAGTTTTAACTAGGTAGTTTTCTTGAGCCCACACACTGGAAGATATGCAAGTGAAAAGCAACAAGCTGGCAGAAGAAGCATCCATAGAAGATAGGACTTCAGGTGAACATAGAGAAAACAGAGTTAGGTGATGAAGATTCCTGGGTAACACCAACAGCAACAACAACAACAGACAACAATCAGCCAGCATAAATGGGAGGAACCTGAAAGAAACAACCTCCTTTACCTACCAACCTGGAAAGCATCGTTTCGACTACAGGCGGACGGAACTGACAAAGATATCAAAGCAGCGAGGATCGGGAAACCAAGGCAATCTTTCATTACTCTCAAGTCTATGTCGAGGTCAACAGCACTCAGCATGAAAATGAAATAACATCCGGATTTTCAACTCCAATGTGAAGTCAGTGCTACTTACTATACGGATCAGACTTGGCGCGTCAATAAGAGCACCTCAAACAAACTACTGACCTTCATTAACATCTGTCTTCGCTCAATACTACTCGAGATCAGATGGCCAGAAAAGATCAGCAATAGGGATTTCTGGGAGCAAACCGACCAGGAAACGATTGTGTAATATAAGCAGGAAGAAGTGGAGATGGATTGGATTAACCATACTCTGAGGAAACCATCAAGTGACATCACTAGACAAGCCATAACTCGAGTGGAAGCCGAAAGGGAAGCGGTAAGTTGGTCGTCCAAGAGTGACTTGGATAAGGTCATGTGAAGAGGGGATGAAAGCATGTGGGCAGACTTGGAGCCAGGTGAAAACTCTAGCGGAGAACTGAAGGCAATGGAAACGCGCAGCTGAAGCCCTAAGTTCCTCCAGGAATTAAAGGAATTAATAATAATAATGTTTTCGTGAGAGAATAGACGTACTAAAGCTAAGCTAAAGTAACTAGACCTTTTGAGAGTTTTGATAAACTTACTTCAACACAAAGTGGATTTAATTGCATATAAATGGGTTGTATCACTCTTAGCACCATTAGTTGTTATTCCTTTTGTTGTGCAGTATTACTCAGTTTCTTTCTGGAATTCATTGGTGTTTATTGGTTTCAGTGATGTTGTTATCTTCGTTTATATTTACTTGTCAACACGGCAGTATATACTTGAAGCTATAGGATATGCACTTTGCTTATGTAGTGGTGACTACTTATGCTTGTTTATTTCTCTTCATATTTGTAGCTTTCTGAATAATTAGTGTTATTTAGTTTGATTTTTTTTATTGTATTAGGAAGGCGGCGTCACTGGTTCAGTGGTAGAATGCTTATCATCGACTGGGGTTCGATTCCCAGCCGATGAACTCTTAAACCTTGCCTGGTGATAGGTCTGAGAAAGATAGATAGATAGATAGATAGATAGAGAGGGAGAGTCGGGGGCTATCAGCCAAGTTCCCTAAAAATAACATCGACATCAGTGAAACTTCTAAAAGCGAATCTAGAAAAATACTTCGTATCATTGTGGTAGAAAGTCGATTTATGTATTTGTGAAGCTGCAAATAGCAAGATTTAATTCTTGTATGTATTGAACGTTAACTGAACTATGAAGGCTTCATTACATATTCTATTCATCTATGCATGTTGATTTTTAAGACTGATTGTATCCTTCATTATGGATAAAACTTTATTTTAAAAAATCACACAGTCATGAGCTGACATCAGTTAGAGAACCACTGGAAAACCTGCGAGTACTGGACAGCTGTTTCGTCCTAGTTTGGGACTCTTCAGCAGTACGCACCCACCGGGATTCGAACCCAGGACCGCTGAGCCACTGGGACCCCATCGGGTCCGGTGGGTGTGTACTGCTGAAGAGTCCCAAACGAGGACGAAACAGCTGTCCAGTACTCCCAGGTTTTCCAGTGGTTCTCTAACTGATGTCAGCTCATGAATAAATCCTCCATGCAATCAAACAAAATCCCTACAAAACTAATACTTGAAAATCACACAGTGTTATGCAGTAGTATTTACTGATGACAACGTTTCGAGCACAAATAATTGCCACTGGTAATCATATCAAGGCACACACAGCTTTCTTGCTTCCTTTAATATACATGACTAAACATCGATTAGACAGAGTTAAAAATTCTAAAAAGTAATATAGATAGACTGAGAGAAAGAGAGATTTATTACTGCATCCCAGTTCATCGAGTCTACACCCAATACATGCAGTGGAGTTGACTCAATGCAAATACCAGAGATATGGAAGATATTATTACCACCAGTCAGCCAAATCAGAGGAGGATAATAAATAATGTTAAAATGTATTCAATTGACATTCTAACAAGTTACTTATTTTGACTATAACAATATCTTATTTCCCATGTGATTGTATTTGATTGATAACGCTAATATTATCATTATTTCTGAACGTACTTTATCTTATATTACTGATTTTATTCAAATGTCTAATTATCAATTTTTACTCATGTATATAAATGAAGCAAGAAAGTTGTGTAAGTAAATGCCTTGCTATGATTATGAGTAGCAATAATTTGTTCTCGAAACGTGGTCATCAGTAAATATTACTGTATAACACCACTGTGCTTGATTTTATCCAAATCTACCACCACAGTGCCCAAGTTTTATATTTTTATCATTGTATCCTTGCTTAATAGGAGTAGCAAGGCATTTCTCAGATTAATTTATCTCTGACTAGAGTACATAAAATGACCTATTTAAAACTACACACGTGTTCTGTAATACTCTTATGACTAAGTCCAAATAGCTTCCTTTTTTCTTTTTGTTTTTCTTCTGAATTTACATTGTCTGTATGTGTGTGTGTGTTTATTCTTCAGCTTTCTATTCAGCCGAATGATTCAGGAACACCTCCATGTTTTGCTCTCCCTGATCAATCACGTCTTCCATTAGTTGATTTTCCTATAAATTTACCATTTGAAATTATGGGTATTCGAAAAACTCTTCGTTTGATTATATGCTTACTTTTGGAACAAAAGGTGAGTTCACGCTACTACTTAAATTATTCAACTAAAATGTTTATGAATAAAGTAAGAAAAAACAGAGGTTTGTACAGAGTAAAATGGTAATGTTATTTATTTCGTTAGCTTTTCATCATCAGCTCGGCTTAGAACCTAAAGATATCGTTATTAAGTTTATGTACAGAAACTATTTTCACATACTTACTCAGACAGTTCAAGTTTAAACAAAACAAATCAACATATGCATACAATGGTAATAATAATAATAATACCAACTTTATTCCAAACAACAGCAGTGATCGTATAGGATGGAATTTTCAGCATTGAAGATTACGTAATCAAGTGAAGGATGTTGAAAATCAGCGGTTACCCTCCAAAGATCTTCATTAACAGGTACGGAAGATATGAAGTCTCAAATATCAAAAAAATCTCAGTGGGAAAAACAGCCTATCTGCATTCAACTCGATTTCAAATGTGACAATATTGCAGGAATCGCCAACAAGAAAACTGAATACGTTACTAAACAAAGCTTATCATGCAGCTAAGTTGGTTCCCATCCACCAGACAACATGCCATTATTTGGTACAATCAAGAGTCGACAGATATCCTTCTCATGTTAACTCTAACTGTGCATACAATTTTACATATATCTGCAGGAGCAGTTACATTGGAAGAACAGAAAGAAGGCCACACCTTTGATTTTCTCGACATGTACCGAAAAGTTGACGTTTCAAGGGAACAAATGCATTTAATGGTGCTACTGTGAGGCATCTCCTTGATATGGGTCATGAGGTGGACGTCGCAAAATCCTTCAAAATTACCAACAGACTAAAGAGTTCAGTTCTCCTCATTTTTGCCGAAGAAATCTCTATGAAACGTTTCAAACCTACTTGATGTGTTCAGAAAGAGGCGGTTATCAGTATTTCGTTGCCCGGGTAACCGCATGTCTTTATTCTCTCTCTCTCTCTCTCACTTGATTACATAAACTTCAATGCTGAAATTTCCATTCTGTATGATCGCTGCTGTTGTTTGGAATAAAGTTGGTGTTATTATTATTATTACCATTGTATGCACACATTGATTTGTTTTGCTTAAACTTGGACTCTCTGAGTATGTTTCTGTACATAGACTCAATAATAATATCTTGAAGCTGTAAGCCGAGCTGATGATGAGAAGCCAAGGAAATGAATGATGGTATTGTCTTATTCTGCACAAAACTCTGTGGTTTTTGCTTTATTCAAATACATAAATGGAACTATGTCTATAAAATGTCTATGTTTTAATGGTAATTTACCCTTCAGTATTTTTTTCAAAACTTTTTTTAAGAAAACATGTTTGATGTGCATTTTTCACATTCATTAATTGTTATTATTACTTACTGTCCCGATCGCTGCTACTATGAATATGGTAGTACGGTTTGCATATCGTTCGTATAGACCCAAGAATTATAACAAAAGGTCACATTAATTGGAGGGGTGGAGGTAAGTATGAAGAGATTTGACTCTAGTTCTGATAGACTTAATCATGCAGAGATAGTATTGAGCTAAAGAGCAGAAGACTAGGACTATTCTTTTGCAATCCTAATAGATATTTATGTTTGTGTTGTTCAAGTGAATGGATCCAGTTCAACTAACCCCCGGCCCCCACGCCAACACACAATGTAGAAAGATCACTAATACTCTCTGATGCCTTTTGTGTAATCTCTCTCTGCTTATGCACCAACTGACTCTGTAGGTGCAGTCGTCTAAAGCTGAAACTGTTTCAAGTTTGATACGTTAAAAGGCAAAACGATCTTATTTCATGGTTTTAATGCCAAACCAAGGGGACTGAGACACATATACAGATCTATAATCCAATGCAACAAATTCAGTGTTGTAGAAATTTCAATTTCAAGGATCAGTTCTGTGATGAGATTGACTTATTTTCAGTTAGAGACTACTTCATTCCTTCTAGTGTTTGTTTCGGTGAACAGCGTTATGGGATACATGGTTTTAGTTATATATATAACTATGGTTGATAGTGTGTAGCTGCCATATTTCTTTAGATGTACTTATGATACAGTGTGTGCTGTGGAATTCACAGCAGTTGGTGCAATATTGCATCTAATTTACTCGACAGTAGCAAAAACAATAAAATAAATAATATTACAGAATTGATAATAGCAGCTGATTTAGCATTACCAGTAACAATAAAGTCAGATAATAGTTGGTTGGAAGATTTCATCACGAGCTGACATCAGTTATAGAACCATTGGAAAGCCAGCAGGGAGTATTGGACAACTGTTTTGTCAGCAGTACGCACCCACCGCCACGGTCTGAACCCAGGACCTTCTGGTTACTAGGTGAGCTAGACCATTAAGCCACTGGGACCCGATCCAGTGGCTCATGAATTCTAACTTCTGCCAATTTATGACACAGAGCGACCACTTGGTAATGTCTTCTGAGTCACTGCCTCACCTCGGTGGGTGCGTGCTGATGAAGAGTCCCAAACCAGGATGAAACATCTATCCAGTACTCCCTACTGGTTTTCCAATGGTTCTCTGACCGATGATGTCAGCTCATGATGAAATCCTCCAACCAATCAAACAAAATTAATTGGTGGATGATGACTAGCAGTGGAATCTAGGATGCTCATTTCGTCTTATTTGGGACTCGTAAGCTGGATGTACCTGCATTTCCTAGTGAGTGATGATGTTCCCCACTGAGTCCGACATGTCAACCTGAGACAGAGCATTTCGGTCCAATCAATCGACGGGAAAATCTAAAATTCAATTAAATCAAACAAAATGCTTACAAAAACCAATACTTGGAAAATGATAGTAATGTTAATGACTAAAATAATAATAATAATTTTTAATAGTTAATAATTTTTAGTAATATATTAAGTTGTCTTTTATACAAGTTGATAGTAACCTGTTGGGAATGCTTTGGTTGACGCGTTCCCTAGACTATGATTTAAAGATTTTGAGTTTTCAGGGAACAAAGAAAAGGGTATCTCTCTCCCCCCTTCACGTTCCCAGTGGAACATAGAGCTTCAAGCTAGAGACTTGGAGTTTCTATGGCAATGTTGATTTTGACAGGATGGGGTTGCTAGCCTCTTTACCAGCTTTATATCTGGCTTAGCGAGCGAGGTAAAGGAGTGCGTCAGTGTCGTAGATGGAACCCCGGACAGTGTGCATGGTTGAAGAGCCATATATTTTTTTTATTTTTGATTACAGCTTGATTCCACACTGTATTTTTGGTACAAGTATGGAATTTTCAGCATGGATATCGGTAGCCCAAATTTCGCAGGCCGACCATAGATATCAGGTGTGCGTCGGCAGGGGATCGAACCTCGAACCATGTACATGGTCGGTGAGAGTCCTAACTACTGTGCCACCGACGCATATATATATATATATATATATATATATATATATATATATAATTGTTGGTCATCGGAACATGAAATTTATTCTGCGAAGGTTACGTCTCTTATGCACATATTTACTGATTATCTTTGCAGGGATGTGTACTAAACACAAATTACTTTTTTTATATTAGCTTGGCCCCTCTATTATTATTATTATACAATATAGGTGGTTTTACAATCATCGGATTATAATAAATTATCGTTAACAATCTTGGCACTCGTTGCACTCTTATATCCGCTTCAATACATGTTTCCAGTTATTCCATTGTTACCTGCATGTATGCCAGATGCTGAACAGGTGAGTGTTTAGTTGGTTTCTCTTCTCTTCTTTTTTGTTTTTGTTTGTTTATTTGTTCTTCTATTCTCTTTTGTTACAATAACCGTTTAAGTGTGTTACTTAGATCAGGTTGAAGTGTATACACTTGCCTTTTTTGTTAGTTAGATTATCTGAGCGATAATCAGAGTTTACCAGCGAAAGGTTATAAATCAAGTATATTTATGATTGGTTATTAGTCGTCACATATACCTCATTTTATACCAGTTGTGAGGTGGATAAGACTGAGCAGGTAACAGTTTAATAATTAACCTTATTATCTCCACTTACACACAGGATGCAAATAGACTTTTCGAGGACGTCAACTCAGTGGTTTTATTATTATTATTCTTTCGGGTTCCGAGTGGAACGTAAGGCTTCAACATTGCATTTCCACTTTATCCTATTCTCTGTGGTCCCATTCAGTCGGCTCAACGAATGCCCATAGGCTGTCATCTCCTCTTCACGCGACATTCTCCATGTCACTCTCATAGTGATACCTAACGTGTCATTTTCAGCTCAGGTTCCACTCGGGCGACAGTCTGGCGCGTAGTATCTTTCGATTGTCGCCTCAGCGAGCCTCTGATCCATCTCCATTTCCTTCTACATGTTTGTTGAGCAAGAGGTTCTCAGTTGGTTCTTTCTCAGAGTTTTCTGTTTCTAATTCTCTTTGACTATTTAGTGTTATGTGTTGAACTAACGAAGGCATGTGTTGATAAAGATCTGCAGCCAGATGTTGGGAATACCCCAGATGATGTGTAGTGCAAGTTTCTGACCCATTAAGAAGAAATGACTGAGGGTGATAAAGGTCTGTCTCGCCTTTTCCATTCTGGCTTTGACATCCTCATGCGTCCTATTGCCTGTAGATAAAACGATGATGCCTAGTCGGATAAGTGAAAGAAGGTACCGCTTTCAAATTTCTCCCTTTGTGATAGTGAATAATACTTAATTGTTATTGACGTTGATGGTTGGTTATCTCTTTCACCTCCATCTTTTCTATATTCACATGAAGTCGTATGGTTGCTGCCAACCTCTTCTGCCAGTCTGTTGGTTTTCGCTTATTGATTTTCGAGTTTTTGTGATATGAGGCATAAATAATCCTCGAAGTCCAGATCTTCTAGAGTCTTCGTATCCATCTGACGTATTCCTGTCCTCCTGCCACCCATAGTCTTCGAAATAATTTAGCCCATCACATTTGGGAATATCATCAATAATAGTAGGCAGTCAATTGGAAAGGCAGGCCAGACACAGACATTCATCACCCTTGAATGAGTTTATGCCAGTAAAAAAAGTTTGAGCATTAAGGAAGAGATCAAATAAAGTATAATTATATTTCAATAGTTTTTACACACAATAATAAGTTTTGTTATTGGTAATATTTCGAGCAAAATTATTGCCCGTGTTCACACCACTGTTGGAATTGTTACTTCAAAACAATTATCTATCCACCTTTAGTATTATGTAACTCTTAAGATTTGACTTAAATTATTTATTGATTTGTCTGCATATACACATATTACTACCTTCGTTACTCTTATCACCACCTGCATAAATCTTATTATCAATATTTTGTTATCATTGTAATCATTGTTATTACTAACGTTCAAAACATTTATCACATTATTATTATTATTTGATCCACAAAATCACCGTCATTGGTTAAATTTTTATATATAAATCTATGTAAATTAGAGTAAAGCCTGAAGAAGATCTAATTGAAAACAGCAATATTGTTCGCTTATATGTTTGATCCTAATATTAATAATGGGAATATTTAAAGATTTGAAATATGCAGAAGGAAGTGGATATGAATTGGACACACACTGCGGAGATTGTTGAGTGAAATCGCGTGCCAGGCAGTCACTCAAGGGGAGTGAGTCTGAATAGGAAACGATGCGTTTAATGTCACTTCGAGGGTGACATAGAGGAGATCTTGTGAATAGGAGATGAGAGACTATAGACAGTTTGTGAAGCCAGGTAAAGACAACCACAGAGAACTGGATAAACTGAGGAAATACTATTGAAGCTCTTTTATTCCGTATGTTCCATTCGGAACCGAAGCAAACGAGAATAATAATAGTTAATAATCTAGTTAACAAGAAGAGATTCTTAAAAGTACATTGGCCGAGAATTGAAACTGGACCTCTCTTATGCTAGGTGAGCATTTTAGCAGCGAACGTGCAGAACTGAAATATACTTTCAGTGTATAATTGGTACACTGGCTTGCCTACATGTATGCATATCATCTGATTACGCTGTTAATGTGTAGCTTTTTGTTTTATTTTAAAATATTCTAACTAACTTCATTGGTTAACTAATAATCTACTTTTATTTCCATCTTTCTCTGTTATTTATTTATTATTTTTTTGAAAAACTGTCATCGTATTTAGCTCCTCCTGGCGCCTACTCCTTATTTGATTGGTGTACCAACAGCTTTCTATACTGCAAGGAAGATATTTCGTATGCCAAAAGATGTCTGGCTAGCTGATTTGGATACTTGTGAAGTGTGTGTTTAGTTGTTTTCTCATATTCCCTCTTATTGTTGTTTTGTTTTAGTTAGGATTTTATGATTACTTTGTTGTATATCTATTGCGCAAATACATGGAGCTGAATACTACTGATTGGTTGAGACGAGTAGCTGTACGCCAACCAGTCAGGTCTGAGTGATATGGAAACCGGACAACCGTTTCATTCCTTTTTTTTGGTCGATCTCATTATCGGTGTATCCGATTTGACTCTGCTTAGATAGTGGAATCACAGTAGTTACCATAAACTGAATTCATTATCCAAAAGAAAGTGTAGTAAAATTTCACCTGAAACTGTGTAAATTCCAGATTTGATATATGTCTTCCACAGATCATTAATTTTTTCTATTAATCAAAGTATTATTATCAAGTTAGATCACGAAAACAATTGATAACTGGGGAGTACTGGACATCTGCCTTGTCCTAATTTGTGACTCTACGGGTGATGGAGCTCAGAACCTTCAGGTTATGAGAGATGCCCGTTGATCTGTAGTTCTAGTGAGAAATTTTGACCAGATAGGGAGAAATACTGGCTGGCGGTTACCCTATACACTGCAAACTCTCAGAAGGTAGAATTCATGAGCCACTGTATTCCTTTCAAAATGGTTAAATGCTCAGTAAGATTGACCTCTTAAACGTAGAGGTTGAGGGTTCGATTCCCTTGTGGAGTGACGGGTGCCTACTGTGAAGAGTCCCGAACTAGGACGAAAAACAGCTGTCCAGAACTACCATCTGGTTTTCAAAGGTTCTCTAACTGTAGGCGGTCAATTCGTCATCTGACTTGAAATCTTATTGTATTCTAATAACTGTAAGTTTGATTACTGTATAAAACAACCGCAAAGATATTATAAAATTTATTATGTCAAAATGTTTGGCAATTTAAACCAGGATGACGTAAGCTGGTGGGCAATCTTCCGATGAACTGGTTTTATGTGAGGTGATAATTAGCAGCAGTAAAATGACTGAGATTGAGAAGCAAGCAAATCTACTCATTTACAAAGTCGAATAGTATGCCTATTTCACTTACCATTTCGCTTTAGCATAACGTTGATTTTCTTGACAGGTAAAAGCAAAATTAAAATGGTTATTTCATCTCACCTACCCATTGGAACGTATTACTGATTAATTTTAAGAGCTCTGATACAAAAGGCTCGTGTAGTATTCTCCAATTCACGTGATCTTTAGCGTTGACGTGATAAAGGGCTATAGATCGGTAGATGTGTGGATTTCACAGCACCTCACTCTGTCCTTCTTTATGCCTATGTTATGTACTGCTGAGTGGTTAATAGTCCTGACGCGGAAAGAGGAAAATCAGAAGACCACCTCGTTCACGATGATACTTGTATTTTCCAAACAAGGAAAATAATGACTGTCACACAAGTGTGTGAGAGTGAAGGGTACGTAGTGTACGAAATGTGTGAACAAGTATACAGGACAAAAGTATATATGAAAATGACCGATATACATGAACCAATAGAAAGACCGTCTTACCATGATTGGTTGTAATGTCATGTGACAACAAGGTCATACATTGTTTATTTAGTTAATGGACAGACAAAAGCATATTGTCAGTTATAATGGAGTATCGATCCACATACACATAGCAAAATATAACAGACTGTCAGAAACAAAACACACACCATGTGGCTACATATCAGCCTACGAAACAAGGCCAGTGGAAGTGGAAGACCTGAAGGAGTTAGTTGTCTTTGATCACTGATATTTGCGTCGTTTCTCATGTTTTGATGTGGCGTAATATAGTGAGTAACAAGAATATTTACTCACCTTGTAACCAGTAGGTGCTGGCTTCGACCCCTAGTAGTGGGGAGATGGGTTCGTACTGCTAAAGAGTTTATTTGATTGTTTAATGTTGCCTAGGGGGAGTCTTATTTTTCATAAATTGGGGACAATCTTTAATAAACTTTTAAAGAACCTTATTAAAAGACCCAGTTCGTCTGCAAAATAATGACAATGTATATGCGCAATATGTCTGTTTTATTTTAATTAGCTTTATTATTATTTTCATATAGACCGAGTTGACAAGTGAATGTATGTGTGGTTAGATTGTTTTTGAAATAGTTCATTGCGCAGTTGCATCGTTTTATTGTATTTTTTGCCGAGTAACTCCGTCTTATAAATAACGCTATTTAGTGAGATTAGATTGTAAATTTCTTTCATTTAATTCTTTTAATTTATAGTATCAAACTGAGAAATATTACTACATGTCAAAGCTGTTTCAATTGACATGTAGTTTCATGTTTCAATTAAAAATTGATATCATATCAGTTTGTGATATGATAGTAAGAAATAAACTGTGCTCGAAATGTCATGCAGTTGCTAATACTGCATTACTACTGGTTGTCAAATCAAATAAACTTTTCTAATGTGGAATTACAACCAATCAGAACAGTTTATTATTCACTGACCTAACTGACCTTAAATGTGGGGTTGGGTCAGCGGATAATAAATTGTTCTTATTGGTTGTTGATTTTCTGAAGATTGAACTTTGAAACGAAAAGTTGCCCAATCAGATTATTTCCTAACCACAACGTAGGCTAAATCTAGATTTGATTTAAAATGTTTTCAATTTTGATTACTTCTTATCAATCTGCGTCTATGTACCACTGACGGATGTTGTCAGTATCACATTTTTTCCTTCTCGTTCCCAGTAGAACATAGGGCCTCAAGCTAGTGGCTTAAAGTTTTTGTAGCAGTGTTTAATTTTATAGAATGGGGTTGCTAGCCTCATGCCCAACCTTTCCCCTTTACCAGCATTTTTTCTGGCTTAGCAAGGTAAAGAAGTGCATCGGTGACCGGGGATCGGACTCCCATGGTCGGCAAACGTCTTAACCGCTGTGCCACCCGACGCACGTCAGTATCACGTGCCCCAACATTATTGATGTCATCAAACTGAAGTATTCAACAAAGAAAGAACTTCAAGTGAACATAGAAAATACAGAGGTAATGAAGATATCTAAGCAAGAACAACAAACATCGGGTACTGTCAGCGGGAGGAATCTAAAGGAAGTCACCTACTTCACTTATATAAGCAGCATCGTCTCAGGTACATACAGATGAGGACTTAAGAGCTAGTCACAATCGAAGAAGCAAGACAGATCTGAGAGTAATGTTGAACAGTACCACTAGTATTCTCCAGCCACTGGTTCTCAGCACCCTGACATCCCCAGTCAGTCTGTTTCCATCTCAGACTAACAGTCAAGGCTTTCATGAATTGATACTATGTTTCAATTTCCCTACACCTAACGGTTTTGCAATCCAACTCTATATCAACTAATTTTACTCGTTGAGGGAGGTGATGTATCGTCGTGCTTAGTACGTGTCTTAAACATCTCAATCGATGTGGCTTCACAATCTCATCGATTTATTTTTCTTCCTTGCCCAACTTTCCTATGCCTAATGTCACAGTTACTACCTCAAAACAAGAGATACAACGTAAATATCAGTGATCGAAGACAGCTAGCTGCTTCAGGTCTTCCACTTTCAGTGGATTTGTTTCATGAGCATAAAGAAAAACAGAGTGAGGTGGTGTGAAATGCGCACACCTTTCGATCGATAGCCGGATATCACATCAACGCTAGAGATCACGTGAATCGGAGAATACTACATGAGTCTTTTGTATCCATCATTGGAATACAATAAGATCTTAAGTCTGATGGCCAATTGACTGACTAAAATTAAAGGACCTTTGAAAACCAGTAGCAATTTCAGGGCAGCTGTTTTTCGTCCTTTTATATGTACTCACCTATAACCCCGATGAGGATCGAACCTAAAATGTGCAGGTTATCAGGCCAGTCCATTGACTAGTCAACCACTTGAACAGAGTCCAGTGACTCATGAATTCTAAGGCCTGTTAATAACGCTTGTTTGCTCTTGAAAGGTACAAGTTGTTCTAGTAATATTTTGTACTCTGTCAGCGTTACTAAGTACAGTGTGCCTAATTAACCATATAATCACTACGCTACTTGACCTGCAAGTACTGATGACAAAAGACAAATCAAAAAGGCTCAGTTGTTCTAATGAGCAATATATTTTAGTAATATAAAACATTTAGGTCATTAGAAGAAAATGTTTTAGTACCTATCTCGATAATATGATTGAACTACAGACGCTGAGGATGTGTGTTGCAGGTACAAAAGAGGAGCACGAATTGGTGCTTTAGCCTGGGGTGAAATGCACACATTGACGTGCTCTTGCGGCAGTTTCTTGTCCTCAACGCATGACTGGATTAACTGTTTGCTGTAGAATAATGTGATTTATAAGATGGTTACCTGCAATGCCTTCTTCCGATATTTCTGTTGCTCAGCCTCCACATAGTCATTCCCTTCTAGATTACACCTTACATTACGTAACGCATTTTCTAGGCAAATAATCACAAATTAGTTCAATAAGACAAATAATAAATCTTTCCAAATAATTAAATATATATCTATATATATTCTCAATCATTTGTTTATTCTAAAGCTCTCCTATCCTATGGTCGTTGATGAAATCCCAGAATTACCTGAAATAGAAAGTAACATACTTGTCAGTCATCTAAGAAAGGTAAGTACCAATATTTCCTCTGTGTGTGGGATTGTTTATTTCCTCTATAGACCTCTCTGATTGTCGAAAAATGTTTCCAAGAGTTGGTTTGTAGACATATGATTTGTTTCAATTTTGATCACAGATCATTATTAGTTAGAGGACCATTGAAAGCCAGTCATGAAATACTGGACACATGTTTTGTCCTAGTTTCGGACTCATCGACATTACGCACCCACCGCCAGGCTTTGAATCTACAACTTTCCGATCACTAGGTGGGTTCATAGACCACTGGGAACCGACTCAGTGACCAGCAAATGAACTATAACTTCTACCAATTTGGACAATTACTCGCCAGTGATGACAGTGGTTGGTGGTCGCACTAAAATCACGAATTGGTGGAAATTAGAACTCATGGGCTGACCATTAGGGTGGCAGAGTCCCGGTAGGTGAATAGTCTGCGAGCCTACTTGGGTTCGAGCCGTGGTGGTGGTTTTGTACTGCCAGTGAGTGCGAAACTAGGTCGAAACACGTGTCTAGTACTCTCTCTCTCTAAGTAGTATCGATCCTAGGCCAAACTTGAAATAAATCAAACCCGTAGAAGTTAAGTCTTGAAAACAAATACTAAATGAAATATTAAAGCAAAATTTGATACAGTTGGAACGAAACTAGTCTTCTTAAAGCTTAGATCAGAAGGTGATGAGGTATCTAGGAGAATTTAACATAGAATAAGTGCTGCTCACAAGCGAACGTTTCCAGGTATCAAGATAGTTACATTTAACCGAATGCAGTGCTCACTGAGGCAATCTAAGGTTGAGTAGTCTCCCATTCATGTTACCTCGAACTGCATGTACCAGTTTACATGTATGTGGCAAGGCATATATATTGGACGAATAGAAAGGAGGGTTTGTGACTGCATATCCGTGCTAGCTTCTCTTTATCACCTGTGGCTGAGGCAGTCACCATTAAACAATCAAAACCGAACTTATTTATACTGAAACTGGACTTGGCCAATATCTTTTTGCCTACTCCACATAGACAGCGTATACCCCTTAACGTGGATCAAACCAATTATTAAAGACTTCATGAGTCGATGTATTGTTTTGATGTGACTACATCTAATTATTTTCCAGTTTAATCCTATATCGCACAAAATTACTTTCCGAAGTAGCCGATGTCTCTGCATGCGTAACACAAGTCCTAGCCATCTTGACCAATGGAACTTCCCTCTGAAAGTACTCCCTTCATCATGCATCGCGGAGATGTTCCTCAAAAAAAGTTAAAGGGTGAATGTGAACATCTGATGCTTACAAACGGGCTGGTGTATATGCAAGTCTACCTAGGGGAGCCGGAAAACCTTGACTGCAAAGCTCTGTTGTACATCGGCTGTAGAATTCGAACGAGTAGAATGGAGTATGAATCTGTTTCGGTCACCGGCAACCGTGGGAATGTATCTCCCAACTTTGCTTAGATTTCAACTCAAAAAGCTGGATGGTTACTCCCTTAAGAAAACTATCGGCTCTGGTGTGGGCGGTATCCAAGCCAATTCATCATCTTTTGGTGCCCATAATAAACCAAGTTTGTCTTTTTGTAAAAGTAATAATAATACCCCAGGTGTGTACACCATTCTCTGTTGATTGCTTTCAAAATACGCATGCCATTAAATATTTATTCGCTTATATATTTAACAAAAATTCATTTTCGATTTGTTTTCAGTTACTTCATGAGTTTTCAAGCTCACCGATAATCGATTTAGATTTAGATGAATCATCTAAGCAATGGTCTCATTCATCAGCACGTGCAGGCGCCTTAGAATTGTCGAAATTTGATCCGTTACTGTATACGCTTACAAGAGATTCTGTTGATGTTGCTATACGTGTGTCAATGGTGAGTGTTTGTGTATTGTGCTGTTGGTTTGCTATTTTTTGTGTTTTAAAATAGGTTTATTCAATAGTTACTTCTGTGAGGTTGAATATCACAGGTATGAATATAGTTATAGTATTATATAAGTAAAGCTGATTAGTATTATTATTGTAACTGTTCCCCTG
This sequence comes from Trichobilharzia regenti, assembly GCA_944472135.2. Taxonomy (NCBI): domain Eukaryota; kingdom Metazoa; phylum Platyhelminthes; class Trematoda; order Strigeidida; family Schistosomatidae; genus Trichobilharzia; species Trichobilharzia regenti. The sequence goes on along the minus strand of OX235265.1, from coordinate 22,815,811 downwards.
GGTTCCCAGAGGAACAGCACACATTTCCACTTTGTTCTGCTCTCTGTGGTTGGTCATCTTTAGCTGGCCTCACGATTGCCCATAAGCTTTCATCTCCTCACGCGATCCACTCCATGTCACCCTCGAAATGATGGCCTGGCGCGCTATGTCATTCAACGGTCTCTTCAAGGCTGTGCCCGATCTATCTCCTTTTTCTGCTTCATATTTCTGGAAGATTTCTTAATCCTTTCAGTTACATATCGGGAAAATTACTTAACTCTTTAATTTTAACATTCACTCAGGATTCGAAAATGACCGACTGACTTAGTTTCATCATAGGACTTTGCACAGAAGTGAGTGAGTGCACCAGTTCAAGTTGCCATACTCAATTTAACACACGAGAAATGTAGAGAAAAGAGTGGGAAAAAAAAGAAATTCAAATGAATTGTTATATGCGGTCTCTAGAAAAGTCAGGGAGAAGAGAAATTGAAAATCGCTACAGTGGACAGAAATGTACAGTAAATACAAGTAGTAACATTTACAAGTCATTGGTTCTTGGAAACATTTTTTCCCCAATACAAATTTAAAACTAGCAACAAAGGTTAATAAAGGCAGGATATAATCACTTCATCAAATTTTCGGCAGAACTCTTCAGCTGAATACTCTGCATGCAGGGATATATATCTATTTTTTACGAGTTGGTCACGGATTGATATCACCTAGAGAGCCACTGAAAACCAGCCACAGGGAGTGCTGAACAGCTATTTTATTCTAGTTTGGGAATCATCGTCAGTACGCATCCACCACAGTAGGTTCGAACCCAGGACCTTCCGGTTACAAGGCAAGCTGGCTCGTATACCATTCAGCCACTGGGACGCGATTCAATGACCAACCCATCAATTCTAACTTCTACCAATTCGTGATTTAGCGCGACCCCAACTCGTAAAAAAAAACTAATCCTTACGAACCAACTATAGAAAAGAAATATATATATTATCAGGAATACATTTGGAGATATAAGACTGATAAGCAAATAAACTGCATTGATTTATTAAGGCAAAACGACAGATGAGAATATTTTTCAGGTCATGCTCAAATAGATAAGGGGAAGGGAGAATGGGAGATTAAAATTACGATAAAATAAATTACGGTTCAATTACATCACTTGAATAAACAGACAGAGAAAGAAATTAAATATATCGAGAATTGTGAACTGAGTAGTATTAATAGTAACAGCTGTAATAATAATAATAATGTTAAAACGAGTTAAGATAACTCGAAGTTAATTGGTGGATGTTGACCACCAGTGGAATCCAGGATGCGCATTTCGTCCTATGTCGGACTCGTCACCCGGAGTTAAGATAATGCTACTGATAAAAGATAGTTTTAAGTGAATTAGGAATAATAATGAGAAGTAGAATAAAGTGGTGGCACAGCGTTTAGGATATTCGCTAACCATGCACATGATCTGGGGGTTCGATCACCGGCCAACGCACACTTGATATCAATGGTCGGCCTGCTAAATTTGGGCCACCGATATCGCATGCTGAAAATCCCATACTTGTACCAAAATACTGTGTGGAATCGGGCTTTAGTAAAATAAAAAAAAAATAAATAAGCAAAATATATTGCCATGGTAGATTCAGAGTGACGACCATTTCTTTTTTTACACAGAAACCTGGTTTATAAACTCTAATTGCACAACACTTCACAATCGTGAGCATCTTCCTGTTTGTTTGTCTGCTAGCTAACACGAGTGAATGACTTAACAGTGCATCAATATCCTGTCCGTAGTAGTCGACAAGATACTTTGTTATTTAGACTTATAGGGACTTTGAATTCAGCTGTTTTCAAATACTTTGGAAAATACTCCATCATGCCAGTAGACAATCGGATTTCTGTACGGCCTGTGTTTTCGCTTCCACAAACACAATGAAATTGATATAGGGAATTTGAAGTCTCGAGGATTGAAAACTGGTAATTCCCAGATTGTTAAAGCGTCCACTTAGTGAAGTTAAGGAAAAATGGGTTCCGCAGCATAATAAGTTCTCTTGATAGCTTTATGAAGTCTTCATTTGACTACTTCTTGTACATTGTCTCCTTTGAATGGCAAATTGATATATACAGATTTCTTTGAAACTATTTGAATAGTTTTACTGGGGCTTATAGCTTTAGGATATTTATTGATGAACTTCTCAGGATATCCATTCTTAGATAAAATATGCTTCAGAGTTTTTATTTCATGTTCTACTGTACTATCAGAACAAATTTTGCGTGATCTGTAGAATAGTGTTCTAACTGAGTTGTTTGTATATTGGATCGATGCAAAACTTTTAAAGTATATGTACTGTCCTGTCCATGAATACTGTCTAAATGTAGACCTTTTGATTGTGCTATCAACCCTTTTCACTAGAGCAGTGTCTAGGGATTTAATAGTATTATTATCTATAGTTTGTTTCGGTGAATCACTTGTTTTGATTTTCTATATGTTACAATGGGAATTTTCCATGAGTTATAAGGGTTAGTCATGTTTCTACGAGTTGATCATGGGATGATATCAGTTAGAGAACCATTGAAAACAAGCCAAGGAGTACTGGAGAGCCGTTTCATCCTGGTTCGGGAATCATCGTCAGTACGCACCCACCACAGTAGGTTCAAACGCAGGACCTTCCGGTTACAAGGCAAGCTGGCTCGTATACCATCCAGCCACTGAGAACCGATTAAATGGCCAACTCATGAATTCTAACTTCTGCTAATTCGTGATTTAGCGCGACCCCAACCAGATGTCACGTGTGAGGATGGATGTCCCACCAACGACATTGGTTGGGGTCCCACTAAATCACGAATTAGTAGAAGTTAGAATTCATGAGTTGGCCATTTAATCGGTTCCCAGTGGCTGAATGGTATACGAGCCAGCTTGCCTTGTAACCGGAAGGTCCTGGGTTCGAACCTACTGTGGTAGGTGTGTACTGACGATGATTCCCGAACCAGGATGAAACAGCTGTCCAGTACTCCTTGACTGGTTTTCCAATGGTTCTGTAACTGATGTCAGCTCATGGTGAAATCCTCCAACTAATCAAGCAAACAAAATTTCTCATATTGCGTACTAGTTTGATTAATCCTATTTTATTAATTTATTATCTGTATACATACGGGAAAGTCTCAATTGAACTGAATAATAAGTCATATCCATTGTACAAAAAGTGACGCTTTTCGCCCAAATGGTCTGATGGAAAACACTTTGGTGTTTGAAACGATGGGTACTCGGCTGGGTTTGATCCTCATTGGGAACACGATCACTCACTCACTCACCGGGGAATGCAATTACATCCAACTGACTGACGAGCCCCAAATGAATCGAAATGCCCATACTAGTTTCCGGTGCTACTTACTATCCACCAAATTACTTAAGCGTGCTAATAAGTTCGTTGAAAGGAGTCTTTTCTCTTTATTCCTCTTGTTTTCCTTTCCTACATATTCTTATGGGAATTTCCCACAAATTTCCTGATTACTGTCGCTACAACCATCATTTTGTTTCATCGAAACAAGGTTTTCTTGAAATAAAATGTAATCCTCCTAAACTGTTAACAAGCCAAGGTGCTAGTCTGGTTTAAATTTCGGTTTTTTCCCTTCAGTTTCACTCATTCATATTTTTTGTGCGTTTTTCTCCCCTTCTTCTTTTTGCTAGATTCTATTCTTTAATACAAGCAACGTTCTAGGAGAATTCACCAATCATATACGTACTCTACGATTATTTCCACGTCCAGTAGTTGCATTTCAATATGAAGGTTTTATGAAATCTCGTCCAAAACCGTGTTTATTCACTAGTATGTTGGCAAAAACTCAGGTATGTTTATATATATATATATATATATATATATATATATATATATATATATATATAGTATATACTTTGCTCCATTATAGTTGTACACGTGAATGCTGAGTATGTTGCACATAGACTGTAGTTCGTACAATTTTATTCGTTTAGCTGGCTAAGTGATTTTATCAGAGGAGCCTTGTGTACTTATGGAAACTCTGTGAGTGTGTGTGGGCAGGGGGGGGGTAGCGGTTCCTACATTCTGACTGCCAACATCATGCAAGTTGATTTCTTCTTGAGTTACCTGAAACTGAAGGAACACTACTGTGATGTATGACCACAGAGTCCAGAAGATAACTGCTTGAGGTCGGTCACACACTTGGCTTGTTTGATGAAGTGATTTTCAGAGTTTCGTCCATATGAAGATCTTACTGTCACTGCGAGTTTAGTAGGGATGTATGATTTTCATGGTCGGCCTCCTCTTATCCTCCTCCTGCGTCCCAAGAGTAGGGAGGCAACATAGCTACCTGGTGTACTGATCATCTGAAATAGAATCACCTTACTTCTGTTACATACCTATTCACTGACAGTACGATTTCGCCCACAGACAACAAACATAGCGTAAACCAATTACACTAAGATGGTAACTGCTTTTAGTCTAAACGCTGTCCTAAAGGATCTTTCTGGTATGTTCGAACCTTCAGAAACGTTAGTTTCAGCCAGTTTAGCTCGTTGAATCATTGCAATATGCAAGCCTGACTACCATCGTCATGTCAAAGCAGCTATCTGTCTAACAGCCTAAATGTATGCTTTGCACGCATAGAAAATGACCAGCTTGTTTCACACGTGTTTTTCGCAGATTTCTATTTGTTTGACTAGCTTTCATTTGATCTCAGGCGTAAAGATTTTCTTTTTCACCCGCCATACTTAGAACAACTTTTGTCTAGAAGGGAATTATTATTACATATATATGTGCCTCGGGGTTAATTTTGCTCTCTTTTCGTTCAAATAAATAATAATATTGATTTTCTGCATATCCGTCGTGCTTTCATAAGTATTTAAACAGGCGCATGGTCCTAGAATATGTGCGAAATTTAGTATACAGAATTTTTTTTACTATCGTATGCGATTTAGCTGATTGGTTCAATCACCCGGCTTCCAGCCTTTAGGCCGTAGGTTGGAGTCTCGCACCCCGATGCTTCAGCCCAACCAGCTGTGACTCTTACATAATAAGTGTGGTTCATAGCCAGGGAATTCCTAGAAGGTCGGATACTCGGACGATGAATCAGTGATCAACAGACACATTGTTGTTGTAAATCAAATTTATCAACTAGGAAAAAAGAATATGCCATAAGACAAGAGAAAGTAAAATTCTAAGTCAGTATTATTATTGTTTCCAACGTTTTCACCCCGCTCCAAGTCTACCCACACTCTTTCTTCTCCTCTTCACATGACCTCCTCCAAGTCACCCTTTCATTGACGACCAACTCGCCGCTTCCCTTTCGGCTTCCACTCGAGTTATGGCTTGTCTAGTGATGTTACTTGATGGTTTCCTCAGAGTATGGCCAGTCAATCCATCTCCATTTCTTCCTGCTTATTTGTTGCACAATCAGTTCCTGGTTGGTTCGCTCATTGCCAGAGATCCCTGTTTCTGATCATTTCTGGCCATCTGATCTCGAGTAGTATTGAGCGAAGACAGATGTTAATGAAGGTCTGTAGTTTGTTTGAGGTGCTCTTATTGACGCGCCAAGTCTCTGATCCGTATAGTAAGTAGCACTGACTTCACATTGGAGTTGAAAATCCGGATGTTATTTTCATTTTCATGCTGAGTGCTGTTGACCTCCACATAGACTTGAGAGTAATGAAAGATTGCCTTGGTTTCCCGATCCTCGCTGCTTTGATATCTTTGTCAGTTCCGTCCGCCTGTAGTTGAAACGATGCTTTCCAGGTTGGTAGGTAAAGGAGGTTGTTTCTTTCAGGTTCCTCCCATTTATGCTGGCTGATTGTTGTCTGTTTTTGTTGCTGCTGTTGCTGTTGGCCAGGAATCTTCATCACCACATCTATTTTCTCAATGTTCACCTGAAGTCCTATCTTCTCTGGATGCTTCTTCTGTCGCCAACTTGTTGATTTTCATTTGCATATCTTCCAGTTTGTGGGAAATCAGACATATATCATCATCGGCGAAGTCCAGATCCTCCAAGTTTTTTGTATGAGTCCATTTTATGGTTGTTTCCTCTTTGCCCGCAGCCTGTCTGTCGCATTATCCAATCTACTGCTATCAGGAACATCATTGGCGATATTAGGCAGCCTTGTCTTACTCCCGTCTTCACTTCATAGGATTCCGTAAGTTTGCCGTCTTGGATTCATGGACATGCAGCATTGTCGTACAACTGTTGGATGAGATGTACAATTGTCGGTGGCACCCCGTAGTAGCTAAGTCAATAAGAAAGGTCAAATTAACAATCACTCAGAAGAAAGATTGTCAGGAGATGTACAATTTTTGTCATTCACATAGAGAATTCAAATAAGTTCACACTTCATATTGAAGTTTTCGCGCTGAAGTGATGTTGTCTAGGTGAAGGACAATCAAAGCTTGAAATTAAAACCATGTCAAAATCATCCACTTGAGACACAAATCCTTTCTATGGCATGAAATATGTTTTCCGAGTAAAAGTTATATTTGTAAAATCTCAGCGAAATTGAAATGAGTAATTCCGACGTTTACTGTGTTTGGCAAACTGGTCCGAAATTCTTCAGGGAAATTAAGTGAAATTAACATAACAAAGGAAGGTTTAAGAATAAAACTTGTGCACTGTGGTAGAGTGGCATTTAAACCTACAAACTCACTCAGGGACAAGCTGTGTAGGTTAAAGGACCCAGTTGACCCAATTAGACAAAATAATATTATTTACAAAATACCATGCAATGACTGTGAGGTCAACTACATAGGTCAAACTAGTAGGTCAGGGGTAGTCAGATTGTCAGAGCATAAGAATTTAGCTAAGGTATGAATGGCTGACCCCGAGAAGATAAGTAATTTAGAAAAAAGCTCAGCAATTGCAATGCATGCGCTAACACACAACCACACAGTAGGGTGGGAGAGGGTTAAAATTCTAAAAAGTAATCTAGGTAGGTGGAGAGAGAGGTTGATTACTGAATCCTTGTTCATCGAGTCTGCACCCAACACATGCAATAGGAATGACTTATCACTCATACCTGAAATATGGAAAATACTATTACCAATCACATCAAGTGAAAATCAGGAGAAAAACAATGGAACTATATAAATGAATTTAGGAAGTCGTGTGATTACCTTGATATGATTATGAACAATAAATTGTACTCGAAACGTCATCAGTAAACATTACTGTATAACACTGTGAGACTTTATCAAAACAAAATTTACCCATAAAGGAAGGTTTATTTATAAAAAACAGTTGTAAGGCGTTCGTTAGCCTCTCCATACGAAGGTATAGACAATCAGGAATTTAGACAAAGTATGATTAATTAGTGATACACATCCATTTATCTATTAATCAGGATTTACCATGCATCAGCTAACATCACACCTTCACATCCGTTTAAACTGTTGGGATTCACCCATGTATGCAAAGCTTCTGCAGTCAGTCTTTCTTTATACGAATCAAAACCTTTCTGTAGAACCTTAGTCCTATCAAAGTCGATCTTGTGTCCCGTTTCTATGGAGTGCACTGCAATCGTTGATCTGTTTTCTAGCTTCTTTAAGTCTACAGAGGTCTTTGGAACCATCTTCAGATATTGTTTATGGTCTTTCACTCTTATATTTACCTGTTTGGAAGTTACTCCTACCTATAGAGCGTTACAATCCCCACAATTGATCGGGTACACACAATTCTGTTTGTTGTCTTCTTCTATTTTATCCTTAACCTTCACGAGTGAAGAGCTTAAGGTGTTAGTTGCACGAAAATATGCTCTTATGTCATGATTGTTAAGGATTCGCTTTATCTCATCGCATGTATACATATATTTTCATATTCAGTTATCAACGACCATGAACTTTTAGACGAACGTAATCACTAAAATTCTGATGAAAAGTATACTCTGTTTAAAGCATTTAACAAAAGTAGACTAATACTTGTAAGTCTGAGGTCAAATTTTGATCACAACTCATACAATTTCGTTTATTATACATGTCTCATGACTCATATGATTGGAAAAAGTTTTTAAAAACAAGAGATGTCCTTTTTATATATATAAACCTCTATTATGATAAGTTCGATTAATTTCCCAGAAAAATTTCGGATCAGTTTTCCGAACGCAGTAAACGTTAGAATTACTCATTTCAATGGCTCTGAAATTTTACATATATAATTTTCAGAAATGTCTACTTGTCACTCGGCGCCCAATCTTTTTAGAACTATTCGGTCAAATCCTGATCACCGTTCATATGAATTGTTTTCTGAGTAGTTGAGTCCTAACTAACAAGCATTATTTAATGGCTAGTTCTTTGACAACAAATGTTGGCGCCCTATCTCCTGTGTTAAGTGGTATGTACTTCGGTGAGTAAGGTTGAGGTCCGGCGTAGAGTCTTACGTAAGGACGGTAAAGGTGAGTTAATCGATGAGGTTGTGGAGATTAATCGATTGGGATGGCTAGGACACGTGTTGTGCATCCTGAAGTACCACCTTCTGTAACCTGCAATGTGAGCAGATATAAGATTAGGTTTGAGGAAATGAGTTAGGACTGTTCAAACCAAAACATGACATCAATCCATAAAGTTATTGACTGTTGGTTCGACTCATGGGGGGAGGTGTAGGCTGCCTGGTTGGGGTCCTCGGGATTCTAAGAATCAGTGACTGTAGACTACTGGGGCTATGGCTCAGAATCGTTCTCGATGACATTGATGCACTCACTGTTTTCAATCTCTCATATCTACTAAACCCTCATGTTTAGTTGCCATGTTACCATTCTTTCTCCCTTCTCATATCTGCTCATTATAGTCCATGTTTCTCTACCTCTTCCTGCCACATGGAATGTGAAACTCAGTTTCCATTTACTATCACATAAGGATGTCTTTTTGTTTAACTGTTGTACTATGACAGTGACTGACCATATAATTGGGAAACTAATGTCATTTAGTTTTCTCCACTCAAAGTATGTAGAACTTATAGTCGGTTATACTATCTACAGACAGACAGCCTCAATTTAGCGGAGTGTGATGTGATGGAGTGAGGTGGTGATCAAGAACACCTAAGTCAACATGGTTTTCGAAAGGAAGACTCAGAACAATCAATAGCTCAATTCTGGAGCATATTTTTCACTTCTGGTCACCCAGAATCAGTAGAGACTTCATTCAAAGTCATATCTGAGGTACAACTAAGCCATTCAAAAAGATTTCGCCTGCATCTTCATCCATTTGGAGAACTCCTGGAATTTGTGTCCAGAGACGTCTTATCCAACCTTTTTTTACTACTACCGTGACCTTTTCAATCCTTTGTTCCATTGTTCCTTCAGAATTATTTCCAAAGGATTATTCACCTTACGCAACACTATTCACTTTTTTCACACATCGAAGTCAGTTGGTGACAGATGGCTAGATTAGAGTCCAGGATGCACATTTCGTCCTATTTAGGACCGCTCATCAACTGAATATACCTGCATATTCCCCAGTGAGTGATGATGTTCTCACGGATGTTCGAACCCAGTGCCCTTAGTTTCAAACGACAAAGCGTTATCCACTAGACCACTTTGGCCATGAGAGACACCTATTGTTCAACGGGTCTTATTAACTGTTTAATTCAACTTAGATTTTCCCGTCGGTTGATTGGACCGAAGTGCTTGGTCTCAGGTTGACATGCTGACTCTAGTGAATAACGTTCTGGCGTTTGAAACTACCGCCACTGGGTTCGATTCCCGATGGGAACACCATCACTGACTCACTGGGGATGCAGGTACATCTAGCTGACGAATCCCAAATAGAATGAGATGTGCATCCTGAATTCCACTGCCGGTCACCACCCATCAGTTGACTTCAAGTTACATGACCAGACATCATTGAAGCATCTGCACAAAGAGCTGACATGTCAACCTTAGACCGAGCGGTACGGTCCAATGAATCGAAGAGAAAATCTAAATTAATTTTCTATAGTTTGGTTTGTAAGGGTTAGTTATGTTTTTACGAGTTGATATCAGTTAGAGAACCATTGAAAATTTGCAGGGAGTACTAGACGGCTATTTCATCCTAGTTTGGAAATCTTCGGCAGTACGCACTCACTGAGAAGTCTTGTCCAGTGAGGCCGAATTAGATGTCACGTGTGTGGATGGATGTCCCACCAACGACAATGGTTGGGGTCGCGCTAAATCGCGAATTATTAGAAGTTAGAATTCATGGGCTGGCCCATTGAATCGGGTCCTAGTAGCTGAATGGTATACGAGCTTGCATTGTAGACGGAAGGTCCTGGTTTTGAACCAACTGTGGTGGGTGCATACTGACGAGGATTCCCAAACTAGGATGAAACAGCAGTTGTCCAGTGGTCCTTTCTGGTTTTCGCTGGTTCTCTAACTGATATCAGTCCGTGATCAGCTCGTAAAAATCTAAATTGAATTAAATAATTTTTCATACATTGTTATTTCTCACATACTGCTACTTATTTGGTTACTCTAACTGACAATAATCTCTAACCTTTGTTGTCAGCTTCGAAGGGAAGTTATGAAAAGGAGAGGGATCTCCGTTTACCGAATGATGTGTCCTTAATTCACTTCACATGGGAATTTTTCATACCTTGAAGTAGCAGTTAATGCGATATTTAGATCCCAGTATTCTGACAGTTAGCACTATTTCATTATTTCAATTTCCATCTATTTTTTTTGGTGTGTTTGATTTTTAGGCTGTTGAATATTTTGCTGAGTCGTCGGTTTCTGCACAGAATGAGGCGTATCAACGGATCAATTCAGGAGTGTATTCAGCTGAATTAATCGGTGATAAATTCTATTGGTATAAAAGTCAACTGAAACCTGTGTATTTTAATTGTTGGGATAAATTGTTAGACGATACAAGTACAATGGTGGAGACACCAACACTGAGGAATTCCACACCGAATCCACATCAGTGTTTATTATTACTTCAAGCTTTTGAGACAGCGAAATTCACTTTTCACAGGCAATACTCTGAGGATGTTAGTATGGAGAATACTTCAACTGCAACATCAACAGCTGCTGCTACGGATTCGTCTAATGAATCCAGTATGGATTATTTTAGCGGTAAGTTTAATCATTGTACAACTTTTAGTTACGTAGTATTTATTTCATCACTATAAACTCTGCTAATGGATATAAACTTACTTTTATTGTATACTAATAACTAGAGTGACGTGTCCTTTCTTTGGTGCAGACTGAATTCTATCAGTCAGGTTTGCAATGTGGCCACCACTCTAGGTACCTCACCATCACGGTGCACATTGATTTGATGATATTAGATAGTTGGAGGCAATCGGCCACAGGAAGCCTTGGACCTAGGTTTCGTGCTAGTTGGCACTCACTGGTCAGCAAGGCGTATCTGCAACCTTGAAGGAACTTATGTCCCTTCTGAGAATCGAACCCGCATCACCCAGTGCTGCTTGAAGTCAGAGACGTTACCACTGAGCTATTCAGGCTTGCGATTGATCTCCTATAGGACTGTAGGGGATACTGTGATTGGACACCAGTAACTAGTAACTTAATTGACTTCGGCAATTCAGGGAATAGTCTTGTCAATTTATAATATATGTGGATGGTATTTGATATGATCTCGTCGACAGTGTTGGTATGATCGAGTGGAATTATACGTGATTATAACAAAAACACTGACTCAATGGACAACTCAACCGATATGCTCAATATTCTTACTCGTCTTTAGTACCTTCTGCTTCAACTGAGTCACGTAAAAATCAAAAGTCAGAGACTGTTAGGATGCCACCTATATTATAAAAAAAGGCACATCATATACATATATATTTCTAACCACATTGAAATTTAGCTAGATGAGTGGAAAATGGACTGTTTTGATTGGTTGGTGAAAAGTTGGTGGTATTTTACAGTGAGGCCAAGGTCATCCGATCACAAGATGAATTCTGCAACCACTGATTTAAAATATTGGTCACTGTTTTAGTTGCTTTCTATCGGTATTGTCCTTCTAAGTGAAGATCCTGAGAAAATTCAGAGTCTACTTATTATCTTGACCAGAAATCTAATTATGTTTGGTGTGTAATTCACAACTTGTGTAATGTGTAAGATCTCAGCATGGATGCATCATTTCTGGAGTAGACGTGTGATATCTGGTTATCGATTGAATGATATATGCAATACTCACGAGATCGCGGCAAAAGTAAAGAATGGATACGACGTTCAAATGACCTTGAATCAACCAATCAGATCGTTCAGTGTTACAAATAACTGCTTTTCATAGTCTTCGTTGCAAGTTTCACCCTAACCTTAGTTATAAACCTCCCTCAATCCTACCGTTAATCCTGAATCAGGGTGAAACTTGCAACTGAAATTATGAAAAGCAGTTATTTGTAATGCTGAACGATCTGATTGGATGGTTTTAAGGGCGTTTGACTGTTATGTCGATTCTTTATTGTTACCCAGTTCGCTTTGTTCTTCTTTATTGCTCTGGGACAGTTGCTGTTGAAGTAGAACGCTTGAAGATCCCAGCTGTCTTCGACAACAGATGTTTGTTTAATTGCACGAATGTATCTACTCATTTTGACCTCCCATATTCATCATCACTATTTCCCTGCGTTCCGACTGGAATGTAGGGCTTGAACAGCATATCTCCTTTTTTCCGGTTCCCTGCTGTCCTCTTTAGCTGGAGTCACGACTGCCCATAGTCTCTCATATCTTCCACGTCACCCCCGGAGCGACAATCCGCTCGTCGTTTCCTAATTCGGGTTCCATTCAAGAGCGTAGCGCGCGATTTCATTCGACGTCCTCCTCAGTGTGTATCTTACCCATCTCCTACATGTTTGTTTGGCAATAGGTTCTTGGTTGATTCGTTCTCACTAAATCTTCATTATTCTTTCTTTTGTACGATTCTGTTTATCTTAGTTTCTATGTATTTCATTTCTCTGTGTTGTCTATCTTCATGTATGTTTTTATGAAGTATAACAGTTCTGTATTAGAAGTGTGGTCAGTTCATTTAGTCATTTACTGTGTGAACTGTTATCGCTTACAGATAGACTGTGAGGAATTTCCTGATATCGGCGTAACAATAGGCAAAATAAGTCATAGAATCTCCGAGTGAAAGTTCTGTTTATACTACAATTAGTTCAGGTGTAGATATAAGAATATACAAAAGGAAAAGTGTGTGTAGGCAGTAGACAGCAGAATTCCTAACTGACTGAGTTTCAACTTAGAACTCCAAGCAGAAATGCACTAGTTCAACTTATCCTACTCCATAAAGCACACAGCTTTTATGTCGAAGTGTTCAGGAGAGGAAACTAGTAATAATTAAGTGAATCTGTGCCATTAGGGAGGTTCTTAGTCAGATCACCAGTAGTCTCCAACCATTAGTTCTTAGCATCCCACTGACTTCAACTGGCAGTCTACACCTCCCTACTTGGCTGACTGTAACTAACTATCAAAAGCCTCATGGATTGATCCCGAGTTTTATTTTGACAACCTTTAAATCTTTTGCAACCCAACCCTATATCAGATAAAGTTGCTAGTTGGGCAAGGTGTTGACTTGGTACGCGTAATACCTATCCTAACCATCTCAATGGATATAGCTTCACAACCTCATCGATTGACTCCCCCTCGTTGTGTCACACTGTACGTTTAACCTCAATATTACTCACCATATTATACCACTTGGCACGCGAGACATTAGGCGTGATGAAAGAAAGCTAGCCTTTTCATTTCTGAGAGCCATAATGGAAGACAAAGGAAACTTAAGGTGCGTGCACGCGTCATTTGATCGATAGTCAGATGTCGTGCCTACATTAGAGACGATGTCACGAGATTTTTATATTCGTTTTGAGATTCCTTCAGCAATCAGTTCTTTAAGGTGATGCAACTTCTAAAATATGTGAATTGGTCAACACGCTCTATCACTTCACCTCTTTAAGCTAGAAGTCAACGTAGTCCAGTCGTGCAGCATCATCATCATTCCCTTCACAATTAAAAATTGCCACATTACCACTCGGTCTACAAAGTCGAACGCCCACTTTGGATCAAGACGCTGCTAAGTGTGCCTCTGTTCCGCAATCCTTCGACAGATTCAGAAGTTTTCCGTACTGCTTAGTTTGAATAGCGTTATTAAAAGACAGAGTTCATCTAAAAAAATGTATTTGCGCAATACATTTGTCATGTGTGTATGTGTTTTAAGAACCTACAGGTAGCGTATTAAAATATGCCTGAAGGGATATCGATTTGCAAAATCGACCCCTTCGTGTATGTGTGTGTGTGAAATCGATTTTGTTACTTTTGACATACATTGATAATCCTTATCCGATTATATAACCAACAGTTATATATATATATAGATTGGGAAATAGGTGTCATGCTTGTTGGCCCTCGTCAGCATTGGTGTATCTGCAGATTCGAAGGAGCTGACGTTGCGGCGAAGTTAAACTTTCGACACCACTAACTACCAATCAGCGAATTATCCAATGAGATTCACGAACGATGTCGAATTATCCAATGAGGTTCACGAACGCAGTTCAATGTTGTATAGCGCCTGATTCATTTCTAATGTGTGACCTTACAAGGCTGTTGTTGCAATTCGGAGGTTAGTGTTTCCCAGTATTTCCTAGATTTCAGTTGCTCCGGAAAGAACGAATTTGATTGTGTGGTGGTATCATAACTTTAAAAAGCTAAACCAAATCAACTGATGGGTTTGTTCATCGTTGTACTATATGTTTGAAGCCTACTAACACTAGAGAGGGTATGCTGATAATTTCATTATTTTGTAGGAACTTTTTTCGCTAGGTCGCTTCTCTCCCTAAGGATAGCAGATAGAAAAGCAACTGCTCTTATACCTATTGTTACCAGAATTGTTAAGCGGGGGTCAATTATACACACGGAAAGGCTACAATTCGTTGTCATCTCTGGGATGTATTCATCGTAGAGACAAACATTCAAGTGATTTTGTGGATCCCGTTACGAGGACACATAAAAATTCTAATGAAGGATTTTGGGGCAGGTTGGAAAATAGGATAAGGGCTATAAATAGATCTCAAAAGGATCTCATTTATAGTCATTTGGATGAATATATGTACAGGATATGGTGTAACTTCTCCATTGACAGTCCCATGCTAAACTGGGAGATTTTCTCTCACATGTTCGAGAAAGATATCCCATGTAACCTTTTTTATTATCTATTTTATGCTTTTTTCTATAAATATACATTTCCATTCATCAAATATGCCTCTTAAATGTGATTGGTCCGTTCGAGGTCGTTTGCTGATTGGTTGTTAGTGGTGTCGAAAGTTTAACTTTGCCGACGTTGCCTCTGAGATTCCAATCTGTACCACTCAGTGAGACTAATTGTTTTTGAATACTGATGTTCCTCCTTAAAAATTATCATCATAATAATAAACTGAATGTTTAGACAGACAATAAATCAAAGTTTTATTGACTGACTTAATGGTAGTGTGAATAATTAATTTCAGTTGTTTTAAGCGAGTGTCGTCTTGTCTAAAGTCTTCTGTGTTGTTTGGAATCAAAGTTTGAATAACTGAATTATCTTCAAAACTCTACCTGTTTTATCTTGATGAAGTGTTTTATGTAAAACATCTGTCATCATTGTAATAGTTATGCATTCATCACTTCTATAAAGAAATCATGGCTTTTCATATTTCCTTTCGCCGTTGAAGTCTTAGGCGCTACATGAAATAGAAGAAATCCTTGAAGTGCTAATGAGAAGGAATAATTGACATCCACCAAGTTGTGTGTAAGGACAGGTGGTCGTTGATGGCACGCGCTAAAAACCGTGAATTGATAGACGACTTGGGAATTCAGTGGCTGAATAGTCAACGAGCTCACGTCGTAACTTGAAGGTCTTGGATTCGATGCTTGGTGGAGTGATGGGTGTCTACTGTTGAAGATTTCCAAAACTAGGACGGAACTGCTGTCCAGTACTTCTTGTTGGTGTTCGCTGGTTCTCTAAATTGATATCAATTCCTGATCTAATTAGCATCTTGATGCTAGATAACAATGGAGAAAAATGTCACACTACATACTACTGATTGATAAAAGTATTTGAGAAGCACTCATATCGATCAATAGTGCTTGCTTGCTAGGTAGCCAGATGAAAGTGTTTTGAAGACTGGACTGTCTATTTTCGCTGGTTTTTGTCTCAGTTAATCGGGGATGTACTCTGACTGAATCAGCTTAAAGGCCGAATCATCAGTTGAAAGTACCCAAAAATTCGACTAGCTACGTTCATAAACCAATAATACGTCTCATTGAAATTGTCCATATGAAAATTATGCATATTTCATGATGAAAATTCACCACAGTTTCTTATAGAAACCCAAAATATTGAGATCATATTATTTAATTATTGTATGGTGATCCTGAAAGCAAGCATAATTGTAGGATAGTGCATACTACTGATTAATTTGAGTAGTTGGAAAGTGTTGGTAAACTGCTGATGAGGTCAATTAGGAAGAAGTGGAAGATGCCATTGGTTGTTGTCAGTGGTTTCCGACTACTCATATCTTGATTTCCATTTACCATATCAAACAGGTCACATAAACTGTGATTGTTTTCTACCAATGAACTGTGTATATCATTTTCAAATGGTATATTTAATTCATTTGGGGTGGAGGTGGGGAAAAGCAGTGTTATTGTATAATCTTTTTTTTGCCTGAAAAAGCTGATTTGCTTCGCTCTGTATATTTTTGCAAAAGTTTGACTTATTTGAATCGAAAGAAAGGTGTAAGTTTTATTCCATAGTAGAATTCGATAACTACAGGGACGACAACTTTCTATAATAATTTCACTTAAAATTCACTCATTCAATTCGATTCAGCCAATCTCAATAACCTAGTAGTGACTAAAATGAAAGTGTAAAACTTTTGCATCGCCTCCCCCGATGGGTATTACTAGCTGATATAAGTGCAGGTTGGAAAAGAGTAAGTAGTGGCCGAACAAAAACATGCACTCATCAATCCATGAAATCCTTGACAGTTAAACTGAGTCAGGTAGCGAGATGCAGACTTCCGGGTTGGGGCCCTCTGGACTCTAAGAATCAATGACTGGAGACAATAGGTGACATGGCTCAAAATCATTGTCAGTGGCACAGATGTATTTAGTCTCTGTAATCTTTCGTATTCCTTTCTACCATTACCCATTCTGTTTCACTCTTATACTTGTCAAACTCTATTGATTCTCTTCACTCATCTTCTTGTCTACCTTTGTGTGCTATTTGGAGCGTGGCAACTGAAACTGCTGCACTTCGGTGCCAAGTTCTATGTTGAATCCAGACAGACAGACAGTAAAACCTTTTCCCTGTCAAGTTTATTCTGAAGACTATAGTTCACTGGTCCTAGATACTTATCACATTCTAGCTACCTCAACTGGGGCTATCGTGTAGTATCGTTAGCCTTCAAGTAGTAATTCTAGCTTAAAGCCTAGAACATGAATGTCCTTTTCCAGTAACTGAGTTCGGTCAAACAAACAGAAAGCAAAAGATTTCTTTTCTAGCTCCTGAGTTTCTTTATCAGGTTAACGAATTCATAGTTGAACGAAATATTCCCTCTGTACGGTGTTGAGGGACTTCGTATGCGCATAGCTGAATCATTGACTATTCGGAATCTGAAACTCGACATCTGCATTCAAAAGCACTACATACATTCACTCGCCCTGCTGTGGCCAGAGTAACGTTCTTAGTATAATTTCGCTTCTTATTTTACAGGTTTACCATTATTATTGTTATTATTATTTAATTATCATTATTATTCTCATCATCCTTATTTTATTATCACTCTATTACTATTTATTAATAGCATTCCGTTTTCATACAGATTTTATGTAAAAAAACACTCTGTCGCCTTTCCACTGGTTCCATTCTACACAATCTTGTTGATTAGGCATTATCCCACACTTATTACGTCTTGCCAACTTTTACCCCCTTTTCTGGCTTCCAATTAGTCGGTTACACGATTTCATCATGAGCTGATATCGGTTAGAGAACCATTGGAAAACCTTCATGGAGTACTGAACATCTGTTTCGTCCTAGTTTTGGGCTCTTCATCAGTACGTATCAACCGCCAGGGTTTGAACAAGGTGAGGTCGTAGACCATTAAGCCACTGTGACCCGATTCAATGGCCAGCTGATGAATTCTAACTTCTGCCAATTCACGACATGGCACGACCGCTAGCCAATGTCTTCGGCGAGTATTTGTCCTCACGTTCAACCTGCTGTGCCATACTGGTCACGTCTTCCCACCACAACCCCAGGTAACTACCTACCTCTAACTGATGTCAGCTCATAGTGAAATCCTGTAACTGATCAGTCAGATTCTTACTAACCAGTCCTTGAATTCCAGTAAGTCCCCCCATCCAGGTTACACTTAACAATATGTAATACATTTTTTTTCGAGGACAAATTTTACCAGTATCTGATTGGTTTTATGATTTCTTTGTTAAATATAATTAGGATTGTACAGCAGCTTATGAAAATGAATCATTGAAAAGAAAATTTTTTTCTTTATTGACGTGTTTTTCTTATGAATTCTTTGTGTTGAATGTTTTTATTGTTTAACAAGATCAGTGAATTCACTTTATCCTTCTTAATTTCCTAAAAATTTCTCCTTTTTCCTATGGTTTTGTTTTACATGATTCTACAGGAATATTCAAAACATATTCACAGGATACTGATTCCATAAATTCGCATGAAACACTCTCATTGAATACACCAACACCTGATATCACTGAAGAGTGTATTCTTGTTGAACAGAATAAACCATTGCCGATTGCTTTAGCTGAATATTATACACCTCCAAATGAAATGGTATATCCTAATGAATCAGATGATAATTGGAATATATCACCTAGACAACGTAATGTAAGTGTTTTTTTATATTCATTCATTGATACAGACAAAGTATTACATCTTTTATTATTATTACTTTGGTTTATTGTTTAAAATTGACTTTACCTGCAATTGGCCTATAAGCTTTCATTTCCACTTCACACGGTCTTCTTCATATCATCCGAGGTCGCTCACCTCGTCAGTTACACTTCCCTTTCAGGTTTCACTTGGCCCCTGGCGCCAAATGTCATTTAGTAATCTACTCGGCACGTGTCCTATCCATCTTCTGGTTGGTTGGCCGTCACAGTTGTTTGTTTTCTAACCGATCAGCTAATCTTCAGCATGAAGCCAGTGAATACAGCTGTGAATAAAATTCTACAGTATCTTGTTGGAGACGCTTTTAATGACGTTGATGCTAAATCTCTGAATCATGTAGATCTACTTACTTGATACAGTTGTTAAAAATTTGGACATTGTTCCTTGTATTTAGGGTTGTAGATCTCCGCGTTGATTTCTGTTTGGTTTTGACATCCTCAACTATACTGTCTGCCTGTAATTGAAACAATTCTGCCTGGGTCTGGTAAGAAGGAAAGACGACTTTCTTTATATTTCTCCTGTTGATGGTGATTGGTGTTTATTAGATATCTTCAACAATTCTATCTTCTCAATGTCTCTTTCTTGGAGTTCTGTTTTCGTTGCCTCCTCTGTCAACTTGTCGGTTTTGTGACCATATATCATCCAGTTGGGCGCGTAATATCCCTCAAAAACCTGCTGAACATGTGTCCAATCCATCACTATTTATTTTTATTATTCCCTTGAGTTGCGAGTGGAACATAGGGCTTCAACAACACGTCTCCACTTTTTTCTATTTTACCCATCCTCTTCAACTGGGTCCACGATTCCCCATAATCTCTCATCTTCTCCTGCTCCTCCTCCTCGTTACACGATCTCCTCCATGTCACCCTGGCACCGATGACCCACTCGTCGCTTCCTGTTTGGATTCCACTCGAGATGTGGCCTGGTGTGCGATGTCATTCGGTGGCCTCCTCAATGTATGCCCGATTCATCCCCACATATTTGTTGAGCAATCGGCTCTTGCTTGTTGATTTGTTCCCATAGTTTCTTGTTGCTTATTCTTTCTCGTCATTTGATATTCAGTATGGAGACAAGAAAGCTGTTGATGTTAGTCTGCAGTAGCCTGTTGGAAATCCTTTTCGTGACACGCGGTTCCATTTTCTGACCCCTATAGAAGAACCGACTTGACATTGGTGTTGAAAATGCTAATCTTTTCCCTTATGCTGAGTTCGATAGTACAAGATCTCGAATCAAAGACTGATGGACTAAATATTTCAGATGCCTTTGTCTACTGAGACGCAAGTTCTCTCTTAATGACGATGTCTAGCTAACATTTTGCATTTTGAATCTATAATATCGTCAATTCCTACTTCAATTTTGTTTTTTTAATTTTTCACTTTTTGATTATAGGATAGTGTATTATCCAATTTCGGAAGGTAAGTGTATGATATACGGTTTTATAAATATATGATTCATCATTATTAAAAAAAACCTCATTTGATTACTGCTCATTGGAAGCAAACTTTAAATACTGTGATAATTTATTACTTAGAAAGACTATCTGTAGTCACTGAATGAATTTTCAATCGAACGAGTTAATCGTCTGACGATAGCGAAGCGAGTTTTCAAACCGTAGTTGCCTGATCTTATAACCTTAGTCACAAAATTGAAAATCTTATAATAACGCTTCTAACTGGAATTTATCTAGTATAACACTGAAGAAATTATTGACATACTGATAAGGTGATCTAAAGAGAAATTCTTTTCAAGATTTTGGCTTTCTAAAGCATTGATTAGGTTCACTCACCTTTTCTCCGCTGTGTTTTGACTGACATGGTCGACATAATCTAGGAAATATAATCTTGAGGAAGTTCATCAACTGCGAATTCCTGTCGACGACATTGCTTGGGGGTTGCGCTAAATCACGAATTGTGGTAGCAGTTAGAATTCATGAGTCGGTCATTGAATCGGGTTCCAGTGGCTGAATGGTACACGAACCAGCTTGCCTTGTAACTGGAAAGTCCTGAGTTCGAACCCCTGTAGTGTGGGTGCGTACTGCCGATGATTCCCAAACTAGGATGAAACAGCTCTCCAGTACTCCTTGGCTGGTTTTAAATAGTTCTCTAACTGATATCAATCCGTGATCAACTCGTAAAAACAAAACTAGTTCTTACAAACCAACTGTAGAAAATCTTTTTATATCCAAAATATAAATTTTTAGTGAATACCATTAGTTAAGCTTATGTCGTTTCAGTGGTCGCGAATTCGTATACATATTTTATTATGATGAAGAGATTTCCAGTAAATTTTACGCTATCGATCATTACGGTAAACAGTCATTTATAAAATTCAAACATTTCTTTCGCTTCTGCACTTCAGGTACCTATTGAGTGCCTTTAATGCAATGAGTTCCCCATACGCGTGATTTAAAATCTTTAAATATTAGAACAAGACATATCTAAGCAAACAATACTGCTTTGTCTTCAATTAGATCTTCTTCAGGCTTTACTCTAGTGTGTACATAGCTTAATGTATAAAAGTTTTAGCTAATAAGGTTGAGTTTATGGATCAAAAAAGACAATATTCCAGCATGTAATAGAGGAATTTCCAGCGTATTCGGTTCTAAACTATTTCCTCTTCATACAAGGTTTACATATATAAAGTAATAATCTGTAATATCTCATGTGACGTAATGTTGTTGCATACACAGTGGGAGAACCAAATCAGCAGATTTCCCCTTCATTTCCTTGGAGAATTGCATACTGCTTTATTTGAAAGGCTAATTAAATATGGGCGCGAGCCCATATATTGATCATTCGCAATAATTGCTGGATTACAAAACTATAAGGAGTGAAGGTTTTAGGCATTTTGATAGATTGGAAATCCTGGTAGCCCAATAGTTTAAGCAGTGCCGCCAACAATTATACATCTCATCCAACAGTTGTACGACAATGCTGCATACCATGTAATCCAAAATGGGAAACTCACGGAATCCTTCTAAGTGAGGACGGGAGTGAGGCAAGCTGGTTGGCTGCCTACTATCTCCAGTGTTTTTTCTTGATTGCGGTAGACTGGATAATGCGGCAGATGAACAGTGGGCAGTGAGGAAACAGGCATAAAATGGACCCACATAAAAATTCTGTAGGATCAGAATTTCTCCGATGATATATGTCAGATTTCCCACAAACTGGAAGATATGCAAATGAAAATCAACAAGTTGGCGGCAGAAGAAGCATCCATAGAAGATAGGACTTCAGGTGAACATTGAGAAAATAGATGTGGTGACGAAGATTCCTGGCCAACAGCAACAGCAGCAACAACAACAGACAACAATCAGCCAGCATAAATGGGAGGAACCTGAAAGAAACAACCTCCTTTACCTACCAACCTGGAAAGCATCGTTTCAACTACAGGCGGACGGAACTGACAAAGATATCAAAGCAGCGAGGATCGGGAAACCAAGGCCATCTTTCATTACTCTCAGGTCTGTGTGGAGGTCAACAGCACTGATTTGAAGGGGACGCCAGCTTTGACTGAAGTAGTGTTTGTTGTGGTCGATACAATTAATTCTGACTGATCTTTTGGTCTGCATAGTATTGAATGAGGTGATTGTGTTGGCTTTGTGTACTGTGTGTGTGTTTCAAATCTTCTTAGTATTGTGGTCGTTATTTCAGAGATATTCTTTATATACGTGTCAGGTGAATATTCCTGTTGTCTTTATTGATGATAGTTCACAAAATAAATCGCCGTGAAAAGACACGAGATGTATTCTTACATATATCAATGTATGCAGATAATTACAGACACCAATCTGAGTGGGAGAATGTACGGGTCTTGACTGAAGCAAACGCGTACAATGCAAACAGGAAGTATGTAGAAGCGTGGTTGTTACTCAAATGAATCAGGCAGCAATTAACACACACACAGTACTATAAACTAAATTTACCAGCTAACTGGTAAGGGATAAATCACATGAAAAGAAAGTTTGAATTCCATGTCAGTTAATAAGAAATGTTCTTCATACACGGATATATATGTATATATACTTCTGAAATTACATTGGGAGTTATAAGACTGATAAGTAAACAAACTACATTGAATTAGTCATGCAGAAAGACACGTGCGAATGTTTTCCAGGTCATGTTCATCAAATAGATAAGGGGAGAGAGAGTATGAGAGGTCCAAATTAAGATAAATTGCATTACGCTTCAACTACATCACTTAGATAGATAATTAGACATTAGAGGATATAACAAGAATTGTAAACAGAAAAGTATCAATAGTAATAGTTATAATATCAATAATAATGATAGTGTTGAAGTGAGTTAAGATAATCCTAGGATACTGATAAAGGATAGTTTTAAATGAATCAAGAATAATAATAATAATAATAGGTAGAATAATAAGCAAAACGTATTATCATGGTAGATTCAGAGTGACGACCATCTCCTTTTGAACACAGAGACCTGGCTTATAAACTTGAATTGTACAAGTCTCTGCAATTGCAAGCATCTTCTTGTTTCTTTGTCTGCTGACAATAGTGAATAACTTGACCGCGTCGATATCATGTCCATAGTCCACAAGATGTTCTGTTATTGAGGCACTTTGCACTCAGCTGTTTTCAACCATTTTGGCAAATATTCCATCATGCGAGTGGACAATCGCCTTTCTGTATGACCTATGCGTATTTGCTCTCACAAACACACTCAAATTGATATACTTAGTTTGAAGTGTCGAGGATTGGCGACTGATCTTTTTTCCAGATTGTTAAAGCACTCGCTTAGTGATGTGTTAAGGATAACAATTTGATGAATTCATTAAATCCTGCTTTATAAACTTTTATTGCTTGTTTTAAATTCTTATCGGGACACAGTGGTTAGGACTCTCGCTGACCATGCACATGGTCCGGGGTTCGAGCCCACGCCGATGCACACCTGATATCTATGGTCGGCCTGCGAATTTCGGGCTACCGATATCCACGCTGAAAATTCCATACTTGTACCAAAAATACGGTGTGGAGTCAAGCTGTAATCAAAAATAAATAAAAATAAAAATAAATAAATGTTTTCAATAAGTAATGATCACTAGAGATGTAAATTAACAAGGAACGAATCACAACAGAGGTTGTCATTGGGAGATACAATCAAATCATCATTTAAGGAAAATTGAAATAAGTTCACCTCATATTAAACCTTGTGCTGAAGTGATATTGTCTAGGTGGAGAGAACGAAAGCTTCAGTTGGGAGTACACAAATAAATCAAAATTCCATATTTTGTGTGAAACAACCAGTAGTCTGTTGTATCTGTGACCAAATTTAAGAAAACATATTCTGTGCTTACTTACTTCACCTCTAGGTTAATCTAATTTGCTTTATATTACTTATTCACTGTGTGTGTGTGTGTGTGTGTGTGTATAGGGTAGACCAACAGCTTAAGAGTTTTAGGTGAAAATAAAGAAAGCAAGATGCTTGTCAGAACTTGAAAGTTCTCTCATCTTATCGAGTTCAACACTTTGTCTAACAGATTATTACAGAGAGGAATTCAGAGACCTAGCGTGTGTGTGTGTGAGAGAGAGGGAGAGACAGAATATTGTTCATCTGAGTAAATTAGGTCATTTCTGTTGATTTTTGAAGAGAAAATAAAAGAGAGTAACTCATAAGAGAGAGAGAGGGAGAGAGAGATATTCTGATTCCAGCCGAGAAGTACAAGTCAATCTTTTTATGAGGTCATACTTGATAATAGATAAAATAAATAGTTAACTCATATTGGCTCTCATATATACTTTTTTCATATATATATATATATATATATATATATATATAATGTGTACGCTGTTCGTTGTTGTTTGTGTGTATGGTTGTTCTCTCTGAACTGTTTGGTTGTGTCTTATTTACGAAGCTCTTCCATTGACAAAATTGTCAGTGGTTACTTCCGTGTGAATTGTGAGTATGTTTTGAAATTACTTCATGATACTCGAATCAAAGCAAGCATGAATTGAAAGTGTGAACTGAAAATATCTAAAAGAGGCAATGAAGTTAATGTACGTATGTAAGACTTCGGCATTGTGATAGTACGTCATGCCATAGGAATTGGTTTATGGAGTATATGTCACACACACACACACACAGAGTGAAACAGTATTATTTACGGGGTGATGTTTCGAATACAATTTATTATCGTTCATATTCATAACACCACTTGTGACTACAGCACTTTGAAACTTAATCTTTACTGTCCTTATTCTTTCTTCTTGTTTGACGTATGAAGGGTGGTAGAATTTTTCAGATATCCTAGAGCACAAGTGTTGGATCATTCCTCCAGCGTATATTCTCAAATGACTACATAAGTAAGGCTTTAGTTACCATTCTTTCTCACCCCTCTGTTACATTAGATTTCAGAAGAGTCACGTTGTATAGTCTCCTGTAACGACACACAGTACTTTAGTTGAGCTGTTTTCTAGATTTCTCATCTTAGGAGAGTCAACTGAAGGAAATTTTTCCCGGTGTGTTTGTGCTTCACCAATAGAATTGACTCTGGCCCGCCATTTTTACGTTTATATTTGACATCATAAGGATTGTAAGATATTAGATAAAGTCAACTACTTTGAGAATCAGGAAGGCGAGAAACACATTCATCAGCCTGAAATCAATCTGGAAATTTTCGTCACTCAGCATCACCAACAAAATTCGGATTTTCAATACAAATGTAAAGTCAGTTCTTCTATACGGATCAGAAACTTGGCGGGTCACAAAGAGTATTTCCAAAAGGCTGCAGACCTTTATTAACAACTGTCTTCGCTCAATACTGAAGATCAGATGGCCGGAAAGAATCACCAACAAGGAATTATGGGAACAAACAAAGCAAGAACCAATCGCCCAACAAATATGCAGGAGAAAGTGGAGATGGCTCGGACACTCGCTGAGGAGACCGCTGGGTGACATCGCGCGCCAAGCCCTCGAGTGGAACCCGAAAGGGAAGCGGCGTGTGGGACGTCAGTGCAAGGTTGACATGGAGGAGATCGTGTGAAGAGGGGTTGAAAGAATATGGATTAACAAAAATGCGGGCGAAAAGCATAGCAGAAGTCAGAAGGAAATGGGAACGTGCAGTTGAAGCCCTATGTTCCACTAGGAACCCAAGGGAGCAAAAATAATAATAATAATTTTGAGAAACATACTTTATTTCTAAGTGAATTTGTGGACATGAATACCACTTTTATACCTGCCCGGTTGGAAATGCTGCATTTGACTCTGAAGATTCTCTCTTTGTATTCAAGAACTAATGATGCCTTAAATTACCTATTGTTGGTGTTGTCATCTTTCTATGTGTATGCCTTCCATACACAGAGTCCTTATTGTTATCAACTTTATTCCCACAACCGCCTACATATTTCATGATTAATTTGTCAAGGTAATTATTAAGTGTCAAAGCTTCTCTTAAATATCTTACTTCCTGTCTTGGATTCTCTTTCGTACTATCGAGTCTTTTCGTCCAATGACTTAAGCATTCCACTTATCCTACGTTTACTGACATCGGCTGGGCTGAACCGAAATCCAACATATCAGTCTGAATTTATAGATTTTCTAAAAACACATTGGTGCTTAACTTTCCATCTTTTATTCCTTTTCCCGGTGTAATCGAACATTGGAAGCTCCCCTATGTGACTTTCCAACTCACAAGTGGACTGAATTGTACCTACAGTTGAGTTGATGTGTTTGACAGATGTTCAGACAGACATATGGAGCGTCCCGATGCCCTGCTCACGCAAAGTAGGAAGAAAGAATAAGTACTATAAAGATCAAGTTTCAACATTGTGTAGTTGCACGGTCGATGTCATGATTAGGAACCATAACAAATTGCGTTTATATCTTAGTCATTCAACAAATGTTACTGTTTCATCTTGTGCGATATATTCAATAAACAAATTAATAAAGGTTAATTAAAACGTCCATCTTAAATCATCCACTTACAAGGGGTTTTATTTTAACTGTGCTGAAATCTCATTGAGACAAGAGATCATTTTTATGTTTTAAGACATTATTTATCTAATATGACTGTTGTAATTCGGTATTGTTTGTCGGGGGTTTAATGATGGAAAGAATGTTTATTTGTCGCGTGGGTGGTCCGAATTCGATTACCGGATGACGCACTTAAAAACCCTGTTCCAGTCTACTGGAGGTGGTCCTAAGCCTGTTAAAGAAGGGAGGTTCAGTGACAGGCTAGATATCTCATCCTCTTGAAGCTTATAACTACCGTTACTGAAACTTCAAATCATGAAGCCCTATGTTCTCCTAGAAAGACAAAAAGCAAAAATTAAAAGTAATATCGCATTATTTATTCACTTATGTCCATCCTGTTCGATAATAATGTTTACAATCTAAGGCAGTTTTAAATCACTCTAGACCCTCCTCTCCTGTTCTGTTTCAATCTCGTTCTTTAGCTTTCGTATCATCCCATCTTTTGTTCATTGTTTTTTTTCTCTTTATTCGATGATGGTGTGTGTTGCATAACTTGACCAAAGTGAATTGAATCAATTCTTTGTAATACTCTCCGACTTTCTCCCTTCCATTTGTGTTTTTGTTTTTCGCTCCTCTGAGTTCTTAACAGTAGAATATATAGGACTTTAGGCTTGGAATCCTTAAGTGCCAGGATCTGATGTGTTGTTATTTTTATACAATGGGGGTCACCAGTCTCATATAATCAACCTTTCCACTCTCTCCTCTGGTCTTATTGTTGACTAGCAAACTAGATGGTGAGGTTTACTCGTATGTTGTTGATCGCTGACTGAACTCTGGACAAAATTCATGCTTAACGAGCATTTTCTACCACTGAACCACTGCCAATGCCTATCTTTTACTCACAGATGAATACTCATCAAAGTCACTTAAGCTTGCTTTGAATTCACACTGTTCGCTTGTATCTTGACCATGCTTTTATTTCACTCTTTTATTCGTTTAAATCTCTTGTCTTGTCTTGTCTTATCAGTTACTTATCTCTTAATAGTTTTTTTGTTCTGTTATGTTCTCTTGTTTCTTGTTGTTGTTGTTGTTGTTGTGATAAACGTGTTATAACGACAGATGTGAAGTGATTTACTGTGATAAGCCCTTTGCCAGATTATAAAAAAATGAATTTATATATGAATATATGTAAAGAATCATAAAAGATGAATTATTGGTTAAAAAGGTTTTCTTCTTGCTCCCCTGTTCTTCTACTTTTTCTTCGTCTTCAAATGAAGGAACACTTAAAGATGAGATAATCGAATTTAAAAAAAATTGTTTGTCTTCAAGTTTGATCCCTAACTGACTGTTATCAGTAGGAGAATCATTGAAAACTAGTAGGGATTACGGGACAGCTGTTTCCATCATCCTAGTTTCACACTACTCAGCTTTGATGATATTAGCTGGTTGGAGACCTTGGACCTAGGTTTCTTGCTAGTTGCCGTTCACTAGTCAGCAAGGCTTATCTACAACCTTGAAGGAACTCATATCCCTGCTTCTGAGGTTCGAACCCGCGTCACCAAGTGCTGCAGTCGGAGACGTTAACAATGAGCTTTTCGGGCTGTCTCGCGATCGGCCTCCTGTAGGACTATAGTGGATATTTTGATTGAACACTAGTTACTAGTGTTTAATCAAAACTTCTCAGCTTTACATACCCATCACCACGCGGATACCGATTGAACCCAAGACCTTTAGGCTACGTGAAGAGCCCGTTGATCCGTTGATGACCACCGGATCGACAGGCCATTCGATTCTGTTATATTGACTGAATAAATGTTGCACACTGACGCGGTAACCTAAACTTCTTGAGTTGGAAACACGGTGGGGTTTTGGGTTTTCCATGATTCTCCTACTGAGTTCATTTTGTGGTCTTTCTTGAAACTGATCAAGTCCCTTGCAAAGCAACGCATAAAAATTGATTTCATCTACAGAACTGATGAAAAACCAGTAAGCACTGGAGACACCTGTTTTGTTCGTAGTTTACGACTTTTTAGCAGTGTGTATACCAATGAACTTTGAAAATGGTTGAACAGAGATAATCTATAGGTTAACTACTACTACATATACTATTTAGCTAGTGTAGGTGGAGGAATTCAATGACCCGTTCTACTCTGATATGTATTGGACACTACCCCGTCAGGATGCCTTATTTTAATTTCAGGATAACTGTTCAGTTCTGCTTTGGTTTGTATGGAGCTTTAACTGATGTCCGGTTGTGAGAAAATTGACATTGAAATGAATCAGAGATTTTCAAGTATTGGTTTATGTGGGGATTTAGTTTGATTGGTTGGAGAATTTCATCATGATTTGAAATCAGTTAGAGAACCATTGGAAAACCTGCAGGGAGTACTGGACAGCTGTTTCGTCCCGCCTAGTTTGGAACTATTCAGTAGTACGCACTCACCAGGGTTAAAACAGAGGACCTTCTGGTTACAAGACGAACTCGTAGACCGTTAAGCTACTCATTGAAGAAGACATTGCGAAGTGGTCGCGCTATATCATGGATTGACAGAAGTAGGAATTCATGGGCTAGTCGTTGAATCGGGTCCCAGTGGCTTGATGGTCTATTAGCTCGCGTTGTAACCATGTGGTGCTAGGTTTTAAAACACTTTGGAGAGTCCCAAACTAGGACAAAACAGCTGTCGAGTACTCCATGCTGGTTTTCCAATAGTTCTCTAACCGATGGATGTCAGCTCATGATGAAATCCTCTAACCAATCAAAAAATCAGGATTCTTATTGATTGTAGTAATAACAACAGTCATTATGAAGCTCATGAATCCTGATTCACATTTCCATTTAACGTCGTTTTATCAAGAGGTGGAGCATGCACTGGGTTTTACCACTTTTTGTTTTGTTGTGTATGTGAGTAGAACGTAGATAGATAATAATGAAATGGTAGGATATTTGGTGGGATGAAGGCATCAATTACACATTAGCCTTGTGCGTTGTGCTTATTAGCGATTTGTTTATAGTTTACCATCTACTTACTATCTTCATGTGATTAGCACACCTTGTAGGGTGTTGAAATTCCACTGTAGCGAAATCTTCTATCTTTGTTGACGTATCGGCTCCGAAATATAATCGATCAATGAGAAACACAAAATTAAAACAAATAATAATTGAAACTCATAGCACATGAGGTACCTGTCATATCTGGAAAGGCCTAGGGAATAACGCTTCGGCGTTTTATTCGGTGGGTACTAGATTCGAATCCTGATGGAAACGCCCTTTATCACTCACTAGGAATGTAAGTACTACTGGCTGACGAGTCCTGCCTGGGTTGGACGAAGTCCACATTCTGGATTTTACACTGCTAATCGCTATGCACCGAATGGTACTCCGTATTTTTTAACACATTCAAGCCTGAATTATCTGAATAATCTAATGAGGTTATTTTGTTCCCTTCTGCATATTTTCAAATGTCATATTGTTTAAATCAAATATCACGTTTTTGAGTATTGATTACATTATATAATGAAAGATGGCTGATTTCTTTGATTATTTCTCTTTGTGTTTTCCCTTTTGGCCTGAAAACAGTGAATCGACTGAGTCTATCAGAAGTGTTCAGCGAAATGCCGAAGACAGAAAGGTGAGTTGTTAACTAAGAATTAAAAAACAAATACTGGTCTTTTGATGTCACTTACTCTTACAGTCGGTGGCATAGCGGTTAGGACGCTCACCGACTATGCACATGGTTCGGTGTTCGATCCCTGGCCACAGACGCACTCCTTCACCTCGCTAAAGAGGAAAGGTTGGGCATGAGGCTAGCAATCCCATCCTGTAAAATTAAACACTGCTACAGAAACTTCAAGCCACTAGCTTGAAGCCCTATGTTCCACCGGGGAACGTGCAGGAAAAAAAACTCTCACAGTCATAAATAAGAGATAGAGGGAACTACTGCACAGCACAGCACATATGTCCTTTGATGGGTATCTGGATATTCTACGTATACGCCAAAGATGACGTAATTTGACAAGTATCACATGAGCTTTTTGTATCTGTGTTGAGATTTTGTCAGTGGTTAGTATGTTGGGGGCCGACGCAAAACTCTCAAACAGTCGAAGTGGTCAACACGCTTTGCCACTTAACATCTTATCTTTAAGCTTGCAGCTGGTTCAAATCAGTCCTGTAGAGCATCCTCTTACATTTGAGTGGAACGAATCACGTGAAGGTTTCTGTTCAAGGTGTTGATAAGACTGTATTTTGTGTCAGCGTCTTCACCCAGAAGTTAAGTCCACTAAGGTTATATTGCGATACATTTGAGGTTCCATTGTTTTGTTGTACATATGTATATATATATATTTCTTGTTTTCTGTTTCTAGCCTTCTGGAACACCATCAGATATATTGTCGACCTCGAATAATGACACTATAACTAGATCGTCTATTTCATCGAAACGATCAACTGGTGATACTCTACAACTGATATCACGTTTATCCCAGTCATTCTTGATGATCAACGGAAATGATGCCAATAGGAAAAGAAGTACACCGGCTAGTTTTACAACTGCTGATGGTGACAGTGATAAATTAAACTGGGATGCATCTTTGACCTTATTGTTTGGTGATTTAATGAAATCAAGTTAGTTGGAAATGCCTGCTTTTTTTCCTTCGTCATTAAGCATCATTTTCTGTTATTTCTTTTTGTAATGGTTGTGATATATGATTCCGGCAACTTTTTTAATTTTTCATTCTCTTGCGTTCCATCTGAAACATAGGATTTAAAGCTTGAGGTTCGAAGTCGTGGTGTTGATTTTACGGGTGGGATTGTTAGACTAACTCCCAACCTTTCCCTCTTTGCCAGGCCTACTACGGGCTAAGTAAGATTTAGAAGTGCGTCAGCCGGAAATCAATCTCAGGGAACCACCGACGCAAAGCAGGTTAGTACTGGATATCTATTTTGTTCTAGTCTGAAGCTATTCAGCGGTGCGCACTCATGACCATGGCCATCCCAGTGGCCTTTGAGCCAATGGAGCGATAACAATAACGTCAGTTAAGGCTCGTTAGTTTCTCTGGGTGTGATATTGATTGATATGATCGGCAATTATAATAACGCTACAACTAGAGTTCGATCCTGGTTTCCTGTCACGTCTTACCTTGAGAACTCGTGCAATCAGATAAAGTAGACAAATAGGTCCGAGCCGGTGAGAACAATCTACTTTTATTTTACAAAAATATAATTATATACAAATATCACTGAGCCTCGTAAAGTTGAGCCAATAAATAAGTGGTTTAATTAGTCGCATAAGTTTGGGATTGAAAGTTGTTCAATTGTATTCTTCCTCTGCCAGATTGTTTAATTTGTTCAGACTGATAATTTAGCTGGTTTTGCCTTATTTTTAACTAGTATGTCTTAATGCAATCAGTTCTACAAAGCTACGATCTCACTGTAAACACCAAGGAATTCACTTAATAGCTGTCCACATAAATGACTGGCATGCAACATTTTATGATAAACATGATAACTTGGCAAACATTTGGTTATCCCTGCGAAAATATGATTTGGTTTGACACTTTGTTTTGTCAGTATTACTGTAGAAATCCGAAGTGTACTACGAGTTTGAGTTCAGCCACGACTTGGATTTTTTCTAATATCTTTTTCAGTTGTCACCTGACTATATCAGTATCCATTCAATGTAAGGTGGTTATCTTAAACAGTTTCAGTCCGATTGGTTAGTAAATAAAAGAGATGAGAGCTCGTGTTATTGAAAATTATCTGATAGTATGTGTACTGGTCTTTCGAGTAAGAATAACCAGTGTCTAGTTTGCATGGTTCTATCAGTCGTCAATCTAGGAGACTTTTCATCATGGTGCACTGTTTGAATTCGTATTAGATGATTAGAAACAGTCGGTAAGATTTCCTGCTTCCTGGTACTCATCGGCAAGCCATATCTATAACTTTGAAGCAACTAAATATCCTGTCTTTCAATCTCAGCCACGTCGCTCAGCGCTGCAGTGTCAACGCCCAACTTTGCCTGATATTTCCCCGGTTTAGTACTGGCTAGTAAACTAGACAAGTTTTGGCTTCCGCGTTGGGAGTTGAACCTGGACCGCTTGAGCGAAAAACTGAAATGCTAACAGCTGAGGAGATGGTTAGTTGTGGCGTCATTGTCTTCAGTAGGATGTGGATGGGGGGCGAATGATGGGTTGTGTGAGCTCATCAGTTGTTTACGACTGACTGGTCTCAACATAGGACTTTACTTAGAAGTTCACTGCAATCTGTGAATGTTCGGCATGCGATTTGCTCCCGTCAAATGTAAGATGATGTGATGCTACAGGACTGGACTACATTGACTCACTGCTAGCTTAAAGATAGGAAGTGAAGTAGTTTGTAATGCGTGTTGACCACTTCACTTATTTGGGAAGCTGCATCAGCTCAAATGCCAGTGGGTTGATCGTTGGCGAAATTTCAACATGGATACATAAGCCTCTTGCGGCATTCGCCTGCCAACATACGCCATCTCTGACTTAGTAGACATGATATCCAGCTGACTGTCAACCAATGAACGTGTACGCCGCTCATCAGTTCTTTGTCTTCTTATATAGCTGGCTGTGAGTGAAACATGGCCATTGAGAATAGAAGACGTAAAAAGCCAGGTTAGCTGTCTTCGATCATAGGCGTCTGCGTTATATCTTCCGTGTTAGGTGATAGGTATAATAGAGTGAGCAATCCTGAGATTAGGTTTCGTCCGAGTGCTAGGTAAGAAGGGGGGGAATCAATCGACGAGGTTGTGAAGTTACACCTATTCAGGTGGTTAGGACATATTTTAAGAATGTATCCCTAGACAGAGCCTTCATCGATGGGCGATGTTAGCTGACATACGATTTATCAGGCTGGAAAAGAGAGAGCTGGTGTTGTTCAAACTAAAACATCACATCAGTTCATAAAAGCTGTAGCAGTTAGTTTGAAGCAGCCTAATTGGTTGGGGTCCTCGGGATAGTTAAAACCAATGACGGCTGGAGGCAATTGATGATATGGCTCAAAATCAGTGTCAGTGACGCAGATGCATCCGCTCCTTGTAACTTATAATATCCAATAAAACTGTATTGTTCTTCGTTATTACTATTCTTTTTGTCTCCAATCTCTGTTTTGAATTTCTCTTTACTCTCTTCTGTCGCCTTGTGTGCTACATGGAGGGAAAGTGGCACCTCGAACTTTTGCACATGAGTGCAATGTTCCACTTTGAAACCAGTCATCACAAATTCAATATTTATTATAGTGTTATGATACTTCACCTAAGCAGTCGTACTGTCTCCTTATTGGAACGCTATCACATGTTGTATCCTAGCTGCCTTTTCATTTTGCTCTAACCTGTTTTTTCTTCTTTAGTAGGAGTAGAAGTAGTAGCACGTTTTAACATAAGCTATTGTATCTGTTTTTATTTTTTTCATCAATGTGTATATTATTTCATGTCTTCTCAGTGTCATGTTAAAGTACAACTAATAATAATAATATTCATGTTTTGTTCGCGGTTGGAATAATCTTATGCATGCTCAGAGGTGTTTTCTCTGCCTTTTTTGGCTTCATATTTGATGCCAATATAAATAATTCAATAACAACCTGTCATACGATATATATATATATATATATATATATATATATATATATATATAATGAGATTTTGGAGTTTGTAAGGAGCTTGGACAGATTATGGAAGCTATGAAAATCAAGGCGTACTGAAGACAGGTATTTCATCCTTGTCTGTAACTCTTAAGCGGAATATATATCTCTAGCTCACAGTTGGCTATTTCAATGAAATCTCGGATATGTAAATCAGTTGCTTTTGGTGTGGTTGTGTTCTCTGAGCTGGATAGTTAATCCGCGAAGCTTTCATTACCCTACTAGGCGACATCTTCAGCGCATAATTCAATTTCTTCAAGTGAGCTTTTAGATTTCTCCACGAGTTTATTAATCATCTCTGCTGGTGACTAGGCCTTAGACGTGACTGGTTGTTTTTGTGTGTTTTCACACCTTCTAGCTTACTTGTATTGGAACTGTTTGTTTCTTTGATTTGAACTTTGACCCTTTGTGTGTGTGAGGTTTCTTTCTTATCGGTTGATAAATTTTGTCTGTCTCGATATGTCTATTGATTGATGATTTACTGGAATGTGAAGCTTCTAAAAATTCTCTGGCATTCTCGGTGTTTCCTCTGTCTAATATTTGAACGTTGTCCCAGTAGAATTGATGTCCATGGTTGTCTGTGTGTAGTGATATGAGTGAGGGAGTGGATGTCATGTCTTTTGACGGCTAGTTTATGTTCATGGTTGTGGTCCACTTTGGCCAATGTAGTGTTTCTTGCAGTTGTTACAATTTATTTTGTAGATGATGTCGGTTTTATCTTCCTTCGTTGTTGAGTCTTTTGGTTGACATAGAATTCAGTGAAGTGACTTTGTTGGTTCGTGTACGACGTCAATTCCTAAAGGTTTGAATAGTCTTGTAGTGATTTCTGAGATATCATTTATATATGGTAAGACGATTTTCTTTGTGCTTTCCTTGGGGGCTTTTGGCTTGGTAGGTTGGCTTGGGAGTATATGTCTTTTGATGAAATTCCGTGGATATTCACTCTTTTGGAAGACGTCCATGAGATATTTTTCTTCAATTCTCCTTAAGGTGGGAGTGCTGCGAAGCTTCGCAAATTAACTAGCCAGCTCAGAGAACACAACCACATCAAAATCATCCACCTGAGTTACAAATCTTCTCTATCATATCTAAATTAGTTGCTTTATCCTGCATGTCGGGCTGAAGCGGATATTCATCGGTATATTGGAAATTACTGAAAAAGGTATTATGTGACACAAGAACCTGCTCAGTCAGTATATTACACATATGATAGGAATGAAGATAATTTAAATGATGTACTAAGGGGTGGGGGTAGAGTTGGAGTAGATGAATTACAAGACTCTTAAAGATTTAAAAAAAATAGTACGTCATGTAGTCTTTGAAAAAATTAAGACTACGACGATGAGAACAATAAAGAAGGCGAAGACGAATTGAGGTGGAATGAATTCAAGTGGTAAAATAGAATAGAATAAAAGAATAGAACATTACTATGACCAAGGTAAAGAAAGGGTTTTGATAAAACGTTTTTGATTACATAATTTAGGTTTCTTTTCATGTGTAGCTAGAGCTTCAACTATACATAAGTGGAGAAAATGTAAGCTTTTGGAGTGGTTAGATTTCAAAACAAGATTTTGAGCGAACAATTGTTTTGGATAACTTCTTCTTCAGGCTCTACAGTTATGAATCCATGATTAACAGGGTACATATAGCCAATAAAGGCAAATGAAAATAATATCACAAAACTGTATTGGGGTGCATGTGTGAGCTGAGATGATAGTCCATTAGTTAACATAGTCAATTAAATGTGTATAGGGTGTATAGTCAGAAAAAATATGATGCAGTGTGAATGAACAATTGGGTGATATAGTGTTGTTTTATGGTTAACAGAATACAAGTGTCATTGGGGTGAGAGAAATGCGATAACCACATAATATATACAAATACCGATAATGTCTAATGATAAAATAAAGAGGCTAAATTGTAAATTGTAATAAGATGCTACAGAATCGGTAGGCTTAGTATAAAATCATAAAGGTTGACAAAAAGTAAGGGTAACAGTGAGGTGAAACAAACTGGGTGGAGAAATGGGTAATAAAGACATGGTATCACAAAATAATAATAATGATAATAGTACGAAAAATTATGATCCTGGTGACCTTATAGTGGGCCAGGGTAGACAAAAAGAGTGAATAAGTTTTTTCTATACACATAGGTCTGGTCTCTCTCTATTAATCTCTAAAGCCTTAGCTATGGCTAGGAGGCGTAATCGTGTCTTTGGGGAGATTGTTCGGTACTCGATACACAACTGTAAATGACTCATCTACTTTGATGCTGTGTTCGCTATCCACTAGTTGAGACAAAATTGCACTGTTTAATGATTTGGTTGCTCTTTTCTCAAGTCAAACAGGAATATGTTCACGAGTGCGTAAAGGTAAATTCCTTTGGGTATGACATGTATAACTAGCTCCACCGGAGCAGTTGAATTTATACACACACACACACACACACACATTGATGTCGCCATTTCGAGCAATCTATCTTTAATGCACGGTGTCAATATCGGTTTGGTTGAGAAACTGACCTGCAGTTTTGCGGCATTAGAAGTTCTTTCAATTGATCTCGTTAATCTACTGTTTAATATATCGCTAGCTATATTGCCTTTGGATTGTACATTTATGTAAAGCTTTTTTTTTACTTACTGTGTCTCGCTTGGTTTTATGTGTAGTTTCGTAGATGTACTTTTTTACAAAGTTGGTAGGATAGTTGTTTTGTAGCAAGGCGTTTGTAAGATTTCTTATTTCATCTTCAATACAATCGTCGGTACATATGCGTCTAATTTTATGACTGGCTGATTAAATAACATAGGTCTGAATGACCTGACTGCGGAAGGTGTTCACAAATTGAAGACTTCGTCATTCTCTGCTTGTCCTACAGAGAGCACGCTCACAACGTCCAATGTAATCTGCTTCCCAGAAGTGTATGAAAGAGTGTATACACACAGAGATGGACATGAGAGGTAGTTTATCCTTAACGCATTGTCAAATCATATTTCAGTTAGCAAATAGTAAACATAAGTCAGCTGCATAAAAAGAGCGTTTAATACATTCAGATGAATGGCTTTTAATTTGCTTCAACAATAGCGTCACCTTTGAACGCTAAACTCATACATAGTGTCTTCTTTGGCACTGTGATTTGGCTGCGGTTGGTTTTTTTCTTTGTCTATTTCTTAATTGCATTATTTTCTACCCCCACCCTCTATTAAATCTCTACGCTCATGACGACTGTTGCTAACTCAATTTTCGTTTATTTTTAAGTGAATTCTACTCAGCTTATTAACTTAACTCTCATTCATTTTCAAGTGAATTCTACTCAGATTATTAACTTGACTCTCATTCATTTTTTCATTGAACCCTACCAATTAGATTACGTCACCCAACCTACTTTTGTAACTTTATTTTAGTTTCTAACCGATTAACGCCTTCAAAATTACGTAATCTGTTTGTCAAAAACTAACAATTGCATTAACACATCTTTGGAAATATTCCTTTTGTTGCCAAGACAAATTACTATAAATTTGCGATTTGTACAGCTTGAGAATGATATCGCCGAAAAGAGTAACTCTTTGCTGAACACTTTTTCTTTTCTTTCTTGATGTTTCTGTCAATAAACCTTCTGGGATATCCATTATATAAGAGAATCCTATATCGACCCTATCTATAAAGCGAATTTTCTGAATTCTGGAGAATAGATTACCGATAAGATTTCTTCTTTTGCCTAGAGGTACATAACTGTTGAACTTGGTGTACTGCCTTGTTAATCAACCTTTCAACATGACTTCCTCTCTTCTCTCTAGCATCACATCTAGGAGGTGAAATGTGATTTGACTCTTCTTTGATTGTGAAAAGCCTAGATGGGTGAGAACCGTTACATTTTCTGAGAAGCTCAGTAGTTGAACAATTGTCATCACAAATAATAAAGGCATTGTCAATATACCGCTTATTTCAAACTGACAAAAGTTGGAATGCATAGGTCACTGGATAGTCAGTGCGCTGGATCTGTAACAATCAGATTCGTGAGGGTTTGGCCTCTGGTAAGAGTTATAGGTTTGCACTGTTGAACATTCGCAAACTAAGATGAAACAAATGTACGCAGTACTCTTTGGTTTTCTGTGATTCTGTAAATGTTTCACCTTATATTATGTTATTATTCCTTTGGGTTCCAAATGAAACGTATGACTTCAGGTGCACATTCCCGTCTCATCTTGCTATTTGCAGTCTTTTTTCAGATGTTCTGAATGATCGCTCGTAAGCTCCTCATATGTTCTCTTCAATGTTACCCTTAGATCGTCAACTTGTCACTTGCTTTGCATTTGGGTTCCAGTGGAGGACATTCATGTCTCAGGATGTCACTCGATGGTTTCGTCTGTGTATATCTGACCCCTACCCATACTATTCTGCATGTTTGTAGGAAAGAAGGTTATTGGTTAATATGTCGCTGAAGTTTCTTGTCGTTTGCTCACCCTTTCACAGCGGCCATCTGATCTTTTTTTATCAAGACATTGAAGACAGCTATTGGAAATGCTTTCTGTAACGCACCAAAACTATGAAGCATATAGAAACACTCGTTCTCAGGAGTATAGGAGATCAGAATCTTGTTTCTTACGCGGAGTGCAGTAGATTTCCACACTAATTTCAGAGTAATGAAGGTATGTCTTGCTTTTCGAATTCTCTCTTTGACATCTTCATCCGTGCTGTCACCTGTTTGGTAAAATGATGCTGCTTATCTAAGTGATAGAGGCGGCTTCCTTCTTCAAACGTTTCCCGTTGTTGGTTAGGTTCCTTCTTCACTTCTACCTTTTCTATGTCCACCTGTAGTCCTGCCTTCTCAGTTTCTTCTGCGAACTTCATGATCCTTATCTGTAGATCTTAGGGTTGGTGTTGCATTAAACACTAATTTACCCACGGAGTTCAAATCTTCCAATGTTTCCTCGGTGGTCCAACGTATCCCAGTCTTCTTGCTCCCGATTATCGGTTACACAATTTTGTCCACCAACAATCAGGAATATCATCAGTTATATTTCTGTGCTAGGGACATAGTTTAGTGAATCCAGGGTGGGGTGGGGGTTGGGACTCAGCCATACCCTTTCACTTTCTAAACGGAAAAGATCAATCCAACCAAAAACATACTTTGTATATGTATATTTTTCATCGATGAATGAATTTGTTTGTCTGACCTTAAACTATAAATTACACAGTGGTTCCTTGATTTTCTGTTATGCTCAGGACAGTGGTAGTTTCGCTGGGATTATAAAGTATAATATTACTCAAGAAATAATCGATACCTTTTCATTTATTCGCTACACTTAATGAACAGTCCTTAATAATAATAATAATTTATTTCTCACCACTATTGTTGCTCAGTGCTCAATATTCAATTTTTGTTGTTTAATCATGACTTGTTTTTTTTCCTTTTTAAATTTTATTTTAGAACACTTTAAAAGTTTAACCTTGAAAGATGTACCAATGTCAACTGTACAAATGTATAAAAAGAGGTTAGTGGTTAGTTTTTATTTTATAAATATGTGTGTGTGTGTTTAAGTAAAATTCTGTGACAGCTGTTTCGTCCTAGTTGGGAGATATTCAGCAGTGCACACCATTGGCCACACCAGGGATCGGATCCGGGACTTTCAAGCTATGAGACCAAACTAATTGATGACCATTCAGGTACTTTGACTAAGATTGAGTGTCCCGTGATATAGCACTGCCCTCATCAATCCCTTCGACGAGCATCCAGTTCACCTTGAGATGATGCACCCGTCTGGTCACGACGTCTCCTCAGTACAGCTTTAAGACATTCATCAAATAGCTATCAGTCAGTTGGAGGTTAATATATTTGGATAATGATAAATGTCTACCAATTGAGCACTATTATTATTATTTCGTTGGGTTCCGAGTGGACCATAAGGCTTCAACAACACATCTCCACTTTGTTCTATTTTTTACCATCCTCTTTATCTGTGTCCACGTTTGCTCATAATCTCTCATCTCTTCCTCGCCACACGATCTCCTCCATATCACCCTAGGACGACCCGCGTGTGTCGCTTCCTAATTGGATTCCACTCGAGATATGGCCTGGTGTGCGATGTCATTCAACGTTTTCCTCAATGTATACCCAATTCATCTCCATTTTCTTCTACATATTTGTTGAGCGATCGGTTCACGATTGGTTTGTTCCCACAGTTTGTTAGTACTAATTCTTTCTGGGCATTTGATCTTCAGTATGAAGACCAGAGAAAGGAGTAGCTGTTGACAAAAGTCTATAGCTTGTTGGAAATCCTTTTCGTTACACGCCACTATGGTAATATGTAATTCGATATTAATTTGTTGATTGGAAATATATGTCACGCAAAGATAAACACACACACACGCACAGTAAAACAATGTTATTTATTTGTTCGATGATGAAGATGAGAACACAATTTATTATCTTTCATAATCATGACATTGACCGTGCAACTACACAATGTTGAGACTTGATCTTTATAGTACTTATTCTTTCTTCCTACTTTGCGTCAGCGGGGCATCGGGACGCTCCATATGTCTGTCTGAACATCTGTCAAACACATCAACTCAACTGTGTAGGTACAATTCAGTCCACTTGTGAGTTGGAAAGTCACATAGGGGAGCTTCCAATGTTCGATTACACCGGGAAAAGGAATAAAAGATGGAAAGTTAAGCACCAATGTGTTTTTAGAAAATCTATAAATTCAGACTGATATGTTGGATTTCGGTTCAGCTCAGCCGATGTCAGTAAAAGTAGGATAAGTGGAATGCTTAAGTCATTGGACGAAAAGACTCGATAGTACGAAAGAGAATCCAAGACAGGAAGTAAGATATTTAAGAGAAGCTTTGACACTAATTACCTCGACAAATTGATCATGAAATATGCAGGCGGTTGTGGGAATAAAGTTGATAGCAATAAGGACTCTGTGTATGGAAGGCATACATAGAAAGATGACAACACCAACAATAGGTAATTTAAGGCATCATTAGTTCTTGAATACAAAGAGAGAATCTTCAGAGTCATATGCAGCATTTCCAACCGGGCAGGTATAAAAGTGGTATTCATGTCCACAAATTCACTTGTCTGTCTGTCTGTTTTCGACATAGAACTTTGCACAAATGTGCGGAAGTTCAAGTCGCCACATTCCGTGTAGCACGCGAAGCAAGAGAAGAAAGTACAAGAAAAGCATAATAGAAACAGTGAGCAGAGGTGTGAGACAAAGGAGTAATAAAGAAAAACAAAACAGTTTCATTGGAGATCATAAGTCATAGGGAGTGGATGCATCTGCGCCACTGAGAACGATTTTGAGCCATGTCACCAATTGTTTCCAACCATAGATTTTTACCGTCCCGAGGACCCCAGCCTGGAAGTCTACACCTTTCTACGTGGCTTAGACCAACTGTTGTGGATTTCATTGACTGGTGCCAAGTTTTTGTTTGACCGCCGCTAGCTTTTTTCCAGCCTGACCCTATATCCGCTAACATTGCTCGTCGAGGGAGGCGATGGCTTGGCATACGTAACACATGTCCTAACCATCTCAGTCTTTGTAGCTTCACGACTTCGTCGATTGATTTCCCCTGCTTACCTAGAACTCTACGCCTAACCTCCATGTTGCTCACCTTATTATGCCACTTTACACGGGAAATAGAACGCAGGCACCTATGATCAAAGACAGCTAGTCTTTTCATGTCTTCCACTCTCAGTGGCCAGGTCTCACAACCATAAAGGAGGACGGAGCGGACTGATGAGCAGTACACTTAGAAATAAAGTATGTTTCTCAAAATAGTTGACTTTATCTAATATCTTACAATCCTTGTGACGTCAAATATAAATGCCAAAATGGCGGGCCAGAGTCAATTCTGACAAAATTTCCTTCAGTTGATTCTGTTAAGATGAGAAATCTAGAAAACAGCTCAGCTTTATAGCACTGTTTGTCGTTACAGGCAACTCTACAACAGGATGGGACAACGTGACTGTCTTAAAATCTAATGTACTAGAGTGGTAAGAAGCAATGATGACTGAAGTTGTACTTATAATATAGTCATATAAGAATATGCGTGATAGAAAAGACTCAACAACTGTCTGTTTGGATAACTAAAAATTCTACCACCCTTCATACGATAAATAAGAAGATAGCATATGTGAGCTACTGAAAGTCACGTTTTGAAGTTGTCGTCTAAACAAGTGTTGTTATGATTTATGAACGTTGTGGAATAAATAATACTGCTTTTGTGTGTGTGTGTGTGTGTGTGTGTGTGACGTATATGCAAAAAATCAATAAGGAATAATAATAATAGTAATAAAAGAATGAAAGTAGTCTCCTTTAATCTTGGTTTGATAGAGATAAAAACGTTGTAGATTAACGATTCAATGATATGTGAACCTCCATCATTATAGCTCAGGTCGTTGTCAGTTTATGTGCATTGCTAATTGGAAAGTGTGACGATTTGGTGAAGAAGAAGAGAAGACAGAATAACAATTTACAGCTTTGCGTAACATCTGAAGAAAATTATAGTTCATAATCAGCTCACTGAGTTGAAATCATGAATATGCGTGTTATTACGATTGTTATATTATTTCCGTAGGTTTCGAGTGATACATATGGCTTCAACAGAACAACTCCATTTCATCGCATTATCTACAGTCCCTTTTAGCTGTTTCCACTATTACGGATAAGCTGTCATCTCCTCTTCACA
This sequence comes from Trichobilharzia regenti, assembly GCA_944472135.2. Taxonomy (NCBI): domain Eukaryota; kingdom Metazoa; phylum Platyhelminthes; class Trematoda; order Strigeidida; family Schistosomatidae; genus Trichobilharzia; species Trichobilharzia regenti. The sequence goes on along the minus strand of OX235265.1, from coordinate 22,772,628 downwards.
AGATCTCCTCTTCATGTCTACTTCGGATGTATCCCTAAGCCGTCGTCCTCCATTTGGTTTCCACTCGAGCGATGGCCTGCCACGTGCTGTCATCTGACGATCTCCTCGACATTTTCCCAATCCATCTGTATTTCATCCTATATATTTGTAAAGCGATAGGTTGCTGGTTGGTTATTTCCCAGAGTTCTTGGTTAAATAATTCTTCCTGGCCTTTTGATCTTCAGCATCGAGCGAAGACAGCTGTTAATAAAATTCTGCAGTAGTAGCTTGTTTGTAATGCTTGTATTGACGCACGCGCAGAGTCTCTGAACCATATAGGAGAAATGATGAGGCATTCGTGCTGAAAATTCGAAACGTTTTTTTTCTTTATGTTTGGCTTAGGAGGTTTCCATTCAACCTTTCACATTTGCATCCGTATTGGCTGTAATAGAAATGATTCTGCCTTGATAAGTTACTGACAATTTGAAGAATCCACTTCCATAATATCTGAGATGTCACAGATTCTCCGGACCCACATCCCATATCGCTTCATCTTTGTGGTAATCTGAGCAACCTTCCAAGTTTGAAACATTGTGCGAATATTCCATATGTCCATGCTTTTTATTGCTTTCATCTTACAGAAGACATATTGGAGGATTGGCTTCTTGAAGACTTTCGCTAGCTTGCGTTGTTCCGTCCCCTTGGTCCTAGTGAATTGCGAAAAGGGGTTTATTTTTATTATTATTTTGCCTACACGTTGAAGTTCTATGCAACGTTTATTGTTGATTTCCTGTGATAGGGTTTTAAGTCCTCCCCTATTCTTCCACGCTTCGAATCAGTTAGTAGACTGGTGAACTGGGCGAAAACCAAGCGAGGTTTAACCTCTCTAAAGTAAATTTATTCTTGATTGCTTTGTCAGAATTTTTATCAAGATGTAAATCATGTGTATAATTTATAGTTTTTATTGCGGAGAAACCTATTTCGGAAGTAAGTAAAATAAAAGCGGAAAGAGGTATGATTTACTAGAAGCGGGGGGGGGTGGGGGTTGGAAAGGCTGTTATTTTTCAATCTGGACATTTTGGAATTTTTCTCTCTTTTTTATTTTGTTTTGAAAAATTGCTCCTTAAAAAAAACAAAAACAACTCATGTGGAAATTATTTTTAAATTAAAAATTGAAGCAAAGCGCGTAAATTTTATGTATGTACTCTGAAAAATCTTGATCACATTTTTTGGAATACATATTGACAGTGATGATAACGATGTGTTGTTGTTTTTAAGTAACCGACTGGTTAACGTAGCATGGAGAGGCTTGTCAATACTGATACCGTTAAAACTATGTTTAAAGCCTGTGTGAGTGAGAGAAGGGGAATATAATCTATTTGAATCAAGCGATGCATGATAGAGATAGCGTTAGTAAGACTTCTACTGGAAGTTGATACTGGTTAGTCAGCAGTCAGTTAGTCTCTATGGATCACCTCATCGATTTCCTTGTCAACCGAAACTCTAGTAACTGGTAATGCTTTAAATCTATACTGACCGCTATTGCTTACACAAGTCAATCATTTTATCCTAGCGATTTGACTTTAGTTTCATCTGGTCTACTATGTATTATTATTACTATTATTATATCATTTAATTCCTAGAGGAACATAGGGCTTCAGCTGTGCACCTCCATTGCCTTCTGTTTTTCTACCAACTTTTTCACCCCGCTCCATGTCTGCCCACATGGTTTCATCTCCTCCTCACATGACCTCCTCCAAGTCACCCTTGCACTGACGACCAACTCGCCGCTTCCCTTTCGTGTTCCACTCGAGGAATGGTTTGTCTAGTGATGTCACTTGACGGTTTCCTCAGATTATGGCCAATCCACCTGCCTATTTGTTGCACAATCGGTTCCTGGTTGGTTCGCTCATTGCCAGATATCCCTGTTGCTGATCTTTTCTGGCTGGCCATCTGATCTTGAGTAATGAAAGCTTGTTTTGCTTTTCCGAGCCTTCCTCTGATATCCTCGTCAGTTCCGCCTGTAGCTGAACGATGCCTCCCAGGTAGATAAAGGAGGTTGTTTCTTTTAGGTTCCTCCCATTTATGCTGATTGTTGTCTGTTGTTGTCGCTGTTGCGGTTGGCGAGGAATCTTCATCACCTCTGTTTTATCTATGTTTACCTGAAGTCCTATCTTTGATGCTTCTTCTCTCTCCAACTTGTTGCTTTTCACTTGCATATCTTCTAGTTTGTGGGAAATCAGACATTTATCATCGTTGAAGTCCAGATCCTCCAAGTTTTTTGTATGGGTCCATTTTATGCCTGTTCTCTCGTTGGTTGCCGTTGTCTGTCGCATTATCCAGTCACTGGAATCAGGAAGATCATTGGTGATAGTAGACAGCCTTGCCTCACTCCCGTCCTCACTTCGAAGGCTTCCGTAAGTTTCCCGTTGTAGATTACTTGGCATGCAGCAATGTCGTATAACTGTTGGATGAGATGTATAATTGTCGATGGGACCCCGTAGTAGCAAAGTAGTTGCCAAATCACCTGTGTGTGTTCATAGAAAAGGCAACGAAAACTGATAACAATTACCATAATGTGGGTGGCATTGTTTCAGCCACTAGTAGTGGCACCGATGAGGGATGTCAAAGTCAACGAGAATTGGAAACACAGGGAAGATTTTCATTATTATGAAATTAGTGTGGAAATCTACTGCAAAGTTGGTATAAAGAACAAGATTGAGATTTTACTCAGCACTCATGTCCAAGCTGCTACTTATGTATGGGTTCACAGACTTGTCACATTCGTCACCGTAGCCATTTTCAACATGCTGTAGACTTTGATTGACAACTGGTTTCCCTCACTACTAAAGATCAGAGTTATTTACTACTAAGGATTAAGAACAAGGCGCTATGATAATAAACCAATCAACAATTCATTTCGCAACAAATATGTCGTGATATAAAAAGGTGGAGATTGAATGATTAGATGTGCATTGAGGAGATCATTGAGTGTTATCACGTGCCAGGCAGTTCCTGGAATAGAACCGGAAATGAGAAACGACGAGTTCAAAGCGTGTGCGAGGTGTTGACATTAGGGAGATCGTGTGAAGAGGAGGTAATAACATCACAGAAAACGGTCACTGGTGTTCGGATTCGATAACGTTGAAATTGATTGATTTGACTGGCACTAAATAATGCTGTCATTAAGGGTTCGGTGCGGGAAGGTAATAAGTAATGCCTATTTCCAGTCACTGTTGAACCCTGGAACCCACTCAGATAAAGACTGAAGACTAGTGCCATTCCATTCTGTTCTTTTTAGTTAATTTTAGCTGATTGCATTATTTCCCATAAGGTCTCATCTCCTCTTCACATGATCTCCGTCGTGTCATCCTTGGATGTCCAACTTGTTGTTCCTCATTTTAGTTTTATTTGATGGCCTGGCCTGACATGTTATGTATCATTCAATGGTATTCTCAGTATATTTCTAAGCGACTGGGTTAATTTTCTGGCGTATGGTCGTTATGCCGACATTTAACCTTCCCCTTTCTTGAGGTCTTATGATCGTCTAGTGAAATAGTAGACTAGGCGAAGTTTTTTTTGGTTTTATGATCAATGGATATCTAAGGTAGGTAACATTTATGCTGACTTAATACAAATTTACTAGGTGCTTAGGCTTAAAGTTACACATGGTTTACAAAACTGCAAAGAGTTTTAAACCAAAAATAGTTTTTAGCATTTGAGCTGTTAATCATAGGGTATAATAAAAAGACGGCTGCAGTGAAGAAAAGTTTCTTTCCGACGAAGTCATCAATCAGACTGTATTTATAGTAAATGGGCCACTTCAACATGCATATATGTGTTCACTTGCTCGTGTGTAGTTGAGTATATTGCCCGTAACATTCTCGGGAATACTATCCAGCCGGTCTAGAGTAAAAGGGGAACTCAAGAGCGTATATAGTTTAGGATATTCAGCTGCATTCAAAAATTCCTTCAAAGTCATATAAAGGATCCTATGAAATCTTTCAAAGGGAGTGAAACGGAGGTATCCGGGAATAACTGAGGCACCAGCAATCCAAAAGTTCAAGAACACACTACGTGTACAAAAGAAATACGTCCAGCCGTTGTTGTCTCTACCATGGCCATCATAAAAAGTCAGTTCTCTCAATAATGATTATCCTACTACCTATATTATCCAGTCTTTCTGCCTATTTGGTTATTATTACGTTTTTAATCCATAATTGCAATTTTATTAATTTGATCCTTAATCGGAAATAGATGTGGAACGTTTTCACCGATTTACTATAGATACATGAGTGTACAGCCTAGTTGATAACCTCGTCGAAAAGACAACTTTTTTTTGCTACAGTCGTCCTTTTAATATTTCATAAGATCAGAGACTTGCACTGCGCGTCACGAAGGCCATTTCGAATAAACTACACACCTTCATCAACAGCTGTCTTCGCTCAATACTTAAGGTCAGATGGCCGTTCAGAAAATATCAACAACAGGGATTTCTAGCAATGAACGAACCAAAGAGGCAGGAAGCAATTTTGCAAGAAATAGAGTTGGATTGAACATACTCTGAGAAAACTAACCATCAAGTGAGTGACATCACACGCCAGGTCATCGCTTGTGTGGAACCCGAATGGAAAGCGACGAGTTGGTCGTGAGTGCAAGTGTAACATGGAGTATGTCATGTGAAGGGGAGATGAAAGCATGTGGGCAGACGTGGAGTCAGGTGAAAACATTGACAGAGAACCGAATGCAATGGAGACGTTCGGCTGAAGCCCTATGCTCCTCTAGGAACTAAAGGAAACAATAATACCATATATATATATATATATCCCTGAATTTATTTACGTGTATTCCCTATCAGTTGCTCCCTCTTTTTTTCAGATTAGAAAATGAGCGTGCAATTATCGATTTAGCTCGATCAATAAAACAAGGTCGTATACCAAATATATTTTCACGTAATCATATCTCTACACTCTTACAAGATGAGAATTATCGCAATTTACTAATTGCACGGATTAATCGTAATTTAGAAAATGATGTACGATTTAATCAACAACATATCGATGATATGGTATGATAAGTGTGTTTTATTATTATTATTATTGTAGTATTTTATTTCTACTTTCTATCGTTGCTGTTATTTGTACTTATTTTATAACATTATTATTCCTTTGAGTTCTGAGTGGAACATTTCAGTAGCAGATCGCGATCTCATTGTGTTCTAAGCTGAACTTTTTTAGCTGACTCTACAACTTTCAACACAAGCTTTCATTCTATTTTTTTTATATGATCTCTTCTCATCGTTATATTTGGAAGCACACCCAACTGTTCGCTTCCCATTAGGATGCCACTAGAGGACCTGCGGTGTGACTTCATACAACATTCTTCTCGGAAAATATCTAATCTACCTCTACCTCTTTCTACATATTTGTTGGACATTATGTTTTTGGACTGTTTACTACCAGAGTTTCTAGATGTTTATCTTCCTTGACCACCTGATCTTCATTATCGAACGAATGTAGGTGTTGAGGAAATTTCGCAATAGTCTATTAGGAATGCTTTTGACGATACATGTGACAAGTTGGAAGGTTTCATCATGAGTTGACATAAGTTAGAGAACCATTGGAAAACCTTGGAGTACTGGGCAGCTGTTTCGTCAGTCTAGTTTGGGACTCTTCATCGGCACCCACCCATCAGGGTCCTGGGTTCGAACTCAGCTGTCAAACTAAATCCCTAGAAAAATCAGTACTTGAAAAAACATTTACCGAGTTTTGAAATATCAGATCTCTTTCCTTGTGCTGAGTATAACTTACCTCTACACTGATTTCAGATAAATGAACGGTTGTCTCATCCATGGCGTCAGCGTGTAGTTGAAACTATTCTGTCCAGGTGCGGTAAATGAAAGAGATTATTTCGGTTAGATTTATCGTGTTAATGATATGTGATGCTTGTTGTTATTGGCTGGGTGTCTACATCATTCCTGTCTTCTCTATGTGCAGTTGGAATCGCATCTTTGCTGCCTGTTCTGCCCACTTGTTGGTTTTTACCTGTAGATCTTTGAGTTTGCACGGCATTTAACATAAATTATCCATGAAGTTTAAATCAACTAGTGTCTTTTCATTCTCCATTTCACTTTAGAGCGGAAGGACATCAGTGTTAGGCGACAGCTTTGTCTTACCTCTGTCTTCACATCAAAGGCTTCTCGGAGCTTTCTGTTGACATGTAGCATCATCATAAAACTAGCTGTTGAATATAGTTTATAATGGTGTGGGGCCCTACATGTTGTTGAATCAGTTTTCGAATTACTTAATACATGACGCTATTGAAGGTCTTCTTTGAATCGATGAAGTCGAGGTCAACAATCGGTTGAGGATCTATGATTTGTCCAGTGATGATGCGTAGCGCTATAACTTGATCCGTATATGTTTTGTTTTCCCCTGAATCCAGTTTATCTTAGGTAGATTTTCGGACTCATAGCATCTCTCTCTGGTCTCTTTAGGATGCTGTGACTTAATAGTTTGCTTTGGATGGACATAAGCATGATTTCACGACGGTTTGTACAGGGGCTTTACTTGTTCTTCATTGAGATTTTGAAAAGGTACCTTATCTTCTTTTCACACCCTCTTTGCACCTCTTTAAGTATGTCTAATTTATATTATTGTTATTGTTATGATTGGTCTATAGTCATTGCATTGTCTTTTTCTCATGTCTACTATTAGCCTATGGAACATTGGAATCAATATAAAGCACTTGTTTGGGCTCTTAAACAAATGATCACTGGTTTAGAGTATAGTTTTCGTTCAGATATCACCTTTCCAACTACAAATCATTATGATCGAATGCATAGAGATAAATCTCCTTCACGAAATAATATTAATAATAATTATAATAATAATATTCAAGCAACACTGAGCAGTGGTCGATTCGGATTCTCTACAGGTGTACAAAAAACTGGTGGTTTTGCTTCAGCTTTCATGTTAATGGAAATAGCACATACACACTTTTATCGGCTACCTAATCGTTCAAGTCATGGTAATCCTACAACAACTGCTTGTCCAGAAATTATTTGGAATAGTATGCCAACTACACCAATAGCTGAGATGAGATCACCTGTATCAAGTAGTAAACTAATGAGTAGTGGAGCTATTCCAACTATTCATTATCCGGTAAGTTGTTTTCTTTTTATTTCCTTCACGTTCCCAGTGGAACATAGGGCCTCAAGCTATTGGCTTGAAGTTTCTGTAGCAGTGTTTAATTTCACAGGATGTGGTTGCTAGCCTCATGCCCAACCCTTCCTCTTTACCAGTCTCATTTCTGGCTTAGCGAGGTAAAGGAGTGCGTCGGCTAGGGATCGAACTCCCGACCATGTGCATGGTCGGCGAGTGTCTTAACCGCTGTGCCACCGTCGCATGGTAAGTTGTGTATTTAACATTATTTTTTTATAATGTAGCAAAATCTCGGGTGAAATAGTACAGTTTGTGTGTTAAGTATTCAAAAGAGATTTCTGTAATCAAATTTTGTCTTTTATCTGTCCAAGTTCCTTTTCATTCCTTTACGTTCTCAGTGGATCATCAAGGGCTTCAAGCTAGAGGCTTGAAGTTTCTGTAGAAGTGGTGATTATTTTTGCAGTATAGGATTGCTAGCCCCAAACCCAACCTTCCTTATTTACCAGTAAAGGAGTGTGTCAGTGGCGGGGGATTGGACCTCGGACCACCTGCATGGTTGGCGAGCATTCTATCGATGTTCCACCGACTCACATCTGTTCAAGTAGTGTATAAAAATTAAGGATTCTTCAAGGAATAAAGATTACTTTTTCAGTCAGTTATTTGTTGTATATTCAATGTCAGGTCTTTCATTGTACGTCGACGGTTCAATGGCAGAATATTTGTCAACTGCACTACACTTGGTCCGCGTTCAATTCTCAACCGCCGTCGTACTCCTTAACCTCGCTAAGCCGATGGTTAACACGGAAAAGAGGGAATACTGATAGTTAGACTAGCATCTCTACTCCAAAGAAACGCCACCGTGATTGAAAGTTGATCTAAGAGTGCGTGAGAGAGAAGAAGCATTAGTGCTACGTGATTCCATGGGGCAAGAGACAACTGTATAAGGCTGGTCACATACGCCGTTTTTGAAGTGGGTTTCGGAGTTGTGTCCATATGCAGACCTTATTGCTAGCTTTGGATCACCTCAAAGTTATTCAGGACGTACAGTTTTTAGGGTCACCCTTTTTCTGACATCCTGTCTCCAGAGTGGAGAGGCAGCATAACTTACCATTATTACATGCCTATTCACGAGTACTGAGAGTTTGTCCTTAGAGCAAGCCAACATAGTATAAACGAATTACACTATCATGAAAACTGCTTTTAGTCTAAACCCTATCCAAGAGACCTTTTTAGTATGCCATGACCTGCAGGAACACTTGTTCCAGCCAGTATAACTCGTTGCGTCATTGTGATGTGCTAGCCCAACGACCATCACCACGTCATGGTAGCAGCTATCGGTCAGGAATGGAACCGCTTTCAGTAGCCTCATCTTTGTTTCCCTCTAAAATATCTATAAATCCTAGTGAGTTTGTGAAAAAGCGTTAAATTGGTTCACTTTTCCTCACCATAACTTGTAACTGCATATATCTGATTACAAATCACAACAGTCTCACTTTGAATTAATCATTTTAAGTTATGTAAAATGAGTTCAGATTGTATCTCATCGCTTTGTCTAGTGACAAATAAGTATATGGCATAGCGCAGACATTATTTTCGGACACACTTTGTCAAAATAGTGTGTTTATTCGATTCTATTTAAGCCTAAAGCTTTATTCAAATATCGCATCATCATGAAATTGATACAGTTAACAATTTCAAAATACTACAAGCTAAATCTCCAGTTCATAATGAATGTTGTTACATTAGTGATATTCATCCTTCTCTCACTGAGATTTTAATTTTAAGGAAAAAAAATGGGCAACTGAAAGCATTTTTTGGTCTATAAATAGTGGTGTTTATTCATCTATCAAAGGATCCCGTTTTAGTTGCATCCATTTATGTTACAATAATAGTGGACTTCAATTATAAACAAAAAAGAAGACAGTTCTTCTGATACAATATTGATGTTCATAATAAAAACTAATTTCTATAAAATGTACCCTTTTCATATTTAGTCTTACGCTGGGCTTTGTTTTCAAGTATCGGTTTTGTAGGGAATTTTGTTTCATTGGTTAGAGGATTTTATCATGAGCTGATATCGGTTAGAAAATCATTGAAAAATCAGCAAGGAGTACTTGACAACTGTTTCTTCCTTGTTTGGGACTCTTCAGCAGCACACAATCGCTGGGGTTCTAACATAGGACCTTCTAGTTACAAGGCGAGCTAGTAAACCATTAAACAACTTGGACCAGACTCAATGACCACTCCATGAATTTCAACTTCTATCGATTCACATAGCACGACCATTTCGCAATGTCTTCTTCGATGAATAACTGTCCTTACCTTCAATCTACTTCACCCTACTGGTCACGCCTTCCCACTAGGACCCTAGGTTAACTGTCTAAATAGCGCCAGTCGCTAGTGAGCATCACTGTGTCTTCACCTTTGCAAAACATAAACGACCTGGTAAGGTTGATGATGTGTGGACTCCAGTTTTCCTCTCGAAATGCTCTCATATGGTCGCGAATCCGATTGGATAGAATGCCATATGAACTTACTTTGGATACCGTCAACCATGGGAAGGTAGCTCCACTGTCATATGAATAAAAATTTAAGTCAAAGACTCGGTAAGAGGATGCCTCCTTAAGACATCCACATGTTTCTGTCTGTTCGTTCAGACAGTATGTCAGCCCACACATAAACTGTGAGATTTTGTGCCGCGCACCTTTCAATGTCCGCCAGGTACCACGTTTGTGCTTCAAGATATATATATATATATATATATATATATATATATATATACATTATCATATTTTACTTATAGGGCGTGTGTAAGGTCAGTGATGCAATTCACTTCAGTTTGTTTCTAACCTTTTCTTACTTTTCACTTTCCTATTTAGAGTAATCGACTAGACTTATCAGATTCTGAGGCGTACAACAGAAGTCCGAAAACAGGTGAGGTTGTATTTTTTTCTCCCACTTAAAGCTTATATTTGGATAAGCATGATTAATAAAAGATGGGATCTTAGTTGGAAAGCAGTGTGACGATGTAATTTCGCAATACATTGCATCAAACACAATCTAATCACATCCATATCTACTTGTCAAATCGATTTATACGTAAAAAAAAATGAAAGACCAATTAAAATAAACAAAATTCTAAAGGGTTTAAATTAACACTGTACATATTTCACGTTGATTTGATTGTGTGGAATCGAAATACTTGATTTATGTTGACATGGTGACTGTAAGTATAGATGGACGTTTCATTGATGCTTGAACTGGCAGTGGAATCCAGGAGGCTCATTTGGTGTCCTATTTAGGATTCGAGATGCAGGCACATTTTAGCTGATATGTTCCACCGAATTAGGTGGAAATGCCAATTCTGGATCCAACCGTTTAGTCACCATTATCGGAAATTGAGTAATAAACGACTCAGGAATAAGTAGGATAACAATTAACCCTATTCTGTTTGATAATATAATTCCATAAAGATTACCAGGATTGGTTAAACGTAAGCAGAAATTGTTTTTGTTGGAAGGGGAGGCCTTATTTTCCGTGGATGGCTATTATTGCTTCAGCGTATTTCAAAATGCGCTGCTGACGACGGTTTTCATCATATATTTATCGTAAAACACACATCGATTTAGTGTTTTACTATATACAGGGTTGGTGATCAGCCTCTTGCGTTTATTTTCTCCCACTTTCGCGTGGAATATGCGAATATTCCTTCCTATGTATGTGTGCCTACACATATGTATAGAATAAAGTTTGCAATTATGAGGGTGTATATATAAATGCATATATTCTATGGTTAAACGTTTGTTTTTATGCGCGTTATAAGATCTGATCATCTCACTTAATTTATCCAAGCTCAGGCCGTCGTCATCACCATTTCAATGAAGCTATCATGATTTCGCAGCCTGACCTGTAGACCGCCAGACTAGTAATTTCGAGGTCGCTAGTTCGAATCCTGCCGTGATTCAGATCTCCGTTTCATATTGAATCATCTGGTGTTAATTTTCAGGGATTTGAATGGTTATAGAATTGATCAGGAGAACCATCGGAAAACCTGGAAGTATTGGACAAATGTTTCGTCATAGTATGGCGCACCCACCGGGGTTCTAAAGCGGGACTTCCGGGTTATGAGGCGAGCTCGCAGATTATTCGACCACAGAGAAGTCATAACCAACGGGGTCCACCAAGTCGGGCAATAGAACAGTTACTCCGCGTAACATCGGCTGTCGTTTGCACTAATTGTACATCTCGAATTGGTAGAAGTTGGAATTCATGGACTATTGAATCTGGTCCCAATGGCTGAATGGTCTGCAAGCTCGCTCGTGACGGAAGGGTTCTGAGTTCGAACTCTGACGGTAGGTGCGTAGTATAGAAGAGTCCTAGATTATGGTGAAATAGCTGTCCAGTACTCACAGGTTTTCCAATAGTTTTGTAACTGCTGTCAGCCTTTGATCAATCATCTTTATTCGTCACCTGTCTTATGTCTTTTTTATTTAGCTATTTCAATTAACTGTATAATATTATGTGTCATGAGTTCGCTAGTAGATTTCTCGACAACCAGGCCTCAAGTAGTTTCACTTAGGTCTCACTCCAGGCCTCTCCAGTGCTTATTAACTACTAAACCCCTTTTAGCTGGTAGTAAGCCGGCTGAAGAGGGAAGTTTGGGCGGGAGGCTAACAGAATACTTGCTGTGTTTATGTACATGCATTTTTATAGTTTGCCACTTCCACGTTGAACCATATATGCAGAGACACACTGGTAGGTCATCTGCTTGGGTTTTAGTACCTTCAGGTGGTGTTAAAGTATGCTCCCCTTCCATGAATTCATCAATTTCAAAGGAACAAGTGTTGAGAAATCTGTGACAGGCAGTTAGTATTGTTTGATAGTTACATCTATTTATTTTTATTTAAACGTAGAAAAAAACTTGGTACAATATGGCACCAAGAAACATGCACCACACAAAAATAATAAACAAAACGTAGATCAAAAGTAAAAAAAGAATATAGGTAGAGAACGGATAAAGAACTTCATCTGGAAGGAAAACGGTCATGCCTAACAAGTTCAAACAGTATTCGTCAAATATCATCGGGAAGGGAAGAAAAGAGAAAATTGCAACACGTTCGCCATTGACTACGATTCTTGGCTATATCCGATAACGTTTCGAGCCATCGATTCTAGCTATCTCGCAGACCACAGCTAGGAAGTCTTGACGTATCAACCGATGCTAATCTAGCACAAATATCCCTCATCCTACGATGTCACATTATGGACTGGCCACCTCTCCGCCTTTTCCATTCGTTCCGAGGGCTAGCGAACAGAGACCTGTACGGAAGCCTCTGGGATGACATTCGTAGCACATGTCCAAGCCACCGATGCTGGTGGTGTTTCCAGATGACGAAATTCAATGAATGGTAATCTGCACTGTGTCCAAACACACGCCGCCGAACCTCAGAATTACTCACGCGATGATCCCACCGAAAGCAAGCAATTCTGAGGAAACAGCGATGATCGAACACACAAACTCGCCGCACATCCTCAGCTCGGAGAGGCCAGGTTTCACAGGCGTAGAGCAAGACAGCCTGCACCGAAGCATTGTATACTCGACCTTTGACACCCAGGCTAACGCCCCAGAGGTCGCTCAAGCTGATGTATGCCACCCTAGCCTTCATTATACGGTTCGAATCTCATCCGTCACCCGTCCGCCAGCATTCACACAGCTACCCAGGTACACAAACTTATCAACAACTTCAGGTGGTTCACCCGCAAGAGTGAGTGCAGGTACAGGCTCCTGCCAATCTTGTAACAGTACTTTGCACTTACACGGCGCAAAGCACATACCATACTTAAAGACACTGATCGTTAATTGATTAAGTGCCTATTTGGGCAGCCTGCATGCTATCGCACAGTAAGACGATGTCGTCTGCATACTCGAGGTCGAAAAGTCTGTCTCCAGGGAGCAAATCTACATCACTTTCACGCAAATCCTTGAGAGCTGACTCCATAATGTCATCGATGAAGTCAGAAGGCTTCAGTGTTAAAAAATATAAAGTTGGCATCTTCATTCTTTCATGCTAGTAAATATATGGCCTCCTATTGTATCAGAAACGTTTCGTCCTAACTCTGGTATCCTAATGGTAGTCATTCAGACTGGTGTATTTTGGAGCCTGTGGGAGAGTATGCTTTTTTTACGTCACTCTAATACTTCATGTTTACCTCGATTCCATGACTCTGGATGTATGTCGTTTTGTATGCTTAACTTGATGTGCTCTTCCATAGGATTTTCTAGAAGCTTTCCGGTCGTCTTATTCCAATTTGAATTCAGTAAATCAGGAAAATCAAAGAATAACAATACTTTGTTTTTATGTAAACGTTAATTGTATTACTTTCTGATTATTCTTATTCTTATTCATTAGTATTATTACTATTAATTCTGACGGTTCCTTGCATTTCAGTCAGGGAAAATAGCTTAACACCTTCTGGATCTTCTGTCTCGTCATCATCTTCTTTGACAAGTCGACGTCATACTATATCACCTCAGCAGCATCATTCAAAGTTAAATTCATCACCGCATAGGCATTCTCAGCCTCATCATCATCAGAATAACATCAACTCGAACTCAGTTAATAGCAGTAGTAGTAATAATAGTAATCATAATGATAATAATACACATGTTAATTTTCATCATATTACCAACATATCAAAATCAATAAAGTCACTAGAGAATAAATTTGATCTAGTGAATGTTTCAAATAAACTTGTAGATCTTAAAATGAAAATGGATCGTTCCAGTAGTCAGTTTAACGAAATCTACACTAGTATGTCATCTAAGCTATCGAATAACTTGAAACAGCATTATCACTTACCATCTGTGCATCAATATTTCCATAATAACATTCAAAGTATGAATAATAAAATTAGTAACAATAATATGAGTAATGGTTATGATATATCTCAGTCATCCCAATTAAAAGGCACATCTGATGAAAGCAGGATTGTTGCACATCCAGTTGGTGATGCTGATGATGAATCGCAGCGTCAAACAGTTGTTACAGCATCATCTGACCCACCACTTCTTCCAACGGGTTTGTATCACTTCCCGGTTATTCCTAATAGAACTCATTATGCTAAACCGCAATTCAGTGAGCATCTAAATTGTCCCATGGTTGTTGTTGTTGTCGTTGTCACGTTGTCGTCGTCGTCGGCGTTGAATATTCTCGCTTGATGATGCATACATGTTGTGTGTGTGTGTGTTTATCTTAATGTTGTCTTTCAGGTGACTGCATTTCACAGCAATCACTTTTTAAAAAAGGTATTACTGTGGATAGTTTGATTGAGAATAGTAATTATGGATTGCATGTTTCCTAACCCATCTTTATCTGTCTGTACTATTCATAGATTTTTAGAAAGAAGAGAACACGAATTTCAGCAAAGATGACGATGTTCTCGGCGATTTCATTCTCAAAAGCAGCTGTAGAATCGCATTTATATAGATTATTTTACATGGATACAATTATTATTTGTTTAATTCCACATAGTAACGAAGGTAATAACAATTTTCAACTTGATATGAAAGTTTGAAGGCATGAATATAGATTACAAGGGGCTTAGGGACAAGATTTCAAAGGATTCGAAAATAGTTATAACGTATGCAAAAATTATTATTTGATAACTAGAGAAATCATTTTATGTCAAATAGAAGGTGATAATTGTTTTCAACTTGATATGAATTACAAGAGGCTTAGAAACGCAGGGATAGAACGAATTACAGGTGTGAACAAAAATGAGCATGGAAATCAAAATTTTCAACTTGAAATGTAAGTAAGGAGGTGTGAATACAGATTACAAGAGGTATAGAAACAAAAAATTACACAGGATTAGAATATAATATAATAATAATACAATAATAATAAGATATATATATATATATATATATATATATATATACATATATAATATACAACTACCATGGACCCAGCTTGGTATGTTCCGTTTGTTTCCGTCTTTTCTTCTCTTCCTCATCTGTTTTCGTTCTCGCTTTTTCCTTTTGAGCATTTTTTCGTTCGCCGTGTGTCTGATCCTTATTCCCTCAGTCTTCATTAAATTCACCTAATTTTTTTTAGTTATAAAAACAGTTATTTTAATTTTGTTTCCATGCTCCTCGTGATCACACTTGTAATCCGTTTAGAATAAAAATTTTACAATTATATCCTAAACCTGTGTAATTTTTTGTTTCTATACCTCTTGTAATCTGTATTCACACCTCCTTACTTACATTTCAAGTTGAAAATTTTGATTTCCATGCTCATTTTTGTTCACACCTGTAATTCGTTCTATCCCTGCGTTTCTAAGCCTCTTGTAATTCATATCAAGTTGAAAACAATTATCACCTTCTATTTGACATAAAATGATTTCTCTAGTTATCAAATAATAATTTTTGCATACGTTATAACTATTTTCGAATCCTTTGAAATCTTGTCCCTAAGCCCCTTGTAATCTATATTCATACCTTCAAACTTTCATATCAAGTTGAAAATTGTTATTACCTTCGTTACTATGTGGAATTAAACAAATAATAATTGTATCCATGTAAAATAATCTATATAAATGCGATTCTACAGCTGCTTTTGAGAATGAAATCGCCGAAAACATCATCATCACTGCTGAAATTCGTGTTCTCTTTTTTCTAATGTTCATAGATTTTTAACGACATAATGAAGGATTTGCATTTTCTTTCAATTTAGTGAAGCGTTATTGAAGTATCTTAAGAGATGGGAAAACCATTTAGGGGCTCAGTGAATTAAGCAAGCAGACAGTAGAAGGTAAACTGTACACTAGTGTTTATAAAAAGCCAAAGCTTTCCACCAATAAATATTTAGACTTTAATTCATCTCATCCGTTTATTGTCTGTTAAGGCTGGCTTAGTTAAGTGTCTGACAAACCGAGCAGTATCGCTAAGTAGTACAAGAAAAGACCCAAATGATGAAATAAAACAGACGGAAAAATAGCTGGTTGGTATCAAATAACTATCCTATAAAATTCATTAAGAATATCAAAAAAGGTCAAAAGCAAAATAAAAATAATGATGAAACTAATAATGATAATACAAATAAGAGAGAATATAAGGCATGTACTGTTATACCATATAAGGAGGGGATATCTGAGACCCTCACCACGTAGGATTCTTTAATAGAGCAGGAATTAGAGTGGCATTTAAACTTACAAAATCACTCAGAGACAAGCTTTGTAGGCTAAAAGATTCGGTGGACCGAATTAAACAAAACAATATAATTTAAAAAATACCCTTCAATGACTGTGAGGTCAACTACATAGGTTAAACTAGAAGATCAGGAGTGGTGAGATTATCACAACATAAGAATTTTGCTAAGGTAAGAATGGTTGATACCACCTGTGAAGATAAGCAATTTAGAAAAAAGTTCAGCAATTGCACTGCTTGCATTAACACACAATAGGGTGAATGGAAGAGGGTTAAAATGCTAAAAAGTAATCTTGGTAGGTGAAGAGAGAGGTTGATTACTGAATCCCTTGTTTATTGAGTCTACACTCAAACACATGCAACAGAAATGACTCAATGCAAATACTAGAGATATGCAAGATATTGTTACCACTAGTCAAATCAGAGGAGGATCATAAATAATCTCCAAATTCTATATGAATTCACGTACATCATAAGATTCTACCAAGTAACTTGTTTTGACTATAAAGAGACTCGTCTTATTTCTCATTTTATTATATTTTATTGATAACACTAATATTATTTCTGAATGTACATTATCTCATATTGATTTTATTCAAATATCTAACCATTTCCACGCATGTATATAAATGAAGCGAGAAAGTTGTGTGAGTATTGCCTTGATATGACTATGAGCGGTAATAATTTGTGCTCGAAACGTGGTCATCAGTTAATATTACTTTATAACACACTGTGCATGATTTTATCAAAATAAAATCTTATCTGTAATGGTGTTATACTTTACCACCACAGTGCCCAAGTTTTATACTTATAATCTGGTATTAAGTTAAGAATAGATTACAGTGAGGTTCGCTTAGGGAAAAATGTTACAACTGCATTGAACTGAATGAACCCTCCATGGCTACTTTGTCATACCTTCCGATTTATTGAGCTGTGCAAATATCGAAATACAAAGACTGGCCTTTGAGTGTAAGATATTGTATTGTACATCTATTAGGAAGCAAAACGTCATATATATATATACATTCTCTTTACCATAACCAAGTTGGCTCACAGCCGAGAGGATGGATTATTATCCGACAAAGACCAAGGTGAGACAAAAGACAATGAATTGATCACACAGTAAATCACATAGTAACTCCATAGCAAGATAAACCACACGATGCATGAGAAAGGCTGATATACTTTTGCATGCTGGTTCCTATCAGAAAATTAAGGAAGGTGTTTGTCTGAATTAGCTGCTCAGATTCTCTGTTTATTGGAATCGCTTGCTTGGCGTATTCGAACCCTTGAGCGTCTATCTATCTAACTCTATTTGAATGCAAATTATGGTGTCTTTTTTCTCGTGTCATTTGTTCACTCGGCAAAGTTCTACAATAGCATCCCAAGGGATGTGAACGCACGAGTGACAATTGAGCCGACCAGTCAGAAAAATGGAGGGTTTTTGCATAAAAATTTACGTGTATTTACATAATAAGCATGAAAAACTATTAAACAGGGTATTTTTGTCTAATATGAGATAAAAAGATGTCTCAATTATAATTGGGAGTATCAGTTTTTAAATTAAACGAATTTCTATGCATATATTCATCCAGATGACTTGGTTTTGAGATCCGTTTATAGCTCTTATTGTATCTTTTAGTCTTCCCCATAGACCTTCTATTGAATTTGTATGAGTACAGGTTCTGGGATCGACGAAGTCATCCGAATGGTTAACTAGATGGTGTATATATCCCAAATCTGATGATCGGTTATATCCTGCCCATTCATCCGTGTGAATGGTAGTGCCTGGCAAGATGAGTCCTCTGGATAATATGGAGAAGAGTGGCAGCACTCCTATCTGGTATAAGTCCACTAAATCCTTTTCGAATTTGGATGTCGTAAAGCGCCAATACCAAAACGTTATTTGCTCTAGCACGTCTCCGATTATGTTTCTTTTTAATAAGGGCCGTTTCGTCGATATGAGTCACAATGCCGACTCCTCCCAAAACCTGCGTATTACTGTTCATTTTCCATGATGCCTAATCTCGAAAAAATTGCTACCATTGTAACAACAGAAGACAAGGGCCAGGCAACAGATCGTTTTATTATGAAAATCAACACGTATTCATATATATTTCACATACATTATTATAGCTTATGCAAGTAGACAAGCGCAGTCATTTGATTGGTTGTTTATCAGAAGTTAAGCAGGCAAACGCAGGCTTCTGATTGGTTGCTTCGGGATTCCTCGAAAAATAGAGTTCTCTATCTGCGAATCATATTTTGCCACGTTAAGTCTGCTGTGATTGGCTGTTGAATCAGCCTTGCTCATATTTTCTCACGGCCTGCTCTCACCAACCATTGCACAGTAGACTTCGATGTACTATCTATTTGAGCGGCAGTTGGTCTCACTCCGAACTTCAAAATCCACTGATGGCACAGAAACAGTATATTCGTCGGCGAAAGTTTCGATTTTTCAAAGAAAGTGCTTAGAAGACAACTAACTGAGAGTGTCACTTATCAGTGGGAACACTTATTCGTTTCCTACAATCTGTACATGTCAATATATATATATATATATTCATCAATGACCTGGGAATACGGCTGCAGGTTCATTGAAGCACCACAACTACATATCCGAGTACATCCCATCAATCCATTATCTAGGCAGTATTGATATACGTGATCTGGCTGAAATTTGCATCTGAGCAGATGAACAGGGGTCATTTTCGCGCTAGAATAATAATAAGTTTCCTCAACCAACGACTAGCAAACATTCAAGGTCACTCGCACTCCTGGGACGCTATTCTTGAACTTCACCGTTCACTCTATTAATAAAGTATTCGTCTTAAAAAATCTTGTCTGTGTATTGTCTATTCAACAGTAAATGCATATATCTTAATATGCGCTTTTAGTGTTGTATGCATCTATTCGTTGTCTTATCACGTGTTATGTGAACGGTGATTCCTGTCTTCGTCTAGATGAGACATAAAATAAATGCGTCTGTTATCATTCTGTTTTACTTTCTACTTTAGAATCATTTCGTCGTGGTCGTGAATTTACTAATATTATTGTTTCAATGAGTGAACCATCATCAGATAGAGAAGACAACGAGCAACATCGGCATCATTCTATTCGGTCAACAAAAGGTCTGTTACGCTCAGACAGTCTTAGTTTAAGTAAACAGGATTTCAAGTTAACTGCTGATGACTATCAAATGGCTTATAAAGCTGTGGCCGCTACTGCTTCAGGTTATGATAGTGATAGTAATTGTTATACTGGTGTCAAATCTACAGGAAATGATAGTAGTAATAATAATAATAATAATGAAAGTATTGGGAAACATTTGGATAGTTCATCAACTATGAAACTTCATGATTCTTTGAGCCAGTTAACTGAGAATGATATCCCAACGGAATATATACGTGAATTACCGGTTTTTAAAAGTCAGAGGAGTTTCGGATACAGGTAAGTGGGTAAAATACCGGTTAATAAATTATCATTACTAATATTATTACTATTACCATTCACAATATTACTTTAGTTCGTCGGTGGTTTAGCTGTAAGACACTCGCAAAACACGCATGTGGTCTGAGGTTTTGATTCCCAACCGACAAACTCCTAAACTTTTTGAAGCCGTTAGTAAGGTCGGTTAACATGAAAGGTTGGGCACGAGGCTAGCAACTTCACCATTGCCATTGTAACCTCAAAGCACTAGCTTCAGGCCCTATATCCCACTGGAAACGTAAAGGAATAAAATTTCAAAATACAGTATTACCTTATTATATAATATTTTGGTTAAGCACAAAAGCGAAATAATTTGGAAGGTTATGTAGGGCTTTCCTGATAGGCCAATGCAGAGAGTTTGAAGCGAACTTTGTTGTAACCGAGGAAAAGAAAGTTTTAATAGTCTGAGTAGTTATCAGGTCAAACGATGACTGATAACTGCTTCTTTCGGAGCATACAAATCGGGTTTTTAAGGTCAGTTGGTGTTTGCTCATGAATACTTAAGAAGAATTGAATTACAGGTTTGATCATGAGTTGATACCAGTTAGGGAATTATTTGAAAACCAGGGAGTACTGGGAAGCTATCTCGTCCTAATTTGGGAATCCTCATCAGAACGCACCCGGTGGGGTTCAGACCCAGCACCTTCCGGTTACATGGCGAGCTCGTAAACCATCCAACCACTGGGACCGGAATCCACGGTCCAAGTCTGCCAATTCGTAACATACATATATTTAGCGCAACCTCCAGCAAATGTCATAGGTGACTAACTGTTCTTCCAGTTCGACTTCTCGCTTCAAAATATTTACTTCACGTCCCATATCACCTAAATACTTAGTCACAAAGCCGTTTATTATTACTGCTATTCTTATTTGTTCTTTGTATTCCAAGTGGAACACAAGGGTTCCAGAGTCACGTCTCTTTAGCCATTGGTTCTCTCCTATCACTTTCACGACTGGTCGTAAGCTTTAATTGCATACTCGTATGGTCTTCATCATGTCAACTGCAGACGTTCAACACGTCACTCTCTTCCTATTGACGTCCAATTTTGAAGACCTGGGGTGGGGTGTTACTTTTAGGTCTCCTTAGCGTAGGTCCAATCTATCTCCACTTTCTTATGCATATTTGTTGGCCGACAGGTTCTTGGTTGGTTAACTGTTGCATTCCCTTTTGCTTGAAAGATACACCTATTGATAAACGTATTGAGGTCGATCACACACGGTGTTTTTGTAGTTGTGTTCATATGGAAACTTTACCGTTGGCAGCATACCTCTGCAAAGTGAATCAGGATGTGAAATTTTCGTGGACAGCCTTTTTAATCTCCGTTAAGGCAGCACAGCTAGTTTGTTAAATCCATATTCACTCTTCGACCTTCAGTATAGTGTACACCTTTTTCACTATGATAGCAATAGCTTTCAGTCAGTCATAATAATTTTTTGTTAGGATGTTGTGAGTTTTGAATCGAAATAGAATTTTAATATTATTATACCCTCTTCTGATTTGACCTGCGGTAATATACTTCCATACTCTGGTATTTGCATTGAGTCATTTTTGTTGCATGTGTTGGGTGTGGACTCGATAAATAAGGATTCCGTAATCAACCCTCTCTCCACTTAGCTATATTATTTTAGAATTTTAACCTATCCCACCTTTGTGTGGTTGTTTGTTATTGCTAGCCGCTATCTGACCGACTTTTTTCAAGGATGGTAGGAACATTCACACGAAGCATTTTAACTCATTCAGTTTGACGACCACCAGTTGTCGGTTAGAACATGTTTTGAGTAGGTTTGTAACAACAGAAGACAACGGCCAGGCAACAGATCGTTTATTTAGGAAATCAACATATATTTCTATATTTTCATGTACATTATTATAGACTATTGTCAGCAAACAAACACAGTCTTCTGATTGGTGGTTTCTCGTTGAACATTATTCTTTCATCTCTTTGTAGTCGTTTCTTGAAATTCAGATTATCTATTTGCAACTTGATATGATTATGAGCAATAGTTTGTGCCCGAAACGTCATCAGTTAATATAACTGTACAACACTGTGTAATTTATCAAAATAAAATCTTATCCATAATGGAGTTATACTCTACCACAGTGCCCAAGTTTTATACTTACAGCAAATTGTATCCGCCTACGCAAAGTCTGCTGTGATTAGTTGTTAAATCAGTCTTTGTTCTTATTTTTCGCATGACCAAATTGGGGACGTACACATTGACGTAAATTACTATCTACCGATTTTGGCTAGCAGCCAGCCCTCACCACAGCTTATTGTGTTGAAGTTTCATTTGAGCTTTAAATCTAAGTTAAAAGGAGAAAAAAAGAAAACAGTTTTATCAGCCTTAACCCCAGGGGAATCGCTTATGCATATCTGTAAGTCAATTGAACAGTGAATGAGACGGAGAAAAAGGAATGATAACAATATAAAGCAGTTTGAATATATGTGTATATATAATGACAAAATATTGGTCCCCTTAGTATGATTTTTTCATCCCTTCGCGTTCTACTTTAGACTTATAGCTCTAGACTTGATCTTCCAATTTTCAGTAGCTATTGTGTTTATTTTTACGTTGAAGAGGGGGGGGTGTAGCTGCCAGCGTCACACCGAACTTTCCGTCTTTTTTAATTGGCTTACTGCTGTCTAGTCAAGTTTTCATCATACTATATAGTATTCCTCTCTTATTTCAATAATAATAATAACAACAACCTTATTCCAAACAGTCTTTTTTAGTACGAATATGAAATTTTCAGCATGTAGTACAGCACTGCATCTAACTTCCTCATTACAGGGATAATAATTAAAACCGGTCACTTACATTGATAGCATTGCTCAATAAGATAATGAATATAAAACTAAGTGAAAATATTAACCAAATAGTAGTGAAAAAGAAATAGGACCGTTTACTAAGAGTTCCCACAGTATATAATCGGTGGATGGTAACTAGCAGTGGAATCCAGGATGCGCATTTCGTCCTATTGGGGACTCGTCAGTTGGATGTACCTGCATTCCCTACTGAGGCTTGAACCCAGTGCTTATATTTTTAAACGCCAAAGCGTTATCCATTGGACCCGCCAGACTGAGACATCGTCGAAGCATCTGCACAAGAAGCCTACACGTCAACCTGAGACCGAGCACTTCAGTCCAATCAATCGACGGGAAAATCTCAAATTCAACTAAATTAATATGACCTGTTACACGAGAGGTGGCTCTCGTGGCCAGATTGATCTAGTGGATAACGCTTTGGTGTTTGAAACTATGAGCACTGGGTTCGAGCCTCGGTGGGAACATCATCAGTCACTGGGGAATGCAGGTACATCCAAAGATCTGTTGAGTCCCATATAGGATGAAATTGCCATCCTTGATTCCACTGCTAGTTACCAATTAACTTCTAATTACGTGCCCAGACATCGTCGAAGCATCTGCACAAGAAGCCGACATGTCAACCTAAGACCGAGCCATTCGGTCCAATCAATCGACGGGAAAATCTAAAATTCAATTAAAGTTCTCACAGTAAGATAGTTGGTAATTTCGCGCCTTATACTTTTCTTATCCTGACCAAGGTGTTGTAGAAGTTTTTTGCTGAGTCTGTCTGTCTGTTTTTCACATAAAACTTTGCACCGATGTGCGGCAGTTCAAGTCGGCACACTCCATGTAGCACACAAAGCAAGTTGTCCGAGCATATAGTCTTCTATAGTTGCTTCTAGTTCCCCTACCTGATGAAATGCAGTATGGAGAGAGTTGTGTATGCAGAGTGTGGAGAGAGCCTGACAAGGTAGTATCTGTTAATTTCTTGTAAGAATCCATGTGTCTATATACAGTAGTATTAACGAGTTGGTTTAGCAACATGCCACTTACCCTACTAACGGCTTTCAGGGCTTCTCACAGAAAAACAAAGTCTTTCTTCAGTTGTCTGGGGGAAGATTAAGGTGGAGCAACAAAGAAGGATAGGTAGAATGCAAGAGTTAAAAAAAAACTGAGGAAGTAGAGGCTTAGTGATACCAGATCGTCTTCACTTGTTTACGTAGCATGTTAGACGAAATATCTTTCAAGAAAGTAACATGATATGGAAAAGACCAGGAAAGGTGATTAGACGAAATACACAATCCAAAATATTTAACATTAGATTTAGTTTCAACCCATGTGTCACTCATGATAGTGGAAACGTGAGAACTAAACAGTTCATGCAATTGGCGCTTGCATATGAAAGTGAAATTAAAAGTGTGTCGTCTGACGGGATTTAGCTTAAAACTATTTGAAAAGGACTACTGACTGACTAACATCTGATCAGAAGTTATTCATTTCGAAACAATCTGAGTGAGAAATAACCGCTGGCATAGAAATAATTAAAATCATTGCCATAGTTAAATTTCTCCTTCTTTGTTTTCATTCATTCTTTTCATGTTTGTATGTGCTTTTTTTATTTTTAAATTTGCTTCAGATATCACCAATCGCATTTAATTCTAACTGACTTAACAATGGATCCAATTTCAATGTATGAAAGTGCTGATACATCCTATGCCGTATCGGCTTCTTCATTTAATACATGCACACCGCCGGCTATTTATCGTCCTGATATAAGGTTTCACTTTAATGACTCCAGTACAGAAGAACAAGATGAACAACCGGATCATCCTCCTCCTCCTGCTCCTTCTCGTCATTCTCAGGTGGTAGAACAAGAAAAGTCGCAGTTAAATTCACCTAAACAACATATGTGTCGACTTAATCTGTTACCGACAACTCCACCTCCTCCGTGTCCGCTATCACCATCTTCAGTGTCAACTCCATCTATTAACTCGACAATATCAACAACAACATCGGCATTCCAAAGGAAAAAAGTTCCTTGGACGTATATTTTTGAGGATGTTTTCGATGCTGAATGGCAAAAAAGTAAACTATGGGGAAATTTACAATTCTGGGAGGATTCATTCCTTGATGCTGTTGCCCAGGAGAGAGATATTTTAGGTTAGTTTTAATTATTTGAAAAATAAATTTTGTTCCTTGTGACCTGATTATCATGAATTAGTGATGGAGAGAGAGTGTGCTATAATTTATTTGACCTAGATTGGATGGTTAATTATCCCTAAAATTTTCCCTCTATTTATAATGTAAATTATTTTCCCTTTAGTAGATAATATGTTTTGAACAAATAAACTGATACTTCGTTTTAAAATCTTTCATCATCAACTGTGCTTGCTCATCATAATCATTTGTAGTTCATCAGAATTATTCCATTTTGATAACTCCGTCCTTTATCTAAGCGAAAATAAGTATGTTGCGAAGCCTGATAATTTAGTGAGAATGAATCTGTGTGATTGACAACGATTTTGAACCATAGCATTAGATGTCTGAAGCCATTGGTTCTTCACAACCTAATTGACTGACTGATTTCAGCATAAAACTTTGCACAGATGTGCAGCAGTTCAAGTTGCCACTCGCCCTTCAGGTAGTACACAAAGCAAGAGAAGAAAGTAGAAGAAATGCAAAAAGCAGACAGTAAACAGAGATATGAGGTAAAAAGAATAGTATTATCGAAGAACAATATAGTTTTACTGGGTATTAATAGTCACGAGGATTGGATGCATCTGCGACAGCCATCGACAACGATCACTTTGAACCACATCACCAATTGTCTTTATCTTTCACTGGTTTTTACCATTCCGATTGCCCCAACCAGGAAGCCAGTGTACGCCCCCGAAAGTGGCTAGCTGGCTGGCTTAAACTAATTGTTGTGCATTTCATTGACTAATGAAACCATATTTTGGTTTGTCCATCACTGGCTTTTTTCCAACCTAACCCTATGCCAGCTAACATTGCTCATTGAGGAAGGCTATTGATGGCTTTTGGTGCATGTGTAACACATGTCCTAACCATCTCAATCAATGTAACTTTACAGCTTTGTCTATTGATTTCCCCTCGTTACCTAACACTCGATTGAAACCCACTCTCAATATTGCTCACTCACTCTATTATACCACTTCACACGCGAGATAAAACACAGGTTCTTCATAACCTCAACTGGAGATTCTATCCCTCTATGTGTGGTTGGTTCAAATTAACTGTCAAAGTCTTTATGCATTGGTACCAGGTTTTGAAATGACTATACCTGACTTTTCCAACTTAGTCCGATGTCATTGATGCAGTACTAGACATTGAGCATAGGATATGTCCTAGTTGTCATAATCGACATAATTTCACATCCTTATCAACTAACTTTCCCCCCACCCTAACATCAATATTGTTCACTGTATTACACCATTCCTAACGTGGTAGATAAAATGCAATATTGATTGGTTAAAGACAGCTAGCCTCTTCATTGGACATATCTTACACCAGCACAGAAGGATAGTGTGAACTACTGTTCTGTACGCACGTACGTACGTATGTCAGTAACAACATATCACGTGTACCCTAGAGATAACCTAAGTTAGAAAATGCCGCACAACCCCTTTGTATCCTTATGGAGATTTTGTCAGCAGCCAGTCCATCGGGACTACTTCAATTATTCAAGTAGGTGGAGTAGTCAAGACGCTCACCTACTTCACTCCCTATCTTTAAATTAACAATCTGTATATATATATATATATATATATATATATATATATCAGTTTTACGGGATCACCTATTTATTTAAGATGAAACACACAATGATTTATGCTCAAATTGTTGTTCAGAAGACTTTGTATTTTGTCATTGTCTCCATGTAGAAAGCCAATATCATTACGTATTGTAAGTTGACGAGATTATTCCCCGATGGCAACAATTCGATCCTTAAGTTGCTAAAGTTGATTAGAGTGATATCTGTTAGTACAACACCTACGATGAAATTAAACAAAGTGGAGACTATAAATTTCCATAACAGACACTACTGGTTTTATCACTTAAGATCGATTAGTCTTTTGACACTTATTGGTTTCACTGTGAGGTTTGGTATATCCTCCGCTGTGTGGTGATTTATAGGACTAAAGGGATCACTTTGATCAGTTGAATTGTACTAATCAGTAACAGGCAAATTGAAAATTCTACTAATAAACTAATACACGTTGAACAAAATGTACGAGGAGGGGTATGGTTAAATGTGAGTACTGTAAAGTGATGGCCGTTGAGTTTGAATTTGAGTTCGATAATAGGTTCCTTTGACTCATAAACGTCAACTACAGGTGGCACGGATGAAGATGTCAAAACAAGGATCGGAAAGGTAAGACAGACCATCTCTCTAAGAACGACTTGGAAATCTTTTCCGCGGCATGAACAACAAAATTCAGATTTTCACAACCAATATTAAGTCAGTTCTCCTATACGATTCAAAGACTTGAGGCATCATGAAGAGTGTTTCGAACAGGCTACTTCAGACTATAATCAACAGCTGCCTCTGCTTCATATTGAAGATCAAATAGCTAGATGGAATTAACAAAAAGAAACTCTGGGAACGAACCGGTCAAGAATCTGTCTTTCGACATATATGCCGAAGAAAATGTAGATGAAGACCGTCAAATGATATTGCACGCCAAGCAGTCACTAGAACTGAACTGAAATAGGAAATGAAGAGTTGGGCGCGAATTCAAGGGTGACATGTGGAAGACGGTGTGAAGAGGAGATTAGAGCTTATGGGAATTACGGGACTGGATGAAGATGACTGTAGATAACAGAACGAAGTGGAGATGTGTCATTAAAGCCCTATATTCCACTCGGAACCCAAGGGAACAATAAAAATAAATAACAACGTATATCAAATGCAAGTAGATGTTTTTTTGTAGAACCTCACTGTGAACCGTTAACAAATACTTGTTGGCGTGTGTTGGTGTCAAATTACTTCGTATGAATTTACTACACTCAGTTACAATACCTAAACGACTTGGTACGGCCGAGCGTCTGTAGACTTCAGTCTTCCTCTTGAAACTCTCACTTGTCACCACGCGTTTATAGCTCCTCACAAATGTGAGAGAGTGAGTGTGAACATCTGGCGCTTACAACCACCAATCTGGTGGACATGTAGATCTATCTAAAGGAGCTTGAAAACCCTGAATATAAACCTGTATTGTAGATGGCCTGTGAATGGATCAAATAGTGTATGGACCTTTTTTGGTCACTATCAAAGTTGGGAACGTAGCTCTGCTGTCTTGGGGATCAGAATTCAAGTCCAAAGCCCTAAAAACCAACACTTGAATATCAATGAGATGCTCACTAGTGACTTGCCCCATTCAGGTAGGCAGTTACCTGGGGTTCTAGTGAGAAGTCGTGACCGGTAGGGTGCAGGAGGTCGGGTGTGAGAACAAATACTCGCCGAAGACATTGGCTAGGGGTCGCGCTATGTCGTGAATTGGCAGAAGTTAGAATTAATGGGCTGGCCATTGGATCGGGTCCCAGTGGCTTAATGGTATACGAGATCGCTAACCTTGTAACCAGAAGGTCCTGGGTTCGAACCTTGGGGGTGGTTGCGTACTGATGAAGAGTCCCAACCTAGGCTGAACGAGACAGCTGCCCAGTACTCCCTGGAAATTTTCAACTGGTTCTCTAACTAATGTCAGCTCATGATGAAGTCCTGTACCCAAGCAAATCCCTACAAACCATCACTTGAATATCAAGTCCAAAGGCTTGACGGAGGGGAGTTTGGGACCTTGCGATAACCACCTACTTCGGTCTGGACAGTATCTCAACCTTCTAACAAAGTATGCGATCTCGCTTGGCTCATCTTTTTGGGGTCCATAATGTCCCAAGGTTGTATTTTATGAAATATAAATAGTTTAATCAAATACAACACTTTACTTCCTTCATCATCTTCAGGTATGGATTTTCAACCGAAAGAACTATTGTCAAAATATCAAAGTTCATCTTTGCTTAAACGTAAACAAATGGAATTAGCTGAAGACTGTTTACTAGTCAATGTAATGCATAATATGATTGCATTTATGCTGATGGCTAATGTGGATCGTCTACTAATTAGAAAAAAACTTCAACGTCTACTGGCTAAAAGTCATACAGGCTTACATTATTCACGTAAAATTGGTGATCTGTTGAATTCCTTGAATTATCTTGTAAGTTCTGGGATATTTTCATGTTACACTGATGTTTTATTGTTATTATCATCATTATTGTTACTACCCGAAGTGATCATTTTTAACGTCATTCAACTGCCACTTGTAATTTTATGCAGTCGACAATAAGTCACATACCTGTTATATGTGAGGGGTGTAGTCTGCTCAAACCTTTGCAGTAGGTGAAGCGTCTTGCGAACCTGTGATCGCCTAGACACCCGAGAATCACAATGTTTCATTTCATTACTAACGAACGGCACTGAACTTTGTAATACATAGATAATGCCTATCTACGTAATAATGAAAAAAGAAAAGCCAAAACAAGTAATTAAACGAAGGAAGCCCTTTCCTGTGTTGACTGCACTTTCCTTAGCTCTACAATTTCATTTATACACAAGGATAAGCTACCGCTGTTGGCCTCATCTATGTGCATCTACCAATTCACCTGCTCGTGTGGAGGCCAGGTAAATCGGCCGTACTCAGCGTTCGCTATCCAAACGCGTCAACGAACATTTACCTTCATGGTTTAATAAAGGAGAAAACCGATGCCCCCGCAGCTCGATCCTTGAACATTTGATCGATTTTGGACACCAAGTTAAACCAGAAATAAACTTCAAAGTTATCTATAGAATACAAGGCAATTTTGCTAAGAGTGTACGGATCCTACTTCTCCACATTACAGAAGCAATGGTAATTCATCTGCTAAATCCTGAACTCTGCATACAAAAGAAATTCGTTCATTCAATAAATCTACAATGGACGTAATCTTTCTTAATTTCAGTCTTACTAATTGTATTATTTTGTCTTTTGCATTTTATTATTTCACATCTTCATTTATATTATTCTCTACCCCACCCTTTTGTAATCTCTACCCTCATTAACAATGTTGCTAACTTGTCCCACGTCCAATTTCTAGTCAACTATGTGACGTCATCCGATTAACTTACTTATCTTCAACTGTATTATTCTCTAACCCCACCCTTATTTAATTTTAACCACCACTCATTAACACTGTTGCCAACCTGACCTACTCTGAATTTTACTCAACTGTATTACGTCATCCAATTCACTTAATCAATTCTATTTTATTTTCTATCTTAACGTTTGTCTCCAAGCCAAATAATACTTACATTACATAATTATCTAAACTTTATAAATCTAATGTATCCTTTAGTTCCTAGAGGAACATAGGGCTTCAGCTGCGCACTTCCTTCGGTTTTCTGACAACTTTTCTTCTAATGTACACACACACAAACAAAATTGTATATATATGCGATTGTACAGCTCACTGAGTGAATTCGCCGAAAAGAGTCTCTTCGCTGAACGCCTTCTTTTCTTTTATAGGACTGAATGGGGATTTTCAAGTTACAACTAATTTTTCCATGCAATAAAAATATGAATTGTTATGATCATAATTCCTAATATTGATCAACAAATGAGAGAAATTAATTAAGGATAATTGTGTCGCGTGAAATGAGGTGATTATTTTAATTAGTGAGTTGTAATCGGGGTCATGTGTGTGCGTCGGTGGCACAGAGGTAGAATGCTAGCCAACCACACATGTGGTCCAGGGTTCGATCCCCGGTCAGCGACACACTCCTTTACCTCGCTAAGCCACTGATAAGACTGGTAAACATAGATGATTGGGCATGAGGCTAGCAACCCTATCCTGTAAAAATAAGCACCACTGCTACCGAAACTTCGAGCCTCTAGCTTGAAGCCAGTATATGTTCCATTGGGTACGTTAAACGAATCAATTGAAGTAAAGATGATGTTATGCAAGAGTTCGAGGGAAATCTAAGTTGTTAAGTAATTGCCTTTTGAGTACAGATCTGCAGTTGTGCAAAGGAAACGAAGGCGTAGTACTAATGGCGTGCTATTCTTCACTTTGTAGATTACTTTAAAGGAGGAGTTTATTGAGATAGTATCTGCCATTATTTACAGAATTACTACTATCTTTCTGCAATCATGCGGAATAGTAACCTTTCTAAACAGGATATGCCTAGATTGACCAATATACCTGCCTTCATAGGAACGGTTAAACTGATATATATATGCACATTGAAGTGGTCAAATACGAGGTCTTGCTTTTCAAGCTTCTGGAGACCAATAAATGAGACTGGAGAACACTAATGCTAGCGTTACTGTGGAGAATCTAATCCTCAAAGATGTCGAAATCCTTCCTTTACAGATACTGTAGGCTCGCTTTCTTGAAATCAAGGTTCGTGTAGAGTTTATCTTTTAGCGTTTTGGATGTTTTGTTCCTTTGAACTTTGAGTTTGAAATTCTATGGAGATTCATTTTGGATGAAGATTTTTTTCAGTCATTACTTAACTTTAAAACCCTTATTTTGTATATAAATACGGTTGTACATCTAAAGAGCCACTACTCTGAACTACTTGTTTTTTTTTTTTCAATACTGTCCCTCCGTCTTACTGTTTTAATCGCTTACAACTTGACAAATGGAACTATTTAACTCTTCCAGTACCTATTACATTTTTGGACTCCCAATTCGTTGTTTTTCGCATCCTTAGTAAATGAATAGAGAAATCAATGTGCACCGTGATGGCGAGCTACCTAGAATGGTGGCCATATTGCAAACCTGACTGATAGAATTCAGTCTGCACCAAAGAAAGGACTAGACACACATCACACTAGTTACTAGTGTTCAATGAGAATAGAACATATATATATTAAAAAGAGCCCTAGTGAGGGGAAATGTTTACAAAAAACAACAATAATTACATGGAAAAATATGAGGACTAGAACAGAAAAAAAAATAATATTTTCACCAAGCAAAGAGTTTTAATTAATAATTTCGTCTTGAGTTCACACATGTCATTCCTAAAGCATTTAATAAAATACTACTTTAAGTAGTCATGTGGATTCCAAAAATCATAGTGTCAAAGTGTTGAGATTTTTTGAAGCATAACTTGTCCTTCTTACACCTGCTGCTGCTCTCTCTCTTAACCTTTCTTTCTTTTTTTCTCTCTTAAAACCTTAGTTTTTGGGAACATTTATTGTCATTATTGTATATGTGTGTTGAATCAAGTGATTACGGATCGATAAACTATGGGTGTCACGGTTGTATATCTTCCTTTCCAATCTAGTTTTGCTGTTGTTTTTTGATTTAATCACGTTATACAGTAAAGTGTGAAGATTCTCTTGAGGCATGCATATATATATATATATATATATATATATATATATATATAACATCAAAAGACCGGATGATTTATGTTCCGGTCTCGAACTCAAAAACTCGAAGATATACAGGCAAAAACCACCAATTTCGTAGAACAGGAGTTTGAGTGATGAACATAGCGAAGATATAGGTGATAAAGACAACCAAATACCAAACATGGGTTACAGTTGCCAGCCTCACAGATGACTTCGCCTCTCTACCGGACTTACTAGCGGCCAAAGCAGGGGGTAAAAAAGTTCGTCGGCGGGAGATTGAACCCTGGTCGGCTTGCTTGGTTGGTCAGTGTTCTGCCAATGCACTGGACTACTTATGCACATTATAATGCTTCCAAAATCTTTCCTCTACCTTTATATTGTATGCGGCAACGTAAAATGTCGTACTTCTGTGCAAATATTTCATACTGAAGACTTAGACTCAGAGTCTTGGAGATCTCAGTGTGGTGGTCTCCAATCTCCATATATGGATGAGTTGAACTGTCACAGACTTTGTGGTTTGATTTTTATTTGACAACTCTTTATTCTTTTATAAATTAATCCATACACACGTCAACTAACACATTATACATTGATTGTTTTTGGGCATTAAATGATGAGTTTGAATTGTGATTCACTTTTTCTTTTCTTATTATTATTCTTATAGAACGGTAATGATATTGATTTAAATGTGGCACAAAGTCGTTTCATTGTCCAACGTTCACATGAAGCTTATCGTGGTTCAGATGACAGTGGCGAACTTATTTTTATTGAAGTTAGTTGCATCGTTCTCTTGAGTTTTTGGTGTGTGTGTGTCTGTGTATGTGTATGTGTAAAAGCTGCTTTAAACAGCTTTATCTGTTTTTTGCTTTTCGCCGTGTCCTTCGCAACGCGGAGCTCACCAGAGCCTTTTAAATTAGAAAAACCTGTCTACTACATCTGATGACCTGATGAACCCAGAAGCAGACCCTTGAAATATACTGTTATATCTTAAGAATTATTAAAAAGATGGTTTCAGCGAAGAAAATCTCTTCGAAAAGCCATCTGCTACACTATAAATTCGTGTATTTATAGTAAATGAGTGAGGAAATTGTAGAACTGTGTCCGGTTAAGGGTCATATCAATAAGATCGCTAATAGGGAATAAAATGCAGTAATAAACAGTAAGGTCAGATAAAAAACATATCAGGATCATAATTACTGAGAAAATTGACTTTTTGTGCAATCAGGGCTTAAAATCATAGTAATAACCAAATAGACAGGAGTATTAATTAAGTAAAGTAATAAAATAATCACTATTTAGAGAATTTACTTCTTATGATAGCTATGGTCGAGACAGTGGTTGGATATATCTATTTTAAATACATAGCGTGGGATTTTCATCATGAGGTGATAAATGGATAAGAGAACCATTGAAAAACCTAGAAGAACTGAAGAGCTGCCGCGTCCTGATTTGAGACTTCTCATAATCAAGCACCCACATCACGGGTTTGAACCCAGGACCTCCCACTTACAAGGTGATTTCATATATATTTGCAGTTGATTCGATAAACAAAGCTTCCACTGTCGCCAATCTCTCCCTCCACCCTGTGACATTAGATTATAAAGCTGTCATCCTATCCCATCCAGCCTACTGTATGGTTGTGTGTAATGTAGCATGTAATGAGTGCTATAACTGAACTATTCTTTTCTTATCTTATTCGGGTCAACTAATCTAGATTTTGCTGCTAGGTTTTTATGTTCGGCTAATCTGACTGCTAGTTTGATCTATGTATTTGACCTAGCGATCATTCAAGCAGGGTATTAGATAAACTAAATTGTTTTGTTCAGTTGTCTCCACTTGCAAGATCCTTTAACCGACAAAGTTTTTTTTACCATGGAGTCACTAATATCAAAGGTTATGGCAGATATATTCATGGATAGGTGGGAAAACATAGCGAGTGAAACGTTCACCCCCACCCCAAAAGTATGATGAAGGTATGTAAATGATACATTCACTGTACTTAGAACACAAGATATAGATAGATTTTTCGAACACATCAACTCGAAGGTAGAGGCAATTTAATTCACTTATGAATTGGAAAGTTAGGAAAGGCAACTTCCAATGTTAGATTGTAGTGTAAAAAGAAAAGAAGATAGGGGAGTTAAAGACACATTCAGACAGATATTTGGACTTCCGATCATTCCATCCTATGTCAGTGAACATAGGATTGGTGAAATGTTTAAGTGACAGAGCACAAAAACTATGTAGTACCAAGGAAAATCTAAGACAGGAAGTGAGACATATAAGAGAAACCTTTAAATGTAATAATTACCCTGATAAATTAATTAAAACGTATGGAGGGAAATGTAAAAATAGAAAATATTGTTCGAAGTAAGTTAACGGGAATACTTGTTTTCGTCATCTACCAGGCTATGAGTGGAGCAGAACTTCCACATGTGACCGATTGGTTTATTGTCGAATGTTTACACCAATAACCCAATACTGTCAAACTACCACTAATAATGTTTTCACACTTTCTTTATTTTTTTTCTCCTTTACGTCTAGGTATGTTCTGATTATCTTTTAATTCGTAACTTGTCTGGACGTATACTGGAACGATTATGGTACGATCAAATTATAAATATGACGTATCGATCTCATTCGCATATTTTATGTATTACACGACAAATTGAAGGTCATTCACAAATGGATTTATTTTATACACGAAAAGTAAGTGATAAGTAACTATGACTACTTAGTTACTCAAATTTTTCTTGGGGATTCAGTTGGCAGTCGAAGCTATACACCTCCATTGTATGGGGCTTTATTATAGGAGGTCAGGGTGCGATTTGGTGATCAGGTGGTTGAGAATCAAGCGTTTAACTTCCTCTTCAGAATACTTTATTATTATTGATTATAGTGTGGTTTACGGTGGCTATTGGCAGTGAAATCTAGGAAGCACATATCGCATCCTGTTTCGGACTCATCAGGTTGACTTTATCTGCATTCCCATTGATTGATTATGTTCCTACTGAGATTTGAACTAACCAAAAACCTTGATCACTCAAGCCACTGCGCTACACGACGCTTTATTGTTTGAAATGGTGTGCTCAGTGGAAATATCGAAGGAAAATGAAAATTAAGTCCAACTTAGTGGATTGTTGTTCATCTAATTATTTTGCAATATTTTGTAAAAGTGAATGAATCCCACTGTGCTTCTATTACTTGGATTTGAAAATTGGCGATGATACTTACGTTTATACACCAATCAATTAAATCTTCATCTGCATAGATTTAGATCATTTTTCAAACCTGTGAAGCAATAAGCAACAAGTTAATCACCTAAATTATTTGTTTATAGCCCCATTTTAAAATTGCTTGTAAACGATCGTTTAAAAATTTCGTGTCCAAATGAAAATGTGATGCGACTGAATGAACTAATAGAGGAGGAAGCGGGTGGGGAGTTATGAAGATACTAAACTCAGTGGGAACCTTAACCAAATGTCATATGCGAATATATTCTTTCTTAATACCTTCTGCCTCAATAAGATACAAAGACTGTCTTGGGACGATAAGCACGTCACGTATATGTACCTGATGTACATGAGTGAAGTAAACCAATCTAATCGGTTGCATGTGGTCAAATATTGTTCATACATCACTACATAAATGTAGATATCGGACAAAAGTCTTCGACTTCTGCAACCAATGGCTAAAATGATGGTAATTTTGTCTGTTTCCTATCGGAAGGTCTTTGATTACTCACTGTAAAGAGAGATTTGTCACCAGTGTTACTAATATTATTCGCTCCTTCTATTCCTAGTAGAACCTCAGCAGTATACCCACATTTCACTCTGTTCCTTGCCATCATTTTCATTTGACTCTACGATTGCTCTCAGGCTTTCATTTTTCTTCAAATCATATTGTCCTTGTGTCACCTTCGAACCCACGCCCAAGTCGTCAGTCGCTCTCCATTCAGTTTCCACTTGAGGGAATGTCACTTGAATGTCTTCAGCCTCATTGTAGGCAAAAGGTTGTTGGCTTGTTTTAGCTGCCTGACACAGTTCACTGTGGTTTAATCCTTTCAGACAGGTAATATAGTCTTCAGTTTTAATTGAAGACAAATATTGATGAAAGTCTCCAGTGGTCTGTTAGAAATGCTCATGGTGACACACTCGCCACTTGTCTGAAGCATATAGAACCACTGTATTGATATTAGTTTCGCGAAATCCGAATCTTATTCTCTGTATCAAATTTAATGGATCTCCATATCAATTTCAAACTAATAATAAAGGCATATCTTGCTTTCGTAATGTCAACTTGACATCCTCATCTATGCCACCACCTGTCTGCCTGTAATTGAAACAATTGTGCTTAGGTTATATATAGTAAGTCAAAATGATGACGATTGCCAGTTGGCTATCTTCATCACCGTCAGTCTTCATCAGTCTTTTATGTCACTCCTGTCAACATATCAAATTTTCGCCCTTAGATCATTGTGTTTTTTACCGATGTGCTAGACTGAATGTTCTTGCCTTGCCTTTCTGTTTCACTAGTCATGTGTATCAAGCTGCTGTCGTTTAACTTTGGATTGATTTCATGTGTGTTCTCTATCTCTATTTATTTGTCCTATATATTTTGTTTTCTCTTATTCTTTTAGTCTCGTTTAGTATATCAACAAATCAAAGAAGCTATGAAGCATATTTCAGTGGAAGCTTCTCATGGAATTTTAGGTAGGTTTGACTATTTTGTTTTACTTTTGTTTATTTGTTTGTTTGTTCATAGTTGGTGCAACTTTATTTTCTGAAAAAAAAAAAAAAAAATAACGTGAGTTGGAAAGAATTTGTAGGTATAGAAAACTGAAGTATACACCGGCAAAGCGACGTACAGTTATGCCAAAATACAGAAGCCTTAGATTTTAGTTATTCGTACTGTGTTTCTTTTGTCTTCCTCCCGTTATTATTATTATTATTGTTCCCTTGCTTTCCAAGTGGAACATGGGGCTTCAATAGACCATCTCCTTTTTTGTCCTATTCTCTGAGGTGTTCTTAAGATGGCTTTTAGGGTTGCCCAAAGTCTTTGATCTCCTCTATGTCACTCTCGGACCAACATCATCCCATTCATTGCTTTCCATTTGGGTCCCACTTGACCAGCGGTCTGCATTGCGTGCGATGTAATTTGATGATCTCCTAAGCGTGTAACCAATCCATCTCCATTTCATCCCACATATTTGTTAAGCAATCGGTTTTTGGTTGGTTTATTTATCACCGCAGTTTCTTATTTATAATTCTTTTTGGCTGGCAATGTGATCATCAGTGTGGAGCTAGTCCCTTGAAGGCGACAGTTGTTGATGTATGTCTCGTAACTTGTTGGTAATCCTTTTTTCTGATGGGCATTACAACTTTCTGACTCTTACAGAAGAACTGACTGTCCCAACATTTGTGTTTAAAATCTGAATTTTGTTCTTTATGCGCTAAGTGAAGCAGATTTCCAAACTGGGATATCAGAGTGGATGAATGTCTATCCTGCCTTTCCGATTCTGATATTACTACCTTCATCTGTGCTCTCGCATGTAGTTGAAACGACGCTCCCTGTATAAGTGAATGATGTTACTTGTGTGAGTGACTTGATATGATTATGAGCAATAATTTTTGCTCAAAACATTAAAAACAAACTGTGCGTCGTTGGTACAGTGGTTAGGACTCTTGCCGACCATGCAAATGGTCCGAGGTTCGATTCCCTGTCGACGCACACCTGATATCTATGGTCGGCGTGCAAAATTTGGGCTACCTATATCTCATATGCTGAAAATCCCATACTTGTACCAAAACTACAGTGTGGAATCAATCTGTAATCAAAAATAAAAAAATAAAAAATTGTACAACATTGTGTGATTCATCAAAATAAAATCTTATCCATAATGGAGTTACACTCTACCGCAGTACCCAAGTTGTATACTTATATCTTTCAAATTTCTTCTATCGATAATGCTTGGTTATCTTCACCACTTTCGTCTTCTGTTTCTTTCCCCTGGATTCATGTCTTTGCTGCTAGCGTTTTCTGCCAGTTTGTTGGTTTCCACCTATAAGCCTTCGAGTTTGCGTGATTTTGAACAGAAGTCATCCACACTCGAAATCCAGATCATATCCTGATTTCTAAATATACTGATTCTCAAGAATCTTAGATTTCACCTCTTTCCCATTTAATTCGTGACTTGGCTATGTAATACTGTTTATACAAGACATCGCACACAATGTATACTACTTAAACATTTTTTTCAGTAGTACTCGTCACATAAATATATACAGTCACAAATATTCCGTATTTATCACATTATTAATCTCAAATCAGTCCAATAGATAAAGCTGTCTATTTTCTATTTAGTTATTGGATTGATTAGGATTTCTCTATACTGTATACTGTTTTCCTCACTCGTCATTATACTTCATATTGTCTAACGATTATGAAATGATTTCATACCATGTTTTATGCTATTTTCATGCCCTCATCATAATTGACTACTTTCGTGTTACATATATATATATATATATATATATATATATATATATATATATATGCGTGTACCTAAAACTATTCAGGCTTCACATGTATTAGTAGTGAATTATTCCATCATCAGTCTATTCCGGAAACAACAAACATTTCCCCTTCTCCCCCACTATTCCTCTTTCTGATTGGATTATTATGATCATTAGTATGTATTATGAGCTATTAACTGTAATCGGATGATCAATTCCCCTACACTACTGTCCTTCTGGCATGTGTAGTGAACTTATTTTTCAGTTTGCGTAAACGGAAATTCAAATTCTACGTGGAACATCCTATATATATATATATATAGTGATTATTGAACTGAGAAAAGTAGAAACAATTAAGCCAGTGGATAAATTCAATTTAGTCTCTTTCTCTCTCTCTTTCTGTGTGTGTATGTTTGTGTCTTTCACTAATAATCTATATTATTATTATTATTTTAAGAGTTATTCATCTATCATTCCACAGAGATGGATATCTAAGCAGCTATTTAGATTATAAGGCTTTTGTTTGGACCGTGAGTTGAACTAATTTCAGTGTCTATCTTGTCACCAGCCAAACGACAGTAAGAGAGAATCATTAGGGAGTGAAAAAGCATTAGATAGCTAGTTGTTTCGTCCTAGTTTGAGACTCTTCAACCTCTGTTCACCTATAACTTCACAAGGGATCGAATCCAAAAAAATTGCAAGTTACTAGGACCATTTGTTAGTGCCAGTAACAAACCATTGGTTCTTAACGTCTTGGGGACTTCAGTCACGTATATAATATTATCTACTTTTCTGAGTGCAACAGTCGAAGAGAGTTTATGCATTTATTCCTTGTTTCAGTTTTACCTTTCCCCCCCCCCCTTATTGCATCGGTGGCACAGTGGTTAGACCTCTCGCCGACCATGCATATTGTCAAAGGTTCGATCCCCTGTCGACGCACACCTGATATCTATGATCGGCGTGCAAAATTTGGGCTACCTATATCTCATATGCTGAAAATTCCATACTTGTACCAAAAATACAGTGTGGAATCAATCTGTAATCAAAAACATAGAAAAAAAATATTGTTTTCCGATTTCATCCAATATTATAACATCTCAATCGCATATATATATATATATATATATATATATATGTTTGTAGAACCTGATGAAGAACTTGTCGGAAATAAATATCCTTACTGTTCAATACTAACCTCAATCTGTTTAATTTTTAATGATGATTTTTTATTGTTGGTAGACTGATTCTAGACCAC
This sequence comes from Trichobilharzia regenti, assembly GCA_944472135.2. Taxonomy (NCBI): domain Eukaryota; kingdom Metazoa; phylum Platyhelminthes; class Trematoda; order Strigeidida; family Schistosomatidae; genus Trichobilharzia; species Trichobilharzia regenti. The sequence continues at coordinate 22,732,799 of OX235265.1, read as the reverse complement.
AAAATCATGGAACTCTTTTCGCTTTACAAAAAGAAATAGATGATAATTTTGCCTAAATTGTTATAAATATTGCTGTCGTTAAAACTAAGGTATGCTATAAAGACTGCATTTTCTGGATGTCTTGCTAAGTAGGTGAGAAGATGAGTCACTTGTAGACATACACGTATAGAAAAAGCACATTTACAGGGCAATGCACGTATACACACTACCTTAGTTGCGTGCTCATTCCATATCAAAAGAAATGTTGTTAAGTTTTTTACGAACTGAGCAAGAAATGTATGTATGGATGATCACTTGTAAAAGTAATCTGAATATTGTTATGATTCCTTGACGGAGATGAGCTGGCTATCTGAGTAGTTTCCTAAAAAAGAAATATACAAAAACACTGGAATGAAAACCTGAGACTGTGACACTGTACGGGGAAAACTCTCTATTTGTCAAGTTACAATTTGATAGTGACTTGTGAAGTGATAGTTTGCTCCAGAGACTAGTTAGAAGTATACGAAGAACATTTTACACAGCAAACTTATGTTGTTCTTTCCATAGTCGACGGGACTCAAACGAAGAATAAGCTAGATGGTTTTGACCTATTTGTGTGTATTCATCAATTCAACTACACATGCGATGACGATTATATTGAGTGTGTTGCTAGACAACTTCGCCAACGTGTTATTACTGAACATCTCCTATCGCGGTTAGGCAAAGGACGGACAAAAACCATGCTTAGTTCCATCTTGTCGCATTTATTTGATAGTGCTCAACATGATACTTTGCATTCTACCGAATCTTTTCAGTAGACATCGTATTCGTCTACTACATATATGGCTGGGGCGATAGACATTTGAAGTAATAAGCCTTAACTATGCATTCAAAAGAAGTTCGTACAGCCATCTTCCTCCTTTTTGGCTTATTAAGACCTAACCAACTGATAATGTCATCACCACCATCGCTTACTTATATTTTTGAACCCCACTCTTATCATCCCTGAATCTTATCACATCTTCATTAGGAAATCATTTGCTTACTTCACTTACAGTCTAGCTTTACTTAACCTTTATTGACTAATTGCACAATTTATATGCACAGTCTTTTTATCCTGTTGACAAAACACCGTGATTGGTTTATATTTTCATTTCTAAGAGTTTGTTTATGGGAGTTTGATTTGTTTCAAGTTTGATTGCGGACTGATATCAGTTAGAGAACCATTGAAAACTATCAGGGAGTACTGGACAGCTGTTTCCATTGTCCTAGATTGGGACCTGTTGGCAGCACTTACCCATTGTGTTTTTGGAATTCAGAACCTTCCGTTTACAAGTTGAGATAGTAAATCATTCAACCACTAGGCCCCTACTCACTGGTCAGCCCATGAATCCTAATTTCTACCAATCAATCTCCTTCAAACAACCTCCTGCAAATTAATCTGATGCTAGCTAATGACTAGCTACAGGACAAAGTTGTCTTGAGTTCAAGTGAGATGTCGTAACCAAAGACGTCCTCTCGGCCGTGAGTGAGGACAAATACTCACCAGAGATGATACTGGCTGGTGTCAGTTGCGCTTATATCTTAAGTAAAGTGATGCATAGTGAGTGGAGTTAAGCCTGATGAAATTTAATTGGATACAATATTATCTGCTTACATGTGTTGTTCTATATTTAATGTTCTGAAATTCACATATACCTTTAAACTTATTTACTTACTTGACACTTAATTGCGTACTGATGAAGAGTCCCACTCTGGGAGGAAACAGCTGTCCAGTACTCCCTACATGTTTTCCAATGGTTCTCTAACATGTCAGCTCATGATGAAATCCTGCAGTCAATCAATCAAAATCCCTAGAAACCAATAGTTGACTATGATTGTTCTGTTTGATAAAATACAAAAAAGGAAATATTAACACTTTTCTAGAAGGATAGAGATGCGGAGGATGAGATATAGGTAATGAATGAGAAACAAGCCCATAAAAACAAGTAAGGTTTTAGTCCAGGATCATTGTTTCATCCTCTGACAGATTTAACAACACAGTGATCATATTTCTTGGCCATGGCAATGTCTGGCTATGAATAGAGTACCACCAGAGAAGTATATCACACTAATTTAGACACTCAAATAGAATCCATCTAGCTATGAAACAGCCTAAGTGATGACAAACATTTGGTATCCGTCTCAGATGCCTATTTCTCTCATTTGTGCTTGATGCCGTCATAGGCGGACTAGTGCTTATGACCGTGATTGATTGTTACCAGAGAATACTCTTTTTGACCTATAGTATGCGGATTATATTGTACGATGAAAGTAGACGACATAAATAGACTTGTTGTCCATAATCATAGATGTTTTATTTTCTTCTGCGTTCGGTTCTCTGTAAACGTTTTCATCTGGCTCCACATCTGCCCACATGCTTTTATCTCCTCTGCACATAACCTCCTTCATGTCACCCTCGCACTGAAGATCAACTCGTCGCTTCCCATTCGGGCTCCACTCGAGCGATGGTCCAGAGGTTGATGTCACTTAATTGCTTGTCTTATCAGAGTAAAGCTAATCCATCTCCGCTTATTCTTGCATATTTGTTTCACAGTCGGTTCCTGGTTGGTTTCTTCCATTGCCGGAGAACCCTGTTGCTGATCTTTTCTGGCTGGCCATTTGATCTTGAATGGTATTGAGCCAAGACAGCTGTTGATGGAGGTCTGAAGTTTGTTTGAGATGCTCTTTATGACGCGCCAAGTCTAATCCGTATAGTAGGTAGCACTGACTTCACATTGGAGTTGAAGATCTGGATCTTATTTTTGATGCTGACTTAAGAGTAATGAAAGCTTGTCTTGCTTTTCCGAATCTGGCTTTGATATCCTCGTCAGTTCCGCCTGTAGTTGAAACAATGCTTCTCAGGTAGATAAAGTATAGTATAGTTCTATGCTCAATGTAGTTCTTTTGAATTCCCTTTTTTCTTCAAGTTTATTAGTATACTTCTATGTAAAGTTCCACATTGAGTCTCAGTCCATTATCAGCAGACATTTGAAGAAATCAGCTAGCGTAGAACTTTATGTACTCATCATTTATGTCTCAATGAAATCAGCAGTCGTACAGTAATAAATGCCTTAACTTCATATTTGAAATCAATATTTTGTACAACGTATTTCTTCACTGTAACTGTTCTAATCTTCATTTCTGTTAATTTCTATCTCGCATCACTTTGTAATGCATAGTATCATCATAACTATGCATATAATTACTTAGTGCTTCTTGACACTTTTGATTGTTTTTGTTGTTGTTGGTGGTGGTGGTGGTAGTGATTTTCACAAAATATGAATGACTAAGTACTACGTGTTCTTGTCAATGGTTTGAAATAAATGACAGAAGATTTATAGCTCAGGTTAATTGTTTTGGCCTCGTTACGTCTACTCAACTGCATGACTTGATTGTTAAGCTTTTATTGTTCCTTCATGGATAACATCTGTAGTGGTACTTTCAATGTGAATTCTACATGAATGGTATGACTGTCTTCCCATGGTGACAATTGTTGTGACTAGTCAACTCCAGAGATTATCGTCGGATTGCATTCATTTGCATTGTTTGCTAGTCGTTTCGTTTTGTAATGACATTTAAGCATATTGATTGTGCAACCTTTTTTCTTTATTGTTTCACATAAATTTGATCTATTTGAGCAAATTCCAGTTGAGCGTAATTATCTTGTGGATAGTTTTAAAGGAAGAGACTGCATATATAAAGTTTTCAGTATCAAACATCCAGTTATTGAGCTACTTATAGCTCCACTTTTACCACTGTACATCCATGTTGGACACAACCCCTGTCAAACAGCCTATTTACTTAGCTCCAAAACAGTAGGTGAATTAATAAACGCCCACAGAGTTAGTTAACTTCGGGATTTTATCCTTCAGTTTGCTGTACATTAATCGTCGCTAATAAAACGCTATTCGCAACGCTGCTACAGCGAATATCCCTCTCAGGGACTTTGAAATCTTTTTTTTAAGGATATGAACTGGTTAAGTCACGAAGAGGTGAACGCAAGGCTATAAGATATACAATAATTGAACGTCTGGGAGATACTGGTCACCATATCTCTATAGTCTCTTCTTATAAAGTTATCCATTAGGCAAAAATAAATCTACGAAAATCCTAACGTATCTGACTCATCTGTATTGCTGAAGCTTCGGTCATCGAAGTAGAAAAGCTGGAGTTTTGTATACTGAAAAAAGATCATTCAACCACTCCTTCTTTCCTCATCACAATAGCTAAATGTCGACGACACAGTTGAAGTAAGCGTTCGAAATTCAGTAAGGCGATGATTCCACAAGGATACGAGAACATATTCTAGCGTGGATTTACAAAAGAGAAAGAAAGATATGAGATGCTGTATTCTAGGACACTTGATCGACTTCTGTCACTCTCCCAGCCCTGACCATCTATCGAATTCATGCTAGTTTACCACGATTACTTTGTTCTAAACTTTTAAAGACAGCAAAAGCCTTAGCCATTCATAAATTTAAGCCAGATCTTTGTGTAGGGAGAAGTATGTACAGTGCCTATTTCTATCTTAGCCATAGATGGATGAACATTTATTTATTTTTCATATTGTTTTTTTTAAAGTTAATCTGTGTATCTTTCTCTCATTACTTCGGTTATTATAATTATCACTATTCTCACTTTGAACTGTATGCGGTATTATTTCACTTGTTCCACACCTTCACTCTAAATCAAAAATGTTTTGCAATATTAGACTTTATCTTATCAAATTTCATACCACGTTGTGTAACGTTCTATATTTGCCTACTTATCCCATGATTTTCCCTCCTTCTTACAATATCTATACATCCTATGAACTATTCTATATATGACATTATTTATCTTACCACTTGACAATTGATACTTAACTATGATTATAATCACAGACACTTTATAATTGCCTTTCAAAATAATTTTGTTTTCAAGAGTTTGGTTTGTAAGGATTCGATCTGTTCACACGAGTTTGACCACGGATTGATATCAGTTAGAGAACCATTAAAAACCAGCAGGGAATACTTGACGGCTGTTTCGTCCCAGTCTGGGAATCATCAGCATTACGCACCCACCATCAGGGTTCGAATCCAAGACCTTCCAGTTACAAGGCAAGCTGGCTCGTAAACCATTCAGCCACTGGTACTCGTTTCACTGGCCAATCAATGAATTCTAATTTCTACCAATTGTTGATTAAGCGCGACTACCAACTAATGTTATTGGTGGGACATCCATCTTCACACGTGACTGGTTTGACCTCACTGGTCACGACTTCCCACTAGAACTCCAAGAAACTCCATCCTGTAGCAAGTTCACCAGCGAGCATCAGATTAATTTTAAACAGTTGGTTTGCAAGGATGTGGGGACGTATGTCCCATCGATGACATTGGTTGGTGATCGCACTAAATCACGAACTGGTAGAAGTTAAAATTCATGGGCTGGCCATTGAATTGGGTCCCAGTGGCTGAATTGAATACGATCTTCCCTTCCTGGGTTTGAATCCCAGTGGGTGCGTACTGCCGATGATTCTCGAGGTAGGATTAAGCTGTCCAGTAGTCTAGTGCTGGTTTTCAGTGGTTCTCTAACTGGTATCAATCCATGGTCAAACTCCTAAAAACTAATATTAATATTTTTTGTATTCACACCTCTGCTTAAATGTCGTCACTGGATATAATTTCTTGAAAGCCATTTCCAGACGATTGCACAGTTTGATTCTAAATCCGTTGAATTGAGTCTCTTCTCTGATGATAATTGTCAGTACATGAGAAGCATGGTAGTTGAGTGTCCACTTGACAAGTATAGAGAGGGTGAGAAAATAAACTTGGTGAAATTCATATAAAGAACATGTACGAGTGATAGTGGCGAATTAATTACTAATGATAGGAGCGATAAGTTAGGACAGAGATTAAAACCATAATAGAATAGAAGACTGAGAAAACCTTTTCTACACACAGAGATCAGGGTTAAATTGACACATCGCTAACCCCTCGGCTATTTACAAGTGGCCTAAACCTAATACCTATTGCACTATTCTGTCTCATATTGCAGATAGTTTTAAAAGACGACTTTTGGTGTAGCTGCATGATGTGAGCTTGCTCGGGTGCTTGAGAATCGACCTAGTAATTGTTTTGCATTATTCTACTGGCAAGTATGTCGGATAATGTTCAGAAATGTATTCACAAAGTGTGTGCTTTGTCCAGCCAGTGGAATTAACTCCACAGGAGCAAGCAAGATTATAAACATACGTAGAATATTTTCTTTAATTCTAACAATTCCAGTGTCCTGCAAGACAATAATTTCAACGATTACTTTACAGTGAAGTCAGGCTTTGGAATTTTTAAGGAAAGGGGTGAAAATGTCATGAGTGCGGTATGTTGTCTGGAGAGGATCTTTTCAATGATTGTGTTCATATTGTCATTAATTACTCCGTTGATGTGTAGTATTCGTTCTCTCGATTGGATGATTTATTTTCGATATGGCGTAATTCTTTAATTGCAAAAATCAATAAGTCAACAGAAAAAGCATCCAAGACAGAAACGATAAAGATACCTGATCAATAGCAAAAACAAGCACGAATCATCGTCAATGGAAGAAATCTAAAAGACATCAACTCTTCCATTTATCTAGTCAATATCGTCTCAGCTACAGGTGGAATGGATGGGAGCATCAGAGACAGGATCTTTAATACTCCGAAATAGGCGTGGAAATCTGCTGCATTGAGCATGGATGGCAATAAAACAGGATTTGGATTTTCCAAAACTAATGTCAAATCCGTGCCTCCGTGTAGTTCAGTGACCTGAAGATTGCATAACTGAGAGCACTTCGAAAAGGCTACTGCTGACTTTCATCAAGAATTCTCTCCTTTGGGTGGATACTGAAGATCAGGAAGGATATGCAACAAGGAACTTTGAAACAATCAACAATATGTAGCCCAATATATATGCAGGAGATGGAAATGCAGTTGATTTAAGTTGAAGAGACAGTTGCGCGACATCATACCTCTCAGATGGACGAGTTGGAAGTGGGTCCGAGTGTGAATTGGAGGAGATTAAAGCCTATGCACTGTTATGAAGTTAGCTAGAAAAGACTGCAGATAACACAGTGAGATGATGATAGGCTGTTGAAGCCAAATGTTTTTTTTACTCATAACCCAATAGGAATAATAATGAGATAATAACAGTAACTGTCTTCGCTCAATACTCAAGATCAGATGGCCAGAAAAGATCAGCAACAGGGATCTCTGTCAATGAGCGAACCAACTCAGCAGGAACCGATTGTGAAACAAATAGGCAGAAAGAAATGGAGATGGATTGGCCATACGCTGAGGAAACCATCAAGTGACATCACTAGACAAGCCCTCGAGTGGAACCCGAAAGGGAGGCGGCGAGTTGGTCATCAGTGCGAGGGTGACTTGGAGGAGGTCATGCGAGGAGGAGATGAAAGCATGTGGACAGACCTGGAGCAGGGTGAAAAAGTTGTCAGAAAACCGAGGGCAATGGAGGTGCGCAGCTGAAGCCCTATGTTTCTCTAGGAACTAAAGGATATACTAATAATATTAATAATAATAATAACAGTAATCACTGTTAAATTGTTTCCGAGTATTTTCATGCTTATACATTTTGGTTGTTTGTTTGTTTTTTACTTTTATTCAGATGGAGATTTAGATGGTGAGATTAATGCAGTCAATGTGGACAACAATCAACCGGGCACTATCAGTATCCTATCAGATGGATTTGTGATTAAATTTGGTGATGAACAGGTCAGTTTTTGTTTGGTTATTTTGTTTGTTTTTTTTTTTTAAATGTTTTGAAGGTTAGTATTATTCTATAATGAAATAATTTTTTTTTTAAAGCGGCAAATCGAGCGAAAAATTATATTCCTTTTCAATTAATCCCTCATTATGACCTCTGCACTAATGTATGTATAGTTTTTCACATCAAAATCATATCAGTCAATTGATTATGCGAGTCAATAAGGATGACTAATTTATAAACATCATCAGTGTGTCGGTTGTTCAGCGGTAGAACACCCATGTAGCCTGGGGTTCAATCTCCGGCTGATACACTCCTTGGCCTCTCTAAGCCGGTATTAAGTCCGGTTAAGAGGGAAGGTTTGTCGTGAGACTAGCAACGCCATCCCGGAGAAATAAAAACCACTGCTATTGAGACTACAAAGCTCTAGCTTGAAGCCCTATATTCCACTGGGAACGTAGAGCAATACAATTTTTAAAAATAGGTAATAAAAACATCAAAACACGAGATATCTAAATTTCTATGTAGGTGTTAGATTAATCACGGAGTCTCAAAGTCAATTAATTCGTAGGGTTTAGCAACAAGTTATTACATAATCAGGAAATTGTTAAAACTGTGATGACTAAGAAGAATAAGATGATTAGTAAACAGGCTTAAGATACAAATCAATTAACCACGAGTTGGTAGAAGCTGGGATTCATACACTGACCATCGAGTCGGGTCCCAGTGGCCTAATAGTCTACGAGCTCATCTTGTAACGAGAAAACCCTGTGGTGAGTGCGTACTGCTGAAGACTCCCAAACTAGGCAGGCGAAACAGCTGTCCAGTCCTCTCTGTGACTGGTTATCCATTGGTTCTCTAACGGATGTCGGCTCACGATGAAATCCTCTAACCAATGAAACAAAATTTCTACAAACCAATATCTGAAAATTTTCTGTGAATTCCCTAAACAGCTGTTACCAACTATTATTGTGGTGAGAGCAGGCTGCTAGCCAATTGGTAGACATTAATTTACGTCAATGTCTAGGTCACTAATATTGGCCGTGAGAAAATATGAACAAGGCTGATTCAACAACTTATCACAGCAGACTTAACGTGGGGAAATAAGATTCGCAAATATATGGCTTAACTTTCCGAGAAACCAGTCACCTTGAGCAAGAAACAACCAATCAGAAGACTGTGTTTGTCTGATTGAATAAGCTATAGTAATGTACATAAAATATGTATAAATACGTGTTGATTTCCGTAGTAAAACGATCTGTTGCCGGCCCTTGTCTTTTGTTGTTACAGTAGTAGTAGTAGTTTGTTAGATTTTTGGAACGTAAGGATTTAGCCAAAGTAACAATGGTTTATCCCGAGAAGATAAGTAATATAGAAAAAAGCTCAACAGTTGCACTGCATGCATTAACACACAATAGGGTAGGAGATGGTTAAAATTCTAACAAGTAATATAGGTAGATGGTGAAAAAAGTTGATTACTGAATCCTTGTTTTTTGAGTCTACACCTGACACGTGCAATAGAAATGACTCATCACTCATACCGGAAATATGGAAAGTACTACTTACTACTAGCAATCAAGCCAAGCGACTGAATATAATGGAATTATATAAACGAAGTTAGAAAGTTGTGTGAGTAGTGCCTTGATATGATTACGAGCAATAAATTGTGCTCGAAACGTCCTCAGTAAATATTACTGACATTAGATAGTTGGAGGCAATCAGCAGGAAGCCTTGGACCTAGGTTTCGTGTTAGTTGCCGTTCACTAGTCAGCAAAACGTATCTACAACCTTGAAGGAACTCATGTCCCTGCTTCTGAGGTTCGAATCCGCGTCACCCAGTGAGGTTGCAGTCAGAGACGCTACCGCTGAGCTATTCAGGCTATCTCGCGATTGACCTCCTGTAGGACTGTAGTGGGTATTTTAATTGGACACTAGTAATCAGTGTGACGTGTCTAGTCCTTTCTTTGGTGCAGACTGAATTCTATCAGTCAGGTTTGCACTGTGGCCACCATTCTAGGTAGCTGTACAACAAAATTCTAGGTACTGTATAATACTGTGAGACTTTATCAAAATAAATTTTACCCATGATGGGTGATAAGTTATTAGTTGGTTAGTAAGTAGAGTTCCTTATTACTTATCCAATTTCTGATCGACCGTCCTATCCTCAGTATCGCGTCAAACAAGGCAACTGCTTATGAAAACCTACATTGGTCTGTTGGAAATGCTTTTTGTGATACGCACGTCAAGGATGTCAACCGTATAGAAGCACTGACTAACTTGACATTAGAGTTGAAGATCCAATTCCTGTTCCGTATTCTGAATGCATCAAATTCTCACAGTGATATCAGACTAATGAGAATGTGTCTTGCTATTCTGATCCTGACTGACTTTAAAATCCTCATGTGTACCATCTCTCTGTAGCTGTGAAACAAAAGGGTCGATATTTTGTTTGGTTTTCTCTCATTGGTGGTTGAATGGTTATTTTCTGAACTTGTGTGCATAATATTTAAACGGTTTCAATCCATTGTCACTTGTTTCCCCTAGTTACTAGTGCTTATTGTTTGTTATGGGTTTTTCTCTAACTATCATTTTGACTTGAGTCCTTTTTTAATGTTTATAATATATTTTATTTATTCTATGATTGCAGAAATTTATCAAACTGCATAACATTAAACGATGCTGTACAATAAAATCGGAAATATTCACAATTGATGTTTATGGTAAGTATTTTTTTTTGATTAAATGCACCATATTTTGTTTTGTTTTGTTGGTTTCAATGCATGATACACTACTGATACTACTGACTGATCAGCCGATATGAGTAGTTTGACAACACTGGGAGATAGAAGTGATCAATACACCTGACAGGAGCTTCATTCGCTCAGAACCCGTGATGAGGGCTATCTCCTGGCCAAAATTGTAGACAACAATTTGCGTCAGTGTTCACGTTCCGAATCAGGGTCATGAGAAAAAAAAAACAATAACAAAGCTTAACCTTGCGAAAATCCACAGACAATCACAGCAGACTTCACGTGTTGAAATATGATTGACAGATATATGGCTTAACTTTATAAGAAACGGCACAAAGAGATGGCAGAATAACCTTCAGCAAGAAAAGAACCAATCAGAAAACGTTATGTCTTCTCTGACAATAATGTACATAAAAATCTATGAATATCTCTTGATTTTCTCAGTTAACGATCTGTGGCCTGGCCTTTGTTTTCTGGTGTTACAAACCAAGCTCATCAATGGTTTTATTCTTGCATATGTCATTTTCTATCATTCCACTTTGTTCTTTAGTGCTATGTGAGACCTGGCCATTGAAAGTGGAATACATGGAATACATTCCGTCTACCGCGTTAATTGATCTAGTCTGGTGATTAATATTTCGATTGGTCGTGGAGTGCTAAGTAGGAAATGGAAGTCAACTGATGAGGCTGAGCTTGCTAAGAGATGTGCTGTGCATACCCAGCTACCACCGTCATCGTCACACAATATTGGCTGACACATAGAATCAGGTTGTAAGTGGGTTAGGATTACCGAAGCTTATTTTATTCACCAGAAGATCAAGTCTTTTACGTTCGGCTTTTTTCGAGCCAGCCACGTACTTAGGTAGATGTAGACTGTCAGACTAGAGTCTTCATAATTCTAAGAACCAATTACTGGAGACTGTTAGTGATTACAGTCCAGAATCGTTCTCAATGCCTCAAATGCCTGCGCTCTTCGTAAACTTCTAGATTCATTAAATCCTCATGTTTTTTTCCAATGTTTCTGTCCCTTCTCTCTAGTACATTTCTGCTCATTTTATAGCTCTCTTTTTCTATAACCTTACGATGATACTGCTGAAACGATTGAATAAAATCAGTTCTCTATTTTATCTCTGACCAACCCCCCCCGCCTTAGTGATTTTGTTTTTCTCTCGTTCCTGTTATTGGTTTGTCTCTTTTTCACCTCATTTAGATCCAGAGAAAAAGAAAATGCTCACTTATCGATTTCAAACGGACATGGTAAGTGATACTGACTACATCTCATGTTGTGTTGTATTTACAATTTATAACACATGTATGTGTGCGTTTATGCATTTTGATTATTTTTCAATTGTTTTCTGCTTTTTATTCATACAATCTGTTTTATTTATTTTAATGTATATTGATGTTGAAAGAAAACATTAGTTGGTCAGTATCTCTGCCTGTATGTCAATGTTCACTTTGTAAGAGTTCATACTGTGAATATACAATTCATGTCTGTTATCTCCGACTTTACGGACAAGTACTACTGGCAGTGTAATTGATTTCTACAGTCTAATATTGATTAATATATCAAACTCAACTCTTTGTATCTTGTAATTATACCTATATTTTCATGTAAGTAGTTACTTGGGTTCTAGTGGGAAATCTTGATCAATGGGGAACAGCAGGTCGGGTGTGAGGACAAATTTTCGCCAACAATGATATTGGTTAGTGGTCGGGGCGCTATTGTGAATTGGCAGAAGTTGGAATTCATGAGCTGGTCATTGGGTCGACTCCCAGTGGTCTACGAGCTTGCTTTGAAAGTAGGAGGTTCTGAGTTCAAACCTTGGCGTTAGATGTGTGCTGATGGAGAAACTAAACCTACGACGAAACAGTTGTCCAGTACACCCTGCTGGTTTTTCAATGGTTCTCTTACCGATATCAGCTCATGATGAAGTCCTGCACCCAATGAAATCCCTGCAAAACAGCACTTGAATTCGTAATGTGATAGAAGGTAGAATGAAGGCTATCGGTCGCGTTAGAACTTGAACTAGCAGCTTCCGAATGAACTTTTTGATCCAGTGCTCTAAGCCAGCTGAGTTAGGAGAGTCACTCCACTGAAATCATTATGATCTAATAGTTCAACTGATAGAATGCCAATTTGGCAATTTGGAAGCCGTTAGTTTGAACTCTACTGTGATCCCTAATTGTATTTCAATTTCAATCACCCACCAAAGACCATTTGAAACCTTATATAGCCTTGACTGACTGACCTGAAACAGAAAGAAGGTTAGCTTTGAGTGACCAAAGAGCCTAGGGAACAACTGCTTGGGGTCGGTCACACACGGTCTGTATGAACTGGTTTCTTGGATTGGTTCCATATTAGTAGATTTACCGCCAGTTACGGACCACCGTAGGGAAAATCAAGATGTTTAATTTTTAGCGTCGACATTTTCTACCCCACTCTGTCCAGAGTAAATAAGAGACAGCCTTACTGGTATGCTGGTCATTTGAGGGAAATATCTTACTGTTGTTACATCCCTGTTCCCCAGCAGTAAGACTTCGCCCACAGACTTCTGGCCATAGTGTAAAAAACTTCTTAAACTATGACGGTAACTGCTTTTAGTCTAATCGCTATCCTACCAATCTTCCCGGGCATGTTAGTACCTGCAGGAACATTTTTTCCAGCCAGTGTAGCTTGTTGGGTCATTGCGATATGCAAGCTCGACCACCACGTCAAGTTAACTACTATCAGTTGGACTTAGATAGCTTTAACATAAATTAATTTTTACTTTGAAATGAGAATAATTTGCACCCACCTAAAATTATTTGTCTAATATCTTCTGTTCATTTTATACTTGCGAACAACTGATTCTATAAAACATCTCATATACTGATCCCGTCTTCTCTCTCTCTCTTTCACTGAAATCGATAATCATCACATAAATGTAATCACTTTTTTATGATCTTTATAAAATGAAACGGTAAGGAGGACAGGTTGATCGATGAGGTGACGATGAAGCTACATCGATTGTGGTGGGTGGAACACGTGTTGAAATCCACTGCCTTTCTCGCTGAACAGTGGTGTTATCTGACATAAGATTAGGTTGTAGAAAAAAAAGAGCTAAGCATAGCCATAATCAAATCATGGAAGCGTTTAGTGGTTGATGTTGGCTACATAAAGACGTACATACTACCAGGTTGGCGTTCTTGAGGAGCTAGGAATCAATAGTTTGAGACTGTTGATGATGTGGCTCAAAAGTCTTCTGAAAAGCTGAATATGCATGCACACTTTGTAACCTTTCAGATTTATTAAGGACATAGAAAGCCAGTATTGAGTACTGAATAACTGTTTCACACCTGTTTGGGACTCTTTAGCAGTACGCACCCATGACTGATCGATTGACTGGTCTCAACACAGAAATTTACACAGAGGTGCACCAGTTGAACTTTCTACGCTATTTAGCACACAAAAGAAGATAAAAGAGAGAAAAATGAGACTCAAGGGAAAAATGCTAAACAGAAATGTGAGGAACAAAGAATACTAACATGAAGAAATACGAGGGGTTTAAGGCATGCTAGTGAGTCACAAAGAGCGTATGTGTCTACCCCATTGAGAATGATTTTGAACTATATTCAGCCATTGGTTCTTGAAATCTCGAGGACCCCAACCAGGAAGCCTACACCTCCCTACATGGCTCAGACCGACTCAGATCGAAAATCTCGCGAACTGATTGCAAGGTTTGATTTGACCACCTTTAGCTTTTTTTTTCCAACCTTACCCTAAGTTAGCTAACGTTTCCCGTCGATGAAGGCGATGACTAAGCTTGAGTAACAGTCACTTAGATCAAAGACAGGTAACCATTTCGTATCTCCCACTTTCAGTGCCCATGCCTCAAATCATAAAGAAGGACGGAGCCAACAGCTGAGCAGTAGACACATCTTTTGTTCGATAGCCAGATGGTTATCATGTCTACTCCAGAGATAACGCAACTTGGTGAACACCATACGGGTTCATTGTATCTGTGCTTAGATTTTGTAAGCTATCACTCCGTTGGGTCTAACACAACTTCCTTAATAAATGAAGTGGTCAACACTCTCTTTTACTTCACTCAGGCATGCCTTAAAGTTAGGAGTCGATGTAATCCTGACTGACTGACTAGTTTCAACAAAGAACTTTGCAGCGATGTGAAGCAGTTCGAGTCACTACTCGCCCTCCAGGTAGCATACAAAGCAAGAGAATAAAGTAAAAGCAATGCAAATTAGAGATATTAAACTGAAATACGAGGCAAAAAGAATAGTAATATCGAAGAATCATATAGTTTTTTTTGTTAATATAAGTCACAAGGAGTGGATGCATCTGCGCCAGCCATTGACAACGATCACTTTGAGCCATGTCACCAATTGTCTCCAGCCTTCATTGGTTTATACCATCCTGAGGACCCCAAACAGGAAGTCTACATTTTCCTAAGTGGCTTAAACTAACTGTTATGGATTTCATTGACTGATTCGGCCATGTTTTGGTTTGACCACCGCTACTAGGTAACGCTTTTCCAACCTGACCCTTTGTCGATGTAATTCAGTCCTGTAGCTTCTTCTCAGATCTGATAGTAGTCAATCACATACCGAACATTCAGAGAACTCAGTTCATTGTGTGCAGAAATTCACAACAACTATTTTTTTTAAACACGTTAAAAACTGCAATTTGATCACACAGTTTAAATTTACTCTACACTCACTAACTCTTTGTATCTCTATATATGGTCGTATTTCTCCGTGCCTTTCCTATGCATGATGTAATCCACTCCTTACAATTATATATACGCTGTTTGATTGAAAGTATGACTATTTGTTGCAGAACTTTAGTTTTTTAAAAGATGCTTGTTAAAATGTTTCATGCTCTGTGTATAGGTTGGTTCGGTTTGATTTTTTATGTCTCTCTCGCTCTCTCTCACACACACACACACTGTTGAATGATGTTGTTCTTGAGCAATGTACTTTTTGTAGTTAGTTAGTTAACTGAGAAAGTTGAAACTCAGGTGATTGATTGCCAACTATAGAAAAACAGACCAATCAGATTTGTCAAAAATATACCCTAATTGATTAATCAATCAGATCGATAAGAAAAAATAAATCAAAGCCAATGAAAGCCAAGGATCATGAGATCTGCGCGTGTTTTACAATTTTTTAATTCATCAAAATCTATATATATATATATATATATATATTTTGTTGCCAAATAATATTATCAATCAAATTGCTGCAAACGATTGCTTGAAATAGTAGAGAAGATTTGTAGCTCAGTTGGATGATCTTGATTTAGTTATTGTTCTTTGAGGAGCTGCTTGATTTAATAGAGAAGTTTTCATTATGCCGCTTCTAGACAACATCATCAGTACACGTTTTGATATGAAATGAAGTTATTTCAATTCCCCATAAAATGTTGATTTCATTGTATCTCCTCCTGACAACCGTTGTCGTGATTCGTTCTTTGTTAGTTTACATCTTTATTGATCGCTTTTATTGACTGACATGGGATTCGAACTTTCTTCTTATGCGATTTATTCTTTACTGGCTAGCTGTTAAATTTGGTCTATAGTAATGTGTGTTTGTTAACTGCTGTCTGATTCATTCGTGAATCAACCAGGCTTGTAGAAATTCCCTGACTGCATTGTAGATGTTTGCTCTATTTAAGATCCGTACATTATCCCACTCAGATTGGTGTCTGTAATGATATGCACACATCAATATGAAAGAATACATCTCGTGTCTATTCACGGCGATTTATTTATTCACCTTACACGTATATAAAGAGCATCTGTGAAATTAACAGCCACAAAATACTAAGAAGATTTGAAACACACACACAGTACACAAAGCCAACACAATCACTTCATTCAATACTCTGTAGACAAAAAGATTCGACAGAATTAATTGTATCGACCGCAACAAACACTACTTCAATCAAAGCGGGAGTCCCTTTCAAGTGAGAATTCAAGATTGTAAATTGGCTGTGAAAACACTCGATATGTATTCTTTCATATCGATGCATGTAGATAACCACGGACATCAATTTGAGTGGATGAATGTAGAAATTGTGAAAATAGTGGGAATATCAACAATGCAGTCAGGGAATTTCTAGAAGCTTGGTTGACACTCGAATGAATCAGACAGCAATTAACAAACACAATACAGATCAAATTTACCAGCTAGCTGGTAAACAATAAATTGATATGAAAGAATACAACTAATTTACATTCTTGAATTCTGATTCGAAGGGGATGCCCACTTTGATTGATGTAGTGTTTGTCACCATCCACGCAATTTATTTTCTAAGCGGTGTTAATTTTCTTTTCTTTTTCTCTTGGATACTTTAGTCTGTACAATATGGAATGGAGTGATTGTGTTGACTTGTATGCTATATCTACTTGAGGCAATCGGTGGGAAACCTTGGCCACATAGGTTTTCTGCTTGTTGGTGATACTAATCAGTTAGCAAGGCGTACCTGTAGTCCTGACTGATCACTTTATATGATTCAGCTGCTGGTGTTGTTTGAATACTTCGGGATGTATCACAACCCTCAATGTTTGAATCCTTTCAGCTCAAATAACCATCAGCAGGTTACCCTTAGTGATAATCATAACACTGAGCAATTTGTTCAACTCATTATGGTTGCGAATGACCGATTGAAAATGTTGAAGGATGATACGGGTCTTGAAGTTGTTAGGACCTGCATTACTTCAGCGGCCAGGTTTTCTAGGATAGCTGCTGAGTAGATGGGGGCTCCAACACCTTCGCATTCAGTGTACTTACCCTTATGCAACAGACAGTGCATACGACTATCTGGGAACTGAAGACCAGTATGAGTAGATCGAGTTTTACCCTTAACGCGAGTATTTCCACCTTTGCCGTGACCACTGATGATTGTGCATTAGAGCCTTTCTTGCCTTCCGTGCATCTGAAACTAGACCAGATGCATCTTCTTCTCGAAGGGCTGGGATTTTGACATTGTTGGTCTAGCTTCTCTAGTTTATCCAACATGATAACAAAGACACGCGAGGCATCAATGAAGGACAGCTCCTCAACCAGCCATACGAGTAAAATTGTAAGTAGGGAAATACAGTATTACTGCTGTTCAGATTATACAAAAAAGATTTGATAATTTCTAACTATCATCAATTATTTCCAGGCCACAGTGGTTTATTCCGGGGATGGTCCCGACGTGTGGTTCTTCTCATATGAACAAGGGGTGTGCCACCATGCTTTAGCGTGTGTGGGCGTTTGTGGGGGCAATATGATTAGAAGGATTTAGATGATGAGAATCTGGGTAGTAATGTACATTTTGTGTTCTAGGTTACCGCAAAGGATATCTAGAGGAGGTGGTCCGTGTGAGTAATCGTACCTGTCAGGTTCATTTCTGTGATCCGACCACCATCTCATCGGTGGAGGTCTGTCACCTCTCCTATCTTACAGATGTCTGTCTATACCTGGAGAATAAGGTCAACCTATTTCTCTCGGATTCATTTATTCATTAGGAGAAGCGTTACAGTCCACAGGCCATATGATTGACCACTAGCATAACTACCTGGAGGTCTGTTATAGTAAGTATCATTTGGAGGAAATGGTCGGTTGTACTGTTCACCATGATCATGATCCCTGTAGTCTCTGTCTTCTTTGTGTTTAGGAAATGGTCCAGTTGACAGTTAACAATCAATAGACCAAACCATTAAAATGGCTCCCTTATTGTTGTAAACAGGTTGCCATAGTATTCAGATCCTCTAAACTTGAAGACAAATGACTACTATGTTTCTTGTTTTGTTTTTTTTGATTATTTTCTTTATTTATATGCATTCATTCACAATGCAACTTGTTTTAGGCTTTAATCATCCTAAGTTTATGGAGGCGTATAATTGAAATGGCTCTCCAGCGTAAAACATCAGTAAATTAGTACGAAAAACAAACATTTCCGTCAGTATGGTCAGTTTCTTTTCACCATCTTGGCAATGTATATCCCCATTTACAATTGTTGACGTTGACGTTGTTGTTGTTGTTGTAGTCATCTCTGTTGTCTTGATCGTGATCTTATGGGAAACTGTTGTGCTGATTATTGATTATTATTATTATTCTTGAATGTCATGTTGTGTTGTTATGTATGTGCATGCATATTGGCTTTGTATTCTCCCGGTTAAAAAATATCTTCTTGTTTTAAACGTTTAGAAGACTCAAAAAAAGGAGATTCTGCAAAGAATATTCTTCGCGATAATTTTTCTTCATCTGGCTGTACTGTTGTATGCATACCTAATGTTTGAGTAGCGATTGTTAGTTACAGCACTGATGTTTTTTTCATATATATATATATATATATATATACATATATAATATCGAGTTACTAAGGTCAATAGAATTGCAGTTCGCAAAAGCATGTGTGTGATAACCCATAAATACAACAAAATACAATAACGCAAGGCATAAAGAATCCAGCCAAAAAAGAAGCATTCATTGCAACAGAGGTACACTGTCTTTTCACGACATTACTAAGTTTACTAACTCGCTAGTTTTCTAGGCGTTATTAACTCCAGGTAGGGAGGGAAGTCTTGGCGTTTGGCTAGCCCGTTTACCCCAGAAAATCAATCCAGGTGCTACAGAAACTTCAAATCACAAGAAAAAAAAATGAACAACAAAATTAATCCTCTCTGGAATTACAAGGGACGGAATGACGCGGGCTGGTGAAAGCCTTCGCAAGCTTGTCAGCCAACCGATTTGTCTTCTTGTGATAAAGGCAAGAATAAGGTTGGAGATGTGGAATGTTCGTACTATGTATGAAGTTGAGAAGGCTGCCCAGGTTGTCGGCGAAATGAGAAGATACGGCATAAAAGTACCGGGTATCTGTGACAGCAGGTGAAATGGATTTGAACTATCCAAACTGTCAACTGGAAAGTCAATAATCTACTCTGATTGCTTAGACGACAACCACGAACACTCCGAGGGAGTGGTTATAATGATTTCACCAGTGGCAACCAAAGTCCTAGTGCAGTGGGAACCAATTTCATCCAGGATCATGACGGTAAGATTCAACTCAAATGGAAGGAAGGTCACAATTATCAAATGCTACAAACCTACAAACAACATGGAACAAAAGAGTAAGGGAGATTTTTACAGACAACTGAAAACAGTAATGGACGACATCCGAAATGGTGACATTGAAATCTTCATGGGCGGCGATATGAATTCCAGCTGAACTGGGAGCATATAATACAGAAAAAGAATTCATCATGGGTCCAGATGCTCTGGCTCGGAGAAATGATTGAGGACGGAGAACTGTTCGGAGACTTCTGTGCTTTCAATGGTTTGGTGATCCAAGTCTGTTTGTACAAACGCAAGGCGACATAAATTTCTCCTGATGAATACATCACAAACCAGATAGACTTCATCTCAGTCATGCTCAAAAGGAGACTGTCGAATGACACCACACACCAGGGTATTACTTCAGTAGAACCCGAATGGGAAACGATGAGTTGTTTGAGTATCCTCAGGTGACATGGAGGAGATCCTGCAAGAAGAAGATAAGAAACTATAGGCGATTATTGGGGCCAGCTAATGAAGACTGCAGAGAGTGGGACAAGCTAGAGATGTGTTATTTGAAACTGTATGTCCCACTCAGAATCCAAGGGAACAATAAGAACACCTAATTTCACCTTCTCTACCCAGTGAGTCAGTACAAGGGATCCTGTGGAGCTAATTACATTTGGCAGTATTACATATCTCAACATCATCCTGTGTGGCGAAACAAGTGACAGACAAGGTTTATTCCTAGTTCTGTTTTTTAGCTCATCTTATAGGTACTGAACACAAACTCGATGTTAACAATACATTTGATGAAGGTATTCACCATGTTCTGACTAATCCTAATTTTACCTTACAAGCTCTTCTTCTTCTTCCGCATAGATCTGAAGTCATCTAAGCCCACTTTTGAAGCCCTATGACCCTTTTACAATGCTAACATTGTTTTAACTATCACTAATTTTTACATTCGCCTTTTTTTACGTCATTTTATCTGGTTTTCAGTTCAGCATTACAAATTGATGTATATTTCCAAGTGAAACTATTTTGAACTGTAATTCTATTCATCTTAACAACTCGATATTCTTATATTCAAATCAGTTTGGTGGATGATGGACAACAGTGGATTCTACCATGATGCGCATTTCATCCTTCTTGTAGGACTCATCATTTGGATATACCTGCATTCCTCAGTAAATGAATGATGGTATTCCCAGTGGAAGCTCGAACCTAGCAGCCATCTAATTCAAATGCCAAATTGTTATCCACTAGACTACTTGGGCCACGAAAGCCACCATTCCTTGTGCTGACGGTTGTTGGTTATTATTTACTTTTAATTCAATTTGGATTTTTCCCCTTGACTAACATGTTGACTTCTAGTGAGGATGCTTCAACGAACTAATTTGGTGAATGGTGACTTCAAGTTAAATCCCCTTAGACATTGTTGGAACGTCCACACTAGAAGGTTGACATATCAACAGAGGTCAAATATTTTGATCCAACCAATCAATGGGACGATCCAAATTCAGTATAAAAAACCTAAAACATTAGTGTTATCAATAACAGTCGGTGACATAGCGGTTAGGACACTTGCCGACCATGCACATGGTCATGGGGTTCAATCCTTGGCCAACGCACTCCTTTACCTTGTTAAGCCAGAAATAATGCTGGTAAAGAGGAAAGGTTGAGCAATCCCATCCTGTAAAATAAACACTGCTGCAGAAACTTCAAGTCACTAGCTTGAAGCCCTATGTTCCACTGGGGAACGTGAAGGAAAAAAAGTAACATATGATATATATATATAGATAACTTTGGAACCAGATGAGGATTTTGTCGGAAATGCGAATATTCCTTGCTTTTTTAACAATTGATATGCATGTTTATGTGTTGCCTATGATTGCCTATATAAGCTGTTGACATTATAAAGAGCTCATTGTGTCTGTTCATAAACTGTTATTAAAATGCATGAAAATTATCTTTTGTGAATGTCATGCATGTTTACTTGTGATTGTTGATAATGATAATGATTTTCTGTTTACCAGTGACTAAAGATACTATCTACTGGCGCCAGGCTACGGTTATCATATTTATGCACACCCATCCGAAAACTAATAGAATTGAGACAAGTAGTTCAGTGAAAAAGCTCATTTTCCTATTGAGCAGCCGTTCAGTGAAGAGTTACCTTTTTCGACGATATTATTCTCAAGCTGCACAATCGCATATTATTATTATTATTTTTTATTCCCTTGGGCTCCGTCCGAGTGGTACTTCAACTACACATCTAGGCTTTGTTCTATTTTCTGCCATCCTCTTCAGCTGGCAAGCTTCATGATTGCCCATAATCTCTCCTCTCCTTTTCTCCAAAAGATTTTCTCCATGTCACCCTTGCACTGACGACTCACTCGTCGCTTCCCATTCGGATTCCACTCGAACAATGGCTGCCTACCGCGTGGTATCATTCGACGGCTTCTCCACTATATGCCCGATCCATCTCAAATTTCTCCTACACATATTTGTTGAACGATCAAATATTGGTTGGTTTGTTCCCAGAGTTTCTTGTTACTAATTCTCTCTATCTGGCCGTTTGAGATCTTCACTATAGAGACAGCCGGTGAAGGTGGCAGCTGTTAAATGACAGTCTGCAACCAGCTGTTGGAAATCCTTTTAGTTACATGAAGTGCACGTTTCTGACCTGTATAGAAGGATGCCTCCTTCCTTATGCTGACTGCGAAAGACTTCCAAACTGGTTTCAGGTTGATGAAGGCGTGTGTATCTTGCCTTTCTGATTCTGACTGGCTGACTTTAACATCTTCGTCTACTCCGAATTCCTGTAGTTGAAACGATGCTTCCCAGATAACTGAAGGAAGCAACCTCTGTCAAATCTCTACCGTGGATGGTGATTAGTGCTGGTTGGTGTTGTTGTTGTTGTTGCTGCTGCTGTTGGTTGGTTGGTTGGTTATCTTCATCACCTACACAATCGCATATGACTGACTGAATTTTCTTCATTCTACTGCGTTCGAAGTAGGATACTGAGCCTGAAAGTCTACACTTTATAGTGTCAGTAGCGTTTGTATTTGTTTGAATTTTACGGGGTCTGAGTGCTGCACTAGCCTCACACCTAGGCTTTTTCCCTTCCACAAGCTTACTATCTTTTAGCAGACTTAGGTAAGCCTAGCAGTATGTCGGCTAGGAATCGAATTCTAGAGGACACACATATATATATGGTTAGTGAAGATTTTACTGCTGGACCACCGAATTGATATTACAGCCGGATATAAATGACCCAACTGTATACCCTTATACCTGGATGCTTTACTTCAGAGTTCCTAGCTTCGTCAAATACCATAGAGAAGTATTTTTTTTCTCACTAGATTACTGAATAAGGTGTTTATTCATCTGCTGGAAGTGACCGGAACTCTTTGATATGCTCTAGTGAATAATGAGAGAAATGTGACTGTATATGAAGAATCTTTATTCAGTTTTATTGACTTATTGTTGTCTTGACTAATGCATTTCTTATACAGCACACTGCAGCATGCTTTTTAGAAATGTGGTTTCAATATATTTCACCTTGTGTGCACTTTTATTGTTTAAATTAATTTTGCATTTCCCATTTGATGGGTTGATTTATTGATTGTGTTGAAATTGAACCGAAATATTCGGTTCCTGTTAACATATTTTACCTCTCACTGCCATAAATGCTTCAACATGATATCTGAAGACTAACATTGATGTTATTTCTGGTTGGTGATGACTAGCAGTGGAGTTTAAGATGCGCGCTTCGCCCTCTTTGAGACTCATCAGCGTTGTCACTTGCTAAAGATGCAAGTACATCCAGATGATGACTTTGACAGGATGAAGAAAAGCCTATCTTGTAGTCCACTGGTAGTTGCATCGTCAACCACCAGACCATTTTGTAGTCTATATATATATATATCATGCATGTTTCTTGTATATTCTTTTTTGTGTTTTCTTTTCAGAATGTTAAACTGTTTCAGAATTTCGCATCTCTGTTCACAGTTTCATCGTTTGCTGACTAATGCATACAGAATTGAGTGTGGTGTTATAAACACTGATATATGCATATATCTAGAAATACTTGATGACGTAATCGTTATCTGATGTGCAGCCTAATTTCTCTTAAATAATCTTCCTCCACCCCTTCTTTCTTCCTTCCTTCCATCCATCCAGTAATCCTTCTACCTACTAACCAATTTGTTACTTTCGTATCGTTCATCAGTGTTGTATGAATGTTGTTCATTCCAAGGTATTCACCTTTTTCGGCGATCAAATATATATATATATATATATATATATATATATATATATATATATATAAATATTATATCTTCTGATGTGATATATCTTTTAAGTACACTCCTTCTGAGAGAGAGAGAGAAAAGAAGTTATTGGATTCCCTATTTATCAAATACTTGTTTTTACATTTTATCATCTCCCTGTTTTCATACTCACCATATTTGAGATTATTTGAGTTTTTTTTGACTTGTCTGTTTAACAAGTGTGTCTAGTTACCGTACAATCTAATATTCTGTTGTGTTGCTTCCCTTTTCTGATGTATGCTCAATATTTTTTTTATATTTACATAACTTAGTCTTGTTTTGGTTTCTCTTTCTCCCCCCTTTGGTGCTGATTTGTAATTGTTCTCTATCACACACAGACACACGCGTACACTCTCGCCTCGTTACACATACTCTCGTGTTCTACTGTGATACCTTATTTATTTATTTATTCATTCAATCATAATTCATTCCGTTTTCATTATATATGCATTCCTTCCATTTTGTGTAGTGTTACTCAATCTCCACGTGCCTCTAAGATATATATATATATATATATATCAGTAATAATAATAATAACGATTTGTATGGGATTTTTTCTCCTGCAGTTGGCTTTTTTCTTTTCGTTGCCTTTGTTTCTGTCGTTTCTCGTTTGGTTTATTTTGTCATCAACTTTGTCATGTCGTGTCATATCGTGTTTTTGTTATATGGTGAATAAACTATGGAAGTGTTAAATGTCCGGGGAGAGGGGAAGGGAGCAAAGAGATGTTTCTTCCCACTGTGTGTGTGTGTGTTGAAGTGGACGCATGCATGCCTACCTGTTTCATTCTGGAAAACTCAAAGCAAAAACAAGATGTCATACGCGCATATATATACATATAATGATAAAAGTTGTATTTTGCAAAAAAAAAGAAAAAGACAACAACTCTTCTCATGACATATTTACACATTTTCACATTTTGTCCCCTCTCTGTCTCCCTCCCTCCCTCCTGTGACTGCTGCTCACATTTTGCTCTTTTCTACAAGCACAAATGTATTCAGAGTATATATTTCGTTGTAAATGTCAGTTTGTTTGTTGTTTGATGACTATAACACGGTTTCTTCGAGATCACTATCATTATAATAACTATTATTATTATTATTATCAATAGTGTTATTTATCCTTTTTTATTTCGTATTATGCCTATCATCACAACAGTAATTTGTTAAATTATTTATACAAACCCAGAGATTCTTATTCTACCTTATACACCGTTAATTGTCCCCTCTCCCCCCCCCGCCTCCCTTAGTGGGCTGAATGATCAACGAGCCACTGAGTGAGTGGCTGAAGTGTCGCAAAATAGAGTTAAAAATCTCTTCAGTACTACTCAGTTTTGTATGTCGTTGGTTCACGAGTAGAATACTCACTAGTCATTCTCACTTAATGTGAGGTTCGATTCCTGGCTGACGCGCACTCTTAGACCTCGTTTAGCCGGTAGCAAGTTTGGAGAAGAAGGAGGTTTGGGCGTATGAAGTCAATAAATTCACTCTGTAAAACAATACAAACGCTAATGAAACTTCAAAGCCTAGAAGGGGTGAAGCCTTATGTCATCCCAATTAGGATGCAACAGGAATGCAAAATAACCTTTTCGATGGATAAACTTTGACCTTTGGTTATTTTTACTTTGTTCGCTTAGGTTCCAAATTGAGCATAGGTCTTCACCAGCACATCTCTAAGGACAGCTCTCCTAGACTCGTACATTGTACGAACATTCTACGTAGCCATTCTTATTCTTGCTTTCATCAAAAGAAGACACATTGGCTGACTAAATGGCTTCCCGAAGACTTTGACCAGCTCGCGTTATTTTGTCTCTCCTACTCCTGTGGAAAACAAGTTTTTCTTATCTTATGCTTTGAAGTTTTTGTAACGATTAGATTTATATCCAAGGGTAGGCTCGCTAACCGGAATTACCACAGTCTAGAAAACTAGCGACCTTGAAAATTAGGCGACGTTGGTATTTCACTATGTACACATTTATCGTATGTGAATTACATTTCGGGGAATGCTAAAGCATTAGTTTACGCATCAAAGCGCTAATTTATTCAAAGATAACAGGGAATTAGGTTTTGATCGTGTTATTAACCAGTTCATCAGATTATCCAAAGGAGAGGTTGCATCATCATTTAATGCATAGATACTTTGTTTCTGGCGTAGACGTGATATCCAGCTACCGACCAAAGCAAATTTGTACGGGTCAGCAGTTCACGCTGCGCTTTGTTATTGATTCAAGACAAGGACATTGCCATTGGAGGACCTAAAATAGCTAGCTGTCTCTCATCACATAGATGTTCGCATTCTATTTCCCCTGTAAAGTGTTATGCTATGGTGATTAACATTATGTCTGGGCATAGAATGTTAGGTGAGGGGAGAAATTCAATCGATAGGGTTATGAAATTACATCTACTAAGATAGCTAGCAATGTTACTTCACAGAGGATCAACTGTGAAAAGAGTTAGAGATGGCCAAATCAAAGTACGGAATAAATCCATGTATTCCTTGATTGGATTATAAAATAATGCCATGCGTCTAGTCCTTTGTTTAATGTAGATGGAATTCTATCAATTGGGTTTGTTGTGTGACCAGCATTCTAGGTGACTTACCGTCATGACGAACTTTGAATTGTTGATTTCAGATGATTGGAGGCAATCAGCAGGAAGGGTTGAACTTAGGTTTCGTGCTTGTTCGCACTCACAAGTTACCAAGGCATATCTGTAATGGTTTGGGGGAACTCCAGTCCATCCAACTATCCAATAACAACAATTCTGAGTGCACTGTAATAGCGAGCCCCAGGGCATGGTGACTGCATTGTAAATTTTATTGATAGAATACATTTGGCACCAAACAAAGGAGTAAACGCACGACGCAAGTTAGTGTATAATGAAAGTGCCCAGCATACTTCTACAGGAGTTCAGTGGCGAGCCCGAATAGCTCAGTGTTGGTAAGGTCTCTGAATGGAGCATTCGGTGACGTGGTTTCGAAACTCTGAAAGGACATAATCTCCTTCAAGATTTCAAATATGCATTGCTGACAAGAGTACAAGTAAGAGACCTAGGTCGAAGGCTTCCTACCGATTACCTCCAACGATCTAATTAATCATCCAATGCTTTAACTGTTGGTTTTTCAATTTAGGAAAGTACTGACTGCCTGGTTGATGTCTTCAGGATGCTAAGAAGCAGTGGCGCTTGAATACCATAGCCACTACCCTTGGTCAGTTGTCAACATAGTGCATACAACGTAGTAAGAGAAAACATAACTAAAAGTGGACTGTAATTTACATCAGTGTTTATGTCCCCAATATTGGTCGTGAGAAAAATGAGAACAAAGGCTTTGCGTAGGCGGATATAGTTAATATATAGATGACTTTTTTTGTGCTAACAATAATCTATAATAATGTACATGAAAATCTAAAAATATGTGTTGATTTCCTCAATAAACGATCTGTTGCCTAGCCCTTGTCTTCTGTTGTTACAATAGTAGTGATATACCGTCTGGAAGGAAACCGCATTATAATTACAAAGTTAGGTGTAACGTCCATATATTGATAGAAATATTGGGATTTTCTAAATAATCTTCCCGTTACATTAACAGTTTCATGCCTGAGGCTGTTTCTCATCACACAAAATCTGTACCAAATAAGGTATTGTAGATATTTTGTATTGATTTGTGCTTCCAATTCTACATGAGGGAGTGCATCTGAAGATTAGTGAATAAAGAAATTGTTCGAAATCTGATAAGATGATCTGTGAGTTTAAACGTCTGTCTACATCCGTGTTAATGGATTGGATTAGAGGTGGTACACCATTCGCCCTAATGAATAGTTTTAGTTCCTCTCACAAAGTGTGTTGGCTTGCAGAGATTTGACTGGTTGTTACACGATTTCGTCATGAGCAAACATCAGTTAGAGAACTATTGGAAAACCAGCAGGAAATACTGGACAACTTTTTCCACTGTCCTAGTTTAGGAATATTCATCAATATGCACCCACCTCCAGGGTTCGAACTTACGGTGATACGGCGAGCTCGTAAACCACTCCATGAATTCCAGCTGCAGCCAATTCGTGATATAGTGCGCTTACTAGTATCGTCAGTATCGTCGGTGGGTATTTGTACCCACGCAGGAACTTGTAGACCCCAGTGGTCACGACTTTCCACCAGAACACAGGTGACTACCTACTTGAATATGACCAGTCGCTAGTGAGCATCAGATTTATATTCAAGTGTTGGTTGAGGTTTGACTGGTTCTAAGATTTCATATAGGTAGCCGAAGAAATATTAAAGGGTAGGGATAGTGAAGAATAAGCAAATTACAAGAGTTAAGCTGTAAAATTAAAGACTGAGTGATACCAGGGTTGCGTTTACTTCGTTACGCAAAAGGTTAGACGAAATATTTTTCTACGAATCAACTAGATGAAGGATGACCAGAAAATACCAATAGAAAGACCTAATCTAAGGTATTCAACATTCGACTTAGAATTCAGCTTCAGTGCCCTCTAATGACACAAGAATCAGGGAAAGTGAAAATAAAACATGTAGTTCAGTGAAGAGTTTCACCATCTTTGTTTCAGTAACACCCAATTTTCCTAACCGCTTACGTATCACGTAGTTCCCCTCAAAACTTACAAATTCTCACCGCACTTTAGTTAAAATAACCATAACCAATTGTATTTTTGTTTGACAAACTTAATGTACACATAAATACAAAATAACCTATATATATTTGCAGTTGTACAGCTAAGAAAATGAATTCCCCGAAAAGAAACTCCTCGCTGAACTACGTGTTCCGTAGTTTCAGCATAGTTTGTGTTGGTAACTTATTAAAATTGTTAATAATTCATGTAATATTTTTTTATAATGCCTAATTGTAAAGTGTGCGTTAGTGGTCGAGCTGAAGACTGATTACCAAACCCTCTCACGGTCTCAGGTTTGATTACCGACTGATGGCATCCTCAGTCACACCTAGGTGGTATCAGTCTTGGAAAAAAGAGGGAGTTGGGACGGTGTCGCTAGCAACTGCAGTATGTAAAAACACTAACTAATCAACAGATTTTATTGTTCAGTAAATATTATATGGGAACACTAATGGAAGATAAAACCTTTCTCCAGATTCTTTATTCTCTTAAAGTAGCGTAGATGAATTCCTCCGGGTTTCGACAAAGAAAGAAGGACCTGATTCACGGTATAAAATGATACGATTCTATTACACAGGTTCTAGACAGCTGAAAACTACCAGAGATTACAATGGTCATAAAAAGCAATGACAATAACATACTTCAATGTTTGAGTAGTATTATGGATAATACTAGAAAACTAACTCATCCGAAATACAAGTATTTCAAATGGCTTCAGTTTAAGTGACCATCAGTTTATATGCTTAGAAAAATAGAAAAACAGGGTGGTGGGAGGGGAAGACAGAAAAATCCAATAATTATTGGCTTATAGGTCTATATAGCAACTCAAGAAGGTTATGTTCACGAAATTCGAAACATGCTCAGTGAGCTGAAATCACTTAAGATGCATGAATAATTAAGGTAATCAAAAAGAAGTTACCCAGGGGGTATGAGCGATTGACTACACTCTCTTTCTGTATGCATAAGTTTGGTTTGAAACACTTGATTACCATTGCTTCAGTAAATCGCAGTAAATTTGCTTTCCTTTGTGTGCTTAATATTTTGAAAGATTTAGAAATCTCGATGAAATGACCCAAATTCACTAGGTTTGTCTGATAGTTGCAATTTCCGAGTATCTGCTTTTTTTCAGGGGTACGTTTCTTGGGGTACGCTCTGAAAACCGGACAGAAGTCCTTCTTTCTATCCTTCCAATGTACTTCCTCTCATAGATGCACGTAAATATATAAATGCAGTTGAAGATGATATCAACAGGGTACTTATCCTGATCAGATTGGCTTATAGGTCTTGTCAGGCTGTATAGCGTTACTACCTAAGCTGCGGTGAAGCATCGTTTTTATTGCTCCTTTCATTCTTCTATCAGTCTTTTGTGATATTGCTTCTTCTTTGAATGGAAGACAAATAAACACATTCTTCTTTCAAACAGTTGGATGTTTTTTTTCTCGTCTTGGGTTTATTAGTGGAACAATCCTGATCACTGATCATCTACAGACGAGAACAACACCTCAGTTTCGTCGATTTTGAAAGGGCCTTCGACAGCATTGACTGAGAAGGAATTTTGAAACTACTTGAACACTGTGGATTACTTTACCCTAAATCGTTTTCAACCTCATCCAACAGCTGTGTGAAAATGCCCTGTGTCAGGTGATCCACAACGGAAAACTCAGTGAGGCGTTAAAAGTGAGTACGGGAGTTTGACAAGACTGCCTGTTATCACCGATGATATTCTTAATTGTAGTGGACTGGATTATGCGTCAGACTGTGAGTTGGGATTGAGGAGACAGTAATACGCTAAACGACCGATAAGAAGACTTTAGAAGATCTGGATTTCGCAGATGATATATGTCTAATTTCATACAAACGCGAAGACTTTCAAGCGAAAACCAACAAAGTGGCTGAAGAGGCCGGCAGCGAAGACAAGACTGCAGGTGAACACAGAGAAGACGGGGGTGTTGATAGAAATAACCAACGAAAAACAACAACCAACATTAGTCACCATGATCAGGAGAAATTTGAAAGAGGTTACTTCCTTCACTTGTTTAATAAGCAGTGTTTCAACTAAGGCGGGTGGAGCGGATTAAAATATCAAAGTCAGAACAGGAGAAGGCAAGATACACTTTCATCAATCTGAAATCGGTTTTGAACTCTTCTTCACTCAGCAGCATGAAGAACAAAATTTAGATTTTCAACAGCAATGTTAAGTCAGTTAGTGGTTCTAAATAGGTGAAAATACTGCATTTCGCCCGACAAAAATTATTTCTGAACAAAGCAAGAACTACAGTTTTAGCAGAATAAAATGGTACCATCTTTTATTTCGTTGCCTTCTCGTCAGCTGCTTACATGGCAAAGACATTATTAAATATATCTACAACAACAATTTTAACATACTTGCACAGAGTTAAGTTTAAACAAAAAGTATTTCCAGCGGACTTGCTGCAGACTTTTATCAACATTTGCTTTCCCTACATACTGAAAACCAAACAACTAGCCAGAAAGAATTAGCTGCAAAAAACTCTGGGAATAAACCAGCGAAGAACCTGTGTAGAAGAAAGTGGAAATGGATTGGACACACGCTGAGAAGACCATTGGATGACATCGCGCGCCAGATACATTCTCGAGTGCAACCCAAATAGTAAAGGACGAATGGGTCGTCGCTTCAAGATTGACATGGAGGAGATTGTTTGAAGAAGAGATAAGAGATTATGAGCAATCGTGAAGCCAGCTAAGTAGGGCAGCAGCTAATGGAAAAAACAAAGTCCATACGTGCTATTTAATCCTTATGTTCCACTGAGAAGCCAAAGCAACAATAATAATTATATAATAATCCAACTAAAGCTCGTGTTTGAACAAAACAAGAACAGTAAATTAAAAATCCCTATATTGAAATCAAAACAAGATTTTGAGCGAACAATTGTTTTGGATAACTTCTTCTTCAGGCTCTACAGTTATAAATCCATGAATATTAGAGTACACATAGCCAATAAAGGCAAATGAAAATAACATCAGAAACTGTATTGGGGTGCATGTGTAAGTTGAGATGATAGTCCATTAGTTAACATAGTCAATTAAATGTGTATAGGGTGTATAGTCAGAAAAATGTAATGAAGTGTGAATGAACAATTGGGTGATAGAGTGTTGTTTTATGGTTAACAGAATACAAGTGTCATTGAGGTGAGCGAAATGCTATAACCACAAAATACATACAAATACACATTAACAAAGGAGGCACTGAATGTGAGGGCTGACCGATAATGTCTAATGATAAAATAAAGAGGCTAAATTGTAAATTGTAATAAGATGCTACAGAATCGGTAGGCTTAGTATAAAATCATAAAGGTTGACAAAAAGTAAGGGTAACAGTGAGGTGAAATAAACTGGGTGGAGAAATGTGTAATAAAGACACGATATCACAAAATAATAATAATGATAATAATAGTACGAAAAATTATGATCCTGGTGACCTTATGGTGGGCCAGGGTAGACAAAAAGAGTGAATAAGTTTTTTCTGTACACATAGGTCTGGTCTCTCTCTATTAATCTCTAAGGCCCTAGCTATGACTAGGAGGCGTAATCGTGTGTCTTTGGGGAGATTGTTCGGTACTCGATACACAACTGTAAATGACTACTCATCTACTTTGATGCTGTGTTCGCTATCCACTAGATGAGACAGAATTGCACTATTTAATGATTTGGTAGCTCTTTTCCCAAGTCAAACAGGAACATGTTCACGAGTGCGTAAAGATAAATTCCTCTGGGTACGACCTATATAACAAGAACAATAAAAATTGAGCACGTTGGTTCTCTTCGGCTGCATACAGCATGAAATAATTCTCAGATCAATATAGAGAAAATATCCAAAGAATCTACGTATTGATCGTAAAGGTGAATGACATTAACATCACATGATTAAATAGCATAACGTAGAGGAATTACATTTGTTGTCAAGCTTATTATATATATATATATATATATATATATATATATATATATATATATATATATACATGTTAGGAAAGGAAGTAACAGATTATGAATAATGGTATGTAAAATCAACACAACACATGTGACATAAGGGTTAAATAATTATTGAATTCTTATCCCAAAAACATTTCCCATTTGTTAGGACAATCACTTCTATTAAAAAAATGTAAATTGCGTGACGTAAAGTTAATGACAGGATTGAGGAGAGAACTCAACTAAAATTGAGAGAGAGAGAGGGGGATAGAGTCAAGATCAGTGAGAAAAGGAAAAGAGAGAGAGAAATTACGTAATTAGAGATCCAAAAAGTTAGGATTCATAAAAATCCAATGAACCCAGTATTAAGGCAAAATCAAGTCCATTGTAAATTCATTGACTGAAGGGATGTTCTCAAAATAGAGAGTTCAGCATTTCAAAACAAATGATACAGCGAAGAGTCTCCTTTCAACGAGTAGATGAAATAGCAGTGGGCTCTTCTCTAGGACCACCACTGGTTAACTGTTTTATAGCTAGCCTGGAAAACTACCAACTAATGCGTCGGTGGTGCAGTGGTAAAATGCTCGCCAACCACACAGGTGGTTCGGGGTTCGACTCCCAGCCAACGTACTCCTTTACCTCGCTAAGCCAGTAATAGGCCTTTTAAAGAGGTAAGGTTGGGCTGAGCATAAGGCTAGCAACCCCATTCCGTAAATATAAACACTATTGCCACAGAAACTTCAGGCCTCTAGCTTGGAGCTCTATGTTTCACTAGGAACGTGAAGGAATTATAAAAAAATGACTACCAACGAGTTCCATCGCCCCAAGTGATCCAATGATGACACTTTTATCATTTGTGGTGAGAATTTAGATTTCAGAAAGCTACTCCAAGCCTTCAGTAATACCCAGCTAAACATCGAGTTCACTCTAAAGGGTGAATCTGACTCAATGTTTTATTTCCTCGATATTCAACTGCGAAGGAAGTCGGATAAGTCACTGAGAAGATCTATCTACAAAAAGCCCAAGTGCAATGGACAGTTTATCGATTTTCACAGTTGTGTTCCTCTAAGCAGAAAGAGAAACCTCATATACTGTCTTCCTTTGAAAATCCGGAAAATCTGTACCAAGGAATCAATTGATGAAGAATTGCGAAATCTCCAAAATGATTTTGATAGAAAATGGTTTCCCACTCAGATCCGTAGAAAAGAATCTAAAACTAAAGAAAATATCAGAACAGGTCTAAGTAGCCTCTAAAATGATGCTGTTGCTTGATCTCTCTTGGTGTAAACATTTTCCGTTAAACAGATTTCGAAATCTTTCAGTAAAACGTACTTCACCTCCAGCCTATGATTGACATTTTCTCACAAGAAACTGTTCAGTTAACACATGAAAGTAAAGCTGACGCATTGGGTCGCTTCAGTATGCATATATCAGTTTTTGTGGAGCTGAGTACACTCGCCGTACCATACAGCTGCTTTTAAAACTCTCACGGGAACACAATCCGGCTCGGCTGGCTAGCAAAAGAGGAACGCAACCCTGTACATAGTTCGGTATCAGAACATGTGTGCGTCGGTGGCACAGTGGTTAGGACTCTCGCCGACCATGCACATGGTTCGGGGTTCGAGCCCTCACCGACGCACACCTGATATCTGTGGTTGGCCTGCGAAATTTGGGCTACCGACATCACATGCTGAAAATTTCATACCTGTACAGAAAAATACGTTGTGGAATCAAGCTGTAATCAAAAAATAAAGAAAAATCTTATGAACTCAGGACATTCAGCACCATTCGAAAAGTCCTTCAAAGTAATATGCAAGATCCTGTCACACTTCTCAAAGGGAGTGGAACCGAGTTATCTGCTAATAGCTGAGGCACTAGCGATCCAAACGTTCCATCCCACGTTACCTATTCAAAAGAAAAACATCCAACCGTTGTTGTTTCTACCATGGACATCATAAAAAGTCGATTCTCTCAGTTGTGATTAGACTATTACTTTGGGAGAAGTGTGTACAGAAAAAGCACATTCACAGGGCAATACACACACTTCCTTAGTTACGTGCCCATTAAATATAAAAGGAATGTTGTAAAATGTCTTGCGAGCAGAGCAAAGAAGATATGTACGGATGAACTCTTACAAAAGGAAATTGAATATATTCACCATTCCTTGATGGAGATGGACTATCCGAGTAGTTTCATAAAGAAACATATGAAAACATCACAGAAAAAACCTGAGACCCTGACTGCACGTAAAAAACCTCTATTTATTAAGTTACAATTTAATGGTGACTTATCAAGTGAGGTTCTATTTCAAAGACTTTCAAGGAGTATACGTAGAATATTTTACGCAGCACACCTATGTTCGTCACTCTCTAGCCGAAGAATGATTGGGGCGCAAACGAAGAATAAGCTTAATAGGTTTGCCACATCTATGTGTATTTATCAATTCAACTGCACCTACGGTGACAGTTATGTTGGGCGTACTACTAGACAGCTTAACCAATGTGTTAGTGAACATCTCCCATCGTGGTAGTTTGGCAAAGGACAGATAAAAACAATCCGTAGATCAATTCTGTCACATTTAATTGATAGTGGTCATATAGTCGAGAAAACGAAAGCCTTCAGAGTAATTCATCGTATCCCACCGAATCTTTCTAATAGACTTCGTATTCGTCTACTGCACACAGCTGAGGCAGGCGGTAGGCATTCGAACTATTAAACCTAAACTATGCATTCAAAAGAAGTTCGAACAGCCATTATCCCTCCAGTGGCCTATTAAGACATAACCAATTAAAGACTTCTACACCACCCCTTATTTATATTTCCAACCCTTTCTTATCATCCCTTAATCTTATCTTATATTCATTATAAACGTGTTTCATTTCCTTTCCTTACAACCTAACATTACGTAATCGAAAACATTTATTTACCGATACGAATTTAAAACAAGCAATAAAGGTTAATAAGGCAGGATTTAATGAATTCATCAAATTTCGGTAGAACTCGTCAGCTGAATACTCTACATACACGAATATATATACTTTTGAAATTACATTGGGAGATATAAGACTGATAAGTTGAATACTCTACATACACGAATATATATACTTTTGAAATTACATAGGGAGATATAAGACTGATAAGTAAACAAACTACATTGAATTAATCATGCAGAGAGACAGGTGCGAATATTTTCCAGGTCATGTTCAAATAGATAAGGGGAGAGAGAGAGTATGAGAGATCAAAATTAAGATAAATTGCATTACGCTTCAATTACATCACTTAGATAAACAATTAGTCATTAGGGAATATAACGAGAATTGCAAACAGACTAATATCAATAGTAATAGTTTTAATAACAATAATAATAATAGTGTTGAAGTGGGTTAAGATAATCTTACGGATAAAGCATAGATTTAAATGAATCAAGAATAATAATAATAATGGTAGTAATAATAACAAAAATAAGAAGAAGAAGAGGTAGAATAATAGTAATAACAAGTAGAGAATAATAAGTAAAGCGTATTACCATGGTAGATTCAGAGTGACGACCATCTCCTTTTGTATACAGAGGGCTGGTTTGTAAATTCGAATTGCACAAGCCTCTGCAATTGCAAGCATCTTCTTGTTGCTTTGTTTGCTGACGATGGTGAATGACTTGACGGCGTCGATGTCATGTCCGTAATCCACGAGATGTTTTGTTATTGAGGATTTTGGGACTTTGCACTCAGCTGTTTTCAACCATTTTGGCAAATGCTCCATCATGCGAGTAGACAATCGCCTTTCCGTACGACCTATGTACTTGCTGCCACAAACACACTCAAATTGATATATGCAGTTTGAAGTGTCGAGGATTGGCGACTGGTCTTTCCCAGATTGTTGAAGCACTCGCTTGGTGGTGTTAAGGATAACAAGTTTTGCAGCATAATAAGCTCTCTTGATGGCTTTGTCAAGTCTTCGTTTCACTATTTCCTGTACGTCATCTCCTTTGAATGGCAAATTGATATAGACAGGTTTCTTTGGAACTGTCTGAATTGTTTTGCAAGGTGTAGTTTCTTTAGAGTATTTATTAATGAACTTCTCAGGATATCCATTCTTACATAAAATATCCTTCAAAGATTTTATTTCATGTTCAAAAGTACTGTCAGAACAAATTTTTTGTGCTCTATTGAACAGTGTTCTGACTAAGTTCTTTTTGTATTCGATTGGAACAAAGCTCTTGAAATGCATGTACTGTCCTGTCCATGAGGACTTTCTAAATATAGATCTTTCAATTGTGCCATCATTCATTTTGGTCAGAAGAACGTCTAGAAATTTAATAGTATCGTTTTCCTCGTGTTCTACTGTGAAATTGAGATTTGGATGGCATGAGTTGAATTTTGTTAACATGTCTTCCGCTTTTGATCTGCTTTCACAGACAATAAAAATGTCATCAACATATCTTAGGTATGCATTTGTTTCTTGTATATATTGCTGCAAAGTACCGGTTTCTAGGCGTGACAAGAATAAGTCTGCGAAAAGTGGTCCCAAAGGGCTTCCCATTGCGACACCATCAACTCTAATCCTAAACACCATAATTTCGAAAATACGTCTAATCATAAAATTCTAGATATTAACAGTTTGAACAGACATGAAGGTGTGATGTTAGATGACGCATAGGAAATCCTGATTAATTAATAAATAAGAATGGATATGTATCACTAACTAATAATACTTGGTCAAAGTTTCCCGACTGTCTATATCTACTTATGGAGACGTTAAGACATTGTTTTACAACTGTTTATCCGCACACACACACATACACACTGTGTTTAAAGTGTTTAACAAAGGTAGATCAATATTTGTAAGTCTGAGGTCAAATTTTGATCACAACTCGTACAATTTTGTTTATTATACTTGTTAATATTTGTTTCATAAATCATGATTGGACAAAGTTTTTTTAAAAACTAAAGATGTTCCTTTTATATATAAACCTGTTATGTAAATTTCGATTAATTTCCCTGAAGAAGTTCGGACCAGATTGCCGGACGAAACGTTGGAATTACTCATTTCAATATCGCTGAGATTTTACAAATATAATTTTTTACAAATGTCTACTTCTCACTCGGCGCCCAAATATTATAGAACTATTCTGTCAAATCTTGACTACAGTTCATTTGAAATACATTGGTCGTACGGAAAGGCGATTGTCTACTCGCATGATGGAGCATTTGCCAAAATGGTTGAAAACAGCTGAGTGCAAAGTCCCAAAATCCTCAATAACAAAACATCTCGTGGATTACGGACATGATATCGACGCCGTCAAGTCATTCACCATTGTCAGCAAACAAAGCAACAAGAAGATGCTTGCAATTGCAGAGGCTTGTGCAATTCGAATTTACAAACCAGCCCTCTGTATACAAAAGGAGATGGTCGTCACTCTGAATCTACCATGGTAATACGCTTTACTTATTATTCTCTACTTGTTATTACTATTATTCTACCTCTTCTTCTTCTTATTTTTGTTATTATTACTACCATTATTATTATTATTATTATTCTTGATTCATTTAAATCTATGCTTTATCCGTAAGATTATCTTAACCCACTTCAACACTATTATTATTATTGTTATTAAAACTATTACTATTGATATTAGTCTGTTTGCAATTCTCGTTATATTCCCTAATGACTAATTGTTTATCTAAGTGATGTAATTGAAGCGTAATGCAATTTATCTTAATTTTGATCTCTCATACTCTCTCTCTCCCCTTATCTATTTGAACATGACCTGGAAAATATTCGCACCTGTCTCTCTGCATGATTAATTCAATGTAGTTTGTTTACTTATCAGTCTTATATCTCCCTATGTAATTTCAAAAGTATATATATTCGTGTATGTAGAGTATTCAACTTATCAGTCTTATATCTCCCAATGTAATTTCAAAAGTATATATATTCGTGTATGTAGAGTATTCAGCTGACGAGTTCTACCGAAATTTGATGAATTCATTAAATCCTGCTTTATTAACCTTTATTGCTTGTTTTAAATTACGTAATCGGTTTATTTGTTTTTACTTACTTACTTACTTTACTTTACTTCGGCTATCTCCTACGGGAGGATGAGCCGGCTTCATGAACGTCTCGAATCATCGCTGCCCAGGCGCGGCGATCTGAAGCAAGGTTTTGTGATAGGGATATCCAATTCTTGTTCCACATACGGAGTCCGTAGACCGTTTGTAGCCCCAGGCACTCCATATCTGCCTTGACTGTACCAAGCCATGTCTTCAGCTGTCCGCCTCTGCGACATCGCCAAGATGGTAATGGCGAGGGATTTAGAACTGATTTGACCAGATCGTCATCTGGTCGGCGCAGAACATGGCCAAACCACCGAAGGCGGCGTTGTTGGACCAGTACTGGAATTTGGTTGATGTTGTAGCAACGCCGACGCACTTCTTCGTTGGAGAGTTTGTCCTGCCAACGAACATGCAGAATGTACCTGAGACACCAATGGTCTAATACCTCGAGTCTGCGTAAATCTTCCGCGCGAAGAGGCCAGGTTTCACAGCCATACAGCAGAACGGGTCGTATGGAAGCTTGGTAGATCCGAATTTTAGTCCTGAGACTGATTTCTCTCTTGCTCCATAGAACGCTCCTCAGCTGTAGAAACGCATTCCGGGCGTTGGAGATTCGCGCATTCACTTCGTTTTTCGCTTGGCCGTTGGGGAGCATTATGGATCCCAGATATCTGAAGGATGGCACAATTTCAATAGGTGCTCCATTTAAGGATAAGATTTCATCATTGCCGGTGGATGTGTTCGAAAACATTTTGGTTTTGGAAGTGTTAATTTTCAAACCGATAGTAGACGCGAGGTGGTTTATCTGGTCGAGCGCCTGTTGCATATCGGGGAAGTTTTCAGCTAACAGCACGACGTCGTCGGCGAATTCGAGGTCGGTTATGTGAATATCGGGCGAAAGTTGGACGCCGTGGTGCTCGGTTAGGGCGTGCCGCAAAATCCAATCAACTGTGAAATTGAACAGGATGGGGGATGCTGGACAACCTTGCCGGACACCGCTGGTTACCTCAAAAGTGCGGGACTCTTCACCGTTCACTCGGACTCGAGCTTTGGTGTTGGAGTAGTATGACCTGAGCAGGTTGATTAGCTTGGTCGGAACTCCGTCGAGCTCCATTAGATACCAGAGTGCTCCTCGATCAACTGAGTCGAATGCCGCTTGGAAGTCGATGAAGCAAGCAACCGTCGGCTGTTGGAATTTGTCCCTGTGTTCCAAAATTCTTCGCAGTGTGAATAATTGATCAACACAGCCTCTTCCAGGTCGAAATCCGGCTTGATTTGGCCTTGTTCGCACGTGGCGTTCGGCCGCGAAGCGGTTCAGGAGAATGGAAACAAAAACCTTAGCAGCGATATCAATCAGACTTATGCCTCGGTAGTTCTCGCATATTGACCTGTCTCCCTTTTTGTGGAACGGTAGCAGAACTGAGGTGCTCCAATCGGAAGGAATGGTTTCGGACTCCCAAATTGAGCAGAACAGCGAGTGCAGTGCATCGATTAGCGCTGGAGTGCAGGCCTTGTATATTTCTGGGGGTAGACCATCTTCGCCCGGAGCTTTTTTGTTTCTGAGTGTGTTAATTGTTTTAGCTATTTCGGTTGGAGTGGGTGGATCGCAGTCAACTACGTAGGGTGTTGGTAAGTGTCGTATCGGTCGATGAGACGGTTGACCAGCGTCGCGATTGAGTAGCTGCTTGAAGTATTCGGCCCATCGTTCCATCTTACCATTGGTGTCCGAAATAATTTCTCCTGATGCTGTGCGTAACACAGCATGACTGTTAAGGCGTTTGCCAGATGATTGGCGTAAGAGGCGATAAAGTTTTCCGAAATCGCCTACATTTGTTGCTGCTTCCATGTTAGTCGCCACGTTAGACCAATAGCGATTTCTGTCGTTCCTAGCAGACTGTGTAGCTTTGCGCCTGAGGGAGCGATAAACTGGAGACTTTGCTAGGCGAGCGTCTCTGGCTTGCGAGGATAGAAGCATGGTGTGCTCTGAAATCCAGTCTTTCTGCTTCTTGGATGTGGTACCCAAATGCGTCATTGAAGCTTTAGAGACTACTTCTTTGAAATGATTCCATCGTGTC
Source organism: Trichobilharzia regenti (assembly GCA_944472135.2). Lineage (NCBI taxonomy): Eukaryota > Metazoa > Platyhelminthes > Trematoda > Strigeidida > Schistosomatidae > Trichobilharzia > Trichobilharzia regenti. The sequence goes on along the minus strand of OX235265.1, from coordinate 22,692,206 downwards.
TCGGGTGTATTAGAAGATGTGGATGTTGGTTCATCTGCGGTGCTTAGTTCGGCCTGGATTTGTTTGGACAAGGCTTGTCGTCTTGTAGAACATTGAAGCGGGGCAACATTGATACGCTTCGGAGGTCGCGTCTTCTGGCGTGTCGTTAAACGAAGTTTGAATTTCGCCCTAACTAGAGTATGGTCTGATCCCCCTTTATTTCCGGCCTCTGCTCCACGATAGGATCGACAGTCTTCCACCGAGGAGATCCAGCGTGAGCGCACTAGGATGTAGTCGATCTGATGTGCAGTGCGACCGTCGTTCGAATACCAGGTGAGAAGATGTTTTCTGGGGTGTTGAAATCGAGTGTTGGTGATATATAATCGATTGTAATCAGAAAAAGATAAAAGTCTATCACCATTACGGCAGCGCTGATCGAGACCGTGTTTGCCTAGTATATGTTTTGTCGCGTCGTCTGAAGGGCCAGTGCGGGCGTTCCAATCGCCGGCTACTATGAGAACGTCACGCTTTGGGATTTTGTTGATTGCCTCTTGAAGATTGTCATAAAATTCGTCTTTGATACTTTCATCAGAGTCGAGGGTTGGGGCATAGACAGCGAGAACAGAAATGTCGAGCGGGGAACCCTTGAACCTAGCGACTGCAACTCTGGAGTTGACCGGTTCGAATGATATTAGGGCATTATTGGCTTTGTTACTGAGAGCAAATGCTACCCCATGTTGTCCCGAATTATTCTGGGGGCCACTATGAAGCAACCAGAATGAAGAATCTGTTCCAGGAACGGCTATTCGGCGGGAGCCATGATCGGGTAACCTCACTTCAGATAGACACGCTATGTCTACCTTGTAGTCATATAAAGAACGCATGGTGATAGACTGGCTACCAGGATCCAACAGCGTCCTAACATTCCAGCAGCCAACAAATAGTTGGTTTCTAAGTGTTAATTTCCCAGCTAGCTTACTTTTCACACTGGCCACCGGGTGAGCACAGGGCGCGTCGCTTACCGGGAACGCCGTAGCATGGTGAGAGTTGTTTGTAGGAGAGTTCATGAAGTTTGTTTTTACTAGCCTTTATCGACTACCTCCACCTGAACAATTGTTTGTTTAATCATGATGTTTTTCATTATTCGTGTTATCACAGATTGCCTCATTTTTTCATCGTTATTATTGATAAGACCATTATTATTTTTATTACTATTATTAATATTATCATTACCACTATTGTTACTAATCGCACAATTTATATTCACCATCGTATAATCCTATAGACAAAACACCGTGATTGGTTTATATTTGAATTTTTATTTATAAACTTATATATATTAGAGTTAAGCCTGATGAGATCTAATTGAAAACAATATTGTTCGCTTAAATGTGTTGTTCTAAATTTTACTATGGGAATATTTAATATATTACCTTTCTTATCCAATCTTCCTATTCATTACACCTTGTAATTATAATAATTTTGACCTGCGGCTGGAAATAATTCTGGAACTTTCTCATGCATGTACAATAAATACACGAATGCACAGTCTAGTTGATGAATTCGTCAAAAAAGAAGATTTCTTTTCTGTAACAGTCTTTTGAATACTTCGTAAGGATTTATAATCATTTGTGATGATGATTGTGATATGAATAATCTATTGAGTGCATTTAGTGGCTGCCATCAGCTGATAAAAATCATACTTGACATGGAACACTTTTCAAAGAGGACAGACGGAACTCTGAAGAGATAAGTTCATAGTAAACTGTTATGGAATCGTTAGCTGACAATTCTCTACAGCTGGGTGCCTACTGGCCGAAAATGAAACCTGATTCGATCACTTGACAATTGTATTCGAGGCATACATATTCCTGGTGCTAGGCAGGAAGAATTAAATCTTCTAAGAATAGTCCTAACGAAAAAGTGTTGTTTAGACAATAACAAACCGGTGAATTGTTTCAACTTTTGGTCACGGGCTCATATCACTTATAGAACCACATTGAAAACCATCCAAAAAGGAACTGGACAACTGTTATGTCCTACTCAGGGACTCATCGCAGTACACAACCAACATAAGGGTTAAAACCCAGGATTTTCCGGTTACAAAGAAATCTCGTAGACCTTTACGCTACTGCCACTCGACCCAGTAGCCACCTCATGAATTCCAACTTCTATCAATTGGTGATTCTAGCGCTACTAGCACTAGTCAATTTCATCAGTGCACTACCAATTAGTTCCAAGCTAGGATGAAACAATTTTAAAGGAAGAGAGAGAGTCTGTAGAAATGATGTGGCCAGTAATGACTAGAAATTCACTTATCTATTGCTCTTCATATAGTCATGCTTCCACCTAATCGTAATCACGTAGGATAGTGTTCTTCCACCTTGTTGGAAAAAGCCAACCAACAGCAACAACAACAGACAACAATCAGCCAGCATAAATAGGAGGAACCTGAAAGAAACAACCTCCTTTACCTACCTGGGAAGTACCGTTTCAACCTCAGGCGGAACTGACTAGGATATCAAGGCCAGAATCGGAAAAGCAAGGCAGGCTTTTATTACTCTTAAGTCTGTGTGGAGGTCAACAGCATTCAGCATGAAAAATAAGATCCGGATTTTCAACTCCAATGTGAAGTCAGTGCTACTTACTATACGGATCAGAGACTTGGCCAGCGCGTCATAAAGAGCATCTCAAACAAACTTCAGACCTTCATTAACAGTTGTCTTCGCTCACTACTCAAGATCAAATGGCCAGCCAGAAAAGATCAGCAACAGGGTTCTCTGTCAATGAGCGAACCAACTCAGCAGGAACCGATTGTGAAAGAAATAGGCAGAAAGAAATGGAGATGGATTGGCCATACGCTGAGGAAACCATCAAGTGACATCACTAGACAACTCCTTGAGTGGAACCCGTAAGGGAAGCGGCGAGCCGGTCATCAGTGAGAGGATGACATGGAGGAGGTCATGCGAAGCGGAGATAAAGTATGTGGATACACTTGGAGTCAGGTGAAAACGTTGGTAGAGAACCGAACGCAATGGAGACGCACAGCTGAAGCCCTTTGTTCCCTTAGGAATTAAAGGAAATAATAATAATAATATGGTTGTATAGCTTGAGGATAAATTCGTTGAAAAGAAACTTCACTGAACTGCTTGTTTTGATTTGCTATATTTCTCAATGAGAATTTTCCATGCAGTTCAGGATTAACCGTGTGGATAACCATCGCTTCTACGGTTTAATGAAGCCTGCTTCATACTCGTTTGGTGTGATTGCCGCGTACTTTCTAGATGACTCTGAATTGGATTTCCTGGTTCGCTTGGTGGACACCAGAGTCAAGTCCGATTCACACTTTCTGTATTTTGAAACTTCTACCTAAAATGTTATTGACACATATTTTGGAAAAATTCTATTCGTTGCTACAATGCAATTGTAGAGTTTGGGAAGTATATCGCTCAAGGGAACACTTCTTCGCCTTGTTTTTTCTGTAACTCAATGGATAGTATTAAGTTGACAGTGTAAACATTTGAAAACCAGCTTGTAATAAACAATGAATAACATTTCTGCTAGAAATGCGCTGAAGAAAATTTAATTTTGCGTAGTATATATATATATTGAGTATTGTAGACGTGGGCGGTTCAATTCAGTTAATTTTATGAACGGATAAATAAGGCATCATTCACATGATTAAGGTCATTTTTAATTATTCCCGTTATTTATAAATATTGTTAGCATTATTTTCCATGTTTGACAGTATCAACTGTTGAAAATGTAACGTTACTTTTTTGTTTTTTGTTAGAAATAATATTATCTGAATCAGTGAAGTGTGAAGGATGGAAGTATAAGGTTTTGTACAGAATTTCACTTCATATAGAACTTAGCGAAAATCCCGCTTTAAACTTTTAGAAAACAGAAAAACAAAATTGAGCAAAGAATATTCTTTACTGTGGCTTCCTCATCTCACTCTGCAGTTATGTATACACACTAAATAGTTAACGAGTAATCGTTGTTTAAATAATATTCACTTTTAGCGTGATGCAGATTGATAGGAAGCGGCTAACATTTTCAGTGAGTGACTGCAGAGGTAGAATTGTTTAGATTCATTGTGAACATGGGATGACCCTATTGGACCACCTGTTTGGCCTTGAGTGAACTGCCAACCAATCAGACCTATTCATTTTCCTCTGAACTAGCTTGACTTTAATGTGGTTAAGAATTGATAAACATGATTTGTCTTTCCTTAATAAAGCTCCGTTATTAAGTCTGCTATCTTCTGTTATTAGAAGGTGGTCATCAGAATGGCAATTCACGAGCATGTTCAAGTTAAAATAAGAATAAAAATTCCATCTTAGAAAAGTTTAAGTAACACACAGCCATTCAGTATTAACAACTGGATGACGTTTTGAGCATAAATTAATGCTCATAATCATGTCAGTTTAGCCACTTAGCTTGACAATATAGGCACTGTGTCATTTCAGTTGTACGTGTGAGGTGTTGAATCGATAAACAAAGCTTCAGTTATTTATTGATTTAACACTGCACACGTTCAGTAGGAATGAAAATGATTATGAAGAATAATTTACGCTCAAAACGTCATCTAGTTGTTAATACTTCATCATCACTGTGTGAGACATTGAAAATTGACTTACCTAATATGGAATTACATTCTATCACACTGGCCAAGTTCTACACGCTTACACTATGAGTAAAGACGCTATACTTAATCGACTTTCAAATAAAATTAAGAAAACAATTGAAACAATTAAAGGTTAGTTGAAACAATGATAACTAAGGTAGGGAAAATGGTTGTATGAACTTCTTCTGAACACATAAGTTTGGTGGATTACGAGGGCTTCAGTCATATGTGGAAGATGAACATGTGAGAAGAAACGAAGATTAGTCGAAACCTTGTAGATAACTTTAAATATCTTGTTAATATCGATTGTATATTGAGTTTCTACAAGGCAGGCCTAAACAGAGCTGTAAGAAGACAGTGTTTATCCCTTGCTTATAGGTGGCCTGTTTAAAACTTGAGCTAACAAAAACCTTTATTGATATATTGAGTATAATTTCTCTTATTCAGTTTATTTAAATCTGATGAAATATGACCTATAGTAACATTATTTACCCTGGTGAGTATTTGAAATGTTTACAACCTGCTGATTCTCATGTTTCTAGTAAACATGAGAAAAGAGAATAATTATGGATGTTACATATCTCAGTACATGAGATCTCAATCTGTTTCATTAGTTCTTTAAATATACTCTTGAAATTTTTACATTTCGGATTCAAATATATATCGTGCATTTCTCGAAGGATGCAAAGAAGAGATATCACAATGAGCTTGTTTTCGCTTCAGGTCAGATAACACTATGTCAAGTGACCGATTATCAATTAATTATCAATTTATTTGAAGATCCGAGATGAAGAGAAATTATCATGCAATAGACTTGCGGGGAAAGTCTGTACAATATTTTGATTGGACACTAGTCAGTTACTAGTGTGATGTGTGTCTAGTCCTTTATTTACTGTAGACTGAATTTTATCAGTCAGGTATGCAATGTAGCCACCATCACGTTGGACTGTGAATTTCTGCTGTCAGAAGGTTGGAGACAATCAACAGGAACCCTTGACCATGCCTTGTTGACACTCACAAGTCAGCAAGGCATATCTACAATATTTTTAGGGAAACTCATGTCCCTCCAGCTGTCGAATAACTACAATTCTGAGTGCACTGTAGTAGTTAGCCACCTAGCATTGTAGCCCTCCTGAAAACTTGACTGATCGAATTCAGTCTATGCCAAACAAAGGAGTAGACGCATGACACTACTTACTGACTGTTGTCTAATCAAAATATCCAATACAATTTTTTACAGGAGGTTAGTTACGAGGCCAAATAGCTCACTGGTAACATTGTTGACTGCAGTAATTGGTGACGCAGCCTCTAATCTCAGAAAGGACATGAGTTCTTTCAGGGTTACAGATACGCCTTACTGACTGGTGAGTGTCGACTAGAACGAAACGACAGTCAAGCAAGGCTTCCTGTCAGTTGCCTCCAACCTTCTAATATCAACAGTCCTGTACATTATCTAAACACTGTTCACAAGAACACTGTTATTATCATTCATATTTTTACGAGAAAGTTCGCTGATATATATAGATATATATACATTTCAATAGTTGGTTTGTAAGGACTAGACTTGCTTTTACGAGTTTGCCTACGGATTGATATCAGTTAGAGAACCACTGAAAACCAGCCAAGGAGTGTTGGACAGCCAGCTGTTTCATCCAAGTTTAGGAATCATCTTGAAAATTAATCTGATGCTCGCTAGTGACTTGTAATAGGAGGGAGTTGTCTGGAGTGTTCTAGTGGGAAGTTCTGACTAGTGAAGTCACTCCAGTCAAGTGTGAAGATGGATTTCCCACTGATGACATTGGTTCGTGGTCACGCTAAATCACGAATCGGTAGAAGTTAGAATTCATGGGATGTCCACTGAATCGGTTCCCGGTGAGTAGCTGAATGGTTTGTAAGCTTGTCTTGTAACCGGAAGGTCGTGGGTTGGAACCCTGGAGGTGGGTGCGTACTGCCGATGATACCCAAACTGGGATGAAACAGATGTCTAGTACTCCCTGGCTGTTTTTTAATGGTTCTCTACATGGTATCAATCCTTGACCAACTCGTATATATATATAATTTAAGAAAACTCTTTTATTATTCGTTTCGCTAATTATGATGTTATTATGATATTCCTTACTGGCAAACTGATTCCTGTTAACGAATAAAAGTAGGTTAAAATTGTATAATAAACTGTTTTATTAACTGTAGAAAGTGACAGACAGCTGAAAAGAACCAATGAAATACAACACATCCATTGGTCCAATGAGATGATGGTCGTTGTTTTCCTTGTTTACAGATAGATATTTCATAATAATATATGTGTAAAACGTGGGCACTGTGGTAGTAAGTAATTCCATATTAGTCTGTTTATTAGATCTATCACACAGTGAAACAGTATAACTATTTACTGAATGTCGTTTCTAACAAAATTTATTACTGTTCATAATCATATCAATTGTAATTACACGACTTTGAAACTTGATTTTTATAGTTTTCTTTGTCTTCTCCTATTTGTCGTTGTAGGGGTAGTAGAATTTTCCAGATGTCTGGGTGGACAGGTGTAGAATCATTCCTATTACATGTATTTGCAGTTGATTCGATAAACAAAGCTTCTGTTATCAATCTCTCCCTCCACCCAGTGACATTAGATTAGATTTTAAAACTGTCATCCTATCCCATCCTATTGTATGGTTGTGTGTAACTGCATGTAATGCTATAGCTGAACTATTTATTCTCTAGATTTCTTATCTTATTCGAGTTAATTAATCTAGATTTTGCCCCTGTTCTACTAGTCTGACCTATTTATTTGACCTGACAATCATTGTAGGGTATTAAGGTCGGGGACTTATATAGACGAGACCATCGAATAATATCGCGCACAATGTAGGCCATTGCTAGATTGGAATCCAAATAAGAAGCGATGAGTGGGTCGTCAGTGCGAGGGTGACATTAGGGAGATAGTGCGATAACGAGATAAGAGATAACGGTCAGTCGTGGATCAAGCAGAAGAAGATGACAGAAAAAAGAAGAAAGTGATGTATAGTTGAATCTCTGTGTTCCCCTCGAAACTCAAGGGAATAATAATATTATAGTAGTGGTTGGCTATGGTTTCGTGGCTGGAGACTCATTTGTGTCAGTTTTAACAACGAAAACAACAACGCCAACACTAAACACTTCTTTTCAACAACTGCATACATAGAGGAAATTTTCTTCGCTAAAAGTATTATACCTGAATCATGGAAAAATATCAAGATCGTTCCAGTGCCTAAATCAACAAGTGGACCTAATGTTAAGTTTAGACCCATTGCAATTACTTCACCTTTTTTGAAAGTTATGGAAAGACTTATTTTACTTAATCTTGATCCCTCTTTAAAGCCTTTCAACGACCCCAACCAGTTTGCTTATAAACATAGTAGGTGTACGTTATATGCCGCTGTTGTCCTACATCATAGTATAGTCTCTAGTTTAGATAAAGGAGCTAAATACGTTCGCTGTGCCTTCCTTGATTACACATCTGCATTTGACTCTGTTCCCAGGTCTCTCTTGCTAAGTAAGCTTGCTGCAACACAGGTTGATGGCTGGACAAATAAGTGGTTGCATACCTATTTTTCTGATAGGAAGCAGTACACCATCTACAATGGAAAGTCCTCCACTACCTCACTTACTTTAGCTGGTGTTCCTCAAGGTGCTGTTCTTTCTCCCTTTCTGTTTTTGTTTTTCTTACATGACTTGCCTCATTCTGATGTAGCCACTTTTGTTAAGTATGCCGATGACCTCTCGGTTTCTATGCCCGTCAACTCTCAGTCAGATTGTTCCAAATTAAATAACTTTCTGTCGGAAATTAGTCAGTGGTCCTCTTCAAACGGACTTAAGCTTAATCCGTCTAAATGTCAGGTAGTCAATTTCACTTTCAGACGTAAAAGTGACCTACAGCGACTAGTTAGCTCACATGGCCCCACTATCATTGATGGCACAGAGGTTGAAAGTACACCTAGTGTCAAGTACCTTGGTCTGAGTTTTTCCACCGATCTTTCCTGGTCTTTCCACATCTTGCTAGTTACTAGAAAGATGTTTCGCTTAACGTTCTACATTAGGAAATCTAGGCAGTCTGGCATAAACCAGTCTTTACTTTCTCAGTTTGTAAATTCTTGTATTCGACCCATCCTCCTTTACTGCTCCCCATTAGTCTTTCCTGGACTACTTAAGAAAGACTTCGCTTCGCTGAGAAGGGCACTAAAAACCATTAGTAGGGCAAGTGGGATATCGTTAAACCAACTGGTTAACACTATTGTAGATAGACATATTATATCATGTAAGAAACTAGCAAATACAATATTGTCGGACCCCGAGCATCCTCTATATACGCAGCTGTCTTCTTGCATTTCATCTGGTAGAACTAGAAGCAGCTAAAAGCGGCTATATGCTGGGACCACCAAATACAAAAACTCCACAATACCATATCTGGCACAGCTGTTATGTGATGAGAAATCCGTTAGGTATGACACGATAAACTTACTGTGGCACTTTAACTAATAGTCCCATTAGTTTTTGTTTTCCTTTCCTCGTTACTATTACACTGTTGTTCTCATCCTCTGTCACACATCAACTTTATATTTCATATCCTGTGGTGCATTGTTTGAAATGTAAACTCTACGCTGTTTTTCTTAAAATTTTTATTTACCTTTTATTTTTTGGCGTTGGTTTTTTTTCATTTATTTATTTATTTATATTTTGATTTTAAGAGTCTTATAAAATTTATGAGGTAATTAGATGCAATATATTGTAATGCACGCTAAAAATTGCATACCTGTACCACAAATACCGTTTGGAATAAAGCTGTTAATATTAAAATTAAATTGACGTGTTTGCTTCTTGTTTCGAATGTCTTAAAAGCTTAGACTATCTGTTCGAATGAGCATGAGTTCGAGTACTTCTGAACACTGTATCTAATACAACATATTGAATACCACTTAGCAAAGATCATATTCTTTTTCTACAAACTAACTCAAGTCATAATTTTGACCTCGTGACAAAACGGTTTAGAAACAGTTTATCAAATCCAAGAACAAATTTCTTTTGCACTTGAGGTGAAGTTATTTTCATTGAACTAAGAGAAGGAAGTAGTTAAGGATTGAACTTTATATTTATTATGAACAAGGAAGAAGTTAGGATGGCTAAAATGTTTGTCTGGTCATCATAATAATTTAGTGTCAATATTCTCCATGGGTTGCGAATGTTAAGTAAGCTTTCAGTGACGCATCCCCATTCTAGTCTCTTCTCTGAAGTTTTATTTACCTGGTCCAGTTACTGTTAATAAGCACCTACTTCTTTCTGATGTGATCTCTTCTATATCACCGTCTTACTCCCATCAGATGCTTCTCGATTCGGGTTCCCCTCGAGGGTCTACCCTGTGTGCTATCTGACTTAACCATCTGCCCATAGTTCTGGTTTTTATTACTATTACAAACTGAAATGGACGTTGAAGGAACTACAGAAGAGTGATAGTCATTCCGAGACTTAGCAGTTAGTCTGGATATCGGGCTATACAGAAGTTTACTAAAATACATATGGCTGCAAATTGAATTCGTTTGTCTAAACACATGCGAGAATGGACCGATAGATATGTATGAGTTTGCACAGTAGTCAGAACAACTAAATGGTTTTTAGGGAACAGTTATTTTTGTTCTTCAAAAAGTTAAAACAACTAAATCAGAGTCTTGTCTGTAGAAACTAAGATTATAACCATTTTTACTATGACAATGTCCATTTCGAATAAACTGAATTTTAAAAAAAACTATAAGTTAGTTAGTAAATTAGCTTTATGTTAGACTACTGAAAACCAGCGCTTAAAGGATAATCTCACCAGCCTGTGGTCTTACCGAAGAAAAGATCCAAGACCTTCAGGTTGTGAAGCCTGCCACACTGACCGTTTTGAAATCTGCTGTCCAAAAGAAACACTATTCGTCAAATTTGACCGTTTCTTCTCTCCTCAACTTAAAAAGCTTCGTAGAGAGAAGGAAAAACTATATAAAATGAAAGATAAAAGTGGTGTAAGAAGAACTAACTTCTTAATTAAGTCTGAAATGCAAAGGTTGAATGTAATATATAACCAGAAATTCATATTTTGGAAAAATGCTTCTCATATGTGGAAACTGTTTAAGGAAATCACTAGTGGTAAGCAGATAAACAATATTCCATATTCTTTTGATATATGTACTCTTAATAAATCTTTTATTTACTCTCCCTCAAATGCCACGCTTCCCAGCATCACTAGTGTTAATAATAGCCCATTTCCAGGTTTTAACACAAATGATGTTCAAAAGTGCCTCAAGTCTCTAAACCCTTTCCAGAGCTTAGGTCCCGATTATGTACCTAGTATTATCTTTAAAAAATGTTCTGATATTCTGTGTCACCCTCTCACTGATCTATTTAACAAATCTTTTTCCGATAATATTGTGCCTGCCGTTTGGAAGGACATCAAAGTTTTACCTATACCCAAATTATCTACTGGAGCATGTGTCAAATTTAGACCCATTGCTATTACGTCTCCTTTTTTGAAAACTATCGAGAAATTACTTTTGCTCAGTCTTGTACCTTCACTTAAATCATTTAATGACCCTAAACAATTTGCCTATAAGCACAGTAGAAGCACTTTAGATACAGCTGGCGTGTTATATGATAAGATTGCTCCCAGTCTAGACAAGGGGGCTAAATTTGTTCGTTGTGCCTTCCTAGACTATACGTCTGCTTTTGACTCGGTCCCTAGGGACATCTTATTAAATAAACTTGCTGCAAGTCAAACAGAATGTTGGGCTGTTAACTGGTTACATTCCTATTTCTCAGAAAGAAAGCAGTACACCGTGTATAAGGGGAAGTCTTCCACTTCATTGCCTACTGAATCTGGTGTCCTTCAAGGCTCTGTTCTTTCTCCTTTTCTTTTTTCTTTCTTCTTACATGACTTGCCTCACTCTGATGAAATAAACTTTGTGAAGTACGCTGATGATTTAACAGTTTCAATGGCTGTTGACTCCCAGCTAGATTGTACTAAAATAAATAGCTTTCTATCGGAAGTCATCAAATGGTCTGAGTCTAACGGTATTAAACTGAATCCTTCTAAGTGTCAAACTGTTGATTTCAGCTTAAGATGTAAACGACAGTTAAAAAAAGTCATCGATTCTCATGACCCTTGTAAAATTGACGACATTGATATAGGAATCAAATCAAAAATTAAGTATCTTGGACTCATTCTCTCTTCTGATCTCTCCTGGTCTTCCCATGTCTCAGCGATCTCCAGTAAAATATTCCGCCTAACCCTAACCAGTTTAGTTGATGAAGATTTGTCACAAAGTGGACTCAAATGTTCACCACTGCTTATCAGAACTTTAGGTTAACTGGTAGGCCTCATAATCTGGAGGTGCTCGGTCGGGTCCTTGTTGGTGTCATGTTGTACTATGATGAAGAATCTCAAATTAAGAAAAAAAAACAGTTAACCAGTACTCACTGTTTTCCAACCTTTTTCTAACGGAAGTTAGTTCGTGATCCAACTTGAAGCTGATAAGATCCCTGCCTGTCAGTACACTTGAAATGTAAATTAATTGTTACTTAATGGTGTTCAATATCAATGACAGGAAGAGCGTACAACGTTTCTCAGAGATATCTCACCTCATATCTCTGATAATTAATTAGTGAATTATTTAAGTTGTCTTAAAACTCACATAAACCACCATCCTTCAAGTTAGGACTAAAGGAAGCGTTTCCATAACACACGGAAGAGTCGTTACTAATGAAAAGAAAGAATTCAGTCGGTCCTACACAACCCCTTATCGTTTTATTCAGAAACAATTCACCAAATAACTCATTTATAACACGATGATAAGACGAAATCCATCATCCTTAACAAAAAAATCATCCAGTTTATCTTTCGGTGAAAAGTTCAAGTGACAGAACACAAATGTGAGCGAATTCGTAAAATCTTCTATTACACTAGATCGCTTCAGTTAACCGGAACATCTAAATTGAGTAAATGTTTTCAAGAGAAGTGTAATAATACTCATAACTAATAAAGTAGTATAAAACTTTTGAAAGAATAATTTTGCTGTAGAATTCCAGCAGTGGTAGAATATTGTTCCATTCCTGATTTTATTCAAAAATGCATGATGATCCATAAAAAATAAAAATTACAATGCAAATAATGGAAATAAAATCAATGATGAAGAACTGAAAGCCTCGAAAGTACGTTGATATAAGGAAGGAAAATTAGAAGTCATACGTAGGATTTTTAATAAGGCTGGAATTGGTGGCATTTGAACCAAACAACCAACTCTTTCAGAGACAAACTTTTTCGACTGAAAGACCCAATAGATCGAGTTCTAAACAGAAATTGCTGTGAGGTTAAGCACGCACGCCTAACTAATGGATCGGGAACAATTAGATTATCGGAATACAGAAATTTAACCAGCGTTAGAATGATTGGTTCCGCTTAGTTAAACAGTCTGGAGAAAAGTCATATCAGTGCAATCCATTTGTTTGTGTGTATTCACACAACAGGGTTGAGTGGGTTAAAATTATCAGAAGATATATTGTGCATTGGAAGGAGAGAGAGAAGGGTTATTCACCGAATCTTTGTTCATCAAATGAACGCTAAACTGCTGTAGTCGAAATTGTATATGCGAAATTGTAATAAACAGCAAGGGGTGGAGTAAAAATATAACATGAAGTCGCGCGAATACGTTGATACTCACAATGACCTGACTCACTGGCTTCAACATACAACTTCCCACGTATGTGCAGCAGTTCCAGTCGCCACTTTCCATGCACCACTCGAAGTAAGAGAAGACAGTAAAGGGAGATTCAAATCAGAGATAATAAACATAAGTAGTAACACGGAAGAACGATGGAGTTTTATTGGATGTGATAAATCAGGAAGAGTGAATACGCCTGTGCCACTGACAAGTTTTTGGGCCATATTACACCAGCTGCTTTTAGTTTTCATTGGTTCTTGTCACTCAAAAGACCCCAACCAAAGAATCAGTTTACACCTCCCAACATGACTGGCTTAAACTAACTGTTGTGGAATTCATTGACGGGTAAATCCATGTTTTAGTTTGACAATCTCTAGGTCAGCTGACATTTCCCATAGAGGAAGACATGTGTAACACATGTCCTAACCATCTCTATGAACAGAAATTACCTGTGCTCGAGACATCTTCCATTTGGTAATACCGTATCACTACTGTGTATTATATTAAATAATCTTATCTAATATGGAATTTGAAAGAAAGAATTGACTCGTTTTGTTTAAAAAGCAGTACTTAATTACTTCATAAATTTCGAAAGCACTGGTCAGCTGAATACTCTTCTGTAAACATTGTTATTGATACAATTTCCTTTTAAGGTTAAACACATACAAATATATATATATATATATGCATCGGTGGTACAGCAGTTAGAACGCTTGTCTACTATACACATAGTCGGGTATTCGATCCCAAGCCGACGCACACCTGATTTCAAAGGTTGTCCTGCTAAATTTTGGCTACCTATATCACACGCTGAAAATTCTGAAAATACTTGAACCAAAATACTGTGTTGAATCAAGCTATAATAAAATAAAATAAAAATTAAATAAATCATCGCGACAACAAGTAAGTATCAATTTGAACAAATATACTATCTGTAATTAATAGTGTTCTCTAAACTGGTTGGTTCAGTTGCGGAGCTTTCGTCGTCCTTCTGGACAACATCTTCAATGCAGTATTTAGCATAATGGTTATCCACAAAATTTCATCAAAAAGTGTTAAAAATCGAATCACAACACCGACAAAGAACCATCATTAAAAACCACAAGAAAATTCATCCTACAATACATGAAAAATATCTCTGAAATAACAGCTAGAATACTGAACCCGTTTGATATAGATCTAACACACAAGCCAGTCAAATCGCTCAATTCGATATTATACAAACCGAAAGATCCAACAGAAAAAGGAGATAAAAATAAGACCATTTACAAAATTATTTTTATGAACTGTAACAGGCATTACATCGGTCAAAGTGGGCGTCCCCTTCGAATTAGAATCCGAGAACACAAATCAACTGTGAAAAGACACGATATATATTCTTTCACATCGATGTACATAGACAACTATGGACATCAATTTGATTGGGATAATGTCGAAATCTTGGACAGAGGAAACACCGAAAGTGTCAGGGAATTCCTAGAAGCCTTGTACTCAAAATAAATATGTTATTAACAAACACGTTAATATAGACCAAATATACCGACTAATAAAAAGTAAATCAGGTGACCAGAAAGTTTAAAATCCAAGTGAATAGAAAATGATCAATACAAATGTAAAGATGGTTACCGGGAGACGCAATTCTATCACTCATTGAGAAATTTAAATCATTTCACTTTATGCTAAATATTGCTCTGAAGATGTTGTCCAGAAGGACGACGAAAGCTCCGCAACTAAACCAACCAGCCTTAGTGAACATTATTAATTACAAATCATACTATCTGTAAGTTGTGAGTGATAATCTATTAACGCCATCATTGAGTGAATAATATTCATTTAACCACATGAAAACATATAAACTCGTATTAGTATGGTAGAATGAACACAATTATAAACAACTAGATATGATAATAATTTCGAAATACAAAGAAACTTCTTAAAGACCAAATAAATAAATAAAATATATGTAAACCATACATGACGAATTATTTAATTCCATTTTAGATTTTCCCGTCGATTGATTGGACCGGAGTGCTCACTCTCAGGGTTAACATGTCAGCTTTTTGTGCAAATGCTGCTGCGACGATGTCCGGACATGTACTTAAAAGTAAACTGATGGATGGTGACTAGCAGTGGAATCCAGTCAAGTCGCGCATTTCGTCCTATTTGGGACTCGACGGCTGTATGTACCTGCGTATATGACTAAATAACAAGATTTGAAAATGTCTGATTTAAACTCATAAGATAGTTTGAACACTGTTCACCAAGATTAAACCTCACCTATGACTTTCGATTCGCATATATCCCAAGAAAGCTAACATTTTGTCAGATATAATAACAATGGTTATAATAATAATAATAATAATAATAATAATAGGAAAGATGTTACAAGTAGAATAGAGAAAGTAAGGAAAATTACGAAAGTAAAGTAAAAGTATGCTAACAAGTTAGATTCAAGCTAACTATTACCTCCTTTTGTCCACACAAATCCGGCTTCCATGATCTGATTATGTTGACAAGTTATTCTTAGTTTGGTAGACTTTCAGTTATAAAAAGAGATGAAAGCTGGTGGCATTCAGGCTTCCTGCTTAGGGGTCACTGAGGGCTGACTCGAAAACTGTTGGTTATCAGTTAACCTCAAAATTTCACTCTCATTGGTGTAGTTCTGTAATCCAAACATTCTTCTAATAATGAATACACATTATTCACAGTGGAAATAACTTTAGCATTTGAAATGTGCAATTCAGCAATTATGCATATATATATATATATATTTACAAGGATAGATAGTTTTACCTTATGGACTGTCTTTTGAGCAACCATCTTTCTCATCAATTCAGCTTAAACTTTCCAGCAGTGTGTCTAGTTGACACTCACTGGTCAGCAAGACGTATCTGCAACCTTGAAGGAGCTCATCTCCCTGCTTACGAGGTTCGAACTCTCGTCACCCAGTCCTACAGGAGGTCAATCACGAGACAGCCCGAATAGCTCAGTAGTAACGTCTCTGATTGCAGGCAGCACTTAGTGAATTGGGGTTTGAATCTCAGAAGGGACATGAGTTCCTTCAAGGTTGCAGATACGCCTTGCTGACCAGTGAATGCCAAATAGCACGAAATCTAGGTTCGAGGCATTCTTTGGTCGATTGCCTCCAACCATCTAATATCATCAAATCAATGTGCACCGTGATGGTGAACCACCTAGAATGGTAGCCACATTGTAAACCTGACTGATAGAATTCAGTCTGCACCAAAGAGAGGACTAGACACATTACACTAGTTGCTGACTAGTGTCCAATCAAAATTGTCCTAGTTTACAGGTCGAAACGAAATCACATAACTTCAAGACGTATTTGCTAGTTTCCTGGTTTCCTCCAGCTAGTTAGTCACATACCCTGGTAGATATATACAGTTTGGTCAGACAGATGGCTGAATTCGTAGTCCAACGCATCATAACTTGATGGACTAGCTGCCCAGAATACCACTGAACCATTGAGGGAAAAATGCCTAGCTTAAGCATGTTAAATGATGTAAATTCAAACAGACTGGATAAGTAGGAATTGTCAGAATACACAGAGATTGCATCTGATCAACCATGAAAGGCATGTTCCTTTGAAAGTCAAGGGCCTTCGATCTCTCCTTCTCACACTTGAAAATAAACTACCTGAATAGTCAGGATGAATTATTTCAAATTTCAATGTGTCAATGATTTTTCCTGTGATGCTGCACATAGAACTAGTCAGTAACTTTTAAGACTACTGTTTATTGAGGATTATTATGATACTTACAGTGTACAAAATGCTGAGAATTCCATTCTGTATCACAAGTACTGATTTGGAATAAAGCTTAACTTATCTTATCTTATCATCGGGTCAGTGATGGAATGCTCGCCACCTATACACACAGTCTGTGGTTCGACTCCCGACCAGTGCACACCTTTACCTCCATTGGCCGGTTATAAGCCCTACAGGAAAAAAGAAAAGTTAGGCATGAAGCCAGTAACTTTATCCCCTGAAATGAAACAACATCACACTGCTAGAACTTGAAGCTGCTGGGAAGGAAATAGGAGTGGAAACAAATAAAACGTACGAGAATATGAAAATCGATATGAAAACTCCCTTCACTCAAACATGTGCAAAAATAGTTTTTTTTTAAAAGTCTGATTCAGAGAAGAGACTCTTTTCAAAGAATTTATTATCAAGCTGTAAAATCGTATTGAAATGATTTTTTAAAATTATAGTAATATGAATCGCAACAAAAGGTATTGACTGTGTATATGTGATGATTTGTGCGCATTACTTTTCATCTTATGAATATCTATAAAGAAAGATGCTGCAGAGATGACGTGAGTAGTGTGTCGATCAGATATTCAGTTATTCAGCTTCTTATAGCCCCACTTCCTTCTCAACGTAACCAAGTAGGATAGTGTTCTTACACACCCCGTTGGGAAAAGCCCATGTCGAACGACCAGCGTAGTTTGCTCTACAGGATCAGAGGAACTGATAAACATATACAGAGTTAGTCGACTATGTAATAGTTGACTGTAAAACTCTATGCTGCGGTGAATATCTTTCTCATGGACTGTGAGATGATTCTTTCAAGGATGTTAGAGTCTAAGTCACCTTTGAATTCAAGTTTCATGTGCGGCATATTCTTGCATACAAACTACAATTACATAGGATTTCTATGGATGTACTTGCTTATTAATAACATGGTGAAAATCCATTTTCGATTAGGATTTTTGGGAGAAGAATTAACTATTGTTCTCAGGTTTTCATCACTCCACATTGACAACTTTGCATTAAGCAAATGAATGTTAGGCTCATTTTCCATTTCAAGTGTGAATAATACATTTATTATATTACTCAAATCCTATTCATCACACATATTGAAGGTGTCATCTACTTACAATTTATTCAGCCTACCTTTTATTACCTTATATATATATAATATTTCACTCTTATTCCAGGAACAGTACTTGTGGTACAGTGTGGAATTTTCAGCACACATCTACAATATTGCATCTAATTTCATCGTACATTTAAAAGGAGTATTTCAAAAAATAAATATAAAAAACAACAAAAACCAAAAAGAAACACAAAAACAACAAAAAATGCAAATAAAAATACCAAGTAGAGAGGAAGATGAACACCAATAATGAAAAAAATATTTCAGTATTTGCTAGTGGAAGCTATGATATGTGTATGCGTGGTGAACAGTAACAGCTATAATCATACAAGAAATTATGAGATGTTCTTAAGAATGTTTATAGCCAAGATGATCAGTTAATTTGATTGAACAACACTAAACAATCATAAAATAAACATTTCAGGTTGTGTTTTTTTTATTGTCAGCATTAATGCAGTGTTTGTTGTGGTAATGTGAGTAATCATGCATAATACAAAATTTTTAAGATGGTGATAGTGGCGTTCACAAACAAGATTGTCAGTTAAATAGTGCCGAACAAAAACAACCACAAAACTAATGTTACATGATGGTTAATGACAGGACAATTTTTAATAATCATAGTGATAATATAGTCGGACCCAGTAGATATACAAAAGAAGGAATAGAATAAAGAATAAAAAAGTAAGCCAATGATAATAATTTTAAGCAGCTAAGTATGTTTAAGAAGGTTGTTCACTATAGAGTACAAATAAGAGAGTATAAGGGGGAAATAACAAGGGCCAAAATTATGTTATTAACAACAAAGCAAGTCATAGGTTTCACGCCTAACATTGTCTCTGTCACTTAGAACACGGGCCAAATATGGTATCGTTGAGTTCCTATACTTGGTTGTACGAGCATATATTATTTTGACTGATTTCTGGTTCTACCTGATGAGATGCAAGGAGAGAGTTGGGAATAGAGAGGGTGTTGGGGGTCAGAGAGTATGGTTTTAGACCATTTCTCACATGTATTCAGATGCTTATCCACTAATGTTGTGACGAGCTGACTGAGTTTTACACCGCTAGTCCTACTAACTACCTTCAACATCCTTCTCAGGATGGTATAATCCTTTTTCAGTAACCCAGGAAAGACTAACGGGGAACAGTAAAGTAGAATAGGTAGGATACGAGAGTTGACAAATTGTGAAAGCAGAGGTTGAGGGACTCCAGTTAGTCTGAGTTTCTTAATGTAGTAGGTTAGACGAAACACTTTCTTGGAAATCATTTGGATATGAGATGACCAAGTAAGGTCGGAAGATATAACTAATCCGAGGTATTTTGCATTAGACTTTGTTTCAATTATAGTCCCCTCAATTCTACAGACATCATGAGTGCTTACTAGTGTTTGTAGATCTCGTTTATGCCTAAAGGAGAAGTCGACAGTCTGGCATTTTGAGGGATTCAGCGTTAGGCCATTTAGTTTAGACCACTGACTGATGTCCGACAGGAAGCTATTTAATTTGAAGCAGTCTGACTGAGACTTAACGGGAAGCGAAACAGTCAGGTCATCTGCATATTTGACGAAGTTGATTTCGTCTGAGAGAGGTAAGTCATGTAAGAAGAAGGAAAAGAGAAACGGCGAGAGAACAGCACCCTGAGGAACACCAGCTTCAGTAAGCAAAGGAGAGGAAGCTACACCATTATATACCGTGTACTGCATCCTATTGGAGAAGTAAGAGTGCAGCCAGTTGATAGCCCAGGACTCAGTTTGTGTAAGGCTAAGCTTGTTTAACAAAAGGCCTCTAGGTACAGAGTCAAAAGCAGATGTGTAATCAAGGAAAGTACAACGGACATACTTGGCCCCTTTGTCTAAGGAGGATACAATGTTGTGATGAAACACAGCAGCAGCATCCAAAGTACTTCTACCCTGTTTGTAAGCAAACTGCTTTGGATCATTTGAGAAGCTTAGGGAGGGAATGAGTTTTTGTAACAGTAATTTCTCCATCAGTTTCAAAAAGGAGAGGTAATGGCAATTGGTCTAAACTTAACACTATCTCCAGAACCAGACTTGGGTACAGGGATGATTTTAATATCTTTCCACAGAGAAGGTACAACATTATTAGAAAAAGAAGTATTGAAAATGCTTGTAAGTGGGTTACTTAAAATATCAGCACATTTCTTTAAAACAATGGCAGGTATACCATCAGGGCCTAGACTCTGGGAAGGTTTAAGAGATTTCAAACATTTAAGAACATCAGAAGTATTGAAACGATGAAAGTCACTGGTCGTGTTATTAGTTAAATTGAAGGCAGAAAGGACATTTGGAGGGCGGATGAAAGATCTATTGAGAGTATTTACATCAATAGAAGAGGCAAAATTATTATGCTTACCACAACCAGTAATTTCTCTAAAAAGCTTCCATATGTTTTCTGAAGTTTTACAAGATAGTATTGTTTGATTATAAATGTTGTTTAGTCTCTTGATTTCAGATTTAATTTGGGTGTTTATCTTCTTAAGACCAGATTTATTCTTTGTCTTGTACAGCTTCTCTTTTTCTCTACGAAGTTTTTTGAGATGAGGGGAAGAAAAACGATCCATTCTTTTGAAAATTATCTGTTTTGGACAGCATATATCAAGACAGAATTTAAGATAGTCAGTCAAATTGGAAATAGTATCATCCAGTTTGTGTTCGTTGAAAAGTTCCCAGTTAGTGTCATTTAGCATACATCTTAGTTTGAGCATATTTTCTTGTGAGTAACACCTTTGCTGTGTTTTCTTGGACAGATTTGAGAAGATATTAAAGTGAGATCTGCTGTATATCTTAGGTAATATCCGAATAATACAATGATCTGAGTTCATGATAGGAGCACGTCGGCGTACTTCATATATTTCCTCATCATTAATGAACACTAGGTCCAGAGTTTTATCAAGTCGAGTAGGGAATTTAACAATATTGGCATGACCTAATGATACGAGGAAAGAACAATCACAGCAGTTAAAATCTCCTGTGACAACTGATAAAGAGTTTTCAAGATGTGTAACGGCGAATTCAGTGAATTCATCAGCAAAATCAGATAGATCAGATGCAGAACAGCCAGGAGTAACATAAATGTTAGAGATGAAGACGTATTTAAACTTGGATAAGTGTTTCGGGCGGCATTTGACCGTTATACAATCAATAAAGTCATTAGAGTAAGAAAAACATACGTTATTTGAAGTTGACCATTGAGAATGAATGAAAGTTGCAACACCTCCACCTCTTTTCTTTCTGGAGCATAGTCGATCTTGTCTAAACAATGT
This sequence comes from Trichobilharzia regenti, assembly GCA_944472135.2. NCBI lineage: Eukaryota > Metazoa > Platyhelminthes > Trematoda > Strigeidida > Schistosomatidae > Trichobilharzia > Trichobilharzia regenti. The sequence goes on along the minus strand of OX235265.1, from coordinate 22,670,692 downwards.
AAAACCATTTAGGGAAACCAGATTGTCATCATAGAGTTCATGGAGCCATGTTTCTTGTAATGCAACAATCGCCGTATTGTGATAAGTATCAGATGATAAGAGAGACTGGAGATGCATAATTTTGTTGGGAAGTGAACGGCAGTTTGAAGTGACAATAACAGGAATAGTTTTGCGATATAAAGGTGTCTGTTTAAGTGCACGCTGCCAGCCACCGTGATGTTTTCTCTTAGTTTTATTAGACGCATGAAAGTCATATGGTTTCAAACGTTGAATGAATTACTGTATCTTATGCGATTTGTGATCATATTTTATTAAAACTATGAATGAAAAAATGACTTCTTAGATGCAGTATATAGATGCAGGAAAAGGTAGCCCAGGTGTCAAACAGGCCGCCATATATATATACATAAAGAAGCACGTGGATACGAGATGTTTAACAGAAGTACTTCTGCCAACATGAGTCAGTCTCCATGAAGTCATTGATCGAGTTGTATAGTTCCAGGAGTGTTGATAAATGTGCATTATTCACGTGCGAAAAGTGATAGATTACACTTCATTAACCTGAGTTATTATTTCTGTTAAATGAAACGCGGTTTCAGGAATCCATAGGCTTCCATATAGTAAACTGTAATATAAAATGTAGTAGGTATGATGCAAAAAACTAATCTAAACAGAAGACATCCAATCGTATCTGCAATAACGATTCATCGACTTCCAAAAAGCTTTCGAGTAAGTTGGAGAGTATGAAAGCAATGCGAGATGAAGTGTGGAAAAACTATACCAATCTCATTCAAACGATGTCTGCATAAACATGCTACATACAAACTCACTCAAAACACAATGTTCAAGTACAAATGTCGAGTGAAGACGAAAGTAAGAGAGGGCTACCTTCTGTCAACGAGGACATCCTTCATCAAGCAAAGAATGCATCATTCAGTAAAATGTGAGGAGCAACAAAACCGGAATACGTTCGACTGAAAATACGACTCTAGACATTCTACACTTCATGGGTGAAAGATGTCTGTTTTCCCAGAAAACAACAACAAAACCCTAACGATGCAAACCAATCAGTTGGAAGAAGTGACAACGAAGACAGGAATTCAAGTGAATAAAGAGGAGACACAGGCTGTGACGATAACTCACCAACAATGATAACGACAAGCACCAATCATCATTACTGCGAACAAATCCAAAGAAAGCCATCACTTTCATACACAACCACATGCCGTCGTTCAAACCACAGGCGGTACACATGAGGATGTCAAAGTTAGTCATCATCGGAAAGGCAGACACACACAGAGACACTGACTACTCTGCTGAAATCAGTCTCGAAATCTAATTCACTCAGAATGAGAAACAGGATTCAGACTTCTGAAGAGTAACGCCAATTCATCAGTTCTTCTATATGGTTTGGAGACTTGGAACACGAGTCACTGAAAGCATTTCGAACAGGCTATCTCAGAGTGTCAGTAATCAACAGCTGTCGTCACTCCGTACTAAAGATAAGAGGGTCACCCGGAGATGATAATTAATTAACAAGGCAGACAGCAAACTAACCAATACTCTGTCGACTAGCAAATATGCAGTGGGAAATGGAGATGGATTTGATACACGCTGTGGAGTTCATTGAGTGGAATCTGACTCCCAGCAGACTCTTCAGTGGAGCCTTAATCTTGATCCAGCTTTGAATCGGGCATCCGAATGCGCCACGTAATCAATCGTGTGAGAATGAGATGAGATCTTACGCACCATTGTGGAAGTAGTGACAAAAGCAAACGGAGGAAAACAGACTGAAACAGAAATGAATCTGGTGAATCTCTGTTTTTTTTTCCTTCCGAACCCAAGGGAATAATATAAACAATAATAACCATAATAATAATAATAACAGTACTAAAACCATTTACAGAGAAACTTAATTTCTGAGACAGAATCTCTACTAGGTAAGTAAATGGTCATCATTAAAATTTAATGACAAAACAATATCTTGAAAAACATATTTACCGAAAAACATTAGAAGGCAGAAATTTTCCATATTGATGAATTTCACTTGATGAAAGTATTTCATTTCTCATGAAAAATTAATGCACAGCGTGTATCGGCGGAAATGAAAATTAAATGTTCACAAACAGAATGCCACAGACATGTTATCCTTTCACTATACATCATATTATTAGTAATTGTCTCAATAATACAATTAATCGGTGGCTAATTTTTACTTATTAGTATTGTCTGCATTTAGTTACTAGATGCATATAAATATATATATATGTCATCAGGTTGTGTTACATAAGTGAGTACCATCAGATAGTTACTCCCTGCAGAAAAGAAAAAGAAGAAATGTTCATGAACAAATACAGCTGCATTTCGTAGTTTCTGTTTAATTGCGTACAGCCTGTAGCATCCAAAATAATAAGCCCAAATAAAACATAAACATTATTATTACTATTCTCTTAGTTTCAGAGTGTAACATGCGATTTTAACAGGACATATGATATTTATCATATTTCTCAGAGTCCGCTTTAACTGGTTTCTTATTCAGGTTCCAGTCGACAGTTTGCTTGGTGCAGGTGGTCACTCAGGAAACTCCTCAGCATGTATCGAATCCATCTCCATTTCCCACTGCATATTTGCTAGTCGACAGAGTATTGGTTAGTTTGCTGTCTGCCTTGTTAATTAATTATCATCTCCGGGTGACCCTCTTATCTTTAGTACGGAGTGACGACAGCTGTTGATTACTGACACTCTGAGATAGCCTGTTCGAAATGCTTTCAGTGACTCGTGTTCCATGTCTCCAAACCATATAGAAGAACTGATGAATTGGCGTTACTCTTCAGAAGTCTGAATCCTGTTTCTCATTCTGAGTGAATTAGATTTCGAGACTGATTTCAGCAGAGTAGTCAGTGTCTGTGTGTGTCTGCCTTTCCGATGATGACTAACTTTGACATCCTCATGTGTGCCGCCTGTGGTTTGGACGACGGCATGTGGTTGTGTGTGAAAGTGATGGCTTTCTTTGGATTTGTTCGCAGTAATGATGATTGGTGCTTGTCGTTATCATTGTTGGTGAGTTATCGTCACAGCCTCTGCCTGCTCTTTATTCACTTGAATTCCTGTCTTCGTTGTCGCCTCTTCCAACTGATTGGTTTGCATCGTTAGGGTTTTGTTGTTGTTTTTTGTGGAAACAGACATCTTTCACCCATGGAGTGTAGAATGTCTAGAGTCGTATTTTCAGTCGAACGTATTCCGGTTTTGTTGCTCCTCACATTTTACTGAATGATGCAGTCTTTGCTTGATGAAGGATGTCCTCGTTGACAGAAGGTAGCCCTCTCTTACTTTCGTCTTCACTCGACATTTGTACTTGAACATTGTGTTTTGAGTGAGTTTGTATGTAGCATGTTTATGCAGACATCGTTTGAATGAGATTGGTATAGTTTTTCCACACTTCATCTCGCATTGCTTTCATACTCTCCAACTTACTTGTAGTTGGACTCTTTCTAAAGCTTTTTGAATTTTAATGAATTTGGGTTTGAGCTTTAACTGGGTTTCACTAGTTTGATTGATTTTATGTGTAACACATTTTGCTGTTTAATATGCAATTTTCATCACCATTTGGTAGGCGATGGATTCCTGTAACCGCGTTTCATTTAACAGAAATAATAACTCAGGTTAATGAAGTGTAATTTATCACTTTTCGCACGTGAATAATGCACATCTATCAACACTCCTGGAACTATACAACTCGATCAATGACAATATGGAGACTGGTTCTCGCGGGTAGATATACTTCTGTTAACCGGCTTGAATCCCTATGCTATTTTACCAAGCAGTACCACCTAGCGTTAACTTGCGTATATGTAGTAATTTTCGAATCGCACTATTTCTAACCAAAAATCGTTAGCTGACTAAGTTCGAATAAGTCTTAGAGAAAGGGAAAGTGTCCAGTGAAGAAGCATCCTTTACAGCGAGTCAATTCTAAAGCTGTATAATAGATACAGAGTATAACTTCATAGAAACTAGAGGAATGTTTGTTGGTATGTATCATAAAGACTGTAAGTTTGAGACGGTAGTTACGTAATAATGTAATCGTCAGATTGAAAATCGATCAAATCCCTGTAGATTGAGACGAATATTGATCTCGCCATCATCGTTGAATGAGTACAGGATGAATTTGCCTCAAGTTCTAATGGAAAGTGATGACCAACTTAGTCATAGAAGTAGGATGTGCAGACATATACTCACCGATATTACTGGCTGGTGGCCACTCTATACATCGAGGATTCTCAGAAATTTTACTATTTATGCGCTATATGATTGTGACCCACTAGTCATTTGGTCGAAAAAGACGTATTTTCAACCAGCAGGTCTTTCTTTCGAACCGCACTGGTTAAGTGCTACTGAAGCTATCAACACAGGCCAAAATACCTGCGCAGTTGATATAAGTATAAAACTTGGGCACTGTGGTAGAGTATAATTCCATTATAGATAAGATTTTTATTTTGATAAATCGCACAGTGTTTACAGTTATATGAACTGGTGACGTTTCGAGCACAATTTATTGCTCATAATCATATCAAGGTAATCACACGACTTCCTAAATTCATTTATATAGTTCCATTGTTTTTCTCTTGATTTTCACTTGATTTGATTGGTAATAGTATTTTCCATATTTCAGGTATGAGTGACGAGTCATTCCTATTGTATGTGTTGGGTGTAGACTCGATGAACAAGGACTCAGTAATCAACCTCTCTCTCCACCTACCTAGATTACTTTTTAGAATTTTAACCCTCTCCCACCCTATTGTGTGGTTGTGTGTTAGCGCATGCATTGCAATTGCTGAGCTTTTTTCTAAATTATTTATCTTCTCGGGGTCAACCATTCTTACCTTAGCTAAATTTTTATGCTCTGACAATCTGACTACCCCTGACCTACTAGTTTGACCTATGTAGTTGACCTCACAGTCATTGCATGGTATTTTGTAAATAATATTATTTTGTCTAATTGGGTCAACTGGGTCCTTTAACCTACAGAGCTTGTCCCTGAGTGAGTTTGTAGGTTTAAATGCCACCCTAATTCCTATTTTATTCAGAATCCTACGTAGTGTCTCCGATGTCCCCTCTTTATATGGTATAACTGTGGATGACTTATATTCTTTCTTATTTATGTTATTATTACTAGTTTCACAATTATTTTTATTTTGTTTTTGGCCTTTAATGATCTTCCTAATGAATTTTATAGGATAGTTATTCAACACCAACGCTTCTTCTATCTGTTTTAATTCATCATTTAGATCTTTTTTTGTGCTACTTAGTGCCACTGCTCGGTTTGTTAGACGTTAATTCGTCTCATCCTTTAACTGTTAAGGCAGGCTTAGTTAAATGTTTAACAAACCAAGCAGTGGCACTAAGTAGCACAAAAAAAGATCTAAATGATGAATTAAAACAGATAGAAGAAGCGTTGGTGTTGAATAACTATCCTATAAAATTCATTAGGAAGATCATTAAAGGCCAAAAACAAAATAAAAATAATTGTGAAACTAGTAATAATAACATAAATAAGAAAGAATATAAGTCATCCACAGTTATACCATATAAAGAGGGGACATCTGAGACACTACGTAGGATTCTGAATAAAATAGGAATTAGGGTGGCATTTAAACCTACAAACTCACTCAGGGACAAGCTCTGTAGGTTAAAGGACCCAGTTGACCCAATTAGACAAAATAATATTATTTACAAAATACCATGCAATGACTGTGAGGTCAACTACATAGGTCAAACTAGTAGGTCAGGGGTAGTCAGATTGTCAGAGCATAAAAATTTAGCTAAGGTAAGAATGGTTGACCCCGAGAAGATAAATAATTTAGAAAAAAGCTCAGCAATTGCAATGCATGCGCTAACACACAACCACACAATAGGGTGGGAGAGGGTTAAAATTCTAAAAAGTAATCTAGGTAGGTGGAGAGAGAGGTTGATTACTGAGTCCTTGTTCATCGAGTCTACACCCAACACATGCAATAGGAATGACTCGTCACTCATACCTGAAATATGGAAAATACTATTACCAATCAAATCAAGTGAAAATCAAGAGAAAAACAATGGAACTATATAAATGAATTTAGGAAGTCGTGTGATTACCTTGATATGATTATGAGCAATAAATTGTGCTCGAAACGTCATCAGTTCATATAACTGTAAACACTGTGCGATTTATCAAAATAAAAATCTTATCTATAATGGAACCTGCCCAGTTCTCTCCGGTTTATCAGTGGTTCTCCAACAGGAATCAGTTAGTTATCAAACTTGAAGTCATTCAAATCCGTGCACTGAATGTGTAGTCTGTTGCTCACTGGTGTGACTAGCTTCATGATCAGTTAGCTTTGTCAATAAACCTTTTGTTTTTGAAGCCACTGAGAAGAGGAGGTTTTAGACCGTAATGAAATGATCTATGTGAACCTGGATCTCAGGAAAGTCTTATTGGCAGATAATCTTAAGTAGAGTGTCTTTACTTATCCAAGGAAAACCTTCCCTGAAGCAACATTAAAAGCGATATTCTCTAGCCATTCATCGCTTCTAAGCTGTGTAAAATCCTGCAAATGCTTATTTATTCATTTACGTTCCCAATAGAACACAGGGCTTCAAGCTAGAGGCATGAGGTTTCGGCAGTAGTTTTTATTTTAACAGTATGAAGTTGCTAGCCTTATGCCCAACTTTCCCTCTTTACCAGCCTTATTACTGGCTTAACGAGGTAAGGGAGTGCGTTGGTGGCCGTGTATTGAATCCCTGACCACATGTGTGGTTGTGCCCTACCTCTCAAAGCGTGCTACAGAACACTACCTTGTCTGCCTGCAAACATGAGACACTGGTTCAAGTAAAAGCGGCATAATTATGCGCCTTATTAACACCTTTCACACTATCTTAAATGAATCATCATTCAGAGTTATTTACAAGGCAAGCGAAAATCTAACAAATACAGTGTTTTTCAGGCTTCTTTGTACTACTGAAGCCGTCACCACATCCGTCGCGAAGCCATAGCTATATGTTCAAAAGAAATTGGTCCTACCTATACATTTGCCATGGATCTAGTTCTCTTCAACTCGTAAGTCTCCGTTTTCTTTCATCCCAATCTTCATGAGTAAGTACTGTCATTTCTGTTTATTGCTATGCACAATGCGTTCACAATTATTTTCGTTAAAAACTGCTTCACACATTAGAAAACAATATTAAGTATTATTAAATTTCATTTCTAAGAAGATCTGTATTCACACTTTCATATCAAGTTGAAGACTATTATTCCACTCAATCTCGATTCGTTACAATGTTGAACTGAAGAGTAACTGTGAACTGTGTGAACTTATGGTATAAAAATACGACTGTACAGCGCTTCGAGGATGAAATCAATGGAATGAGTTCTTTACTGAACTTCTTGTTCTTTCATTCTTAATGTCTTGATGGATATTTTTCCTGATTAGATTGACTTCCATTGTTTATCCCCAGTCCATTAGCTGCCAAGCTACTGCAACAGCAGATACTACTTTACTTTCCATATTCATTTTCCTATGAAGACTATTAGGGATATTCACAGAATGTTTACAAGAAACTCTGCTCTCACTTCTCACAGTGTGAATCCAGTTGGAGTTGAAATGTGCAGGATTGTTTTTCTATGTGATAATTGTATTGTCATGTCAAATGTACCGTCGTAAAATCAATAAAAGCCTTCATTAATCTAAAGGCAGTCCGATAACCCACTGAACTGAACAGACACAACATGTTTCTGATTGACAAACAATAATGTCAAGCCAATCAGTGTTTCTGTATGGTTCAGAGAATCAGTATGTGTCACCAAAAGTATTTGCAACAGGCTACAGACTATTTTGAACATCTGTATTCACTGGCTCCATACTGAAGATCAGGAGGCTGGAGTGAAATAATTAACAACGGCGAACTCTGGAAAGTAAACAGTCAACAACCCAGTGCTCAATGAATGTGCTGTAGAAGATGAAGAGGGACCAGATACACATTCTAGAGACCATTGAGCGATACTATGGTCCAGGCCCTTGAATGAAGATCAAGCAGTCAGGCGTAGGTCCAAAGCGCAGATCCTGTGAGAAGCAGATGAGAGATTATGGCTTCACAGAACTGCAGAAAATGGTATAAAGTAGGCATGTGCCTTTGACGCCATTTAACCATTAGGCCATGATCCAGTGGCCAGCCCATGAATTCCAACTTCTTCCAATTCTCAGTATATGTAACGCATCCACCAGCTAATGTCAAAGGCGAATAATCGTTCTGTTACGTGATTTGGTGGAGCCCGCTGATTATGACTTCTCACCAGAACACCAGGTAACTTCCTTCATGTAACCAGTTGCTAGTGAGCAGGGATTTTATTGGTCACAGGTTTGGTCATCACAAACTACAATCATTTGAAGATCATTGAAAACCAGGGAGCTCTGTACAGCTATTTCGTTCTAGTTTGAAACTCTTCAGCAAAGCACACCCACAACGCTATCAGGTATCGAACCTAGGACCTTCTGGACACCAGACCAGGCTGGTAGACTATTCGGCCAATTGCGCCAGAATTTGATAAAATTTATCCAAATCTTCACAGAAATTCCAATAACCTGAGCATCAATCTCCAGCCTTCTTGATGGAGATTCTGATGCTACACTGAAGTGTCGTGGACAGATGGGTCAGCTATATCAAGATGAGGTGAATACTCGTTAAAAGCAGTGGTTTAGGGTAGCGCTATATCACGATTAGAAAAAGTATAAATTTAAGGTTCACTGAATTCCGCTGCAAAAGGCTGAATAGTCAACGAGCTTGATATGGTGACCTGAAGGTCCAAAGTTCGACCCCTATTTGGGTCATCAGACTGTACTGATGAACATTTACAAACTAGAATGAATTACCAGCCGAATACTTCCTGGTTTTCTATGATCTCCATGATTCGTGACGAAATCCACATTGAAATATTTCATATTCATATGATTGTTATTGTCAACACTCCATAAATCATGAAACAGTATCCTTCAAATTATTAAAATACCATATAAATATTATTCAGATTTATTTAACCGGAACGAATAACGACAGAGTTATAGTCTTTGCTTTCATTTTCCCGCCTTTAATTTCACTAACCAATCAAATAACAGTTTAATAAAATGATATGTACGTTTAGATTTGTCAATACATTCTGTCCAACACTATATATTATACACTAGTTATACTTACCGTGCAAAGTTTTAACTCAAACACATTTGAACTGAGAAAATAAAGAACTTACTGAAGAAATACTTTCACAATTAATTAGTAAATTAGAAAAGCAGATATCTCAATTGAATATAATCAAGAAAAATGTAAGCAAACCAATTTATTTATTATTTATTTATTTGTATATTTCGCGTGTTATATTACCAATAGTTTATGGTTTTTTACATTAACAACTATTATTCCCCTGGGTTTCGAAGGGAGTTGTTGATCAAAGTCTGCGATAGCTTGTTCGAAATGCTTTTGGTAACGTGTAGGTCAGGTCTGTGAACCATAAAGAGGCATTGACCGACTTGAAATGGGTGTTGCAAAAACTCGGATCTTATTCTGGGATTAAATCCAGTGGCCGATGAATTCGGACCTCTGCCGATTCCCTATATATAGAGTCATTGCCGCCCAATGTGAACAACGTGTACTTCTCCTCACTCTCGACTTGTTGGACCCCATTGTTTGTATCTTCTCGTTAGAAATTTAGTTCAACGGGTTGCCTTCGCAACATGAAGGTATTGAGTTCAATCCTCGGTGAGGTCATGAGTGAAAACTTCTGAATGCTCCTAGACTATTTGTGAGAAATTTCATGCATTTATTGCCCTTGATGAATTTGAATAAAGCAAGAACAACAGTGTGGTTTGTGCAAGATAATATGGTATCATCATTGTTTATTTCGTCGGCTTATCATCAGCTGCTGCTTACAGCTTAAATAAATTATGAGATTCATTTACAGAAAAGTTGAAATATACTTGCAAATTTTACATGATGTCAGTTGACAAAAGGTTGCACAATTAGTGAACAGTGCTCAGAAAATTGATCTCATATAGTTTTTACACAGGCACTTCATGTTTAAGCAAAATAAATGTATGAATACAATGGTAAAGAAGTTACGTAACAAAGACGAGAGATGTGTAAGATGAAGAGTGACTAATAAATTAGGTGACAATGTACTGAGTTCAACTCCTATCATAGAAACAAGAGACAAGCAAAGTTACAGATTATAAACAAACAAACTCTTATAATAGCGCTATTATCAGACATCTCCTCCATATGGGTCATGAGGTCGAAATCGCGAAATCCTTTAAAATTGTCAGTAGACAAAGAAGCTTGATTCTCCTCAAGTTTGCCTAAGCCATTTCTATGAAACGCTTGAAACCAGATTTATGTGTTCAGAAAGAAGCAGTTATTAGTCTTTCCTTGACCTGGTAACTGGATGTCTTTATTCTGACATCCTAATCTTTGTCTTTAACCTCACCCCCTTTTATAACCTGTTTTCTATGGTTCTTTAAATGCAATCATTCCTTGATCAAACTTGACGAAAGGAAGATTTAGAACATGAATAGCTTTAATGGTGAACAAGTAGACAGGTAAATGCGGTCAGTTCAGTTCATAACTGATCCAAAGCCTTTAAGTTTTACGGATAAACTTCCTGTTTATCAAAATATTTAGGTACCATGTCGAAATGTGTGTAGGACAGTAAGAGATTTCGATTGTGACAACTAACATGATAGAGATAAAAATGGTTTTATTTTCTTTGACATAATAAACTAAGGTTATTTGGATATATTTATTCGAAGTGATTCTCAACGTAAATATTGATTAATGCTCATGACTAATGTTCACATTGAATTTTATACCTATTGAATATAAACTTCATATAGATGGTTGATACTATAACAAATAGGGAGGCGAAATAAGAAAGACGGTTAAATGTGTATGTCAGAGTGCAAGTGAATTAATATTAAATTATTGTTTGCTTGAGTTCCGAGTGGAACATGGGGCTTCAACGGGACACCTCCACTTTATCCTATTCATTTTGATCACCTTTATCTTGTCCCGCAATTACTCATATTCTCTACTCTCCTTCTAACATGATCTCCCCCAAGTCACTCTCGGAAAAATGCCTAACTCTTCTTTTTTCATTCAGGTTTCATTCAACTGTCTGGTGCGCGGTATCATTAGACGGTCTCTTCAGAGTGTGTACAATCCATCTCTATTTTCTTCTACATGTTTTTTGGGCAAAAGGCTCCCGATTTGTATGTTCCTAAAGTTTCTTGTTGCTAATTGTTTCTGACTGGCCATTTAATCTTCAGAACTGAACCAGAGAAGGCGCCTGTTGATATAAGTCTGCAGTTACCTGTTTAAAATGCTTTCTGTGACGCCCTGGTCAAGTGTCTGACCCATACAGAAGAACTGAATGGCTTAACACTGGTGTGGAAAATCCAAATTTTGTTGTTTGTGATGAGTGGAGGAATTTTCCAGATAGTCTTCAAAGGGATTAAGGTATCTCTTGCCCTTCAGATCTTGGTTGGTTTTGACATCCTCATCCATGCCATGTGACTTTATTCGAAATGAGGCTTCCTAGATAAGTGCTAGTGATTGGTGCTTTGTGTTGTTGGTCGGTTGGTTATTTTCATCACCACTGTCTTGAAGTGCTTGAAGTCCTATCTTTGCTGCCAGGCTGTTGGTTTTTGCCTGTAAATCTTCAAGTTTTTGTGACATGAAGCATAAATCATCTGCGAAATCGTGATCGTTTGCCAGTAAATTACTCAGTGTAACTTCAGAAACAAAATTTTTATTTATGCAGGTGAAATAATTAGGGTTGGGTGGAATTATACAAACATGATTGAAATTCTTGCCTGAAAGGTGTAATGTAACATAGTTTTTATGAATTCACACATTCCACAGCAGGTGAGGGTGGTAATAGGCGCCCAACCAGTTTCTTTGGCACTCAGAGTTCCGGTGGTTTTCGGCAAATTACAATAGCTACTAGTGTTTGGATTGTTCAGTGCATACAGGTTTTTAGCAGTTCATTCGATACCTGAGAGTTTATAGAAGAAGATTCTTCAATGACTGGCTTCACAGTCTATTTGAGCTAAGTGGTCTAATAACTAACGGTTGATGGCTATCTCTACAAGTGCAGAAGTTAGACAGTATGGTAGAGTATAACTCCACATTAGATAAGTTTATTCGGTATGATACACACTGCTACAGTACTGATAACTGGATGACATATTGACGACAATTTACATGCGTTTTCTCTCCCCACTGTCATTCACTGTAATTTACCAAACATCTGATGTAAGGGTAACGTAATTCCTTTTGCGCATGTTTCGTGTAGATTCCTCGTACAAAGATTCAGTAATTAACATCTCCTTCTACTTACTTGTATTACTTCAAAGAAGTGCAGCTTCTTCTCGACATATTGTGTGATTGTGTGTAAGTCCATGTATACGGGTGGCTGAGTTTTTATCCAAGTTTTCTATCTTCGTGAAGTCAGTCATCTGATATTTCGATATCCTGATTTACCCCGACCTACTAAATTGACCTTTATGGGTGACACCACAGTCATCGCATGGTACTCTGTAGATAAAATTATTTTGTCTTATTTAAGTCAGTAGGGTCCTTTAGTCTACACAGATCTCCTCTGGGTGAGTTTGTAGCTTTAGACGATACATTGTACAAGGTAACAAGGGGGAAGGTTGGTTAGTGAATATTTTTTCACATGCCTATTACCCTTTATGAATTTGAACAAAGCAAAGGCAGGAGTTTTTACAGAATAAGATGATACCATCATTGATTATTGCTTTGTCTTCTCATCACCTGTGTACAACCTAAAGATATTATTAAGTTTGTGCACACAGCAATTTCAACATGATATCAGTTGACATGAGGCTCCAAACTGAATAGTTAGTGCTCAGAATAGATTTTGCTCTGAGATTTAAATTTTGCAACAAAAATAATTGATTCCTTACAATGGCAAATGAGTTATGTGACAATGACAAGGGGCGTGTAAAAATAGAAGCAACTGATGAACTGAGTAACAGTACAGTGAAAGTAACTCAAATCATAGGAACAAGAGACGAACAAAGTTTCACCATAAAGAAGAAGAAAGAGGGTAAAGTCAAAGATTACGCAATCGGGCGAAAGAGAGAATAAAACATCTAGTTACTAGGGCAAGGAAAGACTGATAACTGCTGTATTTCTCTGGTTGTAGGCGTCTTATTGCGACGGCTTCGTCAAACTTGAGGTAGAATGCATTATTGTGTTTATTAAAAATTTTAAAGAAATTCACGATGTCCACCTCATGACCCGTATTGTTGAGATGTCTGGCAATGACACTATTGAAAGCATTTGTTCATTTGAGGCGTAGGGTTTTTCGTCTATATCCAGACAGTCAGAGGTGTGGCCTTCTTCCTTTTGTTCTGCCAATATAATTGCTACAGCAAGTACATTTTAATCTGTAAAAAGGGCATCTGTCGACTCACAGATGCACCAACAAGCATATACCCGATAAGTGGGAACCATCTTCGCTGCATTATAGGTTCTGGTTGAGGGTGTCTTCAGTCTTCTGTTGCCTATTCCTACAATATTGTCACCTTTGAAATCTAATTGTATGAAGTAAGGGTCTTTGCCACTGTGATTTGTTTACCATTTGAGCCTTCACATCTTCTGTACTTTGATCATCTTTGTGTATTCCTTTACGTTCTCAATGGAACTTAGGGCTTCAAGCTAGTGACTTGAATTTTCGGTAGCACTTTTGTTTATTTTCTTTTGGAATAGGGTTTGCCAGCCTCATGCCTCTAACCTCCTTTCTTTACCAACCTTATTACTGGCTTAGCGAGGTAGACGAGTGCATCGGCTGGGGATCGAACCCCGGACCACATGCATGGTTGGCAAACACTTTACCGTCTTGCCACCGACGCACGTGCATCGAAAATGCACCTAGTAAATGCAGTAGGAATGACTCAACATCAATACCTGAGGTATACAAAATACTTCTACCAATAATTTCTAAGGATAAGGAATAATGAAATTATATCCACCAATTTCGGAGTGAACACTTTGATGTAACCAAGAGCAATGATTAGTTCTCGAAATATCATGAGTATGTCTGTTTTTTATCAGATGAAATGATTCTGTGATAGAATAACAGTCAGAACATTGGGATCAGTTGTCCTTAACACTCATCTTTTGTGAAAACTGTGACAAATGTTACACATTCATTGAGTGAATCTTTTTTACCAAGTATAAGAGTTTTTCATTCAATGTTTACTTTTCAAACGACCGATGAGTGCCAGGTAGTTTTCGGTATGTATATATTGCTTGAATACTCCAAGGCAGTCGGCTAAATCCTAAAGACATTAGTTCATAGAGAAGATTTGTAGCACAGGTGGATGATTTCAATTCGGTTGGGTAATTGATATGGTTGGTTTAATGAGGAAGCTATTGTTGTGCTTGTAGCCAACAAGTGAACTACAACTTGCGCTGAAGATGTTGTCGAGAAAGACAACGAAATATTCTTGGTTAAATCAGTTTTCTTACAGAACCCAGCCAAATCAAATAGATTAGTTCAATTCGCTTCATAAATAAACTCAATTTTATGCAGAGTTTTCTTAGGATTAAACGTGCTCTCAAATAATTCTCTTTTTAGACTATCCTACGACTAGGCACAATAAATTTATTTTATAGTAACAATAGTAGTGTTTCGCTTTGTGCATACTCATAGTTGTATAATTCTTACAATGCAATAGTGTTTAGTGGTGGTGCTATATGGTTTAGAGACGTGGAACTCTACGAAAAGCATATTCAACAGTTCACTGCAGATTTTCATCAACAGCTGTTTTCTCTGTCTCACTTCTGAAGATCAAATGGCCAGCTGGAAAAGTCAAGCAACAGAAAATTTTGGAAACCAACAATCCAAGATTCCACTGACTACCAAAAATATTGGAGGAAATAGTGTCGGATTGTATACGTGCTAAGGAGAACGTTAAGTGATATCAAGCAAGTCGTCGAGCCAAGTTGGGTCATTGCGTTTAATGCTAAAACGAAACAGATAATGTGAGGAAGATATGAGAGCTCAAGGTTGATTGTAATTTCAGCTAAAGATAATTGCAGAGAACATGATAAAAATATAGATGCATTGCTGAAACCTAATTTTCCACACAGAACCCAATGGAAACCGTTAATCTCTTTTGACAATTAATCTTAAATAAGGCAGTTAGAAAACAAAGATTGGTAGATGGTATCACTTCGGATTGAACTAAGTATCTCAAGGGTACGCCCCATCCCACTGACCATTTAATCTCTGGGATGGAATCCGATAGCTGGCCCGTGAATTCTTTCTCCTGTCAATTCACGATACATTCCACCACTTCTAGGCAGTATCATCGATGACTGTTGCCTCCCCCTCCCCTCCTCAACTTGGTAAGCCTCGCTGGCCACAACTTCTCACTAGTGCTCCAAGCATCTACGTCTCTTAACCAGTTGCTAGATTAATTCCCTTAAAATAGTCCACTGGTTGATTCGCTAACTTTATTAGGTGTTCGGTACTACTAACAGTATGGTTAATTGTTCCCAATGCATACTGATATGTCTAGTAAATGTTAAAATGAATACTTTCGTCTTCGCTGATGACCTAACATAAGCCATGTGACTCCACCTATAAAGGCTGTATTTGGTAGTGGAATTTACTTCGATTGATCAACTACGACGTGGAAGTGTATATTAGATGACAAGGTGAATATTTTGATCCTTTATACTTGTTCTTAATCGGCTTTTCGAAGATTTAACGAAACAGAAGTTAGAATACACAGAAGTATACAAGTCTATTTTACACTATGATTGACAGAGTACACGCAAAATGTATCAGTGAATGACTTTGTAGAAAAATCGTGTGTGTTTATGTGAAACCGATTCATGTCAGGTAGAAATTCTTTCAGAGTTAGGTTTGTTTTAGTTGGTTTTAAATGACACAAGCAATCTTACTCCCTGATGGTAAGATATCTAAGATTACACACCTTGTTTGTTATGCCTGAAGCATATATCTGTAACATCAGCATCAGACTCAACACTTATTTGTCTTCACTTGAAAACGAACATATATCTTGAGCTTGTTCAGCTTCACTAGATCCTTACTTTCAAATAGATTTGAACTTCTACAGTATAATTTCATTTCCGAGAAAACCAAAGTCTGGAATACTTATTGCTATACAGTGCTCACTGAGCTGTGAGTCAATAAAGCTTCAGAATACCCTAAAATTGACTGTGGCTACCATCTGAACTCACAGTACTTAGTTCGTTTACATCCTGAACCATGAATAAGGCGGTTTAAAGCTGTTTGAATGACGAACTTTTTCTTGGGAAATTCAATGTATCTGTCGATGAACACATAACTGGAATTTTATTACTTCTCGATCAGCAATCTACAGAAGTAATTTGGTATGAAGGACATATTTCGGCATTTTGGGTAGACAGATATTCACTGATTTGATTTGATTTCGGTCACGCAGATAAATCTCAAGTTAATGAATAAAGTGAAATCGGTAAAATAAGGGAGCAATATTTTCTTCCAATTTTGGAGCTCCTCATTAGTTCGCATTGATGAAACCACTGGGAATCAGACCAATAAGCCTCAGATTGCAAATTTAGCCTCATTATCTTTCAGGCAATCACGCGGAATTCGTTAGTCTACCCATAACCACTAACTTCTAATTCACGATGTATAGCACAACCGCTAGCCAGTTTGATTCATTGTCAAGTTTTTGTCCTTACCTTCAACTCAGTAAACCCACTGTTGGTAAGACTTCCTGATAATCTCGGCTTGAAGCTTGTGATGGTTGTTAGGGAAGAAAGAAGTGGTTATCTAAGAACGATTTGAACGAGAAACCTCCGGATTTCTACTTTGGCAATTTATCAGTTGAACTTTGATGCCCAGCTATTAACCAGCTTATCATTTCCTTGTCGTAATCACAGGCCACAAATTTATTGGTATCCATCAGCAAGATTTTTAGACTTCATGAGTGAGGAGGTAAAGCGCCAGACGAATAATCCCTTGGTGCATAATTTAAGTCTTTTCGTGAAGCAAATTTCCATTTCATTTCAAATCGCCACTGAGAATATTTGATTATTTTCAGTCAAATTAGCTCCGTAACACTATTGTAGAGAAACTTTTGAAATGATACAATATGATATTATCTGTCTTATGAATGCTTTATTTAAAATAATATATTTTCCTATAGTTTGGTTTGTAAGGGTTAGTTATGTTTTTACGAGTTGATCATGGATTGATATCAGTTAGAGAACCATTGAAAACCAGCCACAGGGAGTACTGGACAGCTAGCTGTTTCATCCTAGTTTTGGAAATCATCGGCAGTACGCACCCACCTATAGCCAACAGAATTTATCCCCTGAATTATTGAAAAAGGCCCTTATGAAGCGGGACGGAGTTGTGTCCCGGATTAGTTAGATTCAAAGAAAGCCCAGTAAGAAGATCTGAATGTCGAACAAAAGTGTATCAGTTCTTTTTGACACACGCACACTGGATTACAATATAATAACTTATTATTATTCTCTTGGGACCCTATTAGAAAATAGGGCTTCAACAGCACATCACCATTTTGTCCTGTTCTTTTCATTCCTCGTCAGCTGGATCCATGACTGCTCATAAACTCTCATCACTTTTCCATATGATCGCCTTCTCACCACCCTCAGGTCCATGCCCAACTCTTCATTTGTCTAGCATTTGGGTTCTATATGAGGGCCCTTTACGTGTTGTCACCCAACGATCTTCTCAACATGTCTCCCATCCATCTCCCTTTTTTCGGCATGTTTATTAAGCAGTAGGTTGTTGATTGAATCATTCTTAGAATTGCTCGTTGCCAATCCTTTCTGGCTGGCTATTCGATCTTCACTATGAAACCAGTGAAGGCAGCTATTGAGGAAAGTGTTTAGACTTTTGTAAATCCTTTCTGTGACGCGCCATGTTCCTGCTAAGCGCAGCAGGCAATTGCATATTGGATGCGTGTATTTGATACAACTCACAGTACGGACGACTTGACCAGGTTTTGAGCACTCAGTTTTAGCAATGTATTGACTAGGCTTCATTATTTACTTCAAATGATCTTCACTCCTTCCCCGCCCCAATCTTACTATTTACTGAGCTTTTCCATATATCCTGTTTTGAAGTCGAATCCCTTTGATTCCACATACCTGGTATTTAATTCGACGAATGAAGATCCGATGATTAACCTCTCTATCTTTCCACTTAAATGTAGTACTTTTTATTACATCCACACTATCCCACTCTATTTGGTGATTACATGTGAGTGAATGCATCGCAATGGTTGAACTATTTTTGAGATAACCTGATTTATCAGGTTCACTTACTGCAGATCCAGATAAATCTCCATGTTCTGATCTACTAGTTTTACTAATACAATCAACTTCAAAGTATTGGCTTTTTATAGGGATTTTGTTTGATTGCATGGAGGATTTCATCATGAGCTGACATCAGTTAGAGAACCACTGGAAAACCTGCAGGGAGTACTGGAAAACTGTTTTGTCCTTGTTTAGGACTCCTCATCAGTACGCACCCACTGGGTCTCGAACCAGGACCTTCTGGTTACAAGGCGACCTCGTAGACCACTGAGCCACTGGGACCCGATCCAATAGCCCATGAATTCTAACTTTTGACATTTCACGACCCAGCGTGAAGAAGACATTCTGCAATGGTCGAGTGAGTGCGTACTGATGAAGAGTCCCAAACTAGGTGGGAAGAAACAGGTGTCCAGTATTCCCTGCAGGTTTTCCAGTGGTTCTCTGACTGATATTAGCTCATGATGAAATCCTCCATGCAATCAATTTTTAAAGTCATTACATGGTATTTGGCGTATCATGATATTTTTTCTTAATTGGATCTATCGAGTCTATAACCCAACAGAGTGTGTATCTGAGTGAGTTGGTAGGTTCGTGCGTTTTTGAGAATCTTAAGTAGAGCTCATGGTGTTTTGTTTCATATGGCAGTACTATTCAAGATTTAAATTCTTCATTTATGTATAAAATTTTTATAGTTTACTTTATTTTACTCTGATTTGGGTAGTTATTCGTCAGTAATGTTTTCCTCATCTCTTTGATTTCATTAGTCGGATCTTCTAACTTTTTAGTTTGGCTCTTGGTTCAATTGCTCAGACATTTTATGAATCCTTACCATATCGATTCAGGGTGGTTGAATCAAACCTCTTGGAATATAAGAGTTTTCAAAAGATGCTAGTATCTAACCTACCCCGTCTTGTCTAACTCACTGTGTTCATTTTCCAAATGAAAAGCAAATCGGGTTCCATCTATTACTGAGTTCAAATGTGTGAAAAACAATTAGAGATATGTTCAGACTTCATGACAGTAGTGAATGTGTCATCCGCATATCTCCAGCATAATCTAGGAGGAGCAAGATTAAACCTTCCAAATATAACGACCAAATTTAATCACTTATAGTCTGAACTCTTAGAACCTGATCTCCACCTGCTATTATAAAGCCAAATTAACTTTGTTGTGACACGAACTATCACGAAACATTCCAAATGCAGGGAAAAGATGATTATTCTTCAACATTTTAGCCGTTCTATTAAACAACAGTTATAACATCAATACTCACATTTACCTCAAAAGTGCCATGAGGCAGCTATACAGCCAATACTGGTTTCTAAATACAACAAAGGTACTTTAAAACAAAATTAGTTAACCAAAGTTCAGCTGTTAAAGGTACCTTAGAATCTAGGAGGAAAATGTTCCACCTCCCGCCCGCCAATGAGGTAGCATCAAAAGCTCTGTTTATTAGAATCACACACCAGCGCTTCCAGCAGACAATCCAGGGTCAGAATAACCTTCATTCACTCAAACAAATTCATATCTTTAGACGACACATTGCCAATGTACACGCAATCACAAAGAGGAGCATTACAGTTAAAGATTAAATCTGAACAAAGGCAAGTAGCAAACGTCAAGATCAACATGTGACATGCAAATGTCAAATTAATGATACACAGTTAAGAAGGATAACGTTTTAGAATCACAGAGTTATTTGAAAGGTGGAAATAGGTATAGATCTTATATGTAGATTGTCCAGGAAGAAGATTTTCCAAATAGTTTATCCATCATACTTAGAGCCTAAAATTTTTAGCTATCCATAAACTCTGTCACTATTGGGCATATTAGTGAACCCATTTCCACCTCATCTGTTTATACTCGTATACTTTATTTTAAAATTTAAACATAGTCATAACTGAATATCTAATAGAATTTCTTCAACCGAGAACATAGTCCTATTTTTAAGTTTAGGATCCATATCCAGATTATTTCAAAACGAATCATTTTTTCATCATGTCCTGTTTGTATTGAAAATAAACACCAGTGAGTAAGATTATGTAGAAGTTATGAAACCGTGTGAAAACACTGATTAATATGATAATATGCAGCAATACATTGTACTTGAAACATCGTCATCCAATTATTGATACACTGGCGTTTTTATTCAAAGTATCCGATAATGTTCTTAGGGAGACATCATTCACGAACCAGAATAGCTAAGTAGTACTGGTTCTGAATTGAATACAGGATGATGCGCGTTCAAACCTCAGAAGGTTGCAGATACGCCTTTCTGAAGAATGCCGACTAAGACGAAACCAAGGTCAAAGGCCTCCTGTCGATTGCCTCCAACCATCCAATAACAACAATTTACAGGGAACCGTGATGGTGAGTTACCTAGAATGGTGTCCATGTTGCAAACCTGACTGACAGAATTCAGTCTTCACCGAGCAAAGGACCAGATACATTACACTAGTTCCTTATTACCAAGTGTCCAATCAAAGTACACTCTATCATAATTCTGTGTTATAATTATCGAATAAATTTATCTAATATGTAATGAAAAGAAACGTAGAATCTAAACAATCAAGTTTATTGAAGTGTATGCATTGTTTTCTGAATATTTTCATTCCCCTTAATGAATTCAACTCAGTCTTCTCTTTCTTCATTTTCTCATAATTTTTAAACAAACTGTATTTTGTACTCGATTAAATGAGTGTCATTCAATTCAGAAAAATGCTAAAAATGGCGATATGTTGCTTTCCGTGTAGAAAAAGAGGAAGGCGAAATAAAACGGAGAACATCTCAAAATAATGGGGAATGTTCAAAAATCTTTTGTTTTATAAGTACTATCCATGTTTTTAACAAATATGTAGCGAAAGGTCAAATTTTTTGAACACTTTGAATGTTGGGAAAGCTTTATTTAAAAATAGAAATAAAACAGTTCCTTTCTTGAGATTTTATCAACAATCTCATTAGAAAAGACGGAAGGTTATTCAGAAAATAAAATTGAAAACACCCATGATTTGTCTCCTATTAGGAATGACTCCTTTTTCAAGAGGTTTGGTTCAAGTGTGGTGTACATCGGTGTATATCGGTTAGGGAAACATTGGGAGCTAGCAATGAGTACTGGACAGCTGTTTTTATCCTAATTTGGGCTGATTCAGGAGTTCATATCCACATCCCCGTCGGGACTCAACAGTCAGAACCTTCAGGATATGAGGCCGACTCCCTTGACCATTCAACCACTTGGGGGTGGAATTCAGTGAACGGTGAATTCCAGCTTCTGTCAGATGACTTAATTGTTTATTTATCTAAACAGCAACCGCGTTTATCCTGAAAACAGCCTCGTAATGAAGTTAGTATTGAAGGCTCCACTCGGCTTAGTTGTTGTGATGTGAAGTTTTTTAGAATATCCAAAAAACACAGCTTCTATTGACCGACATATAAGAATAGAATCTGGTTGCTCTGCTCCTTTATGGATAAAGTTTATTTTGACAAAGTCTCACAATGTCATACAGTAATATTTACTGATATGAGGTTTTGAGCACAATTTATTTCTGATAATGATATCAAGGTGATTTGATGATATAACCTGATTATGAGCAATATATTGTGCTCAAAACGTCATCAGTAAATATTACTGTATAACAAAGTTGTTAAATATATGCCATTACATAAATAAAAAACGATTTATGGCATCTACACCTCTACCTAATAAGAAAGGGGCACTGAAATCGGATGTAGGATTCTCATTAAAGGGACAGTAAGGATGGCATTTAAACCTTCGGAATCATTCGCAGACAAACTGTGTAGTACAAAGCACCCTGTTGACACTTATTATATTATCAATGTTCCCTTAGGTTCCGAGTAGAACAAAGGGCTTCAACAGCACATCTCCACTTTGACCTATTTTCTCAGGTCATCTTTGGCTTGCCAAACGATTGTCCACAGTCTCTTCTCTGTGTCCTCCGCAGGCCCACTACTAGTCGTTTTCCCATTTAGGTTATACTTGAGAGTTGGTCCGTATTGCGTACAATGCCATTCACCGGTCTCCTCATAGTGTGTATCAGGCTTCTCCATTTTTCTCGACATATTTTTTGAGCAGTAGGTTCCTGATTATTTCATTCCTAGAGTTCCTTGTTGCCGATTCTTTTTGGCCAGTCATTTTAATCTTCAATATGTAGCCAGTGAAGTGGACAGCTGTTGATAAAAGTCTTGATTAGTCTGTTGGAAACGCTTCACGTGACCCGCAGTGCAACTTTCTGATCCATGTAGAAGAACTGACTAGCTTAACAGTGTTGTTGAAAATCCAAATCTTCTTCTGTATACTGAATCCAGAGGATTCCCAGATGGATTCCAACGCGACGATTGTCAATCTTGCATTTCCTTTTCTGGCTTTGAAATTCTCATCCTTGTGATCACCAGTAACTGGATCGATGCTTCCTAGATAAGTGAGGGAAACTGCTTCTGTCAAATTTCTGCCGTGGATAGTAATTGGTGCTTGTTATTGTTGTTGGCTGGGGTTATCTGAATTACCTCAGTCTTCTATCTATTTACTTGAAAACTTGTCTTTTGTGCCTTTTCACCAGTTTGTCGGTTTTCGCCCGTAAGTCTTCAGGTTTATGTGACACAAGACGTAAGTCATCCGTGGACTTCAGAGTCTTCTTATCGGTGTAATACACTGTGTTGATTACATTTCATGCAATTGTGCATAGTGTTGATATGTCGTCCTTATTTTGCTTTTTGGGTCTTTTGGTCTGCATTTTATTGGAGGAAATCATTGTACCGGTTCGACTACTATATCTGTTCAGAGTAGCCTCAGTATTCTAGCAGTCAGCTCAGAAATATTTGTTATGTAAAGATCCCTTTTACGTGGTTATCTGATTTAAGTGTGACTATTTTTATGTCAAGTTACTTAGTTGATGATGTCCAATGATGAAATTCAGAATGCTCATTTCGTCAATTTCCGAACCCCTCATCTAGATCTACCTGTATCTCCATTAAATGATGAATGACATTCCAAATAGGGCTTGAAATCCTCACCAATTGTTTCAAATGCTAAAGTGTTATCCACTGGATCAGAGGAACCCCTGTTTGAGTGACAGGTATCAATTGTTATTTTTTGAAGTCAGACGTGCATTTCAGTGTAGCACAATTAGTCATTGAGAAGGGCGAATTATCTTAGGACGAAACAGTAACAGTTTCGATTTGTTTCTTAATAACTGTGAAGAGATATTACGTTGTATCCTCCTTAGAATTGCGAAATGAAAGTATTTTACATGACATAAATCTATGTGCTTTATCCGACTTGAACATTTGCATTTCTGTATATTCAGAGAGGTAGTAATCATTCTCTCTCATTCTGTCCAGCTGAAGTGTTCGGCATTATGACAGCAAAGGGTGTCAAAAGGTTTCTCTGTTATCTATCTAGATGCTTCTTAATTGTTTTTTTATTTGAGTTATGAATCTTTGTTATTTCAAATGCATTTTCCACAGTCAGTGTGGAAAAACTTGATTAAATACTGTTAATCACTTGTTATAACTGTTGAATTTCAATGTAGTATCGAGATAAATAATTTCAAACATTGGAAATGCAGAAAGCCTACAAGGGATCAATTCCAGAAACCTCAGGTTATGAGGCTAGCCCGTTGATCTAAAATTCTGTAGAGAATTCGTGTCTAGTGAAGTCTACCAAAATGAATGTGAGGACAGATGCTCGTCGATGACATCGGCCTGCAGATGTACAGTATATACTGCGGAATGGCAGAACTAAGAATTGATGTACCGTCCCAGTGATTGAACAGTCAGACAGCTATCCTTATAACCTGAAGATCCTGCGTTCAATCCCTGGTTAGAGCTATTGGTGTGTACTTCTGAAGAGTCCTACTCCAGTACGAAACATCTCTTACGAATAGTTCCTTCTAGTTTTCAATGCTTCTGTAAATAAAATCACTTTATTATTAAACTAGTTGCTTTTAGCTATCATATTTTAAGTAATTCGATGGATGGTGACTAGCAGTGGAATCCAAGATTTGCATTTCACCCTATTTGATATTCGTCAGCTGGACGTACCTGAACTTCCCAGTGAGTGATGGTGTTCCCATCGAGGTTCGAACTAGTCATCCATCGTTTCAAACGCCAAAGATTTATCCACTAGATATAGCTCAATTGATCTAGTGGATGATGCTTTAGCGTTTGAAACGGGGATTAATGCGTTTGAGTATTATTGGGAACACCATCCAACTGGCTGACAAATCTTAAATAGGATGAAATGAGCAACCTAGTGGACTTTACTGCTAGTCGTTGACCACTAAATCACCTCAAGTTGATTGTCAGACATCGTGGAAACATCCGCACATGAAGCTGACATGTCAACTGAAGCCGAACATTCCACTCCAGTCAGTCAGTCAGTCAGAGAAGAAAATCAGATTCGAGTTAATGATCTTTTGATAGACAGTGAAAAAGATGTTGAACAATACGTGTTTACTACTCAACTTGTATATTATGAAGCTATAGATGAAATATATATATATATATATATATATATATATATATATATATATATATTCGTCTACTGTCAACAATTAGAGGAAGTCAAGTATAAACAAGCAATTGGCTTAAATCTGAATGCTTACTTCGTTTAACTATTCAATTTCAATGTTTCAATTGTTTCTTGATTATTAACAGTTAATACGTTGACTTATGTAAAAAAGTGATTGACATTAAATGATTCTTAGTAAGTGATAAACAGCTTACTCAAAATGTCTCATGCTTACCCTCCCTCATCAGAGAGAAAGAAATCGGGCTGAACAATAGGCAAACAAAACACAAATATGCTCATTTATATATATGTAGAACCATTTAGAAGGGGAAGAAAGTAATTTTAAAAACCCACATTTGTTTTTCATAACCTAATTAGACCATAATATTTACAACTCAAAAAGAACACATATATATTTCAGCAGGAATAAAATAAGGAAAAAATAATACCAATTTCTAGAGTGGTAGTTTTACTTAAATGTTTTCGAAAAAGACAAATTACAAGAAATAAGACAATAGACTGGGTATAGAAGGGGGTTATCAAAAAACAATTAGGAGAGCTGCACACCAGTTTAATACTGACTATAATTATTCTAGTTTAATATGTAGAGTATAGTTAACAGATAAAAATGTTATCTATTGTAAGGGCTTAGACACTGATCTACTGTCAGTATACATCAGTTGTAGAAGTAAGACAAGGCTGACTACTATAACCGATAATTGGTTCTGTTTGTCAAGGATTGAATCTTGCGGAAAGACGAAGGGAACAAAAAGACAGCAACACGTTGAACTGATACGAAGACTATGAAGTATTTGGACTGTGTAGACGATTTGTGGTCAATAATACAGGCACTTTTAGATCTAAATGCAAAAACCAACAAGACATCAGAAGAAATCAGCAGCAAAGACATGACTTCAAATGAGCATAGAGAGGACAGAGGTGATGAAGATAACCATTCAACTAACAACAACAAGCACCAATCACTACAAATGGAGGAAATTTGAAGGAGGTCACTACTTAAAGTAGGTGGCACATTTGAGAATAGCAATGGAAAGACTGTTAAAGCGAAATAGGCCTTCATTGTTCTGAAATCGGGATGGAAATATGCTGGAATCCCTGAAAAAAAAAACAAGATTGGAATTTTCATTATCAATTCCAGAGTGGTTCTTCATTATGAGAAGAGAATCGATGAGTCCCCAAAGCAAGATCGGACGGTCGGTCAAAAAGAATAAACAACAGGGGGCTCTAGCACTGAAATAGCAGGTAGAATGGGATATACGTTGAGCAGGCATTTTAGTGATATCGTGGCCCAGGTTACTGAGTAGAACCAGGACAGGAAACGGTGAGTTTGGCTGGGTTTCGAAGCTGGTATAGACGAAATAGTGTGAGAAGGATATGAAGGTTTATGAGGCCAGGTAAAGACGACTTCAGAGAACAGGATGAAATGAAACACAGTGCTCTTGAAGCACTGTGTTTCTTACCAAACCTATGGGCATTATATCTATAATATTATTAAAACAATGCCATATTATTATTATTATTATTATTATTGTATCCTTTAGTTCCTAGAGGAACATAGGGCTTCAGCTGCCATATACTTCTTATGAAAGCATTTAGGGTCTTCAGTTTTCGACAAATTGAAAACAGTCCTCCATGGTGTATAAAGCTTAAAAGACTGATTAACAGGCTTTGGTTTTTCAGCTAACTGAAGCCATTTTGTGCGATATTATGACTAATCCTGGGTTCGAATCACGGTGGGTGCGTACTTGTGAATGGTTCCAGATTAGGACTCTAAGGTTTTCGAATGGTTCTGTAACTGATGTAAGCTCATGATGAAATTCTCTAACCAATCAAAATGAAAAATCCCTACAAAAGCCAATATTTACAAATTCATCTGGTGCACACTAGCGACTGACCCTATTGATGCAGTGACCTGTGGTTCTAGTAGGAAGCCGTGACCAGTTACTCATCGAAGAAGAAGACATTGCGAGGTGGTCGCGCTATGTCATGAGTTGGCAGAAGTTGGAATTTATGCGCTGGCCATTTGATTTCGTCCTAGTAGCTTAATGGTAAACAAGCTCGGTGGCCTTGTAACTAGAAGATCCTGGGCTCCAATCCCTCTGAGTGAGTACTGATGAAGAGCTGCTTACTAGTAAGAAACAGTTGTCTAGTACTCCTAGCAGGTTCTCTAACTGATGTCAGCTCATGGTGAAATCCTTCGACCAATCAAACTTAAAATTAGTTTCACTTACTCCTTGTTTCACTTAGTTGGTTTTCTCTCCCTATACATCTTCTTTAATCTGATATATATATATACAAAGAGCATAGAAATAAATTTCCATAAAATTTGTCAGCATTGATTTGATTTCACCGTATAACTAACTGAAACTAATTTACATCTGAAAAGACAGTAGAATGAATAATACATAAATGGTGAATATTACTTTAACTGCATTGACTCATAGATAATATATATATATATATATATATATATATGAAGTAAAATGTAACAATAGGATGAAATACAAGTTTTATTTGAAAATAAAAAGCTATCTAAATAACAATATAATAAATTACATTGAAGAATTACATGCATAAAGTGATTTGATGCAAGCTGGTGGCTTTCTTGTCTACTTATTCGTTCGTTTATTTCTGTAATTCACTGATAAAATACTGCAAATTAAGATGGGATATAAGATGATAAAACCGAAATGAAATGCTCTAAAACTCGCATTTTTCTCAACATTATCATTGTCATCGGAATGTGATGGTATAACGTCAGGAGGTGGTAGCCGCCGTTGAGTCTTTTACATTCCTTTGAGTTCGAAAGAAGACCTATGAACTTCAAGATTCAGGCTTTGAAGTTTTAGTGGTAGTTGTCTTGTTGTTTTTAAGGGATGGTGTGGCTGGTTTCACATGCTCAACCAATTCTCTTTTCCCAGCAAGATTTAGGGCTATTCCTACCGAGAGTAGAACCCAAACCACCTAACGCATTTGGCTCACATTCTACCTCTGGACCACCGGCACACACATACGTTAATGCTGAGTGAAACGGCATAGTCAGATTCTGTTTTTTTTTTTAAATTCTTTTAAGCTACAGGCTTAAAGTTTCTGTAGCAGTGGTGTTTATTTTTATGAGATGGGGTTGTTAGCCTTACGACCGACCTTCCCTCTTTGCCAGTCTTATTACTGGCTTGACAAGATAAACGAGTGCATCGGCCGGGGATCGAATCCCGGGCCACGTGTATGGGTGGCGAGCATTGTATCGCTGTGCTACCGACTCACCAGTCAGAGTCGTTACAAAGTAAAAATAATGAGTAGGAATACTTTACGCAATATTATTAATATTATTATTATCGATTCTTTCAGTTCCAAGTGGAAGATACGGCTTCAGTGGTAACCTTCAATCGACTCTATTCTTTATCAGGGTTAACAGCTATACTGTTCGAGCACCAAAAGCTCTCATTTCTTCTTCATGTTACCTGCAGACGTCCAAATTCTCTGTTACTTCCAATTTGGGTTGCACTTTTCTGCTTGGCATCTTATTGAACTTCAGTGTCTCTTAAGTGTATGTTTCATCCATCTGCACCTTTGTTTGCATATTCAGTCGTCAATACATTCTTCTTCTTAATCCTTTCCAGCAGTATGATCTACCATATCGAGCTTAGACAATCGGCGACAGTTTTGTTGGGAATTGTTTTCATGACGCGTCAAGTCTGTGAAATATGTCGAACTTTTAATTTTGTTTTTTGTCCTAAAAAATACTGAAGATCTGTGTTCAGAATATTGCGTACATATTTGACTTTCTCAATCCTAGTTTTGGTTTGGCATCCACATTAGAGCTGCCTGTAACTAGGACTTCTTGAAATTGTGGAGGTAATCTATGTTCGCAATGGAATAGTACCTTTTATTTCACAAACTTCATCAATTAGTCTGACTGTAAAAAACTTGCTCAAATATGTTGTTTTCATTATAAGGACTGAATTAAAAATCACAGTTTATAAGAGTTTATGAAATATTTTCCCTAGGATACTTTCTCTGGTTGAAAATTTAGAATCGAGTTTTGTACTTGTTAGTATAGTAGAATATTTGATCTAAATGTTTCTCTTCCATGAACAATCTGTTGATACAATATTGACACTTTGATTGGACACTAGATGGTGACTAATGTCACACATTTTGTTAGATCGTTTGGTGCAGATTTAGTTTTGTCAGTCAAAGTTGGCAGTGTAGCCACCATGCTAGATGACTCGCCATCATAGTGAACTCTAAACTGTTGTTATTAGGTGGTTATAGACAATCGGTAGAAAGTCTTTAACCTAGATTTCGTGCTAGTTGGCACTCACTGGTCAACAAAGCGTATATCCTACCTTGAAGGAACTCATATTCCTTCTGAGATTAGAAACCGCATTATTCAGTGCTTCAGTGATGGTGAGCCACCTAACATAGTGGAAACATTGCAAACTTCACGGATAGAATTCAGTCTGCACCAAAAATAGGACTAGACATACTACACTAGTTACTGCCTGTTGTCCAACAAAGAATCTGTTTTAAATAATTCTATTATTTAACATTTTCTGATTATATTGGAGGTAATATTTTCCATATGTCCAGTATTGACGTCGCATAATTTCAATTTGATGTGTTTGAAGTAGATTCTTTGAACAAAGATTCATTGATCAATCTCCCCTTCACTCTGTGTATATGGTGTAGCATTTAAGTTCACAAAATCACTCAAGTGCAAGCTCTGTGGGACCCTATTAACACAATTAGATAAGATAATTTGACCTACAGATCACACTGCAGTGACTATTGCGTCAACCACATAAGATAAACAAGCGGATCCAGGATAGTTAGATTATCAGTGCATAAGAATTTAACCAATAGTAGAATGAGTGACCTCATGAAAATGAATGTCTTAGAAAAAACCCAGCAGTCGCAACACACACACACTAACACATAACCACACAAAAAGGTTTGAATAGAGCTGCAATTCTGAGAAAAATCCAGGCAGGTTGGTAGGTGGAGAGGATGATCACTGAGTCTTTTCTCATCGAATCTACAACTAACATGTGCAGTAGAATAACTAAACTCTAATATGGAAGATGTGCCTCGGTGGCATAGTGGTTAGGAGGCTCGCAGACCATGCACATAGTCTGGGATTCGATTCACGGCCGACGCACTCCTTTACCTCGCTTAACCAGAAATAATCCTGGTAAAGAGGAAAAGTTGGGCATGAGGATAGCAACCCAATCCTGTAAACGTAATCACCACTGCTACAGAAACTTCAAGCCACTAGCTTGGGCCCTATGTTCCACTGGGGAACGTGAAGGAAACAAATATATGCAAGGTCTTTGCACTTTACGAAAAGCATTTACAACAGGCAACTGCAGACTTTTATCAACAGCTTCCTACTCCACTAGCTCCATAATGAAGATCAAATTGCTGCAAAGAATAATAAAGAACAAAATATGAGGAAAAACTAACCAAGAAATATTTAGAAGAAAATGGTGACCTAGATTCATTTCTTTCATTTGGGTTAATCTTGACAACGGTGCCCTTTGTGTGATAAACATTTGACCACAAAGTTAAGTTTTATTTTTGACATCCTTAGGCCTATTCATAAGTTTGTCACAACTCAAAAGTGTATAGCGCCATCAACTACCTAATGTTTCGTGATGTTCAAATTGAAAAGTTCTCTCACTAAGCAGGAGGAGATATCTGAAGGCTTTCTAGACTTCTGTTTTTCATCAGTTTTTCATTCAACTTTATGCTACTGAGTGATTGAGATGAGTAGATGACCTCTACAGTCAGATGGAGGTGAAGTAGACACTGGACTGTTGTCTGCTCATTAGTGATGTACCCGGTTTCACTAAACTCAGACGGCTGAATCAGTTGAGACCATCTGATTTCACCCCATCGAAGTGTATACACTACATTACAAATTGTGGATTTGAGTTTCGATAAATACGATTGTGATGTAGAGCTTTCCAATACGACTTCAGATATTTATGATCATTTATATTGTGTCCGAGAAAAGCGATTTTCTCATTGACTTCAGTAAGTTTAACAGAATAGCTTAGAAACCCACTGAATTTTTCTACCGTCAAAAGATCCTTGCTAATTTTTTAATTCACAAAGAATACCCATCCAGATATTGGAAATAATAACAAAGTAGTTCACCGAAGAGTCTCTTTTCGAAAAATTATGCATAATTGTTTCAACATGTCTGTGTAAATTACGTTTATCAAACAAAAATTAAAAATCCTTTGGGGTTATTGTTTATGCCATCTAAATATTTTAAAAATGTGATGAAAAATCATACTATAACTAGAAGGAGGGAGGGGGGAGTTGGAATTAATAAGTACTGATTAGGGTTACGTAATGTGAAAATGTTGTGTAAAAACTGGATGTCAACGAAAGAGCATGGAGGGAAGTATGAAAACAAATTGTGTAGTAGGTGAAAAGAGTGAACAGAGGGTTAGTTTAAGAAAATGATGATACTAAATGTCATATGTAAATAATGTAAATAGTGTTAATAGTTGAGCTTGGAATTTTATCCAAGGTAGAAGGTGGATAAGTTTCTTTCATTGTACACAAAATCAGGGTGTTTCCTATCCGAACAGCTAAGTCCTTGGTAGCGTGATGTATGCAGAAGCTTACCGTTTTCGAAAGGCACCTTTTGACTTTGAGTTACCAGTATTGAATATATGTTTAATTATAGTACCCCTTACTGATCCATTATCACCTTTTCATAACCAAGCTGGATAATGGTTCTTTCACTGTTGTAGATAAAACACGCATCAAACGACTTACACATCTCGCTCCACATGAGTAAATGAATTAATAAGTTTACATAGATTTGGTTAACGTTGGAAAGGATTACATGGATAGGTATTTAAGAACCGAATATTCAGCGAAGAGACTCTTTTCAACGAGTTTATTATCAAGCTGTACAATCGTATATATATGGTTTTTAAGAAATTATATCCGGTATAGGAATTAGGTCAAAGGTGTGAATTCATGAAATAATAATAGTGGTATGAAATGCAATTAAAATATTTGTGATTGTAATCATGGTTTAGTGTCAAGTGGCAAAATAATTATTGTCATATATAAAATAATACATAAGGTGTGTAGATTTTGGAATGGGGTACATAATTATAAGATTAGTAGACGAATATAAAATGTTACATAACATTGTGTGAAATTTGATTAGATAGAATTCAATATTGTAAAAAGAAAAAAAGAAAAAATTAATAATTTTTGGCTTAAAATGACAAGTGGGTCAAGTGGAAAAGATTCAGAATAGTAATAATAATATTAATAATCGCAGTAATAAGGGAAAAGTACATAGAATAACTAAATAAGCAAAATAAATAAATGTCTATCCCTCTAAGGCCAAGGCAGAAGTACGGATTGTACATACTTCTTTTGTACACAAAGGTCTGGCTTAAAGTCATGAATTGCCAAGGCCTCAGCTGTCTTTAGAAGTCTGTAAGGAAGAAAACGCGGGAAGTTAGCATGGATTCTATAAATGATCTTCAAATAATGGTCAGGGTTGACCGAGTGACAGAAGTTGATCAGGTGTTCCAGAATAGAACTTCGAATACACATCCTTTCTCCCTTGTAAAACCAAGCTGGAATATGTTCTCGTATCCGTGTGGAAAGCGTTCTCTGACTAAAAACCATGTATATACGATTGTACAGCTTGATAATAAATTCGTTGAAAAGAGTCTCTTCGCTGAATATTGTGTTCTTAATGCTACAATAGGATAGGTATTTTTCATGAAATAAAAGAACTATCAAGGACCCTTTGACATTGAACAAACTCAATGGGTTTCTTAGCTATTCTCTCAAGCTTTCTGATATCATTGCGAAGGTCGGTTCTTTGTTGATACTGTATAAATAATTTCAGCTTAATATGTATTATGGAAATTCCTCTACTTTCTAGTAGATGACACATACTACTGAAATCAGACAAAAATAGGATGTATAGGATCCTGTTTTATCCCAACGTGCTTGCACGCCTGCCTACTTGCTGTTTTCGTACAGATTAAAAATACGCGCCCCAAATTTTAATGCATAAAAAAGTTAGATTGTTATTATTTTTTTTTCTTGCACGTGTTAATTTTTAATGGCACATAAACCCGCTGTTCTTTATTAAGGAATAAGGGCAATCATTGAAATATACACCCCCCAGAGGATGAACATTAATTATTTATATATTAGTGTAAGGAAGGAATTGTTTAGATTTTTTTCTTATTTACCGATGATTGTGAGGATGGGTGATTGAATGAATGAGGGGATGAGTGAGTGACTGGCTGACTGACTTACTGGATGCTGTGGTTGAATGATTAGGGCAACAATAAAAAAGGAAGTATTTGCAAACTAAGGCATATGAACAGTATCTAACTAAGCATATATATATATACGTCACAAGAGTAGTATACTCTCAATCCTACTCATACATTTCTCATTAATTGTATACTGGATATTTTTAGCCATCATACTGTTACCATATCACATCGATACTTTGATTAATTAAAAAGGAGAGTATGTTTTTGTTATTCAATCAGTCAAAAAAATCTTATCTTTACTAAAATATAATTAATTAGATGTATTTTTAAAATGATATCAAAAGTAGGTAGCTAAATTTAGGGATGATAGTTATTTTTTTGTCTTCCTGCACGTTCCCAGTGGAATATAGGGCTTCAAGCTAGTGGCTTGAAGTTTCTGTAGCAGTGGTAATTATTTGTTACAGGATGGGGTTGCTAGCCTCATACCAAACCTTTCCTCTTCACCAATTTCACTACTGGCTTAGCGAGGTAAAGGAGTGCGCCGGCTGGGGATCGAACCCCGGACCATGTGCATGGTCGGCGAGCGTCCTAACCGCTATGCCACCGACGCACAGTTATTTTTTATTACGTTAGATTTGAGATTACCTGTAGCTCAATTGCCATAGTTTTGATTCGGTTGTATTCTCTCTCAGCTGGTTGATTTTTCTAATCACGGAGCTTTCGTTGTCCACCTTCTCGACAACATTTCCAGCAAAGATTTTTTTGCATGAAATGAACTTATTTGAATTGTCTTCCATGAATGATGATTTGATTGTATATCCTCCCGAAGACCATCGGTGTGACTTGTTGTTAATTTTTACATTGATCATTTTGTAACAGCAGCAGGCAAGACACAGAAGCAAAGGTATCTTTTTTCATTAATCAAACCGCTGTTTATTTATCAACAGTTAAATATTCGTTAACCAATCACTCAGTGTGTGATTTTCGTTTGTGTTAGACGACATGAAATAGGATTGTTCGAATAAATATATAGTATTCTGTTGCTAATGCACTACTGAGCTGTGAGAATAGTATTCAGACTTTGACACCAACGAATACAATGATTTTGATTGAACACTAGTAACTAGTGTGACGTTTGTAGTCCTTTCTTTGGTGCAGACTGAATTTTATCAGTCAGGCTTGGAATGTGGCCACCATTCTAGGTGGCTGGACATCACGGTGCACATTGATTTGATGGTAGTAGATGATTGGAGGCAATCGGCCATAGGAAGCCTTGGACCTAGATTTTGTGCTAGTTGGCACTCACCATCCAACCATCATCAAATCAATGTGCACCGTGATGTCCAGCCACCTAGAATGGTGGCCAAATTGCAAACCTGACTGATAGAATTCAGTCTGCACCAAAGAGAGGACTAGATAGATCACACTAGTTACTAGTGTTCAGTCAAAATACCCACTACAGTCCTACAGGAGGTCAATCGCGAGACAACCCGAATAGCTCAGTGGTAACGTCTCTGACTGCAGCCTCACTGGGTGACGCGAGTTCAAATCTCAGAAGCAGGGACATGAGTTCCTTCAAGGTTGCAGATACGCCTTACTGACCAATGGCGTGCCAACTAGCACGGAACCTAGGTCAAGCAAGGCCTCCTGTGGCCGATTGCCTCCAACCATCCAATATCATCGAATACAATGATTCTTACTGTAGTGTTTGTATCACACCACCACAATTTCTGTTCACTTGAATTTAAACACTTTTGTTCAGTGATTTGTTTTTTTTTCATTAGTTGATAAATTTGGTCTGTGGTAATGTGATTTTTATTCTCTGAATCATTTGAGTGAGCACCAAGCTTCTAGAAATTCTCTGGAAGTATTATTTGGTGTTTAAAATTGCTGCACTTTCATTGTCAAATTGGTGCCCGTAATTATTTACATGCATCGATATAAAAGAATACATATCTTGCCTTTCCATAGCTAATTTATGTGTTACTGGATTCTTAGTTGAAGAGGAGGTCCACTTTGACAAATGTACTGTTTATCACAGTTCATACAATTTGTTTCCTTATAAAATGAAATAAAAATGATCAAGAGATACGTGTACATCGACAACCACTCATTACAGTGATTGTCAGTACGAGATATAACTATATAACTATAATGAAACCAGCGCTGAAAATGTTGACTAAAAAGCTTCACAATTAAGTCAATTATTTTGGAAAACACAATTAAATCAGAATTTGAGAAAAATACTACTGTGTAGTGGAATAATGATGACAAATTTGATCATAAGCTGATTTCAGCTAGACGAGGATTGAAAATGAATCCAGAGAGTATTAGACAGCTTAATCATCATTTGTTTGGCAGCTACTTATAAGCAGTTTTTGCGGATGACAACATCACTGTGGGGGGCGGGGGGGGGTCAAACGCACAACCTTCAGGTTACTAGATGTGTATCACCTGACTATCTAGCCATTGAGAGAAAAAGGTATCGTTTAAAAGGTGAAGCAACTAATCCACAACATTCTTTACGTTTGGATATTTAGTAAAGTGAATCCAACGAAAGATATAACACACTGTGGGTTTCAGTAGAGATTCTTTGTGTGTCTTTGCGAAATGATCGAGTTAACTAAGGATGCATTCAACAACAAGATAGTGAAACGCATTCAGTAAGCATTGAATTATCGGCAATAATGATCATTACGAATGATATTTCGTGCTCAAATTTAGATGTATGCATATTTTTCTAGAGATAATGAATCGTTTTTTTTTGGAATATTCTAAAAATGGATAAATTAAATTATTTGACTGAGCTAACGAAGTAACAAAATTAATAAATTAATTCTGCTTCAAATGAATGTATAAGAAAATCTGGTCAGAAATTTAATGTTCTCATAATAAAATGACAGTCATGAATAGTTTGTTGATAGAACAGTTGACCTAAAGCTTGACCTCAGCCACTAGCTGAGATTCTCATAGCTTGCAGTAAAAACCTCAGGACTTTTAAGTTATTCTACTTGATTTTAACTAGCAGTAGAGTCCAGGTAGAGGATTTCATACGATTTGGGACTCGTCAGTTGGATGTACCTGCAAGCAAACTTAAAGAATGCCGACCATGGGGTGTGAACGCACACAAACTGTTATATTAGAGAATCTGACGTGTATTCCACATAGAAAAGCGATTAATCCATGAGAATAATGAATCAAATTAAAGACAACATTTTGTTTCGACGTATCTGAAAATTACTCCCCAATTGCAATGAAGGGGATCAGTTTTTAAGTTTCATAGCTATCAAAACGGCTTCATATATTACGAACAACGAAACTATCTTCTCCTATATATTTATTTACAGGAACAACACTGACAATATTAAAATTTAATCCTAACCACAACTCCAACTCTAATACTAGTGGTACCCCTAAAGATAAGGATAATATCT
Source organism: Trichobilharzia regenti (assembly GCA_944472135.2). Classification (NCBI taxonomy): domain Eukaryota; kingdom Metazoa; phylum Platyhelminthes; class Trematoda; order Strigeidida; family Schistosomatidae; genus Trichobilharzia; species Trichobilharzia regenti. Next base: position 22,634,021 of record OX235265.1, on the reverse strand, counting down.
ACTCATCACTTCGTGCACAGCGTTGTCACTAGCCTTTTAACAACAACGGAATATGTTGCGTTCAAACTCACTGGTGAGTTCGAACTCCATGATCACTATTCTATAGGTTGGCCGAATCGCGTTTCCCAGTGAGTAATGGTATTCTGAATGAGACTCGGACCCTGTACCCGTCTCTTGAAACTTCAAATCCCGTTACATTATGCTATCTGGCCACAAGATCCACCTCCTGTGAAACGGATACCTGTTATTATTACTATTATTATTTGGATTAATTCGCCCTCCTCGTTATTTGTATTTGACGGAAACTGACTTTTTAAACAGATACTCGTTCTATAAGAGATTACTTTTCTGACTCAGTATTCAGGTGGACTTCAATTAAGCGTTGGAAACAATGGGTTCTGGTTTGACTCACGTTGGGAGTATCATCGCCTACTGTGAATCTAGGTATATCCAACTGGCAAGTCCCAAAGAGGATGAAATGCAGGTCCTGTACTTTATCCAACCGGAATAAGTTGGATTCAGGGAAAGCAAATCATGTGAGGGCCAAATCGTTATTCAACGCAGCATCATCGAGCAGAGCATTGAATGACAGTTAAATCTCTACTTTAGTTGCATTGACTTTGGTAAGGTATTCGATAATGTTAACCATGAGGTAATTTGTAGACTACTTCAGTACTATGGAGTGCTAAAAATCTTTATCAACCTTACTCACTAGCTGAATTAAAATATCATGCTCCAGGTGATTCAAACCAGAAAACTCAGCGAAGCCTTCAAAGTGAAGACAGGAGTAGGACAAGGCTGTCTAGTGTCACCCATGATATCCCTAACTGTGGTGGAGTGAATTATGCGGAAGAATGAGTGGTGTGCGAGAAGACAGGAATATGCTGGACAACCGATAAGAAGACTGTAGAAGTTCTGGATTTCGCTGATGATTTATTTATGTTTAATATCACACAAACTTGAAGATTTGCAGGTAGAAAGCTACTAGTCGACAGAAGACGCAGCGGAAATGCGGCTTCAAAGGAACACAGAAAAGACGGCGGTGAGGGAGATAACCAGCCAACAAACAAAAGGCATCAGTCACTATCAAGGCGAGAAATTTAGACAAGGCCATTTCCTTCACTTATCTACGCAGTGTCGTTTCAACTGTAGGCTGCAAGACCTTCATTACTCTGAAATCAGATTGGTAACCTCCCGAATTTAGTATAATAAAAACAATTAGGATTTTCGACGGCATTGTTGAGTCAGTCAATACTTCCATATGGTCCAGAAACTTGTACTGAGCGTCACAAAAAGTATTTATAACTAACTACTTTAGACTTTTACCAACAGCTGGCCACTTCGCTAGCTGCATACTGAAGACTATATGAAGTAGTATCAAGAAACTCTGGGAGAGAGCCAACCGGGAACCTGTTGCTCACCAAATATGGCGAAGGAAATTACAGATTGATAGGACACACTCTGAGGAGACCGTCGATTGATACCACGCTCCAGGCCCGAATAGGGAACGATTCATCGGAAGGAGACCTTCTGAGATGGAAGACATGAAAGCTTATTCCCATTCTTGAAGCTGGCTAAAGATTACTGCAGAGAATAGGACGAAGTTGACATGTCCTATTGAAAACCTATGTTCCACTCGGAAACCATGGGGATAGCGTCCGCTCCAACAACAAACATATTAAGAATTGCAGAAACTTCTGCTCCATGATAAGCAGCAAACAGGGTCAATCCTCCGTCATGGTATTAGAAAGCTTGACTGATATAAAATTTGATTTTAGTAGACGTCAAGTTAAATGATAGCATGGAACATTCGTAATTTCAAAAATTGACTTGAACTACTAATAAGTAGTTTGAATAATTTAAAAAAATAACCTCGTAGTACCGGTTATTTCACAGATTATTTTTTAAAATTTTCGGTTACATTCGGAGTTAAAATTCATAAATCGTCACACGAAAACTGCACAGTTACGATATTCATAATAACATCTTCCCTTGTCATCTGCTTTCATAATCTCTGAGTTTAGGGCACTTTGGTAAAATAGAATTCCATATGTATGACAAGTTTATTCAATACAATACACAGTGATACACTATTAATGACTGAATAATATTTTGAACCCAATTTATTACTTGTACTGATACGAATGCATTCATCTTCAAAGCTGAGTAGTATAAAGACAGGCCTCCTCTTCAATGCTGGTTACTGTTATGCTTTAAATAAAGTACTTTATTTGTAAACAGTACCATTTATCTGCATTGTTGTAACAATGGTAAAAAACAGTATTACAAGTGAATTTTTTCCTTTTTCCTTTTCAGTATACAATTATCGTTATATCTCAGCAATCGAAATGTTCATGAAAATTTATTTCTCTTTGCTTGCTCTAAGCATATTATCCACGCTGTTGATCGTTTGCAATCCAGTCAGATATGAATTTGGTAAGTTAATGGGAAATATGTACAGTGATTGTTAAGGGATGGTATGATAACATATAATGCTAATTCTTAGATGTTGTTTACTAGAAGTTGACTAGCAGTTGGATTCACGATGCACATTTCGTTCTGTTTTGAACTCATCAACCGGATGTATCTGCATTTCCTTTCTCCCCAGTGGATGATGGTGTCCCCAATGAGACTTAAAACTATTATCCTCAGTTCCAAACTGGAAGTCGTTATTCACGGGATTATTCATCCTTAATTTTTGAAGTTAACTGTTTTTTGTTTTGATATACTGTAGTAAAACCGAATGGAATGCCCCAAAACAAGTAGTTCAGCAAAGAGACTGTTCTTGGCGAATTCATTTTCCCTGGCTCTAGAGTCATATTCATATCGTAATTATTGCACAAAATGGAACAGTAACAAAAGAGATAAATTGTCATAATCATAGTTGGGGTTCGATCCCTGACTACAGACTCACTCTTTTACCTCACAAAACCCGTAATAAGACTGGTAAAGAAGGAAGTTTGTGTATGAAGCTAGCAACTCCATCTCGTAAAAATGAACCCGTATGTTCCACTGGCAACCTAAAGGAATATTATATAAGAATTCAAAAGAAATGCAAGAATTAGAATGTCTTAAAAGAAATAAGACAATCAAGTTGGTAGAAAACTACAGACTGATTGTCATGACAGTCAAAGTGGTTGGATAACCCTCCTTTGCATGTAGACCTCTAAATGAATGGCTAGATCTTCAGAAATGCAAACATGGTGAGAGAGTATTATCTATGCAGGCCCCAATCGGCTTTTTAAATTACTTTGAAGCTGGAGTCTACTACGATAGAATCATCAGTGTAGACAAGGTGTTCAGTTATCGCATTGTTTATAGAGCAACCGTTGCCTTACTGCAAGTATATGGGGTAGTATTTTTCAATCGTTTAGATGTAAAGACCAATATATCTGGCTGTAAAAGAACAGCTGAACTGAAAACTGCAGTTAGAAGTTGTTAGAAGTGAGATATTGTCTATCAGGATTCTACAAACCGGTAGACAACTCGAAGACATTACTCTTAGCGTTACTGTGGTGAATATTTCCTTCAAAAATATTGAATTTCTTCTCTTAAGAATATAGCAGATTAAGCCAGTCTTGAAATCAAGATTCATATAAATTAATTTGCACACATTATTTCTCAATTTTCTGAATTTTTGGCTTGATATACTTGTCAATAAAACTCAGTGGGCATCCATTTGGGATAAAGGCTTTTCTTCAGAAGATCTGATTCTTCTAATGTTGTACCAGGGCCACAGACAGTGTAACGATCGAATTTATTTGGTTATCGTCTGAACGTAAGACAAGTGACCTCTACCTTCTATTGTATAGCCGACAAAAATTTTTTGAGGCACTTGCCTTCAAGACACATATCAAAAGCAGAGAAAAGATGATTATTCTTCAAGATTTTAATGGTTCTACTGAACAACTCAGATATACCTCAACAGTACAGTCAGGTAGCTATACAGACAATATAGGTTTCTAAATACAAAACAAGCACTTTAAGACAAGATTTGTCAACCAAAAAGTACCTTAGAACCAGGGAGAATATTCTCTCCGCTGACGTGGGATCAAAAGCTCTGTCCACAAGAATTGCACACACACTAAAGAAAGTCCCGGGTAAAAATCACCTTCATTCATTGAAACAAACTCATATTGTTAAACAACACATTGTCAGTATACGTACAACCACAAAGAGAAGTATTACAATTAAAGAATAAACAAGGACAAAGCCAAGTTCTTAAGATCAAAATCAATATGTGATATGCATATGTCAAATTGATGATACACATTCTAGGGGATAAACGTGCAATATTACAGAGTGAGTTGTTACGTCTTGATGAGTAAAAATCACATTAGTAGATCGTTCAGGAAGGAGTTTCCAAACACTTTGTGCATTATAATAAGTTGAATGTAAAAATGGCGAGGAATTTGACATAACTTCTTTTTTCAGCTCAACAAACTTCAATGTGTAATAATATCACTGATGAATGTAAGAATAGTATTTCGGCACTGTGATACTATAAAATTCAATATTAAATACATTTGTCTGATGTATAACACAAGGTGATACAGTCCTGATGACTGGATAACGTTATGAAAACAATTTTCTGCCGCTCATAGCAACCCAATGTATTCACACAACTTCATAGTTTGAATTTCCGTGGTTTTCCTCTACCTGTGTTGTATATTTCAATTCTTCATGTGTCTAGTTTGTGTTTTGTACGTATTTGGTGTTGCTTTTTTATGAATAAATGTTCTGTGATTAAACTCTCTCTAAACCTAACTAGATTGATTTTTGATGTTGTCACCTTATCCCACCTTGCTGTTTGACTACATGCAAGTGAAATCATCAGGATTTCGTAACAACTTTCTAGATTGTTCGACTTAGTTGGTTCAGTAATTCTAGATGTAGCTAAATTTCCTTTATATAGTTTGGTTTGTAAGGATTAGTTATGTTTTACGGGTTGATCACGGATTGATATCAGTTAGAGAACCACTGGAAACCAGGGAGTACTGGACAGCTGCTGTTTCATCCTAGTTTGGGAATCATCGGCAGTACGCACCCACTGGGATTCGAACCCGGGACCTTCCGGTTACAAGGCAAGCTCGTATACCATTCAGCCACTGGGACCCGATTCAATGGCTCATGAATTCTAACTTCTACTAATTCGTGATTTAGCGCGACCCCAACCATTGTCGTTGGTGGGACATCCATCCAGTACTCCCTGGTTTTCAATGGTTCTCTAACTGATATCAATCCGTGATCAACCCGTAAAATTTCCTTTACTCCAACCATCTGATTTACCCTATTCTACTAGTCTGACCTATTCCATTGGCCTTTTAGTTATAACGTGTTATTTGGCAATTTATATTATTCTTTGGTAATTGGATCCCTCTGGACATTAAATCATCAAAGTGTCTTTGAGTGTGTTATTATTATTCCCTGGTGTTCCTGGTGTGGGAAATAGGATTTCAGCAACATATTTTCACCTTCTTCTTTTCCCTGCTGTCCTTTTTAGCTAGCTCCATGTTTGCTCATAATCTCTCATCCCCTCCACGCCACACAATTTCCTTCATGTCACCTTCTCACTGACGACACACTTGTTGCTTCTCATTTGCATTCCACTCGAGAAACTAAAATGTTTTCAAGTGATCAGCACTTTTACTGTCTATCTCCAAACCAATCACGAACAAAACTTGTAGAGGAGCCGTAAAACATGAACATACAGACATCATTCACTGGCTTACAAATTATCCATGCATCGATTGTGAAAGCTCTCTCTCTTCTTGTGACTGTAAACTTTTGAAACAGAGTAATAAGACACGAACTGATTTCCCTGATGCTTTTCTATTTTGCCCTGTTACAGATGAGCCTTCAATGGATTCGATTAGTTTATACAGTCCACTGCGAAGTGTGCAACACGAATTTTGGAATAAACCTATGGATGTGCGAAGATTTTTTAAAAGAGATAAACAACCAGCTTCAGGTAATTATATTAACATAGCAGCATACTACTTTAATCATTTGCAAGTAGTCAAAAGAGATCCAAAACATTTTCAGGTATAATGTTAGTATACACATATTTAGAATCGACACCAAATTTATGAATTTACAGTAAAAAGCAGCATGAATTTTCTCCTCATACTTTATAAGCTCGATATCCTTAACCTAACTTATTAATGAAGAGATGCTTTCACTCTTTTCAGGTCAAATAAGCTAACATATATTAATTAGAACAAGGCATTAAGAAGACAAATTTCGCGAGATGATATCATTTCGTAGTTTCTTTACAACCGCTTTACAACTAACATGGTTAACAATGATAAAATAAAGTTCATGAAAATTACTCAGTTAAATAAAAACAAAAGTACATACTAATGACCAATCATATTAAGATAGGTCATGCAGTCCAGGGTAGGCGAAGATTGAAGTCTATTGATTTTTGTACACACAGTTTAGGCTGTATGTGATTAATCCAAAGTGCTTCCATCACCTTCAATAACCTTGAATTAGAGTTATGTGAAATAATTGTGAAACAGTCATTAATATTTATTTTGTGACCAGACATTAATAAGTGTTTTGCAATGGATGATGCTGGATTTCTATTAAGATTAATCGCGTTGGGATTTTCGATATGGTTTACTAGCCATTTTGGAATATGTTCTTTTCGACGACATTGGAACATTCTGTTAGTTCTACCTATATAGGTGTCACCGCAGCTGCAGGTGAACTTGTAGATACAGTTTGAAGTAGAGTCCACAGAATTTCGTCCTTTAATCGTAGGAACAGGGATCGAAAATGTTCGGCAAGTGAGAAAAAGAGATGCGGCGTAGAATGTGCGTTTGATGGCTGATCGAAGTCTTTGAGTTGTCAACTGCATAATCTGGTCGCCCTTGAATGGTAGATTAATAAAGATGGCTTTCTTTGGTACAGAAGCTGTCTTTTCGAGATGTGGTTTTTCTTTGCTGTGACAAGTGATAAAGCTCTCCGGATAACCATTAGCTAATAAAACTGAATGTACATGTCGAAGCTCATCCATCAGTGTGTCACTCGTGCATATTTTTCGGGCCCTTGAGAACAAACATTTCACTAGGGAACGTTTATACTGGATAGGAACAAAACTGGTAAAATGAAGATATTGTCCAGTCCATGTTTGTTTACGAAAAATAGAGCGCTGAATCGTTCCATCATTTCTCCTAGTCATAGTAATATCCAGGAAACCAAGTTTGTTATTCGATTCTAGTTCGGAAGTCACTCGAATATTTGGATGAATATGATTAAATAGAGTAATGAAGTTTTCAATAGATTCACTATTATTACCAATAATAAGAGTATCATCTACATAACGTTTATACAGCATAAATCCTCCAAGCATACCTTGCATTTGTTTCTCTAATTTCGACATAAATATATCTGCTAACAGGGGCCCCAGAGGGCTCCCCATCGCAACACCATCGATTTGTTTATATGCCTTTTCTTGGAATGTGAATCTAATATTTTCTGTACACATTAAGATTATGTCTTTGATGTAAGTGACGGGAATGGGTAAGTTTATGCCATTGCTTGTGATGTAATCGCAAATAAAATCAACAGTTTCATGAAGGGGAACATTGGTGAATAAAGATTCTATGTCAATTGAACACATAACCTTTTCCTTAATGTTCAAGGTGTCCAGCATTTCTGTAAGATCAAATGAACTTTTTACAGAATGATTTGATAATGAGTCTCTTACAGGCGTAAGGACCTCTGTAATCCATTTGGCGATTTTATGATAAGGAGAATTTGACATGTCTAAGATGGGTCTCAGTGGGTTCCCAGTTTTGTGGATCTTCGGAAGACCATAAAGCTGAGGAGTATGTGACCCAATTGGTTTAAGTTGTTTATAAAGTTTTTCATTTATAAAACCATGCATCAGTAAAATCTGAAGCTGTCGATTGATCTGCTTTTCCACAAGCAGCACGTTATCAGTAGCATTGTCCAGCAGAAATTTGGACTGATCTTTGAGGATATCGTTCATTTTATTTTGATAATCCGATTTGTTCATAATGACAACGCCTTCTCCCTTATCAGGTTTAAGGATCACAAGATTATCTTTTTGGATTAATTCCTTAAGTGCGGCGTGGTGTTCTTTTGATAAACCATTTTTCTGGTGTATTCTAGCATTTAGAAATTGATGAGAAATGTCCACCAGTTTAACTTTAAACCAGTCCAGATTATCTTTATTAGAGGGAGTTAAATCAGAGATTTGGTCATACAGGTTTTCATACTGTGACTGGACTTCCATTTTGTTAATTTTCATGGGAATAGTTTTGTACTTCATTCCATAAGATAATGCTTCCAACTGTAGTTGGGATAGAGTGCATGTAGATAAATTAATTATATGTTTGTGGATATCTTGAGGAAATTCCAAAGTATGATTTGAGTCTTTCAAAGATTTTGTTAATTTTTCTTCGGTAGAACTTATGGTCTTTTTTACCATATCATTGCAAAATACTGTGAATTTAATTCGACATACTAAAGATAAATTATCCAAAACGGGATTTAGTCTTTGGTGTGTTTCAATAAATTTCGAAAGTTTGTCATTAATTTCATCAATTTCTAATTCAGCAAGATGCTGAAGGTTGGAGAGTGAAGATTTTGACTTATTCCGACGTAGTGATTTGTAAAATGATATAGGATAATGTTTATTTTCTATGTACTTTTGTTTTTATTTAACTGAGTAATTTTCATGAACTTTATTTTATCATTGTTAACCATGTTAGTTGTAAAGCGGTTGTAAAGAAACTACGAAATGATATCATCTCGCGAAATTTGTCTTCTTAATGCCTTGTTCAAATTTATCAAAGGGACTAATTGTTTTAATATATTAATTAATTTATTTGTCAGTTCTGTTTCTTTGCATTACAAGTGGAACCTTTGTGCTTCAAACTTGGTCTTTGAAGTTTCCGTAGCAGTCTCAATTATCTCGTTTTTATGGAGTTGAGATTGCCCTCTGTCTTTCCTTTTTGAAAATGTTACCACGTGCTAGAAGAGATTAGAGTGCGCATCAGCCAGCGACTAAACCCCGAGCCACGTACGTGATTGACGAGCACTCTTCCGCTGAACTGCCAACACAAATAACAACATTATGTGCAGTATATGAACCTGTTTGGGAAAATCCTAGTGGATTTTAAGTCCAGAGAACTAACCGCCCCTCTATTGAGGAGATATTGTATTAGAGATGGTGAATTTCATCAAAATATTTGTGCTGGTTAGGGGGCTTATATTGCTTAGGTCGTCAGAATATGTTACAACAAACATGATTTATAGTTTGATCACAGATTGAATTTGGTTAGAGAACCATTGAAAAGTACAGTAAGGGGGACTAGACAGACATTCGCCTAATCTAGGAACTTATCGACAGTACACATCTATAACCCAACAGCGATCGAAATCGGGATCTTCACTTTGAGAAACCAGTTGGTTGACCCTTCAACCATCTAGTATAACTGTCAACCAGTGCCACCCGCGAGTATTTATTCTAAAACCCAAACTGGTGGACCACAACAATTGTCTTACTGGAGAGTTCTAGAATAGGAAGAATACAACTGTACTAATGTAATTCATATCAGTCCCCTTTGTAGACAAACTTAGGGGTGGTGAAGGTATCCATCACCTTGATATTTGAATATGCATACAGATATATTTATTGAAACAACTAGTCCATTTGATAAATTTGAATAAGACATTAAGAAGACAAATTTCGTGAGATGATGATATCATTCCGTAGTTTCTTCACAATGCTTTACAACTAACATGGTTAATAATAATAAAATAAAGTTCATGACAATTACTCATTTAAATAAAAAACAAAATTACATGCTAATGACCGATCATATTTAAAAGGCCATGTAGTCCATGGTAGGCGAAGATTGAAGTCTATTGATTTTTGTACACACAGTTTAGGCTGTATGTGATTAGTCATAGATGAGCTGAAGATTTATATATATAAAGATTATGAGAATTTGTCAGAGTTCGGATTAATTTGAGTGATTTTCGATTGGAATTAGTTTGTGAACTAACCTAAAATCTTAATCCAAAGTGCTTCCATCACCTTCAATAACTTTGAATAAGAGTTGTGTGAAATAATTGTGAAACAGTCATTAATATTGATTTTGTGACCAGATATTAGTAAGTGTTTTGCAATGGATGAAGCTGGATTTCTACTAAGATTAATCGCGTTAGGATTTTCGATATGATTCAGTAGCCATTTTGGAACATGTTCTTTTCGACCGCGACATTGGAACATTCTGTTGGTTCTACCTATATAGGTGTCACCGCAGCTGCAGGTGAACTTGTAGATACAGTTTGAAGTAGAGTCCACAGAATTTTGTCTTTTAATCGTAGGAACAGGGAGCGAAAATGTTCGGCATGTGAGAAAAAGAAGTGCCGCGTGGAATGTGAGTTTGATGGCTGACTAAAGTCTTTGAGCTAGCTGTCAACTGCATAGTCTGGTCGCCCTTGAATGGTAGGTTAATAAAGATAACTTTCTTTGGTACAGAAGCTGTCTTTTCTAGATGTGGTCAATCCTTAATATGACAAGTGATGAAGTATTCTGGATAACCATTAGTTAATAAAACTGAATGTATATGTCGAAACTCATCCATCAATGTGTCACTCGTGCATATTTTTTGGGCCCTTCAGAACAAACATTTCACTAGGGAACGTTTATACTGGATAGGGGCAAAACTAGTAAAATGAAGATATTGTCCACTCCATGTGGCACAGTGGTTAGGACTCTCGCCGACCACGCATATGGTCCGGGGTTCGAGCACCCGCCGACGCACACCTGATATCTATGGTCGACCTGCGAAATTTGGGCTACCGATATCCATGCTGAAAATTCCATATTTGTACCAAAAATACAGTGTGGAATCAAGCTGTAAATCAAAAAAATGTCTGTTTACGAAAAATAGATCGCTGAATCGTTCCATCATCTCTCCTAGTCGAAGTAATATCCAGGAAACCGAGTTTTTTGTTCGATTCTAGTTCGGAAGTCATTCGAATATTTGGATGAATATGATTAAATAGGGTAATAAAGTTTCCAATAGATTTACTATTATATATATATTCCCTCTTTGGAATTAGTTTGTGAACTAACCTAAAATCTTAATCCAATTCCTGGACAACAACACCTGAGAATTTAACATCATTGGGTGGTACTAGCTTCTTCCGAAATTGGAAAACGCCACCACATTAAATACGTAGAGCAAAGAGAGTTTTTGAAGTACCCAGTGAATATACTATTATACTTTTTTTTGCTAACTCATATCTCTTAATGGCGGCAATGTTGATTTTCACTTTATTAGTATAATGGAAGTCCACATGAGTATTTTTCATCTATTTTTTATACTTATGGACAAATCAGTTGTGTTCTTTTAGTTAAGACAATCAGTACATTGATTGATGATTTACATGACCGATTGATTATTTGGGCATAGTGTTGAATGACTTTCATCGATAAGACCTATTCTTCTGTTGTTGTCCAACTTGAGATATACGCACTGATAAAGAATAGAAACCAGAAATTCAGTGACCAGAGGAATGCTTTTCAGCACAGAATAAATGTATTTGATAAAGTCTCACAGTGTTATACAGTAATTATTCACTGATGTCTTTTCGAGCACAGTTTATTGTTGCTCATTATCATATCAATTTGTAATCACGCAACTTTCTGACTTCCTTTGTATGATTCCATTATTTCCTATCTCTTGATTTGATGATTAGTGGTAATATTTTTTCATATATCTGTCATTAGTGATGAATCATTCCTGTTACAGAACGAGATCAATGGCGAATGAGATCTAACGGACCTATTTTACCTCGATTCTATGGTAGACCACAACTACACAAACCAAACATCCCCTTACGAACAATCGTTTCGCTTCCAGGAAAACCAACATAAAATCTATCTAAAAAGAACTTTTCAGGAAGTTAAATTACCTAACAGAATCATGCGACCATTCTATCAATTCGTCAATCCAATTTTTAGAGACATCAAAAACATTCAGGTAGAAGACAATGAAATAATGGTGTCCTTTGATGTCACAGCATTATATACTTCAATTAGTCCAAAACTAGCAACACAAACTACGCAACAATTACTCTATAGTGATGAAAACATAAAAACGCAATGTTCAACTTGGATAGAACTCATAAATTATGCCTTACAACATACTTTCAATTCAATACTCAAATATATGAGCAAATAAAAGGAACACCAATGCGATCGCCCATATCAGGATTAGTAGCTGAAGCCGTTATGCAAAGATTAGAATTAATAGCTCTAACTATAATTAAACCGAAAATCTGGGTACGCTACGTTGATGACACATTTGTAATAATTAGGAAAAATGATTTAGAATATACCCACAAATTAATAAACAACATATTTGAAGACACCAAATTCACAAGAGAAGAAGAATTAGATAACAAAATCCCATTTTTAGATGTCTTAATCAGGAGAACCAACACAGGAAATTTAGAAACACAAGTATATAGAAGATCAGTGCACACACAGATCAAATACTCAACTATAGTAGTAATAATCCAATTACTCACTCACAAAAGAAACTGTGCGCAGACATTGTTTAGAAGAGTTCAAACACATTGTAGCACACCAGAGTTGAAAATAATGGAAGAAAAAACACCTACAAACGATCTTCAAGAAGAATGGTTATCCAAAAAATGTCATCAAAAAGTGTTTAAAGTCGGATCAAAGCACCAACAAAGAACCATCACCAAAGACCAAAAAGAAATTCATCCTACCGTACATCAGAAATATCTCTGAAATAACGGCTAGAATAATGAAACCGTTTGATAAAGATGTAGCACACAAACCAGCCGAATCGCTTAATTCGATCTTATGCAAACCAAAAGATCCGATAGAAAAAGGAGATAAAATTAACACCATTTACAAAATAAATTGTATGAACTGCAACAAACATTACATCGGTCAAAGTGGGCGTCCTCTTCGAATAGGAATCCAAGAACACAAGTCAGCCGTGAACAGACATGATATAAATTCTTTAGTATCAATGCATACAGACAATTATGGAAATCAATTTGATTGGGATAATATCAAAATCTTAAACAGAGGAAACACCAAATGTGCCAGGGAATTCCTAGAAGCCAAGCCTGGTACTCAAACGAAAATGCCATTAATAAACACGTTAATATAGATGAAATATATCAACTAATAAAAAGCAAAAATCAGGTGACCAGAAAGTTTAAAATCCCAATCAGTAGAAAACGGTCAATACATATATAAAGATGGTTGGTCACCAGGAGATGCAATTGTATCATCATTCATGGAGATTTTTAAATCATTTAACTTTATGCTAAATACTTCGCTGAAGATGCCGTCCAGAAAGACGACGAAAGCTCCGCAACTAAACCAGCCAGCTCAGAGAACACTATTAATTGCAAAACTAGAGATATATTGAATTTTGTGTACTTTGATGTGACTATGAACAATAACACTGTTCTTGAAACGTTATCGGTTAGTATTATTGTATAACAGTGTGAGACTTTAATAAAGAAATTTTCTCTATGACGTAACTGTGCTAAACGCCTTTAGTGTGCATGAATGATTCAGCAGTGGAATACTTGGTAACCACTCTTATAATCTGGTAGTCGATCACCGGTCAACACACTTCCTAACCTCTCTGAGCCATCATTAAGCTCGATAAAGAAGAAGGGTTATAAATTAGAAAACTTCTTGTCTCGTGCTTAAAGCCCTATGTTGAACTAACAACCCAAAGAAAATAAAAAGAAGTATGCTTGTCCAGGCTTGATGAAGATGATTTCATCTGTTGGACATGATATTTCTTCGCTAAATTTTGCATTATATTTTCACACTGATTATTGTGCTTTTTCGTTTGTTTTTTTCTTTTTTTGTTGTTGTTTCCGTTGATTTCATTTTTAGCAGTAAAACGACCTCAACAGTCAGACAACTACTATTATGATCTCTATAGACAATCTATGCTGCCAACAAACGAATTCATTGGTTGAATACGCCATTCACATCCGGTAGAATGACGAGAGAAAACATAAGAAAGACTTCTTTTTGTGTATGTGTGTGTGTGTCTGCGTGTGAGTGTTTATAGAGATGGACATCAACTGATCCGTCATATATTCTGTCTGTCTCTATCTATCTATGTATCTTTCTCTCTGTCTGTCACTGTCTGACTCTCAAGAATATACAATATGTTACCTACATATCTTCATTCAGCTGGAAAACAATACAAGTGAAATAAATTTATATTGCTGAGTTTGTCTTTTTTCAAGTTTTCGTCAAATTTTTTGTCTTCAAGAATGACCTGATTTTTTTTTGCCATCTGTGAATTAGTTTTTGGCCATATATTTTAGACGCCTTTTTTTTTGTTCGCTAAGGTCGTCAGTGGAACATGGGGATACAACAGCACATTGGCATTTCATCCACTTCTCTAACATCGTTTTCAGGTAGTTCTACGACTGTTGTCAAGGAACTTAACCCTAAGTTCCTATTATTCTCGAAGACACTCCGAATCGATAATTACTGTAAACCATTGTCGACTTTAACTCTGAAACACAAGGACCAATAAGTTGTATTGTTTGGCAATTAAAAATTGATATTCAAGTGTTGGTTTGTAGGGATTTGATTGGTTTCAGGATTTCATGATGAGTTGACATTAGTTAGAGAGCCATTGGAAATCCTGGGAGTACTGGGCAGCTGTTTCGTCAGCCTAGTTTGGGACTCTTCAGCAGCACGCACCCACCGGATTCGAACCCATACATATCCATACAAAGTATATAAACAAGTGTTTTACAAGGTATATACTGTACTTTTATTCGTATTCTTTTGTCTTCTTACAACTTGTACACGATTGAACCATTCGCGCCTTCGAGTTGCCCACCAATGACGACCAAGGCCAATGAACCAACATTCAATGTTCACGTTCATTTACAACTATTCATAAGCCTTCATTCTTACAATCTCCTCCCTGTAAACCTTGGACTTATGCCCAACTCGTCGTTACCCAATGGAGTTCTAGCATAATAATCTCCGCAATATGCATCCGAACCATCTTTATTCTCTGTGGCATATTTGTTGAGCAATAGGTTGTGAATGACTTAATATATGGTGAAGGTTTGGGATACTCTGTAGTGCTGAATTAGTTACGAAATTACTACACAGCCAATGCATCATTCGATGCAAACTCCTTTGCCAACATTTGATATGCAACGATAACAATCAATCCAAGTTAAATAACATCTTATATTACAAGATTGATAGAGTAGCGATAGAGAGAGCCTAGTGGGTCCCACATTTTGGCAGATATTTTCAAAGCAAATCTAGAGAACAAAAAGCTAAGAGGTAAAATCAACGAAGTGATTCTATACACTAGATCGGCCGATGACAACTTGCCATTATGTGATGACTTACCTCATACATTTTACATCCATTAGAGGGCTATAATTTTAACATAGAATGTCAAGTTGATGGAAAATTTAACCTTCTGAATATCACTATGAATTGCAGGACAACTGACGCGTTGTGAAGTTCTATCCACTGACAAAGAAGATAGAGTAAAATTTACATTATGTCCGATTAAATACAAGAAACCATTAGTTAACGCATTTTTCACAATACGGAAATGATATATATTTAAATGACGGAAACTGCAGTAGGGAGTGGGGACTATAGAACACGTCTACAAAACCTCAAATGTCTGCAAAAGTTTTATAAAAAGAAGAGTGAAAATGAAATTACGGAAGCTATAACAATGAATAGAAAGACCGTATTTATCCATCTCAAAACTAAATTTTTCTAACATCGTAGGGATAACCAAGAGACAACTAAAGAAATCATTCTCTAGGATAATCCCTGCTGCTTGATCCATTCCGTTGTACTCAGTTATTATTATTATTACTATTATTATCATATCCTTTAATTCCTAGAGGGACATAGGGCTTCAGCTGAGCACCTCCATTCCCTTCTGTTTTCTGCCAATTTTTTCACCCCGCTCCAAATCTGCCCACATTCCTTCATCTGCTACTTACATGACCTACTCCAAGTCACCCTTGCACTGACGACCAACTCGCTGCTTCTCTTTCGGGTTCCACTCGAGTAATGGCTTGTCTAGTGATGTCACTTGATGATTTCCTCAGAGTATGGCCAATCCATCTCCATTTCTTCCCCAATAGTTTGGTCTTAAGCTCTGTCAAAGATTTGACAGGTACACTAATCCCATTGTAAGCTACAACTGTGTTTATCAATTTACATGTAGTTACCGATGTAGATATACTGAAAAAGCAGAAACGAGAGTATATCTTAGATTTTCTGAACACATAGTGTGGTGAGTGCAGGCTGTGAGAAAAGATGTACAAGGCTGATTTAACAACCAATCACAGCAAAGTTAACGTGGCAAAATATGATTCGCAGATAGAGAACTCTATTTGTCGAGGAATCCCGAAACAACCAATCAGAAGCCTGCGTTTGTCTGCCTAACTTCTGATAAACAACCAATCAGATGACTGCACTTGTCTACTTGCATAAGCTGTAATAATGTATGTGAAATATATATAAATACGTGTTGATTTTCATAATAAAACGATCTGTTGCCTGGCCCTTGTCTTCTGTTGTTACAATAGACAGAACGCTTCTCAGACGATTTCAGCGATTTCCAAATTCCCGTTTATGCATCTCGGAATAATAACAGACTGAGCGAAGAAATATGCACTCCTTTACAATTAATTCCTCATCATCGACTCGCTCTACACGAATACATAGCTTTTACATCGAAATTTTTACCAGTCAAGTTGTGTTATTTTAGTTGATCAGTTTTAGGGATTGGAGGGTAAAATTAAGAGGATAACGGTCATCAAAACAATTAACTAACAAATGTTGGTGACAAAATATGCAAGTTTCGAAGGAAGGAGGGGTGAGAATTACTCATCGAAATTCAAGATAAGTTGATTCTTAAGCGTTAGCGATAAGTTATTACGTAGTCAAGAAATTCGTAAATTAGCAATGATGTCTAAGAAGAATAGAAAATGTTTATTTCCCGATACGACTTTAAAATAAGCTAAAAAGGTTAATAAGGCAGGATTTAATGAATTCATCAAATTTTGGTAGAACTCCTCAGCTGAATACTCTACATACACGGGTACATATATACTTTTGAAATTACATTGGGAGATATAAGACTGATAAGTGCACAAAGTACATTGAATAATTAGTCATGCAGAAAGACAGGTTCCAATGTTTTCCAGGTCATGTTCAAATAGATAAGGGGAGAGGGAGTATGAAAGATCGAGATTAAGATAAATTGCATTACGCTTCAATTACATCACTTAGATTAACAATTAGTCATTAGGGAATATAACAAGAATTGCAAACAGACTAATATCAATAGTAATAGTTATAATAACAATTTTAATAGTGTTGAAGTGAGTTAAGATAATCCTACTGATAAAGCATTGTTTTAAATGAATCAAGAATAACAATAATAAGAGGTAGAATAATAAGTAAAATGTATTATCATCGTAGATTCAAAGTGACGACCATCTTCTTTTGCACACAGAGACCTGGTTTATAAAATCGAATTGCACAAGCTTCTGCAATTGCAATTATCTTCCTGTTTCTTTGGCTGCTGACAATAGTGAGTGACTTGACAGCGTCGATATCATGTCCGTAGTCCACCAGATAATTCGTTATTGAGGTTTTTGACACTTTGCATTCAGCTGTTTTCAACTATTTTGGCAAATGCTTCGTCATACGAGTGGATAATCGTCTTTCTGTACGACCTAGGTATTTGCTTCCTACCACAAACACACTCAAATTGATATAGTGAGTTTGAAGTGTCAGGGATTGGAGACTGGTCTTTCCAAGATTGTTGAAGCACTCACTTAGTGGTGCTAAGAAAAACAAGTTTTGCAGCATAATAAGTTCTCTTGATAGCTTTATCGAGTCTTAGTTTGACTACTTCCTGTAGATCATCTCCTTTGAATGGAATAGGAAGAATAGGATGACTCAAAAGAAATACGCCAAATTACAAACAAGTTGATAGAATTAGTTAGAATTGTAAAAATTGTAAAAGTTAACAAAGTAGAAATATGGTTACAAGGGGGAAGTCGTTTTTAAAGAAACTTAATGCATATTATATAGGGGGTCATGGCAAAGAAAGAGGCTGTACAAATTTCTTTTGAACACGAACACAGAGTTCGCTTGTTCAGATGAATTCCGATTGCCTTTGTTGTATGTAAAAGTCATACTCGTAGACCATACGAGAGGTTGGGTGATATACGATAAATAACTGTAAAAACCTTGTCAGAGTCAATTTGGTGTCCAGTATTGACGAGGTGAGCTAGTATTAAGCTGTGTATACCTTTATTCGGACTTTTGTCAAACCAAGATGGGAGGTGTCCAGAAATTCGACGATGAAATTGCCTGATCGTACGCCCTATGTAACTAGCTCCGCACGGGTAGTTAAACTGGTAAATACACATGGAAGAGGCGAAACACGAAAGTCTTTCTTTATTTCCTGAACTAATCATTGTACACCTTAAAAGAAGTTCCTTTGGGGAAGACACGGGATTCCAGTCACTATACCTCGTTTATCAGTTCATTACTTATGTAATCAATTGTTTCCATCAAAGGCGCATCGGTGAATAAGGAAGATGCATTCAATGATACCATGTATTTGTCGTTCACATTTGATTCCTTGATTATTTCTACAAACTCAGAACTGTCTTACGCTATTTTACACAAATTTATTATGCAACGGCTGTAAAAGTTCCACTAGCCGTTTCACAGTTGAATGGTGTTGTGACCTAGACATATTGAAGACTGATCTAAGTGGCAAGTCGTTTTTATGAGTCTTTAGTAAGCCGTACAACCTGGGTATCACCATGCCTATAGGTTTTATTGTTTCATACAAGGCAGGTGAAATATGACCTTGTTATTTCAACTTTTTTAAAGACTCTGTCAAGTGTTTTTCAATCCACTCCGTTATATCTTTATTGGTCGTTAGTTTGTGGAATTTATAGGCATCACTTAATAAAGTCGTCAGTTAGCTAAGATAATCAGATTTATCCATGATAACGGCTCCCGAGCATTTGTCAGGTCTGGAGATCAATTTATTCTCATTTGCTTTCAATTTCTTTAAGAACTGTTGATGTCTTTTGATTAAAATACCTTTTGAATTGCCTCTACTATCAATGTATTTATAACAACAGTTGATTAGAGTCGCCTTAGATCTGTTAACCTCCTCAACTAATAAGATCATTAAGTCTCCAATCTGAACATAATGATTTTCAAATTGAACTTGTATGTCCATTTTATTGACATTTATATTACTACCACAATATTTAAGACGAAGAAACAAGACTTCCAGATCTATCATGTGAATGATCAGACTAGAAAAATTGTGGACATATCCTTCTGGATTGGGCGGAAAACGTGCTTCTGGCGTCTGATTTTCTAGGCTTAGAATAAGCTGGGTTCGTTTCTTTACCTTTCCTTCTGTTAAAAACATCGTTCACATACTGCTAGAATGGGTGCTTCAAATCGTCCGGAAGTTCTTGTACGGTATAGAATCTCTCTGCAATAGTCTTTGTCGACTCAGTAACACACGAATTCAAAACGTCACTGTGATTGAGAGCATGACACTTAAGTATCCTTGTGTTTGGACCTACTCGAGAATGATGTAACGATTTTCGGTAAGCCTTGGGGCTGTTTCAACCCAATCATGGATACAATCCATAGACGTATTCGCTTCACTGAGCCTTGCACTATACTTCAGACACTGATAGTCTTCAGATACCTGCATGGTCTACATGTACAACTTTTAAATACAACATAGGCAATCGGAATTCAATGTGAGAAAGCCAATTTTTTGTTTGCCTTCATAAGAAATTTGTACAGCCCCTTTCTTTGCCATGACCAACTACATAATATGTATTAGGCTTTCAAAAATGACTTTTCACCTCCACTTGTAACCATCTTCTGACTGTGCACATTCTACAATTCTAGCTAATTCTTTTAAGTTGTTTGCATTTAACGTAGGTCTTTTGAGTCATCCTATTCTTCTTAGTCATCTTCGCTATTTTACAGATTTCTTGACTACGTAATAACTTATCGCTAACGCTTAAGAATCAACTTATCTTGAATTCCATGAGTAATTTCCACCCCTCCTTCCTTCGAAACTTGCATATTTTGTCACCAACATTTGTTAGTTAATTGTTTTGATGACCGTTATCCTCTTAATTTTACCCTCCAATCCCTAAAACTGATCAACTAAAATAACACAACTTGACTGGTAAAAATTTCGATGTAAAAGCTATGTATTCGTGTAGAGCGAGTCGATGATGAGGAATTAATTGTAAAGGAGTGCATATTTCTTCGCTCAGTCTGTTATTATTCCGAGATGCATAAACGGGAATTTGGAAATCGCTGAAATCGTCTGAGAAGCATTCTGTCTATGTGTTCAGAAAATCTAAGATATACTCTCGTTTCTGTTCCTTCAGTATACCTGCATCGTTATCTGTCTGTCTAACAACAGAAGACAAGTGCCAGGCAACATATTGTTTATCGATAAAATCAAGAGGTATCTATTGATTTTTATGTGCAATATTAATTATTAGCGTTATTGTTAGCAGAGAAGCAACGTCTTCTGATTGGTCTTTCTTGATGAAGGTTATTCTGTTATCTGTTTGTGGCCGTTTCTCAGAAAATCAAGTTCAATTCCACTAAGCCTTGTGCGTTACATTACGCCACCCAATTTACTTGTTTTAATTTTCCCGGGGCGCCACGCGTGGGCGGATTTTACGGTCTAGGATTCATGGATTTTGCAATAAATCGTTCTCTATAACCATTCTCGACGGGGATTCTCTTGATTAATTATCTAAACTTGACAAAACTCATGTACACACACACTGACACGAATAATTATATAT
Source organism: Trichobilharzia regenti (assembly GCA_944472135.2). NCBI lineage: Eukaryota > Metazoa > Platyhelminthes > Trematoda > Strigeidida > Schistosomatidae > Trichobilharzia > Trichobilharzia regenti. The sequence continues at coordinate 22,613,057 of OX235265.1, read as the reverse complement.
AAATGCGATTGTACAGCTACGTGAATGAATTCGCCGAAAAGACTCTTCACTGAACGTCTTCCCCTTTTCATATGACTCAATGGGGATTTTTTAACTACTTAAACAGTTCAAGGACCTGGTTACGGCGAAGAAGCTAGATAGTTTCCTGCCTTACTCAGTCAAGCTTGTGGTAGCGAAGACAAAGATTGATGTCCTAAGAGATTGTATAGATCGACATGAGTATCTTAAGATGCATCGGAAGTCCCTCAGACGCAACCACATCCAACCGAATACCAGAACCCTCAGACGAAACACACGAAACAACATCGATTCCATTCAGTCACGTGTCCTCGAGCTGGAGCGAAATGTCTGCTCAAGAGCTCATGTAGTCGAAGACAGATCTAGAACTATGCCATTCTTTCGAAGAATATGTACAACAAGTCACTCAGAAAGAATGCAACAAGACTAAAGCAGATCTACTCAAAAGCCTAAAGCCTACAATTAATACTAAATCTCTGTTCCCAAACAATCCAGAAAAGTACGTATTCAATCTCTGAAACATCACACTGTCTACTATTCAACTAGAGGCACTGTCTCTAGGTCCAAAATTCTGCGTAAAACCACCAAGTATTGACAAGATACAATGACAGGTTCAGTTCGAAAATCCGATAAACCAAACTTACGATCTCACACCTACATCAGATGAAAACCTACAATAACTCAAAGCATCAGTCCTCGACTGTTGTCACAAGTTTATCAATACCAAACCCAACGGAAGGTCCATTTTGACGAAGAGCCATTATAAGGAGGTGAAAGAACTTGCACAAAACGAAGAGATTTTTTTTGATTACAGCTTGATACCACACCGTATTTTTGATACAAGTATGGAATTTTCAGCATGGATATCGGTAGCCCAAATTTCGCAGGCCGACCATAGATATCAGGTGTGCGTCGGCGTGGACTCGAACCTCGGACCATGTGCATGGTCGGCGAGAGTCCTAACCACTGTGCCACCGATGCACAGTATTGCGTCCAGATAAAGGCTGAGGAATAATAATCATGAATCCCAAGGAATATATCAGTAAAATACTGACTATACTACCCGACGAATGCAAATTTAAATAAACCGGTCAACGAGAAAAATATGACTAAACAGACAGAACAAAAGCTTACGGACACCCTCCGTAAGCTAATGACTGAATATTTCATCAGCGACGAAACGTTCAAATCCCTAAGACCATCTGGCTCAGATATACCACGACTTCACGGACTCTCAAAAGTACACAAGAAGAGTACTCCTCTTCGACTGATCTTCGACATGACCAATTCGCCTTATCACTATACAGCCAAATGGCTAGCAGACATACTAGAACCAATCAGAATACAAGTTTCCTGCCACACATTTTGAGACTCATTGTACTTTATAGATTCAGTTGAAAACCTCAACGTGTCCAACAAGATCATGATATCATTAGATGTCACGTCATTGTTCACAAATGTCCCACCGACTGAAAGAATATGCTACCTATGTGAACTTATTCACTCAAAGGGAATAAATATCGTTATACTCACCAAGCGTCTTAAAGAACTCCTACTGAGGTGTACCTTGTATGTTGAAATATGTCGAAACATGTCGCCAAAAGGATGGCATAGCTACAGAATCATCATTAGGCCCATTGCTTGCAGATTTCTTTATAATGAAACCTGAAAACACATGCCTGAAGAAAATGATCGGTGCCTTCGAATTCTACAAGAGATACATTGATGACACTTTCTTTATCGTGAACGATGAAGAAAATCTAGACGACATCTTAAACTCCTTTAATAACTGACACACCGCGATTCAGTCCACGTTAGGAAAGGAGTTTAAATCCAGAAATATCCTTTCTTGACGTTCAACTAACAAGACGAGAGGAGGATGGAACACTGAAAAGATCTATCTAAAGAAAGTCGACGTGGAACGGACAGCTTACTAACTTTCACAGTTGAGTGCCTCTATACATCAGACGAAACATGATCCATTCACTCAGCTACAGAGTCCACAGAATTCGCACCCACGATACCACAGAAGACGAACTGGACAACCTCAGGAGAATCCTCGCAGAGAGTGGTTATCCAGAACGATTTATTTTTTAAAACTTTATTTCAGTTCCTAACTCACTGACGCGTCAAGTATTACAGAATCTTTACCTAAAACTTTCAATTTTAATGACACATTTTAAGAAACATTCCTTTCATTGCTATGACAATTTACTCTACACATGCATGATTGTTCATGCACCTTGAGAATGCTATCACTGAACACCTCTTCTCTCTCACACACACACACAGATAATAATGAGTTCCCATATTCAGAGATGTTTGCAACAGGCATGTGTTAACCAGTGGCGCAAAAGTAGCGTAAATTTTAAATAAATAAATTCTGCTTGTATTTGTTCAATATATGTATATATCCAAGGAAAAATAAAATAAAACTAAGGCCAAATACAAATGAATAAACAAACAAACAAACAAAGGAATTTGATTTCAAAAAATTAAATGACGTCTACGATTTAACTCAAAAATAGTTCTCAAACAATCTTTTGTGATCCATTTCATCTCATCAATATCCAGAGCACAGGTTACATGAAAATATAAATGGGATGAAACTCTGATTTTAGCATTATTACGTAATTCAGTTAGGCAGGATTTCATCTCTTCAATGAACACTGTCCAATCTAGAAAAGAATGAGAAAATGGACAAGATTGAATTGATTTATGAACCTGATCAATTGGGTTAATTTATTTCAAAGATATATAAGAATGAAGTTTAAAATATGTATTTAGAATTGAATTGGTGGATGGTGACTAGCAGTGGAATCCAGTGGGACTCGTCACTGGATGTACCAACATTCCATAGTGACTGATGATATTCCCACCGCAGATCGAACACAGTTCCCCACAGTTTCAAACGACAAAGCGTTATCCACAAGAATCCTTGGGCCACGAGAGCCATCTCATGTGCATAGGGTTATGTTGATTATTTGATTCAATTTTAGATTTTTTCGTCGATTGATTGGACCGAAGTGAAGGCACATCCAGTTACGAGTCCCAAATAGGCTGAAATGCGCATCCTGGATTCCACTGCTAGTTACCGTCCACCAATCAACTTCTAATTACATGCTCAGCCATCGTCGAAGCATCTGCACAAGAAGCCGACATGTCAAACTGAGACCGAGCCCTTTGGTCCAATGAATCGACGGGAAAATCTAAAATTGAATTAAATTAGAAAATGCATGTTTGGTTTAAAAATTCAGCAGCTGTTTTATTTTGCAAAACATGAATAGTTAGTTACCAATATATGCAAGAAGCTGACACATTCAACCAAATATTTGAATTTCCAATCTGAACATCCAATAAAAAGGAAAGTCTCTGTAACTTTCGATCTTATGAATAAATCTAGAAGCATTATGATCAAAAACGATTATACGGAGAACAAGATCTCCGAATAAAAGAGAAATTTTTATTGGAAATGTTTATCCGGAAAAGCTACTAGATAATATTATCAACAGAAATGGCGAAAGCGGAAAGAAAACTGAAAATCTTGGCTGTTGACGATAGCCATTCCATATCAAAAGGAGACAGCTGAACAACTTCAAACTTGCTTCATATATTATATTAAAGTGTATTTCGAGCCCTCTAGTTCTATAGCGAAAGCTTTGGTGAATGTCAAATATATATGGTTCCCAAAATGACACAAAAACAACTATTCATTATAAATTATTTAAATTAATCCCAGTGTGTTAAGAAAATCAAAACAAGATCTCTTTTCTGAACGTTTCGCCGTGTAAGCCACAGCTTCTTCAGCAGATTTATTCGGATTATAATTAATCATCATAATATATCGTCAAAAATTTTTACATAAAATGAAGTCAGTTTATTTGAAGGTCATTTCTCCATGAACATTTTTTTACCAATAGAAGTATGTAAGCTGTCCTCACATATATTTGTAATGACTAATGTCAAATTTTACGAGTTGATCACGGATTGATATCAGTTAGAGAACCATTGAAAACCAGGGAGTACTGGACAGCTGCTGTTTCATCCTAGTTTGGGAATCATCGGCAGTACGCACCCACTGGGTTTCGAACCCAGAACCTTCCGGTTACAAGGCAAGCTCGTATACCATTCAGCCACTGGGACCCGATTCAATGGCCCGTGAATTCTAACTTCTACCAATTCGTGATTTAGCGCTGATGCTCGCTAGTGACTTGCTACAGGTTGGAGTTTCCTGAGTTCTAGTGAGAAGTCGTGACCAGTGAGGTCCAATTAGATATCACGTGTGTGGATGGATGTCCCACCAACGACAATGGTTGGGGTCGCGCTAAATCACGAATTGGTAGAAGTTAGAATTCACGAGCCATTGAATCGGGTCCCAGTGGCTGAATGGTATACGAGCTTGCCTTGTAACCGGAAGGTTCTGGGTTCGAAACCCAGTGGGTGCGTACTGCCGATGATTCCCAAACTAGGATGAAACAGCAGCTGTCCAGTACTCCCTGGTTTTCAATGGTTCTCTAACTGATATCAATCCGTGATCAACTCGTAAAACATAACTAATCCTTACAAACCAAACTATAGAAAGTTAATGTCAAATTGTTGTTGTGTTTACTCTTCTATAGTTGATTTGTTAAGATTAGATTTGTATGCGTGTGTGTGTATGTATGTTATTTGTCATATGGAAAATATGTGAATTCATATGTGATAAACGTGTCACTACATGTTTTAAAGGTCATGGAGGCTCATAGAGTGTTTGTTGTTTTTTTCATTTGTCTTGCTTCATAAGAGTTTGCCATATAGGTGATAAGGCTATACCTTCTTTCCTATTCACTGCATTCAATGTGGTTAAAATGTGCAAGGCTTCTGAAGTCAATCTTTCTTTATGTGAATGAAATCTTCTTCCAAGAATTTCGACATTGTCAAAATCAATCTTATGTCCGCTGTCTATCGCATGTATTGCTATAGCCGATCTTTTTTCTAGACTTTTTAATTCTACTTCATTTCTAGGTGGACGTTTCGTGCAAAGTCTAGGTTCATTCACTCTGACTTTCACTTGCCTACTGCTCTCCCCTATATAGCATGCCTCACATTCTGAACACTTTATCTTGTAGACACAATTACTTTGTGACATTTTGGGAACTATATCTTTGACATGCACTAAACAAATGGAGTTGCAATGGGTTCACCAGCATCTCCAATTGTAGCAAACTTATATATGAAAGCCTTAGAAATGAAAGCATTGACAAGTCTTAGCTGTCATCCTAGAATATGGTACAGATACGTAGATGACACATTTATTGTCATAAAGAAAGCTGAAAAAGAAGACTTTTTAACAGAAATTAACTTAGTCTCAGAACATATTGAGTTTACTAATGAAGTAGAATCGGCAGAACAGATGACGGAAAAAAATTCAATCCCATATTATGGCCACTATGATATATTATCGTGTTCTGACGTGTTTCCCACATAACTAACATATACAGTCATACAGATAAATATGCTCAATGACAACTTGACATTAGTCATTACAAATATTTAATGACTGCTCACATATTTCTATTGGTACAATTGTCTTTCGGCAAGTGACCTTCAAATGAACTGACTTCAATCTATGTAATTTCTGTCTATATATTTTTAATGACTAATAAAATCCGAATAATTCTGCTGCAGAAGCTGTGGCTTACACAGCTAAACCTTTAGAAAAATTTTGTTTTGAGTTCTCCTTAATCACACTTGGATTATTTTAAGTAATTTATAAAAAATAGTTACCGTTTGCTTTTAGGTCAATCTTTTAAATTTCCCTTGATTGAGTATATTAAAGCGAAATTCTCAATTACCGCTGACACATTGGCTCTTAGTACGGAGGCTTGGATAGTTCTCAAAGTTTTGATATAATTTAGCTGGAGGTGAGTAATAGTGGAAACCAGGTTATTTATTTCGTCCTATATGAGACTCTTTAGCAAGGAATACGTATACTTCCGGTGAGTAACAAAGCAACAGAAAGTAACCTAGGATTTTGGTCTAAAACATTCTAAAAATTAACAAAACCCTGTACTGGTTGCACAGCTGATGGCTGTTGTCGTTCAGCGTCTGAGTAGATAACTCTTTGACGTTTGAAAGGATGACTGAAAAGTTCAAGTTCTAGTGGGAAAATTATTAATCACTCCAGTTGACAAGCCCCAAATACTGTCGAATTGCAACACATGTTTCAGTAATAACAACTTTTAACTGGTAAATACTACTAATATTTACTAAGTAGCAAAGTGTTGTGACTAGTCACGAACTGATTTCAGCAGGAGAATTACTGAAATCCATGGAGTACTGGAGAGCTGTTTCGTTTAAGTTCGGAACTAATCAGTAGTATCTACACATGATTCCACCCATTTGCAACTGAACCTTGGACTTTCAAGTCCCAAGATGAGCTCGTATATTATTTAGTCGGTCGTGTCATAAGCTAAATATCGTCGGTTTGACCCCTGACAGGGTCAAAGGTGCTCATGGATGAAAAGTTGCACACAAGGACGAAACGAATATCTGGTACCTTCTAGCTCACAACAATTCTCTAAGAAAATCTAAGATTTCGATCAGTGAAAGTATTATTTTTCATTCAGATATATTACTACTGGTCTCCATACAGAACGACTAAGGGACTGACATGTCACCAGGGGACAGTCTTGCAGACTTAGAGTATGCGAACGATATCGTCCTCTATGGGGAAGATGTTGATGTAATGAAGAGTCTTATGAATAACTTGAGCTGGAATCTTCTAATGCCTGGCGTACGTTTCGCTCCTATGAAATGTAAAATTATTTTAGAGAACTGGACTACACCAACTCTTAGGTTAAACATAGAGATTGGAGTGATTGAGGGTGATGACTACTTAAGTTGTCTAGGAAGTTGCATGAGATTTAATGCAACGATTGCTGACGAAATCTCAAACCAGATACAGAGGGCTCGTGTGGTATTTACCAACTTACTTAATCTCTGGAACTGAAATGATATCCGGTGATCGATCAGGGGAAGTTTTTAGAGCTGTTCAGTGCGGTTATGTCCTCCTTTATGATTGTGTAGAGTGGCTATAGATAGTGGAAGCACTGATGTTTGCTTCTGTCAACAATTTTAAGTTACATAGTATGGTAATTAATATTTAGTTTAGGCGCAGAGTGTTAGTTAAGGAGGATAAGTCAGTCTAAAAGGTTCTGAAGATGAACCGACACGTGTCACTCATGCGCAGCCACCATCTGTATCCACCACCAGTATCAGCTGACTCAAGGTTGTGTTGTGCCTAAATACGGCATGGATGTGTGAAGCCCGAGGTACACAGAGTGAGCCACTCGGGGAGATTTTTATTGCCTGGTTTGATACCCTAGGATGCTTTCAGTCAATAGCTAGGGACTATTGGAAATATAGCTTTATGTATCCGAATGGGCTGTAAGTTTAAATAAGCTAAAATTACTATTAGTCCCATTTCCTCAATTTAATCTCTTATCATTTCAGTATACTACTAATTACGTAAGGATAGTAGCACACATCAAACGAGATAAATTTTATTTCCAAGTATTAGCTTTGTAGGGATTTTTGTTTGATTGGTTGAGAGATTTCATCATGAGCTGTCATCAGTTAGACAATCACTGAAAAAAACTGGAAGTATCGGATAACCGTTTCACACTAGTTTGAAACTCTCCATCAGTACGTACCCACCAGGGCTCAAACTTAGGACGAGGCTAGCTTGTAGATCATTTAGACGCTTGGACGCGATCCAATAGTTCCAACGGATCTCTAACTGATGATAGTGCATGGTGAAAACCTGGAACAAATCAGATAAAATCTCTACATAATACAAAATCGATCTGATTCTCATAAGCAACTGGCCCCATTCAGGCAGTTAACCTGGGCTTCTATTAGGAAGACGTGACCAACAGGCTACAGCAGGTTGAAGGTGAGGCAGTAACTCATAGAAGAAGACATTGCAAAGTGGTTACGCTAAGTCATGAATTTGCAGAAGTTGGAATTCATGAGCTAGTCTCTGGATGGAGTCCCAGTGGTTTAATGGTCTACGAGCTCACTAGCCTTGTAATCAGAATGTTTAGGTTTCGAAACCCTATGGGGGTGAGTATCAATGAAAAGTCTCAAGCTAGGACGGAATAGCTAGCTAAAAAGTACTGTCTGTAGGTTTTCCATTGATTCTGTAACTGATGTCAGTTCATGATGAAATCCTCCAGCCAAATAAATTTTATTCACTTTTCAAAGTTATACTAAAGAAGTCATTATGGTTTCAGTTAAACTAGTTAGTGTTAGTTATCGATAGTTCATAAATAATTGATAGAAAAAATCTCAAAATATTGGAAAAACGTTACTTATTTGCACTCGTAAGTCGTATATTCAATGAAAACAGACTCATTTGACGATGATGGGTCGTGTAAGCTTTTTGCTTGCCAATAATTAAATTTGTCTATGAATACACTTGATTTATGTGTGTTTGAGCATGCAAATGTAAAGCAAAATGAGGACTTATAGACATACAAAAACAGACAAATACCCCGATAAGTTCACCTTACCACTTATCATTAGAACAATGACAACTATACCTTGGTGTGCGTTGACGGGAGGAGAATAATCCTGTTATTAATTATTCACTACATGTTCCAGTGGAGTAAGCACGATCGAACAAAAAGATGTAAATAATTCATAATGTCTACTTAAACAAGAAAAAAGGCGGTTGATTTGTCAACGTTTACAGTGGAGAAAATGTTAGGTACCATTTTGTAGTTATTGTAACACAGAGACAGAGAGAGAGAGTAACGATTGAAATGTGTTTTCTGAAAAATGCAAAACGCCAAAAAGTAACTAACACGAATTCCTGAAATTTATGCACAGTTTATATTTTGTGTGGCGAATAATTTCAATTTATTGGCTGTAATGTAATTCTTACAGAGTTTTCCTTAGGTGGATGCTGCTAAAACAGCCTTTTAAGCAAATGTATAAAGAAAATAGGTGGAATACAAGACTCAATAAACTTAGAAGGTAGAGACTGATTGATACCAGATAGTCTTAAGTTCTTTAACTAGAACGTTAAATGAGATAGCTTTCTAGACACTATGATGATGTGGAAAGACCAGTAAACACCAGAAGAAATGTACAGTCGAAGGCATTTAACATTCAACCTAGTTTCATCTTCATTGTCACCTATGACAGGAGAATCATGCAAACAAGCTAATTAATATAAGTCGTGCTACCATCTGAAAGTGAAGTAAACGATCTGAGATTATGAAGGATTTAACCTAAGAACATTTCATAAGGAGCTCTGTCTGATTTTTTCTAATAAAAAGTCGTTCATTTTTGAGCAGTCTGACTGAGAAGTAACTGGTATGGAAACATTCAGACCATAATTAACTTTAACAAGATTGGCCTCATCACAATGGAGTGAGTCATGTAAGAAGAAAGAAAACAGAAAAAGAAAAAGAACATCCCTTTGAGGAGCATCAACTAGAGTAAGTGAAGCGGTAACGGACTTCCCGTTATATACAGTGTGCTGCTTCCCATCAAAGGCAGATGTATAATCAAGGAAGACTCATCGAGTATATTTAGCACCTCTGTCTATATTAGAGACAATATTATGATATAATCAACAGTGGCGTCTAAAGTACAACTACTTTGTTTATAAGCTAATTGTTTAGGGTCATTCAAATCCTTTGTGGTGAAGTAAAAGCAGTTTCTCCATTATTTTTAAAATGGTGAGGTGATAGCAGTAAGTATAAGCTTAACGCTTGATTTGCTTGACAATTCAGACACAGAAAGAACTTTAATGTCTTCCGATAAAGTACGCACACTGTTAGTGGAAAATGATTCATTGAAAATATCAGTTATAAGATAACATACAATGTCCACTCATAGCAGGCCCCCTATTTGGATCAAAGAACACGGGAGGTTTCAAAGAATGGAGACACTTGAGGTTGTCATTTGTAATTAATTAAGAGAAGTAGTCGTAATTCACACTTGTGGCATTCGAAATTATAACATTTGCTGGACAACATTAAGGGTTTCAGCCACACGTCTCCATTGCGTTCGGTTCTCTGACAACATTTTCACCTGGCTCCACCTCTGCCCACATGCTTTCATCTCCTCTCCACATCACCTACTCCATGTACCCTCGCACTGATGAGCAACTCGCCAGTCATCATTCGGGTTCCACTCGAGAGATGGCCTGACATGTGACATCACTCACATGATGGTTTTTCTTCTCACAGTATGGCTTATCCAACTCCATTTCTTCCTGCATATTTGTTGTACAATTGGTTCCTACTGAGTTGATTCGCTCCTAGAGATCCCTCCCTGTTGCTGATATTTTCTGGCTGGCCATCTGATCCTGAGTATTAAGCGAAGACGGCGGTTGATGAAGGTGTGTAGTTTGTTCGAAGTGCCCTTCGTGACCTTTCGTTTCCTCGGCGAAGCTTTTTGAGCTGAGATGAGGAGACGCGATGAAATTCTTAGAACAGTATCTTCTTTGAACAACAAACATCAGGACAGAATTTGAGATAACATGTTATTGTTTGTGATTGTGTCATCCAGAACTTTTTCAGTAAACAAGTTGTAGTTTATATCTTTAAACATGCTCCTTAGATTCTGTATATTGTCGTATATTCGTCTATGTAGCTGTATATTTGTCTGTTCTCTAATCAGAGAACAAAAGAACCCTTGTGGTGAGAGCAGGCTGCTAGCCAATTGGTCGACATTAATCTACGTCAATGTCTAGGTCACTAATATTGGCCTTGAGAAAATATGAACAAGGCTGATCCAACAACGAATCACAGCAGACTTAAACGTGGGCAAATATGATTCGCAGACAGATGGCTCCACTTTCCGAGGAACTCGAAAACAACCAATCAGAAGACTGCGTTTGTCTACTTAACTAAGCTATATTAATGTATGTGAAATTTATATAAATACGTGTTGATTTTCGTATTAAAACGATCTGTTGCCAGCACTTGTCTTTTGTTGTTACACCCTGACTTTAGAAAGTCCAACAAAACTGAAGTTCCTAATTACTACTGAAATTAGGTCACTGTTATTATTAAGACAGCATGCACTGACAGAAATTACTAGGCAACTTACTTGTTGAATCATTACGATTTTCGCCATCTTTATCGATTGGCATTACATCGCTGTCAATATTCTTCGAATTATTACTATTATTATTGTTGTTATTATTGTTATTTGTCTGTGAAACGACTGACTTGATAACATCGACTTTATTCAAAAAGACAATTATCTCCTTCCTGGCTAGATCTGGCGAATTGACAATATCTCCAAATAGTTTAAATGTTTGATGATCTGTGATCTGAAATTAATTATTATTACTATTATTAGCATTATTATATTAATAGCTGAAAGGAAATGTATACAAACTTATTCAAAATAGCTCATTGTAATGCTCTGTTGGTTGATTGTTCTGTGTCAAAGCTTAAATTACTTTGCTTGGTCAGACCACTGGTCACTCAGGATACTTTCAGAAGATATACAGACGACGAGTTCTTTACGTCTGTAGTGGACATATGGTTTGAAAAATTCCTCTTGAATGATCTACTTATAGTATTTATGCTGATTTAGACGTTTCAACTACCTTTTTAATTATTATCCTTTTCTCTCGTAGACTGTTTGTCATCAGTTTGACATTTGCATATCACATGCTGGGTTTGACCTTAACTACTTGACTTTGTTCTTGTTTATTCTTTAATTGTAATACTTCTCTTTGTGATTGTGTGTACATTTACAGTGGGTTGTTTAACGATATAAGTTTGTCTGAATGAATCAAGGTGATTCTCATCCAGGGCTGTCTGAAGGAGGCCCTGGTGTATGATTATTGCGGTGGCCAGAGCTTTTGATCCCGTCTTGTTGGAGGAGGGGGGGGAAGAAATTATTCTTCTCGATTCTGAGATACTTTTTGGTTAACTAATTTTGTCTTACAGTATTTGTTTTGTACTTAGAAACTTATATGGTCTGTAATGTACTGTTGAGGTAAGTTTGAATGTTCATGAAAAATTCCCATTCGAACATCAATAGACAGAAGACCAGTAGTTCATCGAAGAGTCTCTTTTCGGCGGATTCATTTTCATAGCCGTACAATCGCAAATATATGTATGGTTGTTTTGTATATGTGTGTATATTAAATTTGTCAAACGAAAATACAATTAGTAAGTTTAGATGGATTGGATGTTAATATAAGAGGGTAGTAACACTTCTATGTGTATATATCAGTTAACCTGTTGCTGTGGAGCCATATACATTGGTCGTCCGACGCACATTTTGTCAAAAAGGGTCAAAGAACACTATCCAGTGTGGCTGCAAGAAGAAAGTAGGGACCGTATGATGAGCGCAATAATCGAACATCTCGTCAACGCTGGTCATTCCATCTCAACTAACACCTCGTTCAAAGTAATCTACGAACTGAAGAACAACCTGCCAAAGACAATACGTTTCCATCTACTTTGCATTGCACAAGGCCTAGCCATTCGGTTGGAAGAACCAGAACTATGCATACAAAAGAAAATTATTCAACCACTTCCACTCTCATGGTAACAACTCAGTTGATTTGACTTAACTTTTGTTTGTTTGCTTATTTTCCTAACTATTTAACACCCTTGCATAATTCCGTATGTTATTTTGTTTCCATGTACACCCTGAGCCTAACTCTTGCATCAAACTATTCGCATTATTACGTAACTCTTCTTTAACAATCGTTTATGACAACTCATCACTTTTGTTACTACCCTCTTATATCTGTGTCCGATTCATCTGAACTTACTAATTGTATTTTCATTTGACAAATTTAATATACACACATATACAAAACAACCATGCATATATTTGCGATTGTACAGCTATGAAAATGAATCTGCTGTAAAGAGACTCTTCGATGAACTACTGGTCTTCTGTCTGTTAAAGTTTGAAAGTATTGGTGCTATCATTGTTCAGCTGAACCACTGAAAACTTGAAGAACAGTAGTTTTTTCACTGATCTTGGAACATTCACGATAACGCGTGCCTCAGCAACGTTTTGTTAGCTCTAGAGTAGAATGGAGCAATCGGTTGTCCTACGTTCAGACGACATTCGAATGCATGAATCGTCAGGAGTTAGAATTCATCGGCTGGCCACTGGATTGGTTCCCAATAGCTTAATGGTCTAGGAGCTCGCCTTGTCATGAGAAGTTCCTAAGTCCGACTCCCGGTGGGTGCGTACTGATGAATAGTCCAAAACTAGGCTGACGAAACAGCTGTCCAGTACTACCAGGTTTTCCAAAGGTTCTCTAACCAATGTCAGGTCATGATGAAATCCTGTAACCAATCAAACAAATCCCTACGAACCAATGCTCAAATATCAATGAAATGCTCACTGGCGACTGGCCCTATTCAGGTAGGTAGTTACCTGGGGTTCCAGCGGGAGTCGTGACCAGTAGGGTGCAGCAGGTCGGGTGTGAGGACACATACTCGCCAAAGACATTGGCTAGCGGTCGCGCTATGTCGTGAATTGGCAGATGTTAGAATTCAAGGACCATTGGATCGGGTTCCAGTGGCTTAACGGATTATGAGCTCGTTAGCCTTGTAACCAGAAGGCCCTGGGTTTGAACCGTGGTGGTAGGTGCGTACTGCTGAAGAGTCCGAAACTAGGCTGACGAAACAGCTGTCCAGTACTCCCAGGTTCTCTAACCAATGTCAGCTCATAATAAAATCCTGTAACCAATCAATAAATCCCTACAAAGCAATACAGATTTTTTTATGTTTAATCCGTATTTCCACATACCAGAGTGTTAAAGCTACTGGTACTTCAATATAACCAAAATAATGTATACCTTATCTTCAACACACCATTTGCATGAATCTTCCGTGTTGTGCCATTTTTAGACTTCATACTGTGTTTCTTTGTGTTCGTGTAACGTTTCCCAGATATCCGCACAAGGTCGTATCATTAGCCTTCTCTGAAATCAAATGTATATCTTCCTGCCATTCGACATACTTTATGCCGATGAACATCTATTTGTATACATATACGACTAACAGATCTTATCATTAGCACTCACCACAATATGACTTATATACATATATATATATATATAAAGATAAAGACAGAATTTGAGAAATAAACTCACTTTCTTCTCCTCAATTGTAGTAAATCGATAAACATCTTCAAGTGATATAAAAAATATAATCATATTAACTGATTCAAAATAATGAAATCGTTTGTTTAAATGTTCACTTTGTTCACCCAAATTAATTGTTCTTTTTTATTGCAGAATTGAAAAATGAATTAAAAGCAGAGGAGAAAGACAAACACAGGGGCGGGGAGAGGCGGAGAGAGAGAGAGAGATGGAGAGTAGAATAAGAGATTTTAAAAATAAATGACTACTATAAACAATAACAAAAGTGAAAAAATGACAGTATAATATTTTTTTATAAAAAGACTGAAAACCAGAAAATTGCGACTAGATAGCCGACTATTTAATTCATTTTAAGATATTCCCATCGAAGTGCTCGGTTTGGGGTTGACAAGTCAGCTTCTTCTGCTTAAGCTTCGACAGTGTCTGGACATGTAATAAGAAGTTAATTGGTGGATGGTAACTAGCAGTGGAATCCAGGATAACGTGCATTTTGTCCTATTTGGGACTCGTCAACTGCATGTACCTGCATTCCTCAGTGGGTGATGATGTTCCCAACGAGGTCGACATGTCGAATTGAGACCGAGCACTTCGGTCCAATCAATTGACGGGAAAATCTAAAACAGATTTAAATAACTAATATGACTTGTTGCACAAGAAATGGCTCTCGTGGCCTAAGTATTCTTGTGGATAACACTTTGGCGTTTGAAACTGTGGGCACTGTGTTCGAGCTTCGGTGGGAATATTGTCACTAGGGAATGCAGGTATATCCAGATAGGACGAAATGCGCGTTATCCTGGATTCTACTGCTAGTCCCCATTCACCAATTTGTTTAATTCCTTTACGTTCCCAGTAAAAAGAAACTGAGAGAAGCAACTTCCTTTACCTACCTACCTAACTGCGAACCGACTTTTCAACTACAGGCGGACAGAACTGACGAGGATATCAAAGCGAGGATCATCGGGAAAGTAAAGCAAGCTTTCATTACTCTCAAGTCTGTGTGGAGATCAATAGCGCTCAGCATGAAAATTGACATACGCATTTTCAACTTCAATGTGAAGTCAGCGCTACTTACTATACGGATCAGAGACTTGGCGTTGCGTCAAGAAGGGCACTTCAAACACACTACAAACTTTCATCAACAGCTGTCTTCGTTCAGTATTTCGCTTAGGATCAGATGACCCGGAAAGGTGAGCGGCATTGATCTCTGGCAATGAGCGAACCACCTCAGCAGGAATCAGTTGTGCAACATATATGTAGGAAGAAATTTAAGGTGGATTAGCCATGGTCTGAGAAAACAAACCCCTAGATGAGTTACATTACACGTCAGGTTATCGCTCGAATGGAACCCAAATGCGAAGTAGCGAGTTGGTCATCAATGCGAGGATAACAGAGAGGAAGTGATGTGAAGACGAAATGAAGGCATGTAGGTAGACGTCAGGTCACGTGAAAACGTTGGTGGTAAACTGAACGTAATAGAGATGTGTGGCAGAAGTCCTAGGTTCCTCTAGGAATTAAAGGATCAATAATAATAATAATAATAATGAGCTGTAAAGGTTTATGGCAATTTTTAATTCAAAATCAACAGAGTAAATTTATTAAGTTCCATATACCGTACTGAAAGCCTTCAAATTTCTTTTATAACTTTAGCTATAAATGATATTCTCCCTCATTTAAAAAAAAATAAAAACAAAAATCAATATTTCAGTCAAAATATAACTTACCTTAGATTTATTGATCCAATAGATATAAGTGATTCTCTTACAGCTTTTGATGATTGTTTCATAACTAATAAATCTTGTAAAGTAGGCACATAATCATCTTGTATAATTCTATCCACACACTTAATAAAGCTGAAGAGAAAAGTAATATTAGAGGAAAATGAAAGAATAAGCAATAGTTGAGATATAGAGAAGTAGGGTTTTTTTTTCCGAACGCCAACAATGAGTATAAAAACCAAAAAAAACCCAGTGAGAATAATAAATTAGGTTGTGTATTGGTAGAACTTCCCCCACTGTCGGTTTTTTTTATTACCATTGAAGTGATTCTCAGAATGTGACTAGTAAAAATAAAGGGACTGTTAGCCAGGTGAAAACAAGATTGCTTGAAAGCTGTTTCTTTTTTGACAGAATGCCTAAGCAATCGGTGCCTAGCTCCAGGTGCATTGTTTAGACTATTCACTGGTAGTCACATGATAAATAGTAGAAATTCCAGGTTAACATGAATTATTCATCACAGATTAGGTTTTACTGAAAACAGAAATCTTTCACTGGACATTAGTAAGTGGTGTAATGTGTCTAGTCCTTTGTTTGATGCAGATTGAATTCTCTCAGTAAGGTTTACAATGTGGCCACCATTCCAGGTAGCTCACCATCATGGTGAACATTTAATTGTTGATGTTAGATGGTTGAAGGCGAGTGGCAGGATGCCTTGTTTGGCACAGTTTTCATGCTAGTTGACACTCACCAGTCAGCAAAGCGTATCTGTAACCTTAGGGGAAATCGTGTCCTTGTGTCACCCAGTGTTGCAGTCAGAGGCCTTACCACCACTGAATTATTCGGGCTCGTAACCGACTTTCTAAAGGATACTTTCATTGAACTCTAGTTAGTAACTAGAATCATGTGTGTCTAGTCCTTTGTTTAGTGGAGAATGAATTCTGTCAGTCACTTTTGCAATGTGGCCACCATCTGAGGTGGCTCGTCATCCCAGTGAACAGCAGGTGAATTGTGAAGCCCGAATATCTCAGTGGTAACGTCTCTTACTGCAGCAATAGGTGACGCGGATTTGAATCTCAGAAGGTTGCAGATACGTCTTGTTGACTGGTGAGTGCCAACTAGCACGAAACCTGGGTCAATCAAGACTTTCTGCTAATTGCGTACAACCATCTAACAGTGAAACAAAAATCTATCGAAGACAGTGTGTTTCCGACGTTTTGAACTTCAATAGTACTCGCCACATACATCTGGAAGCTGGACCTATGTGTTCAAAAAAGACCCATTTCAATCTCTTCATTTATCATAGATCTAGTTCAGCTGGATGCCTTAGTTCCCATTTCTCATCATCACTTATAAAAACTATTATTTCACTTTCTCTATATGCACATCTCACTCACACATGTCTTTCTAAAACGACTATTTTATATTTTATGGAACCATTTTCTAATCCTGTGGCACTTTGTTTCTATACCCCTTTTGATACGTATTCACTCACACCTTCAAAACTTTTGTGTCAAATATGACTGCTTTTCAAGACTGACTTTAGTCACTGTAAAATTATTTTGAAAATGTTCTGCACTTAGCATAAATAAGAGAATTCGGATTTTCAACATAATTGTTAAGTTAGTCAGTTCTTCTGTATGGGCTAGAAATTTGCACAGAACTGCATTCCTAACAGGCTACTGCAGACGTTTATCAACAGCTGCCTACTTCGCTGGTTCTGTGTTGAAGATCAAATAACCAGGTAGAATTATAATAATAATAATAACAGCTTTATTCCAAACGGTATTTGTGATACAGGTATGGAATTTTCAGCGTGCATTACAGTATATTGCATCTAATTACCTCATAAACTATATAAGATTTTTAAAATCAATCAATAAATAAATAAAAACCAATGCCAAAAAAATAAAAGATAAATAAAGATTGAAAAAACAGTGTAGAGTTTACATTACAAACAATGCACCACAGGATATGAAATATAAAGTTGATGTGTGACAGAAACTGTGGGAACAAAGCAGTCGATAACCTGTTGTTTTCGAAGGGAACAGAGATGGTTCGTACACACTTTAAGGAGACTGCCGAATGATATCGCGCACCAGATCATCACAGGAGTGGACCCCATATGGGAAAAGACGAGTGACATGGGAGAGGTCTTGTGGGGAAGAGATAAGAGACCAAGGGAAATCGTGAAGCCAGCTAAATGGGACAACAGCAAAAATAGGACAAAATGCAGATGTGATATTGAAGCTTTGTGTCCTATTCATAACCCAAGGAAATCACATGAATAACAATTTCCTTTAAACACCCCTTATTACTAATTTGAATTAAATATTTGAAACTATGTAAACATATGCATAAAAACGTGATTGTACAGCATTTTAGGATGAAATCGTCAAGAAACTACCTTTGCTACTGAGCTTCTTATTCTTTTATGTCTAATATTCTGATGGGCATATTCAACGATTTGAAAAGAACGTTTGTAGAATTATATTTTTATTCGTTCGCTATTCTAGTAAAACACAGGACTTCAAGTTTGAACTATGAAGATTCACTAGCGATGATCTTTCTTTTAAAGGTTGGAGTTGATAGCATCGTAACAAACCTTCCTTCTTTGTTAGGATTCTTACCGGCTTAGAAGGGTTTACAAGTTTGTCGGCTGGGAACTGAAGCGCAGAGCACATAACTCCATTTCCATATTAATTTGTTCAATGAGTGTCGGAAACAAACACACATTGAAACAGCATTATTTTTTACTGAAGTATAAAGCCTAAAACATACTTTATGGCTCATGATCTTATAAGCTTTTCTAGCTATACAATTCAGTAAATATATCTCTAATGGTGGTACCGTCTTATTCTGCACAAATTGTCGTTCTTGCTTTATACAAAATATTTATTGCATCCATTTGGACTTATTTATATAATTGCGATTGTACAGCTTTTGGGAATGAAATTTCCGGAAAGATATCTTCGCTGACCTTCTCGTTCTTCACTCTCTTATTTATTAGTCACCAACTGTTTAAGGGACAATTATCTATCTCACTCTTAGTGTTTTGAGATAAGACCATCAGCATTACTTATTTGTTTCGATTGACTGGTTCATATGTGTATGGAATTAGTGATAATTCGTTTTAATGAATTGTGGAAAAAGGGTTGCCCTAGTGGCTAGACGGATGTTGCTCATAGCATTGACGGTCCAGTGGCACAATGTCCACCAACCACCAACTAACCTCGGCTGACGCACTTCTAAACCACGCTTAGCAGGCAGTAGTCTTTGTAGCTAGGAAAGTTTGAGCAAGGCTATAGCACCCGCGCACAGTATAAATAAAACAACGTCATGGCTACTGAAACTTGAATACCCTAGCTTGAAGCCTCTTGTTCTACTTGAAATGAAATAAAATAAAGAACACGAATTTTAAGACGAAAAAGAATGAAAACAGAACTTGCCTATCCACCTCTCTTTATCCTATTCAGTTTTGACTGCAACCGCGATCACAGAATACTGACAACATCTATTATCTTATTCACTATTACAAGATTATTAATATTAACAAAGCGACATTGAACATTGAACTACTAACAAGAATGTCTTGTTCAATTGATGAGATGAATTGTTATTTTTATGTTACTGTTGTACACTTTCAACGTAGAAGCGGGAAAAAAGCAGTCACATATGCACACAACGCACACAAGCACATTGCATAATGATATTCAGGGACTTTGTGTTGTTTGCGTGTGTGTGTGTGTGTGTGCGTGCGTGCGTGTACATGCAATTCATATACCCACAAATCGATATATAATCTTTAGACAACTATGCTAAACAGCAATTTCTTATGTGTACATTCTTAACAAAGACAGAAAAGAAAATGCAGAATGACCACTGTGTAAAAGATTGTTAGTCAGCCTTCTGTCACATTTTTAATTTTAAGTGTTTTTGTATGAAGGGAACTAATTGGTTTCAAATTTCATCAAGGACTGATTTTAGTTCGATGGCCACTGGAAACTTGGTTTCAGTACTAGACAAGTGTTTCGTCCCAGTTTGGGACTCTTCAGCTGAATTAGCAATCCAACCTGTAATCTCAAACTCTTCAATCAAAAACTGTTGGTAATTAAATTTGTAGGAATTTCTTTCATAGAAAAAAGCAACTAACAACAGTGCTAATAACAAAAGACTGTTAAGATCTACGTTCCTCTCAAAAGTGGTTATTTACAAAGGATGAAGAAGATTCGTAGTTCTGATAGGTGATATTAATGCATTTGTGCGCGTATGTGTGTGCCTGTTCTTTAATCTGGTTGATTAAATTAAGAATTATCCTTCACTGTTGCCTTTTTAGACAACATCATACCAGCTATGTCTTCATTTTGAAGTAAGTTTCTGGAAACCTTCATGAGTTTAATAACCTGCTCCACATCTACAAACATAAACTTATTACTGATGTATACGGACAATTGCGGATACTAAATCGACTGGAAAAATGTAAAAATTTACGAAGATTGCTAATGAAATCTTCGAAGTCTGGTTCTTAGATGAGTCTACAGTCAGTAGACATACTGGTATAAATCAGATCTATCATGCAATGATACAAAAATCACATGAACAATAGGCCACTTATCAGGTAAAGGAAATAACCGATACCACTGTAGGTGAATAAAAGAGTAAGTTAATCTCTAAAGATAGAGAATTACATCTACGGTCATTAGGAGAGGCAGTTGATACATTTTTTTCCTTCACGTTCCCCACTGGAACATAGGGCTTCAGGCTAGTGGCTTGAAGTTTATGTGGCGCCGTTTATTTTACAGGATGGGGTTGCTATCTTCGTGCCTAACCTTTACTCTTTACCAGCATTATTTCTGGCTTAGCCAGGCAAAGGTGTGCGTCGACCGGGAATCGAACCCCGGACCATGTGCATGGCAGGCGAGCTTCCTAACCGCTATGCCACCGACGCAGTTGATACATTGTCACAGAATTCTAAAGCTCACATCTTGTTGATGTTGAAGCTGAAAACTCAGTCTAGAAAGACTTAAGCACGTAGTTGTGAGCCTGTCGCATACATTGGAGGGAGGTTAAATGGAAGACGGACTGCCGTTTCATTCTCTTGAGGTCAAAATTAACAGCGGCGTAACCAGTATAACGCAACTCAGTCCTGAATCTTTTAAAACCACCATAAAATCTATCTAGCTACACTGAAGAACTGATAATTCACAGAATCGCATTGGCAACTTGCTAGTCAAACACTTCTAGATGAAAACACATCGAATGTAATTAGAATTAAATTGGTGGATGGTGACTAGCAGTGGAATCCAGAATAACCCGCATTTCGTCCTGTTTGGGACTCGTCATCTGGATTTACCTGCGTTCCCCAGTGAGTGTGAGTGATGATGTTCCCACTCACTGGGGAATGCAGGTAAATCCAGATGACGAGTCCCAAACAGGACGAAATGCGGGTTATTCTGGATTCCACTGCTAGTCACCATCCACCAATTTAATTCTAATTAAATGCCTTGACATCGTCGAAGCAAATGCAAAAGAAGCCGACACGTCAACCTGAGACCGAGCACTTCAGTCCAATCAATCGACGGGAAAATCTAAAATTCAGTTAAATGAAAACATACCGCAGTTACCATTTGAAACTACTGATGGATGTTAGTGGTTCTCAGCTACTTATATCGTTTAACTAGCACTATAAACGATCATACTATCATGCTTGCCTTAGTGATTGTTATTTATGGTATCAAGGATATCACATATAATTTTGGTTTCCAAATGGAGTTGTTGAGGATTTTCACGTCTAAATATCATTTCTGTAATCAGCATTAGTGCATAAGCATATTTTATTTACAATCTATTGAAACCAATGTACGTCAGGTAGACTGCTGATATATATCTGAATGCCAGGTGGTTCACAGTAGAAAGCTCAGTGAAGCATTTGAAATGAAGAGAGGAGTAAGACGAGGCTCCCCGCTATGACTGATGATCTCCCTCACTGTGTCGGACTGCATCATGCAGCAGACCATGAGTGGGGTGTCAGAAAACATAAATATGTCGGACCAATAGAAAGACACTAGAAGATCTTGGCTTCATGGAGGATTAATGTGTAATATCTCACAAACTCGGAGATCTGCAGGCTAAAACCAACAAACTGGCAGAAGAAGTAGCAAAGACAGGTGATGAGGACATATAACCAGCAAGGATCCATCACCACCAACAGTAGAAATCTATGGAAAGACATCTCTGCAACCTACCGAATCTGATGAGAATCGCTTCAACTACAACACGGTGTAGACGAGGATAATAAGCAACAAAATTTGAATTTCATAGCAATAATGTCAAAACTATGCTTCCATGTACATCACAGAAGTGTCACCAAAACATTCCTAACGGACTTTAGCCTGCAATGATACGGGACGCAGTAAGCAAACCAGTAAACAACCTTCTATCCAACAAATATGCGAGAATAAATTGAGATGGGTTGGATACACGCTGAGAAGACCGATGAATAAAATCACTCACCCATCAGTCCATTGTGTGGAACCTAAATGGAAAGTGAGTAACGAGTTAGGCATGGTTGCCAGAGCGATATGGTGGATATCATGTGAGGAGAGAATGATAACTCTTTAGCAATCATAAAGCCAGTTAACAAACAAAGACTGCAGAGAATCAAATGAAATAGTGATGCGCCTCTTTTAGCCTCATTATTCCGTTCAGAACTAAAAAGACAAATAATAATGTAATAATACAGTTCAAAGATCTTGTCAGTAACCAGCTATGCCCTAGTTTGCAGATAGTACATCTATTGATATAATACTTTTTTAGAATCTAAACTGACTTACTCATATTTCAAAGTTCAGAATTAAAATATACAGTATGGGACAATTATGAGGAGAACTAACAGTTCCTGAGTATTTAACTACCCTACGCTCATACTTTGAAAAGTATCACCATCTGTCACACTGTCATCACTGCAATCATTCATTGTCATTTTAGAGTTTTAAATTTATCTGAATCAATATAAATAGGTGTATACGTACTTTATAAAAAAAGAGGAGATGAACTGAACATTGAATAATATTTTTTTCAATAAAGAGGTGTTTACAAGGTATCTACCTGAATTTAAAAAAAACAACAAAATTCAATCTTACAACTTACTACGAACCAGCGTAACTTTTATGGGATAGAATTGGCAGAAAATCAATAAATGCCTTACGGAACTCCACTTGATCTGTAATTATCTTCATAATAATTTGCAATGAACGCAAAGAGATCTTATGCTCTGAACAATTGGCACTTGATGGTAATTGATCAATTGAAAATTCTAACAAATTGAAGTTACTATTCAGCTCAACATAGTTTGCTTTCATATGTGATGTACCACTTGTTGATTTGACATGATCTCGACCTGATGAGGGATAGAGGAATCAAGATAAGAGGACAAAAATAAAATGCTCTTAATACCTTGTCATAGGGACAAAAGGAATATGGTTTCAAAGATGAGTCATTGAAATCTTCAATTCCCTATTAGTTGGAGGGTTTCATCTTGAGCTAAAATAAGTTAGAGAAAAATTGAAAAGCCTGCAGGGAGTATTGGACAGCTGTTTTGTTAGACTAGTTCGGGACTCTTTAGCAGTACGCACCAACCACGATGGTTCGAAACTAGGACCTTCTGGTTACAAGACGAGCTCGGAGACCATTAAGACACTGGCAACCGATTCAATGACCAGTCTATGAATTCCAACTTCTGCCGATGCATGACATAGCGTGACCACTTTGCAATATCTTCTTGGATGAATTACTGCCTCACCCTCAACTTTCTGTACCCTAATGGTCACGTCCTCCTACTGGAACCCCAAATTAACTGCCTGAATAGGGCCAGTCACTAGTGGGGATCAGATTAATTTTCCCTACTAAACCAATACTTGAGAATACCATATTAATTTGTTTATTGGATAGAAGATGTATCACACAGTAAAGCAGTATTATTTACTAGATGACTTTTCGAACACAACGTATTTTTCATAATCACAATAATTATTACCACACATTTTCCAAACTTTTATTTTATAGTTTTCTTTATTTTTCGTATTCATCGTAGGATTGTAGAATTTTCCAGATTTCGAGATGAGCAGGTATCGAATCATTCGTATCAAAGGTATTTTCAGTTGACTTGATAAATAAAGCTTCTGTTATCAATCTCTCCCTCCACCCTGTTATATTAGATTTTAAAACTGTCATCTTATCCCATTCTGTTGTATGGTTGTATGTAGTGAGTTCTGTAGTTGAATTATTCTCCTAATTTCTTTTCTGTAAACACTAGTGTTTAACTTCCTGTCTCCTTTCCTATTTACGCTACAGTCTAAAATTGGAAGCTCCTCTTTCTGACTTTTCAATTCATAAGTGAACCCGACTGCCTCTACCTTCGAGTTGATGTGCTCAAAAAATCTATCTATGTCCTGTGTTCTAAGTACGGTGAATGTGTCGTCTACATGCCTCCCCACAACGCTTCTGATATGGGGATGAACATTTCAGTAGCTAATCTTCCCCACCTACCCATTATTATATATCTGCCACTACTGGGAATATCGGTGACCCTACAACAACTCCTTCAGTTTCTTTATACATTTTCCCTTGGAATTTAAATACTCTAGAAGTTAGGCATAGTTGCACTCCTAGCAATATGACTTCTCGTGAGACTTTTTCTCTAAGTTCAACTTCTTGGCAAGAAATGACTTCATTTTTGACCGCTTAAAGTTAGACCAGGAAATGATGTATATTTAAGGACCACCAAAAATGAAGGAGTACTGAACGGTTGCTTCGTCCTTGTTTGAGACGCATCAACAGTACGTACTCAGACTCCATAAGGGATCTAAAACAGAGGCTTTAGGGTACGAAACACGCCGGTTTACCTTACAGCCACTTGGATGGGGTTCTCAATATATAGTATAACGATCAAGCAGTGTCGTTGTTTCCACACAATCTGGTGGAACTCATTGTTCACGAATTCTAAGTGGACTTTTAGCCAGCTTCATCTTGTAGTCAGTGATAATCAGAATAATTTAAAAGTGTTTTAGTTTACATTAATCGAAAGGAAAATCAAGAGATTCTAGAAGATTCTAAAAAAACTACGTTTTGTGGAAACATTAATTGATCAGAGAACAAAACACTTTTATGGAAGTTAACTAGGTGATTCAAAATAGTTGATGGTAATGAGTGCAGACCAACTAGAAGTGAAAGATCAGCAATGTAGTGAGTCTAGGTGTATCAGTGAAAACTCAACAGTTGGCTAGGTTTTAAGTTCATGCAGCATCACGTATACATGATGAGTGCTTGGAAAGAGTTCGCTTAATGAAATCAAATCACTTAGATGATTTTTGGTTAAGAAAGGCAAAAAGTAGCTTAAACCAAAGAATCAATTTCAAAACATACAGAGTAATTGATTACAAACTGTTATCAGAAATCCATATCGACCACCCCACATTTCTTTAAGTGGAACATGATGTTACTGATGACTTCATGGCCGACGTAAACAGCCCTCCTCTAGACTCAAGTGGCTTGTTATTAACATCTGCTTTTCAACATGCCCCTAAGCATCTGATTATATTGGACGTTGTACGCATGTAGCTGAAAAATACCAGGTATGGTCGGTGTAAGGCGAATATAGAATGATGAAGTCCTCTGTCTTTATGAACAGCTTCTTCAGTTAGGTCATTCACCCTTACACTAATTATCCTTTAAAGTTATCTACAGGACTAAATTCATTGACTCTGAATGTTTACGTTTTCATTCATTTACGTATAGCCGAAGCACTGAACTATGTATTCAAAAATATTTTCTTAAACTTCCTTCTTGACTCAGGATATGGTAATGTTCTTTTTTTATTTTAACACTAAAATTTATCACACTTCAGTTTATCTTCGCCTTCTTCATTGTTATCATAATCGTACTTTTAACATCACCTAACCTACATTCAAATCTTAATAATAATCCACTTGTTTAACAACTTCAGTAGGTCGAATAAAGCAGCTCAATCTTCAGAAAGAAGACCTAGTAATAAGTTTGACAGGATGCTTCAACTAAACTCTAATCCTAAACACCATAATTTTGAAAATACGTCTAATCATAAAATTCTAGATACTAACAGTTTGAACAAACATGAAGGTGTGATGTTAGCTGATGCACAGGAAATCCTGATTAATAAATAAGAATGGATATGTATCATTAACTAATAATACTTGGTCAAAGTTTCCCGACTGTCTATATCTACTTATGGAGACGTTAAGAAATATTTTACAACTGTTTATCCGCACACACACATACACATACACATTGTGTTTAAAGTGTTTAACAAAGGTAGATCAATATTTGTAAGTCTGAGGTGAAATTTTGATCACAACTCGTACAGTTTTGTTTATTATACTTGTTAATATTTGTTTTATAAATCATGATTGGACAAAGTTTTTTAAAAACTAAAGGTGTTACTTTTATATATAAACCTGTTATGTTAATTTCGATTAATTTCTCTGAAGAAGTTCGGACCATATTTCCGAACGAAACGTTGGAATTACTCATTTCAATCTCGCAGAGATTTTACAAATATAATTTTTTACAAATCTTTTAAAAGATTTTGTTGTTCATCCACTTCAACTCTTCTCGCTTCTTTAAAAGTCATTGCAACCATCTTTATTGTTATCATATGTATACTGACCAGGCAAGTTTTAGTTCAATTTAATGTTTTATTCAGTAATATAAATCCGACTCTACGGCTGGAAGATATAGGATCGTTGAAAATAAATGTTTCTTTGATTGTTAAAGTTTGCAGAATCTCTCCAAGTAATTAAATTGCAGAAATTTCAAGGATTTGCAGTTTGAGTAAGAGCCAACTTCAATTAGAGAAACCAAAGGGTACTGAATATTTGTTTCATCCTAGTTTGGGGCACTTCAGCAATACGCCACTAACACCCTGTCAGGGAATTGCAGATTACATGGCAAGCTTGTTGACCATTGAGTCAAAGGTGGGCACCGCTGCAGAGTACCAGAAAAGGGTGACATAGCTATCCAGTATACCCTGCTGCTTTTTTGTGGTTTTCCAAATAAAGTCAGTGAGTTTATGATCAAATATGAAGTTTTCACAATACCTTAGATAGGATTTATATCCTTGTGTGTAACACCTTTGCAATTGCTCTTAACTCACTCGTATGCTTAAAAGTCCTCATAAAGTAATTGAGGACGCTTTTCCAATAGAAGATAGGATTATAGTTTTATACCATATTTTGGTTCACTCAGTCTGTTCACTCAAAAGTCACGTGAAATGCAGCTGCGGAAATAACCTTCTGTGCATAGATTTCCCCAGTAGTTAGTAAGTTTCTATTGCAGTTCTACAAAACATATAAAAATACATTGAAAGAATTCCTAAAACTCATCCAACTTTCCTGCTCCTCTGAGTAGCAGGTTTATTAGACATTCCTACTGTTTAGGATATAGACAGTAGTTTACACCGCGTTGTCAAGACAACACTTGCAATTTGAAATATCTCCTTAGATAAATATATTTGCCTTTAGTTAACCAATTTACAAAATCACTAGAATTCTACAGTAGTAGTATACAAACCATAGAAACAGAATATTTCCGATAGGTCTATATTGTAATGATTGTGTATAAAGTCGAATTCCCCATTCTCAAGTGATCGTATATAACCAGCAGTAAAATTTAATTAAAACTAGAGTAGATATGCTGTAATCAGTTTAAAGAACAAAATTGAAATTTCCAACATTATTGTTAAGTGAGTCATATTTCTTTTGTATCGGTCAGAAACTTGATGCATGTGTCTCCAAAGGCATTTCAAACAGGCAACTGGAAAATTTTATCAACAGCTGTCTTCACTTTATAATGAATACCAGATAACAGAAAAGAATCAGCAACAAGAAACTTTGCGAACAAACCAACCAAGAACTAACTACTCACTAAGATATGCTTAAAATAATGGAGCTGAAATAGACACACGCTGGAGTGACAGTTGAATGACATAGCGTGCCAGGCGTACTCTCGGGTAAAACCTGAATGGGAAAATACCAGCTGGACGTCCAAAAGTGTAATGCAGGATATAATAGCAATCGTGGCTCCAGCTAAAGAGGATCTCAGAGGACAGAACAAAGGAGAGGTGTGCTGCTGAAGCCGTATGTTTCAGTCGGCACCAAAAGGAACAATAATATGTATAATAATAAATATGTTCACACGGCCTTTAGGAAATAACTGTCATTATAGAATTAGATTAAGCTTGTTGAAATTACGCAAGTCATAGTAAAATTCCTTTTTGATGTACACGGTGATAGCAAGATTATTAAGACAGCAAAATTCATTTTACTCGACTCGATAAGTGGGAGAAAGATTGTGGACAGTACTAGTGGACTATGTATTCAACTGAGTGATTTGACTAGTATTCGGCACAAAAATATGTAATACTTGCTAACTAATTCAATGTGTATGCAGGATGAATAGAGATCACTTTCGATGTCGTAGATTTTCTTCAGCTACGAACCCCCAAAATTCGATATGAGTTATTATAAATGAACTCAAATATTGAACATGCTTCGAAATTATTTCAGCTGAATGTCTACCTGTGACGTTCGCTACTGACAAGATTTATTAATAGCATATGAAGAGATGTTCGTTGGCATATTTTATAAAATAAATGAGAGATAGGTTTGATATCAAAGACAAGGAATGACCCACTGTTGAGGCAAAAATACGAGGCGCCAAAAGAAGTAAGAGAAAGATAATACGAAAGACAAAAGTAGCACAACAACTTGGAGGATCTGTGCACATGATGATTGTTATATTAACTGTACAAGACTTCCTTACATAGAAACATCAGACTGCAAATATGCAAGTATTGGTTTGTAGGGATTTGACTGATTGATTACAGGATTTCATCGTGAGCTGAGGTCAGTTAGAGGACCATTGGAAAACCTAGGAGTACTGTACAGTTATCTCGTTAGCCTAGTTTGGGATTCTTCCTGTCAACTTTAACTGTATTCGCCTTTAATTTTGACCACGGATTGATATCAGTTAGACAATCATGGAAAAACAAGGAGTACTGGACAGTACACACACACACCGTGGTTCGTACACAGGACTTTCTGGTTACAAGGCGAGCTAGCTCGTAGGCCATTAAGCCACTGTGACCCGATCAAATTACCAACCCATGAATTCCAACCTCAGCCAACTCATGGCATAATGCAACCACTAGTGAATGTCTTTGGTCAATACTTCTCCTCACGCCCTGCCTACTGTGCGTTACTGGCCATGGCTTCCCACTAAAACCTCAAGTAACTACCTACCTGAAATAGGACCAGTCACTAGTTAGCATCTCATTGATATTCAAGTGTTGGTTTCTAGGGATTTGATTGATTGCAAATAAACATTCCATTGTTAAGCTTCTCATCTTCTAACACTGTGCTACTTCTGCTCTGCATATTATGTTTCTTTTTTGCGTGCCTCCCATATTTTGGCTCAATACTAGTTCATTTCCTCTCACTGACATCAAATGTATCTCTCCGCTATTTGTTACTTTGCTGCCAGTAAGTCTTTCTTTAAAAACTACTGATAAATCTCGTCAGTAGTATATGAGACATGCCCAATAATACTTAGGTTAGTAATCGAACAAGAGGTGTCTTAAAAAGATAATTATTAACTAAATAACCAGAGTTAATGTAAACACAATATGACGTAAAGTTTTGGGGAGAGGGGTGTTGAGGTACGGTTAAAATGATATGGCAAACTGGCGTAAAACGATTACGTAAATAAACGATGCTACTCATGTCAACTTCAATTCCATTTACATAAGAGGGACTGAAAGCAAAGCATCTACTACATTTTCTGAGGATATTGATAATGGTCTTTGAATGAAAAGTAGAAAAGTGTTTGCAAATCCAATAGCTAAGCACTTGATTAACACCGTACGAATAGCTGAAATTAGTCTAGCCTACAAAGCAATCAACATACAGAAAAAAATTTCATACATATTCCCTTTTACAAACTTCAACAAAGACAGAAGAAACATTAGCGCTGAATAATCTGGATCCATTTTATTTCGTTGGTTCTCATCACAAACTAATTTTTTTTTACTAAAATTAAAAAGTGTACAATTTTAACAAACCTTTGTCCACTAGCAAGCATACAGTCAGAGCGTCATAGTAAAATAAGGCGTTGAGATTTACAGGGTGTCTAAAGTGTTACGACATATATATATATATATCTTGGTAGAGAGACGTTTCTTGAAAGAAAATGGTTAACAGTTGTGTTGTTCGGGTGGTAACAAAAGAAATTTAGCAACAGTTACGTAATTAGATAAGAGAAGATGAGAATTTTAAAATTTCGGTGTGCATGAGGTCAGATGAGAAGTTGATGATGTAATACAGTGGGCGGAACTCAGAAGATCAAGAAAAATGATCTCATAAGAGAGTCAAGCGAAAAATAAAGGGCGAGAGGGTGGAGTGAAAAAATTAACAAAATTATAAAACAAAGAGTTACTAAGATGTGAGTTACCTGGGTAATTGATCACTTCTCAGTAACTCTTTGTTTTCTAATTTTGTTAATCTTTTCACTCCACCCTCTCTATTTATTTTTCGCTTGACTCTTTTATGAGATAATTTTTCTTGATCTACATTCCTTCACATTCCACATGAAACATAAAACTTCACGCTTTCGCTCTGAATTTTCTGCAGCTGTACTGTTGTTTTTTTTCCCAACGGAGTGAGATGGCTAGTGCTACGCCTAATCATCCCTCCTCAACAGACTTACAGCAAATGAGGTGAAGTTTAGAAGCAGTACTGACAGGAACAGAATCCAAACCATGTCCGTGGTTGACGAGCATTCTACCAATGAACCACCGACACACTCTTATTCAGTTGGTAACTACCTTTCACTCATACCTTACCTTCCATTACAGTGCTAAGAGTTATTAAATAACCAATGAGATCAAACATTTTTGAAGTATGGTGTATATTTTCATCTGTATATGAGGTTTTTGAACTGTCAACAGGTGAATAGAAGTCATGAATTTAAAAAATTAGCTCTGTTTGTCTTACAGATTCATTGGAGAATTATTAAGACTAATCATGGGAACTGGTGTGTCGATCTAATGTGACGGTATTCGCTGATTGGTACATCTCACTTGAGAATTACTCTGTCAGAAATTCGACTCACTTCAGACGGCAAAATAACCTTTAGTAGTCCATTCTGTTTGAAAGAAAACGACTAGTTATTTATTTATCGGCTAGAAAGATACTCGGCAACGTGGGTACAGATGTTATTGAAATCAGTTTGCCTCAACGATGTCTGAGGATTTAACATGAAGTCACCATTCACCAAATTACTTCACATTAAATCTGATATGTATCCACATATATATATTTATGTGTGTGTGTGCATGTTGGTCTCTCTTTCTGTTTGCTCGGTTAGTCTGTGACCACTTCACTTGTATGAACTTGTCTCCTTTAATAATGTGTATTCTCCTTATATTATATTATATATAATATGAGTGTTTGTTGACAGTCCGTTGCTTGGTGACATATATCCATATATGTTTGTTGGCATGTCTGCTATATTCGCTATGTATAATTGGATCGACACTCCATTATAATTAGCCATTCATGTTAAGACTGTCTAATGATTCTTCCCACGCTTGTCTGAATTATTTATATATATTCGCATTCTCAATTTGTGTGAACTACTTTACTTTACAACTACTTTACTTACTTACCACTTTGGTGTGAGACCATTTATTTTCGTCTCCTTGTATTTGGACAATAGAAGTATCATCGCAAACCTAGTGGTCTTCTGATTTCCGCCTTCTCGCGTCAGGACTATTAGTTTCTCGACCAGTCCATACCAATAATTCAGCGACGAGTACATAACAATTTGGCGACGGGGAAACTAGAACATAACAATTTGGCGACGGGGAAAACTACTATTAACCACACAGCAGCAACAACATAACAAGTTACTATGGATCCTATTAAATTGGAATTATTGTTTGAACGACAAATGAAATTAATGGAAATGTTCGTCAACCAACAGACTGGTCCAGCTCCACCTTCAAGCAATCCCAATCATACCATGCTACCATCTGTCGACGGAATTGTGAACAGCATTTCACAGTTCAATTATGACCCAGAGGCTAATGTCACTTTTGACACATGGTATCAACGTTATGAGGATTTATTCACTGTTGATCTCGCCTCACAAGACGATGCCTGGAAGGTGCGAGTTTTGCTACGTAAATTGGGTCCGGCAGAATATGAACGGTACTGCAACCTAATTTTACCGCAGAAACCACGTCACAAGAGTTTCGATGATACAATAAAGTTGCTGCGTGAACATTTCGGAGACCACTCCTCATTATTCAGTATACGTTATCGTTGCCTCAAGCTGGCAATGAATGAAAATGATGATTTTCTTACTCACGTTGGCACAGTCAACCGAGAATGTGAGAGATTTCGACTCAGGTCCTTAACAGATGATCAGTTCAAAGCCTTGATTCTCATATGCAGTCTCCAATCTCCTCGTTTCACAGATATCCGAACTCGACTGCTCAATCAGCTAGAACAAAATCCCAAGTTAACATTACATGACATAGCTGATGAATATCAACGGCTGATTAATCTGCAGAAAGACACACACTTGGTCCAATCAACACCTCCGAGAAGCTCTGATATTCGTGCATTACGCAAGAGCAAAAATCTCTCATCAGCTACTCCTGACCCACCTTCTCCTAATGTTCCGCGGAAATCTACACATACTCGTCCAACTTCACAAAATACTGCAAAGAAGACCCCACCATCACCATGCTGGCATTGTGGCGCGTGGCACTTTGTAAAGTCTTGCCCATACAAAAATCATCGTTGCAGCAAGTGCAAGATCATCGGTCACAAAAATGGTTTTTGTCAGCCACGCAACCCAGATATCAAAATCCAGCAAAAGCTCAACAAAATGTTGGTCCTGAATCCCCAAAAAGTCATTGAGTCTACGCGCAACCCGTCAAGTCACAACACCAGCTATGCGGAAATATATTGACCTTCAGATGAATGGTCATGATACTCGTCTGCAGCTAGATACCGCCTCTGATATTACTGTTATATCAGAGAAACTTTGGAATTATATTG
Source organism: Trichobilharzia regenti (assembly GCA_944472135.2). Lineage (NCBI taxonomy): Eukaryota > Metazoa > Platyhelminthes > Trematoda > Strigeidida > Schistosomatidae > Trichobilharzia > Trichobilharzia regenti. The sequence goes on along the minus strand of OX235265.1, from coordinate 22,580,019 downwards.
GCAGACCACCTATCACCAATACTTCCCAGTCTCTTCTCAGCGCCTGTGGTGGGCGGCTAAAACTTATTGGTGAACTCAAATGTTTTGTTTCCTTCCGCAATACCAAATTCACAGGAATTTGTTACGTCACGAAGAATGATTTAAATGTTTTGGGACTTGATTGGTTCGATCGTTTGCATCTGGCTGATGTCCCACTAAATTCTCTACGCAATACAGTGAAGAAGCATAAAATGCTAGACAATTCCGGACGGAGCCGAAGCCGCAAACCCAACAATCAGACGAAACGACAGGCGTCAACAACAAGCCCAAAGGTCCCAGATAAACCCCCAGGTAAACATCCTACTAATCATCCATTTTCTCAAAAGGGGAGGTGATATGTATCCACATATATATATTTATGTGTGTGTGTGCATGTTGGTCTCTCTTTCTGTTTGCTCGGTTAGTCTGTGACCACTTCACTTGTATGAACTTGTCTCCTTTAATAATGTGTATTCTCCTTATATTATATTATATATAATATGAGTGTTTGTTGACAGTCCGTTGCTTGGTGACATATATCCATATATGTTTGTTGGCATGTCTGCTATATTCGCTATGTATAATTGGATCGACACTCCATTATAATTAGCCATTCATGTTAAGACTGTCTAATGATTCTTCCCACGCTTGTCTGAATTATTTATATATATTCGCATTCTCAATTTGTGTGAACTACTTTACTTTACAACTACTTTACTTACTTACCACTTTGGTGTGAGACCATTTATTTTCGTCTCCTTGTATTTGGACAATAGAAGTATCATCGCAAACCTAGTGGTCTTCTGATTTCCGCCTTCTCGCGTCAGGACTATTAGTTTCTCGACCAGTCCATACCAATAATTCAGCGACGAGTACATAACAATTTGGCGACGGGGAAACTAGAACATAACAATTTGGCGACGGGGAAAACTACTATTAACCACACAGCAGCAACAACATAACAAGTTACTATGGATCCTATTAAATTGGAATTATTGTTTGAACGACAAATGAAATTAATGGAAATGTTCGTCAACCAACAGACTGGTCCAGCTCCACCTTCAAGCAATCCCAATCATACCATGCTACCATCTGTCGACGGAATTGTGAACAGCATTTCAAAGTTCAATTATGACCCAGAGGCTAATGTCACTTTTGACACATGGTATCAACGTTATGAGGATTTATTCACTGTTGATCTCGCCTCACAAGACGATGCCTGGAAGGTGCGAGTTTTGCTACGTAAATTGGGTCCGGCAGAATATGAACGGTACTGCAACCTAATTTTACCGCAGAAACCACGTCACAAGAGTTTCGATGATACAATAAAGTTGCTGCGTGAACATTTCGGAGACCACTCCTCATTATTCAGTATACGTTATCGTTGCCTCAAGCTGGCAATGAATGAAAATGATGATTTTCTTACTCACGTTGGCACAGTCAACCGAGAATGTGAGAGATTTCGACTCAGGTCCTTAACAGATGATCAGTTCAAAGCCTTGATTCTCATATGCAGTCTCCAATCTCCTCGTTTCACAGATATCCGAACTCGACTGCTCAATCAGCTAGAACAAAATCCCAAGTTAACATTACATGACATAGCTGATGAATATCAACGGCTGATTAATCTGCAGAAAGACACACACTTGGTCCAATCAACACCTCCGAGAAGCTCTGATATTCGTGCATTACGCAAGAGCAAAAATCTCTCATCAGCTACTCCTGACCCACCTTCTCCTAATGTTCCGCGGAAATCTACACATACTCGTCCAACTTCACAAAATACTGCAAAGAAGACCCCACCATCACCATGCTGGCATTGTGGCGCGTGGCACTTTGTAAAGTCTTGCCCATACAAAAATCATCGTTGCAGCAAGTGCAAGATCATCGGTCACAAAAATGGTTTTTGTCAGCCACGCAACCCAGATATCAAAATCCAGCAAAAGCTCAACAAAATGTTGGTCCTGAATCCCCAAAAAGTCATTGAGTCTACGCGCAACCCGTCAAGTCACAACACCAGCTATGCGGAAATATATTGACCTTCAGATGAATGGTCATGATACTCGTCTGCAGCTAGATACCGCCTCTGATATTACTGTTATATCAGAGAAACTTTGGAATTATATTGGCAGACCACCTATCACCAATACTTCCCAGTCTCTTCTCAGCGCCTGTGGTGGGCGGCTAAAACTTATTGGTGAACTCAAATGTTTTGTTTCCTTCCGCAATACCAAATTCACAGGAATTTGTTACGTCACGAAGAATGATTTAAATGTTTTGGGACTTGATTGGTTCGATCGTTTGCATCTGGCTGATGTCCCACTAAATTCTCTACGCAATACAGTGAAGAAGCATAAAATGCTAGACAATTCCGGACGGAGCCGAAGCCGCAAACCCAACAATCAGACGAAACGACAGGCGTCAACAACAAGCCCAAAGGTCCCAGATAAACCCCCAGGTAAACATCCTACTAATCATCCATTTTCTCAAAAGGGGAGGTGATATGTATCCACATATATATATTTATGTGTGTGTGTGCATGTTGGTCTCTCTTTCTGTTTGCTCGGTTAGTCTGTGACCACTTCACTTGTATGAACTTGTCTCCTTTAATAATGTGTATTCTCCTTATATTATATTATATATAATATGAGTGTTTGTTGACAGTCCGTTGCTTGGTGACATATATCCATATATGTTTGTTGGCATGTCTGCTATATTCGCTATGTATAATTGGATCGACACTCCATTATAATTAGCCATTCATGTTAAGACTGTCTAATGATTCTTCCCACGCTTGTCTGAATTATTTATATATATTCGCATTCTCAATTTGTGTGAACTACTTTACTTTACAACTACTTTACTTACTTACCACTTTGGTGTGAGACCATTTATTTTCGTCTCCTTGTATTTGGACAATAGAAGTATCATCGCAAACCTAGTGGTCTTCTGATTTCCGCCTTCTCGCGTCAGGACTATTAGTTTCTCGACCAGTCCATACCAATAATTCAGCGACGAGTACATAACAATTTGGCGACGGGGAAACTAGAACATAACAATTTGGCGACGGGGAAAACTACTATTAACCACACAGCAGCAACAACATAACAAGTTACTATGGATCCTATTAAATTGGAATTATTGTTTGAACGACAAATGAAATTAATGGAAATGTTCGTCAACCAACAGACTGGTCCAGCTCCACCTTCAAGCAATCCCAATCATACCATGCTACCATCTGTCGACGGAATTGTGAACAGCATTTCAAAGTTCAATTATGACCCAGAGGCTAATGTCACTTTTGACACATGGTATCAACGTTATGAGGATTTATTCACTGTTGATCTCGCCTCACAAGACGATGCCTGGAAGGTGCGAGTTTTGCTACGTAAATTGGGTCCGGCAGAATATGAACGGTACTGCAACCTAATTTTACCGCAGAAACCACGTCACAAGAGTTTCGATGATACAATAAAGTTGCTGCGTGAACATTTCGGAGACCACTCCTCATTATTCAGTATACGTTATCGTTGCCTCAAGCTGGCAATGAATGAAAATGATGATTTTCTTACTCACGTTGGCACAGTCAACCGAGAATGTGAGAGATTTCGACTCAGGTCCTTAACAGATGATCAGTTCAAAGCCTTGATTCTCATATGCAGTCTCCAATCTCCTCGTTTCACAGATATCCGAACTCGACTGCTCAATCAGCTAGAACAAAATCCCAAGTTAACATTACATGACATAGCTGATGAATATCAACGGCTGATTAATCTGCAGAAAGACACACACTTGGTCCAATCAACACCTCCGAGAAGCTCTGATATTCGTGCATTACGCAAGAGCAAAAATCTCTCATCAGCTACTCCTGACCCACCTTCTCCTAATGTTCCGCGGAAATCTACACATACTCGTCCAACTTCACAAAATACTGCAAAGAAGACCCCACCATCACCATGCTGGCATTGTGGCGCGTGGCACTTTGTAAAGTCTTGCCCATACAAAAATCATCGTTGCAGCAAGTGCAAGATCATCGGTCACAAAAATGGTTTTTGTCAGCCACGCAACCCAGATATCAAAATCCAGCAAAAGCTCAACAAAATGTTGGTCCTGAATCCCCAAAAAGTCATTGAGTCTACGCGCAACCCGTCAAGTCACAACACCAGCTATGCGGAAATATATTGACCTTCAGATGAATGGTCATGATACTCGTCTGCAGCTAGATACCGCCTCTGATATTACTGTTATATCAGAGAAACTTTGGAATTATATTGGCAGACCACCTATCACCAATACTTCCCAGTCTCTTCTCAGCGCCTGTGGTGGGCGGCTAAAACTTATTGGTGAACTCAAATGTTTTGTTTCCTTCCGCAATACCAAATTCACAGGAATTTGTTACGTCACGAAGAATGATTTAAATGTTTTGGGACTTGATTGGTTCGATCGTTTGCATCTGGCTGATGTCCCACTAAATTCTCTACGCAATACAGTGAAGAAGCATAAAATGCTAGACAATTCCGGACGGAGCCGAAGCCGCAAACCCAACAATCAGACGAAACGACAGGCGTCAACAACAAGCCCAAAGGTCCCAGATAAACCCCCAGGTAAACATCCTACTAATCATCCATTTTCTCAAAAGGGGAGGTGATATGTATCCACATATATATATTTATGTGTGTGTGTGCATGTTGGTCTCTCTTTCTGTTTGCTCGGTTAGTCTGTGACCACTTCACTTGTATGAACTTGTCTCCTTTAATAATGTGTATTCTCCTTATATTATATTATATATAATATGAGTGTTTGTTGACAGTCCGTTGCTTGGTGACATATATCCATATATGTTTGTTGGCATGTCTGCTATATTCGCTATGTATAATTGGATCGACACTCCATTATAATTAGCCATTCATGTTAAGACTGTCTAATGATTCTTCCCACGCTTGTCTGAATTATTTATATATATTCGCATTCTCAATTTGTGTGAACTACTTTACTTTACAACTACTTTACTTACTTACCACTTTGGTGTGAGACCATTTATTTTCGTCTCCTTGTATTTGGACAATAGAAGTATCATCGCAAACCTAGTGGTCTTCTGATTTCCGCCTTCTCGCGTCAGGACTATTAGTTTCTCGACCAGTCCATACCAATAATTCAGCGACGAGTACATAACAATTTGGCGACGGGGAAAACTAGAACATAACAAAATCCCAAGATATAGCTAAAGTATCTGCGGTAGAAAATGACATGTCTGTCAACAGAGGCCGAACACTTCGGTCTAATTCATCAAGTGGAAAGTTCAAATTGAGCTAAAAATTAATGATAACTGACACCCGTTGCACAAGAGTTGATTCTCGTGGCCCAAGTAGTCTAGTGGATGATGCTCTGGAGTTTCGAGGGATGGGTGCTTGGTTCGAACCCCGGTGGGGACACCATCACACGCCGTGGAGTGCAGGTGTATCCAACCTGCCAATGTGTCCCAGATAGGACTGAGTGCGCATCCTGATGGATTCCACTGTTAATCACCATCCAATAGACTACTTCAAATAAGTACGGATGATTTGCGAAACCTCCCTGGCAACTACATCTATACATGAAGAGTATAATAAGTAAGCATTTTAAAGTAATGCCCAATGCCTTCAGTGAAATCAGCAAGTGGATATCAGTATTTTGGTTGGAAAAATGACATTTTCCTTAGAAATTTACTCCCAATAAAAGTGAATATTGAAAATATGTTTTCGTTTTTAAATTTAATAATCTATACATAACATGCAACAAATAATTCTTTTTTTGATCTGCGTTCCTTTGGCTAAGAACAACAGCGAGAACAAATCTTTTGACCTACAACGAACTAATCTCATGAAAGAGGCATTTTTGGTTATGGAATACATATATTTATGGAAAAAAGTATTAAACTGTTACACGGGGCATCATTCTCTGACATGTGACAGAAACATATCAACATCGAAGTATCACTTTAAGAGGCGAACCACATCCTATACACATATTCATCTAAATGACAATAAATGACATCCTCTTGAGATCGATGCAAGGCCCTAATGCTGTTTTTTAATCTTTACCAAGAGACTCCAATTGGACCGCTGTGCGTCCCTGTAATGGCATCCACAAAATCATTAGAATGGTTCACTGTGTGGTGAATATATTCCAGGGATGACGGGGAGTTATAACCTTTTCACTCATCTGTGTGTATTGTAGATCCTTGTTTCATAGGCCAAGAGATAATAGGTATTCAGATACTTGACTTTATATCTACTATCCACTCCATGAATCCTTTCTGTTGATGGGTATCAAATGAACCGATTGCCGAAAAATTATTCACTCGTTCTCCACCACGGTTGTATTGTTTCTTCAATAAGACACTTTCATCCACATATATGACGATACTACCTTCTCCCAATACGGAAGTAAGCCTCTCCATTTTCCAGGATGACATATCCCTGCAGTGCTAGCACCAATGAACTGTTGGCACCAGTCCATTTTCAGTTTTAGCAGCCACACCTCTCAAAGGTTGTTTTAAAACCCGGTAATTACAAATATGCAAAATCTGGATTAAGCACAAGTGAGAACTAGCAAAAATTGTTCCCACAAAATATTAGAATCATCAGTTTACCTTTCTTGACACTAACTCGTCTCAGACAAATGGCACAACCGTGCACAACCGATGTGCTGAAGCCTTTTATACTCACAACACCTCCACATGAACAAATCCTTTATTTCCTAATCAAACCCAAATTCAAGCAATACTGGAAAATCTTATACTCACCAAACTCCAGTCGCAACTGTGTTAGAACAGGCATTTGACTTGAAAAAAAACGAAAAAAAGATTCATCTCACATGGATGAAACCCATTGGATCATTCAGGGTCATTCGTTGAAGTTTAGAGATTGAAACTATAGACGCTAAGCATTAAAGTCATTCTACTGGATTTCAAATTAGTGGTAGTTCTATGAATTCTGAATTACTATGATAACCAACCCCCCTTAATCTGCCCTTTTATTTCGATTTCACCTCGCATTTGCCTAGTCACAGTATTCAGCCTAATCTTTATAATGGTAGAGTTCTTCAAACCTTTAAGTTTTGAATAGAACATAGGACTTCAGTGTCGAGGTTTGGAATTTCAGTAGAGGTGGTGTGATCCTTCTGAGGTTCCTAGCTACACACATTCCAAGGCTTATTGTGGGCTTGGTGAGGTATGCGAGTTCGTCAGCCAAGAAATGATGATATCTGGATCCTACTAAGAGACAGATAAATGAGACTCACCTTTATGTTTTAGCTTGTTATTATTTAATAACCTTGAATTTGTTTTAGTATTTAAGCCATCTTCTGTCCTAAGATCAGCTAAATGATTGATACAATTATCCCAGTCATCTTGTTCACTATCTTCATGGTTCTCATCACTGTTCTCATCACTGAAATTGGCCATATCGTAAATTTCTCCTGTACTGGAATTACTCTTAACAAGAGTCCTCTCCAGAGAATTCGACGACGTTGTCCACTCACTTTCTCTATCCTTGACCTTAGCTTCTTCAACATCACCTCGCTCTTCTTCATCATAATCCTCATCACCTTCTTCTGAAGTATCAACACTTTCACTTGTCACTATATAGTCTAACAATTCATCTTCAACAGAGACTGGCGGTAAAGTGGTCGGAGCTGGTGGTGGTGTTGCACCATGCATAAGAAACGATGACCAATTGTCAATACCACTCTGTAGTAGAATATGGATTAGATGATGTAAAGTGGCTTTATCTTGAATAATACTCTGCCAATTGTCCATTGACTTTACATCAATGATTGATTCAAACTTTTTTAAAACTGATGGTGGTATAGAGTTGTGTTCATCGACATAGTGTAGAAATCTTTCAACAATTGAGTCTGTAATACTTTCTGTATTTTTATCATTTGCGTTGCTATTGTTCACAGGGTAGACAGGCAATTGAAAGCTTGAACCACATGATTCATTGTTTGAATTGTTGGCAGCTTTCAAAGCATCATTTAGCCCCAGTTGTGTTGGTTCAGGGGAAATAAAAGACTTTTTTACCACCAGCTCAGGATTGATTGTTTTGGTGATTATCATTGAACAGTTGTTCACCAGTGAAGAACTATGACTTTGATAATGAGAACCAGGTATCGATCCTGCGGGCTCTGATCGTTTAGCTTTTGTTGGTGATTCTTGACGTTTTAAAACATTATAGTTGTTGTTAGGGGTGTTACATTCTGGTTCGAAGAGTATAAAATCTTTAGTGATCCATCCATTCTCAGATCGACTGTTCACAAGATACTCTTGAAGTCTCTAGAATGAAAACCAAGACAAGAATAAACAGCAGTTGAAACTACTGAGAAATGAAAAAGAATAGTATGGTTGCCAAAGATTAATATCAATAAAGCAGGAAATTCAAGTATTGGTTTGTAGGGATTTAGTTGATTGGTTACAGGACTTCATCATGAGCTGACATTGGTTAGAGAACCACTGAAAAACCTGGGAGTACTGGACATCTGTTTCGTCCTAGTTTTGGACTCTTCATCGGTACGCACCCACCAGGGTTTGAACCCAGGATAGAAACTGGAATTCATGGGCCATCGGATCCGGTCCTAGTGGCTTAATTGTCTACGACCTTGCCTTGTAATCAGAAGGTCCTGGGTTCGAACCGTGGCGGTTGGTGCGTACTGCTGAATAGTCCCAAACTGGGACGAAACAGCTGTCCAGTACTCCTTACAGGTTTTCCAATGGTTCTCTAACTGATATCAGCTCATGATGAAATCCTGTAACCAAAGCAGGAAATGGTGAATCTGCGGCAAATGCACTAAGTTCAAATCATTCAGGTTTCAAAATTTACTTTACATGGAATTGATCGATTTCAAATTCGATCAAGAACTCATATCATTGAAAGAGCCACTGATAACTAGAGAGTATCTGACGCCTGTTTTAGACTCCTCATCAGTAAGCCCCTATGACACTGTCAAGAGTAGAACCATGGAGTTTCAGGTTACGAAGCCAGTCATAAGGTCCACATGCAGTGGTCTGAGAAATCCAACTCCTTTTCTCAATCTTCAATGAAGATAGCTTCTAATTATTCTGGGATCTAGGGCAAACTCCAGTAGTTTTATTCATTCTCACTGATGGAAGAATTATCAATATTATTTACTAATGGAAACTTTAGTTTTACGTCTTCTTTCGCTAACTTTAAGAATATATTTATTGATGTCTGTTAGCATAAATTGAAAATTCGTTGAGTACAAAGAAGTGAACCCCACCATTTTGTTTTGCATAGAACACTTCATGTGAGTTGTATTTCCACTAGTGGATATTTTTTACATCGTAAATCAGGTGCAGCTCATCTCCAGTAGTAATAATGATAAGTTTTCAATAAACCATAAGGATTTAAACCTTTTATTCTTATTTAGTGAGCATTTGAGATAGCTTAAGTGATTCGAAAAGAAGCCTTCAATGTCTTATGCCATCATAGAATTTACAAATTCCGTTTTCTTATTTCAGCCACTCAGAGTTATGCTATTTAACATAATCAATCACTAATCACAACGTGTAGCAGGTCTGTTGAAACTGAGATTTATAAAACGAAAATATGAGGTGATCTGTGGATCTCATTTTCAACATACACGAGCCATAGTCTATTTGCTTAAAGAAAAGTTTTCATAAGTTTTGCTGTTTTTGCTTTACTTATTTCAACTTGTATTCCTACCGAATAAATAGCAGGTTGGGTAAGCAAGGCGGTGTTTACAGATAGTATGAAATGATTGACAATAAAATTGGGCTAGATAACAAGAAGCTAGAACACCAGTAGGCATAGGCTTTCAAACCAGAATATGAAGGCTAATTTATCCGCCTTGTGATATATTTATTCTAGATTCAACTTCTCATAGAGTTGAATTCATTTGGGACTATCTTGTTGATTGATTAGATCAAAGTGTTTGGCCTCTGTTGACATGTCTCCTCCCTGTGCGGATGCTTCAAAGATATCTGTAGATTTAAGTGATTGAAGTAATTTGTTGGATAGTGGCTAGCAGTGGAATCCAGGATACGCATTTCGTCCTACTTAGGACTCGTCATCTAGATGGATGTACCTGAAATCCCCATTGGGTGATGCTTTTCCCACAGGTTTGAAATCACTACCCATCGTTTGAAACTCCATAGTGTTGTCTGCTAGACTACTGATACCAGCTGCAAAAGAGATGGCTTTCATAGCCGAAGTGGTCTAGTGGATAACGCCTTGGCGTTTCAGACGATGAGTACTGGTTTCAAGCCTCGGTGTAAACAGCATCAGTCACCGAAGATTTCAGGTACATCCAACTGACTGACGTGTCCTAAGTAGGACGAAATGCCTATCTTGGATTCCCGTACTAGTCACTATCCACGAAACTACTTTGACATAGTTGCTGATGAGTATCACCGTAAAGTGTTAAATTAAGACAATGAAGTTTCTGAGTGTTACCTTTTCTTAAGTATGTTCTTACCTCGAAACTATTCAGAGCACTCCAGCATATTTTACTTAGTAAATAATATATGTGCCCCTCTTGACATTTATTTTTCTTTAAATTTCGAAATTCATTAATGAGTTGATGAATGTACTTTCTGGGATTCGACCCCGCGTAGCTGAATATCCATGTCACAGGCATCGTGCCCTCAAGAGGTTATCCTTTAGTCTAGTTGGCCAAATACCTTGAATCCGGTACTGAGTAAGGCGGGTTCGAATCTCAGTGGGAAAATAAGTCCCTTCTAAGTTTCATATACGCCTTGCTGATAAGAGCAAACGAGCATGCAAACTAGGATCAGGGCTCCCCGAAGATTACCTTCAATTTGATGAGTGTCATTCTATTGATAGTGTAAATACTACACTTGAGGAGGAGCTAAATGTCATCATCTGTTGACGTTTTATATATGAAAACTAAGGTCAAGAGATCAAACAGTGGTCTATCCAGTAGGTAATACAGTAATTAGTCGTTTGTAAGAGAATTTTCATTAGTAATAAAATAATTTAGGTATTCGACCGATAGGAGACCATCCTTTCTCCACGTTTTTGAATATTTTTTATTCCTTTACGTTCCCAGTTTAACATAGGAGCTAGAGACTTGAAGTTTTGGTAGCAGTGGTGTTTATTTTTATCGGACGGGGTTACTAGCCGCATGCCCAACCTTCTCTCTTTACCAGTCTTATTACTGGTTTAGCGAGGTAAAGGAGTGCCTTGGCCGGTGACTGAACCCCGAACCACCTGCGTGGTCGGCCAGCATTCTATCTCTGTGCCACCGGAGCACAGTGGCTGAATGGTATACTAGCTTGCCTTGTAACCGGAAAGTCCTGAGTTCGAACCCCAGTGCTTACGCACTTCCGATGATTCTCAAACTAGGATGAGACAGTTGTCCAGTACTCCTTTTTTGAATAGAGTCATTAATTAAAGTGTGTTAGATTAATAAATATACGTATTTTACAATCTTGAATTATCTCACACTTTGTTGTTCGTCTCTCACTCAATAGATAGTTATAAATGAACCTTTAGAATTCAACGTATCGAAAATCCTATTTTATTTTTCAATTTATATGTTACAATAGGGGAATGATGAATACTGTTGAAAGAGAAGTCTGAAGGACGTTATTTCTTTCACTAATCAGATCTGTATAGCATCACGTAACTACAGGAACCACCAATGACGATATCAGAGCAAGAAAGGATGGGAAAAGCAACGTAAACCTTTACTAATCTGAAAACACTACGGAAACTTGTTACACTCAACTCTAGGAAGGCAATCCGAATTTTCAATACTGATCTCAAGTTAACTATTATAAAGTGTTCAGAAACATGCGGCGTCATTAAAAGTACTTCCAACAGACCTTTCCCAGTACTTATTTTCGTCCAGTGCTGAAGACCACATGGCTAATTAGATAGGATAAGAAATTATGAAGTATGGCAAGGAATCGATCAGGAACCTATTGCCCAATGAATATACAGAAGAAAACATAGATAGACAGGACACAGGCTGTGCAGAGAGCGTGTACGGAGAAAAAAGAGCCTAATGGACAATCATCGAGCTCACTAAAAAGATTGCAGATGACAGAGTGAAATGACAACATATTGCTAAAGCCCTACGTTCCACTTGGAACCCAAGGGATGAATAATGATAATAATACAATCGACATTCGATATTCAGTGTGCTCCATTATTTTTCCAGTTTTCCGCCTCTTATCAAAACATTTTCTTCTTTTAGGCAAAAAGTTCTCCCATGGACAGCAACTAAATTTTATCCATACCGTCTACCTAAAGTGAAAACACATGTTCCTTAAAACGTACACATATCTTTCAGTCTAGATTACCATGTGGTCGATTTTTCAATCATATAACAATCGCCAGTATTGAACAGTTGTTTCATAGTAGTTTGAAACTTTCAAGCATTACGCAACCATCAAGGTTCGAACCCGGGACCTGCCATTTACAAGGAGATCTCCTTGACCATTCAGTCACTGTCCCATAATACCTTGTTTTCTTATCGGTTCTTTAATTAACATCAGCTTGTGGTCAAACCAGTTAAATCCATGCAAGCCGATAGTCGGATGTCATCAACACTGTTAGAGTTCAGTCAAACCACAGACAGAAACGCCGACATGCTAACTGTAAAATGCCCTAATTTTATTCTTACCAGTCAGAAGTTTTCCTGTTTGTGTAAAAATTAAGGAAAAAATCGTATAACAAGGAGGATTTTAACATACACACACACACACAAAAAAAACTAAAGACAAACTTGACAGTTATTAGAAAATTGTCTACCAACATACATGAGCTAAAATATCTGAAAATATTAAACCAGAGTCTTTCATATATTCCAAGACAAGCGCGATAGCATCTGTTGTATTCGCCAGTATAGTGGGTTTCATTTCAATACGATACGACGTGGGAAAACCATCACCAAAATGAAGACGTAACTGTTTACAGAAGGTATTTTTACCAGAGTTTGGTAAACCTGAAATATGCACATAAAAAAAGGTTGAATGTAAATAGGAGAAACAGTTAGATAAGATAAAAGTAACTGTGTATGTGAATTGATTTTGAACTAATATATAATGATGGGAAAGATGTAGCCGCTAGAAATTATGAGAAAATGTAAATGCCTTACTTGGGTCAGCTGCCTCACTGACGTTTTGCCTACTTGGCATTTATTTGGGGATAATTTGTGGGCGAATTAGATAGCCAGCCGACGGCAACAACACCTACAACAACCAACACCAGTCACCATCATTGGGAGAGACTTATAAGAGGTTAGTTCCTGGATTCACTTATCTAGAAAGCATTGCTTCAACCACAGGCGGAGGGGATAAAGATGTTAAAGCAAACCAGAATCGGAAGGGCCAGACATGCCTTTATAAATCGGAAACCAGTTTGGAAATCTTCTGCACTCAGTCAGCATAAAGAACAAGATCCGAGTTTTCAACACAAATATGAAGTCAGTCACTTCTTCTATATGGATAAGAAACCTGCACTGCGTATCATGAAAGAGATTTGCAAAAGGCAGTTTTAGACTTTCATCGATAGTTGTCTTCGCTGGCAGGCTCCATATCGAAGATCAATTGGTCAGCCGGCCGGAAACAATTAGTACCAAGAAACTCTGGGAACAAACTAAACAAGAGCTGATTGCTCAATAAATAGGTTGGAGAAAAACGGAGATGAATGAGACAAATTTCGAGAAGCCATTGAATGACATCGCGCGCCAGGCCGTCGAGTGGAATCTAAATAGGAAGTGACGTATGTGTCGTCCTAGGGTGACGTGAAGAAGATCTTGTGAGGAGGAGATGAGAGATTATGAACAGTAGTAGATCCAGTTGAAGAGGGCGGCAGAAAATAGAATAATGTGGAGGTGTATTGTTAAAGCCGTATGTCCCAATTAGACCCCAAGTGAATAATAATATTGAGGCAAGAATACATGATCTCATTAAAATTATGTTACAGACAACGACACAGTGTTTGTCAAACCATATTTAAGCAAGAATCAAACTAATATCAAGAGACAAACCGCGGAAATCTCAAAAAATGTTTTTGAAATAACATCTAGAATACTAAGATCATTTGGAATAGATACAGCTACCCGAACTATACATTCACTACAATTACTAAATTTTCGTCACTAACCGACATTTACAGCTATCTTGTCCTTTTTTGAATCTCTTCAGCAGTGAGAGCTCCTGATCACACCAAGGATCAAACTAGCCAGGACCTTCACGTTGTGAGGTCATTCTGCCTAACCAGTCAGCCTATTGGGCTGATCCTTGAATTCTCATTTCGTCAACTCGTGATTTAGCTATGTCATTACCAGCGCCTTCTATAGGTATACACTGCCCCTTGATCCGATGGACGACGCTGATCATTGTGCAATGCTGAATAGGCCTCGAAATAAGATGAACCAGTTGTACGGTGATCCCAGCTGGTTTTCAACGATCTCTCTAAGTGATGTTGATTCTTGATGAAAATCTAACGATTAAAATTAATCCAAAATCCCCACAAGTTCTGTAATTTGAATAAAATTCACTATATTCAATACTATGCGATCCGGAAGTAAACGAGGAAAAGATCAACAGCTTTCATAAGAGAAATTCTGAGGACTGTGATAAATAATATATAGATCAAAAGTTAGCATCCCCATCTGCTTCGAATTCAACAGCATAATTTTGTTGTCGAATGAGACGACATGTATTCTTTTTTATCAACCAATGCATGCAGATAATTATGAATACAAGTTTGACTGAGAAAATACAGAAATTCTAGATAGTGCAAAAACACCTGAAATACCCGGAAAATCTTGGAAACCAGGTACGCAGACGATGAATTAGCCATCTACAAATACATTTTTACAAATTAAATTAATCAGCTATATAAAAAACAGTAGGCCACAAAACAAAAAACAATCAATTTCCAGGTCAATTAAAATGATTACTACTGATTTAAATTAACAATTGATCACGAGAAACGTTATCAGAAGCCCCAGTTATAATATTCATGGAGAATTCCCAATAAGTTCACTTCATACTGAAGTCTACACTGTGAAGATATCGTCCAAAAAGACAGTGAAAGCTTCGCAATTAAACCATGCAGCTCAGAGAATGCATTTTAAGAAAATCACATTAAGAAATAACAGTTACTTCTAAAACGATGAGATTTCGAAGGTAAAGACAGTTAGGCAAGTACAACTTTAAAAACAGCACATATGACTGACAGAACTCATTTAACTCCAACACAAAGAACTGGCAAAGTAACACTGCTTGACTCACAGTAACTAATCGCTCTATCCATTACAATCCTATCAAAGCTTAATAATCAGCCCGAACAGCTAAGCAGATATGTTGCAGGATTTCATCATGAGCTGACATAAGTTAGAGAACCATTGGAAAGCCTGGAGTATTGGACAGCTGTATCGTCCTAGGTTGGTACTCTTCAGCAGTGGGTGCGTACTACGACTTGTATTATTCAGTTAGGTAGTTACCTGGGGTTCTGGTGCGAAGTCGTGACCACTGTGGTGCAGCAGGTCGGGTGTGCGTCGGTGGCACAGTGGTTAGGACTCTCGCCGACCATGCATATGGTCCGAGGTTCGATCCCCTGCCGACGCACAACTGATATCTATGGTCGGCCTGCAAAATTTGGGCTACCAATATCCATGCTGAAAATTCCATACTTGTATCAAAAATACAGTGTGGAATCAAGCTGTAATCAAAAATATTAAAAAATATATAATATAAAATACTCGCCGAAGACATTAGCTAGGGGTCGCGCCGTCATAAATCGACAAAGTTAGAATTCATGGGCCAATGTATCGGGTCCCAGTGGCTTAATGGTATACGAGCTCGCCTTGTAACTAGAAAGCCCTGGGTTCGAATCCCGATGGGTGCGCACTGATGAAGAGTCTCAAACTATGACGAAACAGCTGTCTAGTACTCCCAGGTTTTCCAACGGTTCTCCAACTAATGTCAGATCATGATGAAATGCTGTAACCAATCAAATCCCTACACACCAACACTTGAATAAGCAGAAATGCCTTCGAGTGCCACATTGAGTGACACTGGTTCAGACTTCCGAGGAGACATCAGTTTTTTGGCCTTGCAGATGATCGTTGCATAGGCATGACGACAAGCTAGGATAGACTTAGCTTCCTGCCGACTATCTCAACAAACACCAAGATGGCGTATAACGTGGCTTGATGACCAATCTGAAAACTTGACTGGTAGTATTCAGTCTGCACCAACGCGAAGGACTATAAAAACCAAGGTATTTGTTTTCTTCCAAGTGACCGATCAGTTTAAGGAATTGATGATAGTATCTAATCCGACTTCTGTGGTTTTATATAAAAAAACCAACGGCACATGTCAGGTGATCCACAGACGAAAACTCAGCGAGGTGTTTGAAGTGAATACAGGAGTAAGACTGTCTATTGTCACCGACGATATTCCTAGTTGTGGTGGACTGGATTATGAGGCACATCGAGCATGGGGTGTGAGAAAACAGGAATACGCTGGACAGATTAGAAGACTCGAGCAGGTCTGGATTCTCCGCAAGGATGATTTGCGTTTAGTACCACACAAATTCGACGACCTACAGGCGAAAATCAACAAATTCGCCAGACAAGCAGGCGGCAAACACAAGACTACAGGTGATCATAAAGAAGACAAAGATGATGGAGGTGACCAACCGACAGTAACAGCAACCAGCACCAATCACTATCAATGGGAGAAGTTTGTTAGAAGCTTCTTCCTTTACTTATCTAAGAAGGATTATTTCAACCAGACGTGACAGCATGGATGAGAATATCAAAGGCAGAATGGAAAAAGTGAGACATAATTTCATAACATAAAGAGGAAAATTCATATTTTCAACAGAGCTGGTAAGATAGTCCCTTCTTCTGTATGAATCAGAAATTTGTACTGAGTTTGACGAAAACCATTCCCAACAAGTTACTTCGTAAGAACATCTTTTGCAAGGTCTCACTTGTTCTTAACCCAGATTTTGTATATTTGTTGTTACTGGGTTTCAAAACAGCCTGTGGGAGGTACAGCTACTGAAACCGAAAAAAATCTGGCACCAACTGTTCATTAGTATCAGCACTGCAGAGATATCCCATCCTGGAAAATGGAGAGGCGTACTTCTATATTGGGAGGAGGAAGAGGTATCTTCGTGCATGTGTATGAAACTGTCTTATTGAAGAAAAAATACAACCGTGGTTGAGAACAAGTGAATTATGTTTGGGTGACTGATTTATTTGATAACTCTCTACAGAAAGGATTCCTCAAAAGGATATCAGATATAAAGTCAAATACTGTAATACCTATTATCACTCGACTGCTGAAACAGAGATCTATAATACACACAGATGAGTGAAAAGGTTGTAACTCCCTGTCATTCCTTCAAAACATTCATCACAGAGTGGACCGTTCTAGTGATTTTGTGGCTATCATTACAGGGACACACCACTTCTATCGAAGGCTTTCGGGGATGGCTAAAACACAAAATTAGAGCTACGAATTTATCCGAAAAAGATGTTATTCTTGGTCATTTCTATCAATAGATGTAGTGTAACTTTTCAGTTGATACTCCTATGCTAAACTGGAAGATGTTTTTATCACATATGAGAGAAAAGTATCCTATGTAACAGTTTTATACAGCTTTTGTGCATTTTGTTTCATAAATATATATATTCCATACACAAAATATGCCTCTTTCATGTGATTGGTGCGCTCAAGGTCATTCGCTGGTTGGTGGTTAGTAGTGCTTAATGTTTAACTTTGTCCCTACGAGCAGTCATGTGGCCAGCTAAAGAGGACGTCAGAGAAGTGGACAAGGTGGAAACACGTTGATGAAGCCCCATTTCCTACTCGGAACCCAAGAGAACAATAATAATTAAATGAATAGGTGTAAAAGCTTTTCACTTGACGGACTGCAGAAAAATGTACAAAGAACTATAACTGTAGCCTGTCAACACAAATCATCCCATCAAAGAAGTAAAGGATATCTTATACTGACATTCAAAAGTACACAATTTTCAGTAAACTTGATAAGATTTACGTTGAATATCTGGACTACACTATAGCACATAACCGTCAAGAAAAGGGAATAAACAGCAGAAGTTATCCACTGTGTATATACATCCCCAGTACTTTAAATTACGTGGAATGGAAAATAGACAGTAAAGTAGAATAAAGTAGTTGCCTGTGTTACCATCGCCGAAAAGAGCAACTCTTCGCTGAAATTAAAAGTCAATCTGAACGAAGAATATTCTTTTCAATAATTTCTCTTCAGGTTCTTGTAATTATAAAATATAATATTTATAGTCGTTATAATAAAGGCCAGTTATGCGGCGGATACATTTTTGACGTAGAATAACAGATCACATTATCAAATCTTCGCTGAAAGCTTTTTCTTTTATATGACTTTAAGTTACTTTTAAATTACTATTTTTCTTTCAATTCTGCTAAATCGACTGTAACGTACACTACTTGATATAAACACATATGTTAAAAATTTAATTTCACGAATTGTTAAGAGTAAGTACCACTTTAGCATAGATCGATGAGTCTGTAAAATGTTTTGGTGTTATCTGGTGGACAATGACTAGCCACAGAGTCTGTGGTTCGCATTTTCTTCCCATTTAGGACTCGTCCCCGGTGACAGTGTTTCCACTGTGACAAGAACCCTGCAGCCAACAGTTTAAACAATACACCATATCACTTGTACTACTATAATCACCTCCTGCTTAACGGGAATCAGTTTTCTTATATCAACAGAGACTGGACATCTCAGGAAATCTATAAAATTGAACTAAACAAAAATTTTTGAAGTCCTTGAGTTCTCTAAACTGAATAATTCAATCGTGAGACTTTTCAGTGACTTGCAAAAAGTCAACTTCCTAATGAGCTAATCTACCGTCTTGCCTGATAACTGTCTCGCTCAGAGGACCCAGCGACACCAAATATAACTATATATCCCAAGGCTACAGATCTTCTCCGTGCACAAATATGAATGACCCTAACGACACAAGACTAAAACAAGCTGGAATTTTCTATTACAGTGATTCTAATAAAAAACTTAATACAGTTTTATACTGAAAGTTATTATGCAGAAAGTTAAATAGATAAATAGGTTAATGAAAAAAAAACGAGGAATTTGAGTCTAGTGTGTGTGTGCTAATATTTCTCATAAATGAAAAATTTCCCTATGACCAAACTTTTGCGATAACAACAATAATTTCAGTCTTAAAACCAGTCAACCAAGAAACAGTAACAGCGTGAACTGTAAAACACTCCTACTATGTGTTTTTATGCATCCTGTCAACTTCCTGAGTTAGAATTTTATATATATATACAATAAATAAAAGCCAAATAAATACATTCGTCTGACCAAGTTATTGCACGGTACACTGGGTTTTTGTTATGCTAATTTCATTTTTATTTGGTTAAAATGCCACAGAGATGAATGAAATCAGAATTCAGCAACTAAAATCAAGTTATGCCCAAATCCGACCAATTGAAAAATGCGGAACACAATCAACAACTCGCCATAATACTTACGTCATTCATTAGTGTTTACTTCGTTAACAAATAAAGTCGTTTGTTGACTGTTGTTGTATTCTACCGTCTTATTATTTAATTATTATTATTATTTGGAAAATGATTAACTTAAAGTGATTTAGAAGAAATGAATGGATATGAGTATGAGCAATAAATTGTACTCAAAACGTCATCAGCAAATATTACTCTATAAGATTGTGTGAGTTTATCAAAGGAAAAGAATGGAAAACACTTAATGGGTTAAAAACTTCCTACAATTCTTCCCATTAATAAACTTGAACAAAGTAAGAACAACAATTGTACCAGGATAATATGAGCTCATCTTTTATTATTTAATCGAGGATTCAGACTGAACGATAAAAAACATGAATTACATTAAAGATATGAACATACTTTTCCACGATCGTTTTTTTTAGATTTTTTTTTTAGATTTTTAGATTTACAGCTTGATTCCACACTGTATTTTTGGTACAAGTATGGAATTTTCAGCATGGATATTGGTAGCCCAAATTTCGCAGGCCGACCATGTATATCAGGTGTGCGCCGGCGTGGGCTCGAACCCCGGACCATGTGCATGTTCGGCGAGAGTCCTAACCACTGTGCCACCGACGCACATAAAAAGTAATTGGTAAGAATTAAAAGTAACCTTAGTCCGGAGTGATTTAACTGATTGGGAGTTATAAACATTGAATATTTATAGAATAATTAGACAATTAGGCTTGGAAACAAAAAACAGGGTCGCGTATATACATATATATGTGTGTGTGTGTGTATAGAAACCAGGTTTAGCTATAAAGAGCATAACAAAAAAGTAGGTTACGTAACTAATGAAAACGTTTTATCTCATAGGCAAATAGAAAAAAAGAAACAGGCTGTAACCAGTTGAGAAGAAACCTCGAAATAATAAAAGATGAGCTCATATTATCCTGGTACAATTGTTGTTTTTACTTTGTTCAAACTTAATGGGTTTGTATGAAATACTGAAAACGGTAAGTATTGTGACAACCAGGTTATACGAAGTGCTTTTCGCTTAGATCAGCCATTGATATATATATATATATATCGTATTATATCATACAGTGGTGAAATGGCCATCACGCAACAGGGTTGTAAATGATAGTGTTGATTTTTCGAGGCCAAAGCAGAGATTTCAAGGTCAACCAAACAGTCAGGATATTCTTGAGTGTGTCTTTTTTGATGGAAACAGTAGACTACATATGTAGTCAGCTGATAGACGAAGGTATAGGGATTTGTATTCATGTGCCTTCCCTAAAGGAGCTACTTATGAGAATTGTGATGAATGTACACTTCCTACTAAGTGAAATAGGGTAGAGGAGAAGATTGGTAATCGGAGCTTTACTTATTGAATCAAATAATAATATGCGCGATTGGAATGATTCACTACCTGTCTCAGACATATGGGATATTCTACTGTGATTAAGACAATTGCGAAACAAAGAAGAAGAGAATTATATAACTCAAATTGTGAAGTCGTTTAATTATAATTGTTATAATTATGACAAATAAATTGTTTTCGAAATTTCACCTAATGTTGTTTATTCAATAAACAAATTAGTACGAAATTGTATGTAACTGCAGTGTCGAATCTTTACGTAGATTACATTGGGTGTACTATCAGACAGATGTACCATTGAATTTCCAAATATCACACATCTTCATTAGACAACGAAAGGGACTAGAGTGAATGATACATAGCTCAATACTAGCTCACCTCACCTCATCAACACCAACACAACTTTCAAAATTATTCACCACATTATGTTTGATGCTCAATGACTCCAACTTTCACATGCAGCAGAGGTAACCAGAATTTGTCCACCTAAGCCAAATCAGCGTATATGTGTCCGTTTGAAAGAAATTCTCACAGCCCTTTTCTTCACCACTACCGTTCACATACTTATGTGACCTGTGTTACAGTATGACTTCTCTGCCTATTATTTCTAACTGCAGTTTGAATTTGTTATCATCAAGTCGGATCACGGAATGATATCAGTTAGAGAACAAGTGAAAACCTTAGACCACTGGAGATCTGTTTCGTTTTGGATTGGGACTCTTCAGCAGTATGCATCTGTGGCCCTTAATAGGAGTCAAACACAGCACTTATAATGGTTCTCCAAATGATATTAATCAATAGCCAAACTCAAATCCCTAGAAACTAACACTTGAAAATTATTGTTACCAGTAATTTATTATGATTATCATTTCAGCTTATTCAGTCGACCTATTCGTATCTTAGTTTTCTTATACAAACCAACAACTATTGTTATTTATCATTATCATCTTACAAACTATTGATTACGCAACAACTCGTTGTTAACTTCCACAAACTAACAATCTTGATTTCCAGAAGTGATTATTTCAAACCCACCCTCCTCCTCCAAAGAAACGTTTTAATTCACTCTATCACCATAGGATTAGTATAAATATAATATAAAACTATGTATATATTAGTGTAGAGCCATTGATGAGGAACTAATTGAAAACGCGTATACTGCCTCACTCAGTTTGTTGTTGTTTTTCCGTAAAAATAAATAGTGGATGCGATCTCTAAGTATTGACCAGAGACAAAAAAACCGATAAATCTTGAAATAATAATAATGAGAAAAGATTTGTAGCTCAGGCGGATGATTTCAATGTGACTGTATGTTCTCTCTCTAACCGTGGGTGAGTATTGTTTTCATCACAAAGGTAAATTGTGTCATTCATCAATAATAATTGAAATAAGGTCATTTCATATTGAAGCCCAAATTTTAATATGTTTTCTAGAAAGGCGATGAAAGCTCTACAGTCAAATCATCCAACTGAGAAAAAATAGATGTATGAATCAATTAAACTCTCATTTTTACTTACTGTCCATTTCATTATTTTTGAGAGACAGAAAGATACCCTGGATGCAAAGTTGCACCTAAAATAAGCTGAGATTCCGGAGAAACAAATCATGAGCGAACTGAATTGCAACACCACTGAACACACAGCAGTGAATGGGAGTCATATCCTTGCCTTAACACTTCATTGTCTTTATAAAGGCCCCAGATTGCGTTGAAAGTGAAAAAAATTTTGCAAATTCCTTCAAGATCTCACTGAGAGTAGTGCTGTAAACCTACGTCAACCTCATCCAACAGTTTTCTGATTATTATACATGCTAAGTGATTCATAAGGTAAAGCTCACTGATGCCTTTGAAGGGGAGAAAGGAGCAAGACAGTGTTGCTTACCATCACTGATGATATTCTTGATTATAATGGACTGGATCATGCAACAGAGTCTGAGGAGAAAAGAAACAGATATTCATTGGATCGATCAAAAGAATTTAGAAGACCTAGACTTCTCGTGTGAGTTTTATGATACCACAGAAACTTGAAGATCTACTGGCAAAAACCATCAATCTGATGGAGGAGGCAGCAAGGACAGGACTTTAAGTGAACATAGAAAAGACGAAGGTGGTGGAGATACCGAATCAACAACAACATGAGAAATTTGAGGGAAGTCAACTCTTTTACTTACCTAGACAGTATATTTTGATTGCAGGAAAGTGGCACCCATGGGATTGCCAAAGTTAGGCAGGATCGGAAAAGTAAGACCAATCTCTATTAATCCGGAATCAGTATGGAATTTTGCTGCACTCAGCGCAAAAAAAACAAGATGTGGATTTTCATCTCTAATTTCAAAACAGTCAGTGTTTCTATATGTTTCAAAGAATCAGCGCCAAAGTCAATAAAACTATCTTCAATAGATTTCACAATTTCATCAACAGTTGCCTTTACTGGTTCGATATTGAAGATCAGATGGTTAGCCAGAAAGGCTAAGCAGGATAAAAGGAATTTCGTTAGGCAATGGACAAATCAAGAACCTGTAGCCCAGCAAATATGCGAGGCAGAATAGAGACGGATAGAAAATACGACGAGTAGACAGACCATCCAGTGACATCGGGTCCTCAAGGCAGACTCTCGAGCGGAATTCGAATATGGGAAAAGGTGGGTGAGGAGATGAGAACGTATTGGCAGTCGTGAAGCCAGCTTAATAGGACTGCAGAGAAGAATACAGAATGACAATGTTCTGTTGAAGCCCTGTGTCCCATTCAGAACCTAAGGGAATGGTAATAAGCAGCAGTATATCACGATATCGATTGTTCTACCTTTTCTTTCACTGATTTCTTCTGAACTGCTTTACTTATTTCAGTTATGCATAACTTTAATTTACCGCGCCTATGATATCTGTGATGAGAAGAGTCCCACTTTCCTCTGACTCTGTAGTCATCAAATTCCACACCACTCTTATGAACACATACGTTACCTTATATCTTACACTATTTGAATGTATCAAGAGGTTTAGTAGTCATTATCCACACTTGTCAACAACAATAGAAGCAACGAATTTGAATAAATCTGATGCTCACTAGTGATTGGCCCTATTCAGGCAGGTAACCTGGGGTTCTAGTGGGAAGCCGTGACCAGTAGTGTACAGCAGGTTGAAGATGAGGCAGTAACTCATCGAAGAAGACATTGCGAAGTGGTCGCGCTATGTCGTGAATTGGCAGAAGTTAGAATTCAAGGGCCATTGGATCGGGTCCCAGTGGCTCAATGGTCTACGAGCTCGCCCTGTAACCAGAAGGTCCTGGGTTCGAATCCCGGTGGGTGCGTACTGCTGAAGAGTCCCAAACTAGGACGAAACAGCTGTCTAGTGCTCCTAGGTTTTCCAGTGATTCTCTGACTTATGTCAGCTCATGATTAAATCCTTCATGCAATCAAAGAAAATCCCTACAAAACCAATACTTTAAAACAAGATCGTTCAAAATTATCAATAGGCAAGAGAGTTTACCGAAGCAATCTCCATCAAACCCGATTTATGTGTCCGAAAAGAAGCGGTTATAAGTCTTTCCTTGCCCTGACAACTGGAAGTTCTCATTCTCTCTTTCATATGATTACGTAACGCCGAAAGGTTGCATTCTGTATGATCCTTGTTGTGTGAGATGAAGTGATTATTATTATTAACATTGTATGGTAGCTTCCGAAAATTATCTAGCACATTTGGTGTTTTCGCTGTCTAATATTTGAACGTTGTACCAGTCGAATTGATGTCTGTGGTTATCTGCATGTAGTGGTATGAGGTAGCGGATACCATGTCTTTTTACCTTTAGTTTATGTTCATGAACGCGAACACAAAGAAGGCGTCCACTTTGGTCAATATTAGTGTTTTTTGAAAAACGCCAAAAAGAATTTTCGGAATTAACAGGTATACTAACATAAATATACTTTACCGATCCATAAGAAGAAGATCTCATGCACAAAAATTCAAACTTCAGGCCAAAGAAACAGTCAGTACCAATAAACAAGTAGATGAGAAAGAGGGAGAGAGAGTGAAAACAGACGAAGGCAACCGATTATATTCAAGATGACCAGGAGAGATGGATGGCTGAAAAAAGTCGTGGAGAAATTTAAAAGTTCACTTCAAATTGAAGTATGCTTTTATGGTGTTGTGTAGTAATGCAATGAAAGTTTCACAAGTAAATCATTCATCTCAGAGAACACAACTACATCAAAATCATCCATTTTTTATTACAAATTTTCTCCATTAGAGTGAAATGCAGAAGCATATGCTTGAATATACACTTCTTTCCCCATTCCGCCTAACTAACAGCCCACAGGTCCTTTGGAATGGACATTAGTAAGTTACTAGTGTAATGTGTCTAGTCCTTTCTTCAATGCAGACTGAATTCTATCAGTCACGTTGAAAAGTGTGCCCAGCATTCTAGATGGCTGGTCAACGGACTAGACACATGACACTAGTTGCTAACTAGAGTTCAATCTAAAGTATCCAATACAGTCCTACGGAAGATCAATTTATCAGGGGAAGGAAAAAAAGCACTGAAAATATAGAAGAAAACTATTCGGATCATATTTATTGTGATGAAATGAAATCCGCTTTACATTCTAAGAAGTGTTTCCTTTCTTTCTAAAAAATTTACAAGACACTGTGAAACTGTCGGCAGATGTTTTCATGATATTAGACGGTTGGAGGCAATCGGCAGTAAGCCTTACTTTACTCAAGTTTCGAGGCAATTGGCACTCACCAGTCAGTCAGTAAGGCGTATCTTCAAACTGTTATTCAGTGCTGCCTGCAGTCAGAGACGTTACCACTCAGCTTTTCGGGCTCACGACTGACCTCCTTTAGGACTCACTGTATTGGATACTTTGAATGGACACTAGTCTGCACCTAGTGTGATTTGTATAGCTCTCTGTTTGTTGCACACTGAATTCTATCAGTCAGACTTGCAATATGGCCACCGTTCTAGGTAGCTGGCCATCACAGTGCGCAAAGATTTAATGTACCACAGGAGGCGAATCGCGAACCCGAATAGATCAAAGGTAAAGTCTCTGACTACAGCATTGAGTGACGCAGGTTCGAATCTCAGAAGGGATACAAGTTCTTTCAAGATCTCAGAAACTCCCTGTCGACTGGTGAATGACAACAAGCCAGAAACGTAGGTCAAACAAGACTTCCTGCCGGCTGTCTCCATCCATCATATAACATCTTACAGAACACAATTGAATTGAAGTAAGCGCACTGCATCACAACACACAATAAAGTCAAGTCAAGCAAAGTGAAGTAAACAAAAAATAATCATAACAACACAACACATTAACTAGAATAACAAGATGGTAAACAAGCATGAGAATAAGCCATAAAAGTAATTTCCTGACTCTAACAAAACACAAAGTAAAAATAAATAAAAACATCCGCACACACACACACACACACAAACTCACAACACACAGAAAGTGATTTCTCAAAGTTCGTGTAGTTCTCAACCTCTCTGCTTCCCTCCCTCACTCTCTTGTTGTCTCCTTTTATGTCTCTATTTATGATGAGTACGTTTCAATTCATGTTTAAAACGGAAGCGAAAACGTGAGCACAGCACACGTACACACACACATACACACACACACACACTCGTGAACGTAAGAGAGAGTATTCGTCATTGTGAAAGTATAAAAAGAAACAAATTCACCGTCCATTGTATTAAAAATGTAATAGACAACTTTCATTCAGATGGTTGTAACAGATTTGATTCTGGGGAAAGCTTTTCTCTTTCTCCCTATGGCTTTCCCTCACTCCCTCTTTCTCTTGTTTAAGTAACATTTGAAAGAATAAGCAAATAAAAAAAAATAATAATTAAATATGTGAATCGATCATAATAATTAATCTCTATAATCATTATTCTTCGTATTATTATCTTTGAACGAAAGAAATGTAACATTCCCTTCATCATCATTATCATTATTTTCCTCTTCTCCTTGCCCCTGGTCATTTTGTTTCATAGCCAGAGAGTCAAGATGCTACAACAACATCCTCCCCTTCCCCTCGCAGTCAGGTTACAGTCTTGTAGAATAAAATGTTTGATCAATAAAGTAAAGGATTAATGTTGCTATTCATTGGCATCTTCCTCTGATTATTATTATTATTATTACAGCCTTTATTCACCTGTAGTCTTGATTCTCATGAATAAATTTGTCTTTAGGAAAAGACGGTCTGTCTCTTCGATACATACATAAACTAAATAACTAACTAAATAACTTATTGCATAACTGTTGAAGAATTAATTAATGACGACATTAGACTGAAAATAATTTATTTTGACTACATATGCATTCATACATATATATATATATATATAGAGAGAGTTGATTAAAGTTTGTAGGAATATTGATTTCACTCTGTGGTTACTTCAGTTATGATTTACGGATTACAGATTAGAATAGTTGATAACTACGCACATGACAGGTTCAGTGTCGACTTCCCACAGACGGACTCAAAAACCTCACCTTATCTATTAAGCTAAGCAAAACGAAAGAAGATAAGAAGTGAAGCCGACAACATCACAATTTCATCGTAGTTTCTAATGGAAACCAAATTATTCAGATCACAGCGTATTTGACCAGCTTGGTACCATAAACGGTGATCAAGAAAGCAATTATATTTGCATAAAATTACATACTACTAATTGGTTGAGTGAGATGAGTAGTTGCACAGTTTTTTTCTACTCCTTTACGTTCCCCCAGTGTAATGTAGGGCTTCAAGCTGAAGACTTGAAGTTTCGGTAGCAATGGTATTTATTTTTACAGGATGGGGTTACTAGCCACCTCATGCCTCTCTTTACCAGCCTTATTCCTGGCTAAGTGAGGTATAGAAGTGCGTCGGCTGGGAATCAAACCTACGACGCATAGTTGTGCATACCAATTATATCAAATATTTATGCTTTCTAACTATTCGGGACGAAAAATAGATGAAGGAAAACAGTTGACAAGATTTATTACGAATGTACACACACACACACAAAAACACACAATTTTTATATCCGCGATTTGAACATTAATTTGGAATTTATTCAGTAAGGTGAGGTGAAACTTCATCACAGTTTCCTTCGGAAAGCGAAATTCTTCAGATCGTAGTGTATATGATCTCACTGATACCTTTTGTGGTGATCGAGATCGCCAGCATACATCCATGGATATATATATATATATACTGCTGGCTGATGTAAATGGTATACAACTACTAACATAGGTTAGTCAGCAGTATATGGCATCATACATTTACATGAAGTGAATCATTTTGGTTTTCTAACAGAATTTGTGATGAAATTCCACCCGCTCGAACTGTGTCAAATAAGAAAAAATTAATTCGCTGCTCACTAATTTTGATTATGGTATTACCAGTTCGTCAAAGTAGCTAACCAGAATTCGGGTGGTTGATTCAGCTGTCTGAGCCGAGTCACATCGGATACACCACCAATAAGCACGGCGCCAAAAGAGCTAAAAGGCTATCCAACGTTTAGGTTACTTTAATAATCCAGCTGTCTGGTAAGTAATATCACTATAGAAACAGTTTTAAATACAATATCTTTTTCAGCTTAATTAGTAATAATTGAACAACCTTGTTGCTTTTGATAACTACCTCTTCAAACTGTCGTTTTTGTCATTTCTTTGTCTTCTGAATGGAAAATAAGGCTTCAAGTTGTAGACTTTTATGTTTCACTAGCTCTTGAGTTGTTGTTTTTAAAGGGTTTCAAGCCGTCAAACTATCCCGTTTTGCCACTTTTATTATCGGCTGAGTGTGGTATCAGAGTACATCGGATGGGGGTCGAACCCGAATCACATGCATCATTGATAAGCATACTACCTACCCTTGAATCACAGACATAACGCTTTATAATCTTGTTGTTTTTCTTACGGTTAGTAAATGAAAGCTCAACCAAACATGGTCAGATTTTTCTACACATGCAAATGATATATCAGGTGTCTGGAGACAGTTAGGCAGAAAGCCCTGGATCTAGGTTTCACCCTGAAAAGTTCAGTGTTAAATTGTCTACCTACCAGACTGGGTGGCGTCGGTTTGAATTTCTGACGAGGGGAAGGGGAGGGACATTAATTTATACTAATATCAGTAGCAACAATCACTTTATTAGAAAAAAAATAATTTCTATGAAGAATGGAATTTTCTCTACTTTTGTACAACAAGAATCAAAACAGTTAATCAAAAAAACTGAAATTATTAAAAATGTTAGGGAAGTTAATAACAATGAATAAGTGAATTTCAAGTTTTGGTTTTCGCAGGAGTTTTGTTTGATTGATTACAGGGTTTCATCATGAGTTGACATCAATTAGAGAACCACTGGAAGACCTGCATGAAGTACTGGATAGCTGCCTCGTCCTAGTTTCGGACTCTTCACAGTAGTCACCCACCGCCACGGTTCCAATACTTGAAAATCGATCCGATGCTCACTAGCAGCTGGCCTTATTCAGGCAGTAACCTGGGATTCTAGTGAAAAAACGTGACCAGTAGGGTGTAGCAGGTTGAAGGTGAGGCATTAACTCATCGAAGAAGACTTCGCGAACTGGTTTCGAAGTGTCATGAATTCGCAGAAGTTAGAATTCATAAGCTGGCCACTTCTTTGGATGCCAGTGGCTTAATGGTCTACAAGGTCGCCTAGAAACCAGAAGGTTCTGGGTTGGGACCCTGGCGATGGGTACGTACTGCTGAAGAGTCTCAAACTAGGACGGAGGAAACCGCTGTCCGGTACTCCCTACTGGTTTTCCAGTGGTTCTTTAACTGATGAAATCCTGCAACGAATAAGGGATTGTTCAAGTAGTGGTTTGTAGGGATTTGGTTGATTGGTTACAGGATTTCATCATGAGATGACATCAGTTAGAGAACCATTGGAAAACCAGTAGGGAGTACTGGACAGCTGTTTCCTCCGTCCTATTTTGAGACTCTTCAGCAGTACGTACCCATCGCCAGGGTCCCAACCCAGGACCTTCTGGTTACAAGGCGAGCTTGTAGACCATTAGGCCACGGGGACTGGATCCAACGGTCCTTGAATTCTAACTTCTGCCAATTCATGATATAGCGCAACCGCTAGCCAATTTTTAAGGCGAATATTTGTCCTCACACCCGATCTGCTGCACCCTACTGCTCACGACTTCCCACCGGAACCCCAGGTGACTACCTACCTGAATAGGGCTAGTCCCCAGTGAGCATCTCATTGATGTACTTCAAATCTGAAACTGCTTATTCACAGATTATTAAGTTGGTCTATAGGCTCCATTTTGATATTTATTTCATCACAGACACATTACTCGTGGTAAACAGAGTGTAGTTGAATTTTTATATTTGCCTATAGGAACATAAATTCTTCTGTGCTTTATTCCACTTTTTCCAGAAGAGGTAAAATCAGAAAATTGCGAATAAAGAGTTTGTTCAGTATCCAGCAAAATTACCTACTTACTTTAACCAACCGTTTTTTTTTCATTCCATCATGTTCCGAGTAGAACACAGAGTCTCAGGCCTGAAGCTCCAGTAGTCTTGATGTTATTGTTTTATGGGATGGGGTGGCTAGTTTCACTTCTAATCTCACCTCTTTTCCAGTTATACTATATGCCGGTAAGGCAAGCTGTTTAGGAATGCCTTAGACGGAAATCTAACCCCACACCATGTCCACGGCTAGCGAGTATTCAACCACTAGAACACGGACTGTAACTACCTCCATGAATCGAAATGTTGACCTATAACAGTGTTAGTTGGCTAGGTTAAACGTACATCACTAAATCTGCTTACAACCCTCAAAGTCCTAAGTAAAAGTTTCCGAAGCCTCCAACTGATATCAGTCCGTGATGTAACTTGAAAAAAAGTACAATGATAAAAATAACAGAAGAATAATGTGGTGATTGACAATTTCTATCTCTGTATTGTTTAAATACTTACTGTTGATTGTTAATATATATATCTTATATGAATTGAATAATAATTCCGCTAAATACAAATTCCTGAATTCCGCCCTCTCTGTGTTTTGGTTGGATTCTTGTAATTCGTTCATCTCGAAATACTAATACTACGATCACAAATAAGTTCATGATTAACTAATGCGTTTATGGCTAGTTCAGCTCAAAGCATAGAAACAAAAGCAAGCAACAACTAAGAGGAAAAGATTAGAAAGCCAAGTGATTATGCAATCAAACAAAAAGAGAGTACACATATCCTGTAACTGGGGTAAAGCAATACCGATAACTGCTTCTTTTTGAACACAAAAATGAGGTTACAAATATCTTAACAGTAATTACTTCAGTGAAACTAAGGAGATTCGAACTATTTTATCTGCTAATAACTTTGAACGATTTCATGGCCCTACTGACTACTGACGTAAGTATTTTGCCGCATCTCCACTCAGCTGATATCATGTCACACTTGCAAGTCTGTTAAAATTTTTCTGTGCATAAACTTAGCAAGCTCCTTTAGTCTGAACGCAGCTGACGACAAGTCGATGAAATAAATAATGACAGTACCATCCTATTTTACACAAACTGTTATTCTTGCTTAAGTCAGGTTCCTCGTAATCTCCAACTTTTCGAGAAGCGTGTGTTCCATCCTGCTTCATCCAATGTTACTGCTTTGTTCAGATTTATTAAGAAGAATTCGTGAAGAATATATCCCTTTAAAAGACAATGTGTCATCTTAGTCATTTCTTTCTCCTAAATGATTTTTACTTAATCGTAAAAATCACTGTTTATCAGATTGTTCCTAGTTCAACTGTAGGAGACGACGTCTGTCTACCTTTCTACGTTTCCATTCTCTTTTCACTTTTAATGACTGATATCTGGAGAAAAAAATAATTGGTTGATTATTTTCGGGAAAACTCTAACTCAGATTCAACTTTTTATCCGTCATTTGATCGTTTCAATGTCAGTCTGATTCAATGATGTGATTACTTTTACTTTCTTCATATACTACTATTACATATTCTCATAATAAACAATCACAATGCTATTTGTATGCTGATATCATCATTGTATAGCGAAAAAGATATCTCATTTAAGGTGAAGATCTGATTGGCATTCAAATGCAGTGAAATAAACAAACTGAAATACCTGTCAAACTCAACTACTGTCAAATAATATGATTAGAATGCAAGAAAAAAGAGAACCAGAGAGAGAGAGAATCAGGCTGACAGGTAGGCTTAACTCAAAAAACACAACTGGATATCTAAAGAGTTGACTGATAATAAGTTGAGAGGGAATTAAATGAAGGTAAGACAGAGAGAGAGATTCGAAACAAGTTCATTATGCCTGTATGCTTAAAATGCTCTATTTACTTGAAAAGTGATAACTGAAACACTTTTTCACCACTGTACTATTAGTATTGTTCCTTGGGTTCCTGATTGGACATGAGGCTTCAACACAACATATTCAATTTTTCCTGTTCTCTTAGGTCCTCTTCATCAGGCTCCATGACTGCCCATATTCTCTCATCCCCTCCTCATGTGATCTCCTCCTTGTCACCCTTGGATGATCCACTTATTGCCTGCATTGCTTGCGATGTCATTCGACGTTCTCCTTAGCCTGTGACCAATCCATCTCTGTTTTCCCCTATATATATAGAGAGAGCTGTAGGTTCTTGGTTATCCTGTTCTCATAGTTTCTTGTTGCTAAATGTTTCTGCCGGGCTATTTGATCTTCACTATGGAACCAGAGAAGAAGGCAGCTGTTGAGAAAAATCTGCATTTACCCAGTGGAAATGCATTGCGTCACCATGTATCCCCAAAACAGATTTTCTTTGAGTTATGTATCAATCACAGCACCAGAGGAAGAATTTTGTGTGTACTAAACAGATTTGTCCATCTTCTCTTTCTTTTATCATCTTAATCTTCAGAAGTTTCAATCATACATCACTAGAAAGTGTGATGAAATGTCAACTCGATTTGTGTAAATTGTGAATGTGATTTCTAGTATGACCAGTTCGCCCACGAATCTGGTGAGAAATCGCTTAGTTTGAACGGATTTATTCGTCTGAGTTGATTTAAACAAAGCAGATGCGTCACCGATGAGCTTGGTGTCAAACAAGAGAAAGAATTATCCGGTTTTCAGTCTTGCTATCACAACTATTGGTGTCAATAAATCAGTAATATTTAATCCCATGCAATTGGATCATTACTTCCATTAACTTTATTGCATTCCCCTCCATTTTAAATTATTTTTAGGCCCATCTTCATGAAGAGTTGTACTATGTCAGGCTATCCAACTAATTACCTCTGTTTCATCTCTTTTTTTATTTCTGCCTTCTCTTAGTCAAATCCCCTCTCTTTTAACAGTTGAGTAACATTCATTGCGATAATCTCAAGACGAAAAGATACTTCATGCGCCAAAAATGCGAAACCTATTAAGGAAAACATCCTATACCTTCATGGTGTGACAGTATTATCAATGTTATCTTCTGAGAGATTCCTCGCATTTAGCTTCATTTTTGCCAGTTAAAACCATATTTCATTATGAAGTTTGTAAAAAACATCGATCTATGAGCTATAGGCCCACAAAAAGTGTTCATCTTGATGAGGACTCCCGTTAAAAAATATATATTGGCTTCCGTGTCTTGCCTTTTGTTGTTACATTTGGTGTCGCTGCCTGCCGACAAACGGAAAGCCTGTTTCTTGCATATTTGAAGGAGACATATGGATCTTCTGACAGGATTTTGAGGCTGTTGTGCAGTTTAGTGGCATGCTACACCCGTCAGCAATGAGGCTACTACTTAGAGTGTTGCATGGAGGTCGGGTGACGGCAGCATATGATAATGTGAGGCGGAACACAGAGGAATACGAGCCAGGGCCATGCAAACTCCTTCTAAAGTGGTAAGGACTATATATAGTCACCGTAAGACGGGTCACGCAGATACGATCAGAAATGTGAAAATAGAGGAGAAGGTGAACGTCAGAGAGCTCCGGAACTCGATACAACAAGACAAGCTAAAAAAGCTATCAACAACAAGAT
Organism: Trichobilharzia regenti; assembly: GCA_944472135.2. Lineage (NCBI taxonomy): Eukaryota > Metazoa > Platyhelminthes > Trematoda > Strigeidida > Schistosomatidae > Trichobilharzia > Trichobilharzia regenti. Next base: position 22,546,094 of record OX235265.1, on the reverse strand, counting down.
CTGACCACCTTCAGTCAAAAGTATTTGACAGGAAGATGAGTGTAGTGGTTTGATACAGACAATTTTTTTCAACGGAATATGATTCTCACATATTCCCACAGTTCAATACGGCATTAGCAACAGAATAGGGCATATCTATTCCAACATTCTGTTTGTTGTTAGAGTCAGAATATTATTGTCACAGTTCAATACTGGATTGTCAACAGATTACTTTGTATAATGGAACATTGTATTTCATGTCGTTTAGTGTAAACTAAAATCACACTCTCAGTGATTGGTTAACGAATGTAAACTGTTTATATATAAACAGCGGTTCGATGAATTAAAAATATACCTTGGCTTCCGTGGCTTGCCCTTTGTTGTTACATTGTAACTGTCTTTGTCTACACAACAATGTACAGGTGAAATGTTTGTATCAGAAGAAACGATCTGAGAATCTCTCTTCTGTGAATAGTCTCCTTATACCACTGAGATTTATTTGAATATTTCCACTGATCTGTATATCATCATGCTAACATCTGTTCATCTTCTTTTAAATTAACCCTTACTATATCCCTCTACTTTTAACTGATTCCTACTTATAGTGTTTTTCTTCACTGTTCTGTGACGGTGGACTGTGTTGTTTTACAATTTCGTTTGAATTAATTGAAGGTTTCGCCATGAAACGACTACCTGACGCTTAATTTTCTGCGAGAAACGTGCTTTATTCCGATTGATTCTTGTAGACATAGTTTTGATCTATGACGCTACAAATTACCACTACGCCGTCCTGGTTGAAACTTGTCCTGCCGAAAACCACCATCACTATACTGCATATAAATTCTCTATTATAATTTGTTTTAATCTATAATAATATGACCACCAATGGTATTTGTTTACTCTCGCGAGTAATAAAAGTGTTTACAACCGCCTAATTCGCAAGTTTCTAATAAATCTAAGAAAAAGCTTAATCGTGGGTGGCAGCGTAGCCCACTTAACACATTAGATTTTTGCTCCTGAGATATTTAATGCAAACTGTCACTGACAGAGAAATAAAAAGTAACTACCTGAAGTCTTTTTTCATCCATTTATTTCCTTTGGACCTCAAAATGTACTCCTACATTTTTTTAAATTTGACTTTCAACCAAAATATCATGCTATTCCCGAAGAAGACAAAGAAGAAATATCATAAAGGGGTCGGTTCGCGCTTTAGGTTATAGAATACTGTGTCAAGCGACCTACTGTCAATTACTGTTTTACCTGAAGATCCTGAACAAAAAGCAAAATTTCATATAATAAATACCGCCGAAAATTCTGTAAATTATACAAACAATGTCCGGAATAAAGCCATTATTATCAAAAAGAAAGCACTCACATCAGCCAGTAGCGCTTGTTAGCCATATCGAAGTGACCTAGACACCGGAAGGCGGTTTCGCTTGTCTGGAGACGAGCTCATTCCTGTTGTACCCTGTCTGAATTAGATGAGAGAGACGAATCAGGTTGAGCCACCCGAATTCTAGCCAGGCGAATACTTAGATGAGCCAGTAGTACATTGCAAATTAACTTTCGATTTCAGTTTTCATCCCGCCTTACGTCTTTTTTTCTTTCACGTCCCCCAGTGGAACAGAGGGCTTCAAGCTGGTGGCTTGAAGTTTCTGTAGTAGTGCTTGTTTTACATGATGGGGTTGCTAGCCTCATGCCCAACCTTTCCTATTTACCAGCATTGTTTCTGGCTTAGCGAGGTTAATGGGTGCGTCTGTGGCCGGGGATCGAATCCCGAACCATGTGTATGGTCGACGAGCGTCCTAACCTCTACGCCACCGACACGTCATCCGGCCTAGTTCAGAATATTCTTACTGATTCTCAGGCAGTTTACTGTTATGTTTTGGTTAATTAATTCTACTGTGCACCACCTTCAATTGCCGGATGGTAGAGTTGTAAACCTTGCCTTCTTGGTAGTAAGCCCAGTAAAAAGGTTAGGTTAGGTGTGACATTAGAAACTCCACCTCGTTAAAAAAACACCTATGATGCTGAAACTTCAAACCTTAAACTTGAAGCCCTGTGTTCCAGTTGTAAGTTAGGGGAATAAAGAAGAAGTAAAAGAGGTTTGGTGATTTATACAACAGATAAACACATTGATTTGTTTCTCTAGTTCAGGCCAAAATACTTGGGATTTAGTCATTATAAAGCTCATTTTGAGTGTTCCCATGGTTATATGTTGTAGGCACATACGTTTCCATCATGAAGAGAAATCATTCGTTATATAGCTTAACAGTGATGTGTATTTGTAGCAAATCTATTTTCACTAGTGAAGATTTCGAAGGCTAGAAATCGGTCGTTAAATGGCCCAAGCTGACTTTAATGGTAGTCTAGTGATGAAAGTGTTCTGTCTTATTGTAAATGATGGCATAATGGCTATGGGTGAGTAACAATGGCATACTAGGATACCAGTACTAGCTATCATTAGGCGGCCAGACTGTTTCATTTCCTCTCCATAATTAAAAAACACAGGATAGCTTACTCTCGACGCTACAAAAAACAAATATTAAAAGTGAACTCAAACAAAAACCAGCGTACATTCATGCAGAAACACACGTAAAATAACAAAAATTCATCAACTCACCAACTAAAAGTAACTGGATTTCTTTTTTACGATGTTCATATTCTTGTAAAAGAAATTTGTCAATTTTATGACTATGATATCTTGAACGTTTACGAGTAAATCCTTTATTCATTTAATAAGGATTGAAATTATGATTCATGATTTCTTTTAATTATTTTTTTTTTAAGAAACAAAGTAGGCGTATACTGATCCCTTTTTGGATGGTTTATGAATATTTTGTCCTTTGTCGCTTTTTGTTTTAGTTTTGGTTACAGTGGATCAATAAAAGATGAATTGTGATGAACTGGTTCACATAATGAATGTTAATGACTTAAATGGATTGTTAAGCAGTTTGCTTTTCATTATATGGGTATACTCATGATAGATAAGTAATAAGATCTGATTAGGATTATTGTGATCTGACCACTTTTCAAAACATCATATCTGGAATTTTACAAAAAAAAGACGAAAACTAAGAGTAAAAGCTGAATGAATATGCATTTACAATAAATAATGCCGGTAAATAAACTACATCATATATATATTCAATAAAACTGGCATAAGAATAAAGAACTTGGACACAGTGTGTATGTTTACTCATTCCTGTGCGTTGTAGGCGGAAGAATATGTGGCTTCAAGCTTGAAATTTGAAATTTTAAGAACATTAGTTTTATTAAAACGAGGTGAGTTTGCTAGCCGCATGCGAGACCACTCCTTTTTACCAAACCTACCACCGGTGAAACAGTTTATTAGGGCATTGAACGAGATTTAACGCAGATCACTTTCGTGATTGCCAAATATTCTACTACTAAATCACTACTACACTATGTGGCAGGGTATGATTCCATTACAGAATCAGTTTATTTGATGAAAGCACACAGTGATACAGTATTATCTACTGATGATGTTTTGAGTAAAATTTATTGCGCATAGTCATGTCAACGTTAAGCGTCGATGGCGCAGTAGTAGAACGCTCGCCGACCACACATGTGGTCCGGGTTTCGATCAACGGCTGACGGACTCCTTTATCTTGCTAACTCAGTAATAAGATTTGTAAAGAGGGAAGGTTGGGCATGAGGCTGGCGACCCCATCCCATAAAATAGACACTACTGCTACTGAAACTTCAAGCCTTTAGCTTGAAGCCCTATGATCCACTGAGAACGTAAAGGTTTAAATAAATGTCATGTCAAGGCACTTACACTACTTTCAAACTTTGTTTATGTGACTCCAATTTTTTCCCTTTATACCCCCTGTGGAACATGGGGCTACAAGCTAGAGGCCTGAAGTTTCATTAGTAGTGATGTTTATTTTACGGGATGGGATCGCTAGCCTCATGCCCAACCTTCCCTCTTTACAAGTCTTATTACTGGCTTGGCAAGGTAAAGGAGTGTGTAGGCCGGGGATCGCACCCCTGACCACCTGCATAGCTGGCGAGCATTCTACCGCTGTGCCATCGACGCACATAACTATGTAGTTAGCCATTTGTTATAAGATCCATAGCCTAACAGGGAATGTCAGTGACCTAATTATCAAGTGACCTACCATTGTCATGAGTCCTGTTAGGTATTGTGTATTCATTAGTTGGTTTCTAGCAGCAGTGAATCCATCAGTATGTTCTCTGAAATCCATCATATAAATACACTCATCTTATGGTGATACAGAATCTCCACAATGACATTAGTTTAGTTCTACTAGTTGTTATGTCAGATGAACTCATCTAATATGGAATTATCAGATTTGATTTAGCCAAGCATATGCATCATGTGACAAAAGTGTTTAAAAACCTCACTGTAGCTCACCCTTATTTTAAGTTTACAATCAAATATGAACGCAACACTCAGTTCATTTTTTTCAGTATATCACTGTGAAGCGAAGAAACGATACAACCACTGAAAAAAAACTATTTACAGAAAACATAAGTAGACTGGTCAGTACTCAGACTATCAGCGCTTTTTCCTAAGCCGAGGATAAAAGAAACCTGGTTAAGATGCACTTTATTCAGAAGGAAGATGTTATTTTCGGAGGAAACAAAAATGATGAGGGATTCAAGATAACTGGAAGGAATCTTATGGAGAATGAAATATCACTGAAATATAGAAGAGAAGAAATACCCAGAATGAGGCCTATAACATTTGAAAAGAAACTGGTTTTGTCATATTCGTTACCAAGTGACTCCAGTTAGAGAATCTTTGTAAATCAGGGAGAGCAGTTTTGTACCTATCTGGGACTCCTCATCAATCAGACCTGTGAATCCATCAAGGATAGAACGCAGAAGCTTCAGGTTACTAAGTGGCGCGAATCGACAAAATTTAGAAGTAATGCGTTATCGAAATTAGTCCCAGTAGCTAAGTGATACGCGAGCTTGCCTCGTAACCTGGAGATCCTATGTTTGATTCCGTGTGGATTCATGTATCTGACTGCTGAGGGTTCCTAGATAAGGATGAGACAGATGTTCAATACTCTGTAGTTTTCAGTGGTTCACTGTTTAGAAAAAGGAAGAAGCATATGTGAGAATTGGAAAAAGAATCAAAGGTCCATTGAAAAGTCAATTTAACTCCATCAGATTGACTCCTCTCTATAACATTAAATACGGACTAATTCAATTGAAAGTAGATAAGTATCATGTTCATATCAACGCTAACTGTATTCACTTTTCAAATTTGACTACGGATTGATATCAGATAGAGAACCATAAAAAGCACTAGGGAGACCTGAACAAACGTTTTGTCAGTACGCACCCACTGGGTTTCGAATCCAGGTCAATGAGTCCCAAACTAGGACGAAACAGCTGTTCAGTATTACCTCGTGGTTTCCCACAGTTCTCTGTCTGATATCAATCCATGATTAGACTTGAAGAACGGATCAAATGCTTACAAATCAAGTAAGTGTAAAACTAACTGTATCAGCTCATATGAGCTTGTAGTAGCAAGTACCTGGAATAGACTGAGGGGAGAGCACCTATTGGATTTTCTGAGCATATCCACAACATCTTCATAAGAGAAGTAAGAAAATGTTTGTAAGTGAAATCGCTAAGCGTCTGATTGACAAAGAGCATTCAGTCAAGCCTTTAAAACACTGGCTACTTCTCTCCACAGAACCCATTGCTATCAAAAGATTTCAACATAATCTTTGGATACATGAAAATAGTGTGTTTAGTTTCACACTATCCTTGTAAACAAACGTCTCTATTCTGTCTCGGTGTTTTTGTTGCGTAACAATTTTTTTTATTACAACTCACTGAGCTGCACTCATTATCAATCTTCAGTAATAACTTAATTGTTTGTTTTTCGTAATAGTTTTGTTCTCATTTACCATATATATTTTCCCTCCCACATCCTCCTTTCAAACGTTCTATCACATTGTTGTCTAATTAAACTCTGGTTGTTAGATTACTAATTGACTTTTGTTTGTATCCCTTGTTCTACAACTATTCCCTTTTAAACGAAATAATCTAGAAGTATAATAAGTATTTACGACTACCTGACTCATTAAAACATAGAACTTTGCACAGATATGCAAAAGTTTGAGTTACCACACTTCCTCCGTGTAGCACACAAAGCGAGAGAAGGGAGTAAAGAGAGATTCAAAAGAGAGGTGGGGGATAATAAACAGAAATCGGAAGCAAAAAGAAGAACGATAGGGTTTTATTGGATACGACAAATTACAAAGACTGAATGCATCTGTGCCAGCCAGTGAGAACGATTTTGAGCCAAATTTCCAATTGTCTATGGCCATTGGTTCTTGCCATCCTGAGGACCCCAACCAGGAAGTCTACACCTGCCTACTTGGCCATCTCTAGCTAAATTTTATGGATTTCACTGGATGATGGAGCCATGTTTACGACTGCAGGCAACACTGATTAATGTGGATTCGAATCTCAGAAGGGACATGAATTCCTTCAAGGTTGATTGTTGAGTGCCAACTAGCACGAAACTCAGGTCAGGCCATGCTTCCTGTCGATTGCCTCCAACCATCATCAAATCACTATACACCGTGATGGCGAGCTACTTAATGGCATGGTGGCAACATTGCAAACCTGACTGATAGAATTCAGTGTGCAACAAAGAAGGGACTAGTTACTGACTAGCGTCCAATCAAAGCAGAGGTTTTCATTTTGTATTTTTTTTTCAAAAATCCGCTGATGATCAATGGTTTCAATCAGCGTAAAATTTTATTCTGTTTAATTTACATGTATACTGACACAAAGAATAAGCATTACTTTATAGTCTTTATAACACAGATGGATAGTTTTGCAAACAAAGTATTTTTTGCTTAAAAAACATTGACATGTCTGCCAGAAATGTTGTTTTTTTTTGTTGTTATGCACTTCCCATTGATCGTTTATTGTAGACAAATTGGTCTAGAATGTAATAATTTGAAAAGTATGTACAAGGTTCGAGTCCTGGTGGGAATACCATCAACCACCGGGGTGTATGCAGCTGATGAGTTACAAATGGGACAAAATACGTATCCAGTAATCTAGTGCTAGTTAACATCAACCGAGATAATCCGCTGTTAGGCATATATATAAAATATTTATTCGCAAGAAAATATTTTGAACATTTATGCGAATTTTAACTCCCAATTCCTTTAAAGTCAATAATGTGGTCAATTTAAAGTATAACGATCCAAGTGTGAGAACGCACTTATGACCTTGGACGCATAAAAGTCGTTGTGTGACAAGATGTACCATTATTATAGCACCACTATGAAGGAACTGAAGTGTGAATTTCATCATGACCTCGTTTTCAAGTACTGTTTGGATAATGAGTTGATAGCCCGTTGAAGTTGCGTTCATGGTTAGGGTTAGGTTAGGACTAGGATTGTGAACAGAGTTAGGTTTATGAATACGGTTATTAATAGGGTTGGGATCAGGGTTAGAATGTTTTATTTTTATCATCTGCATTTTTCTAGCAAATATTTGTCATTCCTCCTAATTCAGGGCTTTCGGAGAGGACTGGAAACCAGGATAAGAGCGATAAGTGGGTCACAAAATGAACTCATCTTCAGTTGCCTTGATGAATACATGTACAGTAACTGGTTCAACCTAAAGCCTGGTACTCCGCGATTTTAATTAACAGAAATTTTAAGTCAAATCACGGCAAAATACCCTATTTAATGTGTATTATCATCATTTACCATATTTCTGCTGTAAATTAACATCATTTTTATGTATGAGCCACTAGATTTTCTGATTGGCAGGCTCAAGGTCGGCTCTGCTTCTTCACTTCATAGATTGTTATCGTCTAACTGTGCCTGTAGTGTTTCACATTGGCATTTTATGAGGAAAAATAACTTTTCGAATGTTAATTTTCTGGGATTTGACTGGTTGCAGAATTACTCATGAGATGAAGTCAGTCTGGGAGCCACTAGGTAACTAAGGAGTACTGGACAGCTGTTTCATCCTAGACTTCTGTTGTACTCACCTATCAGGGTTCGAATCCAGGTGGAAGTTAGAATTCATAGGATTAGTTCCCAGTGACTGAATGGTCCACAATCTCATCTTGAAACCCGATGAGTGAGTACTACCGAAGAGTTCCAAACTGGGACGAAATTAAAAGTCTAAAATCAAATGTAAATATTTGATTTCGCCTCATAATCAAGCATAATTTCATCAAATGTAGACGTGATATTATCAGTCACACTTTTGAAAAAAGAAGAAGCATCACACCGAATATCTAAGAGAACTTTGACAAATAATAAGAACGCTCTGAATACAAAAATTAGACTTTTATAAGAAAACAATGGTTTAGCAGAGAATTTTCTTTTCGATAACTTCCTCATACGGCTGTACATTTATATATACACATAATGTTTAAAGATTAATTGTTTTTGATAACGATGATGTTTTTAAAAGTTGATTATAGTTCGCAAGATTAGGGGAAGGAGATATTTTCAGGTTTCAAGTAATAATGACCAAGGTAGAGTAAGCGCCTTAATTGGCTTCTTCTGAACACATAAGTTAGGCTTTCTTAGGTGTAGGAGATGAACTTGCAAGGCGACTTTAAGCGTAGTCGAAGTACGGTGGATACCAAGTGTGAAATGCTTTGTTGATATCAACTTTATATTCAACGTCTACAAGGAGAGGTAAATCAGAGCTACGAATAGACGTTGTTTGTCCTTTGCCTAACCAACCAGAAAAACGCCCAGTTTTGCGTCCTTTGTAACTGGCTTCCCAAGAGCAGTGAAACTTTAATCGACTGATTCTATTGATTTAATGTAAACTTTTAAAAAATTTAATATTCTCAGTGTCAACTACTTTGTAAAAATTATGGATACTTAGCTGTAGAGCCTCATGAAGAAGTTGTCAGAAGGAATTTACTTTACTCACAGCTGATCAGTCTTTTGAAACTATAGAATTGGCGAAAATATAAAAGGTGAAATTAGTTAATACCTCCTGAAATTGGGGGCAGAAGGCATTAACACCATAGAGCATCTATTCGACCACAGAGAAATCAAACGGAACCAGAAAAGCAGCAGGTCTGCACACTATGAAATCAGGCCTTAAAATTGATTTTGGCCAGAAATCACAAATAATGTCTCAAATCCGAAATATTTCACGGTAAATGGAATGCAATTTATCTGAATAGAAATGACAGATTAAGGCAAAATTTGACCTGACTTCAACACCTCTTCCTCTAATGAAGCAATAAAACCAATACAAGTGTTATAAGCAATTCCAATATGTAAACACATGCTGTGTTTAGAATTCATAAATTTAATAAATGCAACATTGTGTACATTGTTTGTTATTTTCATCATTTCATCTACTTGTCAACGTGAGAGTTACCTTACGCTGAAGAACTGCAACTAAATTATGATGTATACAAGCTGATATTTGGTAAATTCTGGTGCAGTATCACCTTCCTGATAAAGTTATTAGAGAAATGTTAGTGAGAACAATATCGTGTTGTTTTCTTGTGTGTCGCATACCCTAATTTCCATGTCACTTGTTTATGAACACTATCAATGAAACAGAAGATCGTGTACTAACGTAATCCTAAACTATTTACATTATATATGTATTATACTCCATAGTGTTCTACACAAACTTGCATTGATGATTTTGGTTGTATAATACACTACATGACTTGAATGCAGAGTGATTGGATTTCTTCTCGTAAATACAAAGAATGTTCCTGAAATAACAAAGATTTGTAGCTCAGATGTTGTATCATTTAAGCTGGAGAGTTCCACTAGAAAGCTTTCCGCATCGTTTTGGAGAACGCATCTTCAGCCATAAATTTAGTGTGAATCGTATTTTAGGATTTCTCTAAAAAGCGTATGTCTATTCTAGTGACTTTAACTGCATCTGATTGTCATCCATAGATTTTTAACGCTTGTATTCATTTGTGCTAATAGTGAACCCATCTGCTGCCCTCATACTTGACCATTCGGTAACCGGACTTATTCTTTCTTAATTAGCGAATTGGATCTGTATCCACATATCTGTTAATTACAAATTGATGCGAGTACCGGGCCTGCAGGAATTTTCTGGCTTTGTCTGTGTTCTGTCTAAAATTTCCACATTGTTCCTATTGATCCGATTAATTTCTGAAATTATTTATGTGATATGATATGAGCAAATAATCTCATTCCCTTTAACAGTTGGTCAGTTTTACAGGGTACAAAGAACAATTTGCAAATCGCAGCACTTTTAAACTTCTGACTGTAGTAAATTAATGGGTCCGGGATTCGATAATATGCTTGTAGTACTAAGAATAGATCAAAAGGCTCGTGTGTCACTGTGATTAGAAGATGTGAAGGAGCCTTGTCGTGGATCAAGTTATATTCGGATCATCAGAAAACGTTTGATATCTTTGATAATGATGATGACTTCAAGCATTAGTTTGTAGGGATTTAATCGGCTCAAATTTCGATCACAAATTGGCATCATTTATGTAACTACTGGAAATTATAGAGTTCTGGACAACCATCCCTTCCTCAACTGGAACTATTCACCTATAATCACCTACGATCTCATACAGAATCGAAACCAGGACGTTTAGGTTATAAAGCAAGGCTGCTGACCATTCGGCCACCGGGACGGAATCCAACGACCCAAGAATTCTAATTTCTATCGATTAGAGTTAGAAATTGTGGGACAAAATGTCTGTCCAGTACTCCTTCATGACATTCAATCTTTTTCAGACTGGTATCAACCGGTGATCAGACTTGAAAGTGATCATTTAACTGAATCATACAAACTAAGACAACTAATTTATTCAGTATTCATTAAACAGTCTAAACGCACTCACTTAATAAATATTACATGATCGATAGAATGTACACCTCACCCGAGGTGGTCAAATAGAAATACTTAGCAAATAACTGACTCGATTTTTGTGTCATTTAATACTCGTCAGCAAGAGGCATGTGTAACCTCAAGGGAAATTAAGCCCCTTACTCCAAGATTCAAATTTGTTTTATCCAGCGTTACGGTCAGAGATGTTATCACTGTGCTATTAGCGCTCGGTCTTAATATAGTTGGAGTATCAATACAGTGATAACCTCTTTAACGTCAGCACTCAGTGATACGGGTTTGTATTAGCCAGAAGGCACTAGTTTCTGATGAGAACCAATATACACGAAAGCCAGAAGCAGGGCTTATTTTTCGATTTCTTTCAAACACCTGACATCAATACATAGTACACCACGATACTCATTCACTAAGATCTATGACAACACTGTAAAAGTCAGCGCAGATACCAAAGAACTAGATGTAGGACATTGGTTACATATTTTTAATCAATCAATGTAAAGCGTGAGCTTATAATCCCCCAAGGTAATCCTTAGATGACAGTTATTTAGTAGGAAAGAGCGAAGAAGAATACTACTGCATAGATGACAATAAATTTTCAGTAGTTTTACAAACCATTGCCTGTACACTCATTGAAACCATTCCGACAAAACAGAAACATCTATCTTATCAAGAAAAACAGAAACAATAATAGATGGAATAAACCAATTTAGGCCTACCATTCACATGAATATCATTTTTTTTTCGCTATCCATATTGTGTTTTCCACTTATATTTCAAATCTGATCAAAATCTAATTATCTATGTCATTCTGTGCTCAGAATGAAATTGGATAAAATTCTACCGAGAATATGGATGATTTGTAACGACCTCATGATTTCTATACAATATTCCTTGTCTCTCATCCTCACTGTCTTTCTCTCTCTCTCTCTATGTCTCTCTTCCTTCCCCGGTTTCGCGTTTTACTTTGTCTGATTAAATGACAATTTTGCTTGGTGAAAAAGAGAGATTGATCGGTTGAATATTTGTATGAAAAAAAATGTTGAATTTGCCTCCCTCCATGTGGAAAAATATATCGCTTTATAGCATGACTGATATTCATCTAATCTTAGTTGAATACATAATTGATCTTATTATCATGACTACTATTCATCTTAGTAGTGTCATTATTATTATTTATTGTTATTCTTATTATCATTCATCTCTGTACAGTTTACTCTGAGTTTCAGACAATCTATTGTGGTGATTTTATGGGCCAAATTAAACAGTATGATCGTTTTGGAGTTGATTTGTAATTGACTTGATTGACTTACAGATTACATCATGAATTGTACTGAAAACTCAGAAGTACCGGAGAGATGTCTTAGTTCCTGGTTATCTAACTGATGCCATTCCGTGATTGTACTTGAAGTTAACCAATTGCCTGAAAACTGACATTCGTAACTTAGATCACTGTTCATTAGTGACCGACTACGGTATGGAGTTGCTAACAAAATTTCTAAGGAGTAGTAGTGACCAGTGGAATCAAATAAGTCGAGTATGAGGAAGAATATCAACCCATAGCACTGGTTGACGGTTACGGTACATGTTGGAATTCAAGACCTATCAAATTCCATCCCAGTGGCTGAATGAGGAAGGAGCTCGCACTGTTACCTTAAGGTTCTCGGCTCGGGCCCCATGTAAGTTATAAGTGCATACTACTGAGGATCCCCTAACCAGGACTAAATAGTTCTCCAATGCACCTTAGTTTTTTTTAAGGTTCTTTAACTAATGTCAGTTTGTGACCTAACTTGCAAACAGTATAAATTCATCCCCTGTAAAAATATGCACTAGCGCAAGAGAGGGAGAGAGAGAAAGGACAAATTACTGGATGACCGTCGGTAAAAACTGTTATATTTTACATTGAAACGTGATTACAAAATTTCAAGAGTTGTTATTTAAAACTAAGCTTATCAATTTATGAAACGTTTTAGTTTACACGTTAACAGTAGTTACAGAATTCATAAAACAATATAGTTTCACTGATTATGGAATGAATTTGATCGGTTCATAAACATACTGACAATAATCTTCAACCGATCTGAAGTGACAGCTTCTGTTTAATGTCGTATGGCTTAAGTCGTAGCGCTTTTTAGGAGAATTAATTCACATTACTTATTTTATTTATTTACGAAAACAAATCACGTAGTTCTGCGAAAAGTCATTTTTCGGCGAATTCCTTCACTCAGCTGTACAGTCGCAATTATATATACTTATTTTTGTATGTGTGTGTATATTGGGTTTTTCCGATAAGAATACCTTCCGATTCGACGACTACATACAAGATCTAAATATTACTAACCAAAGTAGGATATCTTTCGATATTGAACCACCAATCATCAACGTCCCATTTGCAGAAACTGTCTGTTTTATATGTAAGTACATAGATGATAACCAGATCAACAATGGAATACCAACAACATGTCTGAAAGAAGTGCCACTTAAATGAACACTCAATGTACAATTTACTTTCCGCGACACCATCTACAGTGGGATCTCCCTTAGGCCCATTACTCAGAAAAAACTTCATGTCCAGTCTTGAGAATAGCACACTCAAGTCGTCCATTGTCAATTTGCAGCTGTACAAACGATGCGTAGATGACATTTTTGTCATTTGCAACAACAGCTACGACCAAAGTCACTAACTACAGATATTCAGCAACTGCCATCCGGCAATCAAATTCACTCTAGAAATGGAATACAAATCTGAAATTCCCTTAGGAAATTCAATCCATAGAAAACCCACCTAGAATGGACAACTGACAAGTTTCTGCAGTTTTATACCCACTGACCAGAAATGAAATCTGAATAAATCGCATCTGCAGACTTGACGCTCTGGGTGCAAAACTAGATTTTCTGAAAGAAACCTTCATCCAAAACTTATACCCACCAAAATTCATAGACAAGAATATTAAACTGAAGGTCCAGAGGAACGAAACATCACTTGTTTGAAAAAACGTTACATTACATGAATCTGGATTTCAAAGGAGACTTACCTTGCAGTATCCTTAAGAGAACGATTTCAGCACATTTGAAGAGAACATTCTTCATAGCAATGCTAAGAGTGTTGTTCTCCAGTCGTCCATTGATCTGAAGAAGCCATAAGGACAGGATCACGTATTTTCCTTTGTTTCTATATGTATCCTATTCACAATTCGCTCATTAAACTATTCATCTTATTACGTAACTGCATTACACCTATTCAACTTCTTTCATCTGTTGATTAACATTACCAACTATGTTTTTTTTTACAATACATCACCATTGCCATCTTACCAATCTTGACCGCCCTAGTTGCAATTTGATTTCTCATCATATTTTTGAAATGTCTTGACAACAATAGTCCTAACTTATATTACTTCTTTTCGGACACATCTAATGTCCACATATATACAAAAACAAGTATATATAATTGCGATTGTACAGCTAAGTGAATAAATTCACCAGACTACGTTTTTGGTTTAACAGCGATGTCTGGGTGGGGACTATTCCTGAATTGTGTATTTCCATTTGAATTTTCTAAGCATGTAAGCTGATTGAAAAAGCGTGTTAAAACAACGATGGGAAGGCCTAATTAAATTCTTCAAAAACTCATGGTATCCAGAAAATCATGCCATAAAGCTCAAGAAAATCCTTTTTCTTTTTTCAGAGAATAAACAAAAAATATTTTGTAGCCTAATTTTGTGTCATTCATGTGTTAGTTCAGTGAAAAGTCAGAAATTTTTGATTGTTAATCCATCCATCATTGTATATATCCTATGTGTGATTTAGAGACATTAATCTTCAGATAAATCTTCACGATCTTTCTTGCCCTTCAACCATTTTAAATGAATACATAAATCACTGAGACAGAGAGAGGAAGGGATCTCAAGGCATGAAAACTACTCAGTTGTGTATATTGCGAATCCTTCGACAATGTTCAAACCCTATCCAGGCGAAATCAGAAAACTTCGCAAGTCATTAAATAAGCAGTTCTACTGTTAAAAAAGGACCAGCTGAACCTCACTGAATAATTTATTTTATCTTATTCTAAGTGGAACATAAGAGGTTCCTTGTTGCACTTTGAAGTTTCAGCAGCAGTTTCGTGGCTATTATTACAGCTGACATTCTAAAATGTTGATTTAATAGAGCAGTAGAGAGAACATTTCCTGCAGCTAAACTGATACTCAACTTCTCAACTAAACCAGTAGTCACACAGCAAGTCAAAGATAAATTACTTAAAAGATGACCTCATCAATGTGTATCTATGAATTCAACTGTTCATTTGGAGCTAATTACATTGGCCGTACTCAGAGGGCTTTATCCATGCATGTGCGGGAACATGTACCTGCATGGTTGAATAAAGGGGTAACCAAATGCGTAATTAGTGCAGTCTTAGCCCACTTGGTAGATACTGGATAACCGATAAAACTTGACCAAGTGTTCTCAGTTATTTTCGGCGTTTTCAGTAATTTATCTAGAGGAGCTCGACTACGTCTTCTATCAGTAGCTGAAGCAGTTGCAATTAATACCAGAAGACCATCTCTTTGCATATAGAAGAAGTATGTTCAACCTCTTTGTTTACCTTGGCCTACAATAAAGCCAACAAATCCTCCATTACCACTATAAATTCCTTCCACAATTTTCTTTTCTTTTCTTCTTCTATTCCTCTGTTTCATTGACAAACGTTCATTTTCGACTTTTATGATTTCATGACCTCTCTTATGATTTTATTACCTTAGGTTTAAGTTATGCATTTTTAACTTGTTATCGTATCTACAAAATCCTGTTCATTGCACTTCATTATATTCATTATTATTATAGGACGATCACTCACCAATAGTACTTGTAATTTTACACCATATCATCGTTATTTTTTTTTTTTTTTTTGATTACAGCTTGATTCCACACCGTATTTTTGGTACAAGTGTGGAATTTTCAGCGTGGATATCAGTAGTCCGAAATTCGCAGGCGGACCATAGATATCAGGTGTGCGTCGGCGTGGGCTCGAACCCCGGACCATGTGCATGGTCGGCGAGAGTCCTAACCACTGTGCCACCGACGCACAATCCTTCTTATTGCCGTTATTTCCAGGCTTGATCTTATGTCTGGACCGCCCCATTCGTTGGTTTATTTTCCGCAGTATTCATATTGTCTCACACACCCTGCTTACACTCTCTCTGGAAACCTGTATTTTTCTGTTGAATATATATATATATATATATTCATTATAATAAACGTTTTTGTATTTCCCAATGAATGAAAAACAAAACTATATTGTTTTTCATTCATTGGGAAATACAAAAACCTTTATCATAATGAATATCATATACCCAATGCCCAAATTTTTTCAAACCGTTAAAAGTGAACTTGGTTTGGACATATATAATATATATATATATACATCATTAAATTAAATTACTTCATCTCATTTTGTCCCATGTTCTCACTGACCATGCATATTAAAATATTAACTGACTATTGTTCCATCCCATCTTATACTTGTTCCACAATACACTTTGTGATATGATTCTAATTTGCCTTTACTGGCTATTGTATGCTTAAATTAGTGGATTTATAATTGTTGAGCCTGAAGGAGAATTTATTGAAAACAATTTTTCGCTCTAACTAGTTTGTTTTTATTATTGTTCCATTGGGTTCCAAGTGGAACATTCGGCCTCAGCATCACATCCCCATTTCATCCCGTTCTCTGAGGTACTACTACCTAGCATGGTCCACGATTTCCTCGATGTCACTCATGGATGGCCAAAACGCTCTTTCCTATTTGGGGTTTTCACTCGAGCAATGACCTGGTACGTGATATCATGCAACAGTTTCCTCAGCGTGTCCTATCCAGCCCCATTTTCTCCCATATATTTTTTGATCAATGGGTTATTGATTGTTTCGTCCCCAGAGCTCCTTGTTGTGCATTCTTTCTGGTCATCTGATCTTCAGTATAGAGCCACCGAAGTCAGCTTCTGACAAAAGTCTGCAGTAGCCTGTTCAAAACGCTTTTTGTCGCTCTCAATACAAATTTCTGACCCATGCAGAAGAACTGACTGACTTCACATCTGTATTGGAAATCCGAATTTTGTTCTTGATGCTACGGACTGCATGAGGTCACCAAACTTATTTCAGGTTCATGAAGGCGTATCTTTCCTTTCCAACTCTGGTTGTGACATCTTCATCCATTCCATCGGTAGTTGAAACAGTCCTGACCAGATAGAACTTCTTTCAAGTTTCTCCCTTCAATGGTGATTGCTGCTGGTTGTTGTTGCTGTTCTATGCTATCATTCTTTCTTACGAAGTGCGGTTGCTGTTCTCACTCCCAACCTTCTTTCTTTACTTGACTTATCACCCTAAAATAAACGTTTATGCATACGCTAGCCGTAGATCAAACCTCAGAGCAAATGACGAGTGTTTGATGGAACTTGGATGCATCTACGTGCCTAAATAATAAATAATAACTACTTATTATCAAATTAGTATCAGTGTGATTTTTGTTAACTTTTTGAGAAATCTTTGTTACGCAGAAAGTTGTAAATGTTTTTGTTTCGGTGTTTTTCTTCTTTTTATTGTTTTGTTTTTATGAGATAAAAGTGTGAAACTGAGATTTACTCAGATAAGTAGATATTCTCAATGTAAGCATACCCCACCCCCGCATACAAACATATATATATATATATATGTATATGTATATTTCATTATCAGTCATAACAGGTATTTCAGCTGTATCGTTGTTTAACTTAACACACTTCTATCCCTCATTATTATTCCCTTGTTCTAGTCACAAGTGAGCTGGAATGACAAAAGCAAACAAACAAAAACAAACGATCTAACACGAAGACAACCAATTCTTCTAGAGGATTAACTTGGTTTATGTGTATATTTCTCAAATTTGATTGATCCGATAATCAGTTGCTTCATTCCCTCATTCATTAATTTCTTTCTCATTAGTTTAGTTGGAGGGTTATTTTACCCTAGCGTGATGTTAGCTTAATTTCTTAACTTCTATTAACTGTCCTGCAATGAAAAGATACCCTTTTGACCTCTGTTAATGCATTTTAAATGTAACAGGGGGGATAAGAAGCAAATTAACCAAAAGTTAACCGAAAACATATAAAGATAACTTATGATTGATAAGTTGGGGGATTTCATCATGAGCTGACATTAGTTGGAAAACCACAAGGGGTGTACTGGACAGCTGTTTCATCCCGCCTAGCTTAGGACTCTTCATCAGCACGCACCCATACACCAGGTTGTGAAACTCAGGACCTTCTGGGTTGATTGATAAGTGAAGAAAACATCCAATCAAAGTATCAACCAAAGATAAAATAACGTCGATTATATCTTGGTCTTTATTTAATATTGGCTGACAATTGGGTCCTAGGATTTGTGGATTTACTAGTATTCCACAATGAAGGATGGCTTTCTCACTGAGAGTAGTGAAGCCTAACAAGTGTCTTCCTAAACACTAAATCAATATCTACCAGGCTATTGGGCTAAGAGTATGAGTGGTTATTTATCAAAACTATCCTCAATTTTCCGCCGATCATTTATGTTGTACGGATATAGTGTCCATACTTAGAGCCGGCATGTTTACAGACACTGAATAATCACTCACTGGGAAATTCAGTATAATTTCAGTAAATAGATGATGTCAATTTGGCCATATTTAACGCTAATGTCAAGTCTATACTCTATATGGTTCATAGACTTGATAAGTCACCAAAAGCATTTCGAATATTATTCAAACTTTATCAGCAGCCGTCTTTGTTCTACGCTGAAGGTCAGATGGATTATCAACGGCATTGATGATGATATTCCTGATTGTGGTCGACTGAATCAAGAAGACAGGGGTACGTTGCACCAATAGAAAGATCCTAGAATATTTGAACTCTGTAGACCATTTATGTCTAATTTCGTATAAACTCGGAGACCTACAGGTGAAAACCAACATACCGGAAGAAGAAGTAGTAAAGTGAGGACTTTAGGTGAATATACAGGAGACGCATGTGATGAAGACACCTAACTGACCAATTATAAGAAGCATCAACCACTATCAACAGAAGAAATCTGAAAGAGATTGCTTATATCGCCTATCTAGCCAGCATCGTTTCAACCAACGTTTTTTAACCAGTGAGGATGTGAAAACCGCAATCAGAAAGTCAAGGCAAAGCAGCAAAATTCTGAAATCACTTTGGAAACCTGTTCCACTCAAAATAAAGAAAAACATACAGGTTTTCAACGCCGATGTTAAATTAATTCTTCTTTATTTGTCAGAAACTTGACGCGTGAAGAAAAGTATCATTGTGTAACATAAAAACTTTCATTAGCAGCTGCCTTCATTGGCTCCATGCTGAGGATCAGATTTCCATAAAGACTTAGCAACAAGGAACTCTGTGAATGAACCAGCTAAGACCTCTGTGCTCAACAAAAAGGCTGATGGAAATGGAGGTGGGTTTGACATATGCTGAGGAGTTATGCAGTTGAGTTTGACATATTTATGAATAACAATACTTTGTCTAACTAGTAAACTAATAGGGTTCCACTTCTTGGGCCATTTGAATTTCATCTTTAAAAGGATATCAGTTGATATTATCCCTCTGTATTTCATATATTTAGTAGAAACAGGCACAAACATAGTACAAAATGCAATTATCTACAAGACAATCTGATAAAATAAAATAGTTACAGAGTGGTTGGAGGGAATCGGTAGGAAGCCTTGCTTGACTAAGGTTTCGTACTAGTTGACACTCAACAGTCAGCAAGGCGTATCTGCACTCTTGAAAAAAACTCATGTCCCTTCTGAGATTTGAACCCGCGTCACCAATTGAGTGCAGCAGTCAGAGACGTTACCACTGAGGTATTCGGGCACATGATTAACTTCCTGTAAGACTGTATTGGATACTTTTTGTGTGGACACTAATAACCAGTGCAATGTGTCCAGTCCTTTCTTCACTGCAGACTGAACTCCTTCAGTCAGGTTTGAAATGTGGCCACCACGTCAAGTGGCTAGCCATCACGGTGCACACTTATTTGATGATACCACTTAATATCATCAAATAAGTGTGCACCGTGATGGTGAACTACCTAGAATGGTGGCCACATTTCAAACCTGACCGATAGATCTCAGTCTGCACCGAAGTAAGGACTGGACATCCTGGACTGGTTACCAGTGTCCGATCAAAGTATAGGTAGAGATTGTTGTTTTTTGAGCTCTGAGTAGAATATATGACTCCAAGCTTTATGTTATGAAGTTTTGGTAGCTGTGGTATTACTGTTTTTCACGAAGTCGAGCTACCATTCTCACCGTCAACCTTCCTTGTTTTAAGGGCTTTATACAGGTTATTAAACAAGGCAAAGCGTGAGAGTGTGGCAGTTGGGAAGTGATCCCGGACACATTGGCTGTTGGAGAGCCTACTACGACTACAACCACCGTGACATTAACTTCTAAATCCAAGGAAACAGATGAAGAAAAAACCTGAAGGTAAGTAAGTAAGTCATGAATCTTGCAGGCAGACTTGAAAGGAGATCTAATTGACAAAAATATTAGGGTTTTGGGAGGTGAACTGGATTTCGGACTCCTGAATAGTCTGTGCACACAAAGATTATCATTATTTAGCAAAGGATTATTTTGTTTGTTTACATTGAGATAACAGTTTTCGTTGATTGGGTAAACTGACTGAATGAATTCATAAATTAACTAATTAGTCAACTTTGAATCATTCATCTTCTGTATACATGTGTATTAAGCGGAAGATAAATATGTACATATAAATCTAATGTGACTTTTCGCCATTTTTTTTTCAGCATTACAGGTGTGCTTTAATGAATAGTGAATAAGAAGGAAAAGTTGTACTAGTTGGGCAAGTAAGGGTTACCATGCGTCTGCCATTCCCTGGTAGCTCAATGTTATTTTAGTATATATCTTGTGACACTGTAGGTTATATACTACTGATTAATTGAAATGAGTAGTTGGAAACCCCTCATGTTAAACAGTTACGCTATCCTATAAAATTCATTAGGAAAATCAAAAAAGACCACAAACAAAATAAAAATAATGGTGAAACTATTAATGATAACACAAATAAGAAAGAATATAAGGCATCTACAGTTGTACGACATACGGATGGGACATCTGAGACCCTACGTAGGATTCTTAATAAAGCAGGAATTAGAGTGGCATTCAAACCTACAAACTCTGTAAATTAAAGGACCCTGTAGGTTGACCCAATTAAAGAAAATAATATAGTTTACAAAATACCTTACAATGTCTGTGAGTTAAGTCCACCACATAGATCAAACTAGTAGGTCGGGGATAGTCACATTGTCGGAACATAAGAATTCGGCTAAGGTTAGAATGATTGATCCCGAGAAGATTAGTGATTTAGTAAAAAGCTCAGCAATCGCACTGCATGCATTAACACACACAACCACAAAACAGGGTCGATGGGAGAGCGTGGAGACAGAGATTGATTACTGATTCCTGGTTAATTAAGTCTACACCAAACAAAACACATGCAACAGAAATGACCCAAAGCAAATACCAGATATACGGAAGACATTATTATCACCAGTAAGTCAAATCAGAGGAGGATAATAAATAATCTTAAAATTCGATTTCAATTTACATACATCATATCATTCTAACAAGTTACTTATTTTGACTATTAAATCACTCGTCTTGTTTCCCATCTAATTGTAATTGATCAATAACACTCATATTATTATTTCTGAAAGTACATTATCTTATATTGATTTTTATTCAAATGTCTTATCATCAATTTCACTCATGTATACAAATGAAGGAAAAAAGTTGTGTGAGTGATATGATATGATAATGAGTGGCAAAAATTTGTGCTCGAAACGTGGTCATTAGTAAATAATACTGTACAACACTGTGTGATTGTGTTAAAATAAAATCTTATTCCTAATGAAGTTATACTCTACCACTTGGGTCGTCAGTTGAATTCACTGGAATTCTGGATAACTACTGGAGCACACTGGTAATAAAATAAACCATAATCGCTATTGGCAAATTATGCAATTCGAGAAGGTAGAATTGCAACACAGTCTCTTCTGGAAACCACACTTATTGACGTCAGAGTATGTGGTCTGCTTGATGCCATGAAGACCATTGAAGAGAGCAAGTATAAATGCATGATGCTATCTATATACTACTGATCGACAGAATGATGTGAGTAGTTTGATGCCACTTGCATCAACTAGCACTGTCTGCCAGTCAGATCGATGTCGTTTAAACATTGTACGTCTAGGCTAATCAGTCGAACAGCCAGTTAAGTTAGATAATTTTGACTGGTTTAAGTACAAAAGGTTTAGTTACATATTCAATAAGTACGTGGCAACTGGTCATATACATTGAGCCTTCTATCACAGTTGGAGCAGGAAAATGAAGATAATTCAATGTAGTTTATATCATTTTTGTTAAAGAGTGAGCTATTATCATTCAACAACATAAGCAACATCCAGCGCCAATCACCATCAATGGGAGGGATTTGAAAGAGGTAACTTCATTCACTCACTTATCTAGGGAGCATTGTCTCAGCTACAGGAGGAACGGACGAGGATGTCAAATCGAGAATCGAATCCGGAAGGCGAGGAACACATTCATCAACCTGAAACCAATCTGGAGATCCTCGTCACTCAGCATCAACAACAAAATTCGGTCAGATTTTGAAAACAAACGTCAGGTCAGTCACTTCTTCTATGCGGATCAGAAACTTGGCGGACGGGTCACAAAGAATATTTCCAACAGCCTGTTGCATACCTTTATCAACAACTGTCTTTGCTCTATACTGAAGATCAGATGGCCAGGCAGGAAAGAATCACCAACAAGAGACTATGGGAACAAACAAACAAAACAAGAACCAGTCGCCAACCAACAAATATGCAGGAGAAAGTGGAGATGGATTGGACACTCACTCGCTGAGGAGGCCGCTGGGTGACATCACGAGCGCGCGTCAAGCCATTGCTCGAGTGGAAGCAGGCCGAAAAGGAAGCGGCGAGTGGGACGTTAGTGCAAGGGTGACATGAAGGAGATCGTGTGAAGAGGAGATGAAACAGTATGGACTAACATGGATGGATGCAGGTGAAAAGTACAGCAGGAGGAAGACAGAAGCAATTGGAGGCGTGCAGTTGAAGCCCTATATTCCACTAGGAACCCTATGGAACAATAATAATAATAATCACTCAAAACAAACTTTCCGGTAACACCAGCTGGCGGTGATACTTTATCGTGAATGAACACAAGCTGAAATTCATTTGTCACTGGATTCCAACCTGATCGGGAACAAATGGCCGGTGGTCTGTTCGTTCCGTAACCTTCAGACCGTGACTTCACTTCATTAATGATTCACTGGAATGCAGTTCTGAGAATTTCAAACTGATTTAAAAAGGTCATCCGGAGCTCTGCGTTTTCACGGATTCTCACAACGTCCTCAGCCTATAGCTCACACTACCTTGAAAACAGTAACTTGTTAGTTATACTCAGTGTAAGCAGAAAGTTAAACTTGAATTCTAGTAGAGAAAGCCAGTTCGATAGCTCTCTGTAATCTAGAAGTCTCACCAATATCCATATTGGATTAGTTTATTTCAAATATCCCACAATGATGTAGTATTAATAACTGCATGAGTTTTTGAGTAAAATTATTCTTCATAGCCATATCAATTTAGTCAGACGGCTTCATAATTTGCTATACATATATATATTCTTTTTCTGTCCCTCTTCCCCTTATTATTTGTTGCCACTTTTCACATTTCCGGTGAAGAGGTTGCGTCATTTCGATGCATGTATACGGTATTGAATTCATAAACGAAAATCTAGTGAATAACCTCTCTCTTCCTCTCTCCACCTAACCAGATTATTTTTTATTGCACTCAGTCCTTCCCACTCTACTATCCAACACATACAAACGAATGCAATGCACTGACCGAGCTTTTTTTCAAGGTTATTTAATTTGGCAGGGTCAATCATTCTTCGTCTAGCTAACGTTCTACGTTCCAAAAATCTATTCGACGCCAGTCTATTAGTTTAACTTATGTAATTGGCCTCACAATCAGCATTACATGGTATTTGTTAAATTATACTATTTTTTCTTAATTGGATCTATGGCGTCATAAAGCTGGTTGGTTGGTTGGTTTAAATGCCACCCTAATTCAACCTCATTGAGAATCCTACGTAAGGCCTCTGACATTCCTTCTTTATATGGCGGTACTATACAGGCTTTAAAAATTCTATATCATTTTCGTTATTTCTGTTACTTTTGTATTGATAATCTTAGTTTTCTTATGATTGTTCATATATTCCTGAATAAATTTCGGTGGGTAGTTATTCACTAGTAATGCTTCTTTTATTTGTTTGATTTCACTATTTAAATCTTCTGGCCTCTTAGTTAGGCCCTTGACCTGATTAACTAAACCTATTTTTACTGATTCTGAATGGGATGAATTAAAGCCTAAGTATTTATTACAGCGTCTGTCGATTTCCAATAAGTGCTGGTATCTAACCCACAATCTTGTTTTTTTTCATTTTATCTTCCAGTCATACTGATATTGATATCAGTTGATATAATGGAAGGTTTGAGTTTAAGAGAGTCTAAATGATGAATACAAAGAGTATTCTGAGTCCACCAAGTGTGTTAGCATCGATTTTGTTTAAAAAAGTAAAACTTCAACTCCAGTTGCATATTACGACTGTACTTTTACAAACTTGGAGGATCTAGACTTCGCCGATGATATATGTCTGATTTCCCACAAACTGGAAGATATGCAAGTGATAAGCAACAAGTTGACAGAAGAAGCATCCAGAGACGATAGGACTTCAGGTGAACATAGAGAAAACAGAATTAGGTGATGAAGATTCCTGGCCTACACCAACAGCAACAACAACAGACAACAATCAGCCAGCATAAATGGGAGGAACCTGAAAGAAACAACCTCCTTTACCTACCCTAACTGAAGGCATCGTTTGAACTTCAGGCAGAAATGATGAGCATACGAAAGCAAGGATCGGGAAAGCAAGGCAAGCTTTCATTACTCTCAAGTCTGTGTTGAGGTCAACAGCACTTAGCATCAAAAATGAGATCCAGATTTTCAACTCCGATATGAAGCCAGTGCTATTATACGGATCAGACTTAACGCATCATGAAGAGCACCTCAAACAAACTACAGACCTTCATCAACAGCTGTCTTCGCTCAATACTGAAGATCAGATGGACGGCTAGATTTGATCAGCAACAGGGATCTCTGGCAATGAACGAACCAACCCAACAAGAATCGATTGTGCAACAAATATGCAGGAAGAAATGGAGGCTGGTTGGCCATACTCTGAGAAAACCACCAAGTGAGTAACATCACGCGCCAGGCCATTGCTCGAGTAGAACTCGAATGGGAGGCAGTGAGTTGGTCATCAGCGCGAGAGTGAGGTGACATGGAGGAGGTTATGTTAAGAGGAGATGAAAGCTTGTGGGCAGACTTGAAGCCAGGTGAAAACCCCAGCAGAGAACCAAACTCGATGGAGACGTGCGGCTGAAGCCTTCTAGGAATTAAAGAAAATAATAAAAATGAGTATTTTAGCACATACACTGCAATCTCATATGGTCATTCACATGGTCAACATATAAAAAAACAGAAAATAATTATTAAGTTATAAAGAGAATGAAAGACAATTCACCGAAGAAAATGTTTGTTTCCCGAAAAAGTTATCTTCAAAAGATGTGCAGTCGTGTTTATATTCACCCCTAAAGGTGTTGCGCTCTATCACTGATGAATAAGTTCAGATAGCAATTTTTCTTCTGTGTGTTTTTTTTAAGAAGAAGGTCCTACAGTTGCCTTCAGAGATAAGTCTACCGGAAACCAACGTGGAATGAAAAATACTGGCATTTTCATAGTGAAATTCCTTTGAAAAGAAATAAAAGCATGATTCACTCCTTATCGTTAAGAGTTAAAAAGATATATACCAGTAATATGGTCGACAGTGAACTCAAGAAACTCAGCTAATTCTTCATGCATGATCTATATTCCACAAGATTCATCGACAGAAATATGAAGATTAATCAGAAGTCTGGAAGAATTCAAAAGATGCCAGAGAAATTGCTGTTTATGAATGCTAAACTTAAAGGTGAAGCTTTGGCTGGTATTTTGAAGAACTGCTTATTCAGATCTTTGAGTAAAGCATTCACCTTAGCTGACCTGGGCTACCAATCGGTTTCTACAGTCTGCGGTTGACCAGTGGATAAGCGAAGGAGAAACTGGCACTTTGAAATACTTCATTGTGTATTTTTAAATTCACTTATGCCTGCTTTAATCATTGAGCTAACTTAATTTCTATCCAGTATAATGATGCATAATCTCCTCTGTATTTCTTCTTATTGTTTTACTCATCTAACAGTATTTTTTTATCATTACATGAACTCATACACAGTTTTAGTTTGATGCAGTGCAGAGCACTTCTCAAGAGGAATAGGGGAAAAATTATTGTGAAAATTTGGATGTTGCTTTAGATAGTACAACACAGGGTGTCACGATATACCAAGGAATACCGATTCATCTGAAATTCCTGTACGAATAGTGGGCGTTTTGCTGTTTGAAAACGCCAAAAACGTCTGTGCTTTATATTAACATATTGTCTAGAATGTTATTATTATTATTATTGCTCCCTTGGGTTCCTAGTGGGACATAGGGCTTCAAATTCGCGTCTCCATTTTCTTCTGTCTTTTACTGTACTTTTCGCCTGCATCCATATTAGTCCATATTCTTTCAACTCCTCTTCACGCGATCTCCTCCATGTCACCCTTACACTGACGTCCCACACACCGCTTCCCTTTCGGGTTCCACTCGAGGGCTCGACGCGCGATGTCACCCAGCGGTCTCCTCAGCGAGTGTCCGATCCATCTCCACTTTCTCCTGCATATTTGTTGGGCGATTGGTTCTTGCATTGTTTGTTCCCAAATCGCTACAGAAACTTCAACGAATAAATATATTAAAAATTCTAAAAACATTGTCTAGAATAAGGCTGTTATTATTATGGTCGCACAAAGCGCACACTTTTCAAATGCATCTCAGAACATTGTCCTACATGGTTACGACAAGGACAATCAAAGATAGTTACTAGCCTCATAATCGAACAGATGGTGAACTCAGACCACTCAGCTCTACCAAACTATTCCTTTAGAATAATCGACAAGTTAAGACAGACTAATACAGAGAATTTCATGCTTCGACAGATGTATGGT
Organism: Trichobilharzia regenti; assembly: GCA_944472135.2. Lineage (NCBI taxonomy): Eukaryota > Metazoa > Platyhelminthes > Trematoda > Strigeidida > Schistosomatidae > Trichobilharzia > Trichobilharzia regenti. The sequence continues at coordinate 22,518,978 of OX235265.1, read as the reverse complement.
GACACATGTATAGTCAATCATAACGTCAAAATCTGTGTAAAGAAATTATCTGTCCAATCTCATGTAAAAAGATGAGTGAGCAAGTATAAGTTGCCTGCTAGTTAAACTGGAATTAGTCTGGATCCCCACTAAAATCCATAATCTATCAATCTCCGGTTCATTTATGGCTACCAGATGGATGACCTGAAGCTGTACTGAAAAATGGTAATCAATAGGATCGACCATGTGAAGGTGAAATGGGTGCTCATTGAATGTATCGGTTGAAGATACCTCAACGTCACAAACAGCCTGATCATGTAACCTAAAGGTTAATACAGTCTTAGGTTCGCAACGCTGAAGAGTGCCAAAATAGGACAAAACAGCTGTCCATTGCTCCCTGGTTTTCGCATATTCTCTAAAGTATATTGGCTTGTGATAAAATCAACAGGGAAATTAATCCAGATCCTTACGCAAAGCCATGATTTAAACAAAAGGATTGGTATCAGCATATGAACCAATCTGATACAGAGTTTGTCATGCTTGTACTAACCAGAGAGGAATTTCACCTTGCAAATCAGTTGACATCACAAAATAAACTTTCTGATAAATTCTAAAATTGATAAAAACTTTTGCGTTAAGCTGCGCTGCACGTGAACTGCCATCAGCAGATACTATCAGCCAGGCCATCGAGAAGAATCAGAAGGAGAAACGACAAGTTGGGCGTCCATCGGTAACATGGAGGAAATCACATGAGGAAGAGGCGAAAGCTAATGGAGATCTGTGAGGCCAGTTGAAGATGACTGCAGAGAACAGGATGGAATTTGATGAGATGTGCTCTATGTTCCCTTCTGATCCTAAGGGAATAATAATAATATTAATAATTATGGATTACTATCAGTTACGGTTTTCTGTTTTGATTTAAATTCATCTGTCTGGCGGAGAATTCTCTAACTCAAACATATAAAACTGCTTTCCGTGTTCACTGTATCTCTTAAAACCTTTATTTGTCTACAGTTTAACAGCTGAGACCTTACCAGTTTGTAATGCTTGTTTTTTTTCCCAAAAAGTGATACTATCCTCAATTTTTTATACTAAGCACATATTTAAATAGTATGCATTGAACAGTTAAAACAAAAGATCATTTAGAAGAATATAGTGAATACTGAACCATAGGCTACTTTATTTCATTGTGGATGATTTAATATTCATGAAAAGTGAAAATCTGTTGACAATTAGTAAATACTAGTGCTTTTATGCGATGTGCTCTAATTTAAAGACATACCAGCAATATACAGTAAGCAAATATCGTTTGAAAAAGAGAAAATGTATCATAACTTTTGTATTGAACAGTTTGGTGACTTTTAAAGCAAAATTTCAACTTTAAAGGAGTATAAGCATCCATTTATGTACACAGATCTATGTGTAGAAATTATGAGGAAGATTCAAAAGTTAGATCTATGATATTGGTATAATGGTGTTCCTGGAGATGATTGGTTTAATTTCAAAGCCTTCACAGAAATTAAACAACAATATCTTTACCAATGCTAACTTCACTATAAAGTGAGATTTAGAATTCTCAACTTAAAAGTAAATAACACTGTCGTTTGATAAGCTACAAAGTGTTTGGTTGACTGGAATTTTTTCATTCTGAGATTCATCTAAAAGCTTAAAACTTATTTTGTTAACTTGAAGTTTAACCGTTTCGTCTGTACAAATTCATTTTCCGAAAAATTATCATTTCTATTCAAGTGATGGTTTGTAGGGATTTGATTGGTTTCAGGATTTCATCATGAGCTGACATTAGTAAGAGAACCATTGGAAAACCAACTGGGAGTACTGGACAGCTGTTTCCTCCGTCCTAGTTTAGGACTCTTCATCAGTACGCACCCACTGGGATTCGAACCCAGGACCTTCCGGTTACCAATACCAATGAGATGCTCACTGGCGACTGGCCCTATTCAGGTAGAAAGTTACCTGGGTTCCAGTTGGAAGTCGTGGCTAGTAGGGTGCAGCCGGTCGGGTGTGAGGACAAATACTCGCCACCGAAGACATTGGCTAGCGGTTGCGCTATGTCGTGAATTGGCAGAAGTTAGAATTCAAGGACCATAGGATCGGGTCACAGTGGCTTAATGGTATACGAGCTCGCCTTGTAACCGAAAGGTACTGGGATCGAATCCCGGTGGGTGCGTACTGCTGAAGAGTCCGAAACTAGGACGAAACAGCTGTCCAGTACCCCCAGGTTTTCCAATGGTTCTCTAACTAATGTCAGCTCATGATGAAATCCGAAAATCATTTCTCTTTAAAATGATAAATTTCCGTTCCCTGATAATCAGAGGGGTTGATGGAAGTAATATGCTACGAGGAGTTCAATTTCACTCGTTAGAATTCATCACGAATCAAAATCAATATTATAAAAATCATTCAGTATCAAAGGGGGCACTAGACAGATAATTCATCCTATTTCGGCAACATTCTGGAGTGAGAATTGACCAGTCTAACACAAGGATCGAAAAATAAAACTTCAGGACACGAGACTAAACTAACTGAGCATTCAGCCAGATGCGTGGCAATTCTATGAACCACGAAAGTGAACTTAACCACAACAGATAACTTCCACCAGGGTCATATTCACATTCACATGGTGGACCCAACTGGTCATCATTTCTCATTAAAGTTTCAAGAAATCTATCCAGTATATTCATGAATAAATTCCAGGGAGATTTTAAATGATCTCTTTATAACTGATGTTGATTGTTCTGTGACGAAGTCCAACAAATGAAATGAAACTCAAACATAGCAAAACAGATGTTTGTGCAAACTAATATCATGCCATCAATAATTTCGTCAGCTTCTCTTCGGCTGCGTACAACTTCAAAGTTAATTATGCAAATGTACACAGAAGAAGTTTATCATTCTTGCAAAGATCAACATCATTTTTGCAAAAGACGCATGATTTCATAAAATATGATCGGAGGTTCCACCCATATAACATATGAATGAGTTGAAAGTTGAGACAAAATACAAACATGCAAAATAAGTGGCCGAATACATTGAAAGTCGAGTTGCACGGTGAAGACAAGTGTAGACAAGTTAATGATGCGATATACTGTGGTCAGTTTCACTCAAGTGACGGAAACAATCAATAACTGAATGACACTGAAGCAGAAAATTTCAGGGTTGTAGGGAAAGTAAAAGATCGTCTTTCAGTTGCGAAGAAGAGATTAGACGCTGAGTCATCAAGGTGAGGAAAGACTAATAAACGAATCTTTCTCGACACCAATACTGAATCTGCCTTATGTGGTCAGAAAGATTCATTTCGTTGTCCCTCCTTGTCTTGGTGACTCAAAGTTAAATCTCTCGGTCTCAACTGATTAAATAATCTTTGCTTTCATCCATACCACCCTAAATGTGTATAAATCCAGTTGAATTGGTGCCTGTTGTAATCAACATAAATCCATTCGAACGAATAGTCATTACGTCTTTTGACCCACAGTTTATGTTCAGAAATAAGAAGATGAAGTAAATATCTGGTTCACCCACTTGACACTTATCAAATATGTTACCATTCACCGAGTAGGCAGTGTCGATTCTGTCTTCTGATGCTGTTCTCTATTCCAGTCAACATACAACAGAGTGAAGTAATCTCACGAAACAGTCAGTCGCATGCAAGTCCATATCAGGATGGACGGTTATCACACTCAGAGAGAACCTCAAAACATCACTTCTGTTTGAAGCACTGGAAACACCTAGTTTGGAAAGATGACGATTGCGTCACAGCTAAGCCAAAAAGCTCTGAGAACAATATGAATCCGGAAATAACGACTAATTAGGTAGAATACACAAACGAGAATATACTTGTCTGAAGAGACCAGATACCATTCCCACTATCAAACACCATATTAAGATTGATTCGACCAGATAAACAAAGGCTTATCATTATAGAATACTAAACTTACCTAATCAATATATACGATATTTCGAAGTCTGAACAATGCAAACACGCAATTATCAAGGATACATTTAATCAGACTGCACTTTTGTAACCAGTGACAGAAGATTTATCTTCGTGAATAAATTTTCCCTCTACATATCTACATATATTTGAGACAGATAATATCAGTATTACTGGTAATCAAATTATTCTGGAAAATATGTTACATGACGAGTTAGACATCCTCATTTGAAAGGCGAACATCTCAACCATACACTCATTTAAAGATAGTTTGTATTTATCGCTAATTGGTTATATTCGGCAGGAATTCGTGGTTTCCGTTGACATATCGCCTCCCAGAGGAAAGAGACGCTTCGGTGATATCTGAATATTAGCACGATTTTACTTGGTTGGTTGTGTTGGTGATGGTGGGATGGTGGCTATCAGTGGATTCCAGGATTCGCATTTTGTACTACTTTGGGCTCGTGATGCGGATGTACATGAATCGCAGTGTATCCTTGATGGTGTTTACTTCTTGACTGGAATCCCGAACCGATCATTTTAAACGACAAATCGTTATCATTAGGATACTGGGCCACGGACGGTACCTTTTGTGCAACTGGTTAGTTTGTATCTTTGTTGTTAAATGATTATATTCAACAGGAATGCTCCGTCTGCAATGAAATAACCACTGACTTTACTACACACTAGCATTGACCAAACAACAATTGTGGACACTTTCACGATGCATGACACATGATAATCAATTCATGAATAATCCGCATTTAGGCTTTAATGAAAGCAAAACACGTAGATCAGCGAAGAGACTCTTTTTTGGCGAATTCATTTTCTTATCTGTACAATCGCAAATATGTATGTGTTATTTTGTATGCATGTGTACATTAAGTTTGTCAAACAAAATTACAATTAGTTATTTTAACTAAACAGGTGAAGATTGGTAATAAAAGTCAAGAAAATTAGGTGTTAATGAAATTAGGGTAGTAACAAAGGTGATGAGTTGTCACAATCAGTTATTAAAAGAAGTTACGTAATAATATGAATAGTTTGATGAGTGAGTTTTACTCAGGATGCGCATAGAAACAAAGTAGATAAAACGAAGTCACGTAAGAGTTCTAAATGAATAAAAGAATTATAAGCAATTAAAGAACAGGCAAAGAAACAAAATTAAGTCATCAAAACAAAAAAACTCATATCCAATCAAAACAAAAAAGTTGTTACCATGACAGTAGAAGTGGTTGAGTAATCTTCTTTTGTATGCACAGCTCCGGCTTTTCTATGTGAATAGCCAGAGCTTCAGCGACACAAAGAAGACGAAAACATATTGCTTTTGATGGGTTATTCTTTACTCTGTAGATTACTTTGAAGCAGGAGGCTTTTGTTGAAATGGAATGATTAGTGTTAACCAGGCGTTCAATTATCGCCGGCCTTATTGCACCACTATTGCCTTTCGCAATCATGCTGGATAGTGTTTTTGAATCCTCTTGGACAGGGTGCGCGTCGAACGACCGATGTACCTGGCTCCATAGTATGGAGATTAGCTGTGTCAAACTTTCTTCACAGCTAAGAGCTTTGATTGTCGTTCTTTATCCATAACATGCTCATATGAGGGAAAATATTCCCATTTTGCCCTTCCTAAACTTAATTTTTCTTCTGTCTGATTTCTTACAATCATTTGGGACTCATTATTTTACAAAATGAATAACTGTCTGAGTTATTGGACATAAAATGCTTGCAACTGACATGTGTATAAGCTGAATTTAAACAAACCGATATTGATTGGGAAAAAAAACACATAAGAATCGACTTTGTCTTTCGTTGACATAAAGATTAATGAGTTGAATAAATTTAAGCCGTTATTCAACTGATTCTCAAGTGGTATAAATATACATTCATATATATCCATGTGAATTATATAATTCAGAAACAGACGTTAAATATGCAACCAGAAATTGCATAAATTTATGCTATAGCGTAGATTTTTTGATAATTAAGTAGGTTTTAGAATATTTCAAATGGCATTAAACATGCTTATATCGGAATAACATTTCCAATATTTGATTCAACTTCAGCAAGTGTCTAGTCAGTAGGGAAAATCAAAAGCGTTTGCCACACAAAACCACTTGGTGTCAAGACCCTAAATCAGCTGAAGACAGAAGGAACAGGGAACAGGAGAAATGGTGTCATACGTATCGATGTAAAGAGAGAGCCAGGTAGAATGTGGAAGAGGATGGAAGTGACAGAAACTAAGATAGGATACACAAAGCTGACGTTAAATATCAATTTTCTTCATGAATCAGAACTATCTGAAGAATTAATGAACACCGAAGGGTACTGAACAACTGTTTTGCACTAGTTTTGGACTCTTCATCAGTGGTAGACAACGATCACCCCACTAAGTTTTGAACCCAGGACCTTCTGGTTATAGCGGAAACTCGCTAAATATTCAACCGATTGTAAGCAATCCAGTGGCTGTGGTTAGGTCATGGATTCATATCGATGAAGAGTCCTAAACAAGGACGAAATAGCTGTTCACTGGTTGTCTGACTAAAGCCAACTGGTGATCAAAAGTGAAACCTATGAAACCACTGCAAACTAACACTTTAAAATTGATATCAAATAGTTGGAAGGTTAGTAAAGCCTAGGCCATATGAAGCAGTAAGTGAAAAGTAAAATGTAGCTGATAAAGACTGGAATAATTACAAGTACGATATGCGTAAGTGTTAAAAATATTCTTTGTGACTAGAGGAAAAATATTTTGCTGAAAATATCTTAGTTCTACACTGGTGGGTCCTTATGGGAAGATTAGTATCATGCATTTACTGAAGTGTGTTGAGGCTTGTCACCAAGCTAAAAGACTTACCAATGCAGTACACTTCGATAGTTAATGCTAGATGTTTGAAAGTGACTGGCAGAAAGTCTTGGACGTAGGCTTCGTACTAAATGGTACTCATTCGCAATACGTATATGCAGTTCCGAAGTAACTAATGTCCATTAGGAGATTCACCCCTGTGTCATGTTCGGCTACAGTCTGAGATATTATCAGCGAACTAGTCTTTTCATCATGTCAGTAATAATCCAGATAGTTCAGAGATTAGCCCAGTCTGAACCCCAGTTTTCATTAATATTTATTATTATCATTGTTCCTTTGGGTTCCTAGTGGAACATAGGGCTTCAACTGCACGCCTCCACTTGCTTCTGTCTTCCTCCTGCTGTACTTTTTATTTGCATCCATGTTATTCCATACTGTTTCAACTCCTCTTCACACGATCTCCTCCATGTCACCTTTGGAAGTCATTAATAGCTGCATGAAATTTTCTCATATATCAAAGCGCTTACAGGCTAATAGCATAATAAGCTCAATGAGAAGCCAGAGTGACCTCCACACCATTAACACTGTGTTGTTGATGAAGGCTGACAAAGAAAACTCTTTTAAGCGAGACTTGTCAGCTGAATGTATCTTCCTCCTCAGTGAGTGATGAAGTTTTATCTATGACTGAAACGTGGCACTCATCACTTCATACCTATAAAAAAAAACACCTATAAGGTGAAAGAAGGCTTAACCCAAACTTTTTGCTCAGTGTTATTCAACCTAAAATAGTATCTGATTGTTATTCGGTTTTTGGTGGAACCCAATACTTCATCCCACCACCAAGAGCTGACATATCACACCGAGATGGTGCATTTCGCTCAAATGTAATCAACAATTGAAAACATAAACCAACATAAAGTAAATAACAAGTAAGGTAGACTTCGTCGCCAATTGACCGAATGATAACGCTTTGTTGTTTGAAACGATAGGTGTGAGATTCCAGTCACAGAGTGAACACCATCAATGATACACTGGGATACATGTACATTCACATCACAAGCCCAAAATAAGACCAAGTGCGCATCTTGGATTCCACTGAAAGTCATCATCCCACCATCACCAACAGCACAAACAACCAACCAAATAAAATTGTGCTAATATTCAGATATCGTCTAAGCATATGTCGACAGAAACGGTGAGATGCGGGCCGAACATCATCAATCAACGATAAATACAAACTATCTTTAAATGAGTGTATGGTTGAGATGTTCGCCTTTCAAATGAGGATGTCTAACTCGTCATGTAACATATTTTCCAGAATATTTTGATTACCAGTAATACTGATATTATCTGTCTCAAATATATGTAGATATGTAGAGGGAAAATTTATTCACGAACATAAATCTTCTGTCACTGGTTACAAAAGTGCAGTCTGTTTAAATGGATGCTTGATAATTGCGTGTTTGCATTGTCTAGACCTCGAAATCTCGTATATTGATTAGGTGTGTTTAACATTCTGTATATCGAAGTCTTTGTTTAACTAGTCGAATCAATCTTAATATGATGTGTGATAGTGAGGATGATATCTGATCTGTTCAGACAAGTATATTCTCATTTGTGTATTCCACCTAATTAATCGTTGTTTCCGGAGTGACTTTGTTCTCTGAGCCTGTTGGTTTATTTATTGCTGTATGGTTATCTTATTGGACAATGTGTTTCCGGTGATAACTTCAGAACGAAGTGATATTTTGAGGTTCTCCCTGAGTGTGATATCCATCCATTCTGATATGGCTTTCATTCTGTTGTATGTCGACTGAAAGGGGGGACAGTATCAGAAGACAAAATTGACATTATCTACATGATGAATGGTGACAAGTATGATAAACACCATGTGGATCAGTGTAGATATTTCTTTCGTCTTGTTATTCTTGAACATAAACTATCTGTCAATAGATATAATGACTATTCGTTCGTATGAATTTATGTGTACAATTATAGGCACTGATTCAACTGGAATAATACACAATTAGAATGGTGTGGGTGAAAGCAACGATTATATAATAAGTTGAGACGAAGTGGTGAGATTCTGAACGCATACGTCAGGTTTAATATCGCTCTCCAGAAGGATTTACTTACCTCTTTATCCTCCCCTTCATAATCCAACGTCTAATCTCTTCTTCCCAAATGAATACATAATCTTTTGTTCTTACCCTCAACCTCCCTCCACCGCAATTTTTCGCCGCATCGTGATTCAGTTCCTTTGGGTTTCCGACACTAAAGTTCAGCTCAAGACACCCTTACTCCCTTTCAACTTGTCTCCTCTCCTCTTCGCTGTGTAACTTAATTTTCAATGTTTTCGGCCGTTTATTTTGCATGTTTTTGTATTTTGTTTCAATCTTGACCTCTTTCATAAGTGTTATATGGGTGGAACCTTCGAACATCGTTTATTAACTCGTGCATCTCATGATGAAAATGATATTGATCTTTGAAAGTGCAAACAAACTTTTGTGTACATTTACTCAAGCAACTTTTGGGATGCAAACAGCTGAAGAGAATCCCACGAAGTAAATGATGACCTCATACTATTTAGCACAAATACTTGTTTCGCTTTGTTTAGATTTAATTTCGCTCGATAGACTTTGTCATGGAAAAATCAACGTCAGTCAGAGAAAGATCATTGAATATCACTCCACAATCTATTGATGAATACTGGATAGGTGTCCTGAATTTGTAATGTGTAGTTGTGGGCAGTGGAGTGAAAGCTATTCGGATGCTGATTGAAAGTTTTGGTAGAGGATAGCACTACATCACCACGTGATTAAGTTAAATTTTCTGGATCTCTCAATGCTCACCCAATCGACTGAACGCTATCCGATGGTATCCCTGGGGATTCGTAACTGTGCGCAATGAAGTGTCCTGAATTTTGACGAAACGGTTATACATTACCCCGTGGTTTTCAATGGTTCCTGTAACTTATATTGATTTGTGACGGAATCGAATTACTGAAATTGAATTCTTAGTAGCCTTTTAATTGAATCAATCTGCAATTAACAAGCACATTGATACTGACTAATTTTAAGTAGTAATAAAAATGAAGTCATATCGACAGAATGTCAATGAGGTATTCCATACCTATTTAAGGAAATGTGAGGGTGCCGAAATTTTCAGAGACAACTAACCACGGTGTAGGTCATCAGGAGAGATGGTGTTTACACTTATGTTTAAGTCTAATTGCTTACTTCCTACTGAAGCTAGAAGTGATGGATTTGCTGGAAAATACAGTTAAACCTTTTTAACTAAACTAAGCTACTACACCAATGCTATCCACCTGAACTATAAATTTTCTCCAGTATTTTCAAATATTTGGTACACTTTTATACTCTGAATCCATAGTGATCACTCCTTTCGCAGTCTTTTACATTCTAAGTTGAACATACAGCTTCAAGATGTGGACTTTGAAGTTTCAGCAGTGGAGGTGGATTTGTTTGTCTCAAGGGATATAGTCGCTAGCTTACTATGGCCAGTAAACTAGGTGAGCAAGATATTTTAGAATTGACTCCGCCGAGAAATTGAACCTGGATGACCCCGCTTGTGTGATTGGCAAGCCCATTTACCTGTGAACCACAGACTCACTAGGTCAACACATGGATTACTTTAATTTGTATAATATTTTAGTTCTCAGAGATAATAAATCAACCAAAACTGAGATCAGAAAGCCTGTCAGATAGTAAACTATTTGAAATCCTTTGCATACAGCTTTTAAAAGTCTGTTCACCAACAAGAAATAAATGTTCATATCACAAATAACAAACATCTCATAGATTCTGGGAACCAGAAAGAGATAATAATACAAAATATATATACATATACATCCATTTGTATTATCCTACCAGATATTCAACACTAAGCCTTTAAAACTATGAAAAAACAGGGCATTTTTTGTCACGTGCTCTCCAATTTTCATGCCTACACTCATACATTCACACACACATAGACGTGCAAACACACATCAACAGATGTTAGTATTTGTCAATAAACTTAAAGATGGACTTTCCATCTTGTACATTACAATGTTTCTCTCTCCATGTTTCCTTTCTAGAAAATTCAAATTTCGCACTTTTTCACATTTCCCACCCACCTCCCTCCCCGCTAAATTTCAACAAGCAGAAGAAGATGATGAATTTGGCTTTATTCTCTTTGTGTGTGTGTGTGTGTGTGAGTGTGTTGCTTTGAACTAGTGGCTTAAAAAATCCAAAACAAAAGCAAATCATAACAGAATATCCCGGAAAAAGAAACCTGGAAAACAAGATTTCAGCTTCTACGCTTTGTACAGTTAGCCTTTTAAGGAGGAAGAAGAAGAATAAAACAAAAACACCACTGGAATGAGATTTTTTATTGTTGAAATCTCTTCTTTACACAAATGTATGACACATAGAAAGGCGCTCGCCTTCTTTTCATGCATGTTGTCTGCTTACTTGACATTTTAAAAGTTTTGAAGTGACTATTTCGCTTTCTGTTTCTTAGTTGTTTTTGTTGTCTAATTTTTCTTTCGGTGGAGAATGGGGAGGGGGCGAGGAATTATAAATTGTATAAACTGGAGACAAGGAAAAACTGGACGAATCGACGTTTGGAAGAGGACCAGAATGATTGTTTTTTCTGATAATGCCTATTTATTTATTGTTATGATTATTATGCCTTAACTTTGAACATGTAAATATTCGCAAGCTGAAAGGCTTAATGAGTCAATTCTTGCTAGTCAGTTACTACAGTTATCGTCATTCTCTTCGCTTTCTAGAGAAATATATGGCTTCAAAAGAACATCTACACTTCAAACTATTCTCTGTAGTCTTTTTTGGTTGACTGTCTATACAGTATCCTCCGTGTCAACCTCGGACCAACACCCAATTCATCGTCATATGATTCTGGTTCCATTCAAGGGACTGCGCAGAGTGTAGTGTTACTCAACGGTTTCCTCAGAATGTGTCCAATGCATCTCCATATTTTTCTACATATTTTTATTAGGCATTTGATATTTGATTGATTCACTTTCTACAACAATTCTGTGTTTTTCAAGTATTAATGGCTGTAGGGATTTTGTTCGATTGGATGGAGGATTTCATCATGAGCTGACATCAGTTAGAAAACCACTGGAAACCCAGCAGAGAGGATTGGACAGCTGTTTCGTCCTAGTATGAGTCCTAAGCTATCCAGTTCTCCCTGCTGGTTATCCAGTGGTTCTCAAACTGATGTCAGCTCATAATGAAATCCTCCATTTAATTCTGTGTTTCTTATTCTTTCTGGCCATCTGATCTTCAGTATTGAACCAGAGAAGTCAGTTGTTGATAGAAGTCTAGAGTTATCTGTTTGGAATGTGATTGGTGATACTGAAACTCCCTAAACCGTATAGACCTACTGATTTAAAATCAATGTTGAAAATTCACACTGTGTTCCTTATCCTGAGTGCAGTAGACTTCCAGACTGATTCCGATGTAATGCAGGTCTGTCTTGCTTTTACCACCGTGGCTAGCTTTAAAATCCTGATGAAGCCTGCCTATGGTTGAAACCAAGGTGTTCAGATAAAGCTTGTTAGTCATTAGTCGATTTTATTAATTATAATAATATGCATCGTCACAAACAGCCGTTGAACATGTATCCAATGTGTGATAGATAATGAGGGATTATTACAAAATCGATAAACAGCCTATAAATCCGTAAGCTGAAAGTTCAAATTAGACATTCCGTACCCCACAACTTTGCAAGTTCTAATATTTTTCTCGTCCACTGAAGTTTCTTTAAGATTTTGATTGGTTTTCAGGGGTAAAGCAGTGAGTCACACACCCAATCTCATTCTTTTCAATGCCTTGTAGCTGACTAGAAAACTAGAAAACCAACAGCAACAAAACCCAACACTAATCCCTATCAAAGAAAGAAATTTGAAAGAGGTCACTTCTGCCAATCATCTACACATTATCGATTAAACTTTAGGCAAAAGCTAGGATGAAGATGTCAAAATCGCTATTAGAAAGGCAAGACAGACTTCCATCACTCTGGAGTCAGTCTGCCAATCTTCTGCACTCAGTATAGAGAAGATAAGTTTTGAATTTTCATTACCTATGTTAAGTAAGTCAGTCAGTTCTTCTATATGAGTCAAACCTTGCACTGTGTGCCATCAAAAACATTCCTAACAGGTGACTGCAGACTTTCGTCAACAGCTGTCTTCACTGGCTGTATATTGAAATTGAATGACTTGCCAGAAAGAATTATGAACAAGAAACTCTGAGAATAAAACAATCAGCAACTTATCACTCAACAAATATGTAGGGGAAAATAGAGATGGATTGAACAAACGCTGAGGAGACGGTCTAATGACATCGCGCGCTATGCAGGCCAGCGCTCGAGTTGGAAGCAAATAGGAAACCTCAATTTGGATCTGGGTCCGAGGATGACATGGAAGAGATTGTGCGACAAGGAAATAAGAGACAATAGGCGATCGCTGAACCAGCACAGTATAGGACCCAGTATCTTGTATGGTCTACGAGTACGACTTTTACACACAGCAGAGGTAATCGGAATTCATCTGAACAAGCCAAATCTGTGTGTTCGAAAGACATTTGTACAACCCCTTTCTTTGACATGGTCATGGCTAACTTCTAGTCATAAGAATGCAAAAGAATCATTAAACAATACAACGTCTACTGAACGCAACTAAAGGGTGATACTTTTAGATAACTATGTTTAGAAAGTTTCCTAGCCACAAGATGAGTATTCCAACAGTGGATGAATTATGCTGCAAACTTGTCACTGGAAGATATCTTATGGTCAGCAAATACTGGATCTCTGAATAATTACATCAAACTACCAATTCGCAGTTTTGCATATCGAAAATCCACTCATTAGTTTGCCACATCAGTTTAACTACTTTCTGCACATACCATTTCATTTGTCTTTAAAGGGCTAAAAACATAACTTCTCTCAGTGAAGAGACTAGTATCCCATCTGAGATTCAAGCCGACATCACTCTTTACTGTGGTCAGAGATGCTATTACTGAGCTACTAGGGCTAAAATTGACATCCTGTTTGAGTGATATGTCGAAATGAATTACCCTATATCATGTGTCTGCCCATTAGTGTTCGGGGTGACTGAATTCTCTGAAGACTGAAGTTTCCCCTCGATTATCTCCAACCATTTGACATTATAAAGTACACGGTGATGGCAAGTCTTGTAGAGTGTTAACTTCGCTTCAGTTAAACTAACAGAATCCATTCAGAATCAACAATAAGGCTCAGACATATCACACTACTGAACTACCCCTCCCAGTAGCTAATTACTATGATAAGCATCTCTTTCGCGTTAGAAATCCTCCTAAAAAACAACTGTACAATTTTTTAAACAGTTTGACGTAGCATCAGCTAGCTTTCATTGGAATAAGATGATGAAATAGGCTAATTAAATGCTTTCATCTATCAGTCATGTGCACAAAAGATGGGGAAGTTAGTCGAAGACCTCTTCAGACTACACTGATTGAGGTGACTAGGACGCTTGTTACGTATACCAAGCTGCAGCCTTTCACAGAGAGAAATTTTTATCTGACTAACTCAAGTCGGTAGAAAGTTACGGGTGGTCAAGACTTAGCGCCAATCCATGCAGTCTTTGACTATTGGTGTGGACTACACAGGGAGATGCATGCTACCCAACTAGGGTCCTCGAGAAGCTAGGAATCAATAATTTGAGACTGTTGTCAATTTGGCTCAAAATGGATCTCACTATCGCAGATGAACTTACTCCTTTTAATCTCACAGACTCATCAAGTCTCTCTACCTTTACGTGATAAATGCAGTGTGACGACATAACCTGCTGCAATTCAGTGCTTAGTTCAACAATGAGACTCAGTCATAGTAAGTCAGCATGGAAAGATCGACGGTTGTTCTGTAGTTTTACTTTTTCAGTTAATAGTCAGTCACATTGGCCAGTTTACCTGTTACAGGGAAAACAAACCTCACAGTGATAGAAGCAGTCTACATTATTTTACCACACTCCGTTATTCACCACTACTCTGGAAATTTCGCTTTATTCATAATGTGACCTATTCAGTTTATTGATGACTAAAATTCAGCAGATTTAACCTTGCGAATGGTATGGTATATTTTGTCGGTATAAGGTATTCAGGAAATTTCAGATTTCGTTTGATTAATTCAAAGTGCCTGCAATAAACAACTGATAAAAAACAGATAATGACCTTTAGAAACACTTTCTGCTGTCACACCACATATAGACGTACAGAGAGTGAATATGGCGACAGGAAGCGACAACTATCGAATATCATAAATCACTTCGTATTATTATTACTATTATATATCAGGTAAAACGATAAATAAAGTGCATTATTATTAAATTTGATCTGGTGGAGAAATTATTATTCCTACTTTAATTTCAGTGAGACAACTTGGTTTACGATACCGATGTGTATTTAGTCAATTATAGGTCTAAAAATCCATTGTGATACATACTGTTGATACCAATGTCGGTGAACATTGAACAAGCAACATATAGGTTGTTTAATCGAGTTGATTTCCATTTGGAGGGGATTATCTATGGTAGCCGTAGTCTAATCCTAAGCTAGATGGCATAAGACTGGAGAACAACAATCAGAATTATTATGGCAATTAATATATGGTGACATATATTCATAGAATTTGTGCTTTGTAACTGTGTTGTTCTGGTTCATTTTTGGTGAAGAAGTAAACAGTCCTCGTATTGTCAGTCCATTTTCTGGTATTCTCGCATTAGTTCCCACTCACAGTATCTTCAGGCATGGATTAGTCGTCTGGAATCAGTACCAGGTACAAGAATTTCTCCGATTTGGAAATTCGATAACTAATGAGTCACAAAACAGGACAGAACAGCTGTCCAGTGATTTAACTTTAAATTAGTAAAATTCCTGCAAACTGGGAGTTGAAAATTGATCGAATACGGACTAGTAACTGACTACGAGACAGAATTCCTCGAGTTCATGTGAGAAGTATTGATTGAGGAGACCGCCAACTGTTCATCTGTGAAATTCGCTGGCTAAGACGCTTTAATTTATTAGTTGGTAGAAGTTGGAATTTATGGACCAGCAGATTCCATTCCAGTGAGTAGGTTTTGGGTCCGATAGATAATGAGGTCGTAAATGAGTAGAGCTGAGGGGGACAAACCAAGACAAAACAGCTGTGCAGTATTCCCGACTAGTTTGTAATGGTTCTGTAAGTGATGTTTGTTCGTCATCTAATTTAACAGTGATTTCTTTCATAAAGCTGCCACCATTCAAAAATAACTGAGGTAATATTGATAAAATCAGAAAGCATTGAGTAGCCACTTCTACCTAGTCACCTCTAAATCGATTCCTATATTTTAAAACTGATGAATGGTTACTCAGTATCCTAGATTACAGAAAGACGATCATCAAAGCATTTAACTGAGATTCGGTCACTATAATTTAATTCTGTAAACAACTCTAAATTTAATACATACCCATAAAATCCGACAAATAAAATATGGTTTATTTACGCCATCATGTGAATCTGATGGTAGTTGCATAACCTTATGTCAGGAGACCTACCAATAACGATAAGATTATGTGACCGGTTGTGTTCAGGTCTCGAAAAAGGTTGATCACTATGTACATGCGCTGCTCCCTGATTATATGTTTGTGTCGGTGGTTTAGTAGTAGAATACTTGCCAACCACACAGGAAATCCAAGTTCAACCCTCGGCTGATGCACTCTTAAAACTTGCCTAATCTACTAGCCCATAGTAAGTCCTGAAGAAAGGTAAGGTTAGGCGTAAGGTTACCGAAAAAAAAAACAATATCAGGGCTATTGCAACTTTAAAGCTCAGTATCACATATGTTTGTGTTCGTTGAACTGGTTGGTTTGATAGTCAAGCTTTCATTGTTTTTATGTACACAAAACTGTTTAAGCTCCTACTTCAAAATGAAGTGAACTTATTTCATTTTTCTTCAAATAAAAAATGTCATTGTATCCCCTGAAAGTCTTCGTCGTCACTGGTTGTTGATTCTCATTAGTATGAGTCGATTTGATTAAGATTTAACCGTTCGATCATGTGAATCATTCTTAAATAGTTGACAAGTTCGATTTATAATAATGTGTATTTCGATCCCTGATTCGTCTATATAATAGGCTTCCACCAATACCTTGACATTTTAGGTGTCTTCACTGACGTAAAATCTAAATTATCCCGAGTATATTAGTGTCAATAATTGTTTAAACACATCAATAATAAAGATACATATCATGTTCTTTGACAGCGAGTTCATGTCCTTAGAATCGGAGTCGTAGAAGACACCAACTGTTACCAAGATAGTCATTCTCACACATTGCGCATTCTAAGAATGCAGATTCTTCTTGTCAATTTATCACTAAGCATTCGGATATTTATATTTTGTAAATTTTACTACTCTACGTTCCGAATGCAACATAGGGCTTCACACTACAGATTTAAAGTCTCAGTAGCGATTGGAGTTGCAAGCACCACACCTGACCTTTCTCGTTTAATGGATGTACTACTGGCTTAGTGAGGTTTAGGAGTGCATCGACCGGGGGTCGAACCACGAACAATATGCGTAGTTTGCCGAAGTTCTATCACTTAACAAACGACGCATACCAAGAGGTTGTAGTTAGTTATAATAATAGCTTTGGTCTGGAAATTCTGTTTGGAAACACTACAGAATTCTCAGCATAATGTCTCGCAAAATATTAATCATTCGTCGTGAAGAATCTACAAGTAAAATACTCATTGACAGGATATTATTTCACATAAAGTCATTCTGTATGAAATAAGACTCAGTCCTCTAGGACAACCATCTTCATTTTCTTCTTGAAACGCGCTACGGTAAATTGGAAGTAAAGTGAAATTTTCCATAAGCTAATGCTGCGGTCCAGAAACATAATTAGGAGATTGAAACAACAACAAACGGATAAAAGTCCATGTACCGTGCTGATTGGAAATTTAGGTAGTTCAATTGTTTAAGCAGACCGCCTCATTAGTTGTTATCAGCTGGCACCTAAGTGATGTACTTCTCTGCAAATCACAATGACCTTTACCATCTGACAAAGGAAGACTAAAGTCCTCAGCTCTGTTTTCCCGCACGACTGACTTCACTAACAGATTTCCATCAGCAATAAAGACTTGACAGTTACAGAAATCAACAGCAATCACGTTGTTACTTCAATGTGGTTGTGATTCCTGAGCTGGGTGATTTTAATGCGAAACCTCAATCGTACGTAATTCCAGTCAAAATCATCAAAGCAGGTTTCAGTATTAAGTGAACCTCCTGTAAATCCCTTGTGTGACTCACATAATTGTATTTCATGACAAACTTTGCTGTCATTAGTTGTTAATTCGCATTGGAATCATCCGTTTTATATTGACCTGGAATTTGACGCTTACATCATGTGACTCATTCTTCATTAGTTGACAAATTTAATCTACAATAATGTGTTCGTTCATCACTGATTCGTCTGAGTAACAGGCTTCTAGGAATACTCTGATATTCTAAGTGCCTCCACTATTTTTAACCTCTGCATTATCCCAAGCACATTAGTTTCCATAGTTGTCAAAATGCATGCATATCAAAGAATACCTGTCGTGTCTTTTGACATCTAGTTTATGTTATCGGATTCGGAGTCGATATGGACGCCTACTTTAACCAATATTGTGCTTGTTACACAAATTTCGTGCAATCTATTTGTAAATGGTGTTGATCTTATCTCCGTTTACTGTTGATTGGGTCTCCTAGTTTGTATACTATTGAAGGAATGCACTTGTATTGCTCTGTGTGTCTCCGATATCTACTCCGAATGGTTTTACAAGTGTTCTCCTATTCGTTACATCAGAAAAATTCTTCACATACATATACAGTAGGATGAATTTCTGTGTGATTTCCACAGAGAAATAAATATCTTTATGTGTAGAAAATAAGGAAAGGCATTCGCGTTTCTTTTTTAATTACTTTCTCTAAATATCTCAATCTGTAGAACTATTTCCACCTTCATTTTGTTTTTTTTATTTATTTTCTGTTAACATTGCTTAACTCCTGTCAAGTGACCAGTAAATACACTCACTCATTTAACCACACACAGACACACACAAATAAAACAAATGTATTATTCGAATTGTTGTTTTGCAAAGAAATGCATTTCCTTTTTCAAAAGAGAAAATCAAATCAACTAAAGTGAATAGTGTTCACTTTATCGTAATTACAAAAACCTAAAAATTTCAATGTTCAACATTCAAAGCGTTTACAAATATGTTGAAAATTTTTAAACATTTTTGACAGTTTCACTCATTATTACTGAATCAAATTAGAACAATACTTCAAGTTATATATATAATTATTTATTTTTATTCTATTCCTTTACGTTCTTCGTGTGGAGCATAAGGCTTCAAACAAGAGCTGTGAAGGTTTGGTAGCAGTGGTGGTTACTTTTTTACGGGATGAGGTTGCCAACCTCATGCCTAGCCTTCCCTCCTTACCGATAGTATTGTGGTGAGAGCTGTCTGCAAGCCAAAAATTGTAGACATCAATTTACGTCAATGTTATGTCCTGAATCGGGGTCATGAGAAAAAACAATAACAAAGCTTAACCCTGAGGAACCCGCCAAATAATCACAGCAAACTTAACGTGTGTAAATATGATTCGCAGATAGATGGCTTAACTTTCTAAGAAACGGTCACAGACAGTACAGAATAACCTTCAGCAAGGAAACAACCAATCAGGAGAGGTTGCTTCTCTGATAACAATAATGCTAATAATAATTTACATAAAAATCTATAAATATCTGTTGATTTTCTCAATAAACCATCTGTTGCCTAACCGTTGTTTTATGTCGTTATAGTGTCGCTAACTAGCTTAGTAAAGTTTGAGAGTGCACCGGTAGGGGACTCACCCCGGAACCACATGCGTGGTTGATGAGAATTCTACCGCTGTGCTATTGACACACTCAATTTATATAAACATTTCATTATTTAACAAAGAGAACTAATACACACAGTTAAGAGGTAGAAATGGTCACAGCAAGTAAGCAGGTAGTAACAATATCTCATTCCTAGATGTCTTCCCAATCACAAAAGAGGAATGTACACTAAGAAGGGGTGTATACAGGAGACCTACAATAACAGGTAAACACTTTTTTTGAGTTTTGCACCTCTGAAATATAAACGGAACTTAATAGAGCGTCGGCTTCATACAGCGAGAATAATCTTTTCAAAAGACTCCCTCAGCGAGGAGCTGAAAACTATCAGAGAAATTACTTAGCAAAAATAGTTATCCAGGAAAGTTCATTGAGAAAAATATGAATTTAGCATCAAAACAAGCCAGTAAGGCAACAGTTCCCCAAAGGCCCTTCTTCATAAACCTGCAGTTCCTCGGCGGTAATATTAGCAAACAGTAACACAATACGTGAAGAATGTATTTAAAAAAGCTTTCAGTGTAGCAGAGGTATGTTGTCTCTTCTCTACCTTCCGTAGTTTACGTTCGAGAAATATGGATAAACTACCTAATTTCGCCTCTACATGTGCATTTATCAGTTTGACTGCAGCTACGGATCCAGTTGCATTGGATGTATAATTAGGCAGCTTCATCATCGTTTTTCCGAACATCATTATGTATGGTTAAGCAAGGAGCAAACACGACCCATTCATAGCGCTGTTTTAGCACACCTTGTAGACAGTGAACATCAAGTTGATGTTAATACAGCATTTAAAATTTTTTGTCACATTCCAACTAACATTAATCTTGCTTTACGAGTTCGTGTTCGTTCTAGGCCATCAGAATTCACCTGAAGAAGCCGAACATGTGTATTCAGAAGAAATTTGTACAGCTACTTCCCTCACCTTTGTTACTTGAATGTATAAGTCTGACAGTTTCACCCTCCCCCTAGACCTTTTAATAATTATAATCGTCCAAATTATTTTATTAATTTTTTCTGACTATCTTTATGGACAGATGGGAAAATATGGCGCTTAATACGTTTAATCCTACTCCAAAAATATGGTGGAGATATGTGGATGACACTTTCACGGTGCTAAAAGCAGAATATATCTCTAGCTTCTTGACACATATAAACTCACTAGTAAAGGGAATAAAATTCACATTTGAATCAAAAAATGAACCAAGAGAATTAGCTATGTTAGATTGTAAATGAAACGAATAAAAGAAGGTAAACTGCATCCTAGCGTTTATAAAAAAACCAACGCATTCTAATAGAAAATTAGACTTTAATTCATCTCATACCTTATATGTTTATGAAGGCAGGCTTAGTTAAGTGTCCAGCAAACCGAGCAACAGCACTACGTAGTACAGCAAAAACCTAAACGATGAATTAAAACAGATAGAATAGGCGTTGGTGTTGAATAACTATCCTATAAAATTCATCAGGAAGATCAGTAAAGGCCAAAAACAAAATAAAAATAATGGTGAAACTAATAGCGATAACATAAATAAGAGAGAATATAAGAAATCTACAGTAGTTTACCATATAAGGAGGGGACATGTGAAATCGTGCGTGTAGGATTCTTAGTAAAGCAGAAATTAGGGTGACTCTGAATGTTAAAGGAACCTACTTACCCAATTAGACAAAATAATATAATTTATAAAATACTTTGTAATGACGTCCAATCTGCTTGCTTTAGCTGGTTGATTATTTCACTGTGCTTATGTTCTCTCAGATGAGTGGTTGATATGAGGAGGCCTGATTACTTTCCGAGACAATAACTTCAGTGATTGCCTCATTGCGAAGTGAAATCTTAGAAATGTCCTTGAATAATACAAATATTTTTTCTCATGACCCTGATTACTGAAGGTAACTAGTCATAATCACTATCAGTATTCCGTAAGGTTACTTCACATTGAACTTAGCGCTGAAGATGTTGTCCAGAAACATAATGAAAGCTTGACGATTAAACCACCGAGTTTAGGCAAAACAATCACACGAAAATCACTCTTTTAATGAGCTACAAATATTCTCTATTATTTCGAAATGCAAGGCATTAGCTTCCCTGTCACACTTCGGAACCATATTGCATTCTGTAACAGATTAGCAGAAAATCAATCTAAACATACCAAATACCCAGCTACAACACTATACAAAAGAAATACTATTCAAGAGAGCTAAACCTCACTGAAGTACTCCAGTCCTGAGAATGATAGAAGAGAAATATATTCGACAAGCATGGACACCCTTACAACCCTATCAAAATATATCCACACTCGAATCGAACTACAAACAACTAACCGGCCTCAAAAACTACAAGAAAATTCAAACTACCATGCATGTGAAGAATGTTTCTAAAATGACGGCTAGAAGAATACTTGCGACAGATATTGAAGACACGCACAAAAAACACAAGCGCCTTCCTTCAGTACTATGCAGATTATAAGATCCACTCAACAGCAAACGAAGGTAAGATTAATATCATCTACAAATAAGTTGCATGAAAAATGCATGAAAAGCACTAAAATGGTGAAAGTCGACGTCCCCTTCGACTTCGACTCCATTAACGTAAACTAGATGTCAAAAGACACGATAGGTATTCTTTGATATGGATGCATTTTGATAACTATGGACATTTATGTGATTAGGATAATGGAGAGATGTAAAGCAATGGAGACGGCTAGGATGTCATGGTATTCTTGTAAGCCTGTTACACAGACGAATCAGTGATGGACTGTCACGTTATTATAGAACAAATTTATCAACTAATAAAGAATGAGTCACATGATGAAAATGTCAAATTTCAGGTCAATATAAAACTGCCCAAGCTAATACGAATTAACAACCGACCATGACGAAGATTGTCAGAGGATGGAATTATGTCATTCACACGATGAATTTTAAATAAATTTACTAAATTTTGAAGCATGTGTTGATGAATTTGATTGGAAAGACGATGACGTTTTCTCAGTTAAATCACTGAGCTCAGAAAATACAACCACATTGAAATAAGACTCTGGCTGCTGTTGATTGCTGTAACTGTCGAGTCCATAGTGTTGATGATAATCTGTTATTGAAGTCAGTCGTGTGAGAGAACAAAGCTGCGGACTTTAGTCTTCGTCTGTCAGATGGAAAAGGTCATTGGGATTTGCAGACAAGTACATTAGTTAAGTGCCGTCTGGCAATAACTAATGAAGCGGCCTGCTTTAACAGCTGGGCTTCTTCAATTTCCAGTCAGCACAGTACATCTACTTTTCTCCGTTTCTTGTTGTTTTGATCTTCCAATATATGTGTCGGGATCATAGTATTAATTCATGGAAATTTTCATTTGACTTTCAATTTACCGCTGCGCGTTTCGAGAAGAAAATGAAGGCAGGATGTCTTAGAGGACTGCGTCTTATTTCAGACAGAATGACTTTATTTCAGATAATATCCTGTCAATGAAAATTTGACCTGAAGATTCTTTACAGCGAATGATAAATATTTTGCGAGAAATCATGCTGACAATTCTGTAGTGTTTTCAAACAGAATTTCCAAAACAAAGCAGTTATTATAACTAAATATGAATAGTTAGTGTGCTTTTGTGTCTTAGTGGTAGAACTTTCGGGGTTTTATCCCCTGTCTATGCACTACTGAACCCCAGTAAGCTGGTAGTTCTTCCGGTAAGAATGGAAGGTCCGGTGTGATGCAAGCAACTCTAACCTGTAAAAGGAAGACCACTGAAATTTTAAAGCTCCAGTGTAAAGCCATATATTCCATTCGGAAAGTGAAGTAATAAAATTTACAAAATATAAGTTAAACGAATGCTTGGTGATCAATTGACAAGATCAATCTGCAATCTAAACTTTTTTTGAACATTTTTCACAGAAATTGGCTAAATTGATTGTTGCACAAGATATTCAACATATAATGATCTCGATGGACAGTAGATCAATAAATAGATCAGTGCCGTACAAAATTGGATAGAATTACAATATTCAGAAAGAAACTTGAATAATATTAAATGTGAAAATTTCTGAGTACCTGTGGGTTAATAATATACTATGAATATTTAAAGTAAGCTGAACTATAATTACATCTGTACGATGTGATCAGATTCAAGCCATATCTCCAGGGGTTTGTGAAACCTCGATCTCATGTCTCAGTAGTATAAAAGAATTGATTCCACGACTGTGCATCGCAAATGTTACAAAATGACATCAAGCCTTGATTTAGGAGAAAATGTTAACCGCTTACATGCCTGAGTCTGAAGTTAACCCCGCTGACATCTTGTTCCATGTTAATAGAAGATTCATATCATGGGTTTTATAGAAATCTGGGTTACTTTTAATGTAGATTTCCTGAAGAATCAGCAAGGTGAGCTCGTTTACCATACAGCCACTGGGTTGGAATTTAGTGATCCGTTAACTGACGTGAAGTTCTGTTGAGAAGTCCTGGATGTGATGGGATTCACAATATTAACATGGGGTGGGTGGTTGTAGCGTTATAACGTGAACAGAACAGAGATTAGAATTCACTAGTCTTTGAATTCGGATACGGTAACTATATAGTCAACGGAATAACCCCATAACTTTAAGGTCCTGAGTCCGACCCATATTGGGATTGTAGGTGTACACCGTTGCGACAAGCATCCTGTGCTCCTTGGTCTTCAGTCTTTCTCTAACTCACATTGGTTTATGACAGATCTACGACGTATCCGCGATTACAGAAATATGTAGCATCTTTTTTCCTTTTGCTCTACAATGTTTAACTGGGCAAATATCTTCCAAAACTCATAGTATTACATTGAACTTGACAGAAACTACTCAATAAACTTGTAAGTAGTGAGTGTCACGAAATTATATTAGAATGATATATATTCAACCAACTGAAATTCACTGTACTTCGTATTTTGAACTGATAAATGATTTAGGACTGAACTACTACTCTTAAAAAGTTTGTCATTCCTGGATTAAAACAACTCACTGTCATTTAAATCTCATTCAAAATTAACAACTCATTGACCCGGAAAAAACAAACCAGCAACAATTATGACATTTATTTAGGAGAAATGAAAATATTCCATTTAATCATGACCTACAGTTTGGGATTTCTGATATGACGTGAACTTGCAAAATAAAAAGAAATTTACAAACTACTGTCAGCTTGAAAAAGAAATGAAAGTATTTAAAATTCTAGTAAAAGTGAGAACAGTTACCAGATTATTGGAGATGAATGGGTCGTGACCTCTTTGTGTCGAATTAGCTAGTTATTATTCAGTTATTAAATAGATGAAGGCATTTCGACTGTTCAGAAATGTCATTCTCCTGTTGATGGTGTCTGTTCTTGTTGTTTTTCGTTTTGTTTTTTCTATTCCTTTACTTTCCCAATAGAACATAGCGCTCCAAGTTACAGGCTTGAAGTTTCGATAGCAGTGGTATTTATTTTCATGGGATGGGGTTATTAGCCTCATGCCCAACCAACCCTTTTTGCCAGCCTTATTAATGGCTTAGCGAGGTAAGGGAATGCGTCGGCCGGGAATCGAACCCCGAACAACTTGCGTGGTTGATTAGCATTCTACCGCTAAGCCACCACCGAGCTCTTGTTGTTTAAGTATCCTCAACACCACCCATTCCTCTATATCCCCTCGAAGTTCTATCGTGATGCTCTTTGTGGTATCCTTTTTTAAGGCTAGTAATCTAGATGGGTTTTGGGAGTACTTCGGCCTTGTATCGACCTTGGTTCGTGTGAGTGGCTTCCGAGCAGTCCGAATCACTGGAATAAACTGGTTCTTTCCCTAGATGTGCGAAGTAGCATCATTTCGTCTATACTATTTGCTAGTTGAGATATAGTCAACAATCTCAAGAATGTATTACTAGTTCACCCAAGTGGCCGGCTAGCTAGCCAAAATTGCATTAGTCTCCACTGATTTGCCTCTGTGAAATTAAAAAAACCGGACACATTCGGCCCTAATCAAACAAATCGGAAGTCCGGTATATAGAACATATGTATCAAGTTAGCTAGCAAGCCCTATTAGTTGATGTGAGCGGTAACTAACCATTTATGCCGATCATTCAATAGTACAAGGCATCCAGCATTTATGCCTGTTTTCTCGGTTACTATTTATGGGATCAAACAGATCTACCACATATTGTGATCTGAGATCGTTATTTTTGAGAATATTTGAAAAAGGCTGCAAACGCTTACGCGTGAATTTAGGTTTGAATTTTACTACAGTGCAGACTTTTATTCCAACTACATTTACAAGAACATAATAGTTAATACTAGCATTTAGAGGTATAATAGTTTCAGGTTCAATTTGCAATAATGGCTTTGAATGTCAGCCTTATTTTCATGCATAAAGGTGATAGATATAAATGGAGATATGATCGGCCTATTAATTGTCAGTCAGATTTAACAGTTTCATCTTCAGTTTTCTTTCTTCATCGTTATAGTTAAGTCATCAAAAAGTCCATTTTTGACAATAGATACTGGTTAGTAACATCGGCAGAATGTGGAGTTATATGCTTAATTGATCAGAGTTAGACTTTCATGAGTTCGTTCTTAGAGATTTGATTTGTTTCAAGTATGATCACAGATTGATATCAATCAGAGAACCACTGAAACACATAGGGAGTACCGAATAGCTATTCCGTCCCAATTTGGGAACCATCGGCAGCACGCACTCACCGAGGTTTGAACCCAGCACCTTAATAATAATAATAATAATAATAATAATAATAATAATAGCTTTATTCCAAAAACAGTACTAATGATACAGCAAGGAGTTTTCAGCATTCAGTACAATATTGCATCTAATTTACCCAAAAAACGACAAAAAAAATTAAAAATACACAATACATAATAGTAATAAAACGATTGTTGTAGCAGCAAAATACTATGTGCCATACGGAGAAAAATATGTATAAAATACAAAATTGTAGTAATAATAGTAATACCAACTAAAATAAAATAGCAGAGTAACGATTTAAACAGTAGAAAGTGTAACACCATAAAATACAGAAAGATGAGCGATAAAAGGGTCGATTCACTGTGCTAATTACATAGTAACTTGTAGGTTTCACGTCTAACAGAGTCTTCGTCACATAAAGTACGCGCTAAATAGGGTATTGTAGAATTTCTATACTTAGTAGTACGAGCATATATCTTTTTATATTGACTTCTCGTCCTACCTGATGAGATACAAGGGGACAGGTGTGAATAAAGGGGTGCAGAGGGTCTGACATTATAGCCTTTGCCCATTTTGTACAGGAATTTATATGCCTCTCGACTATAGTATTAGCGAGCTCATGCAGTGGCAGACCACAAGCTCTACTCACAGCATTTAATACTCTTCGTAATATGATATAATCTTCTGGTCACAAAGCCAGCTCTGAGGCTATCCAGACACAGGGACTTGATTCAGTGGCCAGCCAATGAATTCTAATCTCCGCCGATTCATAGATTTAGTGCAGCCACCAGCCAATACCATCACTGGTGAGTATTTGTCCTCATTCCCCACCCCTCAATAAACAACTTCGTCCTGCGGCCAGTCACTAGCGAGCATCAGATTAAATTTCATGAGTTCGTTTGTAGGGATTTGATTAGATTAGAGTTGGATTTTATCAGTTATCGAATGATTTGTTGCTGTGCTCGTGGCTTATAACTTAAAAGTCCTGAGTTCGAAGCTGACGCAGTTGTTCTAAAGTAGGAGAAAATAGCTATCCAGTGCTCCATTATGGAACTTTTCTAAAGATTATCCTTCTAGTTCTTTACGTGGTAGCGTTCCTAATTAAATGACTTTAGTATCCTTAATAGGATCGCTATATTTAACGTACATATTTCCCTGCTAAATTAATTATTCAGGAAATATGTAGGAAAACGTGAGAATGAAATAATGATAGTAGTGATAGTTATTATAGTAATAGTAATATTACTGACGACATGCATGTCAGACATGCTCAGGACAATGACGACACCAAAAATAAGGAATCTAAATCAACACCAGTAATTCCACACTAGGAAAAATCCTCGGAAACCTTACGCAGGATTCTTAACAAGGCAGGAATAAAAGTAGTGGGTATTCAAATCCACAAACTCAATTAGAAATAAACTTATCGGTTAAAGGTTCTGTTCAAATAAAAACAATTTAGTTTATCTAATACCCCGCCTGCAATGATTGTCAGGTTGAATACATAGGTCAAAGTAGTAGAACAGGTGCAGTCAGACTAGCGGAGCACAAAAACACAGCAAAATCTACATTAGTTGACCCGAATAAGATAAGAAATCTAGAGAATAGTTCAGCTATGGCAGTACACGCAGTTACACACAACCATACAATAGGATGGGATGAGATGACAGTTTTACAATCTAATGTCACAACTGGGTGGAGGGAGAAACTGATAACGTGATAACACGTGTAATAGGAATGATTCAACACCTGTCCACTCAGATATCTGGAAAATTCTACTACCACTACGATGAATAGGCGTAGGAACAAAGAAAACTTAAAACAAGAAATAAAGGTTAATAAAGCAGGATTTAATGAATTCATCAAATTTCGGTAGAACTCGTCAGCTGGATACTCTACATACACGGATATATATACTTTTGAAATTACATAGGGAGATATAAGACTGATAAGTAAGTAATCTACATTGAATTGAATCTACATTGAAAACTATAAAAGTCAAGTTTCGAAGTTGTGTGATTATGATTGATATGATTATGAACAGTAATAAATTCTGTTCAAAACTGTGTTATCCAGTAAATAATACTGTTTCACACTGCGTGTGATATATCTAATAAACAAACTAATATGGAATACGATTCTTTCTCCTTTTGATTTATCGGGTACTGAATAAATAACAAAAGGCCTGTAGATACTGAAAACTCTAAACAACAGAGGATATTGTAATTCGCCTGAATCAACCGGAACTCTTTGGTCCAGCCAGCCACTATTGCTAATCGAAGCTGCTGTCGAGCCTATAAATTCACAAATTCTGTGCTACTATTTATTTGTTTGATATATATCACAATGTTGTCTCTTGTTTAGACAAAGGTGCAAATATGTTCGTAGTGCTTTCTAAGACTACACATCTGCTTTTGACTCTGTACCTAGGGGCCTTTTGTTAAATAAGCTCTCGTTGAGACAAACAGGATCCTGAGCTAAGAGTTGGTTGCATTCCTATTTTTCTGATAGAATGCAGTATACTGTATATAATGGCAAATCTTCTTTTACCCCGCTTACAAAATCCGGTGTTCCACAAGGTGCCGTCCTCTCTCCTTTTCTTTTTTCTTTCTTCCTACATGACCTGCCTCATTCAAACGAAACTAACTTTGTTAAATATGCAGATGATCTGACTGTATCACTGCCTATCACTTCCGAGTCTGACAGCTCCAAACTTAATAGCTTTCTGTTGGACATCAACAAGTGGTCCAAGTCAAATGGTCTTATATTAAATCCTTCCAAATGTCAGGCACTTGACTTTACTTTCAAGCATCGACGTGACTTACATGAACTAAGTTAGCTCGCATGATCCCTGTAGCATAGATGGCACGGAAATTGAAACCAAGTCAAGCATTAAATACCTTGGATTAGTTCTTTCCTCTGACCATTCATGGTCATCACACATCTTACCTATCTCTAAGAAAATGTTTCGTCTTACCTTCTACATTAAAAAGTTAAGACAATCAGGTATCAACCAACCTCTAGTTTTGCAATTTTTAAACTCCTGTATTTTACCTATTGTACTCTATTGCTCTCCATTAATCTTTCCTGGGCTTCTCAAAAAAGATTATATCATATTACGGAGAGTATTAAATGCTGTGAGTAGGGCTTGTGGTCTGCCACTGCATGAGCTCGCTAATACTATAGTCGAGAGGCATATAAATTCCTGTACGAAATGGGCAAAGGCTATACTGTCAGACCCTCTGCACCCCCTTTATTCACACCTGTCCCCTTGTATCTCATCAGGTAGGACGAGAAGTCAATATAAAAAGATATATGCTCGTACCACTAAGTATAGAAATTCTACAATACCCTATTTAGCGCGTACTTTATGTGACGAAGACTCTGTTAGACGTGAAACTTATAAGTTACTATGTAATTAGCACAGTGAATCGACCCTTTCATTGTTCATCTTTCTGTATTTTATGGTGTTACACTTTCTATCGTTTAAATCGTTACTCTGCTATTTTATTTTAGTTGGTATTACTATTATTACTACAATTTTGTACTTTATGCATATTTTTCTCCGTATGGCATACAGTGTTTTGCTATGTAGCTGCTGTAACAATCGTTTTATTACTATTATGTAATGTGTATTTATATTTTTTTTGTCGTTTTTGAGTAAATTAGATGCAATATTGTACTGAATGCTGAAAATTCCTTGCTGTATCATTAGTACTGTTTTTGGAATAAAGCTATTATTATTATTATACAGTCAGTTTAGTGTTATATTAATACGTATTTTCTGGTGCTTTTGAAATGTAATCTGTCAGTGCAATTTAAAAATAAGAATTAATGTTGTTAATAACAATGATTCTTTAATTATTAATGTTATATATATATATATATATATATATGTTATATAAATATCCACTAACGGTAGATAAATGTAAGTACTACCTTTATTTTCATACGCTGCATATTTTAATCTTAGTTCTATAATTGATTGCAAAATTAAACTATCTATTATCTAATTGCAATGAGATAATAATTATTTTTCCTGTCTACCCCTATAGAAATGTAAACATTCTATTTACATATTCACAGTGATCGACTACCTAGATCATATAAACATTTTATCATTGGATAATTTTATCTGATAAAAACCAGACCAGGAGATACAGTCTTATTTATTTGCTGATGATGATGTTTCCAGCACAAATTATCGCTCATAAACACTTCATCTTGATATGATTACAAGCAGTAATGAATTATGCCCTGAAATAAAAGAAAAGACTTGTAGGTTAGGTGAATAATTTTGATTTAGTTGTGTTCTCTCTAAGCTGGTTGATTTCTCTGAGGAGCTGTCATTGTCCCCCAATCTAGACGACATCTTCAGAGCAGATTTTTTTTAGTATGAAATGAACTTATTTGGATTGTCTTCCATGAATAATCATTTAATTGTGTCTCCTCATAACAACCCTTGTTGTCAATAGTTATTAATTTACGTCTCTAATGGTCATTTTTATTGACTGACTTTGAATTCGAACTTTTTTGTCATGTGATTTATTTTTTTTATTAGCTGGTGAATTTGATCGGTAGTAATGTTTGTTGATCGCTGATTCAACACACACACACCAAATACTCAACTATGATAGTAATAACTCAATGTTTTACAATAGATATGATGTGCACATGTTTTTTAAAAGAACGCGAACACATTGCAGCACTCCAGTGTTGAGGAACATTGAGGAGAAATGCCGATTAACTGTCTTCAAAAACAATGAATACCAACAGAATTTCATCAAAAAGTGTTTTAAGTCAATTCGTGATATCAACAAGTAACCATCATCAAAAACCAGAAGAAAATTCACTCTAATATATGTGTAAAACTTGGGCACTGTAGTAGTAAGTAATTCCAGTCTACCATATGTAAAGGATACCTCAGCTAGAATACAAAGACCATTTGAAATAAACATAGCATACCAACCAATACAATAACCACATTCGATACTGTACAGACCAAAAGATTCAACAGCAAAAGAAAACAAGATCAATACCATTCACAAAATAAACTACATGAACTTTGATAAACACTATACTGGTCAAAGTGGGCATACCTTTCGAATCCGAAACCAAGAACATAAACAAGCTATAAAAAGACACGATATGTATTCTTTTGTATTGATGTATGTAGAAAATCACGGATACCGATTTGATGATTGGGATAATGTGCTGGAGATGTCGTCTAGAATGGGAACAACGGATGCTTGTCAATGAAACCGACCAGCTCACAGAACACAACCATTCAAAATTGTACTCTAAACTTCATCGATTAATAATACTATGTCACTGTGTGGAATTATGCTCTACCCCAGTGTTAAAATTCCATTCGCGTAGATAAACACTCACAAGAATTTATCTTTGTTATTATTATTATTATTGTTCACCTCGATTACTATTCACTAATTCCTACACTTGAGCTTTATTTATTCTACCAACAATATTTATATCAAGCATCTTTGCTTATTAACTTTATTATGTAATCATGAATCTTCTCTGCAGCGGCGGATTAATGACAAAGTGCTCAACAATCAACTTAGCTGGATGATCAAGTTCGGATTCTGTTCGACACACTCCTGAACTTCGCTTAACCCAGAAAAACCAGTTAACCCAGAAAAGAAGAAAGGATGGGAATGAGGCTAACAACTCCACTCTATAAAAACAGCATTAAAGCTACTGGAACTTGATGTCTTGTTATTACGCGGTGCTACATACTACTGATCGACCGGTTCGAGTGAGCAGTTGGATACCATCAGTCATATTAACCAGTACTGCTTACATGTTAGCCAAATTGAAGTGATTTAAACGTTGAGCGAATGTTTCGTTCGTTTCGGGATGAGCTCATCGTCTGTGTGCGAGTTTTGACTCATCTCAGAAAACAGGATCAATTCAAATCACCCAAATTCTGTCTAGCTACTCCCGTGAACATGTCATACATTTGAATGAAATCCTCGATTTGCAATATACACCACTCGAGGGGAAATTTTACCACAGTTTCCCCGTGGAAACCAGAATTATTCAGATTACAAAACATGCAGAACGAGAATTTCATTCACTTGAAACCTCCATGCTTCACTTGGAATACAGAGAATTGAAAACAACATTGTGAAACCTGATGAAAGTTTGTCAAAAATGGGGATATTATTTGAAATAAACGTAACTCATTGATAATGTCTGTGACTGCCGCACTGGGTGATACGGGTATGAATCTCAGAAAGGACAGGAGAGCCAACAAGCAAGAAATTTAGGTCAATGGCTTCATTCCTAATGCATTCAACCACCTAATATCAACAATTCACAGTGCGCCGTGACGGAGAGTCACCTAGAAGAATGGTGGCCATACTGCAAACTTGACTGGTAGAATTCAGTCTGCACCAAACAAACGACTAGGACACAGGATTCTATTTTCTAACTAGTGTTCAATCAAAGTATCCAAAACAGTCAATCCTACTGGAGGTCGATCGCAAGCCCGAACAGCTCTGTGGTGGTGACCCGGGTTTGAATCTCAGAACGGATATGAGCTCCTACAAGATTGCAGGTACTCCTTGTTAACTGGTGAGTGACAACAAGCCAGAAACCTAGTTATTCCAAGGCTTCCTACCGACTGCCTCCAAGCATCTAATGAAATCCGCATTTATTTACTGTACAAATTTAATTCACTAAATTCTCAAATAAACTTATTGCTTTACTAAAAAATTACCATCTTAACGTAAGTAAACATGATTTATTACAAAATGCCAATGTAAGCAGAGATTCTACTGTTTTCAGTTGGCTCAAATAATAAATCATTTAGTACAGACACCCAGCCCCCTACCCACCCACTCCACCAACAAACAAACACACACACACATACAAGCACTTCACTAGATCACATGTCTACGTCTGTAGTTCATCCTCCTTGTCTCCCTCCCACTCACTCACTGTCTCTCAGATGATTCTACATGCTGGAATTTGTCGCTGACGCAGTCAGTAAAATACGTATCACTTAACCATCGATTAAAATTAGTAAAGTATTATTAACTATTTTTGTACTACTTATGTTTTAGTTAGCGACCAATTTGACATTTAAATAGTTAGTTAAACAATGGGTGTATTTTCCAAAAATGAAACCAAAAATTTTAAAACAAAAAAGTACTCTTGAGAGAAAAATTATTCTACTTTTTGTCTAAGATTTACATACTTTTTCTTCTATCCTCCTGTTTGTCTCATAAATCTTTAACCATGGAAATATCGAATGCATAAAAACAGGAGGTATATATATAGCGAGAGAATAAACACCGGAGGTGGTTTCACAAAAATGAAGTAAAAGAGAATTCTGTTATC
The DNA here is from genome assembly GCA_944472135.2 of Trichobilharzia regenti. Lineage (NCBI taxonomy): Eukaryota > Metazoa > Platyhelminthes > Trematoda > Strigeidida > Schistosomatidae > Trichobilharzia > Trichobilharzia regenti. The sequence continues at coordinate 22,485,211 of OX235265.1, read as the reverse complement.
ACTTAAGTGGCTAGTGATGACGGTTGTCTATGTCGTTTACTGGCATTAGAAAAAAAAATAAGCCACACTGGATCCCGCTAATTGTTTCGTTTTATGTGATGGTGGGAAGATATTTAAATAGTCAGCGACATATGCTTCGCGTGTGGTATAGTAATAATTAACAAAACGAAAACAACAAGACTGCCTGCTATCATTTGATGATATTTCTAACTATGATAGACTAGGTCATGTGACAGACTGTAGGGTGTGAGAAGACAGGAATGCGTTAGTTGGAGAGGTAGATTCTAAAAGATTACGACTGAACAGAATGTTTATATCAAAACACCGCACATACTCAAAGCCCTAGAGGCCTAAATTCAGCAAGTTAACAGAAGAAGCAGAGGATGTAGTACTTCATAGGACAACATAAAGAAGACAAAAAGGTGATGACAATGGCAAAACATTAATCAACAGGAAGTCATTTCTCTCACCTGTCTAGTCAGTATTGTTTCAACTACAGGTTGTACCAGTGAAGATGTCAAAGACATGATCGAAAAAGCAAGACAGATCTTTGGTGATCTCTAATCAGTATGGAAATCTTCTACACTCAGAATCGATAATAGGGTTCGAATTCTCAACGCTAATATCAATTCAGTTAAGGTTTCTATATGGGATCTTAAACAATGTGACGAATAACTGTTTATGCAGTTAGGGATTAAATATATAGAAATAATAAAATGAAAAAGTAGACATGAATTTTTAATATGAAAATACGGTAGTGTAAACAGGGATTAGGACAAACTTAAAAATAAGGTGAAAAAACAAAAAGTTTGAATAAGAAAGGTAATGGGATCGTCACTATAAGAAGAATTACCTGCTTATGGTGGTCATGGCAGGGACAAGGGTTAGGCGTATTTCTTTTGGATACATATCATGGGTTTGAGCTTTCGGAAGGCTAGTGACTCAGCTTTGTCCAGATGTCTAAATTCTACTCCCTTTGACAGGTTTGATCGAATCTTGTATATTATTTTGAAGGATGTGTCGGTGTTACAGCGGTTAGGACTCTCGCCGACAATGAACATGATCCGGAGTTCGATCCGCTCCCGATGCACACCTGATATCAGGGGTGAGCCAGGAGAATTGGGCTACCGATATCACATGCTGAAAATTTCATACTTGTACCAAAATTACGGTGTGGAGTCAAGCTATAATCAAAAAAATAACTGACCAGATGTTGTCACTGAACTATATACACGTTTTCGTTCTCCTTGTACTAGCCAGGTTGGACAGTGTTTACGAGCGCGTTTTCAAAGTTGGCGCATGGTACGGCAGATGTACTCAGCTTCGCAACCAGGTTTTTTATGCAAATATCCTGTCTATTTTGTTATTTCTACATTTCTAACCCCTAATTGCACACTATGTCAATCTTCTCAGTAATTATGATGCTACTTTGTTTGAGTTTTATCTGTCCCCCTGTTTATTAAGGCATTTTAATTCCTAATTTAAATTTTTATTAATTTGACCCTTGATCGGAAATTATTCTGGATATTTCCCACCCATTTATTATCAATAAATACACGAATGCACAGCCTAGTTGATAGCTTCTATATGGATGAAAGACATGGAGAGCGCTTAATGGAAAGCATTTCCATCAGGCTGCTAGCAACTTTTATCAACAACAGTCTACGCCAGCTCCACGCTGAAGATTAGATTGCCAAAAAGTATTACCAATAAGGGACACTTTTAAAGAATCAACTAAGGACCGGTTCCCCAACAATGTCTAAGAGAAGGAAGGTGGATCGAGCACCCTCTGAAGAGGCGGATGAGTGACATCATGCTGCAATATGTGGAGTGAAACCCAAATCGGTGGTAAATGATGAATGGAGTGTGGATTCAAGAGTGACATGAAGGCGATCATGTGAAGACAGGCTTAAGTTGAATTGTGAGACCAGCCGAAGGAAGCACCAGTAAACAGATTGAATCGGAGATGTCCTGTGTAGGCCCTCTGTTTGACTCGCAAACCCTCTGAATGACACAAATAATATATAAGGTAGCAAATAAATACACATATTGAAAATGAACTGATTTAAATTCTCCATGAATAATGAGAGAATTGCGTCTCCTTGTAACCATCTTTGTGACTGGTAGTCAATATATACCTGTACTGATCATTATTTTTATTGACTTGGATTCTGAAATTTCTTGCCATGTGACTTACTTCTCAGTAAGTTGGTCTATATTAACATGTTTGTTAATTGCTGTCTGATTCACTTGAGCACCAGGCTTCTAGGAATTCTCTGACAGTATTGTCGATGTTTCCTCTGTTTAAAATTTCGACATTATCCTGATCAAAATGGTGTCCGCAACCGTCTACATGCATTGATATGAAACAGGAATATACATCATGTCTTTTTACAGCTAATTTGTGTTCTCCTTTTCTGATTCGGAACTCAGAATATTAAAATATTTAACAGAATCATGTGTCAATCCAATTTTTAGAGAAAACTAAAAGCATTCAAGTGGATGACAATGAAATAATGATGTCCTTTGATCTCACAGCATTATTTACTTAAATTAGTCCAAAACCAGAAAAAGAAACTATGTAACAATTACTCTATAGCGATGAAAAGATAAAAAGCAATGTTCAACTTGTATAGAACTCATATAATTATGTCTTACAACATACTCTCAATTCGGTACTCAAATGCGCGAACAGATGAAAAAGAACACCGATGGAATCCTCTATATCAGGATTAATAGCTGAAGCAGTCATGCAAAAACCAGAATTTATAGCTCTACCAACTATAATTAAACGAAAACTCTGGATACGTTAAGTTGATGATACATTTGTCATAATTAAAAGAAATCATTTGAAATATACCCATAAATTAATAAACAACATATTTGAAGACGTCGAATTCACAAGAGAAGAAGAATTAGATAACAAAATCCAATTTTTAGATGTCTCAATCATGCGAACTAACACAGGAAATTTAGAAACACAAGTATATAGAAGACCAGTGCACACACAGATCAAATACTCAACTATAGTTCCCTGAGCTGGTTGATTTAATTACGAAACTCGTCGCTCTACTGGATAACATCCCCATTCAGCTCAAGTTTTAGTATAAAATGAACTAACTTAAATTCTTCACAAATGATGATAGAATTGTGTCTTCTGGTAACTATCATCGTAACTTGTAGTCAATTAACATCTGTATATTGATCATTTTTATTGACTTGGAATTTGAATATTCTTGTCACTTGATATTAGTTGGTAGGTTTGGTGTATTATTGTCATGTTTGTTAATTGCTGTCTGATTCACTTGAGTACCAGGCTTCTAGAAATTCTCTGGGAGTATTTTCGATGTTTCCTCTTTTTAAAATTCCGACATTATTCCAATCAAATCAGTGTTCATAATTATCTACATGTATTGATATGTAACAGGAATATATATCATGTCTTTTCACAGCTAGTTTATGTTATTGGCTTCAGATTCGAAGGGGATATCGACTTTGACCGATGTAGTGTTTGTCACAGTTGATGCCGTTTTGCTTTGTATATGGTATTAATTTTATCTCCTTTTGCTTTTGAATCTTTTGGTCTGTTGGCTATCGAATGAGATGAATGTGTTGGCTTGTGTGCTATATCAATTTCAAACGGTCTTAGTATTCCAGCTGTTATTTCAGAGATATTCTATACATACGGTAGAGTGAATTTTCTTGTGATCTCTGTTGATGGCATCTTGGTGATATTACGATTTAAGTTGCAATACTTTTTTATGAAACTGTGTGGTTATTCATTCTCTTTGAAGGGTGTTAATTGGTGTTTCTCTTCTATTCTCTTCAGCACCTGAGTGTTATGGTGTGTTTGAACTATGTTAAACGATGTCTGAACACAGTTCCCTTTGTGAGTCATTGGGTTATTACTACTACAGTTGAGTATTTGATCTGTGTGTGCACTGATCTTCTATATACTTGTGTTTCTAAATTTCCTGTGTTAGTTCACATGATTGAGACATCTAAAAATTGGATTTTGTTATCTAATTCTTCTTCTCTTGTGAATTCGACGTCTTCAAATATGTTGTTTATTAATTTATGGGTATATTCCAAATGATTTCTTTTAATTATGACAAATGTATCAACAACTTAACGTATCCAGAGTTTTCGTTTAATTATAGTTGGTAGAGCTATAAATTCTGGTTTTTGCATGACTACTTCAGCTATTAATCCTGATATAGAGGATTCCATTGGTGTTCTTTTTCATCTGTTCGCGCATTTGAGTACCGAATTGAGAGTATGTTGTAAGACATAATTATATGAGTTCTATACAAGTTGAACATTGCTTTTTATCTTTTCATCGCTATAGAGTAATTGTTACATAGTTTCTTTTTCTGGTTTTGGACTAATTTAAGTAAATAATGCTGTGAGATCAAAGGACATCATTATTTCATTGTCATCCACTTGAATGCTTTTAGTTTTCTCTAAAAATTGGATTGACACATGATTCTGTTAAATATTTTAATATTCTGAGTTCCGAATCAGAAAAGGAGAACACAAATTAGCTGTAAAAAGACATGATGTATATTCCTGTTTCATATCAATGCATGTAGACGGTTGCGGACACCATTTTGATCAGGATAATGTCGAAATTTTAAACAGAGGAAACATCGACAATACTGTCAGAGAATTCCTAGAAGCCTGGTGCTCAAGTGAATCAGACAGCAATTAACAAACATGTTAATATAGACCAACTTTATGAGAAGTAAGTCACATGGCAAGAAATTTCAGAATCCAAGTCAATAAAATCGATTCCTTAGGGATTTACTGGTCTACGAATTTGCCTTTCAAACAGAAGATGCTGGGTTTTAACCCTAGTGGGTGCGTACTCATGAAGATTCTCAAACTGGGACGAAACTTCTGTCCAGTACTCCCAGGTATCTAATGGTTCTTTAAACCGCATCAACTCATAATCACACCTGTAACTTGTCAAATCCCTGAAAAGCACACTTGGTATTTTAATTCCATATATTGTTTGTAATGCTCAAATCCACCTTTTGAAATTTGTCACCATGTTGCGTAATGTTTTATTTGCCTATTAATCCTATCAACTTTACATTTAAAGATTTATGTATTCAATGAGTGTTTTTACTTATCACACAACCAGTTTTATCACTGCTTGATGTTGGCCTAAGGTAAAAATCAAAAAGGTTTTTTTCACATTCCACATTTTAAGTATTCGCATAGTTTGTTTTAATTTCCTCACGAAATATAGTTTCTTATAAATAAACAAAGATAAACGACTGCATTGTTTGATAATAATTTAGTTGAAAAGAGTCTTTACACGGAAAACTTGCATTCTTAAAAATTTTCTCACATAGAATGAGATATTCAGCGTGTTGTATGTAGTGCGACGGTTTATCTCCTTTTACAAATGAAATCAATTTTTTTTTCCTTCACGTTCCCAGTGGAACATAGGGCCTCAAGCTAAAGGCTTGAAGTTTCTGTAGCAGTGTTTATTTTTACAGGATGGGGTTCCTAGCCTCATGCCCAATCTTTCCTCTCTGCCTGCATTTTATTACTGGTTTGGCGAGGTAAAGGAGTGCGTCGGTCGAGGATCGAACCCCGGACCATGTGCATGGTCGGCGAGCGTCCTAACCACTGTGCCACCGACGCATCAAATTAGAAAGCCAAAAAAACTGGCGTTAACAGGAGAATTAAATGCGTATTGATAATGCTGGTAAAAAGTTGCTCTTTATTCACAGATTATCGGCTAACCTAATAATACCCTTTCTGAAATTTGTCTCTTCACGCAACATTCTTACTAAATATTCTTATTGTTGAGATATAAGAAGAAAGTTGAAAATAATGAAGAGGATGTTTCGTATCAGACATAGGAAAATTTAAGCCAACTTTCTTATGATATTCATTTGCGTTTCCAGTGTGGTTAAAAGGGCTTCAAAATAGAGCTTTGAAGATTCTCTAGCAGTGGTTTTTATTTTCACGGGGTGAGGTTTCTAGCTTCATGTCAAACTTCCCCTCCCTTCGGGTCTTATTACCAGCTAAGCGAGGTTTAGGAGTGCGTCGGTCGGGGATAGAACCTCAGTCCATTTGAATGCCTGACGAGCATTCTACCTCTGTGCCACTGACGTGATTTTAGCCAACTACTTATAAGAATTAAAATGCCTATCAATAGAAATACCAGTTAGTTTGGTCAAAAGTACACTATTAACCTTGCTTATAGCCTTTAAAGACCTACGTAATATGACATAGTCTTTTTTGAGAAGCTCAGAGAAGAATAAAGGGTGGGATGAAGGTGGATTAAATATTGAAGAATGGGTAGGATACATGAGTTCGAAAATTGTTATGCCAGAAAGTTTCAGGTTTCTTACGTAATAAGTCAAATGAAAGATTTTCTCTACAAATAAGCAAGATATCAGACAAATAATAAAGATCAAAATTGAAACTGACACCAAGATAGACAATATTTGACTTATTTCCCTGAGAGTACTGTCAGTATAACTAGAATCATGAAACTTAAGTAGATATTTGTCTCGTAGGCATTTGGACAACAATTAAGAAGATCTGCATTTGCAGAATGGGACTCAGTGTTGTAAGCAGCAGACTTTCAGTCAGAGGGCCATTAGTTCGAATTCCTGTCCATCTGGGTGGGCGACTAGATATTATCATTAGAGGTCACATAATAAGTTTGACTCATAACCTTATGGTAAATGAATTACTATGTTCTTGGTAGGTGAATATAAACGTCAAGGAGTGAAACGCTTCACCATGAGTACTTTCATTCAACAACAGGTACATTTCGGCACATTGTTAGCCAATAGTTCACAAACACTGATCAGTCTGCAATTTCGTACCTTATTATCATATGTGTGCAACACAAAACTAAGATCAGTCACTTCAATACACTCATGAAGGGATGTATACGTCTTTTGTCAGCTAACCGACCTGAATAACAATGTGCACACGAAACACAGTCAAACGGAGCCGTCGTACTTCGAAATAAGAGATGGAACATGGAGACATACACCTAATGACACTACAGTCGACAAACGCATATATGACCTGCTGCCAACAACCATGAAGCATGCGACTGATTTTTAACATCCTTAGAACCTCAGTTAGCCAGGCCCCTACAACTGGCTCAGATCAAGAGTCAAAGATTTTTGCGTTAGTCGCATGTTTTTTCTAAGCACCCCTAATTTTTTTATAACCTAGACAACTTTTACCAATCACTTTTCGTTAGTATAAATAAGAGCTCACCATATATAACATATTGTCGGTATTATATGGTTGGAGGCAATCGTCAGGAAGCCTTGCTTGACCTAGGTCGCGTGCTAGTTGGCACTCACCAGTCAGTGAGGCGTATCTGCAACCTAGGGGGAACTCATATCGCTTCTGAGATTCGAACCCACGTCACCTAGTACTGCATTCAGAGACACGGGTTCGAATCTCAGAAGGGACATGAGTTCCCCCTAGGTTGCAGATACGCCTCACTGACTGGTGAGTGCCAACTAGCACGCGACCTAGGTCAAGCAAGGCTTCCTGACGATTGCCTCCAACCATATAATACCAACAATTCACAGTGCACCATAATAGCGAGCCATCTAGAATAGTGGCCACATTGAAAGCTCGACTGATAGAATTCAGTCTGCACCGAAGATAGAGCCAGACACATCACACTAGTTACTGACTAGTATCCAATCAAAATTATGTAACATATATCCTAACCACCTCAAGTGACTACAGACTGACTCCCTGCATCCAACCATATTTCTACTTATTGCATTACTTCTCATCAAACAGATAACAAATTGAGGGCGCCTATGAAAATTCAAGACTGATTAAGGCATAAAAGTCAAAATTTTTGGTTGTCGATAGAGTGTACGAAAATAAATCAAGAAAGCCTATCCACGAAACAGTAAGTGAAGTATCACTTTCAGAATTATACACTAATTTAACACCACCGATACAAGGTGGTCTGTGGTTCATGGCTAAAATGCATGCCAACTACATACATGGTGCTTGGTTTGCCCCCCAGACGACATACTCCTAAAAGCCCGCCTAGTTTAAATTAAGAGGTGAGAAATTAGACTTAGGTCAAGTTAAAAGAACATACTGAAGGTCAAAATAACAATGGAGATCAGTAAACCAAATAACAGAGGTAAGAGTACATCTACGCTGGGTGATATCAAAACAAAACAAAGTTTACCAAAAAAGGTTTTGGTATGATAACGAATTGTTTAGAAGGCATAAGGGTGACTTAAACCCCCTGATTGCTATGGCTTCCAAAAACTGTAGGATACGCCCCAAACACGTTTTATAGATAAGTTTAAAAGAAGTGTAAACATCAATTTTATGCGCTATCTCTATAGTATGTTTCGCAATAGAGGAGTTGGTCTCCCGTTCTCACCAGTAACGGGTTCTGGAGATTCTGTTTGCCTCTGAAGTCATTTAGGAATACGCTCTAAAGTCCTTACTTGCCGAGATCAATTAGTCCTCCCTATGAATGTGTTCTTGCACGTACATTCAAACTGGTGAATACAGTAGGATGTGACATCATATTTCGTATTTTCTAAGGGCTTAGATGGATATATGGACCTCACATGCTCAAACTTGCTGATCTTAGCCGCATAAAAAGTCTTTCCAACCACACCGTTCAATCTCTTTAGAGTAACAAGGCTGCCACGACCACCGACATGGCTTAGTTTGGTATGTATGTCTCTCCTAGCGGCGACTTGGAGTTTATATATTCTAAGTAATTTCTTCTAAAGAATCGTAAAGCTGAAATTTTCTTCTTGATTTTTAGATGTTAGCCGTTGTATCACTTAATGATGATCTGTAGTAATTGTTCTTTTTTGTGTGTATTTAGAATTTTTCCATATCGAAGTGACCATTTTCCCCTAAGTTTGCCTACAATCACTTCAAATACATGATTTGGCATTACTTTGAGCTCCAGTTTTAATATTAATTGTTTGGTACTGCAGCTAGCAATGAAGCTAGAAATGATGAATACTAAGTCAAATCTAACAGTGTACAAGTATCATTCACCTATGACCTCTCATATTAAAAATGATTGCAAAAATGCTTTAGTAATCACAAAAACTATTCAGATCATTGCAACTTAAGATAAAAAAATTCAATCATTTACAGTTGTACGGGAAAAAGAACGAAACCTTTTTGAGTCTGTTTCTGTTGAGCAACTAATTATTCGGAGATTGAAATCCCTTAGAGAATCACTGAAGACCAGGGATTACTGAATAGCTGTTTCTCCTCACCTTAGGACTCTTCAGCAGAACATGCGCATTACTGTAACAGGGATTGAACCCACGACCTTCAGGTTATCAGGTAAATCAGTCGACCATCCAACCACTGGATGGAATCCAATAACTCATGGTTTCAAACTTCAGTTGGTGAGTATCACTCCTCACATCCGTACTGCTGAACAGTCGGAAACTGGAGGGAGAGTTGTCCAGTATTTCCTGTTCATTTTTAGTAGTTCTCTAGTTGATATCAGTGTGTAATTAAACTTGAAACCAAATCAACGTATGAGGAAAATTAGTTCCCTGTTCATATCGAACAAAGCAAAGCTGGTAGGCTTCATAAAATTCTCACACTCCAATAATTCTGTGATGTTACAAATAAGAAGTATTTAAAGGGTAAATGAAAATCATACTGATTCACATCTTGGTGACAGTTCATTTGGCTTATTTTCCAATCGAACTGAATTAACAGAGAAACTATGTAATTGACACAATCATCGTGTTTTCACTCTCCGTTGTCTGCAACAGAATCTATATCCTAAATCTGTAGCTGTCGAGTCACCTGACAACTTTAGTAGATCGAATAAAGCAGCTCAATCTTCAGAAAGAAGACAAAGCAATAAGTTCGACAGGATGCTTCATCCAAACCCTAACCCTAAATACCATAATTTTGAAAATACGTCTAATCACAAAATTCTAGATATTAACAGTTTGGAACAGATATGAAGGTGTGATGTTGTTAGCTGATGCATAGGAAATGCTGATTAATAAATAAAAAATGGATATATATATCACTAATTAATAATACTTGGTCAAAGTGCCCGACTGTCTATATCTACTTATGGAGACGTTAAGAAATGTTTTACAGCTGTTTACCCACACGCACACATACACACTCTCTCTTTAAAGTGTTTAACGAAGGTAGACCGATATCTGTAAGTCCGAGGTCAAATTTTGATCACAACTCGTACAATTTGTTTATTATACTTGTTAATACTTGTTTTATCAGTGATGATTGGACAAAGTTTTTAAAAACATGAGATGTTCCTTTTATATGTATACCTCTGTTATGTAAATTTTGATTAATTTCCCTGAAGAAGTTCGGACCAGATTTCCGAACGAAACGTTGGAATTACTCATTTCAATATCGCTGAGATTTTACAGATACAATTTTTCACAAAAATCCTACTGGTCTAGAATAATAAAAGAAAACATCTTACAAAATTCACATGTGCTAAAAGAAGCTTGCCCATCATCTCTCTTTAGTCCTATGCAATCCAGTCTGATTTTTGAAAGGATATCAAACAGTGGTTATACAATGTTATCAGCTAATAAATTACCGTCAAATTTCCATAACACAATTGGGGAGGAAAGTAGGGCGACTGTTACTCAATGTCAAATGCAGGATAAGCAAAGTAAACACAGACCCAAATTACACCTAAACAAGTATGAAAATCTACTAAACTCAGCAGGCTGAACAAGGTTCAGATTTTCAGTACTAATGTCAAGTTATTTAGTGCCTCAGAGAATTGGAGCACGTGTCACTAAAAGTAATCACCTACAGGCTACAAGCAGACTTTCATCATCAACAACAACGGCGTTCGCTAGCTTCCTACTGAAGAACAGTGTGCCGATCATGAATAGATTCGCAAAAGTCAAAGAACCCCAATCGAGAATCTGTTGTTCAACAGATACGAACAAGAAAATGGAAATGGATGAGACACACAGTGATGAAACTGTTAAGTGACGTCAAGCTAAAAGAACATCTTCGAGTGAACTCTGAAGGATGGATGACATGGAAGGGATCGTGTGAAGAGAAGATGACAGCTAAACAGGAGTGAAGATATGTGCTGTTGAAGGAAGGCCTGTGTTCCACTCGCAACCTTATGGTATAATAATAATAATAATAATACTCAATAATCACTTGCATTTTTATTCAGTTGGCAAACAGTTATACTGCTAGCCTGAGTTAATTTTAAACAAATAACCCAGTAGTTGAGAATAAAGAGTTTAGGCAAGTGGAATACTAGCTCCACTGAATAAATTTAGAGATTTCTCAAAATGAATTCGCCAAGAATAAGTAAACTCAGGAGTTAAAAAACCTTTATAAAGGAAGGCATATTTTTAGAATCCTTGCAAATACAATAATAGATCTATTTAATTGGTGGATGGTGACTAGCAGTGGAGTCCACGATGCGCATTTCGTTCTATTTGGGACTCATCATCTGGATGTACCTGCATTTCCCAGTGAGTGATGATGTTCCCACCGAGGCTCTAACCCAGTGCCCATAGTTACAAACGCCAAAGCGTGATCCAGTAGACCACCTGGGCCATGAGAACCACCTCTTGTGCAACGGGTCGTATTAGTTATTTAATTGAATTTTAGATCTTTCCGTCGATTGGTTGGACCGAAGTGTTCGGTGCCAGGTTGACATGTCGGCTTCTTGTGCAGATACTTCGACGATGTCTGGGCATTTAATTAGTATTTAATGGATGGTTCGAGCCTCGATGAGAAATGCAGGTACATCCAGCTGACGAGTCCCAAATAGGATGAAATGCGCATCCTGGATTCCACTGCTAGCCACCATCCACCAATTGTATACTAATTAAATGCCCAGACATCGTCCAAGCATCTGCAGAAGAAGCCGGTATGTCAACCTGAGACCGAGCACTTCAGTACAATCAATCGACGGGAAAAATCAAAAATTCAGTTAAATATAATTAGGCTCATTTTAAATTACTTATACGATGCTGATTTTCACAAAGTCACATGGAAAACATGAACTTTAGTAGACATAGCCATACACACACACAGGGAGAGAGTAGATACTAAGTAACACTTAGGACTAAAAAGTCTCAGTAGGGTTTTCATTGAGCAAATAATTCCCATCGGCACTTCAATCTTTTCTACTCCGTATAGCTGAGATAGTAATTTTAGATAAATTTGAAATTAATTAAAATGTCACTTGGATATGAGGTGTAAATTTATTGTAAACTAAGAATTGCATAACATCCGCGAACTTCCACCTTAGGAGTTAGAATAATGAGGAATAATGGAGAACACTTTCGAATACATGAAGTTTGATAAATCATTTATCGACTTTTGCCTTCATGTCTTTGCTTTCCCAGTGGAACATAGGGCTTTCAGCTTTTTGGAATTTTTACTGGCGGTGGTATTATTTTTTTACTAAGTCGGGTTCCTAGCCCTACGCTCGACCTTCCTACTTTCTTAGGTCAACTACCAGACAGATAAATATTAGGAGTGCCTCAGTCAGTGGTTGAACCCAGACCTCCCCTGTGGTGGCGATGGACGAGTATTTTATCACTGGGCGACCAGTTCACCAGCCAGGTGTCTGCGCTTCATTGTATTCATTATTTTCCTCTTATATAAATCATCCTACCATATGCAAAATATATTGTTAATGATTTTGAAGATGCTGATAACTGTTCACAAGATACTATGCCACTATAAGGAAATTTCAGTTCAAGACACTGAAATACCAATAATACTATACCCATTAAGTTCAAAAGTTCATATCCCACTGCAGTCGGTATTGAAAAAAAATCTACACAATGGAGGACTTACTTTATCCATAAATATTTTGGAACATCTTATATAAGTAATCTATGTATTTTTCAAAAGAATGGATACTGAACAAAGAGTACTCTTTTTGATAACTTCATCATCTGGCTCTACAGTTATATATTCATTATAGTGAATGAACGAATTAGTGTTATGAACAACATTAATGTTGCTGTTTAAATAACCTCGAATCAATAATATTGATAGATTACAGCTTAATAGCATGAACATAAAATAAGCTGAATGTCAGAAAAATTAGGAAGGATAATATTACAAATTGATGAGTTTATAGTCTCTACTGAAGGCCAGCCAGGGCAGTAGTAGTGGATAGCTGGCTGGACTTGCTTCTTTCGAACACAGAGCACCGATTGTTTGAGGCAAATCTCAATAGCCTCTGGTGTTTGAAGCATGCGGTGCTTCAATGATTTTGGCAATTTATTAGGCACCCGGTAGACGATGATTGAGAAGGATTCTTCAGTGCTGGCTTTGTGGCCAGTTTGCACCAGATGGTCCAATATCGAACTGTTAATGGTTTTAACTACACCTTTACTTAGCCATAGTGGGAGATGTTCTCGAGCACGAATTAACAAGCAATTAGAAAAAAGTGACAAATGACCATCATGAGTCCGCTTCTTCGAATAAAAAGGTGTGGAAGGATCTCTCCTCTAGTTTCACTACTATGAAGAATTTGTTTTCAAATTGATTTCTGTATTTCTTATTGACTGATTATATATATTGAACCGAAATGTTTGGTTTCTGTTGACAACATTTCATTTCCTAGTTGTATTGACGCTTCGACGATGTCTTAGGATTCAAATGATGTTATTTTTATCCGAAGTAATTACTGGTAAAACCTATGGTCTCATGACTCTTATCAAAATGGTCTAGGGGATAATGTTTTGGTGTTTAAAACTATAGATGTTAGGTTCAACTCTCATTAGGAACACTATCCATCAGTCATTGGAGATTGTAATTACATCCAGCTGACGAATCCTAAATAGGAGGGAGTGAATATCCTCCATTCCATTACTAGTCACTATCGACCAAAACAAAGATGAACAGATTTTAAATACACACATATTTACACATAATCGGAGACTTGAAGCATAGATAGAGTCATTTCCAATAGGCTACCCGAGACTCTTAACATTAGCTGCCATATCTACCCGTATACTGAAGATCAGATAATCAATCAGAAGGGTTAAGCACCAAGTATCTCTGATAATGAAGATGTCAAGAAATTATTACCCAAGAATTTGCCAACGAAAATGGAAATGAACAGGGCACATTCTTAGGAGACAATTGCCTGACACTGCGCGCCATGCCCACGGATAAAATCCGATTGGGAAATCAGTGAGCATTTGGGTATGTGTCAGAAGGTGAAATGGAGGACATTATTTGACAAGGAGAGGAGGGCTTATAGGCAAATTTGAAATCTACTGGAAAGGACCGTTGACAACAGGATTAGGTAGAAACATGCTACTCGGAACCTAAGGGAATACTGATATATATATATATATATATATATATATATATATATTTAAGAATATAGTATTTCACATTAATAATCATTCATAGTACTCACTTCAACTTACTCAAAAGCTGGAATTAATATATTCCCCATCTAATTGTAAGTTATCCATCCACTTTTGAAAGATTGTCAAATATGAAATATCACACTTTATATTATTGTTTTTTCACACTAATAGTAATTAATATTCTGAGTTATATTCACCATGAAAGAAATAATAATAGCTTTTATTATTATGAATATTATTATTATGAACCACAAAATATAGTAATCAGTTATCTAATTGAAAATATTAATCATTGTAAAATTTCAATTATGTTAACACCTCAAAGCAAAAATTAACCAATCAGAATAGGGTAATGGAAAAAGTGAACTTTGAAATCTCATTGGTTAATTAAAATGGTTATTAGGATTTCATTAAATTTTAAATTAACAATGCTATAGGGTTGCGGAGGTGTATTTATTACAAGGTTGACCATAATTTTGTTTTGTGAATTTTTGTTTATTTATTATTTATTTATTTGTTTGTTTGTTTATAGTTTTCGGTATTGTTTGTGGCCTATTTCATTCTAGTAGGATAAGAAGACAGTAATAAATCAAATTGCGAATTAATCCACGACTTTTAATTTACACAGTTCGAGAGGTGGAATTTTTTCACGAAAGTTTTCTTGGGAAACAGAAATTATTCAGATCGCAGTTTATAGGATCTGCTTGATAATAAAAATTAGTGATCACGAAAACAAATGTAATTGCATCATTTTCACTTAGTTTTGATCTTACAACTGGTTGATTTCACTGAGAAGCATCCGTTGTTCCCCACCTAGACAATATCTTCAGTGAAGGTTTCACTATGAAATGAACTTATTCTAATTCTCCATAAAAGATCATTTAACTGTATCTCATATTGACAACCATCACCATGATCAATTGGTAGTTTATCTCTCTGCTTCTCATTTGTATTGACTCACTTAGAATTTGAACTTTTTGTCGTGTGGTTTTTGTTTTATTGGTTGGTAAATATGACCTAAAGTAATCTGTTTTTTAACCTCTGATGTTCATCTGAGTACCAGAATTCTAGAAATTTCCTGGCATTATTTTTGGTGTTTCCTCTACTTAAAATGTTGACATTCTCCAAATCAGATTGGTGTCCGTAATTATCTGCATCTATCAATGCCCTTAGATTCAGACTCATATGCGACGTCCACTTTTACCAATGCTGTGTTTATTGCAGTTGATACAATTTGCTTTGTAAATGGTGTTGATCTTATCTTCCTTTGCTGGTGGGTATTTTGGTCTGCACAATATTGAATGAATTGATTGTTTTGGCTTGTGTGCTATGTCTCTCTCTAATGGCGTTATTTCAAAGAAACTCTTTATGTAAACGGGGTGGCCTGCTTAAATCACTGGGCTACTGGAATCACTTTTCACAAAAATTCTTAATTTTATCTGGATTTATCGTTGTTTTAATCGTCCATTCATATCAAATAACTTATACATTAACTTTCGGGCTAATTTAACTTTGCTTCCAAGTAAACGCTGTGCAATTCTTCAACTAAATGAAGTAATACTTCAGATTATTAATTTACATGTAAATCTTATGTGAAGAAAAAAGTATTTTGGAGCTAAATAAGCTGAGAGTTTTTATACCATATGTTTTCTTATTGTCTGAAATAAGGCTTCATTATCATTGTAACAACAGAAGACAAGGGCCAGGCAACAGATCGTTTTATTACGAAAATCAACACGTATTTATATATATTTCCTATACATTATTATAGCTTATGCAAGTAGACAAGCGCAGTCTTCTGATTGGTTGTTTATCAGAAGTTAAGCAGACAAACGCAGGCTTCTTATTGGTTGTTTCGGGATTCCTCGAAAAATAGAGTTCTCTATCTGCGAATCATATTTTGCCACGTTAAGTCTGCTGTGATTGGTTGTTGAATCAGCCTTGTACATATTTTGTCACGGCCTGATCTCACCACATCATTATTATTACTATTATTATATGGTTGAGTGAATTTTTTTCTCGGTCTTTGATGGTGGTTTCTTTTTGTTATTATGGCTAGAGTTTAAAAACTTTTTGATGACATTTTGTGGGTATTCGTTATTTTTTTAAGGGTTTTAGTAGATATTTCTCTCCGATTCTCTTCAGGGCCTGAGTGCCACAGTGTGTTTGAGCTCTGTTAAACAGTTTAATTCAATTTACATTTTCCAGTCGACTGATTGGACCGAAGTGCTCTGTCTCAAGTTGACCTGCCGGCTCCTTGTGCAGATGGACCGACGATGTCTGGTCATGTAACTTGAAGTAAATTGAAGGATGGTGACTAGCAGTGGAGTCCAGCATGCTCAGTCTCTCCTAGTTCCCCAGTGAGTCAGTGATGATGTTCCCACCAAGGCTCGAACCCAGTGCCCGTAGTTTCAAACGTAAAAACGTTATTCACTAGACCAGTTGGATCACGAGAGCCACCTCTTGTGTGACGCGTCTTATTAATTATTTAATTCAGTTTAGATATTCACATCGATTTATTGGACCGCAGTGTTCGGTCTCAGGTGGTCCAGGTGACCTAACGGATAACGAATTTGGCGTTTGAAACTATGTGCACTGGATTCGAGCCTGGTTGGGAACATCATCACTAACTCACTGGGGAATGCAGGTGCATCCATTGACGAGTCCTAGATGGGACGAAATGCTTGTCTTTTAAACAATGTCTGCACATAGTTTCTATTATGAAACACTGGGTTATTGCCTTCATAGCTGAGCATATCATGTGTGTGTGTGTTTTGATTTTCATTATAATTGTATTTCCACATTTCCTGTGTTAGTTCTCTTGATTAAGACATCTTGGAATGGAATTTCTTTGGCTAATTCTACACTCGTGAATCTGATATCTTCAGATATGCACTTTATTAATTTCTGGTTGTATTTCAAATCATTTCTTTCACGTAATACAAATTTATCGTCAACATAACATACCGAGATTTTGGGTTTAATTATGAATAGGGCTATTAATTTTAATCTTAGCATAACAGCTTCAGCAGTTAATCCCTACATAGGCGATCCCATTCATTTTCTTTTTATTTGCCAGCATATTTGATGAATATGATTAAAATTTCTAGAATCCTGTTACTCAGACGAATATCAAAGGTTAACAAATTAACAGATTACTTTAGATCAGATATACCCACTAATGAAACAAAAATCACACTACAAGAAAGTTCAGATTCCAAGTGAATAAATATGACCATTTGAAACGTAAATTAATAATCAGTCACAACAATGGTTGTTAGGAAGAAATTCAATTAAATCATCATTCATGGAGAATTCGAATAAGTTTGTTTCATAGTAAAACCTGCACTGAAGATGTTGTCTAGTAGGTCAGCGGATGCTTCTCAATGAAATCAACCAGTTCAGTGAACACAGATAAATTAAAATCATCCACCTAATCTACAAATCTTCTCCATTATTTCAAAACTGCATTACAATATAAACCATTGTTTGATTGAGTGATATAAACATGATGGAAACCACTCATGTTAATCAGTCCACCCGAACTGTTAGTCGGAATGCGGCTTTCCGATCTGGATCAATCCTTGCTAACTAGTGATGAGCTCCACCCTAGTTGAGTGAAACTATGAATATTTCCAATCAGATTTCAGGAGTGGCTCACTAAAACTAACACTAATAAATGCTCTGGCATTTTCGCCAGTATGTAATATTCACTCCTTGCTCATATTGTAACAACAGAAGACAAGGGCCAGGTAACAGATCGTTTATTAAGGAAATCAACACGTATTTATATATTTTCATGTACATTATTATAGCTTATTCAAAGCAAACAAACACAGCTCTCTGATTGGTTGTTTCTCACAGAAAGTTAACGTCACATCTCTTTTTTGGCTGTTCCTTGAATGTCAGATCATCTATATGTTAACTGTATCCGCCTACGCAAAGTGTGCTGTGGTTGTTTGTTGGATCAGTATTTGTTCATATTTTTTCACGACCAGTATTTGGGTCAAACACATTTACGTAGATAATTGTCTACCAATTTGGCTAGCAGCCTGTTCTCACCACAATATGATCACTCTCGAAAGACCAATTCGTCATTCGCTTGCCATTCTGATCGCACTGAAGGACCTGATACGTGGTACCACACTTGACGATCTCCTCAGTGCTAATATATTTGTAAAAATTTGGCACTATGGTAGTAAGTAATTCCATATTAGTTTGTTTATTAGATATATCACACAGTCAGTGAAACAGTATCATTTACTGGATGACGTCTCGAACAAAATTTATTGTTCATAATCATATCATCAACTATAATCATGCGACTTCGAAACTTGAGTTTTATAGTTGTTTTCGTTCTCTCCTATTTGTCGTTGTTGGGGCAGTAGAATTTTTCAGATATCTGGATGGACAAGTGTTGAATCATTCCTGTTACACGTATTTGCAGTTGATTCGATCTTCTCAGTGGTTAGAATTTTAGTCTTCCACTCAGGTGGTTCAGGTTCAACCCCTGACGTGGAAGCTAAAACTCACCTAGTTCACTTGCCAGTGCGAAAACCGAAAAAAGGAGGATACGTCGGGCATTGATATGCGCTTTTTTTCTCTAACTGTAGAGCTTAGTGACGTGGTTGAGGGAGACAGAAGGGACATTAGCCGCTTCAGAGTTACAGGTGTGCATTGCCCATCAGCTGGAGGAAGCACTGTCTTTTACCGACAGCTTCTAACCATTTAACATGAATTCAAAAAGTGCACCGTCATGAAAAGTATCATAGATTAGCGATTTATAGATCTCAATCAACATGAAACAGTTTAAGATAACTTTAGATTGAAAGAATACTCATATAGTGAGGTGATGATTAAAAAATATAGAATAAAAATCCAAATCGTGGCTGAAATTGAACCGGTAGTACAATTCGGATTTCCACAGTAATGCTAACAAACCGAATTGTTAAACCAAACCATATTTTGGCAGAGGTAACCAAGAGTTCACCAAGTTATAATGTTTATGATAAATGTTGCATGCCAGGCATTAATATGCATGTCAGTTAGGTGAATTCCGTGGTATTCACGATGAGAGTGTAGCTTTGCAGAAGTGATTGTATTAAGACACGAATTTCTTCAGAATTCATCTTCTGAATATCTTAAAACACAAGACTGGTAAACATAGATCACAATGTACGTTATCTGCTTGGTACCATAAATGGCAATCAAGAGGCCAGGCATAATTACATATGATGCTATATACTACTGACGGAATGGTGCACGTAGTTGGATATCACTTCAACTAACCTGTAGTGCTTGCTAACCAGACTGACGGAAGTGATCCGGAAAAACTGGACGGTCTTTCTTATCATTTGAAGCTAAGCTTACCAACGATATACTTGGTTTGACTAAGATCAGGATGTCGAGGTAGCTCTGGCGTAAACTGCAAATTTGATTTCATGTGTTCCCAGATCCTCTCCACGTTGTGTATGAAATGATTCGGCACTCTGAGCTGACTTCAACGGGACACACAGTTTATGAGATTTGCTCCAAGCTAGCCATCATTTCGATGTGGCTAGCAAGCTCCATACTTGTTGATGTGAGTGGTAGTCAACTACTCATATTAGTCAATCAGTAATATATAGCGTCATGCATAAATATGAGGAGATTAGCGATAAGTGTAACTGCATATTACAAGTTGAACATATTTTCAAACAGTCTATATCGTCCCACTTGTCCAGATCGATGAAGTGGTGAGTAGAACACTCAGCCAAGATGGCAATATACC
Source organism: Trichobilharzia regenti (assembly GCA_944472135.2). Classification (NCBI taxonomy): domain Eukaryota; kingdom Metazoa; phylum Platyhelminthes; class Trematoda; order Strigeidida; family Schistosomatidae; genus Trichobilharzia; species Trichobilharzia regenti. The sequence goes on along the minus strand of OX235265.1, from coordinate 22,465,060 downwards.
TAACTCAAGTGAAACTAACTTGAAAACCTATTTTATAGATAAATGTGTTTTAGTTTACCCAGAGGAATCATGGGAATCATTACATGGCAGGAATCATTACACATATATTAATCATGGGATAATTTTATTTGATATAAACACCAGCAGCGATACAGTGTAGCGACAGAAGACAAGGGTCAGGTTACAGATCGTTTACTGGGAAATTCAAGAGATATTAAAAGATTTTTATGTACATTATTATTAGCGTTATTGTAAGCAGAGGAGCAACGTCTTCTGATTGGTCGTTTTCTTGCTCAAGGTTATTCCGTACTGCTTATGACCGTTTCTTATAAAGTTAAGCCATACATGTGCGAATCGAGTTTGCACGCGTTAAGCCTGCTGTGATTGACTGTATCTCAACAAACCCCCCTTTGAGGTGACCTTGATATGAGTGCAATGATTTGTTATTATTCTACTGAGTTCCAGCGAGAACATAGGGCTTTAACAATACATCTCCACTTTGTTCTGTTCCCGGCCATCCTCTTCAGCTAGGTCTACGATTTCACATAATCTCTCATCTCCTCCTAGCTACACGATCTCCTCCATGTCAGCCCAACACCGATGACTTGCTTGTCACTTCTCGTTTGGATGCCACTCGACCGATGGTCTGGATTGTCCACGATTTCAATCTATGACATCCTCAGTGTACGCCCGGCCCACCTCTATTTTCCACTACATATATTTGTTGAGCAATCGGCTCATGGCTGGTTTGTTCCACTACAGAATTACTTGTTACCAATTCTTTCTGGCCAACCGGCCATTTTATCTTCAGTATGGAGTCAGCCATTGAATGTGGCTATTGATGAAAGTCTGTAACAGGCTGTCAGAAATCCTTTTCTTGACACGCAGCGCAAGTTTCCGACCCATATTGTAGAACTGACTGACTTCATATTTATGTCGAAAATCTGAATCCTGTTTTTTTCGTGTTGAGGCGTAGTGCAGAAGATTTCCGAACTGGTTTCAGGCTGATGAAGGTGTATCTTGCCTCTGCGATTCTGACTGGCCTTGGCATCTTCATCCATTCCTCCAGACTTTGAAACAGTGCTTCATAAATAAGTGAAGGAGGTCACCTCTGTTAAATCTCCCCCGTTTAAGTTTTGGTTTTTTGCTAGTCGTTGTTTTTTCTGTTGGTTGGTTATCTTCATCGTCTCGGTCTTCTCTATGTTTACACGGAGTCCTGCCTTTGCTGCCAGCTTCATCAGTCAGTCTGTTGGTTATCGCTTGCAAGTCTTCGAGCTTGTGTGACATTAGACATAAATCATCTGTGAAGTCCAGATCTTCTAGAATCTTCTTACTGGCCGTCCAGCGTATTCCTGTATCCTCATTCCCATGCACAGTCTGACGCATAGTCCAGTCCACTGCAATTAAGAATAATACCGGTTATAATAGGCAGGCATCCTTGTCTTACTTCCGTATTCACTTTTAACGCCTGTTTGAATATTTTTTGTTGTGGATCACCTGACACGTGACACTGTCACATAGCCAGCTGTTGTATGAGGTTGATAAAGACTTGGTCACTGCATGTGGTAATGTTGAAGTAGTTTCCAGACTACTGCTCGATCAACGCTGTCAGTTGAAGGCCTTTGCGAAGTCTATGAAGCTGAGGTAGAGTAAGAGTTGAATACCATTCTATACCTTGTTCTGTGGTGATGCTATGTAGAGTTGCAATTTGATCAGAGCATGATTTGCCTTTCTTGAATCCAGCTTGTTCCGGGCAGAGTTCTACTGTACACTGTACGGAAATTCCCCGTCCCCGGTCTTATTTTTGCTTTCAACGAGAGAAGACACATAGGCTGACTTACTGCCTTCCCGAAGGCTTTCACCAACTGGGTGTGTCATTGCGCCTCTTCGATTCCAGTGGAGAATAACTTTTTATCTGAATTTCTTGTATTATTAATACACTTCTTCTGTGCTGGAGTTTCTCTAGCAGGTTGATTGGTTTTGTCGTGTAGGGTTGCCAGCCCCATTCCCAGCCCTCTCTATTTACCCAAGCTAGGGACAGGCTAAAAAACTAGCGAGCTAGTCAACTAAGCGATGTTGCCATGATATCATTATGAGTAATAAGTTGTGCTCGAAACTTCATCTTTACATCATACTTTACTACCGCCTGTCGGTCTGTCTGTTTTCGACATAGAACTTCGCACATGTGTGCGGCAGTTCAAGCCGCCACACTACTACTACTGTGATTTTATCAGATTAATTTATTGTATGATAGAATTACACTTTGCCACAGTGCCCAAGTATTATTACTATATATAGCCATGTATCTAAATAAGGGGACAACAAACCCTGTTTAACGACTATCTGAAACAGAAGTACAGAGATTCCGTTGCTGACCACTTAGTTCTATTTGTCTCAATTGTACCTAAAGTCTATAAAAAAATAATTTGAGCACTGTGGTAGACTATAATTCCATCACAGAGTAAATTTATTCGATAAAACAATACGGCGATACACTGTTATTTACTGATGATGTTTTGAGCTCACAATCACATCAAAACACTCAAATAACGTTCCGAATTCGTCTATATAAATTCATTACTTCTTATCCTTTGATTTAATTGGTAATAATATTTCCGAAATCTCTGGTATTGGCGTTGTATCACTCTTATTGCGTGTGTTAGGTGTAGATTCGATGAACAAAGATCCAGTGGTTAGACTCTCCTTCAACCTACATATCTATCTAGTGCATCATTTAAACCTACAAACACCCATAGAAAGAAACTCTGTAAGTTTAACGATCCTACTGACCTAATTAAACTGAATAGCTTAATCTACAAAACATCTTGTAGTGACTGTGAGGACAAAAACCTTGAGTCTGATCATTCAGGCTTTTGGATTTAAGGAATTTATCTATGTGTAGAAGGGCTGACCTCCACGACGATGACCAACAACCATAATGCATGCAGTGAAACGTAATCACACCATAAAGTAGGACATAACTACAATTTTAAAAAGTAATATAGGTGACTGAATCTTTCTTTGTTCATCGAATCCACACGTGTACTATGTACATTAGGTATGACGCAACGCCAATACTAGAGACATGGAAAATCAATAGAATCATATAAACAGAGTTTGGAGGTTCTGTCAATGCTCATCTTAATATGATTATAAGCGGCAGTAAACTGTGCTCTAAATGTTATGAGTAAATAGATGATACTGTATCCCAGGGTGTCTTTCAATCAAATTAAATTATTCTGTGATAGGATTATATTCTGCTACGCTGCCTGAATTCTACTCTGATAACAATTTACCCAGTAATTTGCCACCTTAATATTCTCCACTATCAAAATAATACTAATAAATAAAAGCTTTATTCTGAGCAAAATGTAAACACAGTGTACAGAATTCTCAGCGTAACTTATTGCATAATATATTTTCTCCTTATCCAGAATCTTCAAGTAAAATAGCAGCAGGCTACAGCATATCAAGGGAACCGATACTGTTAGATCTGAAAAATACACCAATCCCTCATGATATTTTTCTCTCGTCTTAAAGAAGTGGGCACTGTTAGTCTGAAAGCCATTTGAAAGTGTACGTGAGTTTATTTCGAGAGTCAAGGATATCACTGAATGATTAAGACAACTAGAATTAGAGAAGATATGATGCACCGTGTTTGGTAGTCCAGTGATTCAAGAAGACCACCTCCCCTTTACACTGCTATTGCTAATTCAAGAGACGATAATAGGGTACATACTTCAGAAATTTGAATGATAAGCTAAACATTTAGTTATAAGAAGTAATTTGATGAATGGTAATCTGCAGTAGAATCCATGACATTCATTTCGTTCTATTTTTGACTCGTCAACTAGTTATGTATCTACAGTCTCTAGGGAACAATAGTATTCCCATTGAGAGTCGAATCCAGTGCTCGATGTTTCAAACACTAAAGTATTATCCAACAAGCCATTGGGACAACAGGCCCACTTGTTGCGTGAATGGCGTCAGCCATTATCTGTCTAACATATTTAGTATTCCCCATTGGTTGTCATTTATTACTCCGTAATTCTCGGTCAGCGTTGAAATGTCGGTTCCTAATCTGAAAGTTTCCATGAGTATACCCAGTTTACATTAATATCATTATTACTGTTTCCCTTGGTTTCCTAGTGGAATACAAGGCTTCCGTTGATAATCTACATTTCAACATGTCCTCTGCCGTCGTCTTAAACTGTTTCAGAGATAGTCGATAAGCCATTATCTCCTCGTATCATGATTTCCCCCAAGTTAGCAGACTCGGACGACCAAATCATTGCTCGCTTCCCATTAACATTCCACTCAAGCGATGACTTGATATTTGAAATTACTTGAAGCTCGCATTAACATTCGTCCAATCTGTCTCCATTTACTCTAACATATTTGTTGGGCAATCTATTCTTAGCTGGTTTGCTAACTGCCATATTCACTTATTGCCATATCCTTCACAGCCATCCAATCTTTTGTACCGACAAAAGGCAGTTGTTGATGAAAATTTGCAGTAATCGGATTGAAAGTGCTCTTCATCACTCACTTGCCAAGTTACTGAAACATACAGAAGCATTTAGCTGATATTCATGTTAAAACTTCAGATCTTATTCGTTTTGCTAAGTTCTGTAGTTATCCAAACTAACTTAAGCGTAATGAAAGCATGTCATTTTTCACCGATCCTAGTTGGCTTTGATATGCTTATCCCTGGATCATGTACTTGAAATGATGGTGTTTAGATAAGTGAAAAAAGATGGTTTTCTTCAGATTTCTCCCGTTGATAGTAGTTTCTGCTTCTTGCTGTTGGTATTTAGGTATCTTCATCACGTTTATTTTCTCTGTGTTCCCTTGAATCCCTGTCTTTATTGTTTATTTCGCCAACTTGCTAGTTTTCGCTTGTAGACCTTCGAGATTCCACGACATTAGACATGAATTAATTATCTAGTAAGTCTAAATCTTCTTGAGGTTTTCTTACTGGTCCGACGTGTTTCTGTCTTCTTGCTGCCCACAGTCGGCTGCATGATCTATTGCACCCTAATCAGTAATATAATCGGTGATAGTAGGCAGGCAGTCTTTTCTTACTCTTGTTTTTGCTTCAAAGGACTTCGCTGAGTTTGCTATTGTGAATCACTTGGCATGTGGCACAACCATCATATAGTATTTGAGTGTAGTCGATAAATGTTTGCGGCTTTACATACTGTTTAAGCATTTTCCAAATTTACGATCAACTTCATCGAACGACTTTCAAAGCCGAGGAAGTGGAGAATTTGAGTTGATTGCTATTCTATGCTCTGCAAACAATTTGCTCTTCTTGAACCCAGCTTGTTTCGGATGGAGTTTTGCAATCATTGCATCTCTCCAGAATAATGTGGCTTGGTATTCTGCTTGGAGTGGGCAGGTGCATGATTGCGTGCTTCTCTTTGACAGTTTTACTAGATGGCTGTTCCTCCAGTCGCTAAATAGCTTTCCTTCTTTCCATACTTTTACATTTTCCTAAAATTTATCTGCACGAGATTAAATTACGCGAATTGTAAGGCTACGGTGACCACAGATCTAGGGAGAAGACAGAATAGGAGAAGGAATATGTATCCACCAATACGCTGACTAGTACATTATAATATTATAATAGCGTGATTTGGAAAAATAAAATCAATCAAATGACTAAATATCAATTTCATATCACAATCCATCTGTTATAGTGACATCAGCATATCAACTAAAGTCTCACAATCCCTCTTCACTCCTTTCAGGGAAATTTCACTTGTTTCTTCTAGCTACCTGACTTTTAATAACTTTATGGCATTCAAGACTTCTACTTTTGCTACAGGATTTCATCATGGGCCGATATTTGTTAGAGAAACATTGGAATCCCAGCCAGGGAGTACTGAACATCTATTTCCTCCTGATTTGGGACTCTTCATCGGTACGCATCCACTGGGGTTCAGATCCAGGACCTTTCAGCTACAAGGTGAGCTCGTAGACCATTCAGCCACAGGGACCTAATCCAATGGCTAGCCCATGAGTTCCAACTTCCCCTAATTCACAACATATAGTGACCACTAGCCAGTGTCATCGCTAGCGAGTATCTGTCCTCACACCTGACCCGCTGTACCCCACTGGTCACCTAGTTCCCACTAGAACCCAAGTAACTACCTACCTGAATAGGGGCCAATCACCAGTGAGCATCAGATTCTGCCTTTGCCGGTGGACTGCTGTTCACCGTTGGTTCTATGGCCGTTGGTGGTAATTCAGGATGAGTTGCAGATGATGTTCGATTCAGAAGTGTTTTAATGTGATTAACCCACTGTTTCAGTGCCTTCTCCTCTATGGAATTTAGGTTTCTTCATTGGTTTCACCATTGCTGATCTCTTCACGGACAGAAACCTGGTGATCTGATACGATGTTCTGAGATTTCTCTCATTTTTGGCCTTATCTGCTTCTGGCATTGTCAACTCTGTATCCTACAGCCTTTTTATGCAGTAACAATAGCTTTATGTTAAACAATTTTTACAGAATGTACGGAATTTTCAGCAAAGTTTATTGCATGATATTTTCTCTTTTTCCAGGATCTTCAAATTAGAAAACTAATTGACAGTATAGATCGTGTGACACAGTTCTATCCAATCTGAAGCGCAAACCAACCTATTATAATATCTCTTCTCTTTGTACTCTTCGAGAAATACACGACGATATTTCGTTCAATGCCGATTATAAAACATTCAGGATTACATTTTGGTGAATCAAGGACACCCGCCAATTGGGAACGGTCATCTCATGTATTTGGATAAGCCGCCAACCATCGAGGATAATGCTTTTTCTTATGTTCAATTGAAATAATCCCAATCAGCAGGTTTTAAATATTTTAAATACTCGCCAGAGTCAAAAATACTATTAAAGGTCACAGTTTACTAGATTGAAACAAAACGAATAAGAGATAATATTTATAATATATTGATGAAGATTTTCAGTAACTCAAAGTATAAGCAGGCCACCGGTATATACATTTATGTATGAAATTATCTGAATGATTTTCCTGATTGTGGTAGACTGGATAATGCGACAGAGTGCAGGTCGGGCAGCTAGGAGACAGACATAAATTGAACTCACATAAAAAACTTGGAGGATCTGGATTTCGCCGATGATATATGTCCGATTTTCCACAAACTGGAAGATATGTAAGTGAAAAGCAGCGACAAGTTGGCAGAAGAAGCCTCCAGAGAAGATGGGACTCCAGGTGAACATAGAGAAAACAGAATTAGTTGATGAAGATTCCTGACCAACAGCAACACCAACACCAACAGACAATAATTATCATAAATGGGAGAAATCTGAAAGAAGCAGTCTCGTTCACTTACCTACTTGGGAAGCATCGTTTCAACTAAAGGCAGCGGAACTGATGAGGATATCGAATCAAGGATCTGGAAAGCAAGGCAACCCCTCATTACTCCAATGTGAAGTCAGTGCCTGTCACTGGACGGATCACAGACTTGCACTGCACGTCCCGAAGGGCGCTTCGAACAACCTACAGACTTCCATCAACAGCTGTCTTCGCTCAATACTATTCAAGATCAGATGGCCAACCAGAAAAGATCAGCAACAATGATCTCTGGTAATGAACAAAGCAAAGCAGCATGGACTGACTGTGCAACAAATATGCAGGAATAAATGGAGGTAGGTTGACCATACTCTGAAAAAACCACCAAGTGAGTAACATCACGCGCCAGGCCATTGCTCGAATAGAACTCGAATGGGAGGCAGCGAGTTGGTCGCCAGCGTGGGAGTGGAGTGACATGGAGTAGGTCATGTGAAGAGGGGATGAAAGCATGTGGGCAGACGTGGAGGCAGGTGGAAACGTTGGTGGAGAACCGAACGCAATGGAGACATGAGGCTGAAGCCCTATGTTCCTCTAGGAGCTTTGGGAAACAATAATAATAACTTGAAAGAATAAAACTTATGCATTGAAATAACCTATGACTCTTAGAACTCAAAACTCCCTCTCTGTGAGAGATTATGAGCCACACTTGTCATATGATGAGGAGAGCTAATGATATCCACGACTATCTAGTTGCTTACAGGTAAAGTAGACGAAACAGAATATGATCCTAACACTCAATAGCCCGGAAGTCGAATTCTTAAGTCAGCATGATCTACATCGCCATTTCGCTGTATTTTTTACTGCTTATTTTTTAAATTTCAACTTTATTGTTTTGTTTCGTTTATTTGTTTATTTTTTATTTTATTACTTTGTTTAATTGTTTTATAATTTTTTTCGTTTTTCTTGTTTTCATCATTTCCGAAAATATATTTCAATTGATTTCGCTTCATTAATTATTTGTAATAATGATAGACACTTTTATGCAATGGAGAGGCTGAGCACTTGAAGGTCATTTTTTCGCGTTGTGATTGGTAGTTTCGAGTTTGTGTATATGTCGTGGCAATACGGAAGTAGTGTTAACTGCTGAAAAAGGGGCGTGAAACAAAAGGGTGTTTTTATTGATGGTTGACGACGTGGTGGATGTATTTACCTGAATTTTGAGTTGTAAACGTTTTAACACGTTGTATGCATTTGAGAATGCCTTTAAAGAATTCAGTAAGGTTGCACACGCTCATTATGTTGTGAGAAGCAGTTGTACCGACACCAGTAATCTGATTCCACTGTATGAACGTGTGAATTATGTGTGTACCTTCGGTCAAAAACGCCGAAGTCGGTCTGAAGGAGTTAGGTCTCGAACACCGTAAGTGTATATTTGCCTTTTTCGGTTCTTGTTTAATGAGTTCAAAGTACATGGACTGTACATCAAGTTAATGGATGCCTGGAAGTAGGTAATATGAAGGATGTATATCAGCATCCGTGCACAGACGAATTTATGATGGTGGACATTAGCAGACGTTGCCTAACTGAGGAGGAGAAGGCTTTAGGAAATGGTATGGTTATATATATATATATATATATATATATATATATATATATATATATGATGCCAACTGCTGAACTGAGGAGTGCAGTCTTCTTGGAATTCGGAAAATGTATAACGCGAAAAGATGTCGTTAAATTGAGGAAAGAAATGTTCGGAGGTATATAGATTACATGGAGGATTTCATCATGAGCTGACATCAGTTAGAGAACCCCTGGAAAACGTGATAATTGGCTAATGTCACTGTAGATATGAAAAGTATGGATGAGGCTCTGCAACTGTTAGCATCAACATGTCAGGTTTGGATAAAGAGTTCAAATGGACAAATTGATGTAATATGTTTCCGCCTCTATCAACAAATTAAGTTTTCTAAGAGTTTCCTAGAGATACTGGTGTAATGTCTTAAGATTCAGTCTTTTCCAGTTATTTGCCAATAATGTTTGGTTTTTGTAGGAGAAAGACAGCGTCAGATGTCACTCATGTCCTACGAATATTTCACTCCATTATGGGATGTACTGACGCAACGAAGACGTTTGTCGTGGATAACTGTCAGGCGGAAATTTCTTCGGTGAAATAAGTGTTTCCACACTGCAGGATAATTCTTTGCTCATTTCATGTACTGCGAGTGTATTTGGTTGGAAGGTATCTGCCAATAAATGATCATTACTTTGTAGTTTCGGAATGCTGACTTACGGTTTACACTACGAAGAATGCTTCCAATCCGTTTAAGACAAAGGTAAGTAACATCTGAGGTAGAAATGTGCGCAGCAATCAGCTGATGTGTGCAGCTATCCATTGCCTTCTTTTCTTCTACATTCATTTCAATGATTGTGCTTACAAATGATCAATTTTCAATGTCATATGTTGAAAAACAAAACAAACAATTCGGTTTGAACTTTTAGCATTTAGATTATGTTGTAATAAGCAAGTGTTTGGGTTTCCGATCAAGTAAAAATAGAAAATAAAAACATGAGAATTTCGTTAAGACTTCGATTGTTTGTGCACGCTACATTTTTATTTTACTTGTACTTTGAACGTACAATTTATTGTACAGAATTAGTTTTATTGATCTGTTTAAGTGTATGTGTGTGTGTGTGTCAATCTTTCAAAAATCAATAGATTGTTAGATAAACAAACACACATTGAGCAGATTGGTTGTAATCAAAGAAGTATGGAATTCTGCTACAAAATAACCTTGACAGTTCAATAATTTTTACACACTAGTTGTTGTCACGACAGATGACAACGGCCTTTTTTAAACACTGAGAGTGGTAGTGAAAAAAGAAAGAATATTCTTTTCGACAACTTCTTCTTCATCAAGTTCTACGATTATGAGAATCACAGTGGTTGGAGAATAATTGATAATAACAGCATTAATGCTTTTTTTTAATAACATTAGATCAATAATATCGATGTATTACAGTTCGAAAGCATCTATTTAAGCGATAATATGCATCACTATAACACTAAATTAAATATATCATATAAATTTTAAAAAATTATACAGAATTTCTAAGTTCACAGGTTCCACAGCAGGCCAGGGTGGCAGTAGCGATCGGAGAGGGGTTTCTTGCACACAGAGATCTCTGGTTGTTTCAAGCTAGTCACAGTAACCTAGAGACTTTTGACACAATTGATTTGGTACGCAATAGATGATAAAGATTCTTCAGTGCCTGATTTTATGACTATTTTGGATCAGGCGATCTAATGCTGTTGAATACATGTCTATTTAGCTACAATGGTAGGTAGAGATGGAAAAAGCATTGGCGATAGGTAACACTAGGCAACTCTTTAGACTCATCAGGGAAACGGGTGGGAGAAGGCAAATCATAAGTGAGACTATTTCTGAGAAAAATGGCTCCTTAATTAGCTCTCAGGATAGACGCCTTGAACGCTGGAAAGAACACTTTGAGGGACAATTTAACTTGCCTACAGCCACACTGAACCTCCCCGACATCCACCACGTACCCGAATGGGATATAGACACTGGTCCGCCGTCTGTAGGTGAGGTTACAAAAGCTATCAGTAATTTGAAACGAGGCAAAGCGGCAGGACCCGACGGAATTATTCCGGAGGTGTTTAAATATGGGGGTGACATACTAGTTTGTAGATTAACTGAGGTACTAGGCAAAGTGTGGGAATCAGAGACAGTGCCATCAGACAGGGGTAAGTCAATTATTATACCGATATTCAAGAAGGGAAACAAGTCCTCGTGTGATAATCATAGGGGGATCAGCCTAACGAACATAGTCTCTAAAATCCTAGGCTCAGTAATCATGCATAGACTAAGCAGAACTCGGGAGGAACAGACAAGGGAAAATCAAGCAGGCTTTAGACCAGGTAGAGGGTGCATAGATCATATCTTCACTCTTCGACAGATTCTAGAACATAGACACACTTTTCGGCGTCCAACAATTGTCATATTTCTTGACTTGAAGGCGGCCTTCGACTCCGTGGATCGAAAGGTACTATGGCAATGTCTGACTGTGAAGGGAGTGCCAAGAAAGTACATTGCACTAATCAAGGCACTCTATTCAAACTCACGTAGTCGTGTAAGGGCTTATGGGGAATTGTCATCTGAATTGATAACAACCAGTGGTGTCCGACAGGGATGTCCACTTTCCCCATTTCTGTTTAACTTCATCATAGATATGCTGATGGAAGTATCCTTAACTGAACGTAATGACTTAGGAATCGACTTGTTACCAGGGAATAGTCTTATGGACTTAGAATATGCAGATGACATAGTCCTGTTAGGGGAGGATGCTGACAAAATGCAGAGTCTTCTGAACACCTTGAGCAGCAATCTTCGTATGTTTGGCATGCGATTCGCCCCTACAAAATGTAAGATGCTGCTACAGGACTGGACTACGTCAACTCCTAACTTAGTGATAGGGAGTGAAGTGATAGAACATGTTGACCACTTCACCTATTTGGGAAGTTGTATTAGCACCAACGGACTGATTGGCGATGAAATCTCAGCACGGATCCGAAAAGCTCGAGCTGCTTTCGCTGACTTACACCATCTCTGGCGTAGGCGTGACATCCGGTTATCAACCAAGGGACGTGTGTACTGCTCAGCAGTTCGCTCCGTCCTTCTCTATGGCTCTGAAACATGGCCAATACGAGTTGAAGACATGAAAAGGTTGACTGCTTTCGATCATAGATGTCTGCGATCTCTGTCTCACGTTAGGTGGTTTAATAAAGTAAGTAATGTTGACGTTAGGCGTAGAGTGTTGGGCAAAGAGGGAAAATCAATCGACGAGGCTATAAAGTTACATAGATTGAGATGGCTAGGTCACGTCCTGTGCATGCCTAACCATCGCCTCCCCCAACGGGCATTACTAGCTGATATAGGTGCAGGTTGGAAAAGAGTAAGTGGTGGCCAAACAAAAACATGGCATCAATCCATGAAATCCTTGACAGTTAAACTGAGTCGGTCAGGTAGGGAGATGCAGACTTCCGGGTTGGGGCCCTCGGGACTCTAGGAATCAATGGCTGGAGACAATAGGTGACATGGCTCAAAATCGTTGTCAATGACCAGCGCAGATGTATTCAGTCTCTGTAATCTTTCATATTCCTTTCTACCATTACCCATTCTGTTTCACTCTTATACTTGTCAGACTGTATTGATTCTCTTCACTCATCTTCTTGTCTACCTTTGTGTGCTATTTGGAAGGTGGCAACTCGAACTGGTGCACTTCGGTACCAAGTTCTATGTTGAATCCAGACAGACAATGGTAGGTGTTTCCGAACATGGAAGAATACAGCAACGGCCAGTGTAACTGACTCTATAAGAGCAGTCAAACTGGTTGAAACAGTTTCATTTTACACAGCTGAAAGATGAAGTACCTAGACTAGCCACTTCTAATTGTATCTACCAATTCAACTACGCTTGTGGAGCGAGTTATATCGTCCGTTGCTCCAGGAACTTGATTTCTCGTGCTCGGTAACATCTACCAGTGTGGCTAAATAAGTGTAGTGAAAAGCATCAACAGTGTAATATTAGGCCGCCTAGTCCAAACCACTCACAAAACCAGCATTGAAGAATCTTTCTCTATCATCTACTGGGTACCAAATAAATCGTCAAAAACCTTAAGGTACCGTATGCTCCGAACAGCAGAGGCTATTGTGATTCACCTTAAACAACCGGTACTCTGTGTGCAGAAGAAGTGACTCCATCTACTTCTACTGCCCTGACCTTCAGTAGAGACTATAAATTCATGAATTTGTACTATCATCTTTCCTAATTTGCCTGTCTGACAATCAGTGTATTGTTATGTTGATGCTATCGAACTGTAATCCACTGATATTATTCCTATTGATTTGATGTTATTTAAACAAAATTCATATTCAATTGGTGGATGGTGGCTAGCAGTGGAATCCAGGATGCGCATTTCGTCCCATTCCACTGCTAGCCACCATCCACCAATTGTATACTTATTAAATGCACAGACATCGTTGAAGCATCTGCATAAGAAGCCGACATGTCAACCTAAGACCGAGCACTTCGGTCCAATCAATCGACGGGAAAATCAAAAATTCAATTCAATAACAATCATATTGTTAACAATACTAATTCATTCATTATAATGCATACATATGTGATGATGAATTTATCGAAAAGTATATTCTTTGTTCAGTAACCATTCTTTTGAAAAAAAAAATAACACAGTCCTTGGCGAGGTATATACAAGATGCTTAGGAAAATTAGGACTGAAACTCATGAGCTTCTTCAGGCTTTACATATCTCAATCAAATAGATCCAGTTTGAACATATCTGCTTATATGTGTATATATATAATCTCACTATGTCGATTCAAGTTGTAAACAGTTTCCATCTAAAGTCCCAAGAAAATCCAGCCATGCAATATGCAGTTTATATTTAGATTGGACTCTTGTTATAGTAATTATTGTGTAATGTGTCTAGTCCTCTGTTTGGTGTTGACCGCTCCTGTGGAGCCGGTTACAAAAGCCACACAATTAGGCGTTTTTTTTCCTCGGATTTCCATACATCATTCTACATGGTTAAGTAAAGGATAAACGAAATCCATTCATAGCTCTATTCTATCTCATCTTGTGGATAAGAGAACACAAGATTGATGTCATCGAGGCAGCCTCCAAAGTCATCTACCGCATACCAACAAATCTCAATTTCGTCTTAAGAAATCGATTACTAAATATTGCTGAGGCTGTTGGGATACATATTGACAAGCCTAATTTTTGCATCCAAAAGAAGTTAGTTCAGACATTATCTTTACCTTGGCCATCTAGATTTGAATAATCCTGAATTTTTGTGGCATTTTTCTAATATTAGCTGATATTCTAGTTGCTATTATATCTTTATTATTATAACTTATTATCTTATTATTATCTTATTGTCGATCCAGAAGAGGAAATTATCGAAAAGAATATTCCTCGCTCAATTATTTTGTGTTTTATGAATACTATTAGTCAAGTTTGCAATGTGGCCACCATGCCACTAAGTGCCTCGCCATCACAGTGTACCATGAATTCTTGATATAAGATGTTTGGAGGCAGACGGCATAGTTAATTATTACTGGATTGACTCGTCTCTACAATAATTATTCACTATGGATATAATCATTAAGTACTGACAAATTGTTACTATTATTTTTAACTATGTTATTATTTTTTGTCGTCTTGATCCTTAATTATTATCGACTTTTAATCCTTCAGTCAATCATTCATTCTTGATATGCTCAATTCCTTTGAAGGATCGGGAATGATAGCCACACCGCCATCCTCTTTTCGTTTCCTGACTTACTAGTGAGCTGTAAACGAGGTAAGTTTTAGGAGTACATCGGTGGGACATTGGATCCGGACCTACTACATGGCGGGTAAGCACTCTTCTTCTTAACCACTGTCCCAGTTCACACACCCATGAACCTTATTGTAAATTGAAATCAGAATCTTCTGTTTATGACGTACATTCATTGACTATTTAAATACTGGAGTATATATATGCTTCATTGGTAGAGTGTTTGCCAATCAAGTGAATGATTAGAAGTTCGGTCCCCAGCCGGGGCACTCCCTAACGTCGCTTAGCCGATAGCAAGTCCGGTAAAGAGGGAAGGTTGGGTGTGGGGTCAGCAAGCCCAATAATTATAGTGCTTCAATAAATCCGCTATCCAAGTCAAAATATGTTCGTATTAATTCAGTAATGTGCGTAAAAGCTCGTCCAGTTCAACTGTCCCAAGGTTATGTGGAATGCTGAAATTACATAAGAAGGATATCCGACTACGACATATTATAGACATGTTCAATTCTCCCTATCGGAATGCTTAGTAGATATCCTTACAAAAGTTTAGAAATATAAATGGCAAAATATAGTCAGTCTCTAAGATACGCTTGATTGAAATGGAACAATAAAAGCACTAGTATGTTCTAAAGGCAACTGCCCCTCTCGCCTACACATTATTATATATACCCTCATAGTCATCCCTGAAATTAAGACGGTATACCCCTGCATCCACGTGGAACACACAGCTTTAACCGCACATTACCATTCCATCCTATCTTCTGCAGTCCTCTAGCTGGGTTCACGGTTTCTCTTCTCTTTACTCGATAATCCGGTCGACAACTTCTACCTTGTCGCGGTTGTCGGGCTTGAGTACCGCAGTGACTCAACAAGCTAAACTGGCTGGGCCTCATGTTCCTGCAGGTCCTACCATGTCAGGAAGGTTGTTCGGATAGTGGTTAGACTAAAAGCAGTTACCATGGGGTACATGGGCTCCAAAAATCCGATCGGATCAAATGGTGTATGATCCTATATTGGTCACCGGCAACCATGAGAAGGCAGCTCTTGACGTTGTTCCGCTGCCTTGAGGATTAGATTCCAAATCAAAGGCTTGGGAAGGAGGGTGGTCCCTTAAGAAAACCACCTGCTTCGGCCTGGACGCCTGAGCAGTATCTCAGCCCTCACACAAGTGTGGCGCACCTTCTTGGTGCCATATTGTACCAAGTTTTTCTGCGTTAAATAAATAAAATAAATATCTTTACGCGATCTTCCCTATATCACCAGCGGACATACGCCCAACTCGTACTGCACTCTAGGTCCTGGCATGTAGTGTCACCCGAAGACCTCTACAGTGTGCGTCCAATCCACCTTCATCTCCTTCTGCATACTTATTGGGCGTAGGTTGTTGATTGGCTTGCTGTCGGAGTCCCTTGTTGTTAATGCTTTCTAGCCAGCCATCTGATCTTCAGCAGGGAGAAATAAATTGTACCTGAAACGTTATCAGTGAATAATACTGTATCACTGTGTATTATATCAAATATGGAATAAAACGAACTTCCAAATTATCCATTTTTTTTTCTTAATATTATTTTTCAGCTTAACCCACCAACATGTGTACTTTACGCCCATAGATTAACCCTTTACAAATCATAACAAGTAGGTCTCTGAAAGTTATTTAATGTGAATGAGTCAATCAGTATGTGTGTGGGTGTGTGTTCAAACAGTCAAGTTGGTCTTCTAGATTCAACTAGTCGTGATGAAGATTACGATAGTGTATGTCAACGAAGCAGAGGTGGAATGCTCATCAGGTGGTCCAGGGTTTGATCCTCGGCCGGCACACTTCCGAAACCTCGCTTACCTCGTAATAAGCCAGGTAAAGAGGGGAGGCTTGGCAGGAGGCTAGCAATCCCACCCCGTAAAAATGAGACCACTGCTACCGAAACTTCAAGCCTCGATCTTGAAGGCCTATGTTCCATTGGGAAAGCAAAGGAACAAAATAATAATTACTAATAAGATTATGATGTGAATTCTACTGCTAAGAGAGACAGTGTGTGTGTGTGTGTGTGTGCAAATTCAATGAATTTATTTTTTTTTTTTTTGATTACAGCTTGATTCCACACCGTATTTTTGGTACAAGTGTGGAATTTTCAGCGTGGATATCGGTAGCCCAAAATTCGCAGGCCGACCATAGATACCAAGTGTGCGTCGGCGTGGGCTCGAACCCCGGACCATGTGCATGGTCGGCGAGAGTCCTAACCACTGTGCCACCGACGCACATCCTCCTAATATATGAATACCTCTTTCTCACCAGACATCAAATATCAGCAGGCTTTTTATCTTCAGTGGAGATAAGACATTTAGGAAAATTATAAGTGAATTTAATCTTGGGCCAAGTTAAACTTTATCACCACAATCTACCAATCAACGAGTGACCTAGAATGACCCAATGTGTTTCGCCCACGTGAGTTGAAGGTTTTGTTCCTCTTGATTCGTGTCAAAGGTCAGGGGAGGTAAGCTGATGATTCTGATATTTCGCAGGGACATTTTTTGCCATGTTCCACTTGTTCTTAAGCCAGATTTTTTATATTTGTAGTTACTGGGTTTTAAAACAGCCTGTGACAGGTGAAGCTGCTGATACAGATAAAATAGTCTCCTATCAACAGTGGTGCTTAAAGTTTATTATTATTTATTATTATATCCTTTATTCCTAGAGGAACAAAGGGGTTCACCCGCGCGTCTCCATTACCTTCGGTTTTCTGCCAACTTTTTCACCTGGCTCTACGTCTGCCCACATGCTTTCATCTCCTCTTCACATGACCTCCTCCAAGTCACCCTTGCACTGACGACCAACTCGCCGCTTCCCTTTTGGGTCCCACTCGAGCTTCGGCTTGTCTAGTGATGTCACTTGATGTTTTCCTCAGACAATGGCCAGCCAATCCATCTCCATTTCTTCCTGCCTATTCGTTGCACAATCGGTTTCCGGTTGGTTCGCTCACAGAGATCCCTTCCTGTTGCTGATCTCTTCTGGCTGGCCATCTGATCTCGAGTAGTATTGAGCGAAGACACCTGTGTATGAAGGTCTGTAGTTTCTTTGGACAGCACCTCGTGACGCGGCACGAAGTCTCTGATCCGTATAGTAGGACTGACTCCACATTGGAGTACAAATCCCGATCTCATTTTTGATGGTGAGTGCTTTTGACCTCTACAGAGACTTGAGAGTAATGGAAGCTTGCTTGTCTTGCTTTCTCGATCCTTGCCTTCATAACCTCGTCAGTTACACGTGTAGTTGAAACGACGATTCCCAGGTAGGTAGGTAGGTAGGTAGGTAGGTAGGTAGGTAGGTAGGTAGGTAGGTAGGTAGGTAGGTTGGTAGGTAGGTAGGTAGGTAGGTAGGTAGGTAGGTAGGTAGGTAGGTAGGTAGGTAGGTAGGTAGGTAGGTAGGTAGGTAGGTAGGTGTAGGTAGGTAGGTAGGTAGGTAGGTAGGTAGGTAGGTAGGTAGGTAGGTAGGTAGGTAGGTAGGTAGGTAGGTAGGTAGGTAGGTAGGTAGGTAGGTAGGTAGGTAGGTAGGTAGGTAGGTAGGTAGGTAGGTAGGTAGGTAGGTAGGTAGGTAGGTAGGTAGGTAGGTAGGTAGGTAGGTAGGTAGGTAGGTAGGTAGGTAGGTAGGTAGGTAGGTAGGTAGGTAGGTAGGTAGGTAGGTAGGTAGGTAGGTAGGTAGGTAGGTAGGTAGGTAGGTAGGTAGGTAGGTAGGTAGGTAGGTAGGTAGGTAGGTAGGTAGGTAGGTAGGTAGGTAGGTAGGTAGGTAGGTAGGTAGGTAGGTAGGTAGGTAGGTAGGTAGGTAGGTAGGTAGGTAGGTAGGTAGGTAGGTAGGTAGGTAGGTAGGTAGGTAGGTAGGTAGGTAGGTAGGTAGGTAGGTAGGTAGGTAGGTAGGTAGGTAGGTAGGTAGGTAGGTAGGTAGGTAGGTAGGTAGGTAGGTAGGTAGGTAGGTAGGTAGGTAGGTAGGTAGGTAGGTAGGTAGGTAGGTAGGTAGGTAGGTAGGTAGGTAGGTAGGTAGGTAGGTAGGTAGGTAGGTAGGTAGGTAGGTAGGTAGGTAGGTAGGTAGGTAGGTAGGTAGGTAGGTAGGTAGGTAGGTAGGTAGGTAGGTAGGTAGGTAGGTAGGTAGGTAGGTAGGTAGGTAGGTAGGTAGGTAGGTAGGTAGGTAGGTAGGTAGGTAGGTAGGTAGGTAGGTAGGTAGGTAGGTAGGTAGGTAGGTAGGTAGGTAGGTAGGTAGGTAGGTAGGTAGGTAGGTAGGTAGGTAGGTAGGTAGGTAGGTAGGTAGGTAGGTAGGTAGGTAGGTAGGTAGGTAGGTAGGTAGGTAGGTAGGTAGGTAGGTAGGTAGGTAGGTAGGTAGGTAGGTAGGTAGGTAGGTAGGTAGGTAGGTAGTAAATGAGGTTGTTTCTTTCAGGTTCCTCCCATTTATGCTGGCTGATTTTTGTCTGTTGTTGTTTCTGTTGGTGTTGGCCAGGAATCTTCATCAACTAATTCTGTTTTCTCTATGTTCACCTGGAGTCCCATCATCTCTGGATACTTCTTCTGCTAGCTTGTTGCTTTTCACTTACATATCTTCCAGTTTGTGGGAAATCAGACATATATCATCGGTGAAATCCAGATCCTCGAAGTTTTTTGTGTGAGTCCATTTTATGCTTATTTCCTCTTTGGCTGGCCTGCTGTCTATCCCATTATCCAATCTACTTCAATCAGGAAAATCATTGGCAATGGTAGACAGCCTTGCCTCACTCCCGACCTCACTTCGAAGGATTCCGTAAGTTTCCCGTTGTGGATTACTTGGCATGCAGCATTGCCTGCAGCTTGTTCTGCTTCACTTGCCATGGCTTCATAATATTTTCTTTTGTCTTCCCCGGCACTTTTCTTTACTCTTTTGTTCAGTGTATTGTAGCTCGCATTCAACTCCTGTTTTTGTTGCTCGTCAGTGCACTGGATAATCTTTTGTTTTACCATTCTTCTCTCTTCTATTAGTTTTCAATTGTCCGTAGTAAGCCACTGTTTGTCCTGTCTCTTCTTTCTGCCTAGAACCTCCATGCTGGTCTGACTCCGCACCGTTTTCAAGTTGCCCCAGTGCTTTTCGACTCCATAATCTTCGCTAGTGTTGATTTGTGTCTCGGCTTTGTCCCTTATGCTTGCAATGAAGATGTCCTCTGTATCTTGGTCCTTCATTTTTTTTAGTGTTGAACTTGGCTTGTGGTCTATCTGCAGCTCCTGTTTCCCTGAAAGCTTTTAATTTTATTTTGATTGTCCCTTGTACGAGATAGTGGTCTGAGCCAACGTCTTCTCCTATTGTTTAAAGTTTAACTTCGCCTAATCTTGGTCTAACCAGCACTGAACAAGACACCTAAATTGACACTGAAACGTTTGCTATAAATAAAAATAGAAGTTATGATTGCATTATAATTATTTGAAGATTGACCCGGCCGAAAGCTGCTACCTTGACGTGGTGGTCGGACTTGAACACCGCAATGATCTATTCAAGCTATACTGGTTGAGACTTATGTCTCTTGAGGTCCTACCATGCCAGGAAGGTTGTTTGGATAGCGGTTAAACAAAAAGCAGCTACCCAATCCAACATCATGATAAATACAAAATCACAAAATTTCATGCCGGATCGGCCGTGGCCCGGATTAACAACGATCGCGCTTCCTGCTGCCGTGTCACAGGGCAGGAGTGATAAGTATGCTACTGAGACACACCAAACAAAAGAGAACAAACAAAAACAGGCCGCGTGTGACCGGCCTCAAGCAGTTGTCCCCTGGGCTCTGCGGTCACGCAACCAACTTCCACGGTGTGGGCAGCCGGGAAGTAACAATCGCCTTCACAATCCGAAATGCACACAAAACCTCTCTATTACTCACTCATCTTTGTCTTCATCTTCATCTCTATCATCTTGCCTTCCTTCCACTGATGCAACTCCTCGACTTGATAGCTCTCCACTTCCTCTCCACTCTGCGTCCACTAAAAACGATGGAAGCCAAAAAACCACCACCGACAGCCTCTTAAAGCCGCGCCACCAATTTCATATAGGAGCTCTTAATGTTAGGACACTTTGCCAAATAGGACAACAAGCATCACTAGCCAAGACCCTGGCATCACGAGCCATTGATGTATGCTGTGTTTCAGAAACACGCATACAAGACCCAAGTGTGGTTATTCACCTAACCCCACCTGGCCAACAGATTGAATCTGCAAAATTCACCTTGAGGGTGTCAGGAGATGCCACAGCTAGTTCACGAGGATTAGCTGGCGTAGGGATAGCTTTGAGTACTAGGGCAGAAAAGACATTGCTTGACTGGATCCCGGTAGATAGCCGAATGTGTGCTGTCCGTCTGAACGGGTCAGTAAAAAGGAGAAAGAACTGCACTACTCGCCGATGCCTTTTCGTAATCTCCGCCTACGCCCCCACTGACTGCAGTTCAGATGAAACGAAGGATGAGTTCTACCAAAAGCTGTCTAGTTTGGTGAGAAAGGCTAAACGCTCAGACATAGTCATTCTAGCTGGTGACTTTAACGCTCAAGTAGGGAAATTGTGTCAATCTGAGAAGGATGTCGGTGGCACCTATGGAGTTCCGTGCCAGCGAACCGACAACGGTGACCGTCTCCTAAAGTTCTGTTCTGATAATCATTTGTTTCTTATAAGCACTAACTTCAAACACAAGGAGAGACACTGTTTGACTTGGAGACCCCCTTCATCAAACCAACGCTGGACACAAATAGACCACATAGCAATAAGCTATCGTTGGCGTGGGTCGGTAGGAGATTGTCGCTCCTTCTGGAACACGTGTGTAGATACCGACCACGCACTGGTCCGCGCTCGGGTGTGCTTACGACTGAACGGACGTAGGAAACAGCTGGCGGTAAAACCATCACGTCCCCAGCTCGATCAGGAAACTAAATCCGTATTTGAGGAAGAACTAGCCAAACACATATCTGTGTTCGACAGGTGTGCTCACCCTGAAGAAGCTTGGAAGAATATTCAGTCAGCCATAGATACAGCTGTAAAAGCTGTGAATAAGGTAAATCCGAACTGATAGATGCTAGAAGACTTATTCCGGCGAGCTCCGAATTCAATGAGGAGCGAAAGCTGCACAAGAGGAAACTTACGAAAAGTCTCCGCAAGGACCGTGAACAGTGGTGGGCGACAAAAGCCAAAGAGATGGAGAAAGCTTCGAGGATAGGCAACACCAGGCAACTCTTTAGACTCATCAGGGAAACGGGTGGGAGAAGACAAATCATCAGTGAGACAATCTCGGAAAAAAATGGCACTATAATTAGCTCCCAGGATAGACGACTGGATCGTTGGAAAGAGCATTATGAGGAGCAGTTTAATTTGCCCACAGCCACGCTCAACCTTCCGAGCATCCAACACCTCCCTGAATGGGATATAGACACAGGTCCTCCGTCACTAACTGAGGTTACTAAAGCTGTCACCAATCTGAAACTAGGCAAAGCAGCGGGACCTGATGGAATGACTCCAGAGGTATTTAAGTACGGTGGAGACAGCTTACTGTCTGGATTAACTGAGGTACTAGGCAGCGTCTGGGAATCAGAAGAAGTCCCATCGGGTTGGTGTAAGTCACTGATTATCCCCATATACAAGAAGGGAGACAAGTCTTCCTGTGATAATCACAGAGGGATTAGCTTGACTAATATAGTATCTAAAGTCTTAGGCTCAATAATCATGCGTAGACTGAGTGGTGCTCGGGAAGCACAAACACGAGAGAGCCAGGCAGGCTTTAGACCAGGAAGAGGGTGTATTGATCATATCTTCACCCTCCGACAGATTCTAGAACATAGGCATTCCTACCGGCGTCCAACAGTCATTATATTTCTTGACCTAAAGGCAGCATTCGACTCTGTCGATCGGAAGTTCTCTGGAGATGCTTGGCTGTAAAGGGAATTCCGAGAAAATATATTGCACTGATTAAGGCACTCTACTCGTACTCATACAGCCAGGTGAGGGCTTACGGCGAGCTGTCATCTGAACTGATGACGACCAGTGGTGTCCGTCAAGGATGCCCATTATCTCCTTTTCTATTCAACTTCATCATAGATGTGTTAATGGACTTAACCCTAGGTGACTTCAGCGACTCAGGGATTGACTTGCTACCGGGAATAATCTCGTTGACTTGGAATATGCAGACGATATAGTCCTTCTAGGCGAAGACGCTGACGAAATGCAGAGTCTTCTAAACACCTTGAGCCGCAATCTACGAATGTTTGGCATGCGATTCGCTCCCGCCAAATGCAAGATGATGTTACAGGACTGGACTACATCGACGCCTAGTTTAAAAATAGGAAGTGAAGTGGTAGAGCACGTTGACCGCTTCACTTATTTGGGAAGTACCATCAGCCCCAACGGGCTGATCTCTGACGAAATCTCAGCACGAATACAAGGGGCTCGTTTCGCATTTGTTAGTTTACGCCGACTCTGGCGTAGACGAGATGTTCGACTATCGACCAAAGGGCGGGTGTACTGCTCATCAGTCCGCTCCGTCCTCCTTTATGGTTGTGAGACCTGGCCACTGAGAGTGGAAGACATGAAAAGACTAGCTGTCTTTGATCATAGGTGCCTGCGTTCTATTTCCCGTGTAAAGTGGCATAATAAGGTGAGCAACATTGAGGTTAGGCGTAGAGTTCTAGGTAAACAGGGGAAATCAATCGACGAAGTCGTGAAGCTACAAAGACTGAGATGGTTAGGACATGTGTTACGTATGCCAAGCCATCGCCTCCCTCGACGAGCAATGTTAGCGGATATAGGGTCAGGCTGGAAAAAAGCTAGCGGCGGTCAAACAAAAACTTGGCATCAGTCAATGAAATCCACAACAGTTGGTCTAAGCCACGTAGGAAGGTGTAGACTTCCAGGCTGGGGTCCTCGGGACGGTAAAAATCTATGGTTGGAAACAATTGGTGACATGGCTCAAAATCGTTCTCAGTGGCGCAGATGCATCCACTCCTTGTGACTTATGATCTCCAATGAAACTGTTTTGTTTTTCTTTATTACTCCTTTGTCTCACACCTCTGCTCACTGTTTCTATTATGCTTTTCTTGTACTTTCTTCTCTTGCTTCGCGTGCTACACGGAGTGTGGCGACTTGAACTTCCGCACATTTGTGCAAAGTTCTATGTCGAAAACAGACAGACAGACATTTGAAGATTGATAACATAAACAGCCAGTGTGTTGCTATTTAATCAATGGTGGCTAGCGGTTGTATCCAGAATGCACTTCTCGTTTTATTTTTGAAATGATCGTCTGGAAGTATCTGCTTTCCCTCTGTTATAACTGCAATGAATTAAGGTAAACCCCGTCGCCAATTTGTTATAACTGTAGGGAATTGAATGAAGACGTTTTCACCTTGCTCTGTCTGCGCCTGAACTAATCTGCCTATCTGCTTGTCGTACCTTCCGATTTAGTAAAGCACGCAAATATCAAAAGACAAAGGCTGGACTGTGACTGTGTATTGAAGTGCAACAACGATAAAGAAAGCCATGGTATTTATACATTTTACAACAATATGGACAGCTAACAGCATTTGAAATAATTGATCTTAATAGCCAATAACAAAATGTGTGGGAATGATAATATACCATATATGCAAGATTAACAGTCACTACCAAAATGTGTGAGAATGATAATATACCATATATGCAAGATTAAACAGTCAATACCAAAATATGTGGGATCCTATCACCTCTCCCCGTAAAGAGTGTAGGACTTGCTTTTTGGATCTATTTGAAAAGGTTTCGGAGCTCTTCTTTGTCGAGTTGACCTTTGCGTGGTACTGGATAGAGGGTGATCTGTGTGTCTGACACATAACTGTCCTTTTTCATTCGTACGATAATGCAGCAAGAATTTATCCAAAATTTCTTCTGTTGTTCCCTCCCACTTCGCTTTTGCATAAGCACGCTTAAAGGTGTCGACGAAACGTTCAGTCTGTCCATTCGATTGGGGATGATACGGGGGGCTACGAATATGCTGGATGCCAAACAGTTTGCAGCAACCAAGTTTGTCCTGGAAGACAGAAGCGTGCTTTTGACGACGGCGTTGCAAGAGAGATTGATCAGATACATCTCCGGGAACAACGTTGTGTGGTGAAGACGAAACATTAGAGCATACTGAATTTAATGGTACATTGAAGATATGGAGCTTGTCTCACCAGTCAAGACCAAGCAAATTCAAATCATGGTAGTTTGTAACGTAACATACACCATTGAAGTGATGCTCACCAAACTGAACCTGGCAATTTATCTCACCCACGAGTTTCAGTATATCTCCAGAGGCATTCTTAGCTAAATGCTCGGTCGGCAGAATCTGTGAGCACCCAAGTTTGCGCCACGTAGTTCGGGAAATTAAGGTGATATCTGATGCCGTATCCAACTGAAGACGAATACGTTTGCCATTAATATCTAGTGTTATGTACTTACGTTTGCTGGCGACATCGACTTTGGAAGTTGTATAAATAGTCTGTACTCGAGGAGATTGTTTCGGCTCGACACGACTACTTCTGTTCCTCACCGAAGGATTTTTCTGCGGTGGACTGTAACCATCCTTATGTCCAAAACGGTGACAATTACGGCACTTATGTTTCTTGAAAGGACAGAACTTGACAAAATGCCACGAACCACAGTGCCAGCACACTGAAGGAGGTTTAGCTGAATTCTGAGACTGACGTGATGTGTGCTTAACGGTGATCGGAGGACTTTTCACTGTGTTAATTCAACCAAATTCAGACGACTGTTCACCAAAGATTTGTGATAAAACGGTGACTGTCTCATCGAATGATAACTCACGTGGGTTCTTAGGCAGAATGAAGTTAACATATCTGTTGTGCTCAACAGTACCAAGTTTTCTTAGTAACAATCGGACTTTGGCAGCATCATCAAACATGTAGCATTCAATACGGAAAACGTCTTCGTAACGATTGAACCATGCATCAAATACGAGACCAGATATTGGGTCGTAGTTGAACTCACTGATAGAATTTGAGATGCTTTCATATTTGTCAGAATGAAATGTCGATGGAACTTGAATGGACAGCTTCTGAGTGAGAGCTTCGATTAATTTTAGTTGAGCTGCTTCATTCTGAACTTGCTGCTGCTGCAAGATAGATTTGAGATCGTCCAGAGAGATAGACATTGTAATTGGGTTGTAATTAACACAGTCAAAAATGTTATATAGTTGCGCTGAACAGAATAAAAACTGTCGTCGTTTGCTTGTTATAACTGCACTGAATTAAGGTAAACCCCGTCGCCAATTTGTTATAACTGTAGGGAATTGAATGAAGACGTTTTCACCTTGCTCTGTCTGCGCCTGAACTAATCTGCCTATCTGCTTGTCGTACCTTCCGATTTAGTAAAGCACGCAAATATCAAAAGACAAAGGCTGGACTGTGACTGTGTATTGAAGTGCAACAACGATAAAGAAAGCCATGGTATTTATACATTTTACAACAATATGGACAGCTAACAGCATTTGAAATAATTGATCTTAATAGCCAATAACAAAATGTGTGGGAATGATAATATACCATATATGCAAGATTAACAGTCACTACCAAAATGTGTGAGAATGATAATATACCATATATACAAGATTAACAGTCACTACCAAAATGTGTGAGAATGATAATATACCATATATGCAAGATTAAACAGTCAATACCAAAATATGTGGGATCCTATCACCCTCCCACAGTGAATGATGACGATTAAAATGAGACTCGAATCCATCACGCATCCTTTGAAATACCAAATAACTCAAACTCACCCTTTGCATAATAAGCAGAAAAATTTATCTTAAGAAGATACGGTGAGACATTCGTGATTGGGAAGGCAAGATATGCATTAATAACTTTGAAATCAAAACAAGCAACAAAAGTTTATAAAGCAGAATTCAATGAATTCATCGTCGGTGGCACAACGGTTAGAACTCTCGCCGACCATACACGCGGTTTGAGGTACGATCCTCTGCCGACGCACACCTAATATCAGTGGTCGGCCTGCAAAATTCGGGCTACTGATATCACATGCTGAAAATTCCATACTTGTACCAAAAATACGGAGTAGAATCAAGCTATTATATACATATACATATATATATCCATAACTGGATACACTACATACAGGGATATCAACAATCTCGAACTAATCTAACTCATTCCATCCGGATCCTAACTTCCCAACAGCACAAGAGGCAAATGATACTATTAAATTCCTAGATGTTTTTGTAGTGAAAAGGATTGACGACATAATGGAAAGATGTGTAGCTAGAAAACCTTCATGGAGGGAACAACAGTACATACATTTCAAAAATTTCGTCCCAAACCAATATAAAAACAACTTAGTCAGTAAACTGTTCTATAGAGCACTTAAAATTTCTTCTGACAGTACATTTAAACATGAAATAATAACTCTAAAGGATATTTTATCTGAGAATTGACATTCTTAGAAGTTTATCAATAAATACGCTAAAGAAATAAGCCCCAGTAAAATGATTCAAACAATTCAAAAGAAACCTGTCTTTATCAGTATAAATTATTTAAATTAATTCCAGCTTGTTAAGAAAATCAAAACAAGATTTTTCTGAACGTTTCGCCGTGTAAGCCACAGCTTCTTCAGCAGATTTATTGGGATTTTTATTAATCATTAAAATGATGATTAATTTAGATAATTTATAATGAATCAATCTGACTCGGTGCTCAAATTATTCCAGGAAGTTCGCAACACCTACGGTGTGGAAACCTATAATCTGTCTTTATCAATTCCCCATTCAAAGCAGATGATGTATACAAAAATTTGTCAAACCAAGACTCCATACTGATTTCAAGAGAACTTATTATGCTGCGAAACCCATCTTTCTTAACACCACCCCACCACCAAGTGGGTGGTGCTTCACAAATCTGGGAAATACCTATGGCCAGCGCTTGGCACTTTAAATTGTCTACATCTGATATGTAGTCACATGATATCTACCTTGTTTTGACAGTCTGTTTATATTTCGCTATGTGTATATTGATTGATATTCCATTATAACTTACAATATGCTTTGTCTGTCCATTAACTAAATAAACAATGTATGACCTTTTTGTCATATGACATTACAACGTATTAGAATCCAATCACGGTAAGATGACTGTTCTATTGGATCATGTATATTAGTCATTTTCCGCATATACTCTTGTATTGTATACTTTTATACATTTGTTCACACATTTCGTACACTATGTACCCTTTCACTCACACACTTGTGTGACAGTCAATTTCCCTTGTTGGAAAATACACGTATCATTGTGAACGTGGTGGCCTTCTGATTTTCCCCTTTCCGCTTCAGGACAATTAACTACTCGACGAGTACATAACAGTATCAATTTGAGTGTGTTTGTAAAATGACACAAATACACAGGTTGCACACAGAGGCGATTGTCTACCCCATCTCACATGATTGAGCATTTGTCCAAGTGGTTACAAAAGAAGCTGAAGTCAAAGTGGTACCAAAACGTTCAATAGCCAAGCACCTTGTAGACTACGGATATGATATTGATGCGCCGTCAAGTCATTATCTGTCGTCAGCAGATAAACAAACAGGAAGACCTTTGCACTTGTACAGACTTGTGCAATTAGAGCTTATAAACCAAGTCTCTGTGTACAGAAGGAAATGGTGGTCACTCTAAATCTACCATGATAATGTTTCATTTCTTAACTGTTATTTTCGCTATTATTATTATTTTACTCTACCACTTATTATTACTATTTCTCATTTACTGAAAACTATGTTTTATCATTACCATTATCTTAACTCGTTGTAACATTCTTATTATCGATTATTTTTATTATTATTATTGTGTTGGTGTTATTAGCATTACTATTATTATTATCAATATTATTTAGTTCGAAATTCGTGGTCTTATCAGTCTTATGCATCATAATGTAATTCTAATGGTATATATATATATATATATATATATATATATATATATTATCCAGATGAAGAGTTCTGTGGAATTTTGATGAATTCATTAAATTCTGCTTAGTTAACTTTTGTTGCTTGTTTTGAATTCTTATCAGGAAATAAAAGTTTCAAACTTTGAAATCGGTGTCAACGTTTACAGTAATTGGCACAGGGGACAAGATGTTAATTTTCAACGTTAATAGTAAATCAACGCCGCAATAGAACTAATATTATTATTATATTATTATGATTATTATTCCCTTGAGTTCCTAGTGGAACATAGAACTTCAAAAACACATCTCCACTCTGTCCTATTTTCTGCCATCGTCTTCAGCTGGGTCCACTATTGTCCATAATCCCTCTTCTCCTCCTCCTCCTCCTCCGCCTCCTCTCCGCACGATCTCCTCCATGTTACTCTTACACTGATGACCTACTCGTCGCTTACCACTTGGATTCCACTTGAGCGATTGCCTGCATTGCACGCGAAGTCATTTGACGAACTCCTCAATGTATGGCCGATACATCTTTACTTTCACCTACATATTTGTTGAGCGGCCAGCTCTTGGTTGGATTTTTTCCAGAGTTTCTTGCTGCTAACTCTATCTGGCCGGCCGGCCGGCGATTTGATCTTCAGGATGGAGCCAGTGAAGGGGGCACCTGTTAATAAAAGTTTGTAACAGGCTGTCAGGAAGCCTTTTCGTGACACGCAGTGTAAGTTTCTGACCCGTATAGAAGCAGTGACTTTACATTTAACCCAGTTGAGAAATCTGCACACAGGCGAATGGAACCATTTGCTTTGCGTACAACAACGATAGGGGCATCCCAGGGCGAATACGTTACTGGTTTGATGACACCCAATGCTTCCAGTCTGTCGAGTTCATTCTCAACCAATGTGACAGCAGCATACCGAACTGGACGTTTTGGACGGAAAACTGGCTTCGCGTTTGGCTTTAGAGACAAAACAACTTGGGTAAATTTGCAGCAACCAAGTTTGTCCTGGAAGACAGAAGCGTGCTTTTGACGCAGGCGTTGCAAGAGTGACTGATCAGATATATGTCCAGGAACAACGTTATGTGATGAAAACGAAACATTAGAGCATACTGAATTTAATGGTACATTGAAGATATGGAGCTTGTCTCACCAGTCAAGACCAAGCAAATTCAAATCATGGTAGTTTGTGACGCAACAGACACCATTGAACTGATGCTCACCAAACTGAACCTGGCAATTTATCTCACCCACGAGTTTCAGTATATCTCCAGAGCCATTCTTAGCGAAATGCTCGGTCGGCAGAATCTGTGAGCACCCAAGTTTGCGCCACGTAGTTCGGGAAATTAAGGTGATATCTGATGCCGTATCCAACTGAAGACGAATATGTTTGCCGTTAATATCTAGTGTAATGTACTTACGTTTGCTGGCGAAATCGACTTTGGAAGTTGTGAAAATGGTCTGTACTCGAGGAGATTGTTTCGGCTTCAAACGACTACTTCTGTTCCTCACCGGAGAATTTTTCTGCGGTGCACAGTAACCCTCTTTATGTCCAAAACGGTGACAATTACGGCATTTATGTTTCTTGAAAGGACAGAGCTTGACAAAATGCCACGAACCACAGTGCCAGCACACTGAAGGAGGTTTAGCTGAATTCTGAGACTGACGTGCTGTGTGCTTAACGGTGATCGGAGGACTTTTCACTGTGTTAATTGAACCAAATTCAGACGACTGTCGTTTGCACTCCACCATAGCAGTATCGTGCTTCAAGTTGATTAAGCGTTGGCATTCTGCTGTCACCATTTGTAAAGTCATTTTCGGGTCTTGTTCCACGAGTGACAGAAGTCGAGTTCTTATGTCAGTATCTTCTGGGTTCTTCAACCCACAAATAAAAATCAAATACTTGAACTGATCTGATTTCATTTCGTGTGGTTTGAACCTTTCGCATAAGTGACATAATCATCGGAAGGCATTTTTGTCAACTGAAAACATTGATACCGAATATTAAACATGGATGACTGTTCACCAAAGATTTGTGATAAAACGGTGACTGTCTCATCGAATGATAACTCACGTGGGTTCTTAGGCAGAATGAAGTTAACATATCTGTTGTGCTCAACAGTACCAAGTTTTCTTAGTAACAATCGGACTTTGGCAGCATCATCAAACATGTAGCATTCAATACGGAAAACGTCTTCGTAACGATTGAACCATGCATCAAATACGAGACCAGATATTGGGTCGTAGTTGAACTCACTGATGGAACTTGAGATGCTTTCATATTTGTCTGAATTAGATGTTGATGGAACTTGAATGGACAGCTTCTGAGTGAGAGCTTCGATTAATTTTAGTTGAGCTGCTTCATTCTGAACTTGCTGCTGCTGCAAGATAGATTTGAGATCGTCCAGAGAGATAGACATTGTAATTGGGTTGTAATTAACACAGTCAAAAATGTTCTATGGCTGCGCTGAACAGAATAAAACCCGTCGTCGCTTGCTTGTTATAACTGCAATGAATTAAGGTAAACCCCGTCGCCAATTTGTTATAACGGTAGGGAATTAAATGAGGACGTTGTCACCTTGTTCTGTCTGCGCCTGACTAATATGCCTATCTGCTTGTGGTACCTTCCGATTCAGTGAGGCACACAAATATCAAAAGACAAAGGCTGGCCTGTGACTGTATATTGTAGTACAATAACTACGACAAGAAAGTTATGGTATTTATACATTTTTACAAAAATATAGACAGCTAACAGTATTTGAAATAATTGATCGTAATAGTCAATAACAAAGTGCGTGCGAATGATGATATACCATTTATGCGAGATTAACAGCCGTTGAAATAATTGATCAGTAACAAAGTGCTTGGGATCCTATCAACAATTTTACTGACCCCATTGGCTGTGAGATGGCCCTCAACAGCGTTGGTCATCAGGGAATTCGACAACTGCTTCAACACTACTCAGTGAAGTGCTACAAACATTTATAAACTTCACTGAATAGTGATTGTGAATGTGATGATGTCACATGCAAAGTATTTCAAAACAGAAATCTATGTGTGAAGCCTTTGAATTAAAGAATGGAGTAACACAGGGGTGCTTAGAATCACCGATGACTTTACTAAAAGCGGTAGACGGGATTATGCAACAGAATATAGACAGTGAGAAGACGAACATACGTTGCGCAGACATGAAGACTCCATATGATATGAACTTCTTGGAGAGTTTAAGTTTAATGTCAAACAATCTCAAAGATTTACAGCTAAAAACTAAAAAGTTGGTGAAGAAGTCGGTGCAAACAGGACTTCTAGTGAACATAGAGAGGACAGACGTCATCCAACAACAACAACAACCATCAATGAGGTATGGGAAGCACCATTTCAACTACTGAAGTCATCGATGAAGAAATCACAGCCAGCCCAGCCAGATCGGTAGGGCAAGCCCAGTGTTTGTTAGTCTAAAAACAAACTCCAGATAACTTCATGTTTAAAGATAGTCACTAGTGAGCGTTAGATTAATTGTCAAATATTGATTTATTGATCAAACCTATAACCAATTAAATTGCTGCAAGCCAAGACTTGAAGACAAGTGAAGTCAAGTGTAGCTGCATTTTGACTATCTATTATCCTTTATCGATTTTCGATTAATTTTTAATTTTAATCACGAATGAAAATAATTTGAAAACGACAGAGGAATTATTTTTTCTTCCTATTTAATTTCTGTCTAAAATTTATTTCTGTGATATTTCTTATTTCCCCCCCACCACCACTACCACCACACACACTCTCTTGCTCTCTCTCTCTCTCTCTCTCTCTCAAATGTTCCAAATATTCATCTGAATTTAGTGAGAAAAATAATGTTAATAATAATAAAATTAGGAATTGTCAAAAAGTCTTTCTATTTATCTACCTACTTTTTTCAATTTGTAATCATGATGATGTATCTGTCAGCGGGAGGAGTTAGGAGGATGAGGGTCAGGAATGTAAGAAATCGATAGAACTGTCACTTGCCCACCGCTTCGAGAAAGAAAAAAGAGGAGAGGATAAAACAAAAAGAAATTCAACAGAATACTTACTGTCCGACGAATCATTTTCACGAGATGCTATACAATTTTGTATTTACCTTCATCAGTAGAAAGAATTCATAAAACCAATCAAGTACTGGTAATTTTTCTTTCTTCTGGATGTGTTGCATAAGTTGAGGTGTATTTTAAAAGTAGACTGACCAACTACACATCAGGAGAAATGAGGTCAGAATTTAAAATGACGTAATAAGAGTGAAAAATTGTCAAGTAACTGGCTCTATACAAGAAGTTACTTGGAGTTCTTGTCGTAAGTCGTAACCAATCAAAACCAAGGAGGCTTTAGACCAGGTGGAGGGTGCATAGATCATATCTTCACTCTCCGAAAGATTATAGAACAGAGACACACTTTTCGGCGTCCAACAATTGCCATATTTTTCGACTTGAAGGCGGCCTTCGACTCCGTGGATAGAAAGGTACTATGGTAATGTTTGACTGTGAAGGGAGTGCCAAGAAAGTACATTGCACTAATCAAGGCACTCTATTTAAACTCACGTAGCCGTGTAAGGGCTTATGGGGAATTGTCATTTGAACTGATAACAACCAATGGTGTCCGGCAGGTATACCCACTTTCCCCATTTCTGTTTAACTTCATCATAGATATGCTAATGGAAGTATCCTTAACTGAACGTAGTGACTTAGGAATCGACTTGTGACCAGGGAATAGTCTTATGGACTTAGAATATGCAGATGACATAGTCCTGTGAGGGGAGAATGCTGACAAAATGAGACAGAGTTTTCTGAACACCTTGAGCAGCAATCTTCGTATGTTTGGCATGAGATTCGCCCATGTAAAATGTAAGATGCTGCTACAGGACTGGACTACGTCAACTCCTAGCTTAGTGATAGGGAGTGAAGTGATAGAACGTGTTGACCACTTCACCTATTTGGGAAGTTGTATTAGCACCAACGGACTGGTTAACGACGAAATCTCAGCACGGATCCGAAAAGCTCGAGCTGCTTTCGCTGACTTACACCATCTCTGGCGTAGGCGTGACATCCGGTTATCAACCAAGGGACGTGTGTACTGCTCATCAGTTCGCACCGTCCTTCTCTATGGCTCTGAAACATGGCCAATACGAGTTGTAGACATGAAAAGGTTGACTATTTTTGATCATAGATGTCTACGATCTCTGTCTCACGTTAGGTGGTTTAATAAAGTAAGTAATGCTGACGTTAGAGGTAGAGTGTTGGGCAAAGAGGTAAATTCAATCGACGAGGCTATAAAGTTACATAGATTGAGATGGCTAGGTCATGTGCTGTGCATGCCTAACCATCGCCTCCCCCAATGTGCATTACCAGCTGATATAGGTGCAAGTTGGAAAAGAGTAAGTGGTGGCCAAACAAAAACATGGCCTCATCAATCCATGAAATCCTTGACAGTTAAACTGAGTCAGGTAGGGAGATGCAGACTTCCGGGTTGGGGCCCTCGGGACTCTAGGAATCAATGGCTGGAGACGATAGGTGAAATGGCTCAAAATCGTTGTCAATGGCCAGCGCAGATGTATTCAGTCTCTGTAATCTTTCATATTCCTTTCTACCATTACTCATTCTGTTTCAATATTATACTTGTCAGACTGTATTGATTCTCTTCACTCATCTTCTTGTCTACCTGTGTGTGCTATTTGGAAGGTGGCAACTGGAACTGCTGCACTTCGGTGCCAAGTTCTATGTTGAATGCAGAGAGAGACAGAAGTCGTAACCAGAGGGATCCACCAAACCAGGCAGAGGAGACGTTACTCACCCATGCATGACATAGGCTGGCAGTTACGCCATATATATCGTGATCCACTGGTCTGGCCACTGGATCAGGTCCTAGTGGCTGAATGGTCTACAGGCTCGCATTGCAACCGGTGAATACTTACTGATAAAGAGTCCCAAACTAGGACAAAACGGTTGGCCGGTTTTTCAATGATCCTCTAATTGACGTCAAATCATTATCCAACGTGAAACCAGTCGAATCTCTGCTAACAAACATTTGGTAAAAACACATAAACAGAAATATTTTGGAAGAAATCATAAATCATCAATTTTTTCAAGTAAAATAACTGTTTATGCCTATCCTCGAACACTTTTTCAATTCTTAATATCGGGCGCCTCCACAAGACTGCTTCACAGAACACCAAAGGAAGTTCCTTAATATCACAAGAAAGAATTTCGAATACCTCATTTATACATATATTCGAATCAGTGGAGATCAGGAACTTGAAATCGGACCTCTGAGTTCATAACCACTACATAGATTCAGTCGCCCTACTGTGACCAGAGTAACGTTCTTATCATAATTTACCGTTTACATTGATTAGTCACTTTCCACACACTTATTACATAATTCCAACTTCCGTACCGTTTTTTCTAACCTCCGTTTAGTCAATCCATTATGGGTTGCAGCTCACATTGTGTTATACATTTGCTCGGAAAAATTCACTGGTTTATGAGGTTTGTGAGGTTGAGAATTAAATTCACTTTGTAGATTTTCGTCACGAAGCAACATCATTTATGGAGAGAGAGAGAGAGAATTAAAAACCAAGGGGCACTGGACAACTATTCATTCATATTTTGGGACACCTCAGAATACCCATCTATAATCCCGTCAGTTCGTTAACCATTCAGCTACTGTTGAAGAATCCTAAAAGAGGGCGAAACGCCTAGCTGTTCAGTGCTCTGTAATTTTCAATGATTTCTTTAACTGATTTGTTAATTTGTGACAAAAACCTGGCACTTGAAAGTTACCAGTTTTGGATTGGTTTTATGAATTCTTTCTATTGAATATAAATACGATTGTACAGTAGATTGTTGGAACATAAGAATTTAGCTAAGGTTAGAATGGTTGAACCCGCGAAGATAAGTAGTTTAGAAAAAAAGCTCAGTAATTGCACTGCAAGCATTAACACACAACCATACAATACGGTGAGCGGGAGAGGGTTAAAATGCTAAAAAGTAATCTTGGTAGGTGAAGAGAGAGGTTGATTACTGAATCCCTTGTTCATCGAGTGAATCTTCACCCAACCCAACACATGCAATAGGAATGACTCATCACTCATACCGGAGATATGGAAAATACTACTACAAGCAATCAAGTCAAACCATTAAAAATAGTGGAATTATATAAACGAAGTTACCCACAATGGAGTTATACTCTACCACAGTGCACAAGTTCTATGCCTAAATCGATTGCACAGCAGCTCTTGAAAATGATCTGTCGAAAAGAACATTTTCATCGCTGTTCACTTTTTCTTATGCTTATGACTCAATAGGGGAATTCATCCGTTCAGGATAGTATTCATAAAACTTTTTTGAAAAGGTACATATTTAGGATACAATTGGTGGATGGTGACTAGCAGGGGAATCCAGGATGCGCATTTCGTCCTATTTGGGACTCGTCACTGGATGTACCTGCATTTCTCAATCGACGGGAAAATCAAAAAATCCAATTCAATAATTAATATGACCCGTTGCACAAGAGGTGGCTCTTGTGGCCCAAGTGGTCTAGTGGATAACGCTTTGGCGTTTGAAACTATGGGTACTGGGTTCGAGCCTCGGTGGGAACATCATCACTCACTGAGAAATGCAGGTACATCCAGCTGACGAGTCCCAAATAGGACGAAATGCGCATCCTGGATTCCACTGCTAGCCACCATCCACCAATTGTATACTAATTAAATACCCAGACATCGTCGAAGCATCTGCACAAGAAGCCGACATGTCAACCTGAGACCGAGCACTTCGGTCCAATCAATCGACGGGAAGATCAAAAAATCCAATTCAAGGTACATATTTGTATGTGTACATCTGTAAATGTAACATTAACGAAATGGTAATAATAATGATAATAATGGCTAAATTCCAAACAGTACAATGTGGAATTCTCTGAATGTAAATTAACATTGTATCGTATTTTTGTTTTATATTACATTGCAAGGGAGGTATAACTAACAGGGCATTTACATTGATAATAATCTCAACAGGAATATGAATGTAAAATTAGAATAAAGTAGAAATAGTGACAACTATATATATATATATATATATATATATATATATATATATATATATATATATATATATATATATATATATATATATATATATATATATTGATGATACAAATCTAATCCTTACAAACCAACTCTTGGAAATTAATCTGATGCTGACTAGTGACTTACTACAGGATGGAGTTTCCTGGAGTGCTAGTGAGAACTCGTGACCATTGAGGTCCATCCAGTCAAGTGTGAGAATGGATGTCCCACCAATGACACACGTTGGTGGTCGCGCTAAATCACGAATTGGTAGAAGTTAAAATTTATGGGACCCACACAAAAAAACTTGGAGTATCTGAACATCACCGATGATATATGTCTGATTTTCCACAACATGAAAGATATGCAAGTGAAAAGCAACAAGCCGACGATAGAAGAAGCATCAAAGATAGGACTTCAGGTGAACATAGAGAAAACACAGTTAGGTGATGAAGATTTCTGGCCAACACCAACAGCAACAACAACAGACAAAAATAGGCATAAATAGGAGAAATCTGAAAGAAACAACCTCCTCCACCTACCTACCTACCTACCTACCTGGGAATCGTCGTTTCAACTACAGGCGGAACTGACGAGGATATCAAGGCAAGGATCGAGAAAGCAAGACAAGCAAGCTTCCATTATTCTCAAGTCTCTGTAGAGGTCAAAAGCACTCAGCATCAAAAATATGATCCGGATTTTCAGCTCCAATGTGCTACTATACGGGTTAGAGACTTGGCATATCATAAAGAGCATCTCGAACAAACTACAGACCTTCATACACAGGTGTCTTTGCTCAATACTACTCAAGATCAGATGGCCGGTCAGAAAAGATCAGCAACAGGGATCTCTGGGAGACAACCAACCAGGAATCGATTGTGCAACAAACAGGCAGGAAGAAATGGAGATGGATTGGCCATACTCTGAGGAAACCAACAAGTGACATTACTAGACAAGCCCTCGAGTGTAACCCAAAAGGGAAGCGGCGAGTTGGTCGTCAGTGCAAGGGTGACTTGGGGGAGGTCATGTGAAGAGGAGATGAAAGCATGTGCGCAGACTTGGAGCTATGCGAAAACTCTAGCAGAAAACCGAAGGCAATGGAGACGCGCGGCTGAACCCCTATGTTCCTCTAGGAATTAAAGGAAACAATAATAATAATAAAATTCATGGCATCCCAGTGACTGAATGGTATAGGGTTACGGAAGGTCCTGGTTTCGAACCCTGGCAGTGGGTGTGTACTGCCGATTATTCCCAAACTAGGATGAAACGGCTGCCCAGTACTCCCTGGTGGTTTTCACTGGTTCTGTAACTGATATTAATCCGTGGTCAAACTCGTAAAAAGAATAAAAAGGCCTGTTTACTTACTACTCTTCAGTAATTCAGTAGTGTCTTACCTAACACATTTTCCTCATTAAATAAAATGCACACCAATAATAAATCAAGTCATTTGTACTGGGGCTTGAAAATCGAAAAAAGAACAATACTTATCAGGTGTTCAGTGGTAAGGAATGGAGTGACTTATGGCGTAGATTTTGTTATGAACCTACATAAGATATCTAATTATTGGAAACCAGCGAGTACTGAACACATGTTTCGTCTTATCTCGGGACTCCTCAGCCATACGTACTGATAATCCCATAAGAGATCAAACCCAAAACCTTCATGTTGGCTTCGTAAATAAACCATACATCTGTGAGAAGACAACTACACCGGTACCTTTAAATGTATTCAGTATATCAAATAACCAAATATACTCTTTCTCGTTGCATTCATCTTGGCCAGTAATCTTCTTATGAATGAAAGTTAAATGGCACATTCCCAAGAAATCAGTCTTCCTAAGATGACAATTCACAGGTGATGTCAATAGTGAGGTCTTATCACAACGTCTGAGAAGGGCCTTCGAAACGACTTTCAGCGCATCTAAGCTATGCTAAATATTCACTAGCCAACCAATACTTAGTTCAGGAAATAAAGAAAGACTGCCGTGTTTCGCCTCTTCCATGTGTATTTACCAGTTTAACTACCCGTGCGGAGCTAGTTACATAGGGCGTACGATCAGGCAATTTCATCGTCGAATTTCTGGACACCTCCCATCTTGGTTTGACAAAAGTCCGAATAAAGGTATACACAGCTTAATACTAGCTCACCTCGTCAATACTGGACACCAAATTGACTCTAACAAGGCTTTTACAGTTATTTATCGTATATCACCCAACCTCTCGTATGGTCTACGAGTATGACTTTTACATACAACAAAGGCGATCGGAATTCATCTGAACAAGCCAACTCTGTGTTCGTGTTCAAAAGAAATTTGTACAGCCTCTTTCTTTGCCATGGCAAACTACATGATATGTATTAAGTTTCCTAGCTAATTCTATTAACTTGTGTGTATTTTACATAATTCATCTGAGTCATCCTATTCTTTTTAGTCATCATTATTCTACAAATTTCTTGATTATGTTATAACTTATTGTTGACGCCTATGAATTAACTTATCTTGAATTCCGTAATTAATTTTAACCCCTCCGTCAAAAATTAAATATACTGTTACTAACATCTAATAGTTAATTCAAGTGTTTGTTTTATAGGGATTTGACAGATTGGTTACAGGATTTCATCATGAGCTGACATCAGTTAGAGAACCATTGGAAAACCACCAGGGAGTACTGGACAGCTGTTTCGTCCCGCCTAGCTTGGGACTATTCAGCAGTACGCACTCACCACCACGGTTTGAACCCAGGACTTCCTGGTTACCAGGCGGCTAGCGAACTCGTAGACCATTAAACCACTGGGACCCGATCCAATGGCCAGTCCATGAATTCTAACTTCTGCCAATTCACTACACAGCACGACCCTTAACCAATGTTTTTGGCCCACTGCTGTTTTGATGACTTTTAACCTCTTAATTTCACCCCCACCTATACCTAAAACTGATTAACTAAAGTGACCACTTGATTGATAAAAACATTTTGATGTAAAACACGATATATTAGTGTGGAGTTGATGATTAGGAACTGCATGAATGTGATTTTGGAAGTTACCAAATTTTTCTGATTGGTTGGCGATTGGCCCAAGGTTAAACAAGTTGTCCAATGAGATTAGTTCATATCCGAAATGTAGGATAAATCCAGATTTGAAGAATAGACACTTCCACCTCCTCAGGCATTGACTTAAATTGTCCATTTTTAATTTTGGCGACTTTCTATCAGTCTGCATCACGCCACAATTTATCTGTCAGGAAGTTTTCCTAATATTTCGAGATGACTTCGGTCATCCCTTTTGCAGATCCAGTTATCTGATTGATTAGAATGATTAATTGTCGTATACCTCTCACATCTATCAGTGGCGCCAGCTAGTCAGCTAGTTCGAAGTGATCCGGAAACACCAGACGGCCGTTTCACTTGTTTGAAGTTGGACTAATCAGTGATGTACCCGGTTTGACACAACTCAGAGAGGCGAAACCGTTCAAACCATCGGGTCAGTAGTATATATGTTGTCATGCGAACCATACATATTCTGATGTGAATAATTTCAGTCTCCAGAAGAGACTTTGATGAAATCTCAACTTCTCAATCTGTGTATATTGTTTAATCTCCTTTATTGTTTCAATTTCATAGAAGTATTTTCTTTTTATTATACAGTCGCTACATTTACTACATTTTGTCAGCGATTAGAAATATCACAGCTTTATTCTACGATGTATTTGTGTTTTGATAGTAAATCTACTGATCAGTAAACTTACCTGTTAAAATTTTAGTAGAAATAGTATAGAGGGGATCACTCAGCACGAATAACAGAACGTAACACGATAGCATGTTTAGACGTATGGATGACTGCTAGACCAAGTGCGCTTAGTTGACATACCAATAGAATTTGAGCCCTGTGTGGTAGTGATATGTATCCACATATATATATTTGTGTGTGTGTGTATGTTGGTCTCTCTTTCTGTTTGCTCGAGTAGTCTGTGACCATTTCACTTGTATGAACTTGTC
Source organism: Trichobilharzia regenti (assembly GCA_944472135.2). Taxonomy (NCBI): domain Eukaryota; kingdom Metazoa; phylum Platyhelminthes; class Trematoda; order Strigeidida; family Schistosomatidae; genus Trichobilharzia; species Trichobilharzia regenti. The sequence goes on along the minus strand of OX235265.1, from coordinate 22,424,311 downwards.
TCCTTTAACAATGTATGTTCCCCTTATATTAAATATAATATGAGTGTTTGTTGACAGTCCGTTGCTTGGTGACAGATATCCATATTATATTTTTGGTTGTTGACATGTCTGCCATATTTCGCTATGTATATTTGGATCGACACTCCATTATAATTAGCCATTCATGTTAAGACTGTCTAATGATTTGTTCACACACTTTGTCTGGAACATTTCATATATATATTTTTGGATTCACAATATTGTGTGACTTACAGTTACTTACTTACTTTGGTGTGATACCACTTTTGCGTCTCCTTGTGTTTGGAAAATAGAAGTATCATCGCAAACCTAGTGGTCTTCTGATTTCTGCCTTCTCGCGTCAGGACTATTAGTTTCTCGACCAGTCCATAACAATAATTTAGCGACGAGTACATAACAGGTAGAGTATAATCCCATTATAGAATAATGGTATTTTTCAAGCATTAGTTTTTCTAGGGGTTCCTGTTTGATTGATTGGAGGATTTCAACATGACCACTAAGGTGTAGCAGGTTGAAGGTGAGTCAGTAACTCATCGAGGAAGACATTGAAAAGTGGTCGCGCTATGCCATGAATTGGCAGAAGTTAGAACTCATCAGCTGGCTATCGGATCGGGTCCCAGTGGTCTAATGGTCTACAAGCTCGCTAGCCGTCTGGTAACCAGGGAGTCCTGGGTTCAAACCGTGGAGGTGGGTGCGTACGACTGAAGAGTCCCGGAATAGGATGAAACAGTCAACTGTCCAGCGCTTCCTGGTTTTCAGTAATTCATCTAACTGTTGTGCTGGTTCGTGATGAAATCAGTTCAAAAATTCCCATAAATCTTGTAATCCGAGAGTATTATTTACTGATATCGTTCTCATGCACAGTCTATTGCTGCTCATAATCATGGCAGTTTGTTTAGATACATTTCAATTATTTCTTATCCTTTGATTTTATGGGTTTTAAAATTCTTTATATTCCTGATATTGACGTCGTATTATTCCCATTACACGTGTAAGGTGTAGATCCCACGACTAGCCTCTCTGTCTCTCTCTCCACTTAATTATATTACATTTCAATAATTTAACCTATCCCAATCCAATGTGTAATTATGTGAGAGTGGACACATCGCAATGATCCAGTCTTTTTCTGTATTGCTGAATTTAGTAGGGTCAATTATCTTATATCTAGTTAAATCTCTATATTCTGATAACCTAAATGACCCCGATCCACTAGTCTGATCTATGAAATTGAACTTACAGTCATTCACTACATTGTGTTTGGTAATATATTTTAATATTACGTTTCTCATTTCGGTCTATCGGATTGTGCACGCTGAAGATAAGGTGTACATAATCCGCCGACATAGAGATACCAATTTCCAAATAAACATTCCTTTACCAAGTCTTTCGTCCTCTACCCTTTCAATATCACCAATAGCCTCCACTCACTAGTTCTTAACATCCCAAATAGTGAGGCGGTCTACACCTCGTTAAATGACTGGCTCAAGCCAGTTGTCAAAGATCTTATAGACTGATTCCAGCTTTTAGCTTGACCACACATCCAACTATTTTACAAATATGACCTGATTTCACATTCTCTATTACAGAGAAGAATAAACATCATAGCTAAACGAAGTATTTCGAAACTTTTTGAAAAATATGAAATTGGACAATAAACTGTTTACTAAACAGCATTCGATACAATGAACCGAGGACAGTAAGTTTTTCGATTTCTTGGAATTCAACTCATTTTTTATGTAGCACTGCTTATTTGAGAACTACTAAGAACAAAAGAACTTTAGACGCCCTTGTTATCATTTCATTTTGGGACTGCACAGTGATTCGATTGGATCAGTATGGATACATTAAATAAGTGGAAACTAAATAACATCGGTTCACATTAGACAGTTGTGTAATAAATACTTCATTACGCAATAAGTGTTGCTGATTGGTCACTCCCAACACCTTTTATGCTCTACTGTAGAAAAGAATGTAGCAAGTTATAGAAAGAATTTCGGCATTAATTACATAGAACTTTTAAAACATATTCCCATTAGGCAGTTTCATGCTTGTAATAAGCTACTCACAGCTTTGTTGGTATTAGATGGTTGAAGGTAATCAGTAGGAAGCCTTGCTTGACCTATTTCTCGTGGTAGTTGGCACTCACCAGTTAGCAAGACGTATCCGCAACCTTGAAGGAATTCATTTCCCTTCTGAGATTCAAAACAGTGTCGCCCATTGCTAAAGTCACAGACGTTACCACTAAGCTATGAGGGCTCACGATTCACCTCCTGTAGAACTTAGAGGTCTATTTGGACCAATATTATACCGAACATAACAGTGAGACGCATGTCACTTGCGCAGCCAGTAAGTGAATCTCAGGCATGCTTTATTACTATGTGATAACCACCTAGTTAAGTTTTTTTATACTATTCCCAACTGAAGTGAATATAGACTGAGATATAGCTAACGATGGTACACATATATATGCAATCGATTAGTGGCGTATGAAGGTAATGCCAAAGTCATTTCAATATTTCGTCTTTCTCAGAACATCAAAATGGCGTAAGAAGACCCCTTACCGATTTCAATATGCCGAATTCTCTTGAAGTTAACTTTAGAAAAACTTCATTTACTCCATTTTGGGAATCAACCTTCACATCATCTGATCTTACTTGAGCTTTTATGAGAGATGTCTAAAGGCAGTTACCACCTTCACTTATATATGCAACTGCAAGCAGGCAGAGCACAGATGAACAAGTGTCAATGGCAGAACTGGAAAACAAAGACAGCCCTCCATTAATATGAAATCAGTGTGAAAATCTGCTGCATTCAGCACACACAAAAACGAAGTTCGGATTTCCAACACTAATGTAAGATCAGTTCTTCTTCTATGTGGTTTAGAAACCTACTACCCAACAAATATGTCGCAGGGCATGCATTGGACACAAGCTGAGGAGGCTGTTGAGTGACACCGGGGCCCTCCAGTGGAACCTGTATTGGAAGCAAGCGGCAATTTGCGTGAGGGTCCGATGGTGACATGGAGGAGATGAAGGCTTATGGGCAACAGTCAGGCCAGCAGCTACAGAGAACCGTAGAGAATGTTCGGCTAGAGACCCAAGAGGACAATAATAACACAAACGCCCTAGAAAAACTCCACGTATTGTGAAAATCGCCTCCAACATTACCCTGTCTATCTGCACGTTAATACGCTTAGATTTGATAAACAAAGATTCGGTGACCAGCCTCTCCCTCCGCGTACCTATATTACTTTACCTAATCCCACTTCAGTGTGATCACATGCTGATAAATGCATTACAACACTAACTACTTTCATCATGAATTATACAAGCATTGCGTGCCTTCTCACTTTATCTTCGTTTTACTTGATCAAAGTGACTCATCATCGCTGACCTCTGACAAATGCCCTCTTCACTGACTTCCTTGAAACGTGCAACCATAAGGAAAGAAATCAGCCAACAGATGAATGTTACAATATTTTAGAAACACCTACAATCAGAAGTCAATAAAAATAACTTCCTTTAAAGTAATGGGCGATAAATGACTGAAGGTGGATTGAAAACACCAACCACGATATGACTCGAACTCCAACAATACACCAGCTGAGCTACGAAAAACCAACTACTTACCAGGTAAAGACTTCACCGCAACCACCGAAGGTAATGTTCAGTTGCCAAGACAACGAACCAAACGTTACTGTATCCTAATCACTACACTAGCTGTTCAGCTGTACACTTGCGCCGGATTACTGCTTCAAATAGTGCGGAAGCCTTATTTCTTTTGAATGAAAGAATTATGCCCTATGAACACCCCCCCCCACCTCTGAATAACATATAAAGATGATATACGATATGAAGAGTAATATCCTGCATGATTTAAAGCGTATTTGTTAGGTTTTGAAGAAAGTACTCAGAGCGTGGGTTTATAGCGCTAGCGATCATCTACTCACTAGAAAAAGCCCACAATTCTGACCTTCAGTTATTCTACCTTCATTAAAATAAGAAAGTCTACATGGTTAATGCACCTGGACTGACAGAAAGACTAGAATATCCGGACCTCCCGGATGATTTACCTTCTACGTCAGCAAAAATACTCGAAGATCTACAGGTAAGCACCGCCAAATTGACCGAGGAAGTAGCGGAGACACGACTTCAAATGAACAGAGAAGGCCAGGGAGGAGACAAATAACCAAGAGAAACAAGCACCAATCACCATCAAAGGGAATCTAGAGAAAGTCAGTCTTCTCCAATCTAGGGCAAGTCTGGACAGTAGTAAAGCTAACAAGAAACTTTGGGCGTAAGGTTTAGAAGCACTTAAAAAAAGTAAATCTTGATATTAGGTGAAAAGAAAAACCTTTAGTCTTCAAATAAGTTAACTGAATACAGCCCTGATAGTCTCTCGATTGCCAATACAAGTGAAAGTTAACGGTTAAGATAGTCGAAAACAAGGTATTCACGAAGTTCGTGTGTTCGTCTGAAGCCTCAGGACTGTCTAGATGAAGACATGATAGACACCGGTTGGAAACGAATTTGCATTCTCTCAAGTTCATATTAAAACGGCCACAACCTAATTCTTTTTGTGAACTATTTTGCCAAATAGTGACAAGATTCTGGCAAAAAAAAGGAATTACGATAGCGAAAGAAATATGTCGCACTTCTTTTAGACATGAGAATATCACTGATTAGAATTACTTAACTACATTCCACACCTTAATCGAATACACTGTAATCAAAATCCATAACACCATTAAAATTCATTCCTTTTCAGAATTATACGCATAGTTGGTTACTACAAAATGTGGAGACCAGTAATAATAAACCTTTTCGTTAAATAAACACTGAGTCAACTTGTTCGCGAAAGTCACACCGCTTAACTACCGCTTCGCAACCTGAACAACTGATGGGGTTTCATGCACATATCTGTTTCAACCACCTGACTGGGATTCAGTCCCATTGTCAAGCCAGGAACCAATTTAAGAAAGCAGTAGAAGCATATACAACACGTACAGATATTGAAAACAACAACAATCGAAGCCATCGTCTTCCGAGACTAGTCTTAGCACGGAGAAAAGCTTTCATTTTGAATAGCAGAATCTCCCGTTATTAGCAGAACAAGACTGATCAGTAAGTTAGCTGGTAAAAAAACCAGATCAATGTTTTTAGTCACTTAAAGTCATCGGGGAATATCATCCAACAATTAAGAACTTCCACAGAAATGTAAAAACGAAAATCCTATTTCTTAAAGTCAAATATTCTATGTTTTTTATCAAATGTACAGCTAACTAATAACTTTGGGCTTGGCAAGATCACGAACTTTCTTTTGCCAGTTGTTCTGCTTTTTCCAATACATCTTCAATTGCTCCGACCATGAAGAAGGCAGCTTCTGGTATGTGATCCAATTCACCTATGAAGGAGAGATAAGATTACATTTCAAGATTCATACCGTTGATGATCATTTTGAAACCTTTGATTGAATCCTTCAAGGAAACCAACTTTCCTTCACGTCCGATAAAGACTTCAGCAACTTGGAACGGTTGACTCAAAAATCTTTGAATCTTTCGAGCACGAGATACTGTTAGCCTATCTTCTTCAGACAGTTCATCCATACCCAAGATAGCAATGATATCTTGCAGTGAGCGATTTTCCTGTACAATATATAATTAGTAAACTAATTTACCTGCAAAATCTTTTGCACTCCACGAGCAACAGAATAGTGTTCTTCGCCAACAATATTAGGATCCAAGATACGACTATTGGAATCCAGTGGGTCAACAGCCGGATAAATACCCAATTCAGCGATCGCGCGACTTAAGACAGTTGTTGCGTCCAAATGAGCGAATGTAGTAGCAGGTGCAGGATCAGTTAAGTCATCTGCAGGGACATAAATGGCCTGCACTGAAGTAATTGATCCCTTTCTGGTGGACGTAATCCGTTCTTGCATACTACCCATGTCAGTAGCTAGAGTTGGCTGGTAACCGACAGCGCTAGGAATACGACCCAGCAATGCAGACACTTCAGAACCAGCCTGTGTGAATCTGAAAATATTATCCACAAACAACAACACATCTTGACCCTCTTGGTCACGGAAATACTCTGCAACAGTTAGACCTGTTAAAGCGACACGAGCACGAGCCCCAGGAGGTTCATTCATTTGTCCATACACAAGTGACACCTAGGATATTTGTCACAACTTAGAGAAATAACTTACTTTGGAATTGTTACCCTTAAGGTCAATGACACCCGTTGTTATCATTTCGTGATACAAATCATTACCTTCTCTAGTTCGCTCTCCTACACCTGCGAACACAGAGTAACCACCATGAGCTCTAGCAATGTTGTTGATAAGTTCCATAATTAACACAGTTTTGCCTACTCCTGCGCCTCCAAAAAGACCTAAGGGCAAGTTACACGTTGCATATGAAGCTTACCAATCTTTCCTCCTTTCACATATGGAGCCAGAAGATCAACTACCTTAATTCCTGTTTCCAAGATTTCTTGCTCAGTACTCATTTCGATGAAGTCAGGGGCCTCTTGATGTATACCTGACATCATCTTTGTGTTGATTGGCCCTCTTTCGTCAATCGGCTCACCAATGACGTTCATAATACGACCAAGTGTTTCAGGTCCCACGGGAATACGGATAGGACCACCAGTATCAACACACTGCTGACCACGAACAAGACCCTCTGTACCATCCATAGCAATCGTACGCACAGTATTTTCACCGAGGTGTTGAGCGATTTCAAGGATTAACCTCGGTGTACGGCCTTTCACTTCCAAAGCATTGAGAATAGGAGGTAGATTCTCATCGAACTGTACGTCTACGACGGCACCAATAACTGCCACAACACGACCAGTTGAGCCTACTTTAGCAGCAGGACTGGCAGCAGCAGCCTTCGCTTCTGCTGCATATCCACGTCCTTAGAGACATAGAATTATTCAGAAAAATGGGACATACTCTGTGCTGTAAGTGTGGCTGGACAAAACGATGACAGATGAGAAGTAGGCCTGATGAACTTCGCTACATTACAGATAGACCTCAACAAGCTCATAATGGCGACGTACGTCGAAAGTAGCGGACTATCTGAGCGGGCGCCAACTCTCTCTGCAGCGCACAAACAAATATGAGTATTAGAAACTAAAAAAGCATGCTTTATAAACTATACTTAAACACAAATCTGAGGTTTTCAACATTTAGTCCCACTTCTTTGCCTTGCTCAGTATTCCTATAAGACAGACACTTTTCATATTTTGATTCGTATTCATCATTTCTGAAGTGTCCTGAGAGACCTCGGACTCACTATGGAGTGAACAGATCTATTACATGTTACTTTCTAGCTCCCATCACATTTTACGCACACATACTACAAATAAAAGGAGGTCAAGTTCACGTTTCGGCTCACCCTGCCTATCTTAGTGCAGGAAGAGAATCATCCGCTACCTACAGAGGATTCCTACGCCTAGATGAGCAGACCACCAATGTGCGTCATTTTTCAGTTGTGGAAGCTTTGCAGTACAACATATTCACCAACCAAAACCCTGCTGCGCGCAAACACTGCTGCAAACCCATCTCACGCAAATTGTCAAGCGATCGCTGCAGCTCTGTAAAGTATTTTAATAAGGAAGGCATTGTTATGCATAAGAGGAATCGAATATTTCAGGCTGCAAAAGTTCCCTTCTGCAGGAGATGGCTAACCAGTGCCCAGACACTCGCACAAATAGCGTCGTTAATAGAACCGTACGTATGCTGGATGCGTCGCTCTCTGTGCGTGAAGACCCATCGAATTGATGATGCCTGTAAACTGGCGTCCCTCATGTAAAAGATGAGAATATATATTATTATTATTAAAGGGCTGTGCGGTCTCTAAAACAAAAAACGCTCCGGATAATCAGATGTACTGTAATGGAAGATAATGCAAGTGGTGGTGGACCTTTTATCATGGAAAAACGCTTCATGTTTACATGTTTTTAACCACATTAAAAGTCGGCCAGGCTGGTGGAAAATAAACTGTTCTGTCTGGATGGTGGTTAGGCGAGTGTTAAACAAGGGAACGAAGTGAGGCTGTTCCAGAACCTCAAAGTAAACTGAATCCAGATTTCAGAAATAAATAGTTCTAGCCCTGAAGCCACTGTCTTAAATTATTGGTTTCGATTTTTGGTAGCTTCCTATGAATCTGTATCTATAAAGCAAATACCACTCTATTATGTGATTATGGAATCCATAGGATGAAACCAGCAACCAAGTAGGCATTGTTCCTTCCTTATGATATGTGAGGCCTTCTTTACGTAGTGAATGGCGAACGCCCTTTCGTGAGTCTGACTAGGTTTCCTGCTTTACTTGCCCCTTGCCGTACTTTTTGAAGACGGGGTTGTAGGAATGCAATTAATCTTGCACAATATTAGGAGCTATCGGTCAGTGATCTTGGTGATTCTTTTGATGGAAAATTCGGTATTAATGTGCTATATCATCCATTGCTCCAACCCCGACGTTGTTGCTTTCGCACGCGATAACACCACAGCATTCCGTAACAAATACGTACTAGGAGAACATACGCTCAATTCAACTAATACTGTCCAAAGGAAGAGGCGTGGTAGGGGCCGAATACCCACAGCAGGCGTCGTCGCTAAGCAGATAAACTTAGCCTCACCAATGTTGCAAGAGGATAGTAGCCAGGCACAATAACAGCCACAGGGTGAACTGGGCTCAAGAGATTGGCGCACTATACTCCCTCACTAAGAGCAAACCACAATCACAAAAGCTATAATGTCCTTGAGTCACTGGGATATGCCACCTCCCAGAGCAATTGGATCACTCCAAACAGGGTGCGTCGGTGGCACAGTGGTTAGGACTCTCGCCGACCATGCACATGGTCCGGGGTTCGAGCCCACGCCGACGCACACTTGATATCTATGGTCGGCCTGCGAAATTTGGGCTACCGATATCCACGATGAAAATTCCACACTTGTACCAAAAATACGGTGTGGAATCAAGCTGTAATAAAAAATAAAAAAAATAAAAAAAAAGGGTAGACCTCTCCGACTGTCCACACATCCCAGCAAAGTGAGGGAACCAACGGCCTCAGACCAATAGATAAGGTATCAATAGGAAGTGTGTTAACTCAGAAGGATCTTAGATAAGTAATTCTCAACAAAATCAACTGGCATAAAAATTCACAGCTAATATGGAATCAGCCAAAATACGGATGTCAGCCACGTCTCGTAAACCGTCAATGCCCAGCTCTTGCTGCACTGGGACTCACGCTGTTCCTTGAAGTTTCTCAGAAACGCTTAGTAATAACGGAAGCAAAACCAAAACACCGATTGGCTACTCGAGAATTCTTTATTGTAACACCGACATATAGCCAACTTTAAAATTAAGCTTTAACTAAGGTCTATGAACAAATATTACAATAATAAATCACAATATTACTTCTGACAGTTTTGGCCTGACTTCTTTCTGAACATCGACCGATGAGACGATGACTGGTGTATTGATGCCTGTGAGAAAATTGGGGAAGTTGGTTTTGAGCAAACAACCATCAATTGATCGTTCCATCCCTTTTTTCCATCACTACCAACACACGTTGACTTGGATGCCATTGCGAGAACCTGGGTCACATGGACAGAGCTGAAATGGAAAACAAACAGAAAAGCCAACACACCACAAGCATACTCACATCACAATCTCACACATCGCTGACGACCTGCGCGTCCAGACAGAGACCTCCTCTTGACATCTTGCAACACAATCGCCACTTGCTAGAATGACTCTTGCAGAATGCAACGTGACCATAGCACCAACTCATGATACTCTACGCACATACTCTTATCTTCTCACTACCAATTACCACTGCAATCGCTTGTCACTCATTCTGCCTCAGTTCTAGTAGCGGTGACGCATGCGAGCCTCAGTCGTTTACACTCATTCTCCCTGGCGTGTCGGACCGCAGCTAACAATTATCTCCGTGTGCGTTTCATTCTCAGCAATAGCCTAGCCTCCCCGGCGTATACGACCCATCTGCTGTCTCTAACATCAATCAATTCATTCACGGATGTAGAAGACAAGAAACAACTTCAGAAGTAAGCACGACGAAAATTTTAACAAAATTATGCAATAAAAACAACGAGGTACGAAAACAACAAGTAAACACAAAATCCAAAAAACACCAATTGATAGGACACACCACACATATATACAAACAGTATAAATAACCTCGCGGATCATTTACTGGTGGAATTCCTTTTAAGAATCGCAGGACTTACACCAGTACGCCTGCAACCCTTCACACGTTGACGATTGTAAGTTGTAGAATGTCCGGACACAATGAAGATTAACCAACAATTACAATAATTAGAGCTCACACAACTATTTAACACGAACATATGTACAATCAACACATCAGATGTGATGGATTCTGGCATGACGAACTACCCTTGAAGAACTGTAGGACTTACACCAGTACGCCTACAGCCCTTCTCAGGTTGACGCCCTAGGTTGAAAAATCGTCGCAGAGTTCATTTGCTGACTTCCCTCTATCGTCTATATTCTCAAATCTGAACGGTAACACGCTCATGTCATTGTGTCGTAGAATATAGATGACCAAAAAACACATGACATATCTCATCAACCAAGTGTGGGCACAGGGTAACTTACGCCAAAGATAATAACATTCAATTAGTAACTTGAAACAAGAAATGCCTTTATTCATGCAAGTCAATTTAACAATTACTCTCTCGTTTACACTTGGCTTATCCTCTCTAAACTGAGCAATGTGTTTCGTCCTTTCAAATGCACCAATACTATCATAGTCATTGCACAAGATACTTGAGTTGATGGGTGTCTGTTTCATTGTGGATGACAGCACCAACGACGACTGATTGATACCAGTTGATGAACTTAGTGGTGGATCAGAAGCTGTTCTTTTTCGGCTTTCAGATAGTTGTCTAACTGCAAGATTACCACCACTGCTGTCTTTCACTACTAGTTCGGGTTTAGCACGATCATCTGATGATAGGTGGGCTACACGCTGATCAATTACACTGACGGTTTCACAAGTATCCATACCTTCTGCAACTGCATTTGATTCTACTTCACGTTGTAGTTGTACAGAACCTTTATTTAACTTAGCAGTAGTAGGCATTCCCCTCATTTCATCATGATCAACCAAAGACAAATCTGCACTATCATGATCATTATCACAAATATTCAATTTACCATCATCTATCTGGTCGACTTCATCATTTTCAAACTCTCTAATAACAGCAGTAGATGATTTGGGTTCCTCCTCACAAATCCCTAAAGATTTTATACCTTCACTCTGACCTTGACCTTGGTGGCCTGTTCGAATTTTCGGGCCTGCTACTAAAATATCTACATTTTGCATCCAGTCCTCTATTTGCCAACATTTATTTATCACCTAAATATGAATTCTAACAGAATCATTTACTCTCGTAACTTTATTAATCATTTACGACCAAATGACTTTCATATTCCAAAGAAACCAAGGAGGAAACATCGTAGTGGTTGGCAGAGAGCTCTCAAACGTACACCAATACACTTAACTACGGTCCCCGTCATAATGAACACAAACTGTCGCTCTCTGCCAAACAAGATAATGTACCTACAATCCTTGATGTCAACTGATACGTATCATAACACCGCCATAATCACATTACAAGAAACGTGGTTGCATGAACTGTATGATGACAACCTTATCTCACTAAAGGACTTTATTTTATTTCGTCAAGACCGTCAATGTTGTAATAAGAAAAATGGTGGTGGCGTTGCAACTTTTATTCACTCCAAATGGTCTGTCTCAAATAACGTCTGCTTCACCTTCTCAAATGACTTCATTGACTGTATTACTGTCAAATGTCGCCCCAAACATCTCCCCAAATATAAACAAATCTATATTACAAACATGTACATTTCTCCTAGCTGCTCTCCATCTGATCTATCTAATTTTGCTGATGAATTCACCATGTTTGCTGCTGCCAACTTCGACAACTCTCTATCCGTTATTACTGGAGACTTCAACACCTCAGATTGCTCCTTTCTTGAAGCTCTTGGTCACACAAACATAGTCAAATTTCCCACTCGACTTGACAAAACACTCGACTTAGTTTTTACTAATGACGAAGGAGTATATGAAACACGTAGACGTTCACCGATACATAACTCCGATCACTGCATTGTCCGCGTTTTGCCAAAAATATACAGCAAAACACATATTAAAATCTTCTCACACCTGTCTACGATAGCACAACAAAGAAGCTACACATCTGACAACTTACTCAATCTAAGATGCATGTTAAAAGATACCAACTGGGATCTATTCTATGAAAGTACATTAGATGACTCAATCACCAATATAATGGATTATCTCAAGTTCTGCCTCGACATATGCTGTCCCAAACAAACACTGTTCAAACGCCTCGACCGCTTCTCGTCTCCCCATCTCAAACAACTTCGCAGGCAAAAAGAAATGTTATATAAATGCAAAGACAAGTTAGGACTTAAAAAGATTAATGCTCAAATCAAATCTGAAATCAAAAATCTTAATGCTATCTATAACCAAACACTTTTATCATGCAAATCTCCTATCAGCATGTGGAAATTTTTCAATGAAATTACTGGCAATAGTAAGCGATGTAATGTTTTTCCCTCTTGTGATGTTAATGCTCTTAATCTGTCTTTTATACGCTCTCCTTCTACTATAACCACTTCTAACGTTACCAATCTTGTAGCTGATAACTTCCAGGACTTTAACACTCTCGATGTTTTGAAATGTCTTAAAACTCTTAAGCCCTCACATAGTCTTGGCCCTGATGGCATACCTGCATATGTTCTAAAACAATGTGCAGATGCTTTATGTTCTCCTCTAACTAATATCCTAAATGCTTCTTTCTCCGAAAACGTTGTACCTGTTCCATGGAAAGACATTAAAATAGTCCCTGTCCCTAAACCTGGGAAAAGCAAGAACGTAAAGTTCAGACCCATTGCCATCACTTCCCCGTTTCTAAAGCTCATGGAAAAACTAGTACTTCTTAAACTCGAACCCTCCCTTAAAAGCTTCGAAGACCCCAAACAATTTGCCTACAGACAGGGTAGGAGTACTTTAGACGCTGCAGCCGTCTTACACAACAGTATTGTCTCATCATTAGACAAAGGTGCCAAATATGTCCGCTGCACGTTTCTTGACTTCACTTCTGCTTTCGACTCTGTACCTAGATGTCTCTTGCTAAATAAGCTCTCCATGACACAAACCGAGTCCTGGGTCACTAACTGGTTGCATTCCTACTTTTCAAACAGAATGCAGTACACCGTATACAAAGGCGAATCCTCCTCTGCTGTGCTCACAGAAGCTGGTGTCCCCCAAGGTGCTGTACTCTCCCCACTTCTCTTTTCATTCTTCCTACATGACCTACCGTCTTCAAATGACATTAACTTTGTCAAATATGCTGATGACCTAACTGTATCTTTACCTGTCAAATGTCAAAGTGACTGCTCTAAACTAAATGGCTTCTTATCAGAAATCAGCCAATGGTCCAAGGAAAACGGTCTCACCTTAAACCCCTCCAAATGCCAAACAGTTAATTTCACCTTTAGGCACAAATCTGACCTAAACAAACTGGTTAGCACTCACGAGGTGTGCAACATAGATGGCACTGAAATAGAAACCAAGTCGGAAATTAAATACCTAGGCGTCACTCTATCTTCTGATCTTTCCTGGTCGTCTCATATCTTGACGATTTCCAAGAAAATATTCCGTCTTACCTTCTACATCAAGAAGTTAAGACATTCTGGTGTAACCCAACCCTTACTCCTACAATTTGTTAACTTCCGTATTCTGTCTATTATTCTCTATTGTTCCCCCTTAGTCTTTCCTGGGCTATTGAAGAAAGACTATACCTTATTACGTAGGATGTTAAAGGTTGTCAGCAGGGTAAGCAGTTTGCCACTTAGCCAGCTTGTTAATATTCTGGTGGACAGGCACATGGACTCATGTGAAAAATGGGCGAAATCCATTTTATCTGACTCACAACACCCTCTACATTCACAACTCTCCCCATGTATCTCTTCAGGGAAAAACAGAAGCCTATATAGGAAACTATATGCCCGCACTAGTAAGTACAAAAACTCATCCATACCCTACCTAGCTCGTGTTCTGTGCGATAAAGAAAGCATTAGGCGGGAAACCTTTAACTTATTAAATAGTCAGTAGAACAAATGGATCTCGTCTTTCCAACTCACATCATTTACAGGTACAACGTTTTCTCTCTACCTTTTTCCCTTCTGTATTTATTTTTGTTATGTGCTGTTTTGTTTCTCTCTTCCTTGCAAACTCTACTTAAAACATTCTTGTTCGTTCTTTCACACTCTGTATATCTCGACCATTTTGCTATCGCTTACGCCAGTAAATATGCTAGTAGTATCTACTTTTCTAACACCTTCAAACACTGTTTAAATTTTGGCTTTGCTAACGACATGCTAATATGTTGTTGTCAAAACTGACTGAGATAACCTTAATCCACGTAGAACTATATTTATTGTTAATGTACTAACTGTATGCAATATTGTTGTCAATCGAGTTGAAGATTGAACGATCAATTCTTGGTTGTTTGCTCAAAATCAACTTCCCCAATTTTCGCGGAGGCATCAATACGACAGTCATCGTCTCATCGGTCGCTGTTCAGAAAGAAGAGTGAAACATCGTCAGAAGTAATAGAAAGATTTATTATTGTAATATTTGTTTTCAGACCTTAGTTCGTTTATTCCTTTTATATGTTGGTGTAACAATAAAAAAATAACAAGCAGCAGATCGGTGTTTTGGTTTTTGCGTCCGTTATTACTAAGCGTTTCTGAGAAACTTCAAGGAACAGCGTGAGTCCCAGTGTAGCAAGAGCTGGGCATTGACGGTTTACGAGACGTGGCTGACAGTTTCCGACGGTGAGAACAGTTTATGACGGATTCAGAAAATTGGTGACAGTTTGGATAGTCACCGTTCATCTTTCCTGGTGCCAGTCAAGTCCTCTTTGAACAAGCAATATCTGGAAGATTTTTGGAATTGGGTCAAGTTCAACAATGCTTGGGTCAAAGAAGGGACAGAGTGTCTTGGATGCAAACAGGAAAGTAAGTCATGGTGACTTGTCTGTTACTTGTAACGATGTGTCTGATGTTAAGTATGACATGGTTGATGTTACTGTTTCGCCGTTCAGGGATAATAGGAACATCAAACTCCTTAAATTTGAACCACGGTGTTTTGATGGAAACCCGGCTGATTATTTACAATTTGTAAAGGAGTTTGAGATCATGTTGAGTGGTTTTTTATTAAATGATGAATTGAAGTTAATGTATTTGATGAGATATTGCACTGGAGATGCTGCAACATCTATACAGTGCTGTAAGTTTATGAAGCCAAAAGAGGGCTACTACGAGGCTATGAGCATATTACGTCAAAGGTTTGGAAGACCTTCGATGATTGCAGGGAAATTATTCGAGGCCGTTAAGGGTAATGGTGGTCAATTACAGGATGACTCCCAGGCACTTACTGAGATTTTGGATAATTTGCTAATTTACAAGAATGGAATGATTTCGATGAATCGAATGAGTGACCTCAAGTCGAGTTTTATACTAGAAGTAATAGCAAGACGTCTACCTACTCGACTGCAAAGGAAGTGGGTGAAGATAAGCTCCCGTATGGAGGATGAGGGTATCGAGCCAAAGTTTGATGATATCCTGAAACTGGTAAATACTAGTGTCAATCAATCTATGAGCACGTTCGCCAGTCTATTACACCTCACCCCTAGAATAGAGCAGTCTGAGATCAAAATGCAATCATTGATGACGAGTAGGCCTCAGAGAGGTGGTTATCGAGAAAGCTCCATGATGTCTAGTAATGTATATAGACCTAGTGAGTGTAACAGGTTTCGTAGTACATCCTCAACTGATAGGTTACAAGATGCAAGACAAACACGGTTTTGTTTTACACGTGTGCAAGAAGTGCATACAGAAGTGAACTGTGAACCGGTGAGCAAGTTCAGTGATAAGCTAAATGTAAACTCCAGACCTGACTCCGAATTGTGTGACGATAACGGTGCGGTCAAGAAGTCTGTAGTTGCAACTGGTAAGCCGTTGTTGAATAAAGTGTCACAGAATAGAGTTGCTGCTTCAGAGTTCAGCTCTGACTCCACAAGTTTACAAGGTATTACTAGTCAGAGTGAAGTTATAAAACCTTTTATGATTTGCGAGGAGGAACCAAAATTGTCTACTTCTGTTATTAAAGAGTTTGAAAATGATGAAGTTGACGGTAAAGTGAATATTCGTGATAATGATCATGATACTTCACAGTTGTCTTTGGTTGATCATTATGAGATGAGGGATATGCCTACTACTGCTAAGTTAAATAAAGGTTCTGTACAACTACAACGTGAAGTAGAATTGAACACAGATGCAGTTCCAAAAGGTGTGCATACTTGTGAGACAGTCAGTGTAATTGATCAGCGTGTAGCCCACCTATCATCAGATGATCGTGCTAAACCCGAACTAGTAGTGAAAGACAGCAGTGGTGGTAATCTTGCAGTTAGACAACTATCTGAAAGCCGAAAAAGAACAGCTTCTGATCCACCACTAAGTTCATCAACTGGTATCAATCAGTCGTCGTTGGTGCTGTCATCCACAATGAAACAGACACCCATCAACTCAAGTATCTTGTGCAATGACTATGATAGTATTGGTGCATTTGAAAGGACGAAACACATTGCTCAGTTTAGAGAGGATAAGCCAAGTGTAAACGAGAGAGTAATTGTTAAATTGACTTGCATGAATAAAGGCATTTCTTGTTTCAAGTTACTAATTGAATGTTATTATCTTTGGCGTAAGTTACCCTGTGCCCACACTTGGTTGATGAGATATGTCATGTGTTTTTTGGTCATCTATATTCTACGACACAATGACATGAGCGTGTTACCGTTCAGATTTGAGAATATAGACGATAGAGGGAAGTCAGCAAATGAACTCTGCGACGATTTTTCAACCTAGGGCGTCAACCTGAGAAGGGCTGTAGGCGTACTGGTGTAAGTCCTACAGTTCTTCAAGGGTAGTTCGTCATGCCAGAATCCATCACATCTGATGTGTTGATTGTACATATGTTCGTGTTAAATAGTTGTGTGAGCTCTAATTATTGTAATTGTTGGTTAATCTTCATTGTGTCCGGACATTCTACAACTTACAATCGTCAACGTGTGAAGGGTTGCAGGCGTACTGGTGTAAGTCCTGCGATTCTTAAAAGGAATTCCATAGAGACACGATCTGCGATTTTGTTTGTACTGTTTGTATATATGTGTGGTGTGTCCTATCAATTGGTGTTTTTGGATTCATTGTGTTTACTTGTTGTTTTCGTACCTCGTTGTTTTTATTGCATAATTTTGTTAAAATTTTCGTCGTGCTTACTTCTGAAGTTGTTTCTTGTCTTCTACATCCGTGAATGAATTGATTGATGTTAGAGACAGCAGATGGGTCGTATACGCCGGGGAGGCTAGGCTATTGCTGAGAATGAAACGCACACGGAGATAATTGTTAGCTGCGGTCCGACACGCCAGGGAGAATGAGTGTAAACGACTGAGGCTCGCATGCGTCACCGCTACTAGAACTGAGGCAGAATGAGTGACAAGCGATTGCAGTGGTAATTGGTAGTGAGAAGATAAGAGTATGTGCGTAGAGTATCATGAGTTGGTGCTATGGTCACGTTGCATTCTGCAAGAGTCATTCTAGCAAGTGGCGATTGTGTTGCAAGATGTCAAGAGGAGGTCTCTGTCTGGACGCGCAGGTCGTCAGCGATGTGTGAGATTGTGATGTGAGTATGCTTGTGGTGTGTTGGCTTTTCTGTTTGTTTTCCATTTCAGCTCTGTCCATGTGACCCAGGTTCTCGCAATGGCATCCAAGTCAACGTGCATTGATCGTGAAGGAAAAAAGGGTTGGATCCCTTTTTTGCCAAGGAGTGTCAATGGAGTTGAAGATTGAACGATCAATTCTTGGTTGTTTGCTCAAAATCAACTTCCCCAATTTTCGCGGAGGCATCAATACGACAGTCATCGTCTCATCGGTCGCTGTTCAGAAAGAAGAGTGAAACATCGTCAGAAGTAATAGAAAGATTTATTATTGTAATATTTGTTTTCAGACCTTAGTTCGTTTATTCCTTTTATATGTTGGTGTAACAATAAAGAAATAACAAGCAGCAGATCGGTGTTTTGGTTTTTGCGTCCGTTATTACTAAGCGTTTTTGAAACTGAAAGTAACAGCGTGGGCCCGAGCGTAGCGAGAGCTGGGCATTAACGGTTTATGAGACGAGACTGACAATTGTAGTAAAATGCTGAGAATTCCATTCTGTATCACAAGTACTGATTTAGAATAGAGCTTACCTTATCTTATCTTAGTAATACCTTGTAAACTTATGGATCAGAACTGGACTCTGAAACTGTAACTCTCTTCTGTGGCATACTATTCAACAATGGCTTACTAATGCAATTTATTTCTCTTATTCAAAGTTATAAGAAAGCACTGTAACAGTAACTCGTCCATAACCTGGGCTAATCCTAAATCGTATGGACTACGCAACCACAACTACCTTCTCAAGGTTAACACCCATAAACTCACCACTAGAGCTAACTTCTTCACCATTAAATATTGCAAACTTTGGAACCAACTACCCTCTGAGATAAGATCCTGTGAAAGGCCTGACAGTTTCAAAAGGAGCCTAGAAAAACATATAAACATGTCCACCCTAGCCCGCCTCAAAGATCTCAACTGCTGGTAGAGTGGAGAGACAATGGCTTTTCAATATTTAACTACGGAAAGTACACTAGTCCCAATACCAATATAATAACACTTAGTAATTATGTAGGTTCAATACTTGAAATTCGATTGTCATTAAAATACTTAAAATGATTAAAATAGCTATGCGGCAAGTGTTCTCTTGCTTTACCATGCTTGTTTCCCTTATAACACTCAGTTATTGAGCCTAATGTATTCTTTGATAATACGAATTATGACACTGACTATGCTCTTATTATACATAGATTGATTTACTTTACGACTACCTGTAGTACTAACTACCCTTCTGTGGTATTGTTAAACAAATGCTGAAATTTTGTTGGTTCTGTTAATATCTTTTTATAATATATGTAGACAGGTTACTTTGCAATGTCAAATGTTTACTATATATAAGACTGTCATGATAATTTAGTACACTAAGTCCTGCCAACCGACCTTACCTTCAGTTCATACTACCTACATTGATCCCTAACTATATTGTTCTGCTGAATCTTGCTTCACTATTCACAAAACCTATTCTTTTTATTCTTTAAGGTTCTAACTTCTTGTAAAGTAATCTGTTCATTAGGACGCATGCATACATATATAATGTTCATAAAGATGTACGCGGAGACCTATTGGAAGCACTCATTAAGAAAGCTAGGGAGATGGAATATGAGGTACGAACATGTCTGGTACGAAGCAATATATTTGCGGTAGCCATAATAATCATAGTCTCAGAGCTTAACATCAAAAAAGGAGGGAGGGTGGCGTTAGCTGATCAGTAGATATGGTGGGGGTCACTAAGGTGAATCGCCCCATTCTGCAGGAACAGCAATATACAAATTAAAGGCTCGAGATATTTCTGATTTTTATGAGGGCTTAGATCTTTATCTTGAAAAAGATAATAATGAACGCCTTGACAGATCATGCTTCTACCTCTAAATATATACTATTCGCCCAGCCTATTGTTGAGATGCGACCATGTGGGATGTGCACAGTTTTATGGGGCATCTTATAAACTAACTTGCTGTCCATTGACTGATCTTTAAATACCACTTCACAATGTCTTATCTCATTCATTTTCCAATAACGTCTTTACTTGATCCTCATTATATTCCATTAAACCTAACATTTTACAGCTCTTTATGACTTATTATATTCCTACTCTCTGAAGGGTACGGTTGTACATTAAATGCACAAAAAGGTATAAAACAAAAACAACTGGCACAACTGAGGATAAATGTATTAAAACCAAAAGTGGACATCATGATAGTACGAGAAATACGTGCAGCATTATACATTGCAAATGAACGTTGTCAGCCTAGGGAGTTTTCTTTTTTTAATGCATTTATTAATGATACTTGCACTTACCTATTTCATTACAATTTAATGATTCACCTCAGCACTTTTACTTTTCTAAAACAGCTTTCAATCCCTTGTAAACGTTGTACTTACCTCAATTTTGGTTGGTTATCGTATGCCGACAACCACGGGATGAAAACGAAACGAAGTCGATTTTCCCGCTCAACCTGGAGGACAATTGTACAATTCAATAACTATACAGCCTAGTTCAGACAATGTGTATTTATATTTATATCAAATATTTAACTGTTGAAACATTATTAACTTGTAGACAATCTACGATTTGATATTATATCATACTTGATCGTGCCTGTAAAAATGGCATGCATTTTCATGTAAATTTATATGTTTATATGAGAATATACATTATTATTATTATTGTTAATTGCAACTACAGGCTTCTTCGGAGTCAGACCTTGATTTCACATTTAGCTTATCACTGAACTTGCTCACTGGTTCACAGCTCACCTTTGTATGCACCTCTTGCAAACGTGTAAAACACAACCGTGTTTGTCTTGCATCTTGTAACTTATCTGTTGAGGATGTACTACGAAACCTGTTACACTCACTAGTCCTATATGCATTACTAGACATCATGGAGCCTTCTCGATAACCACCTCTCTGAGGCCTACTCGTCATCAATGATTGCATTTTGATCTCAGACTGCTCTATTCTAGGGGTGAGGTGTAATAGACTGGCGAACGTGCTCATAGATTGATTGACACTAGTATTTACCAGTTTCAGGATATCATCAAACTTTGGCTCGATACCCTCATCCTCCATACGGGAGCTTATCTTCACCCACTTCCTTTGCAGTCGAGTAGGTAGACGTCTTGCTATTACTTCTAGTATAAAACTCGACTTGAGGTCACTCATTCGATTCATCGAAATCATTCCATTCTTGTAAATTAGCAAATTATCCAAAATCTCAGTAAGTGCCTGGGAGTCATCCTGTAATTGACCACCATTACCCTTAACGGCCTCGAATAATTTCCCTGCAATCATCGAAGGTCTTCCAAACCTTTGACGTAATATGCTCATAGCCTCGTAGTAGCCCTCTTTTGGCTTCATAAACTTACAGCACTGTATAGATGTTGCAGCATCTCCAGTGCAATACCTCATCAAATACATCAATTTCATTTCATCAGTTAGTAAAATGCCACTCAGCATGGTCTCAAACTCCTTTACAAATTGTAAATAATCAGCCGGGTTTCCATCGAAACACCGTGGTTCAAATATAGGGAGTTTGATGTTCCTATTATCCCTGAACGGCGAAACAGTAACATCAACCATGTCATACTTAACATCAGACACATCGTTACAAGTAACAGACAAGTCACCATGACTTACTTTCCTGTTTGCATCCAAGACACTCTGTCCCTTCTTTGACCCAAGCATTGTTGAACTTGACCCAATTCCAAAAATCTTCCAGATATTGCTTGTTCAAAGAGGACTTGACTGGCACCAGGAAAGATGAACGGTGACTATCCAAACTGTCACCAATTTTCTGAATCCGTCATAAACTGTTCTCACCGTCGGAAACTGTCAGCCACGTCTCGTAAACCGTCAATGCCCAGCTCTTGCTACACTGGGACTCACGCTGTTCCTTGAAGTTTCTCAGAAACGCTTAGTAATAACGGACGCAAAAACCAAAACACCGATTGGCTACTCGAGAATTCTTTATTGTAACACCGACATATAGCCAACTTTAAAATTAAGCTTTAACTAAGGTCTATGAACAAATATTACAATAATAAATCACAATATTATACACCTTTTAAAGGTTGACGGATATTAAAGGTTTGACGTGATATCTCGTTCAACAACTTCTAATTAATTTATTCTCGCGTACCAAAGACAAAGCAAAAGCCAATAATTGGTCGTCCAAACGAAGAAATGTATTTAGGAACCAAAACCAGCCGATAGACGAACGCTTAGCTAGCTAGTGATCGTGCACGTTACACGACGGGGTACCAAATGGCGGGGATGCTTGACCGGAAGCCTTCAGCTAAACAAGTCGACTTAAACAGTGGTGGTCAGCATCCAATGAGTGATTGCTGTGGTCAATAATTTTGGGGAATTATTTACCGCTACAGCTCACTCCCCCCTAGTGGGGTCGTGAGGACCCTAAGACAGAACCAGCCGGAAGTAAAAAAACTCGATGGTTCCCTTTCGGGTGAAAAAAATCTTCCGAGCGGCTTGGTCTTATGCCTACTGGTTTGTCTGCCTATGCTAATGGGGTGTTTGTACATAGCTTCCTGGTGTTGTTCGTTGGATTCCGTGCTTCGTTTGTTTCCCGTCCAGTGCCCGTCGCACCTGGAAAAGAAAACAAGAACGCTAAGAACCATGTCGAGGAAAATGTACGAAATGAGCTTTTTGGTTAAAAAAAATTATGTGCATTTACTATACAGTAAAATAATGCTAAGTTCAGAACATCGAAAAAAAATACATATAATTAATTTTTTTGTGTATGTTACATGAACTGTTGAAAAAAAAATTTTTGTGTTTGGTGGTACTGTATATAAAAAAATTTATACGTCAAAAAAAATAGTTAGTACCACGAACGAGTGAGTTGCGTGAATCACACGACTTCGTTAAGTCAAATAAGTGTGCAAATGTTCTGGGAACCTTACGGTGCGTCCAGAACGGTTTTTCTTAGGAGGCTCAACCTTAGTAGCCAGTGGGCGAATGCCCTTGCAGTCAATAGTGTGACCCAGGAAGTCGAGTGAGTCAACACCGATTTGACACTTTTGAATATTGATGGTAACACCATGTTGGCGTAACCTGTCAAATGCCAAGTCCAAGTGCCTAAGGTGAGTTTCCTTGTCTGGACTGGCAATGAGGCAGTCGTCTAAGTATGCGTATACAAAGTCGAGACCGCGAAATACTTCGTCAATGAAGCGTTGGAATGTTTGGGCTGCATTCCGAAGACCGAATGGCATACGTAGAAATTCAAAAAGTCCGAAAGGCGTAATGATAGCCGTTTTCGGGATATCTTCTGTTGCCATCGGGATTTGGTTATACGCTTTAACCAAGTCGATTTTGGAGAATATAGTCGCGCCGGATAAGGTTGCCGTCAAGTCGTGTATATGAGGCAACGGGTAGCAATCAGGGGTTGTTTTGGCATTCACTCGCCGGTAATCACCGGTGGGTCGCCAATCGTTGCTATCCTTTTTCGGAACCATATGAAGTGGGGATGCCCATGGGCTATTCGAAGGTCGAATGATGCCAAGGCTAAGCATATGGTCAAATTCATTCCTGGCGATTCTCAGTTTGTCAGGAGCTAATCGTCGTGCTTTAGATGTCACAGGTTGTCCTGTGGTAATGATGTGGTGCATAACATTGCTGGTTATGCACGGTAGGTCGTTCGACGGGCAATTAAGTTCCGGATACTTGTCAACAATAGGTTGAAAAGTTGGATCAAGGATTGCCTTTATCTTAACGGGTGACAAACTAGGGCCTATGTAGCTGATGCCTTTGATAGACAGACTAGTAGTATTGTCAATCAGTCGTTTTCGGCGGACGTCTACGAGTAAATCATGATGATTAAGTAGGTCCGTGCCAATGATGGGCATTGTAACGTCAGCGAGAAGGAAAATCCACCGAATAGGTTTGCGTAAACCTACGTTCAGATAGACGTATTTCCTACCAAAGGTTGCGATTGGTTTTCCATTTGCAGCCTGTAAGTTGAAGGTAGGTTCCTTCTGTCGATCTGCTGCTGTAGCAGGAAGGACGCTGACTTCGGCGCCTGTGTCGACTAAGTATCGAGTCTGGCTTATCACATCATGGATGTAAAGTAGGCGGCTAGTGCCACCGGCGACGGTTGCCGCTAACGCGTGCCGGCGGGATAGTTTCCCGCAGACTTTGAGACATTTCCGAAGTTACAAGGCTTACGGCAACACTTCGCTTCTTGGCCATAGGTGTTGTGGTACCAGCACCAGTCAGGGTTTTTCAGTGAACGTGGTTTGGACTTAGATCGACCACGCGAGTTCCTGCGTTGAGGAGATTTAGGACGACGGTCGGAGGATTTAGAATGCATGTTTGACCTAAACATCTGCTGAAGGGAGTTGCATAACTCTGTCATTGCAGGATCCTCACTCGAAGTCTGCTTAGTCATTGAGCATATTTCGGGACAGACCGTTTAGTTATTTCTAGGATCTTATCTGCAGTAATAGCTAAGTTCTCTATTACAGTACCCTCAAGTGTCACAAGTACGGTCTGTACAGATTGTGGCAACTTGGTTAAGAAGAGTTCTCTAAACAGTCCTTCGTCGAACTGACATTGGCCGACGACTTGTTTCATTCTTGTCAGCATGCTCACGGCTGACTGATCTCCTAACTCGATGTTGCGAAATAATTCATCTAGACGTTGTCTGTCCGTGAGAGCGTTTCTCCTGAGGAGGGATGCTTTCAGCAACTCGTACGAGTTACTTACCTCGGGACTCAACATCTGTGATGTTACGTACTTGCTGAATTCCCGCGGTAGGGCGTGAATAACTGCAAGTAACTGTGAACGTTGATCAGTTATCCCATGCTCACAAAAATCTGCTTCAGCTAGCAGAAACCACGTTTCAGCATTATCTGGCCAGTATGGTACGAGCTGAATGGTTTTAGGAGTTGAGCGGATACGGATGACCTTGGGACTAAGATCACTTTTTTTTTTTTTTTTTTTTTTTTTTTTTTTTTTTTTTTTTTTTTTTTTTTTTTTTTTTTTTTTTTTTTTTTTTTTTTTTTTTTTTTTTTTTTTTTTTTTTGTCGGGCTCACCAGTTTAAAGGTTGACGGATATTAAAGGTTTGACGTGATATCTCGTTCAACAACTTCTAATTAATTTATTCTCGCGTACCAAAGACAAAGCAAAAGCCAATAATTGGTCGTCCAAACGAAGAAATGTATTTAGGAACCAAAACCCGCCGATAGACGAACGCTTAGCTAGCTAGTGATCGTGCACGTTACACGACGGGGTACCAAATGGCGGGGATGCTTGACCGGAAGCCTTCAGCTAAACAAGTCGACTTAAACAGTGGTGGTCAGCATCCAATGAGTGGTTGCTGTGGTCAATAATTTTGGGGAATTATTTACCGCTACAACCTCATCCAACAGTTATACGACAATGCTGCATGCCAAGTAATCCACAACGGGAAACTTACGGAAGCCTTCGAAGTGAGGACGGGAGTGATGCAAGGCTGTCTACTATCACCAATGATCTTCCTGATTGCAATTGATTGGATAATGCGACAGACAACGGCAACCAACGAGGGAACAGGCATAAAATGGACTCACACAAAAGACTTGGAGGATCTGGACTTCGCCCGCGATGATATATGTCTGATTTCCCACAAACTGGAAGATATGCAAGTGAAAAGTAACAAGTTGGCAGAAGAAGCATCCAGGGATGACAGGACTTCAGGTGAACATAGAGAAAACAGAGGTGATGAAGATTTCAGGCTAACAGCAATAGCAGCAACAACAGACAACAACCAGTCAGCATAAATGGGAGGAACCTGAAAGAAACAACCTCCTTCACCTACCTGGGAAGTATCGTTTCAACTACAGGTGGACAGAACTGAAGAGGATATCAAAGCGAGGATCGGGAAAGCAAGCCGAGCTTTTATTTCTCTCAAGTCTGTGTGGAGGTCAACAGCACTCAACATGAAGATGAAAATAAGATCCGGATTTTCAACTCCAATGTTAAGTCACTGCTACTATACGGACCAGAGACTTGGCGAGTCATAAAGAGCATCTCCAACAAACTTTAGACCTTCATTAACAGTTGTCTTCGCTCAATACCACTCAAGATCAGATGGCCAGAAAAGATCACCAACAGGGATCTCTGGGAGCCAACTAACCCAGCAGGAAGCGATTGTGAAACAAATAGTCAGGAAGAAATGCAGATGGATTGGCCATACTCTGGGGAAACCATCAAGTGACATCACTAGACAAGCCCTCTAGTGGAACCCGAAAGGGAGGCGGCGAGTTTGTCGTCCAAGGGTGACTTGGAGGAGGTCATGCGAGGAGGAGATGAAAGCATGTGGACAGACCTGGAGCGGGGTGAAAAAGTTGTCAGAAAACCGAAGGCAATGGAGGTGCGCAGCTGAAGCCCTATGTTCCTCTAGGAACTAAAGGATACAATAATAATACAATAATAATATTACTTCTGACAGTTTTGGCCTGACTTCTTTCTGAACATCGACCGATGAGACGATGACTGGTGTATTGATGCCTGTGCGAAAATTGGGGAAGTTGGTTTTGAGCAAACAACCATCAATTGATCGTTCAATCTTCAACTACATTGACAGAGAGATAAAAGGCAAATATGACATGCTCACGCCAGAAGATCACAATAAATTGTTAGATAAGTCCAAAGAATGGATGCTCCCAATTGACGTAGTGGGGCGTGCAACCACGAGAGGTGGACACACAATTGTAAGCTAATGCTAACTAGATAGAATAATGCTCACATGATTTCATATTCATGCATCTGGGTGACATAATACATCACGACCCGAAAACTACAGCACATTGTTGCGCAGTGGCAGCTCAAAGTTTCTTGTCTTGGTGGAAAATAAGCATAGCGTTTGCCAGAATCACGAGAGTCGTGCTCTTTGTTGAGATTAAGACCAGAAAACTCCATTTGAACAACCAGTCTTTGTCTTAGACGGGGTTCACGCATTCTAAAAAGGGTTCAGTGCCAAGGAAGAATCATATCACTGTGGGTCCTTGTTCTCACACCATATCATAAACTTCTGTAACCGACTCTCGTATGAAGTGGTATCGGTGCCCTCAGCTGGTCCATTCAAAATGGGCCTAGAAAAACAAAGAAACCCACTAGAAAAGGATTAAAACGGGATCCACGTTTTCTATTCTTAATGAATAACTCTGCATTTGAATTAATGTAAGTGGTGTGACCTTGAAGGCTGTATCACACTCAAAAATGACCTCTACGGTTAGAGGGAAACCGAAATCGGGCCGCACGTGGAAGGATGTTCGGACTGCGAAGTAAGTGTTCGTGGTAAATTTCCATTAGCTGCTTAAAAACTGTTCGATGCTCCTGGTATGCTAATATGGTATATTCATTAATGGAGTGTATTTAGATGCACATATTCCTGGTTAACAAGTCAACCTGATTTTTTCCTTGTTTTGCAATGGTCATATATGACCATTTTTCTTATAAGAAAATTAATGCTTGTTACTTAGCTCCGAAAAATCTTACCACTCATAAGCCAATCGAAATACATAAGCTTCGAATGACTGGCTTTTTAAGGTTTAAGATTGCATAACTACTGTTACTTTTTTTATTATAACATTACCGTACCCAATTAGTCGCTTACAATCTGTCGGGCAACATGATTTGTAGTAATAAGATAAGCATAAAGTGCTAGGTAAGGAGGGATGGTTAGTCCATGAGGTTGAGAAGCTTCATCAGATAGAGTATAGTATGCGATCTTTCGAGGAACGATTTCAGCGACCATCAGAATCACTCAATCTGACAAAACGGGGGAAGACATTGAATTGAAGTAAAACAACGGGCATGACCAGTAGCAGTATATTGAGTGAATATTGTCTTTTTGATATATTCTATCCTAATTTTACCCCTTTGCTTCCATTATTACCTCTTCAATTTACTATAGTTAATGGTTATCACATGACTACTTTTCTGTTTCCATCTTGTTCCTATTTTGAACCACATTCTCCTCAATTTCGGATTTATTGAGCCATTATTTCGCCATTCTCAATCACTATTGCTTCCCTCTGGAAATACGTACACCATTTATACAACTATTAACTCTTCATTTTAAACAGTTCTGCAATCCATAACACATTAATAATACACAGACAGAAGTTAATGATTAGATGAATAAGTATATATTCCAATAAATTTGTACGCTTCATTCATCGAACAATATCCTATTGAGGTTAATTTCACCCTTCTCTAAAGTTTTGAGGTCATATGGTTACGTGCGAGTGCAATAAGTAACATTTTACGGAGCAATTACGTAGTAGTAGTCGGAGTGGGGTTGAAAACACTGATTTCTATATTACAATGATTTACATTGATATTCTCTTGAAAGTAAATTCATCACTTGACTAATGATGTAAGTACTAAAGAGATGAAATATTACCGCCAAGCGCAAAACTAATAAAAATTTGATGCCTTGTCTAGTTGACTATACTGCATGATAAGGAATTTATTTACCAAGAAACTAGAAATACATTTCAAAAACATCATGTTATCACTCATGATAAAAACAGTATTTTGTGAATGATGCTTGGGGAGGCTTCGTATGTGTGTGGGCGGTTGTTATTTCCCGGCTGCCCACACCATGGAAGTTGATTGATTCTTCGGGCACCTGAAACAGAAAGAGGGTTAGTGTTGCGTGACCGCAGAGCCTAGGGGAAAACTTTTTGAGGCCGGTCACAGACGGCCTGTATGAACTGGTTTCTTAGTTTAGTTTCGTATAAGTAAACTTACCGCCGGTTACGTACCACCGTAGGGTAAGTCGCGATGTGCACTTGTTGGGGTCGACCTTTTTTGACCCCCTCTCCCCGGAGTAGAGAGACAGAATAGCTGGCTGGCATGCTGGTCATCTAAGGGAAACACCTCACTGCTGTTACATCCCTGTTCCCCAGCAGTATGACTTCGCCCACAGACCCCCAGCGTAGTGTAAAAAATCTTACACTGAGCCGGTAACTTCTTTTAGTTCAATCGCTATCCCAACAACCTTCCTGGCATGGTGGGACCTGCAGGAACAATAATTCCAGTCAGTGTGGCTTGGGTCATTGCGATCTGTCTGTCTGTTTTCGACATAGAACTTTGCCCATATGTGCACCAGTTCAAGTCGCCACACTCCGTGTAGCACGCGAAGCAAGAGAAGAAAGTACAAGAAAAGCATAATAGAAACAGTGAGCAGAGATGTGAGACAAAGGAGTAATAAAGAAAAACAAAACAGTTTCATTGGAGATCATAAGTCACAAGGAGTGGATGCATCTGCGCCACCGTGAACGATTTTGAGCCATGTCACCAATTGTTTCCAACCATAGATTTTTACCGTCCCGAGGACCCCAGCCTGCGATATGCACGCCCGACCACCACGTCCAGGTAGCAGCTATCGGTAGGGCATTTTGTAACCGTCATTTTCATCATTAAAGCCGTATCGTGCGGTATTATAAGTGCCATCTTTATTTCAATATATATTATTATTACTATCAGTAACACCATCTGATAATGTCAACCGTCGTGCACATGTAATTTTTCTTAAATATTGTCACTAAGCTATTATTTCACTATTATCATTTCAGGAAACTCCTGTAGATCTATTGGTCGAAAGAGAGGCAATTGTGAGCGGTCACAAAATTCATTTACTTCTCTTTCGACAAACAGATCTACAGAAGTTTCCTGAAATTATAATAGTGAAATAACAGCTTAGCGACAATATTTAAAAAATATATTGAAATAAAGATGGCACTAATAATGCCATACGATATGGCTTTAATGGTGAAAATGACAATAATGGGTACGACTGGTTGTTGTCACTTCAGAAAGTGTCCCTCCGGTAACTCTTATAAAGTCATGTGATAACGTGTTGACTCCAATAGTACAGCATACTTAGCAGTTTCACAGGTAGACTTTGCGTCGCCATATTTCGATTGACAGAGTGAAATGTCTCACGCTGAAAAATACAGGAGCGCTGAATTACTGTGTATTATTGTATTAGAGAACCTATCAAAAGGTTGGGAACATGATAAATGAACTCATTATGAATCTGGAGCCCCCTTAGGTTCCAAGAGCTTCTCTTCCTCAGCTCACTTTGTAGGACTATAGGAGCTAAAGCTGTTGATGCCTTGTTAGCCTAGATATGCGGTTTTCACATACCAGATGTTAAAATAAGAAATGTATTTAGCTTATTCGTGCATATAAACTTTGTAGTAGTGGGAACAAAATTTCCATTCTCTATGACTTAGTCAGCTTACATTTGATCTACTTACACTTGTCATGTGTGACTAGTCTTTCTAGTGTGCTTATTTGGGAGGAAATCCGGTAGCTTATAACTGGCTTTTGACTACAGGATGAATATTGTTTTCACACTTTTGTTATGTATCAAGACATTACCCTTCTTAATGTAGTCTTTATTCTCAGCGAAGTCCTAGACGCTTTAATACTTTACTCATTCTAAAAGTGATGAACGCTCCTTAAATGTTTGTGATAAGTATGCTAGTTTGCGTTTCATAATCTTGTTCCACAATTATTGTACTTCTTTCCCATAGGTTGTATTTTGTTGTTTTTGTGTGGCGCATATTTTGGTACACATTATTCCAAGTTTGTTTTCAATTAATCGGTGATAATAATCACAAGTTGGGCACACAATAGCAACCTCAGTAGTTGTCAAATTTTACTGATTATTATATTGTTATTCGTTTCCTGAGCTTCTAGTGGAACATACGGCCTCAGCGGTGCATTTCCGTTGCCCTCTGCCATCTGCCACCACTTCCACCTGGCTCAACGACTACCTTTGAGCTGTCATTCCCTCCTCACATGGCCTCCGTTTAACTCTCGGACGCTTGTAGCTTCTCATTTGGGTTTGATTCGACGGTCTGTTTGGTGCGGAATGTCACTTAAATGTCTCAGCAGCGTATATCTGATTCACTTCTATTTTGGTCTACATATCTCTGGTATAGTAGATGTATAAGTGGTTCATTGTGAGAGTTTCAGGTTGCTGCATATCTTTTTTGACCACCTGACCACTGTTATTATTATTTAGTTCAACATAATGATAAAGTGTGATTAAAGTTTTTCGTCATTTTCGAACAAAAGCAACTAATTAACTCTTCATATCTCATGCTAACTGACGGATTTTTGACATAAAACTCTGCATGTAAAGGCACCACTTCAAGTTGTCACGCTCCATGTAGCACGCAAAAGTATAGAAACGAGTGGAGAGATTGAAAATAACTACGACCAGGAATGCGAGGGAGAAAGAATACTAACATGGAAAAACATAATGGCCTAATGGATATGGAAGAGCACCTAGGGCAAATGTATTTTCACCATTGAGAAGAAATTTG
Source organism: Trichobilharzia regenti (assembly GCA_944472135.2). Lineage (NCBI taxonomy): Eukaryota > Metazoa > Platyhelminthes > Trematoda > Strigeidida > Schistosomatidae > Trichobilharzia > Trichobilharzia regenti. Next base: position 22,393,057 of record OX235265.1, on the reverse strand, counting down.
AGCCACATCAGCCATAGTCTCCAGCTTCTGGTTCTTGGCATTCCAACGACCCCGTCCAGTCGGTGTGCACCTCCATTCGTTGCCCAGACCAACTGTCAAACACTTTGTGGGTTGATACCACGTTTTGGTCTGATCGCCTTTAACTCTTTTCCAATCCATCCCTATGCCAGTTAACATTGTTCGTCGAGGAAGACGGTTGCTTGGCATGTTGCGCATGTGTCGTAGTCGACGTAGCTTAACAACTGCATCGCTTAACTTACCCTCCTTACTCACCAACGCTCTACACATAACTTCAAAATTGCTTATTTTATTGGACGGCTTAACACGTGAGATAGGACGGAAACATATATGCCCATGTCCCAGAATCTGTGGAAGGTTGAAACTATGGTCAATATACCCAATGTCACCCTTAAATGCTAACTGGTTTCCCTGGGTTTGTTTCTCTCAAACACCATTTAGCGTGTACATTATTGTTGAACCTGAAATTTTGAATAGTATATTAATCAAAGGAAGACTTGTTTCCCTTCTTATAAACTTGGATAATCATTGATTTACACAAGCCTAGCTGAGCTATCTCTGATTCCAAGACGCTATCTAGCTAGTCCTCGGGACGGTAAAAATCTATGGTTGGAAACAATTGGTGACATGGCTCAAAATCGTTCACAGTGGTGCAGATGCATCCACTCCTTGTGACTTATGATCTCCAATGAAACTGTTTTGTTTTTCTTTATTACTCCTTTGTCTCACACCTCTGCTCACTGTTTCTATTATGCTTTTCTTGTACTTTCTTCTCTTGCTTCGCGTGCTACACGGAGTGTGGCGACTTGAACTGGTGCACATATGGGCAAAGTTCTATGTCGAAAACAGACAGACAAATCTTCTCTATTATTTCAAAATGCACTTAATCTAATATTAAAATATTGAATTTTATATGAGTGATCTGAGTGAGTTAATGAATGTACATACTGCTGTAATATCTTTGTTATCATTTGCCTTTTCTGTTTTGCATAGGCATAGTGCAATGAAAAAAGATAAAGGTTTGCATACAGCATTCCATATTCGTAGAAAAATTGAAGAACAAGTAAAACAAATTCGTAATGCATCTCTTGAACGGAAAAAAGCAAAAGATGAATTAAAGAGGGCTAAACGTTTAAAAGAAGAAGAAAAACGGAAGAGGAAGTTGGAAAATGAACGTCGGTCAGAAATTGTTGTTCCGGTTAGTATTTGTTGTTTTGTTCCGTAAGCTTACCATAATCAATTAATTTTAGGTTAGTAATCCAGCGAAAATCAAACGTATGCGAAAGAAACAATTAAGAATGATTACAACTCGATAAAATGCAACTCTGATGTATAATAATAATAAATATTCAAATTTGATACTTCTGTTTATTGAACTTCCTTTTCCAGTCGTTAAGACATGGCTTACTGCCTCAACCACTTGACTTTTAGCCAGTTAGCTAAGAGTTCAAGTCCTGCTTCGCCTACTTAAACCTTGATGGCAACTGGGTAGAATTATCAACCTCCAAACAATGAGTGTCTCATATCCGAGTACATGAAAAAATGTGTTTTAGGCAATTGAGTCGCTCTTTAAAAGCACAATGACCCAATAAACCACCTGATGCGGCCAACAAGGGGCGTGGGGAAGAATAGACTTCGGTTTGCCTCTTGAAATGCTATTATGCGGCCTCGTGTGCGTCCATATCCTCGACCAGGTAAGTCCTAGGCGAGGACACTGATAAATTGTAGAGTCTTCTGAACACCTTCAGCTGCAACCTACGAATGTTTGACATGCCATTCGCCCCCACCAAATGTAAGATGGTGTTACAGGACTGAACTACACCGACCCCTGGTTTAGAAACAGGGAGTGAAGTGGTAAAGCACATTGATCACTTCTCTTATTTGGGAAGTACCATCAGCCAACGCCAACGGATTGACCGCTGACGAAATCTCAACAGGGATATAGAGGGCTAGTTTCGCATATGCTAGTTTACACCGTCTCTGGCGTAGATGTGATATCCGACTATCGACCAAAGGGCGTATGTACTGCTCATCAGTCCGCTCCGTCCTCCTTTATGGCTGTGAGACCTGGCCATTTAGAGTGGAAGACATGAACAGCCTGAATGGCTGTCTTCGATCATAGGTGCCTGCGTTCTATCTCCCGAGTGATGTGGTATAATAAGGTGAGCAATATTGATGTTAGGCATCGGTCGAGTGCTAGGTAAGGAGGGCAAGTCAGTCGGCGGGGTTGTGAAGCTACATCGACTGAGATGGTTAGGACATGTGTTACGTATGCCTAGTCATCGCCTTCCTCGACGAGCTATGTTAGCTGATATAGGGGCAGGCTGAAAAAGAGCTAGTGACAGTCAAACCAAAACGTGTCACCAGTCAATGAAATCTACAACAGTTAGTCTAAGCCACTTAGGAAGGTGTAGACTTCCTGGTTGGGGTCCTCGGGACTGTAAAAACCAATGGCGGTTGGAGACAATTGCTGATATGGCTCAAAATCGTTCTCAATGACAGCGCAGATGCATCCACTCCTTGTGACTTATGATTTCCAATGAAACTATATTGTTCTTCGTTATTACTATTTCTTTGCCTCTCACCTCTGTTTACTGTCTCTATTATGCATTTCTTCTAGTTTCTTCTGTTGCTTTGTGTGCTACACGGAGTGTGGCGACTTGAACTGGTGCACATTTGTGCAAAGTTCTATGTCGAAAACAGACAGACAGTAATTGTTTCTGTTTGTATTATTATTTTCAAACGAATGGTTACTGAACAAAGAATACTCTTTTCAATAGCTTCATCATCAAGTTCTACAGTTATATATGCATAATAGTGAATGAAGTAGCGTTATTAACAACATTAATATTGTTTAAATGACATCGAATCAATAATAATAATAATGCGAACAAGTGTATAACCAGTCGATAAATATTAGCATCCCAACGGAAGTCCTAAAGGAATTGTTATTAAGGCGCACTGTGAGTGTAAATTTCACATTTGATGGCACGCTTTACAGACAAGTGGATGGGGTGGTGATGGGCTCACCATTGAGTCCCATTTTGGTTAATTTATTTCTACGTAAACTAAAAAAAATGGACCTGTGAACAACCTTATCAGAAAGTTCTCATTTTATTTCCGATTTATGGATGATACCTTCATTCTTTGTGATAATGATTTGAACAGGATCACAATAATAACTGAATTCAATGAAGTACATTCTGCTATGAAATCTACGTGCGAAGTGGAACTGCAAAACAGAATTGCCTTCCTTAACGTCCTCCTTACAAGAAAGCCAGATGGTAGCATGAAAAGAAATTTGCATAGAAAAAGTACATGGATAGAACAATATACACATCTTCACAGCTTCGTTCCTCTCAAGTACAAAAGAAATTTAGTGAAGACCCTCAGCCACACGGGGTTAGAGCTATATGCTCAGAATGAGTAATTGAAGATAAACTAAGCATTGTATGTGATACCTTGATTGAAAATAGCTATCCCGACAAATTTATCATGAAACACATGAAAAACAAAGCTGAAAAGGACTAATCACTATCTGTAAACAAGAAGCCGTTATACATACGACTGCAATTCAAGGGCAATATACCTAGCGAAATAACTGCGAAAAAGTTAAGGAAATCAGTTCAAAGAACTTTTAATGCTGTCAAACTAAAATTTGTGTTTCCTACATGACCGAACCAATCAGGAACCGATAGTGAAACAAATAGGCAGAAAGAAATGGAGATGGATTGGCCATACTCTGGGGAAACCATCAAGTGACATCACTAGACAAGCCCTCGAGTGGAACCCGAAAGGGAGGCGGCGAGTTTGTCGTCCAAGGGTGACTTGGAGGAGGTCATGCGAGGAGGAGATGAAAGCATGTGGACAGACCTGGAGCGGGGTGAAAAAGTTGTCAGAAAACCGAAGGCAATGGAGGTGCGTAGCCGAAGCCCTATGTTCCTCTAGGAACTAAAGGATACAATAATAATAATACATGACCGATGGTGATTCCTCAATCGAAGCATGAAATACTTAGACTAGCCACTTCAAATTGTATCTACCAATTCAACTGCGCTTGTGGTGGAGCGAGTTATATTGGCCGTTGCTCCATAAACTTGATTTTTCATGATCGAGAACACTTCCCAGTGTGGCTAAGTAAAGGTGTAGTAAAAAACACCAACAGTTCGACATTAGACCATCTGGTCCAAACCGACCACAAAAGCAGCATTGAAGAATCCCTTTCTATCGCCTACCGAGTACCAAATAAATTTCCAAAAACATGGAAGTACCGCATGCTCCAAACAGCAGAGGCTATTGTGATTCGCGTGAAACAACCATTGGTCTATGCGCAAAAGAAACAGGTCCATCCACTACTACTGCCCTAGTCGGTCTTCATGAATTTGCATTATCTTTCCTAATTTGTCTGACATTGAGTGTGTAGTGTTATGTTGATGCTATTGAACTGTAATCTATTGATATTATTGATTCGATGTTAATTAAACAACATTCATACTGTTAGTAACACTAATTCATTCACTATAATGTATATATAACAGTAGAGCCTGACGATGAAGTTATCGAAAAGAGTATTCTTTGTTCAGTAACCATTATTTTGGGAATTTCGATGGGCATTTCTAATCAGTTATATTATTATCGTTATTGAAACATAAACTCTATACTTTTTAGCTACCAAGAGATGTGCCACAAAAATATTCTCTTATTTTGTGCGAGGGGTGGAATACTGCTCAGGTGTGCCGGCCAAAGCAGAGAGTTTTCCTAAGAGACCACGTCTCTGTGGCGCTTTTGATTTGTAGTCCGATGCATAATGTAATAGAGCAGCGTTAGGAGCTGTGTTCCGATGGCTACCAGTAACGAAAACAGGTTCATGCGTCATTTAATCCTTCCGGATTCTGGAGCACATGTAGGCCGCTGTTTTAGGATAAAGGTTATCCGTCAGTCTTGTGTTTATAGATGCTAGACGTTCTCATTCACCCTTACACTTTCGTCTCCATGTGGACTATTAGCGTTCAAGTCTTCCACCAAAACAAAGTAATTGGTTGCATTCGGTTTGGTTTTGTGTGTAGGGTGAGTAAATACAATGTGTACCTGACTGACAGAATTCAGTCTACGCCAACACAAAGGACAAGACGCATGATACTACTACTTGCTAACTAGTATCCAGTGAAAGTATCCGTTAAAGTCCTACAGGGAGGTCAATGGCGGCGCCAAATGATACAGTAGTAACGTATCTGACTGCAGCACTATGTGACCTGACTGGGAATCGCAGGAGGAACATGAGTTCCTTCAAGCCTTCAGACACGCCTTGCTGACTGGTGAGGGCCAAGAAGCTCGAAACCTAGGTCCAAGTCTACCTGCAGATTGCCTCCAACCATGTAATAATAATAGTAATAATGATAATAATTATAATACCGTTGAACTGTTTAAAAGTCTTATTCATATCAACCTTTCCTTGTTGGCATTTGATACCACGATAATATTCTGGTAGTCTTCAAGTTGTAACAAATGAATGTTGACATTCTCTTACCTCTAGGAGAATTCTATTTGCAAAGTTTTGACTTCTTTTTCATATCGGGATTTACTAACATACTACTTAATTCATATTTTCAGTAATATGTGTATGAATATGTTTAATGGTTAGACGGAAAAGACATCAATGCCGGAGTCATTTGCAAAACAAATATTCTGAGAACTTCTACGATAGGTATTTAATAACCATTTTCTCTATTTAAGATAAAGTCCAGTTGAGTTTGCATTTTGAAAACTGTTAATACATTAAGATTTGTCTACTGAGCACATGTCTTATTGGTATTTATTGTGATATGTATGAGTTACAGGTTCGGTCACGAGTTGACATTTGTTAGGGAATCCCTGGAAAACCAGAGAGTAGTGAACAGCTGTTTCGCTTCACTGTGAGACTCTTCATTAGTATGCACCCACCGGGGTTTGAACCCAAAACCTTCAGGTTAATAAGCGGGCGTGTAGACATTTCAGCCAATGAGACAATACCCGATGGCTCATGAATCACTTCTACTAGTTCACGATGGATTGTAGGGGTCCAGTTGATTTCACTCGTAATCACGAAGTAACTTCATCTGAGGAATCATTCAGAAACAGGTAGTACTCGACAGATATCTCCTCCAGATCTGGAACTCTTCTACATCACGGAAGCATGATCCCACTTCTGATCGCATCTTCATGTTAGGAGGCCAGCCAGCCCGCCTCGAACTAGGAAGAAAGACCTGTCCAGTACACTCTAGTTGAAGTCAGCTCACCAAGTCCCTTGGAATCGATCAAGTTCCTACAAACCGACACTTGTGCAATGATTCTTACGCTCAATAGTGAACACCCATAGGATGACTTCTCTGAAAGTTCTACTGAGAAGCCGTGACCATTCGGGTTCATCGAGTCGGGTGCTGGTAGAAATACTCAGTGATGATATTGATTGGTGGTGAATCTATATATTGTGAACTGGCAGAAGTTAGAGTTCATGTCCTACTAGACTCAAAGAGCTGCCCTAGTGTGTTGAAGAGTCCCAAAACTAATACGAAAGAGCTGTCTAGCACTTACTCACTGGTTTTCTACAGTTCTTTAAAAGAAATCAATTCGTCATGTGGAACATTATATGTATCACTGTTTCATGTAAATTCATAAGTGGAATGTAGCGTCACTTTGTTTGCTATTTTAGCTTCCTTATGCAATTTTTTTTTGATGATAATGATAATAGCTTTATTCTGAACGGTACTTTTCGTACAAATATGGAATTTCCAGCATGAAGATTCCTAGCCAACATCAACAACACCAACAGACCACAATAAGCATAAATGGGAAGAACCTGAAAGAAACAACCTCCTTCACCTACCTGGGAAGCATCGTCTCAACTACAGGCGGAACTGACGAGGACATCAAAGCCAGAATCGGAAAAGCAAGACAAGCTTTCATTACTCTCAAATCTGTGTGGAGGTCAACAGCACTCAGCATCAAAAATAAGATCCGGATTTTCAACTCCAATGTGAAGTCAGTGCTACTATACGGATCAGAGACTTGGCGAGTCACAAAGAGCATCTCAAACAAACTTCAAACCTTCATTAACAACTGTCTCCGCTCAATACTCAAGATCAGATGGCCAGAAAAGATCAGCAACAGGGATCTCTGGGAGCGAACCAATCAGGAACCGATTGTGAAACAAATAGGTAGAAAGAAATGGAGATGGATTGGCCATACGCTGAGGAAACCATCAAGTGACATCACTAGACAAGCCCTCGAGTGGAACCCGAAAGGGAGGCGGCGAGTTGGTCGTCCAAGGGTGACTTGGAGGAGGTCATGCGAGGAGGAGATGAAAGCATGTGGACAGACCTGGAGCGGGGTGAAAAAGTTGTCAGAAAACCGAAGTCAATGGAGGTGCGCAGCTGAAGCCCTATGTTCCTCTAGGAACTAAAGGATACAATAAATAATAATAATAATACAATATTACATCTAATTCTCTCATTACAGGAGCAATAATTAAAATAGGGCATTTCCATTAATAATCATTTACACTAATAATACTGTTTAATAAGAATATGAATATAAAATAAAATCAAGTGGAAATAATAGTGATAGTGTAATAATGAGAACAAAAAACAATTCCATTTACTTAGAGTTCCTCAGTTAGTTGGTAATTTCCTGTCTCACACACTTTTCTCATCACATAAAATGTGTGCCCATCAAATAAGGTATTTTACGGGTTGATCACGGATTGATATCAGTTAGAGAACCATTGAAAACCAGGGAGTACTGGACAGCTGCTGTTTCATCCTAGTTTGGGAATCATCGGCAGTACGCACCCACTGGGTTTCGAACCCAGGACCTTCCGGTTACAAGGCAAGCTCGTATACCATTCAGCCACTGGGACCCGATTCAATGGCTCGTGAATTCTAACTTCTCACTGGTCACGACTTCTCACTAGAACTCAGGAAACTCCAACCTGTAACAAGTCATTAGCGAGCATCAGATTAACTTTCTATAATTTGGTTTGTAAGGATTAGTTATGTTTTACGGGTTGATCACGGATTGATATCAGTGACCAGTGAGGTCCAATTAGATGTCACGTGTGTGGATGGATGTCCCACCAACGACAATGGTTGGGGTCGCGCTAAATCACGAATTAGTAGAAGTTAGAATTCACGAGCCATTGAATCGGGTCCCAGTGGCTGAATGGTATACGAGCTTGCCTTGTAACCGGAAGGTCCCGGGTTCGAATCCCAGTGGGTGCGTACTGCCGATGATTCCCAAACTAGGATGAAACAGCAGCTGTCCAGTACTCCCTGGTTTTCAATGGTTCTCTAACTGATATCAATCCGTGATCAACCCGTAAAACATAACTAATCCTTACAAACCAAACTATAGAAATAAGGTATTGTAGAGTTGTTTATACTTAGTCTTCCGAGCATCTAGTCTTCTACAGTTGCTTTTAGTTCTACCCGATGGGAGGCAAGGAGAGAGTTGTGTATAGGGAGGATACTAATTTCTTGCAGGAATCCAAGTATCTATCTACAATAGTATTAGTGAGTTAGTTTAGCAATACCCACTCGCCCTACTGACAGTTTTTAGCGCCCTGTGCAGTAAAACAAAGTCTTTATTAAGTAGCTTGGGGAAGATTAAGGGGGAACAGTAAAAGAAGTATAGGCAGAAAACAAGAATCAACTAATGGTAACAGTAGAGATGGAAAGATACCAGATCGTGTTAACTTGCTTGCGTAGGACGTTAAACGAAATATCTCTAGACACTAACATGGCACAGCGGTTAGGACTCTCGCCGATCATGCACATAGTCTGGGGTTCGATCCCCTGCCGACGTACACGTGATATCAATCGTCGGTTTGCAATATTTGGGCTACCGATATCACATGCTGAAAATTCCAAAGATCAGAGGAGATGCATAATCCAAAGCATTTAACATTCGATTTGGTTTCAACTTTACTAGCATCTTTGATAATGGAATCCAGCAAACTAACCAACTCATATAGGTCGCGCTTGCATCTGGAAGTGAAATTGACGACCTGACATTTGGAGGGATTAAGCTTAAGTCCATTTGACGAAGACCACTGACTAATTTCTGATAAAAAGTAATTAATCTTGGAAATGTTTGGCTGAGAAGTAACCGCCGGCATAGAAACAGTCAAATCATCAGCATACTTGACCAAATTGGCTTCATCAGGAAGGGGAAAGTCATGTAAGAAGAAGGAAAACAGAAAAGGAGAAAGAACAGCACTTTGAGGAACACCAGGTAGAGTAAGTGAAGCAGTCGGGGCCTTCTCATTGCAATCAGTGTACTGCTTCCTGTCAGAAAAATAGGAATGCAACGACTTGGTAATCCAATACTGCGTTTGTGACATAGCAAGCTGGATACAGATCCAAAGGCAGATGTGTAATCGAGGAAGGCACGCCGAATATATTTGCCTCCTCTGTGTAAATTAGAGACAATATTATGATATAAGACAACAGTGGTATGTAAAGTACATCTACCATGTTAATGAGTGAATTGTTTAGGGTTGTTAAAAGGCTTCAATGAAGCTTCAGTGTTCAGTAAAGCCAATTTTTCCATTATTTTACTTAACTATGGCGTTTGAATGTTACCAGTTTATTGTTTGGGTGAAACTGTCTAGATGGATCAAGTTAGCTTTTGTGTACTGATTAAAAAATACGTTCTTGTTTTCACCAATATTCCTCAATTATGATTCAGGAGAGATATCTGAGTACTCATCAGTGAGCTGTATCTTATCCTGAGACTAGAAAATAGCTACTGAAGTAAGACTTTCATGTAGTTGACCACTGAATTATTTTTATTCCCTATGATTTTGAGTTGAACATAGGGCTGCAACAACACATCTCCAATTTCTTCTATTTGGTGCTGTCTTCTTCAGTTGGGTCCACGGCTACTCATAACCTCTCATCTCCGCTTCATCACACGGTCTCTTCTATGTCACCCTTGCACCGACAACCCATTCGTCTCTTCCCATTGGGATCCCACTCCAGCGATGGCTTATATTGTGCGCGATGTCACCCGATGGCCTCCTCAACGTATGTCCGATCTATATCCATTTTCTTCCACATTTATCAAGCAGTCGACTCTTGGCTGGTTTGTTCCCAGCAAAAGTTTCTTCCTGCTGATTCTTTCTTTATGGCCATTGGATCTTCAGCATGGAACCAGCGAAGGTGGCTGCTGTTGATGAAAGTCTGCAACCTTTTGGAAACCCTTTTCACTACACGCCAAGTTTCTGACCCTCATAGAAGTACTGACTGACTTGATATTTGTGTTGAAAATCCAGATCTTGTTCTTTGTGCTGTCTGAGTCAGCGCAGAAGATTTCCAAACGCGTTTCAGTTTGATGAAGGTGTATCTTGCCTTCAACTCTGACCATTGAATAATTCATTGTATTTTTGAAACATTAATCATCCATAGAAATGGAACTGGTCAAACTCCTTCTATTGTCTTGACTCTAATTTCTTTGATTCGGTGGAGGACTTCATCATGAACTGATATCAGTTAGAGAATTATTGGAAGCCATCAGACAGTACTGGACAGCTGTTTTGTCCTAGTTCGGGACTCTTCAGCAGTATCCATCCACCTCCACGGTTCGAACTCAGGACCTTCTGGTTACAAGGCCAACAAGCTCGTAGACCATTAAGTCAGTGGGACCTGATCCAATGGCCAGTCCATGAATTCTAACTTCTGCCAATTCATGACATAGCGTGACCATCTCGCAATGTCTCCTTCGATGAATTACTGCCTCATCTTCTTTTTCTTATATTTGATCAGCATTACTACTCAATAACCACATATCTGTGCTTTTGTTATGATTTGACCTAATTTTCTAAAAAGTCTATCATTAACTGAGGAGGAATCATTGATACTAAATTAGTTTCCTAGATGAATAGGTACTGTTTTCAGCTATAACACATACTCAAGCTATATAGTCATATATACATAACGCAAATTTTCATAGCAACAAAAGAAATCTTTTCAAAGACAATGTGTCATTAAATTTGTTAGTTTTTGATAACAGTTATCTAATATGGGAAACATTAATCGAGTAGAAATTAAAATATAATCGATAGGACCGAACAAAGCTCAACTAAAAGCGAAAAAGGGTCAAGGTAAGATCAGTGTCATAAGAAGTAGAGATGTAGCAGTGAGAGAGAGACAAGAGAGAAAACTAGAGTTAACGTATCAAATGCTGAGACAAATCAGATTCACTGTAAGTTCACAGTTAAGGATTTAATATATGAATTGGAATAGATTTCTCAGTTTGAAGAAGTTTGATTAGTGCCTCTTCAGCAAGATTTCCATATACTCTGGAGTTAGTTTGAGAGAATTGGTTCGGTGTTCCGAATCGATTAGGTATTTCCGATCTTGGTCTGCTGAGGGTGGAGATCTTTTCTTTCCTCTGTAAAGGCATGAGAGTAAATGTTTGGTGATAAGTTTGCACATAAGACGCTCTAATTATTTTAGATGTCTGCCTGTCTATCTGGATTCAACATAGAACTTGACACCGAAGTGCACCAGTTCGAGTTGCCACGTTCCAAATAGCACACAGAGATAGACAAGAAGATGAGTGAAGAGAATCAACAGAGTTTGACAAGTACAGGAGTGAAACAGAATGGGTAATGGTAGAAAGGAATATGAAAGATTACAGAGACTGAATACATCTGCGCCTGCCGTTGACAACGATTTTGAGCCATGTCACCTATTGTCTCCAGCCATTGATTCCTAGAGTCCCGAGGGCCCCAACCCGGGAGTCTGCATCTCCCTACCTGACTGACTCAGTTTAACTGTCAAGGATTTCGTGGATTGATGTCATGTTTTTGTTTGACCACCACTTACTCTTTTCCAACTTGCCCTTATATCAGCTGGTAATGCACATTGGGGGAGGCGATGGTTAGGCATGCACAGCACGTGACCTAGCCATCTCAATCTATGAAACTTTATAGCCTCGTAGATTGATTTTTCCTCTTTGCCCAACACTCTACGCCTAACGTCAACATTAATTATCTTGTGAAACCACCTAACGTGAGACAGAGATCGCAGACATCTATGATCGAAAGCAGTCAACCTTTTCATGTCTTCAACGCGTATTGGCCATGTTTCAGAGCCATAGAGAAGGACGGAGCGAACTGATGAGCAGTACACACGTTCCTTGGTTGATAACCGGATGTCACGCCTACGCCAGAGATGGTGTAAGTCAGCGAAAGCAGCTCGAGCTTTTTGGATCCGTGCTGAGATTTCATCGCCAATCAGTCCGTTGGTGCTAATACAACTTTCCAAATAGGTGAAGTGGTCAACATTTTCTATCACTTCACTCCCTATTTTAGATGGGTATCGCCCACAAAAAGATTGCATAGCTAAGCAGATAGAGTTGTTAAAAAGAAGGACTTTTCACTGAGCCAGTTTTTCGCTATACTCTCTCTATTTTATGGATTGGTGTCTTTCATATTGTCGGAAACTATTAAATCACTGACTTAAGAAGTTTACATTGTTTGACTATGCTCTATGTGGTAATAAGAACCGATAGTTTAAGATTTGAAGGGAATAAAGGATACGCCAGCGAAGAAAATTCTCCTTATCACTGAAGTCATTTTCAATGTATGGAGACAGTCAGTTGGAAGCCTTTGATCTAGGTTTCATGCTTGTTTACACTCACCAGTCAGCGAAGCGTATCTACAATCTTGAAGGAACTGATATTTTCTCATGAGAATCGAACCTATGTCATGAGATTATGCAGTCAGAGACGTTAAGATTGAGTTATTTGGGCTTAACTGATAGGAATCGACTTAATAATCGTATAATTAATCGTATGATTCATTGTGTGATCGAATGATTGTAAAATTTCATCATCTTTTTCTCACCTTAATCATGGTCAAATCACCAGTCAATTGGAACAATCTATTTCCACTGCTATGGGCTAGTATTAATGCGGTAAAAAGCGAATATAAATACAACGTTCTTTTCCTAATAAAATTGTATCCTAACAATCACAGGCCAGTTTTTGTCTTTTGATACTTATGTGGTTCAGTGAAGCGGAAGGCACCACGGACGAATGAGTGTGTCTAGCATATCGGTTGATTTGTTCATTGAATCAGTATTATTATACCCACTCATCAGTTCACTCAGTCATCTCAACTGTCGATGTCATCATATCAACTAGTGACATGTCCATAACAAACTGGTGACACATATCATAACATCGACACTGACCTGTACAATTGCGTTTATCAAGAGAACAGTGCAAGGCAGTTTCTAGTTCGCTTCTTGAGCTCCTGGTGAACTCAGGCAATGCAGCTTCGTTTGACTACTCTTTTTAAAACCATCTACAAGACAAGGTTGAATATTATAAAAGGTTTCGGTTTCCAGCACTATTCGTCAACATGACCTCGAACTCTTAGTGCTAAACTCTCTCCAACTTGTTTGTTTCTACTTTTAGTAAATAATTAACTATCACTCTTTACTGTTCCTTTCGTGCATTCTATCAGGGTTTTTTTTCCCAATTTCTTCATTCTTGTCAAGTGGACACTCAACCACCTCGCTTCTCATCTGATAACAACTTAGGTTTTATCAAATTTGTAGCTCAGAAGGTCCTGGGTTCGAACCTCAGTGGGTACGTACCGATCAAGAGTTCCAAACTAGGACGAAACAGCTGTCCAGTACTCCCAGATTTTCCATTAGTTCACTAACGGATGTCAATTCATGGTGAAATCCTGAAACTAGTCAAACCCTTGCGAGCAAATACTTAGATTTGAAACCATTAATTGCATTGTGTCGCTGAGGATGTCTTCATCGATAGGGAGAATTTTGTTAGATGGTTAGGGATGATCGTCAAGAAACCATAGACGGTAGGTTTTATGCTTGTTGGCACTCATCAATCAGCAAGGCGTATCGACAATCCTGTAGGAACTCATTTCCCTTCTAAGACTGAAAGCTGTGTCATCCATTGTTCCGATCAAGGAGTTTACCACTGAGCTATTTGAGCTCGCGACTGACCACCTGTAGGACTGTAATAGATACTTTGCTTAGATACTAATTAGTAACTAGTGTGGTGCATCTAGTCCTTTGCTTGGTGCAGACTGAATTCTATCAAGTTTAATCACAGATTGATATCAGTTAGAGAACCATTGGAAACCAGCACTGGAGTACTGGACAGCTGCTGTTTCATTCTAGTTTGGGACTCATCTACACTACGCACCCACTGGGTTTCGAATCTAGGACCTTCCGGTTACAAGACAGGCTCGTAGACCATTCAGCCATTGGGACCGGACTCAATAGCCAGCGCATGAATTTTAACTTCTACCAATTCGTGATTTTAGTGCAACCACTAGGTTCGAGACCCGGTAGGTGAGTGCTGACGACGAGTCTCAAACTGGGCTAACGAAACAGCTGTCCAGTACTTCAATGCTGGTTTCCAATGGTTCTCTAACTGATATCAATCTCTGTGATCAAACTTGAAACAAATCAGTTCCCTACAAAAAGTAACTTTTGAGAATGAATTCTGTCAGTCGAAATCTCAATGTGGCTAAAATGCAAGGTAGCTCATCGAAATGGTATATCCTGAATTGTTGTTAGATGTTATGGAAGCAGTTGTTGACAAGAAGCTTTGGACAAGAATTGGAGATACGCCTTGCTGAATAGTGAGTGCAAGCAAGTCTGAAACTCTTGGTTTAGATGAAGGACTAGAAGTATGACATTAAATTCTACCTAATGTACAAATAAATTAAAGAAAATCTCCTTCGCCTATTCGTCTTTTATATTTTCCTCATGACTCAACGTAGAACTTTACGCATGTGCAGTAGTTCGGGTTGCCACACTCTCTCCATGTACCACACAAAGCAGCAAAAGAGAGATCATAAGCAGAAGTGCGTCGCAAAAAGAATAGTAATATGTAAGAACAATGGGATTTTATTGGATATGACAAATCGCAAAGAGTGAATGCATCTGCTCTAGCTAGTGAGTCAATCACCAACTGTCTCCAGCCGTTATTGGTTCTTACCATCCCGAGGACCCCAACCAATCAGGTTGACTACACCTTCCTACGTGGCTTTCATTGACTGATGCTGTGTTTCGGTTTGACCACCACTAGCTCTTTTCCAACCTGATCAATCCTGTCAGTCAACTAACATCGCCTGTCGAGGAAGGCGATCGATAGCTAGGCATGCGTAACATATGTTCTCTCTCAATGGGTGTAAATTTACTACCTCGTCGACTGATTTCCCCTCCTTACCTAGCATTCGGCCGAAGCCTAACTTCAATATTGCTTACTCTGTTATACCTATCACCTGACACGGGAGATAGAACGCAGACACCTATGATCAAAGACAGCTAGCCTGGCTTTTCACGTCTTGCATTTTCAATGGCCATGTATCACTCCCGGCCAGCTATAAAGGAGGACAGAGAGAACTGCTGAACAGTATACATGTCCTTTGATCGATAACCGGATATCATGTCTACTAAAGCAGAGATGGCGTAATTTGGCAGACAAATGCCGGAAGAGCCTTCTGTATCCGTGCTGAAATTTCGTCAGCGATCAGTTCGCTAGCGCTGTGGCTGATGCACCTCCCCAAATTATTGAAGTGGTCAACACGCTCCATCAACCACTTCTCTCCATTCCTAACTTTAAGCTATCGCATTGAGTCAAAATACTCATCATGACTCAATGAGCATTTTCACTTTACAAAATCCTCTCAGAATAAATTTTACAGTGTCAAAGGTGTTTCAGTGTTAACTCATCTCATACGATTTTCTTCTCGTTTAGCTAATACTGTTTTATATGAACGATAAATATTGTTAATGTCTATTTGTAAACTTTAATTATAATAGTAATGTGGTGAGAGCAGGCTGGTAGCCAATTGGTAGACATTAATCTACGTCAGTGCCTAGGTCACTAATATTGACCGTGAAAAAATATGAACAAGGCTGATTCAACAACCAATCACAGCAGACTTAACGTGGGCAAATAAGATTCGCAGATAGATGGCCTCAATTTCCGAGAAACCCGAAACAACCAATCAGAAGACTGTTTGTCTACTTGAATAATCTATAATAATGTACATGAAATATATATAAATACGTGCTGATTTCCGTAATAAAACAATCTGTCGCCGGCCCTTGTCTTCTGTTGTTACAGTAATAGTATAGTGAGAGCTGTCTTCTAGCTGAAATTGTAGACAACAATTGACGTCAATGTTCACGACGCAAATCGGGGTGATGAGAAAAAACAATAATAATGCTTAACCTTGAGGAACTCACCAACCAATCACAGCAAACTTAACGTGTGCAACTACGATTCGCAGATATATGGCTTAACTTTCTAAGAAACGGTCACAAGCAGTACATAATAACCTTGAGCATGAAAACAACCAATCAGAAGACGCTGCTTTTCTGCTAACAGTAACAAGTAACCATGTATATAAAAATCTCTAAATATCTCTTGATTTTGTCAATAAACGATCTGTTGCCTGACTCTTGTCCTTTGTAGTTACAACAGTATTAACTTTATCCCAAACAACAATAATAATAGTAAAGAATATAATTTTCAGAGATTGGACATATATCGGAACAAACTATCTCCTTTTAGAAATAAATAAAATAGCGATAATAAAACTGAAAAAAATTGGAATTATTAGAAGGATATTATTTGTCTAATCATAATGGTCTTTATATAATAGAAAAGATTTTTAAGCTCATGTGGATGGGTGTTTTGCAATTTGTTGTGTTCTCTTCACTAATGGAATGCTATCAGGCATAGTTCACTTTTAATTGGTGACTAGCAGTGGAATCAAGAATGCGCATTTCGTCCTATCTGGGGCTCGTCACTAGATGTACCTACATTTCTCAGTGAGTGAAGATGTTCCCAGTGGGGCTCGAACCCAGTGTCCATAGTTTCACACACCAAAGCGTTATCCACTAGACCACTTGGGCCACGAGAGCTGGCCACCTCTTGTGCAACGGGTCATATCGATTTAATTGAATTTTAGATTTTCCCGTCGATTGATTGGACCGAAGTGCTCGGTCTCAGGTTGACATGTCAGCTTCTTATACAGATGCTGACGAGTCCGAGGTAGGACGAAATGCGCATCCTGGATTGCACTGCTAGTCACCACGCACCAAGTGAATACTAATGGAATGCACAGAAATTGTCGAAGCATCTGCACAAGAAGCCGACATGTCAACCTGAGACCGAGCACTTTGGTACAATCAGTCGACGGGAAATTCTAAAATCCAACTAAAATAGTTCACTTTTGCTGAATAATCACCAATCAATTCATCTTTGAATAAAATCTGATAACCTGGACAACTTTATCGTACATGATTCATCCATGAAGGTTTGTTGTTTAATCCGAATAGGGGTACTGCATATGTAGATATAGCTGTGAGTACAACAAGACCGCCGATTACATTTAAATGAGACTCCAGCCATTACCGCATGTTTAACCTTGACTCTTCCTTTAGCGAAAATAATCATGTTAGGTAGGATTCCAATAGGCAGTACGAATGCAAACGAAGAGGCAACAGTGTCAGAAAGTGCCAAAAAGTGTATCCCAATTCCTTCACAGAAGCTATAAATGATAGAAAAAAAATTGACACCACTGCTAAATTGGTCATGAATTCAGTGAAAACTGCTATCGCATGTATACAAACTGTACTTAGAACAGTTACTGGCACGTCTTTCAAATGGTCACCAAGACATTTCTCTCTTACGGTCGATAGTCCACACTTCTGAACCAAAAACGCCAGTGCATAGCCTCCTCCAGTCACCACTATCATACCCCATGGTAATCTTTTAACCGTGACATTCCATGGGCGGCGACCACGAATTATTTCTGTATTAGGCTCAGTTTTCGTTGCACAACAATGTTTCCAATACTTCCACAGAGTAACTGGATGAAATGCAGGTATTATCATTAGGCTTATGGACATAAAAATTGCAGCGGAGCTATCTGTTAAGCAGCTTGTCGTTTTAGGATCGTTTTTGTCAACGAAGAACCTCCCTCATCTTACAGTGCCTGATTTCCTGGTTATCCACAGTATTGTAAGAATTGTGAATAAAATTCAAGTAAGACCTTTACGATATTTGGACGAGCGAATCTTCTCATGCTCTGTATGAAGTACACGAACAATTAGTTTTTTCTTTCTTTCTGACTGTTTAAAAGTCAACAATTTTTTGGGTCCGAAAAATAATACACTGAACCAAAATCAAATAATTAGAAACAATAATGATGAAAGTGGTAATGCGAATAACATCCATGTCCCGAAGTCCAGACCTGTGGGATCACCATAACGATCAAAGCTAAGAGAACATAACTAATTGGAATTAATGATCTTCAGCTAAATCCTCCTAAATGTCCGATTGTTAATTTCAGTTTCCGATGTAAAAGAAAGTTTGATGAAGCTGTTTATTTCTATGAGTGCTGTAAAAGTGATGATACTGATGCAGAAATCAAGTCTGACGTTGAGTATCTTGGATTAATTCTATCCTCTGACCCATACATGTCTTCCCACGTCTTAGCGATTTCTAGAAAAATATTACGTTTACCTTTTTACATTAAGAAGTTAAGGCAATCGAGCATGACTCAATCCCTCCTATTACAATTTGTTAACGCTTTCATCTTACCTGTTCTTCTTTACTGCTCATCCTTATTCTTTCCTGGGCTGCTTAAAAAAAGACTGTCATACTTTGTAGGACTCTGAAGACTTTCATTAGCGCGAGTGGTGTCCCACTGGGTCATATCGTTGACATTGTCATTTATGACGGGCACTTGATTTCATGCAATAAATTCGCTAAAGGGATTTCGTGAGACTGTGAGCACCCACTTTACCCGTAGCTTCCGCCTTTTTGTCTCCTCAGGTGAAACAAGAAGTCATTTCAAAAGAATTTACGCGCCCACATCTAAGTATAACTTTCACGACACCATATTTGGCGGCACGTATTTTATGTGATGAAAATAGTGTCAGTCATAAACTAACAAACGAACTAACCTTCTTACCACTAGTAAATAAATAAATAGTTTTCTCCATCCTTATAACATCAAGCTCTCCTGTTGTTATTCTTTATATATTTGTAATCCTCTCATTCATTTTAGTGTTTATTTTCTCATAAGTGAAAATATAATTTAAGCTCTGTAATAATTAACTACCAAAGAAGGGCGACTTACGCCTCACTCTGCAAGAACTGGCGAGGAATTATGCTCCTGTCGACGCCAAGTAAAATCCTGAGTCGCATCATCCGGGAGAGAATAAAGGACGCACTGGAGACAGAACTCCGCTCCACCAGAACAAGCTGGCTGCATTCAGGAAAGTTAGGCAAATCATGTTCTGACCAAATTGCAACTCTACGCATCATCATCACAGAACAAAGCATGGAATGGCAATCAAACCTCTACCTCAACTTTATAGACTTTGAGAAGGCCATCGACAGACAGTGTTGACCGCTAAGTAATTTGGAAATTACTCGAGTACTACGGCGTACAGTGCCCCAAATATTCATCAACCTCATTCAACAGCTGTACGACAACAACGGCGCATGTCAAGTGATACACAACATAAAACTCAGCGAGGCATTTTGAGTAAACACAGGAGTCAGACAAGGGTGCTGGCTTATTATCACCAATGATATTCCTAATTGTGGTGGACTGACTGGATTATGCGTCAGACAGTGGGAAACGAGCAGACAGGGATATTCTGGACCGACCGACGTGAAGAACCTAGAAGACCTGGATTTCGCGCGTGGATGATTTATGTTTGATGTCACACACAATTGAAGACTTACAAGCGAAAACCGACAAACTGGTCGAAGAAGAAGCCGGCGAAGACAGGACTCCAGGTGGACATAGACAAGACGGAGGTTATGAAAGTAACCAACCAACAACAACAACAACAGCAACATCCAGCGCCAATCACCATCAACGGGAGTGATTTGAAAGAGGTTACTTCATTCTACTACTTATCTAGGGAGCCTTGTCTCAACTACAGGACGAACGGACGAGGATGTCAAATCGAGAATCGGGAAGGTGAGAAACACATTCATCAACCTGAAACAACCAATCTGGAAATCTTCGTGACTCAGCATCAACAACAAAATTCGGTCAGATTTTCAATACAAACGTCAAGTCAGCCTTTTCTTCTATACGGATCAGAAACTTGGCGGGTGGGTCACAAAGAATATTTCCGACAGCCTGTTGCAGACCTTTATCAATAACAACTGTCTTCGCTCTATACTAAAGATCAGATGGCCAGGCCGGAAAGAATCACCAACAAGAAACTATGGGAACAAACAAACAAAACAAGAACCAATCGCCAACTAACAAATATGCAGGAGAAAGTGTAGATGGATTGGACACTCTCTGAGGAGACCGCCGCTGGGTGACATCGCGCGCGCATCAGGCCATTGCTCGAGTGGAACCAGGCCGAAAGGGAAGCGGCGAGTGGGACGTTAGTGCAAGGGTGACATGAAGGAGATCGTGTGAAGAGGAGATCAAACAGTATGGAATAACATGGATGCAGGTGAAAATGACAGTAGAAGACAGAAGAGAATGGAGACGTGCAGTTTTGGTTTTCCCCTCACTATGCTATATCAAGACAACATTAGATTCAATACTCTATAAAATGCTAAAATTTCCATACTGTATCGACAATACTCTATTATTATTCTTATTCTTATTAGAGTTACTATTCTTATTTTTTACTTTGCACATTTTTGACTCGATTCCTACTGTAAAAGCAGACAATTACCTGTGGTTACTTTTATTTATATTTTGAGTAAATTAGATGCAATATTGTGACAAATGCTGATAATTCCATGCTGTATTATAAGTACTGTATTTGGAATTAAGATCATCATTATTATTACTATTATTATGAATAATTAACGTTAGAAATAAATTGCTGTTTATTCACAGATTACTAAGTAGGTTTTTATAAACTCTCTTCCGACATTTGTCTATTATCACGCAACCACCTGTACTAAATATAGTATGCTAGAATTTTTATATTTAGTAACTGTACGGTCATAAATTCTTATGAAATTTCTCGTTTTACCTGAAAAGACGTAAGAGGAAGGAGGTGCCGAAGAAGCCTGCAAATAAAGAGGATGTTCAGTATTTGACACAATGACTCCCACTCTAGACAATCACTCGCAAGAATTAAAATGCTTGTCAACAACAATATCAGCTAGTTGGATTAAAAGCACACTACCAACTCTGCTTACAGCCTTCAATGTCCTGTATAATATAGCCTAGTCATTTTTGAGAATAGGAGGTAAGAATAAAGAGGTAGAATAAACTGAAGCCAAAGAGGTTTAGTTATGCCAGTTAGCCTCAAATTCCTTATGGAATAAATAAACGAAAGATTTTTCTATAAATTGACAAGATATGAGATGACCAACGGAAATTGCGAGTGTTTGTTGGCAGAGATTTGATCGATTTCAAGTTTAAGAGGATCACTAAAAACCGCACAGTGATAGAATGTTGTTTCATCCTAGTTTGGGTCTCCTCATCAGTGTTCACCAATGACATAGGACTTACAGGTTACAAGATGATTTTGTTAAACATTCAGACACTTGGGTCGGAATTCAATAACCCATTAGTGTTCTAACTTCTGCCGAATAACGATATATAGCGTGCCCGCTAGGCCATGTCATCTCTGGTCATGACTTCGTACTGGAACCTCAGGCAAGTTCATCCTGTAATTGGTCACCAGGAAGCATTAGATTAAGGCTGGAAGAGAAAATCATTTTAAGATAGGAGTCTACACCCACACGGGTGATTATGATACTGAGATTTCTGGATAGTTCGTTGTTTACTTACCTCTACATTTTTTTGACAGTCACAGATATCTAAGTTCGACTGCTTTTACTCAGTTTTCCTTGAACCATTCGTTGGTCCACACTGCAAACTGTCCGTCTTTGGCTGTGTGTGTGTTACCATTTATACAGGGACAATCAGTTGGTTAGCAATGTATGGAAAATATATCGATCATTATATCTATTAAAACGCACACTTGACACATTATAGGTCCCAAGAGATGCACCACACAAAATCGTATAGTTAATACGAAGGTTTGGGTACTGCCCGGCAGCCCAAAAAGAAGCAAGTAGCCAATCTCCGAGCCTTTTTACTGAAGTTACGTCCATATGGCAGTAGAGAAGCTCTAGGAGCTACGTTTCCATAGTTTCTGTTGTCCAAAACAAGTCCATAAGCCATCTCATTCGTTTGGGTTCAGGAGTCCATGTACACCGTTGGTGTGGAATAAGGATTTTACAGCTCTTCTAGATAGACCAGCATATTCATCAGTTTGATGGTTGTAAGCGCTTTTATGAACCTCGCCAGATACTAGCTTGCTAGGCTACTAGCTTACTAGTTTTCTGGCCGGTCCCAAGCCCGGGTAAAGAGGGAGGGTTGGGGCGTGGTGCTAGCAACTCCACCCCTGTAAAACAACCAAATCGCTACAGAAACTTCAACGAATAAATATATTAAAAATTCTAAAAACATAAGCAATAGCCTTACTTTTCGCTGGAATCGGGGAAGTGAAATGACGCAGGCTGGTGAAAGCCTTCGGGAAGCCAGTCAGCCGATGTGCCTTCTTTCGATGAAAGCAAAAGTAAGGATGGGTACCTGGAATGTTCGCACAATGTACGAAACTGGAAAGGCTGCCCAGATAGCCGCTGAAATGAGAAGGTACAGAATAGAAGTGTTGGGAATCTGCGAGAGCAGATGGAACGGAACTGGAAGGTGCCAACTACCTACTGGAGAGACAGTAATCTATTCCGGCCACCTAGAGGACAACCATGAGCACACCGAGGGAGTGGCCATCATGATGTCACCAACAGCAACCAAAGCTCTCATGCAGTGGGAACCAATCTCCTCCAGGATAATGACAGCCAGGTTCAACTCAAAAGGAAGGAAAGTTACAGTCATTCAATGCTATGCGCCTACAAACGTCTCAGAACAAGAGAAGAAGGAGGCGTTCTACAGACAACTACAAGCAATAATGGACAACGTCCCAAATGGCGATATCAAAATCCTGATGGGCGACATGAATGCGAAGCTGGGGGGAGACAACACAGGAAGAGAACTCACCATGGGTCGTGAGGCCCTCGGTGAAATGAACGACAATGGTGAACTCTTCTCAGACTTCTGCGCCTTCAATGATTTGGTGATTGGCGGTAGTGTGTTCAAACACAAGGATATACACAAGACGACATGGATTTCACCAGATGGAAACACCAAGAACCAAATAGACTTCATCTCAATTTCAAGAAAGTGGAGACGGAGCCTACTGGACACAAGGTCAAGGAGAGGAGCAGATGTGGGTTCAGACCACTATCTAGTAGAAGGGACTTTCAAGGTGAAACTAAAAGCCTCGAGGATAGCTGGGGATAGGCCACAATGCAAGTTCAACACTCAATTACTGAAGGACACAACCACAAAAGACACCTTCACTGCAACTGTCAGAGCAAAGCAGGAAACACTACGCGACATCACTGAAGAATCATGCGTGGAAGAACATTGGAAGTCTCTGAAGGCGATTCTCAACGAAACGTGTTCAACGGTTCTAGGAAGAAAGAAGAGACAAGACAAGGAATGGCTCTCAACGGACACTTGGAAATTAATAGAAGAGAGGAGAATGGTGAAAGAGAAAATGATTCAATGCAAGGACGGACAGGAGAAGGAGACGATGAGCTCAACTTACAAAGCATTGGACAAAGAAGTGAAGAAGAGTGCTAGGAAGGACAAAAGACGATTCTACGACAACCACGCCACTGAAGCTGAGAAGGCAGCAGGCAAAAGGGACCTGAGGACACTATATCAGATAACCAAATCTCTATCCGGGAAGAGACCAACACAAGCGAAACCTATAAAAGACAGCCAAGGGAACCCAATTACCAAGGAAGAAAAAC
Source organism: Trichobilharzia regenti (assembly GCA_944472135.2). Taxonomy (NCBI): domain Eukaryota; kingdom Metazoa; phylum Platyhelminthes; class Trematoda; order Strigeidida; family Schistosomatidae; genus Trichobilharzia; species Trichobilharzia regenti. The sequence goes on along the minus strand of OX235265.1, from coordinate 22,369,114 downwards.
AGATTAAACAATGGGCGGATCACTTCAAAGGACTCTTGAACCGACCATCACCTGCAACCCGTCCAGAAATACCAACAACAGCGCGCACACAACTGCAAGTTGACACCAATCCTCCAACGAGAGCTGAAGTCTTGAATGCAATCAAACTTCTGAAAGCTGGAAAAGCAGCCGGACCAGATGGAATACCCCCTGAAGCACTGAAAGCAGACCCAGAGACTACAGCAGACATGCTGACTCCATTATTGCAAAAGGTCTGGAAGGAGGGAAAGGTGCCTACTGACTGGAGGAAAGGTTACCTCGTGAAACTACCAAAGAAGGGCGACTTACGCCTCACTCTGCAAGAACTGGCGAGGAATCATGCTCCTGTCGACGCCAAGTAAAATCCTGAGTCGCATCATCCTGGAGAGATTAAAGGACGCACTGGAGACAGAACTCCGACCAGAACAAGCTGGATTCAGGAAAGGCAAATCATGTACTGACCAAATTGCAACTCTACGCATCATCATCACAGAACAAAGCATGGAATGGCAATCAAACCTCTACCTCAACTTTATAGACTTTGAGAAGGCCTTCGACAGCGTTGACCGTGAAGTAATTTGGAAATTACTCGAGTACTACGGCGTACCCCAAATATTCATCAACCTTATTCAACAGCTGTACGACAACAACGGCGCATGTCAAGTGATCCACAACATAAAACTCAGCGAGGCGTTTGGAGTAAACACAGGAGTCAGACAAGGGTGCTGCTTATTATCACCAATGATATTCCTAATTGTGGTGGACTGACTGGATTATGCGTCAGACAGTGGGAAACGAGCAGACAGGGATATCCTGGACCGACCGACGTGAAGAACCTAGAAGACCTGGATTTCGCGCGTGGATGATTTATGTTTGATGTCACACACAATCGAAGACTTACAAGCGAAAACCGACAAACTGGTCGAAGAAGAAGCCGGCGAAGACAGGACTCCAGGTGGACATAGACAAGACGGAGGTTATGAAAATAACCAACCAACAACAACAACAACAGCAACATCCAGCGCCAATCACCATCAACGGGAGTGATTTGAAAGAGGTTACTTCATTCACTACTTATCTAGGGAGCCTTGTCTCAACTACAGGACGAACGGACGAGGATGTCAAATCGAGAATCGGGAAGGTGAGAAACACATTCATCAACCTGAAACAACCAATCTGGAAATCTTCGTGACTCAGCATCAACAACAAAATTCGGTCAGATTTTCAATACAAACGTCAAGTCAGCCTTTTCTTCTATACGGATCAGAAACTTGGCGGGTGGGTCACAAAGAATATTTCCGACAGCCTGTTGCAGACCTTTATCAATAACAACTGTCTTCGCTCTATACTAAAGATCAGATGGCCAGGCCGGAAAGAATCACCAACAAGAAACTATGGGAACAAACAAACAAAACAAGAACCAATCGCCAACTAACAAATATGCAGGAGAAAGTGTAGATGGATTGGACACTCTCTGAGGAGACCGCCGCTGGGTGACATCGCGCGCGCATCAGGCCATTGCTCGAGTGGAACCAGGCCGAAAGGGAAGCGGCGAGTGGGACGTTAGTGCAAGGGTGACATGAAGGAGATCGTGTGAAGAGGAGATCAAACAGTATGGAATAACATGGATGCAGGTGAAAATGACAGTAGAAGACAGAAGAGAATGGAGACGTGCAGTTTTGGTTTTCCCCTCACTATGCTATATCAAGACAACATTAGATTCAATACTCTATAAAATGCTAAAATTTCCATACTGTATCGACAATACTCTATTATTATTCTTATTCTTATTAGAGTTACTATTCTTATTTTTTACTTTGCACATTTTTGACTCGATTCCTACTGTAAAAGCAGACAATTACCTGTGGTTACTTTTATTTATATTTTGACTAAATTAGATGCAATATTGTGACAAATGCTGATAATTCCATGCTGTATTATAAGTACTGTATTTGGAATTAAGATCATCATTATTATTACTATTATTATGAATAATTAACGTTAGAAATAAATTGCTGTTTATTCACAGATTACTAAGTAGGTTTTTATAAACTCTCTTCCGACATTTGTCTATTATCACGCAACCACCTGTACTAAATATAGTATGCTAGAATTTTTATATTTAGTAACTGTACGGTCATAAATTCTTATGAAATTTCTCGTTTTACCTGAAAAGACGTAAGAGGAAGGAGGTGCCGAAGAAGCCTGCAAATAAAGAGGATGTTCAGTATTTGACACAATGACTCCCACTCTAGACAATCACTCGCAAGAATTAAAATGCTTGTCAACAACAATATCAGCTAGTTGGATTAAAAGCACACTACCAACTCTGCTTACAGCCTTCAATGTCCTGTATAATATAGCCTAGTCATTTTTGAGAATAGGAGGTAAGAATAAAGAGGTAGAATAAACTGAAGCCAAAGAGGTTTAGTTATGCCAGTTAGCCTCAAATTCCTTATGGAATAAATAAACGAAAGATTTTTCTATAAATTGACAAGATATGAGATGACCAACGGAAATTGCGAGTGTTTGTTGGCAGAGATTTGATCGATTTCAAGTTTAAGAGGATCACTAAAAACCGCACAGTGATAGAATGTTGTTTCATCCTAGTTTGGGTCTCCTCATCAGTGTTCACCAATGACATAGGACTTACAGGTTACAAGATGATTTTGTTAAACATTCAGACACTTGGGTCGGAATTCAATAACCCATTAGTGTTCTAACTTCTGCCGAATAACGATATATAGCGTGCCCGCTAGGCCATGTCATCTCTGGTCATGACTTCGTACTGGAACCTCAGGCAAGTTCATCCTGTAATTGGTCACCAGGAAGCATTAGATTAAGGCTGGAAGAGAAAATCATTTTAAGATAGGAGTCTACACCCACACGGGTGATTATGATACTGAGATTTCTGGATAGTTCGTTGTTTACTTACCTCTACATTTTTTTGACAGTCACAGATATCTAAGTTCGACTGCTTTTACTCAGTTTTCCTTGAACCATTCGTTGGTCCACACTGCAAACTGTCCGTCTTTGGCTGTGTGTGTGTTACCATTTATACAGGGACAATCAGTTGGTTAGCAATGTATGGAAAATATATCGATCATTATATCTATTAAAACGCACACTTGACACATTATAGGTCCCAAGAGATGCACCACACAAAATCGTATAGTTAATACGAAGGTTTGGGTACTGCCCGGCAGCCCAAAAAGAAGCAAGTAGCCAATCTCCGAGCCTTTTTACTGAAGTTACGTCCATATGGCAGTAGAGAAGCTCTAGGAGCTACGTTTCCATAGTTTCTGTTGTCCAAAACAAGTCCATAAGCCATCTCATTCGTTTGGGTTCAGGAGTCCATGTACACCGTTGGTGTGGAATAAGGATTTTACAGCTCTTCTAGATAGAGCAGCATATTCATCAGTTTGATGGTTGTAAGCGCTTTTATGAACCTCGCCAGATACTAGCTTGCTAGGCTACTAGCTTACTAGTTTTCTGGCCAGTCCCAAGCCCGGGTAAAGAGGGAGGGTTGGGGCGTGGTGCTAGCAACTCCACCCCTGTAAAACAACCAAATCGCTACAGAAACTTCAACGAATAAATATATTAAAAATTCTAAAAACATAAGCAATAGCCTTACTTTTCGCTGGAATCGGGGAAGTGAAATGACGCAGGCTGGTGAAAAGCCTTCGGGAAGCCAGTCAGCCGATGTGCCTTCTTTCGATGAAAGCAAAAGTAAGGATGGGTACCTGGAATGTTCGCACAATGTACGAAACTGGAAAGGCTGCCCAGATAGCCGCTGAAATGAGAAGGTACAGAATAGAAGTGTTGGGAATCTGCGAGAGCAGATGGAACGGAACTGGAAGGTGCCAACTACCTACTGGAGAGACAGTAATCTATTCCGGCCACCTAGAGGACAACCATGAGCACACCGAGGGAGTGGCCATCATGATGTCACCAACAGCAACCAAAGCTCTCATGCAGTGGGAACCAATCTCCTCCAGGATAATGACAGCCAGGTTCAACTCAAAAGGAAGGAAAGTTACAGTCATTCAATGCTATGCGCCTACAAACGTCTCAGAACAAGAGAAGAAGGAGGCGTTCTACAGACAACTACAAGCAATAATGGACAACGTCCCAAATGGCGATATCAAAATCCTGATGGGCGACATGAATGCGAAGCTGGGGCGAGACAACACAGGAAGAGAACTCACCATGGGTCGTGAGGCCCTCGGTGAAATGAACGACAATGGTGAACTCTTCTCAGACTTCTGCGCCTTCAATGATTTGGTGATTGGCGGTAGTGTGTTCAAACACAAGGATATACACAAGACGACATGGATTTCACCAGATGGAAACACCAAAAACCAAATAGACTTCATCTCAATTTCAAGAAAGTGGAGACGGAGCCTACTGGACACAAGGTCAAGGAGAGGAGCAGATGTGGGTTCAGACCACTATCTAGTAGAAGGGACTTTCAAGGTGAAACTAAAAGCCTCGAGGATAGCTGGGGATAGGCCACAATGCAAGTTCAACACTCAATTACTGAAGGACACAACCACAAAAGACACCTTCACTGCAACTGTCAGAGCAAAGCAGGAAACACTACGCGACATCACTGAAGAATCATGCGTGGAAGAACATTGGAAGTCTCTGAAGGCGATTCTCAACGAAACGTGTTCAACGGTTCTAGGAAGAAAGAAGAGACAAGACAAGGAATGGCTCTCAACGGACACTTGGAAATTAATAGAAGAGAGGAGAATGGTGAAAGAGAAAATGATTCAATGCAAGGACGGACAGGAGAAGGAGACGATGAGCTCAACTTACAAAGCATTGGACAAAGAAGTGAAGAAGAGTGCTAGGAAGGACAAAAGACGATTCTACGACAACCACGCCACTGAAGCTGAGAAGGCAGCAGGCAAAAGGGACCTGAGGACACTATATCAGATAACCAAATCTCTATCCGGGAAGAGACCAACACAAGCGAAACCTATAAAAGACAGCCAAGGGAACCCAATTACCAAGGAAGAAAAACAGATTAAACAATGGGCGGATCACTTCAAAGGACTCTTGAACCGACCATCACCTGCAACCCGTCCAGAAATACCAACAACAGCGCGCACACAACTGCAAGTTGACACCAATCCTCCAACGAGAGCTGAAGTCTTGAATGCAATCAAACTTCTGAAAGCTGGAAAAGCAGCCGGACCAGATGGAATACCCCCTGAAGCACTGAAAGCAGACCCAGAGACTACAGCAGACATGCTGACTCCATTATTGCAAAAGGTCTGGAAGGAGGGAAAGGTGCCTACTGACTGGAGGAAAGGTTACCTCGTGAAACTACCAAAGAAGGGCGACTTACGCCTCACTCTGCAAGAACTGGCGAGGAATCATGCTCCTGTCGACGCCAAGTAAAATCCTGAGTCGCATCATCCTGGAGAGATTAAAGGACGCACTGGAGACAGAACTCCGACCAGAACAAGCTGGATTCAGGAAAGGCAAATCATGTACTGACCAAATTGCAACTCTACGCATCATCATCACAGAACAAAGCATGGAATGGCAATCAAACCTCTACCTCAACTTTATAGACTTTGAGAAGGCCTTCGACAGCGTTGACCGTGAAGTAATTTGGAAATTACTCGAGTACTACGGCGTACCCCAAATATTCATCAACCTTATTCAACAGCTGTACGACAACGGCGCATGTCAAGTGATCCACAACATAAAACTCAGCGAGGCGTTTGGAGTAAACACAGGAGTCAGACAAGGGTGGCTTATTATCACCAATGATATTCCTAATTGTGGTGGACTGACTGGATTATGCGTCAGACAGTGGGAAACGAGAAGACAGGGATATCCTGGACCGACCGACGTGAAGAACCTAGAAGACCTGGATTTCGCGCGTGGATGATTTATGTTTGATGTCACACACAATCGAAGACTTACAAGCGAAAACCGACAAACTGGTCGAAGAAGAAGCCGGCGAAGACAGGACTCCAGGTGAACATAGACAAGACGGAGGTTATGAAAATAACCAACCAACAACAGCAACACTATCCAACGTCAATCACCATCAACGGGAGGGATTTGAAAGAGGTTACTTCATTCACTACTTATCTAGGGAGCATTGTCTCAACTACAGGACGAACGGACGAGGATGTCAAATCGAGAATCGGGAAGGTGAGAAACACATTCATCAACCTGAAACCAATCTGGAAATCTTCGTCACTCAGCATCAACAACAAAATTCGGTCAGATTTTCAATACAAACGTCAAGTCAGCCTTTCTTCTATACGGATCAGAAACTTGGCGGGGGGTCACAAAGAATATTTCCGACAGCCTGTTGCAGACCTTTATCATAACAACTGTCTTCGCTCTATACTAAAGATCAGATGGCCAGGCCGGAAAGAATCACCAACAAGAAACTATGGGAACAAACAAACAAAACAAGAACCAATCGCCAACTAACAAATATGCAGGAGAAAGTGTAGATGGATTGGACACTCTCTGAGGAGACCGCCGCTGGGTGACATCGCGCGCGCATCAGGCCATTGCTCGAGTGGAACCAGGCCGAAAGGGAAGCGGCGAGTGGGACGTTAGTGCAGGGGTGACATGAAGGAGATCGTGTGAAGAGGAGATCAAACAGTATGGAATAACATGGATGCAGGCGAAAAGTTGAGCAGAGGACAGAAGAGAATGGAGACGTGCATTTGAAGCCCTATGTTCCACTAGGAACCCAAGGGAGCAATAATAATAATAATAAGCGCTTTTATGAGGAATAGCGCAGACATGTGAAGCCAGTCAGAACACCTGTCACAGGGTAGGAGCGCATGGCTACATTAGAGCATTTCGACAGGAAGCCTGAAGACTACAAACCCTCGACTATACCAGGTCATTTACGGCTGTATGAAAATGAACTTTACACATTAGGGTTAAAAATGAAGTCATGGGAATCATGTGCAGGTTTAATGACTGGTTAGTCGTAAGCAATGGAGACTAATCTGAATTCATTTGATAGGCAAAACCCAACAGAACTAAGCAAGGCTATACAACCTTACTGTTGCTGCGATCATTCTGAAGTTTTTAAAATGTTTATATTACATACAGTATTCAATATAATCAATAACTGGTTATTATCTACCAGAGATTTTTATTTGAGAGCTATGGAATAAGTCAACAGACAGAAGGGGCGGAGTTACGCAACCGATGACAACAACAAGCGCCAGTCACTGTCAACGGTAGACATCTGAAGGAGGTCACTTTTTTCACTTCCAGAGCTTCATCCCACTGGTCCGAAATCAAAACCTATTACGTACATTATATTCATGGATTCATAAAATCTATTCGGAAGACACGATAGAGAAGCAGTTAAATTTATTACGTGAATCCTTACTACAGAACACGTATACACCAAGATTCATCAACGAAAACACGAAGGAAAAGCCTTCGTCGCCAAAAGTCACAGCTGTGACTAAGAAAACTCTCTTCATGAATCTGGAAGTCAAAGGTGACATCAGAGCAGAAACTCTTAGAAGCCACCTTTCTAAATGTCTGAAGAAGACACTTCATGTATACACCCTATGCATCACGTTCTCCAGCAGAAAATGTTTCCAGTCTAACGTTAAAGACAAGATGTCGCTTTTGATCACCTCAATGTGTATTTATCACTTTACTTGTTCGTGTGGAGCCAAGTACATCGGCCGTACGCAACGTCAAGTCCTCAAACGTATTCAGGAACAGTGTCTAGCTTGGCTAGCTAGAAGAGAACAGAAGAATACTAGCAGCTCCTTGCTCGAACACCCTGTCAACTCTGGCCATCGAGTACCCCCACATCAATGCCTCGCTGTGTTACATAGAGTCCCTCAATATCGCACGAAAGGACTTCGAATATGCCATGTGTACACAGCTGAATTATTGGCTATTTGGGATCTGAAACCAAATGTCTGCATTCAAAAGTACCACATACATTCCCTCGACCTGCCGTGGTCAGAGTAACGTTTTCGCTATAATTTTGCTTTGTTTTTATTATTTAAGGTTATTATTATTGCTATTCTCATCAGCCTTACTTTACGATCACTCTATGACTGTTTATTGGTAGCATTACTTTTTCATACACATTTTATGTAAAAACACTTTATCGTCTTTCCACTAGTTCTTGTCCAATCTACACAATTATATCAATGAGTCATTTTCTGACACCTATTACGTCATGTCAACTTATGCCCCTTTTCTAACTTCACCGCTTCTAGACTACACCCTACATTCCGTAATGCTTTCTTGAGGATAAATTTTATCAGTATCTGATTGAACTTATAAATTCTTTGTTAAATATAATTACGATTGTACAGCAGCTTATTAGAATGAATCGTCGACAAGAATATTTTCTTCTCTATTTACGCCTTTTTCTTATGACTCACTCAATATGCGAATATTTCGTTCTTTTACGTGTCTAGTCAGTATCGTTTAGACCAGAAGCGACACGTATGACGGTATCCAGTGGAAAGAGTGGAAAAGCAAGACAGACCTTCGTTAGTCTGAAATCTTCTACATCCAGAAAAAGTTACAAGATTCTAGTGTCAAGTCAGTTAGTCTTTCTAGATGACGTGTGAGTCATCGAATACTTTTCCAGCGCGCTACTGTAGACTTCCCTCAACACCTAGAGAATATGGCCAAAAATGACAGGCAACCAGGACTTGTGGCGAAAAACCAACCAAGAACTTATAGTCCAAAAGATATGCTGAAGGAAATAGAGATCTATAGGGAATATGGCAAGAAAACTGTTGAGTGAGTCACACTCCAGGCTGTCAAGTAGAACCAGCACTGGAAGTGAATGACTGGCTGGGCTTGGGTCTGAGGTTGACAAGAAGGGGATTAATGCTTATGGGCAATCGTAAAGCTAGCTATAAAGGACTGCATGGGACCCAAAGAAATGTCAGTGTGTCGCTGTGGCCCTATGTTCCATTCAGAACTCAAGGAAATAGTAATAATACAATATGATATGACAAGCACTAATAATAATCCTACAACTGGAGTTAAATACAGAAAGGCGATGAATAACTCATCTGAAGACCTAATACCAATACTAAATTCTAATTACTTCTGATTCACACAGCCCACACAAACAAAGACAAAAGAAGGCGGATTACCCCAAGCCGGTGAGGAAAACAAAACCACCCTTATAATACAAAAATGTGTTATATACAAGTACTAAAGTATGTCGAAAAGTTGAGTCAATAAGTAATTACTTTAATTCGTTTTATAGAGTCGGTCTTCAATGTTGTCTAGCCGCATTATACTGAACAGTCTTCCTCGGCCAGGTAGTTTATATGTGTCAAGACTGGTTTTAGTTGGTTTTAAGATTAAGCGAAGTCAGGGGTAAATGACATATTAGCATTAGAATTATTAGCATTGATATTACTATTAGCATAACTATTATTATTATAAAGGTAATAATAGTTGTATTGCCAGTATTATATAAAAATGAAAGTCTAATTAGTTTTCATATTCCTATACTTTAAATTGCACAAACCTACATTTTTATGCACACTGTCGCCACATTAACATTTTTGAACACTTAAATTTATGCCTTCATATTTTAGTGCTCTAGTGAGGGTGGGATTAAATTGTGCCTCTTGCTTGATATTAAACAGAACACTTTTGTAGGTAATAATAATAACAGTAATAATTCATGTACCCACATATTAGATTTTTGTCGAAACCGATTGCGTGCGTGTGTGTGTGTGCATATATTCTCACGGATTTAGTTTTAATTCTGTCATGTTTCTTGTTATTAGCTATAGTGGAAAGCCACCGCCCGTTTGTTTACGTGGCTACTTACTTCTGGTTTCTTAACGTACCTTTGTGCTCCGAATGAAACATACGGCTTCAAGCTTGAGTCTCGAAGTTTTAGTAGTTGTGGTGTATTTCATACAGCATAGGTTTACTGGCCAAACAACCAGTCTCTCTCTTCTTACCGTGCTTACCACTGGCTGAAAGAGGTTGTTTACTAGTACATCGATTGGGAATCGAACCCGAACCAAATGCGTGGTTGAAGAGCATTCAAACACAGAGCAAACACACGTGCATTACTACTAATTCCAATTGTCATAATGCTACACAATTCCAAGTCTTTAGTGGTGCTTTTCAACTTAACATCGTTATATATCTTTTGAGAATATTGTGTTTAGTGCATTAAAAAATCGTGTACACGTGGTTGGAGTTTTCTTATATTGTATAGGAGTTAGATTCTAGTCTGCGAGAAGTTTAACCTATTCTTGTTCAACCGGATGCATTCTCAGTTACCTCTACATATTTCCTAGTTGTCTATAGTAATGATCATACTTTAAAGGATGCGGAATTAATAGGAACTGGCTAGGATGAGCCTTAGTTCGTCAGTAATCTTTTAGGAAACACTACCAAAGAACAGAAAAATGTATGAAAAGTAAAATAACTCTTTGCTGAAATTCGCATAGGCAGTGGGGATGAGATGATACGGTTTGTTGAAAGTCCGTCACCGTCTCTTTTAGCTGGTTAAACGACTGCCCAATAGCTTTCATTTATTCCTTAGAAGATCTCTTCCATGTTACCCTTCTATTCAGGCCCAAATGGTCCTTCCATTAGATGGCCTAGGTTCTTATATTGTCATGTAACGATTTCCTCAGTGCTATCCCGAACCATCTCTACTTTCTCTGGCATATTTTTGGCCGATAGGTTCGTGGTTGGTTCGTAGCTAGAGTTCCTTGTTTCCTGCCTTTTCTAGCCATCTGATCCTGAGTATCGGGGAAGCTAACGCAGCTCTTGATGGAAGCTTATTAGAAATGGTATTCGTGACTCATGTGCAAAGTCACTGAATCATTAAGAAACACTGACTCGATTGACATTAGTGTCGGCAGTTAGGATCCTGTTGATTATGCTCACAGCAGTAAATTTTCACACTGATCTCAGAGTAACGAAGATTTATTTACATTTATTAATCTTGACTTTGTCCTCCTTATTGGCTGCGCCTGTAATGGAAACGATGCTGCCCGGGTAATTGAAGGAGGTGACTTTCTTTAGATTTTTTCCATTGATGGTGATTGGCGCTTCCTGCTATTTGTCAAGTATCTTCATCATCACTGTCTTCTCTGTTATCACTTGAAATTGTTTCTTTGGTTCTTCTCTTGTTAACTTGTTGGTTTTCGCCTCTAAATCTTCAAGCTCGTGTGATACTAGATACAAATCATTCCGGCGTATTCAATGTCTTCTAGTTCCCCACGAGCTGTTGCATGATCCAGTTCACAATCATATTGAGAAAAGTCACTGATGGCAGCAGACAGCGTAGTATTACACCTGTTATCAAGGGACTTAACCCTAAGTTCCTATTATTTCCGAAGACGTTCCGAATCGACAATTATACTGAGTACAAGATCGACTTTTACTCCAAAACACAATGAATTACAACAGATTGTATTCTTGGACAGTTAAAATCAATACTCTGTGCAAAGTCTGTAAGTATATGTTTTAGAAGGAATGTATTGTACTTTTATTCGTATTCCTTCGTCTTCTTCCAACTTGTACACGATTGGATCATTTGCGCCTTCGAGTTGCCCACCAATGACGACCAGGGCCAATGAACCAAAGTTCAATGTTCACATTCATTTACACGTGTCTTTACTTCAAACGATTCATTGAGTCTTACTTCTTGCATCACTTGGTCTTTGATATCATCACATAGCTAGAGACTCGGCTGGCATTCCACGCTCATTTTGAAGACGATGACACGTGGCGTTACGGTTTGGTCCACATATGTTTTGCTCCTCCTGAATCCAGCTTGTTCCGGGCAGAGTTTCGCATCCGAAGCATCTTTTAGTTTCTCCAGAAGGATAAGGTCTAATATTTTGCAGCTAGCCTGAACTCAGCTGGTTTGAACTGACTTGTATTTTCTGAGCTAGCTCTAACTAAGTACACCACTGATGAATTCTGCCTCCATGCAGATTAAATACTGTCTTGTGTTTAAATCACCTTGATTTGGCTAGTAAACACTAATGGTTAATATCTATCTACTCATATCAATCAGTCAGTAGTACATTTAGCAGCATACATAGGGTCTTGAGTGAACTAGAACTTGAAATTAAACAACCTAGTAGCATGTCTTATACTGTTTCCTACTGCAGTAAATGATTTACTACGAACAATGTATGAGTAGAATGCTAGCACTGAGGTAACTCTGTTCGATGCAACACATACAATGATACAGTATTAATATTCGCATTGATTTACTACAAAATAATCATTTATTATTGATAAACTTTCTAAATTGGTATGTAGTCTTATGATTTGCTAGAGAGAAAAAAAAGTTACTCGAATGTGATCACTTTGAAAGTATCACATGGGAAGTATTAAGATGACTAGACGTCAATTAATTAACTCACTTGAAAGATATGACTCACTGATTTCAAATACTATGTAATATTAGATTTTAAACTTCTCTTGTTTTCAAGGTAGACCATGTAATGACTTCATTTAGAGTACCATCGAAAAATCTGAGAGTACTTGACAGTTGTTTTGTACTAACTGGGGATTCTTCAACAGTACGTGCCCATGAATATACCGGGGATCGGAACGAAGGCTGCATCTTACACTTTACTAAAAACAGTTGATCAGTGACATTACCACAGAAGTGCAGGCGACTACATCCTCCTAAAATACATGTCCACGGCAGTATCGCTAAAGCATGACCGACTTGCATTAATTTGAAATCAACGCGGAAATAATCGCCTGCAGTCAGCATAAGCAAAAAGATTCATCATTTTAATTTTCCATGTTTTGCTAATTAGTACTTTAAGAATCTGTGTTATTTTGTATTTTAAAGAAACATTCGAAAATATTTATTTCCTTAGATTCCCTTTATTCAATTAATACATATCATTCCTTTGAGTTTGTCAGGTAAGGCGATTTTCGCGTGAAAAAGCCTAGCTTGGTACATGATAAAAATATCGTATTTGTTAATGCGTCCTATTGTGACAACCTAATTAATTTTATAAGATGTGTTAATGCTGATTTCTAAAGTATAAATAAAATCCTATGATTCTAATGGCATTAGTGGATATATTAAATTATAATTCCAAGTTTTCGCAAACACTCCATGATACGCTACACAATGTATAGTAGACAACAGTATTTTATATCCTTCAAGTTTTAGATCAATGTTTGCTACAAAATAATATGTAGTAACTTTCATGTATTGACAGCAATTGTAAAGCCCAGTCAGAGCTAAGCTATTTCTAAAATATTTGAGGTTCAAGGGTCCATTGTATATAAGTTAAGAATTAAGATGAAGAGTATAACTGAATGAATCGTGTATATTCTAAAACAACCATCGTCATCATCAGTATCGAAGCGTTGTATACGATTAGCCCAAATCGTAGTTTTTACGACATGTTTGTTTAACGCAAAACTTGCATCATTTCAAGCTCATTTGTGTGAGGATAAGGGTATGTAAGTATAGTCAATAAAAAGGTTAGAAGGTGAGTAATGCTTTTAAAATTGATCAAAGTAAAGCAGGTGCATTTAAACGTTATTTCTGTTTCAGTTGTAGTATAGCATTCTCCTGACTTTTCATATCCTTTTTTAGTTTTATAGCTTTTGCTTTAGTTTATTAGTCTAGACACTCGAGTCACAAATTCCAACTTCACTGCATCTACTAAGATTCTGTTAGCTCAGTGATTAGTAACTGAACTTGTATTGATATATCACAGCTGTTAATATTGATATTCCTATATTTGATTTTTGACCTTCACTTTAATACCGTTATAAAGTTTTCACTTATATGCAATAAAACTAACATTTTTATGACGTATCTATCGCTTTATCAATATTCAGTATTAATCATTGCAAATCACCTCAAGTGGTGTTATCAAGAAAAGCTTACCTGTTGAGGAGTACTCAAACCTAACACGCAGTGTTGCATTCCAAATTCTCCACATCTTTAACCTACACTAACCCTAATCTGTTTTAGTTTCTGCCAGCTCCTCATGCATTCTATGCGCCAGCGGCACAGTGGTTAGAACTTTCACCGAGCACCATGCACATGGGCCGGCGTGCGATCCAATGCCGACGCACACATGATATCTATGGTTGACCTGCAAAATTTGGGCTACCGATATCCATGCTGAAAATTCCATACTTGTACCAAAAATACGGTGTGGAATCAAGCTGTAATCAAAAATTAAAGAAAATTAATTATAATATGAAGTTAATCAATGCTGCTGTATTGTTTAGAGACCTGGTATTTGAGTCACTAGAAGCATTTGCAACAGGTTACCGCAGACTTTCACTTAAGTCTAACTTTGTTAGGTACTGAAGATCAGATGGTTAACGGCAAAGAATCCACTACTAAGAACTCTGGAAGCGAGCCAATCAAGTATGCCAAAGAAAGTGTGGCTGCATTGAACATACACTGGTGAAACAACTGAGTGATACCCAAGCACACAGGAATCCCCAAAATGAAAGCCAAATGGAGAACAACCAGCTGAGCGTAAGTCTTAAGATGACAAGAAAGAAATCATGTGAGGAAGAGATGAAAGTCTATAGGCAGTCATGGATCTAACCAAGAAAGACTGCAGAGAACAGGATGAAATGGAGAGGTTTCACTTAAAAACCCAACGGAATAATACTGATACCACTACTGTTCGTGTAACACTTGGTTAACAGATCGTTGCCATCTACACTGTAACTGGCAACTGGTACCTACAGTTGAACAATCGCTAATTATATAATAAGAAACAATTTTCAATTAATTTGGATTTTTAACTTTATCAACCCATCTGCTGATATCTTATAACGACAAGAATAAAGGTTATTCAAGTGTTGGTTTGTAGGGAAGTCGTGACCAGTAGGGTGCAGCTGGTCGGGTGTGAAGACAAATACTCGCCGAAGACATTGGCTAGCGGTCGCGCTATGTCGTGAATTGGCAGAAGTTAGAATTCAAGGACCATTGGATCGGGTCCCAGTGGCTTAATGGTATACGAGCTCGCCTTGTAACCGGAAGGTCCTGGGTTCGAATCCCGGTGGGTGCGTACTGCTGAAGAGTCCCAAACTAGGACGAAACAGCTGTCCAGTACTCCCAGGTTTTCCAATGGTTCTCTAACTAATGTCAGCTCATGATGAAATCCTGAAATAAAGGTTATCTTAAACTACTTATCATCAGACAGTGGTCACTGATAAGTTGATCCAGAATGAAACAGTGCCAACAGCAACCTAATCAGAAATGTGTCTGTATGTCTGTTTTCCACATAGAACTTTGCACATATGTGCACCAGTTCAAGTCGCCACAGATGCACCACACAAAGCAAGAGAAGAAGAAAGTAGAAGAAATGCATAATAGAGACAGTAAACAGAGATGTGAGACAAAGGAAATAGTAGTAACGAAGAACAAAACAGTTTCATTGGAAATTATAAGTCACAAGGATTGAATGCATCTGCGCTGTCATTGAAAACGATTTTGAGCCCTATCACCAAGTGTCTCCAGCCGCCATTGGTTTTGTAAAGTCTTGAGAACCCCAACCAAGAAATCTACATATTCTCATGTGGCTTAAACTAACTGTTGTGGATTTCATTGACTGGTGCCATGTTTTGGTTTGACCGCCACTTGCTCTTTCCCAACCTGACTTTATGTCAGCTTACATTGCTCGTTGAGGAAGGCAATGACCAGGAATACGTAACACAGGTCCTTACCATCTCAGTCGATGTAGCTTCACAGCTTCGCGGATTGATTTCCCCTCCTTACGTAGCACTCAACTGAAGCCTAATCTCAGTATTGCTTACTCTACTGTACCACTTCACACGGGAGATAGACCGCAGGAATGTGTGCAAATTAGTAAAGTGATATTGATCTTGTTTTATTTGGATTCTTCGCTCACGTGAACCTACGTGTCATTTCATATGTTCAAGTGATAAGTTAAGAATGCTAGTCGACATAACAAAGAGTTCCGTTCTTATAACTGCAGTTAATATAATAATGATAATAATAATAGCAACAAAAGTTTTATTACACACAACAGGTTTACACAATATGCACAATTTTCAGCGTATTTTACTGCATAATATCTTTCCTTCATCGAGGAGTTTCAATTAAAACAGCCATCTCCTGTAAATCATATGACGCAGTGTGATGTTAGACCTGAAGAATAAAATGATCCACTAGGGTATTTTTCTTTGGTTACACAGCAGTGCCCAACGATAGGCTACAAACCAATTAAAAATAAGAGATGTACTGTCTCAGATAGCCCAGAGATTCAAGCAGGCTTAAAATGGGAGATAGCTGTGAATTATGTGACGGGGATAAATCACAGTACAGTCTCATTACCACAGTCATAAACCTTATAGCCCCTTGAACTACACTAGTGGCTTGAATATGAAAAAAGGCCACATCACAAATAACACCAGCTTGGAAAGTACTTCAACCAGATTACACACGCTGCTGAG
Source organism: Trichobilharzia regenti (assembly GCA_944472135.2). Taxonomy (NCBI): domain Eukaryota; kingdom Metazoa; phylum Platyhelminthes; class Trematoda; order Strigeidida; family Schistosomatidae; genus Trichobilharzia; species Trichobilharzia regenti. Next base: position 22,352,635 of record OX235265.1, on the reverse strand, counting down.
CTATAAATATCTTCCAATATATTTCATGTCCTATGTCAAATCAAAACACCCATAGGCCTCTTCATTTGGTTGCCGTAACTCCTTATGTGTTCAATATCATACTTGGCGTGAAATCAATCCCCTGACTAGAATTATAAATATTAGCTGCATAAGAACTTTTCACTGTGTAATTAGTTTGCTTATTTGAATAACTAATCTGTTTTTTGTTACAGATTCTATCAGGAAAATGAGAGAAAGAATGAGACTTGGGAAACACATATTGCCTTTGATGTAGAATTATGCACTAGGGATTATGGCATAGAACAGGTTGATAAGATATTTAAAAACATTGTACATGACCTAATTATAGTTTGCCAGTATAATCCAGTATGTTTGAATAAGCCAGTAAAAATGTTTTAGTCTGTCAACCATAAACCATACACTTTAAGCGTTTTACCAGAAGTTGTAAACAAGATGCATAGTTGTAATCTGACCATCACAGCAAATGGGTGAGGTTAAAAATAATCTCGAGGTGTTTTCATGCATAGTATAGTAAATTGTATAAAAGATATTCCAGCTGTTTAAGTTGTTGATAAAACAGCATTTAAAAAACAAGTGAAGATATAGCTAGTCGGATGGAGGATTTCATCATGAGGTGACATCAGTTAGAGAATTATAGGAAAACTTATAGGGAGTACTGGACACCCAGCTGTTTCTGCAACCTAGTTTGGGTCCCACCACCAGTACGCACCCACCGCCACGGTTCGAACCTAGGACTTTCTAGTTACAAGGCCAACGAACTCGTTACAAGGCGAGGTCATAGACAATTAAACCACACTGGGAACCGATTCAATGTCTAACCCATGAATTTTAACTTCTGCCAGTTCATGACATAGCGCGACCACTTCGCTTAGAAGCGGAAATAGAAGCTATTAATTAGTGGAAGTACCAGTCGAGTATGAAACATAGTTTTAACTAACAATAAATTTACTTACTACCTTGTAAAATTCTAGACGAAAATCGACAATTTGGAGGAAAAGGCAGACATCAAAGACAGGACTTCAAGTAAACACAGAGAAGACAGAGGTGATGAAAGTAACCAACCCACAACAACAAACGCCAGTCAGTATTAACAGGAGAAATTCGAAAGTGGTCACTTCCTTTAACTGCCGAGGCAAAATTCCTTCAGGTACAGGAGGAACGGATGAAGAACGGATGTCAAAGCCAGACGGATTCGGAAAGACCATGTACACCTTCAACACTCTGAAGTCAGTTTGTAACTGTTCTGCACTCAGCACAAAGAATAAAATTTGGATTTCTAACGTCAGCGTATTACTCAGTCACTTCTTCTATAGGGGTCATAAACTTGCAGTGGGCGTCGTGAATAGCATTTCTAACAGGCTACTGCAGAGTTTCGTCAACAGCTGCTTTGATGGCTTCATACTGATGATAGAATGGCCAGTCAGAAAGAAGTGGCAAAAAGCAACTATGTTAACGAACCGACCAAGAACCCATTTGTCAATAAATAAGCCCAGAAAAATGGAAATGAATTGGGTAAGCTTTGAGAAGCCCATCAAATGACATTGAGCATTATACCCTGGAATGGAACCTGAATGGGGAACGAAGAGTTGGGCTTGAGTCCGAGGGTGTCATAGAGGAGACTGCTAGAGGAGAAGATGAGCGACTATGGACAATCGTAAAGCCAGATGAAAAGCACTACGGAGAATAGGACGAAGTGGGGATGTGCTGTTGAAGCACTCTGCTCTATTCGGAATCCAAAGCAATAATGATAATAATAACTTGTAAAATTATGCGAAATACCAGCGAAATTGACATGAAAAGATGTCTAAATGTAAATCTGTAGAATAAACAGGCTAAATTGATTTTTATTTGAATGAACTGTTAGATGTTAACGTGACATTTGCGCAATATACATCTAAGTAACTGGATTTTGCTTTTGAATAATGTCACCAATTACCAGTTCATTTCAATCTACCTGTATGTACATGAGAAATAAACTGAATGTCAAAGTGCAGATGAATTGAATATATGATGAGATGAGAGACTTTTTCATGTCAGGCAGATTGTTGAGCTTAACCTGAATTTGGAGCAAAACGTTGGGTGCCCAAGGGTGGCATAGTGAAAATCATGTGAAGAGGTAATGAAAGCTCACGGTCATTCGTAAAGCTAGATGGAAGTTATTGCGGAGAACTGAGTAGAATGGAGATGTACTGTTGAGGCTCTCTGTTCCACTTAGGACTGAAGGAATAAGTATATATATATATATATATATATATCAGTACTTTGAATATTCTCATGATTTATTCAGAAAAAACGAATTAGACTGAACATTTGTTTTCAAAGTCAGCTAAACTGGTGCTCATTTTCTCAACTAAACCAGTTGTGATACTGTGAGTTAAGGATAAATCACCAATGATAGCCTTATCAGTGTGTAACTATGAATTGGACTGCTCATGTGGAGCTAGTTACATTGACTGCACTCAGAGGGCTTTATCCATGTGTGTGTATGTGAACAAGTACCTCTATCGTTGAACGAAGAGAAGAAGCAAAGCGCATAAATAGTTCAGCGAAAAGTTTCTTTTCGGAGAATTCATTTTCTTAGCTCTGCAATTGCAAATATATATATATATATATATATGGGTTATTTCCTATGCATGTGTACATTAAGTTTGTCAGACAAAAATACAATTAGTTATGGTTATTTTCATTACACAGGTGAGAATTCGTAAGTTTTGGATGGAGTTACGTAGTGCAAAAGGCTTTCTGAGGAGTTGGATGGTGATATAAGAGGGTAGTAACAAAAGTGACGAGCTGCCACAAACTACTGTTAAAGAAGAGTTATGTAATACCATGAACAGTTTCATGAAAGAGTTGTGTTCAGGGTGAAAATAGAAGCAAAATAAAATACGGAATTGCGTAAGAGTTTTAAAGGAATACAATAGTTTTAAGTAGTTAGGAGAAACAAGCAAAAAAGCAAAAGTTAAGTCAGATCAACAGAGTTGTTGCCATGATAGTAGAAGTGGCTGAATAATTTTATTTTGTATGCATAGTTCTGGTTCTTTTGACTGAATGACTAGGGCTTCTGCAATGCAAAGAAGACGGAAACATATTGTCTTTGTAAGGTTGTTCTTCGTTTTATAGATTACTTTGAGGGAGGCGTTTGTTGAGATGGAATGACCAGTGATGAAGAGATGTTCGATTATTGCACTCCTTATATGGTCATTACTTTCTTTCTGCAGCTACGCTGGATAGTGTTCTTTGACTCTTTTTGAAAGGATGCGCGTTGAACGACCGATGCACCTGGCTCCACAGCAACAGGTGAACTGATGTAACAACAGAAGACAAGGGCCAGGCAACAGATCGTTTTATTACGGAAATCAACACGTATTTATATATATTTCACATACATTATTATAGCTTATTCAAGTAGACAAACGCATTCTTCTGTTTGGTTGTTTCAGGTAACCATCGAAAAGTAGAGCCATCTATCTGCGAATCATATTTGCCCATGTTAAGTCTGCTGTGATTGGTTGTTGAATCAGCCTTGTTCATATTTTCTCACGGCCAATATCAGTGTCCTAGACATTGACGTAGATTAATGCCTACCGATTGGCTAGCAGCCTGCTCTCACCACACTGATATATACACATAAAGGTTGTTTCCATGTTCACTCTGAGCACAACTCTTTCATCAAACTAATCATGTTATTACATAACTCTTCTTTAACAATTCTTTGTGACAACTCATCACTTTTGTTACTACCCTCTTATATCAACACCCAATTCCTCTGAAAGCTTTCGTATTACATAACTCCACCAAAAGCATACTAATTGTCACCTGTTTAGTTAAAATAACCGTAACCAATTGTATTTTTGTTTGTTTGACAAACTTAGTGTACGCATGCATACAAAATAACCATATATCTATTTGCGATTGTACAGCTAAGAAAATGAATTCTCCGAAAAGAGACTCTTCACTGAACTACTGATCTTCTCTCTATTTTTGTTTGAATGGGAACTTTTCATGAACTAAAACCAGAGCAGGTGTTTTCAATTATCTTCCATTTTCCTGATAGTCTACTTAAAGGAGCTTGACTACATCTTCTATCAGTATCTGGAGTGGTAGTTATCATTGTCAGAAAATCTGGTCTTTGTATACACAAAAGAAGTGAGTTTACTTCGGTCTACAATAAGGTCAACAAATCCACCATCAACACTGACATTTTAAATTTATATCCCTTTTTTTCTTGTTCTCCTGTTCCTTTATTTCATTGACAAACGTCTATCTCAGACCTTTAACAACCTCGTGATCTTTTTTATTGTGTCTATCTACCTAAGGTTTAGGTAATACTTTTTAAAATCGTTACTTATATATATTTACACATTCCTGTTCATTATACCTCAATAAATTCATTATTACCTGATAAGTGTTCACTGATAGTACTTTCAAGTTTTCATCACACCATCGGTATTATTTCATCGTTATTATTATTATTGTTGTTATTTATCAGCCTTGAACTTGCGTCTAGTCTATCTCAGTCGTCGGTTTGTTACTCCATAGTATTCTTATTACCTCACAGACTATTGTTTGTACTCATCCTTGAAATTTGTACTTTTATTTACTGTATATATACTCTGTGTATATACATACACACGTCATTGGACTATGTCATCTCATTTTATCTCGTGTTGTTATCGGCCATGCATATTCTAAATGATAATCAAAACTAACTGACTATTTCATACATTTTTATTCCCCTTAGTGAATTTGAATAAAGCAAGAACAACAGAGCTTTTTGCAGAATAAAATGGTACCATTATTGTTTATTTAGTTAGTTGCCTTCTCATCAGCTGCTTACAGGTCAAAGTCATTATTAAGTATATCTACAGAAATAATTTTAACATACTTACACAAAGTTCAGTTTTAAACAAAAATCAATCAATTATGCTTATAATAATAAGCACTTTATTCGGAACAACAATGATCACACACAATGGAAACTTTCAACATCACGTAATCAGATGAAAGACAGAGTGAAAATATCCAGTAACCAGGGCAAAGAAAGACTGATAAGCGCTTTTTTCTGAACGCATAAATCGGGTTTCAGGCGCTTGATGGAGATCGCTTTGACAAACCTGTGGATAATTTTGAACGATCTTGCGACGTTCACCTTATGACCCCCGTGTCAAGGAAATGCCTGGCGATTGATGGCACTGTTTAAAGCATTTGATGTTTGCACACTAAACAAGTCTTTCATGTATTTTCCTACTTTCTGATGTTACAAGTGTAAATGAAACCTGCTTCCCTGGTTTCAATACAAATGATGTTCAAAAATGTCTCCAGTCTCTGAACCCTTCTTGTAGCCTGGGTCCAGATGGTTTGCCTAGTGTTATTCTTAAAAAATGTGCAGATATCCTGTGTTATCCTCTCATGGACATATTAACGAATCTTTTTCCATAAATGTCGTGCCAGCCGTTTGGAAGGACATTAAAATTGTACCTATCCTTAAGTCGTCTACTGGAACATGTTTTAAATTTAGACCTATTGCTATTACCTCTCCTTTTCTAAAAGCTATGGAAAAGTTACTCTTACTTAATCTTTAACCTTCACTTAAAGCCTTTAACGATCCCAAACAATTCGCTTATAAACGCAGTGGAAGTACTTTAGATGCAGTTGCAGTCTTGTACCATAACATTGTCTCCAGCTTAGACAAGAGGGCTAAATTTGTTCGCTGCACCTTTCTAGATTACACATCTGCTTTCGACTCAGTACCTAGGGTCATTTTGTTAAACAAGCTTGCTGAAACTCAGACTGACTGTTGGGTTGTCAGATGGCTGCATTCTTATTTCTCAGGAAGAAAGCAGTACACTGTATGTCAGGGAAAGTCGTCCACTTCTTTGCTTACTGAGGCTGGTGTCCCTCAAGGCACTGTTCTTTCTCCTTTTCTGTTTTCTTTCTTCTTGCGTGACTTGCCTCACTCTGATGAAATGAACTTTGTTAAGTATGTCGATGATCTAACTATTTCAATGTCTGTTAAACCCTCAGCTAGACTGTACTAAGATGAACAGCTTTCTATCAGGAATTAGCTAATGGTCTTAATCTAATGGTCTTAAACTAAATCCTTTTAAATGTTAGACTGTTAATTTCAGTTTCCGATGCAAACGAAAGTTAAATGAAGTCGCTGGTTCTTATCACCCTTGCAAAATTGATGATACTGATATAGAAATCAAGTCTGAAGTTAAGTATCTTGCATTAATTCTTTCGTCTGACCTATCCTGGTCTTCCCATGTCTTAGCGATTTCTAAAAGAATATTTCATCTGACTTTTTACATTAAGAAGTTGAGGCACTCAGGCACAACCCAACCAATCCCCTTACAAATTGTCAACTCGTGTACTTTACCTATTCTTCTGTACTGTTCACCCTTATTGCTTAAAAAAGACTATGTCATACTTCGTAGAATTCTGAAGACTGTCAGTAGGACGAGTGGTATCCCATTGGGCCATATCGTTGACATTGTCACTGATAGGCACTTGGTGTCATGAAACAAATTTGCTACAGGAATTTTGTCAGACTCTCAGCACCCACGCAGCTTCAACCTTGTGTCTCCTTAGGTAAAACAAGAAGTCTTTTCAGAAGACTTTATGCACGTACGTCTGAGTACAAAAATTCCACTATACCATATTTTGGCACGTATTTTAAGTGATGAAAATAGTGTCACTACTAAATAAACCATCTCTTCCACCCTTACAGTACCAAACTTTATTTTTATTATATTTCTTATATTTATAATCCTCCCAATTTTTTGTTTTTATTTATTTATTTTTTATAAATGTGAACATTGTTTAAGCTGTGTTACCACTGTTAATCTTGTATTTCCCCTCACTATACTATATCAACAGAACATTATATTCAATACTCTATGATAACATGCTAAAATTTCCAAACTGGATCGACAATACTATTTGAAAAAAACTCACTGTTATTATTATTATATTTAATGATCTCAATTCGTGCTTGGAGTATTTTTGACGTCATATCGTGAACGTGGACAAATTTCTCCGTTTACCTTTGTTTTAATTTTTAATTTTATTTATATTTTAAGTAAATCAGATACCGTATCGTGACAAATGCTGTATTATAAGTACTGTTTTTGGAATAAAGTAAATTATTGTTATTATTTCTTCCCATTTGGAGATAGAGGCTTTTTGGTTCATGTTCAGAAAATCATAGCTATGCCCTTCTTTCTGTTCTTCCAGTGTAACTGCTCCTGCAGATACATGTAAATTTGTATATACACTTGAAGTTAACATGAGAAGGATATCTATCAATTTTTGATTGAACCAAAGAAGAGCAAGTTGTTCGATAGACGGGATCCAGCTTAGCTGCAGGATAGGCTCTTCCTACTGATATCCTCAATCTTCTGCTGACAGTTGCAGTAATATTTTCACCTTCATAATCAAGTTGAATGTAGATGGGCATTTTCTCCACTGTGATTTGCTTGATATTTGAGCCTTCAGATCTTCTGTACTTGTTAATGAACCCTTGAGGGTAACCCTTGCTTTTCAACATCAACATAAATTCTTCCTCTAATTTCTCTATAGAGCATAATCTCCTAATTCTGTGGTATAGAGTCTTGACTAGTCCACTTTTAAAGCTATTTGGAAATAGTTCTCCTTAGTTATTCTGATCTCCATTTATCGCTAATAATTATCCTGCAGTGATCCAGATTTTTTACTTCACCCTCAGTCATCACTTATTTCTTCTTTCATGTACTAGATATGTTAAATGTACATTTTAGGAAGTGCACACCCTCAATTTCGACGATAGGCATATGGATGATATCACAGTGATTTGTGAAAAATCACTGAAGGACTTTTCAGCTACACGAATACAGTAAAAGATAGTGTATCGGTAACACACGTGGAAGTAAATAGAATCAACTTGCCATTTTGTAGGTGTACTCCAAATTCACCAACAAAATGAGCCAATAAGACGATTCACATCTACAAGAAGCCCATCTAAAAGGGGCAGTATCAAATTGACTGTAGTTTCTGTCCACTCAAGAATAAAATGAAATTAGTTACATGCTTGTTCAGATGCATCCAGCGTTTATAAATGGATAATACAAATGAAGAAGAAATATCCCTAAAATTCACTAAACTCTGTAGAAGCGTCAAACAAGGAGATACATCAATCCACTCACCTCCTAAATAGGATATTTCTATATCTTTATCGTCCACGATGGTTCAGGCAGGTCTTATCACTAAGCAAAGACTCAGAGTGGTATTCAGTTTTCGTAGAGAAAATGAAGTTTATAATGTCCAAACGATAGTGTCATATCCCTCTGTGTTTGCCAGTTTACATGTATGTGTGGTTACGCGTACACAGAGTGGACTTATCGATATCCGCAAGTGGATGTAGGGAAAAAAATGGCTGATTCAGTTAATTCCGGAATTAGAAGGCCAACGTGATCGATCATGAATCACATCATAGAGACGGGTCATAACATCAGTTTCAGTAGTATCTTTAAACCAATATATAAAACAGGTTTGGTTCACATACTTAAATTTGTTGAAGCCTTAGCCATAAAAAGACCTAAGCCTGTTTCATGTGTTCACCATTACTTTGAATTTTTAAGAGTTTGTTTTTGAGGATTTGATTTGTTTCATGTTTGACCGTATACTGATATCAGTTAGAGAACCACTGAAAACCGGGGAGTACTGGGCTGCTGTTTCGTCATACTCAGGGACTCATCGTCAGTACCCACTCATCGGGATCCGACTCATTGGCCAGCCGATGAATTCTAACTTCTACCAATTCGTGATTTTATCGAGACTGGCACCAGCCAATTTCATTGAGGGTTAGTATTTGTCTTCACTGTTGACCAGGTAGACTCCAGAGTTATGTCATGACTTCTTGCTGGAATTTTAAGCAACTTCATCCTGCAGCCACTAGCAAACCCTAGGTTAGTTCTTTACGAGCTTGCATTGCAACCGGAAGATCCTGAGTTCGAGAGCCACTGGGTGGGTACTGACGATGAGTCCCTGAGTATGACGAAACAGCAGCCCAATACTCCCTGGTTTTCAGTGGTTATGTAAGTGATATCAATCGGTGATCAAATATTATTTTGAACCTGTTTTGATAGCTCAATTCTAGAACCTAGATTCATTTGACTTAATAATATTTTCACCCCTACCGTATCTTTTTGTACCTCATATTTTCACCTCTTATGTGTAATCGTGATCTATAAACAAGCTGGGACTGTCAAAAACTTTGAAAAAATTTAGGGACGGATCCATTATTACTCCGTATATATATGAATACCTCAAGTTGTCCAATTCAACCACCTGTCGTTGGTATGGTCTTCTGAAGGTGAACAAAGGTGGTGTCCCTCTGTGACCTATATTTTATATGCTCAGATGGCCTTATGATTCTACAGTTAAATGGTTCGCTGAAATTCTCCAACCGGCAAGATCAAATCTATGTATAAACAGTCCCACGGACACTTTTTGCTTCATCAACTGCGTCAATGAAATTAATGTGACCGTTAAGCATACTGTCTCATTAAATGCTTGTTCTTTATTCACAAATGTACCACTAGTAGAAACCGTTATTTGTGTGACTACATTGATCTATAAGCATAAAAATTGAAGTGCCACCAAACTATCTAAAGCAGCTATTACTGAGATGCAAACTTAAATCTGCGACTTAGATTTAATTATGTGATCTATAATTAAACGGAAGGAGTCAGCATGAGGTCTCAATCTGGACGTCTTCTAGTGGATATCTTCATGGGGAGCTTAGACAGTGGTCCGTTGAAAGAAACTATCTCGAGTTTGCATATGTCTAAGAGAAATATTGACGATATATTTGGCTGCTGAACTTCTCACAAAACTTAATGTTTCTTACCCGTCTATGCATTTCACTATCAAAGACGAGTCAAACTACCTATTTCGCTTCTCAGAAGTTACCACAGATAGAAAGAAGGATGGTAAGTTAGAGAGGTCGACTTACCGAAAGTCAGCCTTCATGGAGCAGTACCATAACTTTAACAGTTGTGTACCTCCAGCCAGAAGAAGAAATCTTCTCTGTTATCTATGCTCCAGAATTCCGAAAATATTCTCTATACATACGACTGATGTAGAACTAAAAAAAGTTCGCACAACTCTCTTAAGTAACGGATGTCCTAGAACTTTCGGTTACAGAAGCATCAAGAAAGAAACTTTCCCTAGCCAAATCACAGTGCCAAAGAAGACACTACTACTAAAGTGATTAAAAAGTCGTTTATTGAAATGTGCTAAACGTTCATTTTGTGCAGCTGACTTACACTTAGTGTTTACCAGCTAAAATATGATTCGAAAATCCGTCAAGGATAAACTACTGCTGCTTATGTCCACTTCTATGTGCATATACTCATTCACATGATCGTTTGGAGCTGATTATATTGAATGTTGTAAACATGTTTTACTCAGACGCGGAGCTTAACACTACCCGGTGTGGTTGATGAAAGACGAGCATAAAATGACGAAGTCTTCAATCCGTGAACACCTTCTGGAGTCGAATCATTTGGCCTCATGTGATTTATCCTCTGATGTTATCTACAGGGTTAAATGAAACCACTCTTAAAGCTTACGCTTTCTTCACTTATGCATAGCCAAAGCTCTAGCTATACATGGACAGAAACCTAAATTATGTATTCATAAACGTTTTGTCAAACCCCTTTCTTTACCTTGGTCATAGTAATGTTCCTTTATTTTATTCTATTCTATCTTACCACTTGAATTCATTCCACTTCACTTCGTCTTCACCTTCTTTATTGTTGATAACACTTAAAGTCTCAGTACACTAACTTCAACAGTTGGGTACCTTTAGGGGAAAAGTGAAATCTTATTCTTCCCTTATGCTCCAGAATTCGTAAAATCTGCTCTGCAGAGACAATCAATAGGGAACTAGATAACGTTCGATCAAATCTCCTTAACAATGGTTATCCTACAAGGTTCATTGAACGCAACATCAAGAAAGAATCCACCCCTAGACAAATCACAATTCCAAAGAAAAAACTGTTTATGAGTCTGGCATTCAAAGGTGACACCATTTCAGAATTGATTAAAAATCGTTTATCTAAATGTATTAAACGCACTTTCCCTGCAGATGACCTGTAACTAGTTTTTACCACCCGAAATATGACCAGACAATGCGTCAAGGATAGACTACCGCTTTTGTCCACATCTATGTACATTTACTCTTTTACTTGCTCTTGTGGAGCTGTTTATATTGGACGTTGTAAGCGTAATCTCCGAAAACGTGTAGCTGAACACTATCCGGTTTGGTTAATGAAAGGCGAACGTAGAACTGCAAAGTCGTCTATTTGTGTTCACCTGTTAGAGTCTGGTCATTTAGCCCCACGTGATTCATCTTTCAAAGTTATCTACATGGCAAAATCGAATCTCTCCAGAAGTTTACGTTTTCTTCACTTATGCATAGCCAAAGCTCTAGCTATACATGAACAGAAACCTAAATTATGTGTTCGGAAACGGTTTGTCACACCCCTTTCTTTACCTTGGTCATAGTAATGTTCTTTCTAGTTTTTATTTTATTTTATTTTACCACTTAAATTTATTCCACTTCACTTCACATCTTCGTTCTTATCGTAATCGTACTCCTAATTTTTAAGATTCTTAGACAACGCTTGACATTTTTAGAAAATATTTTTGGTATCAATTCACTTATAAAACAATCTTTAATAATTCTGTAATTTATCCACTTCAATTCCACCCCTGTTAACATTTTAATTATCGTCATTCTTATCACACATATAGAGTATACTGACTGAGCAATTTCTATTGTCACTTAATTTCTTTTTCCGTTATATAAATACGACCGTCACCGAAAAGAAATACGTATCTTCGCTGAACAAAAAAACTGTTTTTTCTTATGCATAAATGGGTATATTTCGCAGTTGGACCTATACTGACAAAATGTGATCCTTTATACTCTGTCGCCTTTTTTTACAATTATGTATGACAAGTAGATATCTGTGAGCAGAATTTCCGAAATGTGTTGCCCAAATACACACTACATATTTCAGATAAACTTCGTTTTCAAGTGTTGGTTTGTAGTGATTTGATTGGTTTCAGGATTTCATCATGAGCTGACATTGGTTAGAGAACCTGTTGAAAATTTGGGAGTACTGGACAGCTGTTTCGTCCTGGTTTGGAACTCTTCATCAGTATGCACCCACCGGGATTCGAACCCAGGACCTTCTGATTACAAGGCGAGCTAGCTCGTAGACCATTAAGTCACTGGGGCCTGATCCAATGGTCCTTGAATTCTAACTTCTGCCAACTCACGACATAGCGCGACCGCTAGCCAATGTCTTCGGCGAGTATTTGTCCTCACACTCAACCCTCTGCACCCTACTGGTCACGACTTCCCACTGGAACCCATGTAACTACCTACCTGAATAGGGCCAGTCGCCAGTGAGCATCTCATTGGTATTCAAGTGTTGGTGTGTAGGGATTTGGTTGATTGGTTACAGGATTTCATCATGAGCTGACATTAATTAGAGAACCACTGGAAAACCTGGGAGTTTTTTATTGTTTGATAATGACAGTAGCTTTATTCTGCACAACTTTCAGTGTAGTCAGATTCCAATAATACTGTTCCTTCACCTAAGAGTTTCAAGTCAAAAAGCCATCATCTCCAGTACATCATGCGACTCAATGTTGTTCGATCTGAAGAATCAAATAACCCCAATATGGTATTTTCCCTTGGTTCCACAAGAAATGAGCAACACTAGATTGCAAACCAATCAAAAATGTACATGAGTAGATTTCGTGACCTATAAACATAACATAATGATTACGATAACTAGAATTTAAAAAAATATAATACACTGTCTCGGATGAAAATTCAGGTAGCACAGTGATTCAAGCAGGCTGTCGTCGAAAGATCAATAAAAATCTGCCAGGTCTAAACTCTCTCACATAGTTTCACCATCTGTAATTATAGTATGTTTAGAAAAGATCTGTCACCAGATCACTATGAACAACAGAAACGACTTCAGTTTTGTTAGCCTTCAGATAAATGATACCACCAGCGTGAACTGTAACTATGATCATTTGAATAGAATAGTCACATGAAGTAAATAGAAAACAATTGTTGAAGTGTGAAGTAACGATTTGATAACTGCTCATCTGGTAGAAAATAACTGATGCCCGTTGCTGTTGAAAGGTGGCTCATCAGGTGTAAGTGGCCTAATGGATAACACTTTGGCGTTTGAAACGATAGGTGATGGGTCAGAGTCTCACTGAGGACACCAACACTCATTCACCCAATCACTGTAGAATGCAGATACATCCAGTGCTATAGAGTTCTAAATAGGATGGAATGTGCCCCAATGGATTCTTCTATTAGTCACCATCTATCAAATGAATCAAATGCTCTTGATTAATGTTCACATATAAGAGAAAATGGAGGTGAATCGGGAATACGTTGAGGTGACCGTCAATGAAATGGCACTAGGGCATCGGTTGAGTGGAATCCAAATGGAAAGCGACGAGTCAGTCGTCCGCGGGTGACTTGAAGAGATTGTGCGAGGAGGAGAGGACAGATTATGGGCGATTCCAGAATCAGATGAAGAGGACAACAGTTATTATCAGTTACTGAAGTCCTATTTTCCACACGGAACCCAAAGGAATAATATATATATGATGTCATTTCAGAGTACTCAATATCAACAAGTATGTTATTATTATTGGGTGGTCGGAGGCAATAAACAGGAAGCTTTGCCTGATATAGGTTTCGTGGTTGTCGGCACTCGTCAGCAAGGTGTATCAGCTATCTTGAAGGAACTCATTTCCCTTCTGTGATTGACTGATAGAATTCGGTCTGCAGTAAGCAAAGAATTAGACACATGACTCTAGGTAGGCTTCAATCGAAAGTATCTAATACAGTCGTACAGGAGGCCGTCAATCACGAGCCTGGATAACTTAATTGTAATGCCTCTGACTGGAATCAGGAGATTCCAGGTTCGAATCCTGGTAGGCTCGCCAACCTCGCCAGATTACTAGCTTGCTAGGCTACTAGCTGGTCCCAGGGCCGGATAAGCAGGAGGGTTGGGGCGTAATGCTAGCAACTCCACCGCCGAAACTCAACCAAATCGCTACAGAAACTTCAACGCACAAATATATGAAAAACTATAAAAATATAAACAATAGCCTTATTTTTCGCTGGAATCGGGGAAGTGAAATGACGCAGGCTGGTGAAAGCCTTCGGGAAGCCAGTCAGCCGATGTGCCTTCTTTCGATGAAAGCAAAAGTAAGGATGGGTACCTGGAATGTTCGCACAATGTACGAAACTGGAAAGGCTGCCCAGATAGCCGCTGAAATGAGAAGGTACAGAATAGAAGTGTTGGGAATCTGCGAGAGCAGATGGAACGGAACTGGAAGGTGCCAACTACCTACTGGAGAGACAGTAATCTATTCCGGCCACCTAGAGGACAACCATGAGCACACCGAGGGAGTGGCCATCATGATGTCACCAACAGCAACCAAAGCTCTCATGCAGTGGGAACCAATCTCCTCCAGGATAATGACAGCCAGGTTCAACTCAAAAGGAAGGAAAGTTACAGTCATTCAATGCTATGCGCCTACAAACGTCTCAGAACAAGAGAAGAAGGAGGCGTTCTACAGACAACTACAAGCAATAATGGACAACGTCCCAAATGGCGATATCAAAATCCTGATGGGCGACATGAATGCGAAGCTGGGAGGAGACAACACAGGAAGAGAACTCACCATGGGTCGTGAGGCCCTCGGTGAAATGAACGACAATGGTGAACTCTTCTCAGACTTCTGCGCCTTCAATGATTTGGTGATTGGCGGTAGTGTGTTCAAACACAAGGATATACACAAGACGACATGGATTTCACCAGATGGAAACACCAAGAACCAAATAGACTTCATCTCAATTTCAAGAAAGTGGAGACGGAGCCTACTGGACACAAGGTCAAGGAGAGGAGCAGATGTGGGTTCAGACCACTATCTAGTACAAGGGACTTTCAAGGTGAAACTAAAAGCCTCGAGGATAGCTGGGGATAGGCCACAATGCAAGTTCAACACTCAATTACTGAAGGACACAACCACAAAAGACACTTTCACTGCAACTGTCAGAGCAAAGCAGGAAACACTACGCGACATCACTGAAGAATCATGCGTGGAAGAACATTGGAAGTCTCTGAAGGCGATTCTCAACGAAACGTGTTCAACGGTTCTAGGAAGAAAGAAGAGACAAGACAAGGAATGGCTCTCAACGGACACTTGGAAATTAATAGAAGAGAGGAGAATGGTGAAAGAGAAAATGATTCAATGCAAGGACGGACAGGAGAAAGAGACGCTGAGCTCAACTTACACAGCACTGGACAAAGAAGTGAAGAAGAGTGCTAGGAAGGACAAAAGACGATTCTACGACAACCCGCCACTGAAGCTGAGAAGGCAGCAGGCAAAAGGGACCTGAGGACACTATATCAGATAACCAAATCTCTATCCGGGAAGAGATCAACACAAGCGAAACCTATAAAAGACAGCCAAGGGAACCCAATTACCAAGGAAGAAAAACAGATTAAACAATGGGCGGATCACTTCAAAGGACTCTTGAACCGACCATCACCTGCAACCCGTCCAGAAATACCAACAACAGCGCGCACACAACTGCAAGTTGACACCAATCCTCCAACGAGAGCTGAAGTCTTGAATGCAATCAAGCTTCTGAAAGCTGGAAAACAGCCGGACCAGATGGAATACCCCCTGAAGCACTGAAAGCAGACCCAGAGACTACAGCAGACATGCTGACTCCATTATTGCAAAAGGTCTGGAAGGAGGGAAAGGTGCCTACTGACTGGAGGAAAGGTTACCTCGTGAAACTACCAAAGAAGGGCGACTTACGCCTGACTCTGCAAGAACTGGCGAGGAATCATGCTCCTGTCGACGCCAAGTAAAATCCTGAGTCGCATCATCCTGGAGAGATTAAAGGACGCACTGGAGACAGAACTCCGACCAGAACAAGCTGGATTCAGGAAAGGCAAATCATGTACTGACCAAATTGCAACTCTACGCATCATCATCACAGAACAAAGCATGGAATGGCAATCAAACCTCTACCTCAACTTTATAGACTTTGAGAAGGCCTTCGACAGCGTTGACCGTGAAGTAATTTGGAAATTACTCGAGTACTACGGCGTACCCCAAATATTCATCAACCTTATTCAACAGCTGTACGACAACGGCACATGTCAAGTGATCCACAACGGAAAACTCAGCGAGGCGTTTGGAGTAAACACAGGAGTCAGACAAGGGTGCTTATTATCACCAATGATATTCCTAATTGTGGTGGGCTGACTGGATTATGCGTCAGACAGTGGGAAACGAGAAGACAGGGATATCCTGGACCGACCGACGTGAAGAACCTAGAAGACCTGGATTTCGCGCGTGGATGATTTATGTTTGATGTCACACACAATCGAAGACTTACAAGCGAAAACCGACAAACTGGTCGAAGAAGCAGCCGGCGAAGACAGGACTCCAAGTGAACATAGACAAGACGGAGGTTATGAAAATAACCAACAACAACAACAACAGCAGCAGCAACATCCAACGTCAATCACCATCAACGGGAGGGATTTGAAAGAGGTTACTTTATTCACTTCACTTATCTAGTGAGCATTGTCTCAACTACAGGAGGAACGGACGAGGATGTCAAATCGAGCGAGAATCGGGAAGGCGAGAAACACATTCATCAACCTGAAATCAATCTGGAAATCTTCGTCACTCAGCCAGCATCAACAACAAAATTCGGTCGGATTTTCAATACAAACGTCAAGTCAGTCAGTTCTTCTATACGGATCAGAAACTTGGCGGGTGGGTCACAAAGAATATTTCCAACAGGCTATTGCAGACCGTTATCAACAACTGTCTTTTTGGCTCTTTACTGAAGATCAGATGGCCAGGCCGGAAAGAATCACGAACAAGAAACTATGGCTGGGAACAAACAAAAGACGAACCAATCGCCAACCAACAAATAGGCAGGAGAAATTGGAGATGGATGGATCGGACACTCGCTGAGGAGACGGCCACTGGGTGACATAGCGCGTCAAGCCCTCTGGTGGAACCCAAAAGGGAAGCGGCCAGTGGGACGTCAGTGTAGGGGTGACATGGAGGATATCGTGTGAAGAGGAGTTGAAAGAGTATGGACTAACATGGATGGAGGTGAGAAGTACAGTAGAAGACAGAATCAAGTAGAGACGTGCAGTTGAAGCCCTATGTTCCACTAGGAACCCTAAGGGAGCAATTATAATAATAAATAATCTCTCTGACTGCAGCACTGGGTGACACATGTTTGAATCTCAGAAGGAACATGAGTTCCTTGAAGATTGCAGACGCTTCCCATTACAAGTATATTATCTTTGAAGTAAATCATACTCCATGTTATTATCATCGACAGATTCAGTGAACAGTGAGCATCATAAAAATTTGTATGATAGTCTCTCTATTGAAGATTTATATGAAGAAGAGAAGGCGTTCAGCGAAGAGACTCTTTTCGGTGAATTCATTCACATAGCTAGCTGTACAATCGCACTTATATATAATTATTTGTGTGTGTGTGTGTGTGTACATGAGGTTTGTCAAGTTTAGATAATTGATCAGGTAATAAAAGAATGATCTAATATAGAAACAAGGTTAATCAGACATCAACTAAAGTGAGATTGAGTTAGTAAGTTAGATGACATAATATAATTGACTAAAATGTTTTAACTTAGGTCAGGATAGCAACAGAGGTAATTACAGGTAGAGATTAATTAGAAGTGGAGTAGAGAATAATGCCATTTAAATTAGAACTGAAATTGAGCAAATAAGGTGAATGTCGTTACGTAAATGACTACAGATTGAGCGTTTGTCAAGTTAGTAACAGTGGTAGTGAGATGCAGAAACTGAATCGGGTGGGGGTACAGAACAGAAAAGTTGAAAATGTGATGTGTTACAATTGAGAAGACAAAATAATACTAATGAAGAGATAGACAAAAAAAAGGATTAGGTAGAATTTCCTTTTCGGGTAATAAGATAGATTACGTCCATTGCAAGTGTAGAGATTGAACGAACTTCTATATGCAGAGTTCAGGACTTAGCAAGTTTGAAGAAGTCTGATTCGTACACCTTTAGGAAGGCTGTTTCGTACTCTCAAGACGACTATGAAGTTTGTTTGAGGAGTAGCTTGGTGTCCGGATTCTATCAGATGTTCTACGATGGAGCTGCGGGGGCATCGTTTTTCTCCTTTGTAAAACCATGTTGGTAAGTGTCCGGTGATACGTTTGGAAAGCGAACCCTGGTTACGGCCGACATACCTGGCTCCACACGAGCAGGTGAATTGATAAATGCACATTGATGAGGCCAGCAGTCGTAGCTTATCCTTCACGTTCACATGAACCATAGGTTTTGTGGAGAAGGTTAGTCGTAGTTCAGCTGCGAAGAAAGTTTTCTTAAGCGAGCGCGACAGTCAATTTTTTAGCGTTTCCACAGATATATCTCCGTTGAATTGAAGGTTCATGTAGAGTAGTTTTTTGTAATTGAAACAAGTATTAGCAAAATTCTTACTTAATGGTCTATCTATGCCTGACTAAACTCCGTCTGAAGTTCAGAATAGTCAACCATAGACTCTTTGATATGATCTAAGATCAACGGTAATAATAATGTGAGCCTGTTTATTCTATCACTTCAGTTCTAGCGTCTCCCCTTTTCATTTCAATTCATGCATTCCTATGGCTGTTTCATAGCAGGACTCCTAATGGTACCGTAATCCACTTGATGGTCCTTTCTGTATAAGCTAATCTCTATACTATAGAAGCATAGGTCATTAACACAGCTTATAACTTTTATGATTTATTTCAATGCCATTAAACGTGTTATTTGGCAGAAACTTTGATTTGTCTTATGAGAACGCTGACGTGATATAAATCTGTTTAGGATCGATTAAAACGATATTGATAATGATAATAATAATAATAATAATAACAGTAATAATAAGAAAGTAATATATAAGGTCACTAGGCTTAACTGTTGTCCCGACAAGACTGTGTATACATAGACTTGCATTTTCGTTTACCCTAGGAGAGATAAAATCAATATTGTGTATTTAAGTTAAGTTACTGAACACTATTATCTTCAGTGTAGTGACTGCTTTCAGAGACATACAACAGAAAATCTATTTAGTTTTAGAAGACTCTACTAGGCATTTTAATGATTAGTATGACCAGTTATAAACTATCCAACTGAGTCAGTAGTACTTGAAAGTGTCATTATAAGCTCGTTTAAACATTGTAAAGCCTCTTCACATACCCCTTTTCTCAAGTCATCATCAGCATACTCGATTGAGTTAAATTCAGCCACCCTTAGAGGAGTGAAATTCAGTGTTTTTTGCGTGAGAATGATTTTAAATATCTCATTCTTATTCTGCAAAAAATGAAAAAAAATATGTCCAAAAACAATATCATACTCTAAAGTGTCTTTTCATTCCGAAGACTAACTATCACATATCGATCGCCTAACAGAAATTAATGCATTCTCTAGTAAGCTGAATATCCTACGTTTGCTCCCTGACTTTAGGGTCATGAGTGCATAGTGCTGAAGAGTCTGAGACAAGGACAGAACAGCTGTCCAGTACTTCTTAGTTTTCAGTGGTTCTCTAACTGAAGTGAGTTCATGATCAATCTGGGAAATTAATGCATCAGTTTTCAACAATCCAAAAGTTCCACATCTTCTGCTTGATCCTGATTTTCATCGTTGTATATACATGCGTTCATCAGAACAAGAAAAATTAGGTGGAACAATTGTTTTCAACAAATTCTTCCTCGTGGATACATTAGTGCCAGAAAATTCAAATTCAAATAAGATCGGAAAGCGTATTGTGGTACAAGTACAAGGTGGAATAGTAATAGCCAGTCAGTCAGACTTGGTTATCGATGGAACATATGCAAAATATGTATGGTTCATGTAAACGTGAGATAAAACAATAAATGAATCACATTTCTGTGAATTTTTACAACTGATAAAAGCGCAAGTGGTTTCGCCCTAGTTTGGGACTCTTCATCAGCAACGGTCTACGGACTCTCCTTGTAACCAGAAGGTCCTGAATTCGAATCACAGAGTGTGGAAGCATACTGCTGGGGAGTCCCAAACTAGGCTGAAGAAACAGCTGTCCAGTACTCCATAGTGGTTTTCCAGTGGTTCTCTAACTAACGTCAGCTCATGATGAAATCCTCCATCCAATCAAACTAAATCCCTGCAAAACCAGTAATTGAAAAAGACAAATGTCAAGAGATTAGTTGTAATCAGTAGTGTATGTGTGTGTGATGATAACGTGAATAAAACAGTCTTTCAATCGATGCCTTTTTCAAAATTTCAATTAACAACCTTGTCTTTTCCTTCTCGACTAAAAGGGTGACTTAAACCTTTGTAGAAAATAGTGCAAATCTATGCTCATGCCAATCCGCAGGTAAATTATTAAGTTGCGTCATCCTGAACGCAAAGTTTCAGTCAGCTCGTTTCAGTAGGAGGGAATCATGTGGAGATCAAGTAGCAACTCTGCGCATCATCATCTGACAGAACATAAAATGGCCATCAGAAATGCACCTCAAATTCATCAACTTTGAAAAAGCCTCCAACTCTGTTGGCTGTGAAACAATTTAGGAACTGTTCCCACATTACGGAGTGCAGTGCGTAAATCTTTATCAGCGTCGTTCAACAGCTCTCTGATGATACTGTAACGACAGAAGACAAGGGCCAGGAAACAGGTCGTTTATTGAGAAAATCAAGATGTATTTATACATTTTTATCTATATTACTATTCGTTATTGTTAACAGAGGAGCAAAGTCTTCTGATTGGTTGTTTTCATGCTCAAGGTTATTCTGTCACCTCTTTGTGACCGTTTCTCTGAAAGTTAAACCATTAATCTGGGAATCGTATTTGCACACGTTCAGTCTTCTGTGATTGGTTGGTGAGTTCCTCAAGGTTAGGCTTTGTTACTGTCTTTCTCATGAACATGATTCGGGGCATAACATTGACGTAAACTGTTGTCTACAATTTTGGCTTGCAGACTGCACTCACCACAATACTACATGTCATGTAAACCACAGTAGAAACTCAGCGATGTTTTTGGAATGAAGATAGGTATAGGAAAAGATCAGCTACTATCACTGATGATAATCCTGACTGTGGTAGACTGAATCATCCAACTGGCCTTAACGGGCAGGAAGACAGTCACACGTTAGACCAAAAAGAAGATTCCGAAAGATCTCGACTTCTCGGATGCTTTAAGTGTAATGTTGCAAATACTCTAAGATCCACAGGAGGAAGTCAGCAAGTTGGCAGAGGGGGCAGCGGAGACAGTATTTAAGGGTAACATATAGAAGACAAAAGTGATGACGACACCTACCAACAACAACAGTCATCAACTGCCATTAACCGGAGAAATCTAAACAAAGTCAGCCTAATCACCTATCTAGGTGACACCACAGATGAGGATGTAAAGAGTAGGATCGGAAAAGCAAAACTGCCAACCTCTAAGTCTAACGCCGTCAGTGTGATTAACAAGATCTGGATTTTCAACATTAATGTCAAGACAGTGTTTCTGAATGATTCAGGTTACTAAAGACTTTCACCAATAGTTGTCTTCGCTCTATAGTGAGGATCATTCATCTTTGCAGAAAAGTTCCCTAACAACGAACCAACCAACAACCTTTTGTTCAATAAATATGCCGTGGAAAATGGAGATGAATAGGAAGCACACTGAAGAGACTGCTGAGTGACAACACGCGCAAGGCAGTCGCCCAAGCGGAATCTGATTAACTAATCAATTTCAACCTAGAACTTTGCACAGATGTGCAGCAGTTCGAGTTGCCAAACTCACTCCATGTACCACACAAAGCAACAGAAGAGAGTGAGGAAAGAATCAAAGGAGAGATTATAAACAGAAGTGTGAGTGAGGCAAAAAGAATAGTAATATGGAAGAACAATGGATTTTTATTGGATATGACAAATCACAAAAGGTGAATATATTTGCTCCAGCCACTGAAAACGATTTTGAGCCATATCACCAACTGTCTCCAACCTTCATTGGTTCTTACCATTCCGGAGCCACCAACCAATCAGGTTGTCTATACCTCCCAACGTGGTTGGCTTAAACCAACTGTTATGGATTTCATGGACTGCTGCAGTCATGTTTTGGTTTGACCACCTCTAACTCTTATCCAACCTGATCCTATGTCATCTAACACTTTCTGTCGAAGAAGGCGGTCGATGGCTAGGGATGCATGAGTAACACATATCCTAATCATCTCAATCGACGTAACTTCACAACTTCGCCAATTGATTTCCCCTCCTTAGCTCGCCCTCGATCGATACCCAACCTCAAAATTGCTCCCTCCATTATGCCTACCCCCTGATACGGGATGTAGGTAGAACGCAGATACCTTTGATCATAGCTTTTCGTGTCTTCCACCTTCACTGTCCATGTATCACAGCCGTAAATGAGGACAGAGAGAACTGCTGAGTAGTGCCCATGGCTTTTTGACCAGCAGCCTGCAGGATATCACGTCTACTAAGCCAGAGATGGAGTAGGTTGACAGGCAAATGCCTAAGGAGCCGTATGTATCCATGGTGAGATTTCGTCAGCAATCAACCTGCTAGCGTTCGCGCTGATGTAACTCCTCAAATAAGTGAAGTGAGAAATACGCTACACCAACCATTTCACTTGCTTTCTTTAAGCTAGAAGTTCAAATTGAAATGCACTATGAAACTATGAGTTAGGAGTCGATATAAGGTTAGTCTGGGAGAGATCGTGTGAGGAGGAAATGAAACCTTATGGGCAATCGTGGGGAAAGCATAAGAGGACTGGAGAGAACAGGATGATATGTTGTTCTTCTTCTGTCCCAATGGAATATTAGTGATATTATAATAATAACTGGGTTATTCAAGTGTTGGTTTGTAGGAATCTGATTGGTTACAGGATTTTATCATAAGCTGGCATTAGTTAGAGAACCATTGGAAAACCTAGGAGTACTGGACAGCCGTTTCGTCCTAGTTTGAGACTCTTCAGCAGTACGCCTCAAAACTGCGCGATTCAAACCCAGGACCTTTCTGTTACAAGGTGAGCTCGTAGACTATTGAGACACTGCGACCCGATCTAATGGCCCATGAATTCTAACTTCTGCTAATTCACCACAAATTTCTATCAAACAACACAGGAACTCCTGAAATCACGAAGTGATGTAGGTCTGACCAAATATTCATACTTCCGCTCATTACAAATGAGCAAAAATGAAATGTTACAAAACAAACACTTGCACAGTTCCCTGCATTTGGCAGTGAACGACACTTATTGTGTGAGTACTCGCCGAAGACATTGGCTAGGGGTCGCGCTATGTCGTGAATTGGCAGAAGTTAGAATTCATGGGCCATTAGATCGGGTCCCGATGGCTTAGTGGTTTGAGAACTCGCCTTGTAACCAGAAGGTCCTGGGTTCGAATCCCGGTCTGTGCGTTCTGATGAAGAGTCCCAAACTAGGACGAAACGGCTGTCCAGTACTCCCAGGTTTTCCAATGGTTCTCTAACTAATGCCAGCTTATGATGAAATCCTGAAATAACTTGGTTAATTTTTAGTGAGTCAGAAGTCTAGTCAAAACTTGTTGGCTCTGATTTTCGTCTCCTGCATAAATTATCTACGTATTAGATCATTATAATCCAATGCATTTATGATTATAATTGTAATATCGAATCACGCACACAAATACATACGCACATACATACAAACAAGCTTTATAATTTGGTTGTCTTGGTAAATGACTATAGACTACTAAGATTGTTAAGGTTATATATATGCTAAGAAAGATATTTGTTTATATTTTCAATTAAAATCAATCAACTTCGAATATACTTTTTTTTTAAAAAAACGCAAATAAAAATAAACCCATTGATTAATTAATTAAGTTTTCTAGAACTTTCACATTTTCACTCAAAGTTAAAAAACTGTTTGAACTTGTGTACTTTGCAGTTGGTCATTTGCAAATAAAACCAGTTTTCATACAACTATTCCGCTGTATGAATTTGAATAAAACAGGAGCAGGATTTTCATCATGAGCTGACATTAGTTAAAGAACCATTGGAAAACCTGGGAGTACTGGACAGCTGTTTCGTCAGCCTAGTTTGAGATTCTTCAGCAGTACGCCTCCACACTGCGCGATTCGAACCCAGGACCTTCTGGTTACAAGGCGAGTTCGTAAACCACTAAGCAACCGGGACCCGATCCAATGGCCCACGAATTCTAACTTCTGTGCTATGTCGTGAATTGGCAGGAGTTAGAATTCGTGGGCCATTGGAACAGGTCCCAGCGGCTTGATGGTATACGAGCTCACCTTGTAACCAGAAAGTCCTGGGTTCGAATCCCGGTCTGTGCGTTCTGATGAAGAGTCCCAAACTAGGACGAAACGGCTGTCCAGTACTCCCAGGTTTTCCAATGGTTCTCTAACTAATGTCAGCTAATGATGAAAATCCTGTAACCAATCAAATCCCTACAAACCAACACTTGAAAACAGGAATAGCAGTTTATGCAGAATAACATCGTACCATTGTTGTTTATTTCGTTGGCTCCGCATCAGCTGGGTACAGCCTACAGAAGTTATTGATTTTATGTACAGAACAATTTTGGCATACTTCGAAATATTACATGATTTCAGCTGACAGGATGCTTCAAACCTAATGAGCAGTGCTCAGAAAATTGCACTTATATAGCTTTTATCCAGTGAGTTCAAGTTTAAACGAAAATAAATGCTTACGTGCTCTTTAGTGCAACTGAGAGTCGACAGATACCCTTCTCATGTCGTCTCTAATTGTGTATACAAACTGACATTGGAAGAACAGAGAGAAGATCACACCTCCGACTTTCTGGGCATATACCGAAAATCCTACGCCCCAAGTGACTGAATGTTTTCAATAGTGTCATTGCCAGGCATCTCATCAATACGGGTCATGAGGTGGTGGCACAGTGGTTAGGATCCTCGCCTACCATGCACATGGTCCGGGGTTCGAGCCCACGCCGACGCACACCCAATATCTATGGTCGGCCTGCGAATTTTGGGCTACCGATATCCACGCTGAAAATTCCATACTTGTACCGAAAATATGGTGTGGAATCAAGCTGTAAATCAAAAATAAAAAATAAAATAAAAATAAGTCCTTTAAAATTGTTAGTAAATAAAATGGTGCATTTCTCCTCAAAGTTTGACGAAGCAATCACAACAAAACGCTTGTAACCCAAACTATTTATTTAGAAGGGGGCTGTTATCAGTCTTCCCTCGCCCTGGCAACTGGATGTTTTCTTCTCTCTTTCACTCGATTGTGTAGTCTTTAACTTTAACTTCTCCCCTCTTTTATATATTGCGACTTTGTTTATCTCACTATTTTGTTACTCAATGTATTAGTTAATCAAAATCTCACACACCTCTCGCCTTTGTTACGTAACTACTTTACTATTATATGAAAACATTTATTTTTATTCAAACTTGGAGTCCCAGGGTAAAAACTATTCTGAGCACTGTCTATTTAGTCTGGAGCCCCTTGTCAACTGACATTATGTGACATTTACAAGTATGCTAAAAGTGTTCTGTACATAAATCTAATAATTTCTTTAGGCTGTATGCAGATGATGAGAACTCAACGAAATAAACAATGATGGTAAGACGTTATTCTGCACAGTCTGTTGTTCTTGCTTTATCCAAAGATAGTTTTGCACAGTAACAACAACAGAAAGACTGGTACCTAGTAGTAGAATCCTTTAAAACAGCAAAACACTGACGTAAATTGATGATGAAATTCAGCAGTCTTACATTGAAGCATCAGTTTGTAAAAGTCACTCGTATTCTGCTTCTCTTACCTTCATTTTGTACTTCTGATACTTGTTTCACAACTACCTGCGTTTTCAAGTGTCAGTTTGCAGAGATTTGATTGATTTCTAGACTTCAACTAAAGAACTACAGAGTATCACACAGCTGTTTCGTCTGAATTACAGGCTCTTCATCACTACTCACACTCATGACGTCACTCCAGTGATCAGTCCCAGGACCTTGTTGGCCATTCAATCACTGGGACAGAGTTAAATCGATTGTTCATGTATTTTATGTTCTATCAATTTTCGATAAGTACCACGATAGCCAGTCAGTGTCTTCGACGAATATTTGTCCTCACACACCCAACACGATGGAATCGACTGGTGATGACTTCTTACCAGGGTATCATCAGGCAATTTCATTCAACAATCAATCACTAATGAATATCTGATTGATATCAAGTTTCATCATGAACTTCCCGAAAGTTACAAAAAATAAGACGAATCAGTTGTCCAGCACTCCGTAGTTTCGATTTGATAAATTCGTGATCAAATTTCAAAAAAAAATATAATTCCAGCGATCCGGAACTTGGAAGTTTATTATTGGTAATTCAATTTTGTTTTGTGAGAAATCTTGTAAGTTCCACATTTTATTCCTCGCCTAGTTTCAGCTTAATCTGAAGACTAAGTATTCAAAGTTTTTGCAGTAGAAATCACTCCATGTGTACTACTTACAAATTATTAACTGTAATACACGTGAGAATTGCATTCCTAATTAGACTGAATTATGGTTTGTAGTCGATCTGCTATTCACCTTTGAATATGTTCAACTGTGTATTATTATTAGGTTACTATTTTCCTCTTAGTTTTCTGGTGGAAATTAGAGTTTCATTAGCATATCTGCATTTAATCCTGTTTTCTGTAGTCGTCATCAGCTTGCTCCACTACTAATTATAACCTTTCATCGTCTCTTCACATGATCTCCTCTGTGTCAGTCTCGATATTACGCCGAACTAGTCATCAGCTTCCCATTAGGCTTCCACTCGAGGAACTGTCTGGTTCATAATGTCACTCCACAGTCTCTTCGACGTCTGTTTCATCCATATGCATATTCTTCAACATGTCTGCTGTATTATGGGTTTTTGGTTGGATGGCTGGCTGTCTTCCAGAGTTCCTTGTTGCTGATCCTTTCAGGCCGGACGTCTGACCTTTAGTAGGGAGACAGCCAAGGCAGCTGATTATAGAAGTCTGTAGTGGCCTGTTGAAAACGTTTTCCTTGACGTGCAGTGCAAGTTTCTGACTAGTAAAAAAAGGACTCACTTAACGTTGGTGTTGAAAATCCGAATTTTGTTCTATATACTTACTGCAGTAGACTGTCACACTGGTTGCAGACTAAAGTGGGCGTGTTTCGACTTTCTGACACTGACTTTAACATTTTCATCCTTCCCTTTTGTCTCTTTTGGTTTCAGTCTTTCTAACCCATTGTGCTATTTCGAAGTTTGAAGGTAATCGGTAGGAAGTCCTCGACCTAGGTTTCGTGCTTGTTGGTAGTTACTAGTCAACAAAGCGAATCAGCCATCTTGAAGGAACTCACATTATTTCTGAGAGTATAACTCGTGTTACCCAATACAGCGGTCAGAGACCTAATCACTGTGGTGAGAGCAGGCTGCAAGCCAAAAATTGTAGACAACAATTAATGTCAATGTTCACATCTCAAATCAGAGTCATGAGAAAAATAAGAACAAAGCTTAACCTTGAGAAAGTCACCAGCCAATCACAGCGGAATTAAAGTGTGAAAATATGATTCACAAATATATGGCTTGATTTTTTTGTGAAACAGCCGCAAAGAGATAACAGCAAGAAAATAACCAATCAGACGAGGTTGCTTCTCCGCTAACAATAACGATAGTAATAATGCACATAAAAATCTATAAATACCTCTTGATTTTCCCAATAAACGATCTGTTTCCTGGCCCTTGTCTTCTGTCGTTAAACCACCACTGAGCTATTAGGGCTGGCGATTGACCTCCTGTAGGACTGTAGTGGATACGTTTAATTGGACACGAGTCAGTAACTAGCATCCTGCGTCTAGTCCTTGGCGTTGGCGCAGATCAGCGGCGATAAGTATGAAACCTAGATCCAAGGTTTCCTGTCAACTGTCTCTAACCATCTAATGACAAAAATTCAGAGTGCATAGTGACGTCAAGCCACCGAGCGACATGATGGCAGATTGCAAACTCGGCTGGTCGAGAATTCAGTCTGCTCTAAATAAAGGACTAGGTGCATTACCCTAATTACTAAGTACTGTCCAATCAAAATAAAACCGTATTTATAAACAAAACGGTTGGAAGGTGTGTAAGAATATTAGGCAGGGATATCTAGTTAGCTTAAAGTCAGTCTAGAGATTGATTAAAGAAAAATTAAGACTTTAGTGATCTTAGGGATAGATTATAGTTGGGTTAAGGTTAAGTAAACAAGAGATTAGAGTTTGGGTTGAGTTTGAGCGTGAAATCTCATTTTATGGTCATTGGTGCATTTGTTCCTTTGGGTAATTATCTTTTTAAACTTTGTCGGACAACGCAGGAACAAATATATTTGCAGGATTGTTATGTACTCGTCGCCAAATTATTGTTATGTACTGGTCGAGAATTTAATAGTCCTGACGCAAGAAAGACGGAAATCAAAAGACCACTAGGTTCGCGATGATACTTCTATTTTCCAAACACAAGGAGAATCAATTACACAAGTATGTGAGAGCAAAATATATATGAATATCCAAACAAGTGCGTGAACAAATCAATAGACAGTCTTAACATGATTGGCTAATTATAATGGAGTATCAATCCATATATACATAGCGAAATATAACAGACTATCAAACAAACACACATATTAGATGGATATATATATATATATATATCACCAAGAACAGACTGTCAACAAACACACATATTATATATACTATAAGGGGAATATACATAGTTAAAGGAGACAGGTTCATCAAAGTGAAATGGTCACAGACTAAGAGAGCAACAGAAAGAGAGACCACCATATATATATATATATATATATATGGATACATATCAAGGATAATAAGAGGTACGCATAACGAAAATTATTACGTTAACAAACAATTCAGTGAACTGGATAGAAGCTTGATGATGAGTTGTACCCAGAGAATGAAAAAAAATCCATAGAATAAAGTGACCTCTTCTTAGGCTGAAAAAATATAATTCTTTTTTGCTTTGTTCAAAATAATCAGGTGAACTAGGTGTATCCAACTGAATTGCATTCAGCCTCTGAAGTTCATTTACGCATCTCAATACAACTGCTGTAGTTTTTTTTAACCATTATTGGTGCAAAGAACGGCTGATAAATCTGTCCACACAGGTGTTAGGACAGACATCCTATTGTAACAACAAAAGACAAGATTCAGGCAACAGATTGTTTATTAAGGAAATCAACACGTATTTATATATATGTATATTTCATGTACATTATTATAGCTTATTCAAGCAGATAAACACAGTCTTCTGATTGGTTTTTTCTTACAGAAAGTTGACTTTGCATCTTTTTGTGACTGTTTCCTGAATGTCAGATAATCTATACACCAAGTCTGCTGTGATTGGTCGTTGAATCAGTCTTGTTCATATTTTCTCACCACCGATATTTGCGACATACCCATTGACGTAAAATGCTGCCTACCACTTTTGGCTAGCCTACTCTCACCACACTATGCCTGTAAATGATTTAAATTTCTGTGGATATGTATCCTACATACCCGGTATTTTGTATAATAAAACTGTTGTCACAATTAATTCTCACTTCCGTGTCTACCTCAGAGTAGGGGAATATGTACAGGTGATCAGCTGGCTACAAGGTCGTGTCTGGAAGCTCACTCAGGTCAAATCAGACGACAATCACAAAATCGCTGACACTCCGTTACAACAACAAATAAGCATAAGAACTAACCAGTCTCATTTTTATTTTTCACTTCCGAATTTTTTATTGGTTCATAAAATTGAAATATGTGAATTCCTACAGAATGTATTACATATCTCTTGTAGTTTCCATTGCAGTCGTCTTGTATTAACAACTCCTCCAATCTAACGAGTGCACCGACGACCTTGAATCAATCAATGGCTTTAAATCAAGGACAAACATTCCCGAGAAAAGAGAAGTATTCATAAATAAATTCTTCTGAGGATTTAACGAAAGGCTTTTTATCCCGTAGAGTGGCTTGAGATGAAACGTTGACTTGACTTTAAATTGACTGTAATCCACCATTACCCTGTATTACGCTAACCCCAATTTATCCCTAAACTAATCCTCATCATAGGTAAAATCTAGTTCCTGAACCTAAACAGTAATCATCTGAGAGTCATTTCATGAGGATTTGATTTGTTAGAGAACTATTAAGAATCAAGGAGTACTGGGCAAGTGTTTCATTCTAGTTAAAGATTACTTAGCAGTACGCAACCACGATCCCACCTGGAATCGGACACGGGACCTACAGGTTACGAGGCCAAACTTGTTGGTCATTCAGCTACTTGAATTGGAATTCAGGAACCCGTGAACACTGACTTCTGTCAATTTGGCATTTCGATGCAGCCACCAGCCTATATCACACCCACACTGGTGGGCTCAAATAATCACAACTTCTCATTAGAAATCCAGGCGGTTTTGTCCTTTCATCAGTCACACTAGTGCCCACCAGACTTAGTTTCAAGTGTTTGTTTGCAAGGATTCAACTGATTTGGGATTTGACAAATACTCGCCGATAACACTGGTCGGCAGTCTCGCTAAAATCGTGAACTGGACGAATTTAGAACTTAAGACCATTGGTTAAACAGCTAAAGAGTTCGGCCTAGTAACATGTTGGTGCCGGATCCGATTGCAGGTAGGCTGGTGGGTGAGTACTGCCGAAGAGTAGCAAACTGGTACGAAACATTTTTTTTTCGAAGAATGCTGACATTCCTATGAGAAAATGAGAGTTATACAACCAACATTTCAGAGAAAAGTATACTGTTCACTATCCTAATGGTTACTTAAACATTTCCATTTTGTGAATAAAGTATTATTTATTTGGTTCCACTGGTCTGCTGTGATTGGTCAGTTCAAAGGTACTATTATGCTTATTCATTTGGGGTCTCATAGTTTAACTACTCCTAAAGAACTATATAAAATGTTTTCTCTATCAATTTCATTTCAAACATCAGGCTAATAATATCATATAATGTTGAATGATTTATCGAAATGAATGGTTGGTTATGAGTCACATCACCTGATAGTGACTAGTAGCCAGGTCAAAGTAATCTTATCCATAATGGAGTTATACTCTACCACAGTGCCCAAGTTTTATACTTATATCAATCTAATCACCAAGAATTTGGTTAAGATATGTTGAACGATATCCTTACCTTGATCAGACGCAGTATGTTGAATGAACTTTTTCATTTAATAAACAGCATGTCAAATACCATTAAAGTTGTGAAAAAAAGGTTGAATCCAAAGCAGATGATTTAACTTTCCTGAACTGTTTGGTCAAAAGACAACCAGAAGGTAAACTTAAAATAAACCTCTTCAGAAAACCGATACATTCGGACACATATCTGGATTAAAAATTAGCATGACCCTTTACCATTAAAGTAACTGTGGTTAAGAATGTGATTAACACGGCCAAACGTTTAGTCACTGAAGAAGAGGAGATCAACAGGGAATTGAATCTGGTTCAGTTCACTCTTTAATCAACTAGTTACTCCAAAGCTTTTATAAAAAGATCCTTTTAAATGTGAAGATAAGGATGAGTCGAAATCTGATAATAAGACTCGGGTTAGTACAGTGGTGATTCCTTATTGCAAAGACACATCGTATGAGATAAAGCGAATCCTTAACAATCGTGACATTTCCGTGCAACGGACAGTATACGCTCATCACTGGTGAAGGTTAAGGATAAAATAGAAGCACATGATCTAAATAATTGTTTGTACCAGATCAGTTGTGAGAATTGTGATGCTGTATATGTAGGATAAACTCCCAGACAGGTAAATGGAAAAGTGAAGAAGCATAAACAATGTGTAGCGGTGGTTCCAAAGACCTCTTTAGATTTGGAGAAGCTAGAAAACAGATCGACGATTGCAATAGACTCGATGGAAATCTGACACAAGATCGACATTGATAGAACCAAGGTTCTAAAGAAAGACTGATCACAGAAGCTGCAGGTATATGGGTGAATCCCAAAAGCAGTGGAGTACTGAACAGTTGTTTCATTCTAGTTAGGGACTCGTCGGCAGTACGCACCCACTGCCAGGGTTCGAACCCACGATCTTCCGGTTACAAGGCAAGATCGTATAATATTTTAGCCACTGAGACCTGATTCATTGATCAGCCCATGAATTCTAGCTTCTGCTGATTCCTGATTTAGCCCGATTTAGTGAGTACTGCCGATGATTTCCAACCTAGGATAAAACAGCTGTCCAGTACTCCAGTGCTGGCTTTCAATGGTTCTCTAACTGATATCAGTCCGTGATCAACTCGTAAAGTGTAAATCTAATTGTTACAAATCAACTATTTAAAAATTGATATATATCACTAATTTATCATGCTTAATCTGAATTCTCCGATTGTCTGTATCTTATTATAGAAAGTTTAAGAAATGGTTTTAAAACCTTATTGGTGGATGGTGACTAGCAGTGGAATCCAGGATGCGCATTTCGTCCTATTTGGGACTCGTCATTTGCATAAGAATCCGACCTGTCAGCCTGAGACTGAGCACTTCGGTCCAATCAATTAATCGACTGGAAAAATCTAAAATTCAGCTGAATTGATTTGACAACTGTTCCCTCATGCACACACATTCACATACACCATTGTATATTGTATATACATGAATATTTTTCACTTTCAGTTATCCGGTGTGTAATCAAGCTGTTATAAAAAAAGGGATCTGTGAACATGAACTTTAGTCGAATATAGTCACTAAATATCTGATTCCAAAGTACACATTGTTTACAGTCTTTAACAAAGGTATAGATAGTAACAGTTGTAAGTCTATGGTTAGATTTTGATCACCGTTCATGATGTTTGTTCATGACTCAAAAAATTAGACAAGGTTTTAAAGACAAGGTGTGTCCTTTTTTTATACCTATATACCATACACACCTTTGTTATTTCAGTTCTGATTAATTTCTCTTCGAAGTTCGGACCAGTTTGTAGAACGAAACACGTTGGAATTACATAAATTTCACTTTCGCTGAGATTTTACAAATATAATTTTAACATTTGTTAAAAGACACGTTATTCGACTGAAACTCAGTTTTCGTGTGTTGTGAGTATCAGCCAGCAACAGACCAGGAGAGTCTACATTTTGATGCTTATTGTTACACGTTCGGTAAAAAAATATACGTTGTAACAACAGAAGACAAGGGCCAAGCCACAGATCGTTTTATTACGGAAATCAACACGTATTTATATAAATTTCAAATACATTATTATAACCTAGTCAAGTAGACAAACGCAGTCACCTGATTGGTTGTTTTCGAGTTCCTCGGAAAGTGGAGCCATCTATCTGCGAATCATATTTGCCCACGTTAAGTCTGCTGTGATTGGTTGTTGAAACAGCCTTGTTCATATTTGCTCACGGCCCATATTAGTGACCTAGATATTGACGTAGATTAATGTCAACCAATTGGCTAGCAGGCTGCTCGCACCACAACGTAAAATCATTTTTGAATTTCCACTATTCCGTTCCGATCGAGATTCTAACAACTTGTGACATTACAATATCGAAGTCATTGAATTTATCAGTGAACTCTTCACAAAGTTGGTTAAATAAAAGGCCTTATCAAAAGAAGAAATATTCAGCAGGTTGCTAGACTTTACTTCTCTGTTCAACTAACAGCTTCTAGTGAGAGGAAAAGAAAAAAATAGAGCCCAAAAAAATATCCTGTTCGATAATTGCCTCTTCTGGCTCTATAGTCATATATATGTGTTTGTCAACATAGAATATTCTAGAATAGTTTTCATTACCAATATTGGTGTTTTTTAAATACTATCGATTCGTTAAGTAACATCAATGGAATTACAATTCACTAAAATTGCAAAAATTATTATCAGCTATGCGCGCGATGTCAATGAATGGATTTCCCAGCGTTTGTCCGATCCATATCCATTTTCTTCCACATTTTTTATCGAGCAGTTAATTCTTGATTGGTTCGTTCCCATAGCTTCTTGTTGCTGATACTTTCTGTCTGGCCGTCTAATCTTCAGCATGAAGCCTGAAAAGGCAGTTGTTGTTGTTGTTGTTGTTGCTGAAAGTCTGCAGTTACCTGTTGGAAATGCTCCTGGTGACGCGCGCAATTTCAGTTTCCAGCCCATACAGAAGTATCGAGTGTCTTAACACTGGTGCTGAAAATCCACGTCTTGTTGTTTGTTCTGAGTGCAGCAGAATTCCAAAAATTGGTTTGTCTTGCCTTTCCGATTCTGGCTAGCTTTGACATTTTTATCTAATCCGTCTGTAGTTAAAACGATGCTTCCTAGATAAGTGAAGGTGGTAACCTGTTTCGAATCTCTTCTGTATAATAGGGATTAATGTGTGGTATTGTTGGTCGGTTATCTTCATCACCTCCGCCCTCTCTCTTTTTACCTGAAGTCCTGGTTTTGTTGCTTCTTCAGCCATTTAGCTGATTTTCACCTGTTAGTCTTCTGGTTTGTGTGGAAATAGACATAAATCATCCGCGAAATCAAGGAGAATAATAATAAATTGCGAAGCTAAGATTAAAATATACAACTACAGCACACTATGATCCTGACAGTGAAGTTGGCAGCACAAATAAAAGTAAGAATAACATTCATAGCTATCCTGTCTCACCAGGAGAGATCACTATTCTAGGTTGGAAAGGAACTAAAAAAAAATTCTTCAAAACACAGAGAGTTACGTGAAAAAATCATTATGATAGCTGCCTCAACTATGCTTGCCAATCGAAGCCGTACCAACCTAAACAATTCATGTGACATTTTTGCATAAAATTGCAAAAGCCAAATTTTTATTAGTCAATCTTGTGCTCCGTATTCACAATGGTTTACTAATATGGAACACTTGATTGACTCTGCAATACCTTTATCTAACGACGTTTGAAAATGCTCCAGAAAGCGACAGTAGGCTTCCAAAGTCATTCTACCCATACAACTACCTTCACAGAAAGTGGCCTATCCTTCACTTGACTTGGAATTATACAATGAGTGGTGAATTTTAAACGTCATGTTGTGGCAAATAATCTTTTAGCTGTTATTTTTCGAAATTTTTGATGCCAATAGTTCAGCGGTTGCGTCTTCTTCGAACGGTTAAGTCATATATATATATATATATATATATATATATATATATATATATAAAGTATCTTCTGCACTGTTTGCAGGCATTTCTCTCAATCTGTTCTAATCATTCAGACTTTAAAAAGTTTCCTCTCGTCATCCATTCTTATATGATACGTTTCCGATTGTCTTCATTTCTTCAAGAGTATCGGCAGTACAGATGTTTCCAGCATGAAATATCAGGGTTGTGATGAGATTTCGTTCGTAAGGGACAGGAACAGACATTCCTAAATGAAAAACAAAATAATTGTAAAAAAAATATCTTTTTCGATAATTTTCTCTTCTGGCTCTATAGTCATATATATGCGTTTGTCAACATAGAATATTC
The DNA here is from genome assembly GCA_944472135.2 of Trichobilharzia regenti. Classification (NCBI taxonomy): domain Eukaryota; kingdom Metazoa; phylum Platyhelminthes; class Trematoda; order Strigeidida; family Schistosomatidae; genus Trichobilharzia; species Trichobilharzia regenti. Next base: position 22,317,004 of record OX235265.1, on the reverse strand, counting down.
TAGAATGGTTGTCATTAACAGTATTGGTGTTTTTTTAAATACTATCGATTCGTTAAGTAGCATCAATGGAATTACAGTTCACTAAAATTGCAAAAATTATTACTAGCATAAAAATGTCGCAACAAATAGAATATCAAATAAAATTGAGGAAATCTATACAACAACAAATTGAGGATTATTCGAACTTAGATGGCTGAGGTAAAAACAATATCTCAACTAGCTGCTTTTGGACACATAAGTTGGGCTTCTTAATGTGGATCCCAGCAGCCTCAGCAATATTTAGTAGTCGAACTGTTAAGGTGAAATTGAGATTTGTTGGTACGCGGTAGATAACCTTAAAAGCTGCCTTGTTAACATCAATCTTGTGTTCTGTATGCACAAGATGAGATAGAATAGAGCTATGAATGGATGTTGTTTGTCCTTAACTTAATCACGCTGGGTGATGTTCGGAGATTCGACGACAAACACGCCTAATTGTATGGTCTATGTAACTGGTTTCACTGGAGCAGTTAAATTGGAAGACACACATGGAAAAGGCGAAATTATGCAGTTTAGGTCCAACTCTCAGAAGTCAAATAGGGGTGGTTTTGAAAACACAGCGTAATTCAGCAGCAAAGAATGCTCTTTTCATTGCATTTCTAAGGCGCTGTGTTAGTATCTCTCTGATGTTGTCTCCAAGGAAAGAATTTATAAGAATAAGGACTTTTAGGAACTGTTGGTATCCTAGGCATCTTTGATTTTTCAATCATATTCTTATCAATGAACTTCTCTCGATGTCCATTTTTCACTCAGCAACCGTATAATATTATTAAGTTCCTCATCAAGACATTCATCTGAGCAGATTGCTTTTGCTCTGTGAACGAAGAACTTTATCAAATTGAGTTTGTATTTCAAGGGCATAAAACTGAAAAAATGAGTACACTGACCAGTTGATGTAGGTTTTCTTTTTTACACTTCTTCTTATTGTGCCATCCTCTTTTCTGGTCATAAGGACGTCTAAAAATGAAATACTTGAGTCTTTTCCTTTCTCATTGGTAAAATTTATTGCAGGATGAACATTGTTAAATTTGTCCAGGATGTTCTTTGTCACCTCCTCATTTTACATAATCAAAAATGTACCATCCAGGTACCGACAATAGAATTCCAGTTTATCAGTTACATCTTTCAAAGGCCCGTTTTAAAGTTTCGCAAGGAAAATATCAACTAAAAATGTGTCCTAGTGGTGACCCCATTACCACACCGTCAATTTGTCTGTATAGTTCCTTATTAAACAAAAAAAAAGTGGACATTCATTGTACATTTCAAGAGAATCTCTTTTAATAAAAGATATGGGAATGCCAACATCGATGTTTCGTCTAATGAGTTCTTTGCATACAAACTCTTCTGTTTCTTTAAGTGAGTCTATTGGTCAAGTGATGATTTATTTTTACCAGAAAGTACCCCTCCCCCTCTCACTTCATACCGCGGTTTTACCATCTTGTTAGCAGAACATCAAGAAATGATTAAGTGCAGTGTGATTAGTGAGTCTAATGTGTGTACCTGAATCTATACCAATCTAATGGTGCGAAAACAGCGGAGTTTTCTATCTATAAAAGGAAAACTGATTTGCCATTTATCACCTAAGTGACAACGATGTGTGTATGTATATATGTAAGGATGTGTGTGTGTGTGTCTATACATCTCTTATTGTGCATTTGTGTTCTATTGACTGCTATTGTCTTTTTTTTCTTTCTTTTACCTTCTATTGATTTCTACTTTTGCTATGGTTACTTACTTATATATATATTGATTTTTTGTTTCAAATATTGTGATATTTTTTTGTCGTTTTTTTCTGTTTTACAAAAAACCTTTGTTTTTCTAAATTGTCACTTGTAGAAACACATGAATGGAACAGTCAAGTTAATGAATTCAAATTTTGCATAGATAATGAAGACGGAACAGCATGATGATGAAAACAAACGCTGAATAATTGAATGAAAATGGGGAATGTTATGTGATTAATTTCATTATCGCTATTATTATTATTCCCTTAGGTTCCCAGTGAAGAATAGTGCCTCAAAATCACTTCGCCATTTCATCCCGTTCCATCTAGTCCTCTCTAACTTCCTCAACGAATGCCCATAAGCTTCTATTTTCTCCTCTTTATATGATCTCCTTCATGTGTCACTCATCCACTATGGCGATCTCCTCGTTTCATTTTCAGATTCCAGTCGATGGTCTGGCATATGGTGTTACTCAAAGGTCCTCTCAATAGGTGACCAATCCATTTTCCCTTCTTTTCTGTTTGGTTCGTTGCCAGAGATCTTTTATCTTCAGTGTGCAGCCAGCAAAAGCAGATGTTGATAAAATTCTTCAGTAGCTTGTTGGAAGTGCTTTCCGTGTTGCATGGGGAAAGGTTCTGTACAAGATTGTAGAACTAAATTAAAACTAATGTTGTATGTCTGAATTCTGTCACCCATACTGAGTGCAGTAGACTTCCAGACTGATTTAAGAGTAACGTAGGTCTTCCTCCCTTTTCTGATTCTGTCTTAGCGTCCACGTCTGTGGCGCTGCCTGCAGTTGAAACGATGTTGTCTCAGTAAGTTTAGGAAAAGTCGAGAGTAGCTGTAACCCTCTTTAGGTAGCCGAATTCCATGTCAGCTATGTCTCTATGTGCCGTGAGATATGTCGAACTCTTTGACCATCGGATACAATCCTAATATTGGTGTTTCTGTATAAATTTATATGCCTCCTTTTGGTTACCTAATGCTTCCTACCCTATTCCGTCCGGTGTTCTGACGTGACGGCGTGAAGAAATTTTACCTGGGCACGGGCACTTGTGGAACGAAGAGACGAGTTACAAGCAGTAGCCGTCTCCTCGTGGCACCCACTAGGGAAGGCTCATTCTACTGGGTTCGAGGTAAATGCTGTCACAAACAAGGACAACATTCGTGTCTTGCTACCCCGGTAGAATGGACGATGAGGCAAAATCCTCTTAGGTTTAATGAGTAGTTTGGGGCTCCGGAAGATCCTGGCCTAGTGGAAATTTGGGTCAGAGGGCTAACATCTGGTTAACTTTGACTCACGGTTAGCAAGTGATTGTGGATGGCATAGTAATCCCATCATAAATTGTCAGAAGGGCATTCAGCAAATCAGTCACGTTAGAAACCGTGTTTGTGTTGTAGTGGGTTAGTGGATAGGAGGTCGACATTTGATTTCCTTAAGGCAGGATAGGCTGTCTCCAGTGCACAACAATCCATGGTTACGTGGTCTTATTGTGTGACTGACAGGGGAAAGTCACGGGTTATTGTGATCCGTAAAAGAGACATTTCGGATATGACCGATCTGGAACTGTTATAATCACTAGCTGAGCTCACGTCGTCTAGATGCACAAATCGCCTCTCAGCACCAGTGTTTCGATGATGACGACATTGGCAGTTCTCACAGGCGAAAAGGCTAAACATGAAATTAAGTGAATGAAGTGACTTCTTCCAAGTTTCTGCTGTCGATAGTCATTGGTAATTGTTGCAGTCGATTAGTTGTCTTCACCACCTCTCTCTTCTCTACGACCACTTGAAGTACTATCTTCGCTATCTGCTTCTTCTGCCAACTTTTTGGTCTACACCTGTGGATCTTCGAGTTTGTACGACATCAGTTGTCTGCAAATTTGACTCTGAGTATTTACTCGAATTCCTCGTATTCTTAGGACTGACAAGTACCATTTCACGTTTTACAGGTTAAGATTCTGTGTCATGAAGTATACATTGTAAAACTCTTGTACCGACAGGATGTGAATGGTTAAGAGCTGTTGTACATTTATTCACTAGAACGTTTTGACCAAACTGTCACAATTACGTTACCATGGTTAAACAATGCATTTTAATATATGTGTAAAACTTAGGTATTGTTGTAGTAAGTAATTCCATATTAGTTTGTTTATTAGATGTATCATATCAATTCATATGATTATGAACAATGAATTGTTTTCGAAACGTCATCCAGCATACAATACTGTTTCACTGTATTATACATCTGATAAGTAAACAATGCATTATTTTTCTTCATTATTTATTGGGAGTTTACATTGTTAAACAACAATGGATTCTTCATATAAAATAAACTCGCCTGATTTGCTAGTCCATCAGTCCTAAGCCTGTATAAAGAGAGATGGTTGGAGGTGGGGATACTGAAAAATAGCTTTACTGTATATCCTCGCTAATTGTGACGTCATAGTCCATTGCTATAGTGGTTTAATGACAATTTATGCTTTTTATATGATTTTAAATGAAATTTCACATTAAACACTTTTTTACTGACATACATATTATCGGTGGCATTACCAGTCTTGAACTGAGTTACATTCGCCCCACTTTCATCAGCAAATCAGCCTTCATACTGATATCTGCGCAATGTAAGGGCTTAACACTTGCAGTAAATCTTAAAGTTAAATGTACATTATTGAATTTTTTTCATGGAATCATCCTGGTGTACTTTGGCCTATTTACTGAAACGCCCAACTCCCCATTGGATAAAGCAGGTGTAGCCGTTTCCATACAATCATCCGATGCGTATGATACCCCGGAAAACCAACATAATCGCTAGCGGAACTTCAAATCATGGGAAAATATAAAAATTTTATGAAGAATTTTACCTAATTTAACATGGAAGCCGTACATATTTATTCATCGAAGTTATTCCCACTTCAGATTGATAAATATAATGATGGTAACTTTCATGGTTTTTAACACTCTTGACGTTCTCATAAGTCTCGAATCTCTAAAGCCTTCACAGGGCCTCGGTCCCTTTGGTGTAGTTGTCCTCAATAGTTGTGCGTATATTCTGTGTGATCCTTTTACTGACACTTTCAATGCTTCTTTATCTGGTAATAGTGTTCCTGACGCTGGGAAGAAATTCCCTCGATACTCAAATCATGTACTGATGTGAATGTTAAATTTAGACCTATTGCAATTACTTCTCCTTTTTTGAAATTAGTGGAAAAATTACTTTCACTCAACCTTGAACATTCCTTGAAAAGTTTTAATGACGTCGAACAGTTTGCATATGAGTAGAGTAGATGTGCTGTAGATGCCACTGCTGTCTCACATCAAAATATTACTTCCTGTTTAGATAACGAATACAAATGTTTTCAGAGTGCCTTCTGAACTACACATCCGCTTCTGAATCTAAACCTAGATGTCTTTTGTTAAATAAGCTTTCCTTGACACACTGACTCTTGTGCTATTAACTAGTTGCATTCTTGTTTTCCTGACAGAATGCGGTATGCTGTGTATAGATGCGGATCTTCCTCTGCCTTGATTAATGAAGCAAGTGTCCCTTACGGTACTGTTCTCTCTCTCTTCTTTTTTCTTTCTTCTTACTTGACTTGCCACTTTCGGACGAAGTCATCTTTGTTAAATAAAATTTTCCTTAATTAGTTTAATTTTGATTACAGCTTGATTCCACACCGTATTTTCGGTAGAAGCATGGAATTTTCAGCATGCGATATCGGTAGCCCAAATTTTGTAGGCCGAACATTGATATCGAGTGTGCGTCGACAGGGGATCGAACCCTGGACCATATGCATGGTAGGCAAGAGTCCTAACCCCTGTGCCACCGACGCACATGTAACTGTTTTGGTGCCAATCACTTCACAATCTAACTGTTCTACATTGAATAGCTTTTTTATCAGATATCAGCCAGTGGTCTAAGCTAGATGGTCTTATGTTCAATCCTTTCAGATATCAGTCGGCTAACTTAACTTTTACGCACACACGTAATCTAAGCAGACGGGTTCGTTCACATTATGTTTGTAGAATACAGTATACTTAAATAGAAACTAAATCAGGCATAAAATACCTTGGAATAGTTTTATCCTCTGAGCTTTCTTGGTTATGTCATATCTTGTTGATTTCTAAGGAAATATTCCGTCTTGCCTTCTACATTAAAAAGTCAAGGCAATCAGATAGTTATCACTCAACCTCTACATTAAAAATTTATAAGCCTTTGCATCTTACCTTTGTACGTTACTCCTCCACCTTATTCTCTGTTGGAATACTCATAAAGGACTGTGTCATATAGCACAGGGTATCAAAGGTTGTCAGTAGGGCAAATGGTGTGCCGCTAAATCAGCTCGTTTGTTAATTCTGTACGTATTGTGCGTACTGCCGATGATTCTCTAACTAAGATGAAACAGCTGTCCAGTACTCCAGTGCTGGTTTTCAATGGTTCTCTAAATGATATCAATCCATGGTTAAAATGGTAAAAACAAATCTAGTCCTTACAAACCAACACTTGAAAACTTTTGTAGTTCACAGATATCTGAATTCATGCGAGTAATGGTTTAATTCCATATTGTCTGACTTTCGACACACTCTCTATTCACAACTGTTCCCTTGCATCTCATCGGGTAGGTAGAAGAAGTATCACTGTAAAAGATTATATGCTCACACAACTAAGTACAAAAGCTCAGCGATACCTTATTCGACCCGTGTTCTATGTAACAGAGATATTGTTAAGTGCGACACTTATAACTTGCAATGTAATTCACAAAAAAAAGAAACAATGGCTGTATGCTCTTCTCGTATTTGTGATTTGTGATGACAGTATTTCTATTATTTTATAATTTTAGTTAGTGTTATCACTTAATACTTCAGCTGCATTTTGACTTACTGCTGCTGCTCAAAATAGTGACCATTATCAATTTTGTGGTTTACCTGTCCAGTGAAATGTTGTTTTGAGTAGATGTGATGCAACATTGTACCACATCGGGAGAATTCCACACTGTATCATGTTTTTGAATAAAGTAAGTTATTATTATTATTACTGCTGACAGTTACAGACAATCTTAACGCAACGTCCCTAAACAAGTGAGGAAAACGTTACGACTTGAAGTACTAAGGTTTCCTGAGTCCTCTTACGCTTACAGTTGATGAAATTATTCTTCATTCATCCAGTTATCTGCTGCTTACCTTATTGTATTGTATTACCAGCTGAATAGAATATCCATGGCGGTCTGTTTAAATTACTAAGCTACGGAAATTTCCCTCCATCGAAATCCATGGACTCTTCACCATTTCTTGTTGTTTTAATCGTGCAATTATACAAAAATACCAGTTATATGAACTTGCGCACATATTTAATTGGCTTACAATTAAACGCTGTGTATTTCTTGAAAGGAAAAGTTAGAGAAAAAAGTTAGAGAATTGGTTGTCTCTTCATATGCAACAATGCTACGTCGTTTAGTATACTTCAGAATATTATTACTTTAAACCTCTATAAAGAGGAAATATGTTCACATAGTATCTGAAATAAATCCTTATTATCATTATTATTCGAAGTTATTTGGTGGATGGTGACTAGCAGTGGGATCCAGGATGAGCATTTCGTCCTATTTGGGACTAGTCATCTGGATGCATCTGTATTCCGCAGTGAGTGATAATGTTTTCAAGGAGGCTCGAACCAATTGCCCACAGTTTCAAACGCCAAAGTGTTATGCACTAGACTACTTGGTCTACGAGATCCATCTCTTGTGTAATTCAATTTTACATCCGGTTGACAAGTCCTAAATAGGACGAAATGTGCATCTTGACTGGATTTCACTATTAGTCACCATTCACCAATTAACTACGAATTACATACCCAAACATCGTTGAAGCATCTGCACAAAAAGTCAACCTGAGACTGAGCACTTCAGTTCAATCAATCTATAGGAAAATCTAAAGTTGAATTAAATATCATTATTATTGTTATTAAGATTTTCACACCTTTAATTGAAACTAAATACAGTGTGGAAGTAAAGGCAATCGCATCAAGTATGAAATCATTTGGTTATTTCTTATTGTAAATAAGATTCGTAAAATAATTGCTATTGAAGTTGGTGGTAAATGGCAGCAGAGTTCAGGACACGCGTTTCATTGTGTTTAGAACTGGTCTACTGGGTGTACTCTCATCTCATAACCCAGTGAGGATGATAGTTTTGAGTATCTGGAAGTTACTCATATCAAACGGTGGTGTTTACTATCTAATCATTGAAAAGCGGTTTCACTTGCTCATAGCTAAGCTCATTAGCAGTATATCCGATATGACTCAGCTCAGAGAGTCAAATCACTTCAAACCACCTGAATTCTTGCCAGCTAGTTGAGTGAACTAGCAGTTCCATAGATCCAATACTTTATTTGAAAGTTACATATTAGAGAGTTAAAAAGCACCATAGTTTCTTCTTGAAACCGAAACTTTTTTACGTCACTATAAATGCTTGATGTAATTGATGGTGATCCAACTACCCAAATAGATCAGTTAACAGGATCTTGCTTTCTGATCACCACTTATGGATGGTATCAAGCGAATCAGGCATATTTTGATCTAAATATTTTTAGATCCTAAGTGGTACTCTAATGGATTTTCATACTGAGCTGTACGATTTCCTAATTGTGTATCCCATCTCCAGATATCAGCACGTTGGTGTCACTTTTTGACTAATGTTATAATAATAATAATAATAATAATGATAGTAGCAGCTTTATTCCTGAAAGTATTTATCTAATTATAATAAAGGTTTTTTGTACTTTCCAATGAATGAAAAACAAAATGATATTGTTGTTTTTACTGACATTTCGCTATTTAATGCTAATACCTTCATCAAAGTATTCATAAATCAGAATTTATAAAATTCCAGCTTACATATACCTACTTAATCATCCATAGTTCTTCAGGATGGGGTCATTTTAGCATTGTCAAGTTGGCCAATTGGTAAAGATAACAAAACCAGGTGTCGACAAGCACATTCTTTGATAACATACGAGAAAGAAAAAGAAGAAATATCAAACATTACTGAGACTTTCAAGAAAAAGAACAACCCAAAGAACTTCATCAACAAAATCAACATTGACAGTAAGTATGATCGAAAACGTATTTCAAAAACATTGTCCTCGGCAGTTGTCATTCCATATAGAGCAGAGACGTCAGATGATATCAGAAGAGTACTCAATCAGATCGACATTAGGGTTTTCTTCAAAGCACCAGACACACTGCGAAGCAACCATGTCCATATAAAAGACCAAAACCCTAAAGATGATCTAATTGTGCCTATAAAATAAAATACTCGGAATGTGTTGCGATATACATCGGACAAACATCGCCAGAGAGAAATCAAAATCAGAAGAAATGAGCACCATAGAGCCGCATCTGTTCAACTACCGAGAAATCCAGTCGAACCAGAAAAGCTCGTAAAATCATTAGCCACAGGTTTACATGCTATAGAATCAGGCCACAAAATCGATTTTGACAATATTGAAATAATTCGGAAAAACTTCAGAAATCACAAAGAAAATCTAATATCAGAAGCGCTACGTTCGAAATTGGTGACATTTTTGCACGTGTTTGCTCTGAAATTTATTTACTGCTTATTGTCATATAATTCTTGAAATTATGGTCCAAATCTCTAAAAAACGTGTTCGTAGAAACACAATTGTTTTAGATAGTGGCTCAAATTCGGTTATAACTGCATTACCGCCTGGTAATACAGTATCAACTACTAGCTCTCAAAATGGTTTGAGTGCAGATCTCACTCCTGTGATACAGGTGAAAGATGTTCTGTTAGAGAACTCTGAGTTCTGTAAACTAAACCTCCTTTTGAAAGATATGCAGAGGCAAGTAAGTGAAATTCAGAAAAAATTAGATCAGTTTGATAGTATGTCACTGCCAATCTCAAATACCACGGAGAGCCGTTCTGATATTGGCCAGGTTAAGTGTTTACTGGATGTAACTCAAAATAAGCTTTTGAATTTAGACCCAATAGCCTGTCTTTTAGAAAGGCATCCTAAAATATCTCCAGACAACCTAAATAAAGCTGAAAATCTGATTGACTGCTTGGCTACGGAGGTGATGAAGCGTATAACCTCTTCTCACCAAGCTATAGTTTACAACGTCCCAGATTCTCTGCCCCTGAAAACTGTAAGACACAAAATCCTGATTTGTTGCGGCATGGCTAGTGTTCCATGTGAATGCAAACGACTTCGTAAAAAGTCTAACCAGGCTAATTGCCCAATCATTTTTAAATTCAGTAATTCCCTTGATGCTAGTAAGTTTACTAAATGTCAGGATCACTTAAGACTGAATAGCAGTTATAAGTCTATAACCGTAGCTCAGGATAAAACACCGTGTCAGCGCAGAATAATGCGTAGTAATAACCTGGTCACCTCCTCTAGCTTTGATTTACCAAATAAGGATCGTGCACAGCAACAGACACCTAGTGCTGAAACTAGCATTCAGCAAACTACACAACAACCACACCTGCCAATGGAACTAGGAACTGATTTAGATACCAGTACCCCTGTAAATAAAGCCTCATCGAAAGATGTTAAAATGACTAGAACTTCTGCAAGTTGTTCTAAGAAATTTCCCCCCAAACGTAGTAACCTCACCACGATGAACAAATTTCGCAGGGTTGAGACTAATGATGGGGAAGAATACTTTGTATTCAATAAGCCTGCTGAGAGTAAGAATGCCAACAAACCATCACTTGTTACGAAAAACTCCTCTCGAAACATAAGTATATCTGGAGGTGTTCCGCATGCTCCACCTTATAGAAAGTCAGGCTCCAAGACTCCTAAAGTCTTGCAGCCAAAGCACCTTCCTTCACAATTCCCTTTAAGTTATAAAAACAACCCGAAGGTGTATACCGGTATGACGAATAGCAGTTGGATGGGTAGACCTTTGATGCTATGCCTTTTAACCGTCAACCTAGGCCCAACCTGTACTACCCTTATATCCAGGAACACATGGTAAATTTTCCAGGTGTCCCGAATCACTGGTACGACCCATGGCACCTAGGACCACCTCATTGCACACCAACCCGATGTACAGACACCCAGTCCGACCTCCTTTTCATTCATAAATTCTTGCGGTGCTGACGCACAAATAGATTTAGGTTATGGTGACATTTTAAGCCAGTTTGTAGTATCCCGTGACTTATTCACGATATTGCTAATTAATGCACGTTCCTTAATCAATAAGATATCTGAACTAAGGACATTATTATTAGTCGCCAAGCCTACTGTAGCTCTGATTACTGAGTCATGGTGCTCATCCTCTGTACTTGATGTGCATATAGGTATCGATGATTACACTGTACACCGTGCAAACAGAGATTGCAAGCGTGGTGGAGGATGTCTCATATATATACATAGCTCATTTGTAGTCAGTAAGGTGGAAGATGAAACAATGAATAATGTACCTGACTCACTCTGGGTTGTCTTACATGGAGATAAGTACAAACTTCTCATAGGCTGTGTTTATCGAGCACCAAGCGCAACAAAAGAAACTGATGCGTTATTAGCTAAATCGTTTGCACACGCATCCTCGTTTAGTGCTAATTACAAAATAATTGCAGGGGACTTCAATCTTCCAGAAGTCAATTGGCTAACTAGTTCCGGCCCCCAACGCTTCGACGAATTACTTGCCACTATAGACTGTTATGGATGGCAACAACACGTCCAGACACCTACTCGTGGTGACAACATTTGGACCTTGTTTTTTGTCATGACACAATCCCAGTATCCACTATGTTGGTAATAGATTTTCCAGTAGTGACCATAGAATGGTACTCTGCTCTCTGCCTTTCTCACCACTAAATACAGGAAACAAACAAGACTCAGGAAGCACAATATGTCGTAGTTACAAATATACAGACTGGGGATTAGTCCAAGAACTTATTCGACTCTGTCAATGGGATGACTATTTTACCACTGACTCCCTGGAGGCCTTAGTAACCCTGTTTTACAGGAATGTTACCCTTTGTCTAGATACAGTTGCTCCAAAGAAAATAGTGAAATTAAGTAGACACCGAACTGAATATATTCCAAGGGCACACCGTAATAAGTTAAGGAAGCTGAAGAAACAGTACTATTCCACTAAGGACATATCACTATTGCTCTCAATCCACGAGTCTCTTGAATCTATCAAGCGCCTACGCTCTCAAAAGGACCTCGACGAAGAGTTAACGGCACTTGAAAGTACCTCCAAAGTTTATAACTTAACGGCACTTCTTAAAAAACGAATGCAGTCGGCGAGGGAAATCCCATACTTACTTCACGACAAAGTAATCTACAATGAACCTGCCACTATCTGTGAACTTTCAGTGATTGGTTTGCAAACTTTAGTTTAGAAACACATATGCCTGGTGAAACCGCTCCCCTTACTATCTCTTCCCTTGAAAGCATTGTGTTCACTAATCAGTTAATAGTACAAGCAATTAAAAGCCTTAAACCTTCCACTAGTACGGGACCGGATGGCCTCGCTTCGATAATTTTCAAAAACAGTGGGTGTGATATACCCTGTTACTTCTTAAATTCTTCTCAATATCTATGGACACTGGCACTTACCCTAGTGAGTGGAAAACTAGCTTCATAATTCCACATTACAAATCTGGTGATAGGGCAAACGTCCGCAATTACAGACCCATAAATATAACCCCAGTTATCTCACGAATCATGGAGAAAGTTGTAAAAGATCAATTGTCAGACTACCTAATTAGGGAAGATCTTGTTACAAGGTCTCAACACGGATTTCTCAAAAATAGATCCTGCGTTACTTGCCACTTCGACTTTTTCAACTGCATCACTAGTAGTCGCGAAGCACGTAAGCTAGTCGTTGTTCTCTACTTCGATATATCTAGGGCATTTGACATGGTATCTCACAGTATTCTCTTTGAGAAGCTGTACTCTTGTGGAATTCGCAACCCATTACTGAACTGGTTAAAATCATTTCTAAGCAACAGGGTACAAATAACCAAAGTTGGATCTGTATTGTCTCATCCTAGGCAGATCTCAAGTGGGGTCGTGCAAGGTAGTGTCCTAGGTCCACTTTTATTCACAGTCTACATTAACAGCATTTGCAAGTGCTTCACCTCAGGTAAACCATTCCTATATGCTGACGACCTCAAAGTCGTCTACTCCTGCTACACTCATGAATTAAGCGATATGGTTACTAAAATACATCTTGAACTAAGTAGCCTCGCAACATGGTGTGCTGAATCCTGTCTAAATTTTAACATTGACAAATGCGGCTGGATTTGTATCGGCAACAGTAACCTTGATCTAACTCTTGAAATAAATGGGCGAAAACTAGCTAAGCTCAACTCAGTCGTAGATCTCGGTATTAGATACTCTAGTAACCTAACGTTCGCTGAACAGACTGATTATGCCAGACGTAAAACGCGAAGGCTGATAGGATGCATAACACGCAATTTCTTTTGTTGTGAAACTAGGGTTTTATTATACAAAGTATGTGTCCGACCTATCTTAGAATACTGCCCGTTTATTCTTAGCGGACTCAGACAAAATGACAAGCTTAAATTAGAGGGAGTGCAACGGCAGTTTACCTCAAGAACTCTTGGTTTAGAAAGTGGTCTGGAATACCATGAGCGATGCGAAGACTAAGATTAGAACCCCTCTGGAAAAGACGCCTTAAGCTAAACCTTATCTTTTACTACAAGCTAACTAATCTTCTCTTGCATTCCTCCGAGCCAATAACTAAACCTACCGCTGTCATCAGTTACAATCTTAGAAATCATCACAACCTAGCTGCTATAGAGCACTGTCAGACTTACGTGCGGTACAACTTCTTCTTAAATAAGTTTTCAGTCATTTGGAATAGACTACCAGCTAATGTGCGCGATGCAAACACACTTCCAGTGTTCATCTCCTCAGTCACCAGACTGCTCAAAGATGACAATGCACTTTACTCTGACTCTTACACCCTCTTTTTCACCCTACATAGATATTTTAAGTTCTTTAAACGTGTAGTTACAACAAACTACAATTATAAATTTTAATATTATTGGAACTAGATGATAAACATTTCTACACAGGACAGTAATATTAGTTTACACATAATATAAAAGTTAGCATAACGGGACTAGTTAGTTTGTGTACAAAAATAACCACAGTTACTAAACAGAATATATATGTATATATTTATTAATCACTCCTTAAGGACTCCCGTTGCTTTCTTTTGCGTTGCTGTTGTTTGTCTTCTTTTTTCTCTCACCATTTCAGCTTCCATTTGACTTTTTGAATGAGAATGAATAATGTGGATATTTGACCATTTACAATGACAAATGATCTGCAAACATTATTGGTCCCATTATTGGTCCCTGTAAACTGGCGTCCCTCATGTACAAAATGAGAATATATTATTATTATTATTATTATTATATCAAATGGAATCCAAATTGTTTGAATACGAATGATGGTCTGAAACGGAATCTGACCTGGTTAAAATACCTCCCTCCCCCATGAAGTGACAAAATCAACACGAATGTGATGTGCAAGTTCACTATGTAAACACACTCTCTGCTTTTATAATTTCACACACTCATCAAATCCAACAATCTACACCTGATTTTGTAATCTTTACCAATTGGCCAACTTGACAATGTAAAAATGACCCCATACTGAGGAACGATGGATGATTAAGTTGTTATTTATAAGCTGGGATTTTATAAATTCTGGTTTAACATCACTACTTTGATCAGGCTATCAGTAGCAGCATTAAATGGCGAAACGTCAGTTAAAACAACAATACCGTTGACTGTTTTTCATTCATTGGGAAATACAAGAAAACCTTTTATCATAATGTGAATATCACATACTCAATAGCCAAATTATTTCAAACTGTTAAAAGAGTACTTGGTTTGGACATGTATAAGTATTTATGTAATGTACAGAGTCGTCACCGGAGTTTGTTGCATGATATTTTCTCTTCTTCCAGGATCTTCAAATTTGCAACAAACTGACAGTAGATTGTCTCACCTAAACCGCAACCAAATCCATCATGATATCTCTTCTATGTCTCCTTCGAAAAATACACATTTTTTTGAACGCCAATTATAAGAAGTTCAGGAGTACATTTTGTGAACAAAGGACACCAACACTTAGGAATGGTCATCTCGTGTACCGGGATAAGCTGTCATCCGTAGAGGATAATGCTCTTTCTCATGTTGTAATGTAATTGTCTTAAGTACTTGCCAGATTAAATAATATAAGATGGTTGGAGGCAATCGGCCCCTAGGAAGCCATTGACCTAGGTTTCGTACTAGTTGGCACTCATCAGAATGGCGCATCTGCAACCTTGAAGGAACTCATGTCCCTTCTGAGATTCGAACCCGCGTCACCCAGTGCCCTCTGCAGTCAGAGACGTTACCACTGAGCTATTCGGGCTCGCGATTGACCTCCTTTCGGACCGTAGTGGGTATTTTGAACGGACACTAGTAACTAGTGTGACGTTTCTAGTCCTTTCTTTGGTGCAGACTGAATTTCATCAGTGAATTTTATCACGCACACTATTTACTAGTGTCCAATCAAAATACCCACTACAGTCCGAAAGGAGGTCAATCGCGAGCCCGAATAGCTCAGTGGTAACGTCTCTGACTGCAGAGGGCACTGGGTGACACGGGTTCGAATCTCAGAAGGGACATGAGTTCCTTCAAGGTCGCAGATGCGCCTTTCTGATGAGTATCAACTAGCACGAAACCTAGGTCAATGGCTTCCTAGGGGCCGATTGCCTCCAACCATCTAATATCATAAAAGCAATGTGCACCGTGATGTCCAGCTACCTAGAATGGTGGCCACATTGCAAACCTGACTGATAAAATTCAGTCTGCTACAAAGAAAGGACTAGAAACGTCACACTAGTTACTAGTGTCCAATCAAAATAGTAAATAGTACTGTTAGACATAACATTTTATTAGATTCAAATAAACTGAACAAGAAAAATTGTATTGATGCAGGTTGTTTTCGCTAGCCCAAGTCTTAAACAGGCCGCCGATTGGTTAAGTTAACTATAAAATGGGTTCTGAAAACTGTAATGGTGAAAATCCTGTGGACAGAAATCCACTTAGGCTAAATGAATAACTCTACTGAATGCAATGAAAATTATATATATATATATATATATATATATATATATATATGAATAAGGCATTAAAAAGACAAATTTCGCGAGATGATATCATCATTTTGTAGTCTCTTAACAACCGCTATACAAATAACATAGTTAATTATTATTATTGCTCCCTTGGGTTCCTAGTGGAATATAGGGCTTCAACTGCACGTCTCCACTTGCTTCTGTCTTCTTCCTGCTGTACTTTTTACCTCCATCCATGTTAGTCCAAACTGATTCAACTCTTCTTCACACGATCTCCTCCATGTCACCCTTGCACTGACGTCCCACTCGCCGATTCCTATTCTGTCGCGTTCCACTCGAGCAATGGCCTGACGCGCGCGCGGTGTCACTCAGTGGTCTCCTCAGCGAGTGAGTGTCCAATCCATCTCCACTTTCTCCTACATATTTGTTGGTTGGCGATTGGTTCTTGTTTTGTTTGTTCCCATAGTTTCTTGTTGGTGATTCTTTCTGGCCTGGCCATCTGATCTTCAGTATGGAGCCAGCGAAGACAGTTGTTGATAAAGGTCAGCATGCAACAGGCTGTTGGAAATATTCTTTGTGATCCTCCAATAACATGGCTAACAATAATAAAATAAAGATCATGACAATTACTCAGTTAAATAAAAAAACAAAACTATATACCGATGACCAATCATATTTAGATAGGTCATGTTGTCCATGGTAGGCGAAGATTGAAGGCTATTGTTGTTTTTTGTACACACAGTTTAGGCTGTATGTGATTCATCCAAAGTGCTTTCGTAACCTTCAATAACCTTGAATTGGAGTTATGTGAAATAATTGTGAAACAGTGAAACGTTCCGTAGTGAAATGTTTGTTCTCGAGGGCCGGAAAAATATGCATGACTGACACATTGATGTATGAGTTTTGACATATACATACAATTTTATTAGCTAATGGTTATCCGGAGAACTTTATCACTTGCTACAGTAAAGAAAAAGATAGCTTCTGTACCAAAGAAAGCTATCTTTATTAACCTACCAGTCATGGGCAACCAGATTATGCAGTTGACAGCTCAGAGACTTCGGTCGGCCATCAAACGCACATTCTAAGCCGCCGCATCTCTTTTTCTCATTTGCCGAACATTTTCGATCCCTGTTCCTACGATTTAAGGATGAAATTCTGTGGACTCTATTTCGAACTGTATCTACAAGTTCACCTGCAGCTGCGGTGACACACACTATATAGGTAGAACCAACAGAATGTTCCAATGTCGTCGAAAAGAACATGTTCCAAAATGGCTACTAAATTATATCGAAAATCCCATCGCGATTAATCTTAATAGAAATCCAGCATCATCCATTGCAAAACACTTATTAATGTCTGGCCACAAAATCTATATTAATGAGTGTTTCACAATTATCTGAACAAGACATATAAGCGAACAATATTGTTTTCAATTAGATCTTCTTCAGGCTTTACTCTAATTTACATAGACTTATATATATAAAATTTTAACCAATGACGGTGACCTTGTGGATCAAATAATAATAATAATAATAATAAAACGGACTTATACTGCCGCCACCCTCTGTTTGTCATTTTCCAGCTGACCAATTTTGATTGCTCAAGTGAAAGATAAGCTACCTAGTTGTGCCACTTCCATGTGTATCTATAAATTTAGTTGCTCCTGTGGAGAAAGCTATATAGGCCGAACAACTAGACAGCCTAACAAACGCATTAATGAGCATCTTCCTTCATGGTTCGGAAAAGGTCAAATAAAATCCATACGAAGTTCTATTTTGGCTCATTTGATTGATAGTGGTCACCAAGTGAACAAAAATAGTGCTTTCAAAGTTATTTACGCATTCCATCGAGTCTTTCGAACGGAATCAAAACCCGTCTTTTACACTTAGCCGAAGCTATGGGAATTCGAGAGAACAATCCTAGTCTTTGTAAAAAAATTATATTTGTAAAATCTCAGCGATATTGAAATGAGTAATTCCAATGTTTCGTTCGGAAATCTGGTCCGAACTTCTTCAGGGAAATTAATCGAAATTAACATAACAGGTTTATATGTAAAAGGAACATCTTTTGTTTTTAAAAACTTTGTCCAGTCATGATTCATAAAACAAATATTAACAAGTATAGTAAACAAAATTGTACGAGTTGTGATCAAAATTTGACCTCAGACTTACAAATATTGATCTACCTTTGTTAAACACTTTAAACACTGTGTATGTGTGTGTGTGTGTGCGGATAAACAGTTGTCAAATAATGTCTTAACGTCTCCATAAGTAGATATAGACAGTCGGGAAACTTTGACCAAGTATTATTAGTTAGTGATACATATCCATTCTTATTTATTAATCAGGATTTCCTATGCGTCATCTAACATCGCACCTTCATGTCTGTTCAAACTGTTAGTATCTAGAATTTTATGATTAGACGTACTTTCAAAATTATGGTGTTTAGGATTAGAATTTAGTTAAAGCGCCCTGTCAAACTTATTACTTTGTCTTCTTTCTGAAGATTGAGCTGCTTTATTCGACCTACTGAAGTTGTCAGGTGACTGGACAGCTACGAATTTAGGATACGCATTCTGTTGCAGACAACGGAGAGTGGAAACACAATGATTGTGCCAATTACATAGTTTCTTTCTTAATTTAATTCGGCTGCAAAATAATTCAAATCAACTATCGTCAAGATTTGACCGAATAGTTCTGAAATATTTGGGTGCCGAGTGAGAAGTAGACATTTGTAAAAAAATTATATTTGTAAAATCTCAGCGATATTGAAATGAGTAATTCCAACGTTTCGTTCGGAAATCTGGTCCGAACTTCTTCCTAGTCTTAGTATACAAAAAAAATTTGTTCTACCTTTGTCTCTCCCTTGGCCTAGATGAATTCTATTCAAAACCCTCCCACCCTTTCTTATCATCCCTCTCCTTCGTACTTTTATGATATTTATTTAAACTCTGATTATCGTTCCATTTGATTTGACCTAATTTATTTATTTATTGAATTGTCTACATACATGCATATACAAATATAACTTTATAAATATATACGAATTAGTAGAAGTTAGAATTCACGAGCCATTGAATAGGGTCCCAGTGGCTGAATGGTATACGAGCTTGCCTTGTAACCGGAAGGTCCCGGGTTCGAATCCCAGTGGGTGCGTACTGCCGATGATTCCCAAACTAGGATGAAACACCAGCTGTCCAGTACTCCCTGGTTTTCAATGGTTCTCTAACTGATATCAATCCGTGATCAACCCGTAAAACATAACTAATCCTTACAAACCAAACTATAGAAAATATGTACTAATTTATACGAACTGTGATCAAGATTTGACCGGATAGTTGCAAAATAATTGAGCGCTGAGTGAGAAGTAGATATTTGTAAAGTTATATTTGTAAAATCTCAACGAAATTGAAATGATTAATTCCAACGTTTCGTTCGGAAATCTGGTCCGAACTTCTTCAGGGAAATTAATCGATATTAACATAACAAAGTTTATATATAAAGGGACACATCTTGTTTTTTAAAATTTTGTCCAATCATGCCGAACGAAACGTTGGAATTAATCATTTCAATTTCGCAGAGATTTTATAAATATAACTTTATAAATATATACTAACTTTGTTATTCTTATCACCTATATAAGCCTTAGTATCAATATTTTGTTATTATTATAATCGTCGTTATTAACTTCGTTCAAAACATTTACTACATTATTATTATTATTATTTTTATCATGATTACTATTATTGTTTGATCCACTAAATCACCGTCATTGGTTAAAATTTTATATATATAAGTCTATGTAAATTAGAGGAAAGCCTGAAGAAGATCTAATTGAAAACAATATTGTTCGCTTATATGTCTTGTTCTAATATTATAAATGGGAATATTTAAAGATTTGAAATCACAATTATTTCACATAACTCTAATTCAAGGTTATTGAAGGTTACGAAAGCACTTTGGATGAATCACATACAGCCTAAACTGTGTGTACAAAAAACAACAATAGCCTTCAATCTTCGCCTACCATGGACAACATGACCTATCTAAATATGATTGGTCATCGGTATATAGTTTTGTTTTTTATTTAACTGAGTAATTGTCATGATCTTTATTTTATTATTGTTAACCGTGTTAGTTGTAAAGCATTTGTTAAGAGACTACGAAATGATATCATCTGACGAAATTTGTCTTCTTAATGCCTTATTCAAATTTATCAAAGGGACTAATTGTTTATATATATATATATATATATATATATATATATATATATATATATATATATATATATATATATATATATGTTAGATTTCAAGAAATCGATCAAATTCAAGTTTAATCATCAGTTGACACCAGTTAGAGTAACACTAAAAAACACGCAGTGAAATACTGCTGTCTCCTCCTAGTATCGTACTCTTAAGTAGTATGCATCCAAACTCCGGACAGGAGTCAAACCCAGTACTTTCAGGCTACATGACCAGACTGTAGACCATTCAGGCACTGGGACCTGATCCAATGTCCAACCCATAGGCGGCTTGGTTGAATCACTGAGCTACCAAAATTGCTCCTCATCAAAAGGCTTAATTTCATATAGATTTTAGAAATAAGAGAACACGAAGTTCAGCAAAGATATCTTTTCGGCGATTTATATTTTCAAAAGCTGTACAATTGCATTTAAATACATAAAATTTCACAGATACAAGTTTTACCTGATTCCACATAATTATGAAGGCGAATTCAATGTGATAATTACTTTTAACTGGATATGGCTTACAAGAGGCTTATAAACAAAACTACACAGGATTAGAACGAATTACAGGTGTGTAAACAAACAATGTGCATCTACCAATTCACCTGCTCATGTGGAGCTAGGTATGTCGGCCGTACCCAGCGTTTGCTATCCAAACGAATCAGCGAACACTTACCTTCATGGTTTTATAAAGGAGAAAGAAGATCCCCCCGCCACAGCTCTATCCTAGAACACTTGATCGAATCCGGACACCAAGCAAACCCACAAAACAACTTCTCAGTTATCTACACAATACGTGGGAATCTTGCCAAAAGAGTACGAATTAAACTTCTTCAAACTGCAGAAGCAATGGCAATTCACATACTGAATCCTGAACTCTGCATACAAAAGAAGTTTGTTCAGTCACTAAATCTACAATGGTCCTGATCTATCTCAACACCAAGTACGTAATTTTGTCTTACCTCTTTGTTCTTTGTTTGTCTATTTCTTAATTGCATTATTTTCTACCCCCATCCTCTATTAAATCTCTACGCTCATGATGACTGTTGCTAACTTGATTTTCGTTTATTTTTAAGTGAATTCTCTTCTACTCAGCTTATTAACTTAAAACAATAATTTTCAATTTGAGATGGAAGTTAGAAAGTGTGAATGAATTTGACTTATCATTGTTTGAACCGTCCAGTTAAATCAGATAACCTTTACATAAACGTGCGCGCTGATTTTACTATCTTCCGAGTAATCTTTTGGCGATTCTTCAACTACATGAAGAAGATTAGTACTTTCAGATTAGTACTTTACATGTGAATCCTGTATAATGAACAAAGTGTTTTGGAACTAAATACGATGAAAATTTTTGTACCATATGTTCACATATTGTCTGAAATAAAGCTTTACTATTATTATGAATTCCAACTTCTATCAGTTAATAATAATAATAATAATTTGCTTTATTCCAGAAACACTACTAGTGGTACAGTGTAGAATTTTCAGAATATATCTACAATATTGCATCTAATTTTATCAAACATTTAAAAGGAGTATTTCAAAAAATAAATATAAAAAACAACAAAAACAAAAAACACAAAGTAGCAAACAAAATTTCGAAAAAAATACCAAGAAGCAGAATGGAAAATAAACAACATAATAAATAATATCTCAGTATTGGGTAGTGGAAGCTATGATATGTTTATGCGTGGTGAACAGTAAAACTATATCATACAAGAAGTTATCAAATGATATTAAGAATGTTTATCGCCAAGATGATCAGTTAATTTGATTGAACAATACTAAACAATCATAAAATAAACATATCAGGTTTTTTTTATTGTCAGCACTAATGCAGTGTTTGTTGTGGTAATGTGAGTAATCATGCATAATACAAAAAATTTTAGGATGGTGATAACGGCGTTCACAACCAAGATTGTCAGTTAATATTGCCGAACAAAAAACAACCATAAAACTAATATTACATGAAGGTTAATGCCAGGGCAATTTTGTAATACTCATAGTGCTAATATAGTCGGAACCAGTAGATACGCGAAAGAAGGAATAGAGTAGAGTACCAAAAAAAAAGTAAGCTAGTGTTAATATTTTTAGGTAGCTAAGTATGTTTGAGAAGGCTGTTCACTATAGAATACAAATAAGAGAGAAATAAAAGAGCCAAAATTATGTTATTAACAACAAAGCAAGTCATAGGTTTCGCGCTCAACATTTTTTCTGTCACTTAGAACACCGCCCAAATACGGTATCGTTGAGTTCCTATACTTCGTTGTACGAGCGCAACTGCAAGTCAGTGTCATAGGCGATTGACTGATCTCTTACCTAACTTAGCGGACCCTACTGCTTACAACTCCAGATAACTTCCTGTATAGAGGGAACGGGATCTATCAAGTCAGGTAAGAAATCAGTAACACGCCTGTAACATTGCCTGGTGGTTGTGCTATATATATATATACAGCGAATTTGTAGATGTTGGAATTCAGGTGCAGGCGATTGCAGCTGGTCCTAGTATCTGAATGGTCTACTAGCTATCTTTCTTTTGTCTGAAATGCCCGGGTTCGAACCCCAGTGAGTGTGTACTACTGAAATTACCAGATTATTCTGCTTTTACACCTTCACATTGTTTTTTTTTTCTATATCTTAATGTGAAAGGGGGTATATGTGAAGAAACCTGAAAGATTATTGTGACCTATGATTCAGATATTTACCTGCAAAAAGCTACTATTTGAATTCCTATATTTGCCTTCATTTTGTGTCTCATTTATAGTGGAACATTTTTAAATACCTTTGTCTGAATAATGCGACTAAAATGTTTTGATGACTCCTCTTATTGGCGTGAATATGTGTGCACGCACGCTTGCGCGCCATTTTCGATAGATGGCCTTGCAGTTTTTTTTTACAGACAAATATGTGACTGATTGTCCCACTCTCGTTCTCTGCACGTGTGTGTGTGTGATTATTTCTTTGTGTCTGTTTTATTAACCTTTATAAGAAATAAGTGACCTTCAATGGACTATCAGCTTTCATTCTCTTCCCTAAAACTTGAATAAATCATTCAATAATTAAAAGTGTATAATGAGTACCCTGATTAATTTGAATCAGAAGGAAATACCTACTGAAGTATGCCCAATTATTCATAGGAATAACACAGTTTTTGTCCTGCGAATAAAAAGTATTTCTTACAGAATTTCATTATGAGTTAACATAGGTTAGAGGACCATTGGAAACCAGCCAGGGAGTACTGGACAGCTGCTTTGTCCTGGTCTGACATTCTTCAGAGGTACGCTATTCGAACCGAAGACCTTGTGTTTACATGGCGGACTTGTAGACCATTCAACCAATGGGACCCAATCCAATAGCCCATGAAGTTGGAGTTACTTGTAACTCTAAGGTTTTGGACTTGAACTCCAGTGGCTATGTACTGATGAAGAGTATCAAACCAGGATAAGACAACTGTTCAATATTCCTAGGTTTTCTAGTGGTCCTGTAAGCCATGTCAGCTCATGATGAAATTCTGCAAAGGATAAAATCCCTTCAAACTAACACTTGAATAGAATTCCTCTTCAACGACATCATTTTCAAACTAGCTGTAAACTCGTGCTTAAATTACAGTAAAAGGCGTCAAGTGGCACCAAAAATCAAACAGTCATCTCAAACATATGACGAGAATAAAGATAATTAACATGGTATTTTACTAAGAGCGTAGAATTGTTGTGGATGAATTACAAAATTTCTGAAGGTTGTTAAATAAGTGAATTAATATTAAAATTTGTAAATGAAAAGACGTTCAGCGAAGAGTTATGCTTTTCAGAGATATCGTTCTAAAGCTATACAATCCCATATAAATTATTATTGTTCTCTTGGGTTCTGAGTGGAACATACCTACTTCAACAGCCCCTTTCGACTGTGTTCTATTCCCTACGATCCTCTTCATCTGTCTCCACGATTGCCTGTAGTTTACCTCTAGTTTCTTCCACATACGATCTCCTCAATGTCATATTCGGATCACAAACCAACTCACCGTTTACCATTCGGGTTCCACTCGAATGAGTGCCTGGCGCACGATGTTAGTTGCTAGTCCCTTCAAGTATGTATCTGATCCATACCCATTTAGCTGAGGAACAGGTTCTTGATTGAGTTACTCCCAGAGTTTCTTCTTGCTAATTCTTTCTGACCATTTGATCTTCAATATAGAACCAGAGAAGGCAGGTGTTGATAAAAATCTGCAGCTGGCTGTTGGAAATGCTTTTCACGATGCAACATATTTCTGAACCGTATAGAAGAACTGACTGACTTCACATTTACTTCGGAAATCCTAAAGAATCTTGTTGTTTATGCTGGCTGAGTGCAGGCAGAAGAGTTCCAAGCTGGTTTCAGACTGATGAGGGCGTATCTTGCCTTTTCTATTCTAACTGACTGGCTTTAACATCTACATCCGTGCTATCTGCCTGTGGTTGAAACTATGCTTCCTGGCCAGATAAGTGAGGGAAGTAACCTCTTTCAAATCTTCACGTAGATAGTGACTGGTGCTGGTTGTTCTTGTTGTTGCTGTTCGTTGATTATATTCATCACCTCCGTCTTCTCTATGTTCACCTGGAGTTCCGTCTTCCCTTCCAGCCTCTTCTGCCAGTCTGTTTGCTTTTGCTGCAAGTCTTCGAGTATGTGTGTCACTAGACATAAGTCATTTGGGAAATCCAGATCTTTTAGAGTCTTACTGTCGGTGATCCAACGTATTCCTGTCTCCTCGTTCCCATACACAGTCTGACGCGTAATCCAATACAACGCAGTTAGGAATATCATTGGTGATAATAGGCGGCAGCCTTGTCTTACACCTGTATTCACTTTAGACGCCTCACTGAGTTTTTCGTTGTGGATCACCTGACACGTGTCATTGTCATATAGTCAGCTGTTGAATGAGGCTGATAAAGACTTGGTGCACGCCATAGTTTTGAAGTGGTTTTCAAATTACTTGTCAGTCAACGCTTTCTGTCGAAGACCTTCTCGAAGTCAATGAAGTTGAGGTAAAGACCAGTATGACTGGCATTCTATGACCTTTATACATATATATATATATATATATATTCACATACCTAAAGGAAATTATATGGCATATTCCTTTCTAGAAGTGGCGCCACATGATTTATCCGATGTGTATTAGGGTATCTCAGTAAATGGACTTAACTATACCACCATGATTTCTTGAAAATTCGATAACATCCGTTGAAGTTTTGAACTTACTACCTCAATTACATTGCACAGATACCAGTATGAAGTCAGATTTTTTGATAAAAGTGCAGCAAATGGAACGCAGTTCAAGAATATTATACCACTGACAATATGTATACTATAAAAATAGTTTTAATTTAAAATTTCACTTAAAAAGCATACAAAAAACATATAACTTGTCATTAAAACAGCGTAACAACAGAATACGACACTACAGTTAATAGGAATATGCACTAAATTCACTCCATACCTAATATCTGACTGTTTTCATTGTAAACTGTTTGAATGTCAAATTAATTATAATTATAGGATTTCATCATGAGGTGACATTAGTTAGAGAACCATTGAAAAACCTTGGAGTCCTGGACAACTGTTTCGTCCTAGTTCAGGACTCTTCGGCAGTATGCACCCGCCGGAGTTCGAACACAGGACCTTCTGGTTACAAGGCGATCTCGTACACCATCAAGCCGATAGGGTGTAGCACGTCGAGTTTGAGGACAAATACTCGCCGAAGACATTGGCTAGGGGTCGCGTTATGTCGTGACTTGGCAGAAGTTAGAATTCATGGGCCATTGAATCGCACCCCAGTGGTCGTCCCAAACTAGAATGAAAGAGCTGTCCAGTACTCCAAGGTTTTCCAAGTGTTCTCTAACCAGTGTCAGCTCAGTATGAACTCCTGTAATCAATCAAATCCCTACAAACCCAAACTTGAATGATTATAATTATATTTGCTTTTACGAGTCGGTCACGGACTGATATCAGTTAGAGGGGACGGGTGAGGTCCATCGAGTCAAGTGTGAAGATGGATTTCTTACTGATGACACTGGCTGGTGGTCGCGCTAAATCACTTAACTGGTAGAGGTTACAATTCATAGGTTGGCCATTGAGGTGGGTCCCAATAGCTGAGTTTGCCTTGTAAGTGGAAGGTGCTGGGTTCGACTCCTGGCAGTGGGTGCGTACTGCCGATGATTCTCAAACTAGGATGAAAAAGCTGGCTGGTTTTCAATGGTTCTCTAACTGATATCAATCCAAGGTTTAACTCGTAAAAAGCAAATCTAATCCTTACAAACCAACTATTGATAATTACATTTCAATTATTTACACACAGTGATAAGTTTCTTATTTTGGTAGGTTGTCGACTAAAATTACTCTCTATGATCATACCAACTGTTGGGATTGTTTTTTTTTGTGTTTTAATTCACGCATTTATGATTTGTACTCATATGTACATAGTTCATTGTTTGTTCGTCTATTTTTGTGTATCCAGAATCGTATACCAGATTGTTGACAGTTGTGCTGCTGAGTCACCTTTTTTTACATGTATCCAGTGTAACCATAATGAATATACATTCTGTTATTGGTCTTTCTTTCGATTTGTTCACATATTGGATTTCAAAATACAGATGTTGTGATTATTATCCTATGCATGTGCAGCTATAGATGAATTCACTTTGTCAATTACTGTACGTACGTTTGTATTCCTGTAGGATGACCAGTAGTGTAAGGCGTTTATGTTCATTCACTCTTATTTTAAGTGATCTAGATATTTGACCTTACATATTTAGTCGGACACTTGGCACAAGATATTTTGTAAATTAGATTTCTGTTTTTTATTCATCAATTTTATTGGATCTTTCAGTTGATTTATTTTATTTTTAATTAGATTCGGTGGTTTAAACAAGGTGCAAATCCCAATATTTTTGAGGTTTCTTCGAATTACGTCTCTGATGAACCATTTTTGTATGGTATTGTGATTGTATTTTTTTACCTTCCTGCTTCTTGTCATTCTCCGGACTTACCCCCTTTTTTATATTATTTCTGGTAAGTTCTTTTGGGTAGTTAGTTGTTGTCGAATAACGTTTTGAATAGAACGTTTATTTGTTTTCGTCGGTCATTTGGTGTTATTGTAAGTCAGCGTATTCTGTCTGCAAGTCTTAGTATTAACCCTCGTTTTTACTCAAGACTGGATGAACTGAGTGATGATCGAGGAATCTCCTAGAATGTTTACTTTTTTTATATATCGTCGTTTTTATGCTACCATCTGTTACTCTTTGTACTTTGGAGTCTAACACAGGCAGTTCCCCAATTTCATTCTCTATTTTCATAGTGAATTTTATTGAGTAGACATGACTGTTTATGTGTGTGAGAAGTATTTCTCAACATCGTTTTTTCTCCTTATTGCTAACTTGTCGTCTGCATACCTCTAGCAACATTTTATTGATGACCAGAATGATTTAAGTGCAGTCTCTTCCCAAACATTCATGAATATGTCAGCTATTATTGGTGAGGTGGGGGCAATCCTATGGCTACTCTTCTTTCATTTTGTTGGTATATTTTTCCTTCAAATGTAAAATATCTTGTTGTTGTTAGACAGAATTCAACCCCTTTTTCATTATATCTACTACGAATAATTGCGTTCTGTATTTTAGGCCATTATCTTCTTTTAGTCTCGCTTTCAGTGCATTCATAGCCATTTCTATGGGTATTTATTTTAGTGTAGAGATTGTTTACATCAAAGTTGACTACAGTGTCCTCTTCGACTAATTTCTTGTGTTTCAGTTGTCTCATTTAATTCAAATGAATCTACTGTTCTAGCTTTTGAATTGTACTTTGTTGTTTATGCTATTGTTGCAAGCACGCATGACAAAACATATTTCGGCGTGTTTCTGATAACTACACTCAGTCCTATTTGATACCCTTTTCATGCAGTTATGTTACTGGTGGTAGTGTGTTCAAACATAAGGATATACACAAGACGACATGGATTTCACCAGATGGAAACACCAAAAACCAAATAGACTTCATCTCAATTTCAAAAAAGTGGAGACGGAGCCTACTGGACACAAGGTCAAGAAGAGGAGCAGATGTGGGTTCAGACCACTATCTAGTACAAGGGACTTTCAAGGTGAAACTAAAAGCCTCGAGGATAGCTGGGGATAGGCCACAATGCAAGTTCAACACTCAATTACTGAAGGACACAACCACAAAGGACACTTTCACTGCAACTGTCAGAGCAAAGCAGGAAACACTACGCGGCACCACTGAAGAATCATGCGTGGAAGAACATTGGAAGTCTCTGAAGGCGACTCTCAACGAAACGTGTTCAGCGGTTCTAGGAAGAAAGAAGAGACAAGACAAGGAATGGCTCTCAACGGACACTTGGAAATTAATAGAAGAGAGGAGAATGGTGAAAGAGAAAATGATTCAATGCAAGGACGGACAAGAGAAAGAGACGCTGAGCTCAACTTACACAGCAGTAAACAAAGAAGTGAAGAAAAGTGATAGGAAGGACAAAAGACGATTCTACGACAACCTCGCCACTGAAGCTGAAAAGGCAGCAGGCCAAAGAGACCTGAGGACATTATATCAGATAACCAAATCTCTATACGGGAAGAGATCAACACAAGCGAAACCTATAAAAGACAGCCAAGGGAACCCAATTACCAAGGAAGGAAAACAGATTGAACAATGGGCGGATCACTTCAAAGCACTCTTGAACCGACCATCACCTGCAACCCGTCCAGAAATACCAACAACAGCGCGCACACAACTGCAAGTTGACACCAATCCTCCAACGAGAGCTGAAGTCTTGAAGGCAATCAAACTTCTAAAAGCTGAAAAAGCAGCCGGACCAGATGGAATACCCGCTGAAGCACTGAAAGCAGACCCAGAGACTACAGCAGACATGCTGACTCCATTATTGCAAAAGGTCTGGAAGGATGGAAAGGTGTCTACTGACTGGAGGAAAGGTTACCTCGTGAAACTACCAAAGAAGGGCGACTTACGCCTGACTCTGCAAGAACTGGCGAGGAATTATGCTCCTGTCGACGCCAAGTAAAATCCCGAGTCGCATCATCCTGCAGAGATTAAAGGACGCACTGGATACAGAACTCCGACCAGAACAAGCTGGATTCAGGAAAGGCAAATCATGTACTGACCAAATTGCAACTCTACGCATCATCATCACGGAACAAAGCATGGAATGGCAATCAAACCTCTACCTCAACTTTATAGACTTTGAGAAGGCCTTCGACAGTGTTGACCGCGAAGTAATTTGGAAATTACTCGAGTACTACGGCGTACCCCAAATATTCATCAACCTTATTCAACAGCTGTACGACAACGGCACATGTCAAGTGATCCACAACGGAAAACTCAGCGAGGCGTTTTGAGTAAACACAGGAGTGAGACAAGGGTGCCTGCCTATTATCACCAATGATATTCCTAATTGTGGTGACTGACTGGAGTATGCGTCAGACAGTGAGTGGGAAACGAGAAGACAGGGATATCCTGGACCGACCGACGTGAAGAACCTAGAAGACCTGGATTTCGCGCGTGGATGATTTATGTTTGATGTCACACACACAATCGAAGACTTACAAGCGAAAACCGACAAACTGGTCGAAGAAGCAACAAATACAGGACTTCAGGTGAACATAGACAAGGCGGAGATTATGAAAATAACCAACCAACAACAGCAACAACATCCAACGTCAATCACCATCAACGGGAGGGATTTGAGAGAGGTTACTTCATTCACCTATCTAGCGAGCATTGTCTCAACTACAGGCAGTCGGAACGGACGAGGATGTCAAATCGAGAATCGGGAAGGCGGGCGAGTAACACATTCGTCAACCTGAAATAACCAATCTGGAAATCTTCGTCACTCAGCATCAACAACAAAATTCGGTCGGATTTCCAATACAACCGTAAAGTCAGTTCTTCTTTACGGATCAGAAACTTTGCGGGTGGGTCACAAAGAATATTTCCAACAGGCTATTGCAGACCCTTATCAACAACTGTCTTTTTTGGCTCTCTACTGAAGATCAGATGGCCGGGCCGGAAAGAATCACCAACAAGAAACTATGGGAACAAACAAAACAAGCACCAACCAATCGCCAACCAACAAATATGCAGGAGAAATTGGAGATGGATGGATCGGACACTCGCTGAGGAGACGGCCACTGGGTGACATCGCGCGTCAATCCCTCGAGTGGAACCCGAAAGGGAAGCGGTGAGTGGGACGTCAGTGTAAGGGTGACATGGAGGAGATCGTGTGAAGAGGAGTTGAAACAGTATGGACTAACATGGATGCAGGTGAAAAGTACAGCAGAAGACAGAAGCAAATGGAGACGTGCAGTTGAAGCCCTATATTCCACTAGGAACCCTAAGGGGCAGTAATATTTATATAGCAACCTGTGTTATTTTTTAATTTTGTTTGTGATCTTTTTTGATGATTTGTTCATTAGGGCATTGGATCCAGACTGTAAATCTTCAATCATTTTTCTCTATGTTTTGTTAAGTATTAATATTGTATTTCCTTTGGCTGCTTGAGTAATCCTAATCAATTTAGAGTGTAGTCACCATTCCAGACGGCTCACCATCTCAGTGCGCTCAGAATTCTTGTTATTAAATGGTCGGAAACAGTCAGCAGGAAACCTTTCATGCAAGCTGGCATTCGTCAGCAAGACGAATCTACGGCCCTGAAGGTACTCATCTCCCTTCGTAGATACAAGTCCACGTCACTCAGTGCTACAGTTACTAACTACTGTTGAGTTAAAGTATTCACTATGGTCCCTACATGAGGTCAATCGCGAGCCTGAATAGCTCAGCGGTAGTAAAGTCTTTGACTGCTACACTCGGTGACACAGGTTCAAATCTCATACGAGACACGAGATCCTTCAAGATAGTGAATGTCTTGTTGACTGGTGAATGCCTCCCGATCGCCTCTAACCATCTAACAACTGTATTCCGACTTGGGGTTTCTGATAAATTTTTGTATTGGTGCGAAATGTGTATTCGAAAACAATTACTAGACTTAGGCAATTTTGTCTTGCCTACTGTTTTTTCTAAAGGTTTTTATACGAATGTTTTTGATTCGAAAATAGAAATTAAATCACACACTATTGATTAATAAGAAAAACACCGATATTTTCAGAAAAAAATACAATTAGTATTATTTCATTATACTTACTATGGTATGAAATAACGAGAAATATTTGATTTTAGTTTGATATGGTATATGACACACGATTACAGAGTGCTGATAAAATTTTTCGGCGTACTGGCCTTTTCTGACCATTACAAAGCTTCTGTTGACCCTCTAGACAACATCTTTAGCGCGTGGAGCGAACCGGGTTCGAACCCCAGTGAATGTGTACTTCTGAAGAGTCAAAAACTAGGCTGATGAAACAACTATCCATTACTTCTTGTTGGTTTTCCAATATTTCCCCAAGTGATGTCAACTTACGATCCAACCTGTAGTCACTCCAATCCAAACAAACTGACTCGTGATTATTTGAATTTCTCTGTGTGGTTGATATAACTGTATATCTTCTGGTAATCTGCGTTGTATTATTGTTTCCTTTAATTCCTAGAGGAACATAGGGCTACAGCTGAAGTCTCCATTGCGATCGCTCCTCTGCCAACGTTTTCACCTGGCTCCACGTCTGCCGAAATGCTTTCATCTCCTCTTCGCATGAACTCCTCCATATCACCCTAGCATTGGCAACCAACTCATCGATTCCCATTCGGGTTCCACTCGAGCGACAGCCTGGCGTGTGATGTCACTCCTTTGATGGTTTGTTTTCTCAGAGTATGGCCAACCCATTTCCATTTCTTCCGGCATATATGTTGCACAATTGGTTCGCTCCCAGAGATCCCTTCATGTTGCTGATCTTTTCTGGTCGGCCATCTAATCCTGAGTAGTGTTGAGCGAAGACAACTGTTGCTGAAAGTTTGTAGTTTGTTCGAAGTACCCTTCGGGATGCCACGTGGCGCCAAGTCTCTGATCCGCATAGTAGCATTGACTGACTTCACAGTTGAGTTGAAAATTCGGACCTTGTTTTTAATGCTGAGTGCTGTTGACCTCCACACAGACGTGAAAGGAATGAAAGTTAACCTTACCCGTTCCCCACTTTGATATCCTCATCAATTCCGTCCTCCTGTAGTTGAAACGATACTTCCCATGTGGGTAGGTAAAGGAAGGAGGTTGTTTCTTTCAGACTCCCACGTATGCTGATTGTTGTCTGTTGTTGTGGTGGTGGTTGTTGCTGTTGCTTTTGACCAGGAATCTTCTCTATGTTCACCTGAATGCCTATCTTCTCTGGATGCTTCTTCTGCCAACTTGTTGCTTTTCACTTGCATATCTTCCAATTTGACAAACACGATTGGTAATAATGTGTATGTATTTATCGCAGATAGATCGACTGAGAAGCGGGCTTTAAAGAATTCTCTAACATCCTTTATGCTTCCAGTGTTAAACATTTCTACATTTCCAAATCATATTGATGTCATACAAGAAATCCATTTTAAACGTTTGTGCAGAGAAAGAACAAACATTGGTGCAGAATAACATGGATTCATTTTATTTAGTTGGTTCTCATCAGCTGCATACAACAGGTAATCTTTAATAAATAAAAGTCAGTGTAAAATGTCACGCAATTATGTCATCAACAAGCGTGTTACAATAGTGTCATGGTGAGGTGAAGCATCAGGATGTCAAGGTAGCTGAAGTATATATATATATATATATATATATATATATATCTTGTTAGATAGAAGCTTCTATAAAGCAAACTGACAAGTTTGTTGTTAGGATGTTAACAGACAATTAGTAACAAATACACAGTCAGATACGAGGAGATTAAAATTTGGTGTGCAAGAGGTCAGTTGAAAAGGAGATGATGTAATATGGTGAGTGGAACTCATAAGGTCAAGAAGAATTATCTCTTATTGAAGTTAAACAGAAGAAACGAGGCGAGTGCTGAGAGTGGGGCGTTGAGAAGATTAGCTAATGAAGTTAGAAGACCAAGAGTTACTAAGGAATGAGTCACCAGGATAAGTGCAGTTCAACGACAGATTCCTTCTGGACACATAGGTCAGATTCTTAGCCATTTTACTGTTATAGCCTCAGGAAACCGAGAAAGACTTCAGTTGTTTTGCCTGTCAATAAAATGGCTAGGAACCTGACCTATGCGTCCAGAAGGAATCTGTCGTTGGACTGCACTTATCCTGGTGACTCATTCCTTAGTAACTCTTGGTCTTCTAACTTCATTAGCTAATCTTCTCAACGCCCCACTCTCAGCACTCGCCTCGTTTCTTCTGTTTAACTTCAATAAGAGATAATTCTTCTTGACCTTATGAGTTCCACTCACCATATTACATCATCTCCTTTTCAACTGACCTCTTGCACACCAAATTTTAATCTTCTCGTATCTGACTGTGTATTTGTTACTAATTGTCTGTTAACACCCTAACAACAAACTTGTCAGTTTGCTTTATAGAAGCTTCTATCTAACAAGATATATATATATATATATATATATATATACTTCAGCTACCTTGACATCCTGATGCTTCACCTCACCATGACACTCTTGTAACACGCTTGTTGGTGACATAATTACGTGACATTTTACACTGACTTTTATTTATTAAAGATTACCTGTTGTATGCAGCTGATGAGAACTAACTAAATAAAATGAATCCATGTTATTCTGCACCAATGTTTGTTATTTCTTTGCTCACATTGATACAAACAGTTGTTGTTATGTACTGGTCGAGAATTTAATAGTCCTGACGCAAGAAAGACGGGAATCAGAAGACCACTAGTTTCGCGATGATACTTCTATTTTCCAAAACACCAGGAGAATCAATGTCACACAAGTGTGTGAGAGCAAAATATTCAAAATGAACAAATCAATAGACAGTCTTAACATGATTAGCTAATTATAATGGAGTATCGATCCATATATACACAGCAAAATATATCAGACTGTCAAACAAAACACACATATTATATGGATACGTATCACCAAGAACAGGCTGTCAACAAACACACATATTATATGGATACATATCAGTTATCTGTGAGCATTCATATGAAAGATTACATATTGTGTCTTTTGACAAGTAGTTTATGTACTTGTGACTCTGAGTCGAAGACGGCACCCACCTTGACCCTTATAGACTTTATCACAATTTACGATATTTATTTTGTAGACGGTGTTGATTTTGTGTGTTTTTGCTGTTTGGTCTTTTAGCCTACATATTACTGAATGAAATCATTGTGTTGATTTGTGCTCTATGTCTATTTCAAAAAGTCTTAATATTCTAGCTGTTATTTCCGAATTTTCTTCTGTTTCTTTGAGGATTTTTTCTTTTTGGTATTCCGATTTGAGTTTGATGAAATTATATGGGTATTCGTTCTTCTTAAAGACACCTATTAGGCACTTCTCTCCCAATTTCTTCAGCACCAGAGTGTTGCAGTGTGTTGCAACTCTTCTAAATGATATATATATTCAGTTTTTTGTGTATGCTGTTAAATAATTACCAAGACAGTATAGTCTGTGTGGGTTAACATTGTGCATACTTAGATTTCTAGACCTCCTGTTTTTGTTCTGTTGATTAAGACATTTAAGAAAGGGATTTTAATGTCTGATCCTTCTTCTCTTCTGAATTTGATATCTGTTCAAATGTTATTGATTAACTGGTGAGTATTTTCTAAATCATTTATCTTAATTTTTCGACAAGTATGTCATCTACATAATGTATTCAGATTTCCTGTTTGAATATTGACAGAGCTCAGATTATACAGCCACATTAAAATCATATTTACCTGAGCTGCGGATCTTTTGTATTATTTGAAAGAATATACGTTAGTGACAGAAAGATACAAGACAGATGTCCAAGTGCTGATTTGCAGGGATTTGATTGATTTAAAAATTTCATCATGGACTAACATCGGTTAGAGAAGCATTGGAAAACCTGCAGGGAGTACTGGACAGCTGTTTCGTCCTAGTTTGCGACTCTTCAGTAGTTCGGCCCCACAGGCGTTCGAACGCAGGATCTTCTAGTTACAAGGCTAGCGAGCTCGTAGATCATTAATCCGCTGAGATTCGATCCAACGGCTCATGAATTCTAACTTATGCCAATTCATGAAATAGCTCATAGCGAGTGGCCCTCTTCAAACAATTACCTGGCGTTCCAGTGGAAATTCGTGACCAGTAGGGTACAGCAGGTTGAAGGTGAGGCAGTAATTCATCGAAGAAGACAATGCAAAGTGGTTGCGCCCTGTCATGAATCGGCAGAAGGTGGAATTCATGGATTGGGCATTGGATCGAGTCCTAGTATCTCAATGGTCTATGAGCTTGCTAGCCCTTTAACCAGAAGGTCCTGCAGGCAATGGATGCGTACTGCTGGACAGTCCCAAACTGGGAAACTGCAGGAAACAGCTGTCCAGTACTCCCTGTGGCTGGTTTTCCAATGGTTCTGTAACTCTGACGTCAGCTTATGAGATGAAGTCCCCCAACCAATCAAACAAAATCCCTACAAAAACACCAATACTTGTAAACTTGTAAAAAGCCTAAGGAGAAGAGGAAATTGTCAAATTATTATATAACAACTTAGTCATAGTTCTTCAGTTTGAGATAATTTTTGTGTTGTCAAGCTGGTCAGCTGGTAAAAAAGACAACAAAAACCAAGTGGAGATTGTTGCATTTGATAACCGTATGCAATTAAGAAAACAGAATATGTTTACACAATGAAATAGCTTTATTACACTTATGTTGATTTTATCACATATCATATGCGGCGGGAGGGTCAACCAGGTCAAATTCTGTTTTAGTTCAGTATTCCTATTCAGATAGTTTGGACTCCATTTGATATGAAGGGCTTCAGATATGAGATTAAATAGGATAGGGTTCTTATCAAGAAAACCTCATCAAATATGTAGAAGCTGTTTAAGGAATTCACCTGAGGGTGAGCAATTAAATAAAGATCCTTCTACAGGTGGTGCTGATATTCTTAATAAGTCCTCCATATATCTTCCAGCTGATGTTATGATCTCAAATGCTACAGGTACAAACAATGTCCGTTTCTCTGATTTTTAACTCAGACGATGTCTTCAAGTGTCACAAATCCCTGAAACCTACCCACTCCCTTGGTCTAGACAGTTTGCTAGCTATTATCCTCAACAAATGTGCTGACATTTTATGACATCCTTTCACTGTCATATTCACTGAATCATTTTCTAGTAACACTGTGGCTGCTTCTTGTAAGGGCATTGAAACTGTACCTGTAACTTAGTCATCAAGTGGACCCACTGTTAAGTTCAGACCTGTTGCCATTACTTCACCTTTTTTTTTAAAAAAAATAATGGAATAGCTGGCTCTACTTATCCTTGACCATTCATTGAAGGCTTTTAACGACCTTAATCAATTTGCCTATAAACATAGTAGGTGTACTTTAAATGCCACTGTTGTCTTACATCATAATATTGTCTCTGATTTAGACAGAGGTGCGAATATATTCGGTTCGCCTGCCTTGATTACAAATCTACCTTTGAATATGTACCAAGGCACCTTTTGTTAGACAAGTTTGCTGTGTCACAAACACAGTACTGGATTACCAAGTCGTTGCATTCCTACTTTTCTGATAGAAAACAGTACACTGATTACAATGAGAAGTCCTCAACTGCTTTACTTACTCTAGATGCTGTTCCTCAGGGAGCTGTTGTTCCTCCTTTTCTGTTTTTCTTCTCCTCACATAACTTCCACCTTTCTGATGAGGCAAATTTTGTCAAGTTTGCCGATGATCTGACTGTTTCTATGCCGGCGGTTACTTCTCAGTCAAACATTTTCAAGATGAATTACTTTTTATCAGAAATTAGTTAGTCAGTGGTCTTCGTCAAATGATCTTAAGCCTAAATCCCTCCAAACGTCAGGTGGTCAATTTCACTTTCAGACGCAAGCACGATTTACATAAACTAATTGGTTCGCATGGTTTCCCTATCACATATGGTAGTGAATTTGCAACTAAATCGAATGTTAAGTACCTTGGACTGTGTATTTCTTCTGATCACCTTTCCTGGTCTTCGGACATTATGTTAGTGGCTAGAGAGATATTTCGTTAAACGTTTCAAGTAAGCAAGTTAACGCGATCTGGTATTACTCAGTTTCTACTTTCTGAGTTTGTTAATTCTTATATTCTACATATATTCTTCTTTGCCGTCTCTTTTTAATCTTTCCCCAGGCTATTTAAAGACTTTTTTACACTGTGAAGAGCACTAAAAAGCTGTCCGTAGAGCGAGTTGGTGTCGCCAAACCAATTTGTTACTGATATTATAGATAGACACATGGACTCCTACAAGAAATTAGCAAATATTATCTTGTCAGACAATATACACTTTCTATACACAACTCTCTCCTTGCCTCCTATCGGGTAGAACTAAAAGCAACTGTAGAAGACTAGATGCTTGGAAGACTAAGTATAGCAACTCTACAATACCTTATTTGATGGGCACACATTTTATGTGATGAGAAAAGTGTGTAAGACAGGAAATTACCAACTTACTGAGGAACTCTAAGTAAATGGAATTGTTTTTTGTTCTCATTATTACATTATCACTAATATATCCACTTGATTTTATTCTATATTCACTTCTTACTAAACAATGTCATTATTGTAAATACCCTATTTTAATTATTACCTTTGTCATAACAGAATTAGATGTATTACTGTATTACATGCTGAAAGTATCCGTATCTGAACCAAAAGTACTGTTTGGAATAAAATTGTTGTTATTTTTTTGTGATTTCTGACATTTTTCTAGATTATTCCAATATTGTCAGAATCAATTTTGTGAACTGACTCTAATAGCGTGTAGGCGTATGGTTGATGATTTTTCAAGCTTTTCCAGTTCAACTGGATTTCTCGTTGGTGGCTCCACGGTGTTCATTTCTTCTCATCTTGATTTCTCTTTGGTGAGGATCGTCCAATATAAATCGTATCACAATTTCATATATCTTATTTTAAAGACAAAGTTAGATTGTGAATCCTTTGGAATTTGGCACTTTATGTGGACAAGGTTGCTTTGTAGTGTGCCTAGCGTTTTGAAGGAAACTCTGATGTTGTGGTTATTGAGTACTCTCCTGATATTGCCTGACATTTCTGATCTATATGGAATGACAACCTGTTGAGGCCAATGTCTTTTGAATACGTTTTTGACCATGTTTATTGTCAGTGCTGATTCTGTTGATCAAGTTCTTTGGGTAGTTATTTTGCTTGAGAGCCTCAGTAATGTCTGATATTTCTTCTTCTTTTTCTTTCTCATCCGTTAGCATCAAAGAGTTTACTCGTATAAGAACACTTGAAATAACTGATACTTTAGGTTTAAAAATACTTCGATAAAGCTATTAACAGCATTCAATAGAGAAACATCGATAAAAACAAGAATATCGTTTTGTTTTTCATTTATTGAGAAATACGGGAACTTTTATAATCATCAATTAATAATACCCTATGTATAAATATTTTTCAAAATGCGAAAAGTGAACTTGATTTGTACATATATAAGAAAATTTTTGGATTGTTAGAATCAAGAAATAATGATCAAGGCAAGGAGATTGCCTGTGCAAACTTTTTCCAACCAAGTAAGTTTGGCTTCTTTAGACGAACTCTGAAGACTTCAGTCTGGAATAGGAGCAAAATTACAGCTACAAGTAGACCTTGTTTATCCTTTGCTTAACCATGCAGGATGATATTAAGAAATCCGACCGTGAATATACCTAGTTGTAGGTCCAGTGTAGCTAACCCCGCTGGAGTAGTCAAAATGACAGGTATACAGAGGGAAGAAATCTAGAAAAAAAGCCCAGTTATTTCACTACATGCAGTTACACACATCCATAATATTAAGTTGGGACAAGTTGATGGTTTCAGAATCTAATGTTATAGGATGGAGTGACAGATTGCTAACTGAAGCCTTATCTGTTGAAGCAACTGAGAACACCTGCAAAAGGAAAGACTCAACACCTATTCTGGACGTCTGGTAGAATTCTGGTACCCTTGAGACCAATAAAAAGAAATAAAGAGATCTATAAAAACCAAGTTGTGCGTCGGTGGCACAGTGGTTAGGACTCTCGCATACCATGCACATGGTCCGAGATTCGGTCCTCTGCCGACGCACTCCTGATATCTATGGTCGGCCTGCAAAATTTGCGCTACCGATGTCCATGCTGAAAACTCCATACTTGTACCAAAAATACAGTGTGTAATGAAGCTGTAATGAAGAAAAATAATAAAGTTTCGGAGTTGTTTTGTTTCAAACTTAAGACAAATTAAATCCCTACAAACGAACTCTTGAGAATTAATCTGATACTCGCTAGTGACTGGCTGCAGGACTCAGTTTCCTGGAGTTCTAGTGAGAAGTCGTGACCAGTGGGATCCATCCGGTCGGGAGTGAGGACAAATACTCGTCAGCGATAACACTGACTGGTACTAGTCGCGCTAAAATCACGAATCTGTAGAAGTTGGAATCTATAGGCTGGCCACCAACTCAGGTCCCAGTGGTTGAATAGTCTACGAGCTTGCTCTGTAACTGGAAGGTGCTGCGTTTGAGACTCGGGGGGGGGAGTACTTCTTAGTTTTCAATGGTTCTCTAACTGATATTAATGCGTAATCAAACTCGAAAAATGCCAATTGTGTTAGAAACTTAGTGAATCAGCAAATAATAGCGTTCCACTTAATGTGATATATGCAATAAACGAACTAGTATAGAATTACATACCATCACAGTGACTGGAGTTTTACACATATTAATTCCCTAACTACAGTAGAATACACACCCTGTTGTAAGGAGTGTTAACAAGACTTTCGCTTTTTGTCATAAATGAGGTGAAATTGCATTAATTTTATTTAAACTGGTAAATGTGTTCAAACCAGTAGGCCAGGTTCAGTAATGAGGAATTCGAGTGCATAAAAAGCTCGTTTCTGTCACACTTCATCAACACTGGACATCGGATCGACACCGGAACACCCTTTAGGTCTGGTTACAGGATTTCACCATGAGGTGGCATCGGTTAGAGAACCAATGGAATCCTGGGAGTATATATATATATATATATCGAAAAAAGCCCACTTTGTTGTCAGTTCTCGAGAATCGTTAATAGGCTATCAGATGATATTTTGTCAGAGGTTTATTAGAAACAATAAATCAATAAATAAAATGAAAACAACAGTAAATAACTTGTAATATTATTACTATTAGGTTTCTTAACTTTTCTAGTGCGTGAAACACGAGTTTTTTCCCAGCACTACTAGTCAATAAAGGACCACATGCGTTTTCAGAAATCAGCCATTGTAAACTGAAAATGTTAATGAATATTCTTATTCTCTACACTACCGATGGTGATTCCTCGACTGAAAGATGAAGTACCTAGACTAGCCACCCACTTCCAGATTTACCTACCAATTCAGCTGCGCTAATGGTGGAGTGAGTTATATCGGCCGTTGCTCAAGGAACCTGATTTTCGTGCTCATTCGAGAACATCTTC
This sequence comes from Trichobilharzia regenti, assembly GCA_944472135.2. Taxonomy (NCBI): domain Eukaryota; kingdom Metazoa; phylum Platyhelminthes; class Trematoda; order Strigeidida; family Schistosomatidae; genus Trichobilharzia; species Trichobilharzia regenti. Next base: position 22,276,292 of record OX235265.1, on the reverse strand, counting down.
CAGTATGACTAAGTAAAGGTGTAGTAAAGCCCAACAACAGTTCGATATGAGACCACCTGGTCCAAACCGGCTGCAAAACCAGCTATCATCTATTGGATACCAAATAAATTCCCAAAGACATCCAGGTACCACCGGTTCCAAACAGCAGAGGTTGTCGCGATTCACGTGAAACAACCAGTGCTCTGTGTTCAAAATAAGCAAGTCCAGCTATCCCCTACTACTGCCCTAGCCGGCCTTCAGTAGAGACTATAAATTTATGACTTTGTATTATTATCTTTCCAATTTTGTTCCTGACATTCAGTTTATTGTTATGTTGACGCTATTCAACTGTAACCTACTGATACTATTGATTCAATGTTATTTAAACAACATTAATGTTGTTCATAACACTAATTCATTCATTCACTATTATGTATATATCACTGTACAGCCTGATGATGAAGTTATCGAAGTGGATATTCTTTGTTCAGTAATCAGACTTTTGAAAACTGTAATGGGCATTCTTAAGCAGTAAGAATATTGATCCATTTGAAAAATGAGCACAAATGACCTTGAAGTGGCCAATCAGAGTAAAGCTAGACATATTCAAATGATAAAGCACAGTTTACTGGGGAAAACGTATATTCACAGGACTGTAAAATTATTGACCAGGATATCTGTCTTTAAAATGTTGTATGAATATTTCCCAGATTATCTGTCTCCATCCAAATGATTATTCATGGATAATCCCTATCCAGGCATTAATGAAACAAAACACGTAGTTCAGCGAAGAGTCTCTTTTCAGCAAATTCATTCTCTTAGCTGTACAATCGCAAATACATGTGAGTTATTTTGTATGCATGTGCACATTAAGTTTTTCAAGCAAAATTACAATTGGTTATGGTTATTTCAACTAAACAGGTGAAGACTGGTAATCGTAATACAAAATCGGCCAAGAAAATTAGGTGTTAATGAAATCAGGGTAGTAACAAAAGTGATGAGTTGTCACGAAAAGTTGTTAAAAGGAAGTTGTGTGATAATATGAATGGTTTGATGATTGGGTTTTACTCAGGATACACATAGGAACAAAGTAGAGAATACGAAATTACGTAAGAGTTCTAAATGAATACAATAATCATATGCAATTAAAGAAACAGGCAAACAAACAAAATTAATTCATTAAAAATCAACAAAGTTGTTACTATGATAGTAGAAGTGGTTGAGCAATTCTCTTTTGTATGCACAGCTCCGGTTTTTCCATGTGAATGGCCAGAGCTTCAGCAATACAAAGAAGACGAAACCGTATTGCCTTTGGTAGGTTATTCTTGACTCTGTAGATTACTTTGAAGCAGGAGGCGTTTGTTGAGATGATCAGTGTTAACTAAGTGTTCAATTATCACACTCCTTATTGCATCGCTTTTGCCTTTTCGTAACCATGCTGGATAGTGTTCTTTAATCCTTTTGGACAGTGTACGCGTCGAACGACCGATGTACCTGGTTCCACAGCAGCAGGTAAACTGATATATACACAGAGAAGTGCTCAGATGTGGAATCTTGTCATGGTAACAACTTTGTTGATTTTTAATGAATTAATTTTGTTTGTTTGCCTGTTTCTTTAATTGCATATGATTATTGTATTCATTTAGAACTCTTACGTAATTTCGTATTCTCTACTTTGTTCCTATGTGTATCCTGAGTAAAACCCAATCATCAAACCATTCATATTATCACACAACTTCCTTTTAACAACTTTTCGTGACAACTCATCACTTTTGTTACTACCCTGATTTCATTAACACCTAATTTTCTTGGCCGATTTTGTATTACGATTACCAGTCTTCACCTGTTTAGTTGAAATAACCATAACCAATTGTAATTTTGCTTGAAAAACTTAATGTGCACATGCATACAAAATAACTCACATGTATTTGCGATTGTACAGCTAAGAGAATGAATTTGCTGAAAAGAGACTCTTCGCTGAACTACGTGTTTTGTTTTCAAATGATTATTGGTAATTAATAGAAGATGGTGTTAGATGGTTGGAGGCAATCGGCCACAGGAAGCCTTGGACCTAGGTTTCGCGCTAGCTGGCACTCACCAGTCAGTCAGCAAGGTGTATCTGCAACCTTGGAAGAACTCATGTCCCTCCTGAGATTTGAACCCGCGTCACCCAGTAAACTGTGCAGTCAGAGACGTTACCATTGAGCTCTTCGGGCCCATGATTGACCTCCTGTAGGACTGTAGTGTATATTTTGATTTGACACAAGTAACTAGTGTGCTGTGTCTAGTCGTCTGATTGGTGTAGACTGAATTCTATCAGTCAGGTTGTAATGTAATTACCATTCTAGCTAGCTCGCCATCACGGTGCACACTTATTTGGAGGCAATCGGCCTCCAATCATCTAACACCATCAAATCAATGTGCACCGTGATGGCGAGCTAGCTAGAATGGTGGTCACATTACAACCTGACTGATAGAATTCAGTCTACACCAATGAGAGGACTAGACGCATCACACTAGTTACGAGTGTCAAATCAAAATTAATAGAAGAGTTATGATTTGAGTCTAAGGTTTTAGGCGTGTTGATTTGGACTAGTATAAGCAAAGTTTTGAGATTAATTATATTACTGAAATTTTGAATAACGTCATAATCCCGAAATGGTTTACTTGTGCCTTCTCAAGAACTAGCGCGGAATCATGCTTTTATAAATCTCAAGTGAAATACTAAGCTGTATCATCTCAGAAAGACTAATAGGTCCACTGAATGCAAAACACCACTCGGAACAAGCTGAATTCAGTCAAAGTTGACCATGTGTGAATCGAATTGCATCGCTGCGCATTATCGTCGAATAGAGCATGGAATGGCATTCACTTCTTTACCTTGACTTCACCAACAATGAAAAGGCCTTCGGTAGCATAGATTATAAAGTAATTTGATAGATGCTTCATCGCTACGAAGTGTAGTCCCGCAAATCATTGTCAACCTGATCCAAAACCTCATGATGACTCCACATTCAAAGTGATTCACAACGGGAATCTGAGGGAGATTTTTGAAATACAGAAAGGAGTAAGACAAGACTGCCTACTCTGATGTGTTATATTCCTTATTGTGGTGGACTGACAGACACTGGGTGGGGGTGATGCAGACATCCTCTGGACACAACAAAAGGATACCGGCGGATATGGACTTCGTGGATGGTTTATTTCTGATGTCACACCAGACGAAAAACAATAAGTTGACAAATGAAGAGGAGAGAAGGCAGGACTTCCGGTGAAGTTAGAGAAGACAAAGGTAATGAAGACAGGAACAACAGGCACATATCATTATGGAATGTAGGAATCTTAAGGAAATTGTCTCTCTCACTTATTTTAGGCAGCGTTGTTTCAACTACAGGTGCCATATATATGAAAATGTCAAAGTCATTGAGGTTCAAGAAAGTAACACAAGTTTTTATTACTCCAAAAAATGTGTGGAAATTCGCCACATTCAGCATATAAGAAATAAAACACACAAATGAATTCTTGTAAATGGTTCAGATAATGGGAGTGAATGTCACGGAAAACAATTCTAACAGCTTAAAGATCCAATAAATGATAGTCCAAGGAATATGCATAAGGAAATTTTTATGGTTCAGACATATTCTGAACAGACTGTTGAGTAATATCACGACGCACCAGGCAATCATTCGAATGGAACCGAAATATAAAACGACGAGTTGTGCATGGGTTCAAATGTGACATGCAGGAGATCGTGTGAGTAGAAAATGTCAGGTAAAAGTAGATTGCAGAGAATAGAGTGAAATAATGATTTTCTATTGAAGCATTATGTTCCATCAGGAATCCAAGGGAATGATAATTCATGACTATTACTCAGTTAGATTCCGCTATTAAAACACTGATAATTATCGACAGAAACTTTTAAAGTCATTTCGGCTCTTGTTCGCTTGCAATAGTGTAACAACAGAAGACAAGGGCCAGGCAACAGATCGTTTTATTATGAAAATCAACACGTATTTATACATATTTCAGACAACATTATTATAGACAAGCGCAGTCATCTGATTGGTTGTTTAGGTAGACAAACGCAGGCTTCTGATTGGTTGTTTCGGGATTCCTTGACAAATCGAGTTCTCTATCTGCGAATCACATTTTGCCACGTTAACTTAGCTGTGATTGGTTGTTGACTCAGTCTTGTTCATATTTTCTCACGGCCCATATTAGTGACCTAGACCTTAACGTAGATTAGTGCCAACCAATCGGCTAGCAGCCTGCTCTCACCACAATAGTATTGTTCACTTTCTCCAGTAAGGCTTATGAATGATCACACTAAATGTTAAAGGTACATATTAGAAGTTCCTTTCATGACTTCTAAATTAAATTAGTTGATACCAGAGTATTTTTCATCAGAAGTAGACAGCTGTGGAAGGAGTATTAAAAGCCTATATATATATATATATATATATATATATATATATATATATATATATATATATATATATATGTATATATATTAAATACCATTTTGAGCTGACTTCGGTCACAGAACCATTGGAAAACCTGGGAGTACTGGACATCTGTTTCCTCCTAGTTCGGTACTCTACGGCAGTACGTACCCATCCATAAAGTAAGCTCAGAGACCATTCAGCTTCTGAGGCCCAATCCATTGATTTCAGCTTCTGGCAATTCGCGACATATAAGCTTTCCTTGTTACTGGAATGTCCTGGGTTCAAACTCTAACGGGTACTTAATACGGAAGGGTCCCAAACTAGGACGAAACAGATGTCCAGTAATCACTTCTGGTTTTTCAATAGTTCTCTAAGTGATGTCAACTCGTTATCCAACTTGTGACCGATCATATCCCAGCAAACTAATACTTGATTTGTTTTCACACTTAATCACGTGATTACATCATGCTTTATGTCTGATATCCGATTAAATGAGCTTAACTCACAGTTTAATTATTTCATATCTCAGTTATGCATTAATAATTTTCAAGTGTTGGTTTTGCAGGAATTTTTTTTGATTGTTTGAAGGATTTCGTCATGAGCTGACATCATTCAGAGGAGCATTGGAAAACCTGTGAGTAATGGACAGCCGTTTCGTCCTAGTTTTTGACTTTTCAACAGTACGCGCCCACCGAGGTTCGAAGTGGTCGCAATATATCATGAATTTACAGAAGATCCAATTCATGGGCCACTGGATTGGGTATCAGTGATTCAGTGGTCTACGAACTTGCCTTGTAACCAGAAGGTCCTGAGTCCGAACCCCTGTGTTCGGCGCGTACTGTAGAGAGTCCCAAACTGGGATGAAATAGCTGGCTGTCTAGTACTCCCAGTCGGTTTGCCAATGATTCTTTAACCGATGTCAGTTCATGATGAAATTTTCCAACCGTTAACAATTTATCAAGGAAATACGTAATCTTCTAATTTATATACCTGAATATCTTGTTGCTACCCATCCTGCTCACATTTCGCGTTTAATTCGAGTAAGTAAAGCAGTAATTTTATATCCTACTGATTTAAGATTTCAATATATCCTTATAAATACCATGATCATAAAGTGATAGTTGTTTGGAAAATCTCTCTTGAACGATCTAATTACATTGTTGATTTATATTTGGATATTACAACTAGCTTTGTAATTATTATTATTATCCTCTTTTCTCTTAGGCTGTGTATCATTTTTCCGGAGTTTACATATCACTTGTTGACCTAATTCTTATTATTTATCCTTGTTCCTGTTTAATCGGTAACTTTAATACTCCACTTTGTACTTGTGTGATGGATGCTGATAATGTGTGTTTTTTTACCATTGTGATTTGATTTTGGTTGAATGAATTCAAGGTTAACCGTGGAGATTTTGACTTCAGACTGTCTGCAAGAATTCTTTGGTGCATGATTCTTGCAGACAGAATTCCGATCCCACCTAGTCGGCAATACTTTACTTTAAGCACCACTAGCTACCAATCAACAAGTGACCTTGAATGGTCCAATGTGTTTCATCCACATGAGTCGAAGGTTCTGTTCCACTTGATTCGAGTCAAATGCCAAGGAAGGTAAGCTGAGAATTCTAATATTTCGTAGGAATTTTTTTTTCGCCAGGTTCCATTTGTCCTTAATCCAGATTTTGTATATTTGTAGTTACTGGGTTTTAAAACTGCCTGTGATAGGTGTAGCTGCTGAAAGAGAAGAAATAGTCTCCTATCAACACTTCAGTGGTACGAGCACTGCAGAGATATCGCGTCATGAAAAGTGGAGAAAATTACTTCGTTATTGGGAAGAGAAGGTGCCATCGTACGCGTGAACGAGTGGAAAGGTTAAAGCTTTTTGTCGTCACTTGGATGTATTCACCACAGAGTGAACCATTCTAACGATTTTGTCAATCTCATTACAGGGACACACAACAGTTCTATAGAAGGCTTTTCGGGAAGGTTAAAAACAGGATTAAGGATCTCAAAATGATGTCATTTATAGTCACCTAGATGAATTTATGAATAGAATCTGGTGTAACTTTCCAATTGATACTTCTATGCTCAACTGGGTTACGTTTTTACCACATGTCAGAGAAAGGTATCCAATGGAACATTTTTATGCATATATAATTCCCATAACCAAGAGTCCTCTTTTCATGTGATTGGTCCGTTCAACGTTGCTCACTGATTACTAGTTAGTGGTGCTTAAAGTATAACTTTGCCTTCAGGTACTTCTTACGGTTGATTGTGGTTATATAATTTTGTTGTGTAGTACTTATTCTGTATTTAAGGAACTACTGACTCTGATCTTGGACTACTCATGGGAAGAGTTGATGTGTGATTCTTGTGAACTGAGTTTTCGATCCCGCCTTTCTGTGATCCCACCTTACATGATTCTAAGTATTCGTTTTATACTTAGACTGGACTATATAACTGCCTAATAGCAATTACGAGGTAATTTTGAGTTTATTCTTGATGCCATTATTGTTAAATAGTACCAGAGATTTTATCGTAAGTACAGGTCTTTTTGCTGTTGTCGGGACATTTTGGGAATGTGCGTCACTCATAGTTGGTTACAAAGAAGAACGTGAATATTGGATCCTATTGTTAAGAAGCCAACACATCGCTCTGGGTCTCTACCATAGTATTATTTTTATGCATTGTTCCACATTTTATTCCTCTAATGACTAACACTTTGTTGAAGAGTGCCACCTAGCACGAAACCTAAGTCCAAGGCTTCTTGCCGATTGCCTCCAATCACCTAATATCATCAAATCAATGTGCACCGTGATAGCGAGCTATCTGGAATAGTGGCTGCATTGCAAGCTTGACTGATAGAATTCAGCCTACACCAATCAGAGGACTAGACACATCACATTAGTTACTAGTGTTCAATCAAAGTATCTAACACAGTCCTACAGGAAGTAAGTCACTAGCCCGAATAGCTCAATGGTAACTTAGGTGACTGCAGAGTTTACTGGGTGACGCGGGTTCGAATCTCAGGAGGGACATGAGTTCTTCCAAGATTACAGATATGCCTTGCTGACTGACTAGTGAGTGCAAACTAGCGCGAAACCTGGGTCCAGGACTTCCTGCCGATTGCCTCCAACCATCTAATATCATCAGAACTGAAGTATGTTAAAATTTTAATAATAAAACTATTATTATAATATTATTAATGTTCCCTTGGGTTCCTAGTGGAATATAGGGCTTCAACTGCACGTCTCCACTTGCTTCTGTCTTCTTCCTGCTGTACTTTTCACCTCCATCCATGTTAGTCTATACTTTCTCAACTCCTCTTCACACGATCTCCTCCATGTCACCCTTGCACTGACGTCCCACTCGCCGATTCCCATTCTGTCGCGTTCCACTCGAGCAATGGCCTGACGCGCGCGCGGTGTCACTCAGCGGTCTCCTCAGCGAGTGAGTGTCCAATCCATCTCCACTTTCTCCTGCATATTTGTTGGTTGGCGATTGGTTGGTTCTTGTTTTGTTTGTTCCCATAGTTTCTTGTTGGTGATTCTTTCCGGCCCATCCATCTGATCTTCAGTATATAGCCAACGAAGACAGTTGTTGATATAGGTCTGTAGTAGCCTGTTGGAAATATTTCTTGTGACCCGCCGAGCGCCAAGTTTCTGATCCGTATAGAAGAGCTGACTGACTTGACGTTGTTTGTATTGAAAATCCGACTGGATTTTGTTGTTGATGGTGGCTGAGTGACGAAGATTTCCAGATTAGATTGGTTTCAGGTTGATGAATGTGTTTCTCGCACGCCTTCCCGATTCTCGCTCGATTTGACATCCTTGTCCGTTCCTCCTGTGATTGAGACAGTATTCCCTAGATAAGTGAATGCTGTAATCTCTTTCAAATCCTTCCCGTTGATGGTGATTGACGCTGGATGTTGCTGTTGAACTATGAACTTTCATTATTCTAATCGTATATTAGTTGACAGGAGATAGAAACGAAGAACACAATACATGTTGCACTATATATTGTTGTTATTGCTTTTCTCAACAATCTGACATTAGTGTTCACCAAGTTCATTGAGACAGAGAATGTTCTAGAATAGTGACTGTAACATAAAGCCTATTTGTGAAATTCCTCCTGAAAGATCTAATCAGAATCTATATACCTATTTGAATGTTTCAACTAACTTTTTAATTATTATCCTTTTTTTCTCCTAGACATTTGGTAGCGGCTTGCTACAAAACGATTTCCATCTCTCTTTGTTGCATATATCTCCTTTCGTCCGATTTGTTTTAATCGATTAAGATACCACCCTTAATGGTATTATCTTCTCTAATGTGTATGTGAAATGTCTACAAGCTTCTGATTCGCAACTTCCCAATAAACTCGAGAAATGGCTGGATTGTCGGTGGCAACGTGTTCCAATACAACTTGAGATAAATGTTCTTCAGTTATGTCCTCAGGTGTCAAAATGTACATCTCAACTTCTTACAACTGGCTTTCAACTAGATATCATGGATTTCTTGATGGAGGCAACAAAGCAGATATATCATGCTGGAATGGTTTGTGCTTCATCAGTTCAGAGACCATTGTGTCGCAGGAAGGATATTTTTGCTTGAAGATATTATACGAAGGGGAAATATCATGCAATAAACTCCTCTGAAAATTCTGTACATTATATATACCGTCTAGAATACAGATATTATTATTATTTGCATATCACATGCTGATTTGAGCCACTTTATTTGTATTTGTCCTTGTTTAATCTCTGGTTTTAATGCTTCTGTTTGTATTTCTGTGCACATTTTTAATGTGTTGTTTTACAATGTGATTTTGTTTGAGTGAAACAAGGTCACTCGGCTTTTGGACTGTATTTTGGAAGAGTTGGTGTACAGTTCTCGTGGGAATATTCCACTTGATTAACGGCATTCATTTTGTACTCAGACTGGACTGTATAGATGCCTAACCGCACTATAGAAGTAATTTTGAGTATTTATTTTTGTAAAGTTATTATTAGGAATAAAAAGAACAGTTGCAGCGAAGAAAATGTTCTCTTCGACGAAGTCATCAACTAGAAGGCTGTATGTGCCTGTATTTATAATAAATGGGTGGGACAGTTCCAGAATAATTTCTGCTCAAGGGTCAGATTAACAGAATTACAATTAGGAATTAAAATGCCATAATAAACAGGGGGATGAATAAAGCTCAGACAAAGTAGCATCATAATTACTAAGAAAATTGACGTAATGTGCAATTAGGGGTTAGAAATGTAGAAATAACAACAATAGATAGGATGCTTGGATAAAAATTCTAGTGAGATCATAACTGATATGACGAATAATTGCTTATGCGATCAGGGATTAAATATGTAGAAATAATAAAATAACAAAATGGACAAGAAGTTCGCATATGAAAATATTGTAGTGTAAATAGGGACTAAGAAAAACTTCAAATAACATGAATAAACAGAAAGTTTGGATAAGAAAGTCAATGGAATAGTCACTATTAGAAGAATTACCTGTTTCTGATGACCACGGCAGGGATAAGGATTGGACGTACTTCTTTTGGATACATAGAGTGTGTTTGAGCTTTTGGATGGCTAGTGCCTTGGCTATGCCCAGATGTCTTAATTTTACTCCTTTTGATAGGTTTGCTCGAATCTTGTATATTATTTTGAAGGATTTTTTGAATGGCGCTGAATGTCTTGAATTGACCAGATGTTCTGTCACTGAACTATATACATGTGTTCGTCCACCTTTTACTAGCCAGGCTGGATAGTGTTCACAAGCGCGTTTTTCAAGCTGGAGGATAGTACGGCCGATGTACTAAACTGAGTTATTATTGTTTCACAGAATGGAAGAATTATTGAAGAGGAATAATTTTCTTTTTACTGTCGTTGCAGCGTTTCTTGTCTGCGCCTGTATCAAGAAAGTCTTGTCAACTATTCAGTAGATCTCAGAGATCAGTTTCCTACGCTCAGATCACAACGAGTCGCTTCCAGTAGTAACAGTAACGACAGCTGAAAACTTGACTGACAGAATTTGCTCAATAACTCTATAGACTGGACAGGTGACACTGATTGTTCCAAATTGATGAATCATTAAAACACTGACTATCTTTGATGATTAATAATATATAATCAGGAGAAATAGAAACGTAATATTTTGCAACATTGAACTGTCATTTTGCCAACTTAATCATTTCATGGGGTTTCTTTCTCTGTTTAGCGATATGAATGGTAAAGTTGTCCTGTTGTGTTTCATGCTGTTAGCTTTAATGTAGACAACATGAATATGGAACCTACAGAAACATAAATAGATCTTAGGGTTCTTTTAAAAATAAAAAACAACATTTTTCTCTTCTGTTTCTTATTTAAAAGTGTAGAAAGGGTTTGTCTCGGTTTTTCTTGAGTTTTTCATGCTGAGTAGTCAGAAGCTGTGTGAACTTTTAACGTATTAAACATTGGTTCTCTAATCATAACAATAATACTAATAATAATAAAACATTGAGCATTACACGTTTCTAAGTATTAGTAAATATAAATAAAAAATAGAATAAAATTATGATAAGATGAAAAACAAGCAAGGAGTACACTGAACAGCCAGCTGTTTCGACAGCTTAGTTTGAGACTCTTCATCAGTACGCATCTCCCACAAGGATTCTGATATGTATCCACATATATATATTTATGTGTGTGTGTGTGCATGTTGGTCTCTCTTTCTGTTTGCTCGCTTAGTCTGGGACCATTTCACTGGTATGAACTTGTCTCCTTTAAGAATGTATATTCTCCTTATATTATATTATATATAATATGAGTGTTTGTTGACGGTCCGTTGCTTGGTGACAGATATCCATATATGTTTGTTGACATGTCTGCTATATTCGCTATGTATATTTGGATCGACACTCCATTATAATTAGCCATTCATGTTAAGACTGTCTAATGATTTGTTCCCACGCTTTGTCTGGAACATTCATATATATTTCGCATTCACAATCTTGTGACTTTACTTTACAACTACTTTACTTACTTACCACTTTGGTATGAGACCATTTATTTTCGTCTCCTTGTGTTTGGACAATAGAAGTATCATCGCGAACCTAGTGGTCTTCTGATTTCCACCTTCTCGCGTCAGGACTATTAGTTTCTCAACCAGTCCATAACAATAATTTAGCGACGAGTACATAACAATTTGGCGACGGGGAAAACTAGTACATAACAGATTCCAACTCAGGATATCCCAGTTACAAGTCGACCTCTTAGATCGTCCAACAACCGGGACCCAATCCAGTGGTCCATGAATCCCAACTTCTGTTAATTCACGATATGGCACAGTCACTAGCCAGCGTCATTGCTGGCGAGTATTTTTCCTCACATCCAACCTACCCTACCCCATTAATCACGAATTCCTACTAGAACCTACCCATACAACTAACTGCCTACCTGAATAGGGTCAAACTAGGCTAATGAAACAGCTGGCTATCCAGTACTCCCAGTTGGTTTTCCAAGGGTTCTCTAACCGATTTCAGCTCATCATGAAATCCTGTAACCAATCAATGAAATCTCTACAGACCAATGCTTGAAAATAAATTTAATTTTCTTTTTTTCACTCACGACAGCAATAATTTACACCAGTAAACAGAGACTAAACAGTGAAGGCAGGACTTCAACTGATGAATGCAGAAATGAAAGAGGGAATGAAGATACCTAATCAATAATAAAAATAAGCACAAGTCGTTGAAGCCCAAGAATGCGGTAGGACCAGACGGAATTCCCCCCCCTGAAGCACTGAAAACGGACCCAGAGGCTATAGTGAATATTGTCATGGTATTATTGCAAAACGTTTGGAAGGGAAAAAAGGTGCCTAGTGATTAGAAGAGAGGGCAGATTAGCCCTCTGAAAGAAGTGGCACAGAATCATACTACTGTCCACACCAAGTAAAATACTAAATCATGTCATCCTGGAGAGAATAAAAGATGCACTGGATGAAGAAATCTGCCACTCAACGGAACAAACTGGATTCAGATCAAATTGCAACTCTACCCTTCATCATCGAACAGAGCATAGAATGACAGTCAAACCTCTACCTCAACTTCATCGACATTGAAAAGACTTTTAATATCGTTGACCGAGAAGTAATTTGGAAAGTACTTCAACACTATGGTATGCAATGCCCCAAATCTTTATCAAGCTCATTCAACAGCTTTATGACAACGTCAGGTGTATGATGATCCATAACGGAAAACAGTAAAGCGTATGAAGTGCGTACAGGAGCAAGCTAAGGCTGCCTATTATCCCCGATGATATTCCTAACTGTGGTTTTCTGGATTATGTGGCACACTGTGAATATTGAGAAGCAAGACAGGAATACACTGAACCGTTAATAAGATATGAATTTCGCGGGTGATTTGTGTTTAGTTTTACGTGAAATGGAAGAATTACAGGTGAAATCCGACCAACTGTCATAATCCAGTCCGTCACAGCCACGAAATAGTCAATAGTAGTAGAGTAGTTGGAACAAAAAAAAGCTAAATATAACCTGTTTCAATCCAGAATTAGAGATCACATTTACAAATGATAAAATGTGAAAAATATGTTGATCAACCAAACTGGATTATATCGATTTATGCCTATTCTATGCAAAACAACGATGTGATTAATGCTACAGTGAAAGTTATGTAATTCTATTACGAAGCATGTGGCAATCATCTGGTAAGATGAACAACAGCGCTTAATTAACACCCAATAATAATCTTTCTTGAAGGATAGTTATTTATTGTTGTCAACAACAAACCGAAGGTCGATTTTTACTGCTGATATACACACATACAAAGTAAAACACTTCACATAATTGAGCGCTTGATTGATTAACACAGAATCAAGAAACAAAAAAGTCGGGTTTTCACTTTTTTAAACTGTATAAATTAGGAAAACAGAGTCTTAATAAATGTTGCAATGTGATTATCATCCTTTTTTCAATGATCCAGCTAACCAGTTGTGATCTGAAATTAATTTTTCAACTTATTATTACATTATTATTTTCCCGTTTAGTTCCTAGAGAAACATTGGACTTCAGCCGCACATCTCCGGTGCATTCCTTCCTCTGCCGACGTTTTCCCCTGCCTCCACGTCTGTCCACATGCTTTCATCTCCTCTTCACATGACCTCTCCATGTCACTTTTGGACGACCATTGGGGTTCCACTCAAGCGACGGCCTGGCGTGTGATGTCACTGGATTGTTCGTTTTCTCAGAGTATGGCCAATCCACCTTCATTTCTTCCTGCATATTTATTGCACAACTGCTTCTTGCTGGGTTGATTCGCTCCCAGAGATCCCTCACTATTGCTGATCTTTTCTGGCCAGCCATCTGATCTTGAGTAGTATTGAGTGAAGATAGCTGTTGATGAAGGTGTGTAGTTTATTCGAAGTGCCCTTCTTGATGCGGCGCCAAGTTTCTGATCCGTATAGTAGCACTAACTTTACATTGGAGTTGAAAATCTGGATCTTATTTTCATCTTCATGTTGAGTGCTGTTGACCTCCACACAGACTTGAGAGAAATAAAAGCTCGGCTTGCTTTCCCGATCCTCGCTTTGATATCCTCACCAGTTCTGTCCACCTGTAGTTGAAACGATACTTCCCAGGTAGGTAAGCGAACAAGGTTGTTTCTTTCAGATTTCTTCCATTTATGCTGACTGTCGTCTGTTGTTGTTGTTGCTGTTGCTGTTGGAAGGGAATCTTCAACCTACCTCTGTTTTCTCCAAGTCCACCTGAAGTCCTGTCTTCAATGCTTCCTCTGTCAACTTGTTTCTTTTGACTTGCATATCTTCCAGTTTGTGGAAAATCAGACAAATATCATAGACAAAGTCCAGGTTCTCTAAGTATTTTGTGTGGGTCCATTTTATGCCTGTTTTCTCGCTGCCCGCCACTATCTGTCGCATTGTCCAGTCCGCCGTAATCAGGAGCATCATTGGAGATAGTAGGCAGCCAGCTTGTGTTACTTCCATCTTCATTCCCAAGGATTCTGTGATTTTTCCCTTATGGATTAAATGGCATGCAGCATTGTCGTACAACTGTTGTATGGGATGTATAATTGTTTGCCGCACCCAGTAGTAGCGAAGTAGTTTCCAAATCAACTGATAACCGGCGCTGTTAAAGGCCTTTTCAAAGTCAATGAAGATGGGGTAGAGACCTGACTGCTATTCCAAGCTCTGTTCAATAATGATCCATAGTGTTGCGATTTAATCGATACATTACTAGTTTTTCCTGAATCCAACTTGTTCCGGTCGCAGTTTTTCATCCAAAGCGGCGTGTTTGATTCTCTCCACAATGATACGGCTTAGTATTTTTCTTGGGACATACAGGAACATAATGCCGCGCCAATTTCTGAACTGACTTAAGTCTCGTTTCTTGGCAGTTTGAATAAGTAGCCTTTCTTCCAGTCCGCAGGTACCCTGCTGTCTTTCCACACTTTCTACAGTGGTGGTGTCATCAAGTTGGAATATCATGCGTCTTGTCCTTCGTTTAGTACGGACTGAATTCTATCAGTGGATTACCTCCAACTATCTAATGAAAAAACTACATTAGGCGTAAATTTCTGAGAGAAAGGATGATTATATGGAGATTAATGAGGATTTAATCGACCTAGAAGACTACAAAGAATGAATGATTTTGGCTCAGATCATCAACAGTCGTCTGCCATAGGTTCTTAGAGCCTCTAGGACGCCACCTAGGCCGTATACACCATCCACGTGGTACCAAAATCAGTTGTCGAAAAACCTGATGAATTGATTTCAAACTTTGATTTGACAATTTCTGACTCCTCTTGAAATAAAATCTCATGTCAACTAACATTGTTCCATCAAACATCTCACTTGTAAATATACTGATGATTTATGATATAAATCACTTTCGGATTAACACCATGCTGTTATATAATTTCATTAGTTACAGGATTTCATTGTGAGCTGACATCAGTTAGATAACAGTTGGAAAACCAACGGGGAGTACTCGACAACCAGCTGTTTCGTCCTAGTTTGCGACTCTTTAGCACTACACACCCACCGGGGTTCGAACCCAGGACCTTCTGGTTACAAGGCCACTGGTGCCCAATCCAATAGCCAGTTGATGAAGTCTAATCTCTGTCAGTTTACGACATAGCCCAACCACTAACTAATGTCTTCGGCGAGTATTTGTCCTCCTCACACCCAGTCTGCTGCTTTATACTGGCCGTGACTAGGACAGAACAGCTGTCTACTACTCACAGGTTGTCCAGTGATTCTTTAACCAATGCCAGCTCATCATGAAATCCTGTAACCAATCAATCAAATCCTTACAAACCATTACTTGAATATAATTTATCTTCATTCCCTTGGGTTCCAAGTGGAATATGGCGCTTCAGCAGCGAAATGCATATTTCATTCTCTTCTCTGAAGTTATTTTAACTGCATAAACGAATGAATGTTAGTAAACTTTCCTTTCTTCTCCACACAATCTCCTCCATGTCACTAAGAGAGGCATACTCAAACTGTCACTTCTAATTCAAGTTCCAATCCGGTGTCTGGTGTGTGTGTGTGTTCTCTCTCAATGGTCTCTACAGAGTATTTGTAATCCATCTTCATTTTGTTCTGAGTATGTTTAGGGCAATAGGTTCTTGATTGGTTCACTAACGGAGCTTCTTGTTGTCTGTGCTTCCTAACTACTTACAGAATACCTAAAACGACCGGTCAGCATAATCACATTTTGAATTTCATAGCTTTAAAATCTAAAGGCAATTTATTAAAGTGTTTGGTTCATAGAACTAGAGTGATCTAATCTAATGACTGCCTTAATAAAGAACTCAAGAGTATTAGAGAACCGTTTAGTAAAAAAACAAAAAAAATATCCAGGAAATTTTGTTGATAAAATAATATGAACTTAACATTAAGGCAAGCTAGTTAGTTGTATAAAAACAGCTCTAAAGAAGATCTTATTCTTAAAACTGCAGTCTCCTGGAGATAACATACATCAGTGAAATAATATAAGTACTCATAAAGAATCTAGTAAAGAAGAAGGATACGGTTTCTGCATAACTACTGCAATCGTACGTTCGAGAAATAAAGATCAACTTGATAATTTTGCCTCCAATACGTGTATCTATAAACGTTTGACTACCCTTCCAGAGCTGGTTACATTGGGCCAATAATTAAACATGTACATTATCAGATTTCTGAACATAATCCTGCTTAGTTAAGCAATAAACAAACAAGGTTTATTTAGCGTGGCTATAATGCATATCCCCTCTAATTGTAGCACCTTAGTCCGTTACTATGGTGATTTAATGACAAGTTATATTTTCTTATATGCTTTCTAAATGAAATTTTGCATTATAAATTATTTTCAAGTGTACTTATTATCCGTGACGTTATATGCATGAACTGTGTTACACCTGCTGCACTTTTATCAGGAAATATTGCTTGATGCTGATATCTGTGCAATGTTATGGATTAAGGGAGTCAGTAAGTTCAAAAGTTAGACGTATATTGAAATAATAGAGAAGATTTGTAGCTAAGGTAGATGATCTGCGATTAGTAGTGTTCTTTGAGCAGGTTGGTTTAGTTGGTGAGCTTTTGTCGTCTTTCTGGACAACATCTTCAGCACAGTTTTTAGCATAGAATGAAGTGATTTAAATTTTCCACGAGTGGTAGAATTGAGTCTCCTGGTAACCATCCTTGCATTCGTATTGATCATTTTTTATTGACTTGTATTTTAAACTTTCTTGTCACATGATTTACTTTTTATTAGTTGGTAGATTTGGTCTATATTATTATATTTGTTGATCACTTATTCGTTTGAGTACCAGGCTTCTAGGAATTCCCTGACTGCACTTTTGGTGTTTTCCCGGTCGAAAATTTCGACATTATCCCAATCAAAATGGTGTCCATAATCATCTATATGCATTGATATGAAACAGGAATACATATCATGTCTTCTTACAGCTAATTTGTGTTTTTGTATTCTGATTCGAAGGGGATGCAAATTAAACGTATATTATTGAATAAAGCAAGAACAGCCTTGCAGAATAAAATGGCACCATCATTATTTATTTAGCTGGCTTCTCATCAGTTGCTTGCAGGCCAAAATCGTTAAGTATATCTACGGAATAAGTTTGACATATTTGCACAGAGATCATTTTTAAACAAAAATCAATTAATCAATATATGCATACAGTAGTTATATATATATATATATATATATATATATATATATAATAAATACTTTATCCCGAACAATAATAATCATACACAATGGAAACTTTCAACATTACGTGATCAGATGAAAGGCAGAGTGAAAATATCCAGCTACCAGGTCAAAGAGAGAGTGATAAGCGCTTCTTTCTGAACGCATAAATCGTGCTTCAGGCGCTTGATAGAGATCGCTTCGGCAAACCTGAGGATAGTTTCAAACGATTTTGCGACGTTCACCTCATGAACTCCGTGTCAGGGAGATGCCTGGCGATTGATGGCACTGTTTAAAGCATTTCTTGCCAGTTGAAGACATAAGCTTTTTGGTACATGTACAGAAAACCGTAGGTATGCTCTTCTTTCTGTTCTTTCAATATAACTGCTACCGTAGATATATGTAAATTTGTATATACAGTTGGAGTTAACATGAGAAGGATCTCTATCGATTTTTGATTGCACCACAGAAGAGCAAGTTATTCGATAGATGGGGACGAGCTTAGCTGTATGATAGGCTCTCTCTAGTGATGCCCTCAATCTTCTGTTGGCAATTGCTGTAATATTTTCACCTTTATAAGCAAGTTGAATGCAGATGGGCATTTTCTTCACTGTCATTTGCATGACATTGGAGACTTCAGATCTTTCACACTTGTTAATAAATCTTTGATTTTCAACATCTCTTCAAGAAACATAAATTCTTCCTCTAATTTCTCTATAGAGCATATTCTCCTTGCTCTATAGTACAGAGTCTTGACTAGTCTGCGTTTTAAAGCTATTTGGATAAAAGCTATTAAATTGTATTGTATTGTCCTTTCCGTGAAGGCCTTCGATAAATTGACTCCTGGAGACTACCACCTTCTAGGCGTTTCATGGGAATGTCGATGAAGTGAAACTTTCCATTATCTTCATGTTCCATAGTAAATTCAATGTTGGTATGCGCGTTATTTAAATAATCTGATTAGGTGGTTACCCTCTAAAAGCTGACAGTTCCCTCGTTCCTTTCAAGACTTTTACAAATTACTATTGTTTATAACTCATGATTCAATTGTCACATAGACTTTCCCCTTAATTCTATGTGATATTTAGTACTACACCTTTATGCATATTATCTCTTATATATGCTTATATTTACTATAATTCTATTGATTTTGGGAACTTATTACAAAAATATCTACGTTGTCGTCAATAACAGTTACGTTACTCCTTAAATGGTATGTGTGTATATAACGATTAAATTGTCGTAAAGAATACTCTTTGCTCAATCTTTCTGTCACATATATATATATATATATATAATGTTCAAATGGGAATTTTGAAATATAAATATATTGGCGATGTAAAATGTGACTTGTCTTTTCAGATGAACACTTTGCTAACTGTTGGATTTCTCATCATTGTTTTCATTTCTCTTCCATAGCTGCCTTCATAAGATTATCACTGTCAAAATGTGAGTCAAGTCAATCGAACAGAATGACATTCTGAATATTAAAAACAAAAATGACGCAGAATTCAGCCACAAGATGGAGTACAGGTTAAGAATGATATTGTCGAAGAGAGTGACTCTTTTGTTCAATCCATCTTCCTGAAGAAAACTTAGCCACTGTGGTAGAGTATAACTCCATTATGGATAAAATTTCATCTTAATAAATCATACAGTGTAGTGTTATACAGTAATATTTACTGATGCGACCACGTTTCGAGCACGATTTTTATTGCCGCTCATAATCATATCCATTCACTCACTCACACAATTTTTTTTCCTTCATTTATTTATATACATGAGGTGAATCGATGATTAGATATTTGAATAAAAATCAATATAAGATAATGCAATATTCATAAATAATGATATAATTGTTATCAATCAAGTACAATCAGGTGGGAAATAAGACGAGTGTTTTTATAGTCAAGTAAGTAACTTGTTCGAATGTATGTGAATTGAAATAGAATTTTAAGATTATTTATTATCGTCCTCTGATTTGACTGACTGGTGGTAATAACATCTTCCATATCTGTGGGATTTGCATTGAGTCATTTCTGTTGCATGTGTTGTGTTTGGTGTAGACTCGATGAACCAGGTAGGATTCAGTAATCAATCTCTCCTTCTCTCTCTACCTACTTATATTGCTCTTTAGAATTTTGAATCTGTCCGACACTATTGTGTCATTGTGTGTGTGTGTGTGTGTGTGAATGCATGCAGTGCGATTGGTGAGATTTTTTTTCTAAATTACTAATCATTGCGGGATCAATCATGGACATAAGTATGGAAGATATTATTAAAAGTCAAATCAGAGGAGGATGATAAATAATGTTAAAATGTATTTCAATTCACATTCTAACAAGTTACTTATTTATTTTCCTATAAAAACATCTTATTTCCCATTTTATTGTATTTTATTGACAACACTAATAGTGGTTCTGAGTACACTTTTTCTCCCATACTGTTTCAGGCAAGTCTTATATTGATTTTTATTCAAATATCTAAATCATAAATTCACCTCATGTATATAAATCAAATAAAAAGTCGTGTGACTGCTTGACTTGATATGATTATGAGCGGCAATAAAAATCGTGCTCGAAACGTGGTCGCATCAGTAAATATTATTGTACAATACACACTGAGTAATTTTATCAAAATAAAATTTTATCCCTAATGAAGCTCTGATTGGTACTTTTAAACTACTTAAACTAAGCATATTTTAAGTACAACTCTTATTAACAATCGATAGGCCACAATTTTATCTGCGCATAACTTCCATGAGTAAATCGTTGAACAAAGCAGGATAATATGAACTTGCTTTTGAAATTGATTACATTGCTAGTAAGTTATGGTGTAGAATAAAAAGAACATTCCAGGCTTCCATTTTAGAAAAAAAAATTTTAATTTAAGTCTCGCAATTATTATTATTATTGTTATTTTATCCTTTAGTTCCTAGAGGAACATAGGGCTTCAGCTGCGCACCTCCATTGCCTTCTGTTTTCTGACAACTTTTTCACCCCACTCCAGGTCTGTCCACATGATTTCATCTCCTCCTCGCATGACCTCCTCCAAGTCACCCTTGGACGACCAACTCACCGCTTCCCTTTCGGGTTCCACTCGAGGGCTTGTCTAGTGATGTCACTTGATGGTTTCCCCAGAGTATGACCAATCCATCTGCATTTCTTCCTGCCTATTTGTTTCACAATCGCTTCCTGCTGGGTTAGTTGGCTCCCAGAGATCCCTGTTTGTGATCTTTTCTGGCCATCTGATCTTGAGTATTGAGCAAAGACAACTGTTAATGAAGGTCTGAAGTTTGTTGGAGATGCTCTTTATGACTCGCCAAGTCTCTGATCCGTACAGTAAGTAGCACTGACTTAACATTGGAGTTGAAAATCCGGATCTTATTTTCATCTTCATGTTGAGTGCTGTTGACCTCCACACAGACTTGAGAGAAATAAAAGCTCGGCTTGCTTTCCCGATCCTCGCTTTGATATCCTCTTCAGTTCTGTCCACCTGTAGTTGAAACGATACTTCCCAGGTAGGTAAATGAGGTTGTTTCTTTCAGGTTCCTCCCATTTATGCTGACTGGTTTTTGTCTGTTGTTGCTGCTATTGCTGTTAGCCTGAAATCTTCATCACCTCTGCTTTCTCTATGTTCACCTGAATTCCTGTCATCCCTGGATGCTTCTTCTGCCAACTTGTTGCTTTTTACTTGCATATCTTCCAGTTTGTGGGAAATCAGACATATATCATCGGAGAAGTCCAGATCCTCCAAGTCTTTTGTGTGAGTCCATTTTATGCCTGTTCCCTCGTTGGTTGCCGTTGTCTGTCGCATTATCCAATCTACTGCAATCAGGAAGATCATTGGTGATAGTAGGCAGCCTTGTCGCACTCCCGTCCTCACTTCGAAGGCTTCCCATTGTGGATTACTTGGCAGGCAGCATTGTCGTATAACTTTTGGATGAGATGTATAATTGTCGATGGCACCCCGTAGTAGCGAAGTAGTCGCCAAATTTAATTTGATTAAGTCTCCCAATGTTCTACAGTAATTATTCACTGATGATGTTTTGATCATCATTTTTCGTTGCTCATAATCATATCAAGTTGTACCCATACAACTGTAAGATTTCCTTTTTATAGTTCCATTATTTCTCATCTCTTGATTTGATGATTGGTAGTGATATTTTCCATATCTGTGGTATTAGTGATGAATCATTTTTTTTGCATGTGTTGTGTTGGGTGTAGATTCACTCGATGAACAAGTATTCAGTAATCAAACTCTCTCTCTCTCTCTCCATCTACTTATATTACCCTTTAGAACTGCAGATCTGTCCTATACTATTGCGTGTTAATGCATGCACTGTTACATGTTCATCTAAGTTACTTATCTTCGTGTGGTTAGTCATTGTACATTTAGCTAACTTCTTATGTTCTGATAATCTGACTACTTCTGATCTATTGGTCTGACTTATGTAGTTGACCTGACAGTCATTGCAAGGTATTTTGTAAATTATATTATTTTGGCTACTTGTCTCTGAGTGAGTTTGTAGGTTTAAGCGCCACCGTAATTCCTGCTTTATTAGTAATACTACATGTAAACATTCCAGATGTCCACTCTTTATATAGTAGAACTGTAGATGCCTTATATTCTCTCTTATTATCACGTTATCATTATTAGTTTCACTATTGGTTATTTTTTTAAATTTTCCTTGAGACCTATTTTGATCTTCTTAGTGAATTTTATAGGATTTTTTTATTACAGCTTGATTCCACACCGTATTGTTTTTGGTACAGGTATGGAATTTCCAGCATGTGATATCGGTAGCTCAAATTTTGCAGGCCGACCATAGATATCAGGTATGCGTTGGCAGAGGATTGAATCTCGGACCATGTGCATGGTCGGCGATAGTCCTAACCACTGCGCCACCGATGCACAATGGATGGTTATTTAACGCTAACGCTTCATCCTCTATCTGTCTCATTTCATTGTTAAGATATTTCTGACGTAATACTTAGTGTTACTGCTCGGTATGTTAAACACTTGACTAGGCCTGATTTCACAGATAACGGATGAGATGAATTAAATATCTAAATATCTATTAGCAGAATGCCTTGGCCTTTTATAAAGGTTAAGTATATAACATAGTTCCCCTTGTGTTTTCATTCTCCTGTTCCTCTTATTTTACAACCTGACATAACCAATTCTCCTTTTTCATTTTCTTATTCAAATGTGGATTTTATTCCCTTTACTATTGAGATGGATTTGGCATACGCTGGGGAGCGTGCAATGCACGACATCGTTGGAGTGATATCTCAATGGGAAGCGATGAGTGGGTCGTCACACCTAGGGTGACAGTCAGAAGATCATGCGAGGAGGAGATGAGAGATTACGGGCAATCGTGGACGCAGCTGCAGAGGACAACAGCAAATAGAACAAGGTGGAGATGTGTTGTTGAAGCTCTATGTTCTATTGGGAACCCAAGGGAATAATAATAATATCAATAATAATATGATACTATTGAGTTTATATGTATCAAGAAGCTAGAGATATGTTCTGTTTTTAACACTGTGAAACTGTCATTCACATGTCTCGACCACATCTTTGAAGTGTGATTAAATGTGTTTAAAGCAATATTATCCCAGCTGTCCATAAAGATGTCTGCTACGATTGGGGATATTGGTGACCACATTGCTACACCTTCCGTTTGTCTATATATTTTGCCTTGGAATTTAAAGATAGTAGACATAAGGTACATCCAGCTGACGAGTCTCAAATAGGACGAAATGCGCATCCTGGATTCCACTGCTAGCCACCATCCACCAATGGTACACCAATTAAATACCCAGACATCGTCGAAGCATCTGCACAAGAAGCCGACATGTCAACCTGAGACCGAGCACTTGGGTCCAATCAATCGACGGGAAAATCAAAAATTCAATTCAATAATAAGACGGTATAGTTGAATCTCTTAAATAAATTTCCTCGTTATGCAATATAATTTAAACTGTGTACGCTTTCAAAAGCTTGATTACTGAACAAAGAATATTCTTTTCGATAACCTGCTCTTCATCAGGTTCTACAGTTATATATATATATATACATAATAATGAGAGAATTAAGGTTATTAACAACATTAATGCTGTTTAAATAACATCGAATCAATAATATCGATAGATCACAGTTCAGTGGCATCTATAAGTGTGATAATATGCATCACACAAATTAGGAAAAACAATTATACAGAATTCCTGAATTTATAGGTTCTGTTAAAGGCCAGGGCGGTAGTAGTGACTAGACCAGTTTCTTCTGCACACAGAGAACCGGTTGTTTTAGGCGAATCGCAATAGCCTCTGATGTTTGCAGTACTCGGTACCTGGATGGCTATGGAAATTTATTGGACAAGGTGGTCTAATATTTGAGCTGTTGATGGTTTTTTCTCTACACGTTTGTTTAGCCACACTGTTGGGTGTTCCCAAGCACGAAAAATCAACTTCTTAGAGCGACAGCCAATAAAACTCGCTGCACAAACACAGATGAATTGGTAGATACAATTAGAGGTGACCAGTTGAGGTACTTCATCTTTTAATTGGGGAATCAAAACCAGTCGTGTAGTAAATATGACTTCCAGTTTACCAGCATTAAAAGTTTTTTATTATTATTGTTCCATTGGGTTCCTAGTGGAACACAGGGCTTCAACTGCACGTCTCTCCTTGCTTCTGTCTTACTTCTGCTGTGCTTTTCACCTCCATCCATCCATGTTAGTCCATACTGATTCAACTCCTCTACACACGATCTCCTCCATGTCACCCTTGCACTGACGTCCCACTCGCCGATTCCCATTCTGTCGCGTTCCACTCGAGCAATGGCCTGACGCGCGCGCGGTGTCACTCAGTGGTCTCCTCAGCGAGTGTCCGATCCATCCCTCTCCACTTTCTCCTGCATATTTGTTGGTTGGCGATTGGTTGGTCCTTGTTTTGTTTGTTCCCATAGTTTCTTGTTGGTGATTCTTTCCAGCCATCTTTGAATAGATTTTATTAACTTGTTAGTAATTACTATAAAGGCATCTTCTTAACCATTTCTAGTACAGTTTAGAAAAGGACTGTTCGACTTATATAGAAAAAAAATGATATATATATATATATATATATACTAAGTAATTAATTACATTTATCAACATCTTTTATGCAAAATTCTGTTGTCCTCACCAACAAAACGTATTAAGTTTCATGTACTATTTTTATCGATTAAAACGAGGTGTACATCCATAATAGCTAAGTGGACTAAATACCACCCTATGCAACTCTAATCACCATCTGTGTCTCTCTTTCTCCGTGTAATACACATACATTCTATGTTATGTTTGCTGTTATTATTTCAGGCATTAACACGTTTTAATTCGATATTTGGACTTTCCAGTGGATTGATTGAACTGAAGTGTTCGGCCTCTATGAACATGGCGGCCGGTTTAAAACATGGGCTACAAAAAAAATTTCCATCTCTGTTTGTTGCATATCTCTCCTTTCGTTTGGTTTGTTTTATTGCATAGAGGATTTCATCATGAGCTGACATCAGTTAGAGAACCATTGGGAAATCAGCTGGGAGTACTGGACAGCTGTTTCCTCCGTCCTATTTTTGGACTCTTTAGCAGTGCCCACCCACCACAGGGGTTCGAACCCAGGGTCTTCCGGTTATAAGGCAAGCTCGTAGACCATTGAACCACTGGGACCAGATCCAATGGTCCTTGAATTCTAACTTCTGCCAATTCACGACACAGCGCGACCATTTCGCAATGTCTTCTTCGATGAGTTACTGCCTTATCCTTAACCTGTTGTACTCGGCTTCCCACTAGAACCTCAGGTTAACTGCCTGAATAGTGCCAGTCATTAGTGAGCATCAGATTAATTTCCAAATATTGGTTTTGTAGGAACTTTGTTTTAATCGATTAAGATACAACCTCTACTAATATTGCCTACTCTCGTGTGTATTTGAAATGTTTACAAGCTCCTGATTCGCAAGTTCATACTAAACTTGAGGAATAGCCTGATTATAGATGGCAACGTGTTCCAATATAGCATGAGATAACTGTTCTTCAGTTATGTCCTCAAAATGTACTTCTCAACTTCTTACAACTGGCTTTCAACGAGATATCGTGGAGACAAATCAGATATATCATAATGAAATGGTTTGTGCTTCATCAGCTCAGCGACCATTGTCAAGGGATATGCTGTCAATTGATATTTTACTTGAAGATATTGTACTAAGGGGTGATATCATATAATGTAGCTTCCCTGGAAATTCTGTACATTTTATAAATACTATCCAACAAAAAGATGTTATTACTATTATTATTATTGTACGGATGCTTCAACGATGTTCGAGAATTTAATTTGAAGTAATTTTGGAGATGGTGATTAGTAGTAGTAGTATCCTGGATATGCATTTTGTCCTATCCGAGACTCATCAGACAGTTGGATGTACCTGCAGTCACCAGTGACTTGGCGGTGTGTTCACACTGAGACTTAAACCCTGTATACCCATCACTTATGCGCATCCTCACAAGGAGCCAACACGTCAACAGAGGCCAAACACTACGGTGCAACCAATCAACAGGATAGTTCAAATCAAATCACATAATGACTGATAACCATTGTACAAGAGGTGGCTCTCATGGCCCAAGTAGTCTAGTGGATAACGCTTTGGTGTTTGAAACGATGGGTACTGGATTCGAGCCTCGGTGGGAGGACCATCATCACTCACGAGTTGCGAACAGAACGAAATGCACATCCTGGTGGATTCCACTGCTAGTCACCAGCCCCTAAATTACTTCAAATTAACATGCTTTGTTGACACAAATACGATCTAAATCGAGTAATCTTCACGATTCTAAGAAAATCATACAAAGTCAAACTCATAACAGATGGGTAATCCAGGCTTATGTGAAAGAACGTTAGATCCTGGAAATAGCCTGCAGAAACATTTCTCGGAGACAGACATCGTCAAACAAATGACTGTGCATTCCTTCCTCACTTCTACATAAACATCGACGATAAGCGTAACACGCCTCAATATTGGTTTCCCTTACATGATAGCGTATGGATGTTCAAGAGTTTCGAATATATCTGTCTGTCGTTCAGTAATCGGTGTCCCGCGTTAGCACTGGGGTTACAACTACTGACGACAAAACACAAAAGACCACAAGTCCAGGTTACAGAAAAAGAGTAATTACAGCGAGCATGAAGACAAGGAGGATAGCTTCATAGAACAAACTATTATACGTGATTTCACCTATATCATCAAAGAATACTGTCCTACAGCGAAAGCGTTGTTAGTACAATTCTCGCCAGGCAAGCAACTGATCTGACTGAGTCTGATCCGCTATCGATCCACTACTAAAACCTTGCCTATATATTACTAACCAATCGTAAGCGTGGAAAAGAATGAAAGCTGATGGCGAGGGTAGTATCCCCACTTCTACTGAAAATTCAACGATTGATAAGACAAAAAATATCTCTAAAGTTTTTTCCGCAATGGCTTTCCAAATAAATTGAACTGGCTCTTTCTTAGGATGTTCACCCTAACGTAGGATAATTATCTATCCCGATGACATTGGATAACTGTAAATGTTATTTTTATTTGTGTATAGGTTAACTTTGTTATTATTATTATCATCAATATCTTGCTGCGTTGTAGTTGTATAATTTAGACTTAGTTTCACAATTTATTATAAAACCCTACACATTAACTCTTCAAAATTAAACTAACCACTCTATCCAGTAACTTCCGGTTAAAAGGCAAACTCGTTTAGCCACTGGGACAATAGTTATTTTCCCGTTTACTTCTACAAGTATACTCATTCACAACGATTAACTACCTATACAATATAAACACTTGAATGAATTTCTCTTTATTATTATTATTGTGGTCACTTCGGTTACTAACCAATAATTCACATACCTTAAATTCAATTCTACTAACTACACTGTAGCTGGTATTGGTGGCACTGTGATAGCTGCTCCCCAGGAAGTGACCAGAGTAGAATACTGACTCTCCAATTAACTATTTGGAGACCTTATTTCTGTTCTGTCTACTTTCACAGATTCCTAGCACTTCTGTAGCATATCTTCTTATTTTACTTTCAATCTGAGTAGCTTCGAACATTCAATATCCCCATGCATATTTTTTCTTTCGTCAAAAGAAGACACATCAGCTGGTTGGCTTTCTGAAGGCCCTCTGCAGCCAATATCATATCCTACGGTAGGGTCGCTAGCACCAAATCTGACCTCCGCTCTTTTTGCCAACTTGGGATAAGCTGGTAAGTTTTTGGTAAGGTGGGAACGTAATCTTACAAACATCATTATTATATTTTATTATTGTTCTCTCGAGTTCCAAGTGGAACGTAGGCCTTCTTCAGCAGCACGTCGCTACTTTCATCCTATTCTCTGGAGTCCTCTTCAGCCGGTCCCATGATTGTGTATAGTCTCTCATCTCCTCCATATCACTCTGACCCACTTGAGCGATGGTCTAGCACATGATGTCATTCGACGGTATCCTCAGTGTGCATCCTATTCATCTTCAATTTCTTCAGGATATTCGTTGAGAAATACGTCTTTGGTTTGTTTGTTCCCATAGTTTCTTATTGTTAGCTCTTTCTGACCATGCTATCTTCAACATGGCGTCTGAAGCCCGTTGAAAATGTTTCTCGTGACGCGCTCGCCAAGTCTCTTACCCATATAGAAGTATCAACTGACTTGACAACATCGGTGTTAAAAATCCAAATTTTGTTCTTTATACTAAGTGCAAAAGATTTCTAAACTGATATCAAAGTGATGAAGGTTAGAGTCTTGCCATTTCGATTCTGGCTTTAACATCCTCATCTATGCTATCGTCTGCAGTTGGAACGAAGTTTCCTAGATAAGTGAAGGAAGTGATCTTTGTCTGATTACTTCCCCAGTGACAATGATCGCTGCCTGCTGTTGTTGTTGGTTTGTTGGTTATTATAGTCGCTACTAAATACGATAAGAATTTTTAACTGTATCGTAATAGTTATTTACCATCACGTATATTTTTTCAAGACCTCCTTCGGTGGTAGCAAAGGAGAGCCCTGAAAAAACAGGGAGAGAATAGCTGAATGAATATGTGATGAGAGTGAGGCTAGCAAACTTTAGGCAAGGCTCTGCCTACACTTACACACTACGTGTTCCGCTAGAAATGCACGACAATAACAACAACAGCAGAAACAAAAACATCAGAACAACTTTTTCAAAATGTTAAAGGCTATATAGTTTTATTTATTTATTTAACAGTGTTCTTCTTCGTCTCCGGGTTTTATTGAATATATATATAACAAAGACTTTTTGGTTCCGATTCTATTCATAGGGGGTATGTATACACACATATGTATGCATATGTATATATAACTGTTGTTATTAAGAATAGTAATGATAAGATTAATAATAATAACAATAATAATAATAATGGAATTGAAAGAAATCTTATACAGTTCAAAGTTCAATAGGCATAAGTTCATGAATTTATTTATTTAAAAAGGCTTATATTACACCCTCCTTCTTCTTTCTCTCTCTCTCTCTGTGCATTAAAGCAAAAAAAACAGGTAGACGATTACCCCTAACTAATTAACCAACTAGAGCTCACAACTTTATTACATCATCTCTGTCACACAGGAGATATGCAGACACAACC
The DNA here is from genome assembly GCA_944472135.2 of Trichobilharzia regenti. Lineage (NCBI taxonomy): Eukaryota > Metazoa > Platyhelminthes > Trematoda > Strigeidida > Schistosomatidae > Trichobilharzia > Trichobilharzia regenti. The sequence goes on along the minus strand of OX235265.1, from coordinate 22,246,976 downwards.
ACCCACCGACCCTCTCTACACAACAGTGGTGACACTGGCGGGAGGGGAGAGGGCGGTGGAACAAATGACAAATCAAAATCATCGAAAAAAAGGAAAAGAGTGAAAATAAACAATAATAATAATTAAAAGTAATATTCAGGAGTACATGTGACTGAATGTTTAGTAAGTTATGAGAATAACCTTCATTGATAATTCACAGTTAGTTGTTTTAAACAGTAAGTAATACAAGTGATTTAGGCTACAACACACCAACCACTGATGTATCTATCTACGTGCAAAGATACCGGAAAACAGGGACAGAGATTAGTGACGACAAGAAGAACAAGAACAAGAAAATCAAAAAGAATCAATTTTTTCCAATTTTGTTTGTTTCGATAGAGTTCACACAGCTACATAGATCGTTGACACTGTTCACATCAATCAATAATAGAGTGCAATATGTTTATATATAGTATGAAATACACAGGAAATTAAGAAAAAAAAATAGGAAAGGATAAAGGGACTTGAACTGCTATCGCTATTATTATTTCTTTTACTGAAGATATGATGTGGTTATCTACGTATCAATTAGTAAAACACTGGTTAAAACAGAAATATATATACATATATATATTCGTTCACACCGTTATTTTTTTAAACACACTTTGTGTGTGTGTGTGTGTGTAAGGTAAAACGGGACTAGATTGATGACAATACGACGGGAGAGGAGCTACGGAGAGGTTACTTTTACAACATCTTGAGTACAGATCATGCACACAAACACACATACACTCTCATGTACACACAAACAAAGTACAATATAATAAGGGTTACGTAACAGCACTGCTACCCTTTTCTTTCCTTTTGCTAACTCTTGTGAGGAAGAAACAAAACCACAACAACCTCCTACCCTCCCCACCTCCACCCAAAAAAAGAGATAAACAAAATGAAGAGTAAGTATAGTGAGCTTTAAAGTGTAGGAAGGCTAGGAAGATAAGAAAAGAAGAAAGTAGGAATATGAGCAAGTAACAAGTTAAATATACTATAGAGAGACAGACAGACAAACTAACATGTTATAAAGAAACACCAATAAACACTAATTTTTGTTTTTTATGATTTGTTTTAAAAATTCTGAAGCGAGGAGTTCTTGCTGTCTTTTGATTACAGAGGATAATAACAACAACAAAAGTTTAGACGTAAGAGAAGGATTTTGATTCCTATATATATATATATATATATATATATATATATATATATAGGTGTTTCTGAGTTCGCCAGTGTGTGTAAGCTGAACACGGCGTAATAGTAAATAAACGTGAGTGAGGTGTAAGATATTATATAAGAGGCGAGAATAAATCGAAAGAAATGCATGTAAGTTGTTGCTGCTGTTAATATTATTGTTGTTGTTCAGATTCTCTAATGTAATGCGATAGATATAATGTGAGTAATATTTCTTTTTGTTTTCTGAAGAGGGCCAGGGCCGAACCAGGCCGGGTCGGGTCGGGTGGAGACCCTCAGGAATCAGATAAAGGCATACATTCACAACATGTGAAGAAAAAAGCAAATATATGTATATGTATACGAAAACAACAACAACATAAAAACATAAGACACGGGTTTTAGTGTTTTTGAAGCTGAAATACACCATCAACGACACGGGTGGGAGTAACACCACACACACACACATAGATGCTCACATCTACAAATAGAAAGAGCTCCTTTTTTGCACTGAACACCACAAAATATTATGTATGCATTGAGAACAACATAAAAACACACGGAGAAGGATAAAACCGAACCACAGCAAAAAGAAAAAAGTAACAACAACAAATGAGATTAACACAGAAATCACAACCCAACCGTATAGAGATAAGTATAGATAAGGGGGAACAGAATGAATGTTAAATCACCGGAACCAGCATGGGTTAATTAATACATTATGTATAATATTTGTAAGGAAAGTCTATTATTCATTTATTTTATTTATTACTTTTTTGTTGATTGATCTGATGCATGCTCAAATTTGTTTATTTTTTTATATATATTATTACCATTATTATTATTATTAATATTATGTCAGGAATTGAGATGAACATAGTTTAACACAGTTAACTGATTGCCCAATTGACAAAAAAAAGTTGAATATTATTTTGGCAGAAAGTGTTTAGATTAAATTGAAAACAACAAACAATTGAAGAGTGTAGCAGCAATAGGTAGGAAGGTAGAGAGTAGGAGTGCGAAGAAAAATATGATGATAACAATTTTTTAGAATAACACAATAAAATAAGTAGTGGTAATATTAGTCGTCGTCGTCATCGTCGTCGCAGTGAGATGGTATGCAACTGTGTCAACTGTTGTGCCATCAATAAAAGCCTTAAATATTATTATCACTATTGTTATTATCACTAGCATTATAATTACCACTAGTTAAATACCACTTTCAACTAATAATGTAGGCCGAATTTTTTGTAAGAAACCCCAATCATTAATTGAAACAAATCCATAGGCGTAGAGCAGTGTTAATCTAAACAAGACACAACAATTAACAAGTAAAACAATGAAATCCAATAAAATTTTTGGGTGCAAGAAATTGATCACAACACAGAAAGTAATGAAATTTGTTTAACATGTGAACCAATTTTTTGTCATTTTGTTAAGATGATGACTGCAGGATTAGTCTGAACTGATTCATTCTTAAAGCACAGACAACGAATAATTTGGAAGTGGCACCAGCCCTAACAGACTACTACCACTACTAATTGTTAACATAACCTCAGCTCGTCTGGCATATGTCAATAAACATCACCTTAGGTGCAACGTCATATTTTCAGTTATGCATCAAAAGATATAGTGAGTCGGTGGTTCAGCGGTAGGATACTTGCTAATTATGCGTGCACTTGGTACGGGGTTCAATCCCTACTAGCCGGCGAACACCTTTACCTCTCCTCTGCTAGTTCTAAGCCAGACAAAGAGGGGAAATTGAGAGTGAGGCTAGCAATCCCATCATCTTGTAAAAAGAACTGCTGCTAAGTAAACTTCAATGCTCGAACTCAAAGCCTTATTTCCCATTTGAAACGCAAAGAAAAAATAATAATAAATAAAATCAAACGATATGTGTACTGTACAGCAAGCCAAAACCGTCTTTAACCAAAAGCACTTTATTTCTCATGTAAATTACTGTATTATCATAAGTAATATTGACGTCAGGAATAAAGTATTAGGTATGCACAGAAAGTCAATCTAATGAGACGACTAGGATATATGTCACGCATGCCAATCCATAGTCTTTCACACTGAGCATTGTCAGTCAGCTGACATACTATTAAGTTGAGAAACAGTTGCTCGTCATCAGTCTATAAAGTCTTTCACCATTGATTAGAGTGATGTCAGCTTTTCCGATGTACGTGGTCCATGTACGAAAACATGGCATTAGTTAATGAAACCCATAACGGTTACTTTAAGCCATGTAGCGAGGTGTAGACTGGCTTCCTGGTTGCGGTCCTCGGGGGTTGGTAAGAACTAGTACGTAATATGAATCAAAATCGCTCTCAATAGCGCTGATGCATTGACCTCTCTCAGTGACCTCTCACATCCAATAAACAATTAATCATTCTTCACATCATCACATTTCTCTGCATTTATGTGACACCTATAGGTGGTAGGCTTTTGTGCAGGCTTATGAGCGGGAAATTCAATTCACTTCAAACAAAACTTGATATCACTTATGAGTTTTGATTGAGGGAGTGATTGATTCTGATGATTAATCCATCATCCATCTAGAAATATGTCAGCTTGTTGCTTAATGATTTGTTAGTAAATAATACGTCTTTTCAGGATTTAATTATGAACTGACATCGGTTGGAAGACCATGGGAAAACAAGCAACGAGTACTGGACAGCCAGCTGTTTCGTCAGTCTAGTCTGGGACTCTTCATCAGTACACCATCCACGCTGCAGGGTTCGGACTCAGGATATCCCGGTCACAAGGTGACCTCATAGACCGTTCAACCCTATAGGGCTCGATCCAATGACCAGCTCATGAACCCCAATTTCTGAAAATTCACGATATGGAGCGACCACTAGCCAATGTCATAACTAGCGAGTATTTGTCCTCACACCAGACCTGCCGTATCCCACTAGTCACGAGTTCCCACTAGAAACCACCCAGATGACTACCTACCTGAATAGGGTCAGTCACTAGTGAGTATCAGATTGATATTCAAGTGTTGGTTTGCAAGGATGTCACAGTTCATGATGAAATCCTCAAAGCCAATCAAATCCCTACATACCAACACTTGAATACGTCTTTTGATTTACTTATTAGGGGATCCCTGTACAATAAAATGAATTTCTCACTAGTAAAGATAAATCTTACTAAACTGACAGACAATAAACCCTGAATGGTCAGTAGACTTCCCAAGCTACTAACTGAAAGAATATTGATTGATGGGATTGTGTACCAGGATTACTATATGAAGACAATGACTGCTTAACTGCATTCAAGCCTAGAACTCTGTACAGAAGTGTGCAAAACTTCACGTTGCCATATTCTACATAGCGCGTACAAAGGTAGAGGAATATTCTTTATTCTACTAATCTCCATCTTCATTTACTTACAGAGATATTTCAAGTTTGATTAAGGATTGATGATGTCAGTTGTAGAACCAGAAACAGGGAGTACTGGACAGCTGTTGTCTAATCCTACCTTGGGACTCATATGCAGTACGCAGCCAACACTGGGATTCGAACCAAGAACCTTCCCAGTTACGAGGCAAGCTCGTAAACGATTCAGCGATACTGGAACCCGTCTCACTCAGTGACCAGTTCATGAATTCTGACTTCTACCAACCGGTGGTTCTAGCACCACCACTACCAACGAAAGATATTTCTTAAGGTTCCCTAATTTACGATTTAAACATGAGTTTGATCAAATTAGATTTACTAATATAGAAGAAACAATAACGAAAGGGTGTGTGTGACTTACTTTGGACAAGCTTTAATCAATCGTTCGAGTACATCATTTGTTATTTCTCTACAATGACTAATTCGTAAACATTTTAGGCTAACCGCTGGTGCGTTTGTTAGATGAAATAAACTGAAATGAAACAAGAAAAAATAAAAACAACATTAATCTCATATTTCAACAAGGGTGGTGGGGCATTGGCAAAACCAGTGATACTATGAATGATACTCCTAAAGAATACATTGGGTTGTGTAGGGAGGGATTGAGATCAATTCCAGTCGTTAGATGTCGTCACGAAACAACATTCGTTAGAGATTAGTGAAAACCATCAAAGAACACCACTAAACAGCTGTTTCGTCTCAGCTTGGGACTCACTCTTCATCAGAATTCACAGAGGTATTGAATTCTGACCCAAGTACCTGAATGACTAACGAATTTAGTCTCGTAACCTGAAGGTCTCACGTTCGACTGTTGGCGGGGTCGTGGATGGGCACCACTGAAGAAACCCAAACTAGGATGAAACAGCTGCCCAGTGCTCTCTGATGGTTTTTAATCATCTCACTAACTGATATGCTGGAGGTTTTGTGACAAAATCTACACTGAATTAGTTTTATTTAGGTTCATAGGAAGCAGAGGAAATCCCTGCTTATGGACATTTCGGCAAACCATAAAGCCTCCGCGGATGAGCCCCACAGGGATTGATACCATCAAATATATGTATACATATAACTTCACAGTGTTAACAAAGTGACGCTCAGTAGCTTCATTACAAAGAAACAACCAGTGGCTTGTTTCAATCACTGAGCTACCACCTCTAAATTTTCTATCCATCAATATAACATTGTATTTACTCCATTTCATATTGTTTTAATCATCTAATTATCATAATGAGTCGCAATTTATACTTGGGCACAATTTCAAAAAGAAGTCTCTACCTGTCGGTAAGAATTTTTCAAAGGAAATAGAGGAGAACAACATTGTGGAGTAGTATTCGAACATACTTCGGGTGAAACTATCTTCCTTCATATGACACATTTATCGGTTATCTTTATTATTATTTGAAGATATAGCTTGCTATGAAAGTCGCTGAAAATTCTATATTGTCTAAAAATGTGCTTTTTCGAATAAAGCTATTATTATTATTCCTATTTTTAATTTTATTATTCAAATCTTTACTGCTACTCAACATTTACAACATGGAACAATCAACAAACAAAGCGTGTTCACTTTCCTTTTCAATATAATTTGGGTTTCATTTGAGGACCTGTTTGTTACGCAATCTCCATGGCATATGTCCAATCAATCTCCGCTCCCATTCGGCATCTTTTGTTGAGTGATATGTTCTTGGTTGGTTCACTGTACTGTCACAGTTCCTCATTGTTTATCCTTTCTGGCCATCTGATGTTCAGTATGGGGGGGGGGAAGGCAGCTCTGTTTATATAAGTCTGCAATAGCCTATCGCAGATCTATTTCGTGACGAGTGCGCTCGCATGCACGCAGGCGAAATCTCTGAACCATATAGAAGAACACTAACTTAACATCTTGTTCTTTATGCTGAAGTGGAGCAGACTTCCACACTCACTTCAGAATAATGAAGATCTGTCTAGCTTAAATTAAACCTGGCCTTGACATCCTTATCATCTGTATCACTGCTGCCACCGCCGCTGACGATTGTAGTTCAAATAACGCTGTCTAGATAAGTCAAAAGGGGTGCTTGACTTGAAATTTCTCTCGATAATAGACAGAAGTAAAATACCCTCAACACAGCTTGAAGTATTTCATGACATGACACACACATACATGAAAACGTGTTAAATTCCAATTTATTAGTAAAACCAATACATGAGACTACTGGATAAGTAGCACAGATGTATTACAGTTGCATAACTACCCACTAATATCAGGTTATCACGTAAAGGTGGAGAGGTCAACAACAGAAAAGAAACAGAAGTAAAAATTAAAGATCAATAATAATACGTCGAATTATAACCTACTTGGTGACGTAACAATGGTGAGATCGGCTCTAGACAGAATTATCTATTCATCTATAAACATTGTTTCAGGCAGTTTAGCTAGTACACACTTCATCTAAAAACCATTGTTTTAACATAGCTAAGAGTAGACCAGTGTAGTAGGACATTTCATAAAATACAAAAAAAATTATTACTACATTATGTATGTGCTTTTTTGAATCACTCACCCTTTTTGAGTAACTGACGTGCAACTAACATCCAACTCTTCTAATTGACGACAATTAGTAGCCAATACTTCCATAGTTAAATCACCAACAGCCGCTAAACCGCATAAGTCTAAAACACGTAAACGTGGCAGAAGACGTAGCATTTGAGCTATGCCTGTCTCACGTTTTAACGAATGCATATTAGCTAGGACAACTTCTTCTAAATGAGGACATTTTGCTGCTAATTGTGAAAGATTATCATCATCACTGAAAGTTTGTGTTCCGCGTAAGTCAAGCGACGATAGATGAGGTAACTAGACAAAGACAGTGTGTGAAAAAATACAAAAATAGGAAGAAATGACTAATAAATTAACTGGAAAATTTTGTTTTTCTTTGGATTTTCATCCATAAAACACGTGATACGATTGAGGATGGAGGATAGATTTTAGTCTTCCCTTCGAAATACTCACATGGTCTCTGCCAGGTGGGTCCTATTCAATGCAGTCAGGTCCGGCGAGTGTTCCTCATAAGATTGAAACGGCGATAGCGAACATCTTGCACTTACAACCACCGTACTGATGTAAATCTACATCTAGCTGGAGGAGGCTTGAAAAGCTTAATGCTAAAAAGACGGTGTACAATGGTTCCAGAATCCAAAAGGATGGAATGATAATATAAACCTGTATCGGTCACCAGAATCTATGGGAACGCAGCACCACTACCATTGTGGATCAGACTTCAAGTAAACGGCTCGGAGGTGGCCTCTTAGAACAGCCACTTGCTTTCGTCTGGGTGTTCGGGTAGCGTCTCAGCTCTCAAACTAACTGAGATTTCGTGTGTGGCATATTTATTGGTGTCTATAATGTATCAAGTTTGTATTTTAATGAAGAAATAGTTGGTTTCGATCACTTTCACTAACAATGAAACATAGGTTATGTATGATATAACTTAACATCAAATTGGATGCGTACTAAAAGCTTAACAATAAGGTTGAATTATGACCAGATTGGAGTACAAAACTGACCTGTCTAAATAACAGACGAACTGTTTCTTTTTGCAAGCACTTTATTAACAATGATTTATATTTACAAAAACTGGTGTTATTTTAACTAAAGCAATCAGATTAAACCAAAATATAACAAGATGGTATGCGTCTTTGGTTCATTGAAAAAATACTTGTCAATCACACAGGCGGTCGGGTTCAATTCACCCTTCCAACAGCCAATCAGCTCAATGAGCTGAATTAAACCCAATCCACCGTTGGTGAGATCCCACACAAACGAGTGAAATGGCCGTCAGGTGTCCAGATCACTTCGATCTGTGTAGCAAGTGCCAGTCGTACCAACTACTCACCTCGACCAGTAGTATACACCGTCATCAATCTATGCTTTTGCTTGCTGGATTGCCATTTCTGTTATCAAGCAGATCAATCACACACTATAGTGTGAATAATTTCGGTTTCCAAAGGATACAACTGTGGTGGTGAAACTGCACCTCCATGAATTTTGTAAACTAAAAATTGTACATTACTTTGCATATTATGGATCATAATTATGATTATTATTTCATCTAGTTCGTAAAGTAACATACGGCTTCAGCCGCACGTCTCTATTACGCTCGGTTCTCTGCTAACGTTTTCACCTGCCTCCACGTCTGCCCACATGCTTCCATCTCCTCTTCACATGACTTCCTCTATATCACCCCAGCACTAACGACCAACTCGCCGCTTTCCATTCGGGTTCCACCCGAGTGACGGCCTGGCGTGTGATGCCACCCACTTGATGATTTTTCTTCTCAGAGTATGACCAATCCACTTCCATTTCTTCCTGCATATTTCTTGCACAGTTAGACCATGCTGGGTTAGTTCGCTCCCAGAGACCCCTTCCTGTTGCTCATCTTTCCTGACCATCTGATCATGAGTGGTATTGAGAGAAGACACCTGTTTATGAAGGTCTGTAGTTTTCTCGAAGCACCCTTCGTGACGCAGTGCCAAGTCTCTGATCCGTATAGTAAGTGGAACTGACTTCACATTGGAGGTGAAAATCCGGATCTCATTTTTCATGCTGAATGCTGTTGATCTCCACACAAACTTGAGATTAATGAAAGCTTGTCTTATTTTCCCTATCCTCGCTTTGTTATCCTTGTCATTTCCGCTTGTAGTTTTTTTTTTTATTTACAGCTTGATTCCACACCGTATTGTTTTTGGTACAGGTATGGAATTTCCAGCATGTGATATCGGTAGCTCAAATTTTGCAGGCCGACCATAGATATCAGGTATGCGTTGGCAGAGGATTGAATCTCGGACCATGTGCATGGTCGGCGATAGTCCTAACCACTGTGCCACCGACGCACAGTTGAAACGATGCTTCCCAGGTCGGTGGGTAAAGGAGTTTGCTTCTTTCAGATTTCCGCAATTTGTGCTCGCTGATTGTTGTTGTTGCTGTTGGCCAGGAATCTTCATCACCTCTTATCTCTATGGATCATTGATATGTATCCACATGATGTGTGTTTTGGTTTTGACAGCCTATTATATTTTGCTGCGTATATGGATCGATATTTCATTATAACTGACGATAAGCATTTGTCTGTCCACTAACTAAATAAACATGTATGACCTTGTTATCACATGACAATACGACCAATCGTGGTAAGCTATCTGTCCATTGGTTCATGTGTATTAGCCATTTCATATATACCTTTGTATTACATTCTTGTACACGCACTTGTTCGTACACTTCTACCATTTCACTCACACTCTTGTGTGACATTTATTTTCCTTGTCTGGAAAATACAAGTATCATCGTAAACCTGATGGTCTTCTGATTTCCGTCTTTCCGCGTCAGGACTATTAACTACTGGACGAGTACAAAACATAATTGGCGACGGGGAAAACTCTAATAACTCAACTCAGCAGCAGTACATAACAATCATGCATATACATAACATAATATGCGGTGAAAAGGGGGAGGGGGAAGTATCAACTCACCTTGCTTACAAGTTCCAATAGGCCGTCTGATGATAAATGATGAAGATGTCCGAAAGCTAATGCTCTTAACTCTTGACAACGACTCAGCAGAGAAAAAATACTTGAATTTAAACGGAAACAGCCAAATAACTCCAAACGTTCCTTTATGTGAAAGATAAAGAGAAAGCAGAGATAGGCATAAACAGATAATGAAAGAAAAAACACACATGAGTAGTAATAAACGAGTATTAGTCAAGACTCTGTTTTGCACACCTAGGAGAATACGCGCTACCGACAAAGTAGACAAGGAAATTCTGTCTCTCTAAAAGATGTTGCAAAATAACGATTACCTTCAGAAATTCATTAACACGTGTGGGAGATGTCAAGGTTTAAATGCCAAAAAACATATAGACAGTGGAAAGGAAGCCTACTTTCATATAAATCGATTTCAAAGGTGATAATATTGTAGAAATAGTCAACAGAAGATTGGATATACGTCACTAGCCAGAGCCTACCCGCCAGCGAAATTGGTTCCCATTTATCGAGAAACATGCTGTTTGTTGCAAGCATAAATCGACAGATACCCCTATGTTAGCTCTGTATCTGCGGTAGCCATTACACTGTAGAATGGAAAGAGGGCTCACCTTAGACTTTATGAACATGTACCAAAAGCTTACGTCTCATTCAAAGGAACAAAGACTTTCAATACAGCTATTGGCAGACATCACGTCGACAAGGGCCATATCACGAAATCTTTTAATATTATCAAATAGTTCAACTTTCCTAAAGTCTGCTGAAGCAACACTCCTATAAAACGCCTGAAACCTGATCTATGGGTTCAGAAAGAAAAGAACAGCTAACAGTTCCCCCTTATCCTGATAAGAGGATGTCATTACTCCCTCTCTCTCTCTCTCTCCTCCTATTCTACTTGACAACGTTACCTTTGGCTTTAACTTCTTTCCCTTCATTCGAATGTAATTTATCTTGTCTTTTGTTTCTGTGATTTGAATTGAACTTATTGTATTATTTGTGGATTTCATCATGAACTGATATAAGCTAGAGGACTCAATTTATTAGGTACTCATCACTCACAGAACAAACACTAGATGAAACAATCACAAACACTACTGATTATCTTAAATTCTGTTTCGAAATATGTTGTCCTAAAGAAACATTATTCATTCGATTTGATCGCTTATCTTCGCCATATCTCAAAAAGCTACGTAGAAATAAAGAACTGTTGTTCAAAACTAATGATAAGCCTGGTGTAAAAAAGTTAAACATTCTGATAAAACTGGAAATAAAAAGACTAAATGTTTTATATAATCAAAGATTTTTGTCATGTAAAACCCCTTCTAATTTATGGAAACTTTTCAAAGAAATTACTAACGGTAAGCGATGTATTTCTGTTCCATCTCTTAATGTTGACACTCTTAATAAATCTTTCATACGCTCTTCTGTTGATACCCTTCCAAATGATACAAATCATATTGACAATAACTTTAGTGGTTTTAATACCCTTGATGTGCTTAAATGTCTCCGGTCTCTTAAGCCTTCTCAAAGCCTTGGTCCTGACGGCATACCTGCCATTGTCCTCAGGAATTGTGCTGATATTTTGTGTTATCCTCTTACTAACATTTTTAATGCCTCTTTTTCCGGTAACGTTCTACCTTTTGCATGGAAAAACATTAAAATTATCCCTATACCAAAACCATCTTCTGGTTCTGATATTAAATTTCGGCCTATTGCAATTACTTCCCCCTTTTTAAAATTGATGGAAAAATTACTTTTACTTCGTCTTGAACCCGCTTTGAAACCTTTTAATGATCCTAAACAATTTGCATACAAACATGGTAGAAGTACCTTGGATGCTGCGGTTGTCTTATATCACAATGTTGTCTCTTGTTTAGACAAAGGTGCTAAATATGTTCGTAGTGCTTTCTTAGACTACACATCTGCTTTTGACTCTGTACCTAGGGGCCTTTTGTTAAATAAGCTATCATTGACACAAACAGGATCCTGGGCTAAGAGTTGGTTGCATTCCTATTTTTCTGATAGAATGCAGTATACTGTATATAACGGCAAATCTTCTTCTACCTCGCTTACAAAATCCGGTGTTCCACAAGGTGCTGTCCTCTCTCCTTTTCTTTTTTCTTTCTTCCTACATGACCTGCCTCATTCAAACGAAACTAACTTTGTCAAATATGCAGATGATCTGACTGTATCACTGCCTATCACTTCCGAGTCTGACAGCTCCAAACTTAATAGCTTTCTGTTGGACATCAACAACTGGTCCAAGTCAAATGGTCTTATATTAAATCCTTCCAAATGTCAGGCACTTGACTTTACTTTCAAGCATCGACGTGACTTACTTGAACTAGTTAACTCGCATGATCCCTGTAGCATAGATGGCACGGAAATTGAAACCAAATCAAGCATTAAATACCTTGGACTAGTTTTTTCCTCTGACCTTTCATGGTCATCCCACATCTTATCTATCTCTAAGAAAATGTTTCGTCTTACCTTCTACATTAAAAAGTTAAGACAATCAGGTATCAACCAACCTTTAGTTTTGCAATTTTTAAACTCCTGTATTTTACCTATTGTACTCTATTGCTCTCCATTAATCTTTCCTGGGCTTCTCAAAAAAGATTATATCATATTACGAAGAGTATTAAATGCTGTGAGTAGAGCTTGTGGTCTGCCACTGCATGAGCTCGCTAATACTATAGTCGAGAGGCATATAAATTCCTGTACGAAATGGGCAAAGGCTATAATGTCAGACCCTCTGCACCCCCTTTATTCACACCTGTCCCCTTGTATCTCATCAGGTAGGACGAGAAGTCAATATAAAAAGTTATATGCTCGTACCACTAAGTATAGAAATTCTACAATACCCTATTTAGCGCGTACTTTATGTGACGAAGACTCTGTTAGACGTGAAACACATAAGTTACTATGTAATTAGCACAGTGAATCGACCCTTTTATCGTTCATCTTTCTGTATTTTATGGTGTCACACTTTCTATCGTTTAATCATAACTCTGCTATTTTATTTTAGTTGGTATTACTATTATTACTACAATTTTGTACTTTATGCATATTTTTCTCCGTATGGCATACAGTATTTTGCTACGTAGCTGCTATAACAATCGTTTTATTACTATTATGTAATGTGTATTTTTAATTTTTTTTTGTCGTTTTTGAGTAAATTAGATGCAATATTGTACTGAATGCTGAAAATTCCTTGCTGTATCATTAGTACTGTTTTTGGAATAAAGCAAAAATTATCATTATCATTCACTACTTGTATTTGCAATAAGCTGTGTTCTCTGAGCTAGTTGGTTAGCTCAATTGTGGAGCTTTCGTCGTCCTACTGGACAACATCCCCATTTCAGCTCAAGTTTTAGCATAAAATGAACTGATTTAAATTCTCCATGAATGATGGTAGAATTGTGTATCGTGGCAACCAACCATCTTCGTGACTGGTAGTCGATTTACATCTGTATTGATAATTTTTTATTGATTTGAATTTTGAACTTTCTTGTCACATGATTTACTTTTTCTTAGTTGGTAAATTTGGTCTATATTAACATGTTTGTTAATCGCATATTTGCTTGAACATCAGGCATCTAGGAATTCTCTGGCAGTATTTTCGGTGTTCCCTCTAGTTAAAATTTCGATATTATCCCAATCAAATTGGTGTCCACAACTGTCTACATTTATCAATACGAAAGAATATATATCATGTCTTTTCACACCTAATTTGTTTTCTTGGATTCTGTTTTGAAGGGGACGCCCACTTTGAATGATGTAATTGTCAGTTACAGTTCATACAACTTATTTTGTAAATGGTATTAATTTTATCTTCTTTTTCTGTTGGATCTTTTGGTTTGCACAATATCGAATAAAGTGATTGGACTGGCTTGTGTGCTAAATCTAGAAGTCCGGTACTTAAGCGAATCAGAGATTAACAAACGTATTAATTTTCAAGTATCGGTTTTGTAGGGATTTCGTTTGATTGCATGGAGGATTTCATCATGAGCTGACATCAGTTAGAGAACCATTGGAAAACCTGGGAGTACTGGACAGTTGTTTCGTTCTAGTTTGGGACCCTTCATCAGTACGAACCCACCGCTAAGGTTCGTACCCACTATCTTCTGGTTACAAGGCGAGCTCGTAGACCATTAAGCCACTGGGACCAGATCCAACGGCCAGTCCATAAATTCTAACTTCTGCCAATTCGTGACGTAGTGTGACCATTTCACAATGTCTTCTTCGATGAGTTACTGCCTCATCTTCAACCTGCTGTACCCTACTGGTCATGGTTTCCTAGTGGTTCTCTAACTGATGTTAGCTCATGATGAAATCCTTCATCCCATCAAACATTAATGCAGACCAAATTAACTAACTAATAAAAAGTAAATCATGTGACGAGAAAGTTCAAAATCCAAATCAATAAAAAATTATCAATACAGATGTAAATCGACTACCAGTCACGAAGATGGTTGGTTGCCACGATACACAATTCTACCATCATTCATGGAGAATTTAAATCAGTTCATTTTATGCTAAAACTTGAGCTGAAATGGGGATGTTGTCCAGTAGGACGACGAAAGCTCCACAATTGAGCTAACCAACCAGCTAGCTCAGAGAACACAACTAATTGAAAAACACCCACCTGAGCCACAAATCTTCTCTAATACTTGTCTTTATTACGTTGCTCTTTCTACAACATTGTATTCAAGAGCTTATTTTCGACTTAAACTTGAACCTTCTGAGTATACACTAGAAAAAGGGTAATTTTCTGAGTACTTCTAAGTTTGAAATTTCCCGTCAGTAACAGACATCATGTCACATTAAGCAAGTATGTCAAATCCATTCTGTACATAAAACTTTAGGCTGCACGCAGTTGATGAATAATCGACGAAATAAGTGATGCTACACACACACAGAGTTTTTTTCGCCTTAATATATGTGTAAAACTTGGGCACTGTGGTAGTAAGTAATTCCATATTAGTTTGTTTATTAAATGTATCACACAGTGAAACAGTATTGTATACTGGATGATGTTTCGAACACAATTTATTGTTCATAATCATATCAATTTTTGTCACACGACTTCGAGATTTGATTTTTATAGTTTTCTCTGTCTTCTCATATTTTTCGTATGGGCAGTAGAATTTTCCATATATCTGGGACAGGTGCTGAATCATTCCTATTACATGTATTTGCAGTTGATTCGATAAACAAAGCTTCTGTTATCAATCTATCCCTATACCCTGTGACATTAGATTTTAAAACTGTCATCCTATCCCATCCTATTTTATGGTTGTGTGTAACTGCATGTAGTGCTATAGAGCTGAACTACTCTCTAGATTTCTTATCTTATTCGGGTCAACCAGTCTAGATTTAGCTAGGTTTTTATGTTTGGCTAGTCTGACTGCCCCTGTTCTACTAGCTTGACCTATGTATTTGACCTCACAATCATTGCAGGGTATTAGATAAACTAAATTGTTTTGTTTTAAAGCTCCATTAGCGGGATCCTTTAACCGACAAAGCTTGTTTCTAATTGAGTTTGTGGGTTCGAAGGCCAGTCACTCCTATTCCTGCCTTGTTAACAATTCTGCGTAAGGTGCCTTCCGGGGTTCCTTCCTTGTATGGAATTACTACTGATGATTTAGATTCCTTATTGTTGGTGTCGTCATTAATATAATTATTATTATCACTATAATTATTATCATTGTTATTGTTATCATTATTATTATCACTATCGCTATTATCATTATTTATTTTATTTTTACATTTACTTACATATTTCTCGACTAATTTATCAGGATAATTATTAGGTTTCAAGGCTTCTTTTATGTGTATCACTTCCTGTCTTAGATTTTCCTTGGTACTACTTAGTTTTTGTGCTCTGTCATTTAAACATTTCACTAATCCTATTTTTACTGACATAGGATGGGATGATCGGAAGTCCAAATATCTGTTTGAATGTGTGGGTTTCCTGTAAACACTAGTGTTTAACTTCCCATCTTCTTTACTTTTTACGTTGCAATCTAACATTGGAAGTTCCCCTTCTTGTCTTTCCAATTCATAAGTGAATTGAATTGCCTCTACCTTAGGGTTGATGTGTTCGAAAAATCTATCTATATATTGTGTTCTAAGTACAATGAATGTCATCTACATACCTCCACCATACTTTTGGGGTGGGGGTGAACGTTTAAATCGCTATTTTTTCCCACCTATCCATGAATATATCTGCTACAACCGGGAACCTTGATGATCCCACGGCAACTCCCTCAGTTTGTTTGTATATTTTCCCTTGGAATTTAAATACTGTAGAAGTCAGGCAAAGCTGCACTCCCAGCATTATGTCCTCAAGTGGCACTTTTGTCCTAAGTTCGAGTTCTTGGTCAGAAATGAGTTCGTTTCTGACCGCCTCTATAGCCATATTTATTGGTATACGTGTATATAAACTGACAATGTCAAAACTAACCATTTTTTCTTCATTATCTAATTTTAAATTATCTAATCTGTGTTTTAGTTCATAAGAACTAGTTAGTCTAGATTTCGAGTGAATTTTTAGGGGATTTAATACCATGGCTAAATATTTAGATAATTCATACTGTTTCACTGTGTGATACATTTAATAAACAAACTAATATGGAATTATTTTCGCCTTATTCATATTCTCAAATGAAGGGGAGTAAGTGTATGAAGAAACATTAGTAATCAGCTTGTTAGAAACGTGTATGTAGAGGAAGCATCATGTGACCTTACTTCTTTTTATTCTTGATTGCATTACAACATTAAACTTTTCAATAGCTAGAATACACTTCCTTCTTTCTAAGCGTTATCCACGTTTTCAACACACACAAACAAATATGAATCAAGTTATGGCCACCTTGAGCATGTGAAGTAGGAATGGTGTAATCACATGTATGAGGCATTCTCTTACTACGTATGCATGCATATTTAATCATGCAAACAAAAAATGTTCAAGGACAAACGAAGTCCCGTTTAACACACCAAAGAAGGTTGAAGTTCCTCATAAAATCAACAAAGTGTGATACATGAATTGTATTATTTAATAACTATATGTTCATCAATTACTAAAACTCAATAGGCCCATTTGGCATATGCCAAATTACGCCACCTCTGGAGTAAATGTGATATCCGGCTGTTTACCGAAAGGGTGTGTGTACCGCTCGGCAAGCAGTTCGGTCCATCCACCTATATGACTGCCTGTGAGTGAGACATGACCATTAAAAGTGGAAGACATGAAAAGAACAGTTAGTTGCTCTCGATCGTAGGTGTCTGTCTCCCATGTTCGGTAAGCAATATTGAGGTTAGGCTTCATTCGAGTGCTAGGTAAGGAGGGGAGGTTACACCGATTGAGATGGTTAAGACATGTGTTACGCATGTCTAGCCATCGCCTTCCTCGACGGAGAATGTTAGATGACTGACATGGGATCAGGTTAGAAAAGAGACAGCTAGTGGTGGTCGAATGAAAAAAATGGCTCCAACAGTCAATGAAATCCAAAACATTTAGTTTACGCCAGTCACGTAGTGAGGTGTAGACTGGCTTCCTGGTTGAGGTCTTGGGGACGATAAGAACCAATGGCGGTGGGAGACAATCGGTGATATGGTTCAAAATCGTTCTCAATAGCTGGTGCAGATGCATCCACTCCTTGTGACTTATAATTTCCAATAAAACTCTATTGCATTTCCGTATTACCGTTTTTTCGGCCCCACACATTTGTTTATTATCTCTCTTTTGCATCTCTCTTTACGCTCTTGTTTTGCTTTTTGTGATACATGAAGGGAGTGTGGCAACTCGAACTGCTGTACACCTGTGCAAAGTTCTACGTTGAAACCAAGCAGTCAGTTAGTCAGTCCAAACTCAACAGAAAATAGTCTTCCTTTATCATTTGCTGTGAAAGCATAGTAGTGTCATTGAACATCCTTCTAGGGTATGAATTGTACTCAGCTAAAAGAGTAACGACAGTTGAATTCCGCTTAACACTGATGTCACTTCAGTGCTTCTATATGAATCAACCACCTGACGCCGACTCCACGTAAAGCATTTCCAACAGGTCACTAAACACTTTCATCAACTGCTGCCTTCTATATGTTTTCGACATAGAACTTTGTACCGATGTGCAGCAGTTTAAGTCACCACACTTCACCCCATGTAGCACACAAAGCGAGAGAAAAGCAGAAGAAATGCATAATAAAGATAGTAAACAAAGGACGTGAGACAAAGGAATAGTAATAACGAAGAACAATATAGTTTCATTGGAAATCATAAGACACAAGGAGTGGATGCATCTGCGCTAGCTATTGAGGACGATTTTGAGCCATATCACCGATTGTCTCCAGCCTTCAATGGCTTTTACCATCCGGGTAACCCCAACCAGGAAGCCAGTCTACACCTCCCTACGTGGCAGCTGGCTTAAACTAACTGTTGTGGATTTCATTGACTGATGAAGCTATGTTTTGGTTTTATCGCCGCTAGCTCTTTTCCAGTCTGACCCTATGTCAGCTAACATTGTCCATCGAGGAAGGCGATGACTACGCATACGTAACATATCCTAACCATGTCAAACGGTGTACCTTCACAACCTCATCAATTGATTTCCCCTCCTTACCTAGCACTCGATTGAAGCCTAACTCAATATTGCTCACTCTATTATACCTACCACCGAACACAGGAGATAGAACGCAGGCACCTATGATCGAAGACTGCTGCCTTCGCTACCTCGATACTAAAGATCAGATGCTGGTCAACCAGCAAGAAAGGATAAACAACGAAAGGAAAAAAACTCTGGTAGGCAACCAACCAAGCAAACGGGAACCTACTGATCAACAAATACATCGTTGAGTAACATCACGCCACAGACACTCGAGTCAAACCCGAATGAGAGAGTACGAGTTTGGCTTAGGTTCCAAGGTGACATGGAGGAGATTGTGTAAGAAGAGGATGAAAGCTTACGAGTAATCGTGAAGGCAGATAGTGCTGACTGAAGAGAACACACTGGAATTGAGATATGGTAGTGAAATCTTACGTTCTATTCAGAATCCTAGGGAAAAATGACAATGCTTTTACAGTCTCTATTATATGTGATGTATTTGACCACTGGCTAGAAATCTTACTTGAAATCCATTCCAAAGTAACAATAAGTTAAGGTGTGACTCATCGGTCTAAGTCCTTGACTTACAACCGCCAAAGGGTCACGAATTCGAAGCTGAAACCATCTGCTTCCCAGCCTGGCTACATAATAAGTAAGGTGGATAACCTGGTACATGGGATACTTCTTCCAAGGACAACAGGCAAGATACAACAAAAAAGAGAGCCTTATTGTGAAACGACACTCTGGAATACGCATCGGTGGTGTAGCGGTAGGATGCTCGCGCCAACCATGCCACAACACGTGGTTCAGAGTTCTATTCCCAGCCGACACACTCCTAAACCTTGCATGGCGAGTAGTAAGCCCTATTAAAGAGGGAAGATTGACTGTGGTGCTAGCAACCGAGTCTCATAAGAAAGAATAGCACCACTGATACTGAAGCATCAAAGCTCACAGTTCGAAGCCCTATGTTCCACTCAGAACAGAATTATCACTATGAAATATGGTGAAATCTTCACTCTTTTTGTAAAACAAAGTATCAAGAAAAGCTACAGATAATAACAGTGGAAAAAAAGTCACTCGCTCGAGTTATACAGATATATTTTAAGGCATGCTTAAATTCGCTAGGGTAATGCATATCTTCTGCCAGAGTTGGTGAACATTGAATAGTTCGGTAGTTCGAAATGGTCTCAATTTGGAGGGAGACAAGAAGACTGTCATCGCTTAATTGTATGCTGGTTGGCAGAAAATTGAAGAAATACGATGAGAAGTAATGTTGAATATTATTATATTCACGTTTATTTACAGGCTTCAGCACTGATTAACCACTGTATATCAACAGAAGACAAGGGCCGGCAACAGATAGTTTTATTAAGGAAATCAGTACGTATTTATACATATTTCATGTACATTATTATAGCTTATTCAAGCAGACAAACACAGTCTTCTGATTGGTTGTTTCTGGTTTCTCAGAAAGTTAAGTCATAACATCTGCGAATCTTATTTGCCCACGTTAAGTCTGCTGTGATTGGTTGTTGAATCAGCCTTGTTCATATTTTCTCACGGCCAAAATTAGTGACCTAGACATTGACGTAAACTAATGTCTACCAATTGGCTAGCAGCCTGCTCTCACTACATATCTGTTTCGTTAATGCTTGAAGAATAAACAATCGTGTTGCCTAACCGTTTTCTGTTATTCCGTGTTGGTTACAGTGCATAGTGATCTGTGTATTAAGCTTAATCTTCTTAAACCAGCAATAGGTCCAGGATCTCAGCGATCTAGGTATTTGAAATTTTCTTTTTCTGAGACAAATAAATCGCCACTAGTTGCGAAAATATTTCGAAAACTCCACAAGAATGAACAAATCACAAAGCAACAAGAAACAAACATAATGCATCTCCTAGTTTGACTTCACAGGAGCCTGATTGGTTAGAAGTTTGATCACGGACTGATATCAGTTAGACAACCATTGAAAACAGAGCTGTTTCGTCCCACTCCGTAACTTTTCAACAGTGCGCACCTATGGCCCCTAAGGACTCAGGTTCTCCAGGTTACTAAGTGAAGTCGTGGAACATTTAGCCAGTGAGACGAAATCCAATGACCAACCAATGGATTCTAACTTTTATGAGTTTACGATTTCTAGAGCCAATGCCAGCTTATGCCATCGGAGAGTATTTATCCTCACACCCGACCTGGTAGACTCCACTGGTCACAACTTTTCACTAGAACTCCAGACGACAACTTCATCCTGTGATCAGTTACCAATGAGTGTCAAACTAATTTCTAAGCGCTAGTTTGCGGGGATTTGATTGATCTCAAATTCGATCATGGATCGATATCAGTTAGGAAACCAAACCACTGCAAACCAATGGGCACTTATCAGCTGCTTCGTGATAGTTTCCATTCCTCATTATTGAGAACTCTACGACCCTGCCAGGGACCTCCAGGTTATGAGACCATCTCGCCATAGCCATTTGAGTTGGATTTTAGTGACCCGTAAATTATAACTTTATCACTCCATGAAGGTCCTGTGTGTGTACTGCTGAAGACTGCCAAACTAGCGTGTTGGGAGCTGGATGCTAGCTAAAAATTGGTAGACAGTAATTTATGTCAATGTTTACGTCCACAATATTGGTCGTGAGAAAAATAAGAACAAAGACTGATTCAACAACCAACCACAGTAGACTTTGCGTAGGTGGATACAATTAGCAGATAGATGATCTGACATTCAAGAAACATCCACAAAGAGATGAAAGACTAACTTTCAGGGAGAAACAACCAATCAGAAGACTGTGTTTTTCTGACAACAGTAATCTGTGATGTACATGAAAATCTATAAATGTATGTTGATTTCCTTAATAAACGATCTGTTGTCTGGCCTTTGTCTTCTGTTGTTACACTAAGACCAAACCGCATGCCTAGTGCTCTCTGGTCTTTAGTAATCCCCCTGAGTGGTGTTGGTTCGTGATGAAGTTTAACAATTGAAATCAAAAACCAGGGAGTACTGGACAGCTGCTATTTCATCCTAGTTTTGGAATCATCGGCAGTACGCACCCACTGGGATTCGAACCCAGAACCTTCCAGTTACAAAGCAAGCTCGTACTGCCGATGATTCGCAAACTAGGATGAAACGGTTGGCTGTCCGGTACTCCCTGGCTTTTAACGGTTCTCTAACTGATATCAATCCATGATCAACTCGTAAAAAAATAAAACTAACCGTTACAAACCAAACTATAGAAAAGTGAAATTAATCGAAATTCCTACGCAACACACACACAACCTATAATTAAAAAAACTAAAATATTTACTTACAAGAGTACGTTGATGATAATGTACTAATTGTTGTATAGCAGCATTACTTATTTGTTGAGCACCATTCAATTTTACACTAATCAAGTGTGTAGCAGATTTGGCCAGAGCGATAACAGTTTGATCACGTACAGCTTGTGTATAACTTGCATTCACATGTTTTAAATTATGACAATGATCTGCAACTAAGCGTAACGGTATGTCATGATCAAATGGGCCTTTAGTACAACCGATTAGAGATAGTTTCTGCAGTCCAGGACCACATACAAGAAACATACGTTTCAATCCTAAAACAAAACAAAATGAAAATAAATCATAATGTGATATGAATTAAAAATATTAATAGTTTTAAGCAGTTTTATTAGTGTGACACATGTATAGTTTTGTGATGGTGACACGTAAATAAGTGACACACATTTGGGCATGGCAGCACATCACGTAATCTTTTTTTAAAAACCCACAAGTTTCTTTCTCACAGATAACTTCTCTTCTCAAAAATAGAACAAGATTGAAAAATGTAGAAAGGATTTAAAATAAGGAGTAGAAGAATGAAAATCTCTATCTCCCAACCAGTCCCACTGTCGTCATCATCAAAAAAAACTGGTGTTATGGGTTTGAATATCTACTCAAATAATAGCCATGTATAATTTGACCTTTCATCAAGATTTAAAAGTACAACACTATGATGAATGCATTTCAACACAAATTACGTGAGTAATTAATTGCTCGTTTCAAAGAAAGCCGTCTACATCAATGTCATTTAAAGAGGATAATTATATGTAGGCAGTCAAACGAAGACTTCATAAAGTTGCAAAACTCATCCTTCTTAACACCCCCACCAAGCCGGGGTGCTTCACAAATCTGGGAAATACCTGTGGCTAATCTCCTCGACATTTCAAACTGCCTATATCAATTTGAGTGTGTTTGTCGAATGAAACAAATATATAGGTTGTACGGAAAGGCGATTGTCTACCCCATTTCACATGATGGAGTATTTGCGCAAGTGGTTAGAAAAGAGGCTGAAGTCAGAGTAGTACTAAAAAGTTCAATAATAAGGCCTCTTATAGACCACAGATAGGATATTGAGACACTGTCATGTCATTCACTGTTGTCAGCGAGCAGACAAACAACCAGAAAGATACTTGCAACTAAGAAGGCTTATGAAATTAAATTTTATAAACCAGGTCTCTGTGTACAGCACGGATCCAAAAAGCTCGAGCTGCTTTCGCTGACTTACACCATCTCTGGCGCAGGCGTGACATCCGGTTAACAACCAAGGGACATGTGTACTGCTCAGCAGTACGCTCCGTCCTTCTCTATGGCTCTGAAACATGGCCAATACGAGTTGAAAACATGAAAAAGTTGACTGCTTTCGATCATAGATGTCTACGATCTCTTTGTCACGTTAGGTGGTTTAATAAGGTGAGTAATGTTGACGTTAGGCGTAGAGTGTTGGGCAAAGAGGCCAATTCAATCGACGAGGCTATAAAGTTATATAGATTGAGATGGCTATGTCACATCCTGCTCATGCCTAACCATAGCCTCCCCCGACGGGCATTACTAGCTAGCTGATATAGGTGCAGGTTGGAAAAGAGCCAGTGGTGACCAAACAAAAACATGGCCTCATCAATCCATGGAATCCTTGACAGTTAAACTGAGTCAGGTAGGGAGATGCAGACTTCCGGGTTGGGGCCCTCGGGACTCTAGGAATCAATGGCTGGAGACAATAGGTTACATGGCTCAAAATCGTTGTCAATGGCCAGCGCAGATGTATTCAGTCTCTGTAATCTTCCATATTCCTCTCCACTATTACCCATTCTGTTTCGCTCTAATACCTGTCAAACTCTGTTGATTCTCTTTACTCATCTAATTGTCTACCTTTGTGTGCTATTTGGAAGGTGGCAACTCGAACTGGTGCACTTCGGTGCGAAGTTCCATGTTGAATCCAGACAGACAGACAGTACAGAAGAAAATGAAGAACACTCTGAATCCCACTTATTAACCGTTATTATCATTATTGATTGTTGATTTTCTCAATAAACGATGTGTTGCCTGGTCCTTGTCTTCCGTCGTTACATCATTATTTTAACTTGTTTCACAGTTTGCAATTCCTTACACCTTTAAGCTGTTTCCCTGATAACTAATTGTCTATTTAAAATGATATAAGTGAACCATAATCTATTATAATCTCACTTAGCTCTAATGTTTTTCGCTCTCTAATATCCCTCTTTTCCCTTATATTTATCTGAACTCCACCTGTAAAACATTCGCAACTAACCAATTTGCAAATTAAAATTTGTAATTTACACAGTTCACTGAGCTGCAAAAATTTCCCCACAGTTGTATCTCCTGTGGAAATCAAAATGATTCAGATCACCAAAATATGTGATTGACCAGCTTGATTGATACCACAAGTGGGGTAGTCCAGAAAGCAAGCACAAATGCATGCATGAAAGAATATATACTACAATATTATTGATTGAGATGAGTAGTTGGATAACCATTCATCATATATCAACGCGTACTAGTCAGATTGAAATGATCTAAACGCCGGACGACCGTTTCGACCCGAGCGCTCTCATCAGTCGTGGTACCCAGTTTGACTGGGTACTGAATTATTATTATTATTAATATTCCCTTGCGTTCCGAGTGGAATATAGGGCTTCAACAACACATCTGTTCTATTTTCTGCCTTCCTCTTCAGCTGGGTCCACGATTGCCGATAATCTCTCACCTCTTCCTCACACGACCTCCTCCATCTCACAGGAAGACCCATTCGTCGCTTGCCATTCGTATTCCACTCGGCGGCCTGGCGTGCGATGTCATTCGACGGCTTCATTAACGTATGGCCGATCCATCTCCACTTTCTCCCACATATTTGTTGAGCAATCGGCTCTTGGTTGGTTTGTTCCCAACCACAGTTTCTTGTCTCTAATTCTTTCCGGTAGGCTGGCCATTGGATCTTCAGTATCGGGCCAGCCAGTGAAGGCATCTGTTGATAAAAGTCTGTAACTTGTTTGAAATCCTTTTCGTGACACACAGTGCAAGTTTCTGACCCGTATAGAAGCACTGACCGACTTAACATTGGCGTTGAAAATTTGAATCCTGTTTTTTATGCTGAGTCTGTCTGTCTGGATTCAACATAGAACTTGACACCGAAGTGCAGCAGTTCGAGTTGCCACGTTCCAATTAGCACACAAGGTAGACAAGAAGATGAGTGAAGAGAATCAATAGAGTTTGACAAATATAAGAGTGAAACAGAATGGGTAATTGTAGAAAGGAATATGAAAGATTACAGAGACTGAATACATCTGCGCTGGCCATTGACAACGATTTTGAGCCATGTCACCTATTGTCTCCAGCCATTGATTCCTAGAGTCCCGAGGGCCCCAACCCGGAAGTCTGCATCTCCCTACCTGACTCAGTTTAACTGTCAAGGATTTCATGGATTGATGAGGCCATGTTTTTGTTTGGCCACCACTTACTCTTTTCCAACCTGCACCTATATCAGCTAGCAATGCCCGTCGGGGGAGGCGGTGGTTAGGCATGCGCAGCACGTGACCTAGCCATCTTAGTCTATGTAACTTTATAGCCTCGTCGATTGATTTTCCCTCTTTGCCCAACACTCTACGCCTAACGTCAACATTACTTATCTTGTGAAACCACCTAACGTGAGACAGAGATCGCAGACATCTATGATCGAAAGCAGTCAACCTTTTCATGTCTTCAACGCGTATTGGCCATGTTTCAGAGCCATAGAGAAGGACGGAGCGAACTGATGAGCAGTACACACGTCCCTTGGTTGATAACCGGATGTCACGCCTACGCCAGAGATGGTGTAAGTCAGCGAAAGCAGCTCGAGCTTTTCGGATCCGTGCTGAGATTTCATCGCCAATCAGTCCGTTGGTGCTAATACAACTTCCCAAGTAGGTGAAGTGGTCAACATGTTCTATCACTTCACTCCCTATCACTAAGTTAGGGATTGACGGGGTCCAGTCCTGTAGCAGCATCTTACATTTTGCAGGGGCGAATCGCATGCCAAACATACGAAGATTGCTGCTCAAGGTGTTCAGAAGACTCTGCATTTTGTCAGCATCCTCCCCTAACAGGACTATGTCATCTGCATATTCTAAGTCCATTAGATTATTCCCTGGTAACAAGTCGATTCCTAAGTCACTACGTTCAGTTAAGGATACTTCCATTAGCATATCTATGATGAAGTTAAACAGAAATGGGGAAAGTGGACATCCCTGTCGGACACCACTGGTTGTTACCAATTCAGATGACAATTCCCCATAAGCCCTTACACGACTACGTGAGTTTGAATAGAGTGCCTTGATTAGTGCAATGTACTTTCTTGGCACTCCCTTCACAGTCAGACATTGCCATAGTACCTTTCGATCCACGGAGTCGAAGGCCGCCTTCAAGTCAAGAAATATGGCAATTGTTGGACGCCGAAAAGTGTGTCTATGTTCTAGAATCTGTCGAAGAGTGAAGATATGATCTATGCACCCTCTACCTGGTCTAAAGCCTGCTTGATTTTCCCTTGTCTGTTCCTCCCGAGTTCTGCTTAGTCTATGCATGATTACTGAGCCTAGGATTTTAGAGACTATGTTCGTTAGGCTGATCCCCCTATGATTATCACACGAGGACTTGTTTCCCTTCTTGAATATCGGTATAATAAGTGACTTACCCCAGTCTGATGGTACTGTCTCTGATTCCCAGACTTTGCCTAGTACCTCAGTTAATCTACAAACTAGTATGTCACCCCCATATTTAAACACCTCCGGAATAATTCCGTCGGGTCCTGCCGCTTTGCCTTTATGCTGAGTGAGTACAGAAGATTTCTGAACTAGTTTCAGGTTGATAAAAGCATAATCTTGCCTTTCCGATTCTGACTGGCTTTGACATCCTTATCCGTTCCGCCTACAAGTTGAAGCGATGCTTCCTAGATAAGTGAAGGAAGTAACCTCTGTCAAATCTCTCCTGTTGATGGTGATTGGTCAAGGTTGTTGTTGTTGTTGCTGCTGTTCGTTGGTTGGTTGGTTATCTTGATCACTTCCGTCTTCTTTATGTTCCCATGGAGTCCTGTCTTCTCTGCCTGTTTCTTCTGTCAGCCTGCTGATTATTGCCCTCAAGTCTTCGAGTCTATGTGACATTGAAGAAATATAATCTGAAATAATCCAGATCTTCTAGAGTCTTATTAGCCGTCAGTTCAGCGTAATCCTGTCTTCTCACTCTCAACGCACAATCTGACGCATTATCCAGTCCATCACAATTAAGAATGTCATCGGTAATATCAGGCAGCCTTGTCTTGCTCCCGTATGTATTATGAACGCCTCACTGAGTTTTCCATTGTGGATCATGAGTACAACTATTCATCTCAGTCAACCAGTTGTATATATAATTTATCGTCTTAACTGTTATCATCATTGCAAAGTGATTCCTGTATGACTTACCAGAAGCAGTTAAACTATCCCCACGACAATATGTAAACCGTAATTCTCTGGGTTTAAGGTTACCAATTCTTACTAAATCAGCATCAGTTAAATTATGCTGTCGATGTAAGTGAATAACACGCCATAGGGAACGATCCATTGAAAGTCGGAATAAATGACGACATGTTTGAGCTACACGAACACGATCTACTGGAGTTCCATACCGGAGTACTTCAAGCCATAATTCATCTGGTAAGAGTAACCAATTAGGTGATACGACGTTATTTTCATTTTCTATTTTATCTATTGGATCATTATCAGTGCGAAGGATACTTGCAATTACCTATATTTTAAAAACAAAAAATTTGAAAAATAATGTTGTCTTACAGAATATGCATACATTGAAATTAAAAATAGCCACTTTTAAATGTGATTAGAAAACTGAATTGAGGCCAAAATATCAGGTCTATGTGTTAACTTGTCAGCTTCCAGTAGAGACACTTTGACAATGTCTGAAGATTAGCATGAAGTAATTTGGTCGACCGTGGACTAGCAGTGGAATCTAAGATGAGCGCTTCGTCCTATTTGGGACTCGTCAGTCAGTTGGAGGATGTACTTGCAGTCCCGAATGAGTGACGGCGTTCCCTCCGAGACTCAAACTAAGTACCCTTTCTTCACAAGTAGATTTGCCTCTTATACTACAGACACCAGTCATTATTTCTTCCACGTCAACTTTGATTTCCTCGTTAATTTCCTGGACTGAAATATCCAGCCGAACAAAAGGTGGCTTTCGTAGCCTAAGGTAGACACACTACTGGATAATGCTTTGCAGTTTGCAAGGAAAGGTGCTGGGTTGGAGTTTCAGTGGGGATTTCAGGTAGATCGAACTGACTGATGAGTCCCAAGTGGAACGAAATGCATCTTTTGGATTCCGCTGCTAGTCACCACCCCACCCAACTATTAGAAAACACCTGTTGAACAAGACTGCAGATGCCAACAAAGTGGTATTTGAAGCTAGACACATCTACCTCTAGACGACACGCTTCTTCATACCTGTGACAGTTGTATGGTATTGCCAGAGATTAATGGAACCACTATAGGTGAGGGCAATGTATAAAGGCCAAAGTATGATGGGTAAGTTCTCATACCCTCATACCTAAAAACTCGTAACTTTAACACCAAAAAGTAAAAGATAATGAAGAGTAATCAAACCACTTGATTGTTTATCTGAGTCATGTAGGTTTTCGCTTAGTGAAAAGTAACTTAGTACACACTATCAATTTCATGAGGAAAACCAACACTGAAGTGACTGAGTACACTCAACAAGTGTTTCTGAAAAAAAGTCATGTATTTTAGTCGCACAATTTAATGACTGATTTTCAAAACAGGACTCTGAACAGACGTGAAACATTTCAAGTTGATACACTCCATATAGCACACAAAGATGGACAAAAAAAGAGAGTAAAAGGAAGATTAAAAGTGATATAATGAGCAGAAATGCACGAGAGAAAGAATGGTAACACGGGAAAACATGAGGACTCAATGGATCCCGGCAAGCACAAAGAATGAATGCATCTGCGACACACTGAGAATGATTTTCAGCGATATTATCAACAGTCTTCGGCAGTTAGTTCTGTCTGTATCTTGGGGACTTCAACCGGACAGTATACAGTTCCCTACACGGTTCCAACCAACGGTTGAAGACTTCATGGATTTATGCCATACTTCCATTCGTGACTAGTCCTAACTCTTTTTCAACTTAATCCTTGGTAAAAAGACATTGACTGATTAAAAATGCCCATTAAAATTTTTCAAAAGAATAAATACTGAACAAAGAGTACTCTTTTCGATAACTTCATCGTGAGGCTCTACAGTTACATATACATTATAGTGAATGAATGAATTAGTGTTACTAACAGTATGAATGTTGTTTAATTAACATCGAATCAATAATATCAATAGATTACAGTTCAATAGCATCAACATAAAATAAACTGAATGTTAGAAAAATTAGGAAAGATAATATTACAAATTCATGAGTTTATAGTTTCTACTGAAGGCCGGCCAGGGCAGTAGTAGGGGATGGTTGTATTTGCTTCTTTTGAACACTGAGCACTGGTTGTTTGAGGCAAATTGCAATAGCCTCTGCTGTTTGGAGCATGCGGTGCTTCGATAATTTTGGCAATTTATTAGGCACCCGATAGATGATAGAGAAGGATTCGTCAATGCTGGCTTTGTGGCCGGTGGCTTTGAACCAGATGGTCTAATATCGAACTGTTAATGGCTTTAACTACATCTTTACTTAGCCATAGTGGGATATGTTCTCGAGCACGAAAAATCAAGTTCCTAGAGCAACGGTCAATATAACTCGCTCCACCAGCAGCGCAGTTGAATTGGTAGATACAATGTGAAGTGGCTAGCTAGTCTAGGTACTTCATCTTTCAGTCGAGGTAGCACCATCGGTCGTGTAGAGAATAATAATACGTGTATTT
Organism: Trichobilharzia regenti; assembly: GCA_944472135.2. Lineage (NCBI taxonomy): Eukaryota > Metazoa > Platyhelminthes > Trematoda > Strigeidida > Schistosomatidae > Trichobilharzia > Trichobilharzia regenti. The sequence goes on along the minus strand of OX235265.1, from coordinate 22,217,015 downwards.
TGCAAGCATTAAAAGTTCTTTGAACTGATTTTCTTAATTTTTACTCAGGATGCACATAGAAACAAAGTAGATAATGCGAAACTATGTAAGAGATCTAAGTGGATACAAGAATTATAATTGCTTAAGGTTATTTTAACTAAACAGGTAAAGGTTGGTAATATAAGTCAAGACCATTAAGTGCTAGGGTAGTAACAAAGGTGATGAGTTGTCACAAACAGTTGTTAAAAGAAGTTATGCAATAATAATATGAATAGTTTGATGAGTGAGTTTTACTCAGGATGCACATAGAAACAAAGTAGATAATACGAAACTATGTAAGAGATTTAAGTGAATACAAGAATTATAAGCAATTAAGGAACAGGCGAAGAAACAAAATTAAGTCATCAAAATAAAAATAAAAGCTCAAAACAAATCAAAACATTGTTACCATGAGAGTAGAAGTGGTTGAGTAATCTTCTTTTGTATGCACAGCTCCGGTTTTTCCATGTGAATGGCCAGAGCTTCAGCGATGCAAAGGAGACGAAACCGTATTGCCTTTGATATGTTATTCTTGACTCTGTAGATTACTTTGAAGGAGGCGTTCGTTGAAATGCAATGATCAGTGTTGACCAGGTGTTCTATTATCGCACTCCTTATTGTACCAGTATTGCCTTTTCGCAACCATGCTGGATAATGTTCTTGAATTCTCTTGGACAGGATGCGCGTCGAACGACCGATGTACCTGGCTCCACAGCAGCAGGTGAACTGGTATATGCACATAGAAGTGGCCAGATGCGGGATCTTGTCCTTGAGGCTTCTGCAGATCAGTGGGCGACTGGAGAACACTATTCGTAGCGTTGCTGCAAAGAACGTTCTTCTCAGAGATGATGTGATCCTTCTCTTGAGAATATCGCTTGCTAAATCTCCCTTGAAATCCAAATTCATGTAGATTTTCTTTTTAGGCACAGTTAAAGTTTCGTTTTTCCGAATTATTGGTTTCATATTTTTATCGATAAATCTTATTGGGTATCCATTTTGGATTTTCTCGTAATTATCTCACTTGGTATATCGCCCTTGAATTGTAGTTGTATATAAAGTGGCTTCTTGTTTACAGATAGTGAGTAGTCCTTTTCTGCTTTCTTTGTCATGTGTTTCGATCAAAGTATCATATACAATGCTTAGTTCATCTTCAATTACTCCTTCTGAGCATATAGCACAGAAGATATATAGCATAAAGATATTGCTCGACGAGGAAGGACATAGCTTGATATTCACAGTAACACGTGTCTTAACCATCTCAACTCAACTGACGCACAGCTTCACAGCCCCATCAACTGACTTTCTCTACTTATCTAGCCTTATTTCTACTATTGCCTATCGTGTCGATCTAAACAACATGACATCTACGGTTAAGAAAAAAAAGAACCATGAGTATTTTCATAGATTTCTTAATTCCGACAACTTATAAAACGAGTATTAATTGCTACAGTGTCAGTCTGGCACTTAACAAACCAGCCTCGTGAAGTTAAATATTTTATTTATTTATTTATTTAAACGCAGAAAAAACTTGGTACAATATGGCACCAAGAAAGATGCACCACACAATAATAATAAAACAACATAGATCAAAAATATATACGTAGAGTACGGATAAAGAACTTCATCTGGAAGGAAAACAGTCATGCTTAACAAGTTCAAACAGTATTCGTTAACTATCATCGAGAAGGGAGGAAAGAGGGAAATTGCAACACGTTCGCCATTGATTACGATTCTTGCCCATATCCGATGACGTTTCGAGCTATCTCGCGGACCCCAACCAGGGAGTCGTGACGCACCAACCGATGCTAATCTAGCACAAACATCCTTCATCCCACGACGCCACGTCATGGACTGACCACCTCTCCGCCTTTTCCATCCCGTCCTAGCGCTGGCTAGCGAACAGAGACCTGTACGGAAGCCTCTGGGATGACATTCGCAGCACATGTCCAAGCCACCGGAGCCGATGTTTTCAGATGACGATACTCAATGAATGGTGATCTCCACTGTGTTCAAACACACGCCGCTGAACCTCAGAATTACTCACGCGATGATGCCATCGAACGCAAGCAGTCCTGCGGAGACAGCGATGATCGAACACGCAGAGTCGCCGCACATCCTCAGCTCGGAGAGGCCAAGTTTCAAAGGCGTAGAGAGAGACAGCCCGCACCGAAGCATTGTATACCCGACCTTTGACAGCCAGGCTAAAATCGCGACGGCGCCAGAGGTGGCTGAAGTTAATGCATGCCACCCCAGCCTTCATTATACGGTTGGAAATCTCATCCGTCACCCCTCCGCCAGCACTCACACAACTACCCAGATACACAAACTTATTAACAACTTCAAGCGGTTCACTCGCAAGAGTTGGTGCAAGTACAGGCTCTGTCCAACAGCTTATAAGTGTCAGTTTAGAACTTAACAAGCCAGTTTCGTGAAAGAAGACAGGCTGATTCAATATGCACCGAAAATCTTTTGTAGAAGGAACCCTAACACAACAAACGATCAAATATGCTGTAAACACAAATAGGAAAAGGTACTTTGGAGATTAAATACCTCTTTTGGTAAATTAGCAATGGAATGATTTGTTGTCGTCGTTGTTGCTGCTCCTGCTGATGAACTATCTGTACTGATACTTAAACTCTTTGATATATAACCACGATTACGTCTTACAGGATGGGAACGATTTGACTTGGAGTACTTGTCACTGCCTTCTGGACGACCGTGTAAAGATGATCTCAGGGCATTGTTCAACTCTCCTCTTCTTTGATTAAATGGATTAGTATTTGTACATGAATTAGGCTGGCATTGTGATTTTTCTGATTGAATGTTTGAATTGTTTTGTTTTCTATCAAAATAAAACCCACAAGGGAAAAAAGATGAATGTTAAGGTATTTTCAAAACAACAGATACAAATCACAATTTTATGTGAACATGCAAGACAATGAGTGATACAATTGCTTTTTCTAACAAATATAGAGCGAATTTCCATCAGGCATTGGTTTTGTAGGGATTTTGTTTGATTGGTTGGAGGGTTTCATCAGGAGCTGATATCGGTTAGAGGACCACTGGTAAACCTGGGAGTAGTGGACAGCCGTTTTCACCTAGTTTGGGACTCTCCATCTGTACGCACCCACCGGGGTTCGAACACAGAACCTTCTGGCTACAAAGTGAACTCGTATACCATTGAGACACTGGGACCTGATCTAATGGCCCATGAATTCTAACTTCTGCTAATTCACAACAAATTTCTACCAAACAACACAGGAACTCCTGAAATCACGAAGTGATCTGACCAAATACTCACACATCACCTCATTCCAGATGAGAAAATGAAATGATACACAACAAACACTTGCACAATTCTCTGCATTTGGCAGTGAACGACACCTATTGCCTAGTAGTTCAAAACTCGAATCAGTGACCCACTTGGTTGGCAGCCGAGCAACTACACCAATGAATGAGCCAAAGCTCCACGTACTCGGCTTCATTCCACATTTATTTCATTGGTTACGGACTATATTTAAAAATTGAGGCGTATTATACAACAATATTAGTAAAGCCGTAAATAAACAAGATGACTATAAATCAACCGTTAATTTTATGTGTTCATTTCAGTCCTATAAATTTAGACTGAAAAGTACAATATTATGTATACACCACTGATCCTTATATATTAATTGCACTGTACAGTCTAACATGGAAATGACTTGTGTGCCTGTAAAAGCGTGTGGGCGGTTATTACTTCCCGGTTGCCTACACCGTAGAAGTCAATTTATTCTTGAGATGCCAGAAGCAACCTCTCCCTCCCTTCCCAAGGCGCAAAGGCAGCATAGCTGGCCATCTGATGGGAACACCTTAATGCTGCTAAATCCCTAAAAATTTGCTCACAGATCCCGCACCCAACATAGTGTACACAACTTATACTATGATAGTGAATCCTTTAGGTTTAATCGTTATCCGAAAGACTTTCAGGCATGGTAGGGCCTGCAAGAACATTAGTCCCAGCCAGTCGAATTCGTTGGGACATGATGCGCGAGCCTGATCACCACCACGTCAAGGTAGCAGCTGTCGGTTGGGAAACTAATTAAAACGATTAGGGGTTAAAGTGTTCATGAATTAGACAGAAACTATACCAAAACCTTATGGTTATGTAATTGGTGTTTGCTCGCCAAAAAGAAATACCCAAATATCCTCCATATCACCCTCATACTCATGACCATCTTGTCGCTCGCTTCTCATTTAGGTTCCACCATTTACTGGACTTTGTGCCTAGTACTATCGGCATTTTACATCACACTTTTTGCAGTGCAAACCGATGAAAGTAATAAAAAAGACTACTTAGCAAACAGAAAGATGAAAGTGTTGCTAACTTAAAGATAGAATTGGGTCCCTCTACTATTTTAATTCGATTCTTAACTGTAGGGAATCTCGTTTCAAAAGCCAGACTAGACTTTGCCCGAATGCATTTACTGATTTCTTTTGTGTTAGGTCATTTTATTGGCTTATAACTGTTAAGTATTCTTACTACAGACAAGAAAATACAGATAACAGTTGGTCTCAGTCTCTATTCAACAACTTCTTGCGTTTACATGGAGTTGACAATGAGCCGCACTCATGGTGCGCGGGCTACTGTAACCAGTTGGCTGCCAAAACCTCGGTACGGTAATTGGAGTGGATTTTAGAAACCCATGACCTGAAGGGCCGGAAGTCGAGCACCAAAACTGATAAGTTACAGTCCCATACAGATTGTGGTACATTAGCCGCATTTGCATTGAAGTCTGTTTTTAGCTGTCTAGAAAAATACAATAGAAGCATTCTTAAATGAACTGGTACGGCCAAAGATGGGTAGACTACAGTTTATCTCTCGAAATACTCTCATGTAGTTACGCGTTGAAAGCCTCTGGCAGGTAAGTTCTATTCATCATTGCCTTCACATGGCAGTGATGAACAGTTTCGCTCATAAAAGTGAATGGGTGAACGCGAAGGTCTGGTGCTTACAAACCGACTAGTGAAAACTCTAGCCTACCTATGGGATTTGGAAAGCCTTAGTTACATTACAGGTTCTAGAATACGAAAGGACAGAATAGCGTATCAACCTGCTTTGGTCACTGTAAACCGCCGGAATTTAGCTCCACTACATGATGGAGCATATTTCGAGACAAAGGCTATGGAGGTGACGCATCTCTTGGTGCGCCAAGTTTGTTTTAATCATATAATAAGAAGAATAGAATCATTTAGGATTAATTACACCAAGAAATAGTGACAAGAGACTGTGGGGTTAGTCAAGGATTCAAAGCTTTAGAGAACTATATAAGTGAAATAATTCAGAATAGTTCATCTATGAACCTATTTGCACACTTGCAGTTATGATTCACGCTAAATAATGGATGCGCAGTGAACCACAAATAGCATTTCATACAAAAGTTTATAACATGAGATATACGATCAGAGACTCACATAACAGTATTGGGTTCAAGTTGATCAGATGCAACATTTCCTTGACTATATGATGCAAGTAAATATGCAGCAGGTCTGAAGTATGAGAAAAAGACGATCTATTAAAACATTGAAACAAAATCCATATTTCATTTAGAATGGAGTATTCTACTTAAATATCATAGAAAGTTGCTACAAGGGATTAAATTTACTCAAAATCTGTATTAATAGATTGTGGGAGAGTTAGATCATTTAAGGTGAATTCTAGTAGTGATCTCCGATAAATAAACAATATAAATAAACTTTAATAAATTAGATTACAAACATGTGAACCGTCAATCATACAAAATTGGAACTTCTCTTTTACCTAAATAGTAGTTTGCACTGCATGTGTAACTAGAAGTTTAGTCAGCTGAAATCAACTTTAATGTTTTACAGTGTTGATTACCTACCTAATTTTTCCTTGAACAATAGGTTAATGGTGAAAAGTAAAAACACAGGTTTCAAAAATAACTATCCTTTGAAAGGTGTTTGATTTTCCACATATTTCCTGGTCATCAACATGTCAGATTGATGACATGTTGGTGTCAGGTTGCAGACCTTTATCAACAACTGTCTTCGCTGGATCTATACTGAAGATCAGATGGCTGGGCCGGAAAGAATCACCAACAAGAAACTATGGGAACAAACAAAACAAGCACCAACCAATCGCCAACCAACAAATATGCAGGAGAAAGTGGAGATGGATTGGACACTCACTCGCTGAGGAGGCCGCTGGTTGACATCGCGCGCGCGCGTCAGGCCATTGCTCGAGTGGAACCAGGCCGAAAGGAAGGCGGTGAGTGGGACGTCAGCGCAAGGGCAACATAGAGGAGATCGTGTGAAGGGGAGTTGAAAGAGTATGGACTAACATGGATGGATGCAGGTGAAAAGTATAGCAGAAGACAGAAGCAAGTAAAGACGTGCAGTTGAAGCCCTATGTTCCACTAGGAACCCAATGGAACAATAATAATAAATAACATGTTTGGGTGACTGACTGAGTTTCAACTTTGCAACAATTCAAGTCCCAACATTCCATTTAGCACAAAAACACAAAAGGCAGAACAAACAGACTCTTTTTAAAACTATAATAAACAGGAATGTAGGGGAGAAAGAATAGTAAAATGGGGAACCATAAGGGATTAATGGATATAGGAAATCATAGAGAGCGCCGTTGAGAACAATTTTGAGCCATATCACCAATAGTCTCAAGCAGTCATTGGTACTTAGCATCCCAGGGGCCCCAATCAAATAGTCTACACTTCTCTACGTAGTTCAAACTAACCGTCAAAGACATCATGAAGTGATTCCAAGTTCTAGCTCTTTTCCAACCTATTCCTAACATTGCCTATCAAGAATATTATGACTCAGCATATGTAACATCTGTCCTAGTCATCTCAGTAGATGTAGCTTCACAATCTAACCGACTGATTTCCCTTTTTACCTAACACTAAGCCCAACTTTAATAGTGTTTACCACAGTGTATCATTTAACAAGGGAGATTGAATCTAAACATAAAGTCAAAGATAGACAGACTTTTCATAACTTCCACTTTCAATGGTGAAGTCTCATAGTCAAAGCACGACAGAGGAAACTGCTGTGCAGTACACACTTCCCCTGATCAATAGCCTGAAATCATGTCCACGTCGGGGATGGCGCAAATTAGCAACTGCCACACGAATCTTCTTTATCCACACTGAGGATTTCGTCAGCAATCAGTCCATTAGTGCTGATGCAACGTCTCAAAGCAAAGTAGTGGACATGCTCAACCACTTCGCTCCCTGTTTCTAAGCTAAAAGCCGGTGCAGTCCTGCAACAGCATCACCTTAGAACACATGTTAAACATTCGAAGATTTCTCCTCAAGGTGTTCACATGATTGGATTTTGTCAGACTCTTCATCTAGGAGGACATTTTCTGCACACTATAGCCCAACAAGACTGTCCCTTGGTAACAAGTCAATTCCTAAGTCGCTAAAGTCAGTCGGGGTCAATCCGTTAGTACATCAGTGATGAAATAGGGACAGTTGACATGCTCGACGGACACTGCTAGTCGTCATCACTTTAGACGACAACTCTCAATAGGCTGCGTGAGTGCAACATGTCGCGTGACCTCTTCCATTCCATATTTATCCATTACACGAAGTGAGTTGGCCGTTGGCATCATTGATAACTCCAATTATCATAAAGAGAAAAGACGCCTGTGACCTAACCTCGATTACGTTACACCAGTATGCAAACATGGAAACAAGTACTGACTTTCATGGTAGAATATTAGACCACTTCAATAAGCTAATCCTAGTTATGTAAAAATAGAAACTGTCTAAATTCATCAGACCCCGGTATGATCAGTTAATTTCTGGGAAATCATCTTAAAAATTAATACAAAACATACTTCGAGTTACACATGACATTAACAGAAATTATTACTAGTATATAGCTCACTTCTTTTTTAACATAGCAGGATCTTGAGCAGACCAAGCCCCTCTAGAAGACTGCCAATGTGTTCGAGGTTGAAGTTTAGCCAAATTCACATCAGTATAGTTAGAATTTTCGAAATCTGAACTGAAGCTTCGAGCACGGTACATGCCTGGATTTTGTACAGTTGTTGAATTTTCCGTTATGGAGCATTCAGATGGATGCTTGCGACGACAGAATCCACCTCGCTTCTGAACACTGCTGTGTGACTTTGGAGGACTTTGACTAATAGGTCCCATTTCTTGAAATGGCCATAAATGATATGCTGATGGCTTAGAAGGAATACTATTATTAGCTGAAAGCGAAATTTGTGTCTCACGTAAAAGGTTAGCTACAACTTCAGATGCTGAAGCATCAGACCACGGGGTTTGTGAAAATGTGCAACTGTTATGAGAAGCATTATTTGACATTCTCACAGGTGAAGCATGACTAGTCAAACCGTAACTGGATGGCACACTGTCAACATGACACATATTTTGAGTATTAGTTGTATTCATTGGATTGATAGGACCCGAAGTGCGACGTTGACGATATTCCAGAATGTTATCAAATTGACAAAACTGATTATATTCAGTGTTATCACCATTATTTGCCGAATTCAATACTGAGAACTGCAACGAACCATTCTCTCTTGAACACGCATCTGTATTGATGTTGCAATCACTAACACAATTTACATACTCCGCATTTCTTTGGAATTGATATCGTAGCTGATCTGTAGACACATTCGGAAACACACTAAAAACGTCACATTTCGTGTGAGAATACTCGAAAGGAACATGATGAGGAGTGTTTGTTTCGCTAATATGATACTTCCCACTCGTATGTGTTGATGGAGAAGAGTTATTCCATCTCAAATGTTTTTTGTTCGAATTCTCTGACGAAAGTGATGGCGATTCTGTATAAGATGAAACATCGAAATGAGTTTCTGGTGTAGTAGATAGTAATGAGTGACATGCATAACCAATTGCGTTAGGAAATTGCATATCATTTTCGTATGATATAGGAAAACTAGAAGACACACAAGAAGATACATTCGACGAAAGATCATTTGTATTCAGTGCATTATCTTGTTGTACCACGCTGCTTAAAGTTATTTTATTCTGTTCACAATTTCCGTCATTTAGTCGACATTCTGCTGTTCCAATTAGCAGCTCCCCACAGCCAGAACACCAATTCATATCTTTAAGACATTGACTATGGCATTTAGGACATATTAAATTGTTTTTATCAAACGCCTGCTGTTTATGATAATGCATACTTGCTTTCCCATTTCGGAAATCATTACGACAAGGATATGAAATTGAGTCCTGGACAGCACGATGCTCTACATGGTTCACAGCTGTAGGATAAAACGGCAGGATACCATAGTTTGAATAAAGAATTGGTATATTGGTATCCATTATCACGAAATGAGTAGTTACGCCTCGTATCAAGCACCATTCAGCGAAAAACGGTAAAAATTAACAAAGTTGTCTGAAAGATAAGTGAAATAACAAACTGAACTGTAAAGATATGATTAATTTATAGATTTACGTTGATCTCAATTTACCAACTACCAATAAACCAACATACAAAAACTTGACTAATCTCAGGAATAAGAACGATATTGTAACAATCTGTACATAACATAATTCCTGATGATTGAACCTATAATTAGGCTGTTGCCAATCGGTTTAAGCACCTCCATTCTGGTTAGTAGGGTGAATTTGAACTTTTTTCCATTTGATGAATATTAAACAGACAACTGGTATCATAGACTGAGACAAAGAATGTACTTTGTTGGAATAATGAACAAAATATCACTTAATCCTTAGGATATTACCACAGCTAAATTAACACAAAAGTACCTATATATTTTAATGAAAACAAAAGAATCCAGTACCATATGAAGTAGTGTCAGAGATGATGTGAAAATTCAATTGTTTCTTCGGCTGTGCACTTTATTCAATCCGTTAGTGATAACTCATCAGATTTTTTTTCTTCTTGTCTAGGCATTATAGTGAAGACATTACACGGATAGTTATTTCAGGTAACAGGTGGGGATAATTTTGGTGGAATTACCTTAGTTACTACCACCAACATAACTTCTATAAAAATGCATGATAAATGCTCTATACATTTCCAAAGAAATCTCACAAGCAAACCAGTTTCGGAAACCTTTTGTGTTAAAACTAACACTTTCGTTTAATTTTGTGACGATTTATTTCTTTTGAGATACAGTCACACTATTGTGTTGGAAACTAGAGTGGTTACATTGATACATAGCTGTGTGAAAATAAACTGCCTTTGACGGTAAAAAATGAACACTGCAAATAGAAACTTGTCTTTACCAGACAATTTCCTTTAAGAACAGCCTACTTAATACTTCGTTAACAGTCAGTGTGTAAAACTTTAGTCATCTTGCAACTCAATTATGAGGGGGATTTTTTGCTTACAAGCTGGGACACTACTGCATCTACTGAGATTTCAGATGTCAACTGATTCGTCAACCCAAACAATACGTGGTGTATTGTCTACTGCATTTAACATTTATGTCTGTCTGTCTGTTTTCGACATAGAACTTTGCACAAATGTGCGGAAGTTCAAGTCGCCACATTCCGTGTAGCACGCGAAGCAAGAGAAGAAAGTACAAGAAAAGCATAATAGAAACAGTGAGCAGAGGTGTGAGACAAAGGAGTAATAAAGAAATACAAAACAGTTTCATTGAAGATCATAAGTCACAGGGAGTGGATGCATATGCGCCATCACTGAGAACGATTTTGAGCCATGTCACCAATTGTTTCCAACCATAGATTTTTACCGTCCCGAGGACCCCAACCAGTCAGGAAGTCTACACCTTCCTACGTGGCTTAGACCAAATGTTGTGGATTTCATTGACTGATGCCAAGTTTTTGTTTGACCGCCGCTAGCTTTTTCCCAGCCTGACCCTATATCCGCTAACATTGCTCGTCGAGGGAGGCGATGGCTTGGCATACGTAACACATGTCCCAACCATCTCAGTCGATGTAGCTTCACGACTTCGTCGATTGATTTCCCCTGTTTACCTAGAACTCTACGCCTAACCTCCATGTTGCTCACCTTATTATGCCACTTTACACGGGAAATAGAACGCAGGCACCTATGATCAAAGACAGCCACTCAGGCTGTTCATGTCTTCCACTCTCAGTGACCAGGTCTCACAACCATAAAGGAGGACGGAGCGGACTGATGAGCAGTACACCCGCCCTTTGGTCGATAGTCGAACATCTCGTCTACGCCAGAGTCGGCGTAAACTAACAAATGCGAAACGAGCCCCTGTATTCGTGCTGAGATTTCGTCAGAGATCAGCCCGTTGGGGCTGATGGTACTTCCCAAATAAGTGAAGCGGTCAACGTGCTCTACCACTTCACTTCCTATTTTTAAACTAGGCGTCGATGTAGTCCAGTCCTGTAACATCATCTTGCATTTGGCGGGAGCGAATCGCATGCCAAACATTCGTAGATTGCGGCTCAAGGTGTTTAGAAGACTCTGCATTTCGTCAGCGTCTTCGCCCAGAAGGACTATATCGTCTGCATATTCCAAGTCAACGAGATTATTCCCAGGTAGCAAGTCAATCCAACATTTATGCAGGTGTCAAGAGACAGAATACATCTTGTAATTATTTAAATCATGGAAAATTCCCATTGTAACATTTAGAAAATCAAAACAAGTGATTCAGCGAAGAGACTCTTTTCAACGAATTTATCATCAAGCTGTACAGTCGTATATATATGGTTTATCAAAAGTTATATCCGGTGAGGGAATTGAATCTTAGGTGTGAATGCACAAAATAATAATAATAATAATCATATGAAGTTCAATTAAAACTAAAATGTTTGTGATTATAATCGTAGTTAAATGTCAAGTGGCAAAGCAGATTAATGTCATATATAGAATAATTCATAGGAGGGGTAGAACTTGAAAAAGGATGTGCAATTATAGGATTAGTAGGCAAATCGAATAAAACAAAAACGTTACGTAATATTGTGTGAAATTTAATAGCATAGAATTTATCGTTGTAAAAAAGAATTGATTTAAAATGACAAGTGGAACAAGTGAAATAATACCGGGGACAGTTCAAAGTGAGAATAGTAATAATAACAATTGACTTAATAAGGAAGAGTATACAAATTGAATAGACAAAATGAAAAAATGAAAAATTGGTAGAGCTAAAATATGATTGGGGATTATCATATTTTAGCATAGAGGGATTAAGACCATGAAAGTTGGACTTTTCTGAAAAAATGTTTGTGGGTCTATATATATTCGAAGGTCATACATGACGTTAACTCTACACTGACTGCAGAAATGAAGTCCCAGTAATAAGTTAGGAGTGTGTCATGCACTGGCTTGTATCATACATAAGAACACCATGTATATATATATATATATATATATATATATATATATATATAAGATTCAAAGACAAGGTGCTATCTGAAGATCCTAATTACATAAGAAAACGTATGAGAGAGAATACGTAATTCAATACGAACAGTTCGTTATTTCGCATATATGTCCAGTAAGAAGCCATTAAAGACTTTTTTGTACAAGAAAACATAATGCAGATAACTGACATCAGGCTTTTAGCTGTTGGATGAATATCAGTAAACACTCAAAGTGGAGTTATTCACTTCGTGAATATATGGACACAATTAGAGCTTTATGCAAAAAATAAACTACTTATCGGGAGTGACACATTAGAGGCTGAACTAATCTATAAGGAATTTTTATTGTATTTTTCCTTCACTTTTAGTCAGTTTTAAGAAATGACAATTTTATTGGTTACTTTTAACATCGGAGTCTGGTTCAAAGTTGTTCTTAAGTCGATGAACAGAAACTATAGATGAAGTAAGTAGTCACACTATTCAGGGAATTAGAGCTGGAAAAAAGGCCGAAATATCCTTCACGAATCACAGCCAATGAACCATCCGTATTACCATCCACACTGAGAGTCTGATGTAAATGCATTTTGCGTTTACTAGCCTGAGATTCCTAAACAACACTTAAATAATGCGTGGAAATGCTTCAGGTTTCCATAGTTCTTACGAGGACTGATGCGATGACGACATGTTTATTGTCTAAAAGCTGATTTAGCAAATATGATGTCGGTCCCTAAATGATGAGGACTCAACTCACCCCACTAGATATTTCTAAAAAGGGACTTTCAAAGTCATCAGGATGTAACTCAAGTTAAGAAAAACTAGGAATGGAGCATTTTCAGGTTAGAAGGCCCGTAACCTTGCTTTTAAAAGAGGCCATTTTCGTATTAACCGAAATAACTCCAATGGATAAAAGAGGATCAGTGCATGCCGTCCAGCAGATCGCAAGGTTTTCAGAAAATACTGCTCCAGTGGTGTAACTACTCAAGACAGTTTGCAGTTTCCAAGCATATCTACCCATTCACTCTCAACATTTTGAATAAGAAATAACAACCTGAAGAGAATACAGTATAAATCATTTAAATTAATCCCAACGTTTAAGAAAAATCAAAACAAGGTCTGGAATCTTAACTTGAAGAGAATGTTAGTAAGATTTGAAATGTAGGTGTAGTGTACACATTAGATGCATCAACTGGCTAGGAAAACTAGTTACAAAAGCTGACATTACACAAGTATTTGCAGGACGAAACGTACTCTGCACCACTTGTCTAAGCTTAATTAACCAAATCCGTAATTCAATTCAGCCTTTGGGCACGTATTAGTGCAAGTTATCACATAAATAAAGGTGAAATTTTCTTATAGCAAGTTAACTTGTTTATTGACTGACTAACCAGGTGGCTTTAATTTCGTAAAACCCACATTGTGATTATTTTACTCGATTGACAAACCTTATCAATTATTATAACCTTATGTTCAAATGACTAAAACCCGATGGATATTAAAAATGACCCACTCTTTCCAATAAATTTGCAAATCGCTGAATTAAGCGCCATACGTTTGACCGGACTAAACTTGACTTCCCAATTCAATATACAATATCCACACTCCAATTTCAGATTCAGATTCAAATTCTCCATTTGGGGACAGAAAACTTTAGGGATGTACTCCCCCTTTACTGATAAGTATCTTCTATTGTCTAACCCCTCCGGAACGAGTCAATTGGGGGCGTAGACACTCCTAACTCAAGGAATTGGTTCCAATAGTTTATCACTCGGTGAGAGGACTATTACTCTTCAGAGATATTCTCAGCGATTTCCCGCCATAATAACTAAAGCGCCTGTCAACCAGATGTAAATTGGCCATATAGCGCATTTGGGTTTGGAAGCGTCAACCGCTAACCCAGTGTAGCGGTAAATAATTCCCCAAAATTATTGACCACAGCAATCACTCATTGGATGCTGACCACCACTGTTTAAGTCGACTTGTTTAGCTGAAGGCTTCCGGTCAAGCATCCCCGCCATTTGGTACCCCGTCGTGTAACGTGCACGATCACTAGCTAGCTAAGCGTTCGTCTAACGGCTTGTTTTGGTTCCCAAATACATCTCTTCGTTTGGACGACCAATTATTGGCTTTTGCTTTGTCTTTGGTACGCGAGAATAAATTAATTAGAAGTTGTTGAACGAGATATCACGTCAAACCTTTAATATCTCTCAACCTTTAAACTGGTGAGCCCAACCGCGAACTTCATCCACGAAAATTCCGCAGATAACCCCGGTGAGTTCGTTCCATTTTGTATTTGTTCTTGTACCATATATTATTCGATATAATTTTCGTCATGAGTGATCTTAGTCCCAAGGTCATCCGTATCCGCTCAACTCCTAAAACCATTCAGCTCGTACCATACTGGCCAGATAATGCTGAAACGTGGTTTCTGCTAGCTGAAGCAGATTTTTGTGAGCATGGGATAACCGATCAACGTTCACAGTTACTTGCAGTTATTCACGCCCTACCGCGGGAATTCAGCAAGTACGTAACATCACAGATGTTGAGTCCCGAGGTAAGTAACTCGTACGAGTTGCTGAAAGCATCCCTCCTCAGGAGAAACGCTCTCACGGACAGACAACGTCTAGATGAATTATTTCGCAACATCGAGTTAGGAGATCAGTCAGCCGTGAGCATGCTGACAAGAATGAAACAAGTCGTCGGCCAATGTCAGTTCGACGAAGGACTGTTTAGAGAACTCTTCTTAACCAAGTTGCCACAATCTGTACAGACCGTACTTGTGACACTTGAGGGTACTGTAATAGAGAACTTAGCTATTACTGCAGATAAGATCCTAGAAATAACTAAACGGTCTGTCCCGAAATATGCTCAATGACTAAGCAGACTTCGAGTGAGGATCCTGCAATGACAGAGTTATGCAACTCCCTTCAGCAGATGTTTAGGTCAAACATGCATTCTAAATCCTCCAACCGTCGTCCTAAATCTCCTCAACGCAGGAACTCGCGTGGTCGATCTAAGTCCAAACCACGTTCACTGAAAAACCCTGACTGGTGCTGGTACCACAACACCTATGGCCAAGAAGCGAAGTGTTGCCGTAAGCCTTGTAACTTCGGAAATGTCTCAAAGTCTGCGGGAAACTATCCCGCCGGCACGCGTTAGCGGCAACCGTCGCCGGTGGCACTAGCCGCCTACTTTACATCCATGATGTGATAAGCCAGACTCGATACTTAGTCGACACAGGCGCCGAAGTCAGCGTCCTTCCTGCTACAGCAGCAGATCGACAGAAGGAACCTACCTTCAACTTACAGGCTGCAAATGGAAAACCAATCGCAACCTTTGGTAGGAAATACGTCTATCTGAACGTAGGTTTACGCAAACCTATTCGGTGGATTTTCCTTCTCGCTGACGTTACAATGCCCATCATTGGCACGGACCTACTTAATCATCATGATTTACTCGTAGACGTCCGCCGAAAACGACTGATTGACAATACTACTAGTCTGTCTATCAAAGGCATTACCTACATAGGCCCTAGCTTGTCACCCGTTAAGATAAAGGCAATTCTTGATCCAACTTTTCAACCTATCGTTGACAAGTATCCGGAACTTAACTGCCCGTCGAACGACCTACCGTGCATAACCAGCAATGTTATGCACCACATCATTACCACAGGACAACCTGTGACATCTAAAGCACGACGATTAGCTCCTGACAAACTGAGAATCGCCAGGAATGAATTTGACCATATGCTTAGCCTTGGCATCATTCGACCTTCGAATAGCCCATGGGCATCCCCACTTCATATGGTTCCGAAAAAGGATAGCAACGATTGGCGACCCACCGGTGATTACCGGCGAGTGAATGCCAAAACAACCCCTGATTGCTACCCGTTGCCTCATATACACGACTTGACGGCAACCTTATCCGGCGCGACTATATTTTCTAAAATCGACTTGGTTAAAGCGTATAACCAAATCCCGATGGCAACAGAAGATATCCCGAAAACGGCTATCATTACGCCTTTCGGACTTTTTGAATTTCTACGTATGCCATTCGGTCTTCGGAATGCAGCCCAAACATTCCAACGCTTCAATGACGAAGTATTTCGCGGTCTCGACTTTGTATACGCATACTTAGACGACTGCCTCATTGCCAGTCCAGACAAGGAAACTCACCTTAGGCACTTGGACTTGGCATTTGACAGGTTACGCCAACATGGTGTTACCATCAATATTCAAAAGTGTCAAATCGGTGTTGACTCACTCGACTTCCTGGGTCACACTATTGACTGCAAGGGCATTCGCCCACTGGCTACTAAGGTTGAGCCTCCTAAGAAAAACCGTTCTGGACGCACCGTAAGGTTCCCAGAACATTTGCACACTTATTTGACTTAACGAAGTCGTGTGATTCACGCAACTCACTCGTTTGTGGTACTAACTATTTTTTTTGACGTATAAATTTTTTTATATACAGTACCACCGAACACAAAAAATTTTTTTTCAACAGTTCATGTAACATACACAAAAAAATTAATTAGATGTATTTTTTTTCGATGTTCTGAACTTAGCATTATTTTACTGTATAGTAAATGCACATAATTTTTTTTAACCAAAAAGGTCATTTCGTACATTTTCCTCGACATGGTTCTTAGCGTTCTTGTTTTCTTTTCCAGGTGCGACGGGCACTGGACGGGAAACAAACGAAGCACGGAATCCAACGAACAACACCAGGAAGCTATGTACAAACACCCCATTAGCATAGGCAGACAAACCAGTAGGCATAAGACCAAGCCGCTCGGAAGATTTTTTTCACCCGAAAGGGAACCATCGAGTTTTTTTACTTCCGGCTGGTTCTGTCTTAGGGTCCTCACGACCCCACTAGGGGGGAGTGAGCTGTAGCGGTAAATAATTCCCCAAAATTATTGACCACAGCAATCACTCATTGGATGCTGACCACCACTGTTTAAGTCGACTTGTTTAGCTGAAGGCTTCCGGTCAAGCATCCCCGCCATTTGGTACCCCGTCGTGTAACGTGCACGATCACTAGCTAGCTAAGCGTTCGTCTAACGGCTTGTTTTGGTTCCTAAATACATCTCTTCGTTTGGACGACCAATTATTGGCTTTTGCTTTGTCTTTGGTACGCGAGAATAAATTAATTAGAAGTTGTTGAACGAGATATCACGTCAAACCTTTAATATCCGCCCAACCTTTAAACCAGTTAGATTCAGATCAGGGAACAGAGTAAGCCTATACCATACGAGTTATAAATAAGAAGCGTTACATTGTGGTGCGCTTTTACGCTACCAAGGAATGACTCGGGCTCAAACAAACCAATAAAATCGAATTAGTTGTGTAGTAATTAAACAAACTTCTGGCTTACCTTTAGATGGCCAAACCACTTCAGGATTTGTTTCCGAAATAGTTCACTCTACCTGCCTCTGATATCACATTAGTCAGATAAGGTGAGATGAGACGAAGGTGTTTGTCCGAAATATCGCCTCAGCTTATATTCCATTTAAAAATAATGCTACTAGGAGTGGTTACCCAAATAATTAAATCTGTAGTGGTAAATAATCCCTCAAAATTATTAGCCCACAGCATTCTCCACTCTACATCGGTTGATGACCTCCACCATAAAGCTGATTCATAGAGCCTAAGGTTCGTGGCCGGGCATACAAGCTAACTAGTATGCGATCATGTTACATTCGGTCATTCAAACACAATCCCTAGCTAGCTGAGTAACCATCATCGCGACACGACTCTGATCCGGAAATGTATCTCCCGTTTTGGACTATCAATTCGGTATTTTGATTCTCTCGTTTAAAAAGGGCGACTTCTATGGGAGCTAGAGAAGTAGAGCTTGCGTTCATATGCAGCGTACTTTGCGCGAAAGTCTACATTTATCCTCCTCTTACACTGGTGAGCTCATAGACGAAACTCATTTAAACTAGTAGGCACACAAGCACCTCACTCTATTTCTATGAGTTCGTCCCATTTTATACCAGTGCTTTAGTTACCTTTTACGCATTTTGATAAATCCTTCTTACCATGTGTGGCCAAAATGTTATGCTCATACGTATTCGATTGACCAACATTCCTCTTCATCTCGTGTCATTCGGATGAACAATGCAGAAATATGGTTTCTTTACACTTCCATGAAAACGGCGTAACTGGTCCACACTTACAACTCCTGGATGTCATACTCGCTCTGCCGAAGAAGTCGAGAAAGTGCACCCCTGAGATAGGTAATCCTATGAGAGAATAAAATCAGCCATCTCTTGAATCGGCAAAGTCCTGACGAACTCGTCTGCTGTATCGAGTTAAGGGACAGTTCGGCTGTACGGATGCCTTCCTAAAGGCAATGATGGTCTGTAAAGATGCCAGCTCCAAAGACTGCTGATCCACAGATCAAGAAGCTGGCGCTGCTGGCAGGAGACCAATCGCTGCAATAACCGACTAGAGAATGTTAGAAGGCAGATGGGAAACTTCGTCCACTCAATCAACGAGAAAGTTCAAATTCAACTAAACAGAAATTGCTTATTTCTCCACTGTCAATAAACTGTGACTACACGGCTACTATGGCGCAAAGTCTACGAATGAGCATCCGCATAACTCGTAACAATATTTCCGATCTTTGCTTCAGTCTCCTACCGAACAGAATACGAATAGGCTTCGGTCGCCATGGAGACCTCCCGAAAAGCTGAAGATCCGTTCTACTCAACTAGCCATATATTGCTCATTTATTGTTCACCAGCATTCACGGGTTTTTGTCTAAGTCACCACATGCAGTGCAGATTACACCTTTGACACATTAGCAACTCGCTATAATATAAACGTAAAATTATCGACCGATATAGCATATGGTGATAGAACATTGCAGTTGGTTTTGAATGGTGGGCAATTGAAGCGGAGAAATCTCAAGCACACAGAAGGCCATTCATCACTCAATAGAGAAAAGGGGCCTCATATATCATAAAGGAGATTTAGTCCTCAATCGGCTGCTTGTCTCGTCCTTATGCCTTCGCTGATCATCCACCGCTTCTGAGTGATGGTAGTGTTGCATAGGTCCCATATCAGCCTACCCTAGAAGCCACTTCCCTGGGAATGTTGGTTCACGTAATCCTTTTTTTGAAAATATACCTGGGGCCTGCCACTTAGCGCACTCTCCGTGCTTGGCGATTTCAAATTTAAATTCGGCTAAAGCTATGGCATCAGTGGACTTGGAGTCAAAGCTATCAGGTTTCCGGATATGCATAATAAAACTATGAGGGATAGTTTTATTTTGCTTGCCAAACGTTTCCCTTAATCACGCTTTACTGGAACATGCCCTAGTGATTACGCAAGGCCAACAACACCATGACTTTTTTGGGGAGTTTGCTTTGAGAGTTTGACTACACTATACTTCATTTTAAACAGTGAGCATGTATGCTAAGGCCAATAGCATGAGTTATACACTGATGCGTACCTGCCTCTAGATATCGTAGTTGTAACCTGAAGGCATGAATGTCTTGATTTGGAATGCCGATGTCCTATTCATACTTACCACTGAGGGATGACTATCTTATACTTTCCGGCTGATTGGCTTGGATTTCCTTACTGGAATAGTGACGTACGCAGACGAGGCAGCAGGTTAAGCTTGAATAAGTTGGGGGAAGAAACTATGTGGAGGAATGCCGTGAACAAGCTACTCAACACCGCCTCGGCGAGGTAGGAATTTTTATGGCTGTGGCTTGTGGACAGGCCTTTACTCAGCTACCCCAGGAGACCCCTACAATATAAAAAGGAGGAAATAGGCCATCTGAGAAAGCTTCATCGCCCCCTGAACTGTGCTTCACTGCCTGTGCAAATAATAATAACGGGTAAAAATAATCATAAAATCTCAGGGTAAGTTAACGATAATTGTTCTCGTGATTTAGGATTTGCTGTGAAATTCAGTGACCGGAACAACGAAGGAAATAAAAACAAGTGCAGAGACTCCACATCCTAGACAAAACTTAGCAAAATACAAATCATTACTTCTGTAGGTATAATGAACAGGTGCAAGAACGAACTTTCATTTTGAATTTCTGGCTCATGAATAGTATAAGCTTACTCCCGGAATGAATGCTGACCAGTCTTTCTAAACCTGACGGTGAGGGTAAGATCATCGGACGTGTGTTGACGAAATGTAAAACCTAAAGACATGGTGCTTTTAAATGTTTTAGCTGGACTTAATTTACCTAAGGTTATAGTCATGGAAATGTAATGGAGTAGTTTACGCTAACTTTCTGACGAACAGCCACAGCCTATGACTCTCGGGATGATAACATGAGAAACGGTTTTTCATGAATCCATGAATTTGGTACATATTTGAAGACAATTAGATTCTCAGAAATAACAACTAATGTATGCGAAGTAACGGAGTCAGTTATTCTTTTTATTCTTCGCTATTATTCAAATAGATGCATTCATAATTCTCTAACGTATGTATATCATGACAGTAGTTTGCGAGAAATCTGCCAACCCCATATTGTGGTGATTGAGCCACATGGTTATAGCAGATGCACATTTACTGTCACTGGCAGTGATTCGAATACAAAGTTTGGAGTCGGTTTTGTACCCTCCTCTCATTATCTGTTGGGTGTCTCATGTGGGTTTCACGCTATAGTGAAACAGTGTGTGAGGTAAAAATCACATGAGAAGTGGCCGCGCTAAGTTTACTAACGGTTACCTACAATTTATGTGCACAAAACCCCCTTTATTCTACGAGAATCCAACGTTATTCCCAGTATTAGTAGTGTATAACTGAGTGGGATATCTTCTATAATGTTCAGTCGATGACCATGTGGAAGAAGAAATAATAATAAGTTATTTCACGGCTGTTCTACCAAAAGCTTATTAGAGAATCCGATATTTTAGTCTAATAGGTTACACTACTTACGAGTAGGGAAATACCCCTAGCAGCTCTTTTCAGCAAGCTGCGTCAGTTAAAATAATAATGTAAATTTTCATGTAAAAATATAAATTTCCGTGAAAATGCATGCCATTCTTACAGGCACGATCAAGTGTGATATAATCTAAAATCGTAGATTGTCTACAAGTTATATAATGTTTTAACAGTTAAATATTTGTTACATATATATAAATACACTGATTGTCCGAACCAGGCCGTATAGTTATTGAATCGTACAGTTGTCCTCCAGGTTGCGCGGGAAAATTGACTTCGTTTCGTTTTCAACCCGTGGTTGTAGGTATACGATAACCATCCAATATTGTGGTAAGTATGGCGTCTTAATGGGATTGAGAGCTGTTTTGAAAAACTAAAAGTGCTAACGTGAATCATTAAAGTGTAATTAAATGGGTGCAATGTATCATCAATAAATTTATTCATAAAAAGCATACGACGGAAAACTATAGAATCCCTTGGCTGAAAACGTTCATTTGCAATGTAGAATGCAACACATGTCAATGGACGTGAAGACTGAACGTTTGTTTTTGGAACTGGTAGCTATTGGTGGACAACTCGAAGGCGCGAATGGCTTGATCGTGTACAAGTTCGACGAAGACGAACGAAAACGAAAAAAAGTATATAATAATTTCGAATGAAACATTTGTCGATAGACTTGTATTATTCTCCGCTTTAACTGCCAAACAATATGACTTTCTTCTTACAATACTGGTGTTTTGGAGTTAGGGTCGAAGAAAGTACATAGTATTTATCGGTGCGGAGCGCCTTCGTAACAATAGGAACTTAGAGATAAGTTCCTCGACAGTTTTTATTCATCTGTTATTATTATTTTTTATTTTTTATTACAGCTTGTTTCCACTCTGCATTTTCGGTACAAGTATGGAATTTTCAGCATGGATATCGGTAGCCCAAATTTTGCAGGCCGACCCTAGATGTCAGATGTGCGTCGGCAGGGGATCGAACCTCAGACCATGTGCAAGGTCGGCGAGAGTCCTAACCACTCTGCCACAGACGTCTTCTGGAACGCCTTCTGTGACAACCCATATAGGTTTTACTATCATGATGTCCACTTCTGACTTTAACACAATTATCCTCAAGCCGGTTATATATACCTTTATTCATATTTTAACATAACTTGTTGACTGAGTGAGACCACATCATTTTTATTCTATCAAGGATTTATACCTGAATCTCTTGCAGTTGACTAAAACAGTAATCTGACCTTCCCTTCCAAAAAGTCATCAGCTAGGGAGCATTTAACAAAATATGTATGCATTTAGAGTAACAAGCTAAGCTTCATAAATTTGGTTGTCATCATGACATAGATAAAACTAGCCTTATATTTCAGATAGCTGATTCCATTCCCTTCATCTCTGGTGCTTCATTATTTTATTATGATTTGTATTACTGTTTAAAGCATATTCCAAGTAAAAATTTCACCATGGAATAAAAATGGGCACGTTGTATGTACTCACCGCAGTTTGAACTGTTAATCGTGAGGATTGATTCACTCACCGGTGATTCGATATGCCGTCTACGCGTAACCGTCTGATGCAGTTTCGCATAATCCTTCTAGCAATACGGCTTACTTTTTAAAAAGTAACACTTGACCAGAATGTAACCTGCCGTTATATGATGTTATTGGCCAAAAACAGCTCAATAAATGTTTTCGAAGTATTTTCACTTTTCGCATCGAGGTTTTTTTAAAATTTCAAACGGAGTGATCGATAAAGGGCTTTTACATTTACGTATTTAAGCTGTCGATTAGTTGTGCCTACCTTTTCTAGAAATTTTCTTGGGTCCTGGGTTCAGCCCATTTAACTCGCTTACCGGTTTTTGCAGTTGACTCGATAACAAATGAGTTATTGATTTAGGTCTGTTAGGGGACCTTCAGTAACCACGTAAGGGTGGTCGTTGTCTACATAAGCAGGTCTTTGTCTGCCAATACTAATACTTTTTATGGCATTGCCACTCTAGACCTGTAAGTGCTTCGAATATCTTGCAGTCAATTTGGAAGATCCTTCGGGTATGAAATGAAAGGTGGTTGTGATTTATTATATCTCACCCATATATGAGGGATGGAATTCAATCCCTTATGTAGATGCGTGAACTTAACTATTCTCGTGATGGAATCGACTTCAAGTTAATCATTTGTATTTAGAATATATTCACACATATATATGTGATATTGGAATTATTCAACAAAACATTTGCAGCTAACTACCTCAAGCCCTCACTTCATTTACTCTATATACACCCTGCTACTAATATGTAACAAACTCCATCTCCGCTCACACCAAACCAAATTAGTACTGTTCAGTTCACTTACGCTAACATTAACCAAACCATAAGAACCCTCAAAAGCTCAAAAGGTTTTGGTGCTGACGGTATATCATCCTATTTCTATAAATATGGTGGCACTTACATTCCTCTACTGCTGCCTAAAATATTCACTATGTCCTTATAAACTCAAACTTACCCTGAAATATGGAAAACAACATTCATTATGCCTAAACACAAATCGGGCCCGAAAACAGAAGTCGGTAACTACAGGTCGATCAATAGCACACCTATCGCATCTAGAATTATGGAGGGACTAGCTAAAGATAACTCAATCAAGCATATGCTTAGCTGCAATATTAAAAGTCCGAACCAACATGGATTCCTAAAATCCAGATCTTGTTTTACATGCCACCTAAACTTCTTTAATTTTTTGACCAGCACTCGTGACAGACGGCAACTAGTACTTGCCATCTGCTTTGACATTTCTAAGGCACTTGACCGGGTTGACCATTCACTACTAATACATAAGCTGAAATCCTTAGGAATACGTGACCCGTTATAAGGATGGCTTAAATCACTCCTCAACAACAGGTACCAAATAGTTTAACTCGGGTCCGTAACTTCCAAACGTAGCCCAATCACTTCTGGTGTAGTACAGGGTAGTGCCATTAAACCCCTCTTATTTACACTGTATATCAATGACATACGCGCCTGCTTCTCATACGGGAAACCATTCATCTTTGCAGATGACCTGAAAGTAGCTTATACATTCCAATGTGATGACCTAGGGTACTTCGAGAATGTAGTGCAGAAAGAATTGGATAAAGTGACGGCTCGGTCGTCTTTATGGAATCTACAATTTAACTTGGACAAATGGGGCTGGATCTGCTTCGGCGCACCCTCAATTGACTTGAAATTAACGCTTCAATTTGCTAACCTAATCAGAATTCGTTGACCTAGGCCTGAGTTACTCTAGTGACTTAAGATTCTCTGAGCAAGTGGCATCACAGACTCGAAAGTCGAGGATGCTCTTAGGACGCATAATCAGGGACTTTCACAACAATGAAGCCAAGCTAATTCTGTGCAAAACATGTGTTAGGCCACTACTAGAATACTGTCCATTTATTATAAGCAGCACTCGCACACGTGACAAGCTAAGGATGGAAAGTATCCAACGATAATTTACCTCAAAACTATTTTGCTGTGATTGTAAGAAAGACTACAGTCAATGTAGTTGAAGATCGAACGATCAATTCATGGTTGTTTGCTCAAAACCAACTTCCCCAATTTTCGCGGACGCATCAATACACCAGTCGTCGTCTCATCGGTCACTGTTCAGAAGGAAGTCAGGAGAAAACTGTCAGAAGTAATATTGTGATTTATTATTGTAATATTTGTTCATAGATCTTAGTTTTAAAGTTGGCTATATATTGGTGTTACAATAAGAATTCTCGAGTCGCCAATCGGTGTTTTGGATTTTGCGTCCGTTATTGCTAAACGTTTCTGAGAAACTTCAAGGAACAGCGTGAGTCTGAGCGTAGTAAGAGCTGGGCATTGATGATCTACGAGGCGTGGCTGACAGGGGATATTGCACTGGGGTTTGTATTACTAAACGTAGTTCTGTGGCCCATATGACTATAGTGTGGATAAGTAGACCAAAGCTCTTTTGTTGATTGGAACTGGTTAAGGAGACGCTGGATTTCAGTAGATCGCCAACTACGTAGAGTAAGTGGAAGTTCGTTCCATAATGCGATATACTGCATTTTGAAGAAACGTCAGGCAAAATCCAGGCCTTATTACGCTTGACCTCACGCTGCCCCCAGAGCCTTTCAGAAACGATGTGTAACAGCCAACGTGATAACACACAACACTGATTGGCGACTCAACAATCCTTTATACTTACGCCAATATGTAACCAAAAATAAGGTCATTATACACAAGGTCTAAGAACGAATGTTACAAAAATAAATCACAATAATATTTCTGACAGTTTTCTCCTGACTTCTTTCTGAACAGCGACCGATGAGACGACGACTGTCGCATTGATGCCTCCGCGAAAATTGGGGAAGTTGGTTTTGAGCAAACAAGCATGAATTGGTCGTTCAATCTTCAACTACATTGACACCCCCAATTTGAGGAAGCTCATTTGCCACGGCAACCATACCGCATCTATTCTGTGATGAAACCAACCGAATCCCTCCCACATGCCTTTACCTGAGGTTCAGTTATTCAGCTTATTATAGATCCTATCAATATTTCATCAGTCGTGTTTATAAACTCATAAGACTGTCTATAATTTTCCTGGACGTATAATCACAAATTAATTGTGATAGTTCTTCCATAATAAAAGCAAACTGGTACCTTGTAATGTCTGAAGCATGCCATATGAAAAGTGGACAGGAAAACCTAGCAATAACAAACTCAGCCAACCAACCAATTCCCCCAAGTTCACTCGACCTACCCTTATCCGTAATCGTACCACTATCCACTATAATTGTTGCGTGCGTTGTCTGACTAAACTGCCGTACACATATATTCTAGTATTTCTTCGTTCTTATTCATGTGCGCAGACGTTGTGGCTACTCGATGCCCACAACGTAAATCAAAAGGCACTTGCGAAGAGTACGAATGTGTATTATAGCAGTAGTCAAATTCGAAATTGTGTCAAGGTAATATTCAACAGTAAATTGACAAATATTTGCGAAGTACATATAAAATCGGTCTGCATACACGTATAATACAAGTATACAAATTAGATTAAAAGCATTTTTACAGTTGGTATAGGGGTACTACATAATTCCCCCACCAGAACACTAAAATATAAAAAAATACATTTAAGTGTTCGAAAATAACATGCGTCAGCGTAATACGTAGCAGCGATAGTACACAGAAGGCGATTTATTAAGCTGAAAAATGAGCAGTTTAATGCGGTTAATAACGTCGATAATAAATGCGATAATCTAGGGAAAGTGGAATTACTAATCGTAATAGAATATATAAGGAACGATAAAATTATCCGGGTATCTGTAGTCGGTAGACGAAAACGATACGTGAATAATATACGAGATGTGATTAAATGTAATAATATAGGAAATTGTCAGTCAATCACGTCTCATAAACCATTAATGCCCAGCTCTCGCTACGCTCGGGCCCACGTTGTTCTTCGAAGATAGCAGAAACGCTTAGTTATAACGGACGAAAAAACCAAAACACCGATCTGCCGTTTGATATTTCTGTATTGTTACACCAACATATAAAAGGAATAAGCGAACTAAGTAAACTAAGGTCTGTAAACAAATATTACAATAATAAATCATTGTATTACTTCTGATGATATTTTACTCTTCTTTCTGAACAGCGACCGATGAGACGATGACTGTCGTATTGATGCCTCCGCGAAAATTGGGGAAGTTGATTTTGAGCAAACAACGAAGAATTGATCGTTCAATCTTCAACTTCATTGACACTCCCCGGCAAAAAAGGGATCCAACCCATTTTTCCTTCACGACCAATGCACGTTGACTTGGATGCCATTGCGAGAACCTGGGTCACACGGACAGAGCTGAAATGGAAAACAAACAGAAAAGCCAACACACCACAAGCATACCCACAGCACAATCTCACACATCGATGACGACCTGCGCCTCCAGACAGAGACCTCCTCTTGACATCTTCCAACACAATCGCCACTTACTAGAATGACTCTTGCAGAATGCAACGTGACCATAGCACCACCTCACGATACTCTACGCACATCCTCTTATCTACTCACTACCAATTACCACTGCAATCGCTTGTCACTCATTCTGCCTCAGTTCTAGTAACGGTGACGGATGCGAGCCTCAGTCGCTTACACTCTTTCTCCCCGGCGTGTGGGACCGCAGCTAACAATTATCTTCGTGTGCATGTCGTTCTCACCAATAGCCTCCCCGGCGTGTACGACACATCTGCTGTCCTTAGCATCAACCAATTCATTCATGGATGTAGAAGACTAGAATCAACTTCAGAAGTAATCACGACGAAAACTTTAACAAAATTACGCAATAACAACAAGATACGAAAACAACAAGTAAACACAATGAATCCAAAATACACCAATTGATATGACACACCACACGTATATTCAAATAGTAAAAACAACCTCGCCGATCATGTCTTGGTGGAATTCCTTTGAAGAATTGCAGGACTTACACCAGTACGCCTACAAACCTTCACAGGTTGACGATTGTAAGTTGTGGAATGTCCGGACACAAACAAGATTAACCAACAATTACATCAATTGGAACTCACACAATTATTTAACACAAACATATGTACAATGACTACATCAAATGTTGTGGATTCTGACACGACAAACTACCCTTGAAGAACTGTAGGACTTACAGCAGTACGCCTACATTCCTTCTCAGGTTGATGATCCAAGTGGAAGTCGTCCGGACACAAACAGAATTACCAACAGATAGATGATAAATGATACCACTTCAGTATATACAATATGAACATATGTACAAAATCACACACCGAGCACATTGGACTGCTCATTGATGCGCTACCCTTTGAAGAATTGTAGGACTTACAGCAGTACGCCTACAACCCTTCTCAGGTTGACGCTCTAGGTTGGAAAATCGTTGCAGAGTTCATTTGCTGATTTCCTTCTATCGTCTATATACTCAAATCTGAACGGTAACACGCCCATGTCATTGTATCGTAGAATATAGATGACGAACAAACACACAGCATATCTCATCAACCAAGTGTAGAAACAGAGTAATTTACACCAAAGATAATAGCATTCAATTAGTAACTTGAAACTAGAAATGCCTTTATTCATGCAAGTCAATTTAACAATTACTCTCTCGTTTACACTTGGCTTATTCTCACTAAACTGAGCAATATCTTTCGTCTTTTCAAACGCACCAATACTATCATAGTCATTGCACAAGATACTTGAGTTGATGGGCGTCTGTTTCATTGTGGATGAAAACACCAACGATGACTGAGTGACACAAGGTGATGAACTTAGCGGTGGATCAGAAGCTGTTGTTCTTCGGCTTTCAGATAGTTGTCCAACTGCAAGATTACCACCACTGCTGTCTTTCACTACTAGTTCGGGTTTAGCACTATCATCTGATGATAGGTGGGCTACACGCTGATCAATTACACTGACTGTCTCACAAGTATGCACACCTTCTGGAACTGCATCTGCGTTCAATTCTACTTCACGTTGTAGTTGTACAGAACCTTTATTTAACTTAGCAGTAGTAGGCATATCCCTCATCTCATCATGATCAACCAAAGACAACTGTGAAGTATCATGATCATTATCACGAATATTCACTTTACCGTCAACTTCATCATTTTCAAACTCTTTAATAACAGAAGTAGACAATTTTGGTTCCTCCTCACAAATCATTAAAGGTTTTATATCTTCACTCTGACTAGTTATACTTTGTAAACTTGTAGGGTCAGAACTGCACTCTGAAGCAGTAACTCTATTCTGTGACACTCTATTCAACAACGGCTTACCAGTTGCAACTACAGACTTCTTCACAGCACCGTTATCGTCACACAATTCGGAGTCAGACCTGGAGTTTACATTTAGCTTATCACTGAACTTGCTCACTGGTTCACAGTTCACCTTTGTATGCACCTCTTGCACACGTGTAAAACAAAACCGTGTTTGTCTTGCATCTTGTAACTTATCTGTTGAGGATGTACTACGAAACCTGTTACACTCACTAGGTCTATATGCATTACTAGACATCATGGAGTCTTCTCGATATCCACCTCTCTGAGGCCTACTCGTCATCAATGATTGCGTTTTACCCTCAGACTGCTCTATTCTAGGGGTGAGATGTAATAGACTGGCGAACTTGCTCATAGATTGATTGACGCTAGTATTTACCAGTTTCAGGATATCATCAAATTTTGGCTCGATACCCTCATCCTCCATACGGGAGCTCATCTTCACCCACTTCCTTTGCAGTCGAGTAGGTAGACGTCTTGCTATTACTTCTAGGACAAAACTCGAGTTGAGGTCACTCATGCGATTCATCGAAATCATTCCATTCTTGTAAATTAGCAAATTATCTAAAAACTCAGTGAGTGCCTGGGAGTCATCCTGTAATTGACCACCATTACCCTTAACAGCCTCGAATAATTTCCCTGCAATCATCGAAGGTCTTCCAAACCTTTGACGTAATATGCTCATAGCCTCGTAGTAGCCCTCTTTTGGCTTCATAAACTTACAGCACTGTATAGCTCTTGCAGCATCTCCAGTGCAATATCTCATCAAATACATTAACTTCAATTCATCACTTAATAAAAAACTATTCAGCATGATCTCAAACTCCTTCACAAACTGTAAATAATCAGCCGGGTTTCCATCAAAACATCGTGGTTCAAATTTAGGGAGTTTGATGTTCCTATTATCCCTGAACGGCGAAACAGTAACATCAACCATATCATGCTTAACATCAGACACATCGTTACAATTAACAGACAAGTCACAATGACTTACTTTCCTGTTTGTATCCAAAACACTCTGTCCCTTCTTTGACCCAGGCATTGTTGAACTTGGCCAAATTCCAAAATGTTCCATATATTGCTTGTTCAAAGAGGACTTGACCGGCACCAGGAAAAATGAACGGCGACTATCCAAACTTTCACCAACTGTTTGAATCCGCCAGATCTGTTTCTATCATCAGAAACTGTCAGTCACGTCTCATAAACCGTTAATGCCCAGCTCTCGCTACGCTCGGGCCCACGCTGTTCTTCGAAGATAGCAGAAACGCTTAGTTATAACGGACGAAAAAACCAAAACACCGATCTGCCGTTTGATATTTCTGTATTGTTACACCAACATATAAAAGGAATAAGCGAACTAAGTAAACTAAGGTCTGTAAACAAATATTACAATAATAAATCATTGTATTACTTCTGATGATATTTTACTCTTCTTTCTGAACAGCGACCGATGAGACGATGACTGTCGTATTGATGCCTCCGCGAAAATTGGGGAAGTTGATTTTGAGCAAACAACGAAGAATTGATCGTTCAATCTTCAACTACATTGACAGAAATATCGATGTTAAAATAATAGTGACGTGATTTATGTATGAAAATATTAATCAGTTAAATGAGTAATCAAATGACAATTACGAATAAAGATAATAAAAATGAAAATTCGTAGTAAGTTATATTTCGATGACTTGCACGTAACGTTTAGGCCAATGGACTCGTCTACCAGATCGTGTTGTTTTCGCAGGCTTCTCTGTCGACGTTGAAGCTTGTGTGGATGTAGGCATTGGCACGTCGTTCAGCTGGTCCTTATTGTTGACTTCGAAATCGTCGAGGAACGCTGGTTTGACTCTGTCGATACTGATGGCTTCTGTTTTATTCAATCTTTCTATCGTGATAACTTTCGCGTTTCTGTTTAGAACTTTGAATGGGCCATCATAAGCGGGTTGAAGTGGTCGTTGTACACCTTCTCTCCTGACGAAGACGTGAGTACAATCTGTCAGTTGTGACGGGATGTATGACGCTCGTTCCTGCTGACGTGGAATTGATATCTTTAGCTCGTTCATGTGTCGTTTTAGCTGGTGCACGTAACCAGTCATATCGTGTGGAACTTCGTTACCCGGGGTGAAAAATTCTCCTGGTAATCGTAATGTTGT
Source organism: Trichobilharzia regenti (assembly GCA_944472135.2). Taxonomy (NCBI): domain Eukaryota; kingdom Metazoa; phylum Platyhelminthes; class Trematoda; order Strigeidida; family Schistosomatidae; genus Trichobilharzia; species Trichobilharzia regenti. The sequence continues at coordinate 22,185,739 of OX235265.1, read as the reverse complement.
TCCATAGACTAGTTCGGAAACACAGCAGCCAATATCTTTCTTTATAGTAGCTCGTATACCAAGTAATACTAGTGGAAGTTTGGTTGACCAATCGTTTTGAGTCAAAGAAGCAGCGAGCGCAGCTTTGAGTTGTCGATGAAATCGTTCGACCATACCGTTGGAACTAGGATGATACGCTGTCGTTCGTATTCGTTTAATGCCTAGTAATTCAGTTAGTTGGTCAAAAAGTCGGCTTTCAAACTGGGCACCTCTGTCTGTAGTGATAATTGATGGGACACCAAAATTGGCTATCCAGTTTTCGACTAAAGCTTTAGCTACCGTTTCAGCTGAGACGTCGATTAATGGAACTGCTACTGGCCAACGAGTAAATCTGTCAATGCAGGTTAGAATATAGTTGAAACCATTGGAAGGAGGCAGTGGACCAACTATGTCTACATGTACATGGTCAAATCTAGAGTCGGGGTTAGGGAAGCGACCAAGTGGTGCTTTGGTGTGCCGGTTGATTTTGACTCTTTGACAAGACAAGCAATTTCGTGTCCACTTCTTAACGTCGCTGTTAATGTTTGGCCAGATAAATCTTTCTCTTAGTAGCTTGGTAGTAGCGCTAACACCAGGATGCGACAAGTTATGTAACTTCTCGAATACTGTATGTCTCATAGCTATTGGAACGAAAGGTCGATATTTACCCGTAGAGGTGTCGCAGATAACTTTTGTCGTGCCGAAAGGAATTGCCTCGAGGTTTAGAGATGTTGTTTTAGAAGACATGATCTTTTTGAGTTCGGCGTCATCTCGTTGTAAGTTTGAGAGATGTTCGTAGTCGATGTCTGGGCATACAATGTTATCAATGTGCATACGTGATAAAGCGTCTGCCACTTCATTGTTTTTACCCTTTATGTGTCGCAGATCGGAGGTGAACTGGGATATAAACTCGAGATGTCGTAGTTCACGTGGAGAGTAGTTATCCTGTTTTGCTGATAAGGCTTTCGTTAGAGCCTTGTGGTCTGTAAAGACAGTAAAAGGTGTACCTTCCAGCATATGTCGAAAGTGCTTGATTGCTAAATAAACAGCTAATAACTCTCTACCAAAGGTGCTATATCGACATTGAGTAGGATTCAGTCGTTTCGAAAAGAATGCAAGGGGTTGCCATTCGCCATGTACCTGCTGTTGTAAAACTGCCCCAATGGCGACATCTGAAGCATCTGTCATGAGAGACAGGGGGCGTCATTCTGGCGTCTGACTAAGAGCGTCTTGTCATTTAACGATTGTTTAACAGCTTCGAATGCTTTAACAGCTTCTGCAGGCAAATGGAATGAACGACTATGTCCACGTAAGCAGTCGGTCAACGGTTGCAAAACTCTAGCACAGTTCGGGATAAAACGCCGGTAAAAATTGACTAGACCCAAAAATCGCCGTAGTTTCTTGAAAGAATCTGGTAATGGATAGTCTTTGATAGCTTGTACATCGTCGGGGACTGGTCTAATTCCTTGATTGTCAATCAAGTGACCGAGGAATTTCAGTGATTTCTTACCAAATTCGCATTTATCTAAATTGATAGTCATGCCGTATTTGTGAAGTCTTTCGAACACCGTCTTCACATGTTTCACATGCTCGGTTTCGTCTGCACTTGCAATTAGTAAGTCGTCAATGTATGCGTAGACGAAGGGCAGGCCGCGGAGTACTTGGTCGATGAGACGTTGAAATGTCTGAGCGGCGTTCATCAGCCCGAAAGGCATGCGCACGAATTCGTATAAGCCGAATGGCGTGGTGATAGCAGTTTTTGGAACGTCATCCGGGTGGATGGGAATATGATGGTACGCTCTGACAAGGTCGATTTTGGAGAAAATTTTAACCTCTGGCAAGTTGCTGGCGAAATCGTGAATATGCGGTATGGGGTATCGGTCAGGTACCGTTTGCTTGTTTAAAGCTCGATAATCCCCGCATGGCCGTATCTCACCAGAAGACTTTTTGGGTACCATGTGCAGCGGTGAAGACCAAGAGCTGTTGGATGGTCGAATAATGCCGAGCTCTAACATTTTATCGAACTCTGTTTTTGCGATTTTAAGTCGATGTGGGTCAAGGCGTCGAGGACGTGCAAAAACTGGTGGTCCAGTGGTTTTAATGTGATGAACCACTTGATGCTTTAGTTCTGTTGCTCGGAAAGAGGGTTGTAGAAGGTCAGGGAACTGATTTACTAAGTCAGTATATGGAGATGCTGGTGTGCGTGTGACCATCAAGTTCAGCGATGATGCACGGCTAATCGTACCAGCGATGTACCTTTTATTGAGCGAGTCTATAAGCTTAGGGCTTACCGGATCAACTAGCAGTTTGTGTTGCTGTAGAAAATCTATACCAAGGATTGGGGATGGAACGTCTGCGATGATGAAAGACCAAGTGTAGGTATTCTGCAGACCAAAATCTAAAGTCATTCGTTTACTACCATATGTAACAATATTAGACTTATTAACGGCTTGGAGCGTAACTGCAGGGTCAGGATGTTGACGTTCCTGCGTAGTCGGAGGGAGAACACTAACCTCTGCTCCTGTGTCGACTAAGAACGTAGTACCGGTATTTCTATCTGTTACATAAAACAAACGACTGCTAGATCGTAGATTGCCAACAGTAGAAGTTTTCATACATGACGATATATCTTTTGGTTTAGCCTGAAAGTTGCAAGGTGAACGACACCGTCGTGCATTGCTTCCGTAACTACGGTGGTACCAGCAAATAGTATCGTGATGTCGTGACGTGCTGGGTGACCGAGAAAGACGTCGACGAGACGAGCTTCTAGAACGGCTTGGTCGTGTGTATGTGGTCAGTGCTGCTAACTGACTCAGTAAGGTGTCGACTTTGTGTTCTAGAGTATGTATCCTGTCGTGAGTGTCTGGCATTCTGCTAGTGGAAGCAACAGATTGAGGTGTTGACCTCTCGTACATGCGATCTGCGATTTTGGCGAGCTTTTCCATATCAATGTCGTCGTCTCCGTAAGCAAGAACTTGCTGAATGTTTGCAGGAAGTCGTCGCAGCCAAATTTGGTAAAAGAGACGTTTGTCGATATCCCTTCCTGCTACTAGGCTTTGCATGTGCCTCATGAGTTGTGATGGGGTTTTATCACCTAGCTCTACATTGCTTAACAAACGATCGAGTGCTTGCCTATCAGAAAGTGAAGTGCATCGAAGTACCTCTTCCTTCAACTTGTCGTAAGGAGCGTCTGTGCTGGGCTGAACTATGTATTGTCGAACCTGTTCGGCGATTTCGTCTGGTAGTACTGTACTCAATATGCCGAATTTAGCCGTCTGTGATGTCAGCTTATTGGCAGTGAAATAATGTTCCAGTCGTGCAAACCAAAGATGAGGGTCTCTGGGCTTAAAAACTGGTACAGTAAGAGAAATGGTACTAACAGATCCCAGCTCTAAGTTATTAGAGGTATTGGAAGACATGTTACAATTCGTAGAAAAATGGTTTAAGAATAACAAAATAGCAAGAATAATGCACACTAAGAATATGGCAAAACAGAAAAACATGCAATGCAGATGCTTACCACAGATTACTGCAAGTTGTGCGATGAGAAAGCACAAGAATCAGCTCGAAATGTCTATTATATGTATATATATCCGATAAAGTTAGAGTTTAAATAATCCAGCAAGTGTAATGATGCGTCCGGGTGAACAAAATGTCGTTTCAGTCAACAAGTTATCGTCTCAGTGAACAAGTTATCGTCGAGGTGAAAAAGTTGTCGTCGCGAGGGACAATTTGCCGTCGGGGTGAACCAGTTATCGTCAAGGACACCAATTTGTCGTCGCTGTCAAAATTTGTCGTCGAGCTCACCAATTTGTCGTGGCTCACCAAAATCACGTCGGGCTCATCAATTTTGTTGCGTGCGTTGTCTGACTAAACTGCCGTACACATATATTCTAGTATTTCTTCGTTCTTATTCATGTGCGCAGACGTTGTGGCTACTCGATGCCCACAACGTAAATCAAAAGGCACTTGCGAAGAGTACGAATGTGTATTATAGCAGTAGTCAAATTCGAAATTGTGTCAAGGTAATATTCAACAGTAAATTGACAAATATTTGCGAAGTACATATAAAATCGGTCTGCATACACATATAATACAAGTATACAAATTAGATTAAAAAGCATGTTTACAGTTGGTATAGGGGTACTACATACTCTACTCAGTAGAATATGACTTAATTTGCTACGCCACTCAAAACTCTTCTGCCTTTTACTTTTAAAGACGTTTTAACTACTAACTGCACAGTAACCGTTTAACTAACTTACTGATTTTCTCTTCACTGTAATCTTCAATAGGTTTGTCAGTATAATTATTTCCAAAAACAATTACATTAGCAACCATATCTTTTAACATTTTGCAAATATACTTACATTATTAGTATAATACACTGTACTATTTTTGAGCTGAATTGACTATCTTCAGTCAACAGTTACCCATTCTCATGTAATTTTCTTAAATTCATAGTGTTAAAGCTATGCAGTATTTTTCCATTATATAGTTGATGGGTCACTTTGCAATGTGTAACGCACACCATATAAAATCGGTAGCCGAAATTTAGCGTAGCAAGTTCTGCTAACCAGTTGCTTTTCTCAGGACCACTTTACATAACTTTGTCACTAATTGTTCTACTAATTAAAATGATTAAAACATTTATGCAGCAAATGTTCTCTTGCTTTACCACGCTTGTTTCCCTTATAACACTCAATTATTGAGCCTAGTGTATTCTTGGATAATACGAATTATAACATTGATTATCCTCTTATCATGTATAGATTGATTTACTTTACGGCTCCCTGTAAGACTAACTACCCTTCTTCAGTATTATTAACCAAATGCTAAAATATTGTTGGTTCAGTGTTAATATCTCTCTATAATATGTGTAGACAGGTTACATTGCAATGTCAAACGTTTACAATATATAAGACTGTCATGATAATTTAGTGCACTAAGTCCTGCCAACCGACCTTACCTTCAGTTCATACTACCTACATTGAATCCTAGCTATAGTTTTCTGCTGAATCTTGCTCCACTATTCACAAAACCTATTCTTTTAACTCTTTAAGGTTTTGACTTCTTATAAATTAGTCTGTTCATTAGGACGCGCGCACACGTTTAAAATAGCTCCATAAAGATGTACGTGGAAACCTATTGGAAGCAATCATTGAGAAAGCTAGGAAGATGGAATATGAGGTACGAACATGTCTGGTACCAAGCAATATACATCATGTAGCCAAAATAACCATATTCTCAGAGCCTAACACCACAAAAGGATGGGGGTCGGTGCTAGCTGATCAGTAGATATGGTGGTGGTCATTAAGGTGAACGCCCCATTCTGCAGGAACAGCAATATGCATTTTGACGGCTCGAGATTATTCTGATTTTTATGAGGGCTTAGATCTTTATCTTGAAGAAGATAATAATGAACGCCTAGATAGATCATGCTTCTGCCTTTAAACATATACCATTCGCTCAGCCTATTGTTAAGATGCGACCACGTGGGTTCTGCACAGATTTATGGGGCGTCTTATAAATTAACTTGCTATCCATTGTCGGATATTTAAATACAACTTCACAAAGTCTTATCTCATTCATTTTTTAATAACGTCATTTCTTGGTCCTCATTATATTCCAATAAACCTAACATTTTATAGCTCTTTATGAATTTGATTTGACTTATTCCATTCATTTTCTCTGTAGGGTACGCTTGTACATCAAATAGACGAGATGGCATGAAAAAAAAACAATTGGCATGAGAAAAATTGTAATAAAGGTAAAAGTGGACATCATGATAGTAAGACCTTTATGGGTAGAAATATACGCTGCAAATAAACGTTAGCAACCTAGGGTTTCATTAGTTTCCCATAGCATTTCCACAGCCTAAATAGAAACATTCATTCTCAATCATTGATTCCACAGCGAACAATTATCTCCGTATGCATATCATTCTCAGCACTAGCCTAGCCTCCCAGGCGTACACGACCCATCTGCTGTCCTTAACATCAATCAATTCATTCACAGATGTAGAAGACTCGAAACAACTTCAGAAGTAATCACGACGAAATTTTTAACAAAATTATTCAATGACAACAAGCTACGAAAGCAACAGATAAACACAGTGAATCCAAAAGCACCAATTGATATGACACACCGCACGTATGTACAAACAGTACAAATAACGTCGAGGATCATGTCTCGGTGGAATTCCTTTGAAGAATTGCAGGACTTACACCAGTACGCCTGAAACCCTTCTCCGGTTGACGACTGTAGGTTGAAGAATATTCGGACACAAACAAGACTAACCAACAATTACATTAGTTGGAACCCAGTCAATGATTTATCGCAAACTTATGTACAATCAATACATCAGATGTTGTGGATTCTGCCTTGAGGAACTACCCTTGAAGTACTGTGGGACTTACAGCAGTACGGCTACAACCCTTCTCAGGTTGACGCCCTAGTTTGGAAAATCGTCTCAGAGTTCATTTGCTTACTTCGTTCTATCAGCTATATCCTCAAATCTGAACGGTAACACACCCATGTCATTGTATCATAGAACATAGATGACGAACAAACACACGACATATCTGATCAACCAAGTGTAGAAACAGAGTAATTTACACCAAAGATAATAGCACTCAAATAGTAATTTGAAACTAGAAATGCGTTTATTCATGCAAGTCAATTTAACAATTACTCTCGCGTTTACACTTGGCTTATCCTCTCTAAACTGAGCAATGTGTTTCGTCTTTTCAAACGCACCAATACTATCATAGTCATTGCACAAGATACTTGAGTTGGTGGGCGTCCGTCTCATTGTGGATGACAACACTAACGATGACTGAGTGACACAAGGTGATGAACTTAGTGGTGGATCAGAAGCTGTTGTGGTTCGTCTGTCAAATATTTGTCTAACTGCAAGATTACCACCACTGCTGTCTTTCACTACTAGTTCGGGTTTAGCACGATCATCTGATGATAGGTGAGCTACACGCTGATCAATTATACTGACGGTTACACAAGTATCCATACCTTCTGCAACTGCATTTGCATTCAATTCTACTTCATGTTGTAGTTGTACAGAACCTTTATTCAACTTAGCAGTAGCAGGCATTCCCCCCATTTCATCATGATCAACCAAAGACGAATCTGCACTTTCATGATCATTATCACAAATATTCAATTTACCATCATCTATCTGGTCGACTTCATCGTTTTCAAACTCTTTAATAACAGCAGTGGATGATTTGAGTTCTTCCTGACAAATCCCTAAAGATTTTATACCTTCACTCTGACTAGATATACCTTGTAAACTTATGGGGTCACAACTGGACTCTGAAGCAGTAACTCTATGCTGTGACACTCTATTCAACAATGGCATACCAGTTGTAACTACAGACTTCTTGACCGCACCGTTATCGTCACACAATTCGGAGTTAGGCCTGGAGTTTACATTTAGCTTATCACTGAACTTGCTCACTGGTTCACAGTTCACCTTTGTATGCACCTCTTGCACACGTGTAAAACACAACCGTGCTTGTCTTGCATCTTGTAACTTATCTGTTGAAGATGTACTACGTATCCTGTTACACTCACTAGATCTATATGCATTACTAGACATCATGGAGCCTTCTCGATATCCACTTTGCTGAGACCCTTTTGTCATCAATGATTGCATTTTGCTCTCAGACTGCTCTATTCTAGGGGTGAGATGTAATAGACTGGCGAACTTGCTCATAGATTGATTGACACTAGTATTTACCAGTTTCAGGATATCATCAAACTTTGGCTCGATACCCTCATCCTCCATACGGGAGCTCATCTTCACCCACTTCCTTTGCAGTCGAGTAGGTAGGCGTCTTGCTATTACTTCTAGTATAAAACTCGAGTTGAGGTCACTCATGCAATTCATAGAAATCAATGCATTCTTGTTAATCAGCAAATTATCTTAAAACTCAGTGAGTGCCTGGGAGTCATCCTGTAATTGACCACCATTACCCTTAACAGCCTCGAATAATTTCCCTACAATCATCCTAGGTTCTCCATACCTTTGACGTAGTATGCTCATAGCCTCATGGTAGCCCTCTTTTGGCGTCATAAACTTACAGCACTGTATAGCTCTTGCAGCAACTCCAGTGCAATACCTCATCAAATACATCAATTTCATTTCATCATTTAATAAAAACCACTCAACATGATTTCAAACTCCTTTACAAACTGTAAATAATCAGCTGGGTCTCCATCGAAACACCATGGTTCAAATTTAGGGAGTTTGATGTTCCTATTATCCCTGAACGGCGAAACAGTAACATCAACCATGTCATGCTTAACATCAGACACATCGTTACAATTAACAGACAAGTCACCATGACTTACTTTCCTGTTTGCATCCAAGACGCTCTGTCCCTTCTTTGACCCAGGCATTGTTGAACTTGACCCAATTCCAAAGAAGTTACAGATATTGTTTGTTCAAAGAGGACTTGACCGGAACCAGGAAAGATGAATGGTGACTATCCAAACTTTCACCAACTGTCTGAATCCGCCAGAATCTGTTTCTACCGTCATAAACTGTCAGCCACGTCTCGTAAACCGCCAATGTCCAGCTCTTGCTGCACTCAGACTCACGCTGTTCCTTGAAGTTTCTCAGGAACGTTTAGCAATAACGGACGCAAAATCCAAAACACCGATTGGCGACTCGAGAATTCTTATTGTAACACCAATATATAGCCAACTTTAAAACTAAGATCTATGAACAAACATTACAATAATAAATCATAATATTACTTCTGACAGTTTTCTCCTGACTTCCTTCTGAACAGTGACCGATGAGACGACGACTGGTGTATTGATGCGTCCGCGAAAATTGGGGAAGTTGGTTTTGAGCAAACAACCATGAATTGATCGTTCAATCTTCAACTACATTGACACCCCCAATTTGAGGAAGCTTATTTGCCACGGCAACCATACCGCATCTTTTCTGTGATGAAACCAACCGAATCCCTCCCACATGCCTTTACCTGAGGTTCAGTTATTCAGCTTATTATAGATCCTATCAATATTTCATCAGTCGTGTTTATAAACTCATAAGACTGTCTATAATTTTCCTGGACGTATAATCACAAATTAATTGTGATAGTTCTTCCATAATAAAAGCAAACTGGTACCTTGTAATGTCTGAAGCATGCCATATGAAAAGTGGACAGGAAAACCTAGCAATAACAAACTCAGCCAACCAACCAATTCCCCCAAGTTCACTCGACCTACCCTTATCCGTAATCGTACCACTATCCACTATAATTGTTGCGTGCGTTGTCTGACTAAACTGCCGTACACATATATTCTAGTATTTCTTCGTTCTTATTCATGTGCGCAGACGTTGTGGCTACTCGATGCCCACAACGTAAATCAAAAGGCACTTGCGAAGAGTACGAATGTGTATTATAGCAGTAGTCAAATTCGAAATTGTGTCAAGGTAATATTCAACAGTAAATTGACAAATATTTGCGAAGTACATATAAAATCGGTCTGTATACACATATAATACAAGTATACAAATTAGATTAAAAAGCATGTTTACAGTTGGTATAGGGGTACTACATAATTCCCCCACCAGAACACTAAAATATAAAAAAATACATTTAAGTGTTCGAAAATAACATGCGTCAGCGTAATACGTAGCAGCGATAGTACACAGAAGGCGATTTATTAAGCTGAAAAATGAGCAGTTTAATGCGGTTAATAACGTCGATAATAAATGCGATAATCTAGGGAAAGTGGAATTACTAATCGTAATAGAATATATAAGGAACGATAAAATTGTCCGGGGATCTGTAGTCGGTAGACGAAAACGATACGTGAATAATATACGAGATGTGATTAAATGTAATAATATAGGAAATATCGATGTTAAAATAATAGTGACGTGATTTATGTATGAAAATATTAATCAGTTAAATGAGTAATCAAATGACAATTACGAATAAAGATAATAAAAATGAAAATTCGTAGTAAGTTATATTTCGATGACTTGCACGTAACGTTTAGGCCAATGGACTCGTCTACCAGATCGTGTTGTTTTCGCAGGCTTCTCTGTCGACGTTGAAGCTTGTGTGGATGTAGGTGTTGGCACGTCGTTCAGCTGGTTCTTATCGTTGACTTCGAAATCGTCGAGGAACGCTGGTTTGACTCTGTCGATACTGATGGCTTCTGTTTTATTCAATCTTTCTATCGTGATAACTTTCGCGTTTCTGTTTAGAACTTTGAATGGGCCATCATAAGCGGGTTGAAGTGGTCGTTGTACACCTTCTCTCCTGACGAAGACGTGAGTACAATCTGTCAGTTGTGACGGGATGTATGACGCTCGTTCCTGCTGACGTGGAATTGATATCTTTAGCTCGTTCATGTGTCGTTTTAGCTGGTGCACGTAACCAGTCATATCGTGTGGAACTTCGTTACCCGGGGTGAAAAATTCTCCTGGTAATCGTAATGTTGTTCCATAGACTAGTTCGGAAACACAGCAGCCAATATCTTTCTTTATAGTAGCTCGTATACCAAGTAATACTAGTGGAAGTTTGGTTGACCAATCGTTTTGAGTCAAAGAAGCAGCGAGCGCAGCTTTGAGTTGTCGATGAAATCGTTCGACCATACCGTTGGAACTAGGATGATACGCTGTCGTTCGTATTCGTTTAATGCCTAGTAATTCAGTTAGTTGGTCAAAAAGTCGGCTTTCAAACTGGGCACCTCTGTCTGTAGTGATAATTGATGGGACACCAAAATTGGCTATCCAGTTTTCGACTAAAGCTTTAGCTACCGTTTCAGCTGAGACGTCGATTAATGGAACTGCTACTGGCCAACGAGTAAATCTGTCAATGCAGGTTAGAATATAGTTGAAACCATTGGAAGGAGGCAGTGGACCAACTATGTCTACATGTACATGGTCAAATCTAGAGTCGGGGTTAGGGAAGCGACCAAGTGGTGCTTTGGTGTGCCGGTTGATTTTGACTCTTTGACAAGACAAGCAATTTCGTGTCCACTTCTTAACGTCGCTGTTAATGTTTGGCCAGATAAATCTTTCTCTTAGTAGCTTGGTAGTAGCGCTAACACCAGGATGCGACAAGTTATGTAACTTCTCGAATACTGTATGTCTCATAGCTATTGGAACGAAAGGTCGATATTTACCTGTAGAGGTGTCGCAGATAACTTTTGTCGTGCCGAAAGGAATTGCCTCGAGGTTTAGAGATGTTGTTTTAGAAGACATGATCTTTTTGAGTTCGGCGTCATCTCGTTGTAAGTTTGAGAGATGTTCGTAGTCGATGTCTGGGCATACAATGTTATCAATGTGCATACGTGATAAAGCGTCTGCCACTTCATTGTTTTTACCCTTTATGTGTCGCAGATCGGAGGTGAACTGGGATATAAACTCGAGATGTCGTAGTTCACGTGGAGAGTAGTTATCCTGTTTTGCTGATAAGGCTTTCGTTAGAGCCTTGTGGTCTGTAAAGACAGTAAAAGGTGTACCTTCCAGCATATGTCGAAAGTGCTTGATTGCTAAATAAACAGCTAATAACTCTCTACCAAAGGTGCTATATCGACATTGAGTAGGATTCAGTCGTTTCGAAAAGAATGCAAGGGGTTGCCATTCGCCATGTACCTGCTGTTGTAAAACTGCCCCAATGGCGACATCTGAAGCATCTGTCATGAGAGACAGGGGGCGTCATTCTGGCGTCTGACTAAGAGCGTCTTGTCATTTAACGATTGTTTAACAGCTTCGAATGCTTTAACAGCTTCTGCAGGCAAATTGAATGAACGACTATGTCCACGTAAGCAGTCGGTCAACGGTTGCAAAACTCTAGCACAGTTCGGGATAAAACGCCGGTAAAAATTGACTAGACCCAAAAATCGCCGTAGTTTCTTGAAAGAATCTGGTAATGGATAGTCTTTGATGGCTTGTACATCGTCGGGGACTGGTCTAATTCCTTGATTGTCAATCAAGTGACCGAGGAATTTCAGTGATTTCTTACCAAATTCGCATTTATCTAAATTGATAGTCATGCCGTATTTGTGAAGTCTTTCGAACACCGTCTTCACATGTTTCACATGCTCGGTTTCGTCTGCACTTGCAATTAGTAAGTCGTCAATGTATGCGTAGACGAAGGGCAGGCCGCGGAGTACTTGGTCGATGAGACGTTGAAATGTCTGAGCGGCGTTCATCAGCCCGAAAGGCATGCGCACGAATTCGTATAAGCCGAATGGCGTGGTGATAGCAGTTTTTGGAACGTCATCCGGGTGGATGGGAATATGATGGTACGCTCTGACAAGGTCGATTTTGGAGAAAATTTTAACCTCTGGCAAGTTGCTGGCGAAATCGTGAATATGCGGTATGGGGTATCGGTCAGGTACCGTTTGCTTGTTTAAAGCTCGATAATCCCCGCATGGCCGTATCTCACCAGAAGACTTTTTGGGTACCATGTGCAGCGGTGAAGACCAAGAGCTGTTGGATGGTCGAATAATGCCGAGCTCTAACATTTTATCGAACTCTGTTTTTGCGATTTTAAGTCGATGTGGGTCAAGGCGTCGAGGACGTGCAAAAACTGGTGGTCCAGTGGTTTTAATGTGATGAACCACTTGATGCTTTAGTTCTGTTGCTCGGAAAGAGGGTTGTAGAAGGTCAGGGAACTGATTTACTAAGTCAGTATATGGAGATGCTGGTGTGCGTGTGACCATCAAGTTCAGCGATGATGCACGGCTAATCGTACCAGCGATGTACCTTTTATTGAGCGAGTCTATAAGCTTAGGGCTTACCGGATCAACTAGCAGTTTGTGTTGCTGTAGAAAATCTATACCAAGGATTGGGGATGGAACGTCTGCGATGATGAAAGACCAAGTGTAGGTATTCTGCAGACCAAAATCTAAAGTCATTCGTTTACTACCATATGTAACAATATTAGACTTATTAACGGCTTGGAGCGTAACTGCAGGGTCAGGATGTTGACGTTCCTGCGTAGTCGGAGGGAGAACACTAACCTCTGCTCCTGTGTCGACTAAGAACGTAGTACCGGTATTTCTATCTGTTACATAAAACAAACGACTGCTAGATCGTAGATTGCCAACAGTAGAAGTTTTCATACATGACGATATATCTTTTGGTTTAGCCTGAAAGTTGCAAGGTGAACGACACCGTCGTGCATTGCTTCCGTAACTACGGTGGTACCAGCAAATAGTATCGTGATGTCGTGACGTGCTGGGTGACCGAGAAAGACGTCGACGAGACGAGCTTCTAGAACGGCTTGGTCGTGTGTATGTGGTCAGTGCTGCTAACTGACTCAGTAAGGTGTCGACTTTGTGTTCTAGAGTCTGTATCCTGTCGTGAGTGTCTGGTATTCTGCTAGTGGAAGCAACAGATTGAGGTGTTGACCTCTCGTACATGCGATCTGCGATTTTGGCGAGCTTTTCCATATCAATGTCGTCGTCTCCGTAAGCAAGAACTTGCTGAATGTTTGCAGGCAGTCGTCGCAGCCAGATTTGGTAAAAGAGACGTTTGTCGATATCCCTTCCTGCTACTAGGCTTTGCATGTGCCTCATGAGTTGTGATGGGGTTTTATCACCTAGCTCTACATTGCTTAACAAACGATCGAGTGCTTGCCTATCAGAAAGTGAAGTGCATCGAAGTACCTCTTCCTTTAACTTGTCGTAAGGAGCGTCTGTGCTGGGCTGAATTATGTATTGTCGAACCTGTTCGGCGATTTCGTCTGGTAGTACTGTACTCAATATGCCGAATTTAGCCGTCTGTGATGTCAGCTTATTGGCAGTGAAATAATTTTCCAGTCGTGCAAACCAAAGATGAGGGTCTCTGGGCTTAAAAACTGGTACAGTAAGAGAAATAGTACTAACAGATCCCAGCTCTAAGTTATTAGAGGTATTGGAAGACATGTTACAATTCGTAGAAAAATGGTTCGAGAATAACAAAATAGCAAGAATAATGCACACTAAGAATATGGCAAAACAGAAAAACATGCAATGCAGATGCTTACCACAGATTACTGCAAGTTGTGCGATGAGAAAGCACAAGAATCAGCTCGAAATGTCTATTATATGTATATATATCCGATAAAGTTAGAGTTTAAATAATCCAGCAAGTGTAATGATGCGTCCGGGTGAACAAAATGTCGTTTCAGTCAACAAGTTATCGTCTCAGTGAACAAGTTATCGTCGAGGTGAAAAAGTTGTCGTCGCGAGGGACAATTTGCCGTCGGGGTGAACCAGTTATCGTCAAGGACACCAATTTGTCGTTGCTGTCAAAATTTGTCGTCGAGCTCACCAATTTGTTCCGTGAGGCTCACCAAAATCACGTCGGGCTCATCAATTTTGTTGCGTGCGTTGTCTGACTAAACTGCCGTACACATACAAAAAAGGAGGGAGGGTGGCGTTAGCTGATCAGTAGTTATGGTGGGGGTCACTAAGGTGAATCGCCCCATTCTGCAGGAACAGCAATATACAAATTAAAGGCTCGAGATATTTCTGATTTTTATGAGGGCTTAGATCTTTATCTTGAAAAAGATAATAATGAACGCCTTGACAGATCATGATTCTACCTTTAAATATACTATTCGCTCAGCCTATTGTTGAGATGCGACCATGTGGGATCTGCACAGATTTATGGGGCATCTTATAAATCAACTTGCTGTCCATTGTCGGATCTTTAAATACCACTTCACAATGTCTTATCTCATTCATTTTCTAATTACGTCTTTACTTAATCCTCATTGTATCCCATTAAACCTAACATTTTATAGCTCTTTATGAATTTGATTCGACTTATTCTATTCCTACTCTCTGAGGTACGGTTGTGCACCAAATGCACAATAAAGCATAAAATAAAAAAAACAGACATAAGGAAAAAATGTATTAAAACCAAAAGTGGACATCATGATACTACCAGATATACGCGTAGCATTATACATTGCAAATGAACGTTGTCAGCCTAGGGAGTTTTCTATATTAATGCATTTATTAGTGATACTTGCACTTACCCATTTCATTACACTTTATTGATTCACCTTAGCACTTTTGCTTTTCTAAAAACAGCTTTCAATCCGTTGTAAACGTTGTACTTACCTCAATATAGGTTGGTTATCGTATGCCGACAACCACGGGATGAAAACGAAACGAAGTCGATTTTCCCGCTCAACCTGGAGGACAATTGTACAATTCAATAACTATACAGCCTAGTTCAGACAATGTGTATTTATATATATATCAAATATTTAACTGTTGAAACATTATTAACTTGTAGACAATCTATGATTTGATATTATATCATACTTGATCGTGCCTGTAAAAATGGCATGCATTTTCATGTAAATTTATATGTTTATATGAGAATATATATATTATATTATATATTATATTATATTATATATATTCTAGTATTTCTTCGTTCTTATTCATGTGCGCAGACGTTGTGGCTACTCGATGCCCACAACGTAAATCAAAAGGCACTTGCGAAGAGTACGAATGTGTATTATAGCAGTAGTCAAATTCGAAATTGTGTCAAGGTAATATTCAACAGTAAATTGACAAATATTTGCGAAGTACATATAAAATCGGTCTGCATACACATATAATACAAGTATACAAATTAGATTAAAAAGCATGTTTACAGTTGGTATAGGGGTACTACATACTCTACTCAGTAGAATATGACTTAATTTGCTACGCCACTCAAAACTCTTCTGCCTTTTACTTTTAAAGACGTTTTAACTACTAACTGCACAGTAACCGTTTAACTAACTTACTGATTTTCTCTTCACTGTAATCTTCAATAGGTTTGTCAGTATAATTATTTCCAAAAACAATTACATTAGCAACCATATCTTTTAACATTTTGCAAATATACTTACATTATTAGTATAATACACTGTACTATTTTTGAGCTGAGTTGACTATCTTCAGTCAACAGTTACCCATTCTCATGTAATTTTCTTAAATTCATAGTGTTAAAGCTATGCAGTATTTTTCCATTATATAGTTGATGGGTCACTTTGCAATGCGTAACGCACACCATATAAAATCGGTAGCCGAAATTTAGCGTAGCAAGTTCTGCTAACCAGTTGCTTTTCTCAGGACCACTTTACATAACTTTGTCACTAATTGTTCTACTAATTAAAATGATTAAAACATTTATGCAGCAAATGTTCTCTTGCTTTACCACGCTTGTTTCCCTTATAACACTCAATTATTGAGCCTAGTGTATTCTTGGATAATACGAATTATAACATTGATTATCCTCTTATCATGTATAGATTGATTTACTTTACGGCTCCCTGTAAGACTAACTACCCTTCTTCAGTATTATTAACCAAATGCTAAAATATTGTTGGTTCAGTGTTAATATCTCTCTATAATATGTGTAGACAGGTTACATTGCAATGTCAAACGTTTACAATATATAAGACTGTCATGATAATTTAGTGCACTAAGTCCTGCCAACCGACCTTACCTTCAGTTCATACTACCTACATTGAATCCTAGCTATAGTTTTCTGCTGAATCTTGCTCCACTATTCACAAAACCTATTCTTTTAACTCTTTAAGGTTTTGACTTCTTATAAATTAGTCTGTTCATTAGGACGCGCGCACACGTTTAAAATAGCTCCATAAAGATGTACGTGGAAACCTATTGGAAGCAATCATTGAGAAAGCTAGGAAGATGGAATATGAGGTACGAACATGTCTGGTACCAAGCAATATACATCATGTAGCCAAAATAACCATATTCTCAGAGCCTAACACCACAAAAGGATGGGGGTCGGTGCTAGCTGATCAGTAGATATGGTGGTGGTCATTAAGGTGAACGCCCCATTCTGCAGGAACAGCAATATGCATTTTGACGGCTCGAGATTATTCTGATTTTTATGAGGGCTTAGATCTTTATCTTGAAGAAGATAATAATGAACGCCTAGATAGATCATGCTTCTGCCTTTAAACATATACCATTCGCTCAGCCTATTGTTAAGATGCGACCACGTGGGTTCTGCACAGATTTATGGGGCGTCTTATAAATTAACTTGCTATCCATTGTCGGATATTTAAATACAACTTCACAAAGTCTTATCTCATTCATTTTTTAATAACGTCATTTCTTGGTCCTCATTATATTCCAATAAACCTAACATTTTATAGCTCTTTATGAATTTGATTTGACTTATTCCATTCATTTTCTCTGTAGGGTACGCTTGTACATCAAATAGACGAGATGGCATGAAAAAAAAAACAATTGGCATGAGAAAAATTGTAATAAAGGTAAAAGTGGACATCATGATAGTAAGACCTTTATGGGTAGAAATATACGCTGCAAATAAACGTTAGCAACCTAGGGTTTCATTAGTTTCCCATAGCATTTCCACAGCCTAAATAGAAACATTCATTCTCAATCATTGATTCCACAGCGAACAATTATCTCCGTATGCATATCATTCTCAGCACTAGCCTAGCCTCCCAGGCGTACACGACCCATCTGCTGTCCTTAACATCAATCAATTCATTCACAGATGTAGAAGACTCGAAACAACTTCAGAAGTAATCACGACGAAATTTTTAACAAAATTATTCAATGACAACAAGCTACGAAAGC
Organism: Trichobilharzia regenti; assembly: GCA_944472135.2. Classification (NCBI taxonomy): domain Eukaryota; kingdom Metazoa; phylum Platyhelminthes; class Trematoda; order Strigeidida; family Schistosomatidae; genus Trichobilharzia; species Trichobilharzia regenti. Next base: position 22,168,093 of record OX235265.1, on the reverse strand, counting down.
AACAGATAAACACAGTGAATCCAAAAACACCAATTGATATGACACACCGCACGTATGTACAAACAGTACAAATAACGTCGTGGATCATGTCTTGATGGAATTCCTTTGAAGAATTGCAGGACTTACACCAGTACGCCTGAAACCCTTCTCCGGTTGACGACTGTAGGTTGAAGAATATTCGGACACAAACAAGATTAACCAACAATTACATTAGTTGGAACCCAGTCAATGATTTATCGCAAACATATGTACAATCAACACATCAAATGTTGTGGATTCTGCCTTGAGGAACTACCCTTGAAGTACTGTGGGACTTACAACAGTACGCCTAGAAACCTTCTTAGGTTCACGGCCAAGGTTGGAATATAGTTCCTGAGTTTATTTGGTGACCTCCCTGTATCGTTTATATTTTCAACTCTGAACAGTGACAAGCCCAAGTCATTGTGTCGTGTAATGTAGATGACCAACAAACATACGACATATCTGACCAAACAAGGGAAGGCACAGTGCAATTGACACCTAAGATAATAATATTCGAATAGTAATTTGAAACTTGAAATGGCTTTATTTGTGCAAGTCAGTTTAACAATTACCCTCTCATACACAGTTGGCTTATCTTCCCTAAACTGACCGTTGTAATTCGTCCTTTCAACGGACTGATACTAGCATAGTCATAGCATAAGACACGTGGGTTCATGGACGTCCCTTTCATTGTGGATGACATCACCATGGACGACTGAGTGACACAAGTTGATGAACTTAGCGGTGAATCAGAAGCTGTTGTTGTTCAGCTTTTAGAAGTTTGTCTAACTGCAAGATTACCACCACTGCTGTCTTTTATTATTAGCTCCAGTTTAGCATTAGCATCTGTTGATAGTTGGGCTACACGCTGATCATTTACACTGACGGTCTCATGAGTATCCATACCTTCTACCAACGCATCTGGTCTTAGTCCCACTTCACTTTCAAGTTGTACAGAACTTTTATTCAACTCAATATTAGTAGTAGGCATTCCGCTCATCTCATCATGATCAGCCAAAAACAAATTTGCACTATTTTGACCATTGTCACAAATATCCACTTTGCCACCGTTCGTATGATCAACTTCATCATTTGCGAACTCTTTAATAACGGCAGTAGACAATTTGGGTTCTTCCTGACAAATCCTTGAAGGTTTTATACTATTACTCTGACTAGTAATACCTTGAAAACTTGTGGAGTCAGAACTGCACTATGAAACTGTAACTCTCTTCTCCTGCACAAACTGCGGTTTCGTCTGTGACTCTCCATTCAACAATGGCTTACCAGTTGCAACTACAGGCTTCTTCACCGCACCATTATCGTCACACAATTCGGAGTCGGATTTTGATGACGCTGATTTTACATTTAGCTTATCACTAAACATGGTCACTTCTTCACAGTCCGCTTTTGTATGCACTTCTTGCAATCGTGTAAAACACAACCGTGTTTGTCTCGCAACCTGTAGCCTATCTAATGGCGATGTCCCACGAAAGCTGTTACACTCACTGAGTTTATATGGGTTACTAGACACCATAAAGCTTTCTCGATATCCACTTCGCTGAGACCCTTTTGTCATCAATGATTGCGTTTTACCCTCAGACTACTCTATTCTAGAGGTGAGATGTAATAGACTGGCAAACTTGCTCATAGATTGATTGACGCTATCTTTTACCAGTTTCGGGATATCATCGAACTTTGGCTCGATACCTTCATCCTCTATACAGGAGCTTATCTTCACCCACTTCCTCTGCAGTCGAGTAGGTGGGCGTCTCGCTATTACCTCTAGGACGGAACTTGAGTTCACATCACTTATGCAATTCATCTAAATCAATGCATTCTTGTAAGTCGCCAGATTATCCAAAAACTCAGAGGGTGCCTTGGAGTCATCTTGTAGCTCTGTATAAGCCAGCAGCTTGTTTATTTTAGATCATGTTTGCTCATTTGCAGCATGTTCGCCAGCGTCTTCAAATGGTAGAATTTGATCGTTCATGGTTATTGGCTGAATGGTTTGGAATCCATCTGCATTTCTGTTTAAATATAGGGTTGTTCGACCTCAAACAGAATGCAAATGGAAGTGAGGGCGCGGCAGCAGAATACCAGAAAAAGAAAGTATGTGAAAATGAAAAGAACATTAATGTCATATACATATATAAACGTTTATGTCGATTTTATATCATAGTATAGTAAACATTTGCCCATATTGTAGTTGTGTTTTCACGTATTTTTGCGAAGTCTTGGAGTTTATTTAATGTCATAATGTGTATAATGAGTCTGAGCGTTCTAGTGTTCTAATAACTGATGCGTTTTAGAAATAAGTGGTGCGGTCTGGTTGGGATAGTCATTGGGACGAATTAGTTTATATAGCAAGCCCTTGAAAATTATAATAGAATGACAGGTCTTTATTTTTAGTGGTTAACTGTTCCAGATCTTAGAACACATGACTATGAAGAAGTTTGGACGTAGTGCTGTTTTGCAGCTCTTCCTAGATACTGCGCACGTTTGGTTACGCAGGTGGTAGGATCCTTCCGGTGCGAACCATATCTCCTTGCTGTCTGAGGATGATATTTTATGCAAGGCTTTAAGGAAGAATTTTAGATTAATGCTGAGTCGTCTCATCCAGAGTGGGTCGATACCTAGAGTTTGTATTCGTTGTACATTGAAATAATGTACATTATGAAATTTAAATAATGCTTACCCATGCCTGTATATTTGGTGTGTCCTACACAAGTAGGAAAAAATGTGTATTTTATTAAAACATTATTATTAATTAGGATTGCTAATCGTATATGTAATTTATCATATTGATGATGCCTGTAAACTGGCGTCTCTCATGTACAAAATGAGAATATATTATTATTATTATTGTAGTTTGGTAAACATACATATATATTACCACTAAATTCTGGCTTCTAGGGGCAGGCTATTCCATATTTTAGAATACATCGCTGTGAAGAAGTTTTCACGGAGTGTTGATTTAGAGGCTTGAATTGTCACCGCGCAATGTTGGTTAGGCAGATCGTAAGAGCCTTCCTGTGCGAATTGTATGTCCCTGTTGTCTGAGAATGATATTTTGTGAAAGACCTTAAAGAAGAATATTAGGTTTATAATAAGTAGACTTGTTCAAAGTGAGGCAAGTTTTAGAATCACGTAGCGTCAGACGTAGTTGTCAGCCATGTCTCGTAAACCGTTAATGCCCAGCTCTTGCTACGCTCGGGCCCACGCTGTTACTTGCAGATTTTCAGAAACGCTTAGTAATAACGGACAAAAAAACAAAACACCGACCGGCCACTCGAGAAGTCTTTATTGTTACACCAACATATAAAAGTAATAAGCGAACTAAGGTCTGAAAACAAATATTACAATAATAAATCATTGTGTTACTTCTGACGATGTTTCACTCTTCTTTCTGAACAGCGACCGATGAGACGATGACTGTCGTATTGATGCCTCCGCGAAAATTGGGGAAGTTGGTTTTGAGCAAACAACCATGAATTGATCGTTCAATCTTCAACTGCATTGACACTCCCCGGCGAAAAAGGGATCCATCCCCTTATTCCTCACGATCAATACACGTTGACTTGGATGCCATTGCGAGAACCTGAGTCACTCGGACAGAGCTGAAATGGAAAACAAACAGAAAAGCCAACACACCATGAGCATACTCACAGCACAATCTCACACATCAATGACGATTTGTGCCTTCCAGTTAAAGGCATCCTCTTGCGACGCAACCGCCACTTGCTAGAATGACTCTTGCAGAATGCAACGTGACCATAGCACCACCTCACGATACTCTACGCACATCCTCTTATCTACTCACTACCAATTATCACTGCAATCGCTTGTCACTCACTCTGCCTCAGTTCGAGTAGCGGTGACGCATGCGAGCCTCAGTCGTCCACACTCTTTCTCCCCGGCGTGTCTGACCGCAGCTAACAATTATCTCCGTATGCATATCATTCTCAGCAATAGCCTAGCCTCCCCGGCGTATACGACCCATCTGCTGTCTTTAACATCAATCAATTCATTCACGGATGTAGAAGAGTGGACACAACTTCAGAAGTAATCACGACGAAAATTTTAACAAAATTACGTAATAGCAACGAGGTACGAATACAACAAGTAAACACAATGGATCCAAAAACACCAATTGATAGGACACACCACACGTATATACAAACAGTATACACAAACTCGAAGATCGTGTCTCGATGGAATTCATTTGAAGAATCGCAGGACTTACACCAGTACACTTGCAACCCTTCTCAGGTTGACGATTGTAAGTTGTGGAATGTACGGACACAAACAAGATTAACCAACAATTAGATCAATTGGAACTCACACAATTATTGAACACAAACATAAGTTAAATCAACACATCAAATGTTGTGGATTCTGGCACGACAAACTACCCTTGAACAACTGTAGGACTTACAACAGTACGCCTACATTCCTTCTCAGATTGATGATACAAGTGGAAGTCGTCCGGGCACAAACAGAATTATCAACAGCTAGATGACAGATGATATCAATTCAGTATATACAATATGAACATATGTACAAAATCACACACCGAGCACATTGGGCTGCTCATTGATGCGCTACCCTTTGGAGAATTGTAGGACTTACAGCAGTACGACTACAACCCTTCTCAGGTTGACGCTCTAGGTGGGGAAATCGTCGCAGAGTTAATTTGCTGACATCCTTCTATCAGCTATATCCTCAAATCTGAACGGTAACACACCCATGTCATTGTATCGTGGAATATATATGACGAACAAACACACGACGTATCTGGTCAACCAAGCGTAGTAACATAGTAATTTACACCAAAGATAATAACATTCAAATAGTAACTTGAAACTAGAAATGCCTTTATTCATGCAAGTCAATTTAACAATTACTCTCTCGTTTACATTTGGCTTATCCTCACTAAATTGACGATTGATATTCGTCCTTTCAAGCGAACTGATACTAGCGTAGTCATTGCACAAGATACTTGAGTTGATGGATGTCTGTTTCATTGTGGATGACAACACCAACGACGACTGATTGATACCAGTTGATGTACTATGCGGTGGATCACAAGCTGTTGTTTCTCGACTTTCAGAAATTTGTTTACCTGCAAGACCGCCACAACTGCTGTCTTTTACTATCAGATCAGGTTTAGCACTATCATCTGATGATAGATGAGCTACATGCTGATCACTTACACTGACGGTCTCACAAGTATGCATGCCTTCTGCAACTGAACCTGAATTTATTTCTACTTCACGTTCATGTTGTACAGAAACTTTGTTCAACTTAGCAGTAGTAGGCATATACCTCATCTCATCATGATCAACCAAAGACAACTGTGAAGTATCATGATCATTATCACGAATATTCACTTTACCGTCAACTTTATTATTTTCAAACTCTTTAATAACAGAAGTGGACAATTTTGGTTCCTCCTCAAAAATCCTCAAAGGTTTTATAACTTCACTATGACTAGAAATGCCTTGTAAACCTTTGGAGTCAGAACTGCACTCTGAAGCAGCAACTCTATTCTGTGACACTCTATTCAACAACGGCTTACCAGTTGCAACTACAGACCTCTCGACCGCACCGTTATCGTCACACAATTCGGAGTCAGGCCTGGAGTTTACATTTAGCTTATCACTGAACTTGCTCACTTCTTCACAGTTCACCTTTGTATGCACCTCTTGCAAACGTGTAAAACACAACCGTGTTTCTCTCGCAGCTTGCAACTTATCTGTTGAGGATGTACCACGAAACCTGTTACACTCACTAGGTCTATATGCATTACTAGACATCATGGAGCTTTCTCGATATCCACTTCGCTGAGACCCTTTTGTCATCAATGATTGCGTTTTACCCTCAGACTACTCTATTCTAGGGGTGAGATGTAATAGACTGGCGGACTTGCTCATAGATTGATTGACATTATCTTTTACTAGTTTCGGGATATCATCAAACTTTGGCTCGATACCTTCATCCTCCATACGGGAGCTTATCTTCACCCACTTCCTTTGCAGTCGAGTAGGTAGGCGTCTTGCTATTACTTCTAGTATAAAACTCGAGTTGAGGTCACTCATGCGATTCATCGAAATCATTGCATTCTTGTAAATTAGCAAATTATCTTAAAACTCAGTGAGTGCCTGGGAGTCATCCTGTAATTGACCACCATTACCCTTAACAGCCTCGAATAATTTCCCTGCAGTCATCGAAGGTCTTCCAAACCTTTGACGTAATATGCTCAGAGCCTCGTAGTAGCCCTCTTTTCGCTTCATAAACTTACAGCACTGTATAGCTCTTGCAGCATCTCCAGTGCAATACCTCATCAAATACATCAATTTCATTTCATCATTTAATAAAAGCCACTTAACATGATTTCAAATTTCCTTACAAACTGTAAATAATCAGCTGGGTTTCCATCGAAACACCGTGGTTCAAATTTAGGGAGTTTGATGTTCCTATTATCCCTGGACGGCGAAACAGTAACACCAACCATGTCATGCTTAACATCAGACACATCGTTACAATTAACAGACAAGTCACCATGACTTACTTTCCTGTTTGCATCCAAGACACTCTGTCCCTTCTTTGACCCAGGCATTGTTGAACTTGACACAATTCCAAAAATCTTCGAGATATTGCTTGTTCAAAGAGGACTTGACCGGCACCAGGAAAGATGAACGGTGAATATCCAAACTGTTGCCAGCTATCTGAATCGGCCAGAATCTGTTTCTACCATCTGAAACTGTCAGCCACGTCTCATAAACCGTTAATGCCCAGCTCTTGCTACGCCCGGACCCACGCTGTTCCTTGCAGTTTTTCAGAAACGCTTAGTAATAACGGACGAAAAATCCGAAAGACCGATATGCCCCTCGAGAATTCTTTATTGTTACACCAACATATAAAAATAATGTTTTTACTAGGGTTTCTGATGGTTTTCTCCTGACTTCTTCTGAACAGCGACCGATGAGACGATGACTGTCGTATTGATGCCTCCGCGAAAATTGGGGAAGTTGGCTTTGAGCAAACAACCATGAATTGATCGTTCAATCTTCAACTGCATTGACAACAAGTGTTTGGAAAATAGAAGTATCATCGCAAACCTAGTGGTCTTCTGAGTTCCGCCTTCTTGCGTCAGGACTATTACATTCTCGACCAGTCCATAACAATAATTTGTCGACGAGTACATAACAATTTGGCGATGGGGAAAACTACTATTAACCACACAGCAGCAGCAACATAACAATTTACTATGGATCCTTCTAAATTGGAATTATTGTTTGAACGACAAATGAAATTAATGGAAATGTTCGTTAACCAACAGACTGCTCCAGCTTCACCTTCAAGCAATCCCAATCATACCATGCTACTATCTGTCGACGGCATTGGGAACGGTATTTCACAGTTCAATTATGACCCAGAGGCTAATGTCACTTTTGACACATGGTATCAACGTTATGAGGATTTATTCACTGTTGATCTCGCCTCACAAGACGATGCCTGGAAGGTGCGAGTGTTGTTACGTAAATTGGGTCCGGCAGAATATGAACGGTACTGCAACCTAATTTTACCCCAGAAACCACGTGACAAGTGTTTCGATGATACAATAAAGCTGCTGCGTGAACATTTTGGAGACCACTCCTCATTATTCAGCATACGTTATCGTTGCCTCAAGCTGACAATGAATGAAAATGATGATTTTCTTACTCACGTTGGCACAGTCAACCGAGAATGTGAGAGATTTCGACTCAGGTCCTTAACAGATGATCAATTCAAAGCCTTGATTCTCATATGCAGTCTTCAATCTCCTCGTTTCACAGATATCCGAACTCGACTGCTCAATCAGCTAGAACAAAATCCCAAGTTAACATTACATGACATAGCTGATGAATATCAACGGCTGATTAATCTGCAGAAAGACACACACCTGGTCGAATCAACACCTTCCAGAAGCTCTGATATTCGTGCATTACGAAAGAGCAAAAATCTCTCATCATCCAGTCCTGACCCACCTTCTCTTAATGTCCCGCGGAAATCTACACATACTCGTCCAACTTCACAAAATACTGCAAAGAAGACCCCACCATCACCATGCTGGCACTGTGGCGCGTGGCACTTTGTAAAGTCTTGTCCGTACAAAAATCATCGTTGCAGCAAGTGCAACATCGTCGGTCATAAAAATGGTTTTTGTCAGCCACGCAAACCCAGATATCAAAATCCAGCGAAAGCTCGACAAACGGTTGGTCCTAAATCTCCAAAAAGATCATTGAGTCTACTCGCAACCTGTCAAGTCACAACACCAGCTATGCGGAAATATATTGACCTTCAGATGAATGGTCATGATGCACGTCTGCAGCTAGATACCGCCTCTGATATTACTGTTATATCAGAGAAAATTTGGAATAATATTGGCAGACCACCTATCACCAATACTTCCCAGTCTCTTGTCAGCGCCTGTGGTGGGCGGCTCAAACTTATTGGTGAACTCAAATGTTCCGTTTCCTTCCGCAATACCAAATTCACAGGAATTTGCTACGTCACCAAGAGTGATTTAAATCTTTTGGGACTTGATTGGTTCGATCGTTTGCATCTGGCTGATGTCCCACTAAATTCGCTATGCAATGCAGTCAAGAAGCATAAAATGTCAGACAATTCCGGACGAAGCCGAAGCCGCAAACCCAACAGGCAGACGAAACGACAGACGTCAACAACAAGCTCAAAGGTTCCAGATAAACCCCCAGGTAAACATCCTACTAATCATCAATCTTCTCAAAAGGGGAGGTGATATGTATCCATTTATATATACATGTGTGTGTGTATGTTGGTCTCTCTTTCTGTTTGCTCTCTTAGTCTGTGACCATTTCACTTGTATGAACTTGTCTCCTTTAACAACGTATATTCTCCTTATATTATATATAATATGAGTGTTTGTTGACAGTCCGTTGCTTGGTGACATATATCCATATATGGTGGTTGTTGACATGTCTGCTATATTTCGCTATGTATATATGGATCGATACTTCATTATAATTAGCCATTCATGTTAAGACTGTCTAATGATTGTTCACACCCTTGTCTGAATATTCATATATATATTTCGCTCTCACAATCTTGTGACTTACCACTTACTTTGGTGTGATACCTGTAAATCACGTCTCATAAACCGTTAATGCCCAGCTCTTGCTACGCCCGGACCCACGCTGTTCCTTGCAGTTTTTCAGAAACGCTTAGTAAAAACGGACGAAAAATCCAAAGCACCGACCTGCCGTTTGATATTTCTGTATTGTTACACCAACATATAAAAGTAATAAGCGAACTAAGGTCTGAAAACAAATATTACAATAATAAATCATTGTGTTACTTCTGACGATGTTTCACTCTTCTTTCTGAACAGCGACCGATGAGACGATGACTGCCGTATTGATGCCTCCGCGAAAATTGGGGAAGTTGGTTATGAGCAAACAACCATGAATTGATCGTTCAATCTTCAACTACATTGACACTCCCCGGCAAAAAAGGATCTATTCCTTTTTTCCATCATGACCAATACACGTTGACTTGGATGCCATTGCGAGAACCTGGGTCACGCGGACAGAGCTGAAATGGAAAACAAACAGAAAAGCCAACACACCACAAGCATACCCACAGCACAATCTCACACATCAATGACGACCTGCGCCTCCAGACAGAGACCTCCTCTTGACATCTTGCAACACAATCGCCACTTGCTAGAATGACTCTTGCAGAATGCAACGTGACCATAGCACCACCTCACGATACTCTACGCACATCCTCTTATCTACTCACTACCAATTATCACTGAAATCGCTTGTCACTCATTCTGCCTCAGTTCAAGTAGCGGTGACGCATGCGAGCCTCAGTCGTCCATACTCTTTCTCCCCGGCGTGTCTGACCGCAGCTAACAATTATCTCCGTATGCATATCATTCTCAGCAATAGCCTAGCCTCCCCGGCGTATACGACCCATCTGCTGTCTTTAACATCAATCAATTCATTCATGGATGTAGAAGAGTGGACACAACTTCAGAAGTAATCACGACGAAAATTTTAACAAAATTACGTAATAGCAACGAGGTACGAATACAACAAGTAAACACAATGGATCCAAAAACACCAATTGATAGGACACACCACACGTACATACAAATAGTACAAACAACCTCGCGGATCATGTCTCGATGGAATTCCTTTGAAGAATTGCAGGACTTACACCAGTACGCCTACATTCCTTCTCAGGTTGACGATTGTAATTTGTGCAATGTCCGGACACAAACAAGATTAACCAACAATTGCGATAATTGGAACTCACACAACTATTTAACACAATCATATGTACAATCAACACATCAAATGTTGTGGATTCCGGTATGACGAACTACTTTTGAAGAACTGTAGGACTTACAGCAATACGCCTACAACCCTTCTCAGGTTGACGCCCTAGGTTGGGAAATCGTCGCAGAGTTCATTTGCTAACTTCCTTCTATGAGCTAAATCCTCAAATCTGAACGGCAACACGCTCATGTCATTGTATCGTAGAATATAGATGACGAATAAACACACGGCATTTCTCATCAACCAAGTGTAGAAACAGAGTAATTTACACCAAAGATAATAACATTCAAATAGTAACTTGAAACTAGAAATGCCTTTATTCATGCAAGTCAATTTAACAATTACTCTCTCGTTTACACTTGGCTTATCCTCACTAAACTGAACAATATCTTTTGCCTTTTCAAATGCACCAATACTATCATAGTCATTGCACAAGATACTTGAGTTGATGGGCGTCCTTCTCATTGTGGATGACAACACCAGTGTGGTGATTGACAATTTCTATCTCTGTATTGTTTAAATACTTACTGTTGGCCGTTGATATGTTTCATATATGAATTGCATTCTAATTCCGCTAAATACAAATTACCGATTGCTGCCCTCTCTGGGTTTTGATTAGATTTCTATAATTCCGTCATCCCGGTATATTAATATTTTCAATTACAATAAATTACTACAAATTGGCGTCGTGATGGAGCTAAGTAACCTGGGAAAATTTCCTCTTAATGGTTCTCCGCGGGAGATTGCTGATTATTTGGAATGCTTTGACGCCTAGTGCATTTCCAATAATGTTCGGGATGATAAAATACCTGATCATTTCATTACCGCTATTGGGCTTGATGCATATAGCCTGGTGAAGAATCTGGCGTTTCCAGATAAACCCATTTCTATCCCATATGCTAAGCTCCGTGAACTTCTTATAGATCACTTCCATGTAACTACTTTTGAGACCAGAGAGAGGGCTCAGTTCAACAAACTGGTACGTTCTCCCAATCAGAAGATAAGAGACTTTATACTACAACTCCAAATTCAAGCCTCAAAGTGTAATTTTGGAGATCAGCTGCATACACAACTACGTGATCGTCTAATTGCTGGAATCAACATTCCTAAATTAGAGAAAGAGTTAATTCAGATTCCTTCTTGTACTTTTCAAACTGCTAAAGATTTATGTGTTACATATGAAGATGTCAATAATGAATACTGTGCTCCCACTACGTCAGTATCTGATGTCATGCTGTCCAAAGTCGAAAATACAAGTGTTCATGGAAAGAAATCCAAACTGCCGTCCACAGGTAATAGAATGCAGCCAGAGATCAAAAACATTGAACCGTGTTTATCCTGTGGAAAGTTACATCTACGAAGCACTTGCCGTTTTCGGAGTGCTAAGTGCTATAAATGTGGTAAAGTTGGACACATCAAGACGGTTTGCAGGAGTTCGAGTACTTATGTTGCTCAACATTCTTATAATTCTCCCAAGCTGTCTAGTAAAATGGAGTCTATGTGTCTTTCAACTTTTCAAAATACTCAAGCTAATCCAACGGAAACCTCCACTGCAAGTTCAGCAACGCAAGTATCAACTGTATTCAAAAATGAGGTAGCTAAGTTGCAATGTGAACTGTCGAGAGCACGAAAAGACCTGAATGAGATGAGAGAGCAATTGAATAAAATTGAGGAATTACTGCATATGCATAGACTACGTCTGGTGAATCCAGAGCATACAAGTTCTTGTGAAAGTCCTGCAAAACTATTCAAATCTCGAATTCTCAAAAAGCATCTGATGTCCACTACTTCTAATGTACATTATTTCAAAGATAATAACTATAGACCTTCTGTTGGAATTATACTACAAAAAATGGGAAATCGAGTGGTGAAGATATTAGACATCAAAGATCACTCAGTTCATAACAGACACCTGGACAAAGTGACAATAAATGAAGTAGGTCGTTCCAATTATAATATTATTGATTCCGCTAATAATCCTGATTTTGTAGATAATTCCAGATAATACTGATGAAAATAATATCACAGAATCAGTTAGGTCGAAGCTACTTGCAAGCAAACCGAGACATCGTTATAAATACGCGAGGAGATATTCGAGGTGTGGCGGATGTGGTGATTGACAATTTCTATCTCTGTATTGTTTAAATACTTACTGTTGACTGTTGATATGCTTCATATATGAATTGCATTCTAATTCCGCTAAATACAAATTACTGATTGCTGCCCTCTCTGGGTTTTGATTAGATTCCTATAATTCCGTCATCCCGGTATATTAATATTTCCAAGTACAATAAATTACTACAACCAGCGACAACTGATTGATACCAGTTGATGAACTTAGCGGTGGATCAGAAGCTGTTCTTGTTCGGCTTTCAGATAGTTGTCTAACTGCAAGGTTACCACCACTGTTGTCTCTTACTATTACCTCCGGTTTAGCACTATCATCTGATGATAGGTGGGCTACACGCTGATCAATTACACTGACTGTCTCACAAGTATGCACACCTTCTGGAACTGCATCTGCGCTCAATTCTACTTCACGTTATAGTTGTACAGAACCTTTATTTAACTTAGCAGTAGTAGGCATATCCCTCATCTCATAATGATCAACCAAAGACAACTGTGAAGTATCATGATCATTATCACGAATATTCACTTTACCGTCAACTTCATCATTTTCAAACTCTTTAATAACAGAAGTAGACAATTTTGGTTCCTCCTCAAAAATCCTCAAAGGTTTTATAACTTCACTATGACTAGAAATGCCTTGTAAACCTTTGGAGTCAGAACTGCACTCTGAAGCAGCAACTCTATTCTGTGACACTCTATTCAACAACGGCTTACCAGTTGCAACTACAGACCTCTCGACCGCACCGTTATCGTCACACAATTCGGAGTCAGGCCTGGAGTTTACATTTAGCTTATCACTGAACTTGCTCACTTCTTCACAGTTCACCTTTGTATGCACCTCTTGCAAACGTGTAAAACACAACCGTGTTTCTCTCGCAGCTTGCAACTTATCTGTTGAGGATGTACCACGAAACCTGTTACACTCACTAGGTCTATATGCATTACTAGACATCATGGAGCTTTCTCGATATCCACTTCGCTGAGACCCTTTTGTCATCAATGATTGCGTTTTACCCTCAGACTACTCTATTCTAGGGGTGAGATGTAATAGACTGGCGGACTTGCTCATAGATTGATTGACATTATCTTTTACTAGTTTCGGGATATCATCAAACTTTGGCTCGATACCCTCATCCTCCATACGGGAGCTTATCTTCACCCACTTCCTTTGCAGTCGAGTAGGTAGGCGTCTTGCTATTACTTCTAGTATAAAACTCGAGTTGAGGTCACTCATGCGATTCATCGAAATCATTGCATTCTTGTAAATTAGCAAATTATCTAAAAACTCAGTTAGTGCCTGGGAGTCATCCTATAAGTGACCACCATTACCCTTAACAGCCTCGAATAATTTCCCTGCAGTCATCGAAGGTCTTCCAAACCTTTGACGTAATATGCTCAGAGCCTCGTAGTAGCCCTCTTTTCGCTTCATAAACTTACAGCACTGTATAGCTCTTGCAGCATCTCCGGTGCAATATCTCATCAAATACATTAACTTCAATTCATCATTTAATAGAAAACTACTCAACATGATCTCAAACTCCTTTACAAATTGTAAATAATCATCCGGGTTTCCATCAAAACACCGTGGTTCAAATTTAGGGAGTTCGATGTTCCTATTATCCCTGGACGGCGAAACAGTAACACCAACCATGTCATGCTTAACATCAGACACATCGTTACAATTAACAGACAAGTCACCATGACTTACTTTCCTGTTTGTATCCAAGACACTCTGTCCCTTCTTTGACCCAGGCATTGTTGAACTTGACACAATTCCAAAAAGGTTCCAGATATTGCTTGTTCAAAGAGGACTTGACCGGCACCAGGAAAAATGAACGACGACTATCCAAAATTTCACCAACTGTTTGAATCCACCAGATCTGTTTCTATCGTCAGAAACTGTCAATCACGTCTCATAAACCGTTAATGCCCAGCTCTTGCTACGCCCGGACCCACGCTGTTCCTTGCAGTTTTTCAGAAACGCTTAGTAAAAACGGACGAAAAATCCAAAGCACCGACCTGCCGTTTGATATTTCTGTATTGTTACACCAACATATAAAAGTAATAAGCGAACTAAGGTCTGAAAACAAATATTACAATAATAAATCATTGTGTTACTTCTGACGATGTTTCACTCTTCTTTCTGAACAGCGACCGATGAGACGATGACTGTCGTATTGATGCCTCCGCGAAAATTGGGGAAGTTGGTTATGAGCAAACAACCATGAATTGATCGTTCAATCTTCAACTACATTGACAATACCACTTTTGCGTTCTCCTTGTGTTTGGAAAATAGAAGTATCATCGCAAACCTAGTGGTCTTCTGATTTCCGCCTTCTTGAGTCAGGACTATTACATTCTCGACCAGTCCATAACAATAATTTGTCGACGAGTACATAACAGAATCGATTTTGTGAGATTCATGATTCCTTGTGCTCTCTTTTTGATGTCAGCGGGGAAGATTTCAGTCGGAGTGTCCTTCGTGTGTTGAAGCCATCGGCGGACAGCTGCATGAATAAGTTTGTCCATAGTTTTCATGGTGTTCTTGTGAGTGGTGCTGGGAGTTAGTGATTAGAGTAGCCGATGATTCAGATTGTTCTTCAGGATTCTGATTCGTTGATGAGTTTTGAGGGGGGCACGTTTCCCATTGTCTATGTTTTTACTGAGAACGCCCACATGATCGAAGCAGCGCCTGACTTTGTAATTGAAGGGAACGCCCAGATAGGTAAATTCCTCTGTTGGCGAGATGGCTGGAATTGACTGGCAGTTGATGTTGTAGATTGTTGGAGAAAGAGCCATGATTTTACGCTGTCTGTCAGAGACTATGTTGATTATACGGCTTTTGTTGACGTTGATCAATGATCCTGCAAGTTCCAGCAAGGCAGCTGAGTTTGTTTTGGAGAGCTGCAGCGTTTGGAGCTAGGATGATGAGGTCATCAACATATGCTATGTAATGTAAAGGATGACCATCAACGTAGATGGGGTCATAGGCTTCAGAAACATTGAGTATCTCATCCATAGTCATGATGAAGAGGAGCGGTGACAGAGGGTCACCCTGTTTGACCCCCCGTGTTGGATGACACTTCACTTCGTGGAAGAGACTGTAGGAGTTGGGATAGTAGTTTGTAAGGTATTCTCTAAGCATTGAGGGTTCACCAAAACTTTCAGCCACCCTTAAAATTATTTGATGTAGGACGCTATCGAAAGCTTTCGAAATGTCGAGAATAGCTATTGCGCAACTTGTATAGTTGGAGTGCGCTTCTCTCAAGATGGCGTGAAGAAGATTGGTCGCCTCGAAGCAGCCATCACGCTGCAGGAAGGCAAACTGTAGTTTTTCCATTGGGAATGATCTGGACCAGCGCTTGGCGATAATCTTGTGCAGACAGCGCGTAACGACAGAAGTTATGGAGATAGGCCGGAAGTCAGTAGGGTTATCCGGGTGTGATGTCTTGGGAATGAAGGTGACCCTAGAAGGTGGCAGTGGTGAAGGTAGAAAAGATGTCAGCAAAAGAGTGTTTAGATACCCAGCCAGACTAGTGTGGTTAATTTTCTGGAGGTCCCTGGAAGTTATGTGGTCAACACCGGCCGCGGATTTGACCATTTCTTTTAGTGCTCATTTGATCTCTTCAGTTGAAACTGGGGCGATCAGGTCGTTATTAGTTGGAAGGTATTCCTGGACCAGTCTAGTGTCTGGTAGGGCTGGGCGCGTGAAGGTTTCTATCCAAAATTCATTGAAGCTTCCTATAGCGGAAGGCTGACATGTAAACGGGTCTCTCCATCTGCCATCAAGTACCGTGTTCGCAACATCTTTTGGCGAGCGGTGGAAAAGCGTTTGCATGTAGGCATATAAAATGCGACGCCTCTTCTTGTTGTTTAAGTTTGATGGGAGACCGGAGACGTATCGCTGCTTAGATGGTTTCCATCTTGTAGGGAATAGCTGTTGGTCCTGCTTATCCAGAAGTTGACGTGTCTCCTCAAGAATAATATCATTCGCATATAGTTGCAGGATAAATTGTCGAGTGGATTCAGTGTCCAGCCGCTGAGATGGATTTGCCAGTTGTGTATTGATGACAGCCATGAGGTTAGCATGTTTATTGTCCATGCGGAGGCTTTTATGGAGTGTCATATTCACTAGGGGAGTTAAACCATCTTGAGTGAGTCGAGTAGTTGGCATAATTTGTCGTTGAGCTTCGTGTTCAAAGTTTGGAGTGGGTGATGAAGTTCGCTTGGGCGAGAAGGCGTTGATAGTATAAGTTGGAACCGATTCATCAATATCAATGGTATCCAGAAGTGGTCGGATCACTGCCACAGCAGCGGGAGAATGTAAAATTGTTGTGTTGACGGTACTTATTGCATAGTGGTACTGCAGTATTTGCATTGATTGGGTGGATTCATTGAAAACAGTGTAATCATTAATGACGACAAACTGGAGGGCTCGCTGTTCTTTCAGCTGAGTCGACATATTCGATGAGATTATAACAGTTGGAGATGAAGTTGTTCTGTATGGACTTGTAGGAGCAGAGACTGATCTGTTGACGGTGAACACATCAGTGGGCGAGGTACTTGGCTCAATTTGGCGATAAGACGTAGTTGAAGTGAGGACTACTGTTGGTAGAGATGGATTAAGCGTACGTCTTCATTTTAAGTTGTATAGACGCTTACAAACCGCACCGGTGGTGCGGTCGCCAATGGTTTCAGCGACAAGAGCGAAGAACTGTTTAGGCGTGAGTGAAGGGGAGTCAAGACATCTGGCAGTTGAGATCAACCGAGCGTCTTGAGCGGACCAGGTTTGAGGCCTTGAACGTACATACAGTTCTGATCTAGTAACATAGCTTTCGTGTGATGATGCTTGTGAGGATGTAGTCGAATAGGAACCAATGTTTGATGCAGAGTCCGATGATGGCGGGACAAATGTCATCCATTTGAGTGCTTGCAGACGGCGTTTGATGGCTTCAACTGAGCGATATGGCAGATGGTCATGTAGGTGTTGATAAAGATCGGCTTTGCTGTTGAATCGATCAACTGCTGCGTCTGCTAACATCAGTAGGGTGAGTTCTTAATTTTGAGCCCAACTCCATCGTGTTTGACAGTCGTTGAGGAAGCGACCGAGAAGGACCTCATTGTATTTGGCGGGGTGGATTTGGCGCAGATGTTGAGATAAACCTCTCGGAAAATCGAAGTTTGAAGGACAGTATATACACAGTTATCTAGGAGACACGATTGAGGATAGGGACTGATTGGACCTCGTGGAGTGAGGTGATGATGGATTGGATGTGATGGGCGAAAGATGAGCTGCTGGCAGTTGGGAGATGAGGAAAGGAAAACAGGAGGCTGATGTTTGAGGGTCAGCTTGAACCATGGCAGAGGCCATGGATTGTGATAAGGGTTGGCTTGACATAGCTGACATGACTGGAGAATGCGGTATCGCAGGCTCGAGTGTGGAGGACAACCAACGATGGACTGTTAGTTGTGCCACGGACCGTTCATAGGCCCTCACCCGTGGCTTGACAAATGGCTGAACCAAAATAAACAAAACAAACGAAAAAAGTACTATTGTAAAAGACTCCACGTAATCACTTTGGGATTGAAGCAGAGAAGAAGGCCGCAAAATGAATGAGGGGAAGGACGTGATTTGAAAGAGACCACTTTCTAAAACAATAAGAAGTGGATGCAGCGTCAAAAAGGCTATAAATCAAAAGAGTGTGAAGAAAGGTGTTGATAGATACCAAGAACAACAGAAAAAGGTGAAGAAATGTGGAAGTTACAACAATTCCAGAGAGGCGACGAAATGAATACAGTAATGACGTAATCGGGGACGTCGATTTTTAAAGGTCAAAACTGTCAGGGATAGAGTGTCGAGATGTGTATCAAACTACAGATCTCGATGAGAGGAGTCGAGGGATACCAAGAACGAAGAAAAGGGTAAAGAAATGTGGAATATACAGAGGGGACCTCACAACTTCTACACAAATGATACGAGGGTGAGGATTTTCAGTCAACAGGGTGAAAAATGATGGGAGTTGTTTTGGATGGTTCAGGGCAGAGATATTTGGACAAAGAAGAAAAAGACTGAATAAATCTGAAATACTGGGGGTGAGATTGGGAAGGAAAATGGAAAAAGGTCTCGTGGAGGGAAGGAGAAAGGTGATGACGAGATAAAAAGTGGCCTCGGTCTTACTAGATAGACCAAGGGAAATTAAAAAGAATGATTGGTAGTGTCACTGTCACTAGATCGGAAAATCCTTTATGGAGAACAAGGTACGTTTTCGACAAAAATAGCTGAAGGCACCAAAAACAAAATGGTGTGGAAGAGAAATGAACAAATAATGGGGATAAAATAGGTATCAGTAGATTCACCTCGAAGAGCTGCAACTGATAATTACAATTTCAGAAAGTTAGAATGAGATGTAAGAGAAATAATAAGTGAAAATAGTGGGAATTAACTGTTTTCCAGTCAGATCCTGGAAGTTAACAAGCAAAAATCGTGAGTTGAGATAATTCCTTGGTGAAAAGTAAATGAAAAGGACGGGTTTGGGGACTGGTAACACCGTGCTAAAATTAATGGAGAAAGTACTTGTAGTACAGATGAAACTAACGAAGAAGTAAAATTCCGAATGTCAGGGATTAAGATAGGTTCGGACTATCAAACAGTTGAGACGACTGGAGATTAAAACTTCAAATTTTCCCTTTAACCAACACTAAGTCAATGAAAATAAACTATTATGAACAAAAGCGACATCTATTAACTGATAACAGTCCTGTTGGAATAATAAAAATGCTTAAAAAGGGGCAACTTGAGTCAAGGGTAGAGTTCGTCGAAAAAAAACAACAACAGAATAACCGGTAAATAACTACAGCTATAGCATCAAATAGATAATATCCGACGTAAAACTTCGACGAATTGCACAAACTCACCGAATTGAGCCTGATACATCCCATAAAATATACATCCAAAACCTGCAGAGGGCAGGGTCAGTGAAAACAGAGTTTATACAATAATTCCAAGGTGTAAATGTATCTCTAGTGTATTTCTATGTGTAGAATGTGAAAATTCAAAAGTTTCTAGCAGATAATGTGTGTAAATAGCTTGTTTACGGTATAAAAGAGTTCAGACGCAAATATAACGCAAGCAATCATTTCGCACTCCAACTTGGTCCCGAAATATATCTCGTAATTTGGAAGATCAATTGTAGTCTTTTGCTTTGCGTTTGGTTTATACGGAACGAATACTATATAAGTTGTAGGTATTAGATCTTGCGTTAGTATACTCCATACAATCCGCGAATATCAATACCGTCAGCCTCTAAACCATGTATTCACATAACCACCGACCTTGCTTCAAGTAGCCCTATTCCCTTCTGTTTTACGCTAAAGTTTTCCATATTTATGATATAGGCGTTATGACATTTCGATTCATCCAATATTTGGTGTTAATTCTATGTAGAATGAGTTGGCGACTAAACTCAACCTGTCTCTATCTGTCTTCACCTGACTTTATTGCTCTTTAGAACTTCACCTGCGTCTCACCATAGAGTGTGATTAAATGCTAGTGAATGCATTGCAATGGCCGAGTTGTTTTCTAGGTTATTCAACTAGCTGGAGTGAGTGATTTTATGTCTAGCTAAATTTGTTTTACTGTTCCGGTAATTGAATTGATCCCGATCTGCTAGTTTGATCTAGATCACTGAACTCACAAACAATGTATTGATGAAGAGAATCATATATATATATATATATATATAATTCGATATCACGTTAGAATGCAGTTTTCTAATAACAATGAAAATGCAATCTTTTTCTATTTTCAGTCTATTTTACGTAAAAATCGTAGACTGACAAAAATGTGTTTGGTTTTTCCACTGATGTGCTTTTAATTAGAGAAAGACATTACATAATGACAATAAAAACACAATCTCAAGTAATAAAAACGAAGAAAAATCTAATTCTAAACTCAATCTACTGGATCTAACCTACGGATAAGCATTAGAAATCTACAGTGTACAATGTACAATATAGGCACAGTGTATCTGATACAATATTGAATTCATCTAAATAACAGTGATTCAATATTTCTATGATGAATAATATATCAGTTTTTCACAACGACAGTCAATCCGTCACCAATATTTAAGAGGGATATTTTTACTCGATCATCCTTTGCTATCAGATCATTTAGCTGCCTGATACCGATAGTTAAATCAGTTTGATCACTTTCGTCAATTACAAGTTCTGACCAAATAACCTTGGTAAGGAAATAAGGGAATAGAAATTCAAAAAGTTGAAATCAAGGATCAAAATGTTCATTATTATAAAAGCTTTTTGTATTTTGCTATAAATTAAGACACGAAACGGTATTATTTCTACTGTCATTTTGATATTTACTGCTAATAGCTTTGTCAGAGTGTAATTCCATTATGGGTGGAATTATACTCTACCAAAGTGTACAAGTTTTATTCTTATATCAATTTGGTCAGAGTGGTTATGTTAAACCGGAATCCGTTGGCAGTAGATGGTCGGAGACAATCAGTAGGAAGACTTGGACCTATTTTTTATTGCTTGTTGGCACTCATCAGCAAGACGTATCTGCAACCTGGAAGGAACTCATATCCCTTCTAATATTCGAACCGGCGTCAGTGCTGCAGTCTGAGACGTAACCACAGAGCTATTCAAGTTCGCGATTGTCCCCCTGTAGAACCGCACTAGGTATTTTTGATTGGACACTAGTCAGTAACTAGTGCAATGTGTAAGTCTAGTTCTATCCTTGGTGCAGGCTGAATTTTATCAGTCAAATGGCCACCATGCCACTAGGTAGCTCGCTGTCATGGTGCACTGTTAACTGGTGGTATTAGACGGTTGGAGACAATCGGCAAGAAGCCCTGGACCTGGGTTTAGTGCTTTTTAGCACTCACCAGTAAGCAAGGCGTATCTGCAACCTTGAAGGAACTCCCCAGTCGGTGAATGTTTTTGGGGTACCTGGGATATGTCGGTAAAAACGTGGGCAGTTTTCCGTTTAAATTTAGGAAAAGTGGAAAAAGGTGGGCTGTTTTCGGTTGTAACATGGGCAAACGGGAAAAAAGTGGCTAATATAGGTAAAGTGGGCAAATTGTATAGCAGTTACACCAACTTTTGCCCACCTATTTGCCCATCAAAACTACTCATTTAGCCCACGTTTTGCCCGCATCGCCCAGGTGCACTCTTTGACTGGATCATGCCCCTTTTGAGATCTGAAACCGGAATTTGCATCTATTTGATTACTGAGAAATCCGATGGAGTGATAAAAGCCTGAAAAATCATCAATCATAAGTCTGCATGCTATAGAATCAGACTACAAAACTGATTTTGACACTATTGAAATCACTCAGAAATATTTCAGAAATCACAAAGAACCTCTCATATCAGAAGCCCTTCATATTGAATGGAATTCAGATTGTTTTAAAAGGAAGGAAGGAAGGAAGGATGAATTCAGAATTTAACCTGCTTGCAAACACCCACCTATCGCCTCCCCCCCCTCCAGCCATGGAGTGAAAAAATCAACACAAATCAGTATGGAGTCGGATATTACCCCAGTGACCAAGTTTTTCACACACACACACATCCACACAAATATGATAAACGATGCCATTATGTAAACACATGCATTTTTTCATAATTTCATGCAGTTTTCGAATAAAGATATCTGTACGTGTTGTGTTATCTTCACCGATTGACAGATACAGCGATGTAAATATTGCCTCATACTCAATAACTGTGATTAAGTTGCTGCATAAAAGCTAAGATTTTGTAGACTCTGGTTAAATATTACAACTGCAATGAAGCTATTAGCATTACATAGTCAAACGTCAGTGAAAACAGTTTCCAAAAGTTTGTTTGTACGGATTTGATTTAATTCAAGTTTGATCACAGATTGAGATCAGTTAGGGTACCATTAGACTATCATGGAGTACTGGACAGACATTTCGTCCTAGAATAAGACTCACCTTCAGTATGCACCTACTAGATTTTGAAACCAGGATGGCCATCCGTAATTGCACTTGAAAGAAACCAGTTCCCTGCAGACAAACTCTTAAAATCTGATCTGATGCTCGCTAGTGACAACGCAGCACGAAGTTGCTTTAAGTTACAGTGAGAAGTCAGGACCAATGTGATCGGCGCCGTCGGCAGTGAGGACAAATACTTGCCAGCGACGACACTGGCTGATGGTCTCTCTAAAATCACCAGTTGATGGAAGTTAGGGTTCATGCTTTGGCCATTGAGTCAGGTCCCAGTGACTGAATTGTGCATGATCTAGGCTTCTATCCAGGAAGGTCCTGGATTAATAACCCAGTAGATGCCTACTATCGAGAAGAACTAATCTAGGAGGAGACAATTGCCCACTACAGGAGAGAGTACTGTTAACACCACAATCAGTTCGCAGACATTAACTATTGTGTTGTGCATGATGCATAAAACAAGAAACACTGATAGCAGTTGGGAATGAGAACTCCAGTGGGAAATGTTTGGTAAACAAAATAAACCTATCCCACATAGTTGTATTATGCATATTCGGCAACCTGACAGTTTACTGGGTGAATTTATCTCATCTGAAAGTGATAAGCCATGTGTTACGGATGTACATTGTTATGCTCAGAACCTCAAGCGCCTTATGCAGCGCCTACAACCAACTCCCACACGCACACAAAGCAAGAGAGTGCAAGTAGATGCTAGGCTCGATGACTGCACACACATTTTTGTGCGCTGCGACGCCGTCCGTAGGCCGTTACAGTCTCCTTATGATGAACCATTCAAGGCCATTAGCAGGAAGGGAAAGTTCGTTGTTATTGATCGATTTGGCCGTCAAGACACCGTAAGTGTCGACAGGCTTAAGGCGGCCTACACTGAAGACTCCTTACCCTCCATGCCTACACAACCAGCAACTACCTCTGCACCCACATTCCAGCCAGGTTCCGTTATTAAACATGCTACTAAACCTAGTAGTTCTCCGGATATAACAAGTGAAGCACCGGTTACACGCACCGATCGGCATGTGCACTGGCCTAAGCGATACTCTAAATTTGTTAACTAAACGGTTTTACATGCAAGAATATTTCATACCCTCATGTCTTTTCGCAGGTTACATTCACTCTTCATGGTATTTACCCTTTTTGGTCTCGTTTGTGGCATTAACCACTTTTCCAGTTACTAACCCTGTTAGATTTCTTTCTCCTAACAGATTGTTCTAACATTCTATTATTGGCGTTGCACTCGAAACGCTAGCTATACCAGTCAACTTTAATGTCGTATAATGGCTCCCAAAACTTGTGGAATTGCGAACCAAACAAAAAAAATAGACCAAAAAGAGACAAAAAAAATAGAATAATAAAATAGATAAAGAATACACAAAAATAAATGATAATAATAAGAAGAAAAAAGATAAAGAATTCAGTGTAAAGTAACTCAAACGCGAAACTATTCACTGTCCGGTATAACTTGCGTTAACTTCTTGCTTACCTTTTCTATGTAATCGTATAGTTTCTATTTTGTAATTGTTAATTTACTCAATCTAAACTGTCAGACTTTTCTTGCTCATTACTGTGGCAATTTTTCACTCTAGTCTGGTTAAATTCTTTTTTGCAAGCTTTGACTGTAAACATTTTTCACCAAGTTGTTTCTTCGACTCGCCGTTTTCTTTTAACTAAATGTAAATGCCTATTCTCTCTCAGCTATTTTTCCTTTAACACTTGCCGTGTAACTTGGATTCATTACCGTGTTGTCGAAACCTGCATTTATTTTAATTCAACATGGAATAGCTTTGATGTTTATCCCATATTTGTCCGCTTCCTAGACCCTAGCTTTTGTGATATATATATATATTCTTTTTCTTAAAAAACGACTTTGCGAATCTCTACATCACTTTCCACTTTTCTTTTCTTTCACTTTGTCCCTCTACTACGCTGGTATATTTATTATCCTTAGTGTTGATTGATACTCGCTGATGAAGCGGAAGAGGGAAGCATTGGTTTAAGACGCAACTTAGACCTAATGAATCACACTCGTATCTCAGCCTGAGCACAGGGGTGATATCATCAGCCCCATGCACAATCAGTGTGTGTGATCCGTAGCTACCTACTTATACAAAGTTCGAAATGTGTAAAAATGTAGTAACAAAAAAAAACAATTATTAAAAAAATTAATAATTTAAAACCACACTAAGATGGCCAGCGTCTTTTCTTTCATATTCAGATTTACTTCATACATCATGTAGAATATTATTCATCCTTCCCCTTAACCTTTCTTTTAGTTTCGTTCTCAATTTGTTTTTCTTCACTTCTTTTCCTTTCTTTTATTGTGCGAATCTACTGCTACATACCCCTTATGTTCTTGGATCGAAGGTTGCCGGTTTTCCACCAACCTTCTGAGCGGGGGGGGGGGCATAACGTGTAGTGCACCTTCAATCTTTTCAGTTTTTGTTCTAATATGTACTCCATATATTGGGGCTACACCACTTCATTTCCTGTACGTTTTAGCGCTTGCACGCTTCCTCCCTCGCTGTGCTCTTCTACAAGCACATTCTTCGATCTCGCTACTTCGCTGGGTACAGATAAGTTGTAAACCTTTTTTTATATTATTAAATTCTAATCACATTCATTATAAATATACTTGTGGTTACAGGCACGTTGTGAATCCTTTTTATTTCTGCTTTTCACTCGTTCCTCAGTACTTGCAAGATAGGCACAGTACTGATTAAGACCTAGTCTGAAATCACATCCACTTCAGGGATGGAGTAAATTAGCAACTGCCACACGAATCTTCTTTATCCACACTGAGGATTTCGTCAGCAATTAGTCCATTAGGGCTAATGCAACGTCCTAAATTGAAGTAGTCGACATGCTGAACCGCTTTGCTCCGTGTTTTTAAGCTAAAAGCTGGTGCAGTCCTGCAACAGCATCAACTCAGAACACATGTTAAACATTCGAAGATTTCTCCTCAAGGTGTTCACATAATTGGATTTTGTCAGACTCTTCATCTAGGAGGACATTTTCTGCACACTTTAGCCCAACAAGACTGTCCCTTGGTAACAAGTCAATTCCTAAGTCGCTAAAGTCAGTCGGGGTCAATCCCGTTAGTACATCGGTGATGAAATAGGGACAGTTGACATGCTTGACGGACACTGCTAGTTGTCATCACTTTAGATGACAACTGTCATTAGGCTGCGTGAGTGCAACATGTCCCTTGACCGCCTCCATTACACGAATTGGCATTAACAGAAATTATTACATGTGGTATATGGCTCACTTTTTTCTAACACAGCAGGATCTTGAGCAGACCAAGCCCGTCTAGGAGACTGCCAATGTGTTCGAGGTGAAGTTTGCCCCGATTCCTATGAAATATCAGTCCAGTACTCCCTGGTTTTCAATGGTTCTGTATGTGATGTCAATCCGGCATCACCTCGTAAAAGCCAAACTAACCCTTACAAACCAACTTTATAAAATTAATCTGATGCTCGGAAGTGTTATGCTGCAGCATGGAGGTTGCTGGAGTTCTAGTGAGAAGTCGTGACCAGTGAGGTCCATCTGCAATGTGGGCTGGCTGCTAGCCTAAATTTGTAGATGATAATTTATGTTGTTGTGTATGTGCCCGATATTGGTCATGAGAAAAATAAGAACAAGACTGACTCAACATCCAATCACAGCAGACTTTGCCTAGGCAGATACAATATGCAGATGGATAATCTGAACTTCAAGAAACGGCCACAAAGAGATGAAAGATTAGCGTTCAGCGAGAAACCACCAATCAGAAGACTGTGTTTGTTTGCTTACAATAATCTATAATAATATACATTAAAATATATAAATATGTATTGATTTCCTAAATAAGCGATCTGTCGCCTGGCTCTTGTTTTCCGTTGTTACACATCCAGGATGGATGTCCCGCTGATGACATTAGTTAGGGTCGCGCTGAATCACGAATTGGTAGGAGTTAGAATTCATGAGCCATTGGATCGGGTCCCAGTGGCTGAATGATTTACGAGCTCGCCTTGTAACCAGAAGGTTTTAGTTTCAAACCCTGGTGGGTGTGTACTGATGAAGAGTCCCAAATTAGGACGAAACAGCTGTCCAGTAATCCCTGCAGGTTTTCCAGTGGTTCTTTATCCGATGTCAGCTCATGTTGAAATCCTTACAAAACCAATACTTGACATGTATTTATTTGATTTAACACTAAGTGATACAATATCAACAACTATATACGAGGTTTCGAGGACAATTTATTGCTGCTTATAATCACATTAGTGCACTCACACGACCACCGAACTTGCTTTATGTAGGCTTACACCCCTTCTGTTTGTCACTGGGGTTTTTCGTATAGTTTGCAGCTTTTTGTTATTGATTTGATTTGCCAGAATTCGGTGATTAAAGTCTCTCTCTCTCTCTTCACTTAACTTCATTACTTTTTTATAACTGTAGCTCTGTCTCACCCTATCGTGTGATTGTATTTTATTGCACGCACTGTGATTACTGACTTTTCCACTTGGCTTATCATTTTCCTTGGCTCAATAATGGAACTATTGTAACCAAGTTTCGATACTAGATGAAGAATCCCTTGATACGCTCTAAGCGTCATTCAGTTGTTAATACTGTATCACTGTGTAGTGTATCAGGTATACTTATCTAATATGGAGTTGTATTCTATCACAGTGACTAAAATTCTATCATCACTTCGAAATCAGATTCTATTCAGACTTTTGAAAAGGCTGTACTAAATCGGCAACTGCATATTTTCGACGGGGTTAAAGTAGGTTTTGTGCATCTGAATGTCAAGAAAGTCTGTTTTATGTTATATACCCGATTTTTTTTTTCATAATGATTATAAAATTTCTAAAACGTTATACTTTAGAAACCAATGCACATTTTCAGCGCCTGACAAATATAACTATAGTAAAGAAGGGGATTTAACAAAACGTTTTTGAGCACATAATTTAGATTGTTGTCCATGTTTACCTAGACCTTAAGCTATGAATAAATGGAGAAGACGTAAGCTTTTGGAGTTATTGAATTCGGTCCTGTAAATAATAAATTTAAAGAATTTTATCAAGTGGGACTGAATGATCTGACTCAAAAAGGTGTTCATAATTTCAAGGCTTCATCGTTCATTCTATGCTCTCATTTCATCAAATAAACTGGGTAGTGTTTATTTACGTGTTTTCAGAGAACACGCTTACAATGTCCAATGTAATCAGCTCACACACACGAGCATGTGAATCAGTATATATATATATATATATATATATATATATATATATATATATATATATATATATAAAGAGGTGGACATAAGCAGCAGTAGTTTATCCCTGACGGATTTTCGAATGACATTTTGGCTGGTGAATATTGAATGTATGACAGTTACAAAAGAGGAGCGTTAGGCACATTTCGATAAACGACTTTTAATCCCTTATGTAGTAGTGTCACCTTTTGACACTGAAATCATAGACACAGCGTCTTGTTTGCCGCTGTTTTTTTTATTATGGCTTGAAACCACACAGTATTTTTGGTACGAGCAGGGAATTTTCAGCATGTGATATCGGGGTAGCCCGAGTTTTTCAGGCCGACCATTAATATCAGATGTGCGTCGGCAGAGGATTGAACCCCGGACCATATGCATGGTTGGCGAGAGTACTAACCGCTGTGCCAGCGACTAGGGACGGTTTCTTTCTTGATGTTTCTTTAAATAAACTTACTAGGATATCCATTACTTAAGAAAGTTGCTCAAAGGTCTTCTACTTCTATGTCTACCGTATCTATAGAGGAAATTTACCAAATTCTGGTGCATATAGAACGGATAAGATTTCTCTTCCTACTCAGAGAGGGTAAGTAACTGTTGAATTTATTGTACTGCTCTGTTAAGGGAAATATAAATATAACACGAACACTAACTCTCTGTCATTGATATAAGAATAAAACTTGTGCACTGTGGTAGAGTATAATTCCATTATGGGTAAATTTTTGTTTTGATAAAGTCTCACAGTGTGATATAACTAGTCTTTATACTAATATACCAGTCAATATGGCTTTAGAAGCAGTTAAAAAAGAACTAACTGCGGATCCTGAACTCAATCATAGGATAAAGCTGCCCATTGAACAAATTATTTTAGGGATTCAGCTATGCCTCACATCTACTATCTTTAAATTCCAAGGTAAAATATATAGACAAACAGAAGGTGTAGCAATGGGATCACCAATATCTTCTATTGTAGCAGACATATTTATGGCCAGCTGGGAAAATATGGCTCTTAATACACTTAATCCTGCTCCAAAAATATGGTGGAGATATGTGGATGACACTTTCACGGTGTTAAAAATAGAACATATCTCTAGCTTCTTGACACACATAAACTCACCAGTGGAGGGAATAAAATTCACATTTGAATCGGAAAATGAACAAGGAGAATTAGCTATGTTAGATTGTAAAATAAAACGAATAGAAGAAGGTAAACTGCACACTAGTGTGTACAGAAAACCAACTCATTCTAATAGATACTTTAATTCGTCATCTCATCCGCTGACTGTTAAGGCAGGCTTAGTTAAGTATTAACAAACCAAGCAGTAGCACTAAGTAGCACAAGAAAAGACCTGAATGATGAACTAAAACAGATAGAAGAGGCTTTGGTGTTAAATAACTATCCTTTAAAGTTCATTAGAAAGATCAGAAAAGGCCAAACGAAAAATAAAAATAATTGTGAAACTATTAATAATAACATAAATAAGAGAGAATATAAGTCATCTAAAGTTATACCATATAAGGAGGGGACATCTGAGACCCTACGTAGGATTCTAAATAAAGCAGGAATTAGGGTGGCATTTAAACCTACAAACTCACTCAGAGACAAGCTCTGTAGGTTAAGGGACCCTGTAGGTTGACCCAATGAGACAAAATAATATAATTTACAAAATAACAGGCAATGACTGTGAGTTAGGTCAACTACATAGGTCAAACTAGTAGGTCAGGGGTAGTCAGATTGTCGGAACATAAGAATTTAGCTAAGCTAAGAATGGTTGACCCTGAAAAGATAAGTAATTTAGAAAAAAGCTCAGCAATTGCAATGCATGCATTAACACACAACCACACAATAGGGTGGGAGAGGGTTAAAATTGTAAAAAGTAATCTAGATAGGTGGAGAGAGAGAGGTTGATTACTGAATCCTTGTTCATCGAGTCGACACCAAACACATGCAATAGGAATGAGTCATCACTCATACCTGAAATATGGAAAATACTACTGCCAATCAAATGAAGTGAAAATCAAATGAAAAATAATGGAACTATATAAATGAATTTAGGAAGTCGTGTGAATACCTTGATATGATTATGAGCAATAAATTGTGCTCGAAACGTCATCAGTAAACATTACTGTATAACACTATGAGACTCTATCAAAACAAAAATTTACCCATAATGGAATTAACTCTCTGTCATTTGTATAACAAGTGATTTATTGGGATCTAGTGCATAGGTTAATGTACTTACTGACCGCTAGTGGTGTAGGGAATTACATTTAACTCCTCTGTTCAAATGAGTTGGTGGCACAGTGGTGGTGGTTTCGGGTTCGATCCCCGATCACAGGTGCACTTCTTTACTTCGCTAAGCCAACAATAAGACTTGTAAAGAGGGAAAGTTGTGCATAAGGTAAGCAACCCTATCTCGTAAGAATAAACGCCACTGCTACCGAAACTTCAAGTCTCTAGCTTGAAGCCCTATGTGTTCCACTGGGAATGTGAGGGATTACAAAAAATGGGGTAATGACGATGGAGCCAATGGATTATTTATTAAAATTCGAATAAATTACATAGAAATATGTGGGTCAGGATAAACACCATCGCTCAGTGTTTTTGTACCTACCACAGAGAACTGCAAGATACAGATTCCAGGTGTGTAAAACGAGTTGACAAAACACTTTCACAACAGTCAAACCTAACATATGATACGATCAAAGTGTTCCATGAAGTATACAGCATAAACATCAACTACTTTAGAAAATTCAAACCGTAAGTGACCTCCAACCCCAAGCTATCCATTCATATATATTCAAATGAAAGCGTGGTGAGTTTGTCTTGCAACAACTCACTTTGTGTTTCGTCAACTTGTTCTACACAGCTACAATATGTGTGGTGTTGTAGAGTTAGCTATGCTATACTTCGGGAACACTTTGCGATAACTTTTATCCTTAGTTTATATCTTCAATCGGAATACATATATATTAACTTACATTGTCAATAGCGATAATACCACGTGGTTGAATCAGCTTCAGGCATAGTTCATAGTGTTGAACGTATTCATTTTTTTCACCGTCGATAAGTGCAAAATCAAATGTTTCACTTTCTCCATTCGCAATCAAATTTTCTGAAATGAAGTAAAAAAAAATACAAACAATGGACTGACTACGATGGCTGATTGTTTTTAGACAATGTAAAATTTTGACTTCCTCCTATTTAATGAGACATATAGAAAGAAAAGTAAGATGTTTAGGATTTGATCCCAGACTAGTAGCCGTTTTAATAAAACTCACCGATCGAGATTTGTATCTGAGAATTCTTGAAGACCACACCATACCCAGAAAGAATTGCTTGAAGGTGGCTAATTGTCTTACTGCAATTATTCTCTTAATAAGGTCTTCTTTGGTGATCCAAATGAGTTTTGTAGTATGGCTTTTTAGTTTCTTCTATCTTTTTCATTTTCTTAATAAAGGTTTTCTGACTTAATAGTTAAAGAACCATTGAATACCAGTCAGGGAGTACTGGACAGCCAGCTATTTGGGAATCATCGGCAGGACGCGCCAACTGCCAGGGTTCGTATCCAGGACCTCCCAGTTACAAGGCAAACTCGTAAATCATTTTAGCCACTGGGACCCGATTCAATGGTATGCAAGTTTGCCTTGTAACCAGGAAGTTCTGGGTTAAAACCCTGGCAGTGGGTGCTTACTGCCAATGATTCCCAAATTAGAATGAAACGGCTGGCTGTCCAGTACTCCCTGCTGATTTTCAATGGCTTTCTAACTGATATCAGTATGTGATAAACTCGTAGAAACAAGTCTAATCCTTACAAACCAACTAGTGCGTCGGTGGCATAGCGGTTAGGATGGTCGCCGACCATGAACATGGTCCAGGGTTCGATCCCTGGCCGACGAAGCCCTCCTTTACCTCGCTAAACCAGAAATAATGCTGGTAAATAGGAGAGGTTGGGCATGAGGCTAGCAACCCCATCCTGTGAAATAAACACTGCTGCAGAAACTTCAAGCCGCTAGCTTGAAGCCCTATGTTCCACTGGGGAACGTGAAGTAAAAAAACAAAAAAAACCAACTATAGAAAAGTAACAGTTAGAGTTTCCATTCT
Source organism: Trichobilharzia regenti (assembly GCA_944472135.2). Taxonomy (NCBI): domain Eukaryota; kingdom Metazoa; phylum Platyhelminthes; class Trematoda; order Strigeidida; family Schistosomatidae; genus Trichobilharzia; species Trichobilharzia regenti. Next base: position 22,136,209 of record OX235265.1, on the reverse strand, counting down.
GTTTGTTAGATACTTGACTTAGCCTGCCTTTACAGATAACCGATCAGGTGATCTAAATTCTTAATATCTATGAGAGTTCGTTAGCTTTTTATAAATACAAGTGCATATTTCAAGTTCTTTTGTTTGTGATTTTACAGTCTAACACAGTTAATAGCAATACCACAACGCCGATACCAGAAATATGGAAAATATTACTATCACAATACTATCAAAGGATAATAAAAACTGAAATTATATGAACAAAGTGTGACAGTTGTTTGAGTGAGCAGCTTGATATGACTGTGAGCGATATATTGACTTTGAAACGTCATCAGTTAATAAAAAATACTGTATCGTTGTGTTTTTTTTTATCAAATAAAATCATTCTGTGGCACAGTTATGCCCCTAACACAGTGTCCAAATTTTGAAAGTTGTTTTAAAGTCATTGAGAAGGCCTGAATTTAGTTCCATTATCAGTTTATTAGTCATGCCTACTGACTGGAAGAAAGGCTACCTTGTGAAGCCACCAAAGAAGACTGGCTTATGCCTCTGAAAGAAGTGATATGCTGAAATCATGCTGTTGTCCACGACAGGTAAAATACTAAGTCACGTCATCCTGGAGAGAAAAGATGCACTGTATGCTGAACTCCGTCCGCCAGAACAAGCCGGATTCAGGAAAGTCAAATGATGTGCTAATCGAATCGCAACTCTTTGCATCATCATCAAACGAAGTATGGAATATCAGTCAAACATCTACGTCAACTTAATCGACCTCGAAAAGGCCTTTGGTAGCGTTGACCATAAAGTAATTTAGAAAATACATCAGTGCTATACAGTGAAGTGCCCCGAATATTTATCAACCTTATTCAACAGCTAGCAATATGACAATACCATGTGTCAGGTGACCCACAGCGGAAAACTCAGCGAGACGTTCGAAGTAAATATAGGAGTAAGACAAGCTGACTGCGCATTATCACCGATGATATTCTTAATTGTGGTGGACTGGATTATTTCGATTATAGCTTGATTCCCCACCGTATTTTTGGTACAAGTAGGGAATTTTCAGCATATGATATCGGTAGCACAAATTTATCAGGCCGACCATAGATATCAGGTGTGCGTCGGGAGAGGGCAGAACCCCGGATCATGTGCATGGTCGGCAAGAGTCCTAAACGCTGTGTCACCGACGTAGACTTTTTGGGGCGAGGGGTCAGGAATACGCTGGACGACCAATAAGAAGACTCTAGAAGATCTGGATTTTGCAGATGATATATGTCTAATGTCACACAAACTTGAAGACTTCCAAAAGAAAACCAGAAGACTGGCAGCGAAAACATGACTGCAGGTGAACACAGAGAAGATGGAGGTGATGAGGATAACCGATCAATAACAACGACAACGATCACCAGTCACTATCATCGGGAGAAATTTGGAAGATTTAATCAGGAGCTGACATCAGTTAGAGAACCACTGGAAAACCTGGGAATACTGGACAGCTGTTTCATCCTAGTTTGGGACTCTTCATCAGTTCGCACCCACCGGGATTCGAACCCAGGACCTTCTGGTTACAAGGCGAGCTCGTAGACCATTGAGCCACTGGGACCCGATCCAATGGTCCTTGAATTCTAACTTCTGCCAGTTCACGACATAGCGCGACCAATTCGCAATGTCTTCTTCGATGAGTTACTGCCTCATCTTCAACCTGCTGTACGCTACTGGTCACGGCTTCCCACTAGAACCCCAGGTTAACTGCTTGAATAGGGCTAGTCACTAGTGAGCATCAGATTGATTTTCAAGTATTGGTTTTGTAGGGATTTTGTTTGATTGCATGGAGGATTTAATCATGAGCTGACATCAGTTAGAGAACCACTGGAAAACCTGGGAGTACTGGACAGCTGTTTCATCCTAGTTTGGGACTCTTCAGCAGTTCGCACCCACCGGGATTCGAACCCAGGACCTTCTGGTTGCAAGGCGAGCTCGTAGACCATTGAGCCACTGGGACCCGATTCAGTACTCCCAGGTTTTCCAGTGGTTCTCTAACTGATGTCAGTTCATGATTAAATCCTCCATGCAATCAAACAAAATCTCTACAAAACCAATACTTGAAAATTTGAAAGAACTTACTGCCTTCAGTTACCTGCGAAGCACGGTTTTAAACATAGGAGTAATGGATGAAGACGTAAAAGCCAGAATCAAAAAGGCAGGATACACCATCAATAAGAAATGCAGTTTGGTAATACGATGCACTCAAAACAAAGAATGAAATTTGGATTTTCAAAACCACTGTTAAGTCAGTCATTTCTTCTATATGGGTCAAAAACTTGCACTGCATATCACGAAAAGCATTTCCAACACCTGGTTGCAGACTTTCACCAACAAGTGCCTTCATTCTATATTGAAGATCAAATCTCCAGAAGGGATTAGCAACAAGAAACTATGATACGAAACTAACCAAAACACTGTCGATCAACAAATTTATAGGAGAAAATGCAGATGTATTGGGTATATGTTGAGGAGGTCATTGAAAGACATCGCGCACCAGGCCATTGCTCTAGTGGAACCTGAGTGGAAAGCGACGAATGGGTAGCCCGAGGTTGACGTGGAGGAGAACGTGTGATTGAGTAGGAGGAGATGAGAGATTATAGTCAGTCGTGGGCTCAGATGAAGAGGACGGCTGAGAATAGGTCAAAGTAAAGATGTGTTATTGAAGCCCTGTATTCCGCTCAGAACCCAAGGGAACCCAATGTGAAGTCAGTGCTACTATACGGATCAGAGACTTGGCGAGTCATAAAGAGCATCTCAAACAAACTTCAAACCTTCATTAACAACTGTCTCCGCTCAATACTCAAGATCAGATGGCCAGAAAAGATCAGCAACAGGGATCTCTGGGAGCGAACCAATCAGGAACCGATTGTGAAACAAATAGGCAGAAAGAAATGGAGATGGATTGGCCATACGCTGAGGAAACCATCAAGTGACATCACTAGACAAGCCCTCGATTGGAACCCGAAAGGGAGGCGGCGAGTTGGTCGTCCAAGGGTGACTTGGAGGAGGTCATGCGAGGAGGAGATGAAAGCATGGGGACAGACCTGGAGCAGGTTGAAAAAGTTGTCAGGAAACCGAAGTCAATGGAGGTGCGCAGCTGAAGCCCTATGTTCCTCTAGGAACTAAAGGATACAACAATAATAGTAATAATAATAATAATATTCGTTTCAAAATGAAACGCAGGATTTTTATTTCTAGACGTGGTAAAATCATGGTGTTTTTTGGAGAACATTATTATTTCTTGATTGTACATTAACTAGCAGGTAAATCATTTTGTCTTGAAACAGCTTTTGGATTTTAATATTGCACATTGTTGTGAAATAGTTAGTTCGAAAACCTCCATTATAGATAAGATTTTATTTTGATATTTCATAGTGTTGTTATATAGTAATATTAACTGATGACCACATTTCGAGCACAAACTATTGCTGTTAATAATCATATCAAGTCACTCACTCACACAACTTTCTTGCCTCATTTATATACATGAGTGGAATTGATGATTAGATATTTGAATTAAAATCAATATAAGATAATGTACTTTCAGAAATAATAATAACACGAAAGTTATTGATCAAATGCAATCAGATGGGAAATAAGACGAGTGTTTTTATGGTCATAATTAAGTAACTTGTTAGAATGATATAATGTATGTAAATTGAAATCGAATTTTAAGACTATTTATTATCCTCCTCTGATTTGACTTACTGGTGATCATAATGTCTTCCGTATATCTGGTATTTGCTTTGAGTCATTTCTGTTATATGTGTTGGGTGTACAATCTCTTGTGCTCGAAACGTGGTTATCAGTTAATATTACTGTATAACAAACACTGTGTGATTTATCAAAATAAAATCTTATCTACAATGGAGTTATACTCTGCCACAATGCCTAAGTTTTATACTTATATTAGTTCGGAAAAGTTTGATTTGATAGACAAAATCGTCTTAAAATACGTTTAAACTGTCTTCGAGGAACTCCCGTTCACAGAAGTATCAGTTTACATGCACTTGCCAAAGTACATTTATTGGAAAGACAGAAGGAAGGGTTGTAGTCCGCATTTCTAAACATAAACCAAAGTATCCGAGACTAAGGTGCTCACAAGCATTAAACAGTACAACTTCACACCATCTAGTGGATACTGGTCATACTGTGGACATTCTAAAGGCGTTCAAAATTAGTAACAGGCAAGAGAAATCAAACTTGCTACGTTTTGTTGAGGCTATCCCCAACAAACTGTGTAAACAAAACCTATGTATTCAGAAAGAGACAGTGGTGAATCTTATAGAACCTAATTGATTTAACCTACATTACAAGGTTTTAAAATTTTTACTGTCATGTACTCTCTTATACTCTCTCTCTCTCTCCTGTTTCGAGAATTTTGTTGTTCCATATGAATATCACTCACTTGACTCCTTTTTTTGCTGTCTTGTAAATACATATTTTCTGTGGCTAAGTAACTTATTTTATTAATAATAATAATAATTTACTTTATTCCAAAAACAGTACTTGTGATGCAGAATGGAATTTTCAGCATTAATCACAATATTGCATTTAATATCCTCAAATTATAAATAAAATTAATCACACAGAAAATTTTCCACATTTACAATAGGGGTACTGTCAAAAATATGCAGCATATGGAATGAAACAATAATAACGATAACAGCTAAGGTAATAATAATAATGCAAACGAAAATTGCCGTGGGGTTTGTTTCACACAGTATTGTCGATGCGGCTTAGAAATCCTAACATGTTTAAAAATATTGAATATAATCTTCTCTTTACATGATATGGTGAGGGGAAAAACGAAATATACAGAAGTTATAGAGATAAGTTGGTGTTTGCAATTATGAGAGTAAAACAGAGAAGTAACAGGACCATAAATATAATAGAAATAATAAAAGTAAAGCTTGAAGGTATATAAGGATGGATGGAGGAAATTGTTTATTTACTAGATGAAAAAAGGTTAGTTAATTCTTCCCTGACACTATTTTCATAACATAAAATACGTGCCAAGTATGGTATCATAGAATTTTTATACTTAGACGCACGCGCATACAGTTTTCTGAAGTTACTTCTTCTTGTTCTACCTGAGGAGATGCAAGGTGAAAGCTGAGGGTAAAGTGGATGCTCCAAGTCAGACAAAATCCCTTTAGAAAATTTATTGCACGAAGTCAAGTGCCTTTCAACAACGACGTTAACTATGTAGTTCACTGGGATACCACTCATCCTACCGACCGTCTTCAGCATTCTACGAATTGTGACATAATCCTTTTTAAGCAAACCAGGAAACAATAAGCAAGGGTGAACAATAAAGAAGAATAGGTAGGATGCAAGAGTTTATGAACTGTAAGAGGAGAGGTGCAGTTATACCTGAGTGCCTTAACTTCTTATTGTACACACTATTTTCCAATAAACTTTGTTTCTACCCACAAGTTTGAATTGCATCTTTTTTCGACAATATTCGTCTAATTATCCTGTAAATAGTCAATCTTTTCGACTCTTTTTTTAATTTAACAACTTACATCATTCCGAAATTATGTTTCTTATTTTTTTTATTTCCTTCACGTTCCCCAGTGGAACATAGGGCTTCAAGTTAGTGGCTTGAAGTTTCTGTAGCAGTGTTTGTTTTTACAGGATGGAGTCACTAATCTCATGCCCACCCTTTCCTCTTTATCAGCATTACTTCTGGCTAAGCGAGGTGAAGGAATGCGTCGGTCAGGGATCGAACCCTGGACCACGTTCATGGTCGGCGAGCGTCCTAACCACTATGCCACCGACGCCTTGTGCTTCTTATAGTCTCTAACAATTACTTCATTTCATGCCTCGGAAAAAGGCAAGAATTAAAAAGTGATAAAAACATTCACTATTCGGAAATCGGTGTAGAAATCTGCTGTTATCAGCAGGTACATCCAGATGACGAGTCCAGAAAAAATAGAACGAAATGCGCATCCTAGATTCCATTGCTAGTCACTATCCACCAAGTTAACTAAGAAAGAAAAAAAAGATTGAGATTTCTAACACACTAACGTCAAATCAGTGCTCCTCTATGCTTTAGAGACTTAAAACGTTACGAAAGGCACTTCCAACAGGCTACTGAAGATGTTTATCAACAAATGCCTTCGCTCTATAGTAAAGATCAGATTGTTAGATAGAATAAGCAAGAAGAAACACTCTGGCAACCAACCAACCAACCAACAAAATACTGCCAAACAAATATTCCGAAGAAAAGGGAGATGGATTGGACACACGCTGATAAACTTCTGGCTGCTGGCTTTTGAGTGCATTCCGGATGGGAAACGGCAACTTGGATGTTCAGCAGTGACATATAGGAGATTGTTTGGAGAGAAGATAAAACTTTATGAACAAATATGAAGTCAGATAAAGAGGACTTCATATTACAGGATGAAATAGAGATGTGCTGTTGAAGCTCTGTGTTCCACTCACAGCCCGTGGGAATAATAATAATAACAGCAATACCTTGAAAAAGTTTGTTTTTCGTAATTCGGATTTTTTTTGTATCGCAGATGATATATGTCTAATTTCATGCTAACTCGAGGACTTTTAAAGTGAAAACCGAAAATCTGGCTGAAGAGGCAGGCGACGAAAACAGGACTGCAGGTGAACATAGATATGATGGAGGTAATGAAGATAACCAACGAACAGTGGCAGCAACAACAACAACCAGCATCAATCACCATCAATGGGAGAGATTTAACAGAGGTTGGTTCTTTAACCGATCTAGGAAGTATTGTTTCAACTTCAGGCGGAACGGACGAAGATGTCAAAGTCAGAATCTGAAAGGCAAGATACGGCTTTATCAATCTGAAACCAGTTTGGAAATCTTCTGCACTCGGCTAGCATAAAGAAGATTTGAATTCTCTTCAGTACCAATGTCAAGCCAGTTATTGCTTCTATATGGGACAGAAACTTGCACTGTGTGTCACGAACAATATTCTCAACAGGTTGCAGACTTTTATCAAAAGCCGCCTTCGCTGCCTGGCCCCATACTGAAGATCCAATGGCCAGCCTGCCAGAAAGAATTAGTGAAAAGAAACTCTGGCGATGGACAAACCAACCAAAAGCCGATTGATCAAAAAATATGTGGCGAAAATGGAGACGGGTTGGACATACATTGAGAAGGCAGTCGAATGACATCGCACGCCAGGCTATTGCTCGAGCTGAGTCCAAATGGGAAGCGACGAATGGGTCGTCCTAGGATGACCTGGAGGAGATTGTGTGAGGAAGAGATGAGAGAGTTTGGTCAATCTTGGACCCAGCTGAAGAGGACAACAGAAAATAGAACAAAGTGGAGGTGTGTTTTTGAAGCCTTATGTTCCATTTGGCTCACAAGAGAATAATGATAATAATTGTTCATTTTGATAAAAATAATGAGCTTAGATTATTCTAGTACATGTGTTATTCCTGTTTTTGTGACCTTTCTTTTAGAAACATTGACATATCATATTTTATCATTAACTGAGAGTTCATTAAGTAACGCAGATTAAGCTTAAGGAAACGATAAGAATATTTAAAAAAATAAATCCAAAGATCTTCATAATGTAGATTAACTTACCCAGTATTTCTATAACTGAACCATGTCGAAAATCAATTTTCGACTCAACACCAGCTTGTCTCCATGCTGGAATACAATAGTCCTTTAGGTATTCGTCAGTTGTCTCCAAAGCCAATACACTCCCATCTGATGGTAGCACCTCAGCTAGAGACAAAGGAGCATATCCGGTTAAAGTTCCTGTAAAAATATATAAATATGCATTAAAATTTAGGTTACCCCTTTCCTAACAAGCTTCATATATATATATATATATATATATATATATATATATATATATATATATATATATATATATAAGAGAAGATGTTCAGCGAAGAGAGTCTTTTCGACAGCGAATTCATTCACATAGCTGTACAATCGCACTTATATATAATTAATTGTGTGTGTGTACATGAGGTTTGTCAAGTTTAGATAGTTGATCAGGTAATACAAGAATGATCTAATATAGAAACAAGGTTAATTAAACAGCAACTAAAGTAAGATTGAGTTGGTAAGTTAGATGACGTAATATAATTGACTAAAATGTGTCAACATAGGTCACGATAGCAACAGAGGTGATTACAGGTAGAGACTAAGTAGAAGTGGGGTAGAGAATCATGCCATTTAAATTAGGATTAAAGTTGAGCAAATAAATTAGATGACGTAACATAAATGACTAGAAATTGGGCGTTGGTCAAGTCATTAACAGTGGTAATGAAGTGTAGAAATTAAGTCGGGTGGGGTAGAGAACAGGAAAGTTGAAAATGTAAAATATTACAATTGTAAAGACAAAATAATACTAATGAAGAGACAGAAGAGAAAAAATTAAGTAGAATTTTCCTGACGGGTATTAAAATAGATTAAGTCCATTGCAAGTGTAGTGATTGAACGAACGTCTTGTGTATGCAGAGTTCAGGACTTAGCAAGTGAATCGCCATTGCTTCTGCAGTTTGAAGAAGTCTGATTCATACACCTTTAGGAAGACTACTTCTTACTCTGTAGACGACTTTGAAGTTTGTTTGGGGAGCAGCTTGGTGTCCGAAATCTATCAGATGTTCTAAGATAGAGCTGCGGGGGCATCGTTTTTCTCCTTTGTAAAACAATGTTGGTAAGTGTTCGGTGACACATTTGGAAAGCGAACGCTGGGTACGGCCGATATACCTGGCTCCACAAGAGAAGGTGTATTGGTGGATACACATTGACGAGCCCAGCAGTGGTAGCTTCACGTTCGCACGAAGCATAGGTTTTGTGGAGAAGGTTAGTCGTAGTTCAGCTGCAAAGATGGCTTTCTTAAGTGAACGTGACAGTCGACTTTTCAGTTTTTCCGCAGATAAATCTCCATTGAATTGAAGGTTCATGCACAGTAGTCTTTTCGGGACGCTTAGCATTGGCGGCTTTTGCGGTCTTGGACTCATGGATTTTGCAATAAATCGTTCTGGATGGCACTTCTCGACGAGGATTCTCTTGAGATTGTCTAGTTCGTCTTCTACATATATATATATATATATATATATATATATATATATATATATATATATATATATATATAATGTGGGCATCAGTTGTTTTGGAAATATTATAGTCAAGAGGAAAGGAATTTCGGTAATGGAATTGATTTTGTTTAAATAACTGACAGAAAATGTTTAACTGAAAATCTGTGAGCACTGGACTCCTAACTTTACATAGCTCACACAAATGAACAGAACACTGAGTAGTGATGAATTTATTTTATGACTTGCCTGAAGTTACAAGGATTCATATCATTAAATTTCAACAAAGTTATACAGGTGTCAGTTGCATCCATGAAGGTTTTCGTTCTTACCGCCAATGAAGTATTGAATAGAGAGAAGTAAGAATATTTAGACATGTGGAAAGCTGTTGGTCAGCATAGTATTTTCCAATAACTAAAATGTGTTTTAAAGACGTTTCTTGAACTATTAGTAATAATATGAACGTGAATATTTTTCACCATATTCAAGTGTTGGTTTGTAGGGATTTGGTCGATTGATTACAGGATTTCATCATGAGCTGACATTGGTTATAAAACCATTGGAAAACCTGCAAGGAGTACTGGACAGCTATTCCGTCTTAGTTTGCGACTCTTCAACAGTACACGTCCACCGGGGTTCGAATCCAGGACCTCCTGGTTACAAGGCGGGTTCATATATCATTAAGCCATTACCAGATTTTTCACCATAATCACAGTTTAACGACAAGCGAGAAAATCGGTTACGAAACCTACAGTATTGATTTACCACCCGTCAGAATCAGTGGGGAAAATCTGAAGGAAGTTGTTTCTTTTATTTATGTAGGCAGTAGCATCATTTCAACTACATGTGGCACGATTGAGGATGTCAAAATCAGTCAGCGTTGGAAGAGTAAGGGAGACTTTCATTAATCTGAAATCGACTACACTTAACGTAGAAAACAAATTCCGGATTTTTAACATTTGTGTCAGGTCAGTCAGTGCTCCTGTAAGGTCTAAAATATTGGCATATCACCTACCAAAATCATTTTCGAAGGGCTGTGGTGAGAGCTGGCTGTTAGCCGAAATTGGTGGACAGTAACTTACGTCAATGTTTATGTTCCTAATATTGGTCGTGAGAAAAATAAGAACAAAGGCCTTGCGTAGGTGGATACAGTTAACATATAGATGACAGAACATTCAACAAACAGCCACAAAGAAATGCAAGGTTAACTTTCTGTAAGAAACAACCAAACAGAAGACTGTGTTTTTCTGCTAACAATAATCTATAATACGTATATGAAAATCTATAAATATGTGTTGATTTCCTTAATAAACGATCTGTTGCCTGGTCCTTGTCTACTGTTGTTCCCCTTGAGTGGAACCCAAGTTGGAAACGGTGAGTCAAGCGTCACTTGAAGAGTAACGTGCGGAAGATAGCGTGAAGAGGATATGAAAGCTTGTGGGCAATCATGGAGTTATCTTAATCAGACTGCAAGACACAGGATGAAATGAAGATGGGCTTCTGAAGCCCTATGTCCCATTGGTAATTCAAGGGAATGATGATAGTATAATTTATAAAATAGTTCATGGAATGCAAAACACTGGGCTATAAACCAATGGGAATAATAGGCTATTAAAACGTTACTTAACACGGAGAGGACTATGATAAAAAAAAAAGTTAAATCGCTGATCTTATTCAGTGTACTGGACAACTGTCTCATCCTACTTTGAGGCTGTTCGGTGGCACACACCCACAACTCCATCAAGAGTTGAACCCATGATCTTCAGGTTCAATGACTCATGGTTTTCATTGGTTCTGTATATCATATTAACACGTGATCTAACTTACAACCATTCAAATCCCTGCAAATTAACACTTTCTATAATGTCGCAGAAAATTATATGAGATTAAATATGAGCGAGATGACAAGTGAAATAGTACCAGAAATTGTCCAGAGTGAAAATAATAATACTGATCGACATAATAAGGGATGGATAAACAGACTGAATAAACAAGACGATAAATAATAAGAACCAAGGTAGAAATAAGAACTACAATAATTCAAAATAGACAGTTTCAGACCATGAAAGGATAAGGAGTGGTTAAGCAAACTTCTTCTGTATGCTAAGCTATGGCTTCTCTGAACCGATGGACAGTACTTCAGAAATATAGATGTGTTGAATGTGTAATGATTTTGGCAGGTTATTTTTGCGCCTAATGCATAATTTTAAAGGAAGAGGTTGTTGAGAAACGCTGACTACATGCTGAATTAATGAGCTTTTTAAAGCTTCACTACCATCTTATTTAAAGAAAGCATTTATATACGATTGTATAGATGGGTAATAAATTCTCAGAAAGGAGTCATTTATCTGATACACTTGTTTTCATTATCCAAAAGTATCTTTCAATATAAAAAAATTATTTTAAAAGATTGATTAATGAATAAGCAATATTCTTCGCGGAAACTTCTTCTTCAATTATTGTAATTATGAAACTGAAAGACGAAGTAATCTAGGCTAGCCACCTCTTATTTGTATATATCAATTCAACCGTTCCCTTGGAGCCCGTTATCTTGGCCTTTTTTCTTGGGACATTATAGGAACACCCACCAGTATGGCTAAATAAAGGTGTATTTAAAACCAGCAACAGTTCGATATTAGATCATCTGATCTAGAAAATAGGCCATAAAGCTAGTGGTGAAGGGTCTTTTCCTGTCATTTATCGGGAGTCGAATAAACTGTTAAAAGCCGCCATATACTGAACACTCCAAATAGCCACACCAATTCGCTTTAAATAGTCGTAACTCTGTGAACAACAGAAACAGGTCCAGTCACTATTGCTACTGGTACCTGCTATGAAACCTACAGATTCATAAATTCTGTATAATTTTTCTTAATTTATCTGATATTTAGTTTATTATTACGTTTATACATATTATTATCGCATACTGGCATGTTCCAAATTGTAATCGCTTCATTATATAATTCATTTTGAACTTTATTATTGATTGTGATTAAACCTAAGTGCTTGGCCTCATGTTGACATTTCGGCTCATATTGTGGATGCTTTCACGATATCTGAGGATCCAGCTTGAATTAGTTTGATGGATGGTGACTGTCAGTAGAATCCAGGATACGCGTTTCGTCCTATGAGGGATTGATCGTCCGGATTTCCCTGCATTCTCTAGTGAGTGATGGTGTTCCCACTGAGTCTTGAACCTAGTACCTGTAGTTTCAAACACCGAGGAGTTATCCACTAGACCACTTGGGGCGCGAAATCCATGTCTAGCTGATAGCGATTTGGGGTTCGCAACTATGGACAGGGGTTAGAAACTCAGTGGGAACACCATCACTCACTAGAGAATGCAGGGAAATCCGGACGATCAATCCCTCATAGGACGAAACGCGTATCCTGGATTCTACTGACACTCACCATCCATCAAATTAATTCAGGTGTAATCAGTTGACTGTGATGATATGAGTTTATGTAAGAAAATTTACTGTAGCCAATAACAATAACTTTTTTATTATTATAGATTTATATAACTGTAGAACTTGATGAAGAAGTGAATGTCAGGGAGAATATATTTTTTCAAGTATTGGTTTCGTCCGGGATTTTCTTGTTTGTTTAGTTGGAGAATTTTATCACTAGCTGACATTGGTTAGAGAACCATTGGAAAACCTGAGAATACTGGGCAGCCGTTTCGTCCTAGTTTGAGATTCTTCAGGGGTACGCACCCACCGCCACGGTTCGAACCCAGGACCTTCTGGTTACAAGGCTAGCGACCTCATATACCATTGAGCCACTGGGACTCGACCCAATGCTCAGTCCATGAATTCTAACTTCTGCCAATTTACGGCATACTGCGACCGCTAGCCAGTGTCTTCGGCGAGTATTTGTCCTAACACCCAACCTGCTGCACCCCACTGGTAACGGCTTCCTACTAGAACCCAAGGTAACTATCTACCTGAATAGGGCCAGTTGCTAGTGAGAATATTTTTTTGTTCACTAATCAGTCTTCTAATACGTTTTAATGGACATCTGTAGTCAATCGAAATCATTAGGAATAATTTAATTAACAAGTACACAAAATATCTGATCCAAAGTTTAAACAAGGGAGTGACTGTTGATAAAGGCACAAATTTCGCCAGGATTTGTCAGATGAATACTACTCTACATTACTGAGGAATACAGCAACATGTAAAAGGCAATGTATATATTTTTACGAGTTGATCACAGACTGATTTCAATTAGAGAACCATTGAAAACCAGGGAGTACTGGACAGCTGCTGTTTCATCCTAGTTTGGGGATCATCGGCAGTACGCACCAACTGCCAGGGCTCAAACCCAGGACCTTCTGGTTACAAGGTAAGCTCATATACCATTGCTACAGGATGGAATTTCTAGGAGTTGTAGTGAGAAGTCGTGACCAGTGAGATCCGATTAGATGTCACGTGTGTGGATGGATGTCCCACCAACGACAATGGTTGGGGTCGCACTAAATCACGAATTGGTAGAAGGTAGAATTCATGGGCTGGCCATTGAATCGAGTCCCAGTGGCTGAATGGTATACAAGCTTGCCTTGTAACCGGAAGGTCCTGGGTTCGAACCCTGGCAGTGGTACGTACAGCCGATGATACCCAAACTAGGATGAAACAGCATCTGTCCAGTACTCCCTGGTTTTCAATGGTTCTCTAATTGATATCGATCCGTGATCAACTCGTAAAACATAACTAACCCTCACAAACCAATCTATAGACAATGTGTATATATATATTGTCAGTTAGCACTTACCGATTACAAGTGTCTTTTTAGCATTGATCGCATAACATATATTGGACATAAATTGCATTTCTAAACTTGAAATCAATCTTGACGCTCTTGGATGTTGTTTAGTTTTCTAACAGGGGGGGGGTTAAGATTCAGGTGTTAAATAAACACAGAGAAAAGAACCTGTAACAACCACTTTTGTGCTTCTGATAAACGTAGGGAATGCTCAATTATGTACTGATCAATCTTAGTCATAATCTTTGTACAACCATATTTATCAGTGATCGACTTCAATTTGAAACGTGATAAATCAGTCATTACTGATTATTTTGATGACTTTTGATCTTATTACCACAAAAGGCGGCGATTATCTGAAATGATGGGAGAAGAAGTACACAAGTATAATGAGTAGTTATTAGGTTACATATATGTGAACCTTAGAATATTTAACGGAGATCATGATGTGCTCCTGTGGAGCCAGTTACATAGGCCGTACAATTAGGCGTGTTTCTCGTCGAATTTCCGAGCATCACCCTGCATAGTGGTTAAGCAAACGACAAACAAAATCTATTCGCGGCACTATTCTATCTCACTCATCTTGTGGATACAGAACACAAGATTGACGTTAGCCATGCTTTCAGGATCATTTACCACATACCTACGAATCTCAGTTTTGCCTTAAGAGTTCGCCTACTAAATATTGCTGAAGCTGTGGGGATCCACATTACGAAGCCTAATTTATTCGTCCAAAAGAAGTTAATTCAGACACTGTCCTTACCTTGGCCATCCAGGTTTGAATGATCCTCAATTTTTGTGGAATTTTCCTAATTTTAGTTGATATTCTATTCGCTATTTTATCTTTATCATTATTATTATTATAATTTAAGTATCTTTAGTGAACTGTATTTGCATTGATCATACTTTACAGATCGATATTATTTAAAAAACACTAATATTGTTATTAACTACTAATCTAGAATATTCTGTGTATATAAACATATATATAATTGTAGAGCCGGAAGAGGAATTTATCGAAAAGAATATTCTTTTCTGGATTATTCTGTGTTTAATAGATGTCTGAATGAATATTTTTGCTATATATTTAATGGTTATATTCATAACTTGTTAAAGGATATTTCAATGATACAAAAGCTTCACCAACTGTTCATCTTGACATCATGAAAATCTTTTTAGTTTCAGCGACCTGTAAACTTAATTTCAGTCTGCTAGTTGAATTAAACTAACTTAAACTTTTAGCGTAGGATATCACACAGTGAAGTGAAGTCTTTCAAGCTGGTAAATGCATGAACAAAAGCAAAATTGTGTGGAAAATACTAAAGATTTGATGAATTCGGGAGATGGTGAAGTGTAAATGCATCTACACCGTTGAAAATAATGTTGAGTCATATTACCAAGACTATCAAATCATTCGTTCTTGGTGTGTGCAAAGTCAGCTTCCTTCTACTTTGAATCACGATACGTCTGCATTGTGATTGTAACAATGTTAGTTATTGATAAATTGTGAACCTCAAAGGAAAGGAAAGGAAAGGAAAGTATCTTAAACCTGCCTTGTAATTTATGCGAAATACTCACACTTTGACTTAGTCGTTTCACACAACTGGACAACTTTCAGGAGTTGATTTGTACAAGATTCGATTTGGTTCAAGTTTGATTATGGATTGATATCTGTCAGAGAAACATTAAAAACCAGGAAGTAATGGATAAATGTTTCGTCACAGTTTGGGACTCTTCAACAGCACGCACCCATGCCGGGGTTCCAACCCAAGACTTTCCAGTTACAAGGCGAGCTCGTAGACGATTAAGCCATTAGAACCCTATCCAATAACTCGTGAATTCTACCTTCTACAAATTCGTGATTTTAACATAAACATAACAAATTATGTAAATATGTATATAATTTGCTTCATCCCAAAACAGTACTTGTGATACAGAATGGAATTCTCACCATTTCACTACAGTATTACATCCATTTAGTGCATTATCAATAAATAAAATTCTACATAGATTAAGGGTAATCTCAGTTAGTTTTGACAACAACATATTGGCATGTCGGTAGCAAAGCCAAAATTGGACAAAGAATTTCAAGGTGTTAGAAAAGTAGATGCTGGAATATTTACTGGCGTAAGCGGCAAGAAAAAGGTCGAGATATACAGAGTGTGAGAGAACGAAGAATGTTTTAATAGAATTAGTAGGGAAGAAGAAAACAAAACAGCACATAACAGAAAAAAGAAAGAGAGAAAAGGGATAGAAGAAAGAAAACGTTGTACCTATAAATGATATGAGTAGGAAAGACGAGATCCAGTTGTTCTACTGACTGTAAGATAAGTTATAAGTTTCACGCCTGATGCTTTCTTTATCGCACAGAACACGAGTTTTTGTACATACTAGTGCGAGCATATAGTTTCCTATATAGGCTTCTGGTTTTGCCTGATTAGATACAAGGGGAGAGTTGTGAATGAAGCGGGTGGTGTGAGTTAGATAGAACGGATTTAGCCCATTTTTCACATAAGTCTAAGTGCCTGTCGACCAGAATATTAACAAGCTGGTTAAGTGGCACATTGCTTACCCTGCTGACAACCCTTTAACATTCCACGTAATAAGATATAGTCCTTCTTCAGTAACCCTGGAAAAATTGAGAGGGAACAATGGAGAATAATAGGCAAGATGCAAGAGCCATATATGAGGATATAACTGAAAAGCAAATATTTCTTGTCTCATTCCTTTTGTCTTCTAAATGTCTAAATGGGAATTTTTCTTTGATGAAATCGGTTTGTAAACAACGAATCCGATTTATCATGTTACAAACTAGGCCAAGTAACTGACAGTTTGAGTTTATTCAACTTTCTGAGCGCAATCGAACCGAGTACATCGATGATGAACTCAGCCCCAGATAATCGAAAAGGCCGCCTGCTGTTTAGATTAGTTCAACACGGAACAGCAGGCACTGCTGTTTGATACATGTGGTATACAACAACACACAGTTCATCTCAACCGGTCACTAGTAAATCGTTTAAAGTAGACGAGTTGTCGCTGTGTCAATGAAAACATTATATTTTGTTTAATTTGCTAGTAAAGTGAGGGAAATAAAATTCAAACAACTCATTTACAGGATTTCATCATGAGCTGACATTGGTTACAGAACAACTGGAAAACCTGGGAGTACTGGACAGCAGTAGACACCCACCACCACGGTTCGAACCCAGGACCTCCCGGTTACAAGGCGAGCTCGTAGACCATAAAGCCACTGGGACCCGAACTAATGGCCATGCCAATTCATGGCATAGCGCAACCTCTAGCCAATGTTGAATATTTGTCCTCACACCTGAACTGCTGCACCCTACTGGTCACGACTTCCCACTAGAACCCAAGGTAACTACCTACCTGAATAGGGCCAGTCGCCAGTGGGCATCTCTTTGATATTCAAGTATTGGTTTGTAGGGATTTCATTGATTGGTTACAGCATTTCATCATGAGCAAACATTGGTTAGAGAACGATTGAAAAACCTGCAGGGAGTATTGGACAGCTGTTTCATCTTAGTTTGAGACTCTTCAGCAGTACGCACCCACCATGGTTCGAACTCAGGACATCTCTAAACAATGTCAGCTCATGGTGAAATCCTGTAACCAATCAACCAAATCCCTACAAACCAATACTTGAAAACTCATTTACAATTATACGATGTTTTCCAGCATATTTTTTTCATTACAGCTTGATTGCACAGCGTACTTTTGGTACAAGTATGAAATTTTCGGCATGTGATATCGGTAGCCCGAATTTAGCAGGCCGACCATAGATATCAGGTGTGCGCCGGCAGGGGGTCGAACGTTGGACCACGTGCATGGTTGGCGAGGGTCCTAACCACTGTGCTACCGACGCACTAGTAGCACCACAAATCAAGTTCACTATATGCAATTTACACAGTTCGACGAAATGGAATTTCATAGCAGTTTTCTTTAGAAACCTAATCATTCAGCTTACTGTACATGTGATCCGCTTCAAACCTTAAGTGGTAATCTAAAAATCAAGAATATACGCATGAAATTGTAAACTACTGATTAATTGAAATCAGTAGTATACCAATCATTCATGCAAATATACTTACTTTTTTAGTGGTCATATCTCGTATGAAGTAGACCCACGTATACTGTGATCTTAATAATTTGCTTTCCAAAAGAAACCTCGGTGAAATTCCATCTCTCCGAGCTGTGTAAACTGCTAATAAATATGAAAACTACGAACTGATATGTTTATGATTAATAAGCTGTGATCGAAACGTCATCATCATCCGCTAAATAATACTGTTCCACTAAGTGATATATAAATTCAGCAAACAAATTAGTACGGGACTGTATAATACCATAGTCCCCAGTTCTCACTCATGTATTACATGTAGAGGCTAATTCCGCTCCTGACTAAAGAATGACATATACTATTTCTGCGGAGTAAGCTACGATTTCTCCACTAACTGACTGACTGGCTGACTGGTTTCAACATAGAACTTTGCATAGTATAGTATTATAATTTTTTTTATTTTCCTGCACGTTCCCAGTGGAACATAGGGCTTCAAGCTAGTGGCTTGAAGTTTCTGTAGCAGTGGTGATTATTTTTACAGGATGGGGTTACTAGCCTCATGCCAAACCTTTCCTCTTCCCGCTCGTAAGATTTAGGTATGATAGAGAAGATTTGT
This sequence comes from Trichobilharzia regenti, assembly GCA_944472135.2. Lineage (NCBI taxonomy): Eukaryota > Metazoa > Platyhelminthes > Trematoda > Strigeidida > Schistosomatidae > Trichobilharzia > Trichobilharzia regenti. The sequence goes on along the minus strand of OX235265.1, from coordinate 22,117,679 downwards.
AGCTCAGGTAGATAATTTTGATGTGGTTTTGTTCTCTGAGCTGGATGGTTAGTTTGCGAAGCTTTTATTGCCCTACTGGGTGACATCTTAAGCGCATAATTCAATTTGAAGCGAAGGATATCTCAGAAATCACTAAAAGACTCTTCAAACCTTTAGGAATTGACGTCGTACACAAACCAACAAAGTCGCTGCACTCAATTCTATGTCAACCAAAAGACTCAACAGCGAAAGAAAACAAAACCAACATCATCTACAAAAAATAAATTGTAACAACTACGAAAAACACTACATTGGCCAAAGTGGACGTCCCCTTCGTCTTCGTATCCACGAACATAAGCTAGCCGTCAAAAGATATGATATCCACTCCCTTATTTCACTACACACAGACAACCACGGACATCAATTTGACTGGGACAACGTTCAAATATTAGACAAAGGAAATAACAAGAATGCTAGAGAATTTTTAGAAGCTTGGCATTCCAGTGAATCATCAATCAATAGACACATCGAGGTAGACAAAATTTATCAACCGACAAGAAAGAAACCTCATACACAAAGGGTCAAAGTTCAAGTCACAGAAACAATCAGTTCCAATACAAGTAACCTAGAAGGTGTGAAAATACACAAAAACAACCAATCACGTTCAAGGTCACCAGGAGGAATGATTAATAAACTCGTGGAGAAACCTAAAAGCTCACTTCAAATTGAAGTATGCGCTTAAGATGTCACCCAGTAGGGCGATGAAAGCTTCGCAAACTAACCATCCAGCTCAGAGAACAAAGCCACATCAAAACTTTCCTCTTCACCAGTCTCACTACTGGCTTAGCGAGGTAAAGGAGTGCGCCGGCCGGGGATCGAATCCCGGACCATTTGCATGGTCGGCGAGCGTCCTAACCGCTAAGCCACCGACGCACTTAGTATTATAATGATTACTGGTAAATATATAACAACATTGGTCTTAAGTTATATTGAAAAAGAACGCCTTTCATTCAGTTTCGAGCGAATCATGGAGCTTCACGCTTTGAATGGTCTAATTCTTATGGTACAAATTTGTCAGTCTCACTCCATACCTTCAGTCTTTTCTTTGTCTGCTGTCAGATAGTAGATTAGGTGAGATTTTAAAAATTAGGAAGGCCAAGAATCAAATCCGAACCACTATCTCGATTTGTTTCTTGATTGATGATTAACTGGAATGCCTTCTAAAAATTCTCTAGCATAAACTCACTTCTATGTCAACCAAAAGACTCAACAGCGAGAGAAGATAAAACCAACATCATCTACAAAATAAATTGTAACAACTGCGAAAAACACTGCATTGGCCAAAGTGGACATTCCATTTTTCTTCGTATCCACAAACATAAGCTAGCCGTCACAAGACATGATATCCAATCCCTCATATCAATACATACAGACAACCACGGACATCAATTCGACTGGGGCAACGTTCAAATACTAGATAGAGGAAACACCAAGAATGCTAGGGAATTTTTAGAAGTTTGGCATTCCAGTAAATCATCAGTCAATAGACACATAGAAGTGGACAAAATTTACCAACCGACAAGAAAGAAACCTCACACACAAAAGGGTCAAAGTTTAAATCAAAGAAACAATCAGTTCCAATACAAGTAACCTAGAAGGTGTGAAAATACACAAAAACAACCAATCACGTCCGAGGTCACCAGGAGAGATGAGTAGTAATAAACTCATGGAGAAATCTAAACGCTCACTTCAATAAATTGAAGTATGCGCTTAAGATGTCGCCCAGTAGGGCAATGAGAATTTCGCAAATTAACAATCCATTTCAGAGAAGACAAACACATGAGAAATAAGATATATTCGTTTGGAGAAGATTTTGTTCACTTATACAAAGGTAAATCATCAGGACTAAGAAGTATCCCCAATTTGTTAATAAACCTGTCCATCACAGATGTGCATAACAGACGATGACAACCACCCAGCATTATTTTTTTTAAAACTAAAACATTTCCATAATAATCATGAAGTAATAAATACAATGTTTACAGTGTAGCACATCTTACAATATTGACTGACTTAAAAAAGCAGATTTTTGCACAAAAGTTTCCACATTTCACAAAAGTAAAGGAAATTTTGCTTCTGAATAACGTTATCATGAGGTATTACAGAGAATTAGATCTGCAATTAGGACATGCAAATTCGAACACGACAATGTCGAAATTCTTGGAAGAGGATTTCATTCACATAAAGAAAGATTGACTTCTGAAGCGTTGCAGATTTTAACCACATGGAATGCAGTGAATAAGAAAGAAGGGATAGACTTATTACCTATATTGCAAACTCTTATGAAGCAAGACAGATGAAAAAACAACAAACATTCTATGAGCTTCCATGATCTTTCTAAAACATGTAGGATCATGTTTATTACTTTTTTTTTATTTTATTTTTGATTTACAGCTTGATTCCACACTGTATTTTTGGTACAAGTATGGAATTTTCAGCATGGATATCGGTAGCCCAAATTTTGCAGGCCGACCATAGATATCAGATGTGCGCCGGTGTGGGCTCGAACCCCGGACCATGTGCATGGTCGGCGAGAGTCCTAACCACTGTGCCACTGACGCATACATATGAATTCACGTATTTTCCATATGCCAAATAACATACATACACACACACTCATACAAAACTAATCTTTACAAATCAACTATAGATGAGTGAACACAACAACAATTTGTCATCACAAGTATATGTGATGACTGCTTACATATTTCTATTGGTAAAAAAGTCCATGGACAAATGACCTTCAAATAAACTGACTTCAATTTATGTAAAAAAATTTTGACTATATATTTTGATGATTAATAAAAATCCGAAAAATCTGCTGAAGAAGCTGTGGCTTACACAGCGAAACGTTCAGAAAACAGATCTTGTTTTGATTTTCTTAACACGCTGGGTGTCAATGTAGTTGAAGATTGAACGATCAATTCATGGTTGTTTACTCAAAGCCAACTTCCCCAATTTTCGCGGAGGCAACAATACACCAGTCATCGTCTCATCGGTCGCTGTTCAGAAAGAAGTCAGGAGACAACCGTCAGAAGTAATATTGTGATTTATTATTGTAATATTTGTTCATAGACCTTAGTTGTAAAGCTTAGTTGTAAAGTTGGCTATATGTTGGTGTTAGAATAAATAATTTTCGAGTCGCCAAACTGGGTTCTGGGTTTTGCGTCCGTTCGTACTAAGCGTTTCTGAGAAGCTCCGAGGAACAGCGTGAGTCCCAGGGTAGCAAGATCTGCGCATTAACAGTTTACGAGACGTGGTTGACACTGGGATTAATTTAAATAATTTTTAATGAATCAATCTGACTCGGCGCTCAAATTATCCCAGGAAGTTCGTAACACCCACGCGCTGGAAACTTATAATCTTTGAGGATGTTTATATATATCGGCCTGAGTAATCCTAAGTGAGAGAGAATACGTGCATCATCAGCTCCACTACTGACCACCGTTAACCTAACAACTTCATGATAACCTACAATATAACATTCGAAGCATCCGTATGGGAACCGAAATGTCAACTGAAGCCGAGTAAGTATTTCAGTCAAATAAAAAATTAATCAATGAGGAGTGCAAAATAACTTAAAGTTTTTCCCTCCTTCGTTGGTCAATGATTTCATAAATCACTAATTGCTTTCATTGTGTGTGCATAGAAACAAAAATGCCAACTCACTATCATAGGAATTGAAAAAGTCTAATAGATATGTGTATTGCTTATGCTTTTCCTGTTTCAGTTGACAGTCAAAAAAAAATAAAAGACTTGCTATCATTCACATTAGTTTATCGTTATAATTCGCTATGCACTTTATTTCCAACATTAATTGATATGTACTCACTGTTACATATCATAATACATATAATAATATTGAAATTTATTACGAAGTTTGAAAATGAACTGAAATATTTAGCACTCCTTTATGAGAAATCAATATACATGGATGGCTTCAATAAGTCGGCTTAGTTGATTGAAATTTGTGAGCATTGTGACCTATTATACATTTTTTTAAAAATATCCACATTACAATTGTGATAATCACGAAAAATATCCATTTATTTATAAAAGTAAAAACACAGTTTTTTGTTCAGTGAAGAAATTTCTTTTCAACGACTTCATTTTCAAGCTGTACACTCGTATTTATATTACAGAAAAAGGTTATTAAGTGGCACTAAATAATTGCTCAGTCAATCCATATGTGATCTATATGTGATAAGAATAACGATAATTCCCAAACTAGGATGAAACAGCATCTATCTAGTACTCCCTGGTTTTCAATGGTTCTCTAACTGATATCAATCCGTGATCAACTCGTAAAACATAACTAATCCTTACAAACCAAACTAGAGAAAGTTAATCTGATGCTTGCTAGTGATTTGCTACAGGTTGGAGTTTCCTGAGTTCTAGTGAGAAGTCGTGACCAGTGAGGTCCAATTAGATGTCACGCGTGTGGATGGATGTCCCACCAACGACAATGGTTGGGGTCGCGCTAAATCACGAATTAGTAGAAGTTGGAATTCACGAGCCATTGAATCGGGTCCCAGTGGCTGAATGGTATACGAGCTTGCCTTGTAACTGGAAGGTCCTGGGTTCGAACCCTGGCAGTGGTACGTACAACCGATGATTCCCAAACTAGGATGAAACAGCAACTGTCCAGTACTCCCTGGTTTTCAATGGTTCTCTAACTGATATCAATTCGTGATCAACTCGTAAAACATAACTAATCCTTACAAACCAAACTAGAGAAAGATAATTAAAATGTTATAAGGAGTAGAGTTGAAGTGGATAAATTACAAAATTATTAAAGATTGTTTTATAAGTGAATTGATACCAAAAATATTTATTTTTAATGTCAAGCGTTGTCTAAGAATCTTAAAAATTAGGAGTACGATTATGGTAAGAATGAAGATGTGAAGTGAAGTGGAATAAATTCAAGCGGTAAAATAAAATAAAAACTAGAAAGAACATTACTATGACCAAGGTAAACAAAGGAGTTTGACAAAACGTTTTTGAACACATAATTTAGGTTTCTGTTCATGTATAGCTAAAGCTTCGGCTATGCATAAGTGAAGAAAACGTAAAGTTTTAGAGGGATTCGATTTCGCCATGTAGATAACTGTGAAAGATGGATCACTTGGGGCTAAATGATCAGACTCTAACAGGTGATCACAAATAGACGACTTTGCAGTTCTACGTTCGCCTTTCATTAACCAAACCGGATAGTGTTCAGCTACACTATCGATTGTCTCTGCAGAGCAGATTTTACGAATTGCTGGAGCGTAAAGAATGAATAAGATTTCTCTTTCTCCCTAAAGGTACCCAACTGTTGAAGTTAGTGTACTGCCCAGTGAATGCTGGCTTTCAATGAATCGACCTTAACAGCGTTCCATTCTCTTTTCTATCTAGCCTTACGTCAAGGAAGTGAAACGAGGAATTCGACTCTTCTTCAACCTTATAACATTTTAATTATCGTTATTCTTATCACATATATATGTATATTGACTGAGAAATTATTTAGTGCCACTTAATAACCTTTTTTGTAATATAAATACGAGTGTACAGCTTGAAAATGAAGTCGTTGAAAAGGAATTTCTTCGCTGAACAAAAGAATTGTGATAATGCCTTTCTGATTTGTGCTACTGTCTCTTTGTCTGTTTTCAACATAGAACTTTGCACCGATGTGCAGCGGTTGATGCCACCACACTTCACTTAGCACACAAAGCAAGTGAAGAGAGTAAAAAGAAATGCAAAATAGAGGCAGTAAACAGATATATGAGGCAAAAAGAATAGTAATATCGAAGAACCATATAGTTTTATGGGATATTATAAGTCACAAAGAGTGGATGCATTTACACGACTGACACTATATTCCAAGTGGTATATTGTATGCATAATGTCTTCTGCAGAAATATTAAACGGCGAATAGATGGATTTAGTTGCAAAGAGGGAAAATTAGACATCCTAGTGGGAAAATATAGAAAGCATGAGAAGGGAAGACAAATGAAGCCTTGAGCAAAAAGCATGTGTAAATGGAGATTTCAGTGGAACAATTACGCACTTTAACAAGTAAACAATCTACTACCGTAACAACAGAAAACAAGGACCACGGAACAGATCGTTTATTTAGGAAATCAACACATATTTATATATTTTCATGTACATTATTATACATAATTGTAAGCAAACAAACAAAGTCTTCTGATTGATGGTTTCTCACTGAACGTTAATCTTTCATCTATTTGTAGACGTTTCTTGAAGTTCAGATTATCTATCTGCAAATTATGTCCGCCTACGCAAAGTCTGCTGTGGCTGGTTGTTGAGTTAGTCTTTGTTCTTATTTTTCTCATAACGAATATTGGGGACGGAAACATTGACGTAAATTACTGTCTAACACTTTTGGCTAGCAGCCAGCCCTTACCATCCCACCAGGTATTGCCCTTATTCGTTCACTTCTCCCTAACGTCTAACATTTTGTTTTAATTTAGTTTCTGGTTTAGAAAAGGATAACTTAACGATCAGTTCGTATATTTGTAGAGTGAGCCAGCATATTCGATACAAGAAAGAAGCTAGGCAGACACTTAACCAACTTCCCATACATTAGTCGGATAGGTGTTGGCTTAGAAATAATGTATATGAGGGGAAAATGCCACTTTTTCTGTAATATAAATACGATTGTACAGCTTGAAAATAAAATCGTTGAGAAGAAACTTCTTCACTGAACGAAAAAACTGTGTTTTTACTATTAATTCTAATTAATATATCTTCCTTAAAATAAGACAGCCGAAATTTCTAGATTCTGGTTTCTTCAATTTTAAAAAGTAAAAAAACCTTGAATCACATGAGTTTTAATGATTTATGACTGTTTTATTACTAGAATACTAATTCAAAGTTGGCAGAGTTGAGTATGACAAAGTCAGATTTATTAATAAAGCAAGACAGATCTTCACTACTGTGAGAACAACAAGGAAATATGTTGCACTCAGCATTGGGAACAACAGACGAATTCTGTATAACACTAATGTCAGACTAATCATTGTTTGTCTTTTGGTTGCACAGGTTTGTCGTGAGCGTCACGATAAGCACATCTAACCTGCTCATGTCACCCTCCATCGACAGTTACCTTCGCTCCATCGTGAAGATCAGATGGCTAGATAAGATAAAGATAAGTAACATAGAACTCTGACGACAAATCAACCAAGGGTGCCTATTGCAGAAGAAAACAGAGGTGGATTGAACATGCACTGGAAAGACCGTTGAGTGATATCACGCACCAGATAGATCCTCAACTGGACTCCTAATGAGAAATGACGAGTTATATGTCCAAGGGTAACATGGAGTAGATCACGTGAGAGGGAGATAAAACGTGGAGCTAGCCGGAAAAGACTTCAGGGAATAGAGTTATATAGAGGTATGTCGCTGAAGCCCAATGATCCACTCGGAAACCAAGTAAATAAAAATGATAGTAATAGATTACTAATTACACATTGTAATTCAGATACTGCGTTACTCAGATGATGTCTCTGTAATTCAATTTGGCAGTGATTTGTAAGTCAAGTTCCCTACCAGCATTTCTCAGAATTCTCGATTGACTGAAGTCCAATATGAGGATTCTGAAAAACTAAAGAACTTTACCAACAATGGTTAAACATCACGAAGGATTTGGTTAAGGTCGCGAGTTTGAGGATATTATGGATTTTGAGGCTTGACTGATAAAAGTAGTTGAATGTCTACTTGTGTAGACTGTAATAGAACTTAAAATCTAAGGAGTAGAAAGAAGCAAGTAAGACAGTACCACTGACAATTCTAGGAGTTATTTAGTGTAACCTTCGTCTACTCAGTGTAATAAGAAACATAAATGAGTTAACATGTTTGAAGTCTAGTTGTGTTCCTAGTATACCAGACGAGGTTTACATTCAACATTAGTTCGTTTATTAGATGTATCACACAGTGAGTGAAACAGTATTATTTACTGGATGATGTTTCGAACAAAATTTATTATGGTTCATAAGGGACATGAGTTCCTTCAAGGTTGCAGATACGCCTTGCTGACGAGTGCCAACTAGCACGAAACCTAGGTCCAAGGCTTCCTACCGATTACCTCAAACCATCTAATGTTCATAATCATATCATTTGTAATCACACGACTTTGAAACTTGAGTTTTTTAGTTTTCTTTGTCTTCACCTATTTGTTGTCATAGGGGTATTAAAATTTTCCAGATATCTAAGACAGGTGTTGAAGTGACCTTTAAGTGACAGAGAACAAAAACTAAGTAGTAACAACGAAAATCTAAGATAGGAAGTGATACACCTGTAGCGGTAAATAATTCCCTAAAATTACTGACCACAGCAATCACTCATTGGATGCTGACCACCACTGTTCAAGTCGACTTGTTTAGCTGAAGGCTTCCAGTCAAGCATCCCCGCCATTTGGTACCCCGTCGTGTCACGTGCACGATCATTAGCCAGCTAAGCGTTCGCCTGGCGGCTTGTTTTGGTCCCGAAATATATCACGAAGTTTGGACGATCAAATATTGGCTTTTGCTTTGTTTTTGGTACGCGAGAATAAATTAGAAGTTGCTGTGTAAGATAATTCCATCAACCTCTAAACACCTAAAGGAATCCTTGAAACTTAATAATTACCTGGATAAATTAGTCAGGAAATATGTAAGGAAATGTAAATATAAAATAAAAAATGATAGTAGCGATAGTGATAATAATAATAATATTAATGACGGCATACATGTCAAATTGCGCAAGACAACACCAGTAATAAGGAATCTAAATCATCAGTAGTAATTCCATACAAGGAAAGAACCTCGGAAACCTTACGCAGAATTCTTAACAAGGCAGGAATAAAAGTGTCTGCCATTCAAACCACCCACAAACTCAATTAGAAACAAGCTTTGTAGGTTAAAGGATCCTGTGGAGCCTTCAAAATAAAGCAATTTAGTTTATCCAATACCCTGCTGGAATGGTTGTCAGGTCAAATACACAGGTCAAACTAGTAGAACAGGGGTAATCAGACTAGCCCAGCATAAAAACCTAGCAAAATCTAGATTAATTGACTTGAATAATATAAGAAATCTAGAGAATAATTCAGCTATACCACCCACTACATGCAATTACAGATAACCATACAATAAGATGGGATAGGATGACAGTTTCAAAACCTAATATAACAGGATGGAGTGAGAGATTGATAACAGAAGCTTTGTTTATCGACTCAACTGCAAATAGATGTAATAGGAATGATTCAACACTTGTCCACTCAGATATCTAGAAAATCCTACTATCTCTATGACAAATAGGGGAGAACAACGAAAACTATAAAATTCAAGTTTCGAAGTCGTGTGATTGTAATTGATGAAATGATTATGAATCGCAATAAATTTTGTTCGAAACCTCATCCAGTAAATAATACTGTTTCACTCACTGTGTGATACATCTAATAAACAAACTAATATGGAGGTTTACATATACATCTGCAGGAATCGAATCCAGGCAGTTTGGGTGGTTGGTCAGCAGTCTATCACTGAACCACAAAAGCACAATCTCTAACTGTATTTAATGCTGACAAGAATATTCAAATAAAATCCTTCTTTACTTTCAACAGTGTTTATTCTTTGTGAACAAAGGTTAAACAAGTCAAAGTGTCATGTAAGTTGTTACCATCAAAATTTCATATGTTCTACTCAGTACTTGATTGAATTATCCAACAAACTGGTTAATTAAATTTTTTTTCTGGTGAACTTCGAGTGTCCTGATAATTTTTTGCCTTGTTGCAACTGTGTTATCGTATTAAGAAATAGAATTTAGGACAAATGATTAGTTTTATTTGTTGAATGCTCGTTGGAAATTAATAATGTGTTTTAGAGGCTGACTGTATTGACTTTCGCGGATGGTACGGAGTATACTAACGCAATATCTAATACCCACAACTTCTATAGTATTCTTTCCGCGTACACCAAAGGCAAGGCAAAAAAGGGTATTTGATAGTCCAAATTACGAGATATATTTTGGGACTGATTCGGAGTGCGAGATGATTGCTTAGCTGGCTAGTTATCATGCGCGAACGTGACACGACAGAGTACTAAATGGCGTGGATGCTTGACCGGAACCCTTCAGCTAGACAAGTAGACTTAAACATTGAGGATCAGCATCCAACGTTCAGTTATGAGTGCTGTGGTCAATAATTTTAGGGAATTATTTACCGCTACAGTGTTGAAGCACTTTGAAACATCCTGAACGACTGCATCAACCAAATCTACATGGATCTTAACTGTCTAGATTGCAGTAAGTGAATAATTAACTGAGAAAAACCAGCTGTGGATATATAATGAGTCGTTGAAGTAAACTGCGCATAATGGCCTAATCTCTCTAAGGATAAAATATGTCTGTTTAAAGGTTAGTGGTTAAGAGAAGAATGCAATTAAACCGGCTACTTTACTACTTTTCAAGTCATTACCAGAAAGCGCGAAAAATACCACCAAAACTGCAGTCGGTGTAAATTGAAAAGATTGTTAGGTAAAACTTTAAAATGTGTATTCATTTATCAGACAGTTGTAGCAAACGACCAACTGGTGCACAAAGCAAGCAGGTGAGTGAAATAAAATTGTAAGTTGTGGATTTTAATTATGTGTGTGCCTTGGACAGAATGGGGTGAAGTGCTTTCATGGAATTACCAAAACATATTTTGGCGCTTATTTTCCACGCACGTTTTATGACTTATTACTGTCTCGTACAGCATTCTCATCGGGAAAGTCCTGAAATACTGATATCTTTTACAAGAAGTTGAAAACAAGACAAGGGAAATTTTATTCGACGTATTCCACAACAAACAACAGACTTCAGTTATTGATGGCTTGGAGCCCTCTTGCGTCCATTTACCGCTATTTTGCACCAAGTCTCATCATCTGTCACAAAGTGTGAAGAGCTCTCCACAATCACTCAAAGCATTGTTTAAGAGAAGAAACCACTTCCAGCACTAAACCAGTTTAAATGTCAATTTTTAGGTCAAGAGGAACTTAGGCCGATTAAGAGCGCCTATAAATTGACGTCCAAACTACTTGAGTTGTCGTACCTTATAAAACATTAATGTCGCAAAGTCACTGGAAAATATAATCATAGAAGTCTTGGTGAGGTTACATGGGGTATGCTTTTTGCACCACGAGAAAGTCAGGACTTATTTCCAGAGACAGCCTACTCTTGTTAACATCATCAACAGATAAACACAGTCGAAGTAGGAAGTAATAGTGTTTACCGCTAAAAGATGTTAGGAAACTACAACAAATACAGAAGAGATAACTGACACTAAGATTAGCTTCTTAGTCAGGGTTAAAACAACTCTTAAGGTGTGTTAACTGTTGGCAGAAATACAATATACAATGTAGCATAAAAACAAGATGGTAGGTTAAATTAACCATGCAGAACGTGATTGTTATCTTTGCTCTGAAATGTGTTGTCTACATATACTCCACTAAGATGATCACTCAGACTGTATATGATTAATTTGAAAGAAGTGCAACTGATGGAAGAATTTAAATAGGCATTTAACGTAGGTATTTTGCCACCACTACAGGTAAAGTGCTCGAATCAGTATCTCGATAAAGGTGGTCTGACAAATTACAGAGACCAAAGCTTCAATTACCTCCGATTGAAAAGTTCAAGATAGCTGTACCCATTCATTTTAGAAGAAAAATAAATTATCTGAGAGTAAATTACCTTTCTAGGGGTAGCGAACTGATTAGTGATGCAACTTTCTAGTAGTTAGGATAATATTATTACAATGAGCCAGTTTGTTGCATAATTCAAGCATTTTTGCATCGCTCACAAAAGTTACGAAATCTGCTGTTTTTACGGGAACATACAACTAGACAACTAGTTAACTAACTAAGCATATCTAAGCCCACTTCCCCATTTTCCGTCATATCAGCATTTTGGGCGACAAGTGCCAATGCAAAAGTATTGGTTATTACTCAGTTTAAACGTTAACAATGTAGATTCAAAGACACGCTACTGATTGCCGGAAAATATGGTTTTCAGCTTGTACAGCTCCCTAAAGTGAATAGTGGATAAAAATCCCTTATGAAACCAATTCATACGTTTATTTACACTCATTTTACATTAAGTGACTCCTTTCAGTTGATATTTTAATAAAAACTACCAAGATTAATACAAGTACCTGTCAGGATAGAGCGAAATATTCCAGTACTATGTGTACATATATATTATACATCTTATGCCCATTCCGCTAGTTTACAAGAGATATATACAGAAGCGTCAGTGTAAATACACTATAAAGTCTGATTAAACAAAATACAGTTCGGTTCAGTTATCAACGCGACAAGAGTTAAGAAACTGAGACACTCCATTGAACAGTCAGAAATTGCATTACTTTATGAATAAGAATGAAGTGACCCCTAAGTATTTTCTAGGAACAACTGCTGCTTCAGACGAAGTTAACTGACCATTATACATCAAGATATTCTATTCATATAAAGCGTGAACTGGGATATAGGGGCTATCTCAACTTTATCTTCGCTTACTTGTAGCGAGTTATATCAAAATTTAAGAGTGATAAAAAAAGAATCAACTGCCAAACTAATTTGTTTAGACTGAATATTTATATTTTAACCAAGATTTCCCTAGGAATTCATGCATTTCACAGATATATTTAATTCATGCTAGAACTTGTTGAGAACTGCTTAAGGACCATATGGAATCCTATGGATTTTTCACCGACATTATGTGAAAAGTAGAAACCCAGGACGGTATTGTTTCGCTTATGACTAGTCGTAACTATGACTACATATGAAGGTTCAGGGGCATGATTTATGTATCTGTGGAGTACTGGTACTCATACAGAGTCATAAACTTTTGAGACTGACCCCAGAAGAAGTGGTGTCTGTAACTTCAACTGATTTGTTCACGTAGTGTTTAGACAGGCACAGAAATTTACTAGATAAGGATTAACATAGGCTCTAAGCCTTCTATCTTCAACCAACATCTGAAATCTAAAAATTGGTGGTCATCGAGGGAGTGTATGATTTTGATACTTGCCTACGATACTGATTTCCATCACCTTTACGGTCGGGTCGCACAACTCACATGCTATCAGTGGCCTAAGATTATACGCAACGAAATTGAGATGAACAACTTTGATCACGGATGCATATATATGTACGTGTATAGATTTATATATGCATACACTGCGAGTATTATGTGTATTCATAATAACCCAGCTATCCATGGCTTCGAGCTCACTTCAGAATTTTCGGAGCAGACTTTAAGAGCACCGCAGAACTTTGAAGCACACTTTAGATCACTTTCCCATATTCTGCAATGCGCCCGAAGATTTTACCCCAAAAGATTCTGCAGTGTGCCTGTAGAAAATTCAAGCTGGGATTGTTTACTCTTCTTGGTGTTTTGCCATATGTGAAGTGAAACACTTTAAAATTTACCCTTAAGCATTGCAAGTTGCATAAAATCAAAGGGTTTCATACTTAAAATAAAGAAATATTTAACTAAGCCATACTTGTTTCACTCACCACACAGTAGCGATAACAAGTGACCAAAAATTGAAAGTGAGACAAAAATTGTTGATTTCAATGTCCATTTCTTTATACAATATCCAATATCCTGACTACGAGCTAGTATAAACCAGTGATTTCTTTGAGCTCGCTTCTTGATTGTGAGGTAGAGGTTCCAGATCTTCGGTGAGCTTCTGCGTAGTAAGTCCCGCTACTCGACTGCTTTAGCTCTGGTAGACTCCAGGAGGAGTGGTGCGGGGATTGGTCGAGATGTGGTTTGTAGTATGCAGTATGTTAGGACTGTATTGCTGCCGTGAATGGAGTTTGACCTAACTCCCGTTGGTCATTCGGTGTAGTCATAAAAGCAGAATAGTAATAATAATAATAAAAATAATGGGTTGTAGTGTAGATAATATAGGTTGAGATAAGTGGAATAATAAAGGTGACCTAAGGAAAAGATAGAGTGAGAGAAGGCAGAATAGGTCGTGGGGATTTAGTTTGTACGCTTATCCATTGACAATGTGGTTTCAAGTTTTATGAGGATAAGCCATTGAGACACAAACCTTGCATTTCTGCATGATTGTCTAGCTTCCGCTTAAAAATCTCCAGAGATGGCGCTGTAGTCACGGCCGCCGGTAAAGCGTTCCAGAGACGGCAAACACGAAGCGAAAAGAAATGTGATCGCACTCGAGTCTTTGGTCTCTGGTGTGCTATCCTTAGCGGGTTACCTCGTGGAAGCCTATAATCACTTAATGGCAGGATGCTTTTATTTGGGTGGGCCTGGTCATTTAGGATTTGGTAGACGGTGATGAGGTCTCCCCTGTGCCTACGGTAACTAAGTGTGAAAAGACCTAATTTCTTTAGTCTTTCCTCATATGATTTGTTGCGGAGGCCGATCACCCATTTTGTCGCTCGTCTCTGGACACTTTCTAGAATGTTAGCATCCCTTTTGAGTAGCGGAGGTGCAATGATATTATGCACCTCAAGGTGTGGCCTCACATATGCCTTATATAACCTTAAGAACAGTTCGGGAGTGAGAGCTCCCAGCTGCCTATGCATAAAGTGTAAAGTTGCGTAGGCTTTGGCGACGTCCCTCGAGTAATTTCCACTGGTGTCTAGCTTTTCTGTTAGAATAAGACCTAGATCGCACTCTGATGGAACACAACTCAAGTTCTGGCCACCAAGGGTGTAATTTACACTCTGTGACCTGCCGGAATGAAGTTGCACTACTTTGCACTTCTTTAGGTTGAAAGGCATTCCGTTAGCCAGAGCCCAGTTTCCCAGAGTTTGCAGGTCAGCCTGCAATCTATCTGAGTCTTCCGATGAGTTTATTGCTCTCCAAATCTTTACGTCGTCAGCGTAAAGAAGCGCAGAGCAGTTTAGTTGGGGGGGCAGGTCGTTGATAAAAATCAAAAACATCAACGGCCCTAGGATAGAACCCTGAGGAACCCCTGATGCCGAGGTGTGCCAGGATGATCGGATGCGGTTGACTTTGGTGCAGAATTCTCTCTCGCCTAAGTAATCTTTCAGCCATGCGAGAAGTGCTCCAGAAACACCCGCCTTGCTTATTTTGTGAAGGAGCAGACCATGGTGAACTGTGTCGAATGCTTTCGCAAAGTCGAGAAAGATCACGTGGGCTGGTACCTTTTTGTCCCAGGATAGTGTCCAATCGTTCCAAGCTAGTAGAAGATTCGTCACGCAGGATCTTCCCCTCCTGAAACCGTGCTGTGCTTCGTGAAGAAGGTTAGTCCCATCGAAGTATTTTCTCATGTGGTCGTCAATGAGACTTTCCAATATCTTCGATATCACTGGAAGTAGAGCAACTGGTCTGTAACTGGTCGCATTCTGCCGGTCACCACCCTTGAAGATAGGGGATAGGATTGCTCGTTTCCATTCACATGGAAGTTTCCCTACATCAAGGGAGTGTTGGAACAGATCACTTAGGGGTTGGCAGAGACTTTCTGAACACTGCTTCAGGACAGATGGTCTGATGTCATCACAACCTGAAGACTTTCCCGAAGCCAACCTTCCCAATTTTGCAAGTACCATAGCCGGGGTAATTTGAAATGTACCCAGCAGGTTTTCGCGTGTTGGTTTTGCGATGTAATCTGGATGTTCTGTGGGGTAATATCCTCGTTACTGTTTAGTTGCCTGTGAAAGGCTAGGCTGAATGTCTCTGCCATTTCAAGACTAGTAAGAGATTTCCCATCAGAACCCACTAGATTGCATGCTCCCTGGTTGGTCGGTTTTCTTTCGGACATAAACCTGTATAGGCTTTTGGGGTTCACGAGAAGCTTATTGGCGAGGTCTCCCTGAAATGTCCTTCTATCGCTCCGGACTCGTATGTTACATCGATTCCTGAGTTCAAGGTACACTTCATGTTCGGGTTGACTCTTCGATCGTCGCCACGCAAACCAGGCTTTTCGCTTCGCCTGCAGAAGGCGTTGTGTCCCCCTTTTTAGCCATGATCGTTGCTTCCTAGCTTTTGGTGTGACTAAAGGAACAGTGTCTGAGACCGCCTGGTGAATGATTTCCTTTACCACTCTCCAGTGTTCTTCTACTGTTAGCTCTGTCCATTTTTTAGGCCAATTTGCTTCAGACAGAAGTCTTCGCATTTTGGTGTAGTTGGCTTTGTTATAACACAGATAGGGCTGTGTATTGTCCCACTGTAAGCGCTCGCGGAGGACTATGTCGAATACTATGACCGCGTGGTCACTACTACCTATGGGAGTCGTGATCTGAACGTTTTCCACTAGTAGCTGGTCACTAGTGAGCACGTAATCCAGTCTAGAAGACTTCCCATCAGGGCCCCATCTAGTATCCATCTTGACATTTTCAGTGAATCCAGCCTTCCTGATGGTATGCAGCAGATTTCGATCAAATCTATCATGGGCTTTTCCCGACACCAAGTTAAGAGATGGGGCATTGAAGTCACCAGCTATGACAATTTGATCATAACCCATGTCTTGAGTTGCTGAGATTGTATTTAGCAGTACCTGGTTGTGGTCTGCTCCACATGAAGGTGATCGATAAATCGATTCTTTAGTTGGCCGTATGGCAGCCAGTCTTCTTAAGGGTGGAGAGATCAGGTAAGACAGCAAACAAATGACAGAGCCTTTGAGACCACAATGAATTCCTTTCCGCTATCAATGCGCACATGCCATTTTAATACGACGTGCTCTCTAAAAGGAAAATTATTTTTGTGAAATTATTTTGTGAATTTTCCTATCGAGAAACCTGGTCCTCCTAGTGAGTGTATTAATTCACACCATCATTTCGATATCAAATCCTTTTGTGGCAAGTCCAGGTGTCTCAAACTACTGCCAAAGCCTCGGGTGATACATCTGTAGTGCACATTGTAGATGCTTTGTCTCGCGTATGTGCTACGTCGGTACCACCAACCATTGATCTTCATAAAATGGCCGAACTCCAACTGAAGGATCTGAACTTAGAACACCTGTCAACTAAAACCTCACTGAAGATAGAACGCGTCCCCTTGCTAAACAGTGAAACAACTATACTTTGCGATATGTCAATGGGTACTCCTCGACCGATTGTTCCCACGTCTTTACGCCGCACCGTGTTTGAGCCCCTCCACAACCTCTCCCATCCTGACATACGAGCAACGGACAAGTTGATATCAGCGAGATTTGCGTGGCCCGGTATGAACTGTGATGCGCATCAATGGACACGTGCTTGTCTGCAATGCCAACGTGCTAAAGTCACCAAGCATAACATCACGCCGTTGGGGACGTTTGCGACCCCAGACACTGGGTTCCATCATATACACCTGGATATAGTAGGGCCCCTGCCCCCATCTAACGGCTGCTCGTATTTACTCACATGTGTGGATCGTTTCACACGTTGGCCGGAAGCCATTCCGATACAAGATGTAGCGGCTCAAACCATCTGTCGTGCCTTCATGGAAGGCTGGGTTGCCCATTTTGGATGTCCCGCAACTGTCACCACCGACCGCAGACAACAACTCGAATCCACAAGCTTCAAAGAATTGCTAGAGATGCTGTGATGCAAACGCATTCGCACAAGCGTACCATCCTGCGGCAAATGGGCTGGTAGCACGTTTCCACCGTCAACTGAAAGCCGCGTTGATGGCAGTAGACAACAGTAAATGGACAGATTCGCTGCCACTAGTCCTGCTTAGCATCCGGGCTACGCTTAAAGGGGATCTGCAGTGCTCGCCAGCTGAATTGGTGTACGGTACCACCCTGCGTTTACCAGGAGAGCTAATCGCTCCTGAAGCTTTCGAGCCAAATTTCCCCGATACCACCTGTTGCGCTCAGCAACTTAAAAGTTTTATGCAGCGAATCCAACCGGTTTCCACACGCACTCAGAACCGAAAGGTTCAGGTTGATCGGCGACTCGATGACTGTACGCACGTTTTCGTGCGTCACGACGCCATACGAAAGCCATTGCAACCGCCGTATGACGGGCCTTTTAAGGTCCTTTGTCGTAAAGATAAATTTTTCGTTATTGAGTGATGCGGCCGCCCAGACACTGTCAGCATAGACAGACTTAAAGAGGCATACACTGAAGAACCTTCACCCTCCCCATCGGCTCAATTAAAAAGCCCCACTGAACCTATTCCTTATCCAGACTTAACTACCTCACCTCCAGTGGCGAATGATGATTCTCCTACTGTCACCAGTAAGACCCCTGTCACACGTGCTGGTCGACGTGTTCACTGGCCCAAGAGGTTCACAGAATTCTTTCACTGAACTAATCCATAGGTAATGCTACTAGTGGTTTTTTTATACCTTGTCACAAATTTTTATTCAATTTTGCTATATTTACTCTAATTGGTCCCGCTTCTGGGAGTAGTCGTTTTTCCCCCCACTAATCCTTTTAATCTTTTTCTCTCGTCACAGAGGATCAGCAGCAGTTTTTTACCCTAATTTTTCATCTGTTTCATCTCAATCTACTCGCTAGACCAGTTGGCTTCTCATGTCATCTTGTAACCCATACCCATTGAGGAATTACGAACAGTATATTACTTTTCACTGCACAATTTCTTCAAAAGAAAAAAAGTAAAATAATAAAAAATAAACAAATAAAAAAATAATAAAACAAATAAAGCAATCAGAAAATTAAAAAAAAGTCTGAAAATTTTTTTTAGAAAAAAGAAAAAGAAACTTCCACTGTATAGTTAAATGGACCGATATACATATTTTTGCTCATAAATGCTTCACCTCTATGCTGTACATTGTAATCTGCTCAATTTATTTTCACAGGCTGTACTATATTCCTTCGGGTTTATGCCCTCCTGCAATTCATCTATAATAATAATAATTTTTATTTTCATATAAACATAAATTTACATGAAAATGCATGCCATTTTTACAGGAACGATCAAGTATGGTATAATATCAAATCTTAAATTGTCAGAAAGTTAATAGTGTTTCAACAGTTAAATATTTGATATATATATAATTAAACCCGTTGTCTGAACCAGGCTTTATAGTTATTGAATTGTACAGTTGTCCTCCAGGTTGCGCGGGAAAACTGACTTCGTTTCATCTTCATCCCGTGGTTGTGAACCGTACTCGTAAACATTATGCACCATCTAAGTATGCACTTCGCAAAATGAACAAAACAATTTTTGAAATGGTAGCTACTCATAGCTGTTGGTTATGTACAAACTTCTCTGTAATTTTATAAATTCTCACAATGTAGAAATTTCCCTTGTTTTATCTCATTCTGACGTACTACTTCGAAGTTGCACTAGTTTTCCTCACATTGATTTCGAACAAGCTTTTATAGTACCTTTACGCCGATTTTGAAATCTTAACCTCTTCTCCCATTCTTTTCTGTTGTTTTTACCCTGCTCCTTATCATACGCTGGTATGATGATTGCCTTTAATATGACTGCTAGGTTCTGTTGAAGCGGAGGAAAAGAGCATTAGTCTAAAATGAAAATTAGACATAATGAGTCACCTTCTCGCTAAGACAGCCTCGACGGCGGAAGTATACCATCAGACCTCCACATAAGTAAGCTCGTAATAGTAGGGAATTAAAAAAATCGCTAAATATCAATTCAATAAAAAATACTAGAAAAAATTAATTAATAAAAATATAAAAGATAAAAAAAGAAAAAAATTGAAGATAAAAAACAACACCAAACAGCAGAAGCTTACAACCACGCAAGGCACCAGCGTCATTTCTTCTTATATTCCGTCTTACTTCACTAATCATGTACATACCACTTCCAACTTACCTTAATTTTTTTCTTTTCTTTTGCTTTCTTTCCTTTCGGAAAAATTTCTTTTCTTTTACTATTCTTATCTTCAAACCTTCGCATTCCCTCATTGCTATTGTACCAAGCCGTCCTACTTTTGTATATCGAAGCTTGCTGGTTTCCCACCAACCTTCTAGGGGGGGGGGGATAACCTGTAGTGCACATCGTACCCTTGAACTTTTGTTTAAACTCACACACCTAGTTTGACACACCTTTATCTTTTGAGTTGTGACTCCTCTGTACGTTCATTGGTTCGCTCTCTTGTTGTGCTCTCTTTCTGCACACTCTCCGAGCCTACCTCCAGCAACATCTGCAGATAAGTTGTACGACTTCTTTATTTATTGAATTTCATATTTCGTTGAATAAAATATAATTCTCCCAGATACTCTTGTCACATCAAGTCTTTTTACCACGATACAGTTCGTCAGTATTTGCGCGTCGAGTAGTGTACTGCTAAGGTCGCAAAACGGTGAAGAAGTTTGTAAGGGTGTTTAGAGTATAGGTCCACTCTAAGCCGTAGTAGAACTCTTACACGTCTGTAACAGCATCTTCCTTATTCGTTCAGACTTGTTGGTCTGTCACTTGATTGCTGTGAAGCCGAGTAGCCAAAAAGTACTAGGTTAACTCGAAGACTTTTTATTTTCCTTGCCTTATGTTTTATCTGTCTTTTTGTTCTTGTTCTATCGAGTAGATACTGTTGCTATCTTATTCATGTATTAGCATAAGTAATAATACTCCTTAGTACGGTCGTCGAAACCAGCCTTACGGAAGCACTAAAACATCATATTCTGTAGTCACGAGGGCAACAGATAGAAGAGGCAGTGACCCTATCTCGTATACCTATTCTAAAGACGCATGCACATTTGGCCTGTTCTGAAACTACGCTTACGTTGCTACGGTATAGCACTGAAATAGCACAGGCAAAACCAAGTGGACATGATACTGCACTTATATCCGTTGGAAGTCAGTTTGCGACACATAACAAACAAAAAAGAAACGTGTTATAAAATCTCGAAAGCGTCTTCTAGAAAAGTAGACGAATATCAAGCCTGTAGTGTTGTTGTTTATAAAACTGACTTAGCATTTGAGTGCAGCTTTTGAAAACGATGGGTGCACTTCCATTTTAACAAAACGCTGTCGGAACCATACTATGTGATTTTGCTAAATAAACCCCTACCCGTGGTTCAAGCACACTTGCCCACTTCGCCGCTCTGGCACAGTCTCAAACAGCGTGTCTCTGGATAACAAAAGCCGCACGCCATCTTTCCGTCTCGACGCAGTCTTGTGCAGTGGACTTACAGACTCCATGAAGCCCAACACGGTTTCAGGAAAGGCAGATCCTGTGTAACAAACCTACTGTTAGCTTGGGGTGTCCGCATATCATGGTGAGATATGAATGTTCCAGTCCATGTGGTCCTCCTAGACTTTGAGAAGTCATTTGATTCAGTTCATGATGACCTTTCCCTACACAAAATAAGTCAGGCAGGTAAAGGTGAGTCGTTCCTGTTAGCCTGAAAAAGTGTGAAGCACCCATAGACTTCAGAATGCAAGTTATACCCTGCTCAACGGAAGCTTGTCATGCACAACGTTGAAGCGTGACCTAGATCTAGTTCTAACGGAAAAAAATGGACACAAGCGTAAATTAAACGGGGCATATGTGGTCATACATTTTGCACATAGCCAGTCAGATGCGCTCACTCCTGAGTTCTTTCTTAGGTCATACAATAATACCTAAGACCACGCCGTGAAGTGCACAATATCATGAAACCCCACTCCTTAGAAGGGATCCGGACCTTTTGGATAGAGTCAAAGACGGAAGGGGGTAAAAGGAGTGATTGGTCCCCGAAGCAAACCATATGATGAAAAGCTAAAGAAACCAGGTCTCTGCACACTTAGCTACCATTGTCTTAAGGGGGATTTGATTGCTGCCAACAAGATATTAAATGACCAGAATCACCCAAACAGAGGTGTTCTGCCACTGAGTAGATATTGGCCTCTCGTGTAAATCCCAGAGGGATAGCTCACCAGAGGGCAAAGACTCAGGTGCGCTCCCACTTCTTTCCACTGCGAGCTCTCTATCCCTGGAACTCCTTAACGGCGGATATAGATACGGCACCCTCTGTGGATAGCTTTAAACGAAGGCTAGACAACTATGCAGAGGCAAAAGGACTGCGTCCAAACGGCCTATCCCATCAACGGGTCGACATCTCAACCTATTGTTTTACTTCTTCACATTCATTCCTGTCTTACTATCCTGACTACGCCAACTATTACGTCCCCTACACCATTATTAGTGCTATTATATATATGTACCAACTTCAAATCTCATTTGCTGTCTGTTTTTGCTTTTCTTTATTTCTTTCGTCGTTTTAGTCTGCATAACCTACATTAGTTTTATCTTATAATTATTATTCCTATGCTTTTGTCGCTGATACCTGAAGAATAAGCGGTGAAAGGATCAAATCCATTCACAGTGGCAACACGGTCTTAACATTCAGCGTACTAGAAACTACATATAATTAATCTCAGCACCACTCTTTCTGGAGATGACGAAAGCTACGACAGTCGAGTGAAAGGACGAAATACGCAGAAGTTTACTGAAGGCCTTTACATCATAATCAAGGAAATCAAATTGTTTCACGCTAGCTCGTAAATAGTATATTCGAAACTGGGGAGTTTGTCTTGAAATTAGCTTATAACTCCGTAATACTGGAAAACATATGACGTCTGTTTGGCATATGGCGTCAACCACGCATGTAAGCAACGTATGAAACAACTAGAATGAAATGAATGAACTGGCCTGAAGGTATAAATTTCGAATTGAGAGGAATAAATAATTTTAACGACAACGGAAACTGAAAAGATGTAAAATGTAACATTTGTGAACAATGTGCATCAATAGAAGCTAAGAATAACAGCAGGATAAACGTTAAAACCGATGGCTGTCCAACATGGCCCGCTAATATGGACGAAATTGACCTTCAAGCGTCTAATCCACCCAATGACCTTGAACATAAAAGATAAATTCGGCCTTCAATCTTCGTTCACTTGTTATCGCTACTGTGTGGTGAGTGAAGCAAGTCTGGCTTAATTAAAAATTTCTTGATTTTAAGCATAAAACCCTTCAATAATGCAACTTGAAATGCATTAAGGAAAAATTTAGTGTTTTCGCAGCGAGAAAATGCACCTGGGCAATGTCCCAGCTAGCATTTTGTTCGGGCGCATTGCAGACTTTTCGAAGCAGACTTAGGGCGCATTGCAGACTTTTCGGGGCAGCCTTAGGGCGTATTGCAGACATTTTGGGGCAGACTTCGGGACAGTGTCCCACGTAAGTAGATTTACCCGAAGTTTTTTGCCCCAAAAAGTCTGCAATGCGCCCGAAGAAAATGCTAGCTGGGGTAGGCAAAACGTGGACTAAATGGGTAATTTTGAGCGGCAAAGACATGATTAAAAAGGGTTAAAATTATAGATAATTAACACACTTTATTCATATCACCTGTGCGTCGGTGGCACAGTGGTTAGGACTCTCGCCGACCATGCAAATAGTCCGAAGTTCTATCCCCTGCTGACGCACACCTGATACCTATGGTCGGCCTGAAAAATGTGGGCTACCGATATCTATGCTGAAAATTCCATACTTGTACCAAAAATACAGTGTGGAATCAAGCTGTAATCAAAAATTAAAAAAAAATAAATAGTGGCTTATTTTTCCCGTTCACCTATGTCTCAAAAATGTTATCGTCCAGATTTTTCCAGTTTACCCACACTTTCAACGAACACTTCAGACAATTTTTCCCACTTTACTCCCGTCACAATTGAAAACAGCCCACTTTTTCTTACTTTGCTAAATTTAAAAAAGAAAACTACCCATGATTTTACCCACTCAGTCAGAGAATTTTTTGGACCTGGGCTATGTGGGTGAAAATGGGCAGTTTGCTGTACGAAATTATCGAAGTAGGAAAAAGTGGACTGTTTTGGATTGTAACATGAGTAAATTGAGAGAAATTAGGTAAACAGGGAATAAGTGGGACAATAAAAGTTTTTGGAATATGGGCAAACAGGTGAAAATTAGTTAATATGAGTAAAGTGTGTTAATTATGTGGTATTTTAACCCCTTTTGCTCGTGCCTTTGCCGCTCAAAATTACCCATTTATTCCACATTTTTTCTACATTGCCTAGGTATATTCTCTAATTAGGCACCTATCCCAGGTTCGAAAAATTCTCCAAATGCCCTTGGTAAGTTTGTTTCCAGCTATAGTTTCTTGTTGCTAATTCCTTCTGGCCAACTGACCATTTGATCTTCAGTATGAAGACAGCGAATGGGGCAGCTCTTGATAAAAGTCTGTTACTTTGAGGAAATCCTTTTCGTGACACGCAGTGCAAGTTTGTAACCCTTTTAGAATATCTGACTGACGTAACGTTAGTATTGAAAATCAGAACTCGCACCGTCATACTTATTTCAGAAGTTTTTCACACCAACCTCAGAGTTATGAAGGAATGACTGATAGGATCCCACATATTTTGGTATTGACTGCTAATTTTGTATATCATCATTCTCACGCATTTTGGTAGTGACTGTTTAATTTTGTATATTGTCATTCTCACGCATTTTGGTAGTGACTGCTAATTTTGTATATATGGTATACCATTCCCACACATTTTGTTACTGACTGTCAATGTCGCATATATGGCATATTATGATTTCTCACACACTTTGTTATTGGCTATTAAGGTCAATTATTTCAAATGCTGTTAGCTGTCCATATTGTTGTAAAATGTATAAATACCATGGCTTTCTTTATCGTTGTTGCACTTCAATACACAGTCACAGTCCACCCTTTGTCTTTTGATATTTGCGTGCTTTACTAAGTCGGAAGGTACGACGAGCAGATAGACAGATAAGTTCAGGCGCAGACAGAATAAGGTGAAAACGTCTATCATTCAATTCCCCACAGATATAACAATGACATGGTTGACTTCGACGCCTTCATCCATCTCGCTTGTGGTTGAAACAATGCTCTCTAGATAAGTGAAGAAAGTAACATCTCTCAAGTTTTTTCTGTTGATAATTATTGGTGCTGGTTGTTATTGTTGTTGTTGCTGTTTGCTGGTTATCTTCATCACCTCCATTTTCTCTGTGTTCACCCGGAATATTGTCTTCGCTTTCTGCCAGCCTTTTCTGACACTTTGTCGGTTTTCTCTTGTAAATCTTTGAGTTTTTGTGACATTAGGCAAATCATCTCTGAAATCTAAATCTTCTAGATTCTCCTTATCATTCCAACGTATTCTTGTCTTCTTTCTCCCCACAGTCTGACATATAACACAGTTCACTACAATTAGGAATATCATCAGTAGTAAGAGTAAGCAGTCTTGTCTTACTCCTGTATTCACTTCGAACGCCTCGCTGAGTTTTTCGTTATGGATCACCTGATACGTGGCATTGTCATACCCACTTAGTCGAGTAATATGGACACAAATGACATTATCTTATACCCGGCAAAGTAATGCAATTGCTCTCCTCATCTTTGTGCTTTTCCAGATACATTAAAGAAACATTATACTTTGTTTTACTTAAAAATTCAGGATGTCACTCTGAGTGACTACAAAAAGTCGAATAATACAATATCTCTTGCTGAACCACTTCTTCAAATTTTGTTTATACGAGTAAAACTGAACAAACAAAAACAAAACTGTATATGACCAAGTGTATGACTGACTGATTGGAATCTGATTCCACTACAACACAGGATTTATTTTCTAGGTTAGTATTCGTTTGACTAAATCAGTGCACTAATGACCATTGAAATACAATACATTTGATAAAATCCCCGATCAAGTATAATTGAGAAGAATATCAAAGACTAAATTGCTTCATTACTTATTACTGTTTTTATTCGCTTCTTGGATTCAGCGGAGCATTCCCATTCCACTTTACTGTCTGCAATCAACTTCATTTTGCTTCAAAACTGACCAAAAACTCTCATTTCCTAATTACATGATCTCCATATTTGTAGGGGACTGTATAGCGAGCTCAATAACGTAACAAGTGTGCGAATAAAAATCCAAGTTAATGAGGTGATAGTGTAACAATATATTATCAGAAATAAAGTGATGAGTTATATTAATTAAAAGGTTTCTTGGATACACTGTCAAAGTTCACTGCTACAAATTATTAATATAATCCACAGAAGTGTTCACTGTTGGAATTGTGTCCACTGGTAGAAGGTGTGGGCCGGTTGTAGAGTTGTCTTCGGATAAGGATAATAGGCTCCTGCAATAAATCCAAAATATACAACACGGTATGAGTGGAGCAAGTAGACAGTAATGACCAGTGAGAAGGCGAAGCTACCACCAGTACACTATATTCTAGATTATACTCGGAGGTTATCTATATTTCAACATGAATCTTTTTAAACAAAAGTCCTGTACAATGTCTCTAATTTCAACGTCTAACCAAAAGGGTTCAGTAATATTGTTGGGTACTCCAGATATTACCCCTGCATGTGAGCCCAACTAGTTGCTCGCTTCTCATTTACGTTTCATTCGAGGACCTTCCTGGTGTGTGATTTCACTTGAATATCTCTTTAGGACATGTGAGATCTATCTGCACATTAATCAGCCAATAGGTTATTGGTTGCTATGTAACTAGAATTCCATGTTACAGCTTATTCTTTTGTGAACAAGTTTGCTGAGATATTTTTTAAATTTTTATTGTTGTTGTCACTGCCCTTCCTGTTGTGACTTATTTTCCTTTTGCTGGTGTTGTTCTGATTGCTTTATTCCTTGTTTTCCTGGTTTTAAGGGGAGCGACCCAAAAGGTCGTTTCTCTATTAAATATACTTTAATGTAACAACCCCTATCTCAGGCGTGAGGCAAGCAACCCCACGCTGTAAATAAAGTTGCTACAGAAACTTCAGCACAATGAATCTCCTTGCGCCAAAAGAAAAAGTCTGTATGGGGACATGGAACGTCCGCACCATTTACGAGACTGACAAAGCTGCCCACATCGCAAACGAAATGAAAAGATACGGAATTCAAGTACTCAACACCAACAACAACAACAGAAAACAATCAGCATAAATGGGAAGAATCTGAAAGAAGCAACCTGGTTCACCTACCTACCTGGGAATCATCGTTTCAATTACAGGTCAACGGAACTGACGAGAATATCAAAGCCAGAATCGGAAAAGCAAGACAAGCTTTCATTACTCCTAAGTCTATGTGGAGGTCAACAACACTCAGCATGAAACATAAGATCTGGATTTTCAACTCCAATGTGAAGTCAGTGCTACTATACGGATCAGAGACTTGGCGCATCACGAAAGGCACTTCGAACAAACTACAGACTTTCATCAACCGCTGTCTCCACTCATTACTACTCGAGATAAGAAGGTCAGCCAGAAGAGATGAGCAACAGGGATCTCTGGGAGATAACCAACCAGGAATCGATTGTGCAACAAACAGGCAGGAAGAAATGGAGATGGATTGGTCATACTCTGAGGAAACTAGCAAGTGACATCGCTAGACAAGCCGAAGCTCGAGTGGAACCCGAAAGGGTAGTGGCGAGTTGGTCGTCAGTGCGAGAGTGACATGGAGGAGGTCATGTGAAAAGGACATGAAAGCATGTGGGTAGATGTTTTGGTGGCAGTGATGTTTATTTTTACATGGTAAGATTAATACCCTCACTCCCAACCTGCCCTCTTCAAGGCCTTGCTACCTCCTAAGCAAGATTTAGGAGTATTTGTCTGGGGGTCGAACCGTGAGCCACATGCGTGGTTGGCTATCTAAGTAATATAATACCATTTAGTTTTTTAGTGGACAGAGTGTTTCCTATATTGGACTCATCAGCTGACTAAGTGATAGCTTTTACACAGTGATTGAACATTTCAATATTAAGAATAAGTAATCAACACGAAAGAGGGAATATTTTTCACCAAGTAATATGATTTAATATTTAATATAATTTAAAAGTGTATATTTTGATTTTACTGTATTAGCGTATTATTTCATTAGTGTATAACTTATCCTCCCTCATTCGCCTCTCTTTGTTTCTCTAATTTTTACAGGATTTATTTGTCAATAAATAAATACAACTTGAAAGTTTAAAATATGTCAGTGTCTGAAAAATCACACATCACGAATAAAATTGTTACCGATTATGGTTGTATGAAAAGTCACCGTAAAATTGATCAGTATATAAGTGAACATTCATTACGTCTATCTGAAGCACAAAAATGGCTATTAATGGTTAGTATATTTAAAATAAATCTACTTGTCTTTCATAAATAATAATAATAATAATAACCATAATAATTAATAATGATTATATTTTAGAAAACGAAAAGTCACCCTAATGCATCCAGTCTGTCATCCAGTATAGAAATGCAATTGTTGTCAAATTTATGTTATGCAATTAATGCTAAGAAAACTCTGGATATCGGTAAGTGTCATGCGTGATATACACGCATATAACAAACATAAATCAGTCGATATTTTCAGACAGGGTTTTTCATAAATTTAATGTATTTGAAAAAAAAAACCATTAACTAGAATGTAAATACAATAATCTGTGTTTATTATTAAGGCTTAACATTCCACTCACTGTATCATACCCATAATTCTGATCACATCATTCATCAGATAACCGAATAATTGATGGGAACACCAGTCGTGAAATTGTTAAAACGGTAGATATGAGAAGGATTTTCATAAATATCTCGAATGAGCTATGGGTGAATGGATGCGAAATTAGGCAAACTAGCTAATGTTTTAACCTCGTTTATACTTTACTAGCTCAGTAGTGATCTAGCATGTTCTAATCCCCAGATAAAGAGAGAAGGGGTTGGCCGTATGGCTAGCGATTCTATTCCAGAAAATCAATCCAAACACTGCAGATACTTCAAAACATAAGAGAAATATAAAAACCAAGCGTATTCTTCGATGGAATCGGAGAGACGAAATAATGCGGGCTGGTGAAAACCTTGGCGAAACCAGTCAGCCGATGTGTCTTCTTTTTGATGAAAGTAAAATTAAGCATGAGGACACGGAATGTTTGTACAATGTACAAAGTTGAGAAGGCTTCCCTGGTAGCCTAAGAAATGAGAAGATACGGCATGGAAGGGCTAGGCATCTGAGGTAGCAGGTGGAATTAGAGAGCCACAAATTAGAGAGTCAGTAATCTACTCCGATCACCCAGGTGATAACCACGAGCAGAACAAAGGAATGGCTGTAATGATGTCATCAACAACAGCCACAGTTCTAATGCAGTGGGGACCAGTCTCCTCCTGAAGGATAATAACAGCAAGACTCAACTCAAAATGAAGGAAGGTTGCACTTATTCAATGCTACGCATCTAAAAACAACTCACAACCATTGGAAAAGAAGGATGATTTCTACAGACAACTGCAAATAGTAACGGATAACATCTTAAACGGTGACATCAAAATCCGTATGTGCGATATGAATGCCAGTCTAACAAGAGCAGATAATACAGGAAGAGAATTCATCATGGGTTGAGAGGCAGTCGCTTGGCGAAATGAATGAGAACTGACAACTCTCCACAGACTTCTGCGCCTTCAATAATTTGGGGATTAGGGGCAGTGTATATAAGCAAAAGGATATCCATAAAGTGACGTGGATTTTGCCTAAAGGACAGAACAAAAACCACATAGACTTCATCTCTGTGCTGCTCAAGAAAGTTGGGGACGCACCCTGCTGGATACAAAGTCGAGAAGATGAGTAGATATGAGCTCAGATCATCATCTAGTTCAAGGAACCTTCAAGACGAAGCTAAAAGTCTTCAAAACAACTGGAGACAGATCACAATTCGAGTTCAACTCTCAGAAACTGAAGGACATAACTACAAGGGATACCTTCACTACAGATCAGATTAGAGCAAAGTCGGATACACTACGTGATATCACTGAGGAAACCTGCGTGGAATAACACTGGAACTCCCTGATGGTGATATTCAAGGGAAAGCGTGCAATCAATTTAGCAAGAAAGAAGAGACAAGACAAAGAATGGCTCTCTACGAACACCTAGAGATTAACAGAAGGGAGGAGAATGGTGAAACTTAAGATGACCTAATGCGAAGATGGACAACAGAAGAAGAAGCTGTGTTCAATGTACATCACACTAAATAGAGATATAAAGAAGAGTGCTGCGAAAGCCAAAAGACAATTCTACGACACACCGATTAGCAAATGATGCAGAACAGGCCACAAGTAAAAGACCTCAGAACACTACATCAGATAACCAGGTCCCTGTCGGGGAAGAGACCAACACAGATTAAACCTGTCAAAGATGATGAAGGGGATCTAATTACCAAAGAGAAGAGAAAACGAAGACGACAGGCAGATCATTTCAAAGGACTCTTGAATCGGCTATCCCCTGGAACTTGCCCAGAAATACCACCACCAACAAAACGCTGAGAACTGCTGGTGAACACCAGCGAACACTGCAACGAAAGCAGAAATCTTGAGTGCAATCAAGCTATTGAATGCCGACCTGGAAGTCAGCGGTCCA
Organism: Trichobilharzia regenti; assembly: GCA_944472135.2. Lineage (NCBI taxonomy): Eukaryota > Metazoa > Platyhelminthes > Trematoda > Strigeidida > Schistosomatidae > Trichobilharzia > Trichobilharzia regenti. The sequence goes on along the minus strand of OX235265.1, from coordinate 22,087,340 downwards.
GATGGAATCCCCCCAGAAGCACTGAGAATGAACCCAGAGACCACATTAGATATGTTCACGCCAATGCTAAAAAAACGTTTGGTAGGAAATAAAAGTACCCACTGACTGGAAGAAAAATGACCTCGACAGACTATCAATGAAGGGCTCTCCAACTACTGGCACGGAATCATGCCCTTGTTCACGCCAAATAAAACACTAAGTCTGGTCATCCTGGAGACAATAAAAGATGCACTGAATACGGAACTCCGCCAACCGGAACAAGGTAACAGAAGAGGTAAATCATGTACTGGTCAAATTGCAACTCTACCTATCATCATCGAACAAAGCATAAAATGGTAGTCAAACCTCTACATCAACTTTGTCGACCCATTAAAGGCCTTCGGCAGAGTTAACCGAGACGTAATTTGGAAACTACTTCAACACTATGGAGTGAAGTGCCACAAATATTTATCAAACTCATTCAACAGCTGGCTATATGGCAATGCCACGTGTCAGGTGATCCACGACAGAAGACTCATCGAGGTGTTTGAAGTAAATACAGGAGTAAGACAAGGCTGCCTGCCTATTATCACCGATGATATTCTTAATTGTGGTGGACTGGATTAAGTGTCAGACTGTGGGTAGCAAGAAGACATAAATACTCTGGACTGATAAGAAGACTCTAGAAGGTCTGGACTTCTCGAACAGTTTATGTTTGATGTCACACAGACTCGAAGACTTACGGGCAAAAACAAACAAACTGGCAGAAGAGGCTGACAGGACTCGAGGTGATGATTAGGTAGAAGACGTAGATGAATGCGATTAACGAAAGACAACAGCCAGTACAAATCACTTTCAAGGAAGAAATTAGAAAGAGGCAACTCCCTTCACTTATCTAGGGAGCATTGTTTCAAACATAGGTGGGACGGACGTAGATGTCAAAACCAAGTACTGCCGGAAAGGCAAGCCATTACTTCTTTAATTCAATTTTGCTTCATTACTCTGAGATCAGTTTGGAAATCTTCTGTAATAACTCAACATGAAGGACTAAGTTCTGATTTTCAACACCAACGTTTAGTCAGTCAATTCTTCTAAAAGGTTTAAAAACTTGCAGCGTTATAAGAGCATTTCCAACACGTTATACAGACTTTTATCAACAGCTGCCTCCTTCTCTGGCTCCATACTGAAGATTAAAAGGTCAAAAGCGGTTAGCAAACAGAAATTATTTTGAATAAACCAACCAACAGCCGGCTGCTCAATAAATATCCCAAAGTAAATGGAGATGAATTCGACATATGCTTAGGTGACTGTCGAATAGCATCGCGTGCCAAACAGACTCCTGAGTAGATTCTGAAATGAGGACGAAGAGTTGGTCGTCCGAGGGTAATATGGATGTGACTTTGGACAATCATGAAGTCAGATAAAGAGTACCGCAGAGAATAGGACAAAACAGAGATGTGCTATTTAAGCCCAATATTTCACTTAGAAAAGTAATATAGTATAATAATATTAAGTGGCGTCTATTAAAAATGTAATTTGAATACGTAAATTTAATGTGTAACTTTTACATAATCATTCATTATTTATCACACCTCTTCAGCTCTTAAATCGTAAACTTACTACTCTTTTTTTTGTTTTCATTTGTTCACTTTGTTTCTCCACAGGAGTTTACACTGGTTACAGTGCATTAACCATTGCAGAAGTACTACCTTCCGATGGACGTGTAGTCGCATTGGATATAACGGATACTTGTCTACAAGATTATTGTATACCAGCATGGAAAAAAGCTGGTGTAGAGAAGAAAATTGATTTTCGTCTGGGTCCAGCTGTTGATACACTGTGTAAGTGTTTGTACTGACTTGGTTCTTTAAATTTATGTGTTTTTGTTCGACTCCTGACCAACACAGTCATAAACCTTATCTCGTCGGTGGTAAGCCCGGTGAATCGGGACGGTTGAGTTGGAGGCTAGTAACGTCCCCCACACAGACATTACCGCAACTTCAAAACTGAAGTTTAAAGCCTTATGTTTCACTCGGAATATATAAAGAAATCTAAAAATTTCTCCTTAAAGTTGATATTTCCAGGTGTGATGTTGAAGGTAATTATCACAATTCCTGTAGATAAACAAGTGTCGAATTAGGGAGAATTAAATCCTCATTTTAAAGAAGGTAACGACCCCTAACAAAGGGCTAATATTCAAGTGTCGGTTTGTAGGAATTTGATTGGTTACAGGATTTCATCATAAGCTGACATTGGTTAGAGAACCATTGGAAAACTGGCCAAGGGAGTACTGGAAAACTGTTTCGTTTTAGTTTGCGACTCTTTACAGTATGCACCCACTGACAGGGTTCGAACCCAGGACCTTATGGTTACAAGGTGAGCTCGTAGACCATTAAGCCACTGAAACCCGATCCAATGGCCAGTCCATGAATTCTAACTTCAAGACATAGCGCGACCGCTAGCCACTGTCATCGATGGCGAGTATTTGTCCTCACACTCGCCCTGCTGCAGCCAACAACTGTGAATAAACCAACATTTGTCCATGCATCTATTAAAAGAATTGAAATTTCCCATTGTCACATTCAGAACAACTCATGTAAGAAAATAATATCGTTTTCTTAAAATTATGAGAATGGTGTGGGAAGATGCAGATGCAGGCAGATCTGAGGTAATGCTGTAGGATATAACACCGTATAAGAACCATAAACGTTATTTATCATGTGACAGTAGGAATGAATAAGCACCAAATTGTAGAAATTGCATTCTATTAATACATTTTCAGGGGATATTACACTATCTGCTTAACGGTTGATATTGGATTATGATTATATTCACAAATATTTGGTCTCTGTTGTTGACCTTTTGTTCAGATTTCCTCATGAGATATAGTTTCTTAAAAATCTCAATTACAAGTATCCGCATCATGGATTCCGTAATATCCTGGAATAATTTGAGCGCTTAATCATATTGAGCCATCTGATTATTCAGGTTATGCGGAGATTTGGATTAATTCCAGTCATTTGGTTTCGTCACAAACTAACATCAGTCAGAGTGACCATTAAAAACTAGGGAGCATTCGACAGCTGTTTTGTCCTACTTTGGGACTCTTCATTTTGTTCTGGAGGCTAACCAGAATTATACGAAGTGTATTTCAGGCAGCAGAACTGTGTTTGTGATCTGCTAGTCAGTAAATGATCGTGATACAAGCAAAGGATAAATTAGGTGGTTTTATTGTACTTATGCTAATTTATCAGTCCGACAACTCTTTTGGAGGTAGTTATGTTGGATATACTACTAGACGGCGTAGTCAGTGTGTTACTGGATATCTCTTATCGCGGTTCAGAAGATGTCATATAAAACCCACTTGAAGTTCTGTTGCATTTGTTGCATTTATTTGATAGTGGCTATCTACTGGGAAAATCATTTTCAAGTATTGGATTTTAGGGATTTAGTTTGATTGCATGGAGGATTTCACCATGAGCTGACATCAGTTACAGAACCACTGGAAAACCTGGGAGTATTGGACAGCTCTTTCATCCTAGTTTGGGACTCTTCAGAGGTATGCACCAACCGGAGTTCGAGCCCAGGACCTTTTGGTTACAAAGCGAGCACGTAGACCATTGAACCACTAGCCCTATCCAGGCAGTTAACTAGGGGTTCTAGTGGGAGGCCGTAACCAGTAGGGTACAGCAGGTTGAAGATGAGGCAGTAACTCATCGAAGAAGACATTGGGAAATGGTCGCGCTATATCGTGAATTGGCAGAAGTTAGAATACAAGGGCTAGTGGATGAGCTCCCAGTAGCTTAATGGTCTACGAGCTCGCCTTGTAACAAGAAGGCCCTGGGTTCGAACCCCTGTGGTGGGTACGTACTGCTGAATAGTCCCAAACTAGGACGGAGGAAACAGCTGTCCAGTACTCCCAGGTTTTCCAGTGGTTCTGTAACTGATGTCAGCTCATAGTGAAATCCTCCATGCAATCGAAAAGTCATTTCACTTGATTCCTCTTATTTCACAAAATCTTTCCAGTGATCTTTATAACTGTCTAGTATACATATATCTGAGGTGATTGGTATTCAGTCTATGAAGCCTAAACTATGGATTCGGAAGAAATTCGTACATTTTATTCTTCTTTCTTCATGGCAGCCAGTCATTATCTGACCAAATGACGGCACTACCACCGTCACATACATCTGATCGTTATCTTAATACCTTTTGCTTAGTGTTATTTGATCTTCATTGAATCTTAGTTCATCTACTACCGTTACTGTCTGACATTACTTCACCTGACTGTTTGTTTTACTTAGCCTTTATTTACAATGTCTATTGAAACATTTGTGTGTGTGATCATCTTATTTTCACTATTCTCGTTCCTACGAATCACTCCATTTTTCAATATTTGTTACTAATAGGATTGTTATCAGTGTTATGACTAACGCCATAGTTTATTCCTGCAATCTTATCATTGTATTGACAAAATATCATGAGTGACTTATATTAAATATAAATTGATTTGTAAAATTATATCTATCAGAGAAGAACCTGATAAAATCTAGTTGAAAGCAACATTGCTTACTTACATCTTCATCATGAAAAGTTACAGGATTGATGGTGAGATTATTTTGAAATAATCAGACTTTGGTTGAGAGACTCTTACTGATGGTTAGGTTAACGTGAGCTGGAAATCTTTTCAAACGGTGGGATCTCAATCAGTATCCAATGAATTCCTTATTTGGAGCTATGCGACTACACTGTTAATCAGGCGGCCATTTTCATGAGACCATCATGAGGTGTAGTCATCTGCCAAGGAGAGGTTATCTCAGACAGTTTCAGTATCCATCAGAAATCTAACATCCTTGCCTCCTTCTTCTGATTCACTGTGATAAGGATTAACAAAAGAAGGAAGCCTAGATGGGTAGAGAGTATGATAGCGATCGGACAGCAAGGTGCCATTCCTGCATCAAATAACAGCTGGCTATCACACATCATCATTATATCCTAACTAGCAGCTCAGTCTCGGAAGTCAAGTGGAAGTTCACTGGACCACTATCTCGTAGGGCGTTAGTCCAAATCATACTACTGACAAGATTTTCATTTCACATGAAGTCATCATCCCTTTAATACTTTTCAGGAACTATTCTTTAACAGATTCATCTGTACTGTATACATCTTTGGATCGTCGAAAGTCACATAATTGAGAGAATAACTTCATCATCTACACAATTATCAACATAGGGCAATGGGTGGAGGAATAAATTGACACTGTAGGGCATCACTTCAAACTGTGATATAATCTAGGGTAGACAAGATAGGAAGACAAGATAAGCATGTGTAATTGTACTAAGATGTGCACATTGAAAGTTGAGATATAAAAGAGCTAAGCTATTTAGGAGATGGCTGTAACTTTGCGAATACTTAAAGTGAGGTTATAACTGGCTCTGAGATATTTCACTGCGTTTTCAGTTAAACTGTAAATATCAGGAGAAGTTTCCTGTATAAATGAGACCAGTAATATAACCGTGCTGTAAAAGTGTACATATTCCTCAGACTGAAGCAAAATGGTATCCATTCGAAACATAATTGAAGTAAACATACCATCTAAAGAAAGAGAACCGGACATTGTTATCATCAAAAGTACTTAATTAATTTGTGAATCCTTCTCATCATCATATAAAAGGCAAGTTTGATGACATTAACGACATCCAGCACTATGTTGAGGAAGATTCAGTTTGTATATTTTTCCCTTATCAATGCTTCATTACTAAGTGCCGATATGGAAAGGTGCAATCAGTGGTATCTCAAAATATGTACACAGAAATGGTGTGGATTCATTGGGGGCACTGACTAGTACAATCTTGTAAGACTAACCTTGATAAGACCAGTTTTTAAAGCCAAATCCGCAGGTGGGCGCGGAAGCCTCATTGGAAAGTTTTGCTATCTAGGTAACCGTATTTTCGCTAATATCTCAAACATAAGTAGGTAATAATAACAGGGAAGTACACATGTCTGAATTCAACACTATCATTAACACCTCACCTCTTAAATAAGTCCTCGCGAAAACCATTGAGTGGTCCTACTCTTCAGATAATTCTAATATTCCCTTCAGGTTAATCCTACTGCAGTTCATACTATCAAACGAAGGCAGATTATAATTGAGTATACCTAAATTAATTTTCCAATTAAATCAACGATTACGACTATATGAGACTGTCTAATATCTTTTTCTTTGTAAGTTACCAGTCTGTTAGTTATTTGATATCAAATTCTATGTGACCTTACTCCACACAGTGCAAATATGGAAAACACGTCCGGTAGAAGTGCTTAATGTTAGGATTTCTATACCACATTGCCAATACTGTGTGACACAAGCCAACGGCAATTTTCACTTGTATTCTTATTATTATTATTACCCTAGCTGTTATCATTATTATTGCTATTTCCATTTTATATGCTGCATGTTTCTAATACTACCTCTATTGTAAATGTGGAAAATTTTCTGTGTGATTAATTTTTATTTATAATTTGAGGAAACTAGATGCAATATTGTGATTAATGCTGAAAATTCCATTCTGTATCACAAGTACTGTTTTTGGAATAAAGTAAATCATCATTATTACCCAGTTTCACTCAGACCTGGAAATCTCAGAGCCTTATGACTTTTAATTTATCAAGGTGACAAGTCTTTACTTCATACATGAATCGATAGGTCATACAGGTTTGTGTGTATAACATCCAGACACAATATCCAGACACACAATTTGTTCACTAGGTGAATCATCGTGATCTAATTATGGTTTTTATTATATTTCAGACAATGATAGAATCATTATACTTTCGCTGATAATAATAATAATAATGTCTGAATAAATATAAAGGGTGAATGGCATCTATACTCTGATTAAGATGTTTGTCTCTTGTATGTCTGAATTCTGGATAAAATTTTGTTTTCTGTCTAGGCCATTCCAAGTGTAGGGCACCTGAGACTTTACAGAAATTATTTTGATATGTTATCACTTAACGGTTTGACTATCTCTGAGCCCGCACAATGTACTTGGCATTTTCGATAATCACCACTCAAGGTATTCGTTTCCTCTGATACATATCGACGAGACCAGGTGTAGTTACATTGCTTGAAGGATTGTGACATTGTTGACTCAGTGACACGACACTTATGAACTGATTCATAACTGCATATTTCTGATGGAGTTACATTTAGACCACACACACACACACATACACACACGCACGCAGCTGATATCACTAGACTGACACTCCTTGACCGCTTCACCAGACTGTCTCCAACATCACTTGACAAATTATTCCTGCTCAAAGTTGTATTTAGAAATATCCAGATTACTCAGAGCACGTAACAACACACTAACTAAATTCGATGCAACCACCAAATGCGGTGGTACCTCAAAACTACAATTTGTCCGTGTCTTCTGTATCAGTAGACAAAGACGAATTCATGGCTGTTGGATAAATGTACCTACCTCAGTTATCTCGAAGAATTTCTGTAATCCCCTACACACCAATACATACTTGTCCAGTTTCACAGACAATAAATTGTCCCATCAGTTTTTAATTTGTTTTCTTTCCAGTCAACTTTCAATCATTTTTTTCACCCTCTTTAGAAAAACTCATCGCTAATGGAGAAAGTGAAACATTCGATTTCGCCTTCATTGATGCTGACAAAGAAAATTACAGTAATTATTACCAGTTGTGCTTACAGCTGATTCGACCACGTGGGATTATCGCTATTGACAATGTGAGTTTGAATTGCTACTACTCAGAGCATTTGATTATCTAGGTGGTATTATGATCGTATTCTCTCCATGGTCCTGTTTAATAGAGTTTGAGAAAGTTTTGAATCACCCTTGTGTAGTTTGTTAGTGGAATAATAAGGATTTGAAAATTGGCACATGATGAGCAAAGACATCAACTAAATTATCCACAAAAGGTCACTTACAAAACGTCAATAATCATAATCAGGATTCGCTTTATTCCAATGTAGTACTTACGATACAGTGTTGAATTCTCAGCACTTTGCACAAAATTCCACCCAATTTACTCGACAACAACAAAAACAAAAAATTTTATTACAGGGTATAGGTAACCAGAATTGGTGATATCAGGTTTTCGCTATAAACAGTGACAATAAAGTCAAAATGTACTGAAAGTGTAAAACAGTTGTAATAATGTTGATAGCTAAAATGATGAGGTGATTGAAACAGTGTCTCCATAGGTTACAAATAAGGGAGGATAGAAGAGCCAATTATTTTGCTAATTACACGGTAAGCTATAAGTTTCACGTTCAACATTATCTATATCACACATGTAGTGCAGGCCAAACAGGGTATTGACGAGTTTCTGTACTTGGTTGTACGAGGACACGATCTCTTATAATGAATTCTAGATCTACGTGATGAGATCGAAGGTGAGGGGGGACAGTTGTGAATGTAGAGGGTGTTGAGAGTCAGATAATATGGATTTAGACCATTTCTGACATGGGTGAGTTCAGCTGTCTGTCTACTACAATAGTAACGAACCAGCTGACTTAGTAACACATCACTCGCCCTACTGACAACCTTCAATACTCTTCACAATACGATATATTCCATTTTGAGAAGCCCAGAAGAGACTTATGTAGCGGTCGGGCGACGAAGGACAGTAGGTGAGATAGAGTAGTTAACAAATTTTAAAAGCAGATGTTGAGTGATACCTGATTGTCTTACCTTCTTAATGCAGTATGTGAGACTGGACGTTTCCTTAGAAATCGACAAGATAAGAGCTGACGAAGAAAGGCCAGAGAAGAGAAATATTTGAAGGTATTTTATGCTTGACTTAGTTTCTAATTTAGTGCACAGGTTAGTTCAACTAACACCACAAACACCACTACTTCAACTAACTTATTGATCGATTAATGGGCCAGTCCTTGAGATAATCCAATAGGAGGCCGACCATGACACGTGGACGGGGTTAAGCAAGCTCACAGTACCCGTCTGAAAGGGAAGAATACAGAGAATTTCATTGGTCTCATTTCGGAGACCGTTGCAGAAATTACACTGCGAAAGAACAGACACTACACATGATCTCAGTTCATAGAGATGAGAAGCGATGATCTGGAATGAAGCATTGACCAAAACGACTTTGTGTATTTCAGCTGAAGCAGCGAATGATTTTCTCTGAAACTCAATCTTATGTTACAGTAAATCATGAGAGTTTCGCAAGAGGATTTTGTCATATATACAATTAAAATAAATGGGTCATTACTTTTCCGCCAAGTCTCAAAATCATCGGTATCTCGTCAGCTTCACAGTATCCAAATAATGAAATTTAACTGCTCTATTACAGTTTTAGCCGACTCCAGTTCATTAGAAATAAAACATGAAACGTTAATTAAGAATAATCATGATAAAATAGATGAATCGTGATTCTGTGTTGGTAAAATTTTCCCCCGTTTATATGTGTAATGTGATGTGAGTTTCTCAAATAAAATGAAAAGTTGGGAGAAAGCAAGGTCAGCAACAAGATATTCAGGTACATAAATTATGAGGTTGCATAAATCACTGAAAGATCATTGTTGCATGAGATATGAAGGACTGTGAGTGGAGCTCATCTGATTCGACATCAGACAAATGAAGCATGACAGTTAATGAATGATAATGCGACTAAGTGAGGCTGGAAGGAAGCCAGTATTCATATTTAATAAAAGATGACATGATCTGTTAAGGTTAAACATGAGTTACTGAGACGGAGGAAAACTCATTGCAGTTTCTTGTTGAGTTGATGGGTCAACTTCTAATCGTTGGATAGTGATGGCCTCCGTGAACTTCAAGCGACTTGAGTCTGATTGTTTGTGTCTTTGCTATAATTTGAAAGATTCAAGGTGACTCTATCTGATGTTCTGTATTGATCGGATGTCTCATCACTGCTCTGCTTAAAGATCTATCTTCTCTTAATCTTCTGCCTTAAAGTATCTGTTCAGAAAATCAGAACTAGACTGCACTTTCTGCTCTTCCAGTGTGTCTCTTTCGACAGTTGTTCGTATACTGATGATATACACGGATGGAGTTAATAACTTTTTTGTAGTTCATCCGGAAAACTTCGATCTTAGCACATAGCATACATCTCAGTACAGCAGTATTTTTATATATTTTGCTAGCCTAACATTTGATTCATCCATATACATACCATGATCATTCTTGATTTTCGTTCTCAACAAGACTACTGACAGTGGAAATAATGTTTATTACAGAGAGAGGTGTAATATATAATAGGGAAGTCACAGTCGACTACATTGGTGACGTTACAGTTTACAAATGTCTTCCTTGTCTGCTTAAAATTGAATTCTTTTCAGTCTGATCGCATTCACCAGTCAGCAAGGCGTATCTGCGCAACCTCGAAGAAACTCATGTCCCTTCTGACATGGGACACGCATCACCCAGTGCTGCAGTGAGAGATCTTACAACTGAGCTATCTGGGCTCGCCACTGACCTCCTGCACTCGTGTATTGGATATTTGTAATTGGAAAATAGTCAATCACGAACCCCTAAAGCTCAGTGGTAAGACCTCTAACTGAATCACTGGGTGATGGATGCATGTTTCACGTCAGAAGCGACACGAGTTTCTTCAAGGTTGCAGATACGCCTTGCTGACTGGTGAATGCCGACTAGCACAAAACCTAGGTCGAAGGCCTCCTGTGCCCGATTACCTCCTACCATCTAATACCAACAATTGACTATGCGCCGTGATGGCGAACCACCTGGTGGCATGGTGGCCACATTGCAAAATTGACTGATGATAGAATTCAGTGTGCACCAAAGATAGGACTAGTCACACACACACACACACATTACACTAGTTACTGACTATTGTCCAATCAAAACAGTACACTGTCTTTAATATTTCATTTTTTGATTTAGAAAATAATTTACTGCAAACTTCTGAATAAAACTTTACAAATATATCTATAAAACATGAAATCTGAACTTATCCGTGAGAAAGAAAATGACAATGAATGTGTATATAGAAAAAATAAGGAAAATAAACGAGTACCAGGGAAAAATAAAGTCGATGTTTTTCCCAGATTTATCCAATTTAATGATCTATTCCTGCATCACTCATAAGATACCATAAAACTCTGTGGTTGACTTGATGGATGAATCGTGAGTGAATTTCATCTTCTAATCACATAACGAAAGTTTCCTTCTTTTAAATCCTCTTGACTATTCTTGACGGAACATCCACTCTCATGAAGTTGTTCGCATGAGTAATGCTTTCAAACTAAACTATTCACTTACCTATGATGGAAATGACAGTGAATTCAATGAGATTTTTTTTAGTGTTTAGACATTCATAATTTTATGTTTTCCTTTACGTTCCCAGTGGAACAAGGGGCTTCAAGCTAAAGACTTGAAGTTTCGGTAGCAGTAGTGTTTATTTTTACGGGATGGGGTTGTTAGCCTCATGCTCAACCTTCCCTCTTTACCAGTCTTAATATTGGCTTAGCGAGACAATAGAGGAGTGCGTCTGTGGTCGGGAATCGAAACCGAGATCACATGCGTAGCTGGCGAGCATCCTACCCCTGTGCCACCGACGCGCAGGCATCCATAATACTCCTAAAACAATCTATCATCCTGACATACAAACATTGCCAAACGAGTATATGTTAGAAACCAAATGGTTATAAATATGAACAAGTAAGTCGCTTACATGGATGGGATTTGTAAATGATTTGTAAACTAAACTATTTGATGAGGTATTTTGATCTTCAAATGTTTATATTTCTCCTGAAGTGATATATATTTTTCATGGCTCACCCCCATTTATCAAACAAGTACAATCTGGAAACCTAGAATCATAGACATAAAATAGTTACTGTAAGGAGACTAAGTGGCAGACGACCTTTCGGCGGAGCAGTGGAATAAGTTTACTAAACTCACCTGGCTGGTGAGTTTGTTAAGCGGAAATACCTGAAAGGCATAAAATCTTCCTACTGGAGCATCAAAGATAATTTGAGCACTGTATTATTTATTAAGGCAAAGTACCCGACGATTGGAAGAAAAGATACTTCTTCAAACTGCCAAAGAAAGGAGACTCAAGTCAATGCAAAAACTGGCGCAGAATTCTGCTATTGTCCATCCCTAGCAAAATACTAAGCCACATCATCCTGGAGAGAATCAAACAAGTCCTGGATGATAAACTTCAACGGGAACAAGCTGGATTCAGGAGAAACAAGTCATGTATTGATCAAATCGCCGCACTACGGATCATCATTGAACAAAGGTTGGAATGGTAGGCACCTCTCAATCTCAACTTCATCGACTTTGAAAAGGCCTTCGACAGACAGCGTCGATCGAGAGGTGATTTGGCAACTACTTCGCTACTGCGGGGTGCCGTCGACAACTATACATCTCATCCAACAGTTATACGACAATGGTGCATGCCAAGTAATCCACAACGGGAAACTTACAGAAGCCTTCGAAGCGAAGACGAGAGTAAGATAAACAGACTGTTTACCATCTCTAATGATTTTTCTGATTTTGGTGGACTGGATAATGCGACAGACTGCAGGCCAGGCAACGAAGATACAGGCGTAAAATGGACCCACACAAAAACCTGGGGGATCTGGAACTCACCGATGACATATTTATATCTGATTTCCCACAAACTGGAAGATATGCAAGTGAAAAGCAACAAGCTGGCAGAAGAAGCATCCGGAGACGATAGGACTTCAGGTGAACACAGATAAAACAGAGGTGATGAAGATTCCTGGTCAACAGTACCAACGACAGACAACAATCAGCATAAATGGGAAGAATCTGAAAGAAGCAACCTGGTTCACCTACCTACCTGGGAATCATCGTTTCAATTACAGGTCAACGGAACTGACGAGAATATCAAAGCCAGAATCTGGAAGCTTTCATTACTCCTAAGTCTGTGTGGAGGTCAACAACACTCAGCATGAAACATAAAATCTGGATTTTCAACTCCAATGTGAAGTCAGTGCTACTATACGGATCCGAAACTTGGCGCGTCATAAAGGGCATCTCAAACAAACTTCAGACCTTCACCAACAGTTGTCTTCTCTCAATACCATTCAAGATCAGATGGCCAGAAAAGATCAGCAACAGGGATCTTCGGGAGCGAACCAACCAGGAACCGATTGTGAAACAAATAGACAAGAAGAAATGGAGATGGATTGGCCATACTCTGAGGAAACAAACCGTCAAGTGACATCACTAGACAAGCCATTGCTCGAGTGGAACCCGGCCGAAAGGGAAGTGGCGAGTTGGTCGTCAGTGTGAGGGTGGGGTTACTTGGAGGAGGTCATGTGAAGAGGAGATGAAAGCATGTGGGCGAATTTGGAGCGGGGTGAAAACGTTGGTAGAAATGCGAAGGCAATGGAAACGCACAGCTGAAGCCTTATGTTCCTCTAGGAGTCAAAGGATATAATAATAATAACAACTTTATTGCATTATTATTATTCCCTTGGGTTCCGAGTGGAACATAAGACTTCAACAACACATCTCCACTTTGTTCTATTTTCCACTGCCCTCTTCAACTGGTCTCACTGTTGTTCATAATCTCCCATCTCCTCCTCCTCGTTGCCACACGATTTCCTCCATATCACCCTCGCACCGACGACTCACTCGTCATTTTCCATTGGGATTCCGCTCAAGGAATGGCCTGGCGCCGGGTGTCATTCGATGGCCCTCTCAATGTATGTCAGATCCATCTCTATTTTCTCCTACATATTTTTTAAGCAATCTGTTCCTGGTTGATTCATCGGTAGACATAGTTTCTTGTTGCCAATTCTTTCCGGCCAGCCGGTCATTTGATCTTCACAATGGAGCCAGAGAATGGGGCAGCTGATGATAAAGGTCTGTAACGTGTTCAAAATCGCTTTTGTGACACGCAGTGCAAGTTTCTCACCTATATAGAAGAACTCACTGACTTTAGATTTGTGTTGAAAATTCGAGAACTGTAGTAATGCATAATCCCATATTGTAATCATTTAGTTTGACAAATCACACGCTGTGATACACAGAATAAATAATATTGTACCACTGTATGCTTTGTATTCTACAGTTTACCACATAGTATTTTGATAGTGAGATTACCTGCGATAGTCTTGAATCGACAGATTGTTACTGATGTGAAACTCGCAAAATGACAGTGAAATGAAAATCTGTGTTACGGAACGATTCAAACCAGCGCGCAACTACATTACTAGTCCATGGATCTAATAGATCAGTCCGGCTAATAATTTACAGACTGCCATTTTTTAAATTTTACCGTAATATAGACTGTCATCTCACCTAGAACGATCATCCATTACACAAAATTTTCTTGGTAGATCGATGTTTTTGGAAAAATATTATTTTGATATATAATAATAATAATTTTCCCTTCACTTTCCCAGTGGAACATAGGGCTCCAAGCTAGTGGCTTGAAGTTTCTGTAGCAGTGTTTAATTTTTACAGGATGAGATTGCTAGCCTCATGCCCAACCTTTCCTCTTTACCAGCATTATTTCTGGCTCAGTGAGGTAAAGGAGTGCGCCGGCCGGGGGTCGAACCCCGGACCAAATGCATGGTCGGTGAGCGTCCTAACTGCTATACCACCGACGCACCATTTTGATATATGAAAACCAGATTTTAGTTACCCTTCAGTCTAACTTTATTTTCTAAAATTTTCTCTCAGTTCATCTTCAGTTTTTCAGTGTTATTTTCAAATAATCAATCCGAATTTTCAAGGAAACATAAGAACTGTACACATCTAAAGGAATATAAATATAAAAACTTGGGCACTGTGGTAGAGTATGACACCATTATAGATAAGATTTTAGTTTGATAAATCACACAATGTTATACAGCAATATTAACTGATGACCACGTTTCGAGCACAAATTATTGCCACTCATAATCATATCCAGTCATTCGCACAACTTTTTTCTTTCATTGATATACATGTGTGGAATCGATTAGATATTGGATTAAAAATCAATATGAGATAATGTACATTCAGAAATAATAATATGAGCGTTATTGATCCATTACGATTATATGGGAAATAAGACGAGTGTTTTTATAGTCATAATAAGTTACTTGTAAGAATGTTGTGATTTGTTTGAATTGAAATGGAATTTTAAGATTATTTACTATCCTCCTCTGATTTGACTGACTGGTGGTAATAATATCTTCCATTTGTCTGGTATTTGCGTTGAGTCACTTCTATTGCGCATGTGTTGGATGCAAACTCGATGAACTAGGATTCAGTAATCAGTGTCTTCCTCTCTCTTCACCTACCTATATTACTTCTTAGAATTTTGACTCTATCCCACCCAACCTTTTGTGTGGTTGTGCGTTGTTAATGTATGCAGTGCAATCGCTAAGCTTTTTACTAAATTACTTAAAATTCTACTTCAATTCATATACATCATAACATCCTAACAAGTTACTTATTTTGACTATAAAAACAATCGTCTCATTTCCCATCTGATTGTATTGAATTGATAACCTTCGTATTATTATTTATGAGTATACATTATCCTATATTGATTTTTGTTCCAATATCTAGTCATTTCCACACATGTATATAAATGAAGGAAAACGTTGTGTGAGTAGTGCCTTGATATGATTATGAGTGGCAATAATTTGTGCTCGAAACCTGGTCATCAGTAAATATTACTGTATAACACTATGAGACTTTATCAAAATAAAATCTTATCTATAGTAGTGCAATTAAACAGTTAATATTGTATATTGAAATCGACATCAGTTCAAAACTCGAAGACTTTTCATTCATCCAAAACATATTTTTACTATTTTTCGAAATTCTGTAACATTGTAATCAATTATTTTCTTCTCTAGGTCATTTGGTCAGAACATGTGATTGATGAAAGTGATCAAACACCTCAGACTGTTGGTATCAGACAATTGAATGATTTGATAGCTGCCGATAAACGTGTACGGATATCATTCCTTAATCTCTCTGATGGATTGACAATTGTCGTCAAAAATTGACGAATATTTAGTCATAATGAATTCTTATGTGCTCAGTAAACTTTGACAATGAAGCCACATTATGGATCAAATTTACAAAAAAAATATGAAATCACGCTATTTTGTCTGCTTTAAATTTGACTATTGTTATACAGTTCGTGGTCAATAGGTACAGATTGCATTCTTTGCAACCGGTTTTTATCTGGGTTTGAACTGGATAACGGTTGTTACGTCTACCACAGTTATGCCAAAATTGCGTATGACATCCGATTTTTTCGTTATTTCAAAATAAACTTTTATGATACATTTAGTGAGAATCACTGGGAACACGCAAAAGTTTTCACTTAAACTGTATACTACTGAATAGCTGAATTGAATACTTGTATACCAGTCAGAGCAGTTAGTAGAGCTTGTGTACTAGCTACATTAAAGTAGTGATATCATAGCCGTAGCGTTGTTTCCCTCATTTGAGGCCTAGCTCATCAGATGTATACGTGACTCGACTCAGCTCAGAGAGCCAAATTAATTCAAACCACCTGATCAATCAGTAGTAGTACGCTTGCTTAATTAATTACCATTTATGGTATCAGGCAGATCACATATGGTGTGATGTGAATAATTTTGGTTTTCAGTGGAGACTGTGTGCATCGGTGGCACAGCGTTTAGGATGCCCGACGACAATGCACGTGGCTCGGGTTCGATCCTCAGTCACCAACTCACTCCTACACTACCTCGCTACGCCAGTAATAAGACTGGTAAAGAAGGAAGGTTGGGCATGAGACTTACAGCTCTATCCTGTAAAAATAAACACATTTGCTACCGAAACTTCAAGCCACTGGGAACGTACAGGAATAAAATAAATAATTCTAAAATATGAGGAAAATGTGGTGAAATTTCACCTCCGTGAATTGTGTCAATTGCGAATTTGATTTATAGTTTGAGGGTTAAGACAAATCACTACGTAGTTCTGGTAACAATTCAAAGATAAAACTATTCGAAATACATTTAGGGTACGACTGACCATTACAAAAACGAGAAACAGGCCTCTCTAGATTAATTTTAGATTATTACTGCAGGTGAGGATACAAGTGTAACGACAGAAGGCAAGGGTAGGCAGCAGATAGTTTATTGAGAAAATCAACAGATATTTATAGATTTTTATGCACATTATTATTCGTTTTTGTTAACGGAGAGGTAACGTCTTCTGATTGGTTGTTTTCCTGCTGAAGGTAATTCTATCATCTGTTTGTTGCCGTTTCTTAGACAGTCCGGTGATATATCTGCTAACCGTATCCGCCTACGCTAAGTCTGCTGTGATTGGTTGTTGATTTAGTCTTTGTTCTTGCTTTTTTCTCATGACCAAGATTTGGGACGTAAACATTGACATAAATTGCTGTCTACCAATTCGGCCAGCAGACAGCTCCCACCACACAAGTAATCTGAAGACGTTTTCGCTAGGTGTATAACGAACGGCGCAACGTATATTGAAGCTGCGTAATAATTATAGTATTCCTTTGAACACGCAATAAAATATCAAATAAGATCGTGAACAGAGCCGACTGCTTATGAAAATTCAAAATTGTAGCTGACCATCTCCGTTCTGTCTTATGGAGTAGACGGAAATGAAAGACAGGTAGATATTTTTGCGGACTACGAATATCCTCGCTATTTCTAAAGCTATTATATCGACTTTACCCGTAGGTGGAATATCTGCTACATAATTCACTATATTATTCGTTAAAACGTCCTAAGATTACTTTTGTATTTACCCAGTTTACCCTCACTCTTACAGTCATCATGTGGAAGGAATAACATGCTAATAACGGGATATATGAATGTTTTTTTTTTTGAATTTTTGATTATAGCTTGATTACACACAGTATTTTGGTACAGGTATGGAATTTTCAGCATATGATATCGGTAGCCCAAATTTTGCAGGTCGACCATTTCATATCAGGTGTGCATCGGTAGGGGATCGAACTCCGAACCATTTGAATGGTCGGCAAGAGTCCTAACCCCTATGCCACCGACGTACACAATTAATGAGCGGCATAGAATGTTGTTAGTGATTTTAACTTCTCTTACATACTGTTTTCGGATGAGTTTCTGAACATTAAGAAATTTAGAGAGTTAATTCAAGAACATCGATGAATGAAGCATACTTTATGGTATCCATAGTGAACGTACATAGATCCCGAGATTTCGCACACATATGAAGACATGAAAGACCTGTACGCCAGAGCAATATTAACTACATTTTTCGTGACACTAAGCTAAATCCGCCTTTTGTGCTATATGTTAGTGATTAAGTAAGGAGGATTGAGGTATCAACACTGATAGGTTATTATTGAGTCATAATGAGAGAAGCTTTAAGTTTATACGGATTTAAACAAACCTTACATTGAGATTGTGAAATACTGAGTTTCAATCAGGTTTCAAGCCTAACTAATACCCAAAAATCTGACAATACAATGAGTGGTATCTATGGCATACTAGTTAAGTCTGGATTTAAACATCTTCATCGAATCACTTAAACTTTGCTGTTAAACATATTAAGATTTATCTCAACTCCATCTCTTTAAGACTATGCTTACTCCGACTGTGAAACTCAAATGAGAGTTTATTCCAAGCTTTTCATACTCCTTAGTGATCCCTTAGAAGACAGCTACGAATTTGAAAACTACACAATTATTCCAAGTATTGGTTTGTCAAGTAAAACAGGTCAGGCGTGGGGACAAACACTCGCCAAAGACATTGGCTAGTGGTCTCGCTATGTCATGAACTGGTAGAAGTTGAAATTTATACATTGGCCATTAGATCAGGCTTTATGGTCTGCGAGCTCGCCTTGTAACCAGAAGGTCCTGAGTTGGAACCCCTGTGATGGGTGCCTACTGATGAAGAGTCTCAAACCATGACGAAACAGGTGTCCGGTACTCCATGAATGGTCTTCCAGTGTTCCCCAAACCTATATCAGCTCATGATGAAATCCTGTGACCAATACAATTATTTATTTGGAATATTGTTCAAAATTAGAAAAAAAGAAGGTGAAGCTCATCTCAGTCTTTCAGGAAGTTCACTTTTGCATTCAATTCGGACCAACCAGCCCAGAAACCTTCTGAATTCCTTCACTGTCTAGGGATCCTGGCACTCTTCACATATTAGAAAATACCCATCAGTATATCACAGCTGGAATTCTTGTTCTTTTCTCTTTATGTTCTGGTGGGTGTCACCCACAATTATTATTCAACTGTCTAACTGCCGGGTGGTATATACTAATACTTGACATCAGTAGTTGGAAACTGTTCAGGTTAAGCAGTAGTCTTCGCATGCTCGCTTGTTGTCGCGATTAGCATTGGTGTAGCCATTTACAATGAACTTTAAGGAACTCCATTAACAGAAACCGCATTAATTCGGGTTTGCAAACCGTACAGTGTAATGCACCTTCTTGTTACTGTAAAAAAATGAATCAACTGAAGATTAATTAAATAAACTGCTGCCTAACGTCTCCATACTCAAGGGTGACACCCAATTTTTCTACACTCTTACAGTCATCATGTAGCGAAAATATCATGTCAGTAAGGGGATATACATGAAAGTGAAAAATGATCATCGAGGATTGGGGGAGCGAGACAACCTTTCGTTTCTCTCAAGCCTGTGTGGAGGTCAACAGTGCTCAGCACGAAAAATAAGATCCGGATTTTCAATTCCAAGGTGTAGTCAGTGCTACTATACGGATCAGAGACTTGCACTGCTCCTCACGAAGGCCCCATTTCGAACAAACTACACACCTTCATCAACAGCTGTCTCCGCTCAACACCACTCAAGATCAAATGACCAGAAAAGATCAGCAACAGCGGTCTCTGGGAGCGAACCAACTCAGTAGGAATCGATTGTGCAACAAATATGCAGGAAGAAATGTAGGTGGATTGGCAATACTCTGAGAAAACAAACCATCAAGTGAGTGACATCACACGGACGTGGAGCCAGGTGAAAACGTTGGCGGAGAACCGAAAGCAGTGGAGACGTACGGCTAAAGCCCTATGTTCATCTAGGGATTAAAGGAAATAAAAATAATAATTCGAATGTCTTTGTGGTGTTCTTTGGCGATTCGTCTGTCAAAATTATAAGAACATTTAGAGAATTTGTTTATGAGACACTTCTGAGGAAAACATATTTTATAGTATCCATAATGAACTCGTTTGTAATAATAATAATAATAATAGTAATTTGCTTTATTTCAAAACAGTAGTAATGTTACAGTGTGGAATTTTCGACTTTTGATATAGTATAGCATCAAATCTCTGTGGAGGTCAACAGCACTCAGCATCAAAAATAACATCCGGATTTTCAACTCTAATGTGAAGTCAGTGCTACTATACGGATCAGAGACTTGGTGAGTCATAAAGAGCATCTCAAACAAACTCCAAACCTTCATTAACAGCTGTCTCCGCTCAATACTCAAGATCAGATGGCCAGAAAAGATCAGCAACAGGGATCTCTGGCAATGAGCGGACCAACACAGCAGGAACAGATTGTGAAACAAATAGGCAGGAAGAAATGGAGATGGATTGGCCATACGCTGAGGAAACCATCAAGTGACATCACTAGACAAGCCATTGCTCGAGTGGAACCCGAAAGGGAGGCGGCGAGTTGGTCGTCCAAGGGTGACTTGGAGGAGATCATGCGAGGAGGAGATGAAAGCATGTGGACAGACCTCGAGCAGGGTGAAAAAGTTGTCAGAAAACCGAAGGCAATGGAGGTGCGCAGCTGAAGCCCTATGTTCCTCTAGGAACTAAAGGATACAATAATAATAATAATAATAATAATAATAATAGCATCTAATATCAATAATCATAATAATAAAAACAATAATGAATATAATATTACAAGATTGTCAATGACAGGTCTTATTTGGTATTAGCAGTGACAGTAAGATCATAAACATACAAAAAACTGTAAAATAAATAATAACAATAATAATGTTAGTAGTTAAGATTATCAGTTAATTGAGATAGTGTCACCCCATAGATTACAAATGGAAGATAATAAAAGGGCCAATTATTTAGCTAACAACATAGTAATCCATAAGTTTCAAGCTTTACATTGTCTCTGTCATGTAGAACACGGGTTAAATATGGTATTGTTGAGTTTCTGTACTTAGTAGTACGAGCTTATAGTCCTTTTTTGTATTGACTTCTGGTTCCACCAGATAAAATACAGCAAGGGGAGAGTTGAGAATACAGGAGCTGCGTGCTGAAAGTCAGACAATATAGATTTAAGCCATTTTTCACATGAGTTTAAATGTCTACCAACTAATGTAGTGACAAGCTGACTAAGTTGCACACCAATTGCCCTACTGACAACCCTTAGTACCTTTCTCAAAATGACACAGTGCTTTTTCATAAGAAGCTAAAGGTTCACCGCCTATACGGATCGTGCACCTTCCGCACATATATGAAAAGATGCAGTATTGCCACTCCTACTGTTCAAGTGTGATGCTGACAAGCGAATGCATTGCAGAATGTAATTCTCAAGACACTAAGCTGAAACTGCTTGTGTGCTGCATACTACTGTTAGAGGATGAACCCTTAAACCTAATTATCGAGTCACAATGAGACTAATTCAGGGCTAATCTGAATTCAAACAAACCTTCCATTCCGATTACCATCCAAATGTATTGAAAGTTCCATGTTTCAATAAAATATTAAACATAATTACTAAGTAGAATCAAGTCAGCTAACAGCATTCACCGACGAGGTGACCATCTAGCTCGTTTGCAGCCGAGATTCTGATCGGCGTACGCATTTTACGGTGAATCCAGAGAATTAGACTAGTTCAAACCATACTACAGGGTAGTTAACCTTCTTGGCAGTGAAATAAAACTCGGACCAAGATAAATAAACCAAGTTGAATTAACTAAAGTTTAGTTACATAAACTATTGGGTAGGAGCTTCCAGACACTTAAGGTACTTTAAGTTTCATTCCAAAGAGCACCGACGTGATCACCTTTTTGACACTTCAGTCGTGATGCTTAATAGGCACATTTTCAGAGTCTCTAGCTCAGACAAACTGTCTAGAAAAGTACGTCGAAGTTTTCCCTGAAATAACTCCAACATTTATTCTCACTTAAATATATTTCTGTTTCGTCAATATTCCCAAGAAACTGGGTCTACCTCTTTTATTCTTCATTGACAGTACTAACAGACGTTAGATGAGCTACCAATGAAGATGGTATCACAGCATACACAACTTTGTAGTGCTGGTTAAATGCTACTCAGTAACTTTACATCTTGTCTCTTACGATCATTTCCAACTACTCATACTATTAGACATGATGTAGTGGATTCGTAGCTTTCGCGAATTATATTGATGTAGTCGCGTTCTTTTAGCTATATGGTTTCACTGCTAAATCTTCAATGTCTGTCTAGACAACATCTTCAGCTGATACTTCAATTTGAAGTGAGATTTGAGAATTCTTCAGGAGTTTATCAGCCACATCTCCTGGTAACTTTATTTCTGACCAGTTAATTGTAGGTATTTTCTCACCATCTAGTCTACTAGTATTGGTACTGATTGTTTCGCCGACCTGAAAGTTAACTTTTTATTTATATGACTTCATTTTTATTGATTAGCACACCGTAACCATGTAAATGTGCCTATTGATTACACATTCTTCTGAGTGACAGGTTTCTAGAAATTACTTGGCAATTTTGGTGTTTTTTCTTTGTACATTTTCTCCACATTGTCTGCATGGATTGTTATGAAGGAATGGAAACCATGCCATTTGGCGGCCAGTTTATATTCGTCGATGCAATGATAAGGATGGTGTCCACTTTGACCAATGTAATGTTTTTCACAGTTGTTGCAATTCGTCTTATGGATAATATTTCCTCTTTATTTTTCGTGTCTTTAGCTTGAAATAGTACCGACTGATCAGAATTTGTTGGTGTGTGGGTAACATATATTCCAGAAGGTTTCAGTAGTCTTTCAGAGATTTCGGAAATATTCTTCACATATGGCAACCATCATAACAAATGTTTACCTCACTATTGCTGGTTGTCCATTTTGAGTGTAGAATTCTTTTAATAAAATTTCGTGGATATCCACTTTTTGGAAGACGGTCGGTCATGAGATGTTTCTCTTCTATCCTCCTTAGGACTAGAGAACTGTAATACTTTCAGGCTTTTTTGAATAACGATTGTGTACAACTTCTTTTGTGTCCCATTGGGTTGTTACTATTGATCTGTTTGAGTCGCTTTTCTCTATACATCTTCTTTGCTTTCAGTGGTCCTCTGACTGAAGTCAATCTATGACCGAAATTGAAACCAACCAAATCCTTGAAAATGAACACTTGGAAATCACCAGACTTATCTATAAAAAGCGTCAAGGGCACTTACTGAGGCAATAGGTATGCGTGAGATCAAACTCCTCCATATCTGTAAAAAAAGAAGTCAATATTTAATATGATAGTCAATGTCCAATCTGGAAATAAACCAATCAGAATTGGCCCACATAAAATATGCCTACAGCTTCACTAATCATGATTACAGACTAAATGATGCATCTCTGGTGATTATATTACCAAAAGTTGTGTTAATCAATATCCTTCTTATTCTTAAATCTCTTATCTTCTTCGTATATTTTACCTGAACACAACGTTTGGTAATCCAATCAAATAAGGATTACCAAGGTAGGTTAGGAGTAATAATAAACTGTTTTTGAATACACAGCGGGGGGGGGGGGCTTAAGTTTTTGAGTAGCTATAGCCTCGGCGTATTTCAATAAGCGCCCTTGATCGTTTTTATAGATGACCTTAAAGGCTGAGTTAACGTCAATCTTATGGTTCATCTCGATTAGGTGTTTAGCTATAGATGAAGTTGGTAGTCTGACACCTGCATCTATTGGTTTTTCATTTTTCATTTATTTTTCTAGCTACCCCCTGCAAAACAATCCAAACAGTTCCGAAGAAATCTGTCTATATCAGTTTGCCGTTCAAAGGAGATGACGTACAGGAAGTAGTGAAACGAAGAATCGACAAAGCCATTAAGAGAACTTCTTATGCTGCAAAACTTGTTATCCTCAACACCACCAAGCGAGTGCTTCAACAATCTGGGAAAGACCAGTCGCCAATCCTCGACACTTCAAACTGCATATATCAATTTGAGTGTGTTTGTGGCAGCAAGTACATAGGTCGTACGGAAAGGCGATTGTCTACTCGCATGATGGAGCATTTGCCAAAATGGTTGAAAACAGCTGAGTGCAAAGTCCCAAAATCCTCAATAACAAAACATCTCGTGGATTACGGACATGATATCGACGCCGTCAAGTCATTCACCATCGTCAGCAAACAAAGAAACAAGAAGATGCTTGCAATTGCAGAGGCTTGTGCAATTCGAATTTACAAACCAGCCCTCTGTATACAAAAGGAGATGGTCGTCACTCTGAATCTACCATGGTAATACGCTTTACTTATTATTCTCTACTTGTTATTACTATTATTCTACCTCTTCTTCTTCTTATTTTTTTTATTATTACTACTATTATTATTATTATTATTCTTGATTCATTTAAATCTATGCTTTATCCGTAAGATTATCTTAACCCACTTCAACACTATTATTATTATTGTTATTAAAACTATTACTATTGATATTAGTCTGTTTGCAATTCTCGTTATATTCCCTAATGACTAATTGTTTATCTAAGTGATGTAATTGAAGCGTAATGCAATTTATCTTAATTTTGATCTCTCATACTCTCTCTCTCCCCTTATCTATTTGAACATGACCTGGAAAATATTCGCACCTGTCTCTCTGCATGATTAATTCAATGTAGTTTGTTTACTTATCAGTCTTATATCTCCCTATGTAATTTCAAAAGTATATATATTCATGTATGTAGAGTATTCAACTTATCAGTCTTATATCTCCCAATGTAATTTCGAAAGTATACATATCCGTGTATGTAGAGTATTCAGCTGACGAGTTCTACCGAAATTTGATGAATTCATTAAATCCTGCTTTATTAACCTTTATTGCTTGTTTTAAATTCATATCGGGAAATAAATGTTTTCAATTACAAGCTGGGCTGCATAATAGGTTCTACGGATGATCGAATTCAATCTTTGTCTCAAAATCCTACTGTTTATTTCCCCGTTATATGGTAATTTGATGAAAACAATTTTCTTAGGGGTGGTATGGATTGTAAGTTTAGAGACTAATTGACTTCTACACCTGTTTAAAAATTTTAGAGGATATCCGTTTTTATCAATATGTCGGTTTCTTTGTCTATAACATCAGTCGTACAAATACGTTAAATCCTCTTAAATAGACATTTCACCAAGCCTTTCTTTTACTGTAATGGACAGAAACTGTGAAGATTAAGGTATTGCCCTATCCAGGTGGGCTTTCTGTAGATTGATCGTCTTAGTGAACCATCATCTTTTCGACTCAGAAGTATGTCTAAAAATGCAAATACGTATGATCAGACTGTGTTCAAAATATATTGAGCATATAAATCATAACATGTTTCAGATAAACTGTGTTTTTGGTAGGAATAGGGTTAGAAAAATTGGTCGTCTTTTGAGTTATCGCGCGATCGGATGACTGTAAACTTTTATCATCCTTTTCTTATCCCATTCCTGGTCAAATTATCAACCAATCAGAATATTTATTTATCGCCAACCTAGCAAGATCGCCTACCAATCAGAACAATCTATTTTTACTGCCCCATAGTGACTTTAATGTGATTAAAAATATATAAATTTAACAGTCACAGGCCACTCTTTGTCTTTTGATATTTACGTGGATCACTGAACCGGAAGTTGCTACGGATGAATACGTGTATCTAGGATATCGGTTGAGTTGGTATTATTATTATTATTGTACTCACACACATAAGTTCACTAGGTCATATCAACTATGGATGTGATCGATCGTATCAGTTGAGCTCAGGTCTATAGCAAATCAGCAACGAGTTCATTCCAAATGTTTACATAAATCATGACAGTCTTTCAAATTACTACAATAATTTCGGTTAAAAATCGACTGTAAATGATACAAGTTTATTTAAAACAACCAAAAGTCAGAAGTTATACATAAATTTTGGCATTGATATATATATATATATATATATATATATATATATATACAAAACGCTACAATAGGCACATAAAATATAAATTCATCGCAATGGCTAATGGTCAGTCAGTTTTTGACAACAATTGTTAGTCCATCTGATAGATTAAGCATTGATATACGTACACCATTGTCGGCAGCAATTAAATCATTCAACTGTCTGACACCAATAGTTTCAGATGTTTGATCACTTTCATCGATCACAAGTTCTGACCAAATGACCTAGAGAAGAAAATAGTTATTTGAAATGTTAACAGATTTTTAAAAAAAAAAGAAAGTGAAAATGAGGTTTCAGTGAAGTACAAGTTTTTAAAATATTTTAGTGATGCAAATTTTCAATAAAAAAGATGAGATATGATAGCGCTACGAATAGATTTTGTTTGTCCTTTACTACTTAACCACTTTGCAGGGTGATGTTTGGAAATTCGATGACAAACACTTCTGATTGTACGGCCTATGTAACTGGGTCCACAAGAGCAGTTAAATTGGTAGATACACATGGAAGAGGCGAAATTAGACAGTTTATCTTTTACTCCCGAACGCAAAGGAGGAGTGGTTTTGAAGACACAGCGTGATTCGGCAGCAGGGAATGCTCTTTTCACAGCATTTCTAAGGCACTGTGTTAGTATCTCACTGGTTTTGTCCCCAAGGAACTGCATCTGTAAGAATAAGGCGTTTTTAGGAAGTGTTGGTACCTTGAACTGCTTCGGGTTTACATTCATATTCTTATCAATGAACTTTTCTGGACAACCACTTTCACTCAGCAACTGTTTAATATTACTAAGTTCCTCATCAAGACATTCATCCTCAATTTCGCCTTAGGAGTTCAACTACTAAATATTGCTGAGGCTGGCCGTTGGGATCCATATTAACAAGCCTAATTTGTGTGCGTCCAAAAGAGGTTATTTCAAACATTGTCCTTACCTTGGCCATCTAGGTTTGAATGATCCTGAATTTTTTTGGAATTTTCCTAATTTTGGTTGATATTCTATTTGCTATTATATCTTTATTATTATTATTGCTAAAACAATTAATCCCTTTGATAAATTTGAATAAGGCATTCAGAAGACAAATTTCGCGAGATGATATCGTTATTTCGTAGTTTCTTTACAACCGCTTTAAAACTAACATGTTTAACAATAACAAAATGAAGTTCATGAAAATTACTCAGTTAAATAAAAAAAACAAAAGTACATGCTAATGACCAATCATATTCATATCATGTACTTTTTCTATTTAACTGAGTAATTTCATGAACTTTATTTTGTTATTGTTAACCATGTTAGTTGTAAAGCGGTTGTAAAGAAACTACGAAATGACGATATCATCTCGCGAAATTTGTCTTCTGAATGCCTTATTCAAATTATTATTATTATTACTATTACTATTGTGGTGAGAGTAGGCTACTAGCCAAATTGGTAGACATTAATTTACGTCAATATGTATGTCCCAAATATTGGTCGTGAGAAAATATGAACAAAGACTAATTCAACAAACAACTACAGAACACTTTGCGTAGGTGGATACAGTTAACATATAGATGATCTGACATTCAAGAAACAGCTACAAAGAGATGAAACATTAACTTTCAGTGAGAAACAACCAATCAGAAGAGCGTGTTTGTTTGCTTGTATAAGTTATAATAATGTACATGAAAATCTATAAATACGTGTTGATTTCCTTAATAAACGATCTGTTCCCTAGCTCTTGTCTTCTGTTGTTAAGCTATTATAATGTTGGCATTTTAATGAACTGTAATTCCATTGACCTTACTTTACAAATCGATATTATTTAAAAAAAAAACTAATATTGTTATTGACTACTAATCTAGAATATTCTATGTATATAAACATGCATATATAATTGTAGAGCTAGAAGAGGAAATTATTGAAAAGGAAATTCTTTGTTTGTGTTTTATAGATTTCTGAATGAATATTTTCGCTGTATTCACATTTTAGTTGGGCATTCCACAAAAATGCATAGTTTTGATGCTTATCTGAAAAACCAGCTGCATTTTTTCAAAAAAAGACGCTGAAAAACTGAAAATAAACTGCATGAGAAAGTCATCTCGAATAAGGTGAAACTTAAGGGGAGTAAAAATCGGATTTCATGTTGGAAATAAGATTTTCCTAGTAACAGGTTTGCCGTGACTGACGGTGAGATGACAGTCGAGATCACAGAGGAATTCGAAACGACGGCTGGTGAATTACTA
Organism: Trichobilharzia regenti; assembly: GCA_944472135.2. Taxonomy (NCBI): domain Eukaryota; kingdom Metazoa; phylum Platyhelminthes; class Trematoda; order Strigeidida; family Schistosomatidae; genus Trichobilharzia; species Trichobilharzia regenti. The sequence continues at coordinate 22,059,007 of OX235265.1, read as the reverse complement.
ATCCAAACGAATCTACAAGATCCCTAGACCAATAATCTAGTGGGCACTGGTTTGAATCCGTCGATTAACACAGATTTTCATTTTACCGACATGCATCAGCCACCATATCTGTATCAAACAGTCTGTCTACTCAGGAATAACTCAGTTAATCTCTCCATCACAGTGATATTTGCTACTCCATAGAAGACAGAGAACATGCAATAGTGTAGTATTATTTAGTTTGTGTATTACCGTGCGTTTATTTTATGGAACAGAATTATTCCCTTATGAGATTTTAAAACATTACCACAGTGCTTAAATTTAATTCGTATGCATCTAGAAGGTTCAACTACTTTCGGGTATTTCTGGCTAAGATCGTGACTGTCCATGTACTCAGAGCGAGCGGGATAGTGAGAACTGAATTTAGTAAAACGAAGAGAAAATATTTCACCGGAAGGAGTTTTGTCAGCATATTCCGTTGTTCTCACACAAAGTTTTCTACAAAATAGCTTTGATAAAAGCAGCCTGCTTATACCTACAATTATTAGGTTTCCGACATGTACTCATTTGGCGAATGGTTGTCTCATGGTAAGAGATCATTTCACAAACACCATGAATGTCTTAAGGCTAAATAACCCCATCGAGTTCACTTCTGTTTTCACAATGGTTGGTTGAATGACTTAGCAGTGTGTTGAGAGCTGGCTGTTAACCAAAATTGGTGGACAGTAATTTACGTCATTGTTTATGTCCCCAATATTGGTCATGAGAAAAATGAGAACAAAGGCTTTGTGTAGGCGGATACAGTTAGCATATAGATGATCTGACATTCAAGAAACAGTCACAAAGAGATGCAAGGTTAACTTTCTGTGAGAAACAACCAATCAGAAGACTGTGTTTTTCAGCTAACAATAATCTAGAATATGTACATGAAAATCTATAAATATGTGTTGATTTCCTTAATAAACGATCTGTTTCCTGGCCCTTGTCTTCTGTTGTTACAGTGGTATTATTGAAGAAGACACTTTCTGTGAAACATTTGGTGAATTACTCAGAATACAACCTTCATTATTTCATGGAGGACTTAATACATTTGCAATTCGTGCATAAAAGCTACCCAATGAATGACTTATGAATACACTACTAAAATGGATAAACCAATAACAGAAGTCCACTCATTATTACTGGTACTGAAGATGAGCACAAACACACACACACACATTCTTTCTCATTTTCCTTATATTTCGTATACACATTCTTTATTTATTCATTTCTCATAGTTAGGTGTATATTACACATTTAAATATATTTCTAAAGTTTCATTAGGCAGCATGAAGCAAACGTTCTTCCTAACCCAAAAATAAAATATTCTTTCATACAATATACTACTTATAAATAGATATGAGTAGTCTGTCGATTAAAATCATCACAGAAGAACTAATTATCTGTGGGTTAGTGGAAAAACCAATGAAGAAGAGATGACAGAAGAAGACGATAACACTTAAATAAATTCAGTTGTAAGCAGACAAGGAAGACATTTGTAAATTGTAACATCACCAACGTAGTCGACTGTGACTTCCCTATTATATATTACACCTCTCTCTGTAATAAACATTGTTTCCACTGTCAGTAGTCTTGTTGAGAACGAAAATCAAGAATGATCATGGTATGTATGTATATAAATGAATCAAATGTTAGGTTAGCAAAATATATAAAAATTACTGCTGTACTGAGATGTATGCTATGTGCTAAGATAGAAGTTTTCCGGATGAACTACAAAAAAGTTAATAACTCCATCCGTGTATATCATCAGTATACGAACAACTGTCGAAAGAGACACACCGGAAGAGCAGAAAGTGCAGTCTAGTTCTGATTTTCTGAACAGATACTTTAAGGCAGAAGATTAAGAGAAGATAGATCTTTAAGCAGAGCAGTGATGAGACATCCGATCAATACAAGACATCAGATAGAGTCACCTTGAATCTTTCAAATTATAATAAAGAGACAAACAATCAAGCTGAAGTCAGGGGAAGTTCACGGAGGCCATCACTATCCAACGATTAGAAGTTGACCCATCAACTCAACAAGAAACTGCAATGAGTTTTCCTCCACTGCAGTAACTCGTATTTACCCTTAACAGATCATGTCATCTTTCATTAAATGTGAATACTGGCTTCCTTCAAGCCTCACTTAGTCGCATTATCATTGATTAACTGTCATGCTTCATTTGTCTGATGTCTAATCAGATGAGCTCCACTCACAGTCCTTCATATCTCATGCAACAATGATCTTTCAGTGATTTATGTGACTTCATAATTTATGTACCTGAATATCTTGTTGCTGACCTTGCTTCCTCCCAACGTTTCATTTTATTTGAGAAACTCACATCACATTACACATATAAACAGGGGAAAATTTTACCAACACAGAATCACGATTCATCTATTTTATCATGATTATTCTTAATTAACGTTTCATGTTTTATTTCCAATGAACTAGAGTCGGGTAAAACTGTAATAGAACAGTTAAATTTCATTATTTAGATACTGTAAAGCTGACGAGATACCGATGAAATATACTGTGGGGTCTCGGTGTAAAAGGAATGACGCATCTATTTTAGAACAACACATTTAAGCGAACAATATTGTTTTCAATTAGATCTCATCAGGCTTAACTCTAATATATATAAGTTTACAAATAAAAATTCAAATATAAACCAATCATGGTGTTTTGTCTATAGGATAATACGATTTATTCGTCTACTGCACACAGCTGAGGCGATAGGCATTCGAACTATTAAACCTAAACTATGCATTCAAAAGAAGCTCGTGCAGCCATTATCTCTCCCGTGGCCTAACAAGACATAACCAACGAAAGACTTCTACACCACCCTTTATTTATATTTCCAACCCCTTTCTTATCATCCCCTAATCTTATCTTATATTCATTATAAACGTGTTTCATTTCCTTCCCCTACAATCTAACATTACGTGATCGGTTCATTTGTTTTTACTAGCCTTTATCGACTACTTCCACCTGAACAATTGTTTGTTTAATCATGCTGTTTTTCATTATTCGTGTTATCACAGATTGCCTCATTTTTTCGTCCTTATTATTGATAAGACCATTATTATTATTATTATTGTATCCTTTAGTTCCTAGAGGAACATAGGGCTTCAGCTGCGCACCTCCATTGACTTCGGTTTTCTGACAACTTTTTCAACCTGCTCCAGGTCTGTCCACATGCTTTCATCTCCTCCTCGCATGACCTCCTCCAAGTCACCCTTGGACGACCAACTCGCCGCCTCCCTTTCGGGTTCCACTCGAGCAATGGCTTGTCTAGTGATGTCACTTGATGGTTTCCTCAGCGTATGGCCAGCCAATTCATCTCCATTTCTTCCTGCCTATTTGTTTCACAATCGGTTCCTGCTGGGTTGGTTCGCTCATTGCCAGAGATCTCTGTTGCTGATCTTTTCTGGCCATCTGATCTTGAGTGGTATTGAGCGAAGACAGCTGTTAATGAAGGTCTGAAGTTTGTTTGAGATGCTCTTTATGACTCGCCAAGTCTCTGATCCGTATAGTAGCACTGACTTCACATTGGAGTTGAAAATCCGGATCTTATTTTTCATGCTGAGTGCTGTTGACCTCCACACAGATTTGAGAGTATTAAAAGCTTGTCTTGCTTTTCCGATTCTGGCTTTGATATCCTCGTCAGTTCCGCCTGTAGTTGAGACGACGCTTCCCAGGTAAGTGAAGGAGGTTGTTTCTATCAGGTTCTTCCCACTTATGCTGATTGCTGTCTGTTGCTGTTGTTGCTGTTGATATTGGCTAGGAATCTTCATCACCTCTGTTATCTCTATGTTCACTTGAAGTCCTATCTTTGATGCTTCTTCTGCCAACTTGTTACTTTTCACTTGCATATCTTCCAGTTTATGCGAAATCAGACATATATCATCGGCGAAATCCAGATCCTCCAAGTCTTTTTTGTCAGTCCATTTTATGCCTGTTCCCTCGTTGGTTGCCGTTGTCTGTCGCATTATCCAATCAATTGCAATCAGGAAGATCATTGGTGATAGTAGACAGCCTTGTCTCATTCCCGTCCTCACTTCGAAGTATTCCGTAAGTTTCCCGTTGTGGATTACTTGGCATGCACCATTGTCGAATAACTGTTGGATGAGATGTATAATTGTCGACGGCACCCCACAGTAGCGAATTAGTTGCCAAATCACCTCTCGATCGACGGCTGTCGAAGGCCTTTTCAAAGTCGATGAAGTTGAGATAGAGAGGTGACTGCCATTCCAAGCTTTGTTCAATGATGATCCGTAGTGCGGCGATTTGATCAATACATGACTTGTTTCTCCTGAATCCAGCCTGTTCCGGACGAAGTTTTTCATCCAGGGCTTGTTTGATTCTCTCCAGGATGATGCGACTTAGTATCTTGCTTGGAATGGACAGAAGCATAATTCCACGCCAGTTATTACATTGACTTAAGTCTCCTTTCTTTGGTAGTTTGAATAAGTATCCGTTCTTCCAATCCTCGGGTACTTTACCCTCTTTCCACACCTTCTCCAGCAGTGGTGTCATCAAGTCCGCTGTTGTCTCTGGGTCTATTTTCAAAGCTTCTGCTGGGATTCCATCTGGTCCTGGTGCTTTCCCAGCTTTTAGCATCTTGATGGCATTCAGTACTTCTGATTTCATCAGGGATCCAATGTTCACTGGTAGTTCTGCTTCCGTTGTTGGTATTGTTGGGCGTGTTGTAGGTGGCGGTCGATTTAGAAGTCTTTTGAAGTGTTCAGCCCAGTGTTTTCTTTGTTCCACCTCTTTGGTGATTGACTTTCCATTGTCATCCTTTACTGCCTTAATCTGTGTCGAACTTTTGCCGGATAGGTGCCTAGTTGTTTGGTAGAGTGTGGCGAGGTCTCCTTTGCCTGCAGCTTGTTCTGCTTCACTTTCCATGGTTTCATAATATTTTCTTTTGTCTTTCCTGGCACTCTTCTCCACTCTTTTGTTCAGTGTATTGTAGCTTGCATTCAGCTCCTGTTTTTGTTGCTCGTCAGTGCACTGGATAATCTTTTGTTTCACTGTCCTTCTCTCTTCTATTAGTTTCCAAGCGTCCGTAGTGAGCCACTGTTTGTCCTGTCTCTTCTTTCTGCCTAGAACCTCCATGCAGGTTTGACTCCACACCGTTTTCAAGTTGTCTCAGTACTTTTCGACGCTGACCTTTTCACTGCTGTTGATTTGTGTCTCGGCTTTTTTCCCTTATGTTTGCAATGAAGATGTCCTTTGTAGCCTGGTCCTCCAGTTTTTGAGTATTGAACTTGGCCTGTGGTCTATCTGCAGCTCCTCTTTCCCTGAAAGCTTTTAATTTGATTTGGATTGTCCCTTGTACGAGATAGTGGGCTGAGCCAACGTCTGCTCCTCTTCTGACTTTTATCTCCAGTAGGCTGCGCCTCCACTCTCTTGATCACCATTGAGATGAAGTCGATTTGGTTTTTGGTTTGCCCGTCTGGTGACACCCATGTAGCCTTGTGGGTATCTTTGTGCTTGTATACACTGCCACCAATCACTAGTTCGTTGAAGGCGCAGAAGTCGGCGAAGAGTTCTCCATTTTCATTCATTTCTCCTAGAGCTTCTCTACCCATGATGAGTTCCCTTCCTGTGTTGTCTGGTCCCAGTTTAGCGTTCATGTCTCCCATTAGTATTTTCATGTCGCCAGCTGGAGTATTGTCCATTGTTGCCTGTAGTTGCCTGTAGAATTCTTCTTTCTTTTCGAGGTCTGCGTTGTTTGTGGGTGCATAACATTGTATGATTGACACTTTCCTTCCTTTGGAGTTGAATCTGGCGGTCATTATCCTGGACGAAATCGCCTCCCATTGCATCAGGGCTTTCGTTGCCGTTGGTATTATTACTATTAGTAATATTATCATTACCACTATTATGACTAACTGCACAATTTGTATTCACCATCGTATTATCCTATAGACAAAACACCATGATTGGTTTATATATGAATTTTTATTTGTAAACTTATATATATTAGAGTTAAGCCTGATGAGATCTAATTGAAAACAATATTGTTCGCTTAAATGTGTTGTTCTAAATTTTACTATGGGAATATTAAATATATTGAAATCTCGCGGCGGGGATCCGATTGCATCTATTTTAATCATATGAATGACTGATTTACTGTTACATAAGATTGAGTTTCAGAGGAAACAGTTAACTGCTTCAACTGAAATACACACGGTCGTCTTGGTCAATGCTTCATTCCAGATCATCACTTCTTATCTCTATGAACTGAGGTTATGTGTAGTGTCTGTTCTTTGCAGTGTAATTTCTGCAATGGACTCCGAACTGAGACCAATGAAATTCAGACGGGTGCTGTGAGCTTGTGTCATGGTCAGCCTCCTATTGGATTATCTCAAGGATTGACCCATTAATAGATCAATAAATTAGGTGAAGTAGTGTTGAGGGTGGTGTTAGTAGCACCAATCTTTCCACTGAAATAGAAACTAAGTCAAACATAAAACACCTTCAAATATTTCTTTTCTCTGGCCTTTCTTCATCATCTCTTATCTTGTCGAATTCTAAGGAAACGTTCCGTGTAACCAACTGCATTAAGAAAGTAAGACAATCAGAAATCACTCAACTTCTGGTGTGTCAATATGTTAACTTCTCTATCGTACCTACTGTTCTTTGTCACCCATCGTCCCGCCTTAATCTTTTCTGGGCTACTCGAAAACGAATATATCGTATTGTGAGAAGCACTAAAGGTTGTCAGAAGGGCGAGTGGTATGTTACTATTGTGGCAGACAGATAGCTGATCTCACTCATGTGATAAATGGTCCAAATCCATACTCTGTATGACTCTCAACACCCTCTACATCCACAACTCTCTCCCACCTTCCATCTCATCAGGTAGGACTAGAACTCATTATCCGTGATGTGTCCTCATACACCCAAGTACAGAAACTCGTCAATACCCTGTTTGGCCTGCACTACATGTGTGATATAGATAATGTTGAACGTGAAACGTATAACTTACCGTATAATGAGGAAAATAATTGGCTCTTTTATCCTCCCTTATTTGTACTCTATGTCAGCACTGTTTCAATCACCTCAACATTTTAGCTATCAACATTATTACAACTGTTTTACACTTTCAGTACATTCTGACTTTATTGTCACTGTTTATAGCAAAAACCTGCTATCACCAATTCTGGTTACCTATACCCTGTATTAAAAATTTTTGTTTTTGTTGTTGTCTAGTAAATTGGGTGGAATATTGTGCAAAGTGCTGAGAATTCAACACTGTATCATAAGTACTACATTGGAATAAAGCAAATCATTATTATAATTATTGGCGTTTTGTAAGTGACCTTTTGTGGATAATTTAGTTGACCTCTTTGCTCGCCATGCGCCGATTTTCAAATCCTTATTATTCCACTAACAAACTACACAAGGGTGATTCAAAACTTTCTCAAACTCTATTGAACAGGATCATGGAGCAAAATGCGATCATAATACCACCTAGATAATCAAATGCTCTGAGTAGTAGCAATTCAAACTCACATTGTCAATAGCGATAATCCCACGTGGTCGAATCAGCTGTAAGCACAACTGGTAATAATTACTGTAATTTTCTTTGTCAGCATCAATGAAGGCGAAATCGAATGTTCCACTTTCTCCATTAGCGATGAGTTTTTCTAAAGAGGGTGAAAAAAATGATTGAAAGTTGACTGGAAGGAAAACAAATTAAAAACTGATGGGACAAATTATTGACTGTGAAACTGGACAAGTATGTATTGGTGTGTAGGGGATTACAGAAATTCTTCGAGATAACTGAGGTAGGTGCATTTATCCATCAGCCATGAATTCATCTTTGTCTACTGATACAGAAGACACGGACAAATTGTAGTTTTGAGGTACCACCGCATTTGGTGGTTGCATCGAATTTAGTTAGTGTGTTGTTATATGCTCTGAGTAATCTGGATATTTCTAAATACAACTTTGAGCAGGAATAATTTGTCAAGTGATGTTGGAGACAGTCTGGCGAAGCGGTCAAGGAGTGTCAGTCTAGTGATATCAGCTGCGTGTGTGTGCGTGTGTGGGTGAAACATAACTCCATCAGAAATATGCAGTTATGAATCAGTTCATAAGTGTCGTGTCACTGAGTCAACAATCTCACAATTCTTCAAGCAATGTAACTACACCTGGTCTCGTCGATATGTATCAGAGGAAACGAATACCTTGAGTGGTGATTATCGAAAATGCCAAGTACATTGTGCGAGCTCAGAGATAGTCAAACCGTTAAGTGATAACATATCAAAATAATTTCTGTAAAGTCTCAGGTGCCCTACACTTGGAATGGCCTAGACAGAAAACAAAATTTCATCCAGAATTCAGACATACAAGAGAAAACATCTTAATTAGAGTATAGATACCATTCACCCTTTATATTTATCCAGACATTATTATTATTAGCGAAAGTATAATGATTCTATCATTGTCTGAAATATAATAAAAACCATAATTAGATCACGATGATTCACCTAGTGAACAAATTGTGTGTCTGGATTTTGTGTCTGGATGTTATACACACAAACCTGTATAACCTATCGATTCATGTATGAAGTAAAGACCTGTCACCTTGATAAATTAAAAGTCATAAGGCTCTGAGATTTCCAGGTCTGAGTGAAACTGGATAATAATGATGATTTACTTTATTCCAAAAACAGTACTTGTAACACAGAATGGAATTTTGAGCATTAATCACAATATTGCATCTAGTTTCCTCAAATTATAAATAAAAATTAATCACACAGAAAATTTTTCCACATTTACAATAGAGGTAGTATTAGAAACATGCAGCATATAAAATGGAAATAGCAATAATAATGATAACAGCTAGGGCAATAATAATAATAATAATAAGAATACAAGTGAAAATTGCCGTTGGCTTGTGTCACACAGTATTGACAATGTGGTATAGAAATCCCAACATTAAGCACTTCTACCGGACGTGTTTTCCATATTTGCACTGTGTTGAGTAAGGTCACACAGAAATTGATATGAAATAAGCTGACAGACTGGTAACCTATTAAGAAAAAGATAATAGACGGTGTCATATGCCCAAAATTGCTGATTCAATTGGAAAATTAGGTTATTTAGACCCATGTATCATCTGTCGTGGCTGACGATTTTTAACTGAATTAGGGTTAACCTGAAGGGAATATTAGAATGATCTGAAGAGTAGGACCATTCAATGGTTTTCCGGAGGAATTATTTAAGAGGTGAGGTGTTAACGATAGCATTGTATTCAAACATGAGCACTTCCCTGTCATTATTACCTACTTATGTTTGAGATATTCGCGAAAATACGGTTACCTAGATAGCAAAACTTCCAAATGAGGCTTCCGCGCCCACCTGAGGATGTGGCTTTAAAAACTGGCCTTATCAAGGTTAGTCTTACAAGATTGTACTAGTCAGTGCCCCCAATGAATCCACACCATTTCTGTGTACATATTTTGCGATAGCGATAGCACTGACTGGACCTTTCCAAATCGGCACTTAGTAATGAAGCATTGATAAGGGAAAAATATACAAACTGAATCTTCCTCAACATAGTGCTGGATGTCGTTAATGTCATCAAACTTGCCTTTTATATGATGATGAGAAGGATTCACAAATTAACTAAGTACTTTTGATGATAACAATGTCCGGTTCTCTTTCTTTAAACGATATGTTTACTTCAATTATGTTTCGAATGGATACCATTTTGCTTCAGCCTGAGGAATATGTACACTTTTACAGCACGGTTATATTACTGGTCTCATTTACACAGGAAACTTCTCCTGATATTTACAACTTAACTGAAAACACAGTGGAATATCTCACAGCCAGTTATAACGTCTTTCTTTGTATTCACGAAGTTACAGCCATCTCCTAAATAGCTTAGCTCTTATATACGTCAACTTTCAATGTGCACATTGTAGTACAATTACACCTACTTATCTTGTCTTCCTATCTTGTCTACCCTAGATTATATCACAGTTTGAAGTGATGCCCTACAGTGTCAATTTATTCCTCCACCCATTACCCTATGTTGATAATTGTGTAGATGATGAAGTTATTCTCTCAATTATGTCACTTTCGACGATCCAAAGATGTATACAGTACAGATGAATCTGTTAAAGAATAGTTCCTGAAAAGTATTAAATGGGTGATGACTACAGGTGGAATGAAAATCTTGTCAGTAGTATGATTTGGACTAATGCCCTACGAGATAGTGGTCCAGTGAACTACTATTTGATTTCCGAGACTGAGCTACTCAGTTAGGACAAAATGATGACGTGTGATAGGCAGCTGTTATTTGATGCAGGAATGGCGCCTTGCTGTCTGATCGCCATCATACTCTCTACCCATCTAGGCTTCCTTCTTTTGTTAATCCTAACCACAGTGAATCAAAAGAAGGAAGCAAGGATGTTAGGTTTTTTATGAATTGTGAAACTGTCTAAGATAACCTTGCCTTGGCGGATAACTATATCTTATGATGATATCATAGGAATGATGATCTGATTAGCCCCTATGTTTCATATATTTAAAATCTCTACACAACCAAGATTCTCATTCAAATGTGCAGTTTGCCAAACGACGACTATTTCAGGCAGTTTCATTCTCAATCCTGTAATTTCTGGTGATGAATATCTATGCGAGCAATGCTGTTTTCAATGAGACTTCATCAAGCTCTTCTCTGATATACACAACTTTTGACAGTTTGTTTGGTACCCGATATATAATGATGCAGAAGTACTCTACAATAAAGGCTTTGTGGCCAGTTTAAACCAAGTGTTCTAACACGGATCCCATTGGGTCTAATGTTTGCAGATTTCTTTCTATGCAAACAGGAGAATCGTAATTTGAACAACCCTGTTGGAAATTTCTCATTTCATTCCCAGTATATGGAAGATGCCTTTATTCTCTGTGGTAATGTATCAGACAGAAACACAATAATAATTCAGTTCAATGAAGTATATTCTGCTCTGAACTTCACGGATGAAGAGGAATCCCCAAACAGAATTACCTTCCTGGATGTCCTCTTTACAAGAAAACCAGATGGTAGTATAGAGAGAAATTTGTATAGGAAAAGCACATGGACAGGAAAATATACACATTCTCACAGCTTAGTTCCTCTCTAGTACAAAAGAAATTTAGTAAGGACCCTCAGACACAGGGTTAAAGCTATATGCTCAGAAGAAGTAGTTGAAAATGAATTAAGCATTGTATATGATCCTTTGATCGAAAATAGCTATCCCGACAAATTTATCAGCAAACATATGACTAAGAAATTTGAATAGGACTATTCATAATCCGTAAATAAGAAGCCTTTATAAATACGACTGCAATTCAAGAACGATATACCCAGCGAAATAATTACGAAGAAGGTGAGAAAATCAGTTCAAAGAACTTTTGTGCATTGTTCATGAATGCAGTGCAATCGCTGAGCTTTTTTCTAAACTACTTATCTTCTTGGGGTCAACCATTCTTACCTTGGCTAAATTCTTATGTTCTCATAATCTGACTATCCCTGACCTACTAGTCTGACGTTTGTAGCTGACCTAATTCACAGTCATTGCAGAGTATTTTGTCAATTATATTATTTCGTCTAATTGGGTCAACGCACAGGATCCTTTAATCCACACAGCTTGTCCCTGAGTGAGTTTGTAGGTTTAAATGACGCAGTAATTCCTGCTGTATTAAGAATCCTACTTAGGGCTTCAGATGTACCCTCCTTATTTTGACCATAAAAACATCTTATTTCCCATCTTACTGTATTTTATCGATAACTCTAGTATTATTTCTGAATGTTCTTAATCTTATATTGATTTTTATTCAAATGTCTAACCAATTCCACTCATGTATATAAATGAAGGAAGAAAGTTGTGTGAGTGACTTGATATGATTATGAGTGGCAATAATTTGTGCTCGAAACGTGGTCATCAGTTAACATTACTGTATAACACTGTGATTTATGAAAATAAAATCTTATCTATATTGGAATTTCGTTAATATGTGTTTTATTTAAAAGTCACCTAAACAAGTGTTAAATGTTTACACTTTCTTAGTGATCATTCCTTTCTTTACATTGATAACTTAATCTTCCCTAATTCTTTATTTGTTTACCATCTGTTTTTGCACAACACTATTGAAAGTAGAAAAGTGGATTAATAACACTAAATGTAGAATCACTTTTTTTCTCCAGCACACTTGGAATTCTTACTTTTCAGCGGAAACGGTTTTTATTCCTTGAAGTGTTCCAAATGGAATCTTGGACTACAAGCTTCAAGTTCTGAAGTCTGAGTACTGGTGACTTTGCCTTCTTTCATGGCATGCGATTTTCCAGCCTCACACTCAACCTATCCGATTTCCTTTGGATTACTATCATCAAGACGAGGTATATAGTTAGTGAACTGGTTGTGAATTCAGCTGACATAGACGTTTAAAAACCAAATGATCAGAGACACCTGAAATCTCATTTCTGGTGTTCATCATTTTCATGTTAACACTTAACAAGATGCGGTCAATCTATTAATTAGTTGTTTAATTTTATTAAGGATTTAAAGACTCTTTTAGCTAAAAAGCATATTTAAAGAAGCAAATTACGAGTTACAGTTCTCCACACTCACCTAATATATCAACAGCTGTACCCAAACGGAAATCAATTTTCTTCTCTACACCAGCTTGTTTCCATGCTGGTATACAATAATCTTGTAGGTAAGTGTCTGTTATATCCAACGCGACTACACATCCATCGGAAGGTAGAGCTTCTGCAATGGTTAATACACTGTATCCAGTATAAACTCCTGTGGAAAAAGAAGAATAAAAAACAAAATGGCTAGAAAAATCATCAATAAATTGGGGATTTAGGAATTGATCGAATGTAATAAATAAGAAATTATCACATAATTATTGCGAGATTAGTAGTACAATAGAAGTCTAATGAAAGTTAAACTGAAGAATAGTGGAAATCAGTAGAGAAAATCTTGTTTACAGGATTTCATCATAAGCTGACATTGGTTAGAGAACCATTCGAAAACTGGCCAGGGAGTACTGGACAACTGTTTCCTCCTAGTTTGGGACTCTTCAACAGTACGCACCCACTGAGGTTCGAACGCAGGACCTTTTGGTTACAAGGCGAGCTCGTATACCATTATGCCACTGAGACTCGATCCAGTGGCCCATGAAGGATGCAGCAGGTCGGTTGTGGGGGCAAATGCTTGCCGAAGACATTGGCTAGGGGTCGCGCTATGTCGTGAATTGACAGAATTTAGAATTCATGGGCTGTTGGATAGAGTCCCAGTGCCTTAATGGTATACGAGGTCGCCTTGTAACCAGAAGGTTCTGCGTTCGAACCCCAGTGGTCTCGTACTGATCAAGAATCCTAAACTAGGACAAAAAAGCTGTCCAGTACTCCCTGCAAGTTTTCCAGTGGTTCTTTAACCGACGTCAGCTCATGATGAAATCCTGTAACCAATCAACCAAATCCCTACAAACCAATACTAGAAAATCTTGTATTTTGACAGAAGTAAGAACAGGTGAATTAATTGACCGATACGATGCTTTCTACTGGACATTGAATCATTCTTAAAGTTGAAATTCGAAGGAGAACCTCCAATGTATTTTCGAAGATTGATTGATTGTAATCAATAATTTCAAGCCTCATCTATGAAGTAAGAGTGTTGACTACCCTTCAACATCTCAAGTTCACAAGAAAAACAACTCAGAAATCTTTGACTTTAACGAATCACAAATTCACCCTATGTTGAAAACTACTACAAATCGGATGACTTTGTTGATTCAAATTACTAAATTGTTCCTATTAGAAAAGTCAAGATATTATTATTATTATTATTCCCTTGCGTTCCGAGTGGTACATAGGGCTTCAACAACATATCTCCACCTTGTTCTGTTTTCTGCCGTTCTCTCTTCAGTTGGGTTCACGAGTGAACAAACTCTCTCATCTCTTCCCCCTCCTAACTCGATTTCCTTCATGTCACCCTAGGACGAGACACTTGTCACTTCCCATTTGGATTTCACTCGAGATGTTATTCGGCGGCTTCCTCAATGTATGCCAGATCTATCTCCATTTTCTTCTATATATTTCATGGAGGATTTAATCATGAGCTGACATCAGTTAGAGAACCACTGGAAAACCTGGGAGTACTGGACAGCTGTTTCGTTCTAGTTTGGGACTCTTCATCAGTACGCACCCACCGCCAGGGTTCGAACCCAGGACCTTCTGGTTACAAGGCGAGCTCGTAGACCATTGATCCACTGGGACCCTATCCAATGGTCCTTGAATTCTAACTTCTGCCAATTCACGACATAGCGCGACCATTTCCCAATGTCTTCTTCGATGAGTTACTGCCTCATCTTCAACCTGCTGTACCCTACTGGTTACGGCCTCCCACTAGAACCCCAGGTTAACTGCCTGAATAGGGCCAGTCACTAGTGAGCACAGATTAATTTTCAAGTATTGGTTTTTGTAGGGATTTTGTTTGATTGCATGGAGGATTTAATCATGAGCTGACATCAGTTAGATATTTGTTATATATTTGTTGAGCGATCGGCTCTTGGTTGATTTGTTCCCATAGTTTCCTGTTGCTTATTGTTTCTTACTTACTTTACTTTACTTCGGCTATCTCCTACGGGAGGATGAGCCGGCTTGATGAACCATGAAGTTTCATGGGAATTGGGTACGAGTGATGTCCCCAGCATCGCTCGGCCTTTTGTTTGAGAGTGCAGCTCTAGCCTTTACACAACCAAGTGTGACCTACAAGGCAGTAGGAGTGGAGTAGGGAGTCCACTATCTATTGGCATCCGGTGACCGGAGTCCGGTTCATTCACCTTTTTGAATGGGGCCAGTCATCCAGGGCATCCAATAAGCCCTTTGTCCATACGTCTGCCGGTGAGCTCCGGTGAGCTTCATACGCCAGTCGTTGGAGGTTTGGAATCAGGGTTTAGCCATCTCCCCTAGACTGTCATCCAATGGACAGTCAACCCGGTGAAGAGCGCCGGGCATCCGCTTTTGCCCTCTCACTTTGGTGAAAAACACCTCCGCCACGTGAAGGCAGTGAGTAGGACTTCCTCAGGAGAGGCTATGTAAGATACCCGGTCATATGGGAGCATTTCAAGAGGTGTACGGAGAGGTGGCCGACCCGCAGCGCAAGACACCCACCCCCGACCATCCTGAGGCTTTGGAGGCCTGGCTACTAGATCTTCAGTATGATGCGAAGGCAGCTGTTGATGAAAGTCTGCAACCTGTCTTGGAAATCCTTTTCGTGACACGCAGTGCAAGTTTGTCACCCGTATAGAAGCACTGAACAGCTTCACATTGGTGTTGAAAATGCTAATCTTGTTCTTTAGGCGGCTGAGGGCGGAAGATTTCCAAACTGGTTTCAGGTTGATGAAGGCGTATGCTGCTACCTTTCTAATTCTGACTGGCTTTGACATCTTCATGCGTTCCGCTTGCCTTAGTTGAAACAATGCTGGCTGCCTAGATAAGTGAAGGAAATAACCTGTCTTAAATCTCTCCTTTGTTGATGGTGATTGGTGCTAGTTGTTGTTGTTGTTGTTGCTGTTTATTGGTTATCTTCATCACCTTCGTCCGTCCTCTCTGTGTTCACCTGCAGTCCTGTTTTCGCTGCCAGTCTTCTGGTTCTTCAGCCAGTTTGTTGGTTTTCTCTTGCAAGTCTTCGCGTTTGTGTTACATCAGACATATATCATCTGTGAAATCCAGATCTTACAGAATTTTCTTATCTGTGGTCTGGTTCAGCGTATTCCTGACTCCTCACCCCCAACAGTCAGTCTGACACATAATCCAGTCCACCACATTTAAGAATAACATCGGTGATAGTAGGCAGCTAGCTTGTCTTACTCCTGTATGTACTTCGAACGCCTCGCTGAGTTCTCCATTGTGGATCGCCTGACAGGTGACATCGTCATGTAGCCAGCTGTTGAATGAGGTTGTTAAATACTTGGGGCACTTCACTTCATAGTGTTGAAGTGGTTTCCGAATCACTTTGTGGTCAACGCTGTCTGTCGAAGGCCTCTTCGAAGTCAATGAAGCTGAGGTAGAAACAAGCTTCACTGTCCTTCTATTCTCTGTTATGTGATGATGATGATGATGATGCGTAGAGTTGCAATTTAATCAGCACATGACTTGCCTTTCCTGAATTCAGCTTGTCCTTGACTGGCGGAGTTCTGTATCCAGCGCATCCTTTATTCTCCTCAGGATGATGCGACTTAGTCTGTTACTTGGTGTGGACAGGAGCATTATTCCACACAAGTTCTCTCACGGGCCTAAGAAGTCCTTCTTTGGCAGTTTGACGATGTAGCCCTTCTTCCAATCAGTAAGCACCTTTCCTTCTTTCCAAACTTTTTGCAGTAATGTAGTGAATGCATTTGATTTTACTCATTTTTGTTCAAATTTTTGGGCTTAATTAGGACAATGAGCACTTCAGTGTAGATTTCATCAAAAATCAGTGTCGGTTAGAGAATCACTAAAAACCAAAGAGAAATGGAGGGTTGTTTCGTCCTATTTTGAGACTCTTCAATATAAATGACAAAAGTTACAATCCAGTTGAATAGCTAAATTGACTAAGGATTGCTGCAGTAAACTAAATCTCTCCTTGATTCCCTTTTTGTCGTGGTTTCTTTATGGTTTTCTGATGGAAACTGAAAAATTCAGATGGATTTTCAATGATACCACTTTTTGACGAAATGTTTAATCTCATTGATTTATTTAGGAAAAGTGTATAACAGTAGTGATTTACACTCCTGAATCGCTGGCACAAGTGAACTACATTAATCATACATATATATGTCGAAATATTTTAAACTAAAGTTTCTTTAAATAAGAAAGTCATCTGAATCAACTCCTTTATACATTCTAAAAGTCGATAGATTTATTTCTTTTTCGTACCTTTCTTTTACAGGATTTCATCATGAGCTGACATCGGTTAGACAATTACCGGGAAAACCAGATAGGGAGTATTGAACATATGTTTGGTTCTGGTTTGGGGTTCTTCATCAGTACTCATGGTTCAAACCTAGAACCTTCCACGGGTTCGTAAACCATTCAACCATTGGGATCTGATCCATTGGCCAGTGCATGAGTTCCAACTTCTACCATTTCGAAATATAGCGTTGCTGCAACTAGCCAATGTCATCTCTGGCGAATATTTGTCCTCACAGCCGACCGGGTGGATGCAACCAGCTACCACCTTCTACTAGAATCTTTCTGTTAGTTGCTTTGAAAAGCCAACAGAGTCTTTTCATGCTGTTTACCATTATGATTTCATTTCACACTTGAAAATTCACAATATCTTATGCCGTCTAGAAGTATACTTCAGAAACTTCTTGAGTGATTTCTAATATATCATCAAAATGTTTGCTTACACACAAGAATAACAACAACAAACTGCACTGATCAAAGTTATGATTATGAAACACAGGTGGAGATTTAAATATTAGTAAATATTATTATTATTATTAGTCAGTAACTAGTGTAATGTGTCTAGTTCTATCTTCGGTGCAGACTGAATTTCACTAGTCAAGTTTGCAATATGGCCACCACACCATTAGGTGGCTCGCCGTCGTTGTGCACTGTGAATTGTTGGTATTAGATGGTTGGAGACATCGGCCACAGGAAGCCTTGCTTGACCTAGGTTTTGTGCTAGTTGGCACTCACCAGTCAGCAAGGTGTATCTGAAACCTCGAGGGAACTCATGTCCCTTCTGAGATTCGAACCCGCGTCACCCAGTGAACTCTGCAGTCAGAGACGTTACCACTAAGCTAATCAGGCTCGTGACTAACCTCCTGTAGGATTGTATTCAATATTTTTGATTGGACAGTAGTCAGTCCTACAGGAAGTCAATCGCGAGCCCGAATAGCTCAGTGGTAATGTCTCTGAATGCACTACTGGGTGACGCTTGTCCGAATCTCAGAAAGGACATGAGTTCCTTCAAGGTTGCAGATACGCCTTTCTGATGAGTGCCAACTGGTACGAAACCTTGGTCCAAGGCTTTCTGTGGCCAATGGCCTCCAACCATCTAATAAACAGAAATTATTTCACACAAATTGTTGGGAGCGATGTTTTTGTCGAATATGTCAATCCTATTGTAAGGTATGGTACTTACCGACATCCAACGTCTTCTTAGCATTGATTGCATAACACAAGTTCGCCAACAATTGCATTTCTATACTTGACATTAAATAATATGCCTTGGGTCATCTTTTGTCTTCTAGTAAATAAAAAAATTATAATAATGTATAAAGAAAAATAGACTAACTGACTAACCTTCAATATCCATTTTTGTGCTTCTGATAGACGTAATGAATGATCAACTATGTACTGGTCAAGTTTGCTATCACTCTTCACACAACCATATTCCGTGACAATTTTGTGAGTGATCGGTGATTCCTCAGACATTGACATGTATTTTGAATTTTCCGGTTGTATTTATCGACTGACTAATAAATCCTGTAAAAGTAAGGGAAAAATGATGTTACATTAAAAAAATATAGTTTTAGGCAACAAAATCAAAATGTGTTGTTGTTATGATGATGATGATGATGATGATGATGACTATTTTCTTGGGTTCCGAGTCGAATAATGAATGGGCTTTAAGAAGGAACTCACATTTCATCCTTTTCTCCTCAGTCTTCTGTAATTGGCGCCACGACTTCTCGCACGATCACGTGTCCTGCACACATGGTCTTCTCCATCTCACGCTGAGATGCTCATCTTGTCGTTTCTTATTCGATTTCCACATAAAGGCCTGCAACTAGATGTCACTTAGTGGTGGTCTTCTCAAAGTATGATGTTCTACTCGTTTCCATTTCTTTCACTATATTTGTTGGTTACCAAGCCCTTGTTTGGATGCCTTTCTGACCTGCCATCTTATCTTCAGTTTGAAGACAGGATAGCTGTTGATGAAAGCATGGAGTAGCCTGTTGAAAATGCTTTCAAGTCTCTGAGCTGCATAGAAGATTTCTTTCACAATTAAAATCTCCACTTCTAATTTATACCAAAAAGTATATCATATTACATGTTTTTGTTATTCTCTGATTCCAGCTGACTGATTATATTGAATCGAAATGTTAGATGTCTGTGGAATACTGTCGCCTGGTAGAGATGTAGGTACGTAGAAATGACTGATCTTAAATAGGAATCTTACTAACCACCACCGACCACGTGCCATTACGATACTTTGCAGTGATAGTGACTCGTACATTGGAAAAATATGTTAGGGGAGCAAACATCTGTCACAATCGACATCGGAACGTCAGATGAAAAATTGAGTCATGTTACATCAACTATTTATTAAGTATTATAGTAAATTTGGTCAAGGGATATCTGGCAGGCAGCAAACTAACCAAGAATCGATTATCCAAAAAATATATAACGTGAAACACAAATGAACTGAGCACACACTGATAAGACATTCAAGAGATATCACATTCCAGGAAGGCTGTCAAGAGGAACTCGGAAGAGCAGCGGGTGGTAAGTTGGACGTATCGAGGTGGTATGGAGAAGATCATATGAAAAGAGAATTAAAAACTATAGTGACTTGTCCAAATGGAATCTGACGGACCTGTTTTACTTCAATTTTACGGTGAAGTAAAACTACACAAACTAGACATTCCCTTACAACCAATCGTTTCACTACCAGGAACACCAATACATGATCTATCTGCGAAAAGTTTAGGGAAAAGTAAAATATTTAGCAGGATCATTCGACTATTCTATCGATTTTCCAGTCATATTTTTGGAAAAATCAAAAACATTCAAGTAGATGACAATGAAATAATGATATTCTTTGATGTTACAGCATTATGTACTTTAATGGGTTCAAAACAAGCAAAAGAATTAATACAGCAACTACTCTATAGTGATGAACACAAAAAATCACAATGTTCAGCTCAAATGGAACTCATAGAATTATGTTTTACGAAATGTTTCTAATTCAAACAGTGAGGAGGAACACCAATGGGATCACCCATATCAGGATTAATAGCGCTGAAGTCGTTATGCAAAGATTAGAATTAATAGCCCTACCTATGATTAAACCAAAACTTTGGGCACGTTAATTTTATGATACATTTGTAATAGTTAAAAGAAATGTGATTTGGAATACACCCACAAATTAATCGACAACAATATTTGTAAGTCTGAGGTCAAATTTTGATCACAACTAATACAATTTTGTTTATTGCACATGTTGATGCCTGTTTTATGACTCATGATTGGACAAAGTTTTTAAAAACAGGAGATGTTCCTTTTATATATAAACCTCTGTTATGTTAATTTCGATTAATTTCCCTGAAGAAGATCGGACCAGATTGGCGAACGAAACGTTGGAATTAATCATTTCAATATCTCTGAGATTTTACAATTATAATTTTTTACAAATATTTGAAGACATTAAATTCACAAGAGAAGAATAATTGGACAACGGAATCAAGAGAACTAACACTGGAAATATAGAAACATACGTATGTGGAAAATCAACGCACACTGACCAAATACACGACTATATTAGTAACAACCTGATCACTCTCAACAGAAACTGTTTACAGAAATTGTTTATAAGAGTTCAAACACACTGTAGTACTACAGTGCTGAAGAGAATGGAAGAGAAATACTTACTGACTGCCTTCAAAAAGAATGAATACCCACACAGTTCCATCAAAAAGTGTTTAAAATCGAGTCACAAGAAACCATCATCAAAGACTACAAGAAAATTCATCCTACTATATACAGAAAATATCTCTGAAATATCAGCTAGAATAATAATACCATTTGAAAGACGCATAGCAGACAAGCCAACAAAATCACTTCAGTCAATATTGTGCAGATTAAAGGATCCAACAATTAAAGAAGATAAGGTCATTACAATTTACAAAACAAAGTACATGAGCTGCGTGCATGGACACCAAACCGGTCGAAGTGGGTGTACCCTTCGTGTCCGAATCCAAGAAAATTATTCACCTTTGAAAAGGTATGACATGTATTCTTTCATATTAAATCATGTATACAATCACAGATATCAATTTGATTGGGATAATGTAGAAGTCTTAGATAGAGGAAAGACCAAATAATGCCAGTGAACTTCTAGATTATTATATTATTAGTTTCCTTTAATTCCTAGAGAAACATAGGGCTTCAGCCACGCGTCTCTATCGCGTTCGGTTCTCTGCTAGAGTTTTCACCTGACTCCAAGTCTGACCACATGCTTTCATCTCCTCTTCACATGACCTCATCCAAGTCAGCCTTGCACTGACGACCAACTCGCCGCTTCCCTTTCGGGTTCCACTCGAGGGCTTGTCTAGTGATGTCACTTGATGGTTTCCTCAGAGTATGGCCAATCCATCTCCATTTCTTCCTGCTTATTTGTTGCACAATCGGTCCTGGCTGGTTTGCTCTCAGAGATCCTTCACCATTGCTGATCTTTTCTGGCTATCTGATCTTGAGTGTTGAGCGAAGACAGCTGTTGATGAAAGGTCTGTAGTTTGTTTGATGTGCTCATTATGATGCGCCAAACCTCTGATCCGTATAGTAGCACTGACTTTACATTGGAGTTGAAAATCCGGATCTCATTTTTGCTCTCATGTTGAGTGCTGTTGTCCTCCACACAAACTTCAGAGTAATGAAAGCTTGTCTTGCTTTCCCAATCCTTGCTTTGATATCCTCGTTAGTTCCGTCCGCCTGTAGTTGAAACGATGCTTCCCAGGTAGGTGAATGAGGCTGTTTCTTTCAGGTTCCTCCTATTTATGCTGATTGTTGTCTGTTGTTGTTGCTGCTGTTGGTGTTGCGGAGGAATCTTCATCACCTCTGTTTTCTCTAGAAGTTTCCTTCATGGAACTTCTAGAAGCCTGGTGTTTTTTAAATGAATCATGAATTTCGATAAAGAAACAAACACCAGATTTGTTGTATAAAATGATATCAACGATTAAAAACCGCATTACTATAGGCCATATTTACCAATTAATAAAAAATAAATCACATGACAAGAAGAAAGTTCAAATTCCAAGTCAATAAAACTTATCAAGAGAGATAAAGATTAACAACCATTCACGACGTTAGCTGTCAGGAGATACAAGTATACCATCATTCATGGAAAATTCAAATAGAATGATTTCATACTAAACCCTGCGCTGAAGATGTTGTCTAGAAGGACAACGAAAGCTTCGCAATTAAACTACTTAGCTCACAGAACACAACTAAATCATTCCTCTTAGTCCGGGAATCAGTTAATATTTTTTTCGGGGGTGGCGGACAGCAAAATCATTCATACTCAACTATTTTGTCATGCATAGATTTACTTTTGCTTAGTTTTATTTGTATAAAGGGGAACTTTTGAAGAGGATCAGCAAAAGATGTTGCATTATTTGACTTTCGGCAATCAATAAGACAGACATCCGGATGTTTTACGTGGCACAAAAAAAATATATATATAGTGTTTTAAATAAAAGATTAAAAATTCCAGGGCACTACCTAGGGGACAATACTTTTATTTCTCTGCTGGTCATGTGATAATATACTTTGCACTCATAATACTTGACTTAAAGTTATGTCAAGTTATTGCATAGGTGTCTTACTTTCACGTTCACAGGGAATTTTAGAAACAACGTGTTTATTTTCCTAATTGTCAACTGATCATGGCTGGTTACTTTGCATTCATCAGATGTCATGTCCTGTATTAACAAACTTGACAGAGGTATTGCAGCTGACTTTCAGTAAAATGATCTGTGTACTGGGTGATTTATAGTTGGTAGATATGAGATGAAATGCGTGATTTGCAACTTACTCAGTTAGATGGCAAAAGTTTCACAATGGTTTACTTTGTAAACCAAGCAAGTTAAACTTTAGGCACCATTAAATACCAGCAGAGTGTGACCAAGCCAATGATACTGAAACCCTTAGCGAGCAAGTTGCTGGAACCTGGTAAATAATATTTTAATCATGCTTATAAATGTGCTTAATGAAGGGTTATGTCATGTATTAAATGGGATATCTGGCAAGTCTCATGTTAGTTATGGGAAAGATTAAGTTGAGGTTTTGGCTTAGGAAAGGTAAGGTTGAGGTTTACCTAATGAGAACGACATTAGGGTCGTTTCCAGTTAAACTAGGGTTAGTTTAGAGATATTTTCACATTAGGGTTAGGTCATGGAAAGATTATGGTTAAATTACTCTCTTAATTCTCCAATCCAAAACTGAGAGATATTGTTGTTACATTTGAAAGAGGCGCATCCTGTATAACAAACACTTTCATGCCTTTTAATTCATTATTTTCAAGAATAAATGCACTTTTTAAGTAAAAGTCACCTTTATCATGTGGTTGGTGCGTTCAAGGTCATTTTTATTTATTTTGATTTACAGCTTTATTCCACACTGTATTTTTGGTACAAGTATGGAATTTTCAGCATGGATGTCGGTAGCCCGAATTTTGCAGGCCGGCCATAGATATCAGGTGTGCGCCGGCGTGGGCTCGAACCCCGGACCATGTGCATGGTCAGCGAGAGTCCTAACCACTGTGCCACCGTTGGTACTTACTGGTACTTAAAGTTTAACTTTGCTGGAAGCCAAATTTTTCATCTAGCTAGCGTGGACCACTCGCTGATGTGAGCAGTGTTCAACTCCTGATATCAATCAATCTATCAATCAATTTTCATTCCTTCTTGCTTGATTTCTTGATAACCATTAATGACAGTGTTAAGCAGATCATGAATCGAAACGACTGCCTGAGTTGACTTAAACCTAGTACATCGGTGATGGGGTTGCTCCTAGATGAATGAAACTGCAGTCTGATGTTTAAATCACTCCAACCTAGCCAGGAAGCACTACTATTTTAGTGTGAGTGGTAGTCAACTACTCATGCTAGTGAATCAGTCAGTAGTATACAGCATTATGCATTTATGATGCCATGAAATTTGCAGATGAATACGTTATTCAGGGAATTAGGCGAATGACAAAGAAAATTTATACAATGCTTACTTTGAAATGAATAGTGTTCTGTTTCCAAGTCACTTTATTAAGTAGCCAAGCTTAGTGTCTATATTTATATAAGAATATATAACCTTGTTCACATTGTTTCATGCGTAGGCGATATGTAGCATGATACTAAAAATGAGAGTTTGTTTTATTGGCATGCCTTCTTAACCTTTATGTAAATGAAATAATCACCACACGAAGTGTGTTACAGGCAGGCATATTTCACATCTGACTTAGCATAAACAGACATGCGATTGAGAGGTTAAGGTCACAAATGCCATTCACACTATATTTCTATTTAAAGCTAAACAAACAGTATGATTGGTTCATTTGTATTTTTAAAGTACTTTATCTTGAATGGTAGTATTGCGAAAGTACTTTTTATCTGAATGTCTTGACAAACAACCTTGGGCTACACTTTGTTGAAGCCTTTCGTTTTGAATTCCATTGCATTCTGAGCGGAGTAATGGCCTCGGTTTTTGAAGTTTCAGTAGCAGCGGTGTCTGATTATACTACCGGTAGGTGTTGCTGACCTCATACACAACATTTCTTGTTTACTGGGCTCACTGACGACTAAACTAGGTGTATTGTAACAACAGAAGACAAGGGCCAGGCAACAGATCGTTTTATTACGAAAATCAACGCGTATTTATCTATATTTTATGTACATTAATAAGGCTTATGCAAGCAGAAAAAGGCAGTCTTCTAATTGGTTGTTTCTCGGAAGTTAAGCAGACAAACACAGTCTTATGATTGGTTGTTTTCGATATTTCTCGGAAAGTAGAGCCATTTATCTGCGAATCATATTTGCCTACGTTTAAGTCTGCTGTGATTGCTTGTTGAATCAGCCTAGATTAATGTCTACCAATTGGCTAGCAGCCTGCTCTCACCACACTCGTCCCCCCGTCAAATAGCTTCGTACGCAGACGTTCCGACCTTCTGGGTGCTACATTCTCTAGTTGAGGATTGTTACTGATCGGCTTGTCCCACTGTACCCATCTTTGGAGCTGACTGGCATTAACTCGTTTCTGTTTGTCACCTCTTCGGATGGTATATACTTGACCCTGTCTTTTTGTGATTGTGTACGGTCCTTCCCACTTTGGGAGGAGTTTCCGTGAACCTGCCCCGCCTCCAACTGTATATCTCCTGTCTCTACACTTCACTTGGTCCCCGACTGCAAAGGTAATGCACTGCCTCCTTTCTTTCATCTGAGACTTCGCGACATCACTCCGCTGCTTCCGTGTTACATTCTTGACTGCCTCTTTCCTCTCTGATTTTAATTTCGTCGTACTCCACTTTTGGTGCAGGGGCCAGGTCTCATTGTGTATCGGTAATCGTGGTTTTCTACCATACATCAGTTGAAAGGGTGACTTCTTCGTTGTTTCCTGAGTGGTAGCCCGATGTGTGAGGAAAATCAGTGGAAGCTCCGTTTCCCAATTCCCGCCCTTCGAGGCCAGCCACTCCTTCAGTGTACGGTTGTTTCTCCCCGTTAGGCCAACGAGTTAACCTAGGACATAGTCGGTGGCTGAGGAACAGTCTACCACTGAACCATCGACGCATAATGTTGAGGCGTACTGAAGCGAATCTCAATATTTAACTATGACCTATTCTGTATGATGATTTTTTTTCCTTCACGTTCCCCAGTGGAACATAGGGCCTCAATCTAGTGGCTTGAAGTTTCTGTAGCAGTGGTGCTTATTTTTACAGGATGGGGTTGCTAGCCTCATGCGAAACCTTTCCTCTTTACCAGCATTATTTGTTGTGTAGCGAGGTAGAGGAGTGCGTAGGTGGCCGGGAATCGAACCCCGGATCATGTGCATGGTCGGCGAGCGTCCTAAACGCTATGCCACCGACGCACATCTGTATGATGATAGTGACAAGTTATAATTTGTTTGAGTGGCATTGTGTATTAACAAACCGGTATTAGTGAGACAACTTTTACCAGAATGTAGTTGAGCAATAAAACTACTGATAAGACACTATCTAAATATAGTTGGTGAGCTGTATAATCTTATGAAAGAGTCATATTCGCTTATCCTAATAATCTAGATACCAATTATTATCTCAAACAGATGACACATCATGATTTGAATGTTTTCAATTTTCATAAAAACCTACATTTGAATTTTACACCAAACTCTAGACTGTGAAAGCAGTAGACTTCCATACTGTTTCCATTCATATTCCAAAATGTCAAAAGTGCATCAGAATTTAAAATCAGATAATGCAAGAGACAGTAACTGCTCATCAAATCTCTCCATGTACATTCTAATTGCCGTGCTGATACTTATGTAATTTGGATGATTTCATCATGAGCCGACATCAGTTAGAGAACCATTAGGAAACTGGCCAAGGAGTACTGGACAGCTGTTTCGTCATAGTTTTGAACTCTTCATCCGTACGCACCTGCCACAAGGAGTTCGAATCCAAGATATTCTGGTTACAAGGCCAGCGAGCTCGTAGACCATTACGCCACATGGACCCGCTCCAATGGGCAACACATGAATTCTAACTTCTGGCAATTCACGACATAGCGCAACCACTTAGCAATGTCTTCGATGATGAAATCCTCCAACCAGTCAAAGAAAATCCCTACAAACCAATACTTGAAGACGTATTTAAGTATTTCAACTAATTTTGATATTACTGACTTTTCAGCCTAACTAGTATGTCATCGTTTCGACATTCACCAACCGTCTTTCGACTTACTCCTTATCGTTTGTCCCTGTTTTTCTGGTTGATGTCTAATTTCTATGGTTCACTTTACAACTGTGGTAAATTCTGCTTGAATGAGCTCAAGGTTACGCTGTGGAGTGATCGCTTGACCACTGAGAGTCTGCGAGAAATACATTTCATTCAGTTTGATTCTTGACGACAGAGTTTAGATCTCATCTGGTTAGGAATATTCTCAGGTTAATTCCCAGGCTGTATTACAACTGTGTTTGGTCAGTCAATTCTGTTAAACAGCAAGTGTTTTATGCATGAGGAACTTTTGGACTGTGTAGCTGCCAGGTGACATCGTTGCAGTTTCTAATATCGTCTTCTTATTATTATGGTTGAATAATACCTCAGATTCTATCAACCTAAAACATGAACTGACATTGTGAGAATCTAATTTAGGACTGTATGTGACTGGTGGAAGCTTTTTGGTGAGGCATACAGAAGAAGAACGCATCGATTAGTTTCCTGTTACCAAACAGGAATACTTGGATTTAAGTCATAGATTAACTATGAAGCTAGACAAAAGTAGACTCAGGGAACCATTTATGATACCATTCGCCTTCTGTCACTGCCTGATAGTCATACATTAGTACGAATTTCAATAGTGCAGAATGTTTGTATTCTTTTGAGTGGAGCAGTGTTTGCATTGGAAATCATTTCTTTGTAGGTAGATAACTGAATCGTGTTTGTTTTTAGGGTCTGAGCAGATAGAAGTTCTATAGCCTTTAATGGTTGTTTCTTCTGGCGAAAGGGTGTGTATGCATATGTCAAATAATCCCCAACTCCTCCAACAGAACAACTTCAAAATAGCTACCTGACACTATAGATAAGATTTTATTTTGATAAATCGCACAGTGTTTACAGTTATATGAACTGATGACGTTTCGAGCACAAACTATTGCTCATAATCATATCAAGTTCTTGATATGATTATGAGCAATAGTTTGTGCTCGAAACGTCATCAGTTCATATAACTGTAAACACTGTGCGATTTATCAAAATAAAATCTTATCTATAATGGAGCTACCTGACACATTTTGTCGAAAAGAACATGAAACCTAAACCAAAAAGTGGAGAATGCGATTCAGCGCCAAACAAAATGCAGTATCTGAATCTGAATTTCTAGGGAGATTTGGCAGCCAATATCCTGAAGAGGAGAATATCCAGCTCTTAAAAGAAGACCTTCCCTGCAGCAACACTAAGAGTGACATTCTCTAGCAGTCAAATACTTCGAAACAATGCGAAGGACAAACTCTTGCATATGACCAATTCAATGTGCATATACCAGTTCACCCGCTTGTGAGAAGCTAGGTGCAGAGTTAGTTGTTTGCGCGTCCTTTCAAAACGCGTTAGAGAACATTAACCAGCGTGGCTGCAAAGAGGAGGCACCGGTTCAATCAGAAGTGCCATTATTGAACATCTGATCAACACCTCCCCATACAATATCTCAACTGATTCTTTCAAAGTAATTTACAAAGTCAACAGAACCTACCAAAAGCAGTATGTTTCCGACTTATCTGTACCGCAGAAGCCCTCGCCATATGCATCGAGAAGCCGGAGCTGTATGTTCAAAAAGAAATTAGTCCAACCTCTACAACTAACATGGACCCAGTTCGTTATGTTCCCTTAGCTTCCGTTTTTTTCTTTTCTTTTCTTTCGCTGTGTGTGTGATTCTTACTCCCTCTGTCTTCATTCGATTCACTCCATTTCTGTTTCCAGTTATAAAAACAGTTATTTTAAGGTTGTTTGCATGCTTTTTCTGCTCACATTTATAATTCGTTTAAAATAACTATTTCACAATTATATCTTAATCCTGTGGGATTTTTGTGTTTCTGAGGCTCTTGTAATCTATATTCACACCTCCTAACTTCCATTTCAAGTCAAAATTATTCTTTCAATTTTGTTTCCATGTTCATTTTTACACACTTGTTATCCATTCTAACTATTCCTGTGTGATTCTCTTTCTAAGACTCTCGTAAACCATATCTAGTTGAAAATTATTGTCACCTTTTGTTCGCCGTCATAATTATGTGGAATCAAACAAGAATTGGATCCATGTAAAATTATGTATTTAAATGCCATTGTACAGCTTTTTAAAATGAAATCGCCAAAAGGATCGTCATCTTTGCTGAACTTCGTGTTCTCTTCTTTCATGGTAAAGTCTTCACCTGAATTAGTCTTAAAAGAGCATTCATTACTGAATGACCAGAGTTTTGTTTATTCAGTCAGCATAAGTTTGTTGATATGCATTCAGAATACTTCTCAGTTTAATTCATGTAAATTACCTCTTATCCAATTGACATACAACTGCTGAATATTCGAAAGTTGGTAATCATTCTATTTACGTCCTCAGTGAAACACAGGACTTCAAGGTTTATAGTTTCATCAGCAGTGGTGTCGATTTAACATGGTGGGATTGCTAGCAGTAGTCTCGTGATTTTGATATTGTGGTGAGAGCAGCCTGCTAGCCAACTGGTTGACATTAATCTACGTCAATGTCTAGGTCACTAATATTGGCTGTGAGAAAATATGAACAAGGCTGCTTCAACAACCAATCACAGCAAACTTAAACGTGGGCAAATATGATTCGCAGATAGATGGCTCCACTTTCCGAGGAACTCGAAAACAACCAATCAGAAGACTGCGTTTGTCTACTTGACTAGGATATAATAATGTACGTGAAATTTATATAAATACGTGTTGATTTTCGTAATAAAACGATCTGTTGCCTGGCCCTTGTCTTCTGTTGTTGTTATTATTATTATTATTAAGTTATTATCGCTGAGCAATACCACAGATTTTATGGAGCTATGATAATTATTATTTGTTTTTCTTTTATTTTGCTAGAATAACATAGGACTTCAGCCACACGTCTCCACTGAGTTCGGTTCTCTCCCAACGTTTTCACCTGGCTGCAGGTCTGTCCACATACTTTCATCTCCTCTTCACATGACCTCCTCCTCCAGGTCACCTTCGCAGTGACGACCAACTCGCCACTTCCTATTCGGATTCTACTCTAGTAATCGCCCGGCGTGGCGTGTGATGTCACTTGATGGTTTGTCTTCTCAGAGTAAGGCCAATCCACCTCCATTTCTTCCTGTATATTTCTTGCACAGTTGGTTCCTGGTTGCTGATCTTTTCTGGTCGGATATCGGATATTGAGTTGGTAAAGGCCTGTAGCCAAAACGTGTATAATTATTGACAGAATGCAATTTGGTTATGATTCCGAAATTAGGAGACAAAGTACCTAGGTTACCTGTCTCCTCGTATATTCATCAGTTAAACTGCTCCACTGGAGCTAGTTATATTGGTAGTTGCTCGTGGATAAATAAAGGTTTAGTTAAAACCACCAGCAGTTTGATATTAGATCGCCTAGTCTAAAGACGCCATAAATCCAGCATTGAAGAACCCTTTTCCTACCATCCATCAGGTACCAAGTAAACTGCTAGTCGCCTCGAGATACATAACACCCCGAATATCAAAGTCTTTATATATAGCAATTGGTTCAAAACAAAAGAAACTTTGCGTACAGAATATACAGGTTCCGTTAAATACTGCTACCCTGGCTTGCTGTGAAATCGATACATTCATTAATTCTTTATTACTGTCCTTAATTTATCCGATATTCAGTTTAGTGTGATATATATATATAGCATATTGTGGTATACACACGTTCTGAAATGTACTCTGTTGACCTTATTCATTGGATGTTATTTAAAAATATTAACTCTGTCAAAACAGTGATCGTTTATATAAGTGTGGAACTTGATGAGGAAACTATCGATAGGAACATTCTTTATTCACAGTAATTAGTCTTTTGAAACTAGAAAAATCGATAAAATCTTTCAATTCTGACCAAGTTGATTCTTTGTGAAAAAAAAACACTAAACAACTTAAAAAATGTGGATATTTACCTTAAAAAATTTTAAAGGTTCCATTTACTACTTATAACTCCCAATGTAATCAGCCCTATGCCACAGTGTGAAAGAGTACATGCACGTAGAATTGAACTTAAGCGACAGTTTAGCCTTGACGAATTGTCGAATAATATTTCGGTTGGTAAATATTAAATGTAGGTTAGCTGCACAAAAAGACCGTTTAGCCCATTGAAGAAAACGACTTCTAATCACTTGAGTAATAGTGTCACCTTTGGACACCAAAATCATAAACGGTGTATTTTTTGGCACTGTGTATTGGCTAGGTGATATGTATCCATATATATGGTGGTCTCTCTTTCTGTTTCTCTCTTAGTCTTTGACCATTTCACTTTGATGAACCTGTCTCCTTTAACAATGCATATTCCCCTTATATTATATATAATATAAGTGTTTGTTGACATGTCTGCTATATTTTGCTATGTATATATGGATCGATACTCCATTATAATTAGCCAATCATGTTAACACTGTCTATTGATTTGTTCACACACTTGTTCGGACATTCATATATATTTTTCCTCTCACACTCTTATGGGATATATTGATTCTCCTGGTGTTTTGAAAAATAGAAGTATCATCGCAAACCTAGTGGTCTTCTGATTTCCGTCTTTCTTGCGTCAGGACTAATAAATTCTCGACCAGTACATAACAATAATTTGGCGACGAGTACATAACACTAGGGACAGTTTCTTTCTTGATGTTTCTGTCAATAAAAATTCTAGGATATCCGTTACTTAAGAGAATTGTGAGAAGGTTTTGTGGTTCTACATCGATCGTATGTATAAAGGAGATTTTCCGAATTCTGAGGCATAGAGAACGGATAAGCTTTCTTCTTCTGCCTGGAGGTACACAAGTGTTAAAGTTGTGGTACTGGCCGATAAACGCTGACTTTTGGTAGCTCGACCTCCCTAACTTGTGAAATGTGGAGTTTGACTCTTCTTTGATAATAAAAAGCATAAATGGATGAGGACCATTAGGTTTCCGTGAAGTTCAGCAGTTGAACATTTATCACCATAAATAATAAAGGTATCGTCTATATACCTCTCATACATATGCAGGCTCGAGATGGTTTCTTTCAGCGGACAACTCCTTAAGCTTGCCATGAAAACATCCCCTAAGAGAGATCCTAAAAGACACCTTATAGCGACTCCATTTGTGTAATTATAGATGACAATTAAACCTAAGTAGCATATTAAACGTGAATCGCAATAACAGATGCCTTGGACAAATAGTTGGAAATCCAATTTTCATGCTTTTTAGATCAATGTATTCACATAGATAACAGATAATTTCTACTAGGGGTACATCTGTGTGTAAGGAACAAAAATCTAATGAAATCATATGCTTACCGGTCACATTAATTCCACCAACGCGAATGAAAAAGTAAAGTGTCCGGAAGACTAATTTATTATAGATTTGATTGCATGGAGGATTTCATCATAAGCTGACATCAATTAGAGAACCACTGGAAAACCTGGGAGTACTGGACAGCTGTTTCGTCCTGGTTTTGGACTCTTCATCAATACGCACCCACTGCCAGGGTTCGAACCAAGGACCTTCTGATTACAAGGCGAGCTAGCTCGTAGACCATTAAGCTCCTGGGACTTGATCCCATGGCCAGTCCATGAATTCTAACTTCTACTGGTTCACGGCATAGCGTGACCATTTCTCAATGTCTTCTTTGATAAGTTGCTGCCCCACCTTCAACCTGCTGTACCCTAATGTAGATCTACCCTCACTGATCCAAGAATTTCATATTTGAATAGACAGTTTACCCTAAGCAATATAAAACCAGACCACTTATCAGTCGCCTACTATTTTCAATTAAAAATATCTAGACAAGTCAATAAATGCAGTTATACCACGAATGATACTTCAAAAACTGATGATATTGAAATTTCACCTCTTGAAATGTGAACAATTCATATCGCTAACTAGTTTTAAAATATTGTGAATCGGATATGATATGGTTCACAGAAGGCATAGATCTTTGCAAAGGGCGTGAGATTAATCTGGTTAGTAAAATTGGCAGATAAAATATAAATCTTCAAGCGTCTGTTCTTAGGGAATTGGTATGTTTCAAATTTGACCAAGGGATTGCTATCAGTTAGAAAACTATTGAGAAAAAACAGGGAGTAATGGACAGCTGTTCCCGTCATCAAAGTTTGGAACTCATCGGTAGTACGCACCGACCACCAGAGTTTCAAACCAGAACCTTTCAGTTACAAATCAAACTCGTAGACCATTCGGTCACTAAGACCCGACTAAATTAGCCAGTCCATGAGTTCTAAATACTACAAATACAGGAATTTAGCGCCACCACCAGTCAGTCTTATCAGCGAGCATTTGTTCTCATTTCTGACCGAGTGTACCCCCTACTATTGCTGGGTTCAAAACTTGGTGGATGTGCACTGTAGATGAGTCTCGAACTAGGACGAAATATCTGTCCATCACATCCTGGTTTCAAAAAATCCCCTAGCTGATATCTATCCGTGATCAAACTTTAATATATATATGTTATGTACTCGTCGCTAAATTATTATTATGGACTGGTCGAGAATTTAATAGTCCTGACGCAAGAAAGACGGAAATCAGAAGACCACTAGGTTTGCGATGATACTTCTATTTCCCAAACACAAGGAGAAGCAATAAGTGGTATCACACCAAAGTAGTTACACAAGATTGTGTGAGCGAAATATAAATGAATGTCCAGACAAGTGTGTGAACAAATTAATAGACAGTCTTAACATGATTGGCTAATTATAATGGAGTATCGATCCATATATACATAGCAAAATATAGCAGACATGTCAACAAACACTTATATTATATATAATATGAGGGGAATATACATTGTTAAAGGAGACAGGTTCATCAAAGTGAAGTGGTCACAGACTAAGCGAGCAAACAGAAAGAGAGAGACCACCATACACACACATATATATATGGATACATATCAATATATACATATCAATATATATATATATATATATATATATATATATATATATATATAGACAAAAGACCAGTAGTTCAACGAAGAGTCTCTTTTCGGAGAATTCATTTTCATAGCTGTACAACTGCAAATATACATATGGCTGTTTTGTATGTGTGTGTGTGTACATTAAATTTGCCAAACGAAAATACAATTAGTAAGTTCAGATGAATTGAGCATTGATATAAGAGGGTAGTAACAATAGTGATCAGTTGTCACAAACGATTGTTAAAGAGGAGTTACGTAATAACATAAATAGTTTGATAAAAGAGTTGTACTCAGGGTGTACATGCAAACAAAATAATATACGGAATTCCGCAAGAGTTTTAGGTATGTAGAAAAGTAAGCATACAAACTAAAGTTAAGTCAAATCAACGGAGTTTTTACCATGAGAGCAGAAGTGGTTGAATAATTTTCTTTTGTACGCATAGTTCTGCTTCTTCCAACTGAATGGCAAGGGCTTCTGCGATTCAAAGAAGACGGAAACGTATTGTCTTTGGCAAGTTGTTCTTCACTTTGTAGACTACTTTGAAGGAGACGCTTGTTGAGATGGAATGACTAGTGGTGACGAGATGTTCAATTATTGCACTCCTTATGAGGCCAATACTTCCTTTCTGCAGTCACGCAGGATAGTGTTCTTTGACACTTTTTGGTAGGATGAGCCTCGAATGACCGATGTACCTGGCTCCACAGCAACAGGTGAACTGACATATACACATAGAAGCGGTTAGGTGCGGGATTCGTCCTTCGGGATTCTACAGATCAGAGGGTGACTGGAGAACACTACTCTCAATGTTGCCGAAAAGAAAGTTCTTCCAAAAGAAGTGGAAATTCTCCTCCGAAGGACATCACTGTGTGGGTCACCTTTGAAGTCGAGGTTCATATAAAGTATCTTTTTTGGCACGAATGGCATCGGTTGCTTATGGATTTTCTACTTGATGTTTTTTATCTATGAATCTTGGTGTATAACCGTTTTGTATGAAGATTTCTTTCAGGAAGAGTAGTTCTTCTTCCAGGGTATCAGAGCTGCAAATGCGTCGGACGCGAGTAGCACGAGATCTAATTAGATTTCTTTTTTGACTGACTGGTAACCAGCTGTAGATACTTGTCAGTTAGCCGTTCCATGTGGGTTTCGTATGGATGAATCTTCTTAAAATTCCATTAGCCCTCCGTGTAAGTTCAGCATCAAGAAAAGGAATTTTAGATTCGTTTTCAGTTTCAACAGTAAACTTAGTAGCTAAATGGCATTTGTTGAATATTTGTCGCAACTGATTA
The DNA here is from genome assembly GCA_944472135.2 of Trichobilharzia regenti. Lineage (NCBI taxonomy): Eukaryota > Metazoa > Platyhelminthes > Trematoda > Strigeidida > Schistosomatidae > Trichobilharzia > Trichobilharzia regenti. The sequence goes on along the minus strand of OX235265.1, from coordinate 22,024,044 downwards.
AGATCTTGACAGCAAAGATGTCGTCCACATATCTTGCATACAATTGAAAATTATCAATGTTTAATTTGAGTGGGCCATTCTCTAGGTTTACCATGAAGCAGTCTGCTAGCAATGGACCCAGTGGAGATCCCATTAAGATCTAATCTTGATGTCTGTAAATAATATCGTTGAATGTGAATTGTACATTAAGCGTACATCTCAGTAGTAGTTCTTTTAAACAAGTCGTCGGTAATCCGATGTTCAGTCGGCAAGATTCAATCCATGACGTCGGAGATATTTTATGTTGGGATGTATGTGATTTCCTTTCAGCGCTTTCCAAAATCCAGTCGTATATTCACGATTAGTGATGTAACCAGTAGAAAAAATTAATTTTTGCTTTCGCTGCCACAAGTTTGACAGAGTACCGTAGAAATACATTGAGCTCCTTGACTGTCGAGGGGTCCTTACTACTTTTTAATTCATGAAATGGGGATTTTTGACGAATTAAAAAGTAGCAAGCACCCCTCGGAAGTCAAGGAACTCAGGGGGTTTCTACGGTACTCTGTCAAACTTGCGGTAGAGAAAGCGAAAGTTACTGGTCATCAATAAGTAATGGGATAATACTTGTTACATGTGGAAGCAAAGGACTGGTTAATTATATCTGCTGCGCTTAATCGCCGAAATATTTTCAGATTTTAGAGAGATTTAAGTATTAATATGATATGATTCTGATTTACCTTTACTGGCTATTGTGTGCTTAAATTAATGGATTTATAGCTGTAGAGCCTGAAGAAGAATTTATTGAAAACAATTGTTCGCTTTAAATATTTTGATCTAATGTTTATGCGTTCAAAACATTTCTGCGAATACATTATACTACTTATATAATTGGAAGTAACGTTTTTGAAATGATAATAATAATAATAAAAGCCTAATTCCGAACAATATTTTTGACACACTGGTTGAGTTGTACATGATATGACAGGGTATACTATTCAAGTCTTTTTACGAAACAATCATGAATTCCAGTGCTATACTATCAATAAAGTAAGTTTAGAACTTGGACAGTGTGGTAGAATGTAATTCTATATTAGATAAGTTTATTTTAAATATCATACTGTGATGCAGTATTAACGCCTGGATGATAAGGTTTCGAGCATAATTTATTGCTCAGAATTATATCACTTTAGTCACACGGCTTTATAATTTGTCCTCTATATAATTACTCAATTTTCCCCTCCCTCTCTTCACTATGTCGTATGTTTCCAGTCTCCGTTTCTCCGGTATAGGCGTTGCGTCATTTCGATTGCACGTGTGCAGTGTTCAATCGATTAATTCAGTCGATTCAGTGATTAACCTCTCTCTTTCCACGTAATTATATTACTGTCTAATTCTCTAACACTGTTCCACCCTATTTTGTGATTGATTACATGCAACTGGATACAATGCAATGGCTGAGCTCTTTTCCTAGAGTGTAAATGAACGTGAACATTGAACGTTGGTTGGCATTGGTCGCCATTGACGGACAACTCGAAGGCGCGAATGGAACAGTCATGTACAAGTTGGAAGAAGACGAAAGAATATGAATAAAAGTACAGTACATTATTTGTAAGACATCTATTTATAGGCTGTGTATGATAGACCGAATTTAACTGCTGAAGAACATATTTTCTTATTACAAGTCCTTGTGTTTTGGAGTTAAAGTCTATAATCATACCTAGTAGTTGTCGATTCAGAGAGTCTTTGCAAATAATAGGAACTTAGGGTTAAGTTCCTTGACATAGGGTATTCAACTTAGCAGGGTTAATCATTCTAGGTCTGGCTAAATTTCTATGTTCCGATTATCTAGTTGACCCCGATCTACTAGTTTGACTTATGTAAGTAACCTCAAAGTCATCATTAGATGATATTTAGTATTATATATTATTTATCTTAATTGGATCTATTGAGTCCTTCAGCCGACACAGTTTAACTGTGAGAGATTTTGGTTCGTTGGCTTAAGTGCCACCCTAATTCAAGCCTCATTGAGAATCCTAAGTAAGGCCTCCTACGTTCCTTCTATATTTGGCAGGCTTTTAATTCTATATTATTTTTGGTATTTTCATTACTAATCTTATTTTATTTTCTATGATTCTTCCCACATTTCTGAATAAATTTCAGTTGATGGTTATTCACCAGCAGTATTTTCTTCGTTTATTTTAGTATCATTATTTAAATGCCCTGGCTACCTTGTTAGTTAGACTCCTGACCCCTTTGTACAGACACTTAACCAAAACCCATCTTTAACGATACTGGATGGGATGAATTAGAGTCCAGATGTTTATTAGAGTGTGTCTGTTTCGAATAAATGCTTGCACCTAACCCACCATCTTGTTTTCGTCTTATTCTACAGTCTAGCATGGCCAGCTCAACCTCATCATTCTCTAACTTAGAAGTGAATTAGATTCAGTCTACTATTGAGTTTATATGCGTGAAAACTGAGGGATATGTTCAGATTTCAATACAGTGAATTTGTCATCCAGATATCTCCGCGATAACTTGGAAGCAGGATTAGATATTTTGAGAACTTTATGTTCCCAACTCTTCATAAATATGTCTGCCACTATTCAGGATATTGATTAGACACAGACTATCTGGTCACGAATACTGCTGGACTACACCAGCAGCATTATACATAAACTGTCTGTTCCACAGCCTTCTCTACTTAAGCGAAAACACACAACAACGTGAGCCGACGACTCGTTTCAGTATTAGCCAGAATATATTTTACACAATAATGTATGATTCAAAAAATTACCAAGCATATGTCAATTAGTCTATAATCATGATCAATAAACTAGTGGACGTTATTTTACGTAGGCCATTTCTGATTGGCTTATTTCCAGACTAAATATCGATCATCCTAAAGCCAATAAAGGATAATCTATTGTTTATCAGTCTACAAATCAGTTTATACAGCAAAAGAGAGACATGTGTAGATATTTCGAAAATATAAGATAAACTAGTGTTCATACTTTGGGACTCCTGAATTTCTCTCTAATCTAACTACCTTTGTGGGATCAATGATTTTACACCCAGGTGAATTCTTATCTGCCGATAATCTGACTGATCCTGACCTAATAGTTTGACCTACATGGTTAACCCTACAGTTATTGATTAGATTAGATTATTTTGTCTTGTTGGATCAACAGAATCCTTTAACCTATAGTGTTCATCTCTGAGTGAGTTTGTAGGTTTTGACGTCATCTTCATTCCTGCAGTATCAAGAATCCTACATGTGAAGTATCAGAGGTAACACTACAGATGCCGTAATGGCGTCAACAACATTTCTTCTTTTATTGTTAGTTTTCATGAACCTCCTAAAGTCTAAATAATGAAATGAAACAGATAGAATTGTTATTGTTAAATACCTGTCCGGTACAATTCACTAAGATATTCAATAAAACTCACAACAAAAGACGAGACAACAGTGAAACTAGTGACCGAAACATTAATAAGAAAAAATTTAAAGCATCTATAGAGTGTTGCCATATATATATACAATATTCTAAAAATTGCTTACTCCGGTTAGAATCAATTTACTTATCGATTTCTAAGAAGGGCAGTAAGTTTAATTCTGAGAAATAACAGCTAATATAAACAGTAATTTATGAGGAGTAAATAGTAACTATACCAACCATACTCTTTCCATTCAATCTGTCTTATCTTGAGAATGAACTCCACAGAGATTATTGTTCTTCACTTTCTGTAGTGATTCTAAAACTTTCATGCAGACTTTTGCTTAGAAAATATCAGTGCAACAAAAAATCCCCACTTAAACAATCTGATCTTTTAAATGTTCAATAAGAGATATTCTCTGTTCAATTTTGACTTTCTTGTTGGTGACTGAGCCGAAATGTCTGGCCACTGTTGACATGTCGGCTCTTAGTACGGACACTTTGACGATATCTGTACATTAACTTGAGGTAGTTTGGGAGAAATGCCCATCCTGGATTCCACTGCTAGTCACCACCTATCCAAAAGATAGTTTTGTCCTTTTTTTTTACAGATGTCTGACATTACGCCTGTTATCTGATGAAGGATCACTAACAGTGGACTCCAGAGTGCGCATTCTGTCCTGGTTGGGACTCGTCATCTGGATGTACCTGACACTGTCAGAGAATGGCGGTATACCCAATAAAACTGGAACTTAGCACCCATCGTTTTAAATAAAAAATCCAATATGCCAACACAGGTACAAAATTTTAGTCCAGTATAATTGTTAATCAAAGGAAATACAGAATTAACTTGAATAATTTGTGATTGTTTATATATCCAGCTTGTCAGTATTTTTTACCTTCAATAAGCCTTCTTTGTAATCGGTTGCATTCATCTACCTCTGGTGTAGGTTTCTTTGAAATACTGGTCAAGGCAACATCATTTTTCAGTATTATTCCCTATCACTTCGAAAAGGATGTAGGGATTCAACAGTACATATAAATTTCATCCTGTTTCTTACATTCACGTTCAGCTGGCTATGCGATTGTCTTTGAAATTTCATCTACTCCAACCGACTCTCTCGGAGATAAACTTTGTCCGCTTAAGGACTCAATAGATCAAATTAAGAAAAATAATATAATATTGGTTAGATAACCATGGGGAAACCTGCAGGGGGGACTAGATAGCTGTTTCGTCCTAGTTTAGGACTCTCAAGCAGTACGCATCCACCACAGGGGTTCAAACCCAGGACCTTCTGGTTACAAGGCGAGCTCATTGACCATTAAGCCACTAGGACCCGATCCAATGACCTATGAATTCTAACTTCTGCCAGTTCACGACTGGCTCACTGGTGACTGGCCCTATTCAGGTAAGTAGTTACCTGGGTTTCTAGTAGGAATTTTTGACCAGTAGGGTGCAGAAGGTCAAGTGTGAGGACAAATACTCGCCGAAGACATTGGCTAGCGGTCGCGCTATATCGTGAATTGGCAGAAGTTAGAATTCATGGACTGGCCATTGGATCGGAGCCTAGTGGCTTAATGGTCGATGAGCTCACCTTGTAACCATAAGGTCCTGGGTTCGAACCCCTGTGGTGGATGCGTACTGCTGGAGAGTCCTAAACTAGGACGAAGCAGCTGTCCAGTAATACCTGACCAGTTTTCCAAAGGTTCGCTAACTGATGTCGGCTCATGATGAAATCATGTAACCAATCAATCAAATCCTTACAAATCAATACTCTAATAGTAGAATATACCAGATATCATCTATTGATGACTTTGAGGTCGTTTACATAGGTCAAACAAGTAGGTCGGGGTCAACTAAATTATTGGAACTTAGAAATTTAGCCAGCTAGACCTAGAATAATTGACCTTGCTAAGTTAAATAATCTCGAAAAAAGTTCAGTTATTGCACTGCATTGCATTCACTTACATGTAATCACAAAATAGGATGAGTGGGACAGATTGAGAGTATTTCAGAGTAATACACTTAAATATAGAGAGAGGTTAATCACTAAATCTTTGTTTATCGATTAAACACCACACACTTGCAATCGGAATAACTCAACCACCATACTGGAGATATGGAAAGTAGCAACAGACAACAAAGGGAAGTTGGATAAACAGAAAGAGAGAAAATATATATAATGAAAACAAAACACGTAGTTCAGTAAAGAGTCTCTTTACGGTGAATTTATTTTCTTAGCTGTACAATCACTAATATATATATATATATATTATTTTGTATGTATGTGTACATTAAGTTTGTCAAACAAAAATACAATTGGTTGTGGTTATTTTAACTAAACAGGCGAAAATTGGTAATTGGAGTTACGTAATAAAAAATCAGTCAAGAAAATTGTGTGTTAATGAAATTAGGGTAGTAACAAAGGTGATGAGTTGTCACAAACAGTTGTTAAAAAGAAGTTGTGTAATAATATGAGTAGTTTGATGATTGAGTTTTACTCAGGATATACATAGGAGAGAGAGAATACGAAATTACGCAAGAATTCTAAATCAATAGAAGAATTTTAAGCAATTAGAGAAACAGGCAAACAAACAAAATTAAGTCATCAAAATGAACAAAGATGTTACCATGGTTTTGTATGCCCAGCTCTGGTTTTTCTATGTGAATGGCTAGAGCATCATCGATACAAAGAAGACGAAATCGTATGGCCTTTGATAGGTTCTTCTTGACTGTGTAGATTACTTTGAAGCAGGAGTAGTTTAATGAAATGGAATGATCATATGAAAAAGAGAAGACGTTCAGCGAAGAGACTCCTTTCGGCGAATTCATTCACATAGCTGTACAATCGCATCTATGTATAATTATTTGTGTGTGTGTGTGAACATGAGGTTTGTCAAAATTAGATAATTGATCAGGTAATAAAAGAATGATCTAATATAGAAACAAGGTTAATCAGACAGCAACTAAAGTAAGATTGAGTTAGTAAGTTGGATGACGCAATATAATTGACTAAAATGTTTTAACTTAGGTCAGGGTAGCAACAGAGGTAATTACAGGTAGAGACTAAGTAGAAGTGGGGTAGAGAATGATGCCATTTAAATTAGAACTGAAATTGAGCAATTAAGTTGGATGACGTAACATAAATGACTAGAAATTGAGCATTGGTCAAGTCAGTAACAGTGGTAGTGAGGTGTAGAAATTTAATCGGGTGGGGGTAGAGAACAAGAAAGTTGAAAATGCAAAATATTACAATTAAGAAGACAAATTAATACTGACGAAGAGACAGAAAAAAAGAGATTAGGTAGGATTTACTTGTCGCGTAATAAGATAGATTAAGTCCATTGCAAGTGTAGTGATTGAACGAACTTCTTCTGTATGCACAGTTCAGGACTTAGCAAGTGAATCGCCATTGCTTCTGCAGTTTGAAGAAGTCTGATTCGTACACCTTTAGGAAGACTACTTCTTACTCTGTAGACTACTTTGAAGTTTGTTTGGGGTGCACCTTGGTGTCCGGAATCTATCAGATGTTCTAAGATGGAGCTGTGGGGACATCGTTTTTCTCCTTTGTAAAACCATGCTGGTAAGTGTTCGGTGATACGCTTGGAAAGCGAGTGCTGGGTACGGCCGACATACCCGGCTCCACACGAGCAGGTGAATTGATAAATACACATTGATGAGGCCAACAGTGGTAGCTTATCCTTCACGTTCACATGAATCATAGGTTTTGTGGAGAAAGTTAGTCGTAGTTCAGCTGCGAAAAAGGTCTTCTTGAGTGAGCGCGACAGTCGATTTTTTAGTGTTTCCGCAGATATATCTCCATTGAATTGAAGGTTCATGTAGAGCGGTTTCTTCGGGACGCTATGCATGGGCGGCTTTTGTGGCCTAGGATTCATAGATTTTTCAATAAATCGTTCTGGGTAACAATTCTCGACGAGGATTCTCTTGAGATTGTCCAGTTCATCTTCTACGGTGTCCGGGGTACAAATTCTGCGAATTCTGTAGCTAAGTGAACGGATGAAGTTCCGTTTGGTTTATAGGGGTACCCAACTGTGGAAATTAATAAGCTGTCCGTTCCGTGTTGACTTTCTGTAGATAGATCTTTTCAGTGTTCCATCCTGTTCTCGTCTTGTTAGTTGTATGTCAAGAAAAGATATTTTTCCAGCCTGAACTAAATTGCGGAGTGACAGTTGTTAACCGACTTCAGGATGTCGTCTAGATTCGCTTCATTGTTGACGATAATGAAAGTGTCGTCGACGTATCTCTTGTAGATTCCGAAGGTATCGACCATTTTCTTCATGCATGTGTTTTCAAGTTTTGCCATGAAGAAATCTGCAAGTAATGGGCCTAGTGGTGAGCCCATAGCTATACCATTCTTTTGGCGATATATTTCGTTGTTGAAAGAGAATTGAACATTCAGGGCACACCTCAGACTGTCTGTCTGTCTGTCTGTCTGTCTGTTTTCGACATAGAACACTGCACAAATGTGCGGAAGTTCAAGTCGCCACACTCCGTGTAGCACGAGAAGCAAGAGAAGAAAGTACAAGAAAAGCATAATAGAAACAGTGAGCAGAGGTGTGAGACAAAGGAGGAGTAATAACGAAGAACAAAAGAGTTTCATCGGAGATCATAAGTCACAAGGAGTGGATGCATCTGCGCTAGCCACTGAGAACGATTTTGAGCCATGTCACCAATTGTTTCCAAACATTGGTTTTTACCATCCCGAGGACCCCAACCAGTCAGGAAGTCTACACCTACGTGGCTTAGACCAACTGTTGTGAATTTCATTGACTGGTGAAGCCAAGTTTTTGTTTGACCGCCGCTAGCTTCTTTCCAGCCTGACCCTATATCCACAAACATTGCTCGTCGAGGGAGGCGATGACTTGGCATACGTAACACATGTCCTAACCATCTCACTCAGTCGATGTAACTTCACGACTTCGTCAATTGATTTCCCCTGTTTACCTAGAACTCGACGCCTAACTTCAATGTTGCTCACCTTATTATGCCACTTTACACGGGAAATGGAGCGCAGGCACCTATGATCAAAGACAGCCACTCAGGCTGTTCATGTCTTCCACTCTCAGTGGCCACGTCTCACAACCATAAAGGAGGACGGAGCGGACTGATGAGCAGTACACCCGCCCTTTGGTCGATAGTCGAACATCTCGTCTACGCCAGAGTCGGCGTAAACTGGCAAATGCGAAACGAGCCCCCTGTATTCGTGCTGAGATTTCGTCAGAGATCAACCCGTTGGCACTGGTTGATGGTACTTCCCAAATAATTGAAGCGGTCAACGTGCTATACCACTTCACTTCCTATTTTTAAACTAGGCGTCGATGTAGTCCAGTCCTGTAACATCAGCTTGCATTTGGCGGGAGCGAATCGCGTGCCAAACATTCGTAGATTGCGGCTCAAGGTGTTTAGAAGACTCTGCATTTCGTCAGCGTCTTCGCCTGGAAGGACTATATCGTCTGCATATTCCAAGTCAACGAGATTATTCCCCGGTAGCAAGTCAATCCCTGAGTCACTGAAGTCACTTAGGGTTAAGTCCATTAACACATCTATGATGAAGTTGAATAGGAAAGGAAATAATGGGCATCCTTGACGGACACCACTGGTCGTCATCAGTTCAGATGACAGCTCGCCGTAAGCCCTCACCTGGCTGCATGAGTACGAGTAGAGTGCCTTAATCAGTGGAATATATTTTGTTGGAATTCCCTTTACAGCCAAGCATCTCCAGAGAACTTCCCGATCGACAGAGTCGAATTCTGCCTTTAGGTCAAGAAATATAATGACTGTTGGACACACCTCAGAAGGAGTTCTTTAAGACGCCCGATGGGTATACAGATGTTTATTCCTTTGGAATCAGTAAGTTCGCATATATAGCATATTGTTTCAGTCAGTGGAACATTTGTGAATAGTGATGTGACATCTAATGAGATCATGGTCCTGTTGGATACGTTGATGTTTTCAATTGAGTCGATAAAGTCGAATTAATCTCGAACTGTATGGCAGGAAACTTGTCTTCTGATTTCTTCTAGTAGATCTGTTGGCCATTGGGCTGTGTGGTGATAAGGCGAATTGGTCATGTCGAGGATCGGTCGAAGAGGGATGCCCTTCTTGTGTACTTTCGGAAGTCCGTAGAGTCGGTAGTCCTCGGCAGTTGCCATAAATTTATGAATACCAAACCAAATGGATAGTCAATACTGACCAAAAAACACTATAAAGAGGTTATTCTGTTACGCCCGGATAAAGGTGGGGGAATCGTAGTCATGAATCGTGAAGACTACGTAAGTAAAATGCTGACCATCCTATCCGACGAATCTAAATTCATAAAACCAGCAAAGGAAAAGAACATGACGGAACAAACTGAACAAAAACTAACGAACCTTCTCCGAAAACTAAAGACTGAATCATTCATCGATCTCGAAACCTTCGAATCGTTGAAACCGTCGGGCTCAAATATACCCCGGCTATATGGACTACCAAAAGTGCACAAGAAAAACGTACCTCTTCGACCCATTCTCGATATGACTAATTCACCTTATCACAGTACCGCACAATGGCTAGTAAACATACTAGAACCAGTCAGAAAGCAAATCTCCCGCCACTCACTTCGAGACTCCTTCGATTTTGTCAATTCCATTGAAAACGTCAGCGTTTCCAATCAAACCATGTTCTCACTAGATGTGGTATCACTGTTTACAAACGTCCCACTAACCGAAACAATATGCTATATATGTGAATATATTGATTCAAAGGAGATGAACATTGGTATCCCCACTGACTATTTGAAGGAACTCCTATTAAGATGTACTCTAAACGTCCAATTCACTTTCAATAATGAAATATATAGACAAAAAGATGGTATAGCTATGGGCTCACCACTCGGCCCGCTGCTTGCAGATATTTTCATGTCAAAACTAGAAAATACACACCTAAAGAAGATAATAGATAACTTCGGATTCTACAAGAGATACGTGGACGATACTTTTATTATCGCCAATAATGAGGAAAATTTGGAGAACATATTGGACTTCTTCAACAGTTGCCATCCAGCAATCCAGTTCACACTAGAGAAGGAGTCCAACGCAACAATATCTTTTCTGGACGTGCAACTAGCAAGACGCGAACAAGATGGGACACTCAAAAGATCCATTCACAGAAAACCGACATGGAATGGACAACTCATCAGCTTTCACAGTTGGGTGCCTATATATACAAAACGAAATCTGATCCGCTCACTGACTCACAGAATCCACAACATTTGCAGTCCGGAAACTATAGAAGAAGAGCTGAAGACCCTGAAAAGAATCCTTCTTGAAAACGGTTACCCGGAACGTTTCATCACAAAAGCTATGAAGCCCAAAACACAAAAACCATCCATGCTTACTGCTCCCAAGAAACTTCTCTATTTGAATCTACAATTCAACGGAGATTCTTCAGCAGAAATACTTAGAAACCGCCTGTGCCGTTCACTGAAGAAAACCTTCTTCGCAGCGGAACTCAGACTAACTTTCTCTACGAAACCAATGATTCGCACGAACGTGAAGGATAAGCTTCCACTGGGGGCCTCATCAATGTGCATCTACCAATTCACCTGCTCATGTGGAGCTAGGTATGTCGGCCGTACCCAGCGTTTGCTATCCAAACGAATCAGCGAACACTTACCTTCATGGTTTTATAAAGGAGAAAGAAGATCCCCCCGCCACAGCTCTATCCTAGAACACTTGATCGAATCCGGACACCAAGCAAACCCACAAAACAACTTCTCAGTTATCTACACAATACGTGGGAATCTTGCCAAAAGAGTACGAATTAAACTTCTTCAAACTGCAGAAGCAATGGCAATTCACATATTGAATCCTGAACTCTGCATACAAAAGAAGTTTGTTCAGTCACTAAATCTACAATGGTCCTGATCTATCTTAACACCAAATACGTAATTTTGTCTTACCTCTTTCTTCTTTGTTTGTCTATTTCTTAATTGCATTATTTTCTACCCCCACCCTCTATTAAATCTCTACGCTCATGACGACTGTTGCTAACTCGATTTTCGTTTATTTTTAAGTGAATTCTACTCAGCTTATTAACTTAACTCTCATTCATTTTCAAGTGAATTCTACTCAGATTATTAACTTGACTCTCATTCATTTTTTCATTGAACCCTATCAATTAGATTACGTCACCCAACCTACTTTTGTAACTTTATTTTAGTTTCTAACCGATTAACGCCTTCAAAATTACGTAATTTGTTTGTCAAAAACTAACAATTGCATTAACACATCTTTGGAAATATTCCTTTTGTTGCCAAGACAAATTACTATAAATTTGCGATTTGTACAGCTTGAGAATGATATCGCCGAAAAGAGTAACTCTTTGCTGAACACCTTTTCTTTTCTATGACTGAATGAGAATTTTCAAGTTACATTAACTCAAAGGTGGAGGCAGTGCAATTCACTTGTGAATTGGAAAGTCAAGAAGGGGAGCTTCCAATATTAGATTGCAACGTAAAAATTAAAGAAAATGGGAAGTTAAACACTAGTGTTTGCAGGAAATCCATACATTCAAACAGATATTTGGACTTCAGATCATCCCATCCTATGTCAGTAAAAATAGGATTGGTGAAATATTTGAGTGATAGAGCACAAAATCTAAGTAGTAACATGGAAAATCTAAGACAGGAAGTGATACATACAAAAGAAGCCTTGAAACTTAATAATTACCCGGATAAATTATTCAGAAAATATGTAGGGAAATGTAAAAATAAAATAAATAATGATAGTAGTGATCCTGAAAAAAACAATAATAATAGTAACGACGACATGCATGTCAAACATGCGCAAGATAATGACAACAGCAACAACAAGGAATCTAAATCATCAGCAGTAGTTCCATACAAGGAAGGAGCCTCGGAAACTACCCTACGCAGAATTCTTAACAAGGCAGACAGGAATAAAAGTGGCTGGTATTCAAACCACCCACAAACTCAATTAGAAACAAGTTTTGTCGGTTAAAGGATCAATCGTATGGAGCCTTTAAAAGAAAACAATCTAGTTTATTAGACTAGCCGAGCATAAATACCTAGCAATACATAGATTAGTTGACTTGAATAAGATAAAAAATCTAGAGAATAGTTCAGCTATACCACTCACTACATGCAATCACACACAACCGTGCAATAAGTGGGATGGGGTAGGATGACAGTTTTAAAATCTAATATAACATGGTAGAAGGATTTTGGTATGGTTTTGTTCTCTGAGCTGGATGGTTAATTTGAGAAACTTTCATCACCCTACTGGGTGACATCTTCAGCGCATACTTCATTTTGAAGTGAGCTTTTAGATTTCTCCACGAGTTTATTAATCATCTTTCCTGGTGACCTTGGACGTGATTGGTTGTTTATGTGTGTTTTCACATCTTCTAGGTTACTTGTATTGGAACTGACTGTTTCTTTGATTTGAACTTTGACCCTTTGTGTGTGAAGTTTCTTTCTTATTGGTTGATAAATTTTGTCTATCTCGATGTGTCTATTGATTGATGATTCAACCAATAAGAAAGAAACTTCACACACAAAGGGTCAAAGTTCAAATCAAAGAAACAGTCAGTTTCAATACAAGTAACCTAGAAGATGTGAAAACACACATAAACAACCAATCACGTCCAAGGTCACCAGGAAAGATGATTAATAAACTCGTGGAGAAATCTAAAAGCTCACTTCAAAATGAAGTATGCGCAAATTAACCATCCAGCTCAGAGAACAAAACCACACCAAAATCATCCACCTGAGCTACAAATCTTCTCTATCATATGGTGGAAGGAGATATTGATAACAGCGGACGCTTTGTTTGTCAAATCAACTGCAAATTCATGTAATAGGAATGATTCAAAACCTGTCCCAGGCGGATATCTGGAAAATTCTACTACCCCAACGACGACAAATAGGAGAAGACAAAGAAAACTATAAAACTCAAATTTCAAAGTCGTGTGATCACAACTGATATGATTATGAACAGTAATAAATTTTGTTCGAAACATCATTCAGTAAATAATACTGTTTCACTGTGTGATACATCTAATAAACAAACTAATATAGAATTGCTTGCTACCAAAGTGCCCAATTTTGACACATATATTAAAATACACCTCCTCATACACACACATATATTAATTAGGATATCCGGTTAATTTGGTGTCAGGTTAGGGAAAGTTTAGGATTAAGATTAGGCAAATAGTAGGCAAGGGTTAGGCTAAGGTTATATTACAGAAAGATTAGAGTTGTTTTACGATTATACTCTGAAGCTGTGACTCCTTATTCCAGGCTGTCGAATTCCAACCACTGAGTCCCAGGTTCGAACCCAGCTTCACCTGCCAAGGTTTGGGCAGGCAAGTAGTAGCACATTAGAGTGAAGTTATGCCTATCATGCCCGCGTCAAGGTCAGTCAACGTTGACCTTCAAGAACCAATGAGATTTGTTGGTCGCTGCGAAGGGTCATTCGAAATAGGAATCATGTCTGTCTTTATGGAATTAGTTAGTGAGTTCTATGAAGGTTGAGTATTTAACTACTGTGTCAATAAGGGATTAAATGCAGACACGAAGACTTTTGTGAGTGTGTGTGTGTGTGGAATGTTTGACAATACAACCTTGTGTTTGATAACTATTGCTACAGATATAATTCATTGTATATCAGAAAATTGGTTCGTTAGGGTAGGTGAAGTATTTTATGAATTCCCCAGGTACTTTATCTCCATACCTAAGCTATCTTGGTCAAATATCCTACGGTTCATATATTATTAGATTTCGCTAAGGCCTTTAAGGGCAGCAGCAGATGATGAGAAGGAGAATAGCCTGACGCGTATAGTGCAATGGTATCAGAATTGCAAAGAAATAGCATCATAGAAGTTAGATAGGATTACCGCCCACTTCAAAGGGGTGGGGTAATCATTCCTATTGATAAAACTGTACTCACAAAGAAGAAATGTATATGGGGTAGTGGGGCGAGAAGGGCTAATCAAGTGTGGGTTCTTGAAATATATGACACTTCACTGCGTAAATGTACTGGGGAAACATTACCCAACAGAAGTGCCGGAGTATTAATCATAATTATTTCAGCGCTTCGTAATGCCAGGAACAACTATATATAGTGCCTAACGGAGGGGATATAACTGACAGTCATCTTTGAGTTATATTCACTATCATGCCAACCATTCCTCTAATTGTGTAGGTCCAATCATAAGTATCCACTCTAATTCTACCGAAGGATTTTAGGGGAGGTTGAAGAAAAGAATCACGAAGTACCATGATTTACAGCCACCTCGATGAACACATATATGGTGTATGATATGATTTCTCTGCAGATTATCCTTAAAGAAACCGGGAGACAACAGATAGGAGACAATTATCCAGTCTCATATCATGTTTGCAATGTTTTCAATACATTTGTTTAATTATTAAACGCTTTTTTCGTATTTAAATTCTTATTGGTTGTTCAAAGTCATTGGGTGTTATAGCTATGATAACGTTTAACGTCGCTTATATTAGCCTTCGTACAATAGATGTAGCTCATTGCTAACTGCATGAAATGACAAGCAGCTGTTGGGTAACACTTCAAGTAAAGATTAGGGTCAGGTTAGGGGGCAAGTTTATAATTAGGATTGAGTTGGAGACCCGAATTCACCCATTCAGACTAATTGTTTCTCTCAAAGTCATTGGGGTTCATTCATTCATTCCCTTAGATCTCTATTTGTCAACATTGCCGAAATTACGTCACACGTTGAACTGATGATTGAAAGATTATTGAAAACACTCCATCATGTACGACACGTTGTTTTAAAGATAATTAGTCAATATATCATATTGTTATAAGAGACCTATAGAGTCTATTGACACTAGCTGTACATCAGTAAATTTTTGCGCACATAGTTTACTTAATATATATAACAGATATAATCAATGCATGCATATTTTGACTTAGAAAAAATTCACGCAAGAAGAATATTTTGTTTCTATTAGTTATATTACAATGTTAATCTAAGAAGGTAGGTAGCTAGGCGTCAACCTTTATCAACCTTTGTTAAGTATTCATGGATGACACAAACTAATTGATAATTTACTTTACAATTAACAATAAAGACGAATAAACTAAAGGTATTGTGAAAATTTATGCTTGATTTCTAATTGTTAGTATGCAGGGATACTATAGCTTTCAATTTTGATCATGGAATGATAAGAGTTAGAGAACTATTGAAAACCAGAGAGGAATACTGCCTGCACAGCTGTTTGGCCTTGTTAGGAACTCTTCAGAGTTATGCAACCATGACACCATGTGGGATTGAGCCTAGGAGGAGAGCTTGTTGATCAATCAGTCACCAAGACAAAATGCAATGCGTTGCGAATTCTTACTTCTGCCCAATCGCAAACGCATACATACTGATGAGGAGTTTCGTGCTTGAACGACATTTTTTTCCTTCACGTTCCCAAGTGGAACATAGGGCCTCAAGCTAGTGGCTTGAAGTTTCTGTAGCAAAGGTGTTTATTTTTACAGGATGAGGTTGCTAGCCCCATGCCTAACCTTTCCGCTTTACCAGCATTATTATTTCTTGCTTAGCGAGGTAAAAGAGTGGGTCGGCCGGGAATCAAAACCCGGACTATGTGCATGATCGGCGAGCGTCTTAACCGCTGTGCCATCGACACACCCAGAATGAAACATTAATGCATCACAATTGCCACCAACATTAACGCCGTTTCATTTTATTCTGAATATGCCGACAAATTATCTGCTATTATTCACACATTCACATGCAAATTGTTTAGTTCAGATTCCCTTACTTCACATCAGTTCACCATGACCTTTATTCAAATAGTTTTATTGAAGGCTGATACAAAATCATGCATACACTGTCCATAGTGTATAACACATTCAGGCTAATAATAAGCCTTAAAAACTATTCTGTCAAATGTTATTCACAATGCATACTGTATTGTTTTTGATGACTAATCATGACTAAGAGATGATTGGACAAAAATTGTGCCACGGACACACACTCCTGGTTTTCAGTAGTTGCTTAATTGGTGTTAGTAAGCGATTAAACTTGAAATAAATCTATCCCAGTTAAAAGTAAATGAAAACATAAGTTGATCTGACAAATCATCATTTCTGATGTGAGTATTCACAGTCTTTCGTAACAGTAAATCTCTTTATTCTTGAGCGAACAAAAGTGAAGCCTGAAATCAATCAGACAACTCCTAATATCTGTGTGTTGATGACAAATTTGTAGTATAGACCAATGAAAGTTGGACATGATTTAGATGAAAATTTTGACTTCACCATGGAACATGAAAGTGGTGGGAAGTTTTATTTCTTTAACATCTCTATGCAACACCAAAAAGATGGTAGTCTCCAAAGACCGATTAATCCGTTGCCTACATGAAATGGACAATACCTGCATTTTAGTAATTTTTGTCCAAATAGCACTGGTCAAAACTCTGTTTTACAGAACTAGGAGAATATGCTTTTTACTGAGAAATTAAAGGAAGAATTTCTGTTTCCCTAAAAGATGTTGGAAAACAACGACTACCTTCGGAAATTCATTAACACGTGTGCAAGATGTGAAGGTTTAAATGCCGAAAAACAAATACACAGTGGAAAGGAGGCCTATTTTTACACAAATCGATTTCAAAGTTGATAATATTATAGGAATAATCAAAGGAATATTAGATACATAACAATGCAGAACCTATCCTGCAGCAAATTTGGTTCCCATTTATCGAGAAACATGCTGTTTGTTGCAGCCATAGATCGACAGGTACCCCTATGTTAGCTCTGAGTATACAAATTTGTACATATCTGCGGCAACAGTTACATTTATTAGTATTATAATTATATCCTTTAATTCCTAGAGGAAAATAGGGCTTCAGCTGCGCATCTCCATTGCCTTCTGTTTTCTGCCAACTTTTTCACCCGCTCCAAGTTTGCCCACATGCTTTCATCTTCTCCTCACATGACCTCCTCCAAGTCACTCTTGCACTGACGACCAACTCGCCGTTTCCCATTCGGGTTCCACTTGAGCAATGGCTTGTCTAGCGATGTCACTTAACGGTTTCCTCAGCGTATGGCCAATCCATCTGCATTTCTTCCTGCCTATTTGTTTCACAATCGGTTCCTGATTGGTTCGCTCTCAGAGATCTTTGTTGCTGATCTTTCCTGGCCATCTGATCTTGAGTATTGAGCGAAGACAACTGTTAATGAAGGTTTGTAGTTTATTTAAAGTGCTCTTTGTGACGCGCCAAGTCTCTCATCCGTACAGTAAGTAGCACTGACCTAACATTGGAGTTGAAAATCCGGATCTTATTCTTCATGCTGAGCGCTGTTGACCTCCACACAGACTTGAGAGTAATGAAAGCTTGTCTTGCTTTTCCGATTCTGGCTTTGATGTCCTCGTCAGTTCCATCCGCCTGTAGTTGAAACGATGCTTCCCAGGTAGGTAAAGGAGGTTGTTTCTTTCAGGCTCCTCCCATTTGTGCTGGCTGATTGTTGTCTGTTGTTGTTGTTGCTGTTGGTGGTGTTGGCCAGGAATCTTCATCACCTCTGTTTTCTCAACGTTCACCTGAAGTCCTATCTTTGATGCTTCTTCTGCCAGCTTTTTACTTTTCACTTGCATATCTTCTAGTTTGTGGGAAATCAGACATATATCATCGCGGGCGAAGTCCAGATCCTCCAAGTCTTTCGTGTGATTCCATTTTATGCCTGTTTCCTCATTGCCCAGCCCGCTGTCTGTCGCATTATCCAATCTACTGCAATCAGGAAGATCATTGTTACATTTAGGTGACAGAAAGAAGGACACATCTTCCACTTTCTGAATATGTACTAAAAAGCCTACGTCTTAAGGAAACGCAAACGCTTTCAATAGTGTTATTGCCAGGCTTCTCGTAGATGCATACGGGTAGGTGGACATCATGAAATCTTTTAAAATTATCAATACACAAAATAATCTAATATTCTTCAAGTTTGCCGAAGTGATAGCTATTAAATGCCTGAAACCTGATTTACCTGTTCAGAAAGAGGTAGTTATCAGTCTTTCCTTGCCCTGGTAACTCGATCTCTTTCATCTCTCTCTCTTTTTTATTTGATTACATAATTTTTGACTTTAACATTTGGCCCTCAGCTACGGCAAAATTTTGCTTGTCTTTTATTTCTATGGCTGGAGTTGAACTCAGCTCAGCAGCTTACCCATCTCATGTCAGTATTACACAACTCTTCTCCAGTGTATCCGAGTAATTACTTTCTCTTTAAACTTGAATCTCCTGCATATAAGCTACATAAGTGTAATCTCTGGGGTACTGTTGATTAATTTCCGAGTCTCTTGTGAACTGAAATCATGTCACATCTACGAGCTGCACGCAACTTGACAAGAAGTCGACAAAATAAACAATAGTACCATCTTATTCTTCACAAACCGTTGTCTTGGCTTCTTTTTAAATTGATAACACAGGAGTAAGTTGTTAGGGGTGCCTTGATTCTATAAGCCTTCCCCACATGCTAAAAATGCAGTGTACTTCATTAGTTAAGTGAATAACCATTATGTCTGTAAGTGCTTTTGAAGTTATGTTGTTTAAACAATCCGGCAGTGTGATGGTAGGTATTGTCACCTTCTACTCTTAGTGATATTCATGCATTCCTCAGAAGTAGCTTCATTTCAAGCGGTTAGGGATTATCAACATAACACTTTCTTTTTTAAATCCTTAGCAATCTAAACACAACCAATTACTATCAGTGACTACTGTAATGAAGCTTCATCATGAGAATTATCAGCAATAAAGGTGAGAGAATAAATATAAAATATTAAATCATTCACGAATTTCATATATTATGCATAGCCGAAATTAATGTCAGGCCACATCATGTTGGTATTATTCCGAATGAAAGACAAGGCTTCACCAGAAAATGCCCATTTTATCCTTTTTTTATTCGCTGTCCTCTTTAGCTGGCTGCACGATTCCCACACAGGCCTTCATCTCCACCTCCTTACACGATCATCTCCTCTGTATCACCATTGGACCGATACGCAACTCGGCCTTCCCCGTTTCACAATTCCACTGGAGAGTCTGTCTGGCATAAGATGTCACTCAGCGAATGCCTAATCCATCTTCATTTTGTCCTACATATTTGTTGTGCGATAGGTGATTGGTTGGTTCGTTTCCAAAATTTCCCTTTCGCTTATCCTATCTGACGACCACCAATCTGAAGAGAAGGTAGCTGTTGATAAAAGTCAACTGCAGGCACCAAGCCTTTGAAACATGCAGCTTTTTCTTTATGTCAAATGCAGATTTCCACAGTGATTTCAGACTATTGAAAGTCTTTCGCTGACTTCTTCAATCCTGGCCGGCTTTGCGATCTTCATCCGTTCCGCCTGTAGCTGAAATGACCCTGCCTAGGTAAGTAAAAGAGGTGACTCCTTTCAGATTACCCTCGCGTTGACAGCGATTCTTCACTTTAATCATTTGAAGTCTTACCTTCTCTGCCTTTTCTGCCAACTTCCGAGTCCTCCTCTGTAGAACTTCGAGTTTGTGCGACATTAAGCATAAAGAACCCCCAGCCAACGCATTATTAAACGTCACCTCGCTACCAAAAGACTTTGGTCAAGAGGGAAGGTAAGGCATGAAGCTAGTAACTTCACTCCGTAATACAATAACACGGTTATTCAGACTTCAAAGCTGAAACTTGAAGCTTCATATCCCACTTGGAACGCAATGTAACATTATATATATATATATATATATATATATATATATAGTAAAGCGAGGTTTAAGAGTATGTCGGCCGAGAAGTCGAACTCCGAACCACGTTGTTGTCACCGGTGAACATTCTACAATTGAACCATCGACACTCCTATTCAACAATCTGCCTTTAACTTCTTATGAATGTGTGAGACTTGTGACTTATTTCAAGGCCTCATTATAATAAATGTTTTTTTTATATTTCCCAACGAATGAATGAAAAACAAAACGATATTGTTGTTTTTACTGACGTTTCGTTATTTAATGCTGCTGCTAATAGCTTCATCAAAGTAGTATTATTAAACCAGAATTTGCAAAATCTCAGCTCACATATAACAACTTAATCATCGTTCCTCAGTATGGGGTCATTTTTCATTGTCAAATTGGCCAATTGGTAAAGATAACAAAACCAGGTGTAGATTGTTGGATTTGATAAGTGTGTAAAAGTATAAAACCAGTGTGTGTTCACGTAATGAAATTCCTTATCACATTCGTGTTGATTTCGTCATTTCATGGAGGAGGGGAGAGTTGTTGTAACCAGGTCAAATTCTGTTTTAATTCCGTCATTCCTATTCAGACAATTTGGATTCCACTTGATATGAGAGGCTTCTGATATTAGACGTTCTTTGTGATTTCTGAAATTTTTCTGGATTATTTCAATATTGTCTAGATCAACTTTGTGGCCTGATTCTATAGTGTGTATATGTATGTCTGATGATTTCTTTAAGCTTTTCTAGTTCAACTGGATTTCTCGATGGTCGAACAGATGCGGCTCTACGGTGTTCATTTCTTTTGATTTCTCGAGATGTTTTTCCGATGTATATCACATCACATTCCAAGCATTTTATATTATAGACACAATTAAATGGAGATTATTTAGGGATTTGGTCTTTCACGTGGATAAGGTTGCTTTGAAGTGTGTGTCTGATGTTTGGAAGGAAACTCTGATGTCGTACTTATTGAGTACTCTTCTGATATCGTCTGACATCTCCGATCTACATGACATTACAACAGTTGAGGCCCACATCTTCGGAATACGTTTTCGACTATACCTAATGTCGGTGCTGATTTTGCTGATGAAGTTCTTTGGGTAGTTGTTTTGCTTGAGTCTCATCAATGTCTGATATTTCTTCTTCTTTTTTCGTTCTCAAAGAGTGTGCTCGTCTAGGGAGAATTGAAACAACTGATACCTTTGTGCTGATGGGGTGTGATGATCTGTTGGAGTGGGTTTTCTTTCTGAATATAGATAAATTAAAATGTCCGTTCTCCCTCCTCTTAACTAGGCAGTCTAGGAATGGTAATTCACCGATGTCTGATTCTGCTTCCGAAGTGAACTGGATTCTGGGAGATTGACTGTTTATTTTCTCCAGGAATAAACTGTGTAGATCTCGTTTTAGCACTACAAAAGTATCATGATGGACTAAAACAGAATTTGATCTGATTACAACACACGCCTCTCCCCACATGGAATGACAAAATCAACACGAATGTGATAAGGAATTTCACTATGTAAACACACACTGTTTTAATACGTTTACACACTTATCAAATCCAACAATCTATACCTGGTTTTGTTATCTTTACCAATTGGCCAATTTGACAATGAAAAATGACCCCATACTGAGGAACGATGATTAAGTTGTTATATGTGAGCTGAGATTTTGCAAATTCTGGTTTAATAATACTACTTTGATGAAGCTATTAGCAGCAGCATTAAATAACGAAACGTCAGTAAAAACAACAATATCGTTTTGTTTTTCATTCATTCATTGGGAAATACTTATACATGCATCATATACCCAATGACAGTTTTTTCAAACTTTTGAAAGTGAACTTGTTTTGGACATATTATCATTCAAGGCTTACTTAAAAATAAATAACACTCTGATAACTTTTGTCAGTCTATCGAAGAATGATAGTGAATCGTTCGTGAATATATTCGTAAACTTTGGTGTTTGCAGAATATTGTAACGACAGAAGGCAAGAGTCAGGCAACAGACCGTTTATTAAGGAAATCAACACATATTTATAGATTTTCAAGTACATTATTATAGATTATTGTTAGCAGGATAAACACAGTCTTCTGATTGGTTGTTTCTCACTAAAAGTTAATCTGTCATCTCTTTGTGACTGTTTCTTGAATGTCAGATCATCTATCTGCTAATTGTATCCGCCTACACAAAATCTGCTACCAGTCTTTGTTCTTATTACGTGGTTGGAGGCAATCGGCAGGAAGCCTTGGACTTAGGTTTCTTGATAGTTGGCACTCATCAGCAAGGCATATCTTGCAGGCTTGACTGGTAGAATTCAGCCTGAACCGAAGATAGGACTAGACACATTACACTAGTTACTGACTAGTGTGCAATCAAAAAGTTTTTGTTCTAGTTTTCACATGACTAATATTTGGGACATAAGCATTGACGTAAATTACTGTCTACCAATTTGGCTAGCAGCCATCTCTCAACATAATATAGCACAGAACGCCAATAAATCTTAAAAGGAGTCATTGATGACTGAATTTCAGAAAATATCTTTGGTATTTGCTGAAGTGTGAACATGTAGTGCGTCGGTGGCATAGCGGATAGCACGCTCGCCAACCATGCACATGGTCCGCGGTTCGATCTCCAACCGACGTACTCCCTTACCTCGATAAGCCGGTAACAAAGCTGGTAAAGAGATTGACTGATGAAGCCTTTTTTTTGGGTTGACTAACACTAACTCTTTCCCAAATTGATCCTATGTCGGCTAAAATTGACAGTCGAGGACGGCGACCAACGGCTAAGCCTGCGCGTGTCCTAAAAATTTCAATCGGCGTAACTTCACAACCTAGTCAATTGGTCTACCTTCCTTGCCTAGCACTTAACTGAAGCCTAACTCCAATACCACTCAACCTATTTTATCACCACACAGGGGGATAGAATGCAGACAACTATGATCAAAGACAACTTCATATCTTACACTTTCAATGACCATGTCTCACAGCTAGCCATCAAGGATGATTGGAGCGGACTGCTGTGCAGTACACAGGCCCTTTGGTCGATAATCAGGCGAATATCAATTCTACACCAGAGATGGTGGGCATATACCAGATGAGCCTTCTGTATCCGTACTGAGATTTCGTCAGCTATCAACCCGCTGGCGTTGGCTGATGCGACTCTCCAAGTAGGTGAAGTAGTCATCACTCACTACCAGTTCACATCCTATCTTTAAGCTAGGAGTAGTTAATGTACTGCAGTCCTGTAGCCTTATCATCTCACATTTGAAAGGAGCGCTAGAATCGCATGAAAACATTCGAAGGAGCTGTGACCAGTCACCCACGTCACCCTCAAACGCCTAACTCGTCCTTTTTCACCAATAATAGATACCGCCTGGTGCCAGATGTCACTCAGTGCGTATCCGACCCTTCGCGTCCATTGCAGATGTATCATTTGTGTGTGCACCTCTGTATGTGGAAATCTATCATTGTCACCTAAAAACAACCGCATTACATCACGTTTGATTCGAATACAAACTAAGCATTTACAAAACTAAGTAATATCCTTCTTTTTTCATTGTTATACATTCTAAGGCGAACCTAAGTCGCTGAAGTTTCACTAACTCTTGTGGTAAACTTCCAAGGAAGCAAAGATTACCTAGCCTCACGCCCACTAAACCTTGTCTCTTTCTCCGAAATTACTATCGACTCAGCGTCGTTTAGAAGTGTATTGGCCGGGGGAGTCGAACCTCAAAGCACGTGCATGATTTGACTGACTGGTTGGCCGGTATTCAGCTACCACCTCTGAAGCCAATAGTATTCCCAATAAACACGGACAACTACTACCCAATGAAAAACTACGCAAAACAATCAATAAAAGCGATGGAAGACGAGGGAAGACAATTAGAAGAAGATTTACCAAAGTAAATCACTTACATGCAGGACAAATGAGAATAATAATAATTGTAATGATTAATTGATATAATAAACAGTGTCATATCATGTATACTTCTGCATCAGTTTTTTTTTAAGATGGTAATTTGTAAGTATCGAAACTATAGAAAATAAGACTTGCAAATGACTAAATGTTAACAAAGACAGAAGGAAGGAGAGAGAGAGACACGCATACACATCACGGAGATACAGGGGAGTGAGAACAAACTGCATTTTCATTTGTTTTGTTCACACAAAAACATCAAAAAAGGGAGAGGAAGAAAAGGGAAAAGGTAGTGCAAAAGACAAATGCTATCATGGGGTGGTGGTTTATAAGTATAGTTTGTGTTTAGAGGTGTTAACAACCCCTTCAAAGATATCAGAGACAACCATCATTATGACGAAAACATGTATGATTAATAAATTCATAAATTACATACATACACATACGCACACAGAAAGTGAAAAGATATTTGAGTATTAAAACCCGACAATGTAACTGAAACTGAGGGTAATGGGGGTGGGGGTGGAAAGGGGGGGTTATGTATGCATCAGGGAGTACAGCAGAGTAGAGTAATACCATTTGCGTTTGCTTTCTTAAGAATTTCAAAACCATTGTCTATTAGAAAAACACACATAGAGGACGGCGGAGTGCGTCAGTCATAGAAACTGAAGTCTGACCGCCCGCATGGCAGGCGAGCATTTCATTGTTGAATTGAACCACCAACGCAACGGGTAAAATGGCAGTGGGATACGAGTAAACAAAAAAATGAATGACTGAATGCATGAACAGATAGACAGACAAACAAACAAAAAAACGCCAACAAACACAATTGACTTTACCGCAGTACAAAGATGAAAGAAGTAGGCAAAGAGGAAAATTACATTTAAAGAAACTGAAGTTAGGTATCGACGCACACGTACACAAACAAGCAAATACACTGAAAAGCAACTCAGAAAAAGAGGAACAAAGATGTGACAGGGCTACGGTGCAGTAAAATGTCTGTATTTTTGTAAACAAGGGATTTCCAGAGTGTATATATGTATATAAATAGAGACAATACTGCTAAAAAACAGAATGAAAGGACAGTGCACTGATTTTCGGTATCCTGAATAAGATGCGGAATTACATGAGACTCTGACAGTATCACTCAATGTCTGTACTTAGATTACACAAATCGTTGAAAAGCGAAGCGATGCAGAGGAGAAAAGAAGACAAAACTTATAAATAGGTTAGTTAGGTAGCCGCCTTATGGTACGAATAATCGAAAGTTGGAGCGATTGGATCTTATACACTCCCTTCGGTTGAAGGTAGAGTGATAAGAAAGTAAACAAAAAGAAAGAAAGAAATGAGAATGTTAATAGCACATTGTAAACGGATTGGTTACTTCTTTTCTCCACTTTTTTTCTCGTTTAAATACAAGCGCAAATAACTTCATCATTAGTGAAGTACTTTACAAAGTAACAGTTTGATAAGATTAGGCCTCAAAGTTATACATACACACACACACACACTCACACACTAAAAATCATCATTATTATCATCGTCGTCGTCCTCATCATTATGAGATCGTGAAGGAAAGGTGTGCTACAGGAAAGCCCATTGAAAGTAAATATGATGTATGTGTGTATTTTATGTATATGTGTATATGCATAGAGAGAGAGAAAAAAAGGAGTTTTAAGCAAGATATTCATACGCATCGCGTTCATTACTGTCTCGTTTGATGTATTCCCTTTCAATCAGAGCGGTGATACATCGCTGAAAACAAAAGAGTGGAAAAATAAAGCAAGTAAGTGTTTAAATATTTGACAAACATGATAGATAGCTAATGAAGAAAAGAAAAGAAAATATCGCTAACACTAAAACGTTGCACACTTCTTTGAGTTATCGGAAATCAGTTAGCAAGAACACTAATCAGTGGGCCATACTTACCTTATGAGGACTGTGTGATATTGTAACAACAGAAGACAAGGGATAGGACAACAGATTGTTTATTTACGAAATCAACAGACATTTATAGATTTTCATTAATATGACCCGTTGCAAAAGAGGTGGCTCTCGTGGCCCAAGTGGTTTAGTGGATAACCCTTTGGCGTTTGAAACTATGGGCAGTGGGTTCGAGCCTCGGTGGGAACATCATCACTCACTGAGAAATGCAGGTACATCCAGCCGACGAGTCCCAAATAGGACGAAATGTGCATCCTGGATTCCACTGCTAGCCACCATCCACCAATTGTATACTAATTTCAAGTACATTATTATAGATTATTTTAAGGAAACAAAAATAAAGTCTTCTGATTGGTGGTTTCTCGCTGAACGTTAATCTTTCATCTATTTGTGGCTGTTTCTTGAATGTCAGATCATCTATCTGCTAATTGTATCCGCCTACGCAAAGTCTGCTGTGGTTGGTTGTTGAATCAGTCCTTGTATCTTATTTTTCTCACGACCAATATTGTGGACATAAACATTGACGTAAATTTCTGTCTACCAATTTTGGCTAGTGGTCAGTTCTCTCAGCACAATACTACCACACACACACACACCCCCAACCGCCTAGAATGAAACAGGTGGAGCGCCCGGGATTTGAAATGAGTTTGACACTTCCCCACCTCACCCCATAAACAACTTGGTACGACCAAGGATTGGTAAACTTTGATCTTCTTCTTCTTCTCGAAACCTGCTCAAAAAAGGCACACGTTCATAAACTCCGCCAAGTAAGTCCTATTCATAACACCTCCCCGCACAGCACCAGTGTTTCTCACAAAAATCAAAGAGAGAATGCAAACGTTTCTGGCTCATAAAACTCCACGAGACTGATAGAAGAGTTGAAAAATCTTGATTTCGACTCTATGATGTACACTGGGCTTCAGAAGACTAACACATCGAATAGTGTATGAAGTTGTTTCGGTTATCAGAATCCATGTGAACGTTTTATCTGATACTAGTCCACTGTTTTGTGAATCAAACTTCAAGTCAAAGGTTCGTGGTAGAGGGTTACCCTATTAAGACAACCACCTGTTTCACTTTTGGCGTCCGAATAGTATCCTTACCTTTGAACAAACCATAAGATATTGTGTGGCGCCTGTTTTGGTCCCCATAATGTACCAAGTTTGTTTTAATAATAGTACTAATAATAATATTGTTGAATACTGGACACTTGATTTAACAGATATCGATGAGTTGAATATGATACCATTATTAATATTATTCTCTTGCGTTCCGAGTGGGACATAGGGCTTCAACAACACATCTGCACTTTGTCCTGTTTTCTGCATTCCTCTTCAGTTGGGCTCACAATTGAACAAACTCTCTCATCTCTTTCTCCACCTCACACGATCTCTTTCATGTCACCCTAGGATGATACACTCGTCACTTCCCATTGGGATTCCACCGTAGTGATGGCCTAAAGAGCAATGGCCTCCTCAACGTATGCCCGATCAATCTCCATTTTCTCCGATGTATTTTTTGAGCAGTAGTCTCTTGATTGGTTCGTCGCTAGTCAGAGTTTCTTGTCGGTAATTCTTTCTGACCGTCTGGTCATTTGACCTTCAGTATGCAGTCAGCGAAGGCAGAAGTTGATAAAGGTCTGTAACTTGTTGGAAATGCTTATCGTGATACGCCAAGTTTACTAGCTCGCTAGTTTTCTAGCCGGTCGCAAGGCAGGGAAAAGAGGGAGGTCTGAGCGTGAGGCTAACGACCCTGCCCCATAAAACCATTCAAACTGCTACAGAAACTCCAACGCACAAAAAAACATTAGAAATACGAAAAAACAAATGATACCAATAGTATCCCCATAATCAAGATTTATATGGTCTAGTGTCGTTGTAACAGTCTTACTGCTTCGTAATACTTTTCTTTTGAAAAGATCCTTTCCAGTAACTGAATTCAGGTGCACTTTTTCTTAAAGTTCTAAATATCAGTGACAAGATTCAACTTTAGGCGATACCCAAAGGATTATAGGTTTCCAGACCGTAGGTGTTACGAATTTCCTGGAATAATTTGAGCGCCGAGTCAGATTGATTCATTATAAATTATTTAAATCTGCTGAAGAAGCTGTGGCTTACACGGCGAAACGTTCAGAAAAATCTTGTTTTGATTTTCTTAACACGCTGGGATTAATTTAAATAATTTATAATGATACCCAAAGGAGGCAGGGACGCACCAATGACCCACTGGAATAAGCAAATTGGCTAACACAAGTAAATTTGGTCCTCTAACACTAAACTTAATCTATTCCTAACTGGATATGCTATGCAGTATCACTGCAGTTCACTCAACATTTTTTTTAGTGAATATAGTGGTATTCATTGGCCTGCTCTCACTGAAAGTTTCAAGGTGATTATTAGTGTGCTTGTGCCTTTTAAGAGTTTAAACTTAAATTTCGGCAAGTCACTCAAAGATATCTAATAAAGTTGTACTCGTTCCTGCACTGTATAAGTAAGGATATTTGTAAATATCAAGATGCTCGTTTGAACTGTGATCAACTGATGCATACTAACTATACCTTCGTCCAAACAAGCTGCATTTAATGCACAGAAAGCATTAATTCATTCCATTCTCTCTTTGTTTGTAAGCTTTCCATTGCTAAGGATAGCTCCTGAGGTAGTCGGCATAAACAAATAAACTTAAAGAAAACCTGTGCGTCCAGAAGAAAAGATTATCCAGCAGATACTGTGTCCTTTCATCATGAGCTTCAATACCACCAACTTTGAATAGTGATCTTTCCCTCTGATACCGGATAACTGCAAATATTATCTTCATCAACAACATTATCATATTGTCAAATTCATGATTTGTAAAGTGGTTAGCAATTTGCACCATACATACCATAGTTTCCATTGGAAACCGAGTTATTCAGATCTGTTTGACACCATAAACGGTAAGCAAGAAGACCACTATATACTACTACTAATAGACTGAGATGTGTAGCGTAGAGGTAGAATGCTCGCCAGCCACTCAGGTGGTCCGGTCCGGTGTCCAATCTCTTCCAATGCACTCCCAAACCTCACTTAGCTGGCAAAGGGCGGTTGGGGGGTGAGACTAGCAATCCCAATCCGTAAAATTAAAACCACTACTACAGAAACTTCAGAGCTCTAGTTTGGACACCCATGTTCGACGAAGTTGCTAGCCAAAAATCAAGTGGTTTGAACTGATTCAACTAAGGGGGCCGAATCAAACTAGTTACATCATTTATGAACTCTCAGCATCAAACAAGCAAAACGGCTGTCTCGTGTTTACATCACTATGATCTGGCTGGTAAGCAAGCACTACTAGTTGACTTGAGTGGTGTGCAACTACTCACTTAATCAATCAATCAGTATAGTATATAGTTCTATACCAATTATCATACTGTGTTATAATTGCATATTTTAAGCTTAGTTTCAAAATTAGCAATAAAATCCCAACAATCTATTATCTATTTTAATTTCACTTAGATTTTCCCGTCCATTGAATGATTGGACCGAAGTGCTCGACCTCACATTAACATATCGATTCCTTGTGCAGATGCTTCGGAGATGCCTGATTATTCGACTTGAAGAAAATTGGTGGGCGGTGACTATCACCAAAGTCAACCAGAATACACATGTCGT
The DNA here is from genome assembly GCA_944472135.2 of Trichobilharzia regenti. Classification (NCBI taxonomy): domain Eukaryota; kingdom Metazoa; phylum Platyhelminthes; class Trematoda; order Strigeidida; family Schistosomatidae; genus Trichobilharzia; species Trichobilharzia regenti. The sequence goes on along the minus strand of OX235265.1, from coordinate 21,994,348 downwards.
CCTACTTGAGACTCGTCAACTGGATGTGCTTGCATTCCCCAGTGAGTGATGGTGTTCCAAACGAGGCTCGAACCCAGTGACCGTAGTTTCAAATGCCGGTAGATCACTTGGACTACGAGAGCTACCTTTTGTGCAACGGGTCTAATCGGTAGGAACACCATCACTCACTCATTGGGGAGTACCAGTATATCCGGATGACGAGTCGCAAATAGGACGAAATGCGCATCCTGGATTCACAGCTACTCACCACCTACCAATTGACAGTGACAACAGTTACTTCTTCTTCCCTTCTATCCCTACAAAGATATGAATATATGCTTATACATTTACAACGACTGACTACCTAGATTATATTAAAATACCTGCATGAATTTATCCTTCTCCTTATTATTTATTAAAATCAGATTGATTATTTTCTTATCTGCTGATTCACATATAGTCTAAACTTTAATTCTATTAACCAAATTGGTTTCAGATGTTTATGATTATTAGTTATTTTATTAAGTAATTGTAAAGCCTGTTGACGGAGAGAGAGAGAAAAAGAACTACAGAAAACACATATTTGCTTAACACAGTATGCTCCTATTTTTTTTCCTTCACGTTCCCAGTGGAACATAGGGCTTCAAGCTAGTGGCTTGAAGTTTCTGTAGCAGTGTTTATTTTTTTACAGGATGGGGTTGCCAGCCTCATGTCCAACCTTTCCTCTTTACCAGCATTATTTCTGGCTTAGCAAGGTAAAGGAGTGCGTCGGTGGCCGGGGATCGAACCCCGGACCATATGCATGGTCGGCGAGCGTCCTAACCGCTCTGCCACCGACGCACACAATGCCCCTATGATTAACATGAAAATATTTGAATTACACTCCCCTCCCCCAGTATAATACAATAAATATTATCGAGGAACGAAAAGTGAACTGCACCAAGATGGTATCACGTAATATACTTCCTTCTGAGTGATTGAAATGTGTAGTTGGGTACCAATTACATCAAGCAGTAGGTACTTGGTTTTACTAGCCAGTGATCGAAGTGATCCAGACCCTGGAGAGTCGTTTTGTTATTTAGACATCAAACTCATCATCAGTTACCTCAGAGAGCTGAATCAACTCAAAATACCGAAATCCTGTCTAGCTACAACGCTGGTTAGCTCGGCCCCCAAAAATAAACCGGGTCTAGTGTTTAGATCACTTCCATCCGCCAGCCTACAAATAGCACCACTATTTGATGTGAAGGGTATCCAGCACTGTCTGTCTGTCTGGATTCAACATAGAACTTGGCACCGAAGTGCACCAGTTCCAGTTGCCACGTTCCAAATACAACACAAAGGTAGGCAAGAAGATGAGTGAAGAGAATCAATACAGTCTGACAAGTATAAGAGTGAAACAGAATGGGTAATTGTAGAAAGGAATATGAAAGATTACAGAGACTGAATACATCTGCGCTGGACATTGACAACGATTTTGAGCAATGTCACCTACTGTCTCCAGACATTGATTCCTAGAGTCCCAAGGGCCCCAATCCGGAAGTCTGCATCTCCCTACCTGACTCAGTTCAACTGTCAAGGATTTCATGGATTGATGAGGCCATGTTTTTGTTTGGCCACCACTGGCTCTTTTCCAACCTTCACCTATATCAGCTAACAATGCCCGTCGGGGGAGGCGGTGGTTAGGCATGCGCACCACGTGACCTAGCCATCTTAGTCTATGTAACTTTAAAACCTCGTCGATTGATTTTCCCTCTTTGCCCAACACTCTACGCCTAACGTCAACATTACTTACCTTATTAAACCATCTAAAGGGAGAAAGAGATCGCAGACATCTATGATCAAAAACAGTCAACCTTTTCATGTCTTCAACTCGTATTGGCCATGTTTCAGAGCCATAGAGAAGGACGGAGTGAACTGCTGGGCAGTACACACATCCCTTGGTTGATAACCGGATGTCACGCCTACGCCAGAGATGGTGTAAGTCAGCGAAAGCAGCTCGAGCTTTTCGGATCCGTGCTGAGATTTCATCGCCAATCGGTCCGTTGGTGCTAATACAACTTCCCAAGTAGGTGAAGTGGTCAACATGTTCTATCACTTCACTCCCTATCACTAAGCTAGGAGTTGACGTAGTCCAGTCCTGTAGTAGCATCTGACATTTTACAGGGGTGTATCGCATGCCAAACATACGAAGATTGCTGCTCAAGGAGTTCAGAAGACTCTGCTGAATTTTGTCAGCATCCTCCCCTAACAGGACTATGTCATCTGCATATTTTATGTCCATAAGTCATCTAAGACCCTGGTAACAAGTCGATTCCTAAGTCGTTAAGTTCAGTTAAGGATACTTCCATTAGCATATCTATGATGAAGTTAAACAGAAACGGGGAAAGTGGACATCCCTGTCGGACACCACTGGTTGTTATCAATTCAGATGGCAATTCCCCATAAGCCCTTTACACGGCTACGTGAGTTTGAATAGAGTGTCTTGATTAGTTCAATGTACTTTCTTGGCACTCCAACACTACTCAGATCAATCAATCAATCAGTAGTAATATAGCACTAGACAATTATGCATGCTCTTTTCGATCGTCATTTATGCTATCAAACAGGTCGATCATATATTAGTTATGTATAATTCCATATTAGATAAGTTTATTTCAAATAACACACAGTGATGTGGTATCAAATAACTAGATGACGTTTTAAGCAGAATTCATCACTCGTAGTCATATCGATTAGTCACATGGTTTATTAATTTTTTCTTCATATATATATATATATATCTTCCTCTCGTTGTTTGTATGAGGACCCATCAGAAAACTAAGATTAGCAACAGAAATGACAGATATAACAAAAAAAAAACAGAATTCAAAGTCTCTGTAGTTCTGCCGTATAAAGAAGAAACATCAGGGACCTTAACTACGATTCTCAATGACGCGGCAACTAGGGTGGTATTTAAACCAACCAACCAACCATCTCTCTTAGAGATAAAAATTTGTCGGTTTAAGGACCCAATAGATACAATTGAAAAAAAAATAACATAATTTACCAAATTCCAAAGAATGACTGAAACTGAGGTCAACTACATAGGTCAAACTAGTAGATCAAGGTCAACTAGATAATCGGAGCATAGAAATTTAACTAGACCTAAAATAATTGATAAGTTAGATAGCTCGGCGATTGCGTTGCATTCATTCGCATGTTAATCTCGAAAGAGGATGAGAAAAGGTGAGTGAATTAAAAAGTAATACAGTTAGGTGGAGAGAGAGAGAGAGAGAGACTAATCACTGAATTCTTGTTTATCGATTCAACATCCCACACGTGCTATCGAAGTGGCTTCACGCCTATACCGGAAATATGGAGAGTGGCAGTACACAACAACGGGGGGGAGAGGGAAACAGTGAAACAGAGAGGAAAAAAGAAACACAAAACAAGACACTTTGTGAAGTCGTGTGACTACATTGAAATCATTATGAGAAATAAATTCTGCTTGAAACTCCATCCACTTGTTAATACTGCATCACTTTGTGATATTCTGGAATAAACTTATCTGAGATGGAATTACATTCTACACCACTACAGTGCTCAAGTTCTACACTTACATTAGTTTATAAATAATATCAGTTCCTGAAGGCAACCGTAGTGAAATCTTACTTCAAACTGTGTAAATTGAAATTTTATTTACACATTATAGATTTGATTTACACTCTATTCTGTTGTTTGCCTTCTTTCTCAAACGGATAAGTATGTACCGATATATGTGTAAAACTCGGGCACTGTAGTTGTAAATAATTTTATATTAGTTTGCTTTATATATATATATATATCTCACACACTGAAACAGTATTATTTATTGGATGACAAGGTTTCGAGCACAATTCATCACTGTTCATAATCATATCAATTAATTATAATCACACGACTTCGAAACGTGAGTTTTATAGTTTTCTTTGTCTTCTCCTATTTGTTGTCGTCATTGGGGTAGTAGAATTTTCCAGATATCTGAGACAGGTGTTAAGTCATTCCTATTACACGTGTTTGCATTTGATTCGATAAACAAAGCTTCTGTTATCAATCTCTCCCTCTACCCTGTAGCATTACATTTTAAAACTGTCATCCTATACCATCCATCCTATTGTATGGTTGTGTGTGATTGCATGTAATGCTATGGCTGAACTATTCTCTAGATTTCTTATCTTATTTGAGTCAACCAATCTAGATTTTGTCAGGTTTTTATGTTCGGCTGGTCTGACTGCCCCCCTGTTCTACTAGGTTGACTTACGTATTTGACCTTACAATCATTGCAGGATATTAGATAAACCAAATTTTGTTTAATTTGATCCACTGGCAGGATCCTGTAGCCGACAAAGCTTGTTTCGAATTGAGTTTGTGGGTGGTTTGAATGCCAGTCATTTTAATTCCTGCCTTGTTAAGAATTGCGCGTAAGGTTTCTGAGATTTCCTCTTTGTATGGAATTACTACTGATGATTTAGATTCCTTATCGTTGGAAACTATGTACCACAAATAATGGAGAATAAGTATTATTGTTTAGAATATGAATTTTTGTAGGAATGTGAATTAATTTGGATTAATCTCAGTGTGTATTTCGGCACGAACACACATTAGTTATACCGGGACCTTCAGGTTATACGACCCAGCTTGTTAACCATTCCAGCTACTTGGGCTAGAATTGAATGACCTGTTAGGAAATCTACACTGGAATTAATCAAAATCTCAAAGAAAACCCTTAATCTAAATATTAGTCTCAGGCTCACTGATAGCTGCTGTATTGATGCCCAGATGCTGTACTGAGAAGTCATAACTAGTATGGTACCACCTTTGTCGAGGTGAAGTGGATGTTCATCGAAAGCTTCGGTGAGGTTAACGCTACACCACCGGTAGTTGAGATTTCGTTACAATTAGTTGAATGGCCAAACACCTTGATCTCGTTACCTGAAGTCCCCGGCTTCAATCCCTGATGGAGTCGTAGGTGCGCACTGCTGACAACTCTCAAACTAGAATAAAACAGCTGCCCAGTGCCCCCTCGTAGTTTTAATCCAAATGACTATCCTTTCATCAGTGGGGACATCATTCATGCAACCAGTACCAACGTTTACAAATGGCACACAGCTTTTTCTATGCAGCAATAAATAATAGAACGTAGTGAAACCAAGGGATTACTTGCTAGGTGCTTGTAAAAGCAAAAGGAAGTACATCGACTAAAACACCTAACCTATGCAAAATATCAAAGGATTCTGTGGTTGATCTTGCACTGCCAAGGGTGATTCATTGTTTCTCTACGATTATTTTATCTTATTGTTTAGCAGTATAGTATTTTTGAGAATTGTTCATTTTCAAGTTTCCTTCGATTTATGTTCTCTTCATTATTATTTCATTGTGATTCTTTAGCATTTCATGCCTCTTCCTACTTATCACAATACTACGACTAGTTTATATTCATTTGGATTCCAAAGGATTACCTAACAGCCCACTACGCAATGCTTATTTTTGCTTTTATTGAAAGGAGATAAATCGGTTGACTGGCTTCTCGAAGGCTTCCCCCCCCCCAGACAGCGCCATTTCACCCCTCCGACACCAAAGAAGAATCCTCTTGTGTTTTGAAGTTCCTGTAGTGTTTGGATTGATTTTCCGGGGTGGAGTAAACTAGCCTTATGCCCAATTTCGGGCTTAGGGACCAGCTAAAAAAAATTAACGAACTCGTAAACTAGGCATTTGCAACAGGTTGCAGATCTTTATCAACAGTGGCCTTCCTTAGCTTTATATTGAAAATCAAATCGTCGGCCAGAAACACAATTGGCAACAAGGAACTCCGCGGATAGACTAATCAACAACCTATTGCCAAACAGATATGTAGAAGATAGGTTGGACACATGCCGAGTAGGCTGTAAACTGACATCACATGTCAGACCATAGTTCGAGTGAAACCTGAATGGAAAACGACCTAGTTGGGTATCCAAGAATGACATGGATAAGGGGTTGTGGGAGGAGGAGATGAGACGCTATGAGAAATTGTGGAGCCAGTTCTAGACAACTGTAGAGAATGGGACAGGGTGGAGATGTGCTGTTGAGGCCCTATATTCCACTCGGAACCTAAGGGAAAAATAACAATCAATAGAAAAGACTAACAGCCCCAAATCTCTTGTCCAAGGCTTATATTATACGTCGGGTTGCTTTCGTCTTCTAGGGTTAGCTGACTGATTATGATAACGGTTCACCATCCATCAAGTGTATTTCATTTGTTTGCTTATATAGTGAACTTTATTACACTGATATGCATCACAGCCACAGAAAGGACTTATCGTTGTAGTGATTTTACTACGGAAGTAATTTAAGCAACTTTTAATTGATGACAACTAGTGTCATGTCAGTCAGACACTTTTCACGGCACCAAAAATATTTCTGACAGACGACATAGACTTTTATAAACACAGCTGCCATCACAACTGGCTCGATACTGAAGATCCAGTTAGATGACCGGTTGCAAAGTACAACCAAGCAACAAGGAAGCATGGCAACGAACCAACGTACACAAATATGCAGTAGGAAATAGAGATGAATTGGATATATACGCTGAGTAGACCAGTGAGTCAAATCATACATTAATCAGGCGCCCTCGAGTAGAACCCAAATAGAAAACCATTGACGAGTTGTGAGTATGTGAGGGAGTGAATGCTAATAGGTATTTGTAGAGTCACTCAGCAAAAATACGGCAGAGAACAGAATGGGATGTCGATGTGCTGTTAAATTTCTCTTTTCCACTCAAAACCTAAGGGGATAATAATGATAATAAAACCTGACGTTTTGACACCTTAAACTAATTTGTCCAACAACAACATATGCAGAAGTTTTAGACCGTACTATTTAGATAAAATTTCATTTAATCTACACTGAAAATGTAATTCACTGGTCGGTACAAGACAGAAATGTGAACCGGTGGAATTTTTGTGAAAGACTAAATGTTACATCAAACAAGTTTGTGTACTTAATGAGGTAGTTTCCTACTAGCGGACCAGTGCTCCAATGCATAAACTGCCAAGTTCCAGTGTCAGTAACGATAGACGTACACCCCATCTCGCTGTATGTTTCAAGTGAAACATGCGACAATAACCTTCGAAGTTTCAGTAGCGCCGGTGTTGTTAGACTTACGCCTAATCTCCTCTCTTTTTCAGGCTTAAAAACGGTTAGGTGAAGTTCAGGAGTGCGCAACCAGCCACGACTTGATCCCCAAAAAAATACGATGAGATCTCGGCCAGTCTACATTCCACCGTACTGTCAGTTACCATCAGTCAACAATGTAGATAAAAAACTGGTTACAGGTTTGATTACGCATTGACACTGACATATGTTACAGAACCATTCAAAAACTTGAGAGTACCAGTCCACCCAGTGGGGTAAGACATCAGTTACTCACATCGATGACAGTGTTTGCCAGTTGCACTATATATATATATATATATATATATCGCGAATTCACAGGAGTTGGAAATTATGGGTTACTGGTGGGTCCGTTGGTTCTCAGCAGTTGAATGATCTATGAGGTCATCCTGTAACTGTAAGGTCTTCATTTCAAACTCCAGTAGTGGGTGCGTACTGGCCAATGAGTCCCAAACTAGGCGGACCAAAAAGGCTGTTCAGTACTTCTGTGGCTGATTTTCTAATGGTTTTCTCTTCAACTGTTTAGCAAACCTGTAAAAAATATCAAATCCCTGCAGCAAAGAAGGGAATATGACGCTTATAAAATGACTGAAAAAGTTTTGTGAGAATATATATATATATATATACAACTTACCTTAATTAACAAGGGAGTAGGTTTAAATCGTGGACTTAGTTGTGTTACAACTTCAGACATCAGCTGATGATGTTTCATTACTTTTCTAGTCTTCATAATGCGTACTATACAGGCCTAGATTTTCAGAAAAATATCAAAAAAAAGAAAAAGAAAAAAATAACAGAACAATTTAGTAGAATACAGCAAAAAAGGAGACAGTTGTAAAAATTATGATTCTTTTTTTTTGTTGTTGTAATGACAAAATAGACTTGATGATAGTGAACACGTTATGTTGCTAAGTCACATGCATCAAAAGAGATAGAGAGAAGGCTTATTTATCATTACCACTAGTGATGAACTAGTATTTGGACACACTTATATGCTAGAGTATGTGTACTTGATAAATAGCCTAGCAACACAAAATGCCGTTTACCTTCCGTCTAGACAAAGTTATACATAAGAAAAACAAAAATAAAACATCACTAGTGTCAGCCAGTCAGTCAGTCAACACAGTCTGCATAAGATAAAGAAATGTAACCATCAGACTATATCAATTTATTGAAGTGAAATTTAAGCGGTAAGACAAGACGACAGTGGAAGGCAGTGAAGTCAAATGAAATGAGAATAAACCTAATCTCACTTCAAGGCGAAGTAAAAGTATCATTCATGAGACATTGAATTGGGTCCCAGTGACTGAATGGCATACGAGTCAGCTTTCCTTGTAACCGGAAGGTCCTGGGCCCGAACCCTGGTGGTTGGTGAGTGCTGATGATGATTCCCAAACTAGGCTAATGAAACAGCTGGCTGTCCAGTACTCCCTGGTTCTGGTTTTCAGTGGTTCTCTAACTGATATCAATCCGTTGTCAAACTCGTAAAAACAAAATTAACCCTTACAACAAACCAACTATAGAAAAAATAGCATAGCCAAAGTCATGCTTTTTCAAAAATTGACCTTCAAGAGCCAATTAGATATATACAGGGAATGTTATGAAATGTCATTCCAAATCAAGTCGTTTCCACCCTTTTGAACTTGAAGAAGGTAGGATACGGTATTCTACTTATTTACTAAGTACTTTTCCTGCAAATCTAAACTTTCAGGAAGGGTTGTCGCTTTTTAGTTGTTGTTTTTTTCCTTCACGTTCCCAGTGGAACATAGGGCTTCAAGCTAGTGGCTTGAAGTTTCTGTAGCAGTGTTTATTTTTTTACAGGATGGGGTTGCCAGCCTCATGTCCAACCTTTCCTCTTTACCAGCATTATTTCTGGCTTAGCAAGGTAAAGGAGTGCGTCGGTGGCTGGGGATCGAACCCCGGACCATGTGCATAGTCGGCGAGCGTCCTAACCACTGTGCCACCGAGGCACAGGTTTAGAATCTAGGAATATGGTTAGAGTTATGAGAATGTTGAAGAATAGTGTCAGAAATATCAATAGATCTGAAAGTGCAATGACCTACAATCATCTGGATGAGTGCATACATCGAGCATAGTACGATTACTCCCAGGAGCATCTCTGTGTGGTGACATCACATGAGCTACAAATATACTGTGGTGAGTGCTACTCATAATCAGATAAAAGTATTATATCAGTAAAAGGAGTTCAGAAAAGTAACAATACGTTTCCGAAACTGGAAAAGCAATCGAAGAACAGAACTGTGTAAAACTCAACAAGGTATCGAATGTGGTGACATTCGACCAATTTCCAAAAGATGTGCTTAAATAAAGCGCCTTGGAGATATGGTATACCAAAGGTATGTACCTACACAATCAGGATTTCCTAATAAACATTCCTTCGAGCCTCATCGGTTTTTTCTTCTTTACAATGCCATGTTCGCCATATGTATTTTAGTGTAATTTTCAGCGATTAAGCGACTTTATTGCGTCTGAATTCTGATTGGTCGATTCAAGGTCACTGAGATTTTGCCTATTATCGTTTAATTTTGCCCACTTTAAATTAAAACTTAATCTATCCAAATGAAGAAGCTCATCACACTTTACGGTTGTGAACGAAATATTCATATATTGAGTCCTGAGGAAAAAAACGTAAACAGAGAGGAAAATTCAATTGTTGGTTTGTAGGGATTTGATTGGTTACAGGATTTCATCATGAGCTGACATCAGTTAGAGAACCATTGGAAAACCTGGGAGTAATGGACAGCTGTCTTGTCCTAGTTTGAGGACCTTCAGCAGTATGCACCCACCGGGATTCAAACCCAGGACCTACTAATTTCAAGGCGAGCTCGTATACCATTAAGCCACTGGGACCCGATCCAATTGCCCATGAATCCTAACTTCTGTTCTCTTGCCCTATCGTGGTCACAGTAACATTCTCGCTATAATTTTGCTTCCTTTTATTATGTAAGTTTATTATTATTATTATTCTCATCATCCTGATTTTATTCTCATTCTACTGCTGTTTTTTTAATAACACTGCGTTTTCATACAGATTGTATAAAAACACTTTATTGTTTTTCCACTAGTTTCATCCACTCGCTACACAACTATATTGATTAGTCATTTTCTCATACTTGTTACGTCATACCAACTTATTCCTTTTCTAATTTCCAACTAGTCATCCTGTCTAGACTATAACTTACATAAGGCAACACGTTTTCGAGGATAAATTTTACCAGTATCTGATTGGTCTTATAAATCCTTTATTAAATATAATTACGATTGTACAGCAGCTCATGAAAATGAATCGTCGAAACGAAAATTACCTTTTACCATTGATTGTGTTACAACAAAAAACAACAACAACAACCAAATAGTATACTGGGTTAAGTAAAAAGTATGAATCAATTCAATGAATGTATAAATAATGAACGACGTGGTGCAACCGACGGTGGGTAGACGTCAGTCTCCCTCTTGAAATCCTCTAATGTGGCCAGGCATTTACAGTTTCTGCCAGATACGTTATACTTACTGCATCCATATAGCTGGGGGATTCGTCACACAAAACTGAAAAGACGAGTTCGGAGGTCCCTCGAGCTTGTAACTACCACCAAACGGGTGAACATGTATGTCTACGATGACCTAGGCAAATTCGAAAACCCTGATTTCAAACCTATGGTAGTGTACATGGGCTTTAAAACCTGAAAGGAGAGAATGCAGTTTGAACTAGTTTCAATCAGCGGAAAACATGGAAACGGTACCTTCCTAGCGTCGATGCCCCACTGCCGTCTGGATCAGACTTCAAGTCAGAGTTCCGACAGAGGGTGACCCCCTTTAGATAAGCAATTGCTTTCATCTGGGGATCCGAGTAGTACCCCAACCCTCACACAAACAATGGAAACTCAAGAGTACAGGACAGCTGTCTCAGAAGTACTCATCCATAACTTCATCAGGGGGATAAAATCTAATAACCTACAAGTCACTACTAGGCGAGCAGCTAGTAGACTGTTAGTTCAACCACCAGAACGAAATCCGTTGACCAACTAAAGTATGTAGCTTGTAATTATCAATCGAATTCTCGCATATTAGCAATTGAAAACAACAACAACAACAAAGTACATAAAAGTACATCAACTAACCTGAACAATTAACTTTCGATCAGATTCAACATTGCCCAGAGTTTGTTCAATCTCTTGTTTTGTTTCACTTTTCAGTGGAACATTCAAATAAACTCGAACACGTTTACTAAAACAAAAAAAAATTTAATTTATTAAAATGTCAAATTATTTCTAAACAAAAGGAAGAGAGAAACCAAAAACAAAACAAGAAATAATGATAATAATTAATAATGTTATGCTTCTGTGTCAATTTATTTCGCTGACATGCTGATAGAGATTAATTACTCGGTACACGGTTAAGTTTTACGTTTATTTTGCTACAGCTGTTGTAGGTGGAGCAGCACTCGAAACTTGGACGGACTGGTTGAAAAGCTGGTGCATTGTGCTAACATCTAAGAACTCTCCTACATACTTGACATCGAAACTATGGGGGATCCTTTGGAGCATTTTAAAAATTCCATGCCGTACACTCAAAGTCACAGTCTTCGTCTTTTGGAGAAAGAATTCTCGACTACGAGTGTATGGACTGTGCAATAAATAGCATGCACATTGCCCGAATAACATTTATTCAGTTGACGATTAGTGTCTGTAAGTACGTTATGTGCTTTGTGCCATCTAAGTACAAAGGACTGTTAACTGTACTCTGGATTCACCCTTTCAGGTGAACCGCTTGAAGTTGTCGGCAACTTCATGTATCCAAGTAGTTGTGTGAGTGATGAAGGAGGTGTGATGGACGAGGTCTCTATCAGTATAGTGGAAGCTAGAGTGGCATACGCGAATTCGAGCCACCTTTGGCGCCGTCGTGACGTCAGTCTGACTGTCAAATGTAGGGCTTACAATGTTGTGGTGTGCGAAGTCATGTTGTACACCTGTAAAACCTGGCCCCTTCGAGCCACTGATGTCCGGTGACTCTAAGCATCTGATCATCGTTGCTTGTGTCCGGCGGTATCATCATATGAGTAATTCCGAGGTCTGGCAGTGTGTGTTGGAGATTACCCTTCGTTGAGTATCATCGTCTGAAAAAAAGCCTCAGTGGCTCGACTGTCATCCCTGAGGTCTCCGTACCGATCTATGTTCGCTAGCCCTGGGACTAGATGAAAAAACCGGAGAAACGGTCTGTCTATGGTGTGGCATCGTGGAATGAAGAATATTTGTTTCAGATTGGAATCCTTGGTTTGGGTTCGAAATATAGTTTGAATCCGTGGTATGAAACGCTACTACATATAGCCGAAAATCGCAATCAACAGCTAACGTGCTGCAATTACTCAGCAGCACTACATAAAAACAGCCTAAAATGTTGTTAATTTAAAATTTAAGAAAAGAAGCAGTTCTTCAAAACAAACTTGAAGCAAAAAACCAGAGTAATAACATTATTTTAAGAGAAACACAACTGCCAGTCTATCACTCAGAAATCAATTAACTGACAAATCAACAGGCTCCATTCAGGCCTCTGATGTTTCGGAATAACAGCCGAAGGTAGGCTGAAGTAGACAGAGAGATATTCGAAACCCAGGACCTACTGGATGGAAACTAAGCCTGCCCACATTTCAATTGTGCATTTAAGCCCCAGAGGCAAGTAATACAACATGACCAACAGTCACTGTCATCTAAGTACAACTTCTAACTTCTAAATCCACTTGAATTTGAAATTTAAGTAATGCAGGAGACAATAATGATGAGTAATACTATTAGGGAATACATGATAATACAATGTGAAACATACGCTAACCGTTAAGTTACCTTGAAAAATCGATGAAAATACGTCAATTAATTGCTGTTAAATAATGCTGATACTTTTCATTTTACAGTTTTTTACATATATTTCTCAGTAAGTTAACCCCTCAAGTACTGAGACTTCTTTTTAACTGTAGTCATGGGACACAGATCTTTTTGAGATTGCTGCAATATGTGATGGATACAACCTGCTGGATAAATTCTCAGATTGAAAGTCCTCTTGTATTATAATTATTATATTACTATTTCCTTTAATTCCCAGAGGCATATAGGGCTTCAGCCTAACGTCTCAATTGCGTTCAGTTCTCTGCTAGAGTTTTCACCTGGCTTCAAGTCTGCCCATATGCTTTCATCTCTTCTTCACATAACTTCCTCCAAGTCACCATTGGATGACCAACTCACCGCTTCCCTTTCGGGTTCCACTCCAATGCTTGTCTAGTGATGTCACTTGGTGGTTTTTTCGGAGTATGGCGTATACACCTCCATTTCTTCCTGCTTACATGTTGCACAATCGTTTCCTGGTTGGTTCGCTCATTGCCAGAGATCCCTCACCATTGCTGATCTCTTCTGGTCAGCCATGTGATCTTGAGTATTGAGCGAAGACAACTGTTGATGAAGGTTTGTAGTTTATTTAAAGTGCTCTTTGTGACGCGCCAAGTCTCTGATCCGTGTGGTGAGTAGCACTGACTTAACATTGGAGTTGAAAATCCGGATCTTATTTTCGCTCTCATGTTGAGTGTTGTTGACCTCCACACAGACTTGAGAGTAATGAAAGCTTGTCTTGCTATTCCGATTCTGGCTTTGATGTCCTCGTCAGTTCCATCCGTCTGTAGTTGAAACGATGCCTCCAGGTATAGGGTAGGTAAATCGGTTTGTTCCTTTCAGGTTCCTCCCATTTATGCTGGCTGACTGTCGTGTGTTTTTGTTGTTGCTGTTGGTGGTGTTGGCTAGGAATCTTCATCACCTCTGTTTTCTCAATGTTCACCTGAAGTCTTATCTTCTCTGGATGCTTCGTCTATCGCCAGCTTGTTGCTTTTCACTTGCATATCTTTCAGTTTGTGGGAAATCAGACATATATCATCGCGGGCGAAGTCCAGATCCTTCAAGTATTTTGTGTGAGTCCATTTTATGCCTGTTTCCTCACTGGCCGTTGTCTGTTGCATTATCCAGTCTACCGCAATCAGGAAAATCGTTGAAGAAAGTAGGTAGCCTTGTCTTCCTCCCGTCTTCACTTCCAAGGATTCTGTGAGTTTCTCGTTGTGGATTACTTGGCATGCAGCACTGTCGTACAACCGCTGGATGAGAGAAAGTCTTCTTCATACCCTGTTAATTAACTGTATTTTGAATATGTTTAGTACGCATTGAAGTCTATGTAGGAGTTTGATTAATTTTCCATGGTAGGGTCACTAGCCCACGCCCAAACCTCCCTCTTTTCCCAATCTTGGGACCGGCTAAAAAAAAACCAGCAAGTTGGTAAACTACACGAGGTTTTTTCCCGACCGAAAGCTGCTACCTTGACGTGGTGGTCGGGCTTGAACACCGCAATGACCTAATCAAGCTATACTGGCTGAGACTTATGTCTCTTGAGGTTCTACCATGCCAGGCAGGTTGTTTGGATAGCGGTTAAACAAAAAGCAGCTACCCAATCCAACATCATGTCCAATACAAAATTACAAAATTTCATGCCGGATCGGCCGTGGCCCGGATTAACAACGACCGCGCTTCCTGCTGCCGTGTCACAGGGCGGGAGTGATAAATCTGCTACTGAGACACACCAAACAAAAAAGAACGAACAAAAACAGGCCGCGTGTGACCGGCCTCAAGCAGTTGTCCCCTGGGCTCTGCGGTCACGCAACCAACTTCCACGGTGTGGGCAGCCGGGAAGTAACAATCGCCCTCACAATCCGAAATGCACACGAAACCTCTCTATTACTCACTCATCTTTGTCTTCATCATCATCTCTATCATCTTGCCTTCCTTCCACTGATGCAACTCCTCGACTTGATAGCTCTCCACTTCCTCTCCACTCTGCGTCCACTAAAAACGATGGAAGCCAAAAAACCACCACCGACAGCCTCTTAAAGCCGCGCCACCAATTTCATATAGGAGCTCTTAATGTTAGGACACTTTGCCAAATAGGACAACAAGCATCACTAGCCAAGACCCTGGCATCACGAGCCATTGATGTATGCTGTGTTTCAGAAACACGCATACAAGACCCAAGTGTGGTTATTCACCTAACCCCACCTGGCCAACAGGTTGAATCTGCAAAATTCACCTTGAGGGTGTCAGGAGATGCCACAGCTAGTTCACGAGGATTAGCTGGCGTAGGGATAGCTTTGAGTACTAGGGCAGAAAAGACATTGCTTGACTGGATCCCGGTAGATAGCCGAATGTGTGCTGTCCGCCTGAACGGATCAGTAAGAAGGAGGAAGGACTGCACTACTCGCCGATGCCTTTTCGTAATCTCCGCCTACGCCCCCACTGACTGCAGTTCAGATGAAACGAAGGATGAGTTCTACCAAAAGCTGTCTAGTTTGGTGGAAAGGCTAAACGCTCAGACATAGTCGTTCTAGCTGGTGACTTTAACGCTCAAGTAGGGAAATTGTGTCAATCTGAGAAGGATGTCGGTGGCACCTATGGAGCTCCGTGCCAGCGAACCGACAACGGTGACCGTCTCCTACAGTTCTGCTCTGATAATCATTTGTTTCTTGTAAGCACTAACTTTAAACACAAGGAGAGACACTGTTTGACTTGGAGACCCCCTTCATCAAACCAACGCTGGACACAAATAGACCACATAGCAATAAGCTATCGTTGGCGTGGGTCGGTAGGAGATTGTCGCTCCTTCTGGAACACGTGCGTAGATACCGACCATGCACTGGTCCGCGCTCGGGTGTGCTTACGACTGAACGGACGTAGGAAACAGCTGGCGGTAAAACCATCACGTCCCCAGCTCGATCAGGAAACTAAATCCGTATTTGAGGAAGAACTAGCTAAACACATATCTGTGTTCGACAGCTGTGCTCACCCTGAAGAAGCTTGGAAAAATATCCAGGCAGCCATAGATACAGCTGTAAAAGCTGTGAATAAGGTAAACCCAAAGGTGAGTAAAAACCACTGGATCTCCACCGCCTCATCCGAACTGATAGATGCTAGAAGACTTATTCCGGCGAGCTCCGAATTCAATGAGGAGCGAAAGCTGCACAAGAGGAAACTTACGAAAAGTCTCCGCAAGGACCGTGAACAGTGGTGGGCGACAAAAGCCAAAGAGATGGAGAAAGCTTTGAGGATAGGCAACACCAGGCAACTCTTTGGACTCATCAGGGAAACGGGTGGGAGAAGACAAATCATTAGTGAGACAATCTCGGAAAAAAATGGCACTATAATTAGCTCACAGGATAGACGACTGGATCGTTGGAAAGAGCATTATGAGGAGCAGTTTAATTTGCCCACAGCCACGCTCAACCTTCCGAGCATCCAACACCTCCCTGAATGGGATATAGACACAGGTCCTCCGTCACTAACTGAGGTTACTAAAGCTGTCACCAATCTGAAACTAGGCAAAGCAGCGGGACCTGATGGAATGACTCCAGAGGTATTTAAGTACGGTGGAGACAGCTTACTGTCCGGATTAACTGAGGTACTAGGCAGCGTCTGGGAATCAGAAGAAGTCCCATCGGGTTGGTGTAAGTCACTGATTATCCCCATATACAAGAAGGGAGACAAGTCTTCCTGTGATAATCACAGAGGGATTAGCTTGACTAATATAGTATCTAAAGTCTTAGGCTCAATAATCATGCGTAGACTGAGTGGTGCTCGGGAAGCACAAACACGAGAGAGCCAGGCAGGCTTTAGACCAGGAAGAGGGTGTATTGATCATATCTTCACCCTCCGACAGATTCTAGAACATAGGCATTCCTACCGGCGTCCAACAGTCATTATATTTCTTGACCTAAAGGCAGCATTCGACTCTGTCGATCGGGAAGTTCTCTGGAGATGCTTGGCTGTAAAGGGAATTCCAAGAAAATATATTGCACTGATTAAGGCACTCTACTCGTACTCATACAGCCAGGTGAGGGCTTACGGCGAGCTGTCATCTGAACTGATGACGACCAGTGGTGTCCGTCAAGGATGCCCATTATCTCCTTTTCTATTCAACTTCATCATAGATGTGTTAATGGACTTAACCCTAGGTGACTTCAGCGACTCAGGGATTGACTTGCTACCGGGGAATAATCTCGTTGACTTGGAATATGCAGACGATATAGTCCTTCTAGGCGAAGACGCTGACGAAATGCAGAGTCTTCTAAACACCTTGAGCCGCAATCTACGAATGTTTGGCATGCGATTCGCTCCCGCCAAATGCAAGATGATGTTACAGGACTGGACTACATCGACGCCTAGTTTAAAAATAGGAAGTGAAGTGGTAGAGCACGTTGACCGCTTCACTTATTTGGGAAGTACCATCAGCCCCAACGGGCTGATCTCTGACGAAATCTCAGCACGAATACAAGGGGCTCGTTTCGCATTTGTTAGTTTACGCCGACTCTGGCGTAGACGAGATGTTCGACTATCGACCAAAGGGCGGGTGTACTGCTCATCAGTCCGCTCCGTCCTCCTTTATGGTTGTGAGACCTGGCCACTGAGAGTGGAAGACATGAAAAGACTAGCTGTCTTTGATCATAGGTGCCTGCGTTCTATTTCCCGTGTAAAGTGGCATAATAAGGTGAGCAACATGGAGGTTAGGCGTAGAGTTCTAGGTAAACAGGGGAAATCAATCGACGAAGTCGTGAAGCTACAAAGACTGAGATGGTTAGGACATGTGTTACGTATGCCAAGCCATCGCCTCCCTCGACGAGCAATGTTAGCGGATATAGGGTCAGGCTGGAAAAAAGCTAGCGGCGGTCAAACAAAAACTTGGCATCAGTCAATGAAATCCACAACAGTTGGTCTAAGCCACGTAGGAAGGTGTAGACTTCCAGGCTGGGGTCCTCGGGACGGTAAAAATCTATGGTTGGAAACAATTGGTGACATGGCTCAAAATCGTTCTCAGTGGCGCAGATGCATCCACTCCTTGTGACTTATGATCTCCAATGAAACTGTTTTGTATTTCTTTATTACTCCTTTGTCTCACACCTCTGCTCACTGTTTCTATTATGCTTTTCTTGTACTTTCTTCTCTTGCTTCGCGTGCTACACGGAATGTGGCGACTTGAACTTCCGCACATTTGTGCAAAGTTCTATGTCGAAAACAGACAGACAGACAGACGAGGTTTAACTAATTAGATAATATACATAGGGAGAAAAAAACAAAACAGAAAGACGGTTGCAGCGAAGAAGACACATCTGGGCATAGTTGAAGCCCTAGTGATACGAAAATCCAAGCTAACACTACATATCCAGAAGTCCGAATATGTGTTCTTTTTTATCTGAAAGTTCCCTCTTCATTTCATATGATTTTTTATCCTTTTATATCCCATCGACCAGAAATTGTTCTGCAATTTTCTCATCCTCTTCTTAATGTATATTTACGAATGTACAACCTAGTGTGTTGGTGACTTCGTTGAAAAGAAAATTCCCTTCACTGCAACCCTCTTTATGTCTTTTCCTAAGACCAACTAACCGAGTGACTAATTGAGTTTTCAATGCAGAAAAGCGCCACAGTTCAAGTTACTACAAGCCATACAACAGATAAAGAGGTAGAAAGGGGGAGAACAACTCAAAGAAAACGTAACGAAGAATGCCAACAACTTGATGATTCTAAATACTCCTATTGTTCGACTCAGTTTTACTCAACAACCACTTGTAGAGTTCCATGAAGTTGGCAATGAGCTACTCGTATAGTGTGTGTGTGGAGGGGGGACCGATTATACTGCCGCCCGCGAGGCTGTCCTAATGTTGATGCATTTAGGCGAGGGGGAGGGTTAGAACCCGTGCCCCAACTGTTGGAAGACGAGTGTCTAAGCCAATAAAGCTACAACTCCAAGTCGAGTACTCTCTATTAGAATAACTTGGAATAAAATTAAAACTAACTTTTTATAATCTGTATACAGCGCCAGATGTGTATCTGGTGTCAATTGAGATTCACTAGAATCATCACTTGCAGAGACTGTTGTCTGACTTGGTTCCACTTCAGAATTGCTATCCGATACAATTTTCAACACTTTGGCTTTAAGAAGAATTTGTAAGATTTGCAGTAAAGTAGCCTCTTCAATACCTGTCTGTAGTTGAATAGCTGAAACTGTGTAGACAAGAGATGCATTGTACAACATAAGGACAGACATTTGATATGTTGATACCTGTAGACAAATTTATACAAAAATCAAGGGGAGAAAAAGAAACACAAATATTATGATAGGGTAAAAGCAATAGACTTTTAAAAGTTTTAAAAGAAAAGTTGCATTTAACAATTTAAAAATCAATCATATATTAAGGCAGGACTGACTTAGCTTCCAACGTGCGCGGCAGAGAAAGAATAATTATGCACAGGACAGCGAGGATTTAACAGTCTTGGGGGAATTGCAAAGAGTGAACACATCCGCACCACTGAGGAAGATTTTGAGCTATATCATCAACAGTCGTTCCTACTGTCTAGAGGACTAACAAACATGCAGTCTACAGTACTGGATTATATTGACTCCTCATTTAAAAATAAGAAGTGAAGTGTTTGGTCGAGCGTGTTGATCAATTTCCCCTATTTGGGAAGTTGGATCAGCCAACACCAGAGGGCTGATAGCTGACGAAATCTCAGTAAGGATACAGATGGCTCGTTTGCATCTGCCTGCCAACTTACGCTATCTCTGACGTAGACGTGATATCCACCTGTCAACGTATCTTTCCTCATCCATCACATTCAGTGGCGCTTTAAGTATCCCTTTCATAAGCATAATTTACCCTCTTACCGAGTGAACCATGGTATGTACAACACATTGGAAACAAGTACAATAATAACAGCTGCTGTTGCATAAACACAAGCAACATTTTGACTTTGACACTATTAACTAGTGTGATGTGTCTAGTCTTTTGTTTGGTGCAGACTGAATTCTATCAGTCAGGTTGTAATGTGACCACCAATCTAGATAGCTCGCCAGCACGGTGCACATTGATTTGATTGTATTAGATGGTTGGAGGCAATCGGCAGGAAGCCTTGGATCTAGGTTTCGTGTTAGTTGGCACTCGTGTCAGCAAGGCGTACATGCGACCTTGAAGGAACTCATGTCCCTTCTGAAATTCATACCCGCGTCACCCAGTGAACTCTGCAGTCAGAGACGTTACCACTGAACTATTTGGGCTCGCGATTGACCTCCTGTAGGATTGTAGTGGGTATTTTGATTGGATACAAGTAACTAGTGTGATGTGTCTAGTCTTTTGTTTGGTGCTGATTGAATTCTATCAGTCAGGTTTGCACCGTGCACCGTAATGGTGAGCTACCTAAAATGGCGGCCACATTGCAAACCTGACTGATAGAATTCAGTCTGTATCAAAGAAAGCACTAGACACATCACACTAGCTACTAGTGTCAAAATCAAAATATCCACTACAGTCCTACAGGAGGTCAATCGCGAGCCCGAATAACTCAGTGGTACCGTCTCTGACTGCAGAGTTCACTGGGTGACGCGGGTTCGAATCTCAGAAGGGACATAAGTTCCTTCAAGGTTGCAGATACGCCTTGCTGACGAGTGCCAACTAGCACGAAACCTAGGTCCAAGGCTTCCTGCCGATTGCCTCCGACCATCTAATACGCAAGCAACATACATGACAGAAAATTGACAACACATACTGTGAAAAGTGATTTAATAATGCATGGAGCTTTTTATACACGTAACTGTTTCCTTATAAGGTCGTGACCTTATTTATTATTCTATTAAATACCCAATTAGCATGGTAGGGGTCAAGAAAAGATTGAAAAAAAACTTGACAATCGATAGAATTATCTCAATTAACAGTGTATTTAAATCTATTCAGGTCATAGTTCCATTTAGAAGTAACACCCATATATATATATATAAGAATGGTTTACTACCTACCTGAAATATATATCTGGTTTTAGTATAGTTGGTGACTACTTCACCTCGCGATAAATGATAACACCATGTCAACTTTCGACCAGTATGATGTTCTTGATAGAAGGAGAGAAATGTATTATGACATTGTTCCAACTAGAGAAAATGAAGAGAGATTTACATAAAACAAACAAATATTAATTAAAAAAAAGGTCAATGACATTTGAATAAGGCATTTAGAAGACAAATTTCGAGAGATGATGGCATTGTTTTGTAGTTTCTCTTCACAATCGCTTTACAACTAGCATCGTTCACAATAATAATAATAATATAAAATAAAATGCATGACAATTACTCAGTTATATATAAAACAAAAGTACATACATACTTACTAATGACCAATCATATTTAAATAGGTCAAGTAGTTATCAATATTGATTTTGTGACCTGACATGAATAAGTGCTTTGCAATGGTAGATGATGGTGGATTTCTATTCAGATTAAGTGCATTAGGATTCTCTATACTTTTTAATAACCATTTTGCAACATGTTCTTTTCAACGACATTGGAATATTCCATTGGTTCTACTTATATAAGTGTTACCGCAACTGCAGATGGAACTTGTAGATACAGAATTTCGTCCTATAATCGTAGGTACAACGATCGAAAGTGTTCACGATGTGAGGAAAAGAGATGTGGCGGCGTAGAATGTGCGTTTGATGGCTGATCGAAGTCTTTGAGCTAGTTGTCAACTGCATAATCTGGTCACACCCTTGAATGGTAGGTTAGTTAAGATAGCTTTCTTCGGTACCTAAGATGTCTTTTCAAGATGTGATCTATCCTTACTGTGACAATTGATAAAGTTTTCTGGATAACCATTAGCCTAATAAAAGTGAAAGTATGTGTCGAAGCTCATCCATTAATGTGTCAGTCAGGCATATTTTGCGGACGTGTGAAAAAAACAAAAACATTTCACTAGGGAACGTTTATACTGGATAAGAACAAAGCTGGTGAAATGAAGATATTGTCCACTTTATGTCTTCTTACGAAACACAGATCGCTTAATCGTTCCGTTGTCTCTCCTGGTTACTGAAATATGCACGAAACCAAGTTTGTTATTCGATTCGAATTCGCAAGTCACTCTACATGACTAAGAGACTTGGAGCGTCACCAAAAGCATTACCGACAGGCTTCTGTGGGCTTTCATTAACACCTGTCTTCGCGGTATCAACACTGAGAGTTGGACGGCCTCGCGCATAAAGGATAAGCGACCAAGAACTCTGACAAGGAACCAACCAACCAACCAACAACGTATCATGAAACAAATATGCATAAAACAATAGAGATAGATTGGGCATAGGCTCAGAGGAGTGCTGGGTTGCATCACACAAACCCTCGAGCAGAACCCAAATGAGAAACAACGAGTTGGGCGTAGGTCCAAGGATGACATAGAGGAGATCCGGTGATGATTTGGAGGCTTATAGTAAGTTATGGAGTCAGCTAGAAAGAACTGAAGAGAACTTACTTTACTTTACTTTACTTCGGCTATCTCCTACGGGAGGATGAGCCGGCTTCATGAACGTCTCGAATCATCGCTGCCCAGGCGCGGCAATTTGTAAGAGAGTTCATGTAGTTTCATGGGAATTTGGTACGAGTGATGTCCCCAGCGTCGCTCGGCCTTTTGTTTGAGAGTGCAGCTCTAGCCTTTACACAGCCAAGTGTGACCTACAAGGCAGTAGGAGTGGAGTAAGGAGTTCACTATCCATTGGCAGCCGGTGACCGGAGTTCGGTTCATACGCCTTTTTGAATGGGGCCAGACATCCAGGACATCCAACAAGCCCTTTGTCCATACGTCTGCCGGTGAGCTCCAGTAAGCCTCATACGCCAGTCGTTGGAGGTTTGGAATCAGGGTTTAGCCATCTCCCCTAGACTGTCTTCCAACGGACAGTCAACCCGGTGAGGAGCGCCGGGCATCCGCTTTTGCCCTCTCACTTTGGTGAGAAACACCTCCGCCACGTGAAGGCAGTGAGTAGGACTTCCTCAGGAGAGGCTATGTAAGACGCCCGGTCATATGGGAGCATTTCAAGAGGTGTGCGGAGGGGTGGCCAACCCGCAGCGCAAGGCACCCACCCCCGACCATCCTGAGGCTTTGAAGAGAACCGAGGGGAATGGAGATGTACAACTGCATCCTTGTATTCTATTCCAAACCGAAGGGAATAGTAATTATAATAATAATAATACTCTTTTTATAGAGAAGAGGCATTTTGAATAGTGTGTTCTTAGGAGGATGAATGGGCAACAGAATCTGACACAAAGTAACACTTACTTCAGCAGGAATAGAGAAAGGCGCTTGTGCTTGAAACGGCCAAGCATTTGAACTGAGAATCATTATGTTGAAGTCAGCTATAAAGTAAAATAAATACAGAGAACTTTTCAATGGGATTATAATGAATAAAGTTAAATAGTTATTATATACAAGTGAGTAAAAGCCTAGAGAGAAATGATACCAAAAGCTCTACTGCAAACCCTATTTTATTTTACTTGAAACTAAACCATCTTTTCTTATGTTTGAATTGAGGATTATTCAGAAGTGAAACGCTGCCCAACAATCAATTGACATCTCATACAATTGGCGATGAGACATACACATTATCTGAGGGTTGGTTTTGCTACCTGGTTGCGCAAATCCTTGATAGGCAGGAGCAATGGGGTTCCAACTCGTGACTAGAGTATGAAGCTTCAAGATTTGGAGTTTTACAACACAACCTTCTTCTCCAGGTTTACTAGGTTGAGAAGTGTGAGTCGACCGGAAATCAAATCATGACCTGTTGTGTGGCTAACGAAAGAGTTCTACGGACAAAAAATTACGAATCCGTTATTCAGTAACCCTAGTTACATTTATAACATCTTAGAAAATATGTAAATTCGATTGTATAATACCTAAATCACACGTGAAACGCTACTGCTAGCATATATTGAAACATTATTCACTGGAACACGACTCAAACCTGTAACACATAACACAAAAGAAGCCAAAGCTATTTAGTAAAATTTAATGAAATAATTTACAAAATGCTGAACAATACTAGCAGTGGCCAAGGACAGCTAGGATACTAAAACCATTCAGAATAGATATTGCACAATCGCTTCAAGTAATACCAAGTAGATTAAAAGACCAAGCAATGAAAGAAGACAAGATATACAGGATAAAGTGCATGAATTCTAATAAACAATCGATATTTTCAAAAGAAAAAAGGCGTCTACTTAGATTCTGAATCATAGAAAAACTATCAAAATAAACTAATGTCAAAAGACATGATAACATGCATATTCTTTCATAACAATGCACGTAAACAACAATGGACGCAGCCAATTCGATTGGCGGAAAAATCAGTGTATAAATTTCAAACAGTGGGAAATGTCAAAGAATTTCTAGAAACCTATTAATCAGACATCATTGAACAGAGCTTAGAATGGCAGTCAACTATCCACCTCACTCAACTTCATCAACTTTGAAAAAGCCTTCGACAGCGTCGATCGAGAGGTGATTTGATAACTACTTAGCTACTACTGGGTGACGCTAACATTTATCCACACCCCACGCAATAGTTCTACGATAACACAGCATGTCAAGTAATCCACAACGAGAAACTCACAGAATCCTTGGAAGTGAAGACGGGAGGAAGACAAGGCTACCTACTTTCTTCAACGATTTTCCTGATTGCGGTAGACTGGATAATGCAACAGACAACGGCCAGTGAGGAAACAGGCATAAAATGGACTCACACAAAATACTTGAAGGATCTGGACTTCGCCCGCGATGATATATGTCTGATTTCCCACAAACTGAAAGATATGCAAGTGAAAAGCAACAAGCTGGCGATAGACGAAGCATCCAGAGAAGATAAGACTTCAGGTGAACATTGAGAAAACAGAGGTGATGAAGATTCCTAGCCAACACCACCAACAGCAACAACAAAAACACACGACAGTCAGCCAGCATAAATGGGAGGAACCTGAAAGGAACAACCTGATTTACCTACCCTATACCTGGAGGCATCGTTTCAACTACAGACGGATGGAACTGACGAGGACATCAAAGCCAGAATCGGAATAGCAAGACAAGCTTTCATTACTCTCAAGTCTGTGTGGAGGTCAACAGCACTCAACATGAGAGCGAAAATAAGATCCGGATTTTCAACTCCAATGTGAAGCCAGTGCTACTCACCACACGGATCAGAGACTTGGTGCGTCACAAAGAGCACTTTAAATAAACTACAAACCTTCATTAACAGTTGTCTTCGCTCAATACTCAAGATCAGATGGCCGACCAGAAAAGATCAGCAATGGTGAGGGATCTCTGGCAATGAGCGAACCAACCAGGAACCGATTGTGCAACATGTAAGCAGAAAGAAATGGAGATGGATTGCCCATCTGCCCACCTCTGCTCACTGTTTCTATTATGCTTTTCTTGTACTTTCTTCTCTTGCTTCGCGTGCTACACGGAATGTGGCGACTTGAACTTCCGCACATTTGTGCAAAGTTCTATGTCGAAAACAGACAGACAGACAGACTCTGAGGAAACCATCAAGTGACATCACTAGACAAGCATTCGAGTGGAACCCGAAAGGGAAGCGGCGAGTTGGTTGTCCAAGGGTGACTTGGAGGAAGTTATGTGAAGAGGAGATGAAAGCATATGGGCAGACTTAAAGCCAGGTGAAAACTCTAGCAGAGAACTGAACGCAATTGAGACGTGAGGCTGAAGCCCTATGTTCCTCTAGGAAATAAAGGAAACAATAATAATATTAATCCGGAAAATCAGCAGCCAACCAGACACTAGAATAAGCCACATGGCACAAAAAGAAAGTCAATTCCAAGTTAAGGAAATCTACCACAATACTGACAGTAATCAACACAAACAATCACAACAAAGGTTGTCCAACAGATACAATCGACATCATCATCATCATCATCATTAATGAAGAACTGAAATAAATTCACACTTCATATTGAAGTTAAAACCGATGAAGCAATGTCGCTAGGAAGATAATGAAACCTACGCAATTGTAAACCTCTAACCACCGCCTCGGAGACAGAAATGACTGAAATCACATACGTCTAAAAAAATGTGTTAATATGCAGTCAGCAGCTTAAACTAGAAATGCACTGAAGACGGAAATCACACGATTATGTCAAACAGATTGCAAAATGAAAAAAAACAATAAACAATATAAATAATAAATAAAAGTGACTTTATTGATTATTTACACCATGAAATTTTGAAGAATTCATTATAACTGATTAGAATTGTCTTCCTATATAGAACAACAACATGTATTGAATATCTTGATAACTTTGGAAAGTAAATAAAATCAACAGCACAACAATAGGTCATGCGAGGTAAGTAAAATATCTCTTACTAGGCCATTTATATTGTCATTATTAACAAGAGAGAGAGAGAAAGGGGTGGGGGAGGAAAGTGTAACTGTTTGGTGTGAAAAAATAGAAGGAAGTATCACAATCACTACCATCGTCATCACATGACTACACAGCAGACACAGATCGATATAACACTTTAAATGAATTTATCATGAAAAAGTGATTTATATTTATGGGCACATACACACACATATGGTTTTTACACAAACAATTAAATCATGACAAAAAAGATGCTTCAGAAATTCATCAAAACAGAAATATATATATCTGATATACAAGGATGATATGGAATTGAAGTGAAAGAGACAAATACCTGTACTTTAATCTAATCTACATAAGAAATTTGGTGCATCAGCGGGGGGATCCTTACCAAGCAAACTATGCATGTGTTGTTACAGGGTTCGGTTCCCAGCTGACACACTTCTAAACCTCACCTCCTAGTTTATTAACCGAAAGCACATTCAAGTAAAAAGCAGAAAGTTGGTCATGAGGCTGCTGCCATCTTCATTTTGTGGAGAGAAAAATAACAGCACCACGGTTAGTGAAATCTTACAGACCTAAACCCTGGGGGTCTATGGTTCCACACGGAAATTTAACAGAATAAACCACAGTACAAATTATGTTAACCTGTTACGGCATACATTATAAGAGGTAAAAATCACATGTGAACTATGAATACTGAAATTAGAGTAACAAAGCATGTAAACGCTAACTGACTGACTTTCAACATACAACTTTCCACAGGAGTGCAGAACTTCAACTTACAACACTCCATGTGGTACACGTAGGTTTAGAGAACAGAGAAAAACGAAATTCGAAACAACCATCATGAGTAGAAGGGGACGGGTGAAAGAACAGTAACATGAAGATTACAAAGAACGCATGCATGTGCAACATTAAGATAAAGACTTGATCCATGCAGTTTTGCCTTGTTTTGATTGTTTTTCTGACCAGCCTCTCTCTAAGTCTTCGTGAGGTCCATACAGCACAAGAGAGCTTGGATTCTATGCTAATCAAGATGATCTATGATCAAAGGAAACATTTGGGGAAAATAGAGAATCTATATAAGTCTGAAGGACTGCTACGCAAACTAATGTAGTCAATAATCCTCCTCAAGGGATGATATGGAGAAGATTGTGTGGGGAGATGAAAGCTTATGGACAATCGTTGAGCCGGGCAAATAAATTAGGAGTATGCTGCACAAGGTAAAAATGGAGATCTACTGTTGAAGTCCTATCTCTTATCCCAATCTCTTAACATACAATTTATCAATTCATGTGTTTTGCCCATCATTCTTTATTCTTCTCCATTATTCTTCCCTGGGCTACTCAAGAAAGACCATATAATACTACGAAGAACATTGAGGGCTGTAAGTAGGGTCAGTGCTATCCCTTTGACTCAACTAAATGACACTGTTGTCAATAGGCATATGAATTCTTGTAAACACTTAGCTAAAGATATCTTATCTGATAGTGAACATCCTCTTTATTCACAATTGTTTCCTTGTATCTCTTCGGGTAAGACCAGAAGAAATTTCATAAACATTTATGCTCGTACTACAAAATATAAAAATTCGACCGTGCCATGTTTGGCAAGAGTATTGTGTGAAGAGACAAATATCAGAAAAGAACTTTTACAACTTTTGAATCAATAACTAAACTATAAAATGAAATGATGCATATTAATGCATGTGTTATTTGTTATATTATTTATTTATTATTCACTATGACCTAGCAATGGTGTGATTTTGTTGGGTTTCATTTTTTCCTATTCACTATCAATATTTTAACATTTTATACATTTATATAATTATAAACAGAGCTAAACCATTGCAATATGTTAAAGAAACACTGAAAATTCCATGCTGTAAATTGTTATTGTTGTGGAATAAAGTGATTATTATTATTGTTATTATTATTATTAAGTTCCACTAGGAGACAAAGGGAAAAAATAGTAATAATAATAATAATAAGTCTTTAAATACTCCAACATTAAAACTAACAGGATTATGATTCCATCCTGTACTACTCATACCCAAATAGAATTTCGGGTATAACTTTTGATTCGCCTTTACTGCCTACAATATTCTAATGTTCAAGGATTTAAGACTGAGGAGCTTGAAGACGAATTTATTGAATACGATTATGCAATTATGATAAGTTTTCAAATGTTGCTTTTCTGAGCATTATACTAAACACAAAGCTACAAAAATTAAAAAAAAGTCTTTGCGTCTGTGAGCTGTCAAGGATTACTCTATATGGACTGAGTTTATATGATGTGATTTACTTGTGGAAGTAAACGCTGAAAAAAGTATGTCTTTCATCAAGTCTGAATGGCTGAGTTTCAGCATTCAAATGTGCACGGAAGTGCACCACCACTTCAACATGACATGACTGACTGCATTCAACGTAGAACTTTGCACAGATGTGCACTACTTCCACTTGCCACACTTCACTTTTTAATTTTTTTTATACAGCTTGACTCCACACCATATTTTTACTACAAGTATGGAATTTTCAGCATGTGGTATGGGTAGCCCAAATTTTGCAGAGTGACCAGTGATATCGGATGTGCATCGGCAAGCGACCGAACCTCGAACCATTTGCATGGTTGGCGAGAGTCCTAACCACTGTGCCACAAAGCAAAAGGGTAGAGAGACTCGAAAGAGTGAAAATAAACAGAAATATGAGGCAAAAAGAATAGTAATATGAAGAAACAATAAAGTCTCACTTGATATCATAGATCACAAAAAGTCAATACATCAGCAACAGCCACTGAGAGCGATTTTCAGCCGTATCACCAATTGTCCTCTAGCTACCCTTGATTCCTGCTCATCCCAAAGACCCTAACCAGGAAGCCAGTCTACACCTCACTAAGTGGCAGTTGACTTAAACTAACCGTTGTGGATTTCATTGACTGATGAAGCCATGTTTTCATGTGATCACCGCTAGGTAACTCTTTTCCAATTTGATCAATCCTATATCAGCTAGTATTGCCTGTCGACGGAGGCGACCGATAGCTAAGCATGTGTAGCCCACGCCTTAACGAACTCAATCGGTGTAGCTTCACAACTTTATCGATCCATTTCCCCTCCTTGCATAGCAGTCGATTGAAGCCTAACCGCAATATCACCCAGCCTATTATGCTACTTAACACGGAAAATAGAAAGCAGATACCTATGATCAGAGACAACTAGCCTTTTCGTATCTTCTACTTTCAATGACCATTTGTCACTCACAGCCAACCATAAAGGAGGATAGAGCGGACTGCTGAGCACTTCACACGCCCATCGGTCGAAAGCCAAACAGATATCATGTCTACGCCAATGATGGCATAAGTTGATAGGCAAATATCAAACGAGTCTTCTGTATCTGTACTGAGATTTCGTCAGCGATCAACCCGTTGGGGCTGATGCAACACTCCCTAAAAATAAGTGAAGTGGTCAAGATAACATACTCCATATAACACAAAAAGCAGAGAAAATGTGGGAGATAAGATGAAATTCAAAAGAATTATAGTGAGCAGAAATGAGCCGCAGAAAAAAAACAGTAAAATAGGAAAACATGAGGACTTAGTCGATCCCGGAGATTACAAAGAGTGAATACAACAAATTTGAGGTATATCACTAACAGTCTCCAGCCATTGGTTCTCAGGCGTTCTTGGAGACGTTAACGAAGCAGTGTACATTTCTCTACGTTATTGGCTCAAACTAACAGTGCGATTCTTTATGGACTGATTTCATGTTATGATTCGACCATCGCTTAGTCTTTTTCAAACTAGTCTTAATGTCAGCTAGCATAGCTCAATGAGGAAGGCGGTAACTCAAAGCATCCACGACAAAACATATCCTAGACCTCAGACAAAAAAGGGAGTAATTTGAAAAACAGACAAACAAACAAAATTGATATTAAATGCATCCACTTACTACCCTTAATTGTACTTCCATTAACTTCTTCTTGTTTCTGTAAATAATCCATAAACTTTGCATTAAGTTCCCTTGTAGCATTGACATCTTGAAACATTCTTTGCAGTTTAGCTGTATACTCAAAACCGCATGCTTCTTTCAACTTTGAAATCATAGAAGCTTCTGCATCTTCAGACACTGATTGGTTATAGACAAGACGACGTGCTAAAGTTTTACTATAAAACTTTTGAAAGACATCTTTGTCTTCAATATACCTGAAAACATTCATCTAAAAAGGAAGGTAGAAAGGTATTGAGAGGGTGAACAAAAAAACATATGAGGTCAAATCTTGAAAGTTACGTGGAAAGATGCTGCGCATAAATAAGCAGATTAAAACAATCATTAAATTGAAAAACACATAGTCTCAAAGGACTTCAACAGCTAAGTAACCGGCATTGTTCTTAACAATTTAGTTACTACTAGAATAGGATATAAAACTAGGCTAAAAAACTAAACTGTTTGCTGCTTTAAGGAATATTCTAAATTTAAAGTGATAAATTAATCTTTTTCTTTTTCAGGATTTCATCATGAGCTGACATTAGTTAGAGAACCATTGGAAAACCTGGGAGTACTGGACAGTTGATTCGTCCTAGTTTGGGACTCTTCAACAGTATGCACCCACCGCCAGGGTTGGAACCCAGGACCTTCCGGTTACAAGGCGAGCCCGTATACCAATAAGCCAATGGGACCCGATCCAATAGCCGATGAATTCTAACTTCTGACAATTCACGACATAGCGCGACCGCTCGCCAGTGGTCCTTGAATTGGTAGAGGTTAGAATTCAAGGACCATTGGATCGGGTCCCATTGGCTTATTGGTATACGGGCTCGCCTTGTAACCGGAAGGTCCTGGTTTCGAACCCTGGCGGTGGGTGCATACTGCTGAAGAGTCCCAAACTAGGACGAAACAGTTGTCCAGTACTCCCAGGTTTTCCAATGGTTCTCTAACTAATGTCAGCTCACGATGAAATCCTGAAACCAACCAAATCCCTACAAACCAAAACTTAAATCTTTTTCTTTTTCTTAAGGGTGCTTAAGAGTGTCACTACTACAAAAAGTTTGGAAGGATGAAAGGCTACCACCAAAGAAGGGCGACTAAGGCCTCTGAAAGAATTGGCGTCGAATCCAACCAACCAAAATACTAAATCTAGCCATCATCTTGAAGTGAATAAAAGATGTACTCAGCCCAAAGGAACAAAATGTATCCAGGATAGGCAAGTCAAGTGCGTATCGAATTGCAACTCTACGCATTACCATCGAACAAAGTATAGAATGGCGGTCAAACCTCTACCTCAACTTCATCGAATTTGAAAAGGCCTTCAACAGACAGCGTTGACCGAGAAGTAATTTGAAAAACTACTTGAAAACTATGGAGTGTAGTGCCCTAAAGCTTTATAAGCCTCATTCAACAGTTATATGACAATACCACGTATCGGCTGACGCACAACGAAAAACTCAACCCAAAGAATAGGGATCGGGATTTTCAACACCAATAATAAGTCAGTCATTTCTGCTATATGAGTCAGAAACTTGCGCTGTGCATCACAAAGAACATTTCCAACAGGCTACTGCAGACTTTTATCAACAGCTGTCTTTGCCCCATACTAAAGATGAAATTGCCAGCCAGAAAGAATCAGCAACAATATGCTCTTGGAACGAACCAACCAAGCTCGAAAAATATCCCAAAGAAAATGCAAATGGATTGAGCATATGTTGAAACCGCTGAGTGACATTACGTACCAGACCATCGCTCGAGTAGAACCTGAATGGGAAACAACAAGTGGGGCGTACGAAGGTGACATGGAGGAGATCGTGTGGCGAAGAAGAGATAACAGATTTGCAATCATGGGGTCAGCCAGCATAAGGGGATTACGAAGAATAGGTGAAATGGTGATGTGCTGCTGAAAGCATGTGTTCTACTTGGAATCCAAGGGAACTATAATACAATGATAAATCAATCTTTCTTTCTTCAGAGTAGAACACACTTGATCATTCCCAAACGTCTCAAGTGGAACAAGGGGCATCAACAGCTTATCTCTGTATTTTCTACAATCTTTTTTACCTACGATTTCCTCCTCCATGTTCCCCTGGAAGGCTACATTTTCATGTAACGTCGCCTAGTTCACTAGCTGATTCCTAAGCCCTGAAAATGTAGGAAAGATCGGTTAGCAACCCTACCTTGGAAAATCAATTCAATCACTACAGAAACTTCAAAGCACAGAAAAATTATTTAGATCTAGCTAAGCAAGCCATCATCTTTATCACAGGCCCCCTATTGAAGAAATACCCCCATAGAAATAATATATTATATCGATTTGTAACTCGCACTATCAATAAACTAACAGACCGGTGAAAAACTCCTCATAGAAGTCACCGAGGTGTCGATAAACAGTTGTGACCTAATTGACTTATTTGCATTCGTTAGTCAACACATCATGTGTCTAACGTTCACAATACTCACTTCTTAATGGAATATCAGCGCATATTATTTCATTGTTAGAAAACTTATAGATTATATAAGAATATCAGTTTCTGATCCACGTCTCAAGAACACAATGATTTAGCGAAATTAGAAACCTCATATAAAGCTGCTTTTAATAACAATGAGTCATACATAGAACGTGTAAGAAATTAATTCCATCCAGGCAGTGATGACGGGGGATTGATGAGTAAATGACAAAGACTGTCAATTAGCAATAGTCGGATAAAGGGTGATCTGGTTGTCAAACTTCAAGCATAAAACATTTTTTTAATAACAGCACCTATTGTCAAAGTTTAGAGAAACCGAATGCTGCGTATTACTCACACGTTGCTTATCATCTCCGTAGAAACACTAAGTGGGTAATTTTAAGGTTAGAAACTAGTAATGTAACAGACTGGCTGAGTTTTTGCACAGAAGTTCAATAGTTCAAATTGTCACACTGCATATTGCACACAAATCAATATAACTCAAATGAACTATAATGAGCAGAGATGTATAAAAGAATGAATAATTACACAGAAAAATATGAGGGTTTTAATGGACCTGGAAGGTTATAAAGAGTGACTGGATCAGTGCCACTGAGAACGATTTTGAGTTAAATCACCAATAAACTGTAGCCATTGGTTCTTAGCAGAGTACATCTGTCTATGTGGCTGGCTCAAATCAACAGCCAAAGACCTCAATGGATTGATTCTTGGTTTTGATTTGACCATCCCTCACCTCTCCACCCTCCCCGCCCGTCAACTTAATCCGATGTTGGGTAACATTGCTTGACAAGGATGGAGTCCAACCGAAAGCTGCCACCTTGTCGTGGTGGTCGGGCTTGAATACCGTAATGACCCAACATGCTAAACTGACTGGGACCTGTCCCTGCAGGTCCTACCATGTCAGGAGGGTTGTTTGGATAGCGGTTAAACTAAAAGCAGTTACCATGGGGTACATGGGCTCCAGAATCCAATCGGATCAAATGGCGTATGAATCCATATGGGCCACCGGAAACCATGGGAATGCAGCTCCTGACGCTGCTCCTCTGCCTTTCGGATTAGACTCCAAGTCAAAGGCTCGGGGGTAGTCCCTTAATAAAACCACCTGCTACGGTCTGGGCGCCCGAGCAGTATCTCAGCCCTCACACAAAGAATTGAATAAAGCAACAAACAATCAATGAAACTTATCGCGTGCTATTACACGTGTTGCAATTCCCTTCTTTCTTCTCTTCCCGATGATAGTTAACGAATACTGTTTGGACTTGTTAAGCATGACTGTTTTCCTTCCAGATGAAGTTCTTTATCCGTTCTCTACTTATATATATATATATATATATATATCCTCTTCTTTTTTTTTCTTTTGATTTATGTTGTTTTATTATTATTGTGTGGCGCACCCTTCTTGGTGTCATATTGTAGCAAGTTTTTATGCGTTTAAATAAACAAATAAATAAGGATGGAGATGCCTTGGCATGCGCGACATCTATCCAAGCCAGCTCAATAGATGTTGGTCCGTAACTTCATCGACTGAATCTCCCTACCTACCAAGCACAACTCTTATACATAACCTCACTATGCCAAATACTAATAGTATTGTGCACAGATAATGGTCCCAATGGTGCTAACATGATTAGCACAAGTCATACACTTAAACCACCTAACATTTTGCTGAATGAGACGGACAAAGACAAAAGATTATGACGGATCCGTTAAATGGAAGGCAACAGTATCATAATAGTTACTATGATGATCATAAATTAGTTAATGCCTTGAAACATTACACACAATAGACCCGTTCGCACACACACACACACATGTACAACAGACAATCTTAGCATCAAATTAGCGATTGGCAGTTTACGCAGTTTAAGGTGAAACTTCACCACAGTTACCACTGCACACCAAAATTATTCACATCACAATATGTCATCAACTTGACGCCATAAATAGCATTTCAGAGAGCAAGCAAAAAACCATGATGGTAAAAACTGCTGATCGGTTGGGATGAGTAGTTGAATACCAACCAACCAGAGGGCTGTTTCCCTCGCTTTCGGTTAAACTCAGCAGTAGCAGTGTACCCGATTCGCAACGCCGAAGTAGCTGACCACCAAATCTGTATGGATTGAGCTCTCAGAGATGAGCTCGTCTCAAAACGAGCTAAAACAGTCGTCTGGTTAACAAGCACTACTACGACTACTACTCACCTTAATCAATCTATCTGATCGGCTAAGACTACATAATAAGAAGCATTGACTGACACGATGTCTGTCTATCTGTTCTCGACATAGAACTTTGCACATATATGCGGAAGTTCAAGTCGCCACACTCCACTCCATGTACCACACAAAGCAAGAGAAGAAGGTAGAAGAAATGCATAATAGAAAGACAGTAAACACAGGTGTCAGACAAAGGAATAGTGATAACGAAGAACAATATAGTTTCATTGGAAACCATAAGTCACTAGGAGTGGATGCATCTGCACCAGCCATTGAGAATGATTTTGAGCCATGTCACCAATTGTTTCCAACCATAGATTTTTACCCTCCCGAGGACCCCAACCAGTCAGGAAGTCTACACCTTCCTACGTGGCTGGCTTAGACTAACTGTTGTGAATTTCATTGACTGGTGCCATATTTCGCTTTGACCGCCGCTAGCTTTTTTCCAGCCTGACCCTATATCCGCTAACATTGCTCGTCGAGAAATGCAATGACTAGACATACGTAACACATGTCCTAACCATCTCAGTCTATGTAACTTCACAACCTCGTCGATTGATTTCCCCTACTTACCTAGAACTCGACGCCTAACTTCAATATTGCTCACCTTATTATGCCACTTTACACGGGAAATAGAGCGAAGGCACCTATGATCAAAGACAGCTAATCTTTTCATGTCTTCCACTCTCAGTGGCCAGGTCTCACAGCCATAAAGGAGGACGGAGCGCACTGATGAGCAGTACACCCGCCCTTTGGTTGATAGTTGAACATCTCGTCTACGCCAGAGTCGGCGTTAACTGGCAAATGCGAAACGAGCCCCCTGTATTCGTGCTGAGATTTCGTCTCAGCACGATGACTGACACGATGAGAAAGTAAAATTCCAGTAGGCAAACAAAGGGTATAATATAACACAACTTACCACTTGTCCAAGTGTTTCTTCTAAATCATCCAATTGAATGTCTTTAGCACTAGAATTCAGAAAACAACAGAGTGACAAAGGGGGATAATACAGTGGTCATATTAAATTAATATTAAAATTAGACTCAATGCATACGTAGAGCTTTTCAAACGAAAATAATCATGGTACTTCGACTATATATATATATATATATATATATATATATATATATATATATATATATATATATATTCCCCTTCTTCATATACTAATAATTGACAATAGAGACAATATATGCACAATGTTAGAACCATCTGAAAAGACTGCCAAATTGATCTACTAATCAATTAAATCATTAAAATACACAATCATATTATTCAATAGGAATTTTAAAATCAGCTGATTTCAACGAAAATATGGCTATTCATCAATTCAAGTCAGTAAAATAAGAGGGCACACAGAGGACAGTGGATAGTGTGCATGTAAGTGAGTGAGAGATGCCGTTATAAATCATAAAAAACAATTTTTGGAAAAACTGATCGCTATCTCTTTGTATTTCTCTCTCTCTCTCTCAAAAACAAGAAACAGCAGACATTTAGTATGCATAATAATACTAATAATAAAAGGTATGAAGAACATTAAACTAGTTTAGACATTTCTAACAGGAGATCGTTTGTGTGTGTGTGTGTATGTGTGTGACAGTGACAGAGAGAGAGAGGGAGACAAGGCGAAAGAAAAATATGTATACATACGTAAAAGAATGTAAATATGACATAATATTAATAGTAATAATGCTTTAAAAGCCGAGAGAAACAGACAAGATCATGATGAACTTTAACTTGATGTGTCGGACACGCTGGACGGTGGTAAAATTAAACAAATAACAACAATGGACACTAGTAACTAGTGTGATTTGTTTAGTCCTTTGTTTTGTGCAGACTGAATGAATTCCATCAGTCAGGTTTGCAATGTGTGACCACTATTCTAGGTAGCTAGTCACATCACGGTGCACTTCGGAATGTTAATGTTAGATGGTTGGAAGCAATCGGCAAGAAACCTTACCTAACCTAGATTTCGTGCTAGTTGGCACTCACCAGTCAGCAAGACGTATCTGCAACCTAGATACCAATCAAGTCACTTCTGAAATTCATACCCGCGTCACCCAGTGAACTCTGCAGTCAGAGACGTTACCACTGAGCTATTCGAGCTCGCGATTGACCTCCTTGTAGGACTGTATTCGGTACTTTCATTGTATGCTAGTAACTAGTGTGATATGTCTGGTTCTTTGTTTAGTGCAGACTGAATGAGTTCGTTCACAGTGGCAGATACGCCTGGCAGACGAAACCTATGTCAAAGGCTTCCTACCGATATATATATATATATATATATATATATATATATATTATTAAACTAATGATGTGTTGGCGATCTGCAGCACATTGGCAACATAGGACACGTAGAGGATTACTGGGTTAATGTGTTTTCGGTAAACCATACATTTACATTGTGATGGTTTTAAAGAGTCAAATGTATATGTCTTTACTTATAGCATTTAGGCCAAGAAGCTTCACTAGATTGGCTGTCAATGTGCCTTTCAACAACTGAATATCTTCAGAAAGAAGCTTTATACCTTGAGCCTAAATTTTAAGTGTCCCTTGTATTCAATACACGCATTTAGCCATCCATGCTGAAAAAGTTTGAAAAGTTGTACAACCAACTAAAACCTTTTGTCGTAACATCTAATGAAGATCGTGGTCGGTTTAACGCCAAGATGGTGGATATAGCTGACCAGTTTTCAAAACACCAACCCAAAGGAGGAAAGTGCTTTAACTTCTCAGCATTTCAAAGCCTTGAAAGGGTTACGGGGAAACCTTAATATAACAAATCCGAGACCCGATAATGGTTCTAGAGTCGTCATCATGAACAAAAGTAACTACAAATCCAAAATGTTATCTATTCTTAATGATAAAAGCAAATATTTAGCCGTGATCCCTCTTCAGAAGATATTCAGTGGTTGAAAGACACAGTGACAGCTAATCTAGTGAATCTTCTTGGCCTAAATGCTATGAGTAAAGACACCTATACATTTGACTCTGTAGAACCATTGCAATTTAAATTCCCAGACATGTATGGTTTATCAAAAACACATAAACTAATGATAGCTAGTTCAACCCAAGAATGCTCTTTTATAAATTTGAACTGAGAAATAACAAACATTGCTGCAGAATAACTAACGTGGATCCATTTTATTTCGTTAATTCTCATCAACTGCGTACACAGCCTATAATCTTTAGTAAAATAAGTCAGCGTACAATGTTAACATACTTCTGTCTATCAACAGGCATACTGTGAGAGAGTCGTAGAAAAACAAAACATCAAGATGATGAGGAATCTGATAGGGAGAGGAGAAGGGTCTCGAAAAATCAACTGAGAAACTTGTTGTTAGGGTGGCAACAAAAATTAGTAACAATGACGTAGTTAGATAAGAAAATATCAGAATTTGATGTGCAAGAGGTCAGATGAAAAGATAATGATCTAATCGGTGAGTTGGACTCATAAGGTTAAGAATAGCGATTCCATATGAAAGTCAAAACAGAAAAAATAACGGTGAAAAGATAAGTTAATAAAATTAGAAAACAAAGAGTTACTAAGAGATGAGTCACTAGTGCCGTCGGAATCCACTGACAGGTGACTAACAGTTGCCCCAATGCAGATTTGCAAGCCGTTTCATTCGACTGATTTTCAAATGTTGGTTCTGCTGGGGGGAGGGGGGTATTTGACAGATTTCAAAATTTGATCAACGAAGTGAATTCATTTAGTTAGCGAAACATTGAAAACCACAGTATGGAGTACTGGATAGCTGTTGAGTCCTTCTCTAGGACTGACTCTACAGGATGAAGTTAAATTCTTAGGTTTTCGTCACGAACCAATATTAGTTAGAGAGAGGATGAAGCTGCCTGAAGTCCTACTGAAATCAGTTGAGAGTAAGGATAAATTACTCGCCAACGACATCGGCTTGCATTCATGCTTTATATATAGCGCGAATGAGTAGAAGATAGAATTCATGGGGCATTGGATTCCGTCCCAGTGGCTCAGTTGTGTACGAACTCTCTTTGTAACCTGACCCGACGGGAAGCTGCTACCTTGACGTGGTGGTCGGGCTTGAACACCGCAATGACCTAATCAAGCTATACTGGCTGAGACTTATGTCTCTTGAGGTTCTACCATGCCAGGCAGGTTGTTTGGATAGCGGTTAAACAAAAAGCAGCTACCCAATCCAACATCATGTCCAATACAAATTCACAAAATTTCATGCCGGATCGGCCGTGGCCCGGATTAACAACGACCGCGCTTCCTGCTGCCGTGTCACAGGGCAGGAGTGATAAGTATGCTACTGAGGCACACCAAACAAAAAAGAACGAACAAAAACAGGCCGCGTGTGACCGGCCTCAAGCAGTTGTCCCCTGGGCTCTGCGGTCACGCAACCAACTTCCACGGTGTGGGCAGCCGGGAAGTAACAATCGCCCTCACAATCCGAAATGCACACAAAACCTCTCTAATCCTCACTTATCTTTGTCTTCATCTTCATCTCTATTACCTTGCCTTCCTTCCACTGATGCAACTCCTCTACTTGATGGCTCCTCACTTCCTCTTCACTCTGTGTCCACTAAAAACGATGGAAGCCAAAAAACCACCACCGATAGTCTCCTAAAGCCACGCCACCAATTTCATATAGGAGCATTTAATGTTAGGACACTTTGCCAAATAGGACAACAAGCATCACTAGCTAAGACCCTGGCATCCCGAGCCATTGATGTATGTTGTGTTTCAGAAACACGCATACAAGACCCAAGTGTGGTTATTCACCTAACCCCACCTGGCCAACAGGATGAATCTTCAAAATTCACCTTGAGGGTGTCAGGAGATGCCACAGCTAGTTCACGAGGATTAGCTGGCGTAGGGATAGCTTTGAGTACTAGGGCAGAAAAGACATTGCTTGACTGGATCCCAGTAGATAGCCGAATGTGTGCTGTCCGTCTGAACGGATCAGTAAGAAGGAGAAAGGACTGCACTACTCGCCGATGCCTTTTCGTAATCTCCGCCTACGCCCCCACTGACTGCAGTTCGGATGAAACGAAGGATGAGTTCTACCAAAAGCTGTCTAGTTTGGTGAGAAAGGCTAAACGCTCAGATATAGTCGTTCTAGCTGGTGACTTTAACGCTCAAGTAGGGAAATTGTGTCAATCTGAGAAGGATGTCGGTGGCACCTATGGAGTTCCGTGCCAGCGAACCGACAACGGTGACCGTCTCCTACAGTTCTGTTCAGATAATCATTTGTTTCTTGTAAGCACTAACTTTAAACACAAGGAGAGACACTGTTTAACCTGGCGACCCCCATCATCAAACCAACGCTGGACACAAATAGACCACATAGCAATAAGCTATCGTTGGCGTGGGTCGGTAGGAGATTGTCGCTCCTTCTGGAACACGTGTGTAGATACCGATCATGCACTGGTCCGGGCTCGTGTGTGCTTACGACTGAACGGACGTAGGAAACAGCTGGCGGTAAAACCATCACGTCCCCAGCTCGATCAGGAAACTAAATCCCTATTTGAGGAAGAACTAGCTAAACGCATATCTGAATCCGACAGCTGTGCTCACCCTGGAGAAGCCTGGAAGAATATTCAGTCAGCTATAGATACAGCTGTAAAAGCTGTGAATAAGGCAAATCCAAAGGTGAGTAAAAACCACTGGATTTCGACTGCCTCATCCGAACTGATAGATGCTAGAAGACTTATTCCGGCGAGCTCCGAATTCAATGAGGAGCGAAAGCTGCACAAAAGGAAACTTACTAAAAGTCTCCGCAAGGACCGTGAACAGTGGTGGGTGACAAAGGCGAAAGAGATGGAAAAAGCATTGGCGATAGGCAACACTAGGCAACTCTTTAGACTCATCACAGAATCGGGTGGGAGAAGGCAATTCATAAGTGAGACTATTTCTGAGAAAAATGGCTCCTTAATTAGCTCTCAGGATAGACGCCTTGAACGCTGGAAAGAACACTTTGAGGGACAATTTAACTTGCCTACAGCCACACTGAACCTCCCCGCCATCCACACACACCCGAATGGGATATAGACACTGGTCCGCCGTCTGTAAGTGAGGTTACAAAAGCTATCAGTAATTTGAAACGAGGCAAAGCGGCAGGACCCGACGGAATTATTCCGGAGGTGTTTAAATATGGGGGTGACATACTAGTTTGTAGATTAACTGAGGTACTAGGCAAAGTCTGGGAATCAGAGACAGTGCCATCAGACTGGGGTAAGTCACTTATTATACCGATATTCAAGAAGGGAAACAAGTCCTCGTGTGATAATCATAGGGGGATCAGCCTAACGAACATAGTCTCTAAAATCCTAGGCTCAGTAATCATGCATAGACTAAGCAGA
This sequence comes from Trichobilharzia regenti, assembly GCA_944472135.2. Classification (NCBI taxonomy): domain Eukaryota; kingdom Metazoa; phylum Platyhelminthes; class Trematoda; order Strigeidida; family Schistosomatidae; genus Trichobilharzia; species Trichobilharzia regenti. Next base: position 21,952,907 of record OX235265.1, on the reverse strand, counting down.
ACTCGGGAGGAACAGACAAGGGAAAATCAAGCAGGCTTTAGACCAGGTAGAGGGTGCATAGATCATATCTTCACTCTTCGACAGATTCTAGAACATAGACACACTTTTCGGCGTCCAACAATTGTCATATTTCTTGACTTGAAGGCGGCCTTCGACTCCGTGGATCGAAAGGTACTATGGCAATGTCTGACTGTGAAGGGAGTGCCAAGAAAGTACATTGCACTAATCAAGGCACTCTATTCAAACTCACGTAGTCGTGTAAGGGCTTATGGGGAATTGTCATCTGAATTGGTAACAACCAGTGGTGTCCGACAGGGATGTCCACTTTCCCCATTTGTAACCTGAAGGTCCTGGATTTGATCCCTGACAGTGGCGTCATTGGTGCTCACTGATTAAGAGTCCCAAACAAGGACGAGTCACCTGTTCAACGCATCCTACTGGTCTTTAAATGGTTCACCTACTGATATCAATCCATGATCAAACTCAAAAATCAACATACCGAATACTTTATACGTTATGATTAAAGTGAATAATATAGACAGTTCATAAAAAATGGTCGACTAATGTTTTCAACTGGAAAAACAGAGAAAACCGGCCATTCAAAAAAGCGATGATTTGTGATTTGGAGTAACTTGAATGGTTAAGCAACGGTAAAGCTTTGTTTTATGTGAATACTGTCTTTATTTTTATAGATAACTGAAACAGAGGAAGTTGCACATGCTGTATAGGTATACTGACTTAATCACCTGACTTATTTACCTGGAAGTTTGATGTTTACGCATAGAATGTTAGGTAACCAGGGAAAGTCAATCGGTCAGGTTGTGAAGCTACATCTATTCGGATGGTTAGGATACGTGTTACCTGCATGCTAATCCATCGACTTCCTCGATGAGTAATGTTAGCTGACATAGGATCGGGTTAGAGAAATTATATCATTAGTATTGTTCTCTTGGGTTCCGAGTGGAACATATGGCTTCAACAAGACATCTCCGCTTTGTTCTATTTTCTGCTGTTCTCATCAGTTGGGACCACGATTGCATATGATCTTTCATCTCCTTCATCTCACGCTCATAGGACAGTTAGAGGCGGTCAAATCAAAACATGACGTGAGTCCATGAAGTTTTTAACTGTTGGTTTCAGCCAGACACGCAGGCAGATAGATGTAGACTCAGTGGGCTGAAGTCCTTGCGATGCTAAGAACAAATGGTTTGCGACTTGGTTCTTTTGAATCCTATTCTTTTTCCTCTACCTTCTGTGGTATATGAAGCTCAGACAGTCGTCTTAGACTACTAAAAGTAAACAGATTTACTACATTTAAGGCAGGGAGATAACAATGCTTGGGGCGGATGTGCCTTCAAAAAAACCAAAACAGTAAACAGGAGAAGCAACCACTTCACCCAGTCACCTAAGCAACTAACCAGAAATCAAGCGGTTCGAACCGATTCGACCCTTTGACCTGAGTCAAACCGGTTACACCACTGATGAGCTCAGCACTAAACGAGTGAAACAGTTGGTGTGGTGAACACTAATGATTGATGTGTGAGTTGGTAGACAACTACTCATCTCAATCAACTAGAAGTATATAGCTTCAATTCAATGTTACAAACAATGAAATAAACTTCATACAAAGCACTAACCTTTTCTTTAGTAGAAAATCTGCATACTTAGCTAAAAGTTCAGGTGATTTTCTTTGATTACCAGCTAATTCAGTGACAGCATTTCGATTAATAAAACGTTCACAGCCTTTATCTAATGCACGTGAAAATGCTGGATCCCAAGCGAAAGCAGATAATACAAGATTATAGTGTTTTTGATGAACTTTTAATATTGTATCAATGTACAATTTTGGATCCTGAACAAATTAAGAATAACAATAAAATAGTAGAATATAAAAGATTTAATTAAAAATAACTTTCAGAGGTAGCAGCTTTACTTATGTAAATATATATACACCAGAAGTTAACAGTAGCGCGTAATAGCACCCATCAGTCATTTGTCATCTACAGAACACAAAATCACAATATGACTCTGGACAACTGTCTAACGGATATGCATAGGTTGACCATTATTTCTGATATTCGCCAGTGAAACTTAACCCCGCAGTAATTTGGTGACTGATGAGTAGCAGTGGAATCCAGGAAGTGTACTTCATCTTGTTTGGGACTCATCAGCTTTGGTGTGCCTAAATTCCGCAGTGAGCAAAGACGTTCTGACTGAGACTCGAACCCAGTTCCTATCGTTCCAGACACCAAAGTAGTTTCAGCTACCGGGAGAATAGCTTCTCTCATCCTGTTCCAGTCACATGATCCTCCACAACAGAAATAAGAACATGCACCCCATATTCGCGATAATATATACTTAGATTTCAGCCCAATCAATCAACGGGGAAAGTCAAAATTTACTTAAAAGCAAAGCTTAACCCTTAATTAGCCAAACAATAATAATGCACAACTTAGAAGAATGCCTCCAAAAACATGCAATTTTCCAAAATACCATAAATTCATTACATTTCGTCAGTCAGTGTGACCGATACTAATGCTGATCAAATCTAAAAAGGTGGAGTGGCTTTCAAACCAATGACGTAGTGGTTGCTAATCGATTAACAAGACCAATGAGCCATAACGAGACAATTTCATTTCACTTGATATAACTTACTATACTATTGCTGTTTTTATTATCTTAGTGAGACATAAGAATATACCTTTAACTGAATTTTAGATTTTCTCGTCGATTGATTGGACAGAAGTGCTCGGTCTCAGGTTGATATGTCAGTTTCGGTGGGAACATCATCACTCACTGGGGAATACAGGTACATCAAGATGATGAGTCCCAGATACGACGAAGTGTGCATCCTGGATCCCACTGCTAGTCACCCTCCACCAATTAAATAAGAATGTACCTTCTCGATACTTTTAACAATTTCACTTAAGAATTGAAGAAGTGCAGCATAAATTTTAACTGGATACAATATCAGGCAAACGTTTTTGTGAACAAAGTATCGAGTAAGATCTACTACATTATCCAACATTCTGTAACGGATTTCAAGTTAGATCACGGAATTATAAGAGTTAGAGGACAACTAGAAAACAGAGAGTACTGTTTCGTCGTAGTTTGAGATTCCTCATTCGCATGCAAACATGACAGCGCCAGGAATCTGATTAAAGGAACATTAGTGTAGCGTGACCGCACTGTCGACGGGAAAAGTGCTTGAGGCTTGTCACACACACAACCTGTCTGAAGTGAGTTTTGGAGTTGTGCATGTATTAAGATCATGATGCCGGCTACAGACCACCAAAGGTAAGCTGGGATGTACAATTTTTTGGGTCAAACTTGCCTAACCTACCTCCGTGAAATGGAGAGGCAGCATACCTGGCATGTTGGTCATCCGAAAGAAACATCTTACTGCTGATGCATTCATATTCCCCAACATAGTGTACACCAGCTAACACCATGATTGTGACTACTTTTAGTCTAAAGGCTATACTGACAACCTTCCTGGAGGAACAACAGCTCCCGCCAGTGTAGCTCGCTGGATCATTGCGATATGCAAGGCCAGCGGCTGCCACTTCTGTGCAGCAGCTATTGGTAGGTCCATCAAAGATTAATTAATTAATTGCTATTGAAGAATAAGACAGTCATCATATCAATGCTACAAAAAAAAAGGAAGCTGAACAATAAGAACTCACATTTACAGCAGCTTCAGCTACTTGACGAAGAGCTTCCCATCCTTTTTCAGCCACATGATCCTCCATGACAGAAACGAGAACACGTATTCCACTAGGGAAATGACCGACCAGGCGATACATTCGCCATATATCTAAATGAAAAAAGAGACCACAAAATTCACGTTCAATTTAAATGAAGTCTGGTAATAGTTGCCATACTTCTTAGTAAAACATGCGAAATTTACCAATCATTGTGTTAATATATAAATACCAATGAGTGTTAGTATTTGCAACAACTTATTAATTTAAGGATGTTGAGTTGCGGTTCATTAGTTTATATATTAGACTTCCTACCAGTTGGGTCACGAGACTGAAAGCGGTTTAACCCTTTGAGTTCTGGGCAGCCAGATAAGGAACCACTAGCCTCCACATGATAGGTGTGCTTCATCACTAACTCTATGAGAATACGGGAGGTTGTTCAGTGCGTGAAATTAATTAAGGATAAATTTAATCCCCCAATATAGCTTATTAACTAAAAATGTTTTAACATTACTTTGAAGGATACTACTGTACTGAATAATCTGGTGATTATTTGCTTCCAGAAATGGTTACTTTGGGATGAAAAGACTGGTGATTTGGGATCACAATATATTTGACAGTAAACCGTGACCAGTAGGGTACAGCATGTCGAGCGTGAGGACAAAGACATTGGTTAGTGGTCGCGCTATGTCGTGAATTGGCAGAAGTTGGAATTCATGGGTTGGCCATAGGATAAAGTCCCCAGTAGCTAAATAGTCTACGAGCTCGCCTTGTGCCCAGAATGTCCAGGGTTTGAACCCCAGTGGGTGTGTACTGATGAAGAGTTCCATACTGGGATGAAACAGGTGTCCAGTACTCTCAGGCTTTCCAATAGTTCTCTAACCGATGTCAGTTTATGATGAAATTCCGTAATCAACAGTTAAAAGTGTCGTGCGACATCAAGACTGGATTCGAAAACATCTAAGAACCATTACAATAAGTAAGAAGGTATCGTTGGATGTTGCCGATAGAAGTGCTGTATGGTGGTGTCGTATCAAATGTGAATTGAGAATCCTGAATTCATCGAAAAGAATGAAGTTAGAGTTTGTAGCGTAGCCAACACGATCAATGTCACTGACTTCTGTTGACAGAACTCGATAGAATTTCAAGGAACTTTAGGTTAGTGAGACAACACAACACATCTGTTGCTGATGGTTTGAACAGGTGTAAGAAGAATAAATCAAATGTTTAAATGCATCAATGCAAAAGTGTGCACACAGTAATAGGCCAAAGGCTACATTATCATAGCTTTCGTCACAAGCCAACATCAGTAAGCGATCATTGAAATCCAAGGAGCACTTGGTAGCTTTTTCGTCCTATTTCGGAACTCGTTAACAGTGTATACTCAAGACAGCGCCAGAGATAGAAACCGTGACCTTAAGGCTACAAGACGCAGCTTGTTAACCATTTAGTCACTTAGGTTGGAATACAATGACCTGTGAGGCAATTTACATTGAAATTTAACCAAATCCTAATCAAAACTCATAATTTAAATAGCCTCCAGCTCACTGATAGCTACTGTATTGATGTTCGGATGCTGTACTGAGAAGTCATGACCAATGTGGTCCACCATGTCAAGATGAAGTGGATGCTCGTCAAAGGCATTCGTCAGACTAGTGCTATATCACGAATGGACAACGTTAGAATTCACGGATCATTGAATCCCGGCCCCCCAAATGGCTGAATCGTTAGACACCTTGGTTTCGCAACCTGAAGATCTCACGTTTGATCCCGGGTGATGTCATGGATGTGCACTGATGAGGAATTCCAAACTAGGACAAAACATCTGTCCAGTGCCCCTTGGATTTTAATAATCTGTAACTGATGTTGGTTAGTGATGAAGTCTACATTGAAATCCCTACAAAAACCTATATATATATATATATATATATAATAGGTCCCTTCACCTAATTTTCGTGCCTGCTGACACTCGTCAGTAAGGCTTATCTGCAGCCTATAAGGAACTTCTGCGATTCGAACCCACGTCACCCAGTGCTACAGTCACAGACGTTACCACTGACTTTGCAGTGTGACTGACAGAATTCAGTCTGTACCAAACAAAGGACCAGACAGACATTACACTAATTACTAACAAGTGTCCAATCTATGGAATTGGGTTTCTTATAAATTTATTTTGTCAATACACCACCCATGAAGAAAACTAAGTGCATATGGTTCATTTAGAATGATATATAACTCATAAAAGAGTAAGAATAATAATAACTTACCTTCTTCTCTGTCTTCATTGAAAAGATCCGAGAAGACTGATGTTAACCGGTCAATATGTTCACCGATCAGATGATGTTCACAAGATCTCATCAATTTAGGAAGTGTGCTTATATGAAGGTAAGTTTGAACACGAATACGCTCTTCATTTAATCGAGCTTCCACCTAAAGAATGTGATGAGATTATAAAGCAAAAACAGATAACAAAATAGTCATTTTCAAAGTATGAAAAACGCCCATGTGATGTAACGAAGAAAATTAGTCAGAGAATAGAGATCTCTTCTATTCATAACTGCACTTCAAAGCTGTACGGTTAATTTAGGGGTATTTATACACAATGTGAACTGACAACAAAGGTCAAAAGTTCTTGTGGTACATAGGGGGCTTCAGCGGTACATCTCCATATCATCATGTTCTCCGCAATCCTGTTTAGGTGGTTCCACTATTCCCCGTAAGAAGTCATCTCCACCTTACATGATCTCAAGTTGTCATATTTCATTCAGGTTTCACTTGGGGGACTTCCTGACGCAATGCGTGTTGTCACTCAACGGTCTTCTTAACTTAGTGTGTAAGATAAGACAAGGCGTGGACAGTAGTTGATGATATTACGTAATTGAGAGCTGGAAAGAGACAGAGTTGACAACTGACTAGTCAAGTAATGAATAACCATTTGATAATAATTGATAGGAAACATGAGAAAAAGGAGTTGAGAATAAGTTGCAAAATAGAGATAGAAAATGAAAGGATTACATGGAGTTTATTATACAATAATTCAGAAGACTCGATAAAAATTTACTGAACACACAAAGTCCCGGGTTTTTCCCTATGGGTCGTTAAAGCTTCGGCTGCATGAAAAAGATGTAAGCGAAATCTTCTTTTTTAATGGCTTGATCGTACCTTATACATGACTCTGAATGAAATCAATGATGACGCTGTGTGACCAGAATTACTAATGTGCTCCAGAATTGAGCTGTTGACCGTTCTGATTCCTTCTTTCAACAACCGTCGTAGTAAATGTTCATGGGCGCATCCAGATAATATTCTGCTGATACAGCCTATACACTTAACTCCACAGAAGCAAATAAACACGTAAAGTCACGTTCAGGTTGCCCACAGTAGGATCTTTTCTATGACCATTTGGTGAACAACTGCACATACGGAGAAGGTAGGGAATAGAGTGTTTCACAAATTGCTCTTGACAATCAATTTTGGAGAAATTCACCAATCATATCTCCCTTGAAGTTCAGATTTGCCGTAGTAAAAGAGACTGGGTGAAAAGTTTCTGAACATAAAGACCATGGTTTTCCAGCTTGATCGTACTTTATATATATGTATGACTGGACGCTGTCTAGAGACGCTTATATACACTTACTTCCATAGTTGTCAAAAAGGAGATCGCAAAACAGTCAACAACTTAATTCTGGAGTAGATTATCACTTCTGGTCAAGATGCAGCAGCAGCATCATCATCAGAGACTTCATTCAAAATCATATATGAGGTACGACCACCACCACCACGCCGTTTAAAAAGAATTCGCTGACATCTTTTCCATGCAGCTTTAGAAGCTTTAGCGATCCATAAGGAAAACACCAGGACTTTATGTGTTCAGAAACATTTCATCCAGTTTAACGTAAACATAAACGTGCGCAGACCAGAGCGTGATCGGAGTCTACGCACGTAACTATAATACACTACATCGACTTCCTTTATACACTGACTAACATTAAAAACTGCTTTTTTGACAACTCATCACCACCACCTTCTTACTAATCTTCCCCTCTCCTCCCTTATCTAGTTACCATTTGATCACACTCATCCCATTTTTAAAATATTTTGATAACGTAAACAATTACCCTAACTAATTTTTATTACAACTGAACCTTTAGCAATCCATAAAGAAAACACCAGGACAGAAACATTTTATCCAGCATTTTTCACTAGCATGACCCCCCCCCCTAGTTTCAATCTTATTTTTATCTTTTGTAGTCCACTGTCAATCCTTTGTTCTCTAGTTCCCCAACCAATTATATCCAAATAACTAGACATCAGATTTTAACTAATTTAGTTGTCAACCCTCTCTCTCTCTCTCTCGACTTGCCCAAATTTATTCACCATTACTTTGTACACATTGTTATTTCTCATACACTGACTTATTTTGTTCCCAAGATTGACAAAGAATAACACCATTGTTCTTTATTTCGCATTTCACGCTAGACAGATAAACACCCCTAAATAACTCTACATCTTTGAAGTGAAGTACTTTTACGAAAAGATATCTCTTCACTGATTGACTTACGTGTGTTCTTCATTAAAACAAAATATTTTATAAATAATGTACTTAAACAGACAGTCACATATAACAATAAATAAAAACTAATTAACGAAATATTCCCATATTGAGTCATAAGAAAAGGCACAAACAGCGAAGAAAATTTTCTTTTCGACGATTCATTTTCATGAGCTGTACAACCGTAATTATAATTAAAACACATAAGTTTTTGACTAATCAGATACTGGTAAACTTTGTCCTTGAAAATTCTACTACATAGTGTGAGGTGTAAGAATGTAAGTTCACTATTATTATTATTACTGTTCTTAATACTTTTATTATTATTACTATTCCCACCATCCATATTTTATTACTACTCTATGACTGTTTATTAATAACATTGCTTTTTCACACAGATCTTATACAAAACTACTTTATAGCCTTTCCACTAGATCCTGTCCACTCTACACTAGCTTATTGATTAGTCAGTATCTCACACTTATTAGGTCATGCCAACTTCTGTCTCCTTTCTAACTTACACTGTGCGTCGGTGGCACAGTGGTTAGGATCCTGGCCTAGGATGCACATGGTCCGGGGTTCGAGCCCGCGCCGACGCACACCCGATATCTATGGTCGGCCTGCTAATTTTGGACTACCGATATCCACGCTGAAAATTCCATACTTGTACCTAAAATACGGTGTGAAATCAAGCTGTAAATAAAAAATAAAAAAAAAAAAAAAAATAAAATACAATTAGTCATTCCTTCTTACACCTCACACTATGTAGTAGAATTTTCAAGGACAAAGTTTACCAGTATCTGATTGGTCAAAAACTTATGTGTTTAATTATAATTACGATTGTACAGCTCATGAAAATGAATCGTCGAAAAGAAAATTTTCTTCGCTGTTTGTGCCTTTTCTTAAAAAACTAATTATTAGAAAGAGTTAATGTGAATAGGGAAAGTGGATCATTGTACAATGGACTAACTCTCTTATGACTTCCAAGCCTTTGTTTAGAATAGTTTCTTCACAGCTAAGTTATATATACACACACACACACCTATCTATATAATTATTGTCAATCATCATGGGGTAGTTCGTTTATTATTTTGACAACTAATTTTTATCCTAGAAATAAGATGATTTAGAATTTGTCACCAATATCTGCAATTTTACGATGATGAAAGCGAAGATGAAAATTACAACAAAAAAACACGTAGTTCAGAGAAGAGTCTCTGTCAATGCTGGTGAACACTAAATCGTTTGTTTAGTCGAACTGATCTCCATTGGCGCGAGACAAAAAAAGGCTGTCATTGCTTAATTGGATATTGGTTGGCAGAAGATTGGAGAAATACAATCTGTCTGTTTCCGACATAGAACTTTGCACATATATGCGGAAGTTCAAGTCGCCACACTCCACTCCATGTACCACACAAAGCAAGAGAAGAAGGTAGAAGAAATGCATAATAGAAAGACAGTAAACACAGGTGTCAGACAAAGGAATAGTGATAACGACGAACAATATAGTTTCATTGGAAATCATAAGTCATAAGGAGTGGATGCATCTGCGTTAGCCATTGAGAACGATTTTGAGCCATGTCACCAATTGTTTCCAACCATCGCTTTTTACCGTCCTGAGGACCCCAACCAGTCAGTCAGGAAGTCTACACCTTCCTACGTGGCTGGCTTAGACTAACTGTTGTGAATTTCATTGACTGGTGCCATATTTCGCTTTGACCGCCGCTAGCTTTTTTCCAGCCTGACCCTACATCCGCTAACATTGCTCGTCGAGAAAGGCAATGACTAGACATACGTAACACATGTCCTAACCATCTCAGTCGATGTAACTTCACGACTTCATCGATTGATTTCCTCTGTTTACCTAGAACTCGACGCCTAACTTCAATGTTGCTCACCTTATTATGCCACTTTACACGGGAAATGGAGTGCAGGCACCTATGATCAAAGACAGCTAGCCTTTTCATGTCTTCCACTCTCAGTGGCCACGTCTCACAACCATAAAGGAGGACGGAGCGGACTGATGAGCAGTACACCGACCCTTTGGTCGATAGCCTGCTGGCTATCACTTCTACACCGGAGTCGGCGTAAACTGGCAAATGCGACATACGATCAGAAGTATTGTTGTACAATTATATTAGCACAAAACAATTGAGCAAAGAATATCCTTTTCAATAATATTCTCTTCTGGCTATACAATTGTACATCCATATGTTTATATACATAGAATATTCTAGAATAGTAGTTAGTAACAATATTAGTGTTTTTCAAATAATATCGATTTGTAAAGTATGATCACAATGGAATTACAGTTTATTAAAGATGGTTAAATTATAATAAGCATAAAAATATAATAGCAAATAGAATATCAACTAAAATTAGGGAAACTTCCACAAAAATTCAGGATCACTCCAACCTAGATGGTCAAGGTAAAGATAATGTCAGAACTAACTTCTTTTGGATGCACAAATTAGGTTTCTTAATATAGATCCTAACAGAACACAAGATTGATGTCAACCAGACTTTCAGAGTCATCTGCCGCATACCAACAAATCGTAATTTCGCGTTAAGAGTTCGACTATTGAATATTGCTGAGGCTGTTAGGATCCATATCTTTTTCCTTCCTTCACGTTCCCAGTGGAACATAGGGCCTCAAGCTAGCGGTTTGAAGTTTCTGTAGCAGTGTTTATTTTTACAGGATGGGGTTACTAGCCTCATGCCCAACCTTTCCTCTTTACCAGCATTATTTCTGGCTTAGAGAGGTAAAGGAGTGCGTCGGTGGCCGGGGATCGAACCCAGGACCATGTGCATGGTCGGTGAGCGTCCTAACCGCTGTGCCACCGACGCACAAACATTATTACGTAACTATAATACACTTCTTCGACTTCTTTTATACACTGACTAACGTTGAAAACTATGCTTTTTTGACAACTCATCACCACTGCCCTCTTACTAATCTTTGCCCCCTCCATTATCTAGTTACAATTTGATCGCTCATCACATTTTTTAAAATATTTTGATGACGTAAACAATTACCCTAACTAATTTTTATTGTTGTCTGGCAGACCTAATGTACACACACACACAGACATATAATTATATATAATTACGATAGTACAGCTAAATGAATGAATTCGCCGGAAAGAGACTCTTTGCTGAACTACGTCTTTTGTTTTGATTAATGTCTCATTTGGGGTTTATTCATGAACTAGAAAGATGAAAAACAAAAAACAGGCTAAGCTGAGTTTATCAATAATATAGGCGAACTAATCACCATCTTTGCTACATAGGGTTGCATAGGGGATTGTGTACAGTTGCCTTCTGCTTAGAAGTTGAGTGGTTGTCGTATGTTGTCATTTTCTTAGTCGTTGGATTCATTTCAGATGGTCGAATCGTTTTGAATTGACTGTTGCAAAATTATTTCTCACTGAAGAATTTCTATCAGATAGAGGCTTGAATCCCATTATGAGTAAAATTTACTTTGATAAAGTCTCACAGTGTTATACGGTGATATTTACTGACGACCACGTTCTGAGCACAATTTATTGCTTATAGTCATATCAAGTTAAGTTACTCACACAACTTCCTATCTTTGTTTATATAATTCCATTATATTTAATCGCTTGGCTTGATTGCTAGTAGTAGTATTTTCCATATCTCTGGTATGAGTGATGAGTCATTCCTATTGCATATGTTGGGTTGGGTGTAGATTCACTCGATGAACAAAGATTCAGTAATCAACCTCTCTCTCCACCTACTTGTATTACTTTTTAGAATTTTAACCCTCTCATACCATGCTACTGTGTGGTTGTGTTAATGCATGCAGTGCAATTGCTGAGCTTTTTTCTAAATTACGTATCTTTTCGGGGTCAACCATTCTTACCTTAGCTAAATTCTTATGTTACGACAATCTGACTACCCTTGACCTACTAGTTTGACTTATGTAGTTGACCTAACTCACAGTCATTGCAGGGTATTTTGTAAATTATATTATTTTGTCTAATTGGGTCAACTGGGTCTCAGATATCCCCTCCTTATATGGTATAACATTAGATGACTTATATTCTTTCTTATTTATGTTATCACTACTAGTTTCACTATTATTTTTATTTTGCTTTTGGCCTCACTGATCTTCCTAATGAATTTTATGGGGTAATTATTTAACACCGACCAGCCATTCTTCTATCTATTTTATTTCATTATTTGGGTGTTTTTCTTGTACTACTTGGTGCTACTGCTTAACTAAACCAGCTTTACATACAACGAACGGATTAAATGAATTAAAGTCTAAATATCTATTAGAATGCGCTGGCTTAGCTTTTTATAAACACTGGTGTGCAGTTTACCTTCTTCTATTCGTTTTACTTTACAATCTAACATAATGGCTAATTCTCCTTGTTCATTTTCCGATTCAAATGAGAGTTGTATTCCCTTTACTGGTGAAAATATATGTGTCAAGAAGCTAGAGAGAGAGATAGGTTCTGTTTTTAACACTGTGAGTGAAAGTGTCATCCACCATATTTTTGCAGTAGGATTAAATGTTTCAAGAGCCATATTTTCCCGATTGTCCATAAATCTATCTGCTACGATAGGGAATATTACTGATCTATCCTATTGATACACCTGTTTGTCTATACATTTTGCCTTGGAATTTAAAGATAGTAGATGTCAGGCATAACTGAATTCCTAAAATAATTTCTTCGATAAGCAGCTTCGTCCTATGAGTGAGTTCAGGATCTGCAGTTAGTTCTCTTTCAACTGCTTCTAAGGCCATATTTATTGGTATATTTTATTTATTTACTTATTTATTTATTTACACGCATAAAAACTTGGTACCATATGGCACCAAGAAGGAAGCACTACACAATAATAATAAAACAACATATATCAAAAGAAAAAAAGAAAGAAGAGGATATATATATATATATATATATATATATATATATATATATAAGTAGAGAACGGATAAAGAACTTCATCTGGAAGGAAAACAGTCATGCTTAACAAGTCCAAACAGTATTCGTTAACTATCATCGGGAAAGGAAGAAGGGCATTGCAACACGTGTAATAGCACGCGATAAGTTTCATTGATTATTTGTTGCTTCATTTGATTTATTGTGTGAGGGTTGAGATACTGCTCGGGTGCCCAGACCAAAGCAGGTGGTTTTATTAAGAAACTACCCCCGAGCCTTTGACTTGGAGTCTAATCCGGAAGGCAGGGGAGCAGCGTCTGGAGCTGCATTCCCATGGTTTCCGGTGGCCCATATGGATTCATACGCCATTTGATCCGATTGGATTCTGGAGCCCATGTACCCCATGGTAACTGCTTTTAGTTTAACCGCTATCCAAACAACCCTCCTGACATGGTAGGACCTGCAGGGACAGGTCCCAGTCAGTTTAGCATGTTGGGTCATTACGGTATTCAAGCCCGACCACCACGACAAGGTAGCAGTTATCGGCCGGGATTGAATGATTGATATATATTGTGTTCGAAACGTAATCATCAGTAAATATAACTGTATAACACTGTGAGACTTTATCAAAATAAATTTTACCCACAAGTGAATTATACTCTACCATACGGTACAAGTTTTATTCTTATATAGAGCCTTGAACTTTATTTATTGATTCGGTTAAATGAAATGACTCCTATTTACAGTTTAACTTAATTAAAAGTTTCGGGTTGACCACGAAGACTATCGTGTGGGATGATATTTTGATGACCAAGGCTGTCATTCACTTTTGTTATTATTATTGATTTTATTATTGATTCCACCACATCGAGTAGGAGCACAATGATATAACATTATTTACTGATGAAGTTTATCGCTCATAATCAATGAAACTTATAGTCTTCCTGTAGGGTAGGAAGCTTGTCAACAAATACACAACTTTACCAAAATGGAGCAAAATTCATAAATCATCGTATTTTCAACACTCTTAAATACCTATGCGAAATGACATCAGAAGTTGTGTATGTCAGCTGATTATGTCTGTGGGGGGGGGGGGAAGAACTCTACAGAACTATCACGGAAATGGGCCTTGATATGATTATGAGGAATAGATTGTGCTGCAAACAGTTATCAAAACATCAATAATATTGTATCATTGTGTGATTTTATCAAATAAATCTACTCAATTCTGAGATTACACTTTGTACCATAGTGTCCAAGTTCTATTCTTATATCAATATTACTGTTTCCGTCTGAAATCATACTGGAAAGGTTCTTCAAGGAATGTTTCTTATTAGTTTTTAGACTGACTGACTAGTTTCAAAGTAGAACTATGCATGCATGTGCAGCAGTTCCAGCTGCCACACTCCACTTCATGTACCACACAAAGTAAGATAAGATAAGTAAAGAAAGATTCAAAAAAGAGATAATAAACAGAAATATAAGGCAAAAAGAATAGTAATATGGAAGAGCAATAGTTTTATTAGTTACTATAAGTCCAAGCTATTGAGAACGATTTTGAGCCAGATCACTGATTGTCTTCAGCCTTCGTTGGTTTTCACCATCCAGGGGACCCCAACCAGGAAGCCAATCTACACCTCCCTACGTGGCAAATTGCTTAAACTAACTGTTGTGGATTTCACTGACTGATGAAGCCATGTTTTGGTTTCACCACCACTAGCTCCCTCTTTTCTAACCTGATCTATCTTATGTCAGCTAACACTACCCATCGAGGAAGGCGATGTCTAGGCATGTGTTACATATGACCTAACTAACTCAATCGGTGTGACGTTACAACCTCGTCGATTGATTTCCCCCCTTACATAGCATTCGACGCTCACCCTGTTATACCATCTATGATCAAATATAGCTAGTCTGGTTCTTCATGTCTTCCAGTTTCAATGGCCATGTCTCACAGGCAGACACAAAGGAAGACAGACAGAAATGCTGAGCAGTAAACACTTCCTTTGGTCGACAGGCGGATATCACGTCTACACCAGAGATGGCGTAATTTGGTAGGCATATCCCAGACAAGCCTTCTGTACCCGTGGTGAGATTTTGTCAGCGACCAATCCGCTGGCGTTGGCTGATGCAACTTCTCAAATAAACGAACTGGTTAACACACCCCACCAACCATTTCACTCCCTATCTTTTATCTCGCACACAAGTCGCTTATGGATTAGAACACACATGATCTCAAAATCACTATCTGTAAACAAACATCAAGCTTTCGTTTGAATTTTTCGCAGTATTAGTCTAAACATAAATGAATACGTTGTGCTTCTTTAAGTTATGTATATTCTTGTACTAAACATGCAATCGGTAATGTGTCACAACTATATTATGTGAGTTCTAGGAATACTTATTGAGCAATCCAAATATCGATAGGTGGAGCGATGTTAAGCCCCAATGAGCCACAACTCTACGAAGCAGCGAATTCAATGCACTATTTACTTCCAAAACAGATCCACTTTGACCAGTTCTAAATCTTTTCCAACTCGATCTTTTGAATCTGAGAGTAGATATCGCCCTGAAAAACCACATCAATGGAACACCCACCACCAGTATACTAAATGCTCACATTTCCTGAGCAGATCAAAATACTTAGTATTCTGATCTTTCTAAATGTTTTCGGATAAAACATATGCGTGAACATAAAAGTAATACCATAAAACTACTTACTTTTTGAAGATATTCTGGAACAGTGTTCGTCTGTAAAAATTGTGCACTTTCTAATCGATAGTATCGTTCAGTTTCAGACAAAAATGGTCGTTCAAAATATTCTTGATAAACTGATAAATTAGTCCGTATATCAGATGTTAACGTTGATGATGCATTAGGAGTAGCCGAGTTGGATTCATCAACTGCAGCATCACCAGGATGAAGTGGACCACGAAAACTTGACAGAGGTTTACTTGATGTACCCTGGTAATTGGAATCCTACAAATGGAATTATGATTATTACACACATGTAGGTATTAGATATAGAAGGGAAACGATATTAGGGGGAATAGTTAAATACCACTAAGCAAAGCCACAACTCTATTTCTATGTATTAGTGACGGTAGAATATTTAGATAAAGAGGAAAATAAAGCTCCACTGTCGCATCTCATAAAATTCTAATTCTACCATCAATTCTTTATAACACCGTACATGACCAGATTCATTTTCACGTAGTTTTGAATCCATCACTTTGCACTTTTCCAGAGTAATTGATGAAGAAACGCTCTGGGAAGTCGCATGACTAACTGAGTGAGCTTCAGCACAGACCTTTGAACAGGAGTGCAGCAGTTCAAGATGCCACACTCTATGAAACACACAAAGGCGGGGAAAAGAGATTCAAAAAAACTACCATATGCAGAAATGTACGGGATAAAGAAGCCTAATATGGATATGAGATATGACAAAGAGTGAATAGAACTGAGCAAAATTAAACGATTTTCACCTATATCATCAATAGTCTCCAGTCATTGATTCTCAGCATCCCGAAGACCCCAGATAGTCTACACCTCCCTACGAGGCTGCTTAATTCCAACAGTTCAAGGCTTCATTGACTGATGCCAGGCTTTGGTTTGACCACTTTTAACTCTTTTACAACATAATCCTATGTCTGTTAACCGTATTCGTTGAGGAACGTATTGGCTCAGTAGGCGCAACACGAATCTCATGCCAAACATTCGAAGATTGCTGTATGAGCAGTCAATCTTGAGAAATAGAAAATGCTGAAAATTCTACAGTATGTACAGAACAGAAACATCTTTATTACTGTTGTTAGCGCTATTATATTCGTTATTATTATTACTAATTTAACACTTAAATCAGTTACCATCCGCAGACTACTTTGTACGCCCGTTAAGCCTACTACAATAAGTGGGATAACCGCCGCGTTCCCCTAAAGAAGATGACTACTGCTGAACTATATCTACTCAACGTACATATATACGACGTTTCTAAAGAAGACCTGGATTGACACACGGTCCACTGGCTTTCGATGCAACAATTAAAATATGATATGATCCAATGCCTAAAGAATATAAAACAATCACGACACTAAGAAATATAATGAATGATGTTAATATATGTGTAAAACTCAAAGGCTGTAAAAGTATGTAATTTTACATTTATTTATTAGCGATATCACACTCAGTGAAACAGCGCTAGTTGTTGGATAACGAGGTACCGAACGCAATTTGCTGTTTATAATCATATTAATGATGAATGATAACCCATAGTAAGTACAAAGGCTTCCAAACACCTAATTTAACATAAACACATAGGTAGAATGCTTACAAACCACGCACATGGTCTGGGTTCGACTCCCAACCAATGTACTTCTAAAACTCGTTTAACCCATTGTAAGATGAGTAAAAAGAGAGAAGGTTGGGCGCGTGAGGCTAGAGAAACCGCACACTGTAAAAAGTAAATACCACCAATGTTACTGAAATTTCAAAGCTCAAGCTTGAATCCCCGTTTCATTCGGAATGCAAAATAAACAAAAGCAAAGAGGAAGACGCATGCCCTGTTCTTAGCAAAATTTTTATCACATAGATGTAAAATGAATTTCTCGACTTTAATTAGCCCATCAGTAACTTTAATATATTCTTGAGTTTAACGTTTTCTACCAAAGCGAACGGAATATAACGAAAATTCCAATACAAACAACCACTTCTGACATGCCTTAAAAGACGTTTGTTTGCTTGAAGTAAATTGGTGGGTGGTTACCAGCAATGGAATCCACCAGGGTGCGCATTTCATCCTATTTAGGACTCGTAAATTGGATGTGCATGCATTCCCCAGTGAGTCAGTGATAGTGTTCCCATTGAGGCTTGAACCCAGTAACCATAGTTCCAAACGCCAAAGCTTTATCCAATGGACCACTTGAGCCACAATAGACACCCCTAGTGGATAGCGCTTTGGGCGTTTGAAACTATGGGTACTGAGTCCGAGCACCACTGGGTACAACATGACTCACTGGAGAGTGCAGATATATCCAGATGACGAATCCCAAGTAGGATGAAAGGCGTGTCCCGGTGGATTCTACTGCTAGTCACCACCCACCAATTTACTTCAAGTTAATTAATCAGACATCGTCAAAGCATCTGTACAAGGAGTCGATATGTCGAAATGAGGTCGAGCACTTCGGTCTAATCAATCAAGAGGGAAGTTCCAACTGAATTAATAACGCTTGAGTGCTCCTCCCTTTAAAAAAGGCACACAAGTTATTCAAACTTCTACCCCGGATCGTAGTAATCACTCAGAAATGGAATATAGACCATCGATCACTTCTGAACATGATTAATAGTGAAAATGGCATGTCGCCATCCATCTATGTTAGTATTCTCTTAACACAGGATTCACTAGAGTCTGAAGTTAATCCCAATCACGAACAAGAAACTATCAGAATGAAATCATGAGCTTCAACCCTTCTAGTTGCCTTTGAGATAAACCCTGATAAGCATATGATGAAATGAAAACCCCGAGTATTACTTCTGACAGGACAGTAGTGAGAACTTTTTTCAACATAACACCGTGCTAAAAAAATATTTCCTAGCTATTGTGGCAAAACTGAACAAAAACACAAAACACTGAAACAAAACACACGAACTCACGGGTTGATAAACGCCTTGCTACAACACTTATCTGAGCCATATGAAAATATTTAAATTTTCAAGATTCTTGACTACTTTTAAGTGTTCATTTAATTACTTTCACACCCTAAATTTATGAGATAAATTTAACTTCACATACACTTAGGTGACTTAGAACAGTTTATTAACTAATGTAATGTATTATTAAGCATCTACATACCTCACGGATGAGGATGTAAAAGCCAAAATTGGAAACGCGCGACAGACCTTCATTAATCTACTGCAGCCAGAGTTAAGAACAACATTCGGATTATAAACACGAACGTCAAGCCAGTCAGCGCTTCCATATGGTTCAGAGACTGTGTTTCACCAAAATCATTTCGAACAGGTTTCAGACTTCTATCCACAGCTATCTTCGTTAGCTCCATACTCAATATCAGATGACCGGAAGAGATTAGCACCAAATAACTATGAAAAGAAGTGAACCAACTATGAACCTAGTGCCTAACAAAAACGAGTAAAGAATACAGAGATGGACTGGACATCACGCGCTACACAGGGTGTCGAGTGGAACCCGAATAAAAAACGGCAACTTGGGTGTCCAACAGTGACACAGAGGAGATCGTGGGAGGAGATTAACGCTTATGGACAACTGTGGAGCCAACTAAGGAGGAATGCACAGAACAGGATGTGCTGTTGAAGCTCCATTTTCCGCCCAGACCCTACGGGAATAATAATTTATTATAATGAAATCTGACTGAACGAGATAGTAATAAAAGGTTTGAAAATATATTGATATCTGTTGTTCAAATTTACGATATATTTTTAAAAATAAAAAATACTCTACTAAACCCAAAAGATCCCTTCAAAGTGGCATTATGGACAGTTGCCAAGAATTGCATGAATTATGGCATAAAGCATGGGAAAATGTCAGTAAACATCTAATCAAAAGTAAAAAATAAACACTTACCGCCTCAGATTTACATGGTTTTGCGGTAGAACCACTAGGTTTCGGTGGAAAACCAGGAGATTTGAAGGGTTTCATCAAGTATGGCAAGGGTTCACTAGGAGATGAAGCAGGTCCAGCCAATGAAGATGTTGAAAACGATTGCTGATCAGAGGTAATGCCTAACTCGACCAGACATTCAATGATTTTTCTTAGTCGTAATGTCGATAATATTTCTCCACGACGCTCTCGTTCAATCTCGCGAAGAATTGCACTGATTAAAACTCTAGCATGAGGTTTCAATAGATGTTCACGCCATGTCATCAGTGCCAGCTAGAACAGAAAGATTTCAGGAGATTAGATGAATTCTCGAACATTTATCATCTTAGTTGTATTATCACTATTTTTAAAAATTTATTTTGATGCACTTTACGACCTTTTCATTACACCCTATTTGAAGTGTAAATAAAAAATAAAATTAACTTGAACCACTCAGCAACCATCCTAGTTTTTGTTTCTATTTACTGACTAAGTGAGTAGCAACCAGAGAACGCGGGAAGGCATTGTTTGTCTACACGACTAAATGTTGTGCGACATTATAATGACTAAGTAGCTTATATGTCCCTAACATAAGTGTCACCAGAAATGAAGATAATGCAAAAATGCACAGAAAAAATGAATAAAATATTCTGACATAAGTGAGCGATAGCAAATTAACTCTTCCACGTGGATTCCAAGGATTGAATAGAAGTCATCTACAGCAGCCCTGGAGTACAATATCACTCCATATGGTAACAAAAGTTATCCAGCTGAAACTTTAAGTTAGTTTTGGGACCGATGGTTAACAAAACTTTGGTGTACATACAAAATGCCTTATGCGTACCTGATGTCGAACATACATTAAAATGCCTATAAATAAAATAAATTGATTAATAGTGAAACATGTCCTACAACAGAGCTGTAGAAAACGACCATTTAACGAATTAATAGGTATATTGATACCGAACCGATGCTTTGTTTATTGGCAGTGCTTATGTGATGTAATCACTACAAGTCATATAACACCAAGAGACGTGCCAAACAAACATAACAACAACAATGTGAAGAAAATGGAAGTACGATGAATTTTTTAATTTTTGATAATAGCTTGATTCCACACTATATTTTTGGTACAAGTATGGAATTTTCAGCATGTGATATCGGTAGCCCAAATTTTGCAGGCCGACCAATGATATCGAGTGTGCGTCAACAGGGGATCGGACCCCGGACCATCTTCATGGTCGGCGAGAGCCCTAACCGCTGTGCCACCGAAGCACAGAATGAGGGACAGCATCAAAAAAACAAGTATACTTATCTACAACCTTCAAAGGATGGTTCATCACTTCATGTTAGATTGAGAAAGAGAAGAAAGGAGGAAATTACAGCACGTTCTGCATCGATTATGATTCTCGACCATATCTGATAACATCTCGAGTCACTGATTAGAACTATCTCTAGCATGTTTTCTTGACATGACACTTCAACAAATGCTAACCAACTATCCTTTGTCTTAGGGCGTCATATCACGGGCTGACTATCTCTCCACTTTTCTGACCCAGTCCCAGGACCAGCAAATAGGGAACAATGTAGCAGTCACTCGAATGACCTTCATAGTACAAGTTTAAGCCACTGAAGCCGGTGTTACGTGATGACATTTATTAAAGGATGACTTCTGCCGTGTTCAAATACGCCACCGGACCTCAGAACTACTTACATGATGATGCCACCGAATATGAAAGATTCTACGGACGTAGTCACTCACTACATATGCTCAGGTCGAAGAGGCAACATTTCATAGGTGCACAACAAGACCGTGCGCAACAAAGCATTGTAAATCCAACCTTTGATAGCTAGACTGATGTCGTGACGGTACCTGAGGTTGACACCCTGGCTTTCACTATATTGCTAGAGATCTCATCTGTCAGACTCCAAACACACACACAACTACCTGTATACACAAACTCATCGACTACTTCTAACGTAATGTAGATACACCACCCTGTCAACCTTGTAACTATACTTTGCCCATAGGCAGATCGAAGCAATTATCATACTTGCAGACAGTGACTGCCAACTGATTAGATATGATTTAGGTAGCGTGTGAGTTGCTGCACTGTGATGTGATACCATTTGCATACTCGAGTTTAAAGCGTCTCTCTCCAGATAGTCTAACTGACTGACTGTTTTCGAAGTAGAACACTGCACACATGTGAATGAGTTCCAGTCGCCACACTCCACTTCATATAGCACTCAAAGCAAGAAAAGAGAGTAAAGATTCAAAAAGGAGATAATAAAGAGAAATGAGGCAAAAAGAATAGCAATATGGAAAAATAATAGTTTTATTGGATATTATAAATCACAAGGAGTGGATGCATCTGCGTTGGCCACTGCGAACGATTTTGAACCATACCACTGATTGTCTCCAGCAGCCATTGGTTTTTACCAACCTGAGGACTCCAACCAGGAAGTCATTCTACACCTCCCTAGGTGGCAGCTGGCTTAAAAGAACTGCTGTGGATTTCACTGACTGAAGAAGCCATGCCTCTCTCAAACTATAAGATTTTGTGTGGCGCAGCACTTGTTGTCCATAATGTAGCATGTCTGTATTCTAATAACAGTAATATAACATATATATGACATTGTTTCAAATGCCGGTGTTATCAACTAAGCTGCTGAGATAAGAGAGCTGTCTCCTGTGCGACGAGCAAAATGACACAGGAGCTAGGGGTTTAATGAAATCATTAACTTGCCAATGCAGTGTATTTTCTGGTTAGTGTCCAGAAAATGACGGGAATTGACTAAGATGACATTTAACATCTGTAGGAAATCATCACGGATAGGTTCGCACCTAATACTTGGATATCTTCAAGATAATTCACACCTCTTTTCCCTACAGTTTCTAGATACCATGAAATCCTGTTACGCGGATAGGAGTATCGATGCAGGATATATGAATTTATGCTCAAAACCAGGAGTATTAATACGTAGGCTTCTTGTTATAATATTTAAATGCCTTGGCTAACTTAACAGCGTGGTGTATCAATTCACGTTACCTGACATCAGAAAAGGACGTGTAAAGAAGATTGAACAAGCAAGTTGGCAACCCCACAGCTGGCAAAATCTACTGAAACATACCACGTGACCATATTCTTGGATTACTGTTAATTTTGTGGAAAGTGGACCGAATCTTATTCCCAGGTAAATGTATTCCCTTATAATTCACTAACTTTAATGATCATATTGTTTAAGTAGCTTTTACTGCTTAGGATTTTAATTTGATATTTTGCACAATTACTTGATTTTATTGTTAGGTACGCCACAACACCCTCATGGAATGGTAGGGTATAGTGACCAAAATACGAATAACTTTCCCAACTTAATACTGTTCCCGCTAACATACATTAAATAAAGAATGGTTACTCATAAATCTTAATCTAGTACTATTTATTCTCGCACTACCGGGAACGAGTCGATCCCGTTTCGAAGCTGAACTTTAAACATGACACAAAAGTGGAAGTAGTCTTCATTAAATTTAGATATTGAGTACAGCCTGAAATCAGATCATTTGAAAATTTAAAATCCACTATTTTTTAAGGGTCAAAGTAAAGTTCTCATAGACTAAGTACAGACATGTAATGAATTTCAGCCAAGTTAAGCTGTAACACTGTGACTTATCAAAATAAAATCCTATCCATAATGGAGTTAAGCTGTAGAAGCCATCCCGGTACATAACCGATAGTCAATTAAGGCTACAGGTTGCTTTCTGTTCTACACCTGATTAATGGGTTCCACTAAGGCTGAACGTCTGATTACTGTGTGAATATTGGATTAATCGGAGTTAATACATGAGTATATGGGGGAAGCTCGACAGGAAGACTGGTCATTTGAGATGCGTTTTTAGGGAAGATGTCAGCAACAAAATCAGAAACATAAGCGGACCCTTAAACACAGGAGCCTATAGTCACTATTAGCTGTTTTGCCAATTTCATTGCTTGTGAATCCTAGTCAGCTGCTCAAGATCAGTGGTACGGCTGGTCAGAGTGGCAGTCAGTCTCATTTCGCCGAATTTATCGTTGCTTCACACCTAACTGTGCGTGTGGCAAAGTGGTTTAGACACTCGACACAGCCGCAGGTCACAGGTTTGAATCTTTCCGTCCCTCAACCTAAGCAACTGCGAAGTATCATGAGTCTTCACGCAATAATTGTGGCTCAAAAAGTAATACACGAGAACTCTGTTAGAAATAACTGAGTTCTAACAGTGATAAAAACCCTGTTAACTTGCTGATATTATCCTTAAAACTTGAAGTTTCAACAAGAAAACTTATAAGAACTAGATACAAGAAACAGTAAAAACAAAACAACGTACCGTGTACACAACATAAACACTCTTCCGGCCTTCTTCACATTCTCGTTTTACCCAATGTCTATTAAGATAGTTACAGACACCATCCAACACTCTTGATGCGAAACGGAATTCAGTCCATGCTTTTTCAAAATACGATAACGTTTCTTCATCCACAAGATTATTTCCTTTCTACAAAACATAATACGCTAAACCACAGCTTACTAGCTTCAAAGCATGCACATGTGACTTTAAATAATTACGCAGCTTTTTATACAATTCAAAGCCCACTAATTTTCCTCCAGGCTCGGCTTCTATGGCACTTCTACTAGGTGTTGTGTGTGACTTGGGGTCAACAGATGTACAATAATTGTACACATGTGTATGGAGTTCCATATATCTTTTTCTTTTAATTGTCTCCAGGTGAAATATTGCATCGAATCCATTTTTAAGATCATCCCAAACCAACGCTAAATTTCCATCGTGTGAAGACATTTTCAACAAATAAGAAAGTTAGCCAACATTTATACAACAGGATTTTGCCGCCAGAAAACGAACAGCCGCCCAGCCTTACAGTAATTCAATTATTCCTAAACTTTGGGAAGAGAAAAGGAAAATTATATGCCTTGGTAATCTTTCTTGAAGATAGGTTCCCAGTTTGGTTTAATATCCGATAAGCGAGAAGTAGGCGTTAAACAGCTTTGGTCAATGAATATTCGTCTTTGTTATGCTTGTTTGTAAATAATGATGAACTTCACTTTTGAAGGTTGGCATTCACTATATACTTGGTTGAAAAGCAAATTTCAACTCAGAATTATTGTGTGAGTTGCTATTTAAGTGCTCTCTAGCTGCTTTAAAGACAGATTAGCCTGGGTGCGAACGTAATACCTAATATGCTCATGTTCAGTGGTGGATAATAATGTATGTTTTGGGACACTCCATCTTCGATACTAGAAAATATGGTAGTCATAACTTACATGAATCCCTACGAAACGAAGAATAACGGTGAACATAAATCCGTCGTGACAGGACATTCAATTTATTCAGTGTGCACTATAAGAATTCGAGAATCCAGAGATTGATAATTCCTCAAATTTATTCGCCTACAGTATTCATCACAGAATGCTGATCTTCATCGTTTAAGTGGACTTGTTTGCCTGATGGCTCACAGTCAACCATCCACGACACTTATCACGCTATCGTGTTATGTTTGTTCATTCATGTATGACCCCCTGCTAGTGAATCTCAGCATCGCACTACGATTTTGATCCCAAAATTTATGTCGTATTTTGGACGGTCATTTTGGAGTTTTGATTTGCCTTAGATCCACGCAAAACAAATACTATAGCAATTGTTGTTATAAGAAATTGCTTTGATATTTGCCGTTCTTACCGTAAACTTCAGCACATTCCTTCCATCCGTTAAAAAACTAATTGGTAAGAGGTTTTCCGCCTTTTCGATTTCATACTGCTTAGAAGGTTGTTTGGCCCGCACACCTACGTCAGAAGACAGAGGAATCTTACATGGGCACAAGGTGGGTCATGTTTTTTTTACCTCCAAGCAGTCAGTGAGACGGGATTTGCAAAACGTATTCTACGCTTGTAAGCAGACCGTGACTAACGTACTGTGGCGGTAGATAGTCCCTCAAACTTACTTGCCCACAGCCATCATCGTTGAGTATTTGTACTTATTTGTACTCGTTAGGTGACAGTGGGCGTTAAACTAATGACAACGTTTGGCTTACTCCCGCGTTGCGTTCGGCTGTTCGCATTTGCAGTCTAACTAGTCAAGTAGTGGTCACCATTCGTATTATCGAGCTTCAGTTTGTTGTTTTTATTTAACTCAAGAATAATGATCTGGTCTAAATAGCAAACACATGTTTAGCTGTGAACCTGCTGCTCCATATACAGTGTCTTGAGTACTCGTCAATATCCTTCACTTTCCGCAATACTGAAAGTGAACAGATTTGTTTTTGTGAGAAACTTGTTGATAATTATTATCAACCGCTTGATTCAATAAATCTCTTCAATCCATTTGCGTCAATTTTTAAATAATAATAATGATTTATATTTCGTATAAACGGGTAAGTCTACAAGAAATATATGCCATTTTTAAAGGCATGACAATATTTCTATATTTCTCGATGTGTTCCATTGAATGACCAGTTAGCAGATTGTACTCACAAACTAATGTCAGAAAAGATAGCAACCATGTATTCTGACGATATATCAAATTCACATGATGTCGGCCACGTCTTGTAAACCGTCAATGCCCAGCTCTTGCTACGCTGGGACTCACGCTGTTCCTTGAAGTTTCTCAGAAACGCTTACTAATAACGGACGCAAAACCAAAACACTGACTGGCTACTCGAGAATTCTTTATGTAACACCAATATATAATATATTTCTTCCTGTTTATGCAGGAACATACCAATTGTAAAGGCATGGATAAGTTATCATATAAATTACACATAATTTGATGTATGATGAATTTACAGTTTGGTTGTTCTTTCTGACATGAGAGTCAGTCGGAACAGTCTGCTATAAAGTCTGCTTGTGTAGCACATAAAGAGATATAGAAATATTGTCTTCGCATCAAAAAAACCCAGACATCAGATGAATGTAATACGGATATCTGAGAAAAAAAGCTTGAAGTCAATTCTCTTACATAACTTTGTTGTGAACAGCACCCTTGGCTTAAAGATTATTGATGTATTATGTTGAGATCAGTGATATATTTATTCCATTTTTTCAGTAGTCTTATCGCAGTTTTATAACATGAAAGAAATTTGATCGTGGAGGCGAAAACTAGATAAGGTCATGTTAAGTTGTTTGACTGCATCGAATGGTGCCGAGGTAGATTCCAGAATTCTCCATTTGTGTCTGCAAGGCGGACTGTATTCGTAAGTTCAGAAAAATGTTGAAAACTTTAAAATTAAGCTATAACTAAGGCTTCTGACAGTTTTGGCCTGACTTCTTTCTGAACAGCGACCGATGAGACGATGACAGGTGTATCGATGCCTCCGAGAAAATATATGGAAGTTGGATTTGACCAAACAACCATGAATTGATCGTTCAATCTCCAACTCCATTGACACTCCCCGTCAAAAAAGGGATCCAACCCACTTTTTCCATCACGACCAATACACGTTGACTTGGATGCCATTGCGAGAACCTGGGTCACATGGACAGAGCTGAAATGGAAAACAAAGAGAAAAGCCAACACATCACAAGCATACCCACAGCCCAATCTCACACATCAATGACGACCTGCGCCTTCCAGTTAAAGGCATCCTCTTGCGACGCAACCGCCACTTGCTAGAATGACTCTTGCAGAATGCAACGTGACCATAGCACCACCTCACGATACTCTACGCACATCCTCTTATCTACTCACTACCAATTATCACTGAAATCGCTTGTCACTCATTCTGCCTCAGTTCAAGTAGCGGTGACGCATGCGAGCCTCAGTCGTCCACACTCTTTCTCCCCGGCGTGTCTGACCGCAGCTAACAATTATCTCCGTATGCATTTCATTCTCAGCAATAGCCTAGCCTCCCCGGCGTATACGACCCATCTGCTGTCTTTAACATCAATCAATTCATTCACGGATGTAGAAGAGTAGAAACAACTTCAGGAGTAATCACGACGAACAATTTAACAAAATTACGCAATAACAACAAGATACGAAAACAACGAGTAAACACAATGAATCCAAAAACACCAATTGATATGACACACCACACGTATATACAAATAGTACAAACAACCTTGCCGATCATGTCTTGGTGGAATTCCTTTGAAGAATTGCAGGACTTACACCAGTACGCCTACAACCCTTCTCAGGTTGACGATTGTAATTTGTGGAATGTCCGGACACAAACAAGATTAACCAACAATTACAATAATTGGAACTCACACAACTATTTAACACAAACATATGTACAATCACTACATCAAATGTTGTGGATTCCGGCATGACAAACTACCCTTGAAGAACTGTAGGACTTACAGCAGTACGCCTACATTCCTTCTCAGGTTGATGATCCAAGTGGAAGTCGTCCGGACACAAACAGAATTACCAACAGCTAGATGATAAATGATACCAATTCAGTATATACAATATGAACATATGTACAAAATCACACACCAAGCACATTGGACTGCTCATTGATGCGCTACCCTTTGAAGAATTGTAGGACTTACAGCAGTACGCCTACAACCCTTCTCATGTTGACGCCCTAGGTTGGAAAATCGTCGCAGAGTTCATTTGCTGACTTCCCTCTATCAGCTATATCCTCAAATCTGAACGATAACACGCTCATGTCATTGTATCGTAGAATATAGATGACGAACAAACACACGACGTATCTGGTCAACCAAGCGTAGGCACAGAGTAATTTACACCAAAGATAATAGCATTCAATTAGTAACTTGAAACTAGAAATGCCTTTATTCATGTAAGTCAATTTAACAATTAATCTCTCGTTTACACTTGGCTTATCCTCACTAAACTGAGCAATATCTTTCGTCTTTTCAAACGCACCGATACTATCATAGTCATTGTACAAGACACTTGAGTTGATGGGCGTCTGTTTCATTGTGGATGACAACACCGACGACGACTGATTGATACCAGTTGATGAAGTTAGCGGTGGATCAGAAGCTGTTGTTGCTCGGCCTTCAGAAATTTGCCTACCTGCAAGACCACCACCACTGCCATCATTTACTATCAGCTCAGGTTTAGCACTAGCATCTGATGATAGATGGGCTACACGCTGATCAATTACACTGACGGTCTCACAAGTATCCATACCTTCTGCAACTGCATCTGCATTCAATTCTACTTCACGTTGTCGTTGTACAGAACCTTTATTTAACTTAGCAGTAGTAGGCATTCCCCCAATTTTCAAACTCTTTAATAACAGCAGTAGACAATTTTGGTTCCTCCTCACAAATCCTTAAAGGTTCTATGTCTTCACTCTGACTAGTTATACTTTGTAAACTTGTAGGCTCAGAACTGCACTCTGAAGCAATAACTCCCTTCTGTGACACTCTATTCAACAATGGCTTACCAGTTGCAACTACAGACTTCTTGACCGCACCGTTATCGTCACACAACTCGGAGTCAGGCCTGGAGTTTACATTTAGCTTATCACTGAACTTGCTCACTGGTTCACAGTTCACCTTTGTATGCACCTCTTGCAAACGTGTAAAACACAACCGTCTTTGTCTTGCATCTTGCAACTTATCTGTTGAGTATGTACTATGAAACCTGTTACACTCACTAGGTCTATATGCATTACTAGACATCACGGAGCCTTCTTGATATCCACCTCTCTGAGGCCCTTTCGTCATCAATGATTGCGTTTTACCCTCAGACTGCTCTATTCTAGGGGTGAGATTCAATATACTGGCAAACGTCCTCATAGATTGATTGACGATATCATTTACTAGTTTCAGGATATCATCAAATTTTGGCTCGATACCCTCATCCTCCATACGGGAGCTTATCTTCACCCACTTCCTTTGAAGTCGAGTAGGTAGGCGTCTTGCTATTACTTCTAGTATAAAACTCGAGTTGAGGTCACTCATGCAAATCATCGAAAACATTCCATTCTTGTAAATAAGCAAATAATCTAAAAACTCAGTGAGTGCCTGGGAGTCATCTTGTAATTGACCACCATTACCCTTAACAGCCCCGAATAATTTCCCTGCAACCATCGAAGGTCTTCCAAACCTTTGACGTAACATGCTCATAGCCTCGTAGTAGCCCTCTTTTGGCTTCATAAACTTACAGCACTGTATAGCCCTTGCAGCATCTCCAGTACAATACCTCATCAAATACATTAACTTCAATTCATCATTTAATAAAAAACCACTCAACGTGATCTCAAACTCATTTACAAATCGTAAATAATCGGCCGGGTTTCCATCAAAACACCGTGGTTCTAATTTAGGGAGTTTGATGTTCCTATCATCTCTGAACGGCGAAACAGTAACATTAACCATGTCATGTTGAACATCAGACACATCGTTACAATTAACAGACAAGTCACCATGACTTACTTTCCTGTTTGCATCCAAGACACTCTGTCCCTTCTTTTACCCAGGCATTGTTGAACTTGACCCGATTCCAAAATCGTTCCAGATATTGCTTGTTCAAAGAGGACTTGACCGGCACCAGGAAAGATGAACGGTAACTATCCAAACTTTCACCAACTGTCTGAATCCACCAAAGTCTGTTTCTACCGTCAGAAACTGTCAGTCACGTCTCATAAACCGTCAATGCCCAGCTCTTGCTACGCTGGGACTCACGCTGTTCCTTGAAGTTTCTCAGAAACGCTTAGTAATAACGGACGAAAATACCAGAACACTGATTGGCCACTCGAGAATTCCTTATTGTGACACCAATATATAGGCAACTTTAAAATTAGGCTTTAACTAAGGTTTTTGACAGTTTTGGCCTGACTTATTTCTGAACAGCGACCGATGAGACGATGACAGGTGTATCGTTGCCTGCGTGAAAATATAGGGAATTTGGATTTGAGCAAACAACCATGAATTGATCGTTCAATCTTCAACTACATTGACATGTGATGTAAATAACACTGTTCCATGCCTGTACAACCGATGTATCCTACATAGATATGAATAAATATATATGTTATAAATTACAATCCTGAAGTTAATGCTTTTTCAAAAGTTTAAATTGTTCAATTAATTTACATGCAATCAGAACAGGTTTTTATAGATGTTAAATTGTAAACCCTTCACTAAAGTTACCATTGAAGTTAAGTGACAGCCCAAACTTCACTCCGTTTCCTGCTGAAAGTTATGGTCAACCAGTTAACAACGTATATTTTGGAAAGTGCTATGCCGCCACGTGACTGAACGCCATTTCCGGAAGAGAGAAATATCCCAAGAAGCTGAGATATGGTATCAAATACAATTATAATACATCATTGAGAGTGCATTCACAGTGTATATACAAGAAGGGACTGCAGACTCCTTGGAACGATAGTATGCATTTACAATGTTTAGCGCTAACCATATCGGTTTAATCTGGTTGTCAGGCTTTCGTAAGATATTACATCTTTTGCGCAAAAAATGTCTACTGAGTCATTATGCTTTCAGCCAGACCACAGGTATGAGGTAATAATGCTTTAGAAATAGGATTACTTAAAGCCCAGATGCCTTTCAATGTCAGACACAAATATCTCGTTCGCCGCTTACTGCAGAGGTTTGAAAAATGCTAATATCCCACATCGGGAAAAATGTTTTCTTCTCATTGGCAAATATTATTGCAAAAGCAAAACAACTAGAAGTGGCATGCGTGAAGCAGCAAATAGAATACGTTAATCTTAAAAGCAGTCAGGAATTAATGAATGCCATTTCTCTTTATAGAATGGCGTTCGCTATCGTTTCAGGGTGAAAGTGACCGCCTTGGCTACACCGTTCGCTGCCTTATCAAAGCCTTTATTGTGTGACGCACTCGTTCAACCACGATGACCATCAGTGTTCCCCTATTACTTACGTCGTTGTGTATAAATAATTGTCATAAGAAGTGAATTTCTCAACTTGAATTATCTGTTGGCTCAGATACTGAGTCTTCAGCACATCCACCAAGTTAACGTTATTGTAAATGGAGTTGAAGATTGAACGATCAATTCTTGGTTGTTTGCTCAAAATCAACTTCCCCAATTTTCGCGGAGGCATCAATACGACAGTCATCGTCTCATCGGTCGCTGTTCAGAAAGAAGAGTGAAACATCGTCAGAAGTAATACAATGATTTATTATTGTAATATTTGTTTTCAGACCTTAGTGCACTTATTCTTTTTATATGTTGGTGTAACAATAGAGAAATATCAAGCGGCAGATCGGTGTTTTGGTTTTTTCGTCCGTTATTACTAAGCGTTTCTGAGAAACTTCAAGGAACAGCGTGAGTCCCATCGTAGCGAGAGCTGGGCATTGACGGTTTATGAGACGTGATTGACAGTTATTATACTTACCAACCATAGCTAGCCACTGTATACTAGTGTGGGCTATACATCGTTATCTTCTGATGATGTTGGCAGTTTCTGATCCGATTCCTACTCTGACCATCTCCTCCAGATTTGTGATAGCACAAAAGTCCCGCCCGTGTTATCAATATGCCATGATAGTTCAATGACCTGTCATACTTAATCTGGTTTCGCTTTCCCTGGCACTTACAATCCCCAACGTGGTCAAGTTGCTTACTCCTCAGCTCAAGAATGGAACGATGCGGTCGGAGCTGTTACCGTGACCTATGATGATCTCAATTCATGAACTTCAAACCCGCTACCCATGCATTTGCAACCACCCACACCATTAAAGTTTCAAAGCTGCAGCTTTCGGTGCTTTGACCGTCTTGTTGTTTTGGTTTACCGGCAGTGGAACAGTCAGCAGACCTCGGATTTCGAATATGTCTGTTGACATTTTTTAGGTGATTTCAGTTCAAAGTATCCTGAGTCCGGTAGCAGTAGCTTCGTAATCCGTAGGTTGAGAGTTTTTGAAGCTCGCGATTCGCCAGCCAGTTAAATAGGCAAGGTTATTCACGTATTATGAAAAGGAGAAGGCCTAATGCACTCCCTTGGCTGACACCACTGCTAATTGGTCTAGGCCTGAACGTCATCGAGCCAACTTTTGTTGTCTGATTTCTACCAGGGGAAATGATTTCATTCAGTTCTGGAGGGGTTGCGTATCTTTAGTGAGCATAACCTGCTGACCAGTGGATTGTGTGAAACTGTCGAAATAGAAGATAACTACTATTTCTCTCATATCTCTTCTATAAGGGACTTTTATAAAATGTTCCTGTTCCTTCTCTGAGAAATCTGTGTTGTGGATGGTTGATAAGTTTACGTTTAGGAAAGTAGTGTGACATTCGGTCTTTGATTGCTTTCTCCATGATCCTCGATATAACCGGTGTTATACCGATAAACCTATAATTGAATGCTCTAGTTTCGGTTCCTGCATTTTACTTAGGTATTATGTGAGTGTATTTCCAAATTTTACGGTTGGTTCTAGTCTCTAGTAAGAGGACAACTATTCTCAGTTGTCAATGTAGTTGAAGATTGAATGATCAATTCATGGTTGTTTGCTCAAACCCAACTCCTCCATATTTTTCGCAGGAGTCATCGATAGTGCAGTCATCGCCTCACCGTTCGCTGTTCAGGAAAGATAAAAAACTATCAGAAGTATTATCGTGATTTACTGTTATAACATTCATTCTTAGACCTTGCGTGTAATAACCTTGTTGTTGGTTACATATTGGCGTAAGAATAAAGGATTCTTGAGTCGCCAATCAGTGTTTTGGTTTTCGCGTTGGTTAATACAAAGTGTTTCTGAAAGTCTTCGAGGGACAGCGTGAGGTCCAGCGTAATAAGACCTGGACATTGACAGTTTCTGAGAGTTCGCTGACAGTTTCCGATAATTTCTGTTCGTCTTTCTTCGTGTCTGCAAGTCTTCATTGCACAAGTATTATCTGGAACTTTTCTGGAATTTTTGATCAAGTTCAGTGATGCCTGGGTCAAAGAAAGGACAAAGCGTCTTGGAAGCAGACAGGGAAGTAAGTAATGCTGAGTTGCCTGTTATATATAATGATATGTGTAATGTTAGGCATGATAAGATTCATGTCAATTACGTCTCATGAACCGTTAATGCCCAGCCTCTGCTACGCTGGGCCTTACGCTACCCCTCGAAGAAATTTAAAAGCACACAAAATTAACGGACGCGAAAATCAGAACACACATCGGTGACTCCATAATTCTTTATTCAAACACCAACATATAACCAGTATTATTGACACCAATTTTAATTCAGTAAATCTGGATTTGAACTGCTCACGTAATACGTCTCACCGAGGCCGGCACTGCAGTCCAGCTAGCCAGGCATTCGAAGTCTTTCGCCATATGCATTGTGTGCCATTACCTCTCTAATCTAATGATTGACATCTCAGTTTCTTCCCTGTCTGCATTCATACTGTAGTTACCCTGTGCCAGTAGTTTGCAGGCTACATGTTGGTCGTGACATAAATGTATTTTCGTAACTCAGAGGCACTCGTCGGGTAGCTGACTATTATACCTAGAGCTTTCGGTGTATGATGCCGTAGGAATTGGCTTCGGAATACTTGCCGTTACCCATCTTTGTGAAACGGGTTGTGGTATTTCCTGCGTTTGTGATGTTAGAAAAGGCACTATTTTACACACTGACGAGAGCCACAGTGCTAATGTTTTCCGGGTGATTTCCCCTGTGATCGACGCTGTGAGCTAGACAAACGCTGTACCGTATTCATTGCACATACCCCACCCGTACTCCATCAGCCAGAGTGGGCCAAGGTTGAGTATTTACACGAGTCAGGTAGCCAGTGGTATTCTTCTCCAAAGTTCTTCAGTGTCATCTACAGATAGTGTCGTAGTTTATTCAACATTCATTTTCCTATGTTAGAAAATTTTGGACTGTAACCCGAATGCAGAAATCAAAAGTTTGAGCTGATATTTGGTCAATGAGTTCAGCTTAACACGTTCACAAGCCCCGTTGACTATGCCAAGCTGTGTGTGCGTGTCATTGGTTCCACTCGAAACTAGCCTCGTACAGTCAAAACGCGTGTTTAACAGCAACCTGTGACCGCCAAACTGTAAACATGATGTCTACACAGTCTCATCAAACGTTCTTTCACCAGGATTCGTAGGTAAAATCAAATTACAGCATTTATCCAATCTACTGACGCCCAACTTTCTTTGTTTATGATAAAGCTATCAGCATATAACACAACTTTTGCAAAACAACGTTATTCAAGATAGATTTTACCACGTCACTTAATATAACATGGAAAACTGGGGAGCACCGGTATATTTCACCGTCGTCCCTCTGATTTTTTCAGCACCACATCCTCGCTACTGCACCATGACAGTGTGGTGGTGTAATATTTTGCAACGGAATGTGATTCTCACATATACCCACAATTCAGCATTGGCAACAGAATACTATATATGTTTGGACATTCTATTACATGTCGTCTAATGTAAACCCAGATCACACGCTCAGTGATTGGTTAAAGAATATAAACTGTAAGTATACAAACGCCGGTATGACTAAGGAAAAATATACCTTCAGCTTCCGTGTCCTGCCTCCTGCTATTACAGTAGAACCTTGCACAATAACATCATGAGGCGAGAGCTGCAGTGCCGCGTTTCATTAGTCCTAAGGCCTGTTAACGCTAGATATGGAGCAAGAGTTATCGAAATGTATTGCGTCGCTTTATGTTCTTCTACCAGGCATTTTGGGCTATACTTACTAACGAATCTTCCCAAGCACCGAGGGAAATTATTTTCACTCCTGTCACGCCACATCAACACTTATGAGAAATGAGAATACGTAAGCCATTAGATCCTGACCCACTTGCAGAATAGTAATGTGCCTGATGCATAAAGTCAAGGTTTTGGACTTCATCAAGGGAGCAGCACTGCGAAACGCATTTTAAACCAGGGAAACTGGAAATGAAAATGTATGTTTTTAAAGAGTTTAACGCATTACACCAGATACATGAAACTCAAAACATCCACAGTAGAGGCACAAAATGATAGCACAACTTGAGAGGGATAAATTCCTCGAGGACGCCTCTAAACCTCAGTAATTCTGCAAGATCATACGAA
The DNA here is from genome assembly GCA_944472135.2 of Trichobilharzia regenti. Lineage (NCBI taxonomy): Eukaryota > Metazoa > Platyhelminthes > Trematoda > Strigeidida > Schistosomatidae > Trichobilharzia > Trichobilharzia regenti. Next base: position 21,917,108 of record OX235265.1, on the reverse strand, counting down.
AACGACTGAAAGGGAGTAAAGCTAACAAAGTTAACCGCTTGCAACATGCAGGTACAATTTATGATTATTCCCAGATTATCAGTGAATTCCTCAGCCAAGGGTCCTCCAGTGGCACCACATCACATCCGTCCTCAATTCTCGACGCAACCCGCGGAAGTAACTACATTTTGGATGACGTCAACTTTAATGTACAAAATATAGCCTCAGCGGTAGAGAAAAAAGGCTAACGGTGGTTAAAGAATAGATGATGTACCACCTGTCATATAAAATACTTAGAATGTTACTTATGTCAGCCAACTCTCAGAAACTGTCTATGTCCAGGTCTTATTATGCTGGACCTCACGCTGTCCCTCGAAGACTTTCAGAAACACTTTGTATTAACCAACGCGAAAACCAAAACACTGATTGGCGACTCAAGAATCCTTTATTCTTACGCCAATATGTAACCAACAACAAGGTTATTACACGCAAGGTCTAAGAATGAATGTTATAACAGTAAATCACGATAATACTTCTGATAGTTTTTTATCTTTCCTGAACAGCGAACGGTGAGGCGATGACTGCACTATCGATGACTCCTGCGAAAAATATGGAGGAGTTGGGTTTGAGCAAACAACCATGAATTGATCATTCAATCTTCAACTACATCGATATCTAATGTTTACAAGCCTGCTCAATTTCTTGTCAAATTTCCTCCCGATGCGTTATACGCAAGTTCGGCAGAGAACTTGCAGGTCAACATTTCCAGAAGATACATATCCTTCAAGCCGCTTCTTTGTGAAGTGTCACTTATATACTTCACGACAATCCTTCCATTTAATTACTAATATACTCTTTTATCTCAACACTGGCGCGCTTTTTGATTAGTGCGTTACATTTTGCTCATATCTACAAAACTCTGATTTCTTTGTTGTATCTCACTACGAAGTTCTGGAATTTATTACAATGTTTACTTTCGAACACTAATCCCGTGGATTAAAATATCACTGACTACTTATACGTATAACAAAGTCCTTTGACGTTTTGTGACCTTTCTATCACTTACATATCTATAATTGTATATATTGTTGGATTTATATGTTCAAGTTGGCCCAAGTCAGTGAGTCTGTCGTTTTGATATCATTTTATTTAACTGTGCCTAACGGTATTGCATGTTGTATTGTATTGTTGTTGTCGCTTTTTGACCATTTTGCTGTGAATTACATCACAGACTCGAAAGTCGAGGATGCTCTTAGGATGCATACTCAGGAACTTCCACGACAATGAAGCCAAGCTAATTCTGTACAAAACATGTGTCAGACCACTACTAGAATACTGTCCATTTATTATAAGCAGCACTCGCACACGTGATAAGCTAAGGATGGAAAGTATCCAACGATATTTTACCTCAAAACTACTTGGCTATGATTGTAAGAAAGACTACACCTCACGGTGCATGATCCTAAAACTTGACCCACTTTGGACAAGGCGACTTATTATAAACCTAATATTCTTCTTTAAGGTCCTTCACAAAATATCTTTCTCAGGTAACAGGGACATACAATTCGCACAGGAAGGTTCTTACGATCTGCGTAACCAAACTTCCACAGTGACAACTCATTCTTTTAGGTCAACACTCCGTGAAAACTTCTTCACAGTCATGTATTCTAAAATATGGAATAGCCTTCCCCTAGATGTCAGAACTTGCTCTTCGGTTACAAGCTTCAAACGCTCTCTGCATAGACTGTTTCACTCTACTGATTATATTAATAAACTATTTACTCCTAAAACGAATCAACTACTAATCTACTACAGCACCTAAAAAACGCACTTCAACACCCTTAACAATCTAAAAACCATAAATAAACTAGCGGCATGGATGCATAAAGACTTAGTACGGAACATACAGGAATAGTTTACCCCTAGAAATAGGACGTGTCACTTTATTGTAACCTTCAAACGCTTGCTATATAAACTGTTTTATCCCAAAGTCTATCCCTACCAGAACTCATTACTTACTTCTAAAACGCATCAGTCATTAGAACACTAAAACGCTCAGACTCATTAATACACATCATGACACTAAATAGACTCTAAGACTTCGCATAAATTCGTAAAAAAAACCATAACTAAAAATAATTTCTTAATAATTTATTATACAGTTATATATATACATTAATGTCCTTTTAATGTTCACATACTTTCTCTTTTTGGTACTCTGATACTCCTATTCATCTTCTGGTCGAGGTCGAACAACCCTGCATCTAAACTGAAATGAGGATTAATTCCAAACCATCTATCTCATAACCACCCAAATTCCATGAACGATCCAATTCTACCATTTGAAGACGCTGGCGAACATGCTGTAAATGAGTATTCATGATCTGAAATGAAGAAGCAACTGGTTTTCAAACAGTTTTCAACATTTTTTCTGAACTTACGAATGCAGTCCGCCATGCAGACACAAATGGAGCAAATGGAGAATTCTGGAACCGACCTCAGCACCATTTGATGCAGTAAAACAACCCAACATGACCTCATCTAGTTTTCGCATCCCCGATCAAATTTCTTTCCTGTTATAAAACTACGATAAGACTGCTGAAAAAATGGAATAAATATATCACTGATCTCAACATAATACATCAATAAACTTTAAGCCAAGGGTGCTGTTCACAACAAAGTTATGTAAGAGGATTGACTTCAAGCTTTTTTTTCCCAGATATTTGTATTACATTCATCTGATGTCTGGGTTTTTTTTAATGCGAAGACAATATTTCTATATCTCTTTATGTGCTACACAAACAGACTTTATAGCAGACTGTTCCGTCTGACTCCAATGTCAGAAAGAACAACCAAACTGTAAATTCATCATACATCAATTTGTGTAATATATATAATAACTTATCCATGCCTGTACAATTGGTATGTTCCTGCATAAACAGGAAGAAATATATATTATTATTATAAAGTCAAGGTTTTGGACTTCATCAAGGGAGCAGCACTGCGAAACGCATTTTAAACCAGGGAAACTGGAAATGAAAATGTATGTTTTTAAAGAGTTTAACGCATTACACCAGATACATGAAACTCAAAACATCCACAGTAGAGGCACAAAATGATAGCACAACTTGAGAGGGATAAATTCCTCGAGGACGCCTCTAAACCTCAGTAATTCTGCAAGATCATACGAAAACGACTGAAAGGGAGTAAAGCTAACAAAGTTAACCGCTTGCAACATGCAGGTACAATTTATGATTATTCCCAGATTATCAGTGAATTCCTCAGCCAAGGGTCCTCCAGTGGCACCACATCACATCCGTCCTCAATTCTCGACGCAACCCGCGGAAGTAACTACATTTTGGATGACGTCAACTTTAATGTACAAAATATAGCCTCAGCGGTAGAGAAAAAAGGCTAACGGTGGTTAAAGAATAGATGATGTACCACCTGTCATATAAAATACTTAGAATGTTACTTATGTCAGCCAACTCTCAGAAACTGTCTATGTCCAGGTCTTATTATGCTGGACCTCACGCTGTCCCTCGAAGACTTTCAGAAACACTTTGTATTAACCAACGCGAAAACCAAAACACTGATTGGCGACTCAAGAATCCTTTATTCTTACGCCAATATGTAACCAACAACAAGGTTATTACACGCAAGGTCTAAGAATGAATGTTATAACAGTAAATCACGATAATACTTCTGATAGTTTTTTATCTTTCCTGAACAGCGAACGGTGAGGCGATGACTGCACTATCGATGACTCCTGCGAAAAATATGGAGGAGTTGGGTTTGAGCAAACAACCATGAATTGATCATTCAATCTTCAACTACATCGATATCTAATGTTTACAAGCCTGCTCAATTTCTTGTCAAATTTCCTCCCGATGCGTTATACGCAAGTTCGGCAGAGAACTTGCAGGTCAACATTTCCAGAAGATACATATCCTTCAAGCCGCTTCTTTGTGAAGTGTCACTTATATACTTCACGACAATCCTTCCATTTAATTACTAATATACTCTTTTATCTCAACACTGGCGCGCTTTTTGATTAGTGCGTTACATTTTGCTCATATCTACAAAACTCTGATTTCTTTGTTGTATCTCACTACGAAGTTCTGGAATTTATTACAATGTTTACTTTCGAACACTAATCCCGTGGATTAAAATATCACTGACTACTTATACGTATAACAAAGTCCTTTGACGTTTTGTGACCTTTCTATCACTTACATATCTATAATTGTATATATTGTTGGATTTATATGTTCAAGTTGGCCCAAGTCAGTGAGTCTGTCGTTTTGATATCATTTTATTTAACTGTGCCTAACGGTATTGCATGTTGTATTGTATTGTTGTTGTCGCTTTTTGACCATTTTGCTGTGAATTAGTTTCACAATTCAGCACGATGAATCTCTTCGCGCCAAAAGAAAAGTCTGTGTGGGGACATGAAACGTCCGCACTATGTATGAGATTGGAAAAGCTGTCCAGATCACAAACGAGATGAAATGATACGGGATCCAAGTACTGGGAATATGTGAAACTAGATGGAACGGGAATGGACTCACCAAATTGTCAACGGGTGAGTCAGTGATCTACTCCGTCACCCAGAAGATAACAACACACCCCGAAGGCGTGGCTATCATGATGTTGCCAACGGCGACAAAGGCCCTGATGCAATGGAAGGCGATCTCGTCCAGGATAATGACCGCCAGATTCGACTCCAAAGGAAGGAAAGTGTCAATTATACAATGTTATGCACCCACAAACAACGCAGACCCCGAAAAGAAAGAAGAATTCTACAGACAACTACAGGCAACAATGGACAATACGCCAGCTGGTGACATTAAAATACTAATGGGAGACACGAACGCCAAACTGGGACCAGATAACACAGGAAGGGAACTCATCATGGGTAGAGAAGATCTCGGAGAAATGAATGAAAATGGAGAACTCTTCGCCGACTTCTGCGCCTTCAACGAAATAGTGATTGGTGGCAGCGTATACAAACACAAAGATATCCACAAGGCTACATGGGTGTCACCAGATGGGCAAACCAAAAACCAAATTGACTTCATCTCAATCTCAAGGAAGTGGAGGCGCAGCCTACTGGACACAAAAGTAAGAAGAGGAGCAGACGTTGGCTCAGACCACTATCTCGTACAAGGGACAATCCAAATCAAATTAAAAGCTTTCAGGGAAACAGGAGCTGCAGATAGACCACAAGCCAAGTTCAATACTCAAAAACTGGAGGACCAGGCTACAAAGGACATCTTCATTGCAAGCATAAAGGACAAAGCCGAGACACAAATCAACACTAGCAAAGAGGTCGACGTCGAAAAGCACAGGGAAAACTTGAAAACGGTGTGGAGTCAAACCTGCATGGAAGTTCTAGGCAGAAAGAAGAGACAGGACAAACAGTGGCTCACTACGGACACTTGGAAACTAATAGAAGAGAGAAGGACAGTGAAACAAAAGATTATCCAGTGCACTGACGAGCAACAAAAACAGGAGCTGAATGCAAGCTACAATACACTGAACAAAAGAGTGAAGAAGAGTGCCAGGGAAGACAAAAGAAAATATTATGAAACCATGGCAAACGAAGCAGAACAAGCTGCAGGCAAAGGAGACCTCGCCACACTCTACCAAACAACTAGGAACCTTTCGAGCAAACGTTCGACACAGATTAAGCCAGTAAAGGATGACAATGGAAAGTCAATCACCAAAGAGGTGGAACAAAGAAAACACTGGGCTGAACACTTCAAAAGACTTCTAAATCGACCGCCACCTACAACACGCCCAACAATACCAACAACGGAAGCAGAACTACCAGTGAACACTGACCCCCCGACGAAATCAGAAGTCCTGAATGCAATCAAGATGCTCAGAGCTGGAAAATCACCAGGACCAGATGGAATCCCAGCAGAAGCATTGAAGATGGACCCAAAGACAACAGCGGACTTGATGACGCCATTGCTGGAGAAGGTGTGGAAAGAGGGCAAAGTACCCGAGGATTGGAAGAAAGGATACTTATTCAAACTATTAAAGAAAGGAGACTTAAGTCAATGTAAAAACTGGCGCGGAATTATGCTCCTGTCCATTCCAAGCAAGATACTAAGCCGCATCATCCCGGAGAGAATCAAACAAGCTCTGGATGAAAAACTTCGACCAGAACAGGCTGGATTCAGGAGGAACAAATCATGTATTGATCAAATCGCCACTCTACGGATCATCATTGAACAAAGCTTGGAATGGCAGTCACCTCTCCATCTCAACTTCATCGACTTTGAAAAGGCCTTCAGCGAACATCGTCGATTGAGAGGTGATTTGGCAACTACTTCGCTACTGTGGGGTGCCGTCGACAATTATACATCTCATCCAACAGTTGTACGACAATGCTGCATGCCAAGTAATCCACAACGGGAAACTTATGGAATACTTCGAAGTGAGGACGGGAGTGAGACAAGGCTGTCTACTATCGCCAATGATCTTTCTGATTGCAGTAGACTGGATAATGCGACAGACAACGGGCAATGACGAAACAGGCATAAAATGGACTCACACAAAAGAGACTTGGAGGATCTGAACTTTGCCCGCGATGATATATGTCTGATTTCCCATAAACTGGGCGATATGCAAGTGAAAAGCAACAAGCTGGCAATAGAAGAAGCATCAAAGATAGGACTTCAAATGAACATAGAAAAAACAGAGGTGATGAAAATTCCTGGCCAACACCAACAGAAACAACAACAACAGACAACAATCAGCATGAACGGGAAGAACCTGAAAGAAACGACCTCCTTTACCTACCTGGGAAGCATAGTTTCAACTACAGGCGGATGGAACTGACGAGGATATCAAAGCCAGAATCGGAAAAACAAGACAGGCTTTCATTAGTCTTAAGTCTGTGTGGAGGTCAACATCACTCAGCATTAAAAATAAGATCCGGATTTTCAACTCCAATGTGAAGTCAGTGCTACTATACGGATCCGAAACTTGGCGCGTCATAAAGGGCATCTCAAACAAACTTCTGACCTTCGCTAACAGTTGTATTTGCTCAATACTCAAGATCAGATGGCCAGAAAAGATCAGTAACAAAGATCTCTGGGAGAGAACCAACCAGGAACCGATTATGAAACAAATAGGCAGGAAGAAATGCAGATGGATTGGCCATGCACTGAGGAAACCATCAAGTGACATCACTAGACAGGCCATTGCTCGAGTGGAACCCGAAAGGGAAGCGGCGAGTTGGTCGTCAGTGCAAGGGTGACTTGGAGGAGGTCATGTGAGGAGGAGATGAAAGCATGTGGACAGACTTGGAATGGAGTGAAAAAGTTGGCAGAAAACAGAAGGCAATGGAGACGCGCAGCTGAAGCCCTATGTTCCTCTGGGAAATAAATGATGTAATTATAATAATCTCAACCCACTTGGCCTTGAATAAAGCTGAAATTTACTTTTATTCTCATACATACTCTATTATCGAACAAAGTTCGGCTGCTCTGATAACGAAAAAACAAAGCAACAACAAGCATGTCTGAGAGTAACCATATTTTCATCGAAAATGTCATGGTTTTCCATGGTAAGACCAATATGGTTAGCATCATACACTGCAAATCTGTACTATCATTTCAAGTTCTGTATAGTCCATTCTCTTTTTTTGTAAATAGGCTTCCAGTAATGTATTATTTATGATTGTATTCTATACTATTTTGCAGCTGCGCGGGATTTTCTCCTCTTCCTGAAATAGCGTTCAAGCACGTGGGGGCACAGCCTTCACTCAAACATATGTTGTTTATCGATTGGCCATAACTATCACCAGGGAATGGAACGAATTTTGGGTTTAAGCTCAACTTCGATGGAGACTTTCGTGAAAGATTTACAAATTAACAATTATAAGAATCCTTTCCGATTGCTTGTACTATAATTCAACAATTTGAAAAAGTGATAATGTATGCTAATGCACAGTCTTAATTCGTAACATAATCGATCGTGTCTGTAAAAATGGCATCCATGCAAACTTACCCGTTTATACGAAATATATATTATTATTAGATGTTCTAGATGTATTTGAATTGTCGCCGTCAAAAAGAGATTTGCACTTCGCAGAAGACCCCCCAACCTATACTGCTAATTTCCTTGGTGGATATAATATACATCCTACGGTGATGTCTCAAATGTCTCTGACTCAGTCTAGGCTACAAGGGACTGGAAGGGTGCAATCGTAAGCGCCATCTTAAAAGAGGGGAACAGACGGATAGTATCTTACTACCGGCATGGATTCTGACAAGGGCGATCCAGCCTGGCAAACTTACTGTTAGCTAGGTAAGGTTGGGTGGAAGCCGGGATAATGACGATCTTTTGGACATTGCCTGTATCAGTCTTGGTGAAGCATTCGAATAAGGTGTCCTATTTACGTATTATAATAATCCCAGGCGTTTTGGATTAGACCAATGCCCGTGTGAGTGGTTTAGTAACTACATGATGGATAGAAGGCAGAAGGTAAGCCTAACATCATAAAAGGAGGGAGGGTGGCGCTAGCTGATCAGTAGATATGGTGGTGGCCACTAAGGTGAATCCTCCCATTCTGCAGGAACAGCAATATGCAATTTGACGGCTTGAGATTTCCATGATTTTTATGAGGGCTTAGATCTTTATCTTGAAAAAGATAATAACGAACGCCTTGACAGATCATGCTTCTACGTTTAATAATAATAATAATATATATTCTCATTTTTTACATGAGGGACGCCAGTTTACAGGCATCATCAATTCGATAAGTTACACATAATATTAATAAGCATATTTAGTAAAGATAATATTATAAGGTACATTTTTTTCCCTAGCTATGTAGGGTACACCAATTGTATAGGCTTGCATAAATATTGTTTTAATAATAATAATATATTCCTTCCTGTTTATGCAGGAACATACCTATTGTACAGACATGGATAAGTTATCATATAAATTACACATAATTTGATGTATGATGAATTTACAGTTTGGTTGTTCTTTCTGACATCAAAGTCGGTCGGAACAGTCTGCTATAAAGTCTGTTTGTGTAGCACATAAAGAGATATAGAAATATTGTCTTCACATTAACAAAAAACCCAGACATCAGATGAATGTAATACAGATATCTGGGAAAAATAAAGCTTGAAGTAAATTCTCTTATATAACTTTGTTGTGAACAGCACCCTTGGCTTAAAGATTATTGATGTATTATGTTGAGATCAGTGATATATTTATTCCATTTTTTCAGTAGTCTTATCGCAGTTTTATAACATGAAAGAAATTTGATCGTGGAGGCGAAAACTAGATAAGGTCATGTTAAGTTGTTTGACTGCATCGAATGGTGCCGAGGTAGATTCCAGAATTCTCCATTTGTGTCTGCAAGGCGGACTGTACTCGTAAGTTGGGTATAATGTTGAAAAACTACTAGAGAACCAGTTGCTTCTTCATTTCAGATCATGAATACTCATTTACAGCATGTTCGCCAGCGTCTTCAATTGGTAGAATTGGATCGTTCCTGGAGTTTGATTGATTATGAGATAAAAGGTTTGGAATTAATCATAGCAGTTAGAATACAGTTAAACATGCAGAGAAGTACTTTTGATTCAGCACCCGGTGAATTTTATATTCTTTTCGATCTAGTATCGGAATAACCGCGGACCATTCCATTCAATATGTCGAATATATAATATATATATATAATAAATATATACCATTCGCTCAACCTATTGTTGAGATGCGACCACGCGGGATCTGCACAGATTTGTGGGGCGTCTTATAAACTAACTTGCTGTCCATTGTCGGATCTTTAAATACCACTTCACAATATCTTGTCTCATTCTAATAACGTCTTTACTTGATCCTCATTATATTCCATTAAACCTAACATTTTTATAGCTCTTTATGAATTTGATTCGACTTATTCTATTCCTATTCTCTGTAGGGTACGGTTGTGCACCAAATAGACAAAAAGGCATGAAATAAAAACAACTGGCCTGAAAATAATTGTATTAAAGCCAAAAGTGGACATCATGATAGTACGAACTATATGGATAGCATTATACATTGCAAATGAAAGTTGTCGGCCTAATGATTAATTACTTTCCCATTCTGTTTCCTATGTAAATGTATTTATTAATGATATATTGCACTTACTTAATTTATTACACTTTAATGATTCACCCTAGCAGTTTAACTTTTCTAAAACAGCTTTCAATCCCTTGTAAACTTTGTACTTACCTCAGTATTGGTTGGTTATCGTATGCCGACAACCACGGGATGAAAACGAAACGAAGTCGATTTTCCCGCTCAACCTGGAGGACAACTGTACAATTCAATAACTATACGGCCTGGTTCAGACAATCAGTTGAATTATATATATATATATATATATATAAAATATTTAACTGTTGAAACATTAATAACTTGTCGACAATCGAAGATATGACATCATACCATACTTGATTGTGCCCGTAAAAATGGAATGGATTTTCATGTAAATTTATATGTTTACATGAGAATACAAATTATTATCAAGGGTCAGTGGTGTACTATCAGGGTGGAAAGCAGTACTAAGTGGAGTACCTCAGGGAACTGTAAATGACCCATTGCTACCCATATTATACGTTATGAACTGCAGAAAATTCTTACCCAATCTAACTTACTATTTGCGGACGATATTAACATATGGAAAACAGTAAATCAACGATCTAGATAAGTAAGCTGAATGGGTTAACATCCGGAGTCTGGAAATTAATTTCAAGAAAAGAGCTGTAGTTCACCTAGGTCGGAGGTCATGCACGTCATATTCCCTGGGGGCACACAGCTACTATAAGTTAAGGGACAAAAGGTGTCAATCACGTCTCATAAACCGTTAATGCCCAGCTCTTGCTACGCTGGGACTCACGCTGTTCCTTGAAGTTTCTCAGAAACGCTTAGTAATAACGGACGAAAAAACCAAAACACTGATTGGCCACTCGAGAATTCTTTATTGTAACACACATATAAAACATGTTGCCACTAAGATCTGTGAACGAATATTACAATAATAAATCACAATATTACTTCTGACGGTTTGCTACTGACTTCTTTCTGAACAGCGACCGATGAGACGATGACTGTCGTATTGATGCCTCCGCGAAAATTGGGGAAGTTGGTTTTGAGCAAACAACCATGAATTGATCGTTCAATCTTCAACTAAATTTACAAACGGACTTCGAAATTATTGTAAGCCATTACTTAAAAACAACGGCTGATTTTGACGAAGGCTTTTAGAATGCGATGAGGACTTTAATGGGCTTTCAAACGTTTAGACGAGGGTGGGACTTTTATTGGTTGACGGAATTCTCTTACACAGCCTATAAATTATTCTCGCGTACCGAAAACAAAGCAAAAGCCAATATTTGATCGTCCAAACTTCGTGGTATATTTTGGTACAAAAACAAGCCTTCAGACGAACGCTTAGCTAGCTAGTGATCGTGCACGTGACACGACGGGGTACCAAATGGTGGGGATGCTTGACCGGAAGCCTTCAGCTAAACAAGTCGACTTAAACAGTGGTGGTCAGCATCCAATGGTGAGTGATTGCTGTGGTCAATAATTTTGGGGAATTGTTTACGGCTACAGTCTCAAGTACTTTTTGGAGCATATGTCAGACTTCATCTAGAATACTGAACACAAGCGGTGAGTACATCTTGAAAAAGGAGACACATATCCTGGAAAGAATACACAGGGTAAGAACCAGATTAGCTAGTGGTATCTCACACCTTCTTTATGAAAAGAGGATGAAGCATTTAAATTTCTTCCCATTATCATACCGAAGGAAGAGAGGCGACTTAATTTTAGCTTACAGTCTACTAAAGGGTGATTTAGGGATTGACCTTTCTAACGTTCTCTCTGTATTTAGGATCTGTTTACGAAGTCACCACAAAAAGGTGCTCAGATCGAGGCCGAAAAATACACGTGGAATTTAGATTCTCTCGCAGAGTGGTCAAAAACTGGAACTCCTTACCTGATTCAGTAGTAATAGCTCCTTTAGTGAACGCTTTCAAAGAGAAACTAGATCTCTGCAGAGATATATATCGCAACGACTTACATAGGCAACAAGAACATTCTGTTCTCATAATCGGAATCTGCATCGTCAGGGTTTATTTACCTTCAGAAGTTACTTAAAGTAATGGACAGAAACATCTAGTTCTGAATCAAACGGCGCATATTGGTTATTTTCCGAGTATCGTTCAATGAGATTGATATAATCATCTTATCAAGAAGTCATGTGAGGAGAATGCCGATGGCCGATAAATGGGATTTCTCTTGTCTCAAAGGGCTGAAATGCTTCTTGGAAATTACAGACAAAATGCTTGATGTAACTTACTGTGGAATGGTACCAGAAACTTTTCGTGATTTGGTGATAATGGATGATGACATAGTTGAAAAGATAACATTATAAAGGTTAAATTTGTTCATCTGCCAAATAATGAACAATTTACTCATCAGAGAGACTACAAACACTATTTCATCTTGAAGTTGGAGGCAGTATTACATTTAACAAAAGTTGACCTCTAACGAGTGTTTTTGCATACCGCTACGTTTGAAAATTAGCTAATGGTGGAGGGTTTTACAGTATGGGCTCTCAGTCATCACTGAATGACATATCAAATGCTATCAGACAAGAAATAATACGGTTTGAGAGTGTCCATCCTAATATCTATGCTATATACGATCTTATCGATGCGGTTGATGATAAAAATATAGCCGAGTCATTACGTCAATTAGTTGTATCGATTGAAGGTATTCTATACAGTCGCTGATTTACCTGTATTCTAGATGCTTTTGTCAATAGTCAGGAATGGACTCTAAGTAATGCTGTCCCAGGAATCAAGCTGGTAAGTATATTCCGTATAAATCATATCATATTCTAGGGATTGCTCGGTTCTGTTCAAAGTGGGAAGTCTGCATTAGTGCATCGATATCTTACTGGAGCCTATGTTCATGACGAATCTCCAGAAGGTGGAAGGTTCAAGAAAGAACTATCTTTAGATAATCAAAGTCACTTGCTGCTGATTCGCGATGAGGGTGGTCCTCCCGATCTTCAATTTAGTCAGTGGATTGATGGTGTTATATTTGTGTTTAGCCTGGAAAACGTCGAAAGTTATCAGACTGTCTACGATTATTACGCTCGCCTTTCGACCTACAGGAACACTAACAATTTACCTATGATGCTTGTTGGAACCCAAGGTATGTCTTGTCATATTACTCTATTTATTGTTTTAAGATTCTAATTGCGAACCGTATGTACGAGTAATTGATGACGCTCGAGCCCGAAAGCTAGCCAGTGATCTTAAGCGCTGTGCCTACTATGAAACATGTGCAGCTTACGGTTTGAATGTAGAACGGGTTTTCCAAGATGGTAATTAAAATTTACTTTAATTTATGCTATAGCATGCCTAAAAATACTTCAGTTACGCACTTCTAGTAATTCGCCTGTTCCAAGACCTCTTACACCACAGTTATCATCAAATTCACAACAGAGACCATGTGCTAACAGTCCTGTTGAGGGTGCACCTCTAGTGGGCATTAGTCAGTCTCAACAATCATTATTTTCTAATGCTGTTAATGCTCGGGAAGGTCCTACTATTGTGAAAAACCCTGTAAGTCCATTCATTTACGCATTTCACAAATTAACATAAATGGTTTCTTTTATCTCTTCGTGGCCATTTCTTTTGGTATTTTATGTTTATGTTGACATCAACTCTTGTTTGGCGTTAATATTCGTAGCTTAATTCATCAGTAGTACATATTTTTGGTTTAAATCCTACTGTAATTGTTCCCAGTGTTGAACATCTTTTTGTGATTTACTAATTTGGAGTTTTAATGAATACCGTTCACCCTTTTGATTGAGTTGCTAAAACTACTAGTACAATTGACCCGTAGTTAAAATTCATATCGTAATCATGAACCATGCTCATTCCTAGTTTTCAAGCACATTCTATAATTGTGTGAGCTTGTGGTAGTTAGTACTTTTTTATTGGAGCAATATGTTACAGCGTCATTTCCACTTACGGTAGTGTCTTTAATACATCAGGTTTTAGAATGATAGGTAGTTTGTTTGTTATTTCAAAATGAAAGGGTTACTTATGCTTTTCAGATTCTCGGTTTATATTTTTAATGCCACTAAAATGTAGACTGACTCACGAACTAAATTTTCATACTGTTTTTATTGGAGTATTTCAGCCTTTTGGAGACACCATCAGGCAACAGTGTCCATTTCATTTACTGTAAAATGTTCGTAATTATACAGGTACATAAAGCTCCCTAATGTTATTTGTGAGCCTTTCATAATTTAGAACTATCATAGGTATGTGTTACTTTCCGCCGTCCTAAATATCATAAATTGAGAAATCCGTCCTACTGTTTCGCAAAATGGAGTAAAATTGAACGTCTTATCATGTTATCATCGTCCTAAAATGGACGTGTGAATGTCTCAGACATCTGAATATAGTTTAGACCGCTGGAGCGTAATTTTGAGGTTGCGTTTCCATTAGTCAGTTCGATCTGGGGCGTGTAATTAGAGCTTATTGCGTATTAAACATTTGTATGGTCTCCCCATGGAGCTCATTACGGAAGTATCTCGTAACCATTTGGTCGTAACTGCGTACTGTCTAGTGATGTGACAGACTATCATGCAAAACACGGCCTGTTATAGTATCTCACTGTCCTCCGTGCTCTGTTTTCATTAGCAATCGTCCATGTCAGTACTGACACCAAACTTAGTTTTCGATGGTTTTTCTTCATTAGCCATGATTACGCAATATTTCGAGCATTCGTATTGTCAGCATTAATTGAGTAGCAAAATTCAAAATGACCTGAATGATTGGTTTCACTACTAGAGCTGAGAAGTTGAGACTACTTTGTTTAGTATTGTTATTAAGTGATCTGTTTGCGGGTTCCGAATGATAAGCAATGGTGTTGTTCTATCGTGGGTGTATTGGTCGAATGCTATCCATAGTCTGTCTGTGTCTGGATTCAACATAGAACTTGGCACCGAAGTGCAGGAGTTCGAGTTGCCACGGCTATCCATAGTGCTGTTTGTTATCATTTGACTCAGTGGTGCGACACTGTCGAAATCTACGATCACTAATTCGATGCCTGGTGTAAAGAATCAGTATGTAAAAAACCTTGTGAGACCAGTACTACTTGAATGTTTACACTTACAACCTTCAAGAAATTCATATTTCCGAAGCTCTTTAGACTGAGTGATACAGACCTCTCGCATGCAATACTAGATTCGATAGCTTTTTTATTGTAAGTTGATCATCATAACTTTCTGTGACTAAGCCTATGAGATAATCGCTTTGTTTTTCTATGGTCATATCAGGAGAACAAGTGCGAGACTGTTACATTGGAGAACTTAATGTCACAATCCTTTTTATGTATTCCAATCTTCCAAAACACAAGTGTGCTCCACATATGCAATCACTGTCTTTAAATATTTCCTTGAATTAGTTATCTTCGTTGTTCTCTGACTGTGATGTATAACAGTCGACTTAGGAGATCATTTGGTTTACGTCTTGAGATGTTATATTACTGACGCTAGTATTAGTCATATAAGTCAGTTGTTCATAATAGCACTTGTTTGTGAGTCTCTAAGGCCCTGCGAGGTGAACCCGAAAACACTATAAAATAACTATTTTTAATCATTTTTCGATTTTTCGGATCCATCTTATTGTGTAACAGGTACCTAAAAACGGTCTTGAAGTGTTGTTTGAGTGTTGCACATTGTGGAGTACGGACATTGCTGTTGTGTTCAGTGTGGTTTTCTTGATGAAACGGTTTGCAGTAATATCATAAATGCATCTTATGGTTATCAATTTATCTTGATTTCAGTGTTTACAATTTTAGAGTATTTAGAAGCAAATTTGCATTGAAAAAATATAAATCTAAAATTGTGAAACGTTTATGGTTAAATTTAAGGTATATCAAACTTTGTGGTACATCTTTGTTGTGTTTTTACCAAATAATAACTGTGGAGTATTCTTATTTCCTAGGTTGAAAGCGTTTCTTTTTTGAGGTGTTATTTGTGTTTTCTAGATTTCCATGAAAGTATTTATCATCTATATTTATTAAAACACTCCTGATACATTGTGGGCACTGTGAAATGCGCCACACAAAATCTCAGTTTGTACGAGGGCTAGGATACTGCCCATCCCCTCCAGACCGAAGCAGATGGTTGTTTTATGGGGCTGCTCCCTCCAAGACTTTTATTTAAAGTCTGATCCACAAGGCAAGGCACTGAAGAAGTGTCAGAAGCTGTGTTAACCAGGCTCGACCTTCTCGTCTTTCTTTCTTTCACCCTTTCCTTTATTTCCTTTCTATTGGATTTTTTCTTCTATGATAAGCAATCCTCGAGAGAACGGTATCTTGCGTAAAATTATTTTCTCGGGGTTACCTGGTCTACTTTCTATGTTTTACTTCCAGGGCACTAACTGTAATGTGGTTAATAATTGTATCACAAGTGGCTTGGATAAGAAAGAACGAACAATATTCTCACCACATAATCCTGCAAATCGTCGTCCAGATACTCATAGCACTCCTGGCTTTGAACTTGATTTCAATGAAGTAAAAATATGATTTGTATTTTTGAATTACTCATCTTGTCTTGACACTGTTTGCTGTCACTTTTTTCTCTTGCAGCTGTTAAAGTGACTAATTAGTATGAACCTGAATGTATGTTTTTATTGTATACATAGGCCCAGTCAGTGTCAGTAAGGAATAGCTGTTTGTACTGCTCGTTCGTGTGTTCACAATAGGTCTCTAGATGTATTTTAATCTGTGGAAATATACATGAGGGTTATTCAGCAGCATCTACTACTACTGTTACTTCTAGATATCCACGATGCTAGATGGTTGGAGGCAATCGACAGGGATCCCTTGACTTAGGACTCATCCTTGTTGGCACTTGTCAGCAAGACATGTGTGTCTTCAGTCTTAAGAGAACTCATGCTTCTTGCATTTGAACTCGCCTTAATCAGTACCAGAGTCAGATACATGGGCTATTCGATCTCACGATTAACGATTACCAACATGCAGAAAACCTAGGTCAGAAAGGATTTCCTATTGATTGCCTTCAACCGTCTGATATCATTTCAGGGTGACCATGTTATTACAAACTTGAACTTTTTAGAATTTAGTCTACACCATCATTGAGGACTAGATTCACAACAATGGTTACTCCAGTTTTGCGTTATGAAAGTTTTGGACTTGAGAAAAATAATGCACTTCTCTTGTATACTTATTGTGCAGTTGTAGTGCTGTGTTGTACATTTGGCAACTGTATTATTGTAAATTGGCTTTGTACAATACTCTTAATTAATTAATCTGTAGGCAAAATCTTCTAATGCTGTTGTTTGTTTTTCTTTTGTGGTGGGTTTTTGTGTCACATTGTTTTTGTCCAGTTTTTAGTTTTACAGGTGTTTTTTTTGTAACTAGGTTTTGTTAGTATTTTGCAATAGTTAATTATGCCAGGACATTTAGTTTTGCCAAAACATAATATCTGCATAGTTTATACACCTATTGGTTTAGTCATTTTTAAAGAGAGAGAGAGAGAGACGTACACAGAAAGTATTTTACTAGTTTCAAAGTGTTGTTTGTTTGCCAATAATACTTTATTTTATCATCCCTCAGGATTCCGGTTTACATCAAACACTTGTGAATTCAGCTAAACCTAACCTCCTAAGTCTTGCAAAACATTCATTAACTTTGGATTTTCGGCCGTATGAACGGGAACATTTCTTCGGGGGAGGAGGAGATGTGAAACCAGTTAGGCCTAGTATCACTTCTGTAGATTCTAGTGCTGACGATTGGGCTACTCACCCTTTTTTGTTTGATGGAAAATATCAACACCCTCTGTTACGTTGTCCAGAATACATACCGACAGAATATTCAGAAAGTGTCTTTCAGTCATATCCACCACACATGTATTCAGAATACAGTGGTAGCGGAAAAGCTTTGTATCATCCACCGACTCCATCTTTATCTTCCGTTGCAAATTCTGAAAATGGTTCAGTAATAAGAGTCTGCACACCACAGTCATTCTCTGCACCAACACATTTTACCGTTGGGCATTCTCCACCACCACTACCACCTTCAATTTCACCAAATTTTCCATCAGGTGCTCTTGCTGCAGCTAGTAGTGTCTCATCTTTTGGATTGGGGGTTGAAGGAGGAGTAGCTGCTGTAAGTCTTGTGCTGTAAAAAAATGGAACGCATGCGCTCACCACTTCTACTGCTTCTTCCCCTCCCCCCTTGCACGCGTTGTTCTTCGCTTGATTTAGATTGAATTAATTTCCTAGAATGACTGCAATCTGTCATCCACAATAATAATACTATTTGGTTATTGTTATTATTATCATAATCATAATCATGATTTGCATTTGGTTTTTCTCAGCATGATTCATCGGGTAACCAAAATCATTCTTTTCTGATAAAATCCCCCCTAATTTTATATCATATGAATATATTTAGTTGTAAAAATATCGCTGCTTACTTACTAGCTTGCACGGCTTACGACTTTATATAAATAAGTAAATAAATAAATATATCTCAAATAAGATATATCCATCCTTTTAAAAATATTTTTCTGTTTCTAATTTAGGAAAATAATAAGGCTGAAAATAACGAATCACTTACACCTAGCAGTACTCCAACACATTCACGAAAGAATAGACGAAAATCCAATCTATTTGTAAGCTGTGTTTTTTAAGACTTTCTTTTGTTTGTGCGTTTTTGGGTTTTGGATTTAATGAGGTGTGGGTGGGAGTGGGGTGGAGCGGGTTGATAGTTGTCCATGAGAGAGGTGTCTTACTATCAGATGAATGTTAACTTTTTCACCATATATATTCTCATAACTTACACCAAAAATAAATTCTAATGGGCTAGGCGTTGTTGTGTGCTTACTGTTTACTGGTATCCCTTTCTTGTGATCACTCTGGATAATTGGCAAAGGTGAAAGTTATTGCATTAGAAGTATGATATTAAATTCATTGTTGTACTAGGACTCAGATACTACCCAGACCCATAGACGCGTGCTGGTGGTGGTTGTCTTAAAGCGTCGCCTCATCCCCAAGCCTTTGACTTGAATTCTGATCTACAAGGTAGTAGAGCATCTTCACGAGTTGCGTTCCAATGGTTTTCAGTAACCGAAACAGGTTCATACGTCATTCAACCCTCCTAGATTCTGGAATCTATATACACTACCATAGGTTTGGACTCAGCGTTTCCCAGCTGTTCTCGGTAGATCAGCGTGTTCATCAGTCTGGTGTTTAAAAGCTCCAGACGTTTCGCATTCATCCTTTTACTTTTGTGAGGAACACCTGGCCCGCGTGAAGTCACCGAATAAGACTTACTTGGCTGAGGCTATGAACGCATGCAAAGTCTCATGACAGCACTCTGAAAGAAAGACTCAAGTCTATCGACCCTCTGCCCTACCAGGTTGTTTATGGAGGGAAATTTTATGTAATAACTTTCTCCTTTATCACTTTTTTCGTAATATCTCCATGGCTTTTATAAAGTTAAAAAGCATATTTGCTTGACAGATGAGTTATTATAATTTTCATTTCATGATGCATAATGTTTGAGGTTGTTCTTGAAAGTTAATATCCGGTCGTGAATCATCATAGTGCTTTTTAATGAAATGATAATATTAGATAGTTGGAGGCAATCAGCGGGAAGCCTTGGTCCTAGGTTTCTTGCTTGTTGGTACTTACCGGTCAGCAAGGCCTATCTGCAACCTTGAAGGAGCTCATGTCCCTTCTGAGATTCGAACCCGCATCATCCATTGCTGCATGCATTCGGAGACGTTACCACTGAGCTATTCGGGCTTACGACTGATCTCCTGTAGGACTGTAGTGGATACTTTGATTGGACACTAGTAACTGTTGTGATGTGTCTAGTCCTTTCTCCGGTGACGCGGGTTTGAATCTCAGAAGGGACATGAGTCCCTTCAAGGTTGCAGATACGCCTTGCTGACTGGTGAGTGCCAATTAGCACGAAACCCAAAGTCCAAGGCTTCCTGCTGATTGCCTCCAATCATCTAATATCATCGAATCAATGTGCACCGTGATGGCGAGCTACCTAGAATAGTGGCTACATTGCAAACCTAACTGACAGAGTTCAGTCTGCATCGAAGAAAGGACTAGACACATTGCACTAGTTACTAGTGTCCATTCGAAGTAATAATATATTCACTATCAAATATCAAAGAATAGCTTAGGCAATATGAAATAAGTAACGGAATAGTTACTATGCAGAGAGATGAATCACTCATTCTCTAGGATGGTTGACTTGAATTGTGGCGCGCTGTTTTAAACATCCCATTCTCAACTGCTGGTTCACACGGTTAGAAGCCCGTTCCTCCCACTGGTATGTAGGTAGTAGTCAGTCAGTATCACTAAGCCCCATACAAGTAGGTAGGGCCTATTGTCAATTATATGAGAATACAAGTGGTTGTTGAAATGTTCAGTAAATAGATTGTAATTTAACCGGATGCATTTAGGAACTTTGATATCAACCAATAAGACTATGTTACCTGATACGATTCTATTGTGACATATCGTGTTTTAGGCCAAATCCTGTCATTAGTTGATAATCATTTGTTTTGAGCTTGGTTGAGTCCAGAAACCCCTTTAGCTGCAAAATCATATGCTTAAATCAAGGAACTTCAACTTTGTCATGTGTTTTAAGTTATCAACTCACTTATTTTGTCATCATTATTGCTCAGAGAATATGTGGAAGTTCACGTCCACTTTTGAAGCTAGATTTTGGTCTTACCTACCACCTTTACAGCGTTTGCCTTATTCTTTGGGATTATTTATACCATGATTTTCTTCCATTTCCACTCTTTCTTGTTGTTTTAATCATTCTATGCATTTTTTGATGTCATTCAGTTTAAAAAGAGTTAAATAGTTTACTTCTGTGCAAACTAATGAGAATGTAATGCGATAACCAATATATATATATATATATATATATATATATATATATATATATATATAGTGTATTTCGCCGTATTTGTTGATGTGTAGTCCGTTGGCTAATGGGAGTCGACTTTCGTCCAGTGAGTCCTAGGTCCGGGCCCCGTCTCACGTATGTCAGCGTGGCCAACTGGATAGTATCACCAGCCCTCACACAATAATTGTAGCTATTAGTTCGAATAGCTGAGTTCTAGCTAACCGTACATAATAATAACTTAATTCTGAAAAATGCATCGGTGGTTCAGCCGTATGGCGCTTACCAACCAACGACATGGTCAGGAGTTCAATTCCCGGCCGACGCACTCCCAAACCTCGCTCAACCAGTATTAAACCGGGTAAGGAAGGGGAGATTAGGCGTGAAATATGGGGATTTATGCTTGAGCTTTGAGGTCTCAGTAGCTGTCGTGGTACTACTTTTATGGGAAGGGGTTGCTAGCCTAACGTCCAACCTTACGTCCTTACCAGCCTTACTGATGCCGGTTCATCGGTGATGTTCAAGAGTAGTACGTCGGCGTCGGCGAATCGAATTCGGACCGCGTACGTGTGTGGTTGGCGAACGTTCTATCATTTGAACCATCGATGCGCCTACAGACATATTTATACTGTCACTTTAGTTGTAAACAGGATTCACTGATCACACAGATACACTAATCAGTTTCATACAGCACTGACTCATAAATGTTTACTTTACTGGAAGTCTTACGCAAATTAAAGCTGAAAAGTCAAAAGAACTTAAAATGGGTAGTTTTAGTCATTTCTTATCTGTCTGTCAACTTGATAATTTTTGAAAACAATTTGCATTTCTTGTCATTTTCATCTGACACTAAACTCCATTTAATTTTTGAAATGATGCTAACTATCTGATATTTTCACTAATATTATGTACTGTGGAGCTGTGGCTTACTGGTTTTAAGCGCTCAACTTCCAACTACGGTTTCAAACCCAGATCCATTTATCACGGTGGTTTGGGCAACTAGGCTGGGTATACTATCACTAACCCGCATATAATAGTTGTGAGCACTTATTGCTAACTGCATGGAGTCGGGATTAGTATTTGTGGTATGCAGTCTCATTGGTTGTAGAAAGTTTTGCAGCAAAGGCTAATACCTAGATATCCCTCAGTTAGATGGATTGCCTTGTATTGTTTTTTGTTTACTTTTGTTAATTTACTGCATTCTACATACAGAAATCATCTTTCACTTACGCATAGTGCACCTATTCCATTGGCTTCATTTTTCGTTGTATAAGTATACACAGCAGTTATGCCATAGTAACTAGGTGATTTATCTTTACAGCCGTCTATATGCGGTTATACACGCACACACACACTTCTTGCTATATTTCTCACTTTTGTTGTTGTTTTTTTATTTTCGCGCTCAAATTCCAGCAAAAACGTAACGACGATGAACGAGAAAGAGAAAAGAAGTTGAATGGGATAGGAAGTGGTCGTGCTATCCCTCTGAAACAAGTGAGTGCACAAATAAGCTTTACAATTTGCACTAATACAAGATATATTTAGGTTTGTATTTTTAATATTTTTTTTTGATTTTGCGTTGAATTCTCTGTAGGAGTTTGGTTGGTTTTCCGGGGGTAGGGTCGCTAGGCCCACACCCAACTCCTCTTCTTTACCCGGGCTTGGGACCGGCTGGAAAATTAGCAAGTTAGTAAACTAGGCGACGAGGAGATGAGAGATTCGCGGAAATCTGAGACCCAACTGAAGACGACTGCAGAAAATAGAACCAAGTGGAGATGTTCCACTTCGTACCGAAGGGAATTATATATATATATATATATATATATATATAGTATTAAATAAGTGCCTGTCTTCCCTTCAGATCCAGTCTTCTTTTGAGTCTAAAAACCACCGCATTTCGTCTTATTTTACAATCTGTTGAGAATCTATAGTTTTTAAAAGTAATTGTCAGGTCAGTATGTGTTTATGTGTGGTTCAGGGACTTGGCGAGCGCATGCGTCAGCGAAAGTATTATCAACAGACTATTGTAGAGTTTTATCAACAACTAAAAATCGGATGACTTGAAAGGATAAACAGCAACGAAGTTTAGCTGGCCCGAGACTAATCAACAATCTATTGACCAACAAATATCCAAGAAAAAAATGTAGGTGGGTTGTGGATAATATTTTGAGGAGACTTCCAAGTTGGAAAATCACACACCGACTAGACTGGCCTTCGAATGAAACCTGAATGGGAAACGAGGAGTTTCGCGTCCGATGGCATAACATGGAGGAGTTCGTATGTGTGAGGAGGAAGTAGACGCCTGCGAACAGCTGTGGATGGAGCCAGCTAAAAAAGATGCCGGAGAACATAGTATATAGTGCAGATGTTGTGCTACTGTATCCATGTGTAATAATAAGAACATATGAAAACGATATCTAATGTATTCGCTTGCTTTTAAAAGACATATGCTGGTCTATTAGTTAATGTCATATGTTAGAGTCGAATTAGAGTGATATACTTACATTACAAATGAAATTCGGTCTTAGATGCGTTCAAAGAAGGATAATTTTTATTGCCAATATTAACACGAATTGCTCCTTTTGTTTATTTGATGTAAAACAGTTTTTAACTGAGTCACATTTGTCATCTAGTGTGACATGTTCATTTGGTTGTCAGAATTGAAATGATACCCTGTGTGTGTATCTACGTAAGTTATTATTATTATTCCCCTTGGGTTACGACTAAAACAGAAGGGGCTTTAACAGAACATCTGCATTTCACTCTCTTCTTTGCAGTCTTCTATAACTGGTTCTACAATTGCCTATAACCTCGCATTTCTTCCTTTTGTGATCTACCTGTTACCATCGGACCCATGCCCCCAACTCGTCATGTCCCACTCTAAGGTCTGGAGCATGATTTCATTCAACAGTCTCCTCAGTGTACGTCCAATCCATGAACATTTTCTTCTACTTACCTCTTGGGAGATAGGTTGTTGCTGGTGGGTTGGTTGTTTCGTTTCTGGAGTTCCTTGTTTCTAATCCTTTCTGTTTTTGGTCATCTAATCTTCAGTATAGAGTCAGCGAAGGCATCTGTTTATGAAAGTCTGCAGTAGGCTTTTGGAGGTTCTTAACCTGAGGCGCACGCACGAAATCTCTGAGTTATGTAGAAGCACTGACTAACTTGACATAAGTGGTGAAAGTTTGAATCTTGTTCCTTATGCTAAATCCATCCGATTGCCATACTGATTTTAGCCTAATGAAGGTTTGTCTCACTTTTTGCCTATCCTGCCTGTCGTTGACATTCTTATCAGTTCTCTCTGTACTTGAAATGATGCAGCTGCCGAGATAAATAAGTGGAAGAAGTGACTTCTCTCAAACTTCTGCCGTTGACGGCAATTGGTGCATGTTGTTCTTGCTTTTGGTTGGATACCGTATTACCACCGTCTTCTCTGTGTGTTCACTTGAAGTCTTGCCGTGACAAGTCGAATCATATTTTATGATATCTTGGAGAATTGCTTTTTCTGGGCATTTATATTTTCGAATTAATTCTGTCATTTTATTTTTTATTTTGTCAAATTGTTGATTTATCTTTCTTCTCACTGGTTATAAAGGATCGTTTTCGGAGGTTGTTTCTTGTTCATTTGTATTATTCCTTTACGTTCTGAGTGGAATACACAGCTTCAAGCGTCAGCTCTGAAGTTTCAGTAGCAGTGGTTTTTTATTTCTATGGGGCGGAGTTGTGCTTGCCTAACACCCCATGCTTCTCTCTTAATCGGCCTTACTACCGACTGAGCAAGGTGTTTTAGGAGTATGTTTGCCGGGGATTGAATCCTGGAGCATTCCAGTGGTTGACAAGCCTTCTGCTGCTGAAAAGAATGCGAAAGTGGAGTTCTTTTGCGTGTACGAATGTTTGGCATGCGATTCGCTACCGCCAAATGTAAGGTGATGTTACATGACTGGACTACATTGATTCCTAGCGTAGAAATAAGGAGTCAAATGGTAGAACGCGTTGATCACTTCACTTATTCGGGGAGTTGCTGACGAAATTTCAGCACGGATACGAAAGGGACTCGTTTCGCATATACCGGTTTACGTCGTCTCTGGCGTAGACGTGATATCCGACTGCCTATCAACCAAAGGTTTTGTGTACTGCTCAATAGTCCGCTTCGTCCGCCTTTATGGCTGTGAGACCTGACTATTGAGAGTGGAAGACATTAAAAGCCAGGTTAGCTGTAATTCATCAAGGGTCTCTGCTTTCTATTTCCCGTGTTGAGTGGTATAATAGGGTGAGTAATATTGAGGGTTTGGCTTCGGTGGAGTGCTAGGTAAGGAGGGGAAATCGGTAGACGAGGCTGTGAAGTTAGGTAGACTGAGATGGTCAGAGCATGTGTTACGTATGTCTAGTCATCACCTTCCTCGACGGGCGACGTTAGCTGACATAGAGTCAAGCTGGAAAAGAGCTAGTGGTGGTCAAACTAAAACATGACTTCATCAGTCAATAAAATCCACAACAGTTAGTTTAAGCCACGTAGGAAGGTGTAGACTACCTGGTTGGGGTCCTCGGGATGATAAAAACCAATGGTTGGAGACTTGTGATTTATAATTTCCAATGAAACTATATTCTTCGTTATTACTATTCCTGTTATCTCATATCCCCGTCTACTATCTCTAGTATGCATTTCTTCTACTTTCTTCTCATGCTTTGTATGCTACGTAGAGTGTGGCGACTTGAGCTGCTGCACATCGGTGCAAAGTCCTATGTTGAAAGCAGATAGACAGTATGTGTGCGTGCGTGTGTGTGTGTGTGCAGACTTTGTAATTTGTAACCTTTTATTCAATTATTCCCTTTTTTGTTTTTTGTTTCTCAGGGATTTTTATATAAACGAACTTGTAAACCACTGAGCAAAGAATGGAAAACAAAGAAATATGTGACCTTAACTGATGATGCTCGTCTCACTTATCATCCAAGTATTCATGTAAGTTGTCTGTTTCCCCTCACTTAAATCAATCAGTAGTATGTATAGTCAGTCTTACGCATTTATGCTTGCTTTCTTGATTGCCATGTATCGTATCAAACAAACTAAGCACACTACTGTGGTGTGAATAATTTTGATTTTCAGGTATTGGTGTGTAGAGATACGGTTGGTTGGTTGGTTACCGGATTTCATCATGAGCTGATATTGGTTAGAGAACCACTGGAAAACCTGGGAGTACTGGACATCTGTTTCGCACTGGTTTAGGACTCTTCAGCTGATGATGAAATCCTGTAACCAATCAACCAAATCCCTACAAACCAATACTTGGATATCAGTAAGATGCTCACTGGCAACTGGCTCTATTTAGGTAGGTAGTTACTCGGGGTTCTAGCGGGAAGTCGTGACCAATAGGGTGCAGCAGATCGGGTGTGAGGACAAATACTCGCCAAAGACATTGGCTAGCGGTTGCGCTATATTGTTAATTGGCAGAAGTTAGAATTCATGGGCCATTGAATCGGGTTCCAGTGGTTTATTGATCTGCGAGCTTGCCTTGTAACCAGAAGGTCCTGGGTTCGAACCCTGGCGGTGGGTGCTTACGCCGAAGAGTCCCGAACTAGGACGAAACAGTCGTCCAGTACTCCTAGCCAGTTTTCCAATGGTCCTGTAACCAATGTCAGCTCATGATGAAATCCTGTAACCAGTTTTGATTTTATAAGGAGAAACTAAAAAAAGGAGGAAGATCTATCCGCAAATGAGGAGACACTAGAGTTCTGATTGGTGTTTATTCTTTGTAGTATTCTGAATGATAATTAGGTAGAAATCTGCAAGGTTTATATTTATCATACAGGACGCTTAATTCTCAATCATTCCAAACAATACCTAACTTCTTTTCTGGCCGTTGAAATACAAAGTCCCGTTAGAGATTGCTACCCCCCAGTAGAGGTATACTGATACTTACAGGGTTGAATTTCGATTATCCTCTTGTAATTCATAGATGTTCATGTGCATTGATACAAATATGCATCCTCAAATCTAACAGTATCGTTTTACTTTGTTCGTCATTCACCTTGATCCGAATATGAAGTCGTCTAATATTCAGGAATTGTTCTAAAAGCTTATATATATATAGTGTTGAAAATTTGGATCTTGTTCCTTGTGTTGATCACAACAGATTTCCACACTGTTTGTCTTGCTTCACTAATAGTCATCAATTTTTCTTTGATAAAATGGTCAATTGTGCATCTAAAAGTGTAGGCGTTTGAGCTGGTGGCCACTTTCACAAAATTTTCCGTTGGTATATATATATATATATATATATATATATATGTATATATATACTATTCTGTGGAATTGAAAATGTTGGTCAATTTATAACTTCCCTGTTGTATAGAAGGCTATTTGTGAAGCAATCTAGCATATGCACATATCCCTTTTTGTTTGATAAAATTTTTATGCTTGAGTATTCCCCTCGTATATGATTGAAAATCGTTGTCAATGACTGACTGGTACAGATACATCCACCCTTCGTGACTTATACTATCCAATAAAATTCTATTGTTCTTCCATATTACTATTCAAAAGAAAGGTGCTAAACAGAGATATGAAGCAAAAAGAATAGTAATATGGGGAAGAACAATGGAATTTTATTGGATATTGTAAGCCACGAAGGGTGGATGTATCTGTGCCAGTCAGTAGTCATTGACAACGATTTTCAATCATATTACCAATTTTCTCCAGCCACCATTGGTTTTTATCATCCCGAGGATCCCGACCAGTCAAGAAGTCTACATTTACCTACGTGACAGCTGACTTAAACTAACTGTTGTAGATTTCAATGACAGATGAAGCCATGTTTTTGTTTGACCACTACCAGCTTTCTCTTTTCTAACCTGATCAATTCTATGTCAGCTAACACTGCCCGTCGAGGAAGGCGACTGATGGCTAGGCATACGTAACACATGTCCTGACTATTTCAATCGATGCAGCTGCTTCACAACTTCGTCGATTGATTTCCCCTCCCTACATACCACTCGATCGAAGCTTAACCTCAATATCGATCGTTGTATTATACCTACTACCTAAAACAGGAGGTGGAACACAGACACCTATGGTTAAAGACAGCCAGCTAGCACGGTTTTTCATATCTTCCACTTTCAACAAGCCTGTCTCACAGCCATAAAGGGGGATAGAGAGAACTGCTGAGCAGTACACACGCCCTTTGGTTGATAGGCTACCGGATATCACGTCTACTAAGCCAGAGATGGCGTTAGTTGGCAGGCATATGCGAAACGAGCCTTCTGTATCCGTGAAAATATATGCATACGTGTGCTACCAATAGTTTATTTATCTGAATAAGAGTTTACCTATCATGTTTTTTATCTACTTTTAGATAAATAAGTATTGGTTCTAATTTTTTTTCTAAAAAACTGCACATTTTGTATATTTACGCACCTTCACTATTATATTGTTAAATTATCATGTGTAGCGTAGGTAGATAGGTAGGTATACATTATTCATTATAAGTATTGATCCAATGTGTCGTTTAAGTTTGGTCATGGGTGCTACCATTAGAGGTAGATACTACTACTATTCTGTATTATATGCTAAATAGTTAGTCAAATGTCTGTCTAACAGGTACATTTGTCCATATATATACTGACGCAGTTGGCTTGAAACTAGTGTAGCACTTAAGTGAAACTAAGTGATATGTAAACATATTCTCTATTTGCTGACTGACAGGTTAAGTTTCCACGTAGAACTTTGCATCAGTAGTGTACCAGTTCAACTTGCCACACACCATCTGGCAGCACACAAAAGTAGACGAAAGGGAGGAAAAATGAAATTTAGAGAGATCATATAAGGAGCAAAAGTTAACAGGAGAAAGAATAGTAACATGAGAAAAACATGAAAAATTAAATGAATCTAAGGGATTGCAAAGATTGAATGCATCTTCGTCATTGAGTACTACAATTTTGAACCATATCGCCGATGACATTGGCTAGTGATCGTAAATTGAGAGAATTTGGAATTCATGGGCGGCTGGCCATTAAATCGAGTTCCTGTGGCTTAATGGTCTACGAACTTGCTTTGTAACCGGAAGGTCCTGGGTTCAAACCCTGGCTATGGGCGCGTACTGCTGAAGGGCCCCAAACTAGTCTGACGAAACATCTTTTCAGTACTCCCAGGCTTTCTAATGGTTCTCTAACGTATATCAGCTCATGATGAAATTCTGTAACCAATCAAATCAAATCTCTGCAAACCAACACTTGAATTTCACCAAGTCTTAGCTTCGCAATGTCCCCAACTTGGTAGCCGCCTGTTGTGTTCCCTACATGGCTCAAGTCAACAGTCAAAGGCTTCATGGATTGATACCACGTTTTGGGTTAATCACTTCCACCTAACTTTTTTCAGTCCAATCCTATGCGACTTAATAAAGCTCAGTGAGGAAGGAGATAGTTTGTCATGTGTGAAACGTGTCCTAGCCATTTCAATCGATGCATCTTCACAACCTCACTGAGCCTGTCTTTCTGTATGTCTCTACCTCTTTGCACCTAATGTCAATATTATTCACCACATTGCACCATTTAACTTGGGTGGATAGAATGTAAACACTTATACCTAAAATGGTTAGCACTTGCCTATCTTCCATTCTCATTCGCCGTGCGCTGCAGCCCATACCTGTGTAGCTCATACGTCCTTTCCGCGATAGTTGGCTGTCATGTCTACGCTAGAGGTGTAATTTAAGTTGATAAATGAAAGACACGTCTTTCGTATGTGTACTAAGATTTCGTCCGAAGATGAAAATTCGCTATGTTGTGTAAGAGCTAATCATACTAACCTGTTGTTCAGGTGTAAGTAGGAGGAGTCAGGTTTTAACCTTGCACCCATTGCGAAATGTTGGGTGTTTAACTAGTGGACTAGACGACACGACAATTGGTAGCATTAATAACATTCTGAAAACGGTTACTTTTATAGATCTTGACAGTTTATTATATAATCAAAGAGTTTTCTCGTTATTAGTTGAATTCTGCAGTCAAATTGCGCGACCTAAGTATTAGAGATGAACTTCAGATTAACATGTAGCAAGCTCTTGATATAACTTCTGAAAGAGTTTGTTGGTACATTTGTGTGGTGACAACATTCTTAAATCTTAGCTAGATATTGACGTTTAAGTATTTTGGTTACTATTATTCCTTTAGGTCCCAAATTTAACATAGGGCATGAACAGCACACATCTCAATTTTACTGTGTTCTCTGCAAGTTCTCTTTAGCTGATTCCACGCTGGCCGATAAGTCCTCATTTCCTTCTCACGGGGGGTGGGTGGGTTCCGTTGGATCCACACCCACCCACTCAGGTTCCATTCAAGGGATTGTCAGGCGTATTATATCACTTGACAGTCTCCTTAGCGTGTGTCAGACACATTCTCACTTTCTTTGGCTTATTTGTTGGGCAATAGGTTGATGGTTGGTTGGTTCGCAGTGTCCCTTTTTGCTTATCCTTTTTGAGACTGGCCATATGATCTTCAGTATAGGGCTAGCGAAGGCAGCTGTTGATATAAGTCCGAGGCCTGTTTGAATTCCTTTTGGTGACACACGAACTGTCTAAACCTTGTAGAAGAACGGACTTGAGATTGGTGAACTATACAGAATAATAATACTGATTTGTTGATCGTGCACTTACTCATCAAAGGGCATAAAATGATTTGTGTTTTTTTGTTGTTGTTGTTGACAGGTTAGTTTTACCTATTTCGATTTTATTTCAAGGAGTTTTCCATGAATCATTTCCGTATACTTGAATTTAATGTAAATTAATCCCCCCCCCTATCACAGTTGTTTCAAATGATGTCTAAAATAATCTCTCTTGGACTGCATTCATGGATCGATCATTTCAGAATGTTTTCATTTTTTGTAGGATATAAAGTAACAATGATTAAGATTCGTGCTTCTGTTAATTGATCGGTAGTTGGGTTTAACCCTGAAATTTGGTGGGTTTCGTCTGCTCATACATCTTCCTGTTATAGAATGCTAGGTAAGGAGGGAAAGTCAACCGGTGAGGTTGTGAAGCTAAAAAAAATTAGGACACGCGTTGTACATGCATGCTGAGTCACCACCTTCTTCGTCGCACTCAGTGTTAGTTGACATAGGAGTGGGTTGGACTTAATCCATGATAGATTCCTGGCAGTTGGTTTCAGCTGCAAGCTTCCTGGTTGACGTCATTGGGATGCTAAGATCCCAAAGCTTCAGACTGTTGGTGTGACATCACTTGAAACCATTTTTAATAGTGAAGATGCATTTAACCTTTTTGTAATCTCCCCAGATTGATTAAATCCTCATGTTTTCTCTCATATGTCTTTGTTCACTCTAGTTCTTCTAAGTTCCTTTTCTCCCTGTTGTGTTTGTCTGTGTACCTTGTGTGCCACCTGTATTGTATCAACTTGAATTGGTGCATTTCTGTGCGAGGTTCTACGCTGAAACGTCAGTTTTTATTAATAATTTTATGTATATATTTTTATGTTGACCTGTTTATCTAATTATTCAGGATTATATGGATAATACACATGGTAAAGAAATTGATTTAAGTCGGACAACTGTCAAAATTCCTGGTGTAGCCTTCCGTCAGGTAGGCAGTCGAATCACAAGTAACGGTTTGCTGAGAAGTCAACTCAATGAAGCTGGAACAGGTATGGTCTAGATTGTGTAATTTCGTTTTGATATATGTATATATATATATATATATATATATATATATATATATATATATATATATATATATATATATATATATATATGAAGTAATCAATAATCTCGGTGGTTAAAGTCATAAGATTGTTAAACTTTATCACTGTTAACGTCTTTAATTATGCTGTATATGCGTATCTTATTTATTTATTTATGACGCGTTGTTTGTCGGCTGTAGTGACAGAAAGTAAACTTAAATGCAGTTTAGTCTGAATGCTTTTTTTACTGACGAGCATGATATGTATAGACATACTTGATTGAATTCTGGACTCAATGAAATTCATAGTTATCTGTGTAGAGTTCCACCTTTTATTCATATATACATTGTTTATTATTAAAACTCAAATTTGGTATTTACGAGTTGATCACGGATTGATATCAGTTAGAGAACCATTGAAAACCAGTCAGGGAGCACTGGACAGCTGTTTAATCCTAGTTTGGGAATCAACGGCAATACGTACCCACTGGGGTTCGAACCCCAGGACCTTCCGGTTACAAGACAAGCTCGTATGCTATTCAGCCCTAAACCGTACAAACCAAATTATAGAAAATTAATCTGACGCTTGCTAATGACTTGCTACAGGATAAAGTTTCCTGGAGTTCTAGTGAGAAGTCGTAACCAGTCAGGTCCATCCCGATGTAGATGTCACGTGTGAGGATGGATGTCCCACCTACGATATTGGTTGGGGTCGCACTGAATCACGAATTGGTAGAAGTTAGAATTCATGGGCTGGCCATTGAGTTGGGTCTCAGTGGCTGAAAGGTACACGAGCTTGACTTGTAACAGGAAAGCCACGGGTTTGAACCCCAGTGGGTGCGTCCTGCCGATTATTCCCAAACTAGTCTGACGAAACAACTGTCCATTACTCCCTGTTAGTTTTCGATGGTTCTCTAACTGATATCAATCCGTGATCAACTCGTAAAAACAAAGCTAACCCTTACAAACTAAACTATGGAAAATCAAATTTGGTATATTATGGGCACCAAGAGATGCGTCACACAAAAACTCATAGTTTACACGAGAGCTTGGTTACTACTCGAACACCCAGATTGAAGCGGGCTGTTGTCTCAAGGGACCACTCCCTCGGGGGCTTTGACTTGGAGGCTGATCCACAAGGCAGTGGAGCTGCCTCCCGATGGTTTCCTGTTGACGAAAACAGGTTCATATACCAGATCCGTTTGGATTTTGGAGTCCATGTATATCTTAGATTTGAAATCAATGTTTTCCAGTCCCTCTAGGTAGACTGACTTGTCTACCAATTCAGGTGTAAGCTCCAGACGTTCGCTTTACGGTATTTAACTTTTGTGAAGGTAGTGAACCGCACTTACCTGGTGGAGGCTAGTTTGTGTGTAAACAAACAACATAAACACAACTGTACTTAGTGATATCATGATCTGTTATTGATTATTGAAAAGTGTTATGCTGTTTGTTTTGTTGGAGAAGTTTGTGAAAATTTCAAGTAACCAACCTGTGTAATATACACTTATCTCAAAGTATTATATACCTCTTTCTGTTTTGTTGGGATGCCTTGAACAACTTTGACCACCTGGGGATGTTTATTCATGCCTTTCATGCTGACTAATTAAGACTTAATGCTTATACGACAATGTTGCACATGTATATATTCACTCTTTCGTGTCCCGAGTGTGACTTGAGGCCTCGAGCTCTTTACGCTTTAAAGTTTCGGTAGCGGTGGTGTGGTTTTTACAAGATAGGAGATTGCCAGCCTCACGCCTTACTTGATCTTTTGGAATAAAGCAAATTATTATTATTTTTTTCCGGGCTTACTCCCTGCTGGTGAACTAGACGAGGCCTGGGAGCGCGTCGACTGCGAATCGAACCCTGACTACACTTGCGTTTGTGTGTGTGAGTGGTGAGAATTCTACCCTTGAGCCACCGCATTATTGATACTTTACTTCTTTTGTGTGTGTGTGTGTGTGTGTGTGTCTGACGCGACCTACATTACTCACATTTATTTCGTATTTTCCTTTTTGGTTTTTTTAACAGATCGACGGTCCACCGGTACGGCGGATGCAAAAAGTCCTGAGAATCCAGCTTCTACTAATGATAACCAAACATCAGGTCAACAGTTTGTTTACAGTAACAGTATTGATAATAATAGCAATAATGCTGATTTATTCATTTAGCGTACTTGAAATATCTTGCAAACGATTATTTTTAAACTTCATATTAACAACATCTTCCATCATACACATAAATATTGACTTTCAAGTAATTTGATACATGATGGCTAGCAGTGGAATCCATGGTGCTCAATTGGTCCTATTTGGGACTCGTCATCCGGATATGCCTTTGCACGAGAGGTGGTTCTTGTGACCCAAGTGGTCCAGTGGATAACGTTTTGGCGTTCGAAACGATGGATACTAGGTCTGAAACTCAGTGGGAACACCATCACTGACTTGGGAATACAGGTACATTCAGACGACGGGCCTTGAATAGGACGAAATGTGCATCTTGGATTCCACTGTTAATCACCATCCACCTATTCACTTCAATTCCCGAGTAGAAAACAGGGTGTGAAGTTTTGAGCTTTGATGGTGTTTTTTTACTGAAGACGGGATCGGTAGTCTCACACCTAACTTTCTCCTTTCACCGAGCTTACTGCCGATTTGGTGAGGTTTAGGAGTGTGAGGAGCAAGGATAGACATACCTGTATTTTTGCTCATGAAATCCGAAAGATTGAGTTTATTCAACATCATCACCTGGTAACGATTCTATCATCTCAGGGACTTTATGTTTCTAATGCCGTCAAATGCTAAAGGCATGTTAGTCAAGCACTTCAACACCTTTTTATGTGTATGGTGAGATTAGGTATTTATCAAGTCTTTTTTGATACATCAAATGAAAACTCCACCAGGTTGCATGAGTTCTTGTAGACGCTATTAACTCGGAAAGTATACTTTCTTGAACTTTTTCCTCATAGTTACATATGACTTGAGGTCAAGAGATTCATTATCAAGTGTTGGTTTGCCGGGATTTGATTGGTTGCAGGATTTCATCATGAACTGATATCGGTTGGAGAAATATTGGTAAACCTGGGACTACTGGACAACCGTCTCGTCCCAGTTTGGAACTCTTCGATAGCGCGCACCCACCGCGAGGCTAAGACTTGGTGATATTCAAGTGTTGGTTTGTAGCGATTTGATTTGATTGGTTACAGGATTGTATCATGACCTTATACACGTTGAAGAAGCATCAGAAAACCTGAGAGTACTGAACGGTTTTTTTGTCTGCCTATTTTGGGGCTCTTCAGCAGTATGCGTTCACCGAAAGGGTTTGAACCCAGGACGTCCCGGTTACAAGGTGAGCTCGCAGATTATTCGGCCACCTGGACTCGATCAAATAGTCAATGAGTTTCGACTTTTGCCAATTCGTGGAGTATAAAGCGCACCCTCCAGCCATCGTTATAGGCAATTAACTGTCCAGTCACCTGATTTGATGGAACCAACCAATTACGACTCCTCACTACAACTGCAGGGATGATCGTGGGTTCGAACCCTAGTGAGTACGTGCTACAGAAGAGCATTCAACTCTGACGAAATAGCTGTTTATCACTCCCAGGTTTTCCAATGGTTCATTAACTGGGGTCATTTGGTGATCAAACGTGCACTGAAGCTATTCGACAGGTGTCTGGCGTTAAAAGGGCCTTCATGAGTATTGCTCTCCCTCCCCCCTATTTTGCACATACATTTCCATGAATACCATACAACATTTCTGATTGATATGTAGTCGAATTATCATTTCTTCGCTTTTGAAATTAAGCTCATCTCTACACGACCTTCATTCTACTATAGATCATGATGTTGATCGGATGGGTTGAATTGGATATTTACACTTTATGCATACGACGAGAACATGATGCACACGTTTGTAAGATCTTAGATATCAGACTTTAGCATAGAGAAGGAAGTTGCCGCATACAAGCACATAGTATGGCCTCTAAAAACTTCAATTTTAAACCGCTTTAGTCATCGTCGAACGCTGAGTATGGTGCTTTTTCCTGGTTGAATTTGTGATAACCGTCACGGAGTTAACGTTTGGTGAAAATTTTAGGAATACTATAATTTGTAAGAGGGACTAATATTGTGGAAAAGGAGAAAATGAAATGGGACAGGTGGTGAACGGAATACATTCCCCTGTCACTCGGAGTAAGTAGGGACTTAGCACCCCTTCTGGATTTAGCTACATTGTAGCAGAGGGTGATTTCTTCTTGAATTAACTGAAAGAGAGAAAAAATAATAATTTTGTTACGTGACTACAGAGCACACATAATGTCAACATGAAGTTGTCCGAAATGTTGTAGACTGTTTAAATGTGATTGAATTTGTCGAGTTTTACACCTAGGAGTGAGTGTCTTACTACCAGCAACAATCAGCTAAACCTTTCCCCTCCAAAGTAGGCTGGGTGGGGGGGGGAGTGGAGGACACATTTTATCGTTAACAGTACAATTTCATTATCAGACCTCTTGCCTGGTGGTTGTAAAATCCATGCTTTAACTATGATGGCAACTACGTTTAGGTGTAACCCAATATATATGCATATTTTTATGTGTATACATAAACATCACCGATATTTTTTTCATCATCATTAATGTTTGTTTTTTTCATTTTGCTTCGAAATATATGTCTGGTCTCCATGTCTGGCTTTCGAAACGTTTCTTAAATTCCACACAACTCTGTTTTCGTTTGTTTATGCTACGAATGATATACCGTATATAAAAAGTAAGTTCAACTTGAGCTATCATCATGATATTTCACTTATTGTTTGTTTTGACATAGTTATATGGTTATTAAATTGTATACTGTCTAGCAGAGGTGGACGACATTTCACATCTTAGACACACGATCTGAATTTTATGCATTAATCGTTAATATAAAGACTTAAATCAGACCGGATCAATTCCAACCAACAGACATATAAATGCTTTCCTTTTATTTCTATTAGTTGGTTAGTAATATATGCATGTTGTTTGAACTCATTCACTCCGTCATGGGCCACACTCATTGTATGAAGGCTGCCCTAGCTGAAGTAGACTAAACAGGACTTGAATCCGGGAGCTATTGGGTAGATGTCGAGTGTTTAGTCCGATGAGCTACAACTCCACAATATTTATGTGATGATGGTGTGTTATTGTTTTTGTGATTGTCGTCCAGCTTGATTACAATACGCCTCCAGACATAACACTCGTACTGACTGTTCCCCAACTCTAAGCAACTGTCCCGCCATACTGAGATAGACATAAAAGCCAGATTTAAGTACAAAAATCACGACAGCAACAATCTCTGTTATGTACAATACAGGTTATATACGTGTAGTTTTCACATATACGGAAATTTAAACCATGAATATGTGATCAATATCTGATTGATTGCACGGTCTTGAAGATCCTCCGAAACAAATCAACTAAAAATGGTCCAATCAGGTTATTACGTCAGCGAATGCATCAATTATGACCTCAAAGCTAACAAAGTTATTTAGTCGGTCCGAACACCAAATCCCCCTTTTTTAATAGGTTTTCAATTTGGGGACCACTGGAGGATATTTGTAGGTCTGTCTGTGGTACCTTCCTCTTGAAATAGTGTGGGATCCTTGCTTGATGCACGGTTGACTTTACAAGCGAAAGTAACCAACTGGATTGGACTACAGTGACTCCTAGTTTAGAAATAATGAGTGAAGTGGTAAAGCACGTTGACCGCTTCGCTTATTTGGGAAGTACCATCAGCCCCAACAGGTGCATCGCTGAAGAATATTCAGCATGGACAAGAAGGGGATTCGTTTCGCATATGGCAGCTTACGCCGTCTCTAGCGTTGACGTGATATCCGGTTGGCTGTCGACCAAAGGGCGTGTGTACTGCTCAGCACTTGGCTGTCTTCTCCCTTATGGCTGTGAGACATGGGCATTGAGTGTGGAAGATACTGAAAGGCTAGCTGTCTTTGATTATAGGCACCTGCATTCTATCTCCCAAGTGCTAGATGAAGAGAGGAAGTCAGTTGACGAGGTTGTGAAGTTACACTGATCGAGATGGTTAGAACTTGTGCTACGCCCACCTAGCCATCGTCTTCCTAGACCGACCGTCAATGTTAGCTGACACAGGATTGATGAGGTTGAAAAAGAGACAGCTAGTGGTGGTCAAACGGAAATGAGTCTTCATCAATCAATGACATCCACAACAGTTAGTTTAAGCCAGCTAGCCAGTCACGTAGGGAGGTGTAGACTGGCTTCGTGGTTGGGGTCGTCGAGATGGTAAAAACCAATGACAGCTGGAGACAATCAGTGATATGGCTGAAAATCGTTTTCAATGGCTGACACAGATGCATCCGCTCCTTGTAATTTATAATA
Organism: Trichobilharzia regenti; assembly: GCA_944472135.2. Taxonomy (NCBI): domain Eukaryota; kingdom Metazoa; phylum Platyhelminthes; class Trematoda; order Strigeidida; family Schistosomatidae; genus Trichobilharzia; species Trichobilharzia regenti. The sequence goes on along the minus strand of OX235265.1, from coordinate 21,879,056 downwards.
TCCAATAAAACTATATCATTCTTCCACATTATTATTCTTTTTGCTTCACTTACACTTCTGTTTATTATCTCTCTTTTGAATCTCTCTTTACTCTCCTCTCCTGCTTTCTGTGCCACGTGGAGTGTGGCAACTGGAACTGGTGCATATCTGTGCAAACTCCTATGTTGAAACTAGTCAGTCATAACTTTGGTTCACTCGTCATTACGAAATCAATTTGTGCTTTGATTTCGAAAGCTATGCTGCTTAGGAGTCAACCGCACACTACACATCATTATTTTACACTCTGAAGCGGCTATAACGGTTATATCACGTTAATTTATTCATAAATCAACCAGAACAACAATATTTTTCGCTAATTTATGGTAGTTTTATTCTTATTTCTTTTCGTGAAACTTAATTATTATTCATTTTGTGCGTTGGGGGTAGTTCAATCAATGGTAGGAATGCTTACCAACCACTCAGTCACTTGAGCTAGATTCGATTCCTAACCGTTTTTTAATTCCTTTACGTTCTCAGTGGAACCTAGGGCTTCAAGCTAGAGCCAGCTTTAAGTTTAGGTAGCAGTGGTGTTTATTTTAACGGGATGGGGTCGCTAGCCGCCTCATGCCCAACCTTCCCTTTTTACCAGTCTTATTACCGGTTTAGCGATGTAAAGGAGTGCGTCTGTGGCCGGGGATGTAACCCCGGACCATGTGCTTGGTTGGCAAGCCTTCCTACCCTACACATTCCTAAATCTCACTCAATTCTGTGGTAGTGAGACCGGTAATCAGAGAAGGTTGAGTGAGTCATGAGGCTAGCAACCCTACTGCACTACTATAATTTCAAAACTCGAACTTGTAGTCTTGTTTTCCAGTCAGAATGTAAAGGAAGACGAAAAATGCTCTAATTTACTGAATTTCTGAGTAGCAAATATTGGTACTGAGCACCACCATTGTGTGTTGTGCTAATAAATTTTCCGCATAAGTAACTTTTCATTGTTACCAATTAGATGCTGTGTAGGTTGTGCGTTTGAATTCCACTGTTGTATCCTACTTCAAGTCATGACAACATAGTACTATGATTAATGTGGTTCACCACCTGATACTTGGAAAATTAGTTCCAATTAACTAAGTTTTGATAACAGCAACAATTACTACTACTAACTGTTCTGAAGAAGAACTGCGTAATCTTCGAAAAACCCTGATGGAAAACGGTTTCCCGCCAAGATTCATAGACAAGAATCTCAAATGTAAGAAGACTTCCAAGCAAGTCCATTCTGTTCCGTTACTTCGCCGCGAGCCTACGACTGACGTTTTCCTGCAAGAAACTGTTCAGCCAGAACGCGAAAGACAAGCTGTCGCATTGGGCCACCTCAACGTGCCTATACCAGTTTACTTGCTCTTGTGGAGCTGAATACGTTGGCCGTACCATGCGCCGACTTGAAAAATCCTTCAAAATAGTATACAAGATTCAATCAAACCTATCAAAGGGAGTGAAATCAAGACATTTGGGCATAGCCGAAGCGCTAGCTATCCAAAAGCCCAAACCCACCCTTTGTATCCAAATGAAATACGTCCAACTCCTGTCCCTGCCATGGCCATCATAAACAGGTAATTTTTTAGTAATGACCATCCCATCGCCTTTCTTACCTAAACTTCCTGTTTATTCATGTTATTTTAAGTTTTTCTTAATCCCTGTTTACATTACCATATTTTCATACCCGAACTTAGTGTTTATTTTGTCATTTTACTATTTCTACATATTTAATCCCTGATTGCATAAACAATTATTCATCACATTAGTTCTTATCCAAACATCCTGTCTATTTTGTTATTTCTACATTTCTAACCCCTAATTGCACAATGTCAATCTTCTTAGCTATCATGATGCTACTTTGTTTGAGTTTTATCCATCCCCCTGTTTATTATGGCATTCTAATTCCTAATTTTAATTTTTACTAATTTGACCCTTGACCAGATATTATTCTGGAACTTTCCTATCCATATGATATAATACACGAATGTACAGCCAAGATGATGACTTCGTCGAAAACAAAATTTTCTTCGCTGCAATTGTCTTCTTAATAACTCCTATGACCCAATGTGTGTATATTCCGTAATAAATATACGTAAAGAATTACAGATATTATTTTTTTTAGCTTTACATTGCGTCTATTTTTTCTGTATTACAATATTCTTTAAAAACTGTGATGCTATTCACGGCCTTGGAGAGTGTGATAATTCGATTTACTCAATACTGTTAATAACCTTAACAGTTGCTTTATATTTGTGTTTGAATTCAGTTCTTCTCATCAAGTGTGTGCTAAATTTTGTTTGTCTATGTCTTTCTCGTTTCAGATTTGGTTCCATTTCAACAGGTGGTAAAGATTCCTCATCTGTTAAAAAGCGTCATCGACGTATTAAATCCAATCCAAAGAGTAGTAATGCTGATGGTTCAGGTAAGTGAATGATCCCAAATTTTTGTTTCCGTTTTTTGGCTATTGTTTTAAAATACAACTGATAACTTAATTGTCGGTATTTGATGAATGGATATTCTTTGGATTGGAAAAGAGTTAAGCGTTGGTTTGTGTTACGTGGTTAGATAGATGTATGGTCTGACTGGCTGGACTCCTCGTTACTGTCACTGGAATTTGTTCTCAGTAATGGTGCAGATGCACTTTTTGTGATCCCCTGAATCTAATAAATTCCCATTATTTTCCATCTACTTACCTTTCCTCTCAAATTTTGGATACTCACACCGTAGAAGTTGATTTCTCCCTGAAATACCGGCGACGAAAATATCGGTGATGATATGGGATCACAGAGCCCAAGGCACAACTGTCTGCGGATGGTCACACACACAGCCTAATTGAATTAGTTTCTAAAGTTTCGTCCACAGTAAAGCCTTAATACCTATTATGGCCACCCTCAAGGTAAGCCGAGATGTATGATTTTCGGATTCAGTCTTCTCTAATCCTTCCTCTCCAGAGTGAAGGGGCACCATAACTGGTTTGGTGGTCATCTGCGGGAAGCATCTTACTGCTGTTACAACCCTGTTCTCCAACAGACCTCACAACAGTAGTGTAAAAGACTTAGACTTCGATGGTAACCGCTTTTAAGTCTAACCGCAATCCAAACGACCTTGCTCGCAGGAACACTTGTTCCGGCTGTTGTAACTCGTTGGATCATTACGATACGCAAGTGCTACTCCCACATCATGGTTATATCTATCGGTTAGGGAAAAAAATAATGGCGTATTAGCCTTAAAGTAGTTCAGAAGCGGATTCTGGCTATGGTGTAAACAGTGTCTCTAATATGCATGTTTATATATCGCCAAGCCTCGTTGAAGCCCAGTTATCCGAGGACTTTAGTCTTTGTCACCTTTAGTGTGCTTTGAACCCAAACACAACCTGTTCATCACCAACAAATCACGATATTTGCTTAATGCGTAACAATGGATACAAGGTAAAGACATTTCACTAAAGGAACCTGATTTTAAATAATAATAATGATGACTGCTGCTTTTATTGTCTTTGGATTTCAAATATTTATATATATTGCTCCAACCACTTTCTTATTTTAAACAAGTCTAGTGATTCTACTTTTAACATGAATTATTATATCCAATTATTATCCCACTCTAGATTCTGAAGGTTATGAATTCCAGTTAATATCTATGGATCGCCAATGGCATTTTGAAGCAACTGGCCCAGATGAACGAGATGAATGGGTGATGCATATTGAACGGGCTATTATGACTAGACTTCAGTTGAATGAATCCAGTAAACGTACTCGAGCTGTTGCAGCAGCTGCTGCGGCATGTAATGCAACTGGTGGTTCTAATCACACCTCGAATATCAGCGGGCTTACTTCATTAGGAAGTGGTGGTGGTCGTCATGGTGGGGCTGACTCGAACAGTTTGAATTCTAGTCGATGTGGTGCAGGAGATGCTAATGAACTGGCTGTCACTGAACATCTAATACAGAATATACGCGCGGCTGCAGGGAACGACTACTGTGCAGATTGTGGTGCTCCAGGTTAGTTGGATATTTTATAACACCAGGCCAGCAAAGCATCGTATCTTTTTGTTGTTACTTCTCATCAAAGCTGTACAGTTGAATTAGTGTTTTTTAAACGGTGTCGTGCATGGAAGAAGTATCAATAAGCGTCAATTTATTCATGTCAATTGGTAAGAAAACATATCAAATTTTATATTAGGTAGAAAAATCGATAAATTTTGGAAACTTAGTTACAATATATATATATATATATATATATATATATATATATATATATATATATATATATCATCTATATGTGTCAATGGTTCAATGTTAGAAGACGAGAGGTCTGGTTTTGATTTCTAAGCGACTATACTTCCTAAACTCCATCTTGATTTACTAATTGGCAGGTTGTAATTTCAGAAAAAAAGGGAATATCCAACGTGAGGTTAACAAACTCATCGCCATTGGAATGTCAAAGCACGAAACCTCATATTCCATTTGAAACGATGGGAATGTAAAAAAAAAACAAGTGACAATCTGAGATGTTGTTAAAGTGATAGATGAATAGGCTTTGAAAAGTTAGTTGTCTGTTATGTGTTAAGTAAGCGTAACCAAAGCCAAGAAGTGAATCGTCCCTGTGGAGTTAGAAGGAACTGCAAAACGTAATAGTTAATACAGGTGAACTCACTGTTTGTATTAGAAAGACGTGGGTTGTCGGAAAACAATAGTGTCCTGGTAACTTCTCATCGATACTGTGGAGTTAACGTAGTGTTTCTAAAAGATCATGTATAGAAATGCCGAAAGACGTCAATTGTTAATGTGGATTTTAACGTAGGGAGATGTAGACTGGCTTTGTATTTGGGGTCATTGGGATGGTAAAAACCAATGGTGGTTGGAGACAATTGGTGATATGACTGAAAATCATTGTCAATGACTGGTGCAGATGCATCCACTCCTTATGACTTATAAATATCCAATCAAACTCTATTGTTCTTTAATATTAATATTATTTTGCCTCACACTTCTCTTGTTTTGTGTGCTAAATGAAGTGTCGTAACTGGAACTGGTGCACATCTGTGAAAAGTTCTGTGTTGAAACCCGTCAGTCAGTCAGTCATTCAGTCTCGGCTGTGCGATCGGGCATCTTCGGGATACAAAGGAGACCGATGACCGGAGACTGTTGATGTGATATGGCTCAAAATCGTTTTCAGTGGTACAGATGCATTCACTCTTTGTAATCTCCCAGACCCTATAAAGTCTTCATCTTATTACTTTTGTTACTATTCTTTCTCTCGTACATTTCCCCTCATCATTATAGTTCTTTTGAATCTCTTTTACTTCCCCTTTTGTCTAACTTTGTGTGCTACATCGAGTATATAGGAAATTGAACAGCTGTCTTACTAGGAAAAGTTCGGCATTGAAACCCATTCAGTCATATATATCACAGCTTTAATTAGCTCACTATGTGCTCTATATGATTACTGGTTTTCCAATTGTTAAATATTGGTGGTCGAAATGTATTTCCCTAGTCGTTTTCACGTATGGTTTACTTTCTTACTTAAGTGACAAGAAAATGATATACACTACTGTATAGTATACTGTTATATGTTTCCAGTGTGAAATTGTAAAGACTTCACTTGGAATGTATATAATATGCGTATATGTAACCGACCAAGTGCATATTTTTGAATTGATCAGGAGTCAAATTTTTGTTGTTGTTGTTGAGCATGTTTTCTCTCTCTCTCTCTCTTTTGACTTGTATTATGCAAATTTCTGTTTCTTCACTTCACTGTTTTAGGTAATATGCATATTTTTGTTTAGAAAAATAAAGTGATTTATGCTTGAATTGTCTTTCACTCGCTCTCTCTCTCTCTCTCGCTCTCTCCTACTTTCACTCATCTTCCTATTTATTTATGTTAATATTCTTTTTGAAGTATTGTAAGTTTGTAGGTTTATGATTGGTTTGAAGTTAGATCACAAAGTGACTTCAGTTTATAGAACTATTGAAAACCAGAGTATGCACTAATTTAGGAATCTTTGGCACCACGCACCGATGGTCTCAAAGGGAATGCAACCCGGGATTTTCGGGTGATGAGGTCATTGTGTTGATCATGCATCCACTGAGGTGGAACTGCCAAATGCCTACTTCGACGACCCCACCCTCACTTAGTTTTACACTGAAGGTCGTTATCACTTAGTAGTCTTATCCCCTTGGGTTGCTACTGGAACATACGAGATTAACAGGACATCTCCATTTCGTCTAGTCCTCTGCAATGCGGTTCCACGATTACCCATTAGCTCTCATTTCCTACCCACATAATCTTTTTCATCTCATATTCTGACGCCCAACTGGTCGTTTTCCTATTTAGGTTCCACTCGAGTACCTTGCACTTGATTGTCATTCAACGTTCCAATTTATCTCCATTTCCCGCAGTATATATTTGTTAAATGATAGATTCATGGTTGGATCGTTACCAGAGTCTCTTGTTGCTAATCCTTTCTTGAGAATGGAACCAAGACAGCTGTTGATAAAAATAAACATTGGCTTCTGGTCTCTGGATCCTATAGAAGAACTGACATGTTCCGAACCGAATCTTGTTCTTTGTGCGGAGTGCAATAAATCCCCGTCGTTATTACTTGCATTCAGTTTAATCTCTACATATTTATTTTACAACTAATCGGCTATTGGACTGATGACTCTCTGACATCGCATTCAGAACCATTGGAAAACCAGTCAAGGAGTATTAGGCATCTATTTTGTCCTGCTCTGTGACTCTTCACCAGCACGCATCCACTGGAGTTCGAAACCAGGGCCTTCCGGTTACGAGGGGAGTTCGTAGTCCATTAAGCCACTGAGACTTGATCCAAATATCCCATAAATTCTAACTAATACCAATTTGTGATTTTAGCTCAACTACTTCGCAATATCTTCTTCAATGAGTAACTGTCCTCATCTTCAACCTACTGTATCCTACTGGTCACAGCCTCCCACTAGAACCCCAGGCGGTAACTGCCTGAATAGGACCAGTCACTAGTGAGCACCAGATCAATTTCTAAGTATTGGTTTTTTAGGGATTCTGTCTGATCGGATGCAGGATTTCATCATGAGCTGATATCAGTTGTAGCGAACCATTGGGAAGCCGTGACCAGTAGGCTACAGCAGGTCGAGGATGAGGACCATTACTCATTGGGACCCGACTCAATAGTCCATTAATTCAAACTTTTTATCATTTCGTGATATATAATCGGTTATCTTCTGTCGATTATTACTGATAGATGTTTTCCTCGCCTTAAATGTTTTTGTTGTTGTTGTTTTTTTAACCAAAAAACTTCATTTATACACATATTTTAGAACCAGATTGGGCAAGTTTAAATCTGGGCGCTATGGTCTGTATCAGTTGCAGTGGTATACATCGACAGTTGGGGACGCATATTTCCCGGATACGTTCTTTACACTTAGATGAATGGTCGACTGAATCTGTTGCTGTGATGGGGGCTATTGGGAATACGCTAGCTAACTCTGTTTGGGAAGCTGCAGTACCTGTAAATGCAGGGAATCGGCGGTAAGTTTAGTATGGTTTTATTTGTTTATTTCAAAGCTTATTTACTGGATGGATGGGTGGTAATTGTTTAAGGCTATTCGTTATATGCTGCATAAGTATCTTATGGCAGTAAACTCTTCATATGCTTTCTTTTGAAAACTAAAGATGTGATGGAACACACTATTTGATCTGCTCGATAATGTAAGTGCCAACAAGAGAGGTTGAAAGTGGCTATAATACTACTAATGATTGCTGTACTATATACGATGTTACAATTTGATAGTTCTTTTATCACAGAACACCATGCGCTTAACAGTAATCATAATGAAGGTGATCTGTTTAGATTAACTCATACTAACTCGAATGATTTTCCTGACTGAGGTAGACTGGATAATGCCACGGATAGCGGCGGGAAGCTAGGAAACAGGCATAAAATGGACCCACACAAAATACTTGGAGAACCTGGGCTTCGCCGATGATATTTGTCTAATTTCCCACAAACTGGAAGATATACAAGTCAAAAGAAACAAGTTGATAGAGGAAGCATTGAAGATAGGACTTCAGGTGAACTTGGAGAAAACAGAGTTAATTAAGATTTTTTCCCCAACAGCAACAACAACATATAACATTCAGCATAAATGGGAGAAATCTTCAGGAAGCAACCTCCTCCACTTACCTACGCAAGAAGCATCGTTTCGACTACAGGTATAACTGACGAGGATATCAAAGCAAAGATCAGAGAAAGCTAGGCAAGCTTTCGTTTCTCTCAAGTCTGTGGGGAAGAGATCAACAGCGCTCAACATGGAAATGAAAATAAGATCCGGATTTTCAACTCCAATGTGAAGTCAGTGCTACTTACTGTACGGATCAGAGACTTGGCACCTTTATCACGAAGGGCACTTCGAACAAACTACAGACCATCAACAGCTGTCTTCGCTGAATACTATTCACGATCAGATGGCCAGTCAGAGTTGATCAGCGACAGGGATCTCTAGAAGCAAACCTACACAGCAGGAACCGATTGTGCAACAAACATACAGGAAGGAATGGAGGTGGATTAGCCATACGCTGAGCAAACAAACCATCGAGTGAGTGACATCACACGCCAGGCCGTCGTTCGAATGGAACCCGAATGGGAAGCAGCGAGTTGGTCGTCAGTGCGAGGGTTACATGGAGGAGGTCATGTGAAGAGGAGATGAAAGCATGTGGGCAGACATGGAGGTAGGTAGGTGGAAACGTTGGCGGAGAACCGAACGCAACGGAGACGTTCGGCTGAAGCTGTATGTTCCTCTAGGAACTAAAGGAAACAATGTATAATAATAATACCTGAAACACAACTGTTTTATTTTTTGTACTCATACTTTCTGAAAATCTGTCTCATGGAGTTCAAAAATATTGTTTATGGCTTTTGTGGCAGTTGTACGTCTTTCATTTGTTGAAATCAATTTTGCTGTTGCACAATCTATATATATATATATATATATATATATATATATATATATAATGTTGACCTTGACTATCACTCACTGAAATCTGATTGGATGTCATTGTAACTCTGAATGTAGAAGTATTTAAACTCAACCAGCACACGGTACAGATACAATAGCTTTTCCAGTACTTTTATGATTAAATTTAAACTCAGGCAGTTGGTTTATATCTCTAAGTGTGGCTCAAACCAAACAGTCGAAGACTTCTTGAATCGTTGGTATCATTTAATCTGATTACCCTTAACTCTTTTTCAAACCAATCTGGTGCCAGTTAACAGTGTCAGACGAGGAAGGAAGCCGATGGCTTGACTTAACACGTGTCGTTGCCATCTCAATCGATTCTGGTCGATTTACTTCCCTTCTTTACCTAAGACTCTACGCCTAACCTCAGTATTGCTCACTATATTCTACCACTTCTAACACTAGAGATAGAATGCGGAAATCTGAGATCGAAAGCATGAGTTTATAATTGTCCTCTATGTCTGATGCCCAATTGTATGCTATATGCATGTGCCATGCACTGAAAATGTTTAGGTGGATATATGGCTTACTGACTACCATATTTGGCGTTCACATACAATATAGATTTTGGTTTAATGAACCTGCTCTGCATGTTTCTTATTGGATGCCTAGATAGTACTACTAGGCTTCACACACTATCCGCATGATTTTCAGCCTTGTAATTTGTGAAAAAATTGTTCATTTTAACTGACTACTAACTTTTTCTATCTTTTAAAAGAATTTTGGTGAAATGACCTTATTATTGAGAAACGCCAGTGGGAACTAGAAAGAAGTGACAATCACTCCTAAATCTTGCCTAGCGTATAATAAACCTAGAAAATAGGCAAGTTTAATTGTGAATGATGAGGCTGGCAGTCTCACCTCCCATAAGCCAAGACAACACACTACGGCTCGTGAAACTCCAAGGCCTAGTGTTTGAAGCCATATTGTTCCACTTGGAACTCAAAGAGATGAAGAAAAATGCATGTTTTACAGAATCCTAGTAATCGTATTAATTCATATTGATTGTTTTATTGTATCCCTGTTTTCGCATTTCTAAGGAATGGACTAAAATAAATGCCACAATGGTTTTTGTCTTTTGTTTCTAATATTGTTTTGTCAACTTCTTTCTGTTCATTCACTTCGTATATTTTAAATATAAACTGTGTGTTGCATAAATTGTCTTCAAGCAAAGTTACTGTGGTGTTTTCCCTTATTTCTTTGTGTTTTCTGAAGTAATTTATGGCCAACAGGTACTTATTATTATTATTATTATTAGAGCGGTTCAATGGCAGAGAATGCTCACCGACTTTACATCTGTTCCATAGTTTGATCCACGGCTAACGCACTCTTAACCCTAGCACATAGCCAGTAGTAAGCGCGTGAAAGAGGAAAGGTGATTGTACATGAGGTTAGAAATCCAACTCGCAGAAAAGACACCGCTGTTACTGAAACATCAGATTTGAAGCCTTGTTTTCCATGTGGAATGTGAAGGATCAAAAAGAAGCTTATGCCTCATTCGACGGTGTCCATTGTAAAGAGATTTTATAGGTGTTCTTGTTCAATGGCAATTATTCCAAAACTACTAATCAAATACACATTGTGATAATTTATTTCATGATATGTAGTGATAATATATTTACATGTATGTTGTTTAAGAAGTTTTAAGCACTTTCCCTCTTATTTTCGGCCTTAATTTACATGTCATTAGGAAACCTGATTCTTCAAGTTCTCGTGAAGAGAAAGAAATTTGGATTAGAGCAAAATATGAACGTCAAGAATTTCTACCTCCTTTACCGTATCCTGATGCTCCATTACAACAACAGCTGATTGATGCTATAGCTCGTCAAGATACACGACAGGTTATTCTGTGTTTAGCACTGGCTACGCCTGAAACAGTAAATGCAGCTTATTCACGTCAAGATCCACGAGCAGCGATACACATTGCTGCTACACTTGGTAATCTAGTTTACTTACAATTACTTTTATGGGTAAGTTAATGATTATTTATATTATTATTGTTATTCCTGGAGTTCCCAAGTAGAACATGGGACTACACGAGTGCTCCTCCATTTTGTCCTGTTTTCTGCAATATTTTTGTAACAGCAGGCTCTACGATTGTTCATACGCTATCATCTATTCCTCGTACAATCTCCTTCATATCACTCCAGAGACCCACTTCCTACTTGGCATTTTCCAATGGAAGTAGACTTCTTACTCTCCCATTTCATCTGCCCTTTTATGTCATATCTTCTTATTTCTTTAGTAATCTAAGCGGACTTAACAGCTTCGAACATTGTGCGAACATTCCTTATCCCGATGCTTATTTCTGCTTTCATTGAAAATACACTCATATATCTGCTGACTGGCTTCATGAAGACTTTCATTCACCTGTCTTATTTCGTCTCTCCGATTCCAGTGCAGAATAAGTTAATTATTTATTAGTTTTTCTCCAGTCCCTTGAAGTTTCTGTAGTGATTGGATCGATTATCCACGGTAGGGGGTAGGTCGCCCCCACCTCCATCTTTCCCTGTTTTCTTCGGGGGGCTTAGGACCGACCACCTAGTATACTAAGCGAGGTTATAAATGCTTGTAATGTACTACTGGAAGAGAATAATTATTACAATTGCAGCAGTTATTAGTCATTTGGTTGATAGAATTCAGTTATCCGTTAACTGGGCTATAAGCTAAAAAAATTTAGAGTGTGAAGGTGGATGATGCTATCCATTTGGAATTAATATATGCGATACGCTTATTGAAGATATAAAAATGGCATGTATTGTTATTGGGCAGCAAGAGAGATGCTCCACACAAAACCTCATGATTTGTGGCTAGGGCTAGAATACTGTCCAGACGCCCAAACCGAAGTGAATCGGGTGTGGTTACCTTTACTGGTCACATCCAGAGGCATACAGTCTGATCCACAAGGCAGTGGAGCTGCTTCCCCGTGGCTTTCGGTGACCAAAACCGGTTCATATGCACTATTTGATCTTTTCGGATCCTAAAGTTGATATACACCATAGGATTGAAATCAGAGTTTCCCAGTTCCCCTAAATGTAGACCTGCACAGTTAGCAGTCCGCTTTATTGTAAACGCCAGAGGTTTGCATTCGTCCCACCACTTCTGTAAGGATTCCCCCCGCCACCGCATGTTTACAATTGACTAATATATATATATATATATATATATATATATTTTATGCTTTCTGAAGTGCAATATTCCAGTGCAACTGTTAACAGTCGCGACATACACATCGGAAACAATATCTGATTTTACGTCGTTTAATAGGTCGAATCAGACTGTGGAGGTATTTTCTAGTTGACATGTCTTCGATATACCAATAAGCCGCGTAGCCTGTCAGATAGCCAGTTCCTGTTACTTATTGTTATTATTATGATTAATCGAAGTGTGACATCGCAAGTATTTATAACCGTTGTGATAGTTTCGTCCCCATTAATAATTGTCTATATGTGACGTAGTCGTTAGGGCGTCATCGTTAAATGAAGAGAATACTACCGCAACTTTTCACTTCATCAATTACCCACTTTGGGCATGTTTCAATGACATTTTATCATCATTCTTGCTGATTTTTTGATAAATTATTTCGCATTATACTTCTACTTGTCCTTTTTAACGTCTATAGTATAATGGTGATCCAACTGTAACTGATCATGAAGGCCGAAACGCCTTCTATTATGCTCATTGTTCGCAAAAATATGATTGTGCTGAATTCCTCCTGCGGAATGGTTGTCCAAAACAATTAGTACCGCCTATCCCACCACCTCCTGTTATGCCAACACTACGTTCATCTCAGAATATGATGTCACAACAAATTGTCCAACCACATTCCATAGTACACCCACCATTACTACCGACTGGTGGGGCGATGTCATCTGTCGTTGTTGCAGACTTAAGTGGTGGTGGTGGTGGAGGAGGAGGAGGGAATTCAGGTGTTCCACAACCTCATCATTTCTCTCATCTTCAACAGCATCAATCGTCTACTTCTGTTGGTGCTTCTGGACATTTAACCGGACAAATGCCTTCTTATCATCCAATGACATCAGGGACTATTGCAACGAATCAACAAATTGCTCAAGGTATTTTAATTTATTACCTTATGTAATTTGTTACATGTGCGTCAATGTTTCTGAAAGTCTAGTTTAATGTCTTTTAGACTATTCAATAAGTGTTAATTGGTGGATGGTGACTAGCAGTGGAAAACAGGATGCTCATTACGTCCTGTTTGGGACTAGTCATCTGGACGTACCTGCATTCCGCAGTGAGTGATGATGTTCTCACCGAGGCTCGAACCCAGTGCCCATAATTTCCAACATCTGCATAAGAAGCCGACATGTCAACCTGGGACCGAGCACTTCGATTCAATCGATTGACCAAAAATTTAAAATTTAAGTCTTCAATAAATGGTTTGAAGTAATAGCGAAGACGTGTAGCTCAGGTGGATGATTTTGATTTGGTGTTACCTTCTCTCTCTCTTTGAGCTAGATGGTGGTTTAGTTGAGAGAAGCTTTCTTTGTCCTTCCAGACAAAAGCGCTTCAGAAGAAGCTTCAATATTTACTTGTATTTATGTGTTAATTGGCATCAGTATTTATCACTTTCACTGACTTGGGATTCGAAATTTTCGTCATGTGGTGCATTCTGGTATTTTCTTGATTATTAGATCGTCATCTGATTATCAAACTTCTCGAAATTCCCTGGTATTTTTGGTTTTTTTTCACTGTTTAAAATCTTCACATTTTCCCAGTCAAACTAGCACCCGTTGCTGTCTTCATGCATGGATATGAAGGAATACATGTCGTATCTTTGGACGTCTAGTGTATGTTCTTCAACTCGGAGTCGAAAGAGATGCCCACTTTGACCAATATGGTGCTTGTCGCAATCAGTGCAGTTTATTTTGTAGATGGTGTTGATGTTGTCTTCTTTCGCTAGTGTATGTGGGTCTTTCGGTCTGCACAGTAATGAATGAATGAATGGAGGGATTCTGCTGGTGTGTGTGCGTGTTTGTCCAATATCTATTCTGAATGGTATTTCAAGTAGTCTAGTGGTTATTTCAGAAACATTCCTTATTATATACAGTAGGAGGAATTTTCTTGCTGTTTATGAGGATAGTTTCTTTCTGGTCCTTCGATCTAAGCTCAGATATTTTTTGGTGAAACTGTATAGATATCGATTTTTCTTGAAGACATTCAAGTTCCTTTCTATTCTTCTGTGGAGTAGAGTGTTCCAGTGTGTTTATCCTCTTTTGAATAATGTTCGTACGAAGTCTCTTTTGTGCCCTGATGAACTACTACTGTTGTAGTTGAGTATCTGATCTGTATGGGTTAATTGGGAAGAGGTAGAAAATTTCAAACAGTCGAAACACCAAAAGGAAAATTCCAGAGAATTCCTAGAAGCTTGGAACTTAGACGATGAACCAGCGATCGACAGACACCTTTATTACAGATCAAATTTATCAATTATGATAAAAAGAGAGTATAAGACACGTAACGAGAAAGTCAAATTCCTAGTCAACGAAACCGGCCAATACGAATACACTTAAATCACTCAGCTGAGAGAACGCAACCGAATTAAAATGGTTTAAGTATACTTCCAAAGATGAAAGTGTTGTAAGCAGATACATTGTTCCACTCACAATGTCTTATCAAACTGTATCTCCACTTCTTATAGTTTCTTGAGTTGATGGTTGTTGAGCAAACTTACATAAGTAACTGGAGCAATACAGATCAATAAAGAATAGCTGATCGAATATTGACCTGTATATCAGGATTAACTTCAGAAGACTACCTTCATGATAATGTGAAATATCTATGCACCCAGAGAGGATTGTCTTTATTTGTGTTTGTAGGATATTCTACTTTACTTACTGGTAGCTTCGATTTGTCAATGGTGGAATTTGTGCCAAACACACCCTTGTCACAGGTTCGATTCCTGGAAGATAGATTCCTAACCCCTCTAGTTTACTAACCCATAGTGGCTAGCCCAGGAATGGTGGATGACTGGACGTGAGGCTAGCCTAGCAACTCCCGTTCTCCGTAGTAATCGCACCAGTGAAACTGGAACTTCAAACATTTAAGCTTTGTGTTCCACTGGGAATGTTGTGAGTGATATAAAGCCTTATTAAATGATAGTGTGTTTAATTATATATATATATATATATATATATATATATATATTCTTTTCATTAATATTCAGGTTCAAATCATCCTCTTGTATCCGTGTCTGGAACAATGTACACTGGAAATGTAAATCAAGCTTTAGGCGCTACACTTCCTCGTCGACGGGCGCCTGTTGGTCCATTCTCCTCAAATGCAGCCCCTCCAACTCTCCAATTGTATCCACGACCCAATATGCATCAACAGATTTCTGTTGGTAATAGTAGTAGCAGCGGTAATACACATCGGCCGACTTCTTCTGTTATCCCTTCTGTCACTCGACCGATAACACCGAGTGGTGCTGGTGTTGGCGGTATGCTTCGAACATCGTCTATTGTCAGCTCATCATCACAATTACAATCACAGGCACCGCATACACGTTCCGGGTCGAATACTGCCGGTGCGGCGGCTGCGGCTGCTGCGAACACCTCCACTTTAACACAGCCTTATATTACAAGTAGTCAAGAAGTTGGTCTTTGATGATGATGATGGTGATTGTGGTATTCGTGAATAATAGTCCAAATAATCAATTGACTTATTTCTTTATTTGTTCCCATTTATTTTGTTTTATATAATGCGCCTGTGTTGATGGATTGATTGACTGAATTACTGAACTGATTGCATTTATTTCACTCCTTGTGGTTTTTGTATGTATATCCCTAATTCAAATTTTTCTTTTTAAAAAGTTCAAATAACAAGTTTTTCAGTTTTGTGTGCAATATGAATTCTACTACAACAAACACTATATTCTCTCTGATTATTAAATACAACACTGTTTGTCTTCCAGTTTAACTGTCATCAACATCAATAATAATTTGGTGGTGAGGAATATACTACTAATAATACTACCCCCCATATCAGTAGTATATACTATTTAAGTATTGCTCTTTAACATTTTCAAGTAATTTTTCCCTCAGGTGGTTGTATTCTCATGCTGAAATTTCATTTTGTTCTTCGTATCTTCTCTTCTTTTGTCTTGTTTTGATTTGTTTCAATCGTGTTTTAATTTGTCTAACCTCATCGATAGTAATTAATAATAATACTATAGATAGATGGTATAAATATACTCTCACCTCATTGGACTTTACACTCTACTTGATTGGCTTCCCCAGTAACATTTCTGTTGGAATTGTTTTTGTTTTTGTTGTTGTTGTTGTTGTTGACTGTGATGTATAAAGTCGATGGTGTTTGGTGTGTTGGAATTCACTCTCCAGTCGTTAGTGAAATATGTAGTTAGGCATGCGTGTATGCATGTCGGTAACCTTTATGCCATCAGTATCGATGGATGAATGAAGCCATTGTCCAGATTATTTCAACAGTCTGGTTTTCATCCCCCGTCTACTACTATTACTATTTCCTTCTCTTGGGTGTGCAAAGACAATATACATATGCATTGCACTGACCTCATTTCCAACAATATTGTAATAATAATAATAATCTGTTACCACTTATTTATACCATTTTAACTAACTGTAAATTTCCTGTTATAATATATACTTTTATTAGCGTTATTATCAGTATTATTACTATTACTACGGCGAATACTTTTCACTTGGATCTTTATTATTATTATGATAAGGATGATTTATAAAATGTACAGATATATATGCGTTAAACACTTTTCTTTACTAACATACCCACCCACATACCCTGTCAACTATTCCGTTTAACGTTTGTGTGTGTGTCCGTGCGTGTGTGCATAGGTGTCTGTGTTTCTTGATCCTTCTAATCCTATTCGATTCATCATCAGGTGTTTGTTGGGTACTGTGTTAAACTACTTCGTTGTTTTGTTGCACACACACACACTCTTCTTCTCTGCTACACCTACATACCTCTGGACTTGACTTTCTCTTTTTAATGCTCGCGTGTCCAGACGCTCACAGTCTATTTTGGTGGTTGTTTTCTAGTTCTATCTATCCCATTTGTCGTCGTCTTCCCTCTGTTGTTGTTATGTTATCATTGGTAAATTTCTTTTTATCTCTTTCTCCTGTTTCTGTTGTAAGTAATTTTATTTTGTATAATTTTTCATTTGTTTCTACCAATATTCCTTGCTGTGGTGAAATGTCTGTGAGATGTTTCTCTCTCTCTCGCGCGCGCGCGCACACACGCTCCCTCCCTCTCTCTCTCTCTCTTTGTTTTTCTGTTTTCTAGTGAAAGAAAACTTATTTTGCTTTTTGTCTATTTCTTCACTTTCAAGTGCGAGATTGAACAGTCATGATTTATACTCTCTTGTCTACTACATTTCCTGAAAAGTATACTGCATAGTATTCTCTTCTCTTCTATTCTGGTCTTTTTTTTTCTCAGTGTACACCGAACACAATTTTTTTTGTTTTATCCCTTTTTTACATAATAAAATAATGTGGTTTTTGAGCATAAAATAATTAATGTCTTTTTTTGTCTCTCTCTCCTGGTGGTTGTGTACTCGTGACGTGTCCGTCTGCAGTTCATTGGTAGGAATGGTGGCTAATCAGCTGACTTACTCCTACTTAATGGAAAAATTGTGAAATTTGATTGAATAACCAAATCTTATGTAATTTAGGATTCGTATCGTATTGTACTAGCGTCAATGGTGGTGGTATTCCATGGAGGAGGAGGGAGATTCGGTTCCTATTCCCTATCAAGTCACTCCTAAATATCCAAGTGTTGGTTTGTGGGGATTTGGTTGATTGGTTACAGGATTTCATCATGAGCTGACATTAATTAGGGAACCATTGGAAAACTGGCCAAGGGAGTACTGGACGGCTGTTTCGTCCTAGTTTGGGACTCTTCAGCAGTACGCACCCACCGCCAGGGTTCAAACCCAGGACTTTCTAGTTACAAGGCGAGCTAGCTTGTAGACCATTAAGCCACTGGGACCCGATCTAATGACCAGCCCATGAATTCTAACTTCTGCCAATTCACGACATAGTGCGACCCGTAGCCAATGTCTTCGCCGAGTATTTGTTCTCACACCCCACCTGCTGCACCTTACTGGTCACTTCTAAATGTCATCTAGTTTACGAACAGATAGTAAACCTGGAATAGGAGGTAAGTTTGGTTTCAGTGGTTTATCGGTAGGTTGCTCACCAACCATGCAGATGGTCCGAAGTTCGATTCGCCGCCGATGCAGTTCTAAACCTCACTAGTCCTGGATTAAGCCGTGTAAAGAAGGAAGGCAATTGGGTGTGAAAATGCAACCACCGCTACTGAAAATTAAAAGCTTGAGACAACCTCTATAGTCCATTCGGAACTCAAAAGAATGGAAGCAAAATACTCATGATATTTTTGCAAGGGCTACTACTACGTGTTGATTGTCTATAGTCGACCACAATGCTCATCCTCTATTGACACATGTAGGCTAATAGTAGAGATATTTCCTCGAGGTAAGTAATGTCAACCAGGGTTGTATGAATTGACTCATTTGTCTGGTCTGAATCAACTGGGGACACCACTGATGAGTTTGACCTCAAACTAGTGAAACAAAGTGCAACTCTCTTATGTCAAATGATTCAGCGGTGGGCTATTACATAGTATATCCCCTTTTTGAAGTGGCGCCACCTGCTTTATCTGGTGGTGAGTATAGTGGCGTTTCGATAAATAGGTCAAGTGTATACTAGTACAATTTCATGATAATTCAAAAATATATATATTGAATTTTTGAATTCACTGCATCACACTGCGGAGATATCAGTATCAAGCAACATTTTCTGATGAATGTATGTGTGTAGTAAATGTGTTACTCAGTTCAAGGATATAATATCACCGATAATATGTATGTCACAAAGACAGTTTGTTTAAATGCCAACTTTCGTTTAAAAAGCATACGAAACTCCTCATTAAACCTCTATAGCAGCGGAATGCGATGCTACAATCAGTGAGGGTATGCCAGTCCGACATCTTTGTCACGTTTCTTATTCAGGGGGCTTGTATGGCGTGCAATGTCACTCAGAGGTCCAATACATCTCTATTTCTGCTTCTGCATCTTTATTTGATGAAAAATTGTTTGTTGGTTAGTTACCTGCCTGTCAGGATTCCTTGGTGCTTATCATTTCTAGCCGTCTGGTCATTTGATCTTGCGTATAGAGGCAGCGTAAAACCTTCTGGTAGTCACTTCCAAGTGTTGAACTGTTTTTGAGTACTCTTGATACAAAGATAAGTAGATTCGGTGGAAGGTGACTAGCAGTGGAATCCTAGACGCTCATTTCATCCTATTTGAGACCCACCAGCTGGATGTACTTACATTTCCCAGTCAGTGATTGTCTGTCTCTTGAGGCTCAAACCCAGTACCTATCGCTTCGAATGCCGAAGCATTATCCCACTAGCCCATTTGGGCCTCTTGCGCAATGCTTATCAGTTATCATTGAATTCAATTTGGACGAAATACGCGTCCTGGATTCCACTGCTTGTCGCCATCCATCCATCAAATTACTTCAAGGTAAATCCTCAGACATAGTCGAGGCATCCGTCAAGTCAACCTGAGACCGAGCACTTCGGTTCAATCAATCAGCGGGAAAATCTAAATTGAATCAAATAATAGATATATATTTATTTGAATTTTAGATTTTCCCGTCGATTGATTGGACAGAAGTGCTCGGTCTCAGGTTGACTTGACGGATGCCTCGACTATGTCTGGGCATTTAATTAGAATTTAATTTGTGGATAGTGACTAGCAATGGAATCCAGGATGCACATTTCGTCCTATTTTGGACTCGTCAGCTGGATGTACCTGCATTTCTCAGTGAGTGATGATGTTTCCACTGAGGCTCGAACCCAATTAAATAAATATAACCCGTTGCACTCTCGTGGCCTACTCGGTAATGCTTTGGCGTTTGAAACGATTGCCACTGGGTTCAAGCCTCGGTGGGAACATCATCACTCACTGAGAAATGCAGGTACATCCAGATTATGAGTCCAAAATAGGACGAAATGTGTATCCTGACTGGATTCCACTGCTAGTCACCATCCACCAATTAAATAACAGATAGATGGCAAGAAAAATCAATTTTGTATGCACACCTTTACTACCAGGATTTATCATCGGAAAAATTATTGTCGCTTGTATTCATACACAGTTAACTAATCCTCTTTGCTATTAGAAATAAAAGTGTGTTATGTGAGTCATTTTTGCTTATCCATATATATTTGTATAAGGTTACCTTTTTCATAATAGAAATCTGATAATTGATCGTGATGGCAATTATTATTATTTTAATAATACCACTTTATGTGTCCTTAATCACTAATCAATTCAAATTCTGATCATTCCTTTAGCATGTATGTGTTCTCATATCATTTTTTTTTCAAAAGTCGTACGATACTTTTAGGTCTAAGTAAATCAATGAATGGTACTCATTAAGTGGAAAGAGAGAGAGAGATAACAACAGCAGAAAACAAGAATTTCTGCTTTTTAACACAGAACTTTATTGATTCACCTTTGCTATGATTGGCTATCACTAAACGTCAGTAATTTAGAAACAATGTAGTAGATTTATATCTTGAGTAGTAGTCAGTATTGGCGGTGTTGTATTCCCTGCGAACTTTTCATTATCTTCCTAGATAACATTTTCAGCGCTGACTTTGAAATGAAATGAACTTTCCAGATTCTTCACGACTGATGTTGAATGTGATTGGTTGTCTTCTTACCCCGTTTGTTCACTTTTATTGGTATCGAATGTTTTACTGACCTGATATTTGATCTTTTATCTGATCATCGATTGATATCATTTAGAGAACCAGTGAAAACTAGCCAGGGATTACTGGACAGCTGTTTTGGTAGTACGTACCCACTGGCGTTCGAACCTAGGACCATCCGGTTACAAGGCAAGCTCGTATACCATCCTGATGCTCGCTAGTGACTTGCTAAAGAACGGAGTTTCCTGGAGTTCTATTGAGAAGTCGTCACCAATGAGGTCCATCCAGTCAAGTGCGAGGATAGATGTCCCACCGATGACATTGGTTCGAACCCTGGAAGTGGTTGCGTACTGCCGATGATTCCCAAAGCAGGATGAAACAGTTATCCAGTACTCCCTCGCTGGTTGTCAATGGTTCTCCAACTGATATAAATCCGTGATCAAACTCATAAAAATAAATCTAATCCTTACAAATCAACTATTGAAGACCTTTTATCTATACGATTTCTTTTTTCATGATTTGATGAATCTGATCTGTGTCAATATGAACAGATCAAATACTCATTTTCTGTGGAAGTTAGCGCTGAAGATGTTTTTTTTTTTAGAAAGACGACAAGAAAAGATTCGCTTTCTAACCAACCTTCCAACGCAGTGAACTCAACTATACGAATGTTAATAGTTCTTTTAATATCAACTCAAGTTGAAAATCTCTACGGTTTAGTATTTTATTCGGTTTCGGAAAATCACTGATTGGCAGTCCTCCTTGTTCTTCTCCTCACAATATTCGATCATTCAGGAGTAACATGTCATGCATCGATCGAATCGTAACACTACGGATCACCATTGAACAGAGCTTGAAACTTCAGTCACCTCTCTATCTCAACTTCATTGACTTTGAAAAGGCCTCCAGCGGACAGCGTTGATCAAGAGGTGATTTGGAGACTAC
Organism: Trichobilharzia regenti; assembly: GCA_944472135.2. Lineage (NCBI taxonomy): Eukaryota > Metazoa > Platyhelminthes > Trematoda > Strigeidida > Schistosomatidae > Trichobilharzia > Trichobilharzia regenti. The sequence goes on along the minus strand of OX235265.1, from coordinate 21,857,320 downwards.
TTCGCTACTATGGAGTGCCGTCAACAATTATACATCTCATCTAACAGTTGTACGATAATGCTGCATGCTGAGTAATTCACAACTGGAAACTCACGGAATCTTTCGAAGTGAAGACTGGAGTAAGACAAGCTGGCTGCCTACTATCTCCAGTGATTTTCGTCATCGTGGTAGACTGGATAACGCGGTAGACAGTGGACCCAGCAACGAGAAGACAGGCATAAAATGGACCCACACAAAAAACTTGGAGGATCTGGACTTTGCCGATGATATTTGTCTGATTTTCCACAAACTGGAAGATATGCAAATGAAAAACAACAGGTTGGCAGAACAAGCATCCAGAGAAGATAGGACTTCAGGTGAACATAGAGAAAACAGAGGTAAGTAAGGGAGATGCATGGCCAACAACAACAACAACAGACCACAATCAGCATAAATGGGAGAATTCTGAAAGAAGCAACCTCCTTTACCTACCCTACCTGGAAGCATCGTTTCAACAGAACTAATGAGGATATCAAAGCAGCGAGGATCGGGAACGCAAGGCAATCTTTCATTTCTCTCAAGTTTGTGTGGAGATCAACAGCACTCAACATGAAAGCGAAAATGAGATCCGGATTTCCAACTCAAATGTGAAGTCAGTGCTACTTACTATACAGATCAGAGACTTGGCACCGCGTCACGAAGGGCACTTCGAACAAACTACGGACTTTCCTCAACAGCTGTCTCCGTTCAATACTACTCGAGATCAGATGGCCGGCCAGAGTTGATCAGCAACAGGGATCTCTGGGAGCGAACCAACCCAGCAGGAACCAATTGTTAAAAAAATATGCAGGAATAAATGGTGGAGGGGGATTGGCCATACACTGAGAAAACAAACCATCAAGTAAGTGACACCACACGCCACGCCATCGCTCGAGTGGGACCTGAATGGGAAGCGGTGAGTTGTCATCAGTGCGAGGGTGACATGGAGGAGATCATGTGAAGAGGAGATGAAAGCATGTGGGCAGACGTGTGTAGCCAGGTGAAAACGTTGGGTATGGAGACGTTCGGCTGAAGCTCTATGTTCTTCTAGGAATTAAAGGAAACAATAATAATGGTAATAATAATTTAATATTTGGTCAGTATCATCCATTAAAGTTTCATAATCTGTAAGACTTATTTGTCGTACTCCACGTCACTTCTTCGTTCAGCAGCCGATGTTATTCAAGGACTGTTGGTCGAGCACTTGTTTTCTTTGACTACGTTACAATGTTCTGTAGTCAGTCAGATACAGCTTCCATCTATTCTGTTCAAAATCCTAAATAGGAATATGAGCATTTTTAAAGTTTTTTTGGCAAAGTTTAAGAATAGGGTCCCAAGCGATGCGAACGCACAATGACCTTGAGCCGACCAATCAGAAAATAGGACGATTTTTGCATAAAATTTTACGTATATTTACACAAAAAAGCATGAAAAAAACGTTATACAGGATATTTCTGTCTGATATGAGATAAAAAAGTCTCCCAGTTATATTGAGGAGTATCAGTTTTTAAATTGAACCAATTTCTATACATATATTCGTCTAGATGACTAAAAATAACTTCCTTTTGAGAGCCGTTTATAGCTCTGATCCTATTTTTTACTCTTCCCCAGAAACCCTCAATTGAATTGGTATGCGTACCGGTTCTAGGGTCCACAAAGTCATCAGAATGGTTCACCCGATGGTGTATATATCCCAAATCTGATAAACGGTTATACCCTGCCCATTCATCCGTATGAATGGTCGTGCCTGGCAATACCAGTCTTTGAATAATAGGTAGCAGAGTATCCGCACTCCTATCTGGAATAAGTTCGATGAAACCTTTCCGAATCTCCGTGTCGTAAATGCCAAGAACCCAAACGTTATTGGCCCTCGCACGACCCCGGTTATACTTCCTTTTTATGAGCACAGTTTCATCGATATGAACAACTACACCCACTCCGCCGAGCACTTGCGTGATGCTATTTATCTTCCACGACGCTAAATCTCTACAAAACTGGAACCATTGCACTGTGGATGGTAAGGTATTGTCTGTCTGGGCTGCAGTTGATCTCACTCCTGTCTTCATAACCCAGTAATGAGATAGAAACAGGATATTCGTCAGAGAAAGTTTCGACTTTTCGAAGAAAGTTCCTAAAAAATAATCAACTGAGAATGTTACTTACCAGTGCGAACACTTATTCGCTTCCTACACTGTGTACACCTGAATTTATATCCATCAATGGCCTGGGAATACTGCTGCAGGTTCATAGAGGCACCGCAACTACAAATCCGAGCACGTCCTATTAACCCATTGTCCAAACAGTACTGAAAAACATTCTCTGGCTGAAATTTGCATCTGAGCAAATGCACAGGCGTCATTTTCGCGGTAGAATAATAGAAGGTTCCTCAACCAATGACTAGCATGCGTTCAAGGTCATTGAACGTTGAAGCTTTTGGGACCCTATTCTTAAACTTCGCCGTTTTTTTTATAACTGGTATGTATTATATTCATAAAGCCGAGTTAGCCATTTTATGCATATATTTCGGTTATTTTGCCGGATATCTCTTAAATTAGGCACAGAAGCCAAGGTATCTTTTTCACTAATCAATTCTTTGTTTATGTATCTACAGTTTATATTCATGATCCAATCTCCGAGCTTGTGATTTCGGTTTACATTAAACAACATGAAATGAATGTTCAAATACACATCGTATTCTTTTGTTAATGCAGTATATATAACCCTGGGAAATGTATTCTGTCTCTAACATCAAATCGAATGTTCAAACAGATACATATTGTATGCAGTAGTGAATTGTGGGTATATATGAGCATAATATTCTGTTCGCATACATTGTGTGTATCACACCACCACAATTGTAGATTCCATACAAGTAAAACTGCTAGATGTAGCTTGTATTTGAAATGGTGGGATACGTATCTCATCCATTCTAATATTGTCTTTTAAAAATATTCAAACGCTTATTATTCTATTTGGCAGTATTTGATTGTGTACTTAATCTTTATTGACTTAGGAATCCTCAATAATGAGGTGAATCCCCTTAGAGTTGAAAGGAGGATGAGGTGGTATCACATTTATTTCCCGATACGAATTTCAAATAAGCAACATAGATTAATAGAGCAGTATTTAATTAATTCATCAAATTTCGGTAGAACTCTTCAGAAAGGGATATATACCTCTATAGTTTGGTTTGTAAGTGTTAGTTGATATCAATCCGTGATCAACTCGTAAAAACAAAACTAACCCTTACAAACTAAACTATAGAAAATTAATCTGATGCTCACTAGTGACTTGCTACAGGATGGAGTTTCCTAGATATCTAGTGAGAAGTTGTGACCAGTAAGGTCCATCCAGATGTCGCGTGTGAGGATGGATGTCCCAGTTACGATATTGGTTAGGGTCGCACTAATTCACGAATTGGTAGAAGTTTGAATTCATGAGCCATTGAATTGAGACCCATTGGCTTAATCGTATACGAGCCAGCTTGCCTTGTAACCGGAAAGTCCTGGGTTCGAACCCTGGTGGTGGGTGCGTACTGCTGATGATTCCCAAACGAGGATGAAATAGGTTTCCAGTACCATTAGAATTAAATTTGGAGAAATGAGACTAGTAAGCAAAGAAACTTCATTGAATTCATCATGTAAAACGACACGTATCAATGTTTTTCGGGTCATGTTGAAATAGACATGAAGAAGAGAGTATGGGAGATTAAATTAAGATAAAATGCATTACGCTTCAATTACATCACTTAAGTAAAAAATTAGACATCACAGAAAGAACTTCAATACATCAAGTATTGCGAAACCAGTTATATTAATAATGTTGACAAAAGATAGTTTCAAGTGAATTAGGAATAATAATAATAAGACGTACAATAAAATATTAACAATAATATGAATAATAATGATAATGATAATAGTTTTATTCCAAAACAGTACTTGCGATACAGAATGGAATTCTCAGCATTTTACTTCAGTATTGCATCCGGTTAGTAGATCAACAATAAAATAAAATTCTACATAGATTAAGGGTATTCTCAGTTAGTTTTTACAACAACATATTAGCATGTCGGTAGCAAAGCCCAAATTAAACAGGGTGTTTGAAGGTGCTAGAAAAGTAGGTTCTAGCATATTTAATGGCATAAGCAGAAGAAAGAAACAAAGCTGCACATAACAGAAAAGAGAGAGAGAGAAAAAGAAAGAAAGAAAAACATTGCACCTACAAATGATATGAGTTGGAAAGACGAGATCCAGTTGTTCTACTGACTATTTAATAAGTTATAGGTTTCACGCCTAATGCTTTCTTTATCGCACAGAACACGAGCTAAGTAGGGTATGGTTGAGTTTTTGTACTTGCTAGTGCGAGCATATAGTTTTCTATATAGGCTTCTAGTTCTGCCTGATGAGATACAAGGGGAGAGTTGTGAATGAAGAGGGTGGTGTGAGTTAGAAAAAATGGATTTAGCCCATTTTTCACATGAGTCCAAGTGCCTGCCAACCAGAATAATAACAAGCTGGTTAAGTCGTACGTAACTTACCCTGCTAACAACCTTTACCATACCACGTAATAAGGTATAGTCTTTCTTCAGTAGCCAGCCCTGGAAAAATTAAGGGGGAACAATAGAGAATAATAGGCAGAATGCGAGAGTTAACAAATTGTAGGAGTAAGGGTTGGGTTATACTAGAATGTCTTGACTTCTTGATGTAGAAGGTAAGACGGAATATTTTCTTAGAAATCATCAGGATATGAGACGACCAAGAAATATCAGAAAATAGAATAACGCCTAGGTATTTCGGTGCGTCGGTGGCACAGCGGTTAAGACGCTCGCCGGCCATGCGCATGGTCCGGGGTTCGAGCCCCGGCCGGCGCACTCCTTTACCTCGCTAAGCCAGTAGTGAAACTTGTAAAGAGGAAAGGTTGGGCATGAGGCTAGCAACCCCATCCTGTAAAAATAAACACTGCTACGGAATCTTCAAGCCTCTAGCTTGGAACCCCTATGTTCCACTGGGAACTTGAAGGAAAAAAAATTAATTTCTGACTTGGTTTCTATTTCAGTGCCATCTATGTTGCACACCTCGCGAGTTCTAACCAGTTTGTTTAGGTCAGGTTTGTGCCTAAAGGTGAAATTAACTGTTTGGCATTTGGAGGGGTTTAAGGTGAGACCGTTTTCCTTGGACCATTGGCTGACTTCTGATAAATAGCCGTTTAGTTTAGTGCACCCACTTTGACATTTGACAGGCAAAGCTACAGTTAGGTCATCATCATATTTGACAAAATTAATGTCGTTTGAAGATGGTAGGTCATGTAGAAAGAAAGAAAAGAGAAGTGGGGAAAGTACGGAATCTTGGGGGACACCAGCTTCAGTGAGCACAGCAGAGGAGGATTTGCCTTTCTATACGGTATACTGCATTCTGTTTGAAAAGTAGGAATGCAACCAGTTAGTGACCCGGAACTCAGTTTGTAAAACATATTACATACATTTGGTTCCCTTGATAAATTTCTATAGAGAAAGAAAAACAGATTTCCAGGATATAACGACATCATCATTCTATTTCACAGGTTCTCATCATCTGCAGAATACATAAAATTACAATGGTTATATAGGTGATAATAACATACTTTAATGCTTAAGTGGCAGTAGAGAAGAAATACTATAAAACTGACGCATCCAAAATGGTAGCATTACAATTTTTAGTTTAAGTTTTCATCATCAATTTATACGCTTTCAATGTAGAAAAGAGAGGGGAGGGTTAACTCCATTATGGATAAGATTTTAGTTTGATAAAATCACGCAGTGTTGTACAGGAAAATTAACTGATGACCACGTTTAGAGCACAAACTATTGCCACTCGTAATCATATCAAGTCACTCACTCACACAACGTTTTCCCTTCATTTATTTATATACATGTGTGGAATCGATTAGATATTTGAATAAAAATCAATATACGATAATGTACATTGGAAAATAATAATATTAGTGTTATCAATCAAGTACAGTCAGATGGGAAATAAGATGTTTTTAAAGTGAAAATAAGTAACTTTTTAGAATGTTATGATGTAAGTGAATTGAAATAGAATTTTAAAATTATTTATTATCCTCCCCTGATTTGATTTGTGATAATAATGTCTTCAATATTTCTGGTATTTGTTTTGAGTCACCTCTGTTGCTTTGGTGTAGACTCGATGAACAAGGCAGGATTCAGTAATCAACCTCTCTCTCCACTTACTTATATTACTTGTTAGAATTTTAACCCTCTCCCACCCGATTGTATGGTATTGGGTTAATGCATGTAATGCAATTACTGAGCTTTTTTCTAAATTACTTATCTTCTCGGGGTCAACCTTTCTTACTCTAGCTGAATTCCTATGTTCCGACAATCTGATTACCCCCGACCTATTAGTTTGACCTATGTATTTGACCTCAATCACAGTCATTGAAGGATATTTTGTAAATTATATTATTTTGTCCAGTTGGGTCAATCTACAGAGTCCTTCAACCCACAGAGCTTGTCTCTGAGTGAGTTTGTAGGTTTGAATGCCACCCTAATTCCTGCCTTATTGGCAATCCTACGTAGAGTCTCAGATGTCCCCTCCTTATATGGTGTAACAGTGGGTGACTTATATTCTCTCTTATTTATGTTATCATTACTAGTTTCACAATTATTTTATTTTGCTTTTGACCTTTTCTGCTCTTCCTAATGAATTTTATAGGATAGTTATTTGATACCAACATTTCTTCTATCTGTTTTATTTCATCATTGAGGTATTTTCTTGTGCTACTTAGTGCCATTGCTCGGTTTATTAGACACTTACCTAAACCCATCTTAACAGTTAACGGATGAGGGGTAAAACAGGAAACAGAAAAAAATAACAAACAGTGTTAGCTTGTAGGAAGGACGGAAAGAAGGGCCTCTCTCCGGTTTTCCGAACATATTCCAAAAAAACCTGTGCCTGAAAGGAAGCAAATATTCTCAGAGAGCAGTTACCAGACATATTGTTGATACCGGACATCTCGTAGAGATTTCTGAATCTTTCAAAATATTAAATAGACAAAGGACAGCAAATTTACTACGATTTGCCGAAGTGATCTCAATCAAACGATTCAAATCAGACTTATGCATACAGAAAGACAGTGTGATTAATCTCTCACTTCCTTGGTAACAGAATTTTGATTTTGATTAGTCATCTAATTCAGTGATCTCAACTCACTGAGCAAATCTCAAGGTTATAAACTGTAACCACTTTTGTTTTTCGAGTTGCTATGTGAACGTACAGTATTTCTTCTCTACTGTCACTTAAACATTAAAGTATGTTATCATCATCTATATGACCATTGTAATTTCAGGTAGTTTGCAGCTGATGAGAACCTGTGAAATAGAATTAAAACATACTACTGTGGTAGATCCAGAGTGACTACTACTACTACACAATTGATATGATTATGAACAATAAATTTTGTTCGAAACGTCATCCAGTAAATAATACTGTTTCACTGTGTGATATATCTAATAAACAAACTAATATGGAATTGACTAATATTTCCTTTTTGTACACGGAGACCTGGTTTATATTCTCTAATTGAACAAGTCTCTGCAGTTGCAAGCATCCTCCTATTTATTTGATTGCTGACAACTGTGATTGAATTAACAGCGTCGATATCATGTCCGTAGGTCCACAAAATAATTTGTTATTGAACTTTTAGGCACTTTGACTTCAGCTGTTTTCAGTTACTTTGGGCGAATTCTCCATCCTCTGATGCTCAGAGAACCGCCTTTCTGTACGACGTATGTATTTTCTTCCACAAACACATTCAAACTGATATAGGCAGTTTGAAGTGTCGAAGATTGGCGACTGGTCTTTTCCAGATTGTTGAAGCACTCACTTGGTGGTGTTAAGGTAGACAAACTTTCCAATATGGTGGTAAGTTCTCTTGATAGCTTTGTTGACTCTTCATTTGACTACCGTTTGTAAATCATCCCTTTTGGAACTGTTCGTCAGCATAGTAAGTAAAGAAGGTTGTAGCCATTTCTGGCAAAGATTGATGTGACTGGCATTGTGCAAGTCGATGCTCTTACCGTACGTTCAAAACATTTACAACCCATAGTTTATGTTTGAACTGAGTTATCCGGACTATGAGCTCTAAATTTATCCTGAGAAGGCTGATGATGTTATTCAGCTGACCAATTTGAAGTAGATGGTATGGGATTAAAACCCCAGAAAATTTGATTGCTTAAACCAATAAGCCGTATCTTGTAGTTTAGTGGGTAACACCGTAGTGAGCACAATTTAATTGCTCCTGAAACCTGGCTGGTTTCGTTGTATATGCTCTTTAGGTGCTTTATTTAATCTCCAAAGCACTATATAATCAGGCATTTATTGTCAAATATTATTTAAACTCGAGCGCCGGAAGATTTCTTCTGTTTGTTGCCTAAGTAGAATAGTTACTCTGGAAGTATTGATGTTTTGTGATGACCAACAGGGAACTCTGGCAATAAACCAACCAAGAACCTATGGGATTTAAACCAATGAGCCTCACGACCAGATAGATTCAATTAAGAAAACTCATGCATTTATTCCCCTTGATGAATTTGTTTAAAGCGAGAATAACAGTGTGGTTTGTGCAGAATAACATGCTACCATCATTGCTTATTTCGTTGGCTTCGCATCAGCTCAGCTGCTTACAGTCTAAATAAATTTTGAGGTTTAAGTACAGAAACGTTTTAACATACTTGCAAATTTTACATGTCGTCAGTTGCCAGGAAGTTCCACAATTAGTAAACAGTGCTCAGAAAATTGCGCTTATATAGTTTTTACACAGGTAGTTCAAGTTTAAACAAAATAAATGTATGCATACAATGGTAAGGGAGTTACATAATAAAAATGAGATGTGCGTTAGATGCATGGTGACTAATAAGTTAGGTAACAATGTACTGAGTTGAACTCAAATCATAGAAACAAGAGACAAGCAAGATTACAGATTATACAAGGGAGGGTGAGGTTAAAGACAAAGATTACGCAATCAGATGAGAGAAAAAAAAGAAGGCATCCAGTTACCAAGGCAAGGAAAGACTAATAACTGCTTCTTTCTGAACACATAAATCTGGTTTCAAGCATTTGATAGTGTTATGCACTGATGCTGAGTGAGTTATTAGGGTTTTCCCCGTCGTCAATTATGTTATGTACTCGTCGAGTAGTTAGTAGTCCTGACGCGGAAAGAGGGAAATCAGAAGACCACCAGGTTTACGATGATACTTCTATTTTCCAGACAAGGAAAATATATGTCACACAAGTGTGTGAGTGGAAGGGTATTTAAATGTACGAAATGTGTGTGAACCAGAATATATAAAAGTGTACAAAGCAAGATTATATATGAAAATGGCTGATACACATGAACCAATAAATAGACAGTCTTAACATGATTGGTTGTAATGTCATGTGACAACAAGGTCATACATGTTTATTTAGTTAGTGGACAGACAAAAGCGTATTGTCAGTTTTAATGAAATATCGATCCATATACACAGCAAAATATAATAGATTGTCAAAAACAAAACACACATCATGTGGATACATATCAGATAGAAATTGCTTCGGCAAACTTGAGGAGAATGGAACTCCTTTGTCTATTGATGATTTTGAAGGATTTCTCGATTTTCACCTCATGACCCGTGTCGAGAGTCATTGGGAGAACAGAAAGAAGGGCACACCTCCTATTTTCTGAACATGTACCGAAAAGCCTACGTCTCAAGGGAACAAACTCTTATACTAGAGCTATTACCAGACATCTCCTCGACTCGGGTCATGAGGTGGAAATCGAGAAATCCTTCAAAATTATCAATAGACAAAGGAGATCGATTCTCCTCAAGATTGCCGAAGCAATTTCTATCAAATGCTTGAAACCAGATTTATGTGTTCAGAAAGAAGCAGTTATTAGTCTTTCCTTGCCTTGGTAACTGGATGCCTTCTTTTTTTTCTCTCATCTGGTTGCGTAATCTTTGTCTTTAACCTCACCCTCCCTTGTATAATCTGTAATCTTGCTTGTCTCTTGTTTCTATGATTTGAGTTCAACTCAGTACATTGTTACCTAACTTATTAGTCACCATGCATCTAACGCACATCTCATTTTTATTATGTAACTCCCTTACCATTGTATGCATACATTTATTTTGTTTAAACTTGAACTACCTGTGTAAAAACTATATAAGCGCAATTTTCTGAGCACTGTTTACTAATTGTGGAACTTCCTGGCAACTGACGACGTGTAAAATTTGCAAGTATGTTAAAACGTTTCTGTACTTAAACCTCAAAATTTATTTAGGCTGTAAGCAGCAGCTGATGAGAAACCAACGAAACAAGCAATGATGGTAGCATGTTATTCTGCACAAACCACTGTTATTCTCGCTTTATTCAAATTAAGAAAAATAACATAATTTACTAGATATGATTTAACGACTATGAGGTCAATTAAATAGGTCTAATTAGTAGGTCAGGGTCATTTGGATTGTAAGTACATAGAAATATATCTAGAACTAGCATGATTTATCATTACAAGTTAAATAAACTAGAAAATGATTCAATCAATGCAATACATTCATTTGTATGTTTTCACAATATAGGTTGGGATAAAGTAAATGTATTGAAAAGCAATACAGTTGGGTAGAAATAGAGATGTTGATCACAGCATCATTGCTTATCGATTTAGCACAAAACATGTGCAATTGAGATGATGTAATACTGACCCTGGATATATGGAAGGTTGCAGTAGAAAAAACAGCAGGGACTAAAACGATATAAAACGAGTGATCAAGTTGTATGGATACATTAATATGCTTATGTGAACAATAAATTGTTCTCGAAACGTCATCCACTTATCAACAGCCTATCACTGTGTGTGTGTGTGATTTTAAATGAACTTATCTAGAATATGGATTCATACCTATCAATGTCTAATTGGGAGGATAAAATATTGCGATAAGTTTTATTGTCATGAATTGTCAGAAGTTAGAATTCGCGGGCTGGATCGGGTCCCAGTGGCTCAATGGTCTACGAGCTTGCCTTATAACTAGATGGTCTTGGATTCAAACCCTCCCTAGCTGTGGGTGCCTACTGTAAAGAGTCCCAAACTAGGACGAAACAGTTTTCCAGTACTCCCTGTAGGTTTTCCAATGGTTCTTTAAATGATATCGGCTGATGATGAAATCCTCCAACTTATTGTCAAAATACTATGATAAGAATACAATGTTTAACGGATAAAATTATCATCCACCTTTGACAAAATTTTCAGAGTGCACTATCAACTACTGGAAAGGAAATACACTTAGCAAGACCATGTGAAACTCTTTTAATTTTGAGTGTATTCCAGACTCTAAGCTATTACCTGACGTCTAAATGTTCTTCACATGAAACCATAATTACTAATTCCACACTTATCCTCTCCACAAAACATCTAAATGAACCTTAGACATGATTTTTATTTGTGACATATTCTTAGAGTCTATTCCACTGACAGTATTCTTAATTGTGGTAGACGAGGTCAAAAGGCAGACCATCAGGAATCAAGATATGGGAATACATTGAGCCAAAAAGAAGATTCTAGAAGGATTAGACTTTGCAGACGAGTTATGTCTAATTTCATACAAATTTGAAGATCTATAGGCGAAAACCAACAATTAAGCAGAGCATACAGTAAAGACAGGACTTCAGGTGAAAATTGAAGAGATAAATCACCACTTTTATTTGCACAGACAGCATTGCTTTAACTACAGGTGGACTGGATAAGAATGTTAAGATCAGAATCGGAAGGACAAGACAGACAGGCCTTCGTCACTCTGAGATCAGTTGAGACGTCTTCTGCACACCACAGCATAAACAACAAAATTCGAGTTTTAAACAGCAATGTTAATTCGTTTCTTCCATATGGTTCAGAAACTTGGTATGACACGAAAAGGATTTCCAATAGATTGTAGAATTTTATCAACACTCGCTTTCTCTGGCTCCATATTGAAGACCAAATGACCAGAAAGAGTTAGCAACAATAAACTCTGCGAACGAAAGAATCAAGAACCTGTTGCTCAACACATATATCCCACGAAAAATGAGGACAGATCGGACCGTTGAATGACACTGTGCATCAAGCAGTTCCTCGAGTGTAACTCTGCTAGAAACTGATGGGTTGAAAGTGGGTGCTGTTCAAGCCCTGCATTCCATTTGGAACTTAGTGGAGTAATAATAATTTATGCTAATAAATGACGTTAATTAACAGAGCTAACTACTTTTTTTCAACACGTTTGAAAAGTAAGTGCATCATAGTATATAGCTCTGGGGAAGCAGCTGAACTTATACACACACACTGATGACATCCAAATGTATCACTACAATTTTTCTGCAGTCTCTTTAGTGTATCACGTTCTTACCTGAGACAGTTTAAATACTGAAATACTCAGACTGAATTGGTGTCGGTTGCACTGTTATTTACAATAATATAATTTCGTTGTCTGTGATAGCGTAGTTGAAATTTATAATAATGTATAATTAAGAACGCAATTCTCATGGTTATTTTCAAATAACATTCAGAGAATAAAGTGTGTTTTATTTATTTAGAAAGCAGAGAACACGAAGTTCAGCAAAGATATCTTTCCGGCGATTTCATTCTCAAAAGCTGTACAATCGCATTTATATAGATTATTTTATTTATACTTTGATTGAAGTTCATATACATAAGGTGAGATAATATTTCAACAATGGAGTTATACTGTGTAGATGACTCATCTTCCGTAGTGTTATTTTTACAAAGAACCTATAAGAACACTCGTCTTATTTTCCGTCTGATTGCATTTGTTCAATAACACTCGTAGTATTATTTCTGAATGTACATTATCCTACATTGATTTTTATTCAAATATCTAATCGATTCCACACATGTATATAAATAAATGAAGGGAAAACGTTGTGTGAGTGAGTGAGTGAGTGACTTGATATGATTACGAGTGGCAATAGTTTGTGCTCTAAACGTGGTCATCAGTTAATATTACTGAACAACAACACTGTGTGATTTATCAGAATAAAATCTTATCCATAATGGAGTTATACTCTACTACAGTGCTCAAATTTTATACTTACATCTACTCCATTGGATCTGCAACTTGCATGTGACATCAATTCACGAAGTCTTTTTCGATTGTTAGGGAAGTTTAAACTGCTTAGTTAGAGTATTCAAGATGTTAAGAATCATTGACTTGAGACTGTTGGTGATCCCAGCTAGCATTATTTTCGGGCGCACGCACAATTTTTGGGGCAAAATACTTCTGGCGCATAGACTTACGTGGGACAATGCGCCTGAAGTCTGCCCCAAACAATCTGCAGTGCGCCCGAAATCATTGCTAGCTGGGATATGAAATGAATTCATTTTCAATTGCTCATACTGACTCACTCTCTATGAACTCTCAGACCCATTAAATTCTCATGATTCTCTATGGAATTCTTCTCCTTTCCTTACATTTCTGTTTTTCACAGTTCTTATGAATTCTACTTTTCGATAGAGAAAGAAAGACGAGATTTGCAGTATTAGATGATATCATCATTCTATTTCACAGGTTCTCATCAAATGCTGCGGCAAACTACTTGAAATTACAATAGTTATAAATAATGACATTTCATACCGCAATGTTTGAAAGATAATAAAATAAACATAATAAGATGAACGCATCCGGAATATAAGCATTATAGTTTTTAGTTTAAGTCACCATTAATTTATATGCTTTAAAACTATTAAAAAGAGAGGAAGGGTGGGAAAAGACAGAAAACAGAAAAATCTAATAAACAATCTTAGCTTGTACGTCAACATGGCAACTAAAGAAGGTCAAAGTTCATCAAATTGAGAACTCCTTTAGTGAGCTGAGCTCACAAGTGTGTATGCCTACTCACTGTAATGGAAGTGATATGGTTACCAAGGGAGTGAGAGATTGACTACACTCTCTTTCTGTATGCATAAGTTTGGTCTGTGACGTTTGATTGCAATTGCTTCAGCAAATCGTAATAAATCTGCTATCCTCTGTATGTTTAATATTTTGAAGGATCTGAAAATCTCGGCAAAATTATCCGTATCCGCAAGGTGTCTGGTAATTGCACTTTGTAAATATCTACTTCGTTTTAAGCATAAGTTTCTTGGAATATACTCTGAAAACCGGATAGAAGTCCTTCTTTCTGTCCTTCTAATGTAGCCACAGCAGCAGTTGCACGTAAATTTATAAATGCAGTTGGAGGCAATATCAGTAGGGTACTTGTCCAGTTTCGATTAGCTTATAGAGCATGTAGTGCTGTAGAGCATCACCAACTTAGCTGTAGGAAAGCATCTTTTCATTGCTCCTTTCATCCTCTTGTTAGTCTTTTGTGATACCCCTTCTCCTTTGTATGGGAAGCAAATGGACACTTTCTTCTTTTCAACTGTTGGATACTTCGCTTTCTCATCTTTTTCTTTTCTGTACTTTAGGATAAATCCCTTTGGATACCCTTTTTCCCTAAGGCATTTTTCAATAAAGCTTAATTCTTCTTCTACCTTGTTAGGCAAACATAACTTCCTAGCTATGTCGTACAGTGTCCTTACTAATCGCCGCTTAGAGCTTAGAGAGCAGAAGCTGTTGTAGTGAAGATATTTTCCAGTTCAGGTTTCTTTTCTGTAGATAGACTTTTCAACCGTTCCATCGTTTCTTCTTTTTACGTTTAGGTCCAGGAAATTGAACTCGTTGTTGTGTTCGTATTCCATGGTGAATTTAATGTTTGACTGGATCTCATTAAGGCGGTCAAATAATACAGATGCCTGACTCATGTCGTTACAAAAAACAAACGTATCATCGACATATCGACGATAGTATGTTGTTTCATTGATAGCGTCACTAAGTCGCGTCTGTTCCAGATAACCTATGAAGATATCGGCTAGTACAGGTCCTAGAGGTGAACCCATGGTGACCCCATCAAGTTGTCAGTAGAATTGGTTGTTGAATTTGAATTGGATGTCTTTTGTGCAAAGAATTAGTCGACGCTTCATCTCTGTTTCCGGTAATGGCAATGGATCTGTTTGTTTACAAATAATGTCTATTGTTTCCATCACTGGTAGTACATTTGTAAATAAGGCAGTCACGTCGTATGACACCTTTAGTTTATTTGATATATCAACATAGTCGACCTCTTTAGAAAATTAGAAGGTGTCATCCATGCTATGATTTGCAAATTTCTGTTCATTTGGCTTCAAGGAATCAGCTAGCCATCGAAATAGTTTATGGCATGGTTAGTTTATCATTAATAGTATGGCTCTTAAGGACACATTAGCCTTCTGAATTTATGGCATACTGTAGATAAATGAGAGGCGTCTCACTTTTGACCTGAGTTCGTTGGTTTTTCTTTTTCTCTCTCTCTGTAGGCTAATGCAAAGTGTGGCAACTTGAATTACTGCTGTACTAATGTGCAAAGTTCTACATATTGCAAACTTAATCAGTGAGTCAGTTGTTCTCAATTAGTGATACATGCATAAAACTGCTGTATACACAGTGTCAGCTGATGTTTTCAATACACCACGGTATTGTTTAAGTCAAGAAATTTTAATGAATCATTCATTCATTTCAAATATACGCCACAAAACAAAAAAAGGATTAATCAATACGAGCTGTACTAGACTAATTAGACTAGGACTGACTCACTAATTGATTATTCAGTAATCCGGCCTACACGCGTTTAAACGTGCAAACATTCTATCTGCTTCAATAGAAGATTTATTGAAATTCTATAATGGTTAAAATAATAATGTATTAGTGTAGCTGATTTTGAAGAAACTAACAGTAGATCATATTTTTGAAGCAAGTGTGTAGCCTAAGACTTATCAGGAAAAAATCTGTTTCTGTCAGTATAACAACCACGATTTGAATTTTGTAGCATTGTTGTCAAGTCAATCATTTCTTCTATATGGTTGAAAGACTTGGCATGTCACCGAAATTATTCACAACAGGTTACAGCAGACTGTTATCAGTGGCTGAGTTTGCTAAGTACTGGAAGTCACATGACCAGGAGCTCTGGAAACGGACCAATCTAGAACCTATTGTCCATGAGAGAATGGATGTTTATGGGTAATCGTAAAGGACGCTAAAGAACATTGTAGAAAACACTATGGAGAAAATGTATTTTGATATGGTCTCACAGAGTTATTCAGTAATATTTACTGATGATATTTCCATCACAATTTATTGCTCATAATCATTTCATGTTGATGTGTATGGAATGACCAGCAGGCATGGAATGAAAAAGGGAGATAATGAGTATAACACTCTCCCACTATTACTAAACTAAATATTTCAATGAGGAGGTGCACTGTGGTAGTAAGTAATTCCATATTAGTTTGTTTATTAGATGTATCACACGGTCAGTGAAACAGTATTATTTACTGTATGACATCGTTTCGAACAAAATTTATTGTTCATAATCATATCAATCAATTATATTCACACAACTTCGAAACTTGAGTTTTATAGTTTTCTTTGTCTTCTCCTATTCGTCGTATGGGTAGTAGAATTTTCCAGATATCCGGGACAGGTGTTGAAGCACTCCTATTACACTTATTTGCAGTTGATTCGATAAACAAAGCTTCTGTTATCAATCTCTCCCTCCACCCAGCTGTTACATTAGATTTTAAAACTGTCATCTTATCCCATCCTATTGTATGGCTGTGTGTAACTGCATGTAGTGAGTGGTATAGCTGAACTATTCTCTAGATTTTTTATCTTATTTGGGTCAACCAATCTAGACTTTGCTAGGTTTTTATGTTCAGCTAGTCTGAGTGCCCTGTTCTACTAGTTTGACCTATGTATTTGACCTGACAATAATTGCAGACAGGGTATTAGATAAACTAAACTGCTTTGTTTTAAAGGCTCCACAGGATTGATCCTTTAACCGACAAAGCTTGTTTCTAATAGAGTTTGTGGGTAGTTTGAATACCAGCCACTTTTATTCCTGTCTGCCTTGTTAAGAATTCTGCGTAGGGTGGTTTCCGAGGTTCCTTCATTGTATGGGATTACTACTGATGATTTAGATTCCTTATTGTCGGTGTCCTCATTATTATTATTATTACTATTATTATTATTATCACTATCGCTACTATCATTATTTATTTTATTTTTACATATCCCTACATATTTCCTGACTAGTTTATCAGGATAATTATTAGGTTTCAAGGTTTCTTTTATGTGTATCACTTCTTGTCTTAGATTTTCCTTAGTACTACTTAGTTTTGTGCTCTGTCACTTAAACATTTCACCAATTGTATTTTTACTGATATCGGATGCGTTGGTCGGAAGTCCAAATATCTGTTTGAATGTGTGGGTTTCCTGTAAACACTAGTGTTTAACTTCCCATCTTCTTTACTTTTTACGTTGCAATCTAACATTGGAAGCCTCCCCTTCTTGACTTTCCAATTCATAAGTGAATTGAATTGCCTCTACCTTCGAGCTGATGCGCTCGAAAAATCTATCGATATCTTGTGTTCTAAGTACAGTGAATGTTTCATCTACATACCTCCACCATACTTTTGGGGTGGGGGTGAACGTTTCAATCGCTAAGTTTTCTCATCTATCCATGAATATATCTGCTACAACCGGGAACCTTGATGATCCCACGGCAACTCCCTCAGTTTGTTTGTAAATTTTCCACTGAAATTTAAATACTGTGGAAATCAGGCATAGCTGCACTCCTAGCATTATATCCTCAAGTGGCACTTTTGTCCTAAGTTCGAGTTCTTGGTAAGAAATGGGTTCGTTTTTGACTCTCTCTCTATAGCCATATTTACTGGTATCCGTGTATATAAACTGACAACGTCAAAACTAACCATTTTCTCTTCATTATCTAATTTTAAATTATCTAATCTGTGTTTTAGTTCATAAAAATTAGTTAGTCTACAT
This sequence comes from Trichobilharzia regenti, assembly GCA_944472135.2. Classification (NCBI taxonomy): domain Eukaryota; kingdom Metazoa; phylum Platyhelminthes; class Trematoda; order Strigeidida; family Schistosomatidae; genus Trichobilharzia; species Trichobilharzia regenti. The sequence goes on along the minus strand of OX235265.1, from coordinate 21,839,361 downwards.
TGCGAGTGACTTTTTGGGGGATTTAATACCATGGGTAAATATTTAGATAATTCATGAGTAGGCGAATTTCTAAAATCAACTATAGGCCTAATAGGGTATCGTGACTTATGAAGTTTATCAACACCATACGTCCTACTGGGGTTATTAGTTTTGGGCATTAAATTAAACCACTCAGACTCAGCTAGAAACGGCTTCATTCGGCGTATAAGGTGCGCTGTGGATTTCTTAACTTTATTCATAACTGTGTCTATTGATGGAGGTGTATTTGTTTGTAGAAGATTTAGTGCTCACATTTGTGATTATCAGCAGTGCTTTATCTCCAATAGTAATTACACTGAACTCAGAATGACTAATATCACATAACAATTTAAGTAAGTTATTTGTTTTCATTTCGGTTTAATTTTACAGTTGATTGTTTAAAACGAAATGTCCAGCCTCTGTTGACATATGGGTTTCTTTTGTGGAAGCTTCGACGATGTCTGGAGATTAACTTAATTTAATGATAGCTGACCCCGTTGCCCTTAGAGGTGGATGTCGGGGCTCAAGTGGTCTAGTGGATAACGCTATGGTGTTTGAAACGATGGATACTGGGGTCCGAGCCTCAGTGGGAAGATCATCATTACTGACTGGGGGATACGGGTACATCCTACTGGTTGACGAGTTCCGAATAGGATGAAATGCACATCATGGTGGATTCTATTGCTGTTCACCGATTTGAGTAGGCTTTTATTTCACAAAAGATCCATTGTCTTCTAATATCTGTAAGCATGTCTACAAATAATGTATACAGCGATGAATAATGCATTATTGAAGGTTCCAGATGTGTTCAGTAGAAGAGGCGATGATCAAGTCGTTGATGTGATAATGCAAATTTAGCCGTAAAAAACAATCTAGATTCCAGATTTTTGTAGGAACTCTGATTAATTTTTTCTCGAGATGTCACTAAGAACCAAAATCATTTAGAGAGCATTCATTTTACGGTTGTTTCGTTCCAGTTAGTGCCTCTTCAGGTTAGTGATCAAAATGTTCTCCCTGTAACTTGAACTACCGTATGATAACAGTAATTAATCGGAATTTATTGTTAGAGAATTGATGTAGTTGAAAAGATCAGACTGCAAAATGTATATAAACTAAAACATAAGGTTAAAAGTTATATCATCAGTTTGATTTTAATTCTATGTCTGACTTCGTGAATTACAACTGTTTAGAACACGATTTATTGGAGCAAGCAGCAAATACGTATTTCCGGTAATTTCTCATCAAGCTTTACAATTATATTAGTAAAATATCAGTTAAAGACATTTAAAATAAACGTGGATCAGTAGGATGAAATATGTTTAAAAGTCATCATTCGTTGTATGGCTCCAATGCAGAAGAAGGATAAGCCATTGAGTGTGGTCCGCTTAATATCTATTTATACATTTACCTCTTCTTGTGGAAATATTTACATAGCTAGAACAACTAAGAAAGCCCACTGTTGTCCTCTCGAGTATTGTTCAGTGTAATTAGGTGGAGGAGACATAAAGTTAATCAGGAAGTCCACATCTTGGGGATACAGAGCACAAGAATGATAGAATATCCAGCCATAACAGTTTTATACAATATGCCACTTTAGTTGTTTTAGGTTGGTAGGTTTTTGATTGCTAAACATAACTGAGACAGGAGCTTAACTCCATTATGGATGAAATTTTATTTTGATAAATCACACAGTGCCATAGTCATGATAACACTCGTCTTATTTCTCAACTGATTGTAATTGATCAATAACGCTCATATTATTATTTCTGAATGTACATTATCATACATTGATTTTTATTCAAATATCTAATCGATTCCACACATGTATATAAATAAATGAAGGGAAAACGTTGTGTGAGTGAGTGAGTGACTTGATATGATTACGAGTGGCAATAGTTTGTGCTCTAAACGTGGTCATCAGTTAATATTACTGAACAACAACACTGTGTGATTTATCAGAATAAAATCTTATCCATAATGGAGTTATACTCTACCACAGTGCCCAAGTTTTATGCTTATATCAATGAGGCAGGCGCCATAAACATTTTTCAACCCAATCTTTGTGTTCAGAAAATGTTTGGTACAGTTTCTCTTCAACGTAGAATAGTGATCTCTCCTGGTGACACTGAATAGCTTAGAATGTTATTCTTACTTTTATTTGTACTGCTGACTTCATTATCAATATCATACTGTGCTATAGGTGTGTATTTTAATCTTAGCTTCACAATTTATCGTGTATTTAGCCCTTTATTCGGTGCAGACTGAATCCTCTCAGTCAAGTGTGCCATGTGTCCACTATGCTAGGTGGCTCAGTATCACAGTACACTCTAAATTTTTGCTATTAGTTGGTTGGAGGCAATCGGCAAGATGCATCGACACATAGTTTCCCTGGCTGTTGGTACTCACTAATCAAGATTGCGTATGTTCAATTTTAGTGGAACTCATGTCCCTTTTGAGATTCGAACCCGTGTTATCCAGTGCTTCAATTCAGTCAGAGATGTTACCACCACTGAGTTATTGGAGCTCTGCAGATACGCCCTGTCGCCGAGCATCAACAAACACAAAACCTGGGTGTCTAAGGCCTCCTGACGATTGTATCTAACCATTTAATAACAACAATTCACAGTGCACCGTGATGGCGAGCCACCTAGTGGCATGTTGGCCACATTGCAAACTTGACTAATAGAATTCAGTTTGCACCAATCATAGGACTAAGCACATTATACTAGTTACTGACTGGTGTCCAGTCAAAGCAGGTTGCTCTTCCACTGCATCGGGTTACAAGAGGGGTGATTAACTAATATTTGTGCGTGTGTGGTTCCGAGAAATACTGTTCAATCGCGCAATCAAATACGTTTTAAAATTCATCACTCGTTGTATAATTCCAGTGCAGATGAAGGATAAGCTATCGAGTCTAGCCAACTCAAGGTGCATTGATAAATTTAACTATACTTATAGAGACAGTTACGTAGGTAGAACGACCCGACAGACCCACTGTCGCCTTCTTGAGGATTGTCCGACGTAGTTAAGTAAAGGAGCTGTAAAGTCTCAATCAAGAGTTCCATATTGGCACATCCACTGGTGGATAAGCAGCACAAGATCGATAAAGAAAATTCTGTCTTTACAATTCCATACAAACTGCCAACTCAATTCCCTAGGTTTTTACGCGCCTTCGTTTGCCAAGCATAGCTGAGACAGTCACAATAAACAATTTTTTACAACCTAATCTTTGTGTTGAGAAGGTGTTTGCTTCAATCCCTTTCCAACCTAGAATAGTGGTCTTTCCCGGTTACGCCAGTTAACTGTGAATATTGTTTTTATTTGTACTTCTAAATTCATTATCGTCATCATACTGTGCTACAGTTGTATATTTTAATTTTGGTTTCAGAATTTACTGTTATTATTATTCTACATGCATTCTCCTTGATTATATTTGATGCTATTGATCCAGATTGTTTCAAATGCCTGTGACTGATAGGAAAATTTACCGAGAATTCGAATTTGCTGCTTGCTTAAATCGTGTTTTAAAATTATCTTAATGAAGATCTTCAAATTACACTCTTGTTTAATAGTTAAACGTTTGAGTTATACATTTTGAACTTTCCATATGTATATTCTGTTTAATATTCAAGAATTTTTAATTTATTCGTGTTGAGAGGGTACTTTAAATAATCTGATTACATGATTTATTTATGCGTAGTAGGTGAGAAGGCGTAAAGTACTGCTCATCTGAAATGGAAATCGAGTAGAAATCATATGTATATATATATATATATATATAGTAAGTGTTATAATAAGTATTGTGATACAAATTTTACTTGTCTTCTAATCGATTAAATTGCATCTTCAAGGTCATTTTGACGTGACTAATAATGATGGATTCAAACACTGTTTTAATTAATGAAAGTAACCAGGGTTATTTTAAATATATATATATATATATATATATATATATAATGTTGATTTCGTCAAAGACTAACATCGGTTAGAGAGTCACTGAAAACCGGCCAGCAGTACTGGATGTCTGTTTCGTCTCGGTTTGAGCATCTTCAACAGTGCACACCCACAGCCCGCCAGGAGTCGAACCGGGACTTTCTGCTGAAGAGATTACAGTGACCTATGAATTCTGACTTCGTCAATTCATGATGTGGCGTTACCTTCAACCAATGTCTTTGATAGGCATCTGCCTCATCTTGATGTGGTGGACCCCGCTGATTTTGGCTTTTCACTACAGCTTCGTCTATCTGTGGCACAGCGGTATAGTGCTCGCCAATTACGCAGGTAGTTCGGGGTTCGATACCCGGTCATTGATGTACTCCTTTACCTCTCTAAGCCAGTGACAAGCCTGGTAAAGAGGGAAGGTTGGACATGAGGCTAGCAAACCTATCCCCTAAAAATAAACATCACTGCTACCGAGACTGCGATGCCGAAGAAGCTTGAAGCCCTATGTTCCACTGAGAAAGTAAAAGAATAAAATTATAATAAATACTAGCTACATCTTCGGGACACCCATGCAGTAACTATCAGTGAGCTATGAGATTAGCATTTACATTATGGGATTTTGTAAGGATTTTGATCTATTTCAATGCATATTGTGGTCAAGAACAAGTATCAGTTGAAGAGATCATTGAAAATCAGGAAATAATGGACAGTTATTTCGTCCTATTTCAGAACTTTTCACCTGCCGCGTAAGTTGGACCTTCATGCAATAATAAAGTTAGAATTCAGGGATTGTTGAATTCCCGTCCAAGTGTCTGAAGATCTTGGACTAGACCCATGATGCGGCTGAGGGTGTGTGGTGCGGAAGAGTCCCACGCCAGGACGAAATAGGTGTCCAGTGTTCTTTATCTAGTGTTGGTTAGTGATGAAATCTGCATTAAAATAATCCGAACCTTCAAAAAAACCCATAATCAGTATGTCATTTACAAACTACATATTTAATTAACGAATACACTGATAAGAAATCCCAATAGACACAGAAATAATGCATCATGTATGTCTGTCACATACCTATTTAAACACTGTGAATATTAAGAGCCTATTTTTATCAGAAATAACACTTGAGATTCAAGGTTCTACGTAAAAGTGATGACAGATGTATACACACTAGAGGCAAATTAATTCTAATATGATGTGAAAATTCTGAAAACAAAATATGAGAGTGTAACTCAAGAGGTTCTGTATCACTTTAAAATAATCAATAATCTACCAATAATAAGTTATCGCATTTTAGATACACAAACAAGATGGGATAAAATAACTTATCTAAGGAGGCAATTAGAGTAATGCAGGAGAACTTGAGTACCGTTATAAATATATGACAAAACATTAATCATGCTAGTGTGTATATGATCTAGGTGGTCAATCATTGTGAATATACACTTAAAAGATATATATTTGCAGGCACAAAGGGGAAAAATAACCATTGTCTCATAATGTTTAGATCATAGAGTGTATGGTTTTTACAGCTACATCGGTAAGAACTAATCGGCAAGTCCACCGTGGCCCTCTTCAACACTGGTGGTTAGGAAAAAGAATCATTTGATCAATCAGGAGTCCCATATTGATACATTTAGTAGATACTGAGTTCAGGATTTATAAAAATACAGCCTTTGCAATTCTTTGCATGGTGCCACCTCACTTCTCTAGGTTTGTATGCCTTGGACTGCAAAGCATAGCTGAGATGGTTTCCATAAGCAAAATATCAAAGCAATCTGTGCGTGCAGAAAACAAGTTTATCTAACAGTCCCTCTCCCTTCCATGAGATACACATCCAGACTAGATAGAACTACAATAGTTCCCTTTCCCGATGACACCGGATAACTCTAAATATTATGTTCATTAACATCATCATGGTGTCAAACTTATATTTTTCAAACTGGTTAACAATTTACAATCTACACAGAGTTCGAGTGGTGAAATTTCACGGTAGGTTTCTTTGGAAATCAAGTTATAGTGTTATGCAGATAACATTTTATGATTTGAAGAACTGCGCTTGGGGAGCGAAGTATATTGGCCGCTGCTCTGGGAACTCGATTTTTCGTGCTAAGGAACATCTACCTGTGTGGCTAAAGGTGTAGTAAAAACCGTCAACTATTCAACATTAGACCATCTGGTTCAAACTGGCCATGAAGCCAACAGTGAAGAATCCTTCCCTACCATCTTCCGGGTACCAAATAAATTGTCAAAAGCATCCAGGTACCGCATGCTTCAAACAGTAGAGGCTATCGCGAGTGCATTGTGTGCAGAAGAAGCAATTAAAGCCAGAGACTACTACTGCCTTGGCTAGCCTTCAATTAAGACTGTAAATTAATGAATTTGTATTATTATTTTTCGTGTTTTGTATGGTTATGTTGATGCTATCGAACTGTAATCCATTGATATTATTGTTATTGATTCGATGTTATTTAAACAACATTAATGTTGTAAATGATACTGATTAATTCACTATTATGTATGCATAACTGTAGAACCTGATAATGAAGTTTTCGAAAATAAATGTTCTTTGTTCAGTAACCATTCTTTTGAAAAAAATTTTAAGACATTTTTATTCATTTATTCATTTAATTTATGACATGACTGGTCCGACTAAGTCGCTAGCCAGAATTCCAGTGGTTTGAACTGATACGGCTGTCTGAGCTGAGCAGTCACACCAGTTTCACCATTGATGAGCTTGGCACTAAACGAATGAAACGGCCGCCTGGTATTTAGATCACTTCGATCTGACTAGCGAACACTACTGCTTGTTATGAGTGCTACGCGCAACTACTCATCTCAGTCAATTAGTAGTATACAGTCTTATAGAAAAATTACCACATTGTAATTCACTGGCATATTTTGAACTTAGTTGCACAATTTACTATAAAACCAAACACCATGTAACCTAAATTGTTTGAGACACTAGTTTCATTTTCCCCCAATATTCCTACGAAGATCCACCTTCTACTTAAACATTCGTGCGTCGGTGGCACAATGGTAGAATGCTCGCCAACCACGCATGTGGTTCGGGGTTCGATCTCCGGCCACAGACGCACTCCTCTACCTCGTTTGGCCACAAATACATCTGGTAAAGAGGGAAGGTTGGACGTGAGGCTAGCAACCCCATTCCTTAAAAATAAACACCACTGTTACCGAGACTCTAAAGCCCATAAAGCTCGAAGCCCTATGTTCCACTGGGAATGTAAAGGAATGAAAGAAAGTACACACTCACAATAATTGAATGCCGAAGTTATATAAACACTTACATAAAGTTCTTATTGTTATGATGGCTATCTTGATCACTATCCACCAATTTACCTGAACTTTAATTCTATTAATGACACTGGTATCAAACGTCTGTTATTATTAGTTTTGTCGTGCAGTTACAAGGTCTGATAAGAGATAACCGAAAATTACGCACTCCGATTAAATTAAGGAAAACGTCTAAATTACTGTTGTTTAGTATAACCCTACATAAGTTTAATTTATTAGTTTTGACCCACTAGCGGTTCAGTGCTGATATAATTAAGTGGATTTTGTTTTAAAGAGGTTTTACTACCTATAATTTTACTATAGTGTTCAAACAATTTTCTAGCGGCTTGTTCAAACCAGTGAGCTACTCAGTTTTTATTTCAACAATTACAAAATAAAACAAATTCGCTACGTTTCGTATTGGTTCTAATTTTACAGTTATATTCTTGAAACTTAATTTTCAACTGGATCATTTCTTAGATGACTTCTAGGAAAACATGGGGTGAGTGTATAATTTATAGGCACATATAAATCAAATTGACCAGCCCTTTCATTATGCCTTTTTAATAGAATAGAACAGAGGCAACCAATTACAATTTGATTTCCTGCACGTGGTTGATATTATACACAGTTTTGTGTTATTATGCATCATGTGTTTGAAGGAATACTGTAATTACTTCAGAGGTTGTATTGAAGGTGTTTTCATCCATTTTTCCTTACATCTGGAATGTCTTTTGTGCCATTCGTTGCACTATGAGGGCAAATTCTTTGCGATTGCTGTTACTACAACCAAAAATGAGGAAAATAAATTGCGGACTGTTGCAACATGCACCATACTGAATATCTTTTTGTTAAATGATGTATTATAAGTGAATTTGAACTATAAGGCCACAAGAGAACAAGCACACCACTGACTTCGAACCAACTAACTGGGTTAAAAAAAAGAAAATGTAGATGAAAATTCTGGTTAATTAAGGTTCATGTACAATACGCATTTTATACCTGGGAAACTTCTGAACTGTGTATCTGCCAAACACAATTGTTAGTGCAGTATTGCATTCTTGATATAAGTTGTAATTTTTATATGTACCAGAGATTCTGTCACATCACATTTTGTTTTCGATATTGTTGGAACATGTTGTTGTCAATGGAGTTGAAGATTGAACGATCAATTCTTGGTTGTTTGCTCAAACCAACTTCCCCAATTTTCGCGGAGGCATCAATACGACAGTCATCGTCTCATCGGTCGCTGTTCAGAAAGAAGTCAGTAGCAAACCATCAGAAGTAGTCTTATGATTTATTATTGTAATATTTGTTCACAGACCTTAATAGAAATATTTTTTATATGTTGGTGTTACAATAAAGAATTCCAAAGCGGCCAATCGGTGTTTTGGTTTTTCGTCCGTTATTACTAAGCGTTTCTGAAAAACTGCAAAGAACAGCGTGGGCCCGAGCGTAGCAAGAGCTGGGCATTAACGGTTTATGAGACGTGATTGACAGTTTCTGATGGCAGAAACAGATTCTGGCCGATTCAGATAGCTGGTAACAGTTTGGATAGTCACCGTTCATCTTTCCTGGTGCCGGTCAAGTCCTCTTTGAACAAGCAATATCTGGAACGTTTTTGGAATTGGGTCAAGTTCAACAATGCCTGGGTCAAAGAAGGGACAGAGTGTCTTGGATGCAAACAGGAAAGTAAGTCATGGTGACTTGTCTGTTAATTGTAACGATGTGTCTGATGTTAAGCATGACATGGTTGATGTTACTGTTTCGCCGTTCAGGGATAATAGGAACATCAAACTCCCTAAATTAGAACCACGGTGTTTTGATGGAAACCCAGCTGATTATTTACAATTTGTAAAGGAGTTTGAGATCATGTTGAGTGGTTTTTTATTAAATGATGAATTGAAGTTAATGTATTTGATGAGATATTGCACTGGAGATGCTGCAAGAGCTATACAGTGCTGTAAGTTTATGAAGCCAAAAGAGGGCTACTACGAGGCTATGAGCATATTACGTCAAAGGTTTGGAAGACCTTCGATGGTTGCAGGGAAGTTATTCGAGGCTGTTAAGGGTAATGGTGGTCAGTTACAGGATGACTCCCAGGCACTCACTGAGTTTTTAGATAATTTGCTAATTTACAAGAATGGAATGATTTCGATGAATTGCATGAGTGACCTCAACTCGAGTTTTATACTAGAAGTAATAGCAAGACGTCTACCTACTCGACTGCAAAGGAAGTGGGTGAAGATGAGCTCCCGTATGGAGGATGAGGGTATCGAGCCAAAGTTTGATGATATCCTGAAACTGGTAAATACTAGTGTCAATCAATCTATGAGCAAGTTTGCCAGTATATTGAATCTCACCCCTAGAATAGAGCAGTCTGAGGGTAAAACGCAATCATTGATGACGAATAGGCCTCAGAGAGGTGGATATCGAGAAGGCTCCATGATGTCTAGTAATGCATATAGACCTAGTGAGTGTAACAGGTTTCGTAGTACATCCTCAACAGATAAGTTACAAGATGCAAGACAAACACGGTTGTGTTTCACACGTTTGCAAGAAGTGCGTACAAAGGTGAACTGTGAACCAGTGAGCAAGTTCAGTGATAAGCTAAATGTAAACTCCAGGCCTGACTCCGAATTGTGTGACGATAACGGTGCGGTCAAGAAGTCTGTAGTTGCAACTGGTAAGCCATTGTTGAATAGAGTGTCACAGAATAGAGTTGCTGCTTCAGAGTGCAGTTCTGACCCTACAAGTTTACAAGGTATTACTAGTCAGAGTGAAGTTATAAAACCTTTTATGATTTGTGAGGAGGAACCAAAATTGTCTACTTCTGTTATTAAAGAGTTTGAAAATGATGAAGTTGACGGTAAAGTGAATATTCGTGATAATGATCATGATACTTCACAGTTGTCTTTGGTTGATCATTATGAGATGAGGGATATGCCTACTACTGCTAAGTTGAACAAAGTTTCTGTACAACTTGAACGTGAAGTAGAAATAAATGCAGATGCAGTTACAGAAGGCATGCATACTTGTGAGACCGTCAGTGTAATTGATCAGCATGTAGCCCACCTATCATCAGATGATAGTGCTAAACCTGAGCTGATAGTAAAAGACAGCAGTGGTGGTGGTCTTGCAGGTAGACAAATTTCTGAAAGTCGAGCAACAACAGCTTTTGATCCACCGCTAACTTCATCAACTGATATCAATCAGTCGTCGTTGGTGCTGTCATCCACAATGAAAAAGACGCCCATCAACTCAAGTATCTTGTGCAATGACTATGCTAGTATCAGTTCGTTTGAAAGGACGAATATCAATGGTCAGTTTAGTGAGGATAAGCCAAGTGTAAACGAGAGAGTAATTGTTAAATTGACTTGCACGAATAAAGGCATTTCTAGTTTCAAGTTACTATTTGAATGTTATTATCTTTGGTGTAAATTACTCTGTTTTTACACTTGGTTGATGAGATATGTCGTGTGTTTGTTGGTCATCTATATTCTACGATACAATGACATGGGCGTGTTACCGTTCAGATTTGAGGATATAGCTCATAGAAGGAAGTTAGCAAATGAACTCTGCGACGATTTTCCAACCTAGAGCGTCAACCTGAGAAGGGTTGTAGGCGTACTGCTGTAAGTCCTACAATTCTTCAAAGGGTAGCGCATCAATGAGCAGTCCAATGTGCTTGGTGTGTGATTTTGTACATATGTTCATATTGTATATACTGAATTGATATCATCTGTCATCTAGCTGTTGGTAATTCTGTTTGTGTCCGGACGACTTCCACTTGGATCATCAACCTGAGAAGGAATGTAGGCGTACTGCTGTAAGTCCTACAGTTCTTCAAGGGTAGTTTTCCGTGCCAGAATCCACAACATTTGATGTGTTGATTGTACATATGTTTGTGTTAAATAGTTGTGTGAGTTCCAATTATTGTAATTGTTGGTTAATCTTGTTTGTGTCCGGACATTCCACAACTTACAATCGTCAACCTGTGAAGGGTTGTAGGCGTACTGGTGTAAGTCCTGCGATTCTTCAAAGGAATTCCATCGACACACGATCTGCGAGTTTGTTTGTACTGTTTGTATATACGTGTGGTGTGTCCTATCAATTGGTGTTTTTGGATCCATTGTGTTTACTTGTTGTTTTCGTACCTCGTTGTTATTACGTAATTTTGTTAAAATTTTCGTCGTGATTACTTCTGAAGTTGTTTCTTGTCTTCTACATCCATGAATGAATTGATTGATGTTAAAGACAGCAGATGGGTCGTATACGCCGGGGAGGCTAGGCTATTGCTGAGAATGAAATGCACACGGAGATAATTGTTAGCTGCGGTCCAACACGCCGGGGAGAAAGAGTGTAAACGACTGAGGCTCGCATGCGTCACCGCTACTAGAACTGAGGCAGAATGAGTGACAAGCGATTGCAGTGGTAATTGGTAGTGAGTAGATAAGAGGATGTGCGTAGAGTATCATGAGTTGGTGCTATGGTCACGTTGCATTCTGCAAGAGTCATTCTAGCAAGTGGCGATTGTGTTGCAAGATGTCAAGAGGAGGTCTCTGTCTGGAGGCGCAGGTCGTCATTGATGTGTGAGATTGTGCTGTGGGTATGCTTGTGGTGTGTTGGCTTTTCTGTTTGTTTTCCATTTCAGCTCTGTCCGTGTGACCCAGGTTCTCGCAATGGCATCCAAGTCAACGTGCATTGGTCGTGAAGGAAAAAAGGGTTGGATCCATTTTTGCCGGGGAGTGTCAATGGAGTTGAAGATTGAACGATCAATTCTTGGTTGTTTGCTCAAACCAACTTCCCCAATTTTCGCGGAGGCATCAATACGACAGTCATCGTCTCATCGGTCGCTGTTCAGAAAGAAGTCAGTAGCAAACCATCAGAAGTAGTCTTATGATTTATTATTGTAATATTTGTTCACAGACCTTAATAGAAATATTTTTTATATGTTGGTGTTACAATAAAGAATTCCAAAGCGGCCAATCGGTGTTTCGGTTTTTCGTCCGTTATTACTAAGCGTTTCTGAAAAACTGCAAAGAACAGCGTGGGCCCGAGCGTAGCAAGAGCTGGGCATTAACGGTTTATGAGACGTGATTGACAGTTGTCGGACTGTTTGTCACTCATCTAAGCTTCACAAGCTATAAAAAAGAATGCATCGAAGACTTTCATTTATTCAGATGAAAATAATTTGGTGTCTGCTCAAACGGATCGTTCACGTCTTCGAACCACAGGTTACTTACTGCCGTAACTGAAATTGACTGCAGAGTCGGTCGTACGCCTCCACCTCCTTTCATCAACTGGCACCGCGGACATCCAAGTACATATTTTGCCACATCTCTCACACCTGGCCAATACATACATTGTCTCAAGATTTCAGTTGTTCTGGCTACTCATATATATGTACTGGCTGTTGACTTTCATGTATCATCTCGTGGCGTAGAGAATGAAGTAACAACGCCAACCAACTTCCATTGTTCTTTCGCCAAGTCAGAGTTCCATAGACGTTCACTATTGATCGATCCTTCTGTCTGAGTGTAGTCAGTATAGGGTCTGATTTCTAATTTATGGCAAGTCTTAATGGGTCTTGTTCCAATGCACGCACACCGTAAACAATCTCCAGTGACTCAGCTTCGTCTTCTGGTCTAAATATGTCCATCAAGAGATTTTCTTTGCCAGGGACATTTTAGTCATAAGGTCATACTCTTACAGATACAATATCCACCGCGGCAAATTCCCATGTGGTTCTCTCGCCAGCCTCAGAAGCTGTTGCGGCTTGTGACCAGTTTCGAAGTGGAACCGTTGGCCGAGTAAATACGGTCACCATTTGTCTGCCATCCATAGTATTGCCAAACATTCTTTCTCCGTTGTTGAATACTTCTGTTCCGTGTATGTTAAAACACGACTGGCATATTTAACAGTTGCTTCATCCTGTCCAAGTACTATGCCTATGCTGTAGCTACTCGCATCTGCGCACACTGAAGAATATCTTCCGGGTGCAGGCAGTTTTAGAGTCATATTCTGGTTGTCCAAAAAGCCGTTCAGTACTTCTGAATATCTTCTGGGAATCTCCCGACCAAACAATCTTCGACTCACCTAATAACCTATATCAGGGGCTACCGTCCCATCGCAGCTTTTCAAGAACTGGCTATAGAGCGCTGCTCTCCCTAGGAATTGCCTTAGCTTCTGCTTGGAATTTTGGGTCATACTGGTCCCTGTCGACAGGATTTTCTGCGGTAGCGTATTCATCCCACCTCTGGCTACTTTATAACCCAAAAACGTAACACTGCGTTTGGCTATTTGAGATTATGTTTGGCTAATGCCTAGTCCAAACTATTCGAGTGGTCGCTTTCGTTTTGACTCTAGATGACGAGATCATCACCGTACACCCCCGCCCATTTTTTCAAATTTCTAAATAACGACGTCATCAGTCGTCTGAACGTAAACGGTTCACCTGGTAGTTCGAATGGCATGCATTTAAATCGATACTGTTTCTGACAAATGATGAACGCCTTCTTATCTAAATCGCTCTGTTTTATCACTATGCGTAAATGTCCTGACCGGAGGTTGAGCACTGTAAACAACTTCGCGCCTCTTAGGCGATTTAAGGTCTCTATCACAATTAGCCCGGTACAAGGTCTCAACACTGTCGTGCTGTTTAGCTGTAGGAAATCAACGCAGAATCTGTACTTCCTATTTGCTTTCTTTAATAAAAGAACTGGAGAGTTATAGGAACCGCCCGCTTCTTCAGCAATATCATCGTGTAACATCTCCATCCCTTGAGGCTCGACTTCGCCTCTTAATTGACGTGGGACTCTGCGCGTTGTGAACGTTGCCATTTTGCGACCTCCCAGTGGGATTTTATGTATCACTTTATCACAAAAGCCATCTTCAATGAACAGATGATAGTGTTCTTTAACTAACACTGTCATATTCTGTGCCTTAGACGCTTTAGCACCTGCTCTCTCACTTATCTTGTACATGCTGGCAGGTCCATACTTCGTAATCACTTTCTCCTTGGTGCTAACTACTACAATCTCACCGAAAATCGGTTCAAAGTATTGTTCGCATTAACTCGGGTACAAAAGTGAACCGGAATGTTACTTCACTATCGCCAACATAAGCGCTGCGGTTTGACTTGCCTGAAATGCTTGACACGTGTGCATCTATGACTTGAACTGTCAATGAACATGGTCGGACGCTCTGACATAGATCCTTATCTATTAGTGAAACTGCCATCACTGTATCTATTAGATACACTAATTCACGGCCTTCCACTCGCAACTTCGAATGCACCCCTTCTTCTCAGTAGCCCCTACTAATTCTAGTCTCATAGAAGAGAAAGAATACGCATTATGCAGTTTCATACTTTTTCTTCAGGTTTTTTTTCTCGGAAGTGCCTACTCTAGTGAATTGCTTCGGTAAATTGTTAATGGAGGCGAACATTGAACGTTTGATTTGTAACTGGTAACGATTGGTGGGCAACTCGAAGGCGTGAATGGTTTGATCGTGTACAAGTTTGAAGAGGACGACCAAAACTGAATAAAAGTACTCCATAATTTTGTCTAAAATATTTGTTTGTAGACTTTTACTGTCCTCCGCTTTAATTGCCGAACAATATAACCTCCTTCCTACAATACTAGTGTTTTGGAGTTAAAGTCGAAGAAAGTACATAGTTTTTATCGGTGTGGAGCGAATTCGTAACAATAGGAACTTAGGGATAATTTATTTGACAATATTGAAAACATCAGTCTTTCGTAGCACTCATTCGTACTCTCGCTACTTCACGCTGCGTTTCGTTCACTTTCTCTTCCCACTCGTTCAATTTCCTTGGCCGTATCACCGCTACCGTTGTGCTTAACAGCTGTCTGATCACCTTCGCTAGCTCAGAGATGTCCGTGAGCTGTGAGGCGTTCACCAGTTATAGTTAACTGGAAATGTGGTCCGGGACAACCTTGATAAAGTAGGACGTCAATAACTGCAACTCCGTCTCTTCGTCCTATGTGGGATGTGGGAGACGTTGTAGTTTTGTTAGCTTCGCCGCCAACAAAAGGGGGTCTCCATCCAATCCCAGCTTCCTGCTATGGAACCGACGCGTCACCTCCAGACCTCCCTCACACCTGGACGACCCAAACAGTCATATGCCGCTTTTGCTCAACCTCCCAGCGAAGTCCCCAGCACAACCACTTTCGCCGTCGGAACCTTGACTCTCGCCAACTTCGCGATAGCCTAAAATTCCCGTAAGGAACTCCATATGCCTCCTTACTCAGAAGCAGCTTGCCATGGAAATTCGATTGTCTTGACGCAGTGGCACCAAATGTAGCAGTATGATATAATAACATATTTCGCATAAATGGGTAAGTTTACGAGAAATGCACGTCATTTATACAGACACGATCAGTTATAAGTAAATATCGTGAAGTATCGTAAATTGGCACCTTTTCAAAAGATAAAATTGTTTGATTATTGTACAAGCAATAAGAACAGGTTCTTATGAATGTTAAATTTTAAACCTTTCAATAATATCACCATCAAGGTTGGGCTCGAACCAAAATGTTTCTCCGTTTCCTGCTAATAGTAGTAGTCAACCAGTGAACAGCGTATTATTGGGTGGGTGCCATGACAACACCTGGCTGGAAGCTACTTCAAGAAGAGGAGAACGTCCTGGAAAACTGCGAATTCGCATAAGATACATTCATGGATAATACATCATTGGAAGTACATTTACAAGATATATACAAGACGTAGGGTGGAGACTTTTTGGAATGACAGCCTACATTTACAATGTTTAATGCTAACCATACTGATCTAAGCATGGAAACTATGACGTTTCCGATGAAAATATAGCTTTTTTCAAACATTGGTATCGTTGTTTCCTTAGCGGTAAGTAATCTTCCAAAATTATTGGTCACAGCATTCATTATTGAGCAATGGATGCTGACCCTCACTGTTTAAGTCAACTTGTTTAGCTGAAAGCTTCCAGTCAAGCATCCACGCCATTCAGCACTCCATCCTGTCCCGTTCGTTCGTTTGTGCACTATCCCTAGCTTAACATATTTATTTCCGAATATTAAATAAATTTTTACAATATTCCAGTTGAGTACACGCACACAAAAATAAAGTACAATAATACAAAAACTCAATAGAAAAATAAGTGCGAAATTATGATTCCTAAGTAACATCCCAATCGGACAAATGTGGGGACAAAGTGGGGACATTTTGGGGAAAATGGGGACAAAATGGGGACAACTTTTTGAAGAATGGGGACAAAATGGGGACAATTTCTGAATAATGGGGACAAAATGGGGATAATGGGGACAAAATGGGGACAATATTTGATAGGCGGGGACAAAATGGGGATAATGGGGACAAAATGCGAATAATGGGGACAAAATGCGGATAATGGGGACAGAATGAGGAAGCATTTGAAAAGTTTTACTTATCTCGGTAGACTACTGAAAAATTGTCAGTAGTATAATTTTTACGTCGGAAAAACTTCACCGAGGCTGGAAATTTATAAAACTCAGGAATTAACGGCTGTATTTTTCGTAAATTAATAAAATCTGAACTTCTTCTTGAATAATTTTTAATCTCAGTAGCCAATCAGTTCAGTTAGTGCCAAATTTCTTTGGTAAACGTAAATAACAGCGCTACATATGTCAGGGTTTGTTTTATTACACTTACACATCTTGCGCGCACTTTTAAACTGTTCACCATGCAGGTAGGTGGTCGTTGTGCTCCCTTTTCTATTTTCCTCCTAGTCTAACACTAAATACCCTATACTAAGCCTGAAGAGATTACGTGAGCGTAATCTACAATTGAATTGCCATTACACTACGTTTTACAGAAGGTATAAACGTAATTATGCGCAGATAATGGCCGAGATAAATGCAGCGTCGGCATCAACGGAGGCTGTTTCACAAACTGTCCTTCCTGTTGAGGTCGAGCCCTCTTCAGTGAACACTGATAGTATGAATAATGAAATCGAGGTGGTGCCATCGACACCGTGCACCAGCGTAACACCATGTGCTAGTACTGCGGAAATGTGCACACAAGTCTCTTCTGAACGTGATGAATTGACAAATATGCTTCTGAATATCCTAGTCACCACGAACATATCACAAGCAGACGCTAACAGAATCTTGGAGATATTCCGTGCAAAATTGCCTCAGCTACCAAAAACCGTTAGAAGTGTACTGAGAATGTGTGGGTCATGCGATTCTAGACTACTGGGAGAAGGAATGTATTGCCACATCGGTCTCAAAAAATGTTTGCAGCACTACATGGAGATGTCGTCTGTGACTGAAACTCCCAGCAACATAATTGACCTGCAGTTGAATGTCGACGGTTTGTCCATCTCGAAGTCTACTAACCAGCAGTTATGGCCCTTTTAGGTAGGATTACGGCACCGTTTTTAAGCAGTGTTTTCCTGATAGGTATATATGGTGGTCCTAGCAAGCCCAGCAGTTACAAAGAGTTATGCATTGACTTGGTATCTGAACTGAAGGAGATATTAAGTCAAGGCATACACATTACCAGACTTCATAGGCATTTCAACGTTCGTTTAACAGCCGTCATCTGTGATGCACCGGCTAGAGCGGACTTGAAGTATATAGTAGGTCATAATGCTAGTTCAGGTTGCGACAAATGCACAGTCACTGGAGTTAAAGTTGATGGAAGAATGATATTTGGAAATGGCTTCTTCCCAATAAGAACTGACGAAAGCTTCCGTCAAAGGATGCAGTCAAGTCACCACCGTGGAGACTGCATTTTTGAGGAGTTAAACATTGATATGGTTAAGTGTTTCCCCCTTGATCCAATGCACCTAGTGTATTTAGGGGTAGTAAGGAAGCTTGTAAGTCTCTGGCAAGACTTAGCTAAAATGAGAGAGATGCACGTGGACCGTATTATGCTAGGAAATATTGACGGAAAGATATTAGACTGTTCCGTAAAGATAAATAAATATATGAACGTAAATTAGTCAATTAAGCCATCAAAAAATAAGTGTAGAAAAATTATCACAGCAGCCCATGTTGAACCCAATAATGTGTAATTTTTCTGCAGCACTGTCAGTTAGAAGTGTTTGTACATACATGTGTAATTGTGAGTGTTTGTTTATGTCATATGTCGATGTGAGATATTCGTGACTTGTACAAAAGTATGATTTTTAATAATTTATGTTTATAGAATCATCAAATGTAATGCCAGTCTCTATTAATTTTGAGCATGTGAATGTTGCTTGCATGTATGAATCATGGGGTAGCATAGACAGCTGAATGTAGTAATAGTATTAAACATCGGGAGAAGTTTATAGGGACAATATGCTCTATGCGTGTATGCAGTATGAAACAATTAGAATATATAGAACAAACGAAGTTACCGGGCATTTTAGGAGGTTAATAACAGTATTATCGGTTCAATGAGTATATATATATATATGTTTATGAGTGTCACAATGTGTCTCGCGTGTGAATTATGGTAGTAGAGTAAATAATAGAAAAAATATTCCTGTATGGCAATAAATTTACAATATCAGTGGTTCAATTCTTTTCCACGTCTGAGTCCATACGTTCCACCCATGTAAGTATCATAGATTTTCAAAGAGCCTTGAATGGTTGAGATGAAGAGGCGTGAAATGTCGAAGGAGGTGAAAAAGAGTCTGCGAAGATATTTTGAGGAGAGTTGACTGATCATCCCCGATGAGAGATTACAACAGGAATTTGCCTGATTCTTTGAACTGTATGTCCCATTGTAGACAGGAATCGTTTACATGCGGTAACCATCGTTGGAGCTCCGTATTTTGACATCTTCGATGCATGGCTGATGTAAATGTAGGCGTCGCTGCAGATTGTTACGTCAAGAATGTATGCCACACCGTCTAACATGATAATCATATCTGGTTGACAGAAAGACGTCTGCGTTGGAACACGCGGCTCGATGTAAAATCTGGTACTGGTTTTGCGGAGTTTGTTGGCGATCAGCTTGAGGACATCGTTGTGTCTCTTGCATCTGACCTTATGAGTAAGAGCGTAATAATAATAATAATAATAGTATATTCTCATTTTGTACATGAGAGACGCCAGTTTACAGGCATCATCAATATGATAAATTACATATACGATTAGCAATCATAATTAATAATAATGTTTTAATAAAATACACATTTTTTCCTACTTGTGTAGGACACACCAAATATACAGGCATGGATAAGCATTATTTAAATTTCATAAATTTGGTTTATGGTTAAGTTACATGGTTGCTGGCGTTTTTGTCTTAGGTCTGTGGGAACAATATGATAACCAGTCATTCAATGGAGCACGTCATGAAATATAGGAATATTGTCTTCGCATTAACAAAAAAACCCAAGTAAGTTTTGGATGGATTAAAAATACTTGGGAAAAAATAAAGCTTGAAGTAATTCCTCAATATAACTTGGGTGTGTACAAATCCGAATCTTATTTTTGATTTGATTTATATCCAAATTGGGTAATAAGGAAGCTATTTTTACAGATACGATCAGTTATGTTATAAGCTACAATCGTGACGTTGTATTACAAATAGATACTTTTCCATTGGTATAAGAGTATATTCCACAAATGTAATCCAGGTTGCGTCGTGGAGAAAGTTAATTCGTTATTAACCAGGCAACTGAAAGATACGGGACCAATAATGTTTGCAGATCATTTGTCATTGTAAATGGTCAAATATCCACATTATTCATTCTCATTCAAAAAGTCAAATGGAAGCTGAAATGGTGAGAGAAAAAAGAAGACAAACAACAGCAACGCAAAAGAAAGCAACGGGAGTCCTTAAGGAGTGATTAATAAATATATACATATATATTCTGTTTAGTAACTGTGGTTATTTTGGTACACAAACTAACTAGTCCCGTTATGCTAACTTTTATATTATGTGTAAACTAATATTACTGTCCTGTGTAGAAATGTTAATCATCTAGTTCCAATAATATTAAAATTTATAATTGTAGTTTGTTGTAACTACACGTTTAAAGAACTTAAAATATCTATGTAGGGTGAAAAAGAAGGTGTAAGAGTCAGGCGCAAAAGTGCATTGTCATCTTTGAGCAGTCTGGTGACTGAGGAGATGAACACTGGAAGTGTGTTTGCATCGCGCACATTAGCTGGTAGTCTATTCCAAATGACTGAAAACTTATTTAAGAAGAAGTTGTACCGCACGTAAGTCTGACAGTGCTCCATAGCAGCTAGGTTGTGATGATTTCTAAGATTGTAACTGATGACAGCGGTAGGTTTAGTTATTGGCTCGGAGGAATGCAAGAGAAGATTAGTTAGCTTATAGTAAAAGATAAGGTTTAGCTTAAGGCGTCTTTTCCAGAGGGGTTCTAATCTTAGTCTTACGCATCGCTCATGGTATTCCAGACCACTTTCTAAACCAAGAGTTCTTGAGGTAAACTGCCGTTGCACTCCCTCTAATTTAAGCTTGTCATTTTGTCTTAGTCCGCTAAGAATAAACGGGCAGTATTCTAAGATAGGTCGGACACATACTTTGTATAATAAAACCCTAGTTTCACAACAAAAGAAATTGCGTGTTATGCATCCTATCAGCCTTCGCGTTTTACGTCTGGCATAATCAGTCTGTTCAGCGAACGTTAGGTTACTAGAGTATCTAATACCGAGATCTACGACTGAGTTGAGCTTAGCTAGTTTTCGCCCATTTATTTCAAGAGTTAGATCAAGGTTACTGTTGCCGATACAAATCCAGCCGCATTTGTCAATGTTAAAATTTAGACAGGATTCAGCACACCATGTTGCGAGGCTACTTAGTTCAAGATGTATTTTAGTAACCATATCGCTTAATTCATGAGTGTAGCAGGAGTAGACGACTTTGAGGTCGTCAGCATATAGGAATGGTTTGCCTAAGGTGAAGCACTTGCAAATGCTGTTAATGTAGACTGTGAATAAAAGTGGACCTAGGACACTACCTTGCACGACCCCACTTGAGATCTGCCTAGGATGAGACAATACAGATCCAACTTTGGTTATTTGTACCCTGTTGCTTAGAAATGATTTTAACCAGTTCAGTAATGGGTTGCGAATTCCACAAGAGTACAGCTTCTCAAAGAGAATACTGTGAGATACCATGTCAAATGCCCTAGATATATCGAAGTAGAGAACAACGACTAGCTTACGTGCTTCGCGACTACTAGTGATGCAGTTGAAAAAGTCGAAGTGGCAAGTAACGCAGGATCTATTTTTGAGAAATCCGTGTTGAGACCTTGTAACAAGATCTTCCCTAATTAGGTAGTCTGACAATTGATCTTTTACAACTTTCTCCATGATTCGTGAGATAACTGGGGTTATATTTATGGGTCTGTAATTGCGGACGTTTGCCCTATCACCAGATTTGTAATGTGGAATTATGAAGCTAGTTTTCCACTCACTAGGGTAAGTGCCAGTGTCCATAGATATTGAGAAGAATTTAAGAAGTAACAAGGGTATATCACACCCACTGTTTTTGAAAATTATCGAAGCGAGGCCATCCGGTCCCGTACTAGTGGAAGGTTTAAGGCTTTTAATTGCTTGTACTATTAACTGATTAGTGAACACAATGCTTTCAAGGGAAGAGATAGTAAGGGGAGCGGTTTCACCAGGCATATGTGTTTCTAAACTAAAGTTTGCAAACCAATCACTGAAGAGTTCACAGATAGTGGCAGGTTCATTGTAGATTACTTTGTCGTGAAGTAAGTATGGGATTTCCCTCGCCGACTGCATTCGTTTTTTAAGAAGTGCCGTTAAGTTATAAACTTTGGAGGTACTTTCAAGTGCCGTTAACTCTTCGTCGAGGTCCTTTTGAGAGCGTAGGCGCTTGAGAGATTCAAGAGACTCGTGGATTGAGAGCAATAGTGATATGTCCTTAGTGGAATAGTACTGTTTCTTCAGCTTCCTTAACTTATTACGGTGTGCCCTTGGAATATATTCAGTTCGGTGTCTACTTAATTTCACTATTTTCTTTGGAGCAACTGTATCTAGACAAAGGGTAACATTCCTGTAAAACAGGGTTACTAAGGCCTCCAGGGAGTCAGTGGTAAAATAGTCATCCCATTGACAGAGTCGAATAAGTTCTTGGACTAATCCCCAGTCTGTATATTTGTAACTACGACATATTGTGCTTCCTGAGTCTTGTTTGTTTCCTGTATTTAGTGGTGAGAAAGGCAGAGAGCAGAGTACCATTCTATGGTCACTACTGGAAAATCGATTACCAACATACGTGGATACTGGGATTGTGTCATGACAAAAAACAAGGTCCAACATGTTGTCACCACGAGTAGGTGTCTGGACGTGTTGTTGCCATCCATAACAGTCTATAGTGGCAAGTAATTCGTCGAAGCGTTGGGGGCCGGAACTAGTTAGCCAATTGACTTCTGGAAGATTGAAGTCCCCTGCAATTATTTTGTAATTAGCACTAAACGAGGATGCGTGTGCAAACGATTTAGCTAATAACGCATCAGTTTCTTTTGTTGAGCTTGGTGCTCGATAAACACAGCCTATGAGAAGTTTGTACTTATCTCCATGTAAGACAACCCAGAGTGAGTCAGGTACATTATTCATTGTTTCATCTTCCACCTTACTGACTACAAATGAGCTATGTATATATATGAGACATCCTCCACCACGCTTGCAATCTCTGTTTGCACGGTGTACAGTGTAATCATCGATACCTATATGCACATCAAGTACAGAGGATGAGCACCATGACTCAGTAATCAGAGCTACAGTAGGCTTGGCGACTAATAATAATGTCCTTAGTTCAGATATCTTATTGATTAAGGAACGTGCATTAATTAGCAATATCGTGAATAAGTCACGGGATACTACAAACTGGCTTAAAATGTCACCATAACCTAAATCTATTTGTGCGTCAGCACCGCAAGAATTTATGAATGAAAAGGAGGTCGGACTGGGTGTCTGTACATCGGGTTGGAGTGCAATGAGGTGGTCCTAGGTGCCATGGGTCGTACCAGTGATTCGGGACACCTGGAAAATTTACCATGTGTTCCTGGATATAAGGGTAGTACAGGTTGGGCCTAGGTTGACGGTTAAAAGGCATAGCATCAGAAGGTCTACCCATCCAACTGCTATTCGTCATACCGGTATACACCTTCGGGTTGTTTTTATAACTTAAAGGGAATTGTGAAGGAAGGTGCTTTGGCTGCAAGACTTTAGGAGTCTTGGAGCCTGACTTTCTATAAGGTGGAGCATGCGGAACACCTCCAGATGTACTTATGTTTCGAGAGGAGTTTTTCGTAACAAGTGATGGTTTGTTGGCATTCTTACTCTCAGCAGGCTTATTGAATACAAAGTATTCTTCCCCATCATTAGTCTCAACCCTGCGAAATTTGTTCATCGTGGTGAGGTTACTACGTTTGGGGGGAAATTTCTTAGAACAACTTGCAGAAGTTCTAGTCATTTTAACATCTTTCGATGAGGCTTTATTTACAGGGGTACTGGTATCTAAATCAGTTCCTAGTTCCATTGGCAGGTGTGGTTGTTGTGTAGTTTGCTGAATGCTAGTTTCAGCACTAGGTGTCTGTTGCTGTGCACGATCCTTATTTGGTAAATCAAAGCTAGAGGAGGTGACCAGGTTATTACTACGCATTATTCTGCGCTGACACGGTGTTTTATCCTGAGCTACGGTTATAGACTTATAACTGCTATTCAGTCTTAAGTGATCCTGACATTTAGTAAACTTACTAGCATCAAGGGAATTACTGAATTTAAAAATGATTGGGCAATTAGCCTGGTTAGACTTTTTACGAAGTCGTTTGCATTCACATGGAACACTAGCCATGCCGCAACAAATCAGGATTTTGTGTCTTACAGTTTTCAGGGGCAGAGAATCTGGGACGTTGTAAACTATAGCTTGGTGAGAAGAGGTTATACGCTTCATCACCTCCGTAGCCAAGCAGTCAATCAGATTTTCAGCTTTATTTAGGTTGTCTGGAGATATTTTAGGATGCCTTTCTAAAAGACAGGCTATTGGGTCTAAATTCAAAAGCTTATTTTGAGTTACATCCAGTAAACACTTAACCTGGCCAATATCAGAACGGCTCTCCGTGGTATTTGAGATTGGCAGTGACATACTATCAAACTGATCTAATTTTTTCTGAATTTCACTTACTTGCCTCTGCATATCTTTCAAAAGGAGGTTTAGTTTACAGAACTCAGAGTTCTCTAACAGAACATCTTTCACCTGTATCACAGGAGTGAGATCTGCACTCAAACCATTTTGAGAGCTAGTAGTTGATACTGTATTACCAGGCGGTAATGCAGTTATAACCGAATTTAAGCCACTATCTAAAACAATTGTGTTTCTACGAACACGTTTTTTAGAGATTTGGACCATAATTTCAAGAATTATATGACAATAAGCAGTAAATAAATTTCAGAGCAAACACGTGCAAAAATGTCACCAATTTCGAACGTACCGCCCTATTCTAGCTGAAGAATATATGCTGAAGAATATGTTGAAGATTTTCTGGCTGACCACGCCCGCCTCTGCAGTTAATGTCGACTCTAGGACGTCCCCACGCATGTCTCGTTTTTGTGCCCAAGAGCCCTCCACGCAGTTGAACGGACCGTACATAGAGTTTGGGCAAGACCATTTCAGGGTTGAGAAGCCACTTTTGAGATTCGAGACATATTGTTGATTCCGTCAAACCATGATCATCCGCAGATGAGTGTAGCTGTTGTGCCCAGCTTTCATGTACTTCTTCTGCTGATGCTACTATTTGTCGGTGGGCTTGCATCGGAAGATTGCAGATCCCAAGAAAAGGCGTGAAGTTGGCAGAGGACGCTATGCCGTGTATGATCAGATTCCCATTGTTGAGCAGTGCATCGATTCTTCTGCACCTATGGCTCGGAATCGTTGCTGAGAGATTCATGATTCCTAGGCCTCCCTTTTTGATATCAGCGTGGAAAAATGCAGTCGGAGTGTCCTTCGCGAGGTGAAGCCATCGGCGGACAGCTGCACGAATAAGTTTGTCCATCGTTTTCAGGGTACTCTTGAGAGTGATGCTGACAGTCAGTGAGTAGAGTAGACGAGGAATCAGATTGTTCTTCAGGATTTTAATTCGTTGACGAGGTTTGAGGGGGGCGCGTTTCACATTGTCTAAGTACACATTGAGGACGCTCACATGGTCGAAGTAGCGCCTGCCTTTGTAATTGAAGGGAACACCCAGATAGGTAAGTTCCTCTGTTGGCAAGATGGCTTAAATTGACTGGCAGTTGATATTGAAGATAGTTGGAGAAAGAGCCATGATTTTGCGTAGGGTTATCTGGGTGTGCTGTCTTGAGAATGAAGGTGACCCTGGAAGCTGACAGGGGTGAAGGTAGAAAAGACGTCAGCAAAAGAGTGTTTAGATACCCAGCCAGACTAGTGTGGTTAATTTTCTGAAGGTCCCTAGCAGTTATGCGGTCAACACCGGCCGCGGATTTGACCATTTCTTTTAGTGCCCATTTGATCTCTTCAGTTGAAACTGGGGCGATCAGGTCGTTATTGGTTGGAAGGTATTCCTGGACCGGTCAAGTGTCTGGTAGGGCTGGGCGCGTGAAGGTTTCTATCCAAAATCAATTGAAGCCTCCCATAGCGGAAGGCTGACATTTAAACGGGTCTCTTTATCTGCCATTAAGTACCGTATTAGCAGCATCTTTTGGCGAACGGTGGAAGAGCGTTTGCATGTGGGTATATAAAATGCGACGCCTCTTCTTGTTGGTTAAGTTTGATGGGAGACCGGAGACTTATCGCTGCTCGGATGGTTCCCATCTTGTAGGGAGTAGCTGTTGGGCTTGCTTATCCAGAAGTCTCCTCAAGAGTAATATCATTCGCATATAGTTGCAGAATAATTTGTCGAGTGGATTCAGTGTCCAGCCGCTGAGATGGATCTGCCAGTTGTGTGCTGATGGCAGCCATGAGGTTAGCGTGTATATTGTCCATGTGGAGGCTTCTACGGAGTGAGTGACCATCTTGAGTGAACCGAGCAGTTGGCATAATTCGTCATTGAGCTTCGTGTTAAGAAGTTTGGAGTGAGTGATGAAGTTCGCTCGGGCGAGAAGGCGTTGATAGTACAAGTTGGAACCGATTCGTCAATATCAATGGTATCCAGAAGTGGTCGGATCATTGAAACAGCAGTGGGAGAATATAAAATTGTTCTGTTGACGGTACTTATGGCATAGTGGTACTGCAGTATTTGCATTGATTAGGTGGATTCATCGAACACGGTGTAATCATTAATGACGACGAATTGAAGTGTTCGCTGTTCCTTCAGCTGAGTCGGCATATTCGATGAGATCATGACAGTTGGAGTTGAAGTTGTTCTGCATGGACTTGTAGGAGCAGAGATTGATCTGTTAAGGGTGAACACATCAGTGGGCGAGGTACTTGGCTCAATTTGGCGATAAGAAGTAGTTGAAGTGAGAACTATTGTTGGTAGAGATGAGTTAAGTGTACGTCTCCATTTTAGCATGTATAGGCGCTTACAAACCGCACCGGCGGTGCGGTTGCCAATGGTTTCAGCGACAAGAGCGAAGAACTGTTTAGGTGTGAGTGAAGGAGAGTCAAGACATCTGGCACTTGAAATCAACCGAGTGTCTTCTTGAGAAGACCAGGTTTGAGGCTTTGAACGTATATACGGTGCTGATCTAGTAGCATAGCTTTCGTGTGATGATTCAGGTGAGGATGGAGTCGAATACGAACCAATGTTTGATGCAGAGTCCGATGATGACGGGACAAATGTCATCCATTTGAGTGTTTGCAGACGGCGTTTGATGGCTTCAACTGAGCGATGTGGCAGATGGTCGCGTAGGTGTTGATACAGTTCGGCTTTGCTGTTGAATCGATCAACTGCTGCGTCTGCTAACATCAGTAGGGTGAGTTCTTCATCTTGGCACCAACTTCATCGTGTTCGACGGTCGTTGAGGAGGCGACCGAGAAGGACCTCATTGTATTCGGCGGAGTGAATTTAACGCAGATGTTGAGATAAACCTCTCGGAGAAGCGAAGTTTGAAGGACAGTATATACACAAGTGTCTTGGAGACACAATTGGGGATAGGGACTGATTGGAGCTCGTGAAGTGAGGTGATGATGGATTGGATGTGATGGGCGAAAGATGAGCTGCTGGCAGTTGGGAGATGAGGATAGGAAAACAGGAGGCTGTTTCTTTGAGGGTCAGCTTAAACTACGGCAGAGGCCATGGATTATGATGAGGGTTGGCTTGAGATAGCTGACATGACTGGAGAATGCGGTATCGCAGGCTCGAGTTTGGAGGACAACCACCGTGGACTGTTAGTTGTGCCACGGACCGTTCATAGGCCCTCACCCGTGGCTTGAAAAACCAAAATAAACAAAACAAACAAAAATGAAGAACAAACGAAAAAAGTACTACTGTAGAAGACTCCACGTAATTGCTTCGGGATTGAAGCAGAGAAGAAGGCCGTAAATGAATGAGGGGAAGGACGTGATTTGAAAGAGTCCACTTTCTAAACCAATACGAAGGAGATGCAGAGTCAAAAAGGCCATAGATCAAAAGAGCGTGAAGAGAGGTGTCGAGAGATACCAAGAACAACAGAAGAAGGTGAAGAAATATGGAAGTTACAACAATTCCAGAGAGGCGACAATGATGACGTAATGGGGGACGTCGATTTTTAAAAGTCAAAACTGCGAGAGATAGTGTCAAAATGGTTATCAAACCACAGATCTCGATGAGAGGAGTCGAGGGATACCAAGAACAAAGAAAAAGGTAAAAAAAATATGGAAGTTACAGAGGGGACCTCACAACTTTTACACAAACGATACGAGTGTGAGGCTTTTAGGTCAACAGGGTGAAAAATGATGGGAGTTATTTTGGATGGTTCAGGGCAGAGATATTTGGACAAAGAAGAAAAAGACTGAATAAATCTGGAATACTAGGGGTGAGATTAGGAGAGAAAATGGAAAAAGGCCTCGTGGAGGGAAGGCGAAAGGTGATGACGGGATAAAAAGTGGCCTCAGTCTTACTAGATAGACCAAGTGGAATTAAAAATAAGGACTGGTGGTGTCACTGTCACTAGATCGGAGAATCGTTTATGGAGAACAAGGTACTTTTTCGACAAAAATAGCTGAAGGTACCAAAAACAAAATGGTGTGGAAGAGAAATGAACAAATAATGGGGATAAAATAGGTATCAGTAGATTCACCTCGGAGAGCTGCAACTGATAATTACAATTTCAGAAAGTTAGAATGAGATGCACAAGAAACAGTAAGTGAAAATATTGGGAATTCACTGTTTTCCAGTCAGATCCTGGAACTTAACAAGCAAAATTCGTGAGTTGAGGTAATTCCTTGATAAAAAGTAAAAATAAAAAGAGCGGGTTCGAGGACTGGTAACATTGTGCGAAAATCAATGGAGAAAGAACTTATAGTTCAGATGAAACTAACGAAAAAGAAAAAATTCCGAAAGTCAGGGTTTAAGGTAGGTTCGGACTATCACACTGTTGAGGGATGGAAACTTCAGATTTTTTCTATAATCAAAACTAAGTCAATAAAAATAAACTAATAAGAACAAAAACGACAGCAAATAACTGATAATAATCCTCTTATTGGGGTAATAAAGATGCTTAAAAGGGGCAACTTGAATCAAGGGTAGATTTCGTCATAAAATAACTACAGATATAGCGCCAAAGAGATGATATCCAACGTAAAACTTCGAAAAATTGCATAGACTCAGAGAATTGAGCCTGATACATCCCATAAAATATACATCCAAAACCTGCAGAGGGCAGGGTCAGTAAAAACAGAGTTTATACAATAATTCCAAGGCGTAAATGTACCTCTAATGTATTTCTATGTGTAGAATGTGAAAATTCGAAAGTTGCTGGCAGATATTGTGTGTAAATAGCTTGTTTACGGTATAAAAGAGTTCAGACGCAAATGTAACGCAAGCAATCATCTTGCACTCCGATTTGGTCCCGAAATGTCTTTCGTAATTTGGACGACCAATTCTTGTGTTTTGCTTGCGTTCTGTCTACGCGGAACGAATACCATAGAAGTTGTGAGTATTAGATCTTGCGTTAGGATAGCCACACATGAACACTAATTTTTGTTTGTATCAATGGGTTGCATTGACTTTTAGCAGTTAAAACGCAAAAGTGCAGAAGCATGGATTCGATATCAATAATATTCTTTGATTCCCGGGACAGAAATAGGTTGTGTATAACAACTGATCAGAAAATTTACAACCGAATACAGGATGCCATCAGGCTGCAAATAAATTTTTCAGAAGCCAGTCTTCGAAATGCACGCGAAGCATACGCAGTTCAGCAAATAATCATTACATGAACAATATATTTAGTCGTCCTGCTGCGCGAAAATACGTTCGTGCTTAAGGACAATATCAAACAACAGTTTTCATATAAATTCACGCAAAAAAGCCAAATAAGCACCGAAATAACATTGACTTCATTTGCCTATACAGGACAATGCAAACTAGCAACAACTCAAATGAATTAAACTGCGCAAATGCTGGCAAGGTGGACAAATGGGGTATATGCCATATTATCACCCATTAGTCGCTTTGGTGAATATATCTGTGGCGCATGGTGTGACTCCCCCATAGATTGTTTATGGAGTAACCGGTAGACATTCTTACAGCCCATAAGAGACAGTTATCCATTATAATATTATGTTTTTAATGTGATTTAACATATTTTTCTAACTATTATGCGATGTTTTGCATCATAATTCAGGATGGTTGTCCAGGCTTAGGTTGGGCTTTGACGTGATAGGTCAAACTCGTCTTGATTTAACTGAAATAAAAATATTGTACTGGGTGATGTTAAGATTTTGAGCCTAGTTTCCTTGAATTAAAGAGCACGGCTGAAGTTTCGTGTATGTAAAGTGTTTTGTTCAGGGAGTACTTTCGGACAAAATATGCAACAACCTCCCGGTGAGCAGTCATCTTTCCTAATGTCCGTCAGCTTTAGTTTTATGGGATCATCATAGCTGGTATTCATGATATTGCACCTTGAAGGATAACATTACGGATCCATATGACAGGTCAAATTTAGCTGGAGATTGTTACTAAAGTATAGTTTCCGTTATTTGAGTCTCTGTTCACTCTGTCTAATGCTCAGGCCAAGAAAGCTCACGCGTTGCCACATGGCTTTTCAACCTCTCTTCAATAACTTATTTGGTGGCACAGTAGCTACTAAAGCCAACTTTGAGTTACATGAGAGGCAAACTCAAAGAGAATAGTGGCTGGAACGTACTACAGTTTCGGGTAAGTTTTCATGGGTTACCACGGAGGCGCTCGTAATGGCTTTATTATAGTCACCATATATGTGACTCTTTAGTGGTCTAAACGATCATCATTTGGTGATTAGGTGTGACACGAACTCCTTAGCGCACATTTTTCGTACCATTCACTTTGAAGGACTTCGAATTCCTTTGCTGTTGTCAGTTGCCTCCTTCTAGAGAGATTGGTGTCTCCTCTGAAGGGTAGCAAAGTGACGATTCTGTACCCCTCGGGATGGGATCACAGGCAGATTTTTAAAAAGATCTTTGACATGAATATGCTCAAATGTCCAGTTATGGAGTGGGGAAAATAGTATGCTATGGTGACATCCTTCTAACACCTGGCACTATCGCCAGAGTCCAGCTTTTGACTGGTATGTCGACTGCACCTTATTGACATGCAGTAAACGCTACCACCTTTGATATGCCTATCTGAAAACTGAAAGATATTCAGTTGATCCGTGCCAAGTCTACGAAAGTTCTTGACTTACTTGCAGTTTGCATGCACCAGCCACTCTTTCTGTGGCTCTTAAAATCTGTACACAACAGGTGCAACAGGAAATTTATCATTTATCCTATATGTCATTCAGGAGAAATGACTTACCTTCATTATGTACAGTTATACATAGTCTCTTATCTGTATACTGAAAACCAATTAATATTCTGTCATTAGATCGTATCCACCATGACGAGCTATGGAAAACATGTGTGCTTCTCAGAATAACGTTCGATGCAGGTTATCGAAAGATTCTAAATGTATGAAATATAGGAGCACAGAAAACGTTTTACATACTTTAAACAAACTACTTGGTGACCTTTCGTGACCTCTGCCAATGTCGCACAGTTTGATATAGTGGATGTCGATACTAAAATCCTTCCTTAAGAAGTTTAAGGCTGCTGATGAGCCTAAGAAGAAATCATTTTCAGATGGGATTGAAAGAAACGTCAATCCATCTGATATATGGGAAATTATCTCGGAGCTTGGAGATGGTGCATTTGGGAAGGTTTATAAGGTTTGTTGTGATTGCCTTATTTAGTATCTCCAGACTCGCAAACGTGATAACGAGTTATGTGCCGCCTTAAAGAGGGTGGAGTTTGACTCTGAAGATGAGCTTGAGGATTTTATGGTTGAGATAGACATTCTGACCAACTTCAAACATAAAAATATCCTTTCACTACACGAAGTTTACATATACGATAGCAAGCTATGGGTAAGTGTTTTCCTTCACACTCATATTTGAAGATGTATCTGGAACTTTGTGGGGGTGGTGCCTTAGATTCGCTCATGGAAAAGCTTGAAAAACCTTTAACAGAGCCACAAATAAGATTTATTTCTCATGAGGTCCTCGAAGGTCTTGGGTTTTTGCACGAGAACTTAATTATTCACAGAGATATGAAGGCTGGGAACATTTTGCTAACAGTTAATTACGAGGTCAAACTTGGTAAGCATTTGATTGTTTTTATTATTAAGTGCTATTGTGTAATTGACGTTAGCTCTTGACCAACATTAGCACTTAAATTAATTGACGGTTGCCTCTCTCCTAGTCTTGACATCAACGAACATGCACATGTAGCATATAGAAATATGAATTATAGTAACGAGATCCGGGCCTCCTTAGACTCGTAGTCTTAGGCTTAGTTTACTTGTCCATGTTTTGCCTTCCTACTTTTGATTTTGATTTTGTGAAAAGCTTCGATTTTTGCACTCGTGTACTGTTCATGATAAATTTACACTAACTAATTTTCATGGAAAGCTGTAGTAGAAATAAGAATGTTGTCTTCCTTATATAACATGCAAAAGGATAGCTATTTTTTGTCGATTCTTGTGTCTACTAAGCTCCTGCTAGTTACGTGGTTTCCATTATGTAAAAATTAAGGGATTCGATTTCAGAGATTTGGTCGCATATTATTTACCTGTCTTATTCTACAAGGGACCGAAGTTACCCGAATAGTACTTTTATTTATGTCCTTACTTATGTTAAATGTGATAGGATTCACTAGGTTTTTAAAAGAAATTCACCTAAGTATATTAAAAGTATTACAGTGGTGAGGTGGGTAAACGTTGTTGAATCATAAGTTTATGCAATTCATTGGTTTGAATAAATCAGTAGGACACAACCATTTTGATCAATTGTAGCTAAAACCTTATCTTACACCCTGAATAGACCGATTGCAGTGTTCTTTTGCCTTTAAATATTGTTATCATTGATTATAACAATGGACTTTCAACTAATGTTACAAAGCCTATTTAATCGGCTTCTCTTGGAACTATCAAGTAATACAGTGTATGTGGCAGTCCATTACTGTCTAACTATTATTCCGTGAAGGGGTGGGGATCTTGTGGTATGTTGTGTATTTGTAACATCAGTTTCGAAACCTTAAATTACCTAACAAAAGATGGAAATGGGAAGTTTTCCCTGAGTAATCTAAAAACAACCATATAAGTAGGTTCAGGACTTAACTTACCGTGTCATCACTTCAAACGTTTCCGTTAAAATCTTATTGTGCTAGTACTACCTAAATTAACCGCTAGAAGTATAACAACTAAATGTATAACAATATTTTCATAATTAGCCTTTGTACCATATTGCTATTGTTAGTGCATGGTCCACATTTTGGTAGCTTGTGTAGAAGCCACACACATTGAGTTGTACTTGTCTAATAACGTTTTTAAGATGATTCTTGTTGTAGATATTTTCTATGCTGATAACTTTTAAAGTATTCTCAATAACAAATATCATTAAAAGAAATTCTTCTTGATTAACAGCTGATTTTGGAGTCTCAGCAAAGTTGGCAGACGAAAGACAAAAGAGATCAACATTTATTGGAACTCCTTACTGGATGGCTCCAGAGGTTATCACTTGTGAGACTTTCAAGGATGCCCCTTACAACTGGAAAGCTGACATTTGGTCTTTCGGTATGTTTCTCATAATTCTTATGCATTAATTATATAATGATGCTAACTGTATCCAACCTGTGTCTTTATTAACAAAAGTATGATTTATCCTACTTGGTGTTATAGTCGGTTAGTAAGTTTCTTGGTGAATAATTACTATTACGAAGTACTTTGAAAGGTGTATATTGTTTATGGATGTCACACGTTTTCGGCAGTTTTATTATTGTACCGTACTTCCACTGAAAGTACTATAACTTTTGAGTGCCCCAGGTTAACCGAAGGAAGTCATGAACCCAGGTGTCGTGCACGTTGCCACTCGTTGATGAGGCATATCTGCAGTCTCGGAAACTACATCCACTCTGAGATTAAATATCTTTGTGATACACCTGCTACTCGAGCTGTGATTAACTTCTTTTAGGATTGTGTTGAGTACATTAATTGATCTATGTTCTATGTTGAATCCAGACAGACAGACAGACATTAATTGATCACTAGAGTAACCAGTACCCCGTCGTCTATTTTTTAGCACTAGCTGGTTAACTTCTCAGTGTGGTCGTCTAAAAAGATAACTTGCTACTAAAACCTTACTGCCGGTTGCATACAACCACCTAGTTTCACTTTAAAACTTACCACGATTATGAATTTAAGCTCGATAATCACATTACAAGTTTGACTACCAAAATTCATTTGGCTTGAGGAACTGGACAAAATGATATATATATATATATATATATATATATATATATATTGCGAGTAAATGTCCGTCGGTGACACAGCAGTAAAATGCTCGCTGACCACGCGCATGTGGTCCGTGGTTCTTTCCCCGGCCAACACACTGCTTTATATATTTTTTTATATTTTTGATTTACAACTTGATTCCACACTGTATTTTTGGTACAAGTATGGAATTTTCAGCATGGATATCAGTAGCCCAAATTTCGCAGGCCGACCATAGATATCAGGTGTGCGTCGGTAGGGGATCGAACCTCGGACCATGTGCATGGTGGGCGAGAGTCCTAACCACTGTGCCACCGACGCACAATCTCGCTAAGCTGGTGGTATGGCTGGCAAAGAGGGCGGGTTGGGCACGAGGCTAGCAACCCCATCCTGTAAAAATAAAGACCATTGCTACTGAAACTTCAAAGCCCACGAAGATTGAAGCCCTATGTTCCACTGGGAATGTAAAGGAATTTTTAAAAAATTACAAGTAAAACATAATATGTCTCAATTTTCATCGAAGCAACAAATGCATTCTTTTTTCGTCAAGTTGAGAATTGAGTCGCATAAAATCATCTATTTTACGACTTAAAAAACATGTACGGCTTTTAAGTATTTCGACTAAAAAAAGTGTAGGTGTGAAGTATTTCTGAAAGCATTTACTCTGAAAGGATTTTAAATTACCGGATGAAAACTGCATATGAACCAACTTCTTCTTTTTTGACGTCGCCTGCCTCATTCCACTATCCATTCTTTTATGCAATTGATAATAAGGATGAAGGAATTCCTCATTTATTGAATACTTGGTAATTTTATGCGGTATAAAAGTGTTCACTTGACTCATTTACTGTTGTTTATTGTTACTTAATGAAGTGTGCCTAGCATTTTCAAGTTCGTGGACAGAGTTCTTATTAAAACACATTAGAATGAGCCATAGTTTTTCGATTAAATTGATTTGTAAAGGAATGCTGACTTTAAAAAAAGCCTGGCTTATATTTCCTTGTGATTAGAAATATAAATGTAACTGAAACGTACGTATAGTACATAAGTTATATATTTCTGTGTCTAAAAGTTTTATAACCGTCCTATTCACGTACCAACAAAACAAATATATTCTCACAGATATATTCTAATGGTACAAGAATGCCTACTTTCCAAAAGTCGATTACGTCGTAATCATTAGGCATAATGAACATAAAGGTTCTGTTATTGTGTTGAAACTTAGTCACTTAGAACGGCATTTCATGTAATATGCTAATTCGATATTAAGCAAACTGTAAGATCCAACAGAAAAAGGAGATAAGATTAATACCATTTACAAAATAAATTGTAGGAACTGTAACAGGCATTAAATCGATCAAAGTGGGCGTCCCCTTCGAATGAGAATCCAGGAACACAAGTCAGCTGCGAAAAGACACGATATATATTCTTTCATATCAATACATATAGACAATTATGGACATCATTCTGATTGGGATAATGTCGAAATCTTAGACAAGGAAAACACCAAAAGTGCCAGGGAATTTCTAGAAGCCTGGTACTCAAACGAATATACAATTAACAAACACAGCTAATATAGACCATATATTCCAACTAATAAAAACTAAATCATGTGACGAGAAAGTTTAAAATCGAAGTCAATAGCAAATGATCAATACATATGTGAAGATAGTTACTGGGAGACGCAATTCTATCACTCATGAAGAAATTTAAATCAGTTCACTTTATGCTAAAAATGGCGCTGAAGATGTTGTCCAGAAGGATGACTAAAGCTCTGCGGCTAAACCAAACAGCTCAGAGTACACTATTAATTGCAAATATGCTATGCACCACACTTATTCTATGAAGGCTGGTGATACTCCTCCAGTCACCCAGTTTGAAGCCAATTTCCATTACGGCAACGATTGGCTGCATGTAGATACCCAGACCGGAGTAGATAGTTGTCTCAAGCTACTACCGCCGAAACCTTTGACCTGAAGTCTTATTTACAAGGTAGTGGAGCAGCGTCAGTGGAGTTGCGTTCTCATGGTTTCCAGTATCCAAAACAAGTTCAAACACTTTTTGGTCTGTTCGGATTCTGGAGCCCATGTACACACCATAAGTTTGGAATCAGGGTTTTTCAGCTCTTCTAGGTAGGCCTGCATGTCCATTCACATTCGGTCTTCCACTGTCGTAAGGAACACCCCATTCCCTGTCGTGTGAAAGTAATGAATAGGACTTCCATGGCAGACGTTATGAATGCATTGCCATATGAGAGCATTTCGAGTGGACAACCGAAATCTACTCCTCCCACCTCCTTGGCCGTACCAGGTCTGCTATGATAGATATAGCTCAATGCTTTGTATATAAATCTGCATGCAGTGAACGAGTTGAATTCATTATTATTTTATTTTCCATAAATGAAGTACATTTGAATTCATATTTTGAAAAAAAAAACATTTTATTCGATAAGTAACATAGTTTGATCATTGCCACTTTGTAGTCATGTATAACTTCATACAAAAAAAAACTGAATAATAGTGTACACACCTTTCACCCAAGTGACAAACATACTCTATGTAAATGAGTTTTCAAGTTCGTTGTTTTTGAATTTTAATTAGTTTAGATATTTCAAAGTAATATTTTGTTATATTTATATTTTTGTTAACCTTATCTAGGTATAACTTTAATCGAATTGGCTCAAATGAGACCACCTCATAATTCAATTAATCCAACACGTGTCCTTTTAAAAATTTCTAAATCAGATCCACCTGTATTATCTAAACCACATTTATGGTGAGTAGCGTTTTATGTATCCTAGGGAAATTATTTTTTTTAAGATTTAGTTTATTATCTTTCTTGTACGATTACTGCATGTCTGTGATTGCTTATTTTGCAATTAGTTGTGTACTCTGAGCTAGCTGGTTGGTTTAATCGTGGAGCTTCCGTTGTCCTTCTGGACGACATCCCCTTTTTCAGCGTAAGTCTTAGCATAAAATCAACTGATTTAAATTCTCCATGAATGGTAGAATTGTGTCTCCTGGCAACCATCTTTGCGACTGACAGTAGTCGATTGACATCCGTATTGAATCAGTTCATTTTATGCCAAAACTTGCGCTGAAGATGTTGTCCAGAAGGACAAAGAAATCTCTGCAAATAAACCAACCAGCTAGCTCAGAGAACACAACTAATTGCATATCATCCACCTGATCTACAAATATTCTCTGTTATCTCAAGTTTGTTCATTTTACATTGATACATCTCAAACAGTGGGCGGTTTTATCAACTAATCAGCTCTAGTGTCAGCAGGAATACAGAAAAAAAAACTGCTGACGTAATGCCAAAGATTATAGTTCTCTAATGTGAGTTAAACAGCTATCCTATATTTCCATTGCTGTGATACCACTAACTGAATTTAAGAATCAGAGTAATCGGTTTCTAACTTCTGATGCCATCCAGGAATGTTTTTTGTTTGTTAGTTTGTGGTAATTTTGTCACAGATCACAGTCCTTTTCCTTTAATTAACATTTTCGTATAAAGTTTTAAAAACATAAAAATTGCCTATCCGAAGCTTACTGTTTTGACCACAGATGTTTGCGCTCCATTTGGTGAGTAGTATCGAGATTAGGCGTAGAATGTTATGTAAGCAGAAATAGTCAATCGTTGAGGTTGTGAAGCTATATCCATTCATGTGGCTGGAACACAATTCACATGCTTAGCCAGCTGGCAAACGATTAGGTTGGGAGAGAGTTAATGAGTGGGGAAAACCAAAAGTTGGCATCAGTTCATTACAGTTGGTTTGAGGTATAAACTGTGTCTTGCATCCATGAGATGTCAAGAACTGTTGGTGAAATAGCTCCGAACCGTTGTCATCGCCCTCCTCGACGGGCACTGTTACGTGAATAGGGTCAGGTTGGGAAAGACGAGCTAGTGGTGGTAAAACTAAAACACAAGTTACTTCAAGCCAGCTGCCATGTAAGGAGGTGTAGACTTCCTGACTGGTTGTAGTCCCCGGGACGGTAAATATCAATGGCGGTTGGAGACAATCGATGATATGGCTGGCTCAAAATCGTTCTCAGTGGGTGGTGCAGATGCATCCACTTCTTGTGACTTATAATACCCAATGAAATTATATTGTTCTTCTATATTACTATTCTTTTTGCCTCATCTCTGTTTACTGTCCCTATTTTGCATTTCTTTTTACTTTCTTCTTCTTCTCTGGCTTTGTGTGCTGAGTGAAGTGTGGCGGCTCAAACTGCTGTACACCAATGCAAAGTTCTGTGTTGAAAATAGACAGACAGACAGAACCGTTGTCAACAGCACAGATTCATTAAAACCCCATGTTTTTCCATGATGCTATTCTGTCTACCATACAATTCCTCTCATTTTATTCTTTTTGAGTTTTTTTTTCTCGATTCTGTCCACTTTTTCATGCTACATGAAGTATGGCAAGTTCCACTACCACATTTCTGTGCGAAGTTCTACATTTAAATTCAGTGAATTAGATTTATCTGAGAGAAGTTTTAATGTCAGTCGTGCAACTTTAGTGATTTCCAAGTTAGGTTTAACTGTAACTTATCGATGTTGAGGACTAATCAGCTGTTACAGCCTCATTAAAACTTTTCATGCATTTCTGCGTTGCACTATTTTTGGATATATCTACAGTTAGGTATAAATCAGTAGTTGGCAAAATTTCTTCAAAGTTACAGGATTTCATCATGAACTGACATCAATTGGAGAACCTTTGGAAAACCTGCGGGGAGTCCTGGACAGTTGTTTCATGCTAGTTTGGGACATTTCATCAGCATACATTCACTGGGGTTTGAACCCAGGACCTTCTGGTTACAAGGCTAGCGAGTTCGTAGACCATTAAGCCAGTGAGACCGGATTCAATGACCAGTCCATGGATTCCAACTTCTGCCGATTCATGATATGGTGCGACCACTAGCGAAGTCATCCTTGGCGAGTATTTGTCCTCACGCCCGAGGTGCTGTACCCTACTGGTCACGATGAAGTGTCAACATTATTTTGTATTGCCTAGTAGAAATGCTTAAAGAACCAAATATACCCCGGCTATTCTTATTTTTGTAAAAGCAAAACAGATTTAGGGAAGAAATATATTCCTTTTCAATTAGTTTCTCATCACATCGGCTAGCTCTACATTAATATGTAGTTTTTTCTTACGTTACAATTTTACCAATCAAGTGGTTATTTTTGCTAATTAGTTTTAGGCATAGGGGGAGAAGATGAATTTAAGGGGTTAAAGGTCATCAAAACAATTAACTAATATGTGTTCGTAACAAGATACATAGGTTTTAAAAGAGGAGTGAAAATTAATTAATTACGGAATTCAGGGTAAGTTAATTCGTAGCTATTAGCAACAAGTTATGACGTAATCAAGCAATTTGTAAAATAGCAAATGATGACTAAGAAGAATAGGATGACTCAGACGAATTATGTAAAATACAAACAGGTTAATAGAATTACCTAGGATTGTAAAAATTAACAAAGTCAAAAGACTTAATATCAATAAAAAGTTTTAGCATTGTGGATTAGATCAAATAAAGTATAATTATATATATTTTTTTTAATAGTTTACACACAATGATAAGTTATCATTGTGTGTAAACTATTAAAAAAAAATCAAAAGACAGTTACAAGGAGAGGGGAGAAAATCGTTTTTAAAAGCGTAATGACGTAATGCATAGTAAGTAGTTGGCCATGGCAAGGGAACGGGGTGAACAAATTTCTTTAGAACACACAGATTTGGGTTGTTCAGATGAATTTCGATTACCTATGTCGTATGTAAAGGTGGTACTGGTAGACCATGTGAGAGGTTGGATGACATACGACAAATAACTTTATACGCTTTGTGTTAGTGTGAGTCGGCATGATGCCCAGCCAGTATTGACGAGATGGGCTACTATTGATTTGAGAATGGCCTTATTCGGACCTCTGCCAAACCCAGATGGGAGGTGTTCAGAAATTCGACGATGAACTTGTCTGAGCGTACACCCAACGTAACTAGCTCGGCAGGAGCAGTTAAACTGGTAAATACATATATATATATATATATATATATATATATATATATATATATATATATATATATATATATATAAATACATATATAAATACAGTGGTTCTCTAACTGATGTCAGCTCATGATCAAATCCTCCATGCAATCAAACAAAATCCCTACAACAAAAAAGAAACCAATACATATAGAAGAGACGAAACAGGGCAATCTGTCTCTACTTCTTGTCTTGATCGTGATGCTTTAATCATAACGATCATCAAATATTCTTACATATATGAAAATAGGTTGATTAGTCTTTCAGCTAATAGAAAATGTCATCATAATTGATTATGTAATATGCTTTTATTGTAGGTCTCCAAAATTCAATAAATTCTTGTCACGTATTCTTCAAAAGGATCCAAATCAACGACCAGAATGTAAAGATCTTTTATTAGTAAGTTCAAAATTGTTTTGTATGCGTAGTTCGTTGTCAGAGCCCATAAATATTGTTCTAAAATGACCAATAACTAAACTCTAATTTTATTTATCAGTAAGTATATGGATATAGATATTTACGAGTTTAACCACGGATTGATATCAGTGTTCGCGTTCCTGGAGTTCTAGTGAGAAGTCGTGATCAGTAAAGTCCATCCAGTCAAGTGTGAGGATGGATTTCCCACCGATGACATTGGTTGATGGTCGCGCTAAATCACGAATTAGTAGAAGTTAGAATTCATGGGTTGGCCATTGAATCGGGTCCCGGTGAGTAGCTGAATGGTATACGAGCCAGCTTGCTTTGTAACCGGAAGGTTCTGGGTTCGAACCCTGGCGGTGGGTGCGTACTACCGATGATCCCCAAACTAGGACGAAACAGCTGGTTGTCCAGTACTCCCTGGCTGCTTTTCAATGGTTCTCTCACTGATATCAATCCCTGGTCAAACTCGTAAAAACAAATTTAATCCTTACAAACCAACTCTTAAATATAGATACATATCAGTGTGGTGTTCTGATTGTACGTAGTGATTTTCATTTTTTGGTTGATGACATTTTTCTGACTTCGCTTATTCCTATAAATTATATTCTCTCTTGTAATATCCCTTAGAACATCAAGTGTGTGATCTGTTGCCGTAGGTGAATGTCTATCAGTTGCGAAATTTCGACTTCTCACCTTTTACCATCTGTCAAAAATTCGAGTTTCCAGACGTCGTCGCACCAAATGTACACCAAATATCGTTGTTTAGATCACTAATTTGTGAATTGTTGTGGTATTACAGTGATGGAACAATATTTGAAAGACCGAATAATGCATAAAGAATATGCCTTTTGCAATAGAAAAGCTAGATCGTCTGTTCTCATTATTAAAAGACCCTGGGGATTCCATTTGCTTCTGAAACCAATCAGGTATATGCTCTAAACCCTTACTTGCAAAGATCGATGAGTCTTCCCTATGTATGTGTGGGGACACATACATTTTCTTTAGAAGATACAGTGGGATTTAATCGAAAATGTTCCACTTTATAGAAGATATATCAACGACATTGTAATCATGAGTGACTTATTTTGCCACCTTGCCTTTAAATCGAATGAATGAAGTTCAGAATAGCATATTACTTACATCTGTAGAGGAGAAAAATAATTAGAAGTTAATTGGAGGATGATGACTAGCAGTGGAATCCAGGATGCGCATTTCATCCTGCTTGGGACTCGTCATCTGGATGTACCTGCATTCCCCAGTGAGTCAGCTTTGGTGTTCCCATCGAGGCTCGAACCCAATGCTGATAGTTTCAAAGGCCAAAGCGTTATCCACTAGGCCACTTGAGCCACGAGAGCCACCTCTTGTGCGATGGGTCATATTAATTATTTAACTCAGTAATTAGAAGTTCTAATTACATGCCCAGACATTGTCGAAGCATTCGCACAAGGAGCCGACATGTCAACTGGAGACCTAGCACTTCGGTCCAATCAATCGACGGGAAAATATAAAATTGAATTAGAGAAAGATAATTGTTTATCTTTCCTAGATATATAACCTGGTTGACGGCTTGATGGATCCATAAACTGATCTGTTTATTGCAAAGCTACCTGGACAGGACAGTGTCTTAATTATTACAGCTGTTGTCCTGTTCGGTATGATAAAAGAACCTCAGTTAGGTGCCTCTTCGGTAGAATTCAAAGAATATGTTCAGAAAACAGACTTGAAGATGAAGGAAGAAAACTCGCACAAACGATCGTTTTTTATAATAATCATCCAGAAAAGTTCATAAGGAGATATAAAGTGGTCAGAACACCAAAATCCATTCTCCAACTCGCCTCTAAGAAAGACGTATATATCAAGTTACCCCAAATGAGTGATCCTAACAGTTTGGTAACTAGACAAAGATTGTACGCTGCAGTTAAAAAGACCTTTTATAAAGCTAAGATCATATTATTCACAGAAAACACCCATCCAGGCATGAATATAAGAAGGAAAAAGTTCAGCGAAGAGTCTCTTTTCAGCAGCGAGTTCATTCACGTAGTTGCACCCTCCCA
Organism: Trichobilharzia regenti; assembly: GCA_944472135.2. Lineage (NCBI taxonomy): Eukaryota > Metazoa > Platyhelminthes > Trematoda > Strigeidida > Schistosomatidae > Trichobilharzia > Trichobilharzia regenti. Next base: position 21,796,666 of record OX235265.1, on the reverse strand, counting down.
TGTATATATAATTATTTTGCGTGTGTGTGTGTTGTAGACTTCCAGGCTAGGGTCCTCGGGACGGTAAAAATCTATGGTTGGAAACAATTGGTGACATGGCTCAAACACATCGTTCTCAGTGGCGCAGATGCATCCACTCCTTGTGACTTATGATCTCCAATGAAACTGTTTTGTTCTTCGTTATTACTCCTCCTTTGTCTCACCCCTCTGCTCACTGTCTCTATTATGCATTTCTTCTACCTTCTTCTCTTGCTTCGCGTGCTACACGGAGTGTGGCGACTTGAACTGGCGCACATTTGTGCAATGTTCTATGTCGAAAACAGACAGACAGACAAACAGCGTGTGTGTGTGTACATCAGGATTGTCAAACAAAAATAAAAATTAGTTAGGATTATTGTTTGCGTCATCAAAACGTTTCAAAAATGTGTTGAGTTATCAAATTGTAACTAGGAGGGGGGAAGATTGGTAAGTACTGACAGGGTTGCGTAATATAAAAGACACCCAGAAAAATAGGATGTTAATGGAAGAGCATGGAGACACGAACACAAACTAATTTTTCTTTTTCTTTGCCGATCCTAATGTACAGACGCACAAACATATACGCTAAATAATTATATATGTATAAGCGATAGTGCAGGTAAGTGAATGAATTCTTCGAAAAGAGACTCTTCACTGAACTTTTTTGTTCTAATGATCAGAATAATCATGGATGTGAGGTCCAAATATCCACCTAGGCCCTTAGAACATACGAAGAATGATGTCACATCCTATTGTATCTACCGATTTAAATGTAAGTGTGGCCACACATGCATACGTAGGGAGGACTCATCGATCTGTGCAAGTGAGGGCTTCAGAGAATATACCTTTCGTTAACTTCTTCATCAGATTAATAGCTAAAGAATTGTTGCTACCTACATAATTTACGTTTTTTAAATAACATCGAATCAACAGATACAAGAGCAAGAGCAGGCGGTTAGCTTGGGCACTTTTTCTTTCATTTTGAGCATCACGACCAGGCGTATGGAAAATATGAGTCTTATATATTTATTTTTTTTGTATAGATCAATTCAAATGCTCTTGTGGAGCCGGTTATATTGGCCGTTTTTTGTAGAAAGCTTAATTTTCCTTGATTCAGGTGGTTAAATAAAGGTGCGGAAAAAAAACCCACCAACAGTTCGATATTAGACCCACTGGTACAATCGAGTCATAAGGCCAGTCCTGAAAGAGTCTTTTTCCATTATCTATCTACCGAACGTATACTGCCAAGGACACCTCTCTCTCTCTCTCTCTAGATACCGAATACTCCAAACAGCAGACACCATATTAATTCGTTTATAACAACCGAAACTCTGTGTGCAAAAGAAACAAATGCAGCCACTAATGCTACCCTGGCCTGCTGCTCTGTTACCTGTAAATTCATAAATTCTCTATTCTTAATTTATCTGACATTCTGTTTAGTATTACATTATTTTTGTGGATATTGTCACCTACGGATGCTTCGTTGATCCTAACGATTCGAGGTTATTTAAGATATTGTAATGTTTTCAAATAAGGATAACTCTTTAACTATTATGAACATATGACTGTAGAGCCTAGTGAATAATAATAATAATAATAAGTTATCTAAGGGAGTGTTCTTTGCTCACTGCTGATCAATTCATTCATCTTTGAGTAGTTCATACTGTGAGTTTAGGTTGTGAAAGATATTTCCGAATAATTAGTCTTTTAGTTCTCTTGAGTAAAACATTAAAATTTTACTCCTTCAGTGTTTTTACACTGACTGACTAACTGGTTTCAACATAGAACTTTACACAGATGTGCACCAGTTCCAGTCGCCACACTCCATGTTGCACAAAAATCAAGAGAGGAAAGTAAGAGGAAATGCAAAATAGATACAGTAAACAGAGATATGAGGCAAAAAGAATAATAATATCGAAGAACAATATAGTTTTATTGAATATTACAAGTCCCAAGGAGTGGATGCATCTGCGCCAGCCATCCATTGAGAACGAAGATTTTGAACCATATCATTGATTGTCTGCAGCCCTCATTGGTTTTTACCATCCCGAGAACCCCAACCAATCAAGTTGACTACACCTCCCTACGTGATTGGCTTAAACCGACTGTTATGGATTTCATGGACTTATGCCATGTTTTGGTTTGACCACCACTAGCTGTCTCTTTTCCAACCTGATTAATCCTATTTCAGTCAGCTAACATCACTCGTCGAGGAAGGCGATCGATGTCTAGGCAGTCATACGTAACACATGTCCTTGCCATTTCAGTCGATGTAACTTCACAACATTATCAATTCATTTCCGCTCCTTACCCAGAACTCGGTGCCTGACCTCAATATTTCTCACCCTATTATACCACAACCTAACACGGGAGATAGAACGCAGGCACCTATGATCAAAGACAGCTAGCCTGGCTTTTCATGTCTTCCACTCTCAATAGCCAGGTCTCACAGTCAACCACAAAGGAGGACGGAGCGGACTGCTGAGCAGTATGCACGTCCTTTGGTCGACAATAGGATAGTAGTGTATAGTATTGAAGAAAGTACAGTGCATGAATATGTACGTGTATAATAGGTCATATGACTGTTGCATAATGGTTTTACGTGTAAACCAGCTTTCCTGTGTATACAATATAGAGTCCCACAGACTGAATGGTCAAACAGCTCGTCTTGTAGTAACCTGAATGTCCTGTATTCAATCCCCGGTGGTATAAGGTCATGGATATGTCTCTTGCTGTGAAGATTCCAAAACAAGGACAAAACATTTGTTCAGCACTCCCTGCTGTGCTTTCCAATACTTTCCTAACTGAAATTAGTCACTTCGTGTAATCAACAAACTTAAAATCTATGGGATCTCTAAATACCAGTACTTAAAAATAAAATTATAATGGCTTGATTGTTTTCCACGCAGGCTATATTGAAAATTTAAGCTTTTCTTCCAGGTAGTGAGGCATAAGTACAAAACTGCTTTCTTTGTCTGTTTTTGTCATTAATACGTAAATTTTTGCGTTTGTCAATTTGTCAATAGGCAAGTAGAGAAACAACAGGCTTTTTGTTTTAGGCCAAAATGAATAATAATTCAACCTGGTATCAGACATATGTCAATCATACTGTGAATTTGCTGCTTCACCCACCATCAAAAGACAAAAGTATGCGAATTTTGGTTAACGGCTGGTAATTAGTGTTACTGTCTAGACCTAATCAGCCCTAATATACCCATTAAACTCCTCATATGAGGGACTGACTGTCGATTGACTCTTCTGAATAGCTTAGCCCAGGAAATCCCGTCTAACAGTTCACATAGTGTGATTGATAGATACACGAAAGTTTAATTCCATTCATTATGGGTAAAATTTATTTTGAGGTAAAGTCTCACAGTGTTATACACTAATATTTACTGATGACGTTTCAAGAACAATTTATTGGGTGTAGATTCACTCGATGAACAAAGATTCAGTAACGAACCTCTCTCTCTCCACCTATCTAGTTTACTTTTTAGAATTTTAACCCTCTCACACCATGCTACTGTGTAGTTGTGTGTTAATGCATGTAGTGCAGTGTAGTGCTGAGCTTTTTTCTAAATTACTTATCCTCTCAGGGTCGACCATTCTTATCTTAGCTAACTTCTTATGTTACGACAATCTGACTACCTTCGACCTACTAGTTTGACCTATGTAGTTGACCTAACTCACAGTCATCGCAAGGTACTTTGTGAATTATATTATTTTGTCTAATTTGGTCAATTTACAGGTTTCTTTATCCTACAGAGCATGTTTCTGAGTGAGTTTGTAGGTTTGAATGCCACTTTAATTCCTGCTTTATTTCGAATCCTACGTAGGGTCTCAGATGTCCCCTCCTTATGTCGTATAACGTTGGATGACTTATATTGTCTCTTATTTATGTTATCATTACTAGGTTCGCAATTACTTTTATTTTGTTTTTGGCCTTTACTGATCTTCCTAATGAATGTTATAGAATAGGTATTTGATACCAACGCTTCTTCTATCTGTTTTATTTCATCATTTGGGTCTTTTCTTGTACTTCTTAGTGCTATTGCTCGGTTTGTTAAACACTTAACTAAGCCTACTTTTACAGACAACGGGTGAGGTGAATTAAAGTCTAGATATCTTTTAGAAAGTTTAACCATTTATTTAAGCTTTATACCTAATATTTACTATTGTAGATTGATTTTCGGAAAAGGAAACTGATCTATGTGTAGTAATTATTTATGATTATTATTTTATCTTTCAAAGGTGATAGATTTCAGAGTGTAGACGACAGCTGTTGGATTTTTAATCATTCTTTTTCAAATGTGTGCGTCGGTGGCACAGTGGTTAGGACTCTCGCAGACTATGCACATGGTCCGATGTTCGATTCCCTGCCGACGCACACCTGATATCAATAATCCCATGAAAAGACATGAAAAGGTTGACTGCTTTCGATCATAGATGTCTGCGATCTCTTTCTCACTTTAGGTGGCTTAATAAGGTAAGTAATGTTGACGTTAGGCGTAGAGTGTTGGGAACAGAGGGAAAATCAATCGACGAGGCTATAAAGTTACATAGATTGAGATGGTTAGGTTATGTGGTGCTCATGCCTAACCATCGCCTCCCCGACGGGCATTACTAGCTGATATAGGTGTAGGTTGGAAAAGAGCCAGTGGTGGCCGAACAAAAACATGGCCTCATCAATCCATGAAATCCTTGACAGTTGAACTGAGTCAGGTAGGGAGATGCAGACTTCCTGACTGGTTGGGGCCCTCGGGACTCTAGGAATTAATGGCTGGAGACAATAGGTGACATGGCTCAAAATCGTTGTCAATGGCCAGCGCAGATGTATTCAGTCTCTGTAATCTTTCATATTCCTTTCTACCATTACCCATTCTGTTTCAATCTTATACTTGTCAGACTGTATTGATTCTCTTCACTCATCTTCTTGTATACCTTTGTGTGCTATTTGGAAGGTGGCAACTCGAACTGCTGCACTTCGGTGCGAAGTTCTATGTTGAATCCAGACAGGGAGATATCAATAATCGGCCTGATAATTTGGGCTACCGATATCACAAGCTGAAAATTCCTTACTTGTACCAAAAATACAGTGTGGAATCAAGCTGTAATCAAAATTTAAAAAAATGTAAAAAGATACCAATAGAATATTTGTATTCTAATCAAATTGAAGGATCTGTTGTCCACCGCAAATATCACTCGATAGCCAATTGCATTTCTATGTAGTTGGTCTACCAGTTGTGTGTTGTAATATCTAGCTGTCCAAATCTCAGCAGGTAGAGCGGCGTTTGAATCCGTGACTCCAGTAGTTGCAAGTTCAGAGTGTCAAAACCAATGAACAAGAACTCCACAAAACACAGGCGTGTGTTTATTTTTGTTCCGAAGCTTCTGGGGGTGGGCACTTCTGTCTAAATCCACCTTTGTCCACCTGTTTGTAATAATCAAAAGAGTTATGGAGTTATGGTCAATTGGTCTACGCGTGCTCGACTTTTAAGCAGTGGGTCACTAAGGTGTATGGGTAGCCAAGTTTTATTATTGTCCTTCACACAATAAGAATGGCTGATTACCATTTGCATGGTATTGCAGGTGGTTGTTGAGTAATGTTTCAATGGTCAAAGAGAAATGGTTATTTTCTCTTTAATTTTGCCACGCTGATCGAATTATTATTATTATTATTATTATTATTATTATTATTATTATTACTGTTCCCTTGGGTTCCGAGTGGGACATAGGGTCTAAACAGCACGTCTTATTCTCGCTGTCCTCTTTGGATGGCCCCATGATTTCCCATAATCTCTCATCTCCTCCTTGCATGGTCTCCTCCATGTCACCCTCGTACTTGTGCCCAACCCGTCGTTTTCCATTTAGGTTCCACCTTATGGTGTTCAAGAATTGAACCATTGGTTTGTCTACACCATGTTCTTAGGGTCTAGCTGGAAAAAAGCTAGCGGCGGTCAAACCGAAACATGGTACCAGTCAATGAAATCTACAACAGTTAGTTTAAGTCAGCCACGTAGGAAGATGTGGACTTCCTGGTTGGGGTCCTTGGGACGGTAAAAACCAATGAAGGCTGGAGACAATTGGTGATATGGCTCTAAATCGTTCTCAATGGCTGGCGCAAATGCATCCACTCCCTGTGACCTATGATTTCCAATAAAACTATATTGTTCTTCGTTATTACTATTTCTCTGTCTCGCACCTCTGTTTACTGTCTCTAATATGCATTTCTTCTACTTTCTTCTCTTGCTTTATGTTGTGCATGGAGTGTGGCGACTCGAACTGCCGGACATCAGTACAAATTTGTATGTCGAAAACAGACAGACGAACAGACCATGTTCTTACAAATCATACCGCATCAATAGGAAATTTTTTTCAAAATTGTATATGAGGTAAGGTCAAGCCAATAGCTTGGAGCCCTATGTTCCACTGGGGAACGTGAAGGAAAAAAAACATTCTAAATGTGACTCGTTTGATCAGTGTTTCTGTTTTCAATAGCTTGTGAGATATTTAATAGTAATCATTTCTGAACGATACTCAACACTTAATTGTTTTTAGATTACGTAATCTATTCCTTTTCTTAATATATCTTGTTACCAGCTGATGATATTAAACAATTGACGTAGGTGGGCATTTTTCGGACGTTTTGAAACGCTACACATTACTGTACAGTTTTGAAGTTATGAGAAGAGTATCCTTAGCTGACTCATATCTTATTTTAATTCTACTTTTTTGTCTATATTCTATATTTGTTATTATAAAGGATCCATTTGTATCTGATGTAAAGGAGAGTGATCGTAAGGTGATCCAAATATTGTTATGTGAAGCCAATGCAGATATTATAGAGACTGTTGAAGATCTTGATCCAAATGAACCTGTAAGTAGTGTTTCTTTTTTTATTTGATATATTTATTATTATTAATATTTTTAGTCCCTTGGGCTCCAAGTGAAATATAGTCTCAACAATACACCTCCATTTCATCATGTTGTCCGCAGTCCTCTTTATAGCTAACTCCACGACTCACCATCAGCTCTCATCTCCTTCTCACACGATCTCCACCACATCACCCTTAGATGTTCATTTTGTCTTTTTTCCGTTCGGATTTCACTTGAAGGTCAACCTGACTTCTGATGTTACTCATTGGTCTCCACAGCATGTATATCTTTATTTGAGTATTATTATTATTATGCATAATTGACAATATTTTTCATATAAGTATGAAAGGGTTGATAGACATTTAAAAAACATGCCTAAGCCTTAAGCCTCTTCGTATATATATATATATATATATATATATATATATATAATTCCTTTATGTTTCCAGTGAAACAGGCCTCTAGGCTAGAGTATTTTTGAAGTTTCGGTAGCAGTGGTATTTATTTTCACTGGATGGGGTTGCTAGCCTCATGCCCAACCTTCCCTCTTTACCAGTCTTATTACTGGTATAGCGAGGTAAAGGAGTGCGTTGTTGGCTGGGGATCGAACCTCAAACCACGTGAGCGTTGTTGGCAAGCATTCTACCACTGTGCCATCGACGCGATACACATAAAATACTACAATTTTAATACATATATATGTATATATATGTAATATACAAAAACACTTATGTTACTATGGTCGTGTATTGATTGTCAACATATCCAAAAATGTAATTAGAGTCTGATCAGATATATGTAAGCAGTTTTAGTGAAACGCATGGATACGATCGAAAACAAGTAGTATTTTGGTGATAGTTTGTAATTAGTTCAAGAGTTATTTTTACTCTTTGTGTGTTTGGGAGCTGTAATAAATCGGATCGATAGCCTGGTATTTTGATGTGGTGGTAGTCGGGCTTGTATATCACAAATGACCCAACGAACCACACTGACTGGAATGAACATTCTTATAGGTCCTACCATACGAAAAAGAGTTTTTTCCATAGCGGTTAGACTTCGAGTAACTAACCATCATAGTGTAAGTGGTTTATCCTATGTTGAGAGGGTGAAGGCGAGAAGTCGTACTATTGGCGAACAGGCGTTTAACAGCAGTAACTTGTTTCCCTCAGATGACCAGCAAGACAGCTATGCTATCTCCACTTGAGGTAGGGTAGGGATCTAGAAAAGGTTGATTCTTAAAAGTGTACATCCTGACTTACTTTAAGGAAGGCTGTAGTTGAACTGAATTCCAAAACCCGACCGTGTGTGAGACTGGCCCCAAACACTTATTTCCTAGGTTCTGTAGTCACACAGCAGCATTAATGCTATTTCTGATTTTAGATATTTCACGATGAAATCAATTTCCACAGTGTGAAGAGGCGCTGGGAAGTAATAAGCACACTTTAGGATAGTCATAATAACGTGTGTACTTACAGTTTTATCAAATAAGGTTACTAATCTGGCCGCTATGTAAACCAAATCTCATTTTAGAGTAACGATTTATGTCAGGGAGATATATGTTACATATATTTTTTTGCTACTAGTACAAGCTGAATGCTATTCACACGTAAAGGGGAATGATGAGTCACACAGAAATAGGAATAACGGCACCATAGACAAAGACATTAACAAGCATGCGAAGGACTAGGAGGATTAGTCAGATTAATGGTTTGTTTTTTAGTTCCCAAAACCGCTCTTAAGGTGTATTTTAATCAAAGTTGTAATTTAATGACCCCGACTGTCGGCTCTCATAGAGTAAATCACAGTTTCAAAGTCGGCAAACATTCGCATCACTGCGTCTAACGCATAGACATTACCTGTGTGTTCCGATTTGAATTAAAGAGTTGGTTACGGTGTACTTAGTTGTTCACTTTGGTAGTGAGCACCACGCATGCACACACAATTGGATTTAGGGGTGTGTGATAACGTCTCATTGATTAAAACAAAAGGTGATGTTAGTATATGTTTTGTGTATGCGTGTGTGTGTGTGTGTGTAATTGTAGTTGTTTTCTCACAAAGTTATCGTACCCAATTGCTTGATTGAAGTATCTTCAGTTTCTATGCTACACAGATTAATTTCTTATGGAAATACCTAAGACGAAAGGAAAATTGAAAATATTTGTTTCCCAATACGAGTTTTAAAATGAGCAACAAAGATTAATAAAGCAGGATTTAATGAATTCATCAAATTCCGATAGAACTCGTCAGCTGAATACTCTACATACACGGATATATATGGACACGATTGAAATTACATTGGGAGATATAAGACTGATAAATAAACAAACTACATTGAATTAGTTATACAGAAAGACAGGTGTGAATGTTTTCCAGGTTATGTTCAAATAGATGAAGGGAGAGGGAGTATGAAAGATTTAAATTGAAATAAAATGCATTAAGCTTCAATTACTTCGCCGTATACTGAAGATCAGATGGCCGGGCCGGAAAGAATTACCAACAAGAAACTATGGCTGGGAACAAACAAAACAAGAACCAATCGCCAACCAACAAATATTCAGGAGAAAGTGGAGATGGATTCGACACTCACTCAGTGAGGAGGCCGCTGGGTGACATCGCGCGCGCGTCAGGCCATTGCTCGAGTGGAACCAGGCCAAAAGGGAAGCGGCGAGTGGGATGTCCAAGGATGGGTGACATGGAGGAGATCGTATAAACAGGAGTTGAAACAGTATGGACTAGCATGGATGCAGGTGAAATGTACAGGAGAAGACAGAAGCAAGTGGAGACGTGCAGTTGAAGCCCTATGTTCCACTAGGAACCCAAGGGAACAATAATAATAAGCTTCATTTACACCACTTGGATAAACAATTATTAACTAGAGAATATATCAAGAATTGAAACAGAGTAATATCAATAGTAATAGTTATAATAATAATAAGAGGTAGAATAATAAGTAAAATGTATCACCATGGTAGATTCAGTGGGACAACCATCTGCTTTTGTATACAGAGACCTGGTTTATAAACTCAAATTGCACAAACCTCTGCAAATACCAGCAACTTCCTATTTCTTTGTTTGCTGACAATAGCCACGTCAGTATCATGTCCATAGTCCACAAGATATTTTGTTATATTGAGGTTTTTGGCACTTTGCATTCAGCTATTTTCAACCATTTTGGCAGATGCTTCATCATGCGAGTAGACAAATCGCCTTTCTGTACAACCTATATATTTGTGTCATTCCATAAACACACTCAAATTGATATAGGCATTTTGAAGTGTCGAGGATTGGCGACTGGTCTTTCCCAGATTGTTGAAGGACTCGTTTGATGGTGTTAAGGAAAACAAGTTTTGCAGCATAATACGTTCTCTTGATAGCTTTATAGAGTCTTCGTTTGGCTACTACTTCTTGTACATCATCTCCTTTGAATGGCAAAATGATATAGACAGATTTCTTTGGAACTGTTTGAATAGTTTGGAGAATTACTGTTATGTAACCACGGAGCAGAGTTCAGGGAACAACTGCTTGAGGCCGGTCACACACACCCACATACGGCCTGTTTTCAGTGTTGTGTCCACAGTAAGATCTTATCACTGGCTATTGACCGCTTCAGGGTAAGTCAGGATGTATGGTTTTCGGGGTCGATCTTTTCTAAAGCCTCCTAGCCCCCCACTCTCTCCAGAGAGAGAAGACATATGTAAAGTGGCATAATAAGGTGAGCAACATTGAAGTTAGGCGCCGAGTTCTAGGTAAACAGGGAAATCAATCGACGAAGTCGTGAAGCTACAAAGACTGAGATGGTTAGGACATGTGTTACGTATGCCAAGCCATCGCCTCCCTGGACGAGCAATGTTAGCGGATATAGGATCAGGCTGGAAAAAAGCTAGCGGCGGTCAAACAAAAAACTTGGCACCAGTCAATGAAATCCACAACAGTTGGTCTAAGCCACGTAGGAAGGTGTAGACTTCCAGGCTGGGGTCCTCGGGACGGTAAAAATCTATGGTTGGAAACAATTGGTGACATGGCTCAAAACCGTTCTCAGTGGATAGGACAGATGCATTCACTCCTTGTGACTTATGATCTCCAATGAAACTGTTTTGTTCTTCGTTATTACTCCTCCTTTGTCTCACCCCTCTGCTCACTGTCTCTATTATGCTTTTCTTGTACTTTCTTCTCTTGCTTCGCGTGCTACACGGAGTGTGGCGACTTGAACTGGTGCACATTTGTGCAAAATTCTATGTCGAAAACAGACAGACAGACAGAGAGAGAGAGGGAGAGAAGACAGACAGCATTTTCTTCCCAGCTGGGAAATACCCTACTGCTATTATGTCGTTCATTTTCTTCAACAGTACGAGTTCTCCTGAGCAACTCTTACACATTTTGATGATGACTGCTTTCAGTTTATCTAGATGATATCCAAATAACTTTTCTGGAATGGTAGGACCAGTGGAGAATATTCATTGAATTACTGTGATATAGGGGATGCATAGCGGTTAGGACACTCGCCGACCATGCACATTGTCCGGGGTTCGATCCCCGGCCGGCACACTCCTTTACCTCACTCAACCAGAAGTAAAAGCTGGTTAAGAGGAAATGTTGGGCATCCTGTAAAATAAACACCACTGCTACAGAAACGTCAAACCTCTGGCTTGAAGCCCTATGTTCCACTGGCAATGTGAAGGAAAAAAAAGAAGGGAAGGCCCTTTCACCCTCACCAAAACCACATTTTATTTATTTATTTTTTTATTTACAGCTTAATTCCACACTGTATTTTTGGTACAAGTATGGAATTTTCAGCATGGATATCGGTAGTCCAAATTTTGCAGGCCGACCATTGATATCAGGTGTGCGTCGGGAGAGGATCGAACCTCGGACCATGTGCATGGTTGGCGAGAGTCCTAGCCACTGTGCCACCGATGCACCATGAGAAGATAGCAACTATCGTTCTGATATATCTATATTTTAATGTACACTTTTCCACTTATCGATTATTCTTCAGATTTTAGATTAGATTAGCTTAGTGTTTTTTCTAACATTCTCATTTATATTCATTCTACACTCGTGTAAACGTGTATCTTTGTAGTATATATATAGCATAAATACATCACACCCTGATCGATTGTCTTTTCTAGCCAGATAGATGCATCACTTGTAAATCTAGTTTTTCCTAAGAGTTGATGCGTAAAATGTGACTATATATATATATATATATGACATTTTATGCAAATTCATGTGCTAATTAATGACTGATTTTATATATATAGTCACATATTTTGTTTGATAAATCATCAGTTTTCCTCATTCTCTATTGTTATGTTGTATGTATGTGTGTGTGTTTATACCATACCACTAATATTAAACACACAGCCATACATACAGACAGACATTATTTTCCAATTTCTCATACAAATATCTCCATAAGTATATTGTAGTGAATACCTGTGTTAACAATTTGGAAATACATCTATATGCATATATCGGCTGTTTTGTAGAAGACTGCATTTTTAACTCTATTTTAAGTATTTGGAATAATAGTAGGAGTAGAGTAGGATTATTAATGTAATGTGCTAATGTGTTCTGATAATGTGAAATCCACTATATATATATATATATATATGCCTCTTCTTCAGTGTGACTCATTTGTCTGTTTGGTTAGAAGATCTTATCATGAGCTGACATCAGTTAGAGAACCATTGGAAAACCCAGCCAGGAAGTACTGGACAGCAAGCTGTTTCGTCTGTCCTAGCTTGGGACTCTTTATCAATGCGCATCCCACCGGGGTTCTAATGGTTCTCTCTAACTGATGTCAGTTCATGGTGAGACCATCAAACCAATAAAACAAAATCCTTACAAAAACCAATACTTGAAAATTTATCTGATGCTCACTGGGGACTGATCCTATTCAGGAAGTGACCTGGGGTTTCTATTGGGAAGCCGTGACCAGTAGGGTGCAGCAGGTTGAAGGTGAGGCAGTAACTCATTGAATAAGACATTGGCTAGTGGTCGCGCTATGTCGTGAATTGGCAGAAGTTAGAATTCAAAGGTTGGTCATTGGATCGGGTCCTAGTGGCTTAATGGTCTACTAGCTAGCTCGTCTTGTAACCAGAAGGTCCTGGGTTCGAACCCTGGCGGTGGGTACTGCTGAAAAGCCCCAAACTGGGAGGGGCGAAACTGCGGTCCAGTACTCTCAGGTTTTTTGATGGTTCTCCAGCTGATATAAGCTCATGATGAATTCCTCCATGCAATCAAACAAAAATCCCTACAAAAACCAATACTTGAAAATTCGTTTGTCTATCTCCTGTATTATTGTTGTTCTCTAAGATTCCAAGTGGAACAACATCGAGTTTCAACAGTTCATGTCCATTTGACCCGTGCAATCCTCTTTAGCTGACTCTACAATTGCCAATAAAGCTTTTATTTCCTCCTGACATCAGTTTGCGACTTGAGAGGGCCTGTTCAACATCTAGTGTCACTCAACGGTCTCCTGAACATGTGTATTCAACCCATTTCCATCTTCTTCGAAGAATTTATTCTTGATTAGTTCGTTCACAGAGTTGCTTATTGCTAATTCTTTCCAGTCAGGTCATCTGATCTTTAGTATGGAGTTAGAGAAGGCAGCTATTATTAGAGGTTGGAAGCCTGTTCGAAATGTTTTTGTTGAGGCATCAATTCTATGGATCATATAGGAGAACTTATTCAACATATTAATGTTCCTAATCCTAATCGTATACTTCAGGTTTAATACAGTAGATGTCTAGACCGCATTCAGCTTATTGGTCTGTCTTGACTTTCCGATCCTAGCTGGTCTTGGTATCTTCATCCTTGTTGCCTGTAGATGAAATAATGCTGTCTAGATAAGTGGGAAGTTGCATCAGTCCTAACAGGCTTACCAATAACTAAATCTCGGCACGGGTACCAAATTCTCATGTGGCATTCGCCAACTTACGACACCATCTTTGACGTAGACGTGATATGTGGCTATCTATCAAAGGATGTATGTATTGCGCAGCAGTTCTCTCCGTCTTCCTCTATGGAAGTGAAACGCTATCACTGAAAGTAGAAGATCTGCAAAGGTAAGCCATTTTTGATCCCGAAGGTTTCAGCTCTATCTCCTCTGTTGAGTGGTTTGATAGAATGAATAATATTGAGATTAGACGTGAAGTGCTTGCTATCTTGAGGTTGTGCAACCACATTGACTGAAATGACTAGAAAATGTCTTGGACATGACACAAACCATCGCTTTCCTCGATGTCCAGTCGGCTAACAATAGGACTAGGCTACCAAAGAGTTAGGTGTAGTCAAACTAAACCAAACCTGGTATCATTTCATGTGAAGTCTTTAACAATTGTTGGTTTGAGGCAGCTGCACATAGAGTGGTGTGTCGACTGTCTGGTTATGGATTCTCGAGATGTATTTCTACTCATTGTTGTTTCCTTTATATCTCTTGTCTTTTGTTTTCTCTTCTGAACACCTTGAGCTGCAGTCTGCGAATATTGGGCATGCGATACGCTACCACCAAATGTAATATGATGTTACAGAACTGGTTTACATTGACTCCTACCTTAGTAATAGGGAGTGAAGTGGTAGAGCGTGTTGACTACATCATTTATTTGGAAAGTTGCATCAGCCATCGCCAACAGGTTAATCGCTGACGCAATCTGAGCACGGATACAAAAGGCTAGTTTCCCATATGTCAGTTTACGCCGTCTCTGGCGTAGACGTGATATCTGGCTATTGACCAAAGGGCGGGTGTGCTGCTCAGCAGTTCGCTGTGAGACATCGCCATTGAGAGTGGAAGACACGAAAAGGCTAGCCATTTTTGATCATAGGTGCCTGTGTTCTATCTCCCGTGTTAGGTGGTGGTATAATAGGGTGAGCAATATTGAGATTAGGCTCTTCGGTTGAGTGCTAGGTAAGGAGGGGAAATCAGTCAATGAGGTTGTGAAGCAGCTGCATCGATTGAGATTGTTAGGACATGTGATACGCATGCCTAACCATCGTCTAAATCAACAACAAGCAATGTTGGGTGACACAGGATTGATAATGTTGGAAAAGAGTCAGCTAGCGGTGGTCATACGAAAACATGGCTTCATCATCCATCAGTCAATGAAATCCACAACAGTTAGTTTAAGCCAGCTGCCACGTAGTGAGCTGTAAACTGGCTTCCTGGTTGGGGTCCTCGGGGTGGTAAGAACCAATGAAGGCTGTAGACAATCAGTGATATGGTTCAAAGTGATCGCTGTCAATGGCCAACGCAGATGCATCCACTCCTTGTGAATTATAATACTCAATAAAACTATATTGTTTTTCCATATATTACTATTCTTTTTACCTTATATCTCTGTGTACTGTGTCTATTTTGCATTGCTTCTTACTCTCTTCTCTTGCTTTTTGTGCCAAGTGAAGTGTGGCGACTCGAACTGATGCATATTTGTGCAAAGTCAGTTTGTCTCTCTCTCTCTCTACCCTTTTATTCTACATTGTGGAGCTCTGAAAACTTGAAATGCTGCACTCCTATGCAAAAAACTCAGTCAGTTAATATACGTTTGCGTCGGTGGCACAGTGGTTAGGACCCTCTCCGACCATACACATGGTCCGAGGTTCGATCCCCTGTCGACGCACACCTGATATCTATGGTTAGCCTGCAAATTTTGGGCTACCGATATCACATGCTGAAAATTCTATACTTGTACCCCCAAAAAATACGGTGTGGAATCAAGCTGTAATCAAAATCAAAATTGTATTAATACGGTCGAAATAAATACAAATCGTCAGTTAAAATAGTTTTTTCTAAATGACACTTTTGTTCAAGCCACATCACAAAGAGGAATGAAAAAAAAATTGAGCATGTTCTTCTTGTTCTGTATAAGACGACATATTGAAAGCTATTCACTCACTCACTCACTTACCCAGTCTCTATCTCTATTTCTCTTTGATTGTATATCGGCGGTTGATTATACCAATAAACTTGACAACGCAATTTCAACTAATCAATCAGCATTCCTTTAAGAATATTTTCATTCTCTCTCTCTCTCTTTAGGTGTATGTTTGTGTAGCCATATTTTTGTTAATGGGCCTGTATATTATGTATATATATGTGAATTGTTTTACGAATTAGAAATTAAATAGCATGTAATAGAGGTATAGGTATTTTCTATTCCGGAACCATATAAAAAACGTAAGGATATTGAAAAGAAAACAAGCAAATAAATTTCTAAATTAACATTAACTGTTCCACATTCTATTCTCTCTCTCTCTCTCTCTCTCTTATATATATATATATATATATATATATATATATTGTGGTCCAAGGTTTACACTTGGTTCGGTGTGTGTGTGTGTGTGGCTGTGTGAAATACACGTTGACTTTATTTTGTCAGGAAAAAGTGTTTACCTTAAGTTAGTATTCTAGTTATTATTCTATTGTGATGTTGTAGTCCGTATAATAATAAGTGTATAATGAAATATTCATTCAAGAGTGTTAGTTTGCTGAGATTTGATTGGTTACAGGATTTCATCAGATGCCTGTAAAATCTGCTGTACACTAGTGACTGGCCGACTTAACTTCACTTCTTATTTAGGAAGAGTGTTGCATCAGCCAATGCCAGTGGGTTGATCGCTGACGAAATATCTGAATGGATACAGAAGGCTTGGTTAGGATATGTCAATTTACGCGGTCTCTGGCGTATACGTGATATCCAACTGGCTACCGACCAAAGGGGGGGGGTGTTACTGCTCAGCAGTCCGTCCCATCCTCCTTTATGGTCGGCTGTGTGGCACGGCCATTGAGAGTGGAAGACATGAAAAGCTTGGCTAGCTAGCTGTCTTTCATCATAAGTGACTGCGTTCCATTTCCCATGTGAAGCGGTGTAGTAAGGTGAACGATATTGAGGTTAGGCTTCAGTCGAGTGCTAGGTAGGGAGGGGAAAGCAGTCGACGAGGCTGTGAAGCAGCTGCATCAATTGAGATGGTTAGGGCATGTGCTACGTATGCCTAGCCGTCGCCTTCCTGGACAACAAGAAATGTTAGCTGACATAGGATTGATGAGGTTGGAAAAGAGAGAGCTAGTGGTGGGCAAGCGGAAACATAGTTTCATCAGTCAATGAAATCCACAATAGTTAGTTTAAGCCAGCTGTCACGTAGGGAGGTGTAGACTGGCTTCCTGGTTGAGTTCCTCGAGATGGTAAAAACCATTGAAGGCTGAAGACAATTGGTGATATGGCTGAAAATCGTTCTCAGTGTCGTTGATGCATTCACGGTTTGTGATTTATGCTATCCAATGAAACTCTATTGTTCTTCAATATTACTATTTTTTTGCCTTATGTTTCTGTTTATTTTCTCTCTTTTGAATCTCTCTTTACTCTCAATTTTCTCTTGCTTTGTAAAGTACATGAAGTGGAGTGTGCCAACTGGAACTGGTGCACATCTGTGCGAAGTTCAACGTTGAAGCCAGTTACTTAGTTATACGAAAAACGCAAAAATTATTATTAATAAGAAAATATTGATTACAAATTATTGAGCTGAGAATCATACACAATAGTAGAAGGTGGCTATGGGTAGTTTTTTTCCTGTGTAAATAAATCGGTGTTTTACATCCGAATGATTAAGGCCTCAGCAGTAGAAAGTACTACGGAAGCACACCGTTTTGGTGTTGGTCTAAACTTCACATTCATTGGAGAAAACGGCATCTCTACCACCGGAGAAGATTCTGTAAATGAATCTGGCATTCAGTAAGCATCATCTACTTTCCTTCTAGGTTGCATATATGCCGTAATGTAGAAATCTAGTATGACGGCTTCCTCACAATTGCTTTTAACCATCTAACAATCAATTTATCGGTTAATTTTGATCTCTGAGTGGAACACAGTGGAACTTCGAGCTTAATTTTTAAAGTCTTAGTAGTGATTGGTCACTAGGCTCACACATACACACACACACACAACCTTCTTTTTTCACTCAGCTAGGTGAGGTTTAAGAGTGCCATTGGCCAGGAGTCGAACTAGGACCACTTTCGTGGTTGGTAAGCAGTCTACCTTTGAACAATTGAAATCATTCAATAAGTTTGCTTTTATCTGTGTGAACAAGCAGGCTTTTTGTTTTGCACCTAACTAGCAATATAAACACAATGTTTGGGGTTGCTAAAATAGATTTTTTTTTCAAGAAAGATATGATTCTATATCCATGTAGTGGTATTGAAAAAAATTTCGCATGCATTCTGTACTGGTTAAAATCATTATCTATAGTCGCAGACGTGAGAAACACTCAGTGTTCTTTCGTGTCCTTAGTTGTTCTCTTCGTTTTATTATACCGTAAATTCTTTTTTTCCTATTTTTTAAATGTGAAGCATTTCTGGTTCACACTTATCTGAGTTCAGTTACCCAGAATAGATGTTTGTTTATAGAGCAGGCTAGTCCTCTGGAGTTTTCCGTGCCACAGGATGATAATGCATGCTGTGTTCTGATCTTCCAAGAGTGACACTGTATTATTATATGAATATAGAAAGTGGCGGTTAATTGGTTTGACCATTCAACTGATAGTCTGTGAGTCGTGAGTTCGACTCCTCTTTCCACCGAATTCTGCATAGAGTGTGTGGGTGTGTGCCTCATCAGTACTCACACAACAAGTGTGCTTCATAATCTGGATAAATAAGCTGTAATAGTAGACTAAGAACCACATTCAGATTGTCAGGATTGACGATAGTATCCAGTTGCTAAAGTTGAAGTAATTTGACTGGGACCAGCCAACCTATGCTCCTATTGGCTACAAACTGATATCTTAAGCCAATGAGTCGTCACTTCACTAAGATCTTTGCTTATCCGTAGGTGGTAGCTGTAGGTGATATCTCTTATAGTCTAAAGGATGCAAAAATATCGGTGTCTGTTTGAGAATATGCTAGTTTTGATACAAATGGGGGGAATTAATCGAGCCTTGTGTAAGTTATCTTGGAAAAGGTAAACATGCCAGTATTTTGATTTGCCCGTGCTCTGTCAACTGGTTGATATAACTGTAAAGCTTCATCATTATTGTCCTTTGAGACAAAGTCTTCATCGCAAGTTTTAATATGAAGTGAACTTATTTGAATACCCCATTAGTAATTATAATATAAATGTATCTCTTGACAACTTTTGTCGTAATGATTGGTTGTTAAATTGCATCAGTGCTGGTCGATTTTATTAACTTAGAATTTGACTTTCTCGTTACGTGTTTTATTCTGTATGCTTGTAATTGACAAATTTGGTCTGTAATTAACGTGTCTGTTGATCGCTGATTCATCATCTGAGTTTTGAGGCTTCCGCGAATTCCCTGATACATTCATCTGGTGTGTTTCCACTTCTTCGCAATCAACTCACACAGACCAAGTACTAAACTACAACAGTAATAATCCGACAACACACAAAAAGAACTGTGTACAAAAAGACTATTCGATTTGAAGTTCCAGTTGCACTGGTGTGATTACTACTAGCCTCATGTCCAGTCATCCACCATTCCTGGGCTTGCTACTACCGGTTAGTAGACTAGAGGGGTTAGGAATCCATCTTCCAGGAATCGAACCTGAGACAAGGGTGTGTTTGGCGCGAATTCCACCATTGACACACCGAAGCCACCAGTTAGTAAAGTGAGAATATCCTACAAACGCCAACGAAGAAAATCCTCTCTGGGTGCATAGATATTTCACATTATCATGAAGATAGTTTTCTGAAGTTAATCCTGATAAACAGGTCAATATTTGATCAGCTATTCTTTATTGATCTGTATTGCTCCAGTTACTTATGTAAGTTTACTCAACAACCATCAACTCAAAAAACTATGAGAAGTGGAGATACAGTTTGATAAGACATTGTGAGTGGAACAATGTATCTGCTTACAACACTTTCATCTTTGGAAGTATACTTGAATCATTTTAATTCGGTTGCATTCTCTCAGCTGAGTGATTTAAGTGTATCCGTATTGACGGGTTTCGTTGACTTTCTCGTTACGTGTCTTATAATCTCTTTTTATCATAATTGATAAATTTGATCTGTAATAAAGGTGTCTGTTGATCGCTGGTTCATCGTCTAAGTTCCAAGCTTCTAGGAATTCTCTGAAATTTTCCTTTTGGTGTTTCGACTGTTTGAAATTTTCTACCTCTTCCCAATCAACCCATACAGATCAGATACTCAACTACAACAGTAGTAGTTCATCAGGGCACATAAGAGACTCCGTACGAACATTATTCAAAAGAGGATAAACACACTGGAACACTCTACTCCACAGAAGAATAGAAAAGAACTTAAGTGTCTTCAAGAAAAATCGATATCTATACAGTTTCACCAAAAAATATCTGAGCTTAGATCGAAGGACCAGAAAGACACTATCCTCATAAACAGCAAGAAAATTCCTCCTACTGTATATAATAAGGAATGTTTCTGAAATAACGACTAGACTACTTAAAATACCATTCGGAATAGATATTGGACACACAGAAACCAGCAGAATCCCTTCATTCACTCAATACTATGCAGAGGGAAACATGCACACAACAGCGAAAGAAGACAAGATCGATACCATTTACAAAATCAGTGGCATGAATTGTGACAACCATCATATCTGTCAACGTGAGCGTCCTTTTCGACTCCGAGTTGAAGAACATACACTAGACGTCCAAAGATACGAAATTTATTCCTTCATATATCAATGCAGGCAGACAGCAATGGATGTCAGTTTGATTGGGAAAATGTGAAGATTTTAAACAGTGAAAAAAACCCAAAAATACCAGGGAATTTCTAGAAGCTTGATAATCAGATGACGATCTAGTGATAAAAAATACCAGAATGCACCACATGACGAAAATTTCGAATCCCAAGTCAGTGAAAGCGGTAAATACTGATGCCAATTAACAACCAAATACGACACCAAACGTTGTCAGGAGATATACGTACATCTTTAATATGGAGAATTCAAATAAGTTGAGACTTTATATTGAAGCTTGTTCTGAAGCGGTTTTGTCTGGAAGGACAAAGAAAGCTTCTCTCAATTAAACCGCCATCTAGCCCAGAGAGAGAGAAGGTAACACCAAATCAAAATCATCCACCCGAGCTATAAATCTTCTCTACACACCAAAATGTGCGTCGGTGGCATAGCGGTTAAGACGCTCGCCGACCATGCATATGGTCCAGGGTTCGATCCCCGGCCGACGCACTGCTTTACCTCGCTAAGCCAGAAATACAGCTGGTAAAGAAGCATGAGGTGGCTAACAACCCCATCCTGTAAAAATAAACACTACTGCTACAGAAACTTCAAGTCTCTAGCTTGAAGCCCTATGTTCCACTGGGGACGTAAAGGAATATAAAAATAAAAACAGCATACCAAAATACATTTAAGATGAATCACTTATTGTTTACCCCCATTTAATGTATCTTTCTCTTTCCTGTTCCCCCTCCTATAGATCGATGAAATTGATGACAATGAGATAGGTGCACTTATACTACCAGATTCAACAAAACTATCTATTCCTGTTGAAGAGGAATATGAAGAAGATGAAGAGAATAATAGTAATAATAATAATAATAATACGAATAGTACAGACGATCAGTCATCATCTAGTAAAGATGTGAAACATAGCAGCACTGACACTGGTGGTGGTGGTAGTGGTGACAGTGGCGTCGGTCTTAGTCGGGCGAATTCAGATGATCGATATGAAACTAACAAATATATTACTCCGTCAAAGGTCACTTCATCAGACGGGACGGTAAGTGTTCTCATTGGTATTATATTTGTCTTTGATATTTATCTCTTATTGTATAAGGTTTGTTAAGTGAAAGTCGCTTTTTACTCGGCAGTATTTTATCACCATTGTTCGTTATTCCCGTGGGTTCGGAGTGGAACATATAGGGCTTCATCAGAACATCTCTGTTTTCACCTTGTCCTTTGGAGTCTATTTTAGCTGACTACACGATTCATTGCCAGTAAGCTTTCCTTTCCTCCTCACATGATCTCCTACATGTGACCCTTAGATCTATGCCGAACTTGTCGTCGTTACCCATTCGGGTTGCACTCGAGAGATTGTCTGGCGCGTATTGTGTGACTAAACGGTCTTTTCAGTATATATATCCAGTCCATCTTCAGTTGGTTGGTTCACAGTCTACCTGAGTTCCTTATTACTGATCTTATCTCGCCAGGTCATTCGATCCTCGTTATTGACTGACTGAATGACTGACTGATTGGTTGGTTTCAACATAGAACTTTTCACCGATATGCACCAGTTCGAGTTGCCAGACTCCATGTAGAACACAAAGAAAGTAAAAAGAAATGCAAAATAGAGATAGTCATTGACAACGATTTCCAGCCATATCACTGATTGTCTCCAGCCTTCATTGGTTTTTAATATTCCGAGGACTCCAACCAGTCAGGAAGTCTACACCTCCCTACGTGACTGATTGGCTTAAACCAACTGTTGTGGATTTCATTGGTTTGGCCACTACTGGCTATCTCTTTTCCAGCCTGACCCTATGTCAGCTAACATTGACCGTCGAGGAAGGCTATGTGACTTCACAACCCCATCTAGTGATTTCCCCTTCTTACCTAGGACTCGACTGAAGCCTAACCTCAATATCACTCACCCTCCTATACCACTTTACACGGGAAATAGAACGCAGGCACCTATGATCAGAGACAACTAGCCTGTTTTATATCTTCACTATTGAGACAGTGAAGGCCACTACTACCTAATGAAAGTCTACAGTAGCCTGTTGAAAATACTTTTGAGCGTGATGCGAGTGCCAAGTACCTGAACCACATAGAGGTACTTGTTTTAAAATCAGTGTTGATCAAATCCGGATCGTATTCGCGATATTATTAGATGTAGTGGATAAGGGGTCTGCCTTACTTTCTCGGTTCTTGATAACTGCACGGTATCTTCATCTATGCCACTGCTTCGCCAGTTGAAACGATGCTGCTACCTATGGTCTGTCAAGTGAAAGTGATGACTTCCTTGTGGATTTCTCCTGTTGGTTAAGTAACTTCATCCATTGCCGCCTCTGCCTTTTCTACATTCACTTGAACTCATGTCACTTTTCTGTTTTTTCTGCTAACTTATGCACTCACTTATAACCAGTATTGAATTGATTGGTAAGAATCATATTTTACTAACTGATTGATAGTGATTCATCCAGAGTAGTTTCTACTCCCTATTGTTGATGAATATCATGTATTTTGCTGATACATTCGAGGATGGTAGGTAGTCTTTTTGGGGGCGGATAAATTTTAATAATATCCTATTTCATAAACACCGCCTGAGATTTTCTGTAGTGTTTCATGATTGTGTGCATATTAACAAGTTAGCTTATATAATTTGTTCATTGTATCTGATACATTGATAGTTAATATCTTTAGTAAATAGTGATTATTACTCACTTATTCATTCATTTAAGTATGCTCTCATGGATTAGTGTTAATCCTGTGAATAGTTGAAATGTCACTTTTGTTTGCTATATTGCTGTAAAGTATCGTTTTATCACTGTCATTATGAATTTGTATTCGGAAGTTGTTGTTTTTTAATTACAGGACTACTCGATGTTGTCTGCAGACAACACAGTTTAACCCAAAAAAAGAAAGAAAGGGAAGTCTTAGACAAAATACCTACAGATTCCCGCATTACGCGATGAATAATATGTGTTATTCCATAGGGTGGTAATATCGTGATAAAAGTGACGGGGTAGTACGCGGCCTAATGGTTGTGTGCTACATGCATACCGCTGTGCTGTGATAGTGTTTAAGTGGATCTGTGGTTCATCGGTCTAATCTCTCGACTTCCAACCAGTGTAGGTCACAGAATCGAACCATAAACAACTTACCTCCGAGGCTTGGGCAACCAGGTGTTATCACTAGTCCTCATACAATAAAATTTATCTTATTGCCAACTGCTTAGAGTTGAAAGGGGTTGTGGAGTAACATTTATAGATGCTTGATCTAATAGAATGAGAAATTCAAAATAGGAAGCATGTATTCTAATATCAAAAACGAGACCGGGTACCAATTGGTTTCCATTTCGACTCCGACAACCGGTCAATCAGTGTACCTAACTATTCAAATAGAATGAATCGAAAAAATCAAGATCTTACTTAATAGGTTGACTCTGTAACTTGAAGAATCTTTGCTTAATCTCTGGTCGTGGTAGGCTTATGGATGCTGAGTTCTGAAAAGTTCCAAACTAGGACTATATCACTGTCCAGTGTTGCATGATTTTGGATAATTCTCTGACTAATGTTAGTTTCTGACGAAAAACTGTTCACTTATTCAGCCTAATGTTGTGGTGATCGTCAGGTAGTTAACATCATTTGGTCTAACTACCTATTAGATTGATCCTATAACCTACTGTTTCTCATCATTCAGTTTTTGAGACATTTTCCCTTCAGTGAATTTTTTATCTAGTCGTAAATGTCTTGTCAGTATTTTGTGTTGTTTCATTGAGCATACATGATAGTAGCGTAAATAACACACTGCCTTTAAAAAGGGAAAAGACAAGTATCATTGGTATAAGAATCAAAATTGTGCACTGTGGTGCTTAGGGACAAGCTGTGTAGGTTAAAGGACCCTGTGAGTGGACCCAATTAGACAAAATGATATAATTTACAAAATACTCTGAAATGACTGTGTGTTAGGTCAACTACATAGGTCAAACTAGTAGGTCGAAGGTAGTGAGATTGTCGTAACATAAGAAGTTAGCTAAGATAAGAATGGTCGACCATGAGAGGATAAGTAATTTAGAAAAAAGCTCAGCACTACACTGCACTACATGCATTAACACACAACTACACGGTAGCATGGTGTGAGAGGGTTAAAATTCTAGAAAGTAAACTAGATAGGGGGAAAGAGAGGTTGATTACTGAATCCTTGTTCATCGAGTCTATACCAAACCTATGCGATAGGAATGATTCATCACTCATACCTGAAATATGGAAAATACTACTGCCAATCAAATCAAGTGAAAAATAATGGAACTATATAAATGAAATTAGGAAGTCGTGTGAGTACCTTGATATGATTATGAGCAGCAATAAATTGTGCTCGAAACCTGGTCATCAGTAAACATTACTGTATAACACTGTGAGACTTTATCAAAACAAAAATTTATCCATAAGGGAGAAAAGACAAGTGTTTGAAAAGGTACAGTTTCCTGAAGCGTCATCATCCTTCGAGATAATTAATCCTGTAGTGTATGTGTGAAACTTTAGTGAACACTTAGCCTGATGCACACCTTTAAGTGCATAGATTAAACTGACATATTTTTGAACCGATTTTACTAACTGTGTTTGTATCCGTAATAAATCAGTTCGGATTGATGATTCAGCTGTGTGTGTGTGTATGTGACTTAAGTAGGTTCTAACTATGTCAATCAATAGTGTAGCTATTATTCTACTACTCCGTTTGCTTGGTTTTGTCACAACTGTTATTTGTGTTGTGTTATTCAAGTCAAATATTTTGATCCGATTCGTTTGAGCTTCCAAGGAAACTTGATAAGATTTCCTTCAGATATTGTGTGATTTTTTATGCTGTACTTATTAGTTCATCCAGAAAGCTGACCAAAGTTGTTACGGGTGCTTTAAATTGCTTAAGTTTGGTGGGGGGTGGGTTGGGGTGGCGGATGAATTATTTAGAAGTAAGCCGCTGATTCGATTAACTGCAAACCGGTGTGACAGTTGTCCGATGTTTAAATCTACCGTCCAATTTCGTTTTCCATTCGATCAATATGATTCCACTCTCAGAGTTTTTCGTTACTTAGTGTTCACTTATTGTGATAAGATTTCCGCTCGTTGTTGAGTACTTAATTAGGCTGCATGTGTTCTAAATTTATCTGAAGCCGCCTATGTGAGAAGTTATTTTTAATGTTATGCGCCAATTCCACATCCCCGTTCTGTCTCGTTTCAGAGCAATTATCATAATATCTACAGTTCAACCCCCCCCCCTGAAACGTCATACTCCTATTTCCTGTTATGAAATTGTATAAAATAGGCGCAATGGTTTGTGTAGAATAAGGTGGTGGTACAGTCGTTTATTTTGGTCGGCTTCTCATCATCTGCCTACAGCTGATGACAAATGGGATATAACGTGAATCTAACAGGAGACCCCGAAACGTTAATAATCATTGCTCACAAATTACACTGATATGCCTTTATACACAGAAGGTTAAAGTTTAAAGAAATAATCAATAAATCCTTGGATACATTAAGGATCTGGACTTCGCCGATGATAGTATATCTATGATTTCCCACAATTTGGAAGATATGCAAGTGAAAAGCAACAAATTGGCAGAAGAAGCATCAAAGATAGGACTTCAGGTGAACATAGTTAAAACAGAGGTGATGAAGATTCTTGGCCAACAGCAACAAACAACAATCAGCATAAGCAGGAGAAATCCACCTACCTACCTGGGAAGCATCGTTTCAACTACAGGCGGAACTGACGAGGATATCAAAGCCAGAATCGGAAAAGCAAGACAAGCTTTCTTTACTCTTAAGTCTGTGTGGAGGTCAACAGCATTCAGCATCAAAAATAAGATCCGGATTTTCAACTCCAGTGTGAAGTCAGTGCTACTTACAATATGGATCAGAGACTTGGCGCGTCATAAAGAGCACCTCAAACAAACTACACACCTTCATCCATAGCTGTCTTCGCTCAATGCTACTCAAGATCAGATGGCTAGCCAGAAGAGATCAGCAACAGGGATCTCTGGCAATGAGCGAACCAACCAGGAACCGATTGTACAACAAAAGTGCAGGAAGTAATGGAGGTGGATTGACTATCCTCTGAGGAAACCATCATTTGACATCACTAGACAAGCCCTCGAGTGTAACCCGAAAGGGAAGCGGCCAGTTGGTCGTCAGTGAGAGGGTGACTTGGAGGAGGTCATGTGAAGAGGATATGAAAGCGTGTGGGCAGACTTGGAGCCACGTGAAAACTCTAGCAGAGAACTGAACGCAGTGGAGAAGCGTGGTTGAAGCCCTATATTCCTCTAGGAATCTGTGTATCCGCCTACCTTTAATTACACCAAAGATCAAGTTGGTCGATAAACGGAAACACACTTAGCTGCAAGATAAGTTCTGGCTTAATTGGTTCCAATTTGTCAGACAACATACTCTTTGGTACAGTCAAAAGTCGACAGGTACTCACCCGTCTTTTGTTAGCTTCGACTGTGTTTACAGATTTACTCGTGTATATATGTATGTACAGAAGCAATTACATCAAGCAAACAGAGAGAATAGAATATATTCGATTAAGTATTTCGACGTGTATTTATTATCTCTGAAAGCAATTCCAACATTGTCTATGTATTTATAATTGAATTTTTGATTTTCCCGTCGATTGATTGGACCGAAGTGCTCGGTTTCAGGTTGACATGTCGGCTTCTTGTGAAACTATGGGCACTAGGTTCGAGCCTCGGTGGGAACATCATCACTCACTGAGAAATGCAGGTACATCCAGCCAGTGGACGAGTCGCAAAGCAGGACGAAATGCGCTTTATCCTGGATTTCACTGCTAGTCACCATCCACCAATTTTATTGTCTATGTATTCATTTTATTTGTAATTTGATGATGATAGTATTCTGTACATTACACATCTGCATATTGTTTGATGCAAATATTCAAAATCGATCTTTTTTTAAAACAATGTAATTCATATTAACCTTAGAAGGAGGGGAGAATGCGTGGTTTTTCTGTGGTAGCCATAGCTCGTTCACGTTCTCTGAGGCATCATAATGCATTACGACAAGAAACACCACCACTCCCAACAGCAACAACAACAACACCTATTCCCGAAGTAAAACTTCGTCCAAAAGTAAAACGCTGTGCTACTATTGCACATGTTAGTCAGAGAACATCCGGTTCATTGTTTACATTTTCATCAATGTACAAGTCTTCTGTTGAAGGCGGACAGTCGGATCAATTAGCAGGCGAAAAGTCAAGTTCAACACTTCAGACAACTTGTAATGACAGTAACAAAGTAGCAAGTACTAGTATTGCTAATAGTAGTAATCCTTTTAAAGTTACTGTTGTCCCAATACCACTGGATCGATCTGCAACACTGAACGCATCTGTCAATCCCAATAATAATGATACTGACAGTAATATCAAAAGAATGTGGAAAACTGAAGTTACTCTTCCAATATCACCATTCACATATCGAAGAAATGCTGTTAAATGGAATAAATTGCAATCGCTACCATGTGACTACCAAAACTATGCAAGATCAGTTAATATGGTTCGTACTGCGCTTCAACTGGCTACGCACGCACATGTGTGTATAGCCTTTGTTTTCCGGGTGTATATTCTCTCTGCTTACCTCAATGAGGGGTGTGAATATTAGATGTTCATATGATTTTCTTTGATTGATTTTGATATGAATGCACATTATTATGCAAAAAAAAGAGAAAGTTGATGTGCACATTTTGATCGATGTGTGTGTGTGCTAGTTTGTGTTTGTTGGTCAATTATTATAGGTTTCTTTCTGTTGTGCTTGCACACTTCTCTTATGCAAAGAAAAATGCACCTTTATGCTGGACGGCTATCTTGTTTTAAAATAATTGATCCAGGTCGTTTGTGCTGTTCATTGTTTGATCCTTCAACAGACTGTGTGCTGTTGGAGATAAAAGTGACCGCAGGGCATTTTTGCGCATAGTATAACAAACAGTGCAATGAAGAAGTTACAGCTGTCAAGTATCGGTTTACAGATGTGTCTGATTATGAGCTGACGTCAGATTGAAAATCATTGGAAAATCAGTGAGTACTGGCCGACCGTTTCGTCCCAGTTCGAGACCCTTCAGTAGTGCCTACCTACCGGGGCTCGAGATCAGGGCGGAGTCCCAGTGGTTGAATAGTCGAAGAGCTATGTTCGGAAAGTCCTGGTTCGAACCTTGGTTTTATGCATACTGATGAAGAGTTCCAACCTAGGACGAAATGGGTATACAGTACTGCCTGGTTTTCCGATGGTCCTCTAACTGTGTTAAGAAAAAGCAAAAGATAAGACACCTTTGTAAAATTTTGATATCATTACAGTGTTCCTTGAAACATTTTATATGTTAGCTAGCCATCGTAGTGTTAAATGTTTTGAGGCAATCAGCAAGAGTCTCTGCCTCTGCCATGTTTCGTACTTGTTGGTGGCACTCGTCAGCAAGGCGTATCTGCATTGTTGATGGAACCCGTTAATACTCTTTTTGAGTGATGAGCTGTCAGATAAATCAATTGAAACAGGTTGGAATTCCAAAGGGTGTTAATCAAAATATATGTATATGCCAAATTTATGTACATTCACACAACCGCCTCCAGTATCAGCTTATGCATCATCCACATGATAAACACTGTTGTTTTGATTCAAGCGCCAATCATTATTTTTGTTATGATTGTGTATAATATTTTATGAATTAAGGTTGAAGGTTGGTTTCACATCTCTGTGATTTTTGTTTTGCAATGGATATTTTTGAATTTCACCTACGTGTCACTAATCTTCCATTTTTTTTTTCGATTGAGATAGATTCCACATGATTTATGACTGTATGAAACGACTTTTTTCTTCTTCACGTTCCCCAGTAGAACATAGGGCTTCAAGCCAGTGGCTTGAAGTTTCTGTAGCAGCGGTGTTTATTTTTACAGGACGATGTTGCTAGACGCCTCATGCCCAATCATTCCTCTTTAGCAGCATTATTTGTAGCTTAGCGAGATAAAGGAGTGTGTCAGTGGCTGGGGATCGCACCCTGGACCATTACTTGGGGAGGCTTAATTTGTTTAAATATAAATTGAGAATGAAATGCAGACTCATGTCTTCCTAATAATTGACTCAAAATTACAAACATCACCTTGAACTGCTTCTTCATGGGGTATCCTTCCAGCTTTGTTCAACCACTTTACAAAATTGACGGATAGAATTCACTTAACACTGGATTTTGAGTGGAACATGTGGATTCAACAGCACATCACCATTTCACTCTGCCCTCTGCTTCCTTTTTAAGATGACTTTATGATTACGTGGAAGCTCTCAATCCTTCTTCTCATAATCTCTTCTATGTGACTGTCGGATGCTCAATTTGTTGTTTACCATTCGGGTTTTACTCGATAGCTTGTCTGGCGTGACTTCAATGTGTTTCTAATCTATCTACATCCCATTCTGCATAATGGTTGGACGAATAGATTTGTTGGTTGCTTCACTGCGCTGCCAAAGTTCTTTGTTGCTTGTCTCTTCTTCAGCCATTTGATCTTCACTGTCAAACAAAGACACTCCAGAAAAAATAGACTTCCAGAACTTGGATAATTTGAGGTTAATTACACCTATGATGTTACACAAACTCGAAGACTTACAGGTGGAAACCAGCAACATAGAGAAGACGGAGGTGGTGAGGATAACCAACCAACGAACAGCAACAACAACAACCAGCACCAATCACCATCAACGGGAGAGATTTAACTGAGGTTACTTCCTGGCTTCACTTATCTAGGTAATCATCGTTTCAAACACAGCCCGGCGGACCGTATGATTGTGTCAAAGCCAACCAGAATCGGAAAGGCAACGTTACGCCTTCGTCAACCTAAAACCAGTTTAGAAATCTTCTGCACGCGTCTGTATAAGGAGCAAGATTCGCATTTTAAACACTAATGTCAAGTTGGTCCTTCTATATGGGTCAGAAACTTAGCCAGCGTTAGAACAAAAAGGATTTCCAAGAGGTTACAGACTTTCATCAACAGCTGCCTTTGCTGGCTCCATACTGAAGATCAAATGGCCGGAAAAAATAAATAACAAGAAACTGTGGCAACAAACGAACCAAGAGCCGATCGCGCAACAAATATATAGTAGAAAATGGAGATGGATTAGTCGGGTATACATTGAGAAAACTGTCGAATGACATCGCGCGCGCAATGCAGGCCATCGCACGAGTGGAATGCCAATGGTGTAACCATTGAGTGAGTCGTCGGTGACATCGAGGAGATCGTGTTAGGAAGAGATGAAATACTTTGGGCAATCGTGGACCCAGCTGAAGAGGATGGCAGAGCATAGAAGAAAATGAAGATATGTTGTTGAAGCCCTATGTTCTACTGGAACTGAAGGGGGAATAGTAACAATTACGTTTTGCCATTACTTATAATTTATGGCCTTCTTAAGAAAATTTATAACTGATAATTTATTGCAAGTTATTTTCAACGTAGGTTTCATCACAAACAAATATCATTTAGCCGCACTGTTTCATCCGAGTTTGGTACTCTTCATTAATGCACACTTATAACCTCATCAACGATTAAACGCAGGATGATCAGGTTATAAAGCCAACCCGTTGATTATCCATCTAAAGCGAAACCAATGTACAGTACTCATTGGTTTTCAGTGGTTCCCCACCCCAACTGTTGCCTGCTACCTTGATGTAGTGGTGGGTTATGCATCTCTGAATGATCCAACGAGCTATCCTTGCTGCAGTGAATGTTCCTACAGGTCGTGCCATGTCAGAATGTTCATTTAGATAGTTGTTAGACTAAAAGCGGTTACCGCCGTTATAGTATAAGTCGGTCTCGCAGTGTTTCATCTCTCAGGGCAAAGTCGTACTAGCTTGCAAATACGGATATAACATAAGTATGGTGTGTCTTTTGAAAGACAAGCAAGCCACCTATGCAGCTCCTTCGTTCTAGCTACAATCTGCAGTCAGTGGTAAGTTCTTTTTGATGCAAACGAAGCTCTGAAAATCAAATAAAACAAACCGATCAAAAACCCAAGATTTAAATGTCACTTGCATCTGTGTTTGAAATTCTAGCAGCTCTAGCGTTTCGTTTTGCTTTAGTATTTCTTAACAAAAATGCTCTCTTATTGCTTCAGCTAATTATTTCTTGAATTCACTTTATGTGCTTTGTCTATCATCCACATATTCTTGTCCCCTTTATTTTCCCCCTCCCCTCCACAATACCACCTGTCTGTTGATTAGGCATTGAAGAATGAGGTTATGCAGGAAGTAGTCAATCGATTGATTACAGACGTAATCACATCTGATACTCAAGCACCATCAATATCATCTTGTGTCTATGAAATTATGCAAGAATATAGTTCAAGTATGGAGAAGACACCAAATAGTACTTTTGCACTTAGTACTACTGATAATGAGGTAGTATTAATACGTGTGTTTATATTTATATGTTTGTGTGTGTGTGTTAAGTATTCGTTTTCCTTTTGTGATTATTTTTTTGGACTAAAACGAGTAGTTCCGAAAAGAATTCCCCCCCGCACTTGTCAATTTTTATTTCCTTGGTTAGTTTCAGTTGAACAACCAGTTGGTGATGATATAGTAATTCTAACCAGAAGGTCCTGGGATCGAATCCCGGTGGGTGCGTACTGCTGAAGAGTCTCAAACTAGGGCGAAACAACTGTCCAGTACTCCCAGGTTTTCCAGTGGTTCTCTAGCTGATGTCAGCTCATGATTAAATCCTCCATGTAATTCTAATCTCTTATATAACTGCTGCCTACTTAGGGGAAAAATTCTATTATTTAATTAATTGCTATTTCTGTGTTGATTCAGTTTGTGGAATGTTGTAAAAAACTTTATTTTACACAAAAAGCGCGATTTTCATATGTTGTTGCTTGGTTGTTGTTGGCTCCTAGTATGGATGCTTTCAGCATACCTTGAAATGAACATGAAATCAGTTGGTTTGGGGTAGTTAGTGATGGCACAGCGGTAGAATGCTCGCTGACCACACAGGTGGTTCCAATTTCGATCCCCAGCTACTGACACACTCCTTTACCTCGCCAAACCAGTAATAGAACTGATTGGTAAAGAGAAAAGGTTGGGCATGAGGCGTCTAGCAACCCTATCCCGTAAAACTAAACACCACTGCTACCGAAACTTCAAGTCTCTATCTTGAAGCCCTATGTTCAACTAGGAACGTAAAGGAATAAAAAAGAGGTTGAATTGAAGATTCACTTTTCACCCTGTGCACAAGATTCATCAGCTGGATTCACCTGGATTCCTAGTGTATTAGTATTGTCATTATCAAAATACAAATTTCGTACATTATTAGCATCAAGAGAGATACTACTCAGACCGAAGCAGGTGGTTTCCCTAAGAGGCTACACCTCGAGCCTTTGACTTGGAGTCTAATCCACTAGTCAGGAGAGCAAAGCCAGGAGCTGCGTCTCTGTGGTTTTCAGTGGCGCAAACAGGTTCATATACCATTCGATCCCATCGGATTCTGGAGTCCGTGTACCTCCATAGTTTTGGACTGTGGATTTTACAGCTTATCCAGGTAGATCAACATGTCCAGCAGTCGGTCTGGATGTAAGCGCTAAAATGTTCGCATTCACCCTATCCCTTTTGTGAGGGACACTTGGAGCCCGTGAAGACAGTGGATAGGACTATGGATGCGCAGCCTCAGAGCTTTTCAAGAGGAAGACCATAGCAGGTCACTTTTGGCGGCGGAGTTCCAGTGAGTGATGGGTGTCGGGAATGGGTCTCGATGAGAACACCAGAGCCTAAATTCCACCTCAATATATGTATATATTGGATCGGGTCCCAGTGGCTCAATGGTCTACGAGCTCGCCTTGTAACCAGAAGGTCCTGGGTTCGAACCCCGGTGGGTGCGTACTGCTGATGAGTCCCAAACTAGGACGAAACAGCTGTCCAGTACTCCCAGGTTTTCCAGTGGTTCTCTAACTGATGTCAGCTCATGATTAAATCCTCCATACAATCAAACCAAATCCCTACAAAACCAACATTTGAAAATTAATCTGATGCTCACTAGCGACTGGCCCTATTCAGGCAGTTAACCTGGGGTTCTAGTGGGAAGCCGTGACCAGTAGGGTACAGCAGGTCGAGGATGAGGCAGTAACTCATCGAAGAAGACATTGCGAAGTGGCCGCGCTATGTCGTGAATTGGCAGAAGTTAGAATTCAAGAACCATTGGATCGGGTCCCAGTGGCTCAATGGTCTACGAGCTCGCCTTGTAACCAGAAGGTCCTGGGTTCGAACCCCGGTGGGTGCGTACTGCTGATGAGTCCCAAACTAGGACGAAACAGCTGTCCAGTACTCCCAGGTTTTCCAGTGGTTCTCTAACTGATGTCAGCTCATGATTAAATCCTCCATACAATCAAACCAAATCCCTACAAAACCAACATTTGAAAATATGTATATATCTTACGTACTAAGATTAAATTTCGATGAGTATAACTCAGCATTTCTATACCTCTATCTAGTCGTGGAGTTGGATTACTAACGTCTTGTTTTACATTTAGAAGAGATTAAAATTCTGGGTATGTTAGTCATTATTAGACTATTGCATTAGAGTTTGTTTGTAGAAATTTGATTTGTCTTAAGTTTGATCACGGATTGGTGTCAGTTATAGAACCATTGAAAACCAGCATGGAGTACTGGAGAGCTGTTTCGTCCTAGTTTTGGATTGATTTGTACTACGCACCCACCGCCAGGGTTCGAACCCAGGGCTTTTTGGTTACAAGGTGAGCTCGTGGACCGTTCAACCACTGAAACCCAACCCTTTTTTTATCCCACTGGTCACAACGTCTCACTGAAACCCAGGTAACTGTCTTCCTGAATAGGGCTAGTGAGCATTAGAACCCCGTTGGTGGATGCGTAGTGTGAAGAGCCCCAAGCTAGGACGAAACATTCGTCCCAGTACTCCCATGTTTTCCAATGGTCCTCCAACCGTAACAAATTAAATCCCCGCAAAAGAATCCTTGAAAATAAAGTAACTGATTGGCGTAAATCTTATTCACTATTGACTGTATCAGATAGTGTTATAGTTAAAGCATTAGTCGATAAAGTTAAAATGGAAGGAGTTGTATTGTGTATTGATATTTCTCTTTCTTTTTACGAATGTATATTTAAGACTATTTACTGTCTTCTTGTTATTGTCTGCTATTCATATTCAGCGTGTTATCGATACAGCCAAAGGTGTTCGTAAAGGAGTCGTACCTCCTAAGGAGGAGTTAACATCGTCAGATACTACGCATAATAAACCTGTTGTTATTAATCAGGCGTTACCAAACCCCTCCTCCTCTTCTTCTTCTTCTTCAAGTGGTCACTCCAATAATGATAATGTGAAGATGGTTACATCACCGGTAAGTTCCGCCCAGGTGTCTTTTATTTTCTTGAAGTATAAATAACTGGACAGTAGAGACAATCCAGTCTGATACTGTATTATGACACGTCTCTAATACTAGTAGTGTAACGACAGAAGACAAGGGCCAGGCAACAGATCGTTTGTTGAGAAAATCAAGAGGTATTTATAGATTTGTGTGTACATTATTATTCGTTATTTTAGCAGAGAAGCAACGTCTTCTGACTGGTTGTTTTCTTGCTGAAAGTTATTCTTTACTACTACTTGTGACCGTTTCTTAGAGAGTTAAGCCATATATCTGTGAATCATATTTACACACTTTAGGTCTGCTGTGATTGGTTGTTTGTTCCTCAAGGTGAGGCTTTGTTATTTGTTTTCTTCTCATGACCCCGATTCTCTGGCAATGTTTGACCGTAAAGGGAATGCCGAGAAAATACATTGCACTGATTAAGGCACTCTAGTCGTACTCTTGCAGCCAGGTGAGCACGTACGGCGAGTTGTCATCCGAACTGTTGACGACTACTGGTGTCCGTCAAGGATGCTTATTATCCCCATTTCTATTCAATTTCATCATAGATATTGTACTAATGGACTTAACCCTAAGTGACTTCAGCGACTCAGGGATTGACTTGCTACCTGGGAATAATCTCGTTGTCTTGGAATATGCAGACGATATAGTCCTTCTAGGCGACGACTTTGACAAAATGCAGAGTCTTCTGAACACCTTGAGCTGTAATCTACGAATGTTTGGCATGCGATTCGCTCCCGCCAAATGCAAGTTGATGTTACAGGACTGGACTACATCGACGCCTAGTTTAAAAATAGGAAGTGAAGTGGTAGAGCATGTTGACCGCTTCACTTATTTGGGTAGTACCATCAGTCAACGCCAGCGGGTTGATCTCTGACGAAATCTCAGCATGGATACAGAGGGCTTGTTTCGCATATGCCAGTTTACGCGTATAATATTGGTGAGTAATATTGAGGTGTTATGCATAGAGTGTTAGGTAGGCAGGGGACACGTGTAACGCATGGTAAGTCACCACCACCACCACTTTCCTTACCGAACAATGCTAGCTAACATAGCACACTAGGTTGAGAAAAAGGTTAGGAATGGTCATGTCAAACAAAACCTGGCACAAATCCATGAAGTCTCTGACTATTCGTTTGTTTTCGAGCTATGTAAGAGGGGGGGATCTGTAAACTGCTTCTGGCTAGAGACTGTTAGTGGTACGAGTCAAAGTTGTACTCCATGGAGCAGATGCATTTACTCTTTATAACGCTTATGTTTCTCTAGGTGTTACTATTCTTTCTTTGAACGAAGAATATTCTTTTCAATAACTTCTCCTCTTCAGATTCTTATAATTATAAAATATTATAATGTTTTTTATTGTTGTTACAATAATGGCCAGTTAGTTGTGGATTTTATTTACCTTCACGTTCCCCAGTGGAACATAGGGCTTCAAGGTACTGGCTTGAAGTTTCTCTAGAAGTGTTTATTTTACAGGGTGGGGTTGCTAGCCTCATCCCCAAACTTTCTTCTTTACCAGCATTATTTCTGGTTCAGCGGGGTAAAGGAGTGGGTCGGCTGGGGATCAAACCCCGGACCATGTGAATGGTCGGCGAACGTCCTAACCGCTATGCCACCGACGCTGAAACCTCTTGCGACCGTCGGGAGTCGAACCCGGATCGACTGCTTGGAAGGCAGCCATGATAACCGCTACACCACGGTCGCAGCAGTTAGTTGTGCAGCGGATACATTTCTTAGCGTAGAATAACAGATTAATTATGGGGTGTCAAAATAGATAGTAGTATTTGTGTGATAAATGTGCTAGTTGGCTGAAATCGATTACAAAATATTGTGAAATAGGAGACAATGATGATGATGATGATTAGTCATAATAGATTTGTAGGGTGTAGGGTAGGGAAATTGACAAGTCAGGTCAAGGTTATAAAAGGTGTCAAGTGAGTGAGTGAGTGGCTAGTTCAAAGTAATATGTATCAAAGAGGAGGGGGGAGTAAGACTGCAATGAGCGGTTCATCATGAAATAACCAATGAGTGAAATGAAACAGGTGGAGACATATATTGAGAAAAGAGATAATATCACCAATAATAAGTCCGGATTGTATAAATGGAAAATAGTATTGAGAGAATGTTTGCAAGAAGGGTATAAATTATGCCGAAGAACAATAATATGCAAAGAAAGAGAAAACACCAAGAAGGATAAGGGGAAGAATATTATCCTAAACTAGTACGAAACAGATGTCCAGTACTCCCAGGTTTTCCAATGGTTCTCTAACTAATGTCAGCTCATAATGAAATCCTGAAACCAAACAAATCCCTACAAACCATCACTTGAATTATTTTTTTTATTATTATTTTTCGTGATTTAGCGCGACCCCGAACATTGTCGTTGGTGGGACATCCGTCCACACACGCAACATCTAATTGGATCTCACTGGTCACGAGTTGGTAGAAGTTAGAATTCATGAACCATTGAATCGGGTCCCAGTGGCTGAATGGTATACGAGCCAGCTTGCTTTGTAACCAGAAGGTCCTGGGTTCGAACCCCCTGTGGGGTGGGTGGGTACTGCCAGTGATTCCCAAACTAGGATGAAACAGCAGCTATCCAGTACTCTCTGGTTTTCAGTGGTTCTCTAACTGATATCAATCCGTGATCAACTCGTAAAAACATAACAAACCCTTACAAAATCAAACTATAGAAAATATTTGGTATTTGATAATTTGTATTTATCTTTGTTGTCTACAAGTGAACATGTTCACAATTATTCACTATTTCCTAGTAGGCTGTCTTTTAAGGGAATGGTTAAATGTTGGCAATATCAATACGCCACACATGGTTTTGAGTATTTTCTTTGCTTGCACATATTTATGTGCGTGTGTGTGTTCACGCCACAGAATGAGTAGTACTCAGGTTATTTTACTCCAGCATATTCACAAGCCACTATGATCATGTGGTTGTTAGTCTTCAGCGTGATGAAGGTGTTTTAATGGGATTGTGTGTGTTTGCGCTAAGTCATTCATTCCTCTTAAAAATTGGCAATATTAACTGAATTGTAGATTGTTAATTGATAAATGGTGACTGGCAGGGGAATCCAGAATGCGCATTTCGTCCTTTTTGTGGCTCGTCAACTGAATAAACCTGCATTCCATAATGATTCACTGATGGTTTTCCCACTGAGGCTGGAACTCGGTGCCGATAGTTACAGACACTAAAGCTTTATCCACTAGACCACTTGGGCCACGAGAGCCACATCTTGTGCAACGGGTCATAATAATTATTCAATTCAATTGTAGATTTTCCCGTCGATTGTTTGGACCTAAGTGCTTGGTGTCAGGTTGACATGTCTGTCGGCTCCTTGTGCAGATGCTTCGACGATGTCTGGTCATCTTGGATTCCACTGCTAGTCACCATCCACCAATTAACTTCTAGTCAACCCGAGACCGAGCACTTCAGTTGAATCAGTCGGCGGGAAAATATAAAATTGAATGAAGGAATTATAGATTGATTCGACCAAAAAATAACCTTCTGTTGTTAAGTCTTCAATTGTTACTTTTGATAGTGTCAATTCTGGTCCCTTTGATTTTCATAAAAACAACAAATTGAACAAAGAAATCTATTTTCTCATCGTGGTGTGTGTGTGTGTGTCAAAGTAATTACTCATTATTCGAGGTCAATTAATTTGATAAAGATTAACCATAAGGCGTTACATAATCAACATGTTTTAGAAAAACGATGACTAAGAAGAGTAGATGAATGCACTGCGTAAGAATACCGTAAAACAAAATAAAGTTGTGATTTGGGCAGAATAGTAATTACATAATGAAGTAACAAAATAAAATGACATTTTTAAATGATTATCACAAAGATGAAGGGGGATTTGGGTTGGGATGGGGTGGAATCGTTTGTGCAACTCTAATCTGTATACACTGATCTTGAATTCCGTTATTCTTTTACACCCTTCCTCCTTTGCCTTAGAACTGATTATCCTCTTCATTTTAGTCAGTCAGTTAGTCGGTTTGTAATAAACCTGTAGTTACTTATTGCTAAATTAATATTTGGTAAAATACAAAGTCGGTACATCATAATGGGCATCAAGAGACTTTTTTTCCTTTCACGTTCCCTAGTGCAACATAGGGCTTCAAGTTAGTGGCTTGAAGTTTCTCTAGAAGTGTTTATTTTACAGGGTGGGGTTGTTAGCCTCATCCCCAACCTTTCTTCTTTACCAGCATTATTTCTGGTCCAGCGGGGTAAAAGAGTGGGTCAGCTGGGGATCAAATCCCGGACCATGTGAATGGTCGGCGAACGTCCTAACCGCTATGCCATCGACGCGCCGCATCAAGAGATGTGCCCCACAAAATCTGGTTGTTTATGCGAGGCCTGGGATACTATTAGGGGACGCTCATGTCGAAGCAGGAGGTTGTTTTTAAGCGACTACCTCTCGAGCTTTTGACTTACTGTCTTATTCACAAGGTAATGGAGCAGTTTCAGGAGCTGCGTTCCCATAGTTTCCGGTGACCGGGACACATTCGTACACCATTCTGTCCGTTCACATTCTGTAGCCCATTTACAACTACAGGCTTTTGCAGTCAGCGTTTCCCAGCTCCTGTAGTTAGACCAATATGTTCATCACACCTGTTGTAATCTGTAGACGATTGCATTCACTATCTCACTTTTGTGATAGACACTTCAGCTGCCACGTGAGTGCAGTGATTGTGATCGTATGGCCACATGCGGGAATTTTGAGAGGAAGACTGAATTCTATGTACTCCTCTGGCCGTACCAGGTCGTTTATGGGAGCCTTAACTTAGCGTTTACAACCATCACGGATGTATGTATAATGAATGTTTATATATATATATATATATATATATATATGCGTCGGTGGCATAGCGTTTAGGACGCTCGCCAACCATGGACATGATCTGGGGTTCGAGCCCATACCGACGCACACCTGATATCTAAGGTTGGCCTGCAAAATTTGGGCTACCGATATCACATGCTGAAAATTCCATACTTGTACCAAAATACTGTGTGGAATCAAGCTACAATGAAAATGAATAAAATACTAGCTCATCTCGTTGATACTGGCTTGACATCAAGTCAACTCACGCTAATAAACCTTACAAAGTTATTTATCGTCTTTCACCCAATCTCTCGTATGCTCTATGAGTACGACTTTTACATACAACAGAGGCAATCGAAATTCATCTGAACAACCCAAATTTGTATGTTCAAAAGATATTTGTACAGTCCGTTTCTTTACCATGACCAACTACTTACTATGTATTACGTCATTACGTTTTTAAAAAACAATTTTTCCCTCTCCTTGTTACCATCTTTTGGCTTTATTAATATTTACAATTCCAACTAATTCTATTAACCTGTTTGTATTCTACATAATTCGTCTGAGTCATCGTATTCTTCTTAGTCATCATTGCTAATTTACAAATTTCTTGATTACGTAATAACTTGTTGCTAATAGCTACGAATTAACTTATCTTGAATTCCGTAATTAATTAATTTTCACCCCTCTTTTAAAACTTATATATCTTGTTAGGAACACATATTAGTTAATTGTTTTGATGGCCTTTAACCTCTTAATTTCACCACCATCTCCCTATGTCTAAGACTGATTAACTAAAGTAACCCTATTGATTGATAAAAATTTTTGATGTAATAAGAAACTATATATCAGTTTAGCGCCAACCGATGATAAGGAACTAACTTAGCTCTCAATATGTTGTTTCTTTTAAATTCCCAAATGGGAATTTGAAAATCGATGATATTTCTGATTGAAGTGGACTAGATCATGTGGCAGACTGTGTGCATGGAACGAGAAGGTAGGATTGCGTTGGACTGACAAGAAAACTCTAGAACATCTTGACATCGTGGATGATTTGTGACTGATTCAAAGATCTACAGTCAAAAATCAAGAAGTTGACTAAAGAAGCAGTGAAGACTTCAAGTAGACATAGAGAAGACAGATGTGATGAAGATATCTAGCCGAGAACAATTACAACAAGCATTAATCACCATCAATTGGAGAAATGTAAGGCAGGCGACTTCTTTTACTTATCTAAGAGGTGGTGGTGCCTCAACTACATGTGTCTGTCAAAAGCAGGATGGGAAAGGCAACGCAGACCATCATCAGTCTGAAATTGTAGTAGAAATCTACTACACTCAGTTCAAGGAATCATATTCGTATTTTCAACGCTAATGTTAAGTCAGTGCTCCTATATGGTTTAGAGACTTGGAGCACGCGTTATGAAAAGGCATTTCCATCTGTCTACAGACTTTAAAAACCACGACTACCTTCTCTGACTCGATACTGAAGATCAGAAAGTGAGTCAGAGAGGATAAACAACAAGGAACTCTGGAAACGAAGCAATCAAAGACCCCCTATCACTCAAGAAATATGCACGTGGCTGTTTTTGAATTCACACATCTATGATTGGTACTCATATATATATATATATATATTTCCTAGTTTAACCATAGTCTACTTAATACAACATATAAGGGATACTAGACAGGTGTTTCATCTGGTTCTCGGACTCTTCAGTGGTACATACTCACAATCCTTACCAGGGATTGAATCCTGAACCTTCAGGTTACGAGATCAACCTTATGGATCATTCAGTCACTTTTACTAGAATTTAGTGGTCCGTGAATTTGTTTGTGCGCACTGATGAAGAGTCACGAAATCAGGCGAAATAGTCGTTGCAGTCTCTATTTTTTAATAATTCTTCTAATTGATGATGTTGGTTCGTGACGAAATCTAACAAATGAAATGATATTATTCCAAATCCTCACAAAATCTCATAGTCTAAATATCAGAACTTGAATTAGCATATGAATTGTTTATATGGCATACTGGCAATTCAACTGAACTCATTGTACTGCAACATTCTCGAATGCAATATTGGTTAACTGGAGTTCTAATATGCTAGGATATGCTAGGACTTTATTCGAGATTGTTTGTACGCAAACTAGCAAACTCAGGGTATTTTGGAGTTTTTCGTCTATAGCTTTCTAACACGAACTGTTAATGCGTCAGGATGGCGAATTCCTGAGTTTGGTGCTTATGCAAACATGTTCTCAGTTACTGTTCCCTTAAGATATGACCTCTACCTATGGGTATTATCTACTCTTGTGTGTATTTAAAAATGTCTACAAGCTCTTGATTTGCAACTTCCCACTAAACTTCAGGAATGGCCTAATTGTTGGTGGGAACGTGTTCCAATACAATATGAGATAACTGTTCTTTAGTTGTGTCTTCGAGTCTCAAAACATTCTTCTGAACATCTTATGATTGGCTTTCACAGCCAGATATTGTGGATTTCTTGTAGGAGGAGGAGACAAAGCAGATATATCACATAATGGAATGGTTTCTACCTCATCAACTCAGAGAGCATTTCGTCACACGATATACTGTTGATTATTATTTTCCTTGAAGATATTGTACGAAAGGAAAATATCATGCAATGAAAATTCTGTATTTTTTATTTGATTTTATTTAAACGCATAAAAAACTTGGTACAATATGGCACCAAGAAGGATGCGCCACACAATAATTATAAAACAACATAGGTCATAAAGAAAAAAAGGAAGGAAGGAAGGAAAAGAAAAGAAATATACATATGAGTAGAGAACGGATAAAGAACTTCATCTGGAAGGAAGACATTCATGCCTAACAAGTTAAAAACAGTGTTCGTTAACTATCATCGGGAAGGGAAGAAAGAAGGAAATTGCAACACATTCGCCATTGATTACGATTCTTGGCCATATCCGATAACGTTTCGAGCCATCGATTTGAGCTATCTCTCGGACCCCAACCAGGGAGTCGTGACATACCAACAGATGCTAATCTAGCACAAAAATCCTTCATCCCACGACGCCACGTCATGGACTGACCACCTCTCCGCCTTTTCCATCCCGTCCCAGGGCTAGCGAACAGAGACCTGTACGGAAGCCTCTGGGGTGACATTCGGAGCACATGTCCAAGCCACCGGAGCCGGTGTTTCCAGATGACGACATTCAATGAATGGTGATCTCCACTTTGTTCAAACACATGCCGCCGAACCTCAGAATTACTCAGGTGATGATGCCATCGAACGCAAGCAATCCTGCGGAGACAGCGGTGATCGAACACACAGAGTCGCCGCACATCCTCAGCTCGGAGAGGCCAGGTTTTACAGGCGTAGAGCATTGCAGCCCGCACCGAAGCATTGTATACCCAATCTTTGACAGCCAGGCTAACGGCGCCAGAGGTGGCTCAAGTTGATGTATGCCACCCTAGCCTTTATTATACGCCATCACTAACACAACTACCCAGGTATACAAACTTATCAACAACTTCAAGTGGTTCACCTGCAAGAGTGAGTGCAGGTACAGGCTCCTGCCAATCTTGTAATAGTACTTTGCACTTAGACGGCGCAAAGCACATACCATACTTACAGACACTGATCGCCAACTGATTAAGTGCGATTTGGGCAGTCTGCATGCTA
The DNA here is from genome assembly GCA_944472135.2 of Trichobilharzia regenti. Taxonomy (NCBI): domain Eukaryota; kingdom Metazoa; phylum Platyhelminthes; class Trematoda; order Strigeidida; family Schistosomatidae; genus Trichobilharzia; species Trichobilharzia regenti. The sequence goes on along the minus strand of OX235265.1, from coordinate 21,753,171 downwards.
TCGCACAGTAAGACGACATCGTCTGCATACTCGAGGTCGAAAAGTCTATCTCCAGGTGGCAGATCTACACCACCTTCACGCACATCCTTCAGAGCTGACTCCAGAATGTCATCGATGTCAAAGTTAAAGAGAAATGGAGAGATTGGGCAACCCTGTCTAACCCCACTGTTGGTTGGGAACAGTGATGATAGTTGGTTGTATGCCCTCACTCTACCTGAGGTGTTTAGGTATAGGGCTTTCAAAATGTTAACAAATTTCTCAGGTACATCTCTCTCCAACAGACAGTTCCAGAGCACAGTTCTGTCCAACGAATCGAAGGCAGCCCTAATATCAAGAATTACAACGATCGTTGGCCTGCAATGCATGTGGCGGTGTTACAACAACTGATGAAGGGTGAACACATGATCAATGCATCCAAGACCTGAACGAAACCCAGCCTGCTCTTCGCGAATCAATCCTTCACGTATTTTGCACAGTCTGCGAAGCAACTGGTAACAGACTGATACCCCTATGATTGTCACACGAATTACGTCGACCCTTTTTGAAGATGGGGACGATAATGAAAATTCTGTATATTATATAAATGCCTTCTACTATAAAGATTTTATTACTATTATAGTGTTATTTATAGTTATCTACACGTTTTAGTCTGAAAATGTTAAATATTTGCTAATAATAATATTATTATATAAAGATAATTTGACCTTATTTGTTCATTAATTACATTCTTATTTTGTGTCCATTGTTTCTTAACACTGCTCTGGTATACGCGTACAGTGTTATTTTTATCCATACTCTTCATTGTCTAGCCTTGATATATATATATATATATATATATATATATATATATATGTATCAACCTCTTTTGTGTTGTAATGAGACAGTTTCTCCGTCTATTTTCTATCACATATTTGACCAAGTTAAACTTCAAGCATCCCTCACTACGAATGGAGTGTGACCGCACCAGTGACCTTGAAACATCCACTGAGCAATTTAGTGAAACCTGACAAATAATTTTGTCCTCATCATTTAAATATGTTAGTCCATAAAATGGGATATCTGAGAAGTTTCAGCTTAGGTTTGAGAAAGGATTAAGTTACGCTTCAAGCCAAGGACAAGTTAGGGTTGACCTATTAGGTTGAACTAATAAAGGCAACATTAGGCTTGACTTGAGCTAGATTAGGGTTATTGTTTGGGGTTAGAAGACCCAAATAATTACATGCATAGAGAATGCGGTTAAATTACTCTGTTGATATAAGAATGATGGTGGTAGAGTATAATTCCATTGTGGGTAAAATTTATTTTGATAAAATCTCATGGTGTTATACAATAATATATTTACTGATGACGTTAATATATGTGTAAAACTTAGGCACTGTGGTAGTAAGTAACTCCATATTAATTTGTTTATCAGATGAAACAGTATTATTTACTGGATGACATCGTTTCGAACAAAATTTATTACTATTCATAATCATACAAACCAATTATGATCGCATGACTTCGAAACTGGAGTTTGATGGTTTTCTTTGTCTTCTCCTATTTGTCGTCGTCATTGGGGTAGTAGAATTTTCCAGATATCTGGGTGGACAGGTGTTGAATCATTCCTATTACACGTATTCCCATTCAGCTGATTCGATAAACAAAACTTCTGTCATCAATCTCTCCCTCCACCCTACTGTTACATTAGATTTTAAAACTGTTATCTTATCCCATTATCCTGTTGTGTGGTTGCGTGTAATTGCATGTAGTGAGTGCTATGACTGAACTAATCTCCAGATTTCTTGTCTTATCCCGATCAACTAATCTAGATTTTCGTAGGTTTTTGTGCTCCGTTAGTCTCACTGCCCCTGTTCTAATAGTTTGACGTATGCATTTGACCTGACAATAATTGCAGACAGGGTATTAGATAAACTAAACTGTTTTGTTTTAAAGGCTCCACAGGATTGATCCTTTAACCGACAAAGCTTGTTTCTAATTGAGTTTGTGGGTAGTTTGAATACCAGCCACTTTTATTCCTGTCTGCCTTGTTAAGAATTCTGCGTAAGGTGGTTTCCGATGTTCCTTCCTTGTGTGAAACTACTACTGATCATTTAGATTCCTTATTATTGGTATCGTCATTCTTTTTCTTCTCTTTATTATCACTATTATTACCATCGTTATTTTTGTTATCATTATTATTATTATTACTATCGCTGGTCGGGTGTGAGGACAAATACTCGCCAAAGACATTGGCCAGGGGTCGCGCTATGTCGTGAATTGGCAGAAGTTAGAATTCGTGGGCTGGCTATTGGATCGGGTCCCAGTGGCTTTATGGTACACGAGCTCGTCTTGTAACCAGGAGGTCCTAGGTTCTAACCCTGGCGGTGGGTGCGTACTGACGAAGAGTCCCGAACTAGGACGAAACAGCTGTCCAGTACTCCCAGGTTTTCCAATGGTTCTCTGACTAATGTCAGCTAATGATGAAATCCTGAAACCAATCAAATCCCTACAAACCAACACTTGAATATATTCATATATATTTATATGCATGGAACATTCTAGAACACAATCGTCATTAACAGTAATGGTGTGCTTTTTAAATGTTATCGATTTGTTAAGTAAGATCAGTGGAATTACAGTTCAAGAAAGATGCATAAGTTATAATAAGCATAAAAATGTAATAATAAATAGAATATCAAATAAAATTAAGGAAATCTCTACAACAAACTAAGGAACATTCAAACCTTGATAGTCAGTGGGGTAATGAAAGCGTCTGAATCAATTTCTTTTGGATACATATATGTCGATTCCACAGTCAGTCTCAGCAATATGTAAATAGACGAACTCTTGAGGTAAAATCAAATAAGGGACAAAAAATTCCATTCATAGTCCTATACTATTCCATCTCGTAGATACAGAACATAAAATTTATGTTTATAATAAGGCAGCTTTCAAAGTCATCTGCCGTATACCAACCAGCCTTATTTTACCTGAAGAGAGTTCATCTATGATCTGCTGCCGAGGCTATCGGAATCTACATTTAAGAAGCCTAATCTATGCAAACAAAAGAAATTGATTCAGATGCTTCTCTACACACACACACCCCCACTGGCCATCACGGTTTTAGTGATCCTTAATTTGTTGTAGAAACTGCCTTATTTTTTATTTGATATTCTATTTACTATTACATTTTTATGCTTATTATAACTTATATGTATGTTTCGTGAACTGTAGAACCAGAAGAGAAAATTATCGAAACGGATATTCTTTGCTTAATGTGAATGTTCTTTACATGCTACTATCGATACTTTCGTTTTTACGCATGGTTTATGAATTTTAGTTGAAACGTCAAAATAGTGCCTATCGTACAAGAACAAGAACTCGTCGATTTGTTATAGATGGTCAAGTAGTCACTACAACGTCTAAGCATATCATTAATACAAATTCAGAAGAAAGAAGATTTCATGAAGATGAACAGTAAGTTGAACATTTTTGTAGCTGTTACACGATTGTTACATTGGCGTTATTAAAAATTATGCATAAAGGTTTTTATTGGGTTATATAATTTGTAAGGAAATATGTGTAATCAACTCTATCGTTTGAAGTTTATTGAATGTCTTCACTTTGACTACCTGAGATTCAAGGACGAAATCTGCACAAAAGTACAGTAGTTCTATTCGCTACGCTTCATGCAGCACATAAGGCCAGAGAAAAAAAACCGGGATTCAGAGGTGCTGTGGTAAATAGAAATGTAGGGGGAGAAAAACTAGTAACATGGAGAAATGGTGTTAGGCTTTGAGGGATTTAGGAGATCACACAGAGTGAATGTATCTACTTCATTGACAAGGATTTTGACACATTATCTTCAATAGTCCCCAGCTGTTGGTTCTTAGCATGCTGACGAAAACAGTCTACACCATCCTACGTGACTGAAACCAACACTGATTAGTTTTGTCTTGATCACCATTAACTCTCTTCCTGCCTTATCCTATATCATCTAACATTGTTTGTCAGAGCAGGTGATAGATCGGCATTCAGAACACCTGTCCTAGCCATCTCAATCGATATAGCTTCACAAACTAGTCAGCTGATTTATCCACACTATCTAGCACTCTATGCGCTAAGTGAATATTATTATTATTATTGTTCCCTTGGGTTCCTAGTGGAACATAGGGCTTCAACTGCACGTCTCCACTTGCTTCTGTCTTCTACTGTACATTTCACCTGCATCCATGTTAGTCCATACTGTTTCAACTCCTCTTCACACGATCTCCTCCATGTCACCCTTGCACTGACGTGCCACTCGCCGCTTCCCTTTCGGCCTGGTTCCACTCGAGCAATGGCCTGACGCGCGCGCAATGTCAACCAGTGGTGGCCTCCTCACCGAGTGAGTGTCCAATCCATCTCCACTTTCTCCTGAATATTTGTTGGTTGGCGATTGGTTCTTGTTTTGTTTGTTCCCAGCCATAGTTTCTTGTTGGTGATTCTTTCCGGTCCGGCCATCTGATCTTCAGCATAGAGCCAGCGAAGACAGCTGTTGATGAAGGTCTGCAACATGTTGGAAATATAAGAATATTTCTGCTATAGGCTGTTGGAAATATTCTTTGTAACCCGCCAAGTTTCTGACGAACATTCCACTGCTGTGCCGGTGGAGCACTACAGTCAGTCGAAATATGTCTGAATTAGTAGTATTCTGTAGTCTATAATCACCACCATATTGATCTTCTCCATTTGAATTATAATCTTTCATTATATATATATCATTCACCTAATACTTATATTTTCTTTTTTTGTCTGCTTGCGCGTGTGTGTGTATGACTAATCCATAGAGTTAAGCGCAAAGCTGTTCTACGTGCATTCAGGATATTAGCAAAGCAAGAAGCACATCAAACACGTGAGCTAAATGAACGTGCACAACAACAAATGGATATATTAGAAAGTAAAATGAATGCAGAATATTCAGTAAGCACGTTATATTTCTTTCTTTTTTCTCTTGTTTTATTTATTTATGTATGTATCTATTTGGTTGCTCTGTTCGATGTGAAATCTTAGTAGGTGGATTATATATTTTGTAGTTATCACCATTCTTTTGGTTTTCGAGTGAACAGCCGCTCGTCTCCATTTCATCACTGTGTTCTGTCCCGTCTTATTTTGACTGATTCCATGATTGCCCGTAAACTTGTATCGCCCCGCCCCCCGGAGGCGATCTCCTCTATCGGAGGCTTGAAGTGATGCTCAACATGTCGTTGTACCTCACCGGGGTGTTCTACTGTAAGGTCTGTTTGGTGTCTGCAATCACTCAGCAATCTTCTTAGTGTATGTATGTCCAATTCACTTCCACTTTTTTGTGTATATTTATTGATTGATGGATTTTTGTTGTTGTTTTTCTCCTGCCAGAGTTCCTTGTTGCTTATAGCTTCCGATTGGTGGGTCATCTGAACTTTACTGTCGAGGCGGCGATAGCAACTCTTAATTAAAGTCTTCAGTAGTAAAAGAATATGAAACAGAAATCTTTGTGTTTAATTGGTTGATGGTGACCAGCAGTGGAATCCAGGATACGCATTTCGTCCTATTTGGGACTTGTCACTGGGATGTACCTGCATTTCTCAGTCAGTGGACAACACTTTGACGCTTGAAACTATCGGCACTGGATTCGAGCCTCGGTGGGAACACCGTCACTGACTCACTAAGGAATGCAGGTACATCCAGATGACGAGTCTCAAATAGGACGAAATGCGCATCCTGGATTCCTCTGCTAGTTACCATCCACCAGTTAACTTCTAGTTACATGACCAGACATCGTCGAAGCATCTACACAAGGAGGAGCCGACAGACATATCAACGTGAGACCGATTACTTCGGTTCAATCAATCGACGGAAAAATCACAAATTCAAATAAAAAAGACGTCTTTGTGTATTAGATATTTGATGGACATTAATTAGCAGGAATTTATGAACTTAGTTTTCATACTTCTGGGTTTTGGGTCTCTGTGAAACCTCAAAAGAAAATCTGTGTTTCCTTTGTAATTCAAATGGCTTCATTCAGGGAGGATCTCTAACTGTTTACTTTTTCCATACACCCCTGATCTCTTGAAGGTGGTGGTTTGAGTATTTCATTTCAGCTGACTTATCGTAGAAGTACCATCTCCAGTATATTTGTTATAATTCTCATCTGTCCTCATTAGGTTGTAATTTTAGGCCTGTGCTTAACTAAGGGGTGTGCTTCGGGGGTCCAGCGGTAGAATGATTGCCAACCATGCATGTGGTCTGGCGTTCGATTCCAGACTGGGATATACACCTTCATCCCCGCTTTGGAGTCGGTTTTATGCCCGAAAAAGAGGGAAGGTTGGATGTGTGAGGGTTTGCCGCCTCCCCCGTCGTAAATCACCCCACTACTACTACTACTGAAACTTCAATGCTTAAAGACGTAAGTCCTGTGTTCCTCTGGGAACTCAAGTGTATAAAATATGAAAGATAAGTGAACTCAGATAGGAAGCACGGTCTCAGTTACAGGTAGACTGAGCGGATGGTGTCAAAACCGACCAGAATCAGAAAGGCCAAATACACTTTCATCAACCCGAAACCAGTTTGCAAATCTTCTGCACTTGGTTGGCATATCAACAAGATTCGGATTTCCAACACAAATGTGAAGTCTACCAGTTTCTCAGTACGGGTCAGAGTAGAGGAGTTCCATCAGTGGGAGGAAGGCAAGGTAATAGAGATGAAGATGAAGACAAAGATGAGTGAGTAACAGAGAGGTTTCGTGTGCATTTCGGATTGTGAGGGCGTTTGTTACTTCCCGGCTGCCCACACCGTGGAAGTTGGTTGCGTGACCGCAGAGCCCAGGGGACAACTGCTTGAGGCCGGTTACACGCGGCCTGTTTTTGTTTGTTCTTTGTTGTTTTGTGTGTCTCAGTAGCATATTTATCACTCCTGCCCTGTGACACGACAGCAGGAAGCGCGGTCGTTGTTAATCCGGGCCACGGCCGATCCAGCATGATATTTTGTGAATTTGTTTGAATCATGGTATTGGATTGGGTAGCTGCTTTTTGTTTAAACGCTATCCAAACAACCTTCCTGGCATGGTAGGACCTCAAGAGACATAAGTCTCAGCCAGTATAGCTTGAATAGATCATTTCGGTGTTCAAGCCCGACCACCACGTCAAGGTAGCAGCTTTCGGTCGGGACGGGTCAGAAACTTGCACTGTCTGTCAAAACAATCATTTCCAACAAGAAACAGACTTTTATCAACAGCTTCCTCCTTCGATGACTGGCTCCTTACTGAAGATAAAATAGCCAACCGGCTAGAAAGAATTAGCAACAAGAAACTCTGACTGGGAACAAACCAACCAAGAGTCGATTGCTTAGCAAATATGTAGGAGAAAATGTAGATGGATTGGTGGTGGGTACACGTTGAAGAGGCCGTCGAATGACATCGCGCGCCAGGCTATGGTTGGAGTGGAATCCGAACGGTAAAGCGTTGAGGTGGTCGTTGGTGCGAGGGTGACATGGAGGAGATCGTGCGGGGAGGAGGATATAGGCGATTTTGGGCAGTCGCGGATCCAGCTGAAGAGGACGGCAGAAAATAGAACACAAAGTGGAGATGTATTGTCGAAGCCCTATGTTCCACTTGGAACCCAAGGGAATAATACTAATAAATGATACGTCATATTATCATATATCTTTGTTCCTTTCGATATACAAATACAATTGCATGTCTTTATAAACTCTGAGGTACACTTCAGATCATATTTAAAATAAATCGAATACCTAAACGAGTTATTATGCAGTAGATCAGAGGGTATAATTAAATTCTGCCTATAAGATATCTCTAATGCTTAATACTACTTATCTTCGATGCAGAACTTTAGGAATGTAAATATTTCAGTTTGCATTAAATGATCTTAACAGGAGTTCGAATTATTCTTCCTCTGGTGATATACTTCCCTTAAAATTGTTACTTTAAGTTGGGAATAAAGCACAATAAACAAGCAAACGTCCTCTATGTTCCTCGAAAATACGTTAAAATTGGTGCTGTGATATTTCACTTGTATACATGCTGTCTGTCCAATAAATTCCTAAAGGTATTAACTCATTAAGTTAGGTAGATTTACTTCACAGTTTGATGCTTTCACTATCTTCTAGTTGTTTGATTAGTTGTTGTGTCAGTAATTGGGGGAGCTCTTAGCGTTGTAGCTCAGTGCGCGTGCGATTAAATTTCCTTATTGTTTGTTGTTTCATAGTTTGTGTGAATCCTAAGATACTGTCTGGACGACCTCTAAACAGAAGCAGGCGATTGTCTTAAATTGTCATCCTCCAGCCAAACCTTTAACATAACATAACAATTTCGACTTTATTCCAGAAACAGTACTTGTGGTACAGTGTGGAATTTTCAGCACACATATCTACAATATTGCATCTAATTTCATCGTACATTTAAAAGGAGTATTACAAAAAAAGAAATATAAAAAAACACAACAAAATACCAAAAAAGAAACGCAGAAATAACAAAAAAAAACAAAAGAAAAAAATGCAAATAAAATTACCAAGTAGAAAGGAAGATAAACACCAATAATGAAAAAATATTTCAGTACTGGGTAGTGGAAGCTATGATATGTGTATGTGTGGTGAACAGTAACAGCTATAATCATACAAGAAATTATGAGATGTTCTTAAGAATGTTTATAGCCAAGATGATCAGTTAATTTGATTGAACAACACTAAACAATCATAAAATAAACATTTCAGGTTTTTTTTTATTGTCAGCACTAATGCGGTGTTTGTTGTGGTAGTGTGAGTAATCCTGCATAATACAAAACTTTAAGATGGTGATAGTGGCGTTCACAAACAAGATTGTCAGTTAAGTAGTGCCGAACAAAGAACAACCACAAAACTAATGTTACATGATGGTTAATGACAGGACAATTTTGTAATAATCATAGTGATAATACAGTCGGACCCAGTAGATATACAAAAGAAGGAATAGAGTAAAGTACAAAAAAGTAAGTCAATGATAATAATATTAAGTAGCTAAGTATGTTTAAGAAGGTTGTTCACTATAGAGTACAAATAAGAGAGTATAAGGGGGAAAATAACAAGGGTCAAAATTATGTTATTAACAACAAAGCAAAGTCATAGGTTTCACGCTTAACATTGTCTCTGTCACTTAGAACACGGGCCAAATATGGTACTGTTGAGTTCCTATACTTGGTTGTACGAACATATATTATTTTGTACTGATTTCTGGTTCTACCTGATGAGATGTAAGGAGAGAGTTGGGAATAGAGAGGATGTTGGGGGTCAGAGAGTATGGTTTTAGACCATTGTATTCAGATGTATTCAGATGCTTATCCACTAATGTAGTGACGAGCTGAGTGAGTTTTACACCGCTAGTCCTATTAACTACCTTCAACATCCTTCTCAGAATGGTATAGTCCTTTTTCAGTAACCCAGGAAAGACTAATGGGGAGCTGTAAAGTAGAATAGGTAGGATATGAGAGTTGACAAATTGTGAAAGCAGAGGTTGAGGGACTCCAGTTAGTCTGAGTTTCTTAATGTAGTAGGTTAGACGAAACACTTTCTTGGAAATCATTTGGATATGAGATGACCAGGTAAGGTCGGAAGATATAACTAATCCGAGGTATTTTGCATTAGACTTTGTTTCAATTATAGTCCCCTCAATTCTACAGGCATCATGAGTGCTTACTTGAAGTCGTGTCCAAGAGCAGTGTCAAGAGCTACTTTTCCATAGTTTCCAGTAACCGAAACAGGTTCTTACGCGCTATTCTATCCTTTCAGATACTGGTTGGGAATAAGGGTCTACTAGTCTCACTAGGCGGATCTGCATGTTCACTAGTCCGGTCATAAGAGCCGGATGTTGGTATTCGCCTTTTCACTTTTGTGATGAACACTATTTCCCCTTCTTCAGCTGTGTGAATTCCCATGAGAACATTTCGTGAGGGAGGCCTAAATGAACCCTCCCTTTGCCATACTAGGTCCGTTTATGGCTGCAGTAGTTGAGTGGCACTCAGTTAATTCTGTGGCATTCTTTCTGTTTTTTTTCCGAGGCTTATCAGATACCCATTGTTTTGCGAGTATTGTTCAATTCAGAATTAAATAATTCGAAGTATGATGGTAGCTAGGATCAGAATCCAGGACGTTAGTTGGGATGCACGTGTGCCCCATTAATTTTTGGGTTTTTCCGTTGAAACACGAACCGCTGGTATCCAGCATCAAAGTATAATCCACTGTGTCAACAAGACCAGCTGAGGAGTACTAAATGGGTCGAACCACAGGTCCTGAATGTTATTCATCAATTCACTCTAGATAGATCCATGGGAGGGCAAAACACCTGAATAATATCATCAAGTTCAATGTAAAGTTACGTCATAGCTGGACTAAATTCCCAGTATTCCTAAATTCTAGTCTGCCCATTAATATTTGTTAACTTTGGCATGCTGTCCTTCGTTGTATTGATAAAATTTTATCGTTATCAACAGATTTAGTCATTTTTTACGAGTTGATCACTGATTGATACCAGTTAGAGAACCACTGAAAATCAGGGAGTACTGGACAGCTGCTGTTTCATCCTAGTTTGGGAATCATCGGCAGTACGCATCCACTGGGATTCGAACCCAGGACCTTCTTGTTACAAGGCAAGCTCCTATACCATTCAGCCACTGGGACCCGATTCAATGGCTCGTGAATTCTAACTTCTACCAGTACTCTCTGGTTTTCAATGGTTCTCTAACTGATATCAATCCGTGATCAACTCGTAAAAACATAACTAACGCTTACAAACCAAACTATAGAAAATTAATCTGATGCTCGCTAGTGACTTCCTACAGGATGGAGTTTCCTAGATTTCTAGTGAGAAGTTGTGACCAGTGAGGTCCAATTATATGTCACGTGTGTGGATGGATGTCCCACCAACGACAACGGTTGGGGTCGCGCTAAACCACGAATTGGTAGAAGTTAGAATTCATGGGCTGGCCATTGAGGGATCGGGTCCCAGTGGCTGAATGGTATACGAGCCAGCATGCTTTGCAACCGGAAGGCCCTGGGTTCGAATCCCAGTGGGTGTGTACTGATGATGATTCCCAAACTAGGATGAAACAGCAGCTGTCCAGTACCCTTTGGTTTTTAATGGTTCTCTTACTGATATCAATCCGTGATCAAACTCGTAAAAAAATAACTAACCCTTACAAACCAAACTATAGAATATTTAGTCAGTGTCATTTCTGCATACACACACTCATGTAACACGCATTATTGTCTACATTACGTAAAGTGTAAACGTGATTACGTAACTTAAACCACTCCTTACGATCCTATTAGTTGTGCCCCACTGAGCTGTAATCTCTATAGATGGAGGTAGAGGGATGGGAGTGAAGGAAAATGTGTATAATTCTGTTTCTATCTTTTGTTTTGTTAAATATTTCTTTTTGATTTTTTTATGTTGTCTAAGTGTTGTCTAAGAGTGATTTGTAATCACTAGTTAAATGATTTATTGATTTTTTTTTCTAAAATAAAAAATAGCACTAAGGGTCAGCCTTAATTGTAGTCCAGTTCTATCACTACACACATATATTATATTCTATTTCATTTGGACAATATAAGTCAAGGTCAAAAGAAAATATATTACTTTATTGGTTTGGTATGTGAGTTAAGCGTAATATGCACAAGTCAGAATTTAATTGGTAGATGGTGACTAGCAGTGGAATCCAGGATGCGCATTTCGTCCTATTTGAGACTCGTTCGCTGGTTGGATGTACCTGCGTTTCCCAGTGAGTGATGATGTTCCCACCGAGGCTCGAACACAGTGTCGACAGTTTCAACCGCCAAAGCATTATCCACTAGATCGCTTGGGCCACGAGAGCTGACGAGTCCCAGATGGGACGAAATGCGCGTTATCCTGGATTCCACTGCTAGTCACCATCCACCAATTAAATTGTAATTATATGCCCAGACATCGTCGAAGCATATGCATGCACAAACAGCCGACATGTCAACCTGAGACCGAGCACTTCGGTCCAATCAATCGACGGGAAAATCTAAAATTCAATTAAATACACATGTCAGTTTGGGATTACCTATCTGTGTATGTGTATCCACGTGTGTGGGTGTGTAAATTGAAATTGGATTGATTGTACTTTGCAGTGTATTTGTATAGTGATCCCTGACTGATAGCTGACACTACTGGGGCGTTTTTCGAAATGAACATCTGTTAGCTTTCAATGAAGATTTTGTCCCTGCGACCAAAATTTATTCTGTCATGGTGTCTCAACGCAAGAAACCAATCTCTGTGTTCTACTGTGTAGGCGACAAAACTTTGTTAAGACATGCGCTATCACGAGGTGTTTCAAATTCAGGGAATAGACTATTGTTTTCCAATGTTTTAGCAGTTCTTTAAAACGATAGTAACGTCAACACTCAGATATATATACTTCAACAGTGCTGCCGTGAAGCATCTGTACAGACGATGTAGGTTTGTAAAACAAAATTAGTTGACTAAAGTTCAAATTAAAAAAAAAATTTCTTAGAGTCGAGGAGAATATTCCCAGCGAGGGAGGGGATCAAGAGGTCTGTCCACAAGAGTTATACACCAAGGCTTCCCTGGTCAGAATCACTTTCGTTACTGGAAAAAACTCCTATCGTTAAACAACACACTGTAAATGTACATACAACCATAAAGGGAAGTACTACAATTAAAGATTAGTCGAGGACAAAGATAAAATAGTAAAGGTCGAAAATCAACGTGTGAAATTCAAATGTCAAATTAATGATACACAGTCTAGGTGGGGCGGCGGGGTGGGGGACACGTATAATAATTACAAAGTAAGTTTAAATGTCGGAATAAGTATAGATATATTAGAAACAGATCCCCAAAGAGGGATTTTCCAAGCAATGTGTCCATGTGACAGATATCAGTTAGAGAGAGAGTGAGAGCTATCGTTGAGAACCAGAGGACACTAAACAGATATTTTCTTCTAGTTCGAGACTTTCCTTCAGTGTACACCCACAACTCCACCAGCGATTGGACACGAGACTTTCAAGCTACAAGTCTAAGCTTGTTGACCATTCACCAACTTGAGTGGGAATATAGTGACCCGTAAACTTTCACTTTTTCTTTCTCCTCAACTAGTACCTCCAGTGAGTATCAACTTCACCTTCACATGATGGTGTACTTACCGGTGAGAATTTCGCAGGACATCTATGCAGTAGCTATCAATGAGTTGGAAATTGTTGCTTAGATTGTGGCTTTTATAGGGATTAGGGCTAATTTGAATATCAATTGCGTCAAGAACCAAAATCATGTATAAAGATTTTCAAGTATTGGTTTTGTAGAAATTTTTGTTTGATTGGATGGAAGATTTCATCATGAGCTGACAACAGTTAGAGAACCATTGGAAAACCTGGGAATACTGGACGGCTGTTTCCGCCGTCCTAGTTTGGGACTCTTCGGCAGTGTGCAGCCACCAGAGTTCGAACCCAGACCTTCCGGTTACAAGGCGAGCTCGCAGACCATCAATCCTCTTAGACCCAATCCAATGGCCGGCCCATGAATTCCAACTTCTGCCAATTCACGACATAGAGCGACCATTTTGGCAGTGTCCTCTTCGATGAGTTACTGCCTCATCTTGAACCTGCTGCACCCTACTAGTCACTGCTTCCCACTAGAACCCCAGGTCACTGCCTGTATAGGGCCAGTTGCAAGTGAGCTTCTGATCAATTTTCAGTTATTGGTTTTGTAGAGATAGTTTGTTTGATTGGATGGAGGATTTCATCATGACATCAGTGGGAAGCCGTGAATAGTAGGGTACAATTGGTTGAAGATGAGGCATTAACTCATCGAGGAAGACATTGCGAAATAGTCGCACTATGTTGTGAATTGGCAGAAGTTAGATTTCATGGGCTAGCCGTTGCGTCGAGTCTCAGTGGCTTAAAGGTTTACGAGCTCGCCTTGTAACCGGAAGGTCTGGGTTCGAACTCTGCTGAAGAGTCCCTAACTAGGACGAAACAACTGTCCAGTACTCCTAGGTTTTCCAGTGCTTCTTTAACTGATTTTTAAAGATCATTGAAAACCAGGGGACACTCCCTGGACAGGTGAACTTTGCTGAGGAGATCCAATCTAAGAGGGAAACAGGTCATCCTGGTTTTCGGTGATCTCTCTCCCTAACTGATGTTGAATTCGATCCAAACGCTTAAAAAAATCCTTTGATCCATCCATCACTTCAGTTTCTTTTGGGTTGAATTTTACAATAGATGTTTTACAATTCGAAATTGAGTTTAGTCTGGTTGCAAACGGCATCAATTTTTATTGTTATCGTGATTATTACTTCCTCATAAATTTTCCCATCATATTTAACAACATCATGTCATTATTATTATTATTGGTTCACATGTTATGTTCCGTATTATTTTATAGGCCTTGACAAAATCATATGATCAGAAAATGGAAGTTGTTATACGCAATTGTAAACTACAAATGGAACGGTTAGATAAAGAATTCGAATTGGAAATGAAACGAATTCGAACAGAGACAGTGAGTTTAAAAGCGTCCGCTTTTTGTTTTTGTTGTTAAGTGTCGTGCGAATATATATATATATATATAATTTTTATCAATGATTTTCGTGATTGCAGTAGATTGGCAAATGAGACAGAGATCGGGCAATGAGGAAATAGGCATAAAATGGACCCACACAAAAAACTTGGAGGTTCTGGACTTCGCCGATGATATATGTCTGATTTCCCATCAACTTGAAGATATACAAGTGAAAAATAGCAACAAGTTGGCCGAAGAAGCATCCAGAGAAGATAGAACTCTAGGTGAACATAGAGAAAACAGAGGTGATGAAGATTCCTAGCCAACATCAACAGCAACAACAACAACAGACAACAATCAGAATAAATGGGAGGAACCTGAAAGAAACAACCTTTTTTACCTACCTGGGAAGCATCGTCTCAACTACAGGCGGACGGAACTGATGAGGATATCAAAGCAAGGATTGAAAAAGCAAGACAAGCAAGCTTTCATCACTCTCAAGACGGTGTGGAGGAGATCAATAACACACAGCATGAAATTGAAGGTAAGATCCGGAATTTCAACTCCTATGTGAAGTCAGTGCTACTTACTGTATGGATCAGGGACTTGGCGTGTCACAAAGAGCCCCTCAAACAAACTACAGACCTTCATTAACAGTTGTCTTCGCTCAATACTCAAGATCAGATGGCCGGCCAGAATAGAGCAGCAACAGAGATCTCTGGAACCGATTGTGCAACAAATAGGCAGGAAGAAATGGAGATGGATTGGCTGGCCATACTCTGAGGAAACCATTAAGTGACATCACTAGACAAGCCATTGCTCGAGTGGAACCCCACAGAATGGGAAGCGGCGTGATCATAGAATGTTTAGCATGCAATTTGCCCCTTGTCAAATGTCACTTCATGCTGTAGAACTGATCTGAACCGACCCCTAGTTTGCAGATAAAGAGTGAAGTGGTTGACCCGTATGAGATTTGTCAATTCTCGATAGCCCTGGTGTAGACCTGATATCCGGCTATCGATCAAAAGATTTGAGTACTACGTAAAACTTTACTCTGTTCTTCTTAAGGAGTGTGAGACGTGGTTGTCAAAATGTGTGGGAGCTACGAAGAGGTTAGGTTTAGAGTGTTATCTAAGGAAAGAGAGCCGATCAATGTGGAGCTGTGGAGCGTCTTCGACTAAAATGTCTGCGACACATAATAAGTGTGGTTAGTCATCGCCTTCCTTGTCAAACAATGTTAGTTGATATTCGATTACTTCGGAAAAGAGTTAGGGGTGGTCAAATCAAAACATGGCACCAATCCGCCAAGTCTTTGAATGGTGGATTGAGTGATCTGGAAAGGTGACGAGGACTGCTTGCTTGGGATCTTTGAGATTCTAAGAACGAAAACCTTGAGACTGTTGATGAATATGGTTCAGTATCTTTCTTCCTGGCGTAGATGCATTTAGTCTTTGTAATATTTCAGCTCCGTTAAACCTTCATACTTTTCCAAGCTACTATTGTTTCCCCTATACATTTCTGCCTATAATTGTTCTTCATCATGAACTGACATCGGTTAGAGAACTATTGAAAAGCCACCTGGGGGGACTGGACAGCTGTTTTGTCAGCCTAGTTTGGGACTCTTCATCAGTATGAACCCACTGGGTTTCAAACCTACGACCTTTCAGTTACAAGGTGAGCTTGTGGAGCATCGAGCCCCCAGGATCTGACCCAATAGTCCATGAATTCCAACTTTTACCAATTCACAACATAGTGTGACCACTAGCCAATGTCATCGACGAATATGTTTTTTGTCAGACCCAAGGTGCTTTATCCCACTGGTCACGACTTTCCACCCGAACCCATTTGATAGGGTCCCAGTGGCGTAATGGTCTACGAGCTCGCCTTATAACCGAGAGGTTGTTTATTCAAACCTCGGTGGATGAGTACCGATGAAGAGTCCCAAACTAGGACGAAGTAGCCGTCCAGTATTCCTTTGCTGATTTTTCAATGATTCTCTAACCGATTTCGGTTCATGATGAAATCCTGTTATCAATCAGACCTTGAAGTGGTGCATTTCGATGCAAAGTTCTACGTTGAAAGTAAGTCAGGCAGGTGGTCTCTAACACAAGATACTCTTAAAATAAGATCGAATAGCATTACAATGTTTGATAATGTTTCATCAATTGTTGAAGAGTAAGCATACTATTTATTCCGTTCATATTCATTTTTTGTTTTGTTTTGTTTTTATAGTCCAAAGAAGAGCGCACATTTAAAGATCGTTTAAAAAGTGAAATTGATACATATGATCGTGCAATGCGTAAAGCTGCTAAACGTGAATTAAATAAACTTGATCATGATCATGTAAAATCGAATTCACTAGCGTCGTTAAATTCAAATCATTCAACCAACTCTCTGGTTAGTAAACGTTTAACTGTATTCCGTGAAGATCAAGCCTCTCGTGTTAATAGTCGTATTTATGAATTACATAGTGAATATAATCGACGTCGAAGTGTATTGCGCAATGAAAATCTTAGTGAAACGCATACACTACGATTGAGTAAGTTTTTGATTTTTTTTGTTTGAAGTATATGTGGTATAATGACTGTCATGTATAGTCACGAGTTGAAGTTAGAAATTGGATTGTTAAGACGCTTATCTGTGGCACAGCGGTAGAATGCTCGCCAACCACTTAGGTGGTCCGGGGTCCGATCCCTAACCGACGGACTCCTTCAACTCGCTACATCAGTAATACGACTGGTAAAGAGGGAAGATTGGGTATAAAGCTAACAACCCTATCCCGTAAAAAGAAATCACCATTGCTACCGAAACTTGAAGCCTTTAGCTTGGAGCCCTATGTTCCACTGGAAACTTGAAAGAATTGAAGAAAACACTTGTGCGGATGATATTGTTGACTTAAATCAGTGAACAGTGATCTTGTTTAACTGTTACTGTTATTTTTTACTGCGATTCACTCCCGCTAAATGTAAGATGATGTTACAGGACTGGACTGGACTACACTGACTTCTAGCTTAGAAATAGGGAATGAAGTGGTAGGGCACGTTGACCACTTCACTTATTTGGGAAGTTGCATCGGCCATCGCCAACGGGTTGATCACTGACGAAATCCCAGCACGGATACAGAAGTCTAGTTTCACATATGTCAGTTTACGCCGTCTCTGGCGTAGACGTGATATCTGGCTATTGATCAAAGGGCGGGTGTGCTGCTCAGCAGTCCGCTGTGAGACGTCGCCAATGAGAGTGGAAGATACGAAAAGGCTAGCCATTTTTGATCATAGGTGTCTGTGTTCTATCTCCCGTGTTAGGTGGTGGTATAATAGGGTGAGCAATATTGATATTAGGCTTCGGTTGAGTGCTAGGTAAGGAGGGGGAAATCAGTCAATGAGGTTGTGAGGCAGCTGCATCGATTGAGATTGTTAGGACATGTGATACGCATGCCTAGTCATCACCTTCCTCGACCGACGAGCAATGCTAGCTGAATGATGTAGGGTCAAGCTGGAAAAGACGAGTCAGTGGTGATCCAACCAAAACACGGTTTCATCATTCAATGAAATCCACAACAGTTGGTTTAAGCCAGCTGCCACGTAGGGAGGTGTAGACTTCTTGACTGGTTGCAGTCGTCTGGATGGTTAAAACCAATGGGAGCTAAAGAGAATTGGTAATATGGTTCAAAATGATTGCTGTCAATGGCTGGTGCAGATGCATCCACTCCTTGTGACTTATAATTTCCAATGAAACTATGTTGTCCTTTGAAATTACTATTCTTTTTTGCTTCATATCCCTGTCTACTTTCTCTATTCAGCATTTCTGTTTACTTTCTTCTTCTTCTTCTTCTCTTGTTTTGTGTGCTGAGTGAGATGTGGTGACTCGAACTGGTGCACATCTGTGCAAAGTTCTATAGTGAAACCATTCAGTCAGTTGTTTTTTATATTATTCATCCGGGTTTCTATTGAGGAACTACTGCTTGTTGGAAGGTGTAGACTTCCTGACTGGTTGGGGTCCTCGGGACGGTAAAAATCTATGGTTGGAAACAATTGGTGACATGGCTCAAAGTCGTTCTCAATGGCTAACGCAGATGCATCCACTCTTTGTGACTTATGATCTCCAATGAAACTGTTTTGTTTTTCTTTATTACTCCTTTGTCTCACACCTCTGCTCACTGTTCCTATTATGCTTTTTTTGTACTTTCTTCTCTTGCTTC
This sequence comes from Trichobilharzia regenti, assembly GCA_944472135.2. Classification (NCBI taxonomy): domain Eukaryota; kingdom Metazoa; phylum Platyhelminthes; class Trematoda; order Strigeidida; family Schistosomatidae; genus Trichobilharzia; species Trichobilharzia regenti. The sequence goes on along the minus strand of OX235265.1, from coordinate 21,734,443 downwards.
GCGTGCTACACGGAGTGTGGCGACTTGAACTTCCGCACATTTGTGCAAAGTTCTATGTGGAAAACAGACAGACAGACAGACAGACTGCTTGTTATCTGATGTGACTACAGTGTCTCCTCAGTGTATGTGTAATCCATCACTATTTCTTTCTACACACTCTCTTTTTTCGGGTGAAAGATGCATAATTGGTTCATCGTCTGTCAAGGTTCCTTGTTGCTTATTCTTTTTTTTAATTCATGAATAATCCTCATTCAGACATTAATGAAAACAAATTACCGTAGTGGTGTGAAGAATCTTTTTGTATAGCGAATTCATTCACCTCTTTAGCTGTACAATTGCAGTCACACAGAATTATTTTTGTATGTGTGTGTGTGTGTACATTAGGTTTGTTAGACAAGAATAAAAATTAGTTGGGTTTATTGGTTACGTAATCGAGATACTTTTATAAAAATGTGATGAATGATCAAATTGTAACTAGAGGAGGAGGGGGGGGGGTGAAGATTAGTAAAAGGACAGTGGTGATGAGTTGTCAAAAAAGCATAGTTGTTAATGTTAGTCAATGTGTAAGAGAAGTTGATTAAGTGTATTATAGTTACGTAATAAGATGAATTATTTAATTGGATGAGTTTTGTTTAGGATGCAAATAGAAACGAAGGAAAATTTGGAATTATACAAGAGTTGTAAAGAAATAAAAGAGTTGTAAGGAGTTAGAAAAGCAGACACACAAACATCAAGTCAGTAGACATCAGTTAGGTTTTTGCCATGATAGCAGAAGTGGTTGAATGACTTTCACTTGTATGTATAACTCTTGTTTTTCTAACTGAATGGCTAAGGCTTCAGTAATACAAAGGAGACAAAAGCGTTTTGCCCTCGGTAGGCTATTAGTGACTATAGATTACTTTGAATGAGGCGTTTGTTTGAGATGAAATAGTTAGTGTTGACAAGGTGTTCGATAAACACACTCCTTCTAGAGCTATGTGGGATAGTGTTCTCGAATCCTTATGAACAGGATTCGCGTCTAAGGAATGGTGTTGCTTGTCTCCATCGCAATAGGTGAACTGATATATCCATACAGAAGTGGTCAGATGTGAGTTCTTGTCCGTAAGACTTCTTAATACCAATAGACGACTAGAGAACACTACTCTTAACGTTGCTGCGAAGAATATTTGCCTCAAATATACTGGGATTCTTCTTTTGAGGATATCGCAGGCTAAAGTCTCCCTTGAAATCCAGTTTCATGTACAATTTCTTTTTTGAAATACGCAGTGTTTCATTCCACTGGATTTTTGGTCTGATATTCTTGTTAATGGAATCTTGGTGGCTATCCATTTTGAATGAAGGTTTCTTTCAGAAGATCCAATTCTGCTTCCAGGGTGTCAGGACTTCTGATGCGTCACACCCGAGTGGCATGGATTTAATTCGATTTCATTTTCGTTTAATGGGCACCCAACTGTAGAAACTTATTAGTTGACCGTTCACAAGTAGGTTTTCTATGGTCTGACCTTCTTAAGGTTCTTTCGGGTAGTTTCGTTAATCCCACATCAAAGAAGGAGATTCTGGACTCGTTTTCCATTTATCGAGTGCATTTTACTGCTGGCTGACAGTTAATAAGAACTTGTAGGCAATGATTAGGGTAATAGGCATTGCCGCAAATGATGAAAATATTATCTATGTACCGTTTATACAGTTGTCGACCATCAATGGACGACTTCTCAAGGCTAGCCATAAAACAGTCTGCTAGTAATGGACCCAGCGGAGATCCCATTGCAATACTATCCTTTTTTCTGTAGGTGGGGTCATTGAAAGTAGATTTTACATTGTGAGTGTATCTTACCGGCAGTTCTTTCAAATATGTTGTTGATATTCCAATGTTGAACTGGTTGTCATGTATATGTTTACGTAGGAAACAGTTTCTGTAAGTGGGATATTGGCGAAAAGTGATTCAATGCCGAAAGACATCATTCTTATCTTGTATATAGTCGGTGAGTTGGAAGGTGTCACGAAGTATGTACATAGATGCTCCAGAATATCAGCCAAATATCTTGCAACAGCGTGATAGGGCGAACCTGACATATCTATAATTGGACGGAGTGGGTGACCAACTTTGTGTATTTTTGGTAAAGCTAGGTGGTAAAGCCTAGGTGTTACTGAAATGTTGGTTGGATTTGATCATAGAGATTGCAGCTAATCCTTTTTGACCGTCTGGTTGTCTGATTTACAGTATTTAGCAAAGGCAGTCATTGGTAAAAATTTGCAGTAGCCAATTGGGAGGGCTTTTAGTGACGCACTCGCCGATTCTTTGAACCACATGAAAGCACTGACCTGACGATGCGGATGTGAAGCTAGGTGGATTTCCAGAATAATGAATATTTGTCTTACTTTTCCAATTCTGTCGAGGACATCCACATTGGTGTGAGGTTTGTAGTTGAAGCGATGCTGTGTAGGTCAGGAAAGTGAAGACGATCACTTTGCTTAGATTTCTTTCTTTGATTTTCACTGCCTCTTATGCCAACTTGTTGCATTTTGTTAGTAAATGTTCGATTATGTAAAATATGGGACATAAATTATCTGCGAGGTCTACATCTTCCAGTGTCTTTCTTTGGTCAGTTTAGTGTAACGTAAACGCGTTAACCCAATCTCTACAGAAATTCCAAAGCCTTTGCTTAGTAATCAAAACAATTCATTCTTGATGACTATTATTATTATTGTTCCTTTGGGTTCCGAGTGGAACATGCGGCTTCAACAGAACATCTCCACTTTTTCCTATTTCCTGGTCTCACAATCGCCCATAGCCTCTCCTCTCCTCCTCTCATGATCTTATCCATGAACCCTCGGGCGCCCACTAGTCGTTTCCTATTCACGTTCTACTCGAGCTATACCTTAGTGCGTTATGTCATTTGAATATCCCCTCAGTATGCGCCCAACCCATCTCTATTTTCTTCTAAATATTTGTAGAGTAATAGGTTCTTGTTTGGCTGTTTCCCAGAATTTCTTGTTGCTAATTCTTTCTGGCCGATTGGCCATTTGATCTTCAATATGGATCCAGTGCATCGTTAGCTTAGAGGTAGAATTCTCGCCAGCCACTCAGGTGGTATGAGGTTCAATCCTCGACTGACGCACCCATAAACCTCACTCAGTTGGCAATAAACCCATCAAAGAGGAGGAAGGTTGAGCATAAAATAAGACCGCTGCTAACCAAAACTTCAGAGCTCTAGCTTGTAGCCCTATGTTCCACTGGGAACTCAAAGATAAGCAAATGGAGCCAGTGAAGACAGCTGTTCATAAAGTATTATTACCTATGCGAACTGTTATTAGCCACCACAAAGTTATTCGTGAGTTTATTTGTCGTATTTTGTAAATTATGTGAATTACAGGTGTTATTCATTTTCCTCTTCTACTTTCTTTTATTATTTTTTTTCTAACTTACCTTACTACGAAATTGTTGCGTCATTATAATCAACTAAACCTAAAGACTTTGAAGAAGACAAATGGAAAATGGAACAGCGTTATTTATGCATGAAACATCAGTTGGATAGAAATCGTCTATTGGATTTATTTATGATTAAACGAGAACAATTAACTGGTCGATCAGAACTTGAATTAACTGAATTAAAACAGGTAAGTTACACGAATGGTGGTGTTTCTTTTTTCTTTTTTTTCTTTATTCCTTTGCATCGTCTAACTGGAATCTTAAGCTTCAGGCTTGAATCTACTCCTACTACTCATTCGGCCTGACTCCTCACTCACTGACTGTCGTCTCACTCAATCACTTACACTCTCACTGACTCACTCACACTCATTAACTGCCAATCTGTCTCTCACTCTTTCTCGGTGACTGACACACCACTGACCTACTGACTCCCCGACTGAATCAACGTCACACTGACTGACTCGACGACTGTCTGAATCACTGACTGACTGTTTGTGTCTCTCCTCTGTGTGAACTCGTGCATATGTGCATTGCTGTGCATATGTTAGCTGATGTAGTGTGTTGATAGCCAGTGTGTTGGAGAAGATTTTCGTGAAGATGGGTAGAATGGATGAAATCGTGTGGGGATAGGTATAAAGAGATGGTTAATGGATGGGAAATGTGGGTAAAATTGAATTGAATTTTCAGTAGCTTGTGGTGTTGTGTTTTCGTTCGAGGTGGGGTCGCTAGCCTTCTATCTATCCTGGGCTTACCCACCTACCTACCGGTCAAGTGAAATGTAGGATGTGATAAATTATAGATTAGTTTCTGATTTGTTTTTTTTGCCTTCTCTGGCTGTGAGTCATATGAAAAAGAGAAGACGTTAAGCGAAGACACTCTTTTAGACAGCGAATTCATTCACATAGCTGTACAATCGCATCTATGTATGATTATTTGTGTGTGTATGTGTGTACATGAGGTTTGTCAAGTATAGATAGTTGATCAGGTAATAAAAGAATGATCTAATATAGAAACAAGGTTAATCAGACAGCAACTAAAGTGAGATTGAGTTAGTAAGTTAGATGACGTAATATAATAGACTAAAATGTGTCAACTTAGGTCAGGATAGCAACAGAGGTAATTATCATAGGTAGAGACTAAGTAGAAGTGGGGTAGAGAATAATTCTATTTAAATTATAACTGAAATTGAGCAAATAAATTGGATGACGTAACATAAATGACTAGAAATCGAGCGTTGGTCAAGTCAGTAACAATGGTAATGAAGGATAGAAATTAAATCGGGTGGGGGTAGAGAACACGAAAGTTGAAAATGTAAAATATTACAATTGTAAAGACAAAATAATACTAATGAAGAGACAGAAAAAAAGAGATTAGGTAGGATTTACTTGTCGCGTAATAAGATAGATTAAGTCCATTGCAAGTGTAGTGATTGAACGAACTTCTGTATGCAGAGTTCAGGACTTAGCACGTGAATCGCCAGTTTGAAGAAGTCTGATTCGTACACCTTTAGGAAGACTACTTCTTACTCTGTAGACGAATTTGAAGTTTGTTTGGGGTGTAACTTGGTGTCCGGAATCTATCAGGTATTCTAAGATAGAGCTGCGGGGGCATCGTTTTTCTCCTTTGTAAAACCATGTTGGCAAGTGTTCGGTGATACGCTTGGAAAGCGAACGCTGGGTACGGCCGATATACCTGGCTCCACACGAACAGGTAAATTGGTATATACACATTGATGAGGCCAGCAGTGGTAGCTTATCCTTCACGTCCACACGAATGATGGCTTTCGTGGAAAAGGTTAGTCGTAGTTCAGCTGCTAAGTAGGTCTTCTTAAGTGAGCGTGACAGTCGACTTTTCAGTGTTGTCGCAGATATATCTCCATTGAATTGAAGGTTCATGTAGAGTAGTTTTTTCGGGACGCTAAGTACAACCGGCTTTTGTGGTCTAGGATTCACAGATTTTGCAATAAATCGTTCTGGATAACAATTCTCGTCGAGGATTCTTTTGAGACTGTCCAGTTCATCTTCCATAGTGCCCAGGGTGCAAATTCTGCGAGCTCTGTAGCTGAGTAAACGGATCAGTTTACGTTTGGTGTACGGAGGTACCCAGCTGTGAAAGATAGTAAGCTGTCCGTTCCCCATCGACTTTCTGTAGACAGATCTTTTCAGTGTTCCATCCTGTTCTTGTCTTGTTAGCTGGACATCAAGAAATGATATTTTGGAGTTGGACTCTTTCTCCAGCGTGTGAATGAATTCGCCGAAAAGAGTCTCTTTGCTGAACGTCTTCTCTTTTTCATGTGGAAATTTTGTCTTAAGAATGATTACCAAATGTAGTATGCAATGGTAGCAAAACGTATGAATTTAAATATTAAGATAAATAATGAATTGCGTAACTTAAAAGCAATAGAGGTGATGAGTATCCTTCAGAAATGGTTACCATTAAGAAAAATTAAAAATGACAATTGCTTGGAAATTAACACACTGCTATCAGGTGATTGGGGCAATCAGTAGGAAACTTTGCTTGCCCTGTGATGAGAGCAGAGTGCTAGCCAGTCGGTAGACATTAATTTACGTCAATGTCTAAGTCACTAATATTGTCCGTGAGAAAATATGAACAAGGCTGATTCAACAACCAATCACAGCAGACTTAACGTGGGCAAATAAGATTCGCAGATGTTATGGCTTAACTTTCTGAGAAACCAGAAACAAGCAATCAGAAGACTGTGTTTGTCTGCTTGAATAAGCTATAATAATGTACATGAAATATATATAAATACGTGTTGATTTCCGTAATAAAACGATCTGTTGCCTGGCCCTTGTCTTCTGTTGTTACAGCCCTAACTTGACTGGATAGACCTCACCGGTTACGACTTCTCAGTAGAATTCCAGGAAACTCTGTCCTGTGGCAAGTCACTAGTGAGCATCAGATTAATTTTCTATAGTTGGTTTGTAAGGACTAGTTTTGTTTTTAGGTTATCGGTTCGAACCCCAGTGGGTGCCGACTTCCGATGATTCCCAAACTAGGACGGAGGAAGCAGCTGTCCAGTACACTCTGGTTGGTTTTCAGTGCTTTTTTTTTAACTGATATCAATCCATGATCAACTCGTAAAAAAACAAAACTAATTCTTACAAACCAATTGTAGAAATGAATACTCCTTTATTTCATTCAGTTTGAACGTTCCCGTGGATTGATTAGACTGGGATTGCTCGGCCTCAGGTTGACATGTCGACTGCTTGTGCGCATGCTAAGACAATCAATGTCTGATACGGTCTCACCTTAAACCCCTCCAAATGCCAAACAGTTAATTTCACCTTTAGGCACAAATCTGACCTAAACAAACTGGTTAGCACTCACGAGGTGTGCAACATAGATGGCACTGAAATAGAAACCAAGTCAGAAATTAAATACCTGGGCGTCATTGTATCTGCTGATCATTCCTGGTCGTCTCATATCTTGATGATTTCTAAGAAAATATTCCATCTAACCTTCTACATCAGGAAGTTAAGACATTCTAGTATAACCCAACCCTTACTGTTACGATTCGTTAACTCTTGCATTCTGCCTGTTATTCTCTATTGCTCCCCTTTAGTTTTTCCCGGGCTACTGAGAAAAGACTATATCTTATTACGCAGGATGTTAAAGGTTGTCAGCAGGGTAAGCAACGTGCCACTTAACCAGCTTGTTAATATTCTGGTTGATAGGCACTTGGACTCATGTGAAAAATGGTCAAAATCCATTTTATCTAACTCACAACACCCTCTTCATTCACAACTCTCCCCTTGTATCTCATCAGGCGAAACCAGAATCCTATATAGAAAACTATATGCTCGCACTAGTAAGTACAAAAACTCAACCATACCCTACTTAGCTCGTGTTCTGTGCGATAAAGAAAGCATTAGGCGTGAAACCTTTAACTTATTAAATAGTCAGTAGAACAACTGAATCTCGTCTTTCCAACTCATATCATTTGTAGGTGCAACGTTTTTCTTTCTTTCTTTTCCTTTTCTCTCTCTCTCTCTTTCTGTTATGTGCAGCTTTGTTTCTTTCTTCTGCTTACGCCAGTAAATATGCTAGCATCTACTTTTCTAACACCTTCAAACACTGTTCAATTTTGGCTTTGGCGATATGCTAATAAGTTGTTGTTATAATGAACTGAGATTTCTTTAATCTATGTAGAATTTCCTTTATTGATAATGTACTAACTGGATGCAATACTTTAGTAAAATGCTGAGAATTCCATTCTGTATCGCAAGTACTGTTTTGGAATAAAGGTATTATTATTATTATTACTTGAGCACACAAATATCAATCTTTCGAAAGTTTCCAATCATATATCAAATACGTATTGTTTAGGTATTTTCTCACGGCGATTTTCTTGCTTTCTTGTCTCTGTTTTCGCATCTCATCTCATTTCATTTCTCCTCACTTAATTTCACTAGATTTCAAGAAATCATAGTCAGCCGATATCATATGACCCATACACATGCGCCTACACTTTATTATTATTAATTATTGTGAGAAATTGCAAATCACCAATACATCAAAAAAAAGCGGTTCAACATGGCGTCGTTGTATGTCTTTTGTGCGTAGGATGCTAAAACATAAAATATTTTCTCAAAAAAGTAGTTGGTGCATGCTTTGAATTGCCTTCATATATATATATTCTCTATATATAACGGTTATTTGATAGTTTGTGCGCTTATACACAAAGATATCGATTGTAGCTTCAACCGGTTAAGCCAATAACCGGTCAACAAACTATTTTTTGAATGAATAACAGGTCTAATTAGTTTCTTATCTATGCAAGTGATTACTTCTTGTGTTCGCTGTTGTTGTGTACAACACCGCTGAAATCCGACTCGAGTGCATTGTAGCTCTTTCTTTCAGTCAACCGTGCTTCTTAGATTCCATCAACAACTGTATACATCGCTAATTAGAGAGATATAGGAGTAATGCAGAAACTATCGAAATCTCTACAAAAACTCACTTTAGATTATTAATTGATCATTATTGAAAACTTAGGGAGTACTGAAACATCTGTTTCGTCCTAGTATGGCATTGTTCAACAGTGTTCACCTATAACTCACTCTTCACATGGGATCGAACCTAGGATATACGCGTTGAGAATATTGGGACGTGAAATCCAACAGCCCATGAATTATAACGTCCATCCATTTTTATTGGGGAGTATTTGTTCTCAAAAACCAACTTGGTGTACGCCAGTTGTGATAACTACTCACTTCTTACAAAATCTACTGTTCAAGTTGAAATATTTAGTGCTAAATGGCTGTAGGAGAAATGTAATTAATAAAATAAGCTACTCAAACTTTCCATTATAATAAAGGTTTTGTTTGTATTTCCCAATTAAATGAAAAACAAAACGATATTGTCGTTGTTTTTACTGACGTCTTGCTATTTAATGCTGTTGCTAATAGCTTTATCAAAGTAGTATTATTAAACCAGAATTTACAAAATCTCAGCTTATATCTAACAAACTTAATCATCGCTCATCAGTATAGAGTTATTTTTTGCGTTGTCATATTGGCCAATTGGTAGAGATAACAAAATCAGGTGTAGATTGTTGGATTTTAAAAGTGTATGAAATTATAAAAGCAGCTTTTTGATTTTGTCATTTCATGGGAGGACGGGGGTGTTGTAACCAGGTCAAATTCTGATTTAATCCATCATTCTTGTTCAAACAATTTGGATTCCATTTGATATGAAGTGCTTCTGATGATGTGAGACGTTCTTTGTGATTTCTGGAATTTTTTTGGATTATTTCAGTACTGTCAGAATCAATTTTGTGGTCTGATTCTATAGCGTAGCGTGTAAACCTATAGCTGGCCGATTATTTTTCAAGCTTTTCTAGTTCAACTGAATTTCTCTCGGTTGTCGAACAGAGACGAGTCTACGGTGTTCATTTCTTCTGACTGTCTTGATTTCTCTCTGGCGATGTTTGTCCGATGTATACGGTATCACATCTGAAACATTTTATTTTATAGACACAATTAGATAGAGAATCTTTAGGGATTTGGTCTTTTATATGGACAAGGTTACTTCGCAGTGTGTCTGATGTGTCTGATATTTTGTAAATTCTGGTTTAATAATACTTTGATAAAGCTATTAGCACTAAATAGCGAAACGTCAGTAAAAACGATATCGTTTTGTTTTTCATTCATTGGGAAATACAAGGAAACCTTTATAATAATAATTATTATTGGTTTGGGTTCTTAGTGGAACATAGGGCTTCAACTCCACGTCTCCACTTGCCTGCTTCTGTCTTCTGCTGTACTTTTCACCTGCATCCATGTTAGTCCATACTCTTTCAACTCCTCTTCATACGATCTCCTCCATGTCACCCTTGCACTGACGTCCCACTCGCCGCTTCCCTTTCGGCCTGGTTCCACTCGAGCAATGGCCTGACGCGTGCGCGATGTCAACCAGTGGTGGCCTCCTCACCGAGTGAGTGTCCAATCCATCTCCACTTTCTCCTGAATATTTGTTGGTTGGCGATTGGTTCTTGTTTTGTTTGTTCCCAGCCATAGTTTCTTGTTGGTAATTCTTTCCGGCCCGGCCATCTGATCTTCAGTATAGAGCCAGCGAAGACAGTTGTTGGTTGATAAAGGTCTGCAACAGGCTGTTGGAAATATTCTTTGTGACCCGCCAAGCGCCAAGTTTCTGATCCGTATAGAAGAACTGACTGACTTGACGTTTGTATTGAAAATCCGACTGAATTTTGTTGTTGATGCTGGCTGAGTGACGAAGATTTCCAGATTGGTTTCAGGTTGATGAATGTGTTTCTCGCCTTCCCGATTCGATCCTCGATTTGACATCCTCGTCCGTTCCGACTGCCTGTGGTTGAGACAATGCTCCCTAGATAAGTGAATGAAGTAATTTCTTTCAAATCCTTCCCGTTGATGGTGATTGGCGCTGGATGTTGGTGCTGTTGTTGTTGTTGGTTGGTTATTTTCATAACCTCCGTCTTGTCTACGTTCACCTGGAGTCCTGTCTTCACTGGCTGCTTCTTCGACCAGTTTGTCGGTTTTCGCTTGTAATTCTTCGATTTTGTGTGACGTCAAACATAAATCATCCACGCGCGAAATCCAGGTCTTCTAGGTTCTTCACGTCGGTCGGTCCAGGATATCCCTGTCTTCTTGTTTCCCACTGTCTAACGCATATTATTATGAATGAATATCATATACCAATGCCCAAATTTTTTCAAACTGTTAAAAGTGAACTTGATTTAGGCGTTTGTTGCTCAAACTGTCCTTCAACTTAGTGTCGTTCAGTTGCAACATAACAAAAAGCCTCAATCTACAGCGTAGTTAAGGAAGATTAGTAATCAACTCAAAAAATCAATAAATAAATCAATAAATCAGTGAATACAACGACACAAACTAACAGCTGAGTATTATTCGCAACAGTTAAAAGAAATTAATCACCATATGACTCAATAGAGTTTAAGGTCATAGGGTTTAATAATACATTAAAAAAAGGAGAAGTCTCTTCTTTTTTGAATTAAATTACACACAAACGTCGTGTTAGTTATTCTTAAATCTATTTTGTCATTTTGTCTACTTCAATTGGCCTTTGATATAAGAATAGCACTTGTGCACTGTGGTACAGTATAATTCCATTGTGCGTAAAATTCATTTTGATAAAGTCTCACAGTGTTATACAGTAATGTTTACTGATGACCAGGTTTCGAGCACAATTTATTGCTCACAATCATATCAAGGTAATCACACGACTTCCTAAATTCATTTATATAGTTCCATTGTTTTTCTCTTGATTTTCACTTCATTTGATTGGCAGTAGTATTTTCCATATTTCAGGTATGAGTGATGAGTCGTTCCTATTGCATGTGTTGGGTGTAGACTCGATGAACAAGGATTCAGTAATCAACCTCTCTCTCCACCTACCTAGATTACTTTTTAGAATTTTAACCCTCTCCCACCCTATTGTGTGGTTGTGTGTTAGCGCATGCATTGCAATTGCTGAGCTTTTTTCTAAATTACTTATCTTCTCGGGGTCAACCATTCTTACCTTAGCTAAATTTTTATGCTCTGACAATCTGACTACCCCTGACCTACTAGTTTGACCTATGTAGTTGATCTCACAGTCATTGCATTTTATTTTGTAAATAATATTATTTTGTCTAATTGGGTCCACTCACAGGGTCCTTTAACCTACAGAGCTTGTCTCTGAGTGAGTTTGTAGGTTTAAATGCCACCCTAATTCCTATTTTATTCAGAATCCGACGTAGTGTCTCAGATGTCCCCTCTTTATATGGTATAACTGTGGATGACCTATATTCTTTCTTATTTATGTTATTATTACTAGCTTCACAATTATTTTTATTTTGTTTTTGGCCTTTAATGATCTTCCTAATGAATTTTATAGGATAGTTAGTTATTTAACACCAACTCTTCTTCTATCTGTTTTAATTCATCATTTAGATCTTTTTTTGTGCTACTTAGTGCCACTGCTCGGTTTGTTAAACATTTAACTAAGCCTGCCTTAACAGTTAAAGGATGAGACGAATTGAAGTCTAAATATCTATTAGAATGCGTTGGTTTTCTATAAACACTAGTGTGTAGTTTGCCTTCTTCTATTCTTTTTATCTTACAATCTAACATAGCTAATTCTCCTTGTTCATTTTCTGATTCAAATGTGAATTTTATTCCCTCAACTTGTGAGTTTATATGTGTCAAGAAGCTAGAGATGTGTTCTGTTTTTAACACTGTGAAAGTGTCATCCACATATCTCCACCATGTACTGACCCATACAGATAGAACCGACCGACTGACTGACTTCACATCTGTGTTGAAAATCCGGACGAATCTTGTTCTTCATGCTGAGTCATTGCAGAAGATTTCCGAACCGGTTTCAGGTTGAGGAAAGTGTATTTGCCCTTCCTGATTCTGGTTGGTTTTGACATCATCCGTTCCGTCTGCCTGTGATTGAGATCGTGCTTCCTAGATAAGTGAAGGAAATAACCTCTCTCTTTGAATAAAGCAAGAACAACAGTGGTTTGTGCAGAATAATATGCTACCATCATCTATTTCGTTGGCTTCTCATCAGCTGCTGCTTACAGCCTAAATAAATTTTGAGGTTTAAGTACAGAAACGTTTTAACATACTTGCAAATTTTACATGATGTCTGTCAGTTGACAGAAAGTTCCACAATTAGTAAACAGTGCTCAGAAAATTGCGCTTATATAGTTTTTACACAAGCAGTTCAAGTTAAGACAAGACCACCATCTTCTAGGCGTTGCATGGCGACGTCAAGGAAATGGAACTTACCATCATTTTCATGTTCCATAGTAAATACAATATTTGTATGTGCGTTGTTGAATAGTCTGAGTAGGTAGGAGGTGGTCTCTAGAGGTCAATCTACCGAAAGCCCACATGGAATGGACAATACTTACATTTTGATAGTTTTTGTCTGAATAGCTATAAACGAGCACTAGTCAAGACTTTCTACCATAGAGCAAGGAGAATATACTCTGCAGAGAAACTAGAGGAAGAATTTGCGAATCTCGAAAAGATACTGAAAAACAACGGTTATCCTCAAAGATTCATTAACAAATATGGAAGATATGAAAGCTCAAATACCAAACAAATCACAGTTGAAAAAATGCCTGTCTTCATTCAACTAGATTTTAAAGGTGAAAACATTGCAGAAATGGTCAACAGAAGACTGAGAACGTCACTAGCCAGAGCCTATCCTGCAGCTAAGTTGGTTCCCGTCCATCGAACAACATGCTCTTTGGTGCAGTCAAAAGTCGATAGATACCCATCTCATGTTAACGCCAACTGTGTATACAAATTTACGTGTATCTGCGGGAGCAGTTACATTGGGAGAACAGAAAGAAGGGCACACCTCCGATTTTCTGAACATGTGCTGAAAAGCCTACGTCTCAAGGGAACAAACTCTTATAGCAGCGCTATTACCAGACATCTCCTCGACACGGGTCATGAGGTGGAAATCGAGAAATCCTTCAAAATTATCAATAGACAAAGGAGCTCCATTCTCCTCAAGTTTGCCGAAGCAATTTCTATCAAACGCTTAAAACCAGATCTATGTGTTCAGAAAGAATCAGTTATTAGTCTTTCCTTGCCTTGGTAACTGGATGTCTTTTTTCTCCCATCTGATTGCGTAATCTTTGTCTTTAACCTCACCCTCTTTTATATTCTGTAATTTTGCTTGTCTCTTGTTTCTATGATTTGAGTTCAACTCAGTACATTGTTACCTAACTTATTAGTCACTATGCATCTAACGCACATCCCTTACCATTATATACATACATTTATTTATTATTTTTTAACTTGAACTGCCTGTGTAAAAACTATATAAGCGCAATTTTCTGAGCACTGTTTACTAGTTGTGAAACTTTCTGTCAACATGTAAAATTTGCAAGTACGTTAAAACGTTTCTGTACTTAAACCTGAAAATTTATTTAGGCTGTAAGCAGCTGACGAGAAGCCAACGAAATAAATGATGGTACCATGTTATTCTGCACAAATCAATGTTTTTCTCGCCTTTATTGAAATTTTGGTTTTAAATGTTCGACTACACAAATGTCTCAGCAAAACACAGCACATTAAATTTTTCTGATGATTATTTTGAATGCCTTCTTAATTTTCACAATATAATCAGCGTTGTCTCAATTTTTAGTGCTGTTGAGGTGTTTTAACTCAGGTTCTTTGGTATACTTTCAGAAACGTAGGTAATACTTCTTCTGTCAGTACTCCAAAAGTATTTTTATTGATGTGTACATGTAAAGTGTTAGATGAAGTTGGAGGTTACATGAAGTGAGTGCTTGTCCATTTTTTGACTGTTTCAACTATTTGCCTGATCTACATAAATAAGCTGGGAGGGGGGGGTTGGATATGTTCTTTCCAGTCTAGAAAATGGTCTTGTTGAAGTCAACAATCCAAAGGTTTCAAATGTGTAAGAGGTATGTAGATGATACCTTTTTTTATTTATAATAGTGATTTCAATTTGAATAATATATTAAATGCATTTAATGGTTGCCATCCAGCGATAAAATTCAAACTCGAAATGGAGAACGAGTGAAGCATTGATTTCCCCGATGTGAACTTATCAAGGCGGACCGATGGAACTCTGAGGAGATTGATTTATTGAAAGGTGTCATGTAATGGTCAACTGACAAATTTCTACAGCTGGGCACCCATTGGTCGAAAATGATACCTGATCCGGTCGCTTGCCACTCGCACGCAGCGTATATATAGCCCTGATACTGTGAAGGATGAGTTAAATCTTATGAGGAAAATCCAAGTAGAAAATGGATTTCCACTACGTTTTATAGACAAGAATATAAATTCAAATCCTATGAAACGTAACTTATCATCCTCATCCAAGAAAATACTGTACATCAGCTTGGAATCCAAAGGCAACTTAGCTTCCGATATTATAAAAAGAAGGATATCACAGTCCCTGAAAAGAATATTCCCAGCTGCATTGTTTAGAGTAGTCTTTACCAGTCGACTATAACTGTTCAATAACCTGAATGATAAGATCCTGCTGTTGACCAACTCTATGGGCGTTTATCACTTCACCTACCTTTGTGGAGCTAGGTATATCGGTCGTTTGACACGAGATTTGTTCAAAAGGGTGCAAGAACGTTATGCTGCATGGTTACGAAGAGGTGGAAGTGGAGCGATAAGAAGTGCGATCATTGAACATATTGTCGATATTGATCACCCTATCTCTATAGCCATCGCCTTTAAAGTCATCTACAAGGCGAAAAGTAATTTACCGAAATCACTACGTACCCAAATCATTTGTATTGCTTAAGCTTTGCTTACTGAAACAGAAAAGCCAGATCTCTGTGCACAGGAAAAGTTCGTTCAACCCCTCCAACTTTCATGGTCTTAATCCCTCTATGCTAAAATATAGTAATCCCCAGTCATTTTTTAGCTCTACCAATTTTTCATTTTTCATTTATCGGATACCAACAAATCTCAACTTCGCCTTAAGAGTTCGATTACTAAATATTGCTGAGGCTGTTTGGATCCACATTAAAAAGCCTAATTTGTGCGTACAAAAGAAGTTAGTTCAGACGCTGTCCCTACCTTGGCCATCTAGGTTTGAATGATTCTCAATTTTCGTGAAAATTTCCTAATTTTAGTTGATATCCTACTCGCTATTATATCTTTATTACTATTATAATTTAAGTATTTTTAGTGAACTGTAATTGCATTGATTTTGCTTTACAAATCGATATTATTTAAAAAACACTAATATTGTTATTAACTACCAACCTTGAATATTCTGTGTATATAAACATGTATATAATTGTAGAGCCAGAAGAGGAATTTATCGAAAAGAATATTCTTTGCTCGATTATGTTGTGTTTTATAGATAACTGAATGAATATTTTTGCTATATTCAATTTTTATACTCTTCCTTATTACGTCAATTGTTACTATTACTACTCTCACTTTGAACTGTCCCCAGTATTATTTCACTTGTTCCACTTGTCATTCTGAATCAGTTCTGGTTTGCAACATTAAATTCTATGTTATCAAACTTCACACAATATTACGTAAAGTTTTTATTTTATTCGATTTGCCTACTAATCCTATAATTGCATACACTTTCCAAGTTCTATCCATGCTATGAATTATTCTATATATAGAGAATGCTCTCCACACGGATACGAGAACATATTCCAGCTTGGTTTTACAAGGGAGAAAGGAAATGTGTGCGAAGCTCTATCTTAGAACACCTCGTCGATTTCTGTCACTCGGTCAACCCTGACCATGATTTCAAGGGCAGTTTAATTTGCCCACAGCCACGCTCAACCTTCCGAGCATCCAACACCTCCCTGAATGGGATATAGATACAGGTCCTCCGTCACTAACTGAGGTTACTAAAGCTGTCACCAATCTGAAACTAGGCAAAGCAGCGGGACCTGATGGAATGACTCCAGAGGTATTTAAGTACGGTGGAGACAGCTTACTGTCCGGATTAACTGAGGTACTAGGGAGCGTCTGGGAATCAGAAGAAGTCCCATCGGGTTAGTGTAAGTCACTGATTATCCCCATATACAAGAAGGGAGACAAGTCTTCCTGTGATAATCACAGAGGGATTAGCTTGACTAATATAGTATCTAAAGTCTTAGGCTCAATAATCATGCGTAGACTGAGTGGTGCTCGGGAAGCACAAACACGAGAGAGCCAGGCAGGCTTTAGACCAGGAAGAGGGTGTATTGATCATATCTTCACCCTCCGACAGATTCTAGAACATAGGAATTCCTACCGGCGTCCAACAGTCATTATATTTCTTGACCTAAAGGCAGCATTCGACTCTGTCGATCGAGAAGTTCTCTGGAGATGCTTGGCTGTAAAGGGAATTCCGAGAAAATATATTGCACTGATTAAGGCACTCTACTCGTACTCATACAGCCAGGTGAGGGCTTACGGCGAGCTGTCATCTGAACTGGTGACGACTAGTGGTGTCCGTCAAGGATGCCCATTATCCCCTTTTCTATTCAACTTCATCATACATGTGTTAATGGACTTAACCCTAAGTGACTTCAGTGACTCAGGGATTGACTTGCTACCGGGAATAATCTCGTTGACTTGGAATATGCAGACGATATAGTCCTTCTAGGCGAAGACGCTGACGAAATGCAGAGTCTTCTAAACACCTTGAGCCACAATCTACGAATGTTTGGCATGCGATTCGCTCCCGCCAAATGCAAGATGATGTTACAGGACTGGACTACATCGACGCCTAGTTTAAAAATAGGAAGTGAAGTGGTAGAGCACGTTGACCGCTTCACTTATTTGGGAAGTACCATCAGCCCGAACGGGTCGATCTCTGACGAAATCTCAACACGAATACAGGGGGCTCGTTTCGCATTTGCCAGTTTACGCCGACTCTGGCGTAGACGAGATGTTCGACTATCGACCAAAGGGCGGGTGTACTGCTCATCAGTCCGCTCCGTCCTCCTTTATGGTTGTGAGACCTGGCCACTGAGAGTGGAAGACATGAAAAGACTAGCTGTCTTTGATCATAGGTGCCTGCGCTGTATTTCCCGTGTAAAGTGGCATAATAAGGTGAGCAACATTGAGGTTAGGCGTCGAGTTCTAGGTAAACAGGGGAAATCAATCGACGAAGTTGTGAAGTTACAAAGACTGAGATGGTTAGGACATGTGTTACGTATGCCTAGTCATCGCCTTCCTCGACGAGAAATGTTAGTGGATTCAGGGTCAGGATGGAAAAGAGCTAGCGGGGGTCAAACTGAAATATGGCACCAGTCAATGAAATCTACAACAGTTAGTCTAAGCCACGTAGGAAGGTGTAGACTTCCTGACTGGTTGGGGTCCTCGGGACGGTAAAAACCAATGATTGGAAACAATTGGTGACATGGATTAAAATCGTTCTCAGTGGCGCAGATGCATCCACTCCCTGTGACTCATGATTTCCAATTAAATTATGTTGTTCTTCGTTACTACTATTCCTTTGTCTCACCCCTCTGTTTACTGTCTCTAATATGCATTTCTTGTACTTTCTTCTCTTACCTTGTGTGCTACACGGAGTGTGGCGACTTGAACTTCCGCACATTTGTGCAAAATTCTATGTCGTAAACAGACAGACAGACAGATGCATCTAACGCACATCTCATCTTTATTATGTAACTTTTTTACCATTATATGCATACATTTATTTTGTCTTAACTTGAACTGCTTGTGTAAAAACTATATAAGCGCAATTTTCTGAGCACTGTTTACTAATTGTGGAACTTTCTGTCAACTGACAGACATCATGTAAAATTTGCAAGTATGTTAAAACGTTTCTGTACTTAAACCTCAAAATTTATTTAGGCTGTAAGCAGCAGCTGATGAGAAGCCAACGAAATAGATGATGGTAGCATATTATTCTGCACAAACCACTGTTGTTCTTGCTTTATTCAAATTCATCAAGGGGAATAAATGCATGAAGTTTCTCAAAAATAACCTCTCTCTCTCTCTCTTCCGTTGTTGGTGACTCATGCTCGTTCTCCCTGGTTGGTGGGGTATCTTCATCACCTTCGGCTATTTCTATGTTCATTTGAAGTCCTTTCTTCATTGCTTCTTCAACCAGTTTGTTGCCTGTATGAAACAGTCTGAGTCTAATGTACAGTACAAATAATATCGATTTTGTTCTGTTAATAGCATTTAACGATTTGCCCCCACCCCCGCCTGCTTTTTTTGTTCATTTTAGACAATCAACATGGAACGCAGTAAACTACAGACTATACATTCTATAGAGAGGAAAAACTTTACAAAATCTTTGAAGGCATTAAATAAACGCAGTATTTTAACGTTACAACGCCAATCTCGGATCAATTCACAACAGGTAAGTGATCGTGGTAGTTTTTAGCGTTCATTGATTGATAGGATTATAACTATTTATAATAAAAAGACTTTGTAAACTATTGAAATGAATTAAGTAAGGGTATCTGGGACACAAGGGACTTTATACTGTACATGAGGTCATCAATATATTGTCTGGGATTAACTAAGTCACGGCTGACTGCTTGTAGGCATTCGTTTTCCCGCGACTAAGTTACCTCCAGATTGCTGTGGACCTGAAGCAGAGCCATGGTTAACATTGATTTGAGATGCTTGATCAGGTGACGTGTTCCTCGTGGTTACACTAGCACTTGAAGTAACTGGAGACTGGTGATTTGAGTATGTAGGCAGATTACTCAACGAATGTCCATGGTTGAACATTTTATGACCAGCAAAGCCAGGTACATCAGGTGTAACTGCCAAAGTAGGAACTGCGCCAAATGCTGTAGGGAATGAGTGCGACGAAGTCACCGAATATAGTGCTCCATTAGCCAGTCGGATTATTTGGAACCGATAAGCTTGAGTGGGTTTGTGTAAGTTCCACATAGGGTTGGTAAGGAGCTGACACAATGACGCCGCTAGTACCGGAGGCTGTGTTGAGCAAGAGTGGAAATACTACCTGGATGCTCAGAATGAAGCAGGTGGTTGTGTCTTAAGCCGCCAGACCTCAATCTTTTGAGTTGAAATCTGATCCACAAGATAGTGGAGCTGCATTCCCATTGTTTCTGATGTATAAAACAAATCTATGCACCATTTGATTCTTTCCGATTTTGGATCGCATGTACACTATCATTGAAAGGTCTTTTAGCCGTTCTACGTAGACTTTCATGTCAACCAATCCGGTTGTAAGCGTCAGATGTTCACCCTCAGTCTCTCTCTCTCTCTGACTTTTGTGAGGAACATCTCCATGTGAAGGCGGGGAATAAGACTTAAGAGAGACTATGAACGCGCTGCCACATGAGAGCATTTCATGAGGATGACCGAAGTCTATCCACCCTTGGCTGTGCCAGGTCGTTTATTTGGGCCCGATGTCATTTGAATTATAGTTGATATAATGCTTTCATAGTTCTGATGTTCTGTTATGATCACTTACATCGACAATATAATTTGAGAAGATAATACGCCCTCTGACATTGGAAATTCACTACTCAGAAAAGGTTTATTTGTAATGTTGAACTTACTTAACCCCTCCTATCCTAATCAACATAAACTTGATTAAGAAATGAACTCATTTCCAACAAATAGTTTATTTGTATGGAACGCAGTATTAAATCATTAGTGTGAAGTAAACAGTTAGATCGTGGTACGATTCCCAGCCGACGCACTTATAAACCTCGCCTAATTTCCTAGCCTATAGTAAGCTCTAGAAACAGGGGGGAAGCTGAAGGTGACGCTAGGCCACCCCCACTAAATCAAAACTGCCTCATTTCTATTAAAACGTTAAGTCTGATGTTCCACACGTAACTCAAAGAAATTGTGAAACTTACCCACGGTCTCCAAAATATTCTGGTCACAATCTCTCACGTATTTGAAACCGTAACAAAAGTTGTACATATTCGTATGACCGCATAGTATTGTTTATAGACAAATATATATATATATATATATATATATATATATGTAGTTGGTAGAATGGCAGACAGTTTTCTGCACACATTTCTTTTCTTCCTTGTAAAAAACTATGCTGGAATGTGATGAACGTTCTCTGTCTACCTCCAACTTACCTTGCTCAAAAAAAGAGCAAGTCAACTGATGATTACACATGGAGGTGGTTGGACGACAGAGATTATCTTTTGCAGAGACAGAGAATAGCTTTCGGCTGGTGAGTTGGTCAATTGTAGTTTAGCTACAAAGAACATCTTACTGACCGACCGACTGATAAAGTAGGACAATTTTTGAGCACAGCTGAAGCCACCTGACCAATTTTGAATTTCAAATTCATGAAGACAGTTTCTTTTGGAACTGAAACATTGATCGGTTTGGATTGCTTATCTTTCGTGTCTTTATTAACAAATCTGTTTGGGTAACTGTTTTTCAGCAATTGTGATTTTTAGGAAGGAAAGTTCCGCGTCAAAGCAGCCGGAACTAATTAATTAATAATTTAGTAATTTTTGCGATACATTATTATCTACTTATAAGTAGTTAGCAAGATATAACTACAAAATATTCCTTTCTTTTGTTGGGTGCATATGTGTACGGAAATTGCTTACAGATGGATGAAAATCAAAAGCGTATAAATGAAGAGTTGGCACAGCTAGAGGCGAAACAAAAAGCTCAAAGTGAAGCATTGGAACAAAGTATTCACTATCGATTAAAAGAATTAGAACAAAGTTTTATTGAAAAACGTAATGCTTTAATTGATCAAGAGACAGTGAGATTACAAGAATTAGATATTAAACATAAAAATGAATTACGTATATACACTGAATCATTACCTCGTACTAAGACTGTAAGTTGATTGAATTGACTTAACGGTGTATTGTAATCCTTTTCTTTCTACATGATATTCATATGATTTGATATGCATCACTTGTACTTGATGTGTTACAACTTAAAACACTATATAATTAATTGGTGGATGGAATCCAGGATGCGCCTTTCGTCCTTTTTGCGACTTGTCATCCGGATATACCTGTATTTCTCAGTGAGTGATAATGTTCCCATCGAGGCCCGAACCCAGTTCCCATAGTTTCCAAATAGGACGAAATGCGCGTTATTCTGAATTCCACTGCTAGTCACCATCCACCAATTAAATACTAATTAAATGCCCAGACACCGTCGAAGCATCTGCTCAAGGAGCTGACAGACATGTCAACCTGAGATCGAGCACTTCGGTCCAATTAATTGACGGGAAAATCTGAAGTCCAATTAAACTTATAACACTAGTTTAATGGTCTATATCCACTGACACACTTAGGAACTGAAATTATCAATGATTGCTAAGCATAGTCAAGACACAGAACTCCTAAACTCTTTTGTAGTACTAATGGATAGTTAGCCTGTTGAATGATTTGCTTTCCTCACCTCAAAGAGTTAACAAACCAGTGTATCATGCGTGTGTCGTCAGTGCTACCACAACAGGTAAGGTTAACAGGTGGTCATGCTGTTCAGAATGATCCTATTCTCAAGCTATATCACGGATTGTCATCGTTTAGAGAAATAGAGAATACTGGATAGCTGTTTCTCCCTAGTATGAGCGGATTTTCAGCAGCACAACCATGACCTTCTGGTTCCGAGACTACTAACTAACTAGCTAACTGTTTTAGCAATTGAGATGACAATCGAAAATGTTCGTCAAGGTTCTTTCGAGTTTTTGATAGTTTCCTGATTTAGACGGAGACCCTAAACAGTGAATTGCAGATACAAAACAAGTAGTGCGTGTAAGTCTGATATCAAACGCATAGTCTTCTTAAGCGAATGGTTTAAGTATGCTTTGACTTTTGATTTTACGCCATATTTGCTTGGTGTGTATTCGCTTTATGTTATTGGTTTCGATGTTTGCTGTTATCGGATAATTCGTGAGTAATCCCCATTCAGACCTTAATGTAAACAAAACACGTACTTTGGCGAAGAGTCTCTTTTCACCGGCAAATTCATCCACTTAGTATCTGTACAATCGCAGTTGCACATAATTATTTTTGTATGTGTGCATACATTAGGTTTGTCCGATAAGAATAAAGATAAGTTAGGGTGATTGTTTAATTATGTGAAATATTCCCTTATCGTGAATTAAAATTCAATCTGAGTGAAGAATATTCTTTTCAATAATTTCTCCTCTTCAGATTCTTATAATTATAAAATATTATAATGTTTGTTATTGTCGTTACAATAATGGCCAGTTAGTCGTGGATTTTTTTTCCTTCACGTTCCCCAGTTGAACATACGGCTTCAAGCTAGTGACTTGAAGTTTCTCTAGCAGTGTTTATTTTTGCAGGGTGGGGTTGCTAGCCTCGTGCCCAACCTGTCTTCTTTACCAGCATTGTTTCTGGCTTAGCGAGGTAAAGGAGTGGGTCGGCCGGGGATCGAACCCCGGACCAAGTGCATGGTCGGCGAGCGTCCTAACCGCTATGCCCCCGACGCTGAAACCTCTTGCGACCGTCGGGAGTCAAACCCGGATCGACTGCTTGGAAGGCAGCCATGATAACCGCTACACCACGGTCGCAGCAGTTAGCTGTGCAGCGGATACATTTTTTAACGTAGAATAACAGATTAATTATGGGGTGTCAAAACAGATAGTAGTATTTGTGTGATAAATGTGCTAGTTGGCTGAAATCGATTACAAAATATTGTGAAATAGGAGACAATGATGATGATTAGTCATAATAGATTTGCAGAATGTGGGGTAGGAAAATTGACAAGTCAGGTCAAGGTTATAAAAGGTGTCAAGTGAGTGAGTGAGTGGCTAGTACAAAGTAGTATGTATCAAAGAGGAGGAGGGAGTAAGACTGCAATGAGAGGCTCATCATGAAATAACCAATGATTGAAATGAAACAGGTGGAGACATATATTGAGAAAGGAGATAATATCACCAATAATAAGTCCGGATTGTATAAATGGAAAATTCGATAGTATTGAGAGAATGTTTGCAAGAAGGGTATACATTATGCCGAATACTAATACTAATAAGCAAAGGAAAAAAAACCAAGAGGGTTAAGGGGAAGGAGCACTCTTGGTGAGAAGAAGAATCATCAATCCATGTTTGGTCACAGTAGGAACGGCGTCTGGACGTGTTCTTTTTGGATACAAAGTTCCGGTTTAGTCTATCTTATTACAGCAGCTTCAGCTATGTGTAGAAGACGTAAGCGAACTGTTCGTGATAACGACTTGGGAATTTGGTTTATAACCCTGAAAGCTGTGTTAATATCGATGCTGTGTCTAGGATCGACCAGGTGTGATATGATCGAACTTTTTATGCACTTAATTCACCCCCCCCCTGCTGAACCAAGCTGGTAAATGTTCTTGAAACCGTAGACGAACCTGACTAATCATGTTCACTATATAACTTGAATCACAGGAACAGTAGAAATGGTATATGCATGAAAAAAGCTAAAGTTAGGTAAGGTATCTTTGATTTGCTCGGTGGACATTGGATAGCTGCTGAAGGGTAGACACAGACGTGTGGAGTAGACGGTTTTCTTTATCGTCCTGGTTAAACGTTGAGATAGAATCTCCTCAGGAGTATCTCCCCTGAATTGTAGACATAAAAATAGAGGATTTTTCTCCACAATTGCCACTTCATGTTTACGATATTGTAACCTATGTTAGCTTTAATGAACTTCTTTGGACATCCATTCTCGCTTAGAATGTGTCTGATGACCTGAGTTCTTTCTCTACACAATCTTCGGAACAAATCGACCTGGCTCTAAATGCCAAGCAACCTGATCAGATTACGTTTGTATTTCATCGGTACGAAGCTAAGGAAGTGTGTATACTGAGCTTTGGTCTCTAGCCTTCTGAATATTGTCCTTTTGACAGAACCATTCTCTCTTCTCGTTAGTAGGACGTCGTGGAAGTGTAGGCGAAACTTTCTTCTGAAACTAATCTGTTATTCTACCTTAAAAATAGTGTATCCGCCGCACAACTAACTGGCCATTATTATAACGACAACAAATACTATAATATTTTATAATTGTAAGAACCTGAAGAGGAGAAATTATTGAAAGAAGTATATTCTTCGTTCAGATTGACTTTTAGTTTTTATTTTTTTTATTTTTGATTACAGCTTGATTCCACACTGTATTTTTGGTACAAGTATGGAATTTTCAGCGTGGATATCGGTAGCCTGAAATTCGCAGGCCGACCATAGATATCAAGTGTGCGTCGGCGTGGGCTCGAACCCGGGACCATGTGCATGGTCGGTGAGAGTCCTAACCACTGTGTCACCGACGCACAAAATGGGCCAATCTTCGAGGTAATGCAATACGAGGCCGACCCGTGGACAGGGTTGAGCAAGCTCACAGCACCCGTCCGTAAGGGAAAAATACAGGTAATTTCATTGGTCTCAGTTTAGAGACCGTTGCAGAAATTACACTGCAAAGAACAGAGACTACACATGATCTTAGCTCAGAGAGCCGAGAAGTGAAATAATCAAAATACTTTTAAAAATGTGATCAAATTGTAACTAGGGGGGGGGATAAAGATTAGTATGCGGGTAGTGGTGATGTATTGTCAAAAAGACATAGGGAGAGGTTGAATAGTCGTGATATGGTTACGTAATAAGATAAATAGTTTAATGAGTGAGTTGTAATTAGGATGCACATAGAAACAAATGAAAATATGGAATCATGTAAGGGTTCTAAAACTTACAAATGTTATGAGGAGTTAGAAAAAGGACACAGCTAAGTTAATGAATTCGCCTAAAATAGACTCTTCACTGAACCACGTGTTTCGTTTCTGTTAAAATGGTTGAATAATCTCCGTTAGCTTCCGAGTGGAACATTCTCGGCTTCAACAACACATCACCTCACTGTATTCTCTGCAGTCATTATTTAACTGGCTCCATGGTTGCCCACAGGTTTTCACTTCTTGCTCACATCGTCTGTCTCATGTCCCCCACGCGAAACCGTGTGGTTTCTTATTCGCGGCCTCGGTGTATGATGTGTAACACTCAACTGTTTCCTCGACGTAAATCCGATCCATCTTCAATTCCTTCTCAGTTTTTGGTGGCGGTGGGGGAGGGGGAGTTATGCGTCCTTGGTAGCATTCCTTGTTGTTTTTAAGCTTTTCAGCCAATGATCTGATCCTCAGTATCGAGCGAAGAGAACAGTTGCGGATGAAAGTATGCACTGGCCTGTTGGTAATGCTTTTTATGGGTGCATGTAACAAGCCTCTGAACTATACAGAATCACTGACTTGATATTAGTATCAAAAATTCGCATCATGTTGCCTATGATGAATGCAGAAGACTTCGAATTAATTTCAGATCTTGCCTTTCCGATTCTGACTTTAACATCTTGATCCATTCTACCTGTAGTTGAAACGATGCTGCTTACTAGATAAATGAAGGAGGTAACCTCTGTTTAATCTGTCCCGTTGTTGATGATTGATGATGGTTGTTGTTGTTGTCGTCGTCGCAGTTCGTTGGTTGTCTTCATCACCTCCGTCTTCTCTATGTTCACCTGGAGTCATGTCTTCGCTGCCAGTTCGTTAGTTTTCGCCTTTGTGTGGCATTATACATATATCATCGGCGAAATTCAGATCTTCTAGATGGAGTCTTCCTATCGGTGGTCCAGAGTATTCCTGTCTCCTCGCTCTCTGTGCACAGTCTTCCGGGTAATCCAGTCCACCATAATTAAGAATATCATCGGTGATAATCGACAGCAAGCCTTGTCTTAACTCCTGTATTCACTTAGAACGCCTCGCTTAGTTTTCCGTTGTAGATCACCTGACACGTTTCACTGTCATGGAGCCAAAATGTCGATTTAGGTTGATAAAGATTCCATGGCATTGAAATAGTTTCCAAGTTAGTTTGTAGTCAACGCTGCCTGTAGAAGGCCTTTTCAAAGTCGATGAAATTGAGATAGAGGTTTGACTGCCGATTGCTTCCAACCATCTAAATACCAGCAGTTCACAGTGCACCGTGATGTCAAGTCACCCAGTGGCATGGTGGTCATCTGGTGCCATCTTGACTGATGATATAATTCAATCTGCACCAAAGATAGAACTAGACACACACACACACGTTACTGACTTAGTATCCAATCAAAAATATCCGCTATAGTCCTACAAGAGGTCAATTGCGAGCCCGAATAGCTCAGTGGTAACGTCTGTAACTGCAGACAGCACTGGATGACACAGGTTCAAATCTCAGAAGAGTCACGAATTCTTTCGTGGTTACAGATACGCCTTGCTGACTGGTAAGTGTCAACTAGCACTAAACCTAGGTCAAGCAAAGTTTCCCTGCCGATTATCTCCAACCATTTAATATAATAAATTGTGTTTGAAACTTGGTCATCGAGTAAATAATACTGTTCCACCGTGTGTGATATATCTAATCTAGTACAAAAATTAAACAAACAAACAAACAGTTTCATACATTTGGTTTCCTTGATAAATTTCGATAAAGGAAGAAAGAAAGAAAGACCAGATTTGCAGTATAAAATGATCCATCATCATTCCTATTTCACAGGTTCTCATCAACTGCTGCTGCAAACTACCTGAAATTACAATGGCTATAAATAATGACATTTCATACTTCAATTTTTGAAAGGTAATAAAGAAAATATTATCAGATGAACGCATCCGGAATATAAGTATTACAAATTTTTGTTTAAATTACCATCAATTTATATACTATCAAACTATGAAGAAAGAAAAAAAGGGGGGTGAGAGAATACAGGAAACAGAAAAATCCAATAAACAGTGCCAACATGGCAACTCAAAAGGTTAAATTTCATCAAACTGAAAACTTGCTTAGTGAGTTGAGCTCACTAGTGTGTATGACTAATCAGTGTAATGAAAGTGATATAGTTACCAAGGGAGTGAGAGATTGACCACACTCTCTTTCTGTGTGCATAAGTTTGATCTGAGATTTTTGATTGCAATTGCTTCAGTTAATCTTAGTAGATTCACTGTCCTTTGTATGTTTAATATTTTGAAGGATTTGGAAATCTCGACAAAATGACCCGTATCCATATGGTGGGTGTCTGGTGGTTATTGCACGATGTAAATATCTGCTTCCTTTTAAGCATAAGTTTCTTGGAATGTGCTTTGAAAACCTGATGGAAGCCCTTCTTTCTGTCCTTCCATTGTACTTATATTCCAGATGCGTTCAACTTATAATGTTTTCTCTATTACCTTTCAAAAAAAAAACACAATCATTTTAGATTAGTCCATTGTAATATAATCACCTGTATCTGATTGTTATTATTATGTAATCCTACAAACAGGTATTAAAAGAACAATTTGCTCAAGAGTTTAATGAAGATTCACTGAAGACAAATGGTGTTGGTGGTGGTAACAGTTACTCCGCTTCCTCCTCCTACTTATACGGCAGTCCAAAATCTAGGCATAAACATTCCATTGCCAGACCAATAACCAGTTTGGCAAATATCCGTTGGGGTGCAGTGTCCAATTCCACTGCGAAACTTCACGACAATACTAACAATGCACCAGAATCACGTTCCAGTCGTCGCATCATTACTTTATTCTCTCAAGAAGTTAATAATAATAATACGAATTCTTTGAGAAATCTTCGAGACACTAAATAAGTGATGAAAGTGTTGGAAGGAGGAAGGCGCTTGCTCTACAGATCAACGTGCTCTTCATTTTTCTTCTTTTTTTTTAAAGCTTATGGTTGTGATTATCCTACCTTTTTACACACACACACACACACACACACACACACACACAGTGCCTGTCTTTTGTTTTCTGTATTATTTTAAGTGAGCTGAATACGTGTCAGATGTGGAAGACACCTGATAATTATTGATTGTTTTATTTTTCATTCCTACTGTGTATGTATACCGGCTGTTTTTTTTCTCTCTCTCACTCCGCAATCGTTGAGATAATCCCTAATCGTCTTCCATTATGATTGTGATTCATAGTTGACAATTTGTACAGTTCCATCGACTACACTCTATGTGCAGTAGTAATCTTTTCCCCCCACCCCTCCACATCGAGTTTTTATTTATTTATGTGTGATTGTCGCCTTTTAACTCTGACAAATTTTTCCTCGATTTTTTGATAGTTTTACGGCCTCACTTCTTTTGTGTTGAAAAATGAAATTATGATTGAGTGAATTTTACTAAAATTTCTACTAGAAGGGGTCAGACAGTACACACACACACACACATATGTCAGTATTTTGAATGTGTGTGCACCTCTACTATGGCGTTGTTTTCATTCCCGATCGTTTTTTATTTATTTTTGCACAACTGATCCTTTTGTTTCTTTTTTTTATTACTTCATCCTTATTGGTTATTTGATTTTTGGTGTGTGTGTGCTGTTGTTGTTGTTACCGTCCTCAAAATGACCACTACTCAGAATATGCATAGAGAGAGACAGAAAAATACAATTATTGTTTTTTGATACTGGGAAAGTGTTCTTACAAACAAACATTAGAAAACACTCCTCTGTCGACTGGAATCCTCATTTAGACAATTAGAAAACTGAAAGAATTAAGCCAGGAATTCAAGGATTGGTTTGTAGGGATTTGGTTGATTGGTTACAGGATTTCATCATGAGCTGACATCAGGCAGAGCACCATTGGAAAACCTGGGAGTACTGGACAGCTGTTTCATCCGTCCTAGTTTGGGACTCTTCAGAAGTACGCACCCACCGGGCTTCGAACCCAGGACCTGGTTAAAAGGCGAGCTCGTAGACCATTAAGCCACTGGGACCCTATCCAATGGCCCATGAATTCTAACTTTTGCCAATTCACGATATAGCGCAACCGCTAGCCAATGTCTTCGGCGAGTATTTGTCGGTAGTGAGGAGCTCGCCTAGTAACCAGAAGGTCCTGGGTTCAAACCCAGTGGGGGCGTACTTCTGAAGAGTCCCAAACTGGGACGGCGGAAACAGTTGTCCAGTACTCCCAGGTTTTCCAATGGTTCTCTAACTGTTGTCAGCTCATGATGAAATCCTGTAAGCCGGGAATTATTTGAATAAAGCAATAACCAACAGAGGTTTTTGCAGAATAACATGATAGAATCATTGTTTATTTCGTTGGCTTCTCATCAACTGCTTGCAGCCCAAAGTGGCAACAGTAAAGAATAGACACCAGCTTCAGACGACCTTGAAATAGCCAGTCAGATTATTCCAGGTGAAAAGTGGTACCTAATTTATAAAGAAGTGTATCTGCGATATATTTGTAATAAAAATGAATCATGTAGGGTATATATCTGTAATATGCTGCAAAAACTGGTCCAGGATTCTCATAAAAGTGGTCTTAGACATATTAAATCAATGTATTGTCTCTTTCTTCAGCTGTAGCAGATACTGGTTGTATGTACTTTTTTTTTTGATTTACAGCTTGATTCCACACTGTACTTTTGATACAAGTATGGTATTTTCAGCATGGATATCGGTGGCCCAAATTTTGCAGGCCGACCATGGATATCAGGTGTGCGTCGGCAAGGGATCGAACCTCGGACCATGTGCATGGTCGGCGAGAGTCCTAACCACTGTGCCACCGACGCAATGTATTAACCAAGGGAGAGCTTTGATTTCGAGAAGAAAGGGTCTAAAAAATCACCAGTTATGTACGACCTACCAATCTTTACAGACCTCCTCATATGAAGTGGTTGCTTTTGAATGTATAACCATCAGTAGCCCGGCAATACTTCTGCAAAGTCATTATCCCTCCACCTATTCATTTTCTATTCCCCCCTATCAACACATTTTCCACAAAGAAGTCAAAAACCGAATCTAGGAGACATTTTCAACTGGGTTATGAATGAGCTATCTGATTGGTCAAATCAAGGTCACTTGACTTTGGTATCTATTTTTTACTCTTGCCCCTAAAGTCATTATTAAGCATATCTACAGAAACAGTTTTAACATACTTGAACAGAGTATGTTATTTGCTCTTTAGTGCAATCAAAACTTGACAGATATCCTTCTCATGTCAACTCCAACTGTGCATACAAATTAACATGTATGTGCGGGAGCAATTACATTGGAAGGACAGAAAGAAGGGCATACCTCCAAGTTTCTGAGTATGTACCAAAAAGCCTATGTGTAAAGGGAACAAATGCTTTAAACAGTTCCATCGCCAGCCATCTCCTTGACACAGGGGTCATGAGGTGGACGTCGCAAGAACGTTCAAAATTATCGATAGGGAAAAGACTTCAACTCTCCACAAGTTTGCCGAAGTAATCCCCACCCATCAAGTGCCTGAAACCCGATTTATGCATAATAAGCAATTAAAGATGAAGTAATCAGAAAAATGAAGTAATTAAGGACAGTGATAAATTGTGAAAGATTCATGGGGAGGGCGAAACTGTCAGATTGTAACATTCATTTAACGATGGCCGAAGTGAGGGAAGTGGTTGCAAAAATTTCTTATGAACACACAGGTTTGGCTTCTTTAAGTTGATTCCGATGGATTCAGCTGTATGTAGATGACGAACTCGTAAAGCAAAATTAAGGTTTGTGGGAACGCGATAAATAACTTTAAATGCTGTGTTAACATCGACTTTATGATCACTGTCTACAAGGTGTGCTAAAACAAAGCTACGAATAGATCTCAACCATGCAGGATGATGTTCAGGTGTACGATGATGAACCTGCTCAATATAACTAGCTTCACAAGAGCAGTCAAACTGGTAGTTACAGATAGTGGAAGCGAAATTAGATAGCTTGTCTTTCTTTCTCCAACGTAAAATCGGAGACAGCGTATCTCTGATGTGTTGAATACTCTTTTAACTGCATTCTTCAAGCGCTGTTTCGCTGATGTTTATCATCAAGAAACTGTAGTTCTATGAACAATGGCCTTTTTGGAGCTGTTGTCATACTGCCTTGCTTTGGTGCTAAATTCGTATTTTTATTAACTCACTTATCTGGATAACCAACCATCTTTACTAATCAATTCTCTGAAAATCTTGAGACCCTAATTGGGATAGTCATTTGAGCAGATTATCCTAGCTGTATGGGCTTAACACTTTACCAAGTTGCGTTTATATATTTCAAAGGTGTAAAAGTCAAAATGTGAGTGTACTGGTCTATCGTTGTGGATTTCCTGCATACACGCTTTCTTAGTGTACCATCCTCTTTCCTGATTAGAAAGCCGTTTAAGAATAAATTACTTTCACTATATTCTTCGTTACTGAACTTGTTAAGATCATCCGCTTCTTCATTGTCGTTTCTCCTGACTAGAAATGTGTCATCCATATATCGACAGTAGAATTCCACTTCATTAATTACTCCTTTAAACGGTCTACTATCTGACTCAGAGAAGAAACAGTCAGTTATGACTGGACCTAATGGTGAACCCATAGCCACACCAACAATCTACCTATAGTATTCCTTCTTGAACAAGAAATGAGCATTTATCTTACATCTTAAAATAAGTTTTTTCATATAGAGGATACAGAAATACCGATGTCTGTGTTTTGCTTAATGATTTCATTAGATATAGAATGCATTGTTTCAATTAATGATATATTAGTTAAACAAAGCGGATACATCAAAAGGTATTATCCAAACCACGTATTGACATCAGTCAGAGAACCATTGAAAACCAGCCAGGGAGCACTGGACAGATGTTTCGTCCTAGTTGGGGACTCACAGGTAGCATGCACCCACCGGAATTCGAACCATGGACCTTCGGGTTATAAGGAAAGCTCGTAAATCACATTCAGCCACTGGGACCCACTAACTCAATGGTCAGCCTATGAATTCTAACTTCTACCAGTTCGTGATTTTAGCGCGACCACCAACCATTGTCATCGGTGGGAACTCCATCTTCACTCCCGACTGCATGGACTCTACTGGTCACAACGTTTCACTGGAGCTCTAGGCAACTTCGTCCTGTAGCCAGTCACTGCCGATAAGTCCCGGATTAGGACGAAACGGTTTTCCAATATTCTCTGGCTGGTTTTCAATAGTTCTGTAGCTGATATCAAACTGTGATCAAAATTGTATTGTGTTTTACTAATTATTTATGCATAGGCTGTGAGAGCTTATATAATCACTTGGTTGTTGCGTGATACGGGGAATCAGACATTTCTAACAGTGGCTAAAGAAGTAAACCACTTTTGTGCCTTTTTGGCAGCCCAGTATAGTCTCTATCTGACTGTACCTGTAGGCTTGAGTAAGCCATATAAATCTTCTGAGATGACACCTTACTGTTTCAGCTATTGTGTCTGATAAAAAGAAAAGTGCAGAAATAATATCTGAAGATCTGATCTTGAAGTTTTACTAGTTGTGAAGTCATCGAACGTTTGCTAGCTGAAACCTTTTCATCAATATTCATAGTCACTGTAGTTTTGTAGTCTGTGGTGGTTTGGTCTATCTTAGACACCTGTATAATACTAATAACACTCTGCCTACCATATCTCGACCGACGGCTGCTACTTTGAATTGGTGGTCGGGTTACATTGACTGGGATGAACGTTCTTACAGGTCCTATAGTGCCAGGATGCGTGGTTCGGATATCCATCCTACTAAAACCAGTCACCATGATAGTATAAATGGGGGCAAAGTTGTACTGCTAGCGAGTGGCAGTGAGGTGCTTCCCTCAAAGCACAAGTAAGCCACTAATGCTGTGTCTTTGCTCTGGAAAGAGGACGGATGTTAGTTAGGAATGGTCGACCCTGAAAATTCTACATCCTGACATACTTTGTAGAAATCAGATCTTAGTGGGGTCCAAGCGCTAATGGTTAACTTATATGTGCTGTTTGTTCCACATCAAGCAGCTATCTCTTGAACTCTGCGGTCACACAACACTAGTACTCTTCCTGTTTCAGTTACCTCGGGAAGAAATCAGCTTCCATGTTGTAGTCAACCGGAAAGTGGCAGAGACTACTGATAATATGGATCAAAATCATCGCAGATCGCTCAGTTGCATTTCTGTTCATTCATTATATTTCTTTTGAATTACTCTACCTTTGTATACTATTTGAAGTGTGACAACTTGAACTGGGACACCTTTGTGCAAAGTCATACGTTAAAACTAACTTTTTACTGGTGGCACAGTGGTCAGGACTCTCGCCGACCATGCACACAGTCTAGAGTTCGATCTCCTGCCGACGCACACCTGATATTGATGGTCGGCCTACGAAACTTCAGCTACCGATATCACATGCTGAAAATTCCATACTTCTACCAAAAGTAATCTGTGGAATAAAGCTATAATCAAAAATCAGACAAAAATTAACGGCTTAATGTAGTTTTGTGTACGTGCTTCAATTAATGAAGAGAAATTGGTTTCTATAAAACACCTAGTGGAGTGCAGGGAATTGCTCTTCTACCAAATCTTCCAGAAGTACGATCGAATATGTTTAACGGAATTGAAACAGCAGGAATATAAATAAAGAGAAAATGGCAACAATAAAGAATGATGTATCAAACCAACTACTAACCAATCACATCATCGAAATCAATCGAGAAGGCTGTGAAATTACATCCACTGAGATGGTTAGGACATGTGTTACGGATGCCTAGTCATCGCCTTCCTCGACAATGGCAATGTTAGCTGATATATAGTCAGGCTGGAAAAGAGTAAGCGGCGGTCAAACCAAAACATGACACCAGTCAATGAAATCCACTACAGTTAGTTTAAGCCACGTATAAAGGTGTAGATTTCCTAATTCACACGCTGTCCTCACTAATTGTACTTACTCTTTATAAGCACAGTTTGATCGAAGCGAACGACCACACCGTGAGCACGTGTTGTGTTATTCATTTTCCTAAATGCAGTATATCGACAGCGTTGAAACCCTTTCACTGTCGTGCTGCTCCTCTCAGCAGTAATTGCTGTTACTCTGACCACTTCAAGACTCAATTATAGCACATAATCACTATTCTTGTTTTGCACGATTTAGCCTCACAAAAAAGGTTCCTATTAAATGGACGACATATAATCAGTCTCAAAAAGTCTTTCATTCTATAGTGACAACTGATGCAATTAATGGTATATCTGTCTGTCTGTTTTCGACATAGAACTTTGCACAAATGTGCGGAAGTTCAAGTCGCCACATTCCGTGTAGCACGCGAAGCAAGAGAAGAAAGTACAAGAAAAGCATAATAGAAACAGTGAGCAGAGGTGTGAGACAAAGGAGTAATAAAGAAATACAAAACAGTTTCATTGGAGATCATAAGTCACAGGGAGTGGATGCATCTGCGCCACTGAGAACGATTTTGAGCCATGTCACCAATTGTTTCCAACCATAGATTTTTACCGTCCCGAGGACCCCAGCCTGGAAGTCTACACCTTCCTACGTGGCTTAGACCAACTGTTGTGGATTTCATTGACTGATGCCAAGTTTTTGTTTGACCGCCGCTAGCTTTTTTCCAGCCTGACCCTATATCCGCTAACATTGCTCGTCGAGGGAGGCGATGGCTTGGCATACGTAACACATGTCCTAACCATCTCAGTCTTTGTAGCTTCACGACTTCGTCGATTGATTTCCCCTGTTTACCTAGAACTCTACGCCTAACCTCCATGTTGCTCACCTTATTATGCCACTTTACACGGGAAATAGAACGCAGGCACCTATGATCAAAGACAGCTAGTCTTTTCATGTCTTCCACTCTCAGTGGCCAGGTCTCACAACCATAAAGGAGGACGGAGCGGACTGATGAGCAGTACACCCGCCCTTTGGTCGATAGTCGAACATCTCGTCTACGCCAGAGTCGGCGTAAACTAACAAATGCGAAACGAGCCCCTTGTATTCGTGCTGAGATTTCGTCAGAGATCAGCCCGTTGGGGCTGATGGTACTTCCCAAATAAGTGAAGCGGTCAACGTGCTCTACCACTTCACTTCCTATTTTTAAACTAGGCGTCGATGTAGTCCAGTCCTGTAACATCATCTTGCATTTGGCGGGAGCGAATCGCATGCCAAACATTCGTAGATTGCGGCTCAAGGTGTTTAGAAGACTCTGCATTTCGTCAGCGTCTTCGCCTAGAAGGACTATATCGTCTGCATATTCCAAGTCAACGAGATTATTCCCCGGTAGCAAGTCAATCCCTGAGTCGCTGAAGTCACCTAGGGTTAAGTCCATTAACACATCTATGATGAAGTTGAATAGAAAAGGAGATAATGGGCATCCTTGACGGACACCACTGGTCGTCATCAGTTCAGATGACAGCTCGCCGTAAGCCCTCACCTGGCTGTATGAGTACGAGTAGAGTGCCTTAATCAGTGCAATATATTTTCTCGGAATTCCCTTTACAGCCAAGCATCTCCAGAGAACTTCCCGATCGACAGAGTCGAATGCTGCCTTTAGGTCAAGAAATATAATGACTGTTGGACGCCGGTAGGAATGCCTATGTTCTAGAATCTGTCGGAGGGTGAAGATATGATCAATACACCCTCTTCCTGGTCTAAAGCCTGCCTGGCTCTCTCGTGTTTGTGCTTCCCGAGCACCACTCAGTCTACGCATGATTATTGAGCCTAAGACTTTAGATACTATATTAGTCAAGCTAATCCCTCTGTGATTATCACAGGAAGACTTGTCTCCCTTCTTGTATATGGGGATAATCAGTGACTTACACCAACCCGATGGGACTTCTTCTGATTCCCAGACGCTGCCTAGTACCTCAGTTAATCCGGACAGTAAGCTGTCTCCACCGTACTTAAATACCTCTGGAGTCATTCCATCAGGTCCCGCTGCTTTGCCTAGTTTCAGATTGGTGACAGCTTTAGTAACCTCAGTTAGTGACGGAGGACCTGTGTCTATATCCCATTCAGGGAGGTGTTGGATGCTCGGAAGGTTGAGCGTGGCTGTGGGCAAATTAAACTGCTCCTCATAATGCTCTTTCCAACGATCCAGTCGTCTATCCTGTGAGCTAATTATAGTGCCATTTTTTTCCGAGATTGTCTCACTAATGATTTGTCTTCTCCCACCCGTTTCCCTGATGAGTCCAAAGAGTTGCCTGGTGTTGCCTATCCTCGAAGCTTTCTCCATCTCTTTGGCTTTTGTCGCCCACCACTGTTCACGGTCCTTGCGGAGACTTTTCGTAAGTTTCCTCTTGTGCAGCTTTCGCTCCTCATTGAATTCGGAGCTCGCCGGAATAAGTCTTCTAGCATCTATCAGTTCGGATGAGGCGGTGGAGATCCAGTGGTTTTTACTCACCTTTGGGTTTACCTTATTCACAGCTTTTACAGCTGTATCTATGGCTGCCTGGATATTTTTCCAAGCTTCTTCAGGGTGAGCACAGCTGTCGAACACAGATATGTGTTTAGCTAGTTCTTCCTCAAATACGGATTTAGTTTCCTGATCGAGCTGGGGACGTGATGGTTTTACCGCCAGCTGTTTCCTACGTCCGTTCAGTCGTAAGCACACCCGAGCGCGGACCAGTGCATGGTCGGTATCTACGCACGTGTTCCAGAAGGAGCGACAATCTCCTACCGACCCACGCCAACGATAGCTTATTGCTATGTGGTCTATTTGTGTCCAGCGTTGGTTTGATGAAGGGGGTCTCCAAGTCAAACAGTGTCTCTCCTTGTGTTTGAAGTTAGTGCTTACAAGAAACAAATGATTATCAGAGCAGAACTGTAGGAGACGGTCACCGTTGTCGGTTCGCTGGCACGGAACTCCATAGGTGCCACCGACATCCTTCTCAGATTGACACAATTTCCCTACTTGAGCGTTAAAGTCACCAGCTAGAACGACTATGTCTGAGCGTTTAGCCTTTCCACCAAACTAGACAGCTTTTGGTAGAACTCATCCTTCGTTTCATCTGAACTGCAGTCAGTGGGGGCGTAGGCGGAGATTACGAAAAGGCATCGGCGAGTAGTGCAGTCCTTTCTCCTTCTTACTGATCCGTTCAGGCGGACAGCACACATTCGGCTATCTACCGGGATCCAGTCAAGCAATGTCTTTTCTGCCCTAGTACTCAAAGCTATCCCTACGCCAGCTAATCCTCGTGAACTAGCTGTGGCATCTCCTGACACTTTCAAGGTGAATAACCACACTTGGGTCTTGTATGCGTGTTTCTGAAACACAACATACATCAATGGCTCGGGACGCCAGGGTCTTGGCCAGTGATGCTTGTTGTCCTATTTGGCAAAGTGTCCTGATATTAAATGCTCCTATATGAAATTGGTGGCGTGGCTTTAGGAGGCTGTCGGTGGTGGTTTTTTGGCTTCCATCGTTTTTAGTGGATGCAGAGTGGAGAGCTATCAATCCGAGGAGTTGCATCAGTGGAAGGAGGGCAAGATGATAGAGATGAAGATAAAAACAAAGATGAGTGAGTAATGGAGAGGTTTCGCGTGCGTTTCGGATTGTGAGGGCGTTTGTTACTTCCCGGCTGCCCACACTGTGGAAGTTGGTTGCGAGACCGCAGAGCCCAGGGGACAACTGCTTGAGGCCGGTCACACGCGGGCTGTTTTTGTTCGTTCTTTTTTGTTTGGTGTGTCTCAGTAGCAGATTTATCACTCCCGCCCTGTGACACGGCAGCAGGAAGCGCGGTCGTTGTTAATCCGGGCCACGGCCGATCCGGCATGAAATTTTGTGATTTTGTATTTATCATGATGTTGGATTGGGTAGCTACTTTTTGTTTAACCGCTATCCAAACAACCTTCCTGGCATGGTAGGACCTCAAGAGACATAAGTCTCAGCCAGTATAGCTTGAATAGATCATTGTGGTGTTCAAGCCCGACCATCACGTCAAGGTAGCAGCTTTTGGTCGGGAATGGTATATCTATCGCTCTTGATGCGTAAGGCATTGTCTGCCCTTGTGTTTGAAGTTATTTCCGACGAGGTGACGGACATTAGAACTATGCAGGTACCACCAGTATACTTCTCTTTCTGAAACAAATTATTTATTCAACTTGCTGCAGTCGACCACATCAGAACGTTTTGCTTTTAGCAGCAAACTAGACAGCTTTCGATACAAAGTAATCTTCACTTCTTCTGTATTGCAGTCGGCTGAGGGCGTAGGCGAAGATTATGAAGAGATATACACGGCTATCACAACCCATCCTTTTTCTCACGGGTCTGTCCAGTCTGTCCAGACAGTGGAATCTACCTAAATTGAAATTTTTTTCGCGCTGAACTCAATGCTACCCCCAACACCTTCAAGTCGTCGAAAACCAGCCGAAGAATCTCCTGATACCGGTAAGGTCAATTACGCAAATACACCCAGCTAGCCAAGCGGAGCTAAGTGAATAACCAAACTTGTATCTCGTAAGCGTATCTCCAAAACACAGCACATGATTCGAGTTGCCAGAGTTCCGGCTGGTGAGGCACTGAATGCTCTCATACGAAGTTAGCAGAAAGGAATTTTGAAGAGAATTCGGAGCTACTATATTCACCTATCATCAGCTAAAAAGTTTTATTCAAAAGGGACAGGTGCTTTCTTTCATTTAATGTGTTTACACTCTCCTGAAATATTCTGGTTACTGGTGCACTACTTCACTGCATTATTACATTAAAACAAAAAGTAAGCAGACAACTGACTGAGAGACTGAGATATTGAAGAAATGCAAATGACACATAAGAAGACTCAAATTCACATTTTTAGGTATAAACTTTATTAGAATATATACACAATAATAGTTTGTCTGGTATGCGTATTCACTTGAATTCTCCTCGTGCACGTTTGGCACCTAAAATTTTTAAAAATTAAAGTATAGTTTATATTCATACATATAATAAAACAACTATATATATATATATATATATAAACAAAACTAACACAAACCAACTATAGAAAATCAACCTGATACTCGCTAGTGACTTGCTACAGGGCGGATTTTCCTGTAGTTCTAGTGAGAAGTCGTAACCAGTGAGGTCCATCCAGGCACGTGTGAGGATGGATGTCCCACCGATGACATTGGTTGATGGTCGTGCTAAATTACGAATTGGTAGGAGTTAGAATTCATGAATTGGTCATTGAATCGGGTCCCAGTGGCTGAATGGTATACAAGCCAGCTCGCCTTGTAACCGGAAGGTCCTGGGTCCGTGGTGGTGGTTGCGTACTGCCGATGATTCCCGAACTAGGATGAAACACCTGCCCAGTACTCCCTGGTCATCTCGTAAAAACAAAACTAACTCTTCCAAACCAACTATATATATAATAAACCAACAATATATATTGGAAGTAGGAATCAAATGAACGAAGGACGCCATCCAGAAAGTAGGCAAGCATTACATGTTAAGATGATTCAATGTTCATCACTTCATATTACTTTTAGGAAGCGAAGCAAGAAGGAAACTGCAGAATATTCACCATTCGATTACGATTTTCGGCCATATCTCATCTGATAACGTCTCAAATCACTGATTTAAATTATCACTCGGAATCCCCATCCATCCATCCATCTTCAGCGAATTATGGTGCACCAACAGATACTAACTAACCTAATCGGTACAGTCTTTATTCCATGGTGTCATTTCGTAGGCTGACACCACTTCTTCACTATTTTCATCTAGTTCCAGTACTAGAGAAAAGGGAGTGCTATGGAAGCCTCTAGGATGACATTCGTAGCACATGTCCAAGCCACAGAAGCCAGTGTTTCAGGATGAACACACTAACTGTGTCAAAATACACACGCTGCCGGATCACAAAGTAATTCACACAACCATACCATCAGACGCAAGCAATTCTATGGAGACAGCAATGGTCAAATATGTAGAGTTGCGGTACACTGAACTGGACGGGTAATGAGTGGTATGAAATGTTGGTTGGAGTTACACGTTTGGTTATGGTTAGGGGAGCTTTGTGTATATATGGAAATGTGTGGACAGTTGTTGATTACCGTCTGCACACATAAAATTTGACTTTGTTAAATACATGAAGCAGAGTCTACGAGGGAAAATCCTTGCTTTTGGTCACACATTGCCTGTTTGAGCTGGTTTTCGGAGTTGTGTCCGCACTAAGATCTCACCACTGGAAGGTAAGTCGGGTTGCACAGTTTTTGAGGTGAACATTTTTCCAACCCACACCTCTCTGGGCCGGAGAGGTAACATAACTGGTATAGATGGTCATCTGAGGGAAACACCCTACTGTTGTTACATCCCTATTCGCCAGTTACATGAATTCGACCACACACTCCCAATATTATGTATACGATTAACAATACGATGGTAGCTGCTTCTAGTATAACTGCTATCTAGACGACGCTTTCTGTCATGGTATGACTTGCAGGGACATTCATTCCAGGCGGTGTAGCTAACTAGGTCACTGACATATAGAAGCCCCACTACCACGTTATAATAGCAGCTATCAATCGGGACATGTAGTAAGGACCAATCAATGTGCGTTTAGCTGTGAGATGAAGTGGAGCCCAGTAACCGATTAATGAACCAAAGGTGACTGACGTATGCCCAACAATAGTTCAGTCCTTTGCCATTGCATAATCAGAAACTGAATTCATTATATAGTTGCCGACCTATTGAATACTGAAGTATTATTATTATCCCTTTAAGTTCACAAGTGGAACATGCAGCTACAACAGTACATCTCGACTTCATGCTATTCTCTGAAATCATTTCTAGCTAACTTCACAATTATCCATCCATCTTCCATCCTCTTCTCATGCGATCTCCTGCATATTACCCTCGAAAACCCATCACGTCGATCAACATCCGCGTTCTACTCGACGACCGGCCTAGTATGTGATATCATTCAGAGGATCTTCTCAGTGTTTGTCCAATCCATCTTTATCTTCTTCAACACATTAATTGGTCAATAGATTGTTTTTTTTATACTGAATGCAATCGATTTCCACACTGACTTTAGAGTAATGAAGATCTGCCTTGTTTTCTCGATCCTGTCTGGGGTTTTGACATCTCTCTTCATTGGTACTGGCCTCCGTTCTCCTTAATGGCTGTGTGATCTGGCCATTGGGAGTGAAAGACACGAAAAGCCAGGCTAGCTGTCTTTGATCATAGGTGTCTGCGTTCTACCTACTGTGTGAAATGGTATAGTAGGGTAAGCAATATACTGAGGTTGGGCGTCGAGTGCTAGGCAAAGAGGGGAAATCAATCGACGAGGCTGTGAAGCTATATCGACTGAGATGGTTAGGACATGTGTTACGTATGCCTAGCCAGCCATCCCCTTCCTCGACATAGGGTCAGGTTGGAAAAGAGAGAGCTACTGGTAGTCAAATCAAAACATGGTTTCATCAGTCAATGAAATTCATAACAGTTAGTTTAAGCCAGCTGCCACGTAGGGAGATGGAGACTTCCTGACTGGTTGAAATCCTCGGGACAGTAAACACCAATGGCTGCAGACAATCGATGATATGGCCGGCTCGAAATCGTTGTCAATGGCATCCACTCCTTGTGACTTATAATACCCAATGAAACTATATTGCTCTTCATTATCACTATTACTTTTGTCTTATATCCCTGTTTAATGTCTCTATTTTGCATTTCTTTAACTTTGTTTTCTCTTGCTTTGTGTGCTATATGGAGTGTGGCAACCTGAACTGATGCAGATCAGTGAAAAGTTCTACTTCGAAAAAAGACAGAGAGACAGACTTCACTGGTACCGCCCATCATTGAGACGATACTGAAAGTGGTCACTTCCTTTGGAATTTTCCTGTTGATGTTGAATGATGCTCGTTGTTGTTTATTTCGGTGTAATGGGGTTGCTAGCCGCCTCATTCCCAACCTTCCCTATTTAACAGTCTTATTATTTACTTAGCGAGGTAAATGAGTGCGTTGGTAGCTAGGGATGGAACCCCAGACCACCTGCGTGGTTGGCGAGCATTCTAGCGCTGTGCCACCGATATATATATATATATATATATATATATATATATATATATATATATTAACAATTTGATTTGCAGTCATAAAAATTCATACATATACGTATGATAGACACCCACCAGATATTTGTTGAGGCTTCTCAGAATTAGCTCGTTTTTTAAGCAGACGATCAGGGGAATTACGGCTTAGCCAGAGATTTTTATTCGTTTTATACAATTCTAATGACAGTTTTTTGTAAACAAAATGTCCATATCTATGTGAATCAAGGTGACCAGCTTGTTTGCTAGTAAGTTGTTCTGCCATCAGCTTTTTATACACCATTGGTTGACCAAAGTCATTTGTAGCAGTCCACAATGCCTCGATAACATGACTTCCACTAGGATGACATGCTAGAATGCAAAAACCATCCTGTAAAAATAAAATTTAAAACAAAAAAATGATGCATAAATTAAGCTGATACTAAAACCAACCAACCGACAGTCGATCGGTCAACAAACATGTAGGAGAAAATGGACATGGATCCAATGAGGCTATGCCACTGAGGAGGCCGTCAAATGACATCATGCACCCAGGCCATGGCTCGAGTGGATCGTCAGGCCTAGGGTGACATGGAGGAGATCGTGTGGCGAGGAAGAGATGTGAGCGAGTTCGGGCAATAGTGGACCCAGCCGAAGAGGATGGTAGAAAATAGATCAAAGTGGGGATGTGTTGTTGAAGCCCTATGTTTCACTCGGAACCCAAGGGAACAATAGTAATAATAATAATAATAATAATAATAACGATACAAACCAAACGTATTGTAGTGACTTATTTTCAAGTTTTAGTTTGCAGG
This sequence comes from Trichobilharzia regenti, assembly GCA_944472135.2. NCBI lineage: Eukaryota > Metazoa > Platyhelminthes > Trematoda > Strigeidida > Schistosomatidae > Trichobilharzia > Trichobilharzia regenti. Next base: position 21,691,485 of record OX235265.1, on the reverse strand, counting down.
GATTCAACTGATTTCAAGATCGATCAGGAATTGATTTCACTTAGAGAACCAATGACAACTAACAGAAACTACTGGGCAGTTGTTTAGTCTCGCCTTGGGACTCTTCAGAAGTATGGACCCATAACCATTACCCCATTATCAGGGAACGAATCCACAACCTTCAGCTTACGTGGCAAGCCAGTCGACCATTCAGACAGTGGGACAGAATCCAATCGGTCATAAATTTACGATATATGACTTCATAACACCTTAGTGTCCTAGGGGGATCATCGATGCAGACTGCTGGTGAGGCCCGAAGTATAGCTCGGGTAGTTTTTATTAGGTTATCGAACTGATGTCTACACATGATCAATCTTGAAATCTATCAAATATCTACAAAACAAAGTTTGAAAATTAATCTGATACACACTAGCGGCTGACTACGAGATGAGGTGACCTGAAGTCCCAGCGGGAAGTTGTAACCAACGTGATCATCCACCAAATTGGCTGTAAGGATAAATACTTGCTGATGACATTGATTACTGGTAGCGCTATCTATCGGCAATTCGCAGAAGTTCGAAATAATAGGCTACTGGCTTCGTAATATAAACAGAAGACCAGTAGTCCAGCGAAGAGTCTTTTATCGGAGAATTCATTTTCACAGTTGTACAATAGCAAATATATACATATATATGTATATATATATGGTTATTTCGTATGTGTGTGTACATTAAATTTCCAAGTATTGATTATTTGTAGGGATTTTGTTTGATTGGTTGGAGGGTTTTCATCATGAGCTGACATCCATTAGAGAACTACTGTAAAACCTGGAAGTACTAGACAGCTGTTTCCTTCTAGTCTGGGACTCTTCATCAGTACGCACATTGCGAAGTGCTCGCGCTGTGTCATGATATGGCAGAAGTTACAGTTCATGGGTCGGCCATTGGATCAGGTCCAAATGGCTTAATGGTCTACGACCTCGCTGGCCTTGTAACCAGAAGGTCCGAGATTCAAATCCTGGAAGGTGCGTGCTACTGAAGAGTCCCAAACTAGGACAAAATAGCTGCCCAGTACTTCCTGCAGATTTTCCAATGTTTTTCTAACTGATTTCAGCTCATGATGAAATCCTCCAACCAAGGAAATATTTAAATTACTAAAATTTAAACCTTAAAAATGTGTAGAATCGCTACGAAACCGAACAAATTCTGAACCCGATCCTCGTGGACACGTAGTATTATAACTTTAAAAAGTTTCAAATGCGGACAGTTTAACCGTCATAAGCTACTCCATGACTTACGCTTATAGCAAACTCTACAATGAATTGGATAAATTTCCCAATAGCTGCAAAGAACAATGATAGTAATAATAATAATTCATTGGTTGAGTCAGCTGCTATATCACGACGAACTGACAACTCAGGTCCAAGTGGCTGAATGACCAACAGGCTTAATCTCGTAACCTGAAGGTCCCTGGTGGGGTTGTATGCGCGCACTGATGAAGAGTCCAAAAACTAGGACGAAACAGCTGTACAATGCCCCCTGATTCTCAATGATTTCTCTAACTGATGTTGGTTGATTCATGATAAAATCTATACACTGACATCAAAGTACAATCGAGAAACAATCTAAAAATCACATCTCCATAGTGAATTCCACAATAACTCAGTGAAAACAATGATGATGATAATTAATCAGCGTAACAATTGAATATGATACAAACACAATGTCAACTAACCGTTAAAGTCTTAAATAGTTCAACTTTGCGTTCAATAGTCACAGAAACAGAGGTGAGTACTGCCTCCAAAACTCTTGATAACTGAGGATGTTGTGCCCAGGCAATCAAACGTTTAGACGATAGAGACAAGAGGCTAGAGACAACTCTTATCGGAGGAGATTGAGTAAATTTCAACAAAGTCTGAACAAATAAACATCCAGACAGTGTGACTGGATATACATAGCCTTCTTTTTCTGCGTTTTCTTCTTTGCCACTAGCTGCTTTGGCATTATTTTCAGCGTCTTTTTCATTCACTTCTTCTTTAGCTGAATGATTTTGAATATGCTTATTTAACGCATTGACAGGCAGCATTCCAACAAGGCAACAAATGAATAGATCTTCTTTAACTGTGGATGAATTATGCTTTTTTGCAAATCCAAAGACTGGTGGTAACATCTATGAGATTCAACAACAAGAGGTCAAAAATGTTATGGAGACTGAGTGTTATAAGTAAATGACTTATGGGGGTTAGAAGAAAAATCGTTATTGCAGTAAACGAAGGAGAATAGCTAGTGAAAGAATCAATAGACAGACAGACAAGGGAAAATCAAGCAGGCTTTAGACCAGGTAGAGGGTGCATAGATCATATCTTCACTCTTCGACAGATTCTAGAACATAGACACACTTTTCGGCGTCCAACAATTGTCATATTTCTTGACTTGAAGGCGGCCTTCGACTCCGTGGATCGAAAGGTACTATGGCAATGTCTGACTGTGAAGGGAGTGCCAAGAAAGTACATTGCACTAATCAAGGCACTCTATTCAAACTCACGTAGTCGTGTAAGGGCTTATGGGGAATTGTCATCTGAATTAGTAACAACCAGTGGTGTCCGACAGGGATGTCCACTTTCCCCATTTCTGTTTAACTTCATCATAGATATGCTAATGGAAGTATCCTTAACTGAACGTAGTGACTTAGGAATCGACTTGTTACCAGGGAATAATCTTATGGACTTAGAATATGCAGATGACATAGTCCTGTTAGGGGAGGATGCTGACAAAATGCAGAGTCTTCTGAACACCTTGAGCAGCAATCTTCGTATGTTTGGCATGCGATTCGCCCCTACAAAATGTAAGATGCTGCTACAGGACTGGACTACGTCAACTCCTAACTTAGTGATAGGGAGTGAAGTGATAGAACATGTTGACCACTTCACCTATTTGGGAAGTTGTATTAGCACCAACGGACTGATTGGCGATGAAATCTCAGCACGGATCCGAAAAGCTCGAGCTGCTTTCGCTGACTTACACCATCTCTGGCGTAGGCGTGACATCCGGTTATCAACCAAGGGACGTGTGTACTGCTCATCAGTTCGCTCCGTCCTTCTCTATGGCTCTGAAACATGGCCAATACGCGTTGAAGACATGAAAAGGTTGACTGCTTTCGATCATAGATGTCTGCGATCTCTGTCTCACGTTAGGTGGTTTCACAAGATAAGTAATGTTGACGTTAGGCGTAGAGTGTTGGGCAAAGAGGGAAAATCAATCGACGAGGCTATAAAGTTACATAGATTGAGATGGCTAGGTCACGTGGTGCGCATGCCTAACCACCGCCTCCCCCGACGGGCATTACTAGCTGATATAGGTTCAGGTTGGAAAAGAGCCAGTGGTGGCCAAACAAAAACATGGCATCAATCCATGAAATCCTTGACAGTTAAACTGAGTCAGTCAGGTAGGGAGATGCAGACTTCCCGGGTTGGGGCCCTCGGGACTCTAGGAATCAATGGCTGGAGACAATAGGTGACATGGCTCAAAATCGTTGTCAATGGCCAGCGCAGATGTATTCAGTCTCTGTAATCTTTCATATTCCTTTCTACCATTACCCATTCTGTTTCACTCTTATATTTGTCAAACTCTATTAATTCTCTTCACTCATCTTCTTGTCTACCTCTGTGTGCTATTTGGAACGTGGCAACTCGAACTGGTGCACTTCGGTGCGAAGTTCTATGTTGAATCCAGACAGACAGACAGACAGACAGAATCAATACTGCTAAAAATATGCTCCACTGCAAACCTCATAAGTGCACAAGTGATTATGTCACATCCTACACTATTTAACAATTTTCGTGTGTGTGTGTGTGGACACACATACATAGGGAAGAGTAATCACGCTTTGCACGTGACAGTGGGACAGCGAACATATCCCGAAATGGTTAGAAAAACAAATGAATTGCGGTAAACCAATAGATGCAAGTATCAGACTACCAACTTCGTCTATAGCCAAACATCTAATCGAGATGAACCATAAGATTGATGTTAACTCAGCCTTTAAGGTCATCTATAAAAACGGTAAAGGGCGCTTATTGAAATACGCTGAGGCTATAGCTATTCATAAACTTAAGCCCCCCCCCCAACATTGTGTATTCAAAACAGTCTACTATTACTCTTAACCTACTATGGTAATCCTTATTTGATTGGATTGTGATGAGAGCAGGCTGCTAGCCAATTGGTAGACATTAATTTACGTCAATGTCTAGGTCACTAAAATGAGCCGTGAGAAAATATGAACAAGGCTGTTTCAACAACCAATCACAGCAAACTTAAACATGGGCAAATATGATTCGCAGATGTTATGGCTTAACTTTCAGAGGAACTCGAAAACAACCAATCAGAAGACTGTGTTTGTCTACTTGACTAGGCTATAATAATGTATGTGAAATTTATATAAATACGTGCTGATTTCCGTAATAAAACGATCTGTTGCCTGGCTCTTGTCTTCTGTTGTTACAGGATTACCAAACATTGTGTTAATCATTCTTAAGCCTTTTTTTTTACTTTCATTTAACTGCCCTTAATTTTTTCGTATATATCGAATTGACAGGTAAATGCGTGATCAGATTGTATAGCGCAAATACATCACTATTTTTCAGATAATCTCCGTCTTCAAATAATACTATCCAAATTTATAAAAGGGACTAATTAATTTTTGAATTTTTGGAAAAATCAAGGCTTTATCAGAAATTATCGATTTTTTTTTTACTCGTAACAATGGTTGAAAGCACATCACGGAATACATCTGTTGATAGAATCTTAATTCATTTCGAGAACTCATCGGGAAACCAGGGAGTACTGGACACCTGATTCATCCTAGTATGTAACCCTCCAGTAGTATGCGCTTCCGCCAGGATTCGAATGCAGGACTTTCCGGCTACAAGGTGAAGTCGTATACCATGCAACTACTGGATCTGGTCCCAGTGGCTGAATGGTCTACAACTTACAATCTTATAACCGGAAGGTTCTTCTGGGTTTGAACCCCCAGCGGGTCCTTAACTGGGACTGATAGACCACTGAGCACTCCCTGGTTAATTAATGATTCTCGAGCTAATGTCCACTCGTTATCAAACCTGTAAAATTATGAAAATTTTTGACAATAAATAAGAGAAAATCACTTCATAGACGTGTTTACCTGCAAGAATATACGTTGAATTTTATCAGATGACTGTCTACTGCATAAATCAGCCAGTTCAGTTAGCACATTATACTGACCATTGGACAAGGCACCGCGTAGTCCCGATTCAGTACTTTCACAAGATTGAATAACGGCTAAAAAGTGTTTGATATCAGCTAACTTTGCTAAACGTCGAATAACAGAGCGCAGCACACAACTACCAGTTGGATGTGACATTAATAGATTGGCAAATGTTTCAGTATTTACAACACCATTGTCGCCTGTTGGGCTTGTCGATTCGGTTAAAATACGATTGTTTAGAAAATCAGCGAAATGTGATCCAGGCATAACTCCGATAAGAAGTTCACTGAAGTATACAGCGATTGGATGACTGTAAGCATTGGGATATCTACAGTATGAAGAAATTGGGGTGGGGGGAGGGCAGTATTAAACCTTTGGAAAATCAAAACAACAAGGTGTGCTGATACGCAACACACATACACACAAGGCAATTATTAAGATGAGACACTGAATCACTCTAAAACAGAACTCAATAGTTATTATTATTATTATTCCCTTAGGTTTTCAGTACGAAATGCGGCGTCAATAGTACATCTTCATTTTTGATTGGACATTAGTCAGTAACTAGTGTAATGTGTCTAGTCCTCTGTTTGGTACAGATTGAATTCTATCAGCCATGTTTGCAATATGGTCACCATGCCACTGGATAGCTCGCCATCACAGGGCATTGTGAATTGTTGGTATTAGATGGCTGGAGGTAATCGGCAGGAAACCTTGCTTGACCTAGGTCTCGTGCTAGTTGGCACTCTCACTGGTCAACAAGGCATATCTACCACCTCAAAGGAACTCATTTCCCTTCTGACATTCAAACCCGTGTCACCCAGTGGTGTAGTCACAAACGTTACCACTGAGCTATTCGTCCTCGCGATTGACCTCCTCTAGGACTGTACTGGAAATTTTTGATTGAACACTAGTCAGTAACGTGTGTGTGTGTGTGTGTGTAGTCCTATCTTTGGTGCAGATAGGATACTATCAGCCACGTTTGAGATAGTGAAGTCTGTGATTGCAGCAATGGATGACGCAGGTTCGAATCTCAGAAGGGACATGAGTGCCTTCAATTTGGAAGCTACGCCTTGCATAGTTGGCGTGAACGTATTTTCTGTTTGAGCGGCAGTTGACCCAACTCTGGACTTCAAAATCCAGTAATGGCAAAGAAACAGTATATTCGTCAAAGAAAGTTTCGATTTTGCAGAGAAAGTTCCTAGAAGACAATTAACTGAGAGTGCCACTTACCAGTAGGAACACTCGTTCGTTTCCTACACTCCGTACATCCAAATATATATCCATCAATGACCTGTGAATACGGTTGCAGGCTCATTGAAGCACCGCAACTACATATACGAGTACGGTCTATCAATCCATTATCCAGACAGTATTGAAAAACGTGATCTGGGTGAAATTTGCAACTGAGCTGATGAACAATGTTCATTTTCGGGCTAGAATAATCATAGGTTTCTTCAGCCAACCACTAGCATGCGTTCAAGGTCGTTTGAGGGTTCGCACTCATGGGACGCTATTCTTGAACTTCACCCTTTCCTCTACTTCTCGTTACACAATCTCCTCCATTTCACTTTCAGACGTTCAACTAGGTGTTTCTCAATCATAATTGGTCAGCTGATTGCTCAAGCGAAATACAAGCTGCCTAGCTGTACCACTTCTACAAGTTTAGCTGTTCCTACAGAGGAAGCTGGTTATATAAGGCGAACAACTAGACAGCTCAACAAACGTATTAATGAGCATCTTCCCTCATGGTTTGGAAAAGGACAAATAAAATCTATAAGAAGTTCTATTTTGTCTCATTTGATTGATAGCAGTCACCAAGTGGACAGAAATAGTGCCTTCAAAGTTATCTATCTCATTCCATCCAGCCTTTCGAACGGAATTCGAACCCGCCTGTCAAACACATAGCCGAAGCTATGGGAATTTGAGAGGACAATTCTAGTCTTTGCATACAACAAAAGAAGTTTGTTCTACCTTTGTCGCTCCCTTGCTAACCTAGGCAAATTCTAATCAAAACCCTCCCACCCTTTGCTATTTTCTATTTCCTTCGTACTTTTATGATATTTATTTAAACTCTGATTATCTATCCACTTCACCTTTAGCATTACGTAACTTTTAAGATTTCACCTAATTTATTTATTGGATTGTCTATATATACATATATTACTACTACCTTTGTTATTCTTATCGCCACCTGCATAAACCTTATTATCATTCTAATCGTCGTTATTAATGACGTGCAAAACATTTACCATATTATTATTATTATTATTAGATCCACAATATCATCGTCATTGGTTAAAATTGTTATATATAAATCTATGTAAATTAGAGTAAAGTCTGAAGCAGATCTAATTGAAAACAGCCATATTGTTCGCTTATATGTCTTGTTCTAATATTGTTAAGAGAAAGCATTACTCAACAACTGCTCAGATTTCAATACCAGTTGGCCATTGACCCATCCTATTCTATGACCGCCAAAGATACTACTGGTTACAGGATTTCATCATGAGCTGACATTGGTTAGAGAACCATTGGAAAACCTGGGAGTACTGGACAGCTGTTTCCTCCGTCCTAGTTTGGGACTCTTCATCAGTACACACCTACATGGGTTCGAACCTAGGTTTTCCAATGGTTCTCTAATCAATGTCAGCTCATGATGAAATCCTGTAACCAATCAACCAAATCCCTACAAACCTATACTTGAAAGATACTACTGCCTAGTTGTCAAAACTTCAATATGTGGGGAGGACTTCGAACCCACTTTACACAGTAATTGGAAGTCGACAACTGAGGCCGATGAGCCACAGCTTCACAGATTGTTGTCTGTCTGATAAATTTGAATAAGGCATTAAGAAGACAAATTTGGCGAGATGATGATATCATTTCGTAGTTTCTTCCCATTGCAAAACACTTATTAATGTTAGGTCACAAAATCACTATTAATGACTGTTTCACAATTATATCACCACATAACCCTAATTCAAGGTTATTGAAGCTAATGGAAGCACTTTGGATTAATCACATTCATCCTAAACTGTGTGTACAAAAAGCAGTGGACTTCAATCTTCGCCTACCATGGACTACTTGACCATTTTAAATATGACTAGTCATTAGTATGTACTCTTGTTTTTTTATTTAACTGAGTAATTGTCATGAACTTTATTTTATTATTGTTAACCATGTTATTTGTAAAGCGGTTGTAAAGAAACTACGAAATGACGATATCATCATCTCGCGAAATTTGTCTTCTTAATGCCTTATTCAAATGTTGTCTGTCTGTCTGTTTTCGACATAGAACTTTATACCGATGTGCAACAGTTCAAGTCGCCACACTCCCTCCATGTAGCACACAAACCAAGAGAAGAAAGTAGAAGAAATGCAAAATAGAGACAATAGACAGGGATATGAGACAGAGGAATAGTAATAACGAAGAACAATATAGTTTCATTGGAAATCAAAAGTCACAGATTGTTAAGATGACTAAACCCGACGCAGTGCAATAGACTTCAGAAAATAGGAATAAATAACCTCACCAAACATTGTAGTAGGATGAAACATTTTTCGGTTTTAATTTTAACATTAATATTGAAAACTAGTAAAAACGTACAGAGTAAATAATGTTAGCAACATCTAACTACTTTTATCAGTTAATCAGTAGAACATCCTATGAATATACTGCTGGTATGTCTACTCTATAAATGTATTCCTTTAAACTACTAGTCTCTACACTCCAAAGAAGTTAGCAAAACATGTTGATCAATAGGTTTTTCTCAGTGTAATCTTATTACTATTGCTATTACCAAAACACAAACTAGGCACATTATGGGTATCAAGAGATGCGACACATAAAATATCATAGTTTGTATGACGGGTGGGATACAACCCAGACAGCCAGGCCGTAGCAGGTGGTTGTTTAAAAGAGCCAACTCACTTCTCTCACGGAGACTATGAGTTAACATATTGGGGCAGCGTCAGGGGCAACATTCCCATGGTTTCTGGTGACCACAACAAGTTCACATACCATTCAATCCGTTCAGGACTCTGGAGCCCATATATACTACCTTAGGTTTGGAGTCGGGGTTTCCCACCTCTCCTAGGTAAAACTGCGCGTCTACCAGTCCGGTTGTAAGCGCCAGAGGTTCACAACCGTCTTTTCACCACTGTGAAGACAGTGAACGAGACTTGCCACCTCCCCAAAAGAGAGCAGTTTGAGAGGTAGACCGAAGCCTACCCAACCCCCACCCTAGGCCGTATCCGACCGATTATAAAGGCGTTTCCCATTGTACAACAAACCACTGGATGAAGTAAATGTCAACCGTGCTATAAGTAAATACCCCTAAATCGATGGTTTCGTCGTTGGACACCACATTATGACAGAGTACACACTGCGGACTAACACGAGACGCCTTGAAAATACTTGTCAAATTCTCTACATGATAAAACAGGCGACTGATGAAAGGCAACCAATCAAATCCCAAAATCAGCTAGTAAAACAAAAAAGACACACAAACTAATAAAATTGAAAGCAACAGGATATTCAGCATTTGTTTTTTTTAAAAACTAACTTTGTCTCTGCAACACTCTTTTCCCCTGCATCGGCAGTAGAATACAACCCAGTAAATTTCATAAGCTTTTTAAAATTCTTTTTGAGTACCTCAGGCAGGCGGACAGATGCGATAAGCAGTAGTACTTGGGTGAAAGGGCAGAGAAATTCATGCGTAACATGATCTAAACACAGTTGTGAATTAGCATATATACCTGATTATACCTTTCAATGCTTCTGTGAATAAATACTCTTCACACAACTTTGTAAGTGTTTGAGCATAGTCTTCATCATAAGGAGTGAAAAGTTGAGTAGTAGTAGACTTATAGGTATCTTTTTAAAAAAAAATAATTAAGGTGACAATTATTATTGTTGTTAAAGGGAAATACTTGATGTATTATCCTTTTCTAGGAGAACTCCAGCTAAAATCTGTGGATATATACGACAAGTATGCGTTGTATGCGGTTGTTTGACATAAGTTGACAAATTTGCTTTCATATGAGTACAAAAACTTTCTACATAACTGGAAATCAATTCATCAGCATGATACTCCGTCGTGAGACACTTGATTAGCGCTTTATGCAGTAGATGATAGGCAAATTTACTATTGATAACTTCATCCCAACTTTTTGATAAGGTTTTTAAGGCAACTGTGACAGAGTCAACACTCGCATGGTTTAATAATTCTTCTAAACAACGACAAACTTGTGGACTTAGCGCCACTTTCCAAGTATCTTTCTGAAATGATAGATAAGTATTCAACACGAAAGTATCTATAAAAAAATACGAAATAAATTGAAAAAATTTTACGGATTTTAATTACTTTAGATGGGAAAAGGTTAAAATTTTATAACAGTTGGATAAAGCGGAATTCAGCGTAACTTTTGTCTACGAAATGAAACTGAAAATGTACAGCTAACAACACATTAATGCATGTTATTTTAGTTGAGAATTGAGAAACCTGACAGCTTTCATTTGAGAATGGATAGTGATGAGAAGTGAAGTGTGATAGAAATGTCATCCAGTATATGATTATTATTGTTGTTTCCTTTAGTTCCTAGAGGAGCATGGGGCTTCAGCTGAACGTCTTCAACGCTTTCGGTTTTCTGCTAGCGTTTTCACCTGCCCACAACATGCTTTCACCTCCTCTTCGCGTGACCTCCTCCATGTTACCCTCATGCTGACGACCAACTCGCCGCTTCCCATTCGGGTTCCAGTCGAGCAATGGCCTGATGTGTGATATAAGTCACTTGGTTTTCTCAGAGTCAGTTATATCATATTATTGCATGCTATTCTAAACAAAGTTGCCTTCGCTCCACAAAGAAGATCAAATTACCAGTCAGAAATACAATAAGAAACAAGGCACTCTGGAGAAGAACCAGCCAACAACCTACTGCCCAATAAATATATGCAGAAGTAAAGGGAGATGAATTCGACACATGCTGAAGAAACTGTTGAGTGACATCACAAGTTAGACAGGCCCTTGAGTGGACCCCCAATGACAGACAACGAGTTGGGTATGCAGGGTTGACATGGAAGAGATTGCTTGAGAAGGAAGTGAAAGTTTACGGACAATCATACAGTCAGCCAAATAAAACACTCCAGAGAACTAAGTAAAGTGATGTACAACTGAATCCCTATGGTTTACTCGGAGCCCAAGGGAATAATGATAATAAATTGACTTGTCTTACGTGGATATAGAATCTATCACAGTCCTCTTATCAGATTATAGAATAGCTTTCCGGTTTAGAATCCAATTCATTCATGTTCACTCTTGAGAAATTAAAAAACCGGTCTCCAAAGAAGACTAATCGGAATTTCGCTTTACTGGAAAACAAGTCTCCACATCCGACAGTGAATGAGCAGACCTATTTTCTGACATTTAATAATACTAACTAGCTTTACAAGTTTAAGTATTCAAAAACTGGTAACCTGCTTGCTGGAAGAAGCATATTTAGACTAATGAATTACAACGAATTATTATTTAGTTCCTTAGCGTTCCCAGTGAAACAAGGGGCTTTAAACTTTAAGCTTTGACAGAGTGAAATTTCTGGCCTCACGCCCAATCTTTCCTCCTCTTTACAAGACTTACTAACGGTTAAGCGACATTTAAGTGTGTCGACTGGGAACTGTAATCCGAACCACGTGTGTGATTGGCGCGCATTCCACCACTCAAACACCGACATGAATTACAGAGAACGCCACCATCTCTTTTTGAGTAACCATTTCCCACTTTCGGTGAAGCTCTCCAAAAATTTGCATCACAGACCAACCGTTTAGAAGAATCTCTGCACAAATACACAGATCCGTGTCAACTTTTGCTTAGTTCGATGACTTGAGTCAAAATCAACTACAATGGAGTAGATGCAATAATTCTTAAAAACAGAAACTTCCAACCCAATTATTGGCACTAATTCAGTCATTGTCTTTCCCCATATGCTTCTAATTTTAATATAACTTTATCCGTATTCATATGTTTACATGTAGTAACTTAAGCTGACACCCTTCAGTCAGGGATCAGCACTGATCTGCCTGTCATTGTGCTTGATAAAACACTATCCAATATATACCGTATTCCCAAAATTAAGTAGTTTCAGTACAATTAGGTCACAGATCAATGTGAAAAGAAAATTTCGTAGTATTTTCACAAAAACAATAGCAAAACAATTTGATAAAACTTACGTCTCTCCTCAGGATTTTTAATAGAAGATAAAGAGTTCATCCGATTTAAGTAGTACTGTACAGTACTTCTTTCAATTTTTAATCGTCCCATATTGTCGGAATTTAACGTTTATCCTTCTGTAAATTCTTTAAAAGTATACGACGCTGTCATGAAATGGTTTGAAAAAAGATTATGTAGTAGTAACCGTATAAAATAAGGAAGTTAACGAACTGATTTCGTTAAGATTAATATACACTTTGTGCAAGTCATCGTGTAGCCTGAACCGATAACATGGCAAGCCTACATTATTTCTGATCATCGATTTAAGAAGTTTACTTCTGATCTAAATTTAAAGCTAAATAAACTGATTGTGAAGTGAACTTTTGTACTGTTCATTCAAGAAAATGTGTTATGTTGTTATACCATGTTAAAATTATAGTAATAAAACTTTTAATCAGTCGTTTCTTATTGCATGCATATTAATACTGTGAATTTTACGTGGAAGATAAATTCCTGACAAATTATAATAAGGATGTGGGGCTTACGGAGTCACTTGCACAGTATGAATCATATGAAGACCACACACCTCATACTAGAACCATCAAACATAGCTATCTGAAAGTAACCGTATACCATAAATGTTAAAGCCTGGTCTAAATAAAATAAATGAGGTGATAAAATGAAGTACCAAACACTAATGGGCTTTATCCATACTATGAAGTCCCCACCTCTCTGTAACAATCATTTTTACAGTAGTGAAGTGCATTTATCACCTCATATTTATACAGTTTACGAGTCACCTAACAGCTGGGGATAACATTTAGGTAAGAATTCAGTGGTATTATTGATGTAAGTACAAAACTTGGGCACTGTGGTAGAGTGTAACTCCGTGATGTATATTTTATTTTGACGAATCGAGGTGTTATACAGTAAGTTGTGAGTGACTTGATATGATTATGAACAATAATTAGTGCTCGCAATGTCATCAGTCAACAACACTGTGTGATTTAGCAGAAAAATCTTATCTACAATAGAATTCAGTGATACACCTGGGAAACTTGAAATCAGCATGGTATTAAGAAGTGGATCAGAAAATAAAAACTGTCTTTTCACAATAAATTTATCATTATTCTCAACTTTATTTGACAACTCCTGCATATCCATTTATCTTTGTTACAGTTGTCATCTCTGTTTTTTACCTATTAGTAAATTAGCTTTAGGGAACTTCTTAACAATAACTTCGAGCGATACAAAAAAGCAATACGCCAACTAAAGCCTTTTCCCATAGGAATTTAATCGAAATAAATAAACTGTGCCAGAACCATTTTACAGAAAGAGTGCTTTCATATTTTTGACCAGATTTCTATTTACACACGCATTCGCTTAATTAATTTTTGTTTAACCTTCCTTTACGTCTATATGCTATTTTCATAGATATTGTATTAGTCGCCAAGGCTTTCTGCTTCTTTTTTCAATCACGACATATGACATTCATTTAACCACAAATAGGTGTACGGTTCTCACAATTTATAAATGATACATTTACTTGTCAGGTATTTATCTGTATGATGTTCAAAAAGTACATAAAACTCCAAGTACGTTACACAACGAAAATGGTAAAGTTGCAAGGAGACAAGCAACAGGTAATTTAATACAGAGCTACACGATTACAGTGGATTTAATTAATAAATGCCTATACTTAACACTTATGGATGGGAACGCTAGGGTTTTTTTTACCGACACATTAGACGACTGCAAGTTTTCTTTAACTAGAACCTCAATTTGCACTGCGTGAGTTAAAGGTTTTGTCATTTTGATACGACTATAATAAGGTTTCCTTTCTTAATTCGATTAAATTCCTATAATAAATGTTATAAGCTTTTCAAGAAATCAATGTGCACAAAATAAGACGTAGGGCACTCACACAAGTACACAAAAATAATTGAGCTATTATACATAAACGGAATCATGTTTAGACAATGTTGAATATATTTCTAACCACTATAAGCATTAGTCAACTAACAGATGTTTTTGGAAGTTTTACAGTATACATAATTTACTGAAGATTTATGTGCAAATCACAGCTTACTCAGTCTCGGGACTGAGGTATTTTCCCACCAAAAAGAAAGGAAATGACCATGAAACAAGACTTCTCGCAAAAGCAGTTTTATATGAAACATATTTCCAACGGCACTTAGATGCACTTAATGAATAATGCACGCTTACCGCGTGTCACACATTAGTGAAGCTATATTTAAGGAAAAATCTAATAACTGCCATAGAAGACTGCAATATCAAGCCATGCAGACGAAAGTTATTTATTATATACTAATTGGGATTTTGGTCACCACGAAAAACTGAGAATGATCAAACATATCAATTAGAAACAGATGAAAAAATTACAGGAGCACATGATAGTAACGTACATATTCAAGCCTTGCGGTGATGAACTTGAGAACCTTGTGTTGAACATATTGAAAATCTCTGCAAGATCTCGTCCTTTCCCGTAGTATTTGATCTTTTCACTCTACTTTCAGTATTTCGCCATGAATATGGTGTTTGAAACTAGAATTCACTAAAAAAATAAAATGTGTTCCATTTCGTTTTTGAAGGGTACTGGTGCTTTCATACTCGTAGAGCATTGTCCTTTCACATGCCTGTGTTCACAACAGCAAACTCTTGCTGTTAGGAAATATATCAGTAAATGACCATAGATAGAACTTGAATCTGTAGATTACGCCCGATAGTGTGGTAAGTCCAGGAAAGCCTGAAATAGTTGGAGAAGCTTTTACTAATATTGTCTAATGGTCCGAAAAAATTCCACTCGTTTTCCAGAATTTTGGCTGCAGTAATCACCTTATTTTGAGAACTGATGTCTACACATCCAGGTGAATACTACATCCTACCCAGTCGCTTGTAGTTGAGGTACTCACTAAAACCATCAGGAGTAAACGGCTAAGTCGTGATAACACCTATCATCTGAAAACGTTGTATTGCAGCCACTTAAAGTGACCTGCCTCGCAAATTTGACTTCTGCAGATGGCGGCGGCGATATGTGTCTGCTAAAAATATATGCTAAACAGGCATAACTAATTTACCTTACGAATACAAACCTATGCAGTGCCTCTCCACAAAGAACTATAAACATATGGTCAGACACAAAAAGAAACGAGGTCCTTCCAAAGTGTTCACCTGTGAACTGCAAGCTGCTAACTGTTTCAAAGGCCATCGATTCCTGTCAGTGGACATAAAAGACAAGCATCACCGTAGGTTCCCAAATACAAGCCTCGACAATTAACAGGGTCTCCTATCACCACCAAGACACAAGAAACTTTACCGACAACTTTGTTGCACATTTAACGAGGTAGAAGAAAATCGGCGAAAATTTCATTCGGACCTTGAAATGTACCAGTGTATTATGACGGTGTATTGGAACAAAAGGAGTAGCTGACTGATTTCTATCAAAGATTCGAGTGCGAGATGATTGCTTAGCTAGCTAGGGATCATGAACGAAGGAACGAATGTGACACGACAGAGTAACAAATGGCGTGGATTCTTGACCGGAAGCCTTCAGCTAAACAATTTGACTTAAACAGTGAAGGTCAGCATCCAATGTTCAGGGATGAATGGTGTGACCGATAATTCTGGGGAATTACCTACCACTGCAGCCCACACCCTTCCTGGTGGGATTGTGAGGAGCCTACGGCGAAACCAGCCGGAAGTAAAATAACCCAGTGGTTTTCCCATCGGCAAAAACTCTTTCGATCGGCTTGATGCAGTGCCTAATGGTCACCTAGCTATACTAACAGGGTGTCTGTGCACCGCTTCGTTTATGTTTGTCCTTTGGATATCGTGCTTCCTTTGCTTCTTGTCCAGTGCTTGTTGCACCTGGAGAAGAAAACAAGAATGGTTAGAACCTTGTTGACGGAAATTGACCAAAAATAACGTCTGAAAAAGGATATGCATCTACGACACAGTAAAATAATGCGAAAATACAACGTCGAAAATTATATATCTAGTTTCTTTAGAGGATGTAACATTTACGTTTGTAAAAAAGTTTTACTTGTGTTGCGGGGTGAAATATAAAAAGATTGACTTGTCCGAAAGAAAAGAATAAAAAGATATCACAAACCAATAAGAATTGGGTGAATCGTACCACTTAGTTGTGTGATATAAGTGTGAAGACGTTCTGGGAATTTCACGTTTAGTCCAGAGCGCGTTTTTTTTGAGAGCTGGACAGAAGGTACGGTAGCCTTTGCCATGCTAGTGATTTCTCCTTTATATGATCCGTAGTATGAGGGTTCCAGAGGGCGACGCACAGCGTCATGACGAACAAATACACGTGAAAGAGTTTTCAAACATGGGTTAACAAAAGAGAGCAGGCTTAACTGAACGCATCGCGTTTGTAAGCTTGCTGACGTATGTGGCGTGACCTACCGCTGGTGGGAAGCCGGAAAGAAGAACAAACCCTTCCGGCAGTCGTAGTGTTGTGCCATATACTAACTCGGTGGCAGTACAAACAGCATCAGTTTGCAGGGCGTTTCGTATCCCTAGGAGGACTAACGGTAGTGATTGAGTCCAGTGTGAACTGTTTGCAGGCCTCAACTGTCGGTGCAGACGTTCTACCATACCATTAGATTGAGGATGGTAGACTGTTGCCCTAAAATGCATGCAACCTATGGTTTTAGTCGAGGCGAAGAATAAGACATTTTCGAATTGCCACCCGCGGTCAGTTGTTTTAGAGGATGGGCATCCGGAATTCGCGACCCATCCTTCTGCAAAGACGCGTGCGACTGTTTCAGCAGATACATCCTTGAGGAGTGCTGCTTCGTGCTACCATGTGAAAGGATCGATGTAGGTCAGAATTTAAGTATATCCATGAGATTCTGGAAGGGTTCCAACCAAATCTACATGAACGTGTTCGAAACGAGCATCAGGGATAAGAAAGTTACCAAGAGGGCTTTTGGTGTGTCTTACCACCTTACACTTTTGACAAGCTAAGCACGTGCGCGCCCATTCCCTTACTTCTTTATTAATGCCAGGCCAACAAAACCGACTAGTTACGAGCTTGACAGTAGTTAGAATACCTGGGTGAGATAAGCCATGCAACGTATTGAAGACGTTACGGAGATAACGTTTAGGCACGATTGGGCGAGGAGTACTCGTGGAAATGTCGCATAGAATAGTATCTCTTCCCATACCTGACGGCTTCTCAACTAATTGTAGAGTTGTTTTCGACAACTCATGTTGAAGCTCGGTATCTTCTTTTTGAAGATGAGCCAGTTTTACAAGGTCTATGCCGTCGATTTGGGTGAGGGAACAAACGCGCGACAAGGCATCTGCCACACTGTTGTTCACTCCGGATACATGCCGAACATCCGACGGAAACTGTGAAACGTAGTCCAGTCGTCGTGATTCTCTAGGTGAATACTCATTTGAGGTTTAATTCAGAGGGTACGTCAGAGGTTTGTGATCAGTAAAAATTATGAATTCGCGACCCCCCACTGATCGTCGAAAATGACGTATAGCACGGTACATAGTCGGAGGTTCTCTGCCGAATATGCTTTACTTCGTTTCTGCCAATTGTAAGCGCCTCGAGAAAAAGGCAAGTGGTTACCACTCTTCGTTAACTAGCTGTTGTAGAACTGCGCCGATTGTAGTGTTTGATGCATCAACCAAGATATTTAACGGTGCCGTTGGATCCTGAGACATCAGAATTGTGGCTTTCACAATAGCTTTTTTAATCTGGGTAAAGGCATTTTGAGCAGACGTGTCAAGTTTGATAGACTTGTTATTCCCTCGAAGAAGGTTTCTTAATGGCTGAAGCAGAGAAGCACAGTTGGGAATAAACCATCGGTAATAACTAACCAAGTCGTTAAAACTGCGAAGACTTTTCTCTGTCTGTTGCTCTGGAAAGTTCAGTATCGCCTCATCTTTACTAGCCAGTGGGCTGATGCCCTTGTAGTCAATGGTGTGGCCCAGAAAATTGAGTGAGTCAACGCCTATCTGACACTTTTCAACATTTATGGTGGAACTATTTTGGCGTAACCAAGTCCCAGTGTCTGAGGTGAGTTTCCTTATCTGGTCTGGCAATGAAGCAGACGTCTGAGTATCCATTTACAAGTTCGAGATCGCAAAATACTTCGTCAGTGAAACAGAATTTTTATGCTGCATTCCGGAGACCGAATGGCATGCGTAGAAATCCAAAAAGTCCGAAAGGTGTAATGATAGCCGTTTTCGGAATATCTGCTGGTGCCACTGGGATCTGGTTGTACGCTTTAACCAAGTCTATTTTTCAGAAAACAGTTGCATAACATAATGTTGCGGTCAAGTCGTGAATGTGAGGCAATGGACAGCAATCAGGGGTTGTTTTGGCGTTCACTCGCCGGAATTCACCAGTGTGTCGCAATTCGTTCAGATAGATGTATTTCCTACCAAAGGTCGCAATTGATTTTCCATTTTCAACCGGTAAGTTGAAGGTAGGTTCATTCTGTCGATCTTCTGCTGTAGCAGGAAGGACGCTGAATTCGGCGCTTGTGTCCACTAAGTACCGGGTTCGGTTGACCATATCACGAATGTGAAGTAGGCGACTAGTGCCACCGGCGACGGTTACCGCTAACGTGTGCCGGTGGAATGGTTTTCCACAGACTTTGAGACATTGTCGAAATTACAAGGTTTTTGGCAACATTTCGCTTCCTGGCCATAAATATTGTGATACTAACACCAGTCAGGGCTTTTAGTGAACGTTTCGACGTTAAGGGGAGTTCGGACGACGATTAGAGGATTACGGATGCATTTGAACTAGGTAGCTGCTAGACAGAGTTGCATAACTCTATTATTGCATTGTCCCTATTCGAGGTCTGTTTGGTAACTCTGCATATGTCGGTAACTGGTCATTTTGTTATTTCTAGAGTCGTATCTGCAGAGACAACTAAGTCATCTAAAATAACACTTTTAAGTGTCACCAGCATAATCTGTACTGACTGTGTCACTTTGGATAAGAACAGTTCTCTGAAAAGTCCCTCTTCGAACTGACGTTGGCCAATAGCTTCTTACATTCTTAATAGCATGCTCACGGCTGACTGATCACCTAACTCGACGTTACGAAGTAGTTCGTCAAGACAGTGTCTATCTGTGAGAACGTTTCTTCTTAGGCGGTTTGCTTTAAGCAAATCATACTGTGGTGAGAGCTGGCTGCTAGCCAAATTGCTGGACGGTAATTTACGTCGATGCTTATATTCCAAATATTGGTCGTGAAAAAATTAGGAACAAAGACTAATTCAACAACCAATCACAGCAGACTTTGCGTAGGCGGATACAAATAGCAGATAGATAATCTGAAATTCAATAAACGGCCACAAAGAGATGAAAGATTAACGTTCAGCGAGAAACCACCAATGAGAAGACTGTGTTTGTTTGCTTGCAGTAATTCATAATAACGTAAATGAAAGTCTGTAAATATCTCTTGATTTCCTCAATAAACAATCTTTTGCCTGGCCCTTGTCTTCTGTTGTTACAATACGAGTTACTTACCTCTGGGCTCGACATACAGCCACGCATTTGCTGAATTCCCACGGTACGGCGTGGACAACTGCAAGGAACTGTGAACGTTGATCAGTTAATCTATGTTCGCTGAAATCGGACTCAGCTATCTGAAACCATGGTTCTACATTATCTGGCCAGAATGGTACGAGCTGAATAGTTTTTCAGTTGAGCTAGTACGGATGACCTTAGGAGTATGATCGCTCATGACGAAATATTTATAGTTTAAAAGCAGTATAGGAACTAATACAAAATAGAATGAAATCACCGGATTTGTTTGTGTACTTACCGAACATAAAGTTCGCGGTAGGACTCACCAGTTTACAGGTTGACGGTATTGACGTTCGCGAATTGCACGAAGTATACTAACGCAAGATCTAATAGTATTCGTTCCGCGTAGGCCAAGGACAAAGCAAAACACCAGAATTTACCATCCAAATTACAAGATATATTTCGGGACGAAATCGGAGTGCGAGATGATTGCTTAGCTAGCTAGGGATCATGAACGAAGGAACGAATGTGACACGACAGAGTAACAAATGGCGTGGATTCTTGACCGGAAGCCTTCAGCTAAACAATTTGACTTAAACAGTGAAGGTCAGCATCCAATGTTCAGGGATGAATGGTGTGACCGATAATTCTGGGAAATTACCTACAGCTACAATACCATTAGCATTACATTAGGAATTGTATGAATATTGAGTCCTTCATCCGACACGGAAGCTGTGAATGATTAACGGGTTACTCCTAAACAACAGGAGGCGTATGAGACCTTAAAATTACGATTACATTGGATAACTATTCTGATACATTATTAGGATGAAAAATTAGTTATCTAAAGAAACACCTGAATATGTAGAGAACTGAAAATTGAATAATATAAATAATGAAACTAATTATGAATATATACGGAAAAAGGTGAGATGATGCTACAGACAAAACATGTTTGCAAATAATGCAGGTTTGCCGTCCCTGTAATTCTTTACCGGCAGATGTAGCTATGACACCGTCTGTGGTCGCTTTTAAGCGAAGGCTGGACAACCATGCAGCAACACAAGGATTGCATCCAAATGGCCTATCCCCTTAAAATGGCATACACCATTCAGGGTTAGACAATTAAACTTGTCATTTTAATTCTTTGCATTCTCTCCCGTCTTATTCTCCTGACAACTTTAACTACATTTATTATTATTATCATTATTATAACAGATATAATATATATATATATGTTTTATTCATATTATTCTTCAAATTTATTCAGCTGACTGTTGTTACACTTTCAAATTTCCGTTTCTGTCTGTTAGTCTGAATAACTTCACTAATTATATCTACTGTTATTACTACTATTATCTCTTTTCTTTTGACGATGATACCGGAGGACTAACTGGTGAAAGGATCAACTCCATTCACAGCAGTGACAGTCTTAACACACCTCATAATACAAATCACATATAATTAATCCCAGCACTACTCCTTCTGCAGTCAACCGAAGCTACGACAGTCGAGTGGCGGGACGAGCTACGCAGAAGTTTACAGAAGATCAGGAACCTATACCTGACAATCAAGAGACGAACACAAAGAAATCAGATTGGTTTATACTAGCTCGTAAAAACCATATTGGATATTGGAATTACAATAAAAATTGTAGATTCAAAGTCACCAACATTTCATTCGGTGAAACAACGAAACGCGGTTTCTAAACAATAATTCTAAAATTTTCCATAAATCCAAACACAACACATTTTGTTTATTTGTAGATAGAAGTGAATGATTTCACAACATCAATATGATGTACGCAGTCTATGTGATGCTATGTTATTGGACATTTTAATAACTTGAATTCATCTGCCAATCATTCGGGCGAAGGACTAATATCTATTTTGCATGGTGATATTACTTACCCAGTGGATTTCGAACCCAGGACCTTCCAGTTACGAGAAAAGCTGGTAGAGAATTCACCAACTAGGACCCGACTCACGAGACCCCGAGTCACCATTGGTTGAGAGAAAATGAAGGTGAACAAACAGGTATTGATGTGAATGTCAATATTATGGTAATAATTAAAAAAGAGACGTGTGTATGCCTTTCGTCAGATGAAGCGTAGTACACAGATAAGCTTAGAAACAAAAGTTTTCTGAGACTAGGTAAAGCATACGTCTTTCAGTGTATTCTCACTCTACTTTTAATGGTGTCTGTCTAAATAATTTCCCCACCAACACAGTTTGCCATCTTTCGACATTTGTTCTTCTCAGACGTAGATGTTGGCATTTTGAAACAAAATATACAATAGATGGAGCTGTATCTAAGGTATGTAGGTAACATTTTTATTGTTTGTGTGAGTATATTAGAGGCTGAAAATTTATTGATGACATTCATCTAATATCATCCTAATCTCAGCTTTATAACATAACACGACGAGAATGATACTATTAGATTTCTACATGTTTCGCTGTTGGAAAGAACTGGTCGTACAATAGAAACATGTATATTTAGAAGGTCTTCATAGATGGGACAGCTTTGTTGTCATCCAGAATAAAAAGAACCTAGTGCGAACATTGTTCAATGGAGAATAAGAGATTTGTTGTGACAGTATAACTGAATGTGAAATACAGACTCTATGAAATGTTTCATCTAAGAATCTACACCCTGAGAGATTTGTCAATAAGTATTCTGGAGAAGTGAGAGTTAGTATAGGAAGTTGTATATGTGAGTGTAGACCATTTACAGGAGACGACATACAGGAACTAATTAAATCAAGACTTGATAAAACTAGTAGAAGTGTAACAACAGAATACAAGGGCCGGCAACAGATCGTTTTATTACGGAAATCAGCACGTATTTATATATTTCCTGTACATTAATACAGCTTATTCAAGTAGACAAACACAGTCTTCTGATTGGTTTTTTTTGGGTTTCTCGAAAAGTGGGGCCATCTATCTGCGAATCATATTTGCCCACGTTAAGTCTGCTGTGATTGGTTGTTGTTGCAGCCTTGTTCATATTTTCTCACGGCCAATATTAGTGACCTAGACATTGACGTAGATTAATGTCTCCCAATTGGCTAGAAGCCTGTTCTCACCACAGAAGAACTTGCTGTTATGTAGAGTTTGTATTCCTTGACACTACCACCAACAAGTGGGTACTTCAACAACCAGGGAGAAACTGGTCGCCAGTTGTCGACGCTTCCTACTGTGTATGTCATTTCTAGCGTGTTTGTGGAATCAGATACGCAGGTAGTACGGAAAGAAAAATTGTCTGCTCGCATGATGATTCATTCACCCAAATGTTTGGTAGAAAGTGAATTTAAGTTATCAAAATGGCCAACAACATAGCATCTCATAGACTGCGTACATCATATTGATGTTGTGAAATCATTCACTTTTGTCTTGAAATGAGCAAACTGTGTTGTGTTTGGATTTGTGGAAAATTTTAGAATTATTGTTTAGAAACCGCGTTTCGTTGTTTTGCGGAATGAGATGTTGATCCCATTGAATCTACCATCTTAATATTTTTCATTCGCTCACTGGTATTGTATGTGTCCTAACCGAGTTAACTTTTAGAAGTTTGAAAAAGAATGGGCATTTTTTATATGACATTCACTTGTTATTATAGTTTTTGTATTTCCTAATGAATCAAAAGGCAAACGATATTTTTTTTTACTGACGTTTTGCTATTTAATGCTGCTATTAGCCTCATAAAGTTATTATTTACAAATTCTCAGCTTATTTATAACAGTTCAAGCATCGTTCATTAGCAGGGGGAATTTTTACTTTGTTAAGTTAACCAACAAGACCAGGTGAAGATTGTTGAAATTGATAAATGTGTAAAAATTATAAAAACGCCATGCGTTTACGTAATGAAATTGCTTATCACATTCGTGTTCATTGTGTCACTTCATGGTGGTGAGGGAGGGTGTTGTAACCAGGTCGAGTTCTGGTCTAGTCCGTCACTCCTATTCAGACAATTTGGATTCCAGTTGATATGAAGTTCTGGCTTCTCATATCAGAAGTTGTTTGCGATTTCTGAAATTTTTCTGGATTATTTCAATATTGTCAAAATCAACTTTGTAACCTGATTCTTTAACGTGAGGACCATCTGTTGCTTATGATTTTTCAAGCTTTTCTAGTTCAACTGAATTACACGGAAGTGGAACAGATGTTCTATGGCGTTTATTTCTTCTGGTTTTGCAATGTCTTATCACTTTTCTTCAGTCACTGAAATCTTCATATTGTCAGTACTATTATCTATGCTACTATTATTTTTATATTTTTATTATTTATACTCTTCACTGAGCAATGCGTGTCATTTCCGAGTTCTCTCTCTGATAAATAATTGTTTATTATGGTGATGTCATTTAATCGTAATCCATATTAATCTTAATTGTAATCTTTTATACTCTCTATCCCAAGAACTATCTGAATTTCTCATATCGAACTTTATATTGATATCAATATCGAACTTTAGTAGCTGTCATTTTGCATGATCGATTCAACGTAGTGTGTTTGCTTATCAGGCATATATTTCCGATTGTATGTCTCATGCCATATATATATATATATATATATATATATATATATATATATATATATATATATATATGGTTATGAAAA
Source organism: Trichobilharzia regenti (assembly GCA_944472135.2). Classification (NCBI taxonomy): domain Eukaryota; kingdom Metazoa; phylum Platyhelminthes; class Trematoda; order Strigeidida; family Schistosomatidae; genus Trichobilharzia; species Trichobilharzia regenti. The sequence goes on along the minus strand of OX235265.1, from coordinate 21,666,905 downwards.
TAACCAACCAACAACAACAACAACAACAACATCCAGCGCCAATCACCATCAACGGAAGGGATTTGAAAGAGGTTACTTCATTCATTCACTAATCTAGGGAGCATTGTCTCAACTACAGGAGGAGCGGACGAGGATGTAAAATCGAGCGAGAATCGGGAAGGCGAGAAACACATTCATCAACCTGAAACCAATCTGGAAGTCTTCGTCACTCAGCCAGCATCAACGACAAAATTCAGTCGGATTTTCAATACAAACTTCAAGTCAGTCAGTTCTTCTATACGGACCAGAAACTTGGCGCTTGGCGGGTCACAAAGAATATTTCCAACAGCCTGTTGCTGACCTTCATCAACCAACAACTGTCTTCGCTGGCTGTATACTGAAGATCAGATGGCCGGAAAGAATCACCAACAAGAAACTATGGCTGGGAACAAACAAAAAAAGAACCAATCGCGAACCAACAATTATGCAGGAGAAAGTGGAGGTGGATTGGACACTCCCTGAGGAGGCCTCTGGGTGACATTGCGCGTCAGGCCCTTGAGTGGAACTTGAAAGGGAAGCGGCGAATGGGACGTCAGTGTAAGGGTGACATGGAGGAGATCGTGTGAAGAGGAGTTGAAAGAATATGGACTAACATGGATGCAGGTGAAAAGTACAGCAGAAGGAAGACAGAAGCAAATGGAGATGTGCAGTTGAAGCCCTATGTTCCACTAGGAACCCAAGGGAACAATAATAATAATATAATACTTAGATTATTTTGTTGAAGATGCCTACTTGAATTGTATGATATTACTGAATACTAATTTGTTAACACTTTGTTGCTTGTTTCATTTTTTGAGGTGTCCAAATAGTGGTGTGGCACAGAGGTTCGAACACAAATTGCAGTGTTATCCCGTGTTTCTCATGTGGAGATCAACATTCAACCACACTGACAGAATTTTATTTGACTCCATACAGCTTGATGCAGGTTATTTTTTCTCTTGAATACTGATTGTAAAAAAATCATTATTAGTTGGAACGAAGCGATATACATACGTTTCTCACATGGATTCTCCCGTCAGCATTATGTACCTGTAATTTTGACGGACGTGGTTTCCGCTCGGATAAACATAACCACATCAATCATTGATGTGATGTGATGACATGTATCAAATCTTGGTGACCAAAGTACACACTTCAATTTGTTTTTTTAATACTGCCATTAAAAAGGACCGGCAAAATTAAAGAGTTTTATGTCATACTAACCAATGATGACACAGTGATAACTAGCCGGTTGAATTTTGAGCTAGAATAGTGAATTATGTTTCAATATTTATATCAAACACTGTTCAGTTTTAAACTCCTCGTGTTTATGAATATTTACTCATCATATTACTTAACTTGATATTATTTCATCCTAGTTCGGGAATTATCAGCAGTATGGACCCACTGTCACGGTTCGAACCCGGGACCTTTCGGTTACAAGGTAAGCTGGCTCGTATAACATTCAGCCACTGGGACCCGATTCAATAGCCAGTCCATGAATTCTAACTTCTGCCAACTCGTGACTGAGCGCAGCTGGCACCAACCAATGTCATCAGTAGGGCATCCACCCTCACACTTGACTGGATGAACCTGACTGGTCACAACTTCTTACTAGAACTCCTGGAATCTCCGTCAGATTTTCTATAGTTGGTTTGTAAGGATTAGTTTTGTTTCTACGAGTTGACCCTTACAAACCAACTATAGAAAATTAATCTGATGCTCACTACTGACTTCCTACACGACGGAGTTTCCTGCAATTCTAGTGAGAAGTCATGACCAGTGAGATCCATACAGTCAAATGTGAGGATGGATGTCGCACCGATGACATTGGTTGGTGCAAGTCGCTCTAAATCACGAATTGGTAGAAGTTAGAGTTCATGGACTGGTCACTGAATCGGGTAACAGTGGCTGATTAGTATTGTTTATTTTTATGAATCATCAGAACTGGATATACCTAAACTTGTAAAATACAGGTTGATTAGAGTTGTTTCAAAACTGTTAGATTCAATCTAACTTGTAACGGTAAATCATTCCCAGAATCATTAGATTATAGCATTCTTCATTGAATATTGGATGCTGACCTTCACTGCTTAAGTAAACTTCTTAGGCTAAAAGTTCCTAGAGAAGAGATTCATTACAACGAATTTATTACCAAGCTGTACAGTCGTATGTATATGGTTTTTAAGAAATCATATCCGATGAGGGAATTAGGTCAAAGGTGTGAATATATGAAATAATAATAGTATGAAATGCAATTAAAATATTTGTGATTATAATCATAGTTAAGTGTCAAGTGGCAAAACAACTAATGTCATATATAGAATAATTCATAAGGTGTATAGATGCGGGAAAGGGGTGTATAATTATAGGATTAGGAGGCGAATATAAGATGTTACATAACATGGTGTGAAATTTGATAAGATAGGATTCAATATTGAACAAGCATTTTCGGATTTAGGATAACAAGTAGGACAAGTGGAAACAATTTGAAATAAGAATAGTAATAAAAATCGTAGTAGTCAGGGAAAGGTTTATAGATTTACTGAATAAACAAAAGAAATAAAATGTGTATCCCTTTACGACCAAGGCAGAAGTAGGGGTTATACATACTTCTTTTGTACACAAGGTCTGGCTTAAATTCATGAGTGGCGAAGGCCTCCGCTGTCTTTAGAAGTCGATAACGAAGAAAAAGCCGCAAGTTAGGGTGGATTCACCAGGTGATCTTAAATCATGGTCAGGGTCAGTGACAGGAATTTATCAAATGCTCTAGAATAGAGCTTCACGCACTCTTTCTTTCTCCTTTGTGAAACTGTGCTGGAATATGTTCTCGTATGAGTGTGGATAGCGTTCTCTGACTACGGCCAATGTACCTTGCTCCACAAGTGCAGGTGAACTGATAGGTGTGCGTGGAGGCGGCCAGATGGAAGGAGCTTATCTTACACAGAGATGGAGAACAACTTGCTGCTAGTGGACGTTATTTGTAATTTTGCAGCAAAGAGCGTCTTACAGACTGATTTAGAAAGACGGTTTTTGAGCATATCGAAGGCTTGACCAACTTCAGATTCCAAGTTGATAAATAAGGTTTTCTTTGGAACTGAATCAGTGACCAGTTTGGACTGCTTATCTTTCATGTTTCTGTCAATAAATCGGTTCGGGTAATCATTTTCTACGAGCCTGGCTTCGCTCAATATTGTGTTCTTAATCATACAATGAAAATTAATAAATTTAGATGGTGTCTTCTAGTAACACCATCCAAATTTATAAAAGTGACTAGTTGTTTTAAATTAATAAATTGATAAAAGTTCTCAGACAAATATTCACATCATTCGGCACGCTGTTGCGTTATGTTTTGTCATTTGTCCACCATCCGCAGGTATATGAGAATTCGCCATCACACTACTATTCTGATCCCGAAATGTATCTTGTGTTCTGGATAATCAATTTAGTGTTTTCATTTATTGTCTTTGGTCTAAGCAGAACAATTACTATAGGAGTTGGAGGATAAGAACTTCCAATTGTACATGTCGTACTTTTCGTAGATGTCGAGTTCCTTCATCTCCTAAAGACTTTCAACAACATACTTTTAATAATTAAAGAATATAGTTAAGGCGGCTAAAACAAATGATTAATGTCTTCACATGATACACTGCTAGACAGTTCAGTCACGCAGTTTACTAACTAAATTACGTGTACTCCAATAAACACAAATCTGCATTCAGATAAAAGTGCTGCCTATCAACCTATAAACACTTTTTAAATGTTTAAAAAATCCGTTGATTCGTTGTTAATCAGTAACCGATATCGATACGCCTGTTGCTCAAAGGTAGCAAGGCCGCCAACCCGTGATGCACATGGTAAAGGTTCACTTACCTCCCAAATCAGTCCTAAATCTCCCCAAGGTGGTAGTACGCCGAGTAAAGACGAAATGTTGTGTATAGAACTATCACTTCTATCCAGTGAAAAAAATAGCACTACTACCATTAAAATTTCAAAGCTTAAAGCTCAAAATCGTATGTTTCACTCGGAACGCCGGTTGAATTCTATCAATAAAGTTCGCAAGCTAAGTGACTCATCGCTATTAAGTTACACTTTTAATTAGTGTACAATATTTTCAGGCAATCTGTAAAGACACCTGGCAGACTTAGGTTTCATGGAGACTTCATCTCCTTTAAGTGTGCAGATGTGCCCTACTGATAAGCGCCAGCAAGGACGAAACTACAGATTGCCTTCAAATACTTTAGATCAACATAAAATAAGTCCACCACATCTCACTATATAACGCAAAGCTGAGCAAGCGTCGATGTTGAATTCAGTGTATTAGGCAGTGGAAAAACAATTTTCCCCTTTGTTAACTACATTCTGAAAAGTTGGATACTCTACCACTTTATTGGCATCCTTTTTCATTTCCATTTTAAAAATTTCGTAAACAAAAGCAGTAAAATGATTATACCATATTCATCTACATTTTTCACTCTCTTTGGAGATTAGTTAAATACTAGTTGCTTAAACTGATTTCATATGTCTACTTCCCAGAAAGTGTTAGGCTTCGGACATTGAGTAATATATTATTCCCGATATATATTAGTTTGTTTATTAGATATATCACACAGTGAAACACTATTATTTACTGGATGACGTTTCACTGTGTGATGTGTCTAATAAACAAACTAATATAGAATTGAACAAGGCATTAAGAAGACAAATTTCGCGAGATGATATCATTTCGTAGTTTCTTTACAACCGCTTTACAAATAACATGGTTAACAATAATAAAATAAAGTTCATGACAATTACTCAGTTTTATAAAAACAAAAGTACATACTGATGACCAATCATATTAAGATAGGTCATGCAGTCCAGGGTAGGCGAAGATTGAAGTCTATTGATTTTTGTACACACAGTTTAGGCTGTATGTGATTAATCCAAAGGGCTTCCATCACCTTCAATAACCTTGAATTAGAGTTATGTGAAATAATTGTGAAACAGTCATTAATATTTATTTTGTGACCAGACATTAATAAGTGTTTTGCAATGGATGATGCTGGATTTCTATTAAGATTAATCGCGTTAGGATTTTCGATATGATTTACTAGCCATTTTGGAATATGTTCTTTTCGACGACATTGGAACATTCTGTTAGTTCTACCTATATAGGTGTCACCGCAGCTGCAGGTGAACTTGTAGATACAGAATTAATAAAAAGACAATTGTAGTTAAAAAAGACTTCTTTTCGACAAAGTCATCATCTAGGCTGTACATTCGTGTATTTATATCAAATGGATGGGAAAGTTCCAGAATAATTGCTGGTTAATGGTCAAATTATTAAAAATTACAATTACGAATTAGAATACCATAATAAACAGGGGGACGGATAAAACTCAAACAAAGTAGCGTCATAATAACTAAGAAGATTGACATTGTGCAATTAGGGGTTAGAAATGTAGAAACAACAAAGTAGACAGGATGTTTGGATAAAAAAACTAGTGTAATGAATAATTGTTTATGCAATCAGGGATTAAATATGTAGAAATAGTAAAATGACAAAATAAACACGAAGTTTGGATATGAAAATATGGTAGTGTAAACAGGGATTAAGAAAAACTTGAAATAACATGAATAAACAGGATGTTTAGATAGGGAAGACGATGGGATGGTCATTACTAAAAACATTTATCTGTTTATGATGGCCATGGCAGGGACAGGGGTTGGATGTATTTCTTTTGGATACAAAGAGTGGGTTTGAGCTTTTGGATAGCTAGTGCCTCGGCTATGCCCAGATGTCTTAATTTCACCCCTTTTGATAGGTTTGATTGAATCTTGTATATTACTATGATGGATTTTTCGAATGACACTGAATGTCCTGAATTGACCAGATGTTCTGTCACTGAACTGTATACACGTTTTGGGTCTGCTTTTACTAGCCAGGCTGGGTAGTGTTCTCAAACGCGTTTTTCAAGTCGGCGCATGGTACGGCCAACGTACTCAGCTCCACAAGAGCAAGTAAACTGGTATATGCACGTTGAGGTGGCCCAATGTGACAGCTTGTCTTTCGCGTTTCGACTGAACAGTTTCTTGCAGGAAATCGTTAGTCGTAGGCTCGTGGCGAAGTATGTTTTCCTCAGCGATTTGGAGAGGAGTTTACGAAGGATTTCCGCTTCAATATCACTTTTGAATTCTAGATTAAGCAGAAGTATTTTCTTCGGAAAGGATTGAAGTTGTTCGGAAGTCATCTTAGATTGTCTTTTTATTAACTCCTATGACCCAATGTGTATATTCCGTAATATAGGATTACATAAATAAGTATCAGCGGCTCAGTGGTAGGATGCTCGCCAACCACGCGTGTCATCCGGGGTTCAATTCCCGACTGGTGCTTTCCTTTACCTTGCTAAGCCAGGAAAGGGGGAAGGTTGGACATGAGGCAGCTAGCAACCCCAACCGGTAAAAATAAATATCACCACTACCGAAACTTCAAAGTTCTAGCTTGAAGCCTTACACTCAACTGGGAACTTAAAGAAATAAAATAAATACCACCACAATGCCCAATTTTTGCATATATATTACTACTAACAATCTATTTATCAACTAATAGGATATACTATGGCATCTGTTACTGACAAGATTTATCAGTAGTATATAGAGAGACGTTCATTGGCACAAATACATTAAACAGCGGAGAGAGAGAGATTTGACGTCTAGGTGAGGAAATGAACCAGTTTTACGGCAAAACGTGGGAGATACGAAAGGAAGACAAAGAAACACAATACAAAGAGAAGAAGAAGTAGTGTAACACGGAAAGTCTGTGCCAATGAGGATTTTAGTATAACTCTTGAATTCTCATCGATTAATGGTAACATCGGTGACTACGACAGTTCATCACTTTTGTTACTATCCTCTTTTGTGAAAACAGTTTTGCATAAATGTGGTTGATCAGCTAAAGAAAATAAATCCGTCAAAAAGAGCCTGTTTAGTCAACTATTTTTTGTTGTTTCATCAATATGTCTGGACGGGAATTATTCATGAATTTCAAAATTTCATCCCATAGAGAGTGTGACGTCAGAAGACAAAAGAGTTGGGAAGAGGCTTTCTTAATTTAGTAAAACCGGATCATATTTGTACATTTTTAACCACAATAAAGGTTGGCTAGGGCAGAAGAGAATAAATTGTTCTGATTGGCTGACGACTGACCTTAGATTAAACAAGGTTGTTCAATGAGGTTATTTCATGTCTATCATTTAAACTAGATCCAGATTTGAGGAATAAAAGCTTCTAACTCTGCGGCCATTGATTTAAAATGTTGATTTCAGTTTTAGCCACTTTGTATCAGTCTTCACACACCACAAAAGTAGTAAAGACATTGTATAATGAATGAAGGCTATTCTTTATTTAGATTATTAACATGTTATGAAATTAGCACTGTGCGCTTGAAAAAAATGTATCACTAATTTTGAAACAAGCATTCAGCATGCATTCGGTGTTTTGTATGGTTCAAACTCCTGATACATGCATTACTGAAGTCATTTCAAACAGGCAACTACAGACTTTGCTAAACACCTGTGTTGCTTTACTAGTGAAGCTCATGTGACTAATCAGAAATGGTCAACAACAAAAAACTTTGGCAGTGTAATGAACTAGCCAAGAACTCATTGCCCAAAAGGTATGCAGAGGAAATAGGAGGTCAGCTGCACATATGTTGAGGAGTCACTGAAGTGAAATCATACATGAGGCAGGTTGTTGAGTGGTATCTGAACGACAAGTGACGAGCTAGGTATGTGGGCGTGACATGAAGAATATGGCATGGAGAGGGGATAAAAGCTTTTGAGTAGTTGTTGAGCCCTCTGAAATTCATGGCAGACAATCAAGTTCAGGATAGATGTGATGACGAGGGTCTGTATTCAACTTAGAACACAAAGAATGAATAATAATATAATATTAATAAAATGCAGTGCTTCTAGAATGATAAAACCCTTGACTTATAGTTACAAATGATGAATACTTCAAGAAAACGTGTAAAAGTATCAGTATATAATGAGAACTACTCCAAAAATGTCTATGTTTATTTTTACGAGTTGATCACGGATTGATATCACTTCGAGAACCATTGAAAGCCAGCCAGAGAGTACTTACTGGACGGCCAGCTGTTTCATTCTAGTTTGGGAATCATCGGCAATACGGACCCACTGGGTTTCAAACCCTGGACCTTCAAGTTACAAGGCAAGCTCGTATACCGTTCAGCAACTGAGACCTGATTCAATGACCCACCGATGGCATTGGTTTGCAGTCGTGCTAAATCACCAATAGGTAGAAGTTAGAATTCATGGACTGGCCACTGAATCGGGTCTCAGTGGCTGAATGGTATACGAGTCAGCTTGCCTTGTAACCGAAAGAGCCTGGGTTCGAAACCTGGTGGTTGGTGAGTGCTGCCAATGATTCCCAAACTAGGATGAAACAACTGTCCAGTACTCCCTGGCTGGTTTTCAATGGTTCTCTAACTGGTATCAATCTGTGATCAAACTAGTCAAAACAAATCTAATCCTTACAAACCAACCATTGAAAAATTTATGTTTATTTTCTCCAGGTTCTAAGACGGGGGTCAGTTTACCATCTGCACTTCAACTTCTCTTATATTGCGGAAATGTTTATAAATGTGCCCTAAGAGTTATTTGTCTAATTTAGTCTTGATGTTCCTGTTGATCGATTGGACCAAAGTGTTCGCTTTCTTTTGACTTGTCGGCACCGAGTACGCACACTTGGGTAATGTCTATGGATTAACAAGAAGTAATTTGGCGGCTAGTGGCTGGCGGTGGAATCCGGGATACGCATTTCATCCTGTTCGGTTCTCGTGACCTAAGAGCTCTAGTGCATAACGCCTTAGTGTCAGTAACGATGAGTACTGAGTTCAAGCCTTCGTGGGAACACTGTGACTCACTACTGAATGTAGGTACATTCAGTTGACGAGTCCTAAATACGATGAAATGCACATCTCGTATTCCACCGCTTCCTAGTGTCCCTCTTTGGTTTCTCCGTTTGTTTTGATGTTTTACGGCAATTCACTACTATATATTCTTCATGAAGCTTTGTAGAATGGAGTTGAATAACAAACACTAGAAAGATTCTGTCATAAGCTGGCAAACAATTAACTTTGCGAAATGCTAGTAAAATAATCAGAATACATATTCTGACTGTCGGAATTACAGTAGTGTTATTGTTTTGAGTATGGCGGGCTTTTTAAATTTTTAATGACTATATATTTTGTTGTCTTTTCATGTTATGTTTTTCCTCTGACTTCTAAAAAATGCTTTTTTATTTTCCTGGTTAGTTATTGAAATATGTACAAGAATTCAAAACCCCCAGTGGATAGTGCTTGTTTTCGGTAAATTAATATCCCTAAGGAAAGAAGATTTGAAAATAAATAAATAAATGACATCCGTGGTTGAAGGCTGTTGTCCATTTTGTGTGTGTGTGTGTGTTTATATTCGCAATAAGAAATCAGATGAAACTGATGTTACGTATTTTGACTGTTGATCGAAGGAAGTGTCCAATTCGTAGCAGTTCTTTTTTTTCTTTCCTTCACGTTCCCCAGTGGAATATAGGGCTCCAAGCTAGTGGATTGAAGTTTCTGTAGCAGTGTTTATTTTACAGGATGGGGTTGCTAGCCTCATGTCTACCCTTCCCCTTTACCAGCATCATTTCTGGTTTAGAGAGGTGAGGGAGTGCGTCGGTCGGGGTTCAGCTTGATTCCACACTGTATTTTCGGTACAAGTGTGGAATTTTCAGCGTGGATATCGGTAGCCCAAAATTCGCAGGCTGACCATAGATATCAGGTGTGCGTCGGCGTGGGCTCGAACCCCGGACCATGTGCATGGTCGGCGAGAGTCCTAACCACTGTGCCACCGACGCACCGTGTGTAAAATTATAAAAGCAGTGTGTGTTTACATAATGAAATTGCTTATCACATTCATGTTGAATTTGTCACTTCATGGGGAGGGGAGTGTTGCAGCCAGGTCAAATTCTGTTTTAGTCCATCATTCCTATTCAGACAATTTGGATTGCATTTAATATGAAGGGTTTCTGCTGATATGAGATGTTCTTTGTGATTTCTGCAATTTTTCAGGATGATGATTTCATTGTTGTTGTTGTTGTTGTTGTTGTTGGATAACCTACGCAAAAATGAAAATATAATAATAACAAAACCGGATAAGGGTTCAGGAGTGGTTATCATGAACAAAACGGATTACTTCGAGAAGATGAATACCATTCTCAATGATAATCGAAAATTCCAAAAAATTTCCTCTTCTCTAGATCCGATTGAAAGGACTGAGAAACAGCTAACGGAAACATTGAAGCGACTGAAACAACAAGGGTTCATCTCACAGGGTCAGTATACATCTCTTAAACCCACTGGAACTTTTACACCAAGACTATATGGTTCGCCTAAAGTGCACAAAGATGGTGTACCGCTTCGACCAGTGTTAGATATGTTAAATTCGCCATACCATCCTGTAGCCAAATGGCTAGTCGAAATCTTACAGCCGCTTCATACGGAGTTAGTGAAACACAGTGTAAAGGATACTTTCGGATTTGTGGAAAGGATAAAAGATTTAAGTGTCGACAATAAATTCATGATATCATTTGACGTATCTTCCTTATTCACCAATGTACCACTTATGGAAACAGTGGACTTTGTATGTGAAGAACTTAAACGACGAAACATCAATGTCGGCATTCCTATATCATTTGTGAAAGAGCTTCTCTTGAAATGTACAATGAATGTCCACTTTTTATTTAATAAGGAACTATATAGACAAATTGACGGTGTGGCAATGGGGTCACCACTGGGACCCATTCTAGCCGACATTTTCCTTGCGAAACTAGAAAATGGGCCTCTGAAGGATGTTATTAGTGAACTCGAATTTTATTGTCGGTACATGGATGATACTTTTTTAATTATGAAAAACGAGAAGGAAGCAAAGAGCATCCTGGATAAATTTAACGAGGTACATACTGCAATAAATTTTACCATCGAGACAGAAAAGGAATCTAGTATTCCATTTTTAGACGTTTTTATGACCAGAAAAGAGGATGGCTCAATAAGAAGAAGTGTATATAGAAAACCTACATCAACGGGCCAGTACACACATTTTCTCAGTTTTGTGCCCTTGAAATACAAACGCAATTTGATAAAGTGCCTGGTTCACAGAGCAAGAGCGATTTGCTCGGACGAATGTCTTGATGAAGAACTGAATAATATTAAACGGTTGCTAAGTGAGAATGGTTATCCTGAAAAGTTTATTGATAAGAATATGAATTTGAAACCAAAGCAGCCGAAGTTACCAACAGTTCCAAAAAAGGCCTTATTCTTTCAGATGCAGTTCCTTGGGGACAACACTAGCGAGATACTAACACAGCGTATTAGAAACGCGGTAAAACGAGCATTCCCTGCTGCTGAATTACGTTGTATCTTTAAGACTACTTCTCTTCTGCGTTCGGGAGTAAAAGACAAACTGCCTAATTTCGCCTCATCCATGTGTATCTACCAATTTAATTGCTCCTGTGGAGCCAGTTACATAGGCCGCACAATTAGGCGTGTTTCTCGTCGAATTTCCGAACATCACCCTGCGTGGTTAAGCAAAGGCCAAACAAAATCTATCCGTAGCGCTATTTTGGCTCATCTGGTGGATACAGAACATAGGATTGATGTTAATCAAGCTTTCAGAGTTATTTATCGGATACCAACAAATCTCAACTTCGCCTTAAGAGTTCGATTACTAAATATTGCTGAGGCTGTTGGGATCCACATTAAAAAGCCTAATTTGTGCGTCCAAAAGAAGTTAGTTCAGACGCTGTCCCTACCTTGGCCATCTAGGTTTGAATGATTCTCAATTTTCGTGAAAATTTCCTAATTTTAGTTGATATCCTACTCGCTATTATATCTTTATTACTATTATAATTTAAGTATTTTTAGTGAACTGTAATTGCATTGATCTTGCTTTACAAATCGATATTATTTAAAAAACACTAATATTGTTATTAACTACCAACCTTGAATATTCTGTGTATATAAACATGTATATAATTGTAGAGCCAGAAGAGGAATTTATTGAAAAAAATATTCTTTGCTCGATTATGTTGTGTTTTATAGATAACTGAATGAATATTTTTGCTATATCAATATTTTTTGGCGTGATTCTATAGAGTGTAGGCCTATGGTTGATGATTTTTCAAGCATTTTTTAGTTCAACTTGATTTCTCGGTTGTCAAACAGAGGCGACTGTGCAGTGTTTATTTCTTCTGATTTCGAATTCTCTCTGGTGATGTTTGTCCGATGTATATCGCATCATATTTCAAACATTTTATTTTATAGACACAATGAGATAGAGAGTCTTTAGGAGTTTTGTCTTTTATATGGAGAAGGTTGTTTTGCAGTGTGTCTGATGTTTAGAAGACGATCCTGATGTCGAGCTTATTGAGTACTTTCCTGATATCGTCTAACGTCTCCACTGTATTAAGAATGATAACTATTGAGGTTCATGTTTTAGGAATACATTTTCTACCATACTAAATGTCATTGTTGATTTTGTTGATGAAGTTCTTTGGATAGTTGTTTTGCTTGAGAGTCTCATTCTTTGAAAAATATAAAGAAAAACCTTCATTATAATGAGTTCTCTGTGTTATTCTTTCTTGTTGTGAGACACAGTTGTTGAAAATCGATGATATACAGGGAGATTTACCATGTCTTTTGTTAAGTGGTATATGTTATGTACTGGTCGAGTAATTAATAGTCCTGACGCAAAAAGGCCGAAATCAGAAAACCACCAGGTTCACGATGATACTTGTATTTTTTTCAAACAAGAAGGAAAATCAATGTCACACAAGAGTGTGAGTGAAATAGTATGAATGTCCGAACAAGTGTGTGTACACTAGTGTATAAGCGAATGTTCAAAAATGAACGAATCAATAGACAGTCAGTCTTAACATGATTGGCTAATTATAATGGAATATCGACCCATATATGCATAGCAAAATATAACAGACTGTCAAAAACAAACACACCTATTATATGGATACATATCAGTATAATTAGTGAGTAATATCGAGGTTGTGTGTAGAATGCCAAAATTAAGGAGGGAGAGTTAGTCGGTAGGGTTTCCTTCACCCAAGTTCTGCTTGTCATCCATGCATCCATGTCCAAATCTCTGTTTCACGTTCTGGTTTCACTAGAGGGACTAACGCACAATGTCGCTCGATGGTCTTACCATCAATATACGCTCAGTCTATGTTAATCTTCTTCCTCATATTTGTTGGGCGATAGGTTTTTTGTCAGTTCCTTACCCCAGTTACTTGTTGCTTATTCTTTCCAGTTGGCCATCTTATCTTCAGTATGGATCTAGAAAGGGCAGATGTTAAAAGAAGTTTGTAGTCTACTTTTGATACTTTTGGTGAAGTCTCTGAAACGTCCAGAGAACCACTGATGTGACACTGGTGTTGGTAACTTGAGTCGTAATCCTTATGCTTATTGCAGTAAGTTATTGAGTAGTAAACGCCTTTCTAGTCTTTATGATCCCGACTGGTTTTGACAACCTTATTTGTGCCACCTATAGCTGAAACAACGCTGCCTAGATAAGCGAAAAAGGTGATAATAAAATTATGAATACTTCTGGTATTTGTCATTTAAACGCGGTGTGAATTGTCTTCACGAATCACATGACTAATTTATTCGTTATTAGACAATTTCTGCTAGAATGACTGATCAGACAGTGATTTTTATTCTTAATAGTTGATCGATTCTAATGGAACCTAACGCCTATAATATTTTTTATTTATTTATTTTTTGTTTTTGATTTACAGCTTGATTCCACACTGTATTTTCGGTACAAGTATGGAATTTTCAGCATGGATATCAGTAGCCCAAATTTTGCAGGCCGACCATAGATATCAGATGTGCGTCGGTGCGGGCTCGAATCCCGGACCATGTGCATGGTCGGCGAGAGTCCTAACCACTGTGCCACCGACGCACTGTTATAATAATAATAATAATAATTTTTCCTTCACGTTCCCAGTGGAACATAGGGCTTCAAGCTAGTGGCTTGAAGTTTCTGTAGCAGTGTTTAATTTTTACAGGATGGGGTTGCTAGCCTCATGCCCAACCTTTCCTCTTTACCAGCATTATTTCTGGCTCAGTGAGGTAAAGGAGTGCGCCGGCCGGGGATCGAACCCCGGACCATGTGGATGGTCGGCGAGCGTCCTAACCGCTATACCACCGACGCACTGTTATAACGGTAGGGAATTGAATGAAGACGTTTTCACCTTATTCTGTCTGCGCCTAAACTAATCTGTCTATCTGCTCGTCGTACCTTCCGACTTAGTCAAGCACGCAAATATCAAAAGACAAAGGCTGGACTGTGACTGTGTATTGAAGTGCAACAACGATAAAGAAAGCCATGGTATTTATACATTTTACAACAATATGGACAGCTAACAGCATTTGAAATAATTTATCTTAATAGCCAATAACAAAGTGCGTGAGAGATGATAATATACCATATGTGCGAGGTTGACAGTCAGTAACAAAATATGTGGGAATGATAATATACCATATATACAAAATAAGCAGTCACTACCAAAATGTGTGAGAATGATAATATACCATATATACAAAATTAGCAGTCAATACCAAAATGTGTGAGAATGATAACATACCATATATGCAAGATTAAACAGTCAATACCAAAATATGTGGGATCCTATCACGCACTGAATTAAAAGAGGATATTCCCTATTGAAGAAATCTTGATCACAACATTCAAATAAGTAGTATAGTAATCTAGACTATTCGTCGATGGTTAAGCGGTAGATAGCTCACCAACCACTCTGTATACGGTCCGGGGTTCGATAACTGACCAACGAACCCCTATACCTCGCTCAACTGGTAATTCAGAAGGGTTGGCTGTGAAGTCAGCAATCTCACCACATAGAGGACAAAATCACCACCCCTGAAACTCCACAGCTCAAGCCTGAGGCCAAGTGTTCCTGCGGGAATGCAAGGGGATATCTATTATAAGTGTATATCAATCTTGGCGAGTTAATAAGACTATTGTGTTCAGATGTTTCTTCATTCATAATAACCATATCAAAATAATGCAACTCTACGCATTGCCATCACAGAACAAATCATAGAATGTCAGTCAAACCTCTGCCTTAACTTCATCGTCTTCGAAAAGACCTCCGACAGTGTTGACTGAGGGAAGTAATTTGGGAACTGCTTCAACACTATGGCGTGCAGTGCCCAAGTCTTTATCATCAGTCTCATTCAGCAGCTATATGGCAGTGTAATGCATCAGGTGATCCAAAACGGAAAACCTATCGAAGCCCCTGAAGTGAATACAGGAATAAGACGAGGATTGCTGCCTATTATCCCCGATGATATTCTTAACTGTGGTGGAGTGAATAATGCGTCAGACTGTTGATAGTGAGGAGTCAAGCATACTCTGGACTACCGATAAGAAAACTCTAGAAGATCTGCATTTTGTATACGACTTGAAGGAGAAAACCAGCAAACTTACAGAAGTGACTAGCAGCGAAGACAGGAATGCAGATGAACATAGAGTATAAGGAGGTGATGAGGATAACTAACCAACAGCAACGAAAACAACCAGTACCAATCAACACCGATGGAAGATATTTGTCAGAAATGACTTCCTTTACTTATCTCGGAAGCATGGTCGCAACTACAGACGGAACGGATGATGTCAAAGCCAGGCAGAATTCGAAAGGCAAGATACGCCTTCATCAACTTGAAACCAGTTTGGAAATTGTGGTGATTAACAATTTCTATCTCTGTATTGTTTAAATACTTACTGTTGACTGTTGATATGTTTCTTATATGAATTGCAGAAGAATTCCGCTAAATACAAAATTCCTGAATTCCGCCCTCTCTGTGTTTTGTTTGGATTCTTGTAATTCGGTCATCTTGAAATACTAATATTACGATTACAATAAATTACTACAAATTGGCGTCGCGATGGAACTAAATAACCTGGGAAAATTTCCCATTAATGGGTCTCCGCGGGAGATTGCTGATTATTTGGAATGCTTCGATGCGTGGTGCATTTCCAAGAATGTTCGGGATGACAAAATACCTGCTCATTTCATCACTGTTATTGGGCTAGA
Source organism: Trichobilharzia regenti (assembly GCA_944472135.2). Lineage (NCBI taxonomy): Eukaryota > Metazoa > Platyhelminthes > Trematoda > Strigeidida > Schistosomatidae > Trichobilharzia > Trichobilharzia regenti. The sequence continues at coordinate 21,650,717 of OX235265.1, read as the reverse complement.
TGCGTATAGCCTGTCGTTTCCAGATAAACCTATTTCTCTGTCATATGTCAAGATTCGTGAACTTCTGATAAATCACTTTCATGTAACTACATTTGAGACCAGAGAGAGGGCTAAATTCCATGAACTGGTTTGTGCTCCCAACCAGAGGATTAGAGACTTTATTCTGCAACTCCAAATACAAGCTTCAAAGTGTAACTTTGGAGATCAGCTGCATACTCAACTACGTGATCGTCTAATTGCTGGAATCAATATTCCTAAGTTAGAGAAAGAGTTAATTCAGGTTCCTTCTTGTACTTTTCAAACTGCTAAAGATTTATGTATTACATATGAAGATGTCAACAATGAATACTCTGCTCCCACTACGTCAGTATCTGATGTTATGCTTTCTAAAGTCGAAAATACAAGTGGTCATGGAAAGCAATCCAAACTGCCGTCCACAGGTAATAGAATGCAGCGAGAGATCAAAAACATTAAACCGTGTTTATCCTGTGGAAAGTTACATCTACGAAGCACTTGCCGTTTTCGGGGTGCTAAGTGTCACAAATGTGGTAAAGTTGGACACATCAAGACTGTTTGCAGAAATTCGAATACTTATGTTGCTCAATATTCTTATAATTTTCCCAATCTGTCTAGTAAAATGCAGTCAATGTGTCTTTCAACTTTTCAAAATACTCAAGCTAATCAAATGAAAACCTCCACTACAAGTTCGGCAACTCAAGTGTCAACTGTTTTCAAAAATGAGGTAGCCGAGTTACAATGCGAACTGTCGAAAACACGAGAAGAACTGAATGAGATGAGAGAGCAACTGATTAAAATTGAGGAATTACTGCATATGCATAGACTACGTCTGGTGAATGCAGAGCATACAAGTACCCGTGAAAGTCTTGCAAAACTTTTCAAATCTCGAATTCTCAAAAAGCATCTGATGTCCACAACTTCTAATGTAGATTATTACAAAGGTAATGACTATAGACCTTCTGTTAAAATTATACTACAAAAAATGGGAAATCGAGTGGTGAAGATATTAGACATCAAAGATCACTCAGTTTATAACAGACACCTGGACAAAGTGACAATAAATGAAATAATTCAGAAATAGGTCCAGATAATACTGATGAAAATAATATCACAGAATCAGTTAAAAGGTCGCAGCTACTTTCAAGCAAACCGAGACATCGTTATAAGTACGCAAGGAGACATTCGACGTGTGGTGGATGTGGTGATTGACAATTTCTATCTCTGTATTGCTTAAATACTTACTGTTGATTGTTAATATATTTCTTATATGAATCGCAGAAGAATTCCGCTAAATACAAAATTCCTGAATTCCGCCCTCTCTGTGTTTTGGTTGGATTCTTGTAATTCGGTCATCTTGAAATACTAATATTACGATTACAAATAATTACTACAGAAATCTTCCGCACTCAGCCACATAAGGAACAAGATTAGCATTTTCCACACCAATGTGAAGTCGGTCAGTCAATTCTTCTATACAGGTCAGAAATTTGGCATGCGTGTCACGAAAAGCATTTCCAACAGGTTGCATACTTTTATCGGCAGCTGCCTTCGCCGTCTCCATCCTGAAGATTAAATAGCAGGCCAGAAAAAGAAATTAGCAACAAGAAACTCTTCAGTCGAACAAACCAACCAAGAACCTATTGTTCAGCAGAAATGTAGGGAAAAATGGAGATGGATTAAGCACACATTGAAGAGGCCGTCAAATTACATCGCACGCAATGCAGGTCATCGTTGAAGTGGAATGCCAATGAGTAAAGACAAGTGGGTCATCAATGCGAGAGTGACATGGAGGAAATCCTATGGCGAGGAGGAGATGAGAGATTGTGAGCAATAGGGGACCCAGTCGAAGAGAACGGCAAAATAGCAGAACAAAGTGAAGGTGTGTTTTTGAAGCCATTTGCTCAACTCGGAACCAGATGGAATTAGAATATATCAAATTAAACAGTAAAAGCAGTATTTTGAATATGCTCAACTGAGCTTGTATTTCAAGTTCTTTTTAAGGAAGTAGAAAAAACCCTTTTTCGCTTTACTTAAAATTGAAACATTGAACTGACTTTCTATCCAGCCAAATCAGTCAGTTAGTTCCTTTTTTTGTTGTCTTTCGCTTTGAAATCTTGTCTTAGGAAATATTTTTGTTTGTATCTAACTTTGCTTTTAACTGATTTTGCTCCTTTTAATGACTAGTAAAATGTGATTTTTCAGCTGAACAAGAAAATTATGTTTAAAATAAGTGAAAAATTTCCTCTGAATCACAAATTATGCGACTAATGAGATGAAATGAAATAAAGAATTGATTAGAAATAATAAGTATTAGGCAAATGTTCTATTGTGATTTAATTAAATTTTAGATTTCCCCATCGACTGATTGGACCGAAGTGCTCAGTCTCAGGTTGATATGTTGGCTTCTTGTGCAGATGCTTCAACGATGTCTGGACAGATAATTAGAATATAATTGGTGGATGGTGACTAGCAGTGGAATCCAGGATGCGCATTTCGTCCAGTCAGTCGCAAAGGGGAAAATCTAAAATTCAATTAAATAATTAATATGACCCGTTGCAAAAGAGGTAGCACGCGTGGCCCACGTGGTCTTCTAGTGGATAACACTTTGGCGTTTGAAACTATGGGCACTGGGTTCGAGCCTCGTTGGGAACATCATTACTCACTGGGAATGCAGGCGCATCCAGATAGGATGAAATGCGCATCCTTGATTCCACTGCTAATCACTATCCACCAGTTATGTTCTATCGTGAATAAAATATTCCTGTTACATACGCCTAATCTGGTCGCATTCTTACCTGGACCATTAATAATAATAATAATAATTTGCTTTATTACAAAACAGTACTTGTGATACAGAGTGGAATTCTCAGCATCTCACTACACTATTGCATCCAGTTAGTACATTATCAATAAATAAAATTCTACATAGATTAAAGTTATCTCAGTCAGTTTTGACAGCAACATATTGGCATGTCGGTAGCGAAGCCAAAATTTACTGGCGTAAGCGGTAACAAAAGGTCGAGATATGCAGAGTGTGAGAGAACAAAGAATGTTTTAAATAGAGTTTGTAAGGAAGAAAGAAACAAAGCAGCACATAACAGAAAAAAGAGAAAAGGAAAATAAGGAGAGAAAACGTTGTACCTATAAAAGATATGAGTTGGAAAGACGAGATCAAGTTGTTCTACTGACTACTTAATGAGTTGTAGGTATCACGCCTAATGCTTTCTTTATCGCACAGAACACGAGCTAAGTAGGGTATGGTTGAGTTTTTGTACTTGGTGGTGCGAGCATATAGTTTTCTATATAGGATTCTGGTTCTGCCTAATGAGATATAAAGGGAGAGTTGTGAATGAAGAGGGTGGTGTGAGTTAGACATAATGGATCTAGCCCATTTTTCACATGAGTCCAAGTGCCTGTCGACCAGAATATTAACCGGCTGGTCAAGTGGCACGTAGCTTACCCTGCTGACAACCTTTAATATTCTACGTAATCAGGTATAGTCTTTCTTCAGTAGCCCTGGAAAAAATAAGGTGGAACAATAAAGAATAATAGGCAGAATGCGGGAATTAACGAATTTTAGGAGTAAGGGTTGGGTTATACCAGAATATCTTGATGTAGAAGGTAAGATGGAATATTTTCTTAGAAATCATCAAGATATGAGACAACCAGTAGAGATCAGCAGATAAAATGACGCCTAGATATTTAATTTCCGACTTGGTCTCTATTTCAGTGCCATCTATGTTGCGCACCTCGTGAGTGCTAGCCAGTTTGTTTAGGTCAGAATTGTGCCTAAAGGTGAAATTGACTGTTTGGCTTTTAGAGGGGTATTTAAAACATTTAAAATAAATAAATATATTTCGTAGTTATCGCTTACGCATGGCGCCCTTTTTATATTTTTCATTCTTTGTAAAGGCTGGAGTTTTATCGATTGTTAACGCTTTTAACTTATAAGTGAATTTAGTATTTTTCTAGGTAACCTATGTGATTACCCTTTTGTTCTTCGGTGGTTGATTGGTAGAATACTGGCCAATTACACTCCACGTTAACCGCTCCCACTCTGTAGTAATCCTGTTAATGGAGGAAGACTGAGCATTAGTCTAGCAACTCCATCGCGTGGAAACGACAGCACTGCTACTGAAACTTCAAACACGATATTGGTGTTGTTGTGTTCTCTTAGCTTTCATTGTCTCTCTAGATAACCTCTTCAGTGTAAACTTTAATTTGAAATGAGCTTTTGAAGTCCTTCACGAGTTTATCAGACTTCTCTCCTGGTAGCTTTGGTCGTAAATAGTTGTTTCTGGGTATGTTCCAACCTTCGAATCCACTTTTATTGGTGATTATTATTATTGCTGATTATTTTGTTGACTTGATAGTTGACCCTTCATCCATGTTACCTGATTGAGAAAAATTATCTATTTAAATGTGTCTGTTGACTGCTCATTCGTATGAGTACAAAATTTCTAGAAATTCCTTGCCAGTTTTGATATTTCTTATGTCTAGGATTTGTATATTTTCTCAGTCGGATTTATATCCATGGTGGTCTACATGTATTGACATGAGGGGATGGATATGATGTCTTTTGTTGGTTAGTTTATGTTCGTGGACGTAAAGATGAAGAAGGCGTCCACTTTGATCAATTCACTGTTTTTCAAGGTCATTGCTATTCAACTTGTAGATGGCATTGATTTTGTCTTCCTTCAATGTTACATCTTTTGGTTGACATGGTACTGATTGAAGCAGTTCTGTTGGTTTGAGGCCGGCATAAATTCCAGTGATGTTATTTAAATATGATAGAACGATTTTCTTTGTGCTTTCACTGAATACCTTTGAGTGGATGAACTGGACTGAAAGTAGGCATCTTTTGATCATGCTTTTTGAGTATCTGTCTTCCTGGAAGACTCTCGCAAGGTATTTCTATGCCGTTCTTCTCAAGGTAGGAGTGCTGCAGTGTGAACTGGCCATTTTGAGGGATATTTGTATGCAACTTATTTTGTGCGTCCTTGAGCTGTTGCCACTGTTAATGATTACTTGACATACATTAGCTGATTTTATGTATACTTGTGTCCGCTTGACCAAGACGTCGAAAAATGGAAGTTTTTTTTAGATTGTTCTTCTCTTGTATTCCCCGTCGTTATAAAGCATTTTGTTTGCTGTTTAAGACAGAGAAAACTCTCCTCCTGATGACTAGATGGTAATACTGTAGCGGTCGACTTTTTGACCAGCGATTAGACTAGTTTTTATTAGTGCATTTAGTTAGTATAGTTTTCAGTCCATTAGATCTTTTTTCTGGTCATACCAAATCGAGGGACCGGATTGGGATTCAAACCCATGCAGGAAATCCCAGTCCGTTGTCTTGATGAAAATATTCAGTGCGATAGAACTAACAGAATGCCTTTGATGGGAATAATACTAGAGGTAAGAATCCGTAAGCTATTTAAAACTAAAGAAAATTCACGAATTTTAAATTACTTCGCAATTTGCACAGTTCACAATCATTGTTATGGACTTAGTGTCACTTGATATGATCGCGTCAACAGTTGATGTGACCGACTAGATTTATGAGTGGGCATAGAATACTGACAAACTGGACAACTCATCTGATACGCCAAATACACCTCTTCGTCCGTAGTACCTTCCAGTCCACTGAGGCACGTAAATGTCAAAGCACAAGGACCAAGTCATATTTCTTTATTTTTAACATTGAAATCTGCCTAGGGCAGTGAAAAATAGATTTTTCTGATTGGTAGATGATTCAGCTACTTTCAAGAAAAACAAATAATCTTATTGGTTGACAACTGTAGTAGGGCCAAATTAAGAAAAATATGATGAAGTTTTACGGTCAGTGAAGACCATCTGCATATATAGTCAACACAAGATGAATACTACTTTAAGCCGATTCCTATCAAGAATTCTCCTTTTTGCTAACCGAGATTATTCAGATCATATTATGGGGTTTGAACTGATTCATTTCTCTGATCTGAGTCAGACCGAGTACACGGCTGATGAGCTTGGCTGCAGACAAGCGAAACACCTATCAGGCGTTTAAATCATCCCTATCCAACTAGCACACACTACTGATCGATGTAAGTGGTATACAACTACTCATCTACACCAGTTAGTAGTATATAGATTTATGCATTGAAAATATGAACTTTGTTTTTAAGATTCATAAAAACTGTCTGTGAATAATGGCCATCTGTCTTTTAATTGGCGCGTTTTCCACTTTATTAACAGAGAAGGAAAAAAAAAAGAATTCCAAGACTTAGACAAATAAAATTTGATGAACTAAAACCTTTTTGATCTTTAATGGCAAGAAAAATAAGCGTAGGTAATAGAAGAAATATGGTGAGGATGTTAACCTTAAAACCGAGAAGACTGAAAAAGGATTAGAGTATTCAGCCTAATATTTTGACTGAATTCAAAACGTTTCAAATTTCTAGACAATTTTGAATTGTTTTAAATTCAATAATGGATTGATATTAATTGGAGAACCAGTGAATACTAGCAAGGAGTACCGGACAGCTGTTTCGTCCTAGTTTTGGACCCATCGGGAGTACGCACCCACCGAACTTCGAACCCAGGACCTTTTGGTTACAAGACAAGTTCGTAGAGCATTCCACCAACGGGTGTGGCTGGACTCAGTGGCCCATGAATTCTTACTTCTTCCAATTTATGATTTTAGTGTCACCATCAGCTTGTCAGCACTGGAGGGTCTTCGATTTCATGCTCGACTGGATGAACCTCGCCAGAGCTGGAGGCAACTTCATCCAGTTGCGAATTATTCGAAATAAAAGCTCCGTCGGAGTAGTGTTTCAAGGGTGGAATGAATGCTCGCCAACCACGAGGCACATGGTCCAGAATCGATTCCCAGCCGACACGTTCCCCAACCTCACTCAGCTGGTAGTTAGCCCCGTTAGCCTAGGAAAGTAAGGAATGAGAAGGTGACTGGAAACTAGTTAGTAACTAGTGTAGTGTATCTAGTTCTATGTTTGGTGCAGAATGAATTGTTTTAGTTAAGTTTTCGATGTAGCCACCATTCTGGGCGTCTAGATACACTTCGCTAGTGTCCAGTCAAAGTATCCAATACAGTCAGTCCTGCAGGATGTCAATCGCGAACCCGAATAGCTCTGAATTCACAGTTCACTAAGTGATGTGGATTCGAATTTCAGAAGTGACGTGAGTTCCTTCGTGGTTGCAGATAAGCATTGCTAACTGATGAGTGCTAACTAGTACGAAACCTAGGTCGGAGGCTGTCTACCGATTACCTCCAACCACCTACTAACAATGATACAGATTCTAAGAATAAACTGTTTTCACCAAGTAAAACAAAATAATTTTGATGAAACATTCAAATTATTATTCGAACGACAAAAACAACAATTATGTAGCAAGTAACATATCACAGAATAGATTGTTAACAGAACAGTATAGAAATTTTGTTTTTATTATTTGTTTGATGCACGTGAATACATGTCATTCCGGGAATGTCAGAAAATAGATAATTCCAGATTGAAAAAAAAGAAAAACAAACACTAGGAGTAAATGAATCCTAAGTGAACACAAATGACCAAAACTACTGGACTACTGTAAACAAAAGCATCTGCATGAATCAGTTTTTATTATTTTTTTTGGATGAAGAAAGGAGGACAGAATTTGCAGTATAAAATAATATCATCATTCTATTTCACAGGTTCTCATCAGCTGCAGACTACCTGAAATTACAATGGCTATATAAATGATAATAACATACTTTAATGTTTGAGGGGTAGTAGAGAATCGATAGTGCGTCGGTGGCACAGTGGTTAGGACTCTCGCCGACCATGCACATGGTCCGGGGTTCGAGCCCGCACCAACGCACACCTGATATCTATGGTTGGCCTGTGAAATTTGGGCTACCGATATCCATGCTGAAAATTCCATACTTGTACCGAAAATACAGTGTGGAATCAAGCTGTAAATCAAAAATCAAAAATCAAAAAAAAATACTATAAAATTGACGCATCCAAAATGAAAGCATTACAGTTTTTTTAGTTTAAGTTTTCATTATCAATTTATATGCTTTCAAAGTTGAAAAGAGGTTAGGGGTGAGTGGAAGGGCAAGACAGAAAACACTTCTGTATAAATCCCTTAGGGTATCCAACTCCTCTTAGGCATTTCTCGTCGAAATCTAATTCTTCTTCGACCTTGTTTGGTGAACATAGCTTCCTGGCTGTGTAGTACAAAGTCCTCACTAATCAACGTTTATTGCTTATGGGACAAAAGCTGTTATAGTGAAGATATTGTCCAGTTCAGGTTTCTTTTCTATAGATGGACTTTTCGACCATGCCTTCGTTTGTTTTGTTTACATTTATATCCAGGAAATTGAACTCATTATTATGTTTATACTCCATGGTGAATTTGATATTTAGATGGGTCTCATTTAGGCGATCATATAATGCCGATGCGTGATCCATATCGTTGCAAACAACAAATGTGTTATCAGCATATCGGCGATAGTAGGTTGTTCCATTGATAGCAGAACCTAGTTGTATCTGTTCAAAGTGGCCCATAAGATATCAGCCAGGATAGGTTCCAGAGGTGAACCCATCGCTACCCCATCAATTTGTCGGTAAAGTGGATTGTTGAATTTGAATTGTATATCCCTTGTGCAGAGCAGCAGCAGCAGTCGCTTCATCCCTGTTTCCAGTAGTGGTAGTAGATCCGTTTGTTTACAAATGATATTAATTGTTTCCATCAGTGGTACGTTTGTAAACAAGGAGGTCACGTCATACGATACTATGAGTTTGTCGGATATGTCAGTATTGTCAACTTCCTTGGAAAACTGATAGCTATCTTTCAGGCCATGGGTTGCAAATTCCTTATTATTATTATTATTCCTTTTCTTTGTGAGTGAAACATAGGGCTTCAACAGCACATCTTCAATTTGTCCTATTCACCGCAGTCCTCTTAAGCTGGTCCAATGATTGCCCATAAGGTTTCATTTCCTGCTCCGACGATCTCCTCCATGCTACCCGCAGACCCTCAGACAAATCATCATTTCCTATTTGTGTTCCTCTCGAGCGATGGGCTGCCATACGATGTTTGTTAACGGCCTTCTTAGTGTGTGTGTCAGATGCATTTGCATTTTGTTCGGCTTCTTTATAAAAATAATAATCAAATTTGCTCCAAAACAGTACTTATAATACAGTATGGAATTCTCAGCATTTGTGACAACATTGAATCTGATTTACTTGAAATGTAAATAAAATCAAGAGTTGAAACAAATTTAACCAGAGGAATTTGTCCACATTTACTATATAAAGTCAAAAATATTCGAAGGACAAAATGAGAATAAGAAATATAATAATAATAATAACAATGGGTTTGTTTCAAACAGTACTGTCGATCCAGTTTGAAAATTTTAGCATGTTACTATAGAGTATTGAATCTAATGTTCTCTTGATACAGCACGGTGAGGGAAAGACAAAATTAATAGTTATAACACAGCTTAAATGATGTTCACATTTATGAAAAATAAATAAATAAAAACAAAAAAATTGAGAGGATTATAAATATAACAAAAACAATAACAATAAAGGTTGATGCTGTAAGGGTGGAGGAAATGGTTTATTTAGTACTGCAAAGAAGGTTAGTTAGTTCATGCCTAACACTATTTTCATCACATAAAGTACGTGCCATCAAATATGGTATAGTGGAATTTTTATACTTAGACGTACGTGCATAAATTCTTCTAAAAAGACTTCTTGTTTTACTTGAGGAGACACAAGGTTAGAGCTGCGGGTAGAGTGAGTGCCCAGAGTCTGACAATATTCCTTTAGCAAATTTGCTGCATGACATCAAGTGCATATCAGTGACAATGTCAACGATATGGCCCAATGGGATACCACACACCCTACTGACAGTCTTCAGAGTTCTACGAAGTATGACATAGTCTTTTTTAAGCAATCCAGGAAGGAATAGGGTTGAACAGTAAAGAACAAAAAGGTAAAATACACGAGTTGACAAAATGTAAGTAGAGTGGTTGGGTTATGCCTGAGTGCCTCAACTTTTTAATGTAAAACGTCAAACGAAAGGTGACGACATTTTCATGATCTAGTACTGTGAGAAAGCTGTAGTCACATGAATTAAAATCGCCTGTCACTATGGACAATGAGTTCCCAAAAGAGGAGGCAGCGAAAAAAGTGAATTCATCAGCAAACATAGACAGCTCTGAAGTGCTACAGCAATGTGTGACGTAAGTGTTTGTGATATAAGTGAATTTGTATTTAGATAGGTGATAAGGTCGACATTTTAAAGTTATACAGTCAATATTATCATTTGAGAATTTAAAACAGACGTTGTTGGCAACAGACCAATGAGAATTGATAAAAGTAGCAACACCACCACTTCGCTTCTTCCTTAAACTACTTCGGTCTTGTCTGTACATATTGAAACCATTCAGTAAGATTAAACTGTCATCATAGGAATCGTGGAGCCGATTTTCTTGAAGCGTTATTACACTTGTATTACGATAAATATTTGAACATAATAGAGCATTCAAGTAATTATTCTTGTTCGATAATGACCTGCAATTTGTGCTTATAATCACAGGAACAGTTATCTGATGCATTGAAGTACACTTTAAGGATCTTTCCCACCCACCATGATGCTTTTTCTTAAGGTTATTATATACTTGTAAATCATCAGGTTGAAAAAATTTTAAATAATCGCGAGAGTAAGTAATATGATTTGGACACATAATTGAATAATTAAAACAAAATAAATCCAAGTAATCAGGTGCAATATAAGTGACAGAAAATTTTGGTAGCCCAAAGTTTAAGCAGGCCGCCTTCATGGAGTGCAGTAACGAAGAATGAGAAAATAAACAAATAAAAACAAAAATTGAGAGGATTATAAATATAAGGAGTACAATAACAATAAAGGTTGATGTTTCAATGGTAGAGGAAATGGTTTATTTATTGAGTAGAAATACGAAGGTTCAATATCCGAATGTCTAATATTTCCATTGATTCGCTTTTGCTTCTCTAAAGACAATTTTTCAAATCTAAACTCTGTCTATAATGGACCATATCCGCCTACTTTCATAATCATTAGACACCATTTTTATTCTAGAGTGAGTTGGCCAATGAACAATGTCAACTAGAATTCTTTCACAAAGACAGGGAACAGTTTTGAAAGCAAAATGATATTCAGAAGAAACATTGTTGGATGTGTATATCGAGCGATCTCAATTTTTTTGTATTTTTGTGATTCACAAGGAAATACAAAGTTAAATCTAAATAACAAGAGGCATCCATTGCACAAAAGCATTTTCAAGTATTGGTTTTGTTGGAATTGTGTTTGACTGCATGGAGGATTTCATCATCAGCTGACATCGATTAGAGAACTATTGGAAAACCAGTCTGGAAGTACTGGACAGCTGTCTCGTCAGAGTGGTTTGAGACTCTTCAGAAGAAGGCACCTACCACATGGGTTGGAATCCAGGACTTCTGGTTACAGGGATAGCGAGCTTGTAGACCATTAAGCCACTGGAATCCATCTGATCCAGTGGCCAGCCAATGAATTCCAACTGCTGCCAATTCATGACATAGCGCTACCGCTAGTCAATGTCTTCCTCGATGAGTTACTGCTTTACTTTCAACCTAATGTAGCCTACTGATCATAGCTTTTTAACTAGAACCTCAGGTCACCGTCTGAATAGGCCCAGTCCCTAGTGAGATGAAGAGTCCCAAACTAGGACGAAACAGCTGCTTTTCGTACTCCTCACGTTTCCCAGTGGTTCTCTAACTGATGCCTCTGCATGATGAAATCCTTCAATCATAAGACATTATTACTGCACATGTTATGAAAATATTTTAAATAGCACATTTATAAATAAAACATGACACTGTTTATCATCTGATGACCAAATTACATAAACTAGTCAGTCTTACAAACATTTAGTCATGCACTATAGACAAACCTGATTGGATATAGTTTTCAGGCAGTCCCTCTAATTGAAGCAGAATGAAAACGACAAGTTGGGTGTTCAATAAAGTCGCGGACGACATAACGTGTGAAGAAGATATGAAAGCATGTAAGGACTTGTGGAGCAAGATGAAAGTCATGATAGAGGACGAAGTATAATGAAGATAAACAGCTAAGATCCCATATTCCACTATTGTTCTATGCTGTTTACTTACAGCTAGACATCTCTCTGACAGAGTAGATAATAGGCTAGACAATCTCAAGACATTATCACACTCTGCTTGTCTCATTCATTAATTTCTCAACTCAAGAGAACAAAGTTACCGTGAAATCATACTACACTGACTCGATGAAAAGAAATGATGTGAAAAATCAACCGGTTGACTGATTCTACAGGGGAGAGTATGACGAAATTCATGAAAAATAGTGAAGTTTGCAAAGTGTACTGATGCATTATCAGTTTGCAAATGGCATTGCCGAATTTCGAAATTTTCCGACATTAATAAAATTGATTAAAAATGCCCATTAAAATTTTTCAATAGAATAGATAATGAAGAATGAGTACCCTTTTCGATAACTTCATCATCAGGATCTACAGTTGTATATACATTATAGTGAATGAATGAATGAATTAGTGTTATGAACAACATTAATGTTGTTTAAATAACATCGAATCAATAATATTGACAGATTACAGCTCAGTAGCATCAACATAAAATAAGCTGAATGTCAGAAGAATTAGGAAAGATAATATCACAAATTCATGAATTTATAGTCTCTACTGAAGGCTGGGGGATGGACTTGCTTCTTCCGCACACACACAGACCACCGGTTGTTTAAGGCTAATCGCAATAGCCTCTGGTGTTTGGAGTATGGGGTACGTCGATTATTTTGGCTATTTGTTAGGCACCCAGTAGATTATAGAGAAGGATTCTTCCAGATGGTCCAATATCGAACTGGTAATGGTTTTCACTACACCTTTACTTAGCTATAGTGGGATATGTTCTTGAGTGAACACGAAAAATCAAGTTCCTAGAGCGATAGCTAATATAACTCGCTCCACCAGCAGCGCAGTTGAATTGGTAGATACAATTTGAAGTGGCCAGCTAGTCTAGGTACTTCATCTTTCAGTCGAGGTAGCACCATCGGTCGTGTAGAGAATAATAATACGTGTATTTTGCAAGCATTAAAAGTTCTTTGAACTGATTTTCTTAATTTCCTCGTAATTATCTCACTTGGTATATCGCCCATGAATTGTAGTCGTATGTTAAGTGGCTTCTTGTTTACAAATAGTGAGTAGTCCTTTTCCACTTTCTTTGCCGTGTGTTTCTTGATAAATTTTTCGGGATAGCCATTTTCGATCAAAGTATCACATACAATGCCTAATTCATCTTCAATTACCTCCTCTGAACATATAGCTCTAACGCTGTGACTGAGAATTTTCAATAAATTTCTTTTGTACTTGATAGGAACGAAGCTGTGAAAATAATAAAAAAATTAAAGAAATTAACCAACTTGTAACTTGTAAATCCTTCAGTAGTCAGAGGTCATGCGTAAATCACTTGGCAACTGAGATGGAAATTAGAGTCGATCGATGATACAGCGTTCGAAATGTCTAATAGTAATCAATAGACTTCAAAAATAAAAACATTACAGAAAACTGCTTTATTCTAAATGCATAAATAGTTGTAGTAGTCTACTTTCTAATCGAATATTTATCCACTTGAGAATTATTCATATAATCTGATAAATAAAAGAATGAACTAATATCACTGGTACTTTATGTGCCATAGAACACCGGGCTATGTTTAGGAAAAGAAGAAACTAGAGTTTTCACATAACTTTGTTCTCTCCGAATAATCTGATAAAATACTCAAGTGGTTAACAGAAGTATGCCGACCATATCTATTCATAGGTGAAAAGGATGAGTTGAACCGACAAATATTCATTCGAAGTGATGTTTTATCTTACTACCTTTATGGCTGCTTCTGCTACTATGTGGTGTCTTGAGGGTGCATTCATAAAATAACAGTGTAAATCATATTTCTCCAAAGGAGACCATGAAAATTAGTTGTCAGAACTTATTTCATTCACCGTAACAGACGGTAATCGTGTTTGTATTTGAAGAGGTATATCACAGAGATCCATAAATATGCTTCAACTGTATATAGCGTGAAAGTCTCTTCATCACAGTTGAATAATAAAAGGGACAAATAGTTTAATACTGAATTTGGTTTACAGGCGGAATTCAGTAGTATTTAGTAAATGATGAATAATTTTATTCATCTGTATAGTAGAAATAAAACGGTCCTAATTAGTTGTGTTTTCTAAACTGGTTCCTTTAAGTGCGGAGCTTTCGTCATCCTTCTGGACAACATTCCCCTTCAGCGCAAGTTTTAGCACAAAGTGAACTAATTTAAATTCTCCATGAATGATGTAACTGTGTCTCCTGGCAAAAATTAGAATTAATAGCTCTACCTATAATTAAACCAAAACTCTGGGTACGTTGCAACAACAACAACAGACAACAATCAGCCAGCATAAATGGAAGGAACCTAAAAGAAACAACCTCCTTTACTTACCTGTGAAGCATCGTTTCAAATACAGGCAGAACTGATGAGGACATCAAAGCCAGAATCGGAAAGGCAAGACAAGCTTTCATTACTCTCAAATCTGTGTGGAGGTCAACAGCACTCAGCATCAAAAATAAGATCCGGATTTTCAACTCCAATGTTAAGTCAGTGCTACTTACAATACGGATCAGAGACTTGGCGAGTCATAAAGAGCATCTCAAACAAACTTCAGACCTTCATTAACAGCTGTCTTCGCCCAATACTCAAGATCAGATGGCCAGAAAAGATCAGCCACAGGGATCTCTGGGAGCGAACTAATCAGGAACCGATTGTGAAACAAATAGGCAGGAAGAAGTGGAGATGGGTTGGCCATACGCTGAGGAAACCATCAAGTGACATCACTGGACAAGCCCTCGAGTGTAACCCGAAAGGGAAGCGGCGAGTTGGTCGTCAGTGCAAGGGTGACTTGGATGGGGTCATGTGAAGAGGAGATGAAAGCATGTGGACAGACTTGGAGTGGGGTGAAAAAGTTGGCGAAGAACCGAACGTATTGGAGACGCGCAGCTGAAGCCTTATGTTCCTCTAGAAATTAAAAGATATAATAATAGTAATAATCTGGGTACGTTACCTTGACGATACACTTGTACTGATTAAAAGAAATGTGATTTTGAATATACCCATAAATTGATAAACAACATATTTGAAGACATCAGATTCACAAGAGAAAAAGAAGAATTAGGCAACAAAATCCCATTTTAGATGTCTTAATCAAGAGAACTAACACAGGAAACTGAGAAATACAAGTATATAGAAAAACAACGCACACAGACCAAATACTTCACTATAGTAGCAATAACTCAATTACTCACAAAATAAACTGTGTGCAGACATTGTTTAAAAGAGTTGAAACACATTGTAGTACTCCAGTGTTGAAGAGAATGGAAGAAAAATACCTACTTACGTTCTTCAAAAAGTATGGTTATCCCCAAAATTTCATCAAAAAGTGTTTAAACTCAAATCGCAACACCAACAAGGAACTATCATCAAAGAACACAAGAAAATTCATCCTACCATATATAAAAAATATCTCTCAACTAACAGCTAAAACATTGAAACCGTTTGAAATAGATATAGCACACAAGCCAGTCAAATCATATAATTCGACATTATGCAAACCAAAAGATCCAAGAGAAAAAGGAGATAAAATTAATACCATTTACAAAATAGAGACCTCGCCACACTCTACCAAACAACTAGGAACCTTTCGGGCAAACGTTCGACACAGATTAAGCCAATAAAGGATGACAATGGAAAGTCAACCACCAAAGAGGTGGAACAGAGAAAGCACTGGGCTAAACACTTCAAAAGACTTCTGAATCGCCCGCCACCTACAACGTGCCCAACAATACCAACAACGGAAGCAGAACTACCAGTGAACACTGACCCCCCGACGAAATCAGAAGTCCTGAATGCAATCAAGATGCTTAAAGCTGGGAAAACACCGGGACCAGATGGAATCCCAGCAGAAGCTTTGAAAATAGACCCAGAGACAACAGTGGACTTGATGACACCACTGCTGGAGAAGGTGTGGAAAGAGGGTAAAGTACCCGAGGATTGGAAGAACGGATACTTATTCAAACTTCCAAAGAAAGGAGACTTAAGTCAATGTAAAAACTGGCGTGGAATTATGCTTCTGTCCATTCCAAGCAAAATACTAAGTCGCATCATCCTGGAGAGAATCAAACAAGCCCTAGATGAAAAACTTCGTCCGGAACAGGCCGGATTCAGGAGAAACAAATCATGTATTGATCAAATCGCCACTCTACGGATCATCATTGAACAAAGCTTGGAATGGCAGTCACCTCTCTATCTCAACTTCATCGACTTTGAAAAGGCCTTCAACAGCGTCGATCGAGATGTCATTTGGCAACTACTTCGCTACTACGGAGTCACAACGACAATTATACATCTCATCCAACAGTTATACGACAATGCTGCATGCCAAGTAATCCACAACGGGAAACTTACGGAGGCCTTCGAAGTGAGGACGGGAGTGAGACAAGGCTGTCTACTATCACCAATGATCTTCCTGATTGCAATTGATTGGATAATGCGACAGACAACGGCAACCAACGAGGGAACAGGCATAAAATGGACTGACACAAAAGACTTGGAGGATCTGGATTTCGCCGATGATATATGTCTGATTTCCCATAAACTGGAAGATATGCAAATGAAAAGTAACAAGTTGGCAGAAGCATCATCAAAGATAGGACTTCACGTGAACATAGATAAAACAGAGGTGATGAAGATTCCTAGCCAACATCAACAGCAACAACAACAACAGACAACAATCAGCATAAGTGGGAAGAACCTGAAAGAAACAACCTCCTTCACCTACCTGGGAAGCATCGTCTCAACTACAGGCAGAACTGACGAGGACATCAAAGCCAGAATCGGAAAAGCAAGACAAGCTTTCATTACTCTCAAATCTGTGTGGAGGTCAACAGCACTCAGCATCAAAAATAAGATCCGGATTTTCAACTCAAATGTTAAGTCAGTGCTACTATACGGATCAGAGACTTGGCACGTCATAAAGAGCATCTCAAACAAACTACAGACGGCCACCAGCAGCTACCTGTCTTTGCTCAATACTCAAGATCAGATGGCTGACGAGAAAAGATCAGTAAGAGGAATCTCTGGGAGCGAGCCAACCAGGAACCGATTGTGCAACAAATTAGCAGGAAGAAATGGAGATGGATTGGCTGGCCATACTCTGAGGAAACCATCAAGTGACATCACTAGAAAAGCCATTGCTCGAGTGGAACCCGAAAGGGAGGCGGCGAATTGGTCGTCCAAGGGTGACTTGGAAGAGGTCATGCGAGGAGGAGATGAAAGCATGTGGACAGACCTGGAGCAGGGTGAAAAAGTTGTCAGAAAACCGAAGACAATGCAGGTGCGCAGCTGAAGCTCTATGTTCCTCTAGGAACTAAAGGATACAATAATAATAATAAATAAATAATAATTTACAAAATAAATTGTATGAACTGTAACATACATTAAATCGGTCAAAGTGAGCATCCACCTCGAACCACAATCCAGGAACACAAATTAGCTGTCAAAAGACATGATATATATTCCTGTTTCATATCAATGCATGTAGATAATTATGCACATCAATTTAATTGGGATAATGTCGAAATTTTAAACAGAGGAAAGACCGAAAATACTGCCAGAGAATTCCTAGATGCCTGGTGTTCAAGCGAATATGCGATTAACAAACATGTTATTGTAGACCAAATCTACCAGCTAATAAAAAGTAAATCATGTGACGAAAAAGTTCAAAATCCAAATCAAGGAAAAATGATCACTACAGATGTTAGTCAGCTACCAGTCATGAAGATGGTTGATTGCCAGAAGACAGAAATCTATTATTCATGGAGAATTTTTATTCAGTTCATTTTATGCTAAAACTTGCACTGAAGGGGAATAATGTTGTCCGAAAGAATGACGTAAGCCCTTCACTTAAACCAACCAGTTTAGAGAACATAACTAATTTCAAATCATGCACCTGAGCTATAAATCTTCTCTATTATTATAAAACTGATGAATTTATTTTTCAGTTTCCTGGACTCTTGAAAAGATGACCAACTTGTTACTTTATTGACTTTGTCAATTTATCACGCAAAAAACGTATCTGTCAGTGTACGCAAGTTACAAATATAGTGTGTTATAAATAATTTATTCACATACTTGTCATATTTGTCATGGTTGCTTGTCAGCTTACGCTTAGGCAATAATTGCTCTTTCCCAATACTTCATGAAATAGTCCCCACTTGGTTGTACTCTCTTTTTGATCAACAGATATTGGTAACTGTCATCATCCTATTCTTATTGGAAACTGGATTTATGCTTTGTTAGTAAACTTCATTCCTTGACAGATGACAACTGCTGTGAATAGGAGAGAAATTAAAATGTTGAGACTGTTAATCTTCTGCTTAATTAAATCGTCTATCAAAACTTTCACCTAACTCGTTATGGTGATTAAATACAAGTTTGATTAAATGGAATATTCAAAGACTACTTCAGTGTTGTTTGACTGCAGATTCTGTTCAGTCTCAGGGTTGTTTTAATTATGAAAAGAAAATAAACTGAGGTTAGTATCTCTGGTTGAGGATTACCCAATGAAATCAAACTTCAGTGCGTCTTGTGAGATAGGGTATATATATATATGTTTGCCACACTGCAGCCCATAATACTGAAGTGAGTGCCGAGTGATTGCTTCACAGTTGAAACTGTCTAAGACTCTTTCAAAGTTGATGAATTATAGACAGTGGGTCGACTGATATTCTGGGATCTCTTCGACTATAAGACGTATTGTCACCATTTGAGGCACATATGGTTTTTCACTCCTGAAAGCAGCCTGTTCTGGGTGAAATCTTTCATTCAGAATGGTTCATCTCTTAGTCTCTGTAGGATTACTCATTCACCATACATTTTTCCCGACTGTTTGCAAGCAAACTAAATTTCATTTACGTCTGCGCCCCTTTCGATAAATAGCAATAGATTTTATACAAGAAGTAACCGAAGTTTAAAATACTGGAAGATCAGAAAATGTTTGCAATAGTTAGGCATCTTCCTTCTGGATAACAGATGATGGACAGGTTATCTTTAAAGAGATAATATATTTATCGCAGTTCTGATACTTTGATGAAATCGATGTACTATATTGTTTTACTGATTCACAACAGATATTCCTGATACTACCAGTGAAGGAGTTCTCAAACTTGTAAATAAAGAGCTTAAGATTAAGCGCAAGGAAAACCAGATAATTCTTGTCGTCCGAATAAACTTTGATGCTTCCCCAATAATAACATAGACTAACAGCGTTAGTAGATTATATCTTATAGGTTGTTTTAGTGAAAAGGTGTGCTGAGATCTTTGTCACTTTTGATCTTAAAAGTAATCTGTTTTTTAAAGGTGAACTCATTCTCCGCTGAGATGTATCTAGGGGCCGTCAAATCAAAGCACTGCATCAATCCATGAAGTCTTTGACTCTTGGTTTGAGCCAGCCACCTGGAGAAAATACGACTGTTTATGACTCCAATTATATCTTGATCTCTCTAGCATCTGTCCTTCTGTAAACATGCAATGCTTACTGTCAACTTTACGGTGTAATTTGTAGGTATGATAGGAAGCACAGTTGGCATTTTAAGACAATGACTGTAGAGGTAAAAGATTTCGTGTTTCAATTTTTTTTATATTTTTGTCGTTATGAGGACGTCAGAATTTCTTATGGACATCTTCGACCTCACAACTAATCTTCGCTGTTATACAATCAGATGTCCAGTGTTAGAAAATTAATGAACTTAGTATGTTTAACAACTAATCTAGCGGAATTTTTTGAAACAGCTGTCGTATACACCCCTACTGGTTTTCAGTGGTTCGACAACTGATATCAGTTCATGATCACACTTGAAATCAGCCAGATTTCTATAAACTAACACTTAAAAGTGATCAGATATTGGTTTTGTAGCGATTCTGTTTGATTGATAGGTGCTTACTGATGAAGAGTCCCAAACTAGGACGAAACAGCTTTTTCAGTGGTTCTTTTACTGATGTCAACTGATGATGAAATACTCTAGCCAACTTGAAAATTATTTTGATGCTCATTAGTGACTGACTGTAGGACGAAGTTTCCTGTAGTTTTGAGTGAGAATTCATGACCAGTGTGGTCGAATAAGTTGGGTGTAAGGACAAATACTTGGTTCGATCTCTGGTGGGGTCACAGGTACGTGTTGTCAAAGAGTCTCTAATTAGGATTAAATATCTGTCCAGCACTCGATGTTTCTCAATGATACTGTAAGTGAAATGTTATGTAGAACATTCATGCCAACTTCTGCCTCTTTTCTAACTTCCAGTTAGTCATCCCTTCTAGGTTGCACCTTAAATTACGTAATACACTTTCCGAGGACAAATTTTAACCAGTATCCGACTGGCCTAATGATTTCTTTGTTAAATATAATTACGATTGTACAGCAGCTTATGAAAATGAGTCGTCAGAGAGAAAATTTTCTTCGATGTCTACGTCTTTTTCTTATGTACCTAAATATGGCAAATATTAAGAATAGCGAACACCGAGTGCGTACGTCCCAACGACCTTGAACTCATGTCGTTCGTTGAAATTGCTGTGTTTATATATACATCAGAAAGGCTTTATTTACGAGAAAAATTAGCATGATAATAATGAAGTAAATTAAAGACGATATTTTACCCTGATGCATATCTGAAAAATACATCCCACTTACAATGGAGGGTATCAGTTTTCAAATTGCATAACTGTTCAAACGGTTTCTCAATATGAACATCGAGATACTCTGCATTTATTTATTTTTAAGAATACAAGTAATAATAGAATACTCATTGTCCGGAAAGTATTTAAAGACGACATCAGGATGAAATTGCACCTCACTTAGTCCACAGCCTTCATACTGGCTCTGTTACAACAGCAGGTTCTTTAATACAACGAGTGACACGCGTTAAAGGTCAGTGGTACATTCACACTGTGTGGTCGTGACTCTTTAGGTTAGCCTCATATATTAACTCACTCGCGTACCTCAAGTGGCCAAACAAAGCATTTTGGTGGGCATAACTCTTGTAGTTTAAAGCTTATCTTAGCAAAAGTTTACATGAATTGGTGAATCTTGTGCTGAGTTCATCTACAGTGATTAATTATTTAAACTGTGATAATAAGGCATTTAGAAGCAAAGGAAAGAATATTTCAACTGCTGGTAGGTTCACCTACTTTTCTATCAAACAGATTTTGAGTAAATTGACATAAGTATAAAACTTGGGCTCTGTGGTGGTAGAGTATAACTCCATTACGGTAATATATACCGATGACGTTTCGAGCACAAATTATTGCCACTCATAATCATATCAAGGCAACACTCATACAACTTTCTTGCTTCATTTATATACATGAGTAAAAACTGATGATTAGACATTTAAGTAAAATCATTTTAAGATAAAGCACAGAAATAATATTAGCGTTATCAGTAAAATATAATCAGATGGGAAATAAGATGCTTTTATAGTCAAAATAAATAACTTTTTAGAATGTTATAATGTGAATTGAATACATTTTAAGATTACTTATTATCCTCTCATTTGACCGGTGGTAATAATATCTTCCATAACTCTACTATTTGCGTTGAGTTACTTCGATTGCATTCATTGGGTGTAGACTCGATAAACCAGGATTCAGTAGTCACTCTCTCTCTCGCTCTCCGCCTACCTATATTACTCTTTGGAATTTTAACTCTGTCCCATCCACCCTATTGTGTGGTTGTGCGTTGTTAATGCATGCAGTGAGATTGCTGAGTTTTTCCTAAATTACTCATCTTCGTGGAAGCAGCCATTCTAACCTTAGTTAAATTCCTTTTTTCTGATAATCTCATTACTCCTGACCTACTAGTTTGACCGACCTATGTATTTGACCTAGCTCACAGTCATCGCAAGGTAATTTGTGAATTATATTATATTGTTTAATTGCGTCCACTGGGTCTTTTAGCCTACAGAGGTTGTCTCGGATTGAGTTTGTAGGTTTAAATGGCACTATAATTCCTGCTTTATTGAGAATCCTACACAGGGTCTGAGACGTCATCTCCTTATATGGTAGAACTGTGCGTGTTTTATATTCTCTCTCTTATTTTTGTTATCATTACTAGTTTCACCATAGTTTTTGTTTTGTTTTTAACCTCATTCGATCTTCCCAATGAATTTTATAGGGTGGTTATTTGACACCGACCAGCCATTCTTCTATCTATTTTATTTCATCATGTGGGTCTTTTCTTGTACTACTTAGTGCTACTGCTTACTTTGTGAGACACTTAACTAAGCCTTCCTTCACAAACAGACAACGGATGAGAGGAATCAAAGTCTAAATGCCTATTAAAATGAGTTAGGTTTTTTTTTATAAACGCTAGTATACAGTTTACCTTCTTGTGTTCGTTTTATTTTACAATCTAACACCAGGGCTAATTCTCCTTGTTCATTTTCCGATTCAAATGTGAATTGTATTCCCTTTACTAGTGAGTGAGTTTATATGTGTCAAGAAGCTAGAGAGAGAGAGAGAGAGAGATATGTTCTGTTTATAACACTGTGTGTGGAAGTGTCATCCACATATCTCCACCATATTTTTGGAGTAGAAATAAATGTATTTAGAGCAACGTTCTCCCAGCTGTCATCCATAAAGATATTTGCTATAACAGGGGATATTGGTGATCCTATTGCTAGTGAAAAGTAAGAAGTATGATATCTGAACCTTTTCAGTAGATATTGCGTACATGGGCAAACAGTTGTTGTTTTCGATAAATTCCTCATGTTCTAAATTTATAATTCTATTAATTTTAGTATACAATAGCCAGTGAAGACAAACTTCAGCTGTGTGGAAGAAGAAAGTAACAGTTTGTCGTTCCTAGATGTTATTTTCACCGAGAAGGCAGATGAATGTGTGAAAAGAAACCGATTTCTAAAGAACATCTAAAGTGGTCAATATATCCAGTTTCCTAGTGTACTTCAATACAAAAGAAATTCAGTTTTAGTTCGTTATCTATAAAATAAGGCATGTCTGTTCAGATGAATGCATTGATAAGGGAATATGTAAAATGAAGTTTAGACTACAGAATAACGCGTGTTCAGAGAACTTTTTAATAAACTACTTGTCGATACATAGAGATTAAGTAATGATACATACCTAAGGTGAGAAAACTTTATGTCTCAAGTTACAAAGGTTAAATTGCTGCAGACATTCCAAAGTGCAGGCTTAACCGACCACTCCCTACAGCTTAACAGGTTATCAGCTTCGGAACTGTAGAGAAGTGCACACATATATAGGCCGTACCCAGAGGGCTTTATTCAGGTGAAAATATACCTGTATGGTTACGTGAAAGAGCAGTTACACGCGTCAGTAATGCGGCATCAGCATATTTGGTAGATAGTAGACATTCACTTTAGTCGGAGCGAGTCTTCATTTGTCTATACGGAGGAGCTAGACCACGTCTTCTATCAGTAGCCGAAAAGGCGGCAGTCAATAACATAAAACCTGGTCTTTATACCTCGAAGAAGTATGTCCAACCGTTTTGTTCATCCTGGCTCACAGGGAGGTAAATAAATCCTCCATAAACTTTGATAACTCTCATTTTGCCTTGGTTTCATTGACAAACTCTAACTGTAAAACTTTTATGACTTTGTTTTCTTTCTTGTTACGTTTATTATCCTAAGTTTACCCAATGGTTTTGGAATTTCTTTTATTGTATTTACTAATCCCATTTCATGCCACTTTATTAGGTGTAAAGTGTTCATCACTAATAGTACTTTTTTGTTTACGTCACACTATCATTATTATTATGACTGTTACTGTTTCTCACTTACTTTATTTTTTTGGTTTATTCCTCTGTATTATTCATATTGTCTCTCTCACACCACTAACTACACTCACCCCTGGAGTCTGTAGATTACTGTTGAGTTTTTATGCAGAAACACCCATCATTGAATTATTTAATTTCACTTTATCTCATGGTCTTATTGCATATACATTTTATACGGATTTGAATGGTAATCATGATTCACTGATTACCATTATTATTATTATTCCATCTTGTACTCATAGCACACAAAATACACTATCTGGTATAATTCCAAGTGGTTGGAGGATTTCATCATAAGCTGAAATCAGTTAGAGAACCAGAATTTTCTAATGACTAGCGACTGACCCTATATTCAGGTAGGTAGTTTCCTAGGGTTCTAGTGGGAAGCCGTGACCAGTAGGATACAGCAGATTGAAGGTGGGGGCAGTAATTCGTAGAAGAAAATATTGGCTAGTTATAGCGCAACGTCATGAATTATCAGAAGTTAGAATTCATTGGCTGGTCATTGGATTGGGTAGATCCCAGTGGCTAAATTGCCTACGAGCTCGCTAGCCTTGTAACCCTGGTGGTGGATGCGCATTTAATGAAGAGTCCCAAACTAGACTGAAGAGACAGGATTCCAGTACACCCTGGTTGGTTTTCCAATGGTTCTCTAACCGATGTCAACTGTTGATGAAATCCTCCAACCAATCAGACAAAATCCCTACAAAATCAATACTTGATACTTCTAATTTACGTCTACTGAGTAGAATAAGCTTAAATTAATGAATTTATACCTGTAACAGAGTAAAGAAAACTGAAGCTTATTGCAAACAGCTGTTAACTCTGTTTCTTATTCGGAATAGATTATATGGATATATTTGAATAACATCTGTGGGAAACAACTGACTTTTGTAGTCTGTTTACTATAAAGAAACCAGTCAGTGATATGCTTGTTGTTAATGTCCTGGGAACATTGACAACTATGCTGTCTAAAGGCATATTACACGGACCAATTTAAATTTATACCGATGTCATTGAATCTAGGGTAATAAATACTGTTAAATGCAAGAAAGTAAGCTTTTGTATAATTCTAGATTTTAAAAAATGGGCAATACTATGAAAATATTTCAAGTTACATAGTATTTTCAAGTATTGGTTTTGTAGGGATTTTGTTTGATTGTATGAAGGAATTCACCATGAGCTGACATCATTTAGAGAGAACCACTGGAAAACCTGGGAGTACTGAATAGCTGTTTCGTTCTAGTTTTGTAGACCATTGAGCCACTGGGACCCGATCCAATGGTTCTTGAATTCTAACTTTTGCCAGTTCACGACATAGCGCGACCACTTCACAATGTCTTCTTCGATGAGTTACTGCCTCATCTTCGACCTGCTATACGAGCTCGCCTTGTAACCAGAAGGTCCTGGGTTCGAACCCGGGTGGGTGCGTACTGAAGAAGAGTCGCAAACTAGGACGAAATAGCCGTCCAGTACTCCCAGGTTTTCCAGTGGTTCTCTCACTGATGTCAGCTCATGGTGAAATCCTCCATACGTAGCATTTTGTCTATAAGCGCCTGGATAGAGACATACATTTAAGTAGTGTTATTAGAGGATGGAGATTATCTGAAAAATGTGGTGTTATGTATTTGCGCAATACATCTTCAACAGTGGGATCAGACATTTACTTGATAAGTCAGTTTATATGAAAAAAATGAAGGCGAATATAAAATACGTGATTGCAAAGAGGACTAAAGACTAATAAGAATAATTAACACTAAGTTTGATTATATAATCAGGTAAGGATTAACAAGGTAGGTTAACAGGATTAATAAACTGTTTTGTACACGTAAAGAGGCTTAAGTTTAGGAATAGCTATCGCCTAAGAGTTTTTCAATAAGCACCCTTGATCGATTTTATAAATAGCTTCAGTAAACCAAAAAAAACTTGAGTTGTTTTGTCTGTTAATAAAACAGCTGAAACAGTTGTGCAAAAAAGAATTTGTCGTTGAACTCCAGTTACCCTGCTAACTCATCCCTTACGAACTGTTGGTCTCCTAACTTTATTACTTTTTCTTCACAACGCCCCCACCTCGTCTCATTTCTTCTGTTTGACTTCCATAAGATATAATTTCCCTTGAACTGAAAAGTTTCACTCACCATACTACAGCATCGCCTTTTCATCTGACCTAATGCACAACAATCAATTATTTTATCGAGTGCATCATTCTACAAATAAGTTGACATTCCTATTAATAACAATAATAAAGTTTCAATTCAGACAATATGCAAACACATAGCACGAAAATTTTCAGCTTATTTAGTTCCAAAATGTTTTTCCCTTCATACAAGATCGTGTATAGAGGAGCTGAAGCAGTATGGACTAACATGGATGCAGGGGAAAAGTACAGCAGAAGATAGAAGCAAGTGGAGACGTGCAGTTGAAGTCCTATGTTCCACTAGGAACTCAAGGGACCAATAATAATAATAATACAAGATATACATATAAAGTAACAATCTGAAGTATACCATGTGACATAGTGCTCTTGCATAGAAAGAGAGAAAGACAGACTATTCTGTAAGTTTTTTGCTTCATTTCCTTCAAGAATTGCACAATGTTTAAATGAAAGCTGATGAAATATGTGCTCGAGTTCATGTAGTGATCATCTGTTATCAACTGTATGATTTAAATAAAAACATCATTGCAGGGTATTAGATAAACTAAATTGTTTTGTTTGAAAGCTCCATTAGCAGGATCCTTTAACCGACAAAGCTTGTTTCTAGTTGAGTTTATGGGTTTCAATGCTACTTTTATTCCTCACTTGTTAAGAATTCTGCGTAAGGGGGTTTCCAAGGTTCCTTCTATGTAAGGAATAACTACCAATGATTTAGATTCCTTTGTATTGGCAGTAGTACTTCCATACCAAGAAGGAACTTTGGAAACCACCTTGCACAGAATTCTTAACAAGGCAGGAATAAAAGTGGCTGGCGTTCAAACCATCCACAAACTCAATTAGAAACAAGCTTTGCCGGTTAAAGGATCCTGCTAATGGAGCTTTAAAACAAAACAATTTAGTTTATCTAATACTCTGTCTGCAATGATTGTCATTTCAAATACGTCGGTGAAAGTAGTAGAATAGAGGCAGTCAAACTAGCTAAGCATAAAAATCTAGCAAAATCTAGGTTAGTTGACCCGAATAAGATAAGAAATCTAGAGAATAGTTCAGCTATAGCACTCACTATATGCAGTCACACACGATCATACAATAGGATGGGATAAGATGACAGTTTTGAAATCTAATGTAACAGCAGGGTGGAGGGAGAGATTGACAACAGAAGCTATGTTTATCGAATCAGCTGCAAACACGCATTATAGGAATGATTCAGCACCTGTCCCAGATATCTGGAAAACTCTACTACTCCTACGACAAATAGGGGAGAACAAAGAGAACTGTAAAACTCAAGTTTCGAAGTCGTGTGATTATATTTGAAATGATTATGAACAGCAATAAATTATTTTGGAAACGTCATCCAGTAATAATACTGTTTCACTGTCTGTCATATTTAATATACAAATTAATATGAAGGACTAGTTTTAGTTTTTCAGACATAGTTATTATTCATTCAGTTTGATTTGTTTTGTTACCAACTACCTGACAATAACCTTTGACCTCTGTTATTAGTCTACATTGCATATATAAACCCTCTGAATGGAACTCTAAAGCTTTGAAATAAATTGCTAGCGTATATTTTCCCGGCAAAGCTTGAAAATGGTCCACTCAAAGACACGATTAAAGGGTTTGATTATTATTTTCGATACGTGGATGATACCTTCATCGTTTGTGATAGAAATCTTAATAAACAAGAGCTTCTGAATGCCGTTGATAGTGTTCACCCAACTATTCAGTTTACATGTGAAGAAGAAGACAATAATAGTTTACCTTTCCTAGACGTCCTACTTACCATGAAGACAGAGGGATATTTACAAAGGAAATTATTTAGAAAGAAAACTTGGACGGGTCATTACACCTATTTCCACCGATTCAGCATAAAAGAAACTTAGTTGTCTTAGCTACAGAATAAAACGAATGTGCTCAAAAGAATGCATTAAGGAAGAAATGCATAAACTGAAACTCACACTGCAAGAAAATGGATATCCACAGAGCTTCCTAAAAAATTATATGTCAATACCCGATAGACAGGGTAAAGGTGGATACCGTAGACAAGAAACCTTTGTATCTTAAGTTAAGTTACAAAGGGGAAATTGCAGCTGACATTCTAAAATGTCGACTCAATAGAGCAATAGATAGAACATTTCCTGCAGCTAAACTGGTACTAAACTTCTCAAATAAACCAGTTCTACTCACACAGCAAGTCAAGGATAAATTACCAAAGATGGCCTCAACAATGTGCATCTATGAATTCAACTGCTCATGTGGAGCTAGTTACATTGGCCGTACTCAGAGGGCTTTATCCACGCGCACGCGTGAACATGTACATCTAAGAAAATGTTTCGTCTTACCTTCTACATTAAAAAGTTAAGACAATCAGGTATCAACCAACCTTTAGTTTTGCAATTTTTAAACTCCTGTATTTTACCTATTGTACTCTACTGCTCTCCATTAATCTTTCCTGGGCTTCTCGAAAAAGATTATATCATATTACGAAGAGTATTAAATGCTGTGAGTAGAGCTTGTGGTCTGCCACTGCATGAGCTCGCTAATAGTATAGTCGAGAGGCATATAAATTCCTGTACGAAATGGGCAAAGGCTATACTGTCAGACCCTCTGCACCCCCTTTATTCACACCTGTCCCCTTGTATCTCATCAGGTAGGACGAGAAATCAATATAAAAAGATATATGCTCGTACTACTAAGTATAGAAATTCTACGATACCCTATTTAGCGCGTACTTTATGTGACGAAGACTCTGTTAGACGTGAAACTTACAAGTTACTATGTAATTAGCACAGTAAATCGACCCTTTTATCGTTCATCTCTCTGTATTTTATGGTGTCACACTTTCTATCGTTTAAATCGTTACTCTGCTATTTTATATTAGTTGGTATTACTATTATTACTACACTTTTGTACTTTATACATATTTTTCTCCGTATGGCACACAGTATTTTGCTACGTAGCTGCTATAATAATCGTTTTATTACTATTATGTAATGTGTATTTTTAATTTTTTTTGTCGTTTTTGAGTAAATTAGATGCAATATTGTACTGAAGTGCTGAAAACACCTTGCTGTATCATGAGTACTGTTTTTGGAATAAAGCTATTATTATTATTATGTATGGTTGAGTAAAGGAGTAACCAAATGCATAAATAGTGCTGTCTTAGCCCACTTGGTAGATACTGGACACCCGATAAAACTTGACCAAGCGTTCTCAGTTATTTACCGCGTTCCTAGTAATTTATCTAGAGGAGCTCGACTACGTCTTCTATCAGTAGCTGAAGCAGTTGCAATTAATACCAGAAGACCATCGCTTTGCATACAGAAGAAGTAGTATGTTCAACCTCTATGTTTACCTTGGCCTACAATAAAGCCAACAAATCCTCCATTAACACTATAAATTCCTTTCACAATTTTCTTTTCTTTTCCTTCTTCTATTCCTCTGTTTCATTGACAAACGTTCATTTTCGACTTTTATGATTTCATGACCTTTCTTATGATTTTATTACCTTAGGTTTAAGTAGTGCTTTTCTAACTTGCTATCGTATTTACAAAATCCTGTTCATTCCACTTCATTATATTCATTATTATCATTTGACAATCATTCACCAATAGTGCTTTTAATTTTACACCATATCATCGTTATTATTTTACAATCATTCTTATTGTTGTTATTTTCAACCTTGAACTTATGTCTAGACCGCACCATTCGTTGGTTTATTTTCATATTGTCTCACTCAATCTGATTACACTTACTCTTGAAACCTGTATTTTCTGTTAACTATATTTATATATATACACACATCATTAAATTACATTATTTCATCTCATTCTGTCCCATGTTGTTATTGACCATGCATATTAAAAAACTATATGACTATATGACTATTGTTTCATTCCATCTTATACTTGTTCTACAATACACTTTCTGATATGATTCTAATTCGCTTTTACTGGCTATTGTATGCTTAAATCAAGGGATTTATAATTGTAGAGCCTGAAGAAGTATTTATGGAAAACATCCTGGATTCCACAGCTAGCCACCATCCACTAATTGTATACTAAACAATTGTTCACTCTAAATATTTTGTTCTGAATAAATTATGGGAATATTCAATTTTTTAAAGAAGAGGTCTCTTTGCTGACTCATGTGATCTCTGTTACATTGCATAGTTCGATTAATTTTTCTAACGAAAGTAGGGTGTCACTGTGGCAGAATAACTCATGTGAAAGTCACGCCATGAACAATGCATTTACAGTATTATTACTTGTTTCAATGCGTCTACTAATTTTGTAATTATTACCCTTTTCCCTTGACTGCTAACATTTGCATATCTTCTTTTGACTTAGTCCTTATTATCTGTCATAATTTTTGGCAGGTTCAAATTTTTAATCCTTCGTTTCGGTGTTGTTTTAGGCCAGACTGTTAACAATAATGTACTGTCTTACTAATGCTATTTGGTTTGAGTAAATTCAAGGTTATGAAGTGGAGTTACAGCCTACCCTTGGACTGCCTGAGGAGAACGTGCTATGATGCATCCGATTCTTGAAAACAGAGTGCTCACCACGTCTTATTGGGAATATTTCAGCAAACATAAGTCAAGTGTATTGTCATTCTGTTGGTTATTTCAGACAGTTAAGCGATCAAAAACTGGCAACTTACTTGCCTTAGTTCTGCATATTTTGGATTTTGTGAATTTAGGAACCTATTATCATTCAATGGATTGCCAAAAATATACAAGAAAGGCACACCTATTCCACCTATTCTGTATATGACCAATTCAACTTATCATCTCACTGCTTGACGGTTAGTAGACCTGCTGTAACCAGTTAAAGGGTAAGTTCCCTGCCACTCTCTCTGAGACTTCTTTGAATTCGTCATGTCACTTGAAAATGTCACTGTTTCTAATTGAACCGCGTTCTCAATAAGTGTGATATCACTGTTTAAGAACGTCGTACTAACTGACACAACACGCTACATATGAAGAAATATTGATTCAGGGGGGAAGAATAATGGTGTACTTACTGATTATTCGAAGGAACTCCCATTGAGATGCAGTTTTTAATGTCCACTTCTCTTTCATTTATGAAGAGATGAAATAGCTATGTGCTCACAGTTTTACCCAGTGCTTAAAGATTGTTTCATACAAAAACTAGAAAACAAACATCTAAAGAAAATAATTGACAACTTTGGGTTATACAAAAGATACGTGGACGATACATTCAGTATCTCCAACAATGATGAGGATTTTGAGGACATTTCGAACTTCAACAGCTACCATCCAGTAATTCAGTTCCCACTAGAGGAGGAATCCGACATAAAAATATCTTTCCTGGACGTCCAATTAACAAGATGTCAGCAAGGTGGAAAACTGAAAAGATCCATTTATAGAAAGCCAACACGGATCTGACAACTCACTAACTTTCATAGATGGATGCCACTAAATTCAAAACGAAATCTAATTCTTTCACTGAACCACAGAATCCGCAGCATTTTCAGGTGCTCGACATTCTGGAAAGAATCCTCCTCGAAAATGGCTACCCCGCGCGTTTCATCACAGAATCCATGAAGCCTAAACCATTAAAATGGCACACACTCTGTACCCCCAAAAAGCTTCTTTACCTGAATCTACAATTTAGTGGAGACTCATCGGCAGGAACACTGAGAAACCATTTGTCCTGCTCATTGGAAAAAACCTTCTCTGCTAAACTTTGACCGATTTTCTGTATGAAATTAATGGTTCGCACCGCTGCCGACCTTATCAATGTGCATCTATCAATTCACCTGCTCGTGTGGAACTGGGTATGTCAGCCGTACCCAGCGTTTGCTATCCAAGTGTATCGTCGAGAACTCATACTATGGTTTTGTGAAGGAGGAAAAAGATCGCTTACAGCTCTCTCTTGGAACATCTGATCGAATCTGTTGTCCACCAAGCTAACCCACAAATCAACTTCAATGACATCTACAGAATACGTGGATATCTTGCCAAAAGATTACGGATCAAACTTCTTCGAACTGCAGAAGTAGTGTTAGTTCACATGATTAATCCTGAGCTCTGCATACAGAAGAGGTTTGTTCAGTCACAAAGCTTACAATGGGTCCGATCTGTGTTAACATCGAATACAAAATTTTGTTGTTGATTGCGTTGTATTCTTCCCTCACGCCCTGTTAAATGTCGACCAGTTATTATTACTACTGTTAACTTGACTCTAGTTTACTTCAGGCTGAAGTCTACGCGTTCCCATCAATTGTATTACGTCAGTCGACTTACTTATTTACTTTCCACCCGATTAACTATTTCTGCATTACGTAATTGGTTATCTGAAATGTAAAATTCTAATGACACATCTTCAGAATTAATATTATTATTATTATGGCATTCTAATTCCTAATTTTAAGTTTTACTAATTTGACCCTTGACCGGATATTATTCTGGAACTTTCCAATCCGTATGATATAAATACACAAATGTACAGCCTAGATGATGACTTCGTCAAAAAGAAAATTTTCTTCGCTGCAACTGTCTTCTAATTAACAACTTCGGAAATAAAATCCCGTTGTCACTGAAATAATTTTCGATATACATATATAGTTGTACAGCTTGAAAATGCTATAGCTGATAATAGCAACTATTCGTTGAACGTTTTTCCTCTTATGTGACAAAAAGTGATAACAAAAATGATTTATAAACGTGAGAAGATGCCAATGGAAATGTGGACATAACTCTTTTCTATTGTGGAAACTGTCAATTTATCTTAGACTATTTGTATGAAATCATAATCCCCTTTAGTTTTGATATAAATATTCTCAAAAGAATAGATATTGAACAATGAGTTCTCTTTTCGATAACTTCATCATCAGGATCTACAGTTGTATATACATTATAGTGAATGAATGAATGAATTAGTGTTATGAACAACATTAATGTTGTTTAAATAACATCGAATCAATAATATTGACAGATTACAGCTCAGTAGCATCAACATAAAATAAGCTGAATGTCAGAAGAATTAGGAAAGATAATATCACAAATTCATGAATTTATAGTCTCTACTGAAGGCTGAGGGATGGACTTGCTTCTTCCGCACACACAGACCACCAGTTGTTTAAGGCTAATCGCAATAGCCTCTGGTGTTTGGAGCATGGGGCACTTCGATTATTTTGGCTATTTGTTAGGCACCCAGTAGATTATAGAGAAGGATTCTTCCAGATGGTCCAATATCGAACTGGTAATGGTTTTCACTACACCTTTACTTAGCTATAGTGGGATATGTTCTCGAGTGAGCACGAAAAATCAAGTTCCTAGAGCGATAGATAATATAACTCGCTGCACCAGCAGCGCAGTTGAATTGGTAGATACAATTCGAAGTGACCAGCTAGTCTAGGTACTTCATCTTTCAGTCGAGGTCCCGCCATCGGTCGTGTAGAGAATAAGACATGTAGTTCGCCTGCATTAAAAGTTCTTTGAACTGATTTTCTTAATTTCCTCGTAATTATCTCACTTGGTATATCGCCCTTGAATTGTAGTCGTATGTTAAGTGGCTTCTTGCTTACAAATAGCGAGTAGTCCTTTTCCACTTTCTTTTTCATGGGTTTCTTGATAAATTTTTCGGGATAGCTATTTTCTATCAAAGTATCACATACAATGCTTAATTCATCTTCAATTACTTTTTCTGAGCATAAAGCTCTAACTCTGTGACTGAGGGTTTTCAATAAATTTTTTTGTACATGTGAAACTAATAATAAAAATATATATACATATATATCTGTTTATTTTCCAAGTTTATTCACTAAGGTAGCGCAAGGTTCACCAATGTTCCTTTTTATATACATAATTTTGGTTTAATTTGAATAGAGCGAGAACAACATTGATTTGTGCAGAATAACATGGTACCATCATTTATTTCGTTGGCTTCTCGTCAGCTGCTTACAGCCTAAATAAATTTTCAGGTTTAAGTACAGAAACGTTTTAACGTACTTGCAAATTTTACATGTTGACAGAAAGTTTCACAACTAGTAAACAGTGCTCAGAAAATTGCGCTTATATAGTTTTTACACAGGCAGTTCAAGTTAAAAAATAATAAATAAATGTATGTATATAATGGTAAGGGATGTGCGTTGGATGCATAGTGACTAATAAGTTAGGTAACAATGTACTGAGTTGAACTCAAATCATAGAAACAAGAGACAAGCAAAATTACAGAATATAAAAGAGGGTGAGGTTAAAGACAAAGATTACGCAATCAGATGGGAGAAAAAAGACATCCAGTTACCAAGGCAAGGAAAGACTAATAACTGATTCTTTCTGAACACATAGATCTGGTTTCAAGCGTTTGATAGAAATTGCTTCGGCAAACTTGAGGAGAATGGAGCTCCTTTGTCTATTGATAATTTTGAAGGATTTCTCGATTTCCACCTCATGACCCGTGTCGAGGAGATGTCTGGTAATAGCGCTGCTATAAGAGTTTGTTCCCTTGAGACGTAGGCTTTTCGGCACATGTTCAGAAAATCGGAGGTGTGCCCTTCTTTCTGTTCTCCCAATGTAACTGCTCCCGCAGATACACGTAAATTTGTATACACAGTTGGAGTTAACATGAGAAGGGTATCTATCGACTTTTGACTGCACCAAAGAGCATGTTGTTCGGTGGACGGGAACCAACTTAGCTGCAGGATAGGCTCTGGCTAGTGACGTCCTCAGTCTTCTGTTGACCATTTCTGCAATGTCTTCACCTTTAAAGTCTAGTTGAATGAAGACAGGCTTTTTTTCGACTGTGATTTGTTTGGTATTTGGGCCTTCACATCTTCCATATTTGTTAATGAATTTTTGAGTATAGCCGTTGTTTTTCAGCACCTTTTCGAGATTCGTGAATTCTTCCTCTAGTTTCTCTGCAGAGCATATTCTCCTCGCTCTATAGTACAGAGTCTTGACTAGTGCTCGTTTATAGCTATTTGGACAAAAACTATTAAAATGTAAGTATTGTCCATTCCATGTGGGCTTTCGGTAGATTGACCTCTGGAGGCTACCATCTTCTAGGCGTTTTATGGCGACGTCAAGGAAATGGAACTGTCCATCATTTTCATGTTCCATAGTAAATACAATATTTGTATGTGCGTTGTTGAATAGTCTGAGTAGGTAGGAGGCATGACTTTCGTTGTTGCATACTACAAATGTGTCATCGACATATCGACAATAGGAAGTTGTTTGATCAATTGCATGCTTCAGCTTTGTTTTCTCAAGGTTTGACATAAAGATATCTGCTAAAACAGGGCTAAGTGGACTGCCCATAGCTACACCATCTATTTGTCGGTAAAGAGTGTTGTCAAACTGGAATTGTACACCTATGGTACACATTAGCAGTAGGCGTTTGAATTCCGGCTCTGGTAGTGGGAGAAGATCAGACTGTTGACAAATGATTTCAATGGTTTCATTGATTGGGATCATTGTGAACAAGGAGGTTGCATCAAATGAAGCCATGAACTTATTTGAAACGTTCATGTGATTCACGCTTTCAGCAAAATGAAATGAGTCCTTTATGGTGTGCGCGGCCAGCCTTTGGCGAATGGGTTCCAACTTCTCCGCGAGCCAACGGGCAACCTTATGTTGGGGAGAGTTGATCATCGAAAGTATAGGTCTCAGAGGGACTTCTTTCTTGTGTGTCTTTGGAAGGCCATACATATATGGCAAGCGGGACCCTCGGGGTTTCAATTCATTGTACGTGTTGTTGTCAATCAAATTCTTCTTTAGAAGATCTCTCAATACGTTTGTGATGCGTTTTTCGGTTGCATCTGTCTTGTCTTTCTGGCAGTCGTCGACTTTGAACCTCAACGGATCATTGAGCACAGTTTTCATCCTTGCAATGTAGTCATCTTTATCCATCATTACCACTCCTGAGCCTTTGTCAGGTCGCAGTATGACAATTTTGTCATTATTTCTGAGAGCTTTCAATGCTTTTTGATGCTCTTCAGAGAGGACTTTTGAATAGGACGTTGGTGAGATGAGGTATTGATTTGTTCTCGCTCTAAGTATCTATTAGAATGCGTTGGTTTTCTATATACACTAGTGTGTAGTTTGCCTTCTTCTATTCTTTTTATCTTACAATCTAACATAGCTAATTCTCCTTGTTCATTTTCTGATTCAAATGTGAATTTCATTCCCTCACCTTGTGAGTTTATATGTGTCAAGAAGCTAGAGATGTGTTCTGTTTTTAACACTGTGAAAGTGTCATCCACATATCTCCACCATATTTTCGGAGCAGGGTTAAATGTATTGATGGCACTATTTTCCCAGCTGTCCATAAATATGTCTGCTACGATAGGGGATATTGGTGATCCCATTGCTACACCATCTTTTTGTCTATATATTTTGCCTTGGAATTTAAAGATAGTAGATGTGAGGCATAACTGAATCCCTAAAATAATTTCTTCAATGGACAGCTTTGTCCTATGACTGAGTTCCGGATCCGCAGTTAATTCTTTTTTAACTGCTTCTAAGGCCATATTAACTGGTATATTAGTATAAAGACCAGTTATATCAAAACTAACCATTGCTTCATCATTCGCTAGTTGAATGTCATTTATTTTATTTTTCATCTCATATGAATTAGTTAATCTAGAGTTTGAACGATTTCTAATGAGGCATAGTATTAGAGCTAAGTGTTTTGATAATTCATACGTGGGGGTATTTCTAAAATCTACTATTGGTCTTATGGGTAACCAGGTTTATGTATTTTATAGTACCATATATTCTACTAGCATTATTAGTTTTAGGCATTAAATTAAACCATTTAGACTCACCCAGTGATGGCTTCATTCTGCGTATTAGTTCCGCTGTAGATTTCCTAACCTTATTCATTATTGTATCTACAGGCTTCATAATTTCCTCATATGGACCCGTTTGAATATGTTCAGTAACTTTTTTGATGTAGTCAGATTTATCCAAAACTACGGTGGCGTAGATACAATAATGAATAAGGTTAGGAAATCTACAGCGGAACTAATACGCAGAATGAAGCCATCACAGTTAATATGGCCTTAGAAGCAGTTAAAAAAGAATTAACTGCGGATCCGGAACTCAGTCATAGGACAAAGCTGTCCATTGAAGAAATTATTTTAGGGATTCAGTTATGCCTCACATCTACTATCTTTAAATTCCAAGGCAAAATATATAGACAAAAAGATGGTGTAGCAATGGGATCACCAATATCCCCTATCGTAGCAGACATATTTATGGACAGCTGGGAAAATAGTGCCATCAATACATTTAACCCTGCTCCGAAAATATGGTGGAGATATGTGGATGACACTTTCACAGTGTTAAAAACAGAACACATCTCTAGCTTCTTGACACATATAAACTCACAAGGTGAGGGAATGAAATTCACATTTGAATCAGAAAAT
Organism: Trichobilharzia regenti; assembly: GCA_944472135.2. Taxonomy (NCBI): domain Eukaryota; kingdom Metazoa; phylum Platyhelminthes; class Trematoda; order Strigeidida; family Schistosomatidae; genus Trichobilharzia; species Trichobilharzia regenti. The sequence goes on along the minus strand of OX235265.1, from coordinate 21,613,173 downwards.
GAACAAGGAGAATTAGCTATGTTAGATTGTAAGATAAAAAGAATAGAAGAAGGCAAACTACACACTAGTGTATATAGAAAACCAACGCATTCTAATAGATACTTAGAGCGAGAACAAATCAATACCTCATCTCACCAACGTCCTATTCAAAAGTCCTCTCTGAAGAGCATCAAAAAGCATTGAAAGCTCTCAGAAATAATGACAAAATTGTCATACTGCGACCTGACAAAGGCTCAGGAGTGGTAGTGATGGATAAAGATGACTACGTCGCAAGGATGAAAACTGTGCTCAATGATCCGTTGAGGTTCAAAGTCGACGACTGCCAGAAAGACAAGACAGATGCAACCGAAAAACGCATCACAAACGTATTGAGAGATCTTCTAAAGAAGAATTTGATTGACAACAACACGTACAATGAATTGAAACCCCGAGGGTCCCGCTTGCCATATATGTATGGCCTTCCAAAGACACACAAGAAAGAAGTCCCTCTGAGACCTATACTTTCGATGATCAACTCTCCCCAACATAAGGTTGCCCGTTGGCTCGCGGAGAAGTTGGAACCCATTCGCCAAAGGCTGGCCGCGCACACCATAAAGGACTCATTTCATTTTGCTGAAAGCGTGAATCACATGAACGTTTCAAATAAGTTCATGGCTTCATTTGATGCAACCTCCTTGTTCACAATGATCCCAATCAATGAAACCATTGAAATCATTTGTCAACAGTCTGATCTTCTCCCACTACCAGAGCCGGAATTCAAACGCCTACTGCTAATGTGTACCATGGGTGTACAATTCCAGTTTGACAACACTCTTTACCGACAAATAGATGGTGTAGCTATGGGCAGTCCACTTAGCCCTGTTTTAGCAGATATCTTTATGTCAAACCTTGAGAAAACAAAGCTGAAGCATGCAATTGATCAAACAACTTCCTATTGTCGATATGTCGATGACACATTTGTAGTATGCAACAACGAAAGTCATGCCTCCTACCTACTCAGACTATTCAACAACGCACATACAAATATTGTATTTACTATGGAACATGAAAATGATGGACAGTTCCATTTCCTTGACGTCGCCATAAAACGCCTAGAAGATGGTAGCCTCCAGAGGTCAATCTACCGAAAGCCCACATGGAATGGACAATACTTACATTTTAATAGTTTTTGTCCAAATAGCTATAAACGAGCACTAGTCAAGACTCTGTACTATAGAGCGAGGAGAATATGCTCTGCAGAGAAACTAGAGGAAGAATTCACGAATCTCGAAAAGGTGCTGAAAAACAACGGCTATACTCAAAAATTCATTAACAAATATGGAAGATGTGAAGGCCCAAATACCAAACAAATCACAGTCGAAAAAAAGCCTGTCTTCATTCAACTAGACTTTAAAGGTGAAGACATTGCAGAAATGGTCAACAGAAGACTGAGGACGTCACTAGCCAGAGCCTATCCTGCAGCTAAGTTGGTTCCCGTCCACCGAACAACATGCTCTTTGGTGCAGTCAAAAGTCGATAGATACCCTTCTCATGTTAACTCCAACTGTGTATACAAATTTACGTGTATCTGCGGGAGCAGTTACATTGGGAGAACAGAAAGAAGGGCACACCTCCGATTTTCTGAACATGTGCCGAAAAGCCTACGTCTCAAGGGAACAAACTCTTATAGCAGCGCTATTACCAGACATCTCCTCGACACGGGTCATGAGGTGGAAATCGAGAAATCCTTCAAAATTATCAATAGACAAAGGAGCTCCATTCTCCTCAAGTTTGCCGAAGCAATTTCTATCAAACGCTTGAAACCAGATCTATGTGTTCAGAAAGAATCAGTTATTAGTCTTTCCTTGCCTTGGTAACTGGATGTCTTTTTTCTCCCATCTGATTGCGTAATCTTTGTCTTTAACCTCACCCTCTTTTATATTCTGTAATTTTGCTTGTCTCTTGTTTCTATGATTTGAGTTCAACTCAGTACATTGTTACCTAACTTATTAGTCACTATGCATCCAACGCACATCCCTTACCATTATATACATACATTTATTTATTATTTTTTAACTTGAACTGCCTGTGTAAAAACTATATAAGCGCAATTTTCTGAGCACTGTTTACTAGTTGTGAAACTTTCTGTCAACATGTAAAATTTGCAAGTACGTTAAAACGTTTCTGTACTTAAACCTGAAAATTTATTTAGGCTGTAAGCAGCTGACGAGAAGCCAACGAAATAAATGATGGTACCATGTTATTCTGCACAAATCAATGTTTTTCTCGCCTTTATTGAAATTTTGGTTTTAAATGTTCGACTACACAAATGTCTCAGCAAAACACAGCACATTAAATTTCTTCTGATGATTATTTTGAATGCCTTCTTAATTTTCACAATATAATCAGGGTTGTCTCAATTTTTAGTGCTGTTGATGTGTTTAAACTCAGGTTCTTTGGTATACTTTCAGAAACGTAGGTAATACTTCTTCTGTCAGTACTCCAAAAGTATTTTTATTGATGTGTACATGTAAAGTGTTGGATGAAGTTGGAGGTTACATGAAGTGAGTGCTTGTCCATTTTTTGACTGTTTCAACTATTTGCCTGATCTACATAAATAAGCTGGGAAGGGGGGGGTTGGATATGTTCTTTCCAGTCTAGAAAATGGTCTTGTTGAAGTCAAAAATCCAAAGGTTTCAAATGTGTAAGAGGTATGTAGATGATACCTTTTTTTATTTATAATAGTGATTTCAATTTGAATAATATATTAAATGCATTTAATGGTTGCCATCCAGCGATAAAATTCAAACTCGAAATGGAGAACGAGTGAAGCATTGATTTCCCCGATGTGAACTTATCAAGGCGGACCGATGGAACTCTGAGGAGATTGATTTATTGAAAGCTGTCATGTAATGGTCAACTGACAAATTTCTACAGCTGGGCACCCATTGGTCGAAAATGATACCTGATCCGGTCGCTTGCCACTCGCACGCAGCGTATATATAGCCCTGATACTGTGAAGGATGAGTTAAATCTTATGAGGAAAATCCAAGTAGAAAATGGATTTCCACTACGTTTTATAGACAAGAATATAAATTCAAATCCTATGAAACGTAACTTATCATCCTCATCCAAGAAAATACTGTACATCAGCTTGGAATCCAAAGGCAACTTAGCTTCCGATATTATAAAAAGAAGGATATCACAGTCCCTGAAAAGAATATTCCCAGCTGCATTGTTTAGAGTAGTCTTTACCAGTCGACTATAACTGTTCAATAACCTGAATGATAAGATCCTGCTGTTGACCAACTCTATGGGCGTTTATCACTTCACCTACCTTTGTGGAGCTAGGTATATCGGTCGTTTGACACGAGATTTGTTCAAAAGGGTGCAAGAACGTTATGCTGCATGGTTACGAAGAGGTGGAAGTGGAGCGATAAGAAGTGCGATCATTGAACATATTGTCGATATTGATCACCCTATCTCTATAGCCATCGCCTTTAAAGTCATCTACAAGGCGAAAAGTAATTTACCGAAATCACTACGTACCCAACTCATTTGTATTGCTTAAGCTTTGCTTACTGAAACAGAAAAGCCAGATCTCTGTGCACAGGAAAAGTTCGTTCAACCCCTCCAACTTTCATGGTCTTAATCCCTCTATGCTAAAATATAGTAATCCCCAGTCATTTTTTAGCTCTACCAATTTTTCATTTTTCATTTATCGGATACCAACAAATCTCAACTTCGCCTTAAGAGTTCGATTACTAAATATTGCTGAGGCTGTTTGGATCCACATTAAAAAGCCTAATTTGTGCGTACAAAAGAAGTTAGTTCAGACGCTGTCCCTACCTTGGCCATCTAGGTTTGAATGATTCTCAATTTTCGTGAAAATTTCCTAATTTTAGTTGATATCCTACTCGCTATTATATCTTTATTACTATTATAATTGAAGTATTTTTAGTGAACTGTAATTGAATTGATCCTGCTTTACAAATCGATATAATTTAAAAAACACTAATATTGTTATTAACTACCAACCTTGAATATTCTGTGTATATAAACATATATATGATTGTAGAGCCAGAAGAGGAATTTATCGAAAAGAATATTCTTTGCTCGATTATGTTGTGTTTTATAGATATCTGAATGAATATTTTTGCTATATTCAATTTTTATACTCTTCCTTATTACGTCAATTGTTACTATTACTACTCTCACTTTGAACTGTCCCCAGTATTATTTCACTTGTTCCACTTGTTATTCTGAATCAGTTCTGGTTTGCAACATTAAATTCTATGTTATCAAACTTCACACAATATTACGTAACGTTTTTATTTTATTCGATTTGCCTACTAATCCTATAATTGCATACACTTTCCAAGTTCTATCCATGCTATGAATTATTCTATATATAGAGAATGCTCTCCACACGGATACGAGAACATATTCCAGCTTGGTTTTACAAGGGAGAAGGGAAATGTGTGCGAAGCTCTATCTTAGAACACCTCGTCGATTTCTGTCACTCGGTCAACCCTGACCATGATTTCAAGGTCATATACAGAATTCATGCTAACTTCCCGCGTTTTCTTCGTTACAGACTTCTAAAGACAGCTGAGGCCTTGGCAATTCATGACTTTAGGCCAGATGTTTGTGTACAAAAGAAGTATGTACAATCCCTACTGCTGCCTTGGCCGTAGAGGGATAGACATGTATTTATTTTATTTATTTAGTTATTCTATGTACTTTTCCCTTATTACTTCGATTATTTTTGTTTTTTAGTATTATTATTATCATTATTGTTATTACAACTCTCATTCTGAATCTTTTCCACTTGACTTACTTGATATTTTAAACCAAAAATTATTCATGTGTATACTTTTTATCTTTATTATTACAATAATAAATTCTATGTTATCAAATTTCACACCATGTTACGTAACATTTTATATTCGTCTATTAATCTTACAATTATATGCCTCTCCCCAAAATCTATACACCCGGTGTATTATCTTATATATGACACTAATTATTGTTCCACTTGACTTAAACTATGAATATAATCACAAATATTTTAAATTTATTTCATACCATTATTATTTCATGTATTTACACCTTTGACCTAATTCCCCCACCGGATATAATTTCTCTATAAAACCATATATATATACGATTGTACAGCTTGATAATAAATTCGTTGAAAAGAGTCTCTTCGCTGAATCATTTATTTTGATTTTCTATACGTTCTCATAATCAAACATCAATAGCCTTATCTTTCATATCAATTTATGAACTGAAATGGGATTCAAACCTAAATTAGGATACCTTGGAGTTAACAGTTTTATATAACCAGCGCTAATAACAATTCTGCGACTAAGGTTTGATATGAGGAGGTAACAAGTAACTCGGCTGAATACAGGATACCAGTTACTGAAATCCAATCACTTCTGACCCTCAAAGCCCATAAAAATAAACATAAAAGACAGACTTGTCCAAGCAATAGAGAACAATATATCTTTATTAAACACCTATACTTTATATGAGGAATATTAACCATGTTGGAAGGTTAGACCAACAAATAACTGATTTCATTGGTTCAGGCTTCAAGGTTATCCAGTCGCATCATAATCAATATTCTGTTTTAGCCGGATGGTTTAAATTTGTCCAGACTAGTATTTTAGTTTATTTAGAAGTAGGATAATCAATCAATAAACATTGGTTAACATATCTATGGTAAGTTAAAGTCTGTCTTCTTACACTGTGGTAGGATAATTCTGATTTATATAAGTCTGTCAAGTAAATCAGTTTTTATTTTAACTGGTTTTAAAATTATAAATATTTATTCAGACAACTATTTCCGTGGTGTACAATCCTTAGAATTTGGAATAATTGGATTGTCTTACTTTTATTTCTTCCTATCTAACTGAGGAATTGTTAGCCTATTATAAATCCTACATACTGCTTTCTTTTATATGTAATTGGACAATTTTTAGAATAATTGAAGAAAGCTAGTCGTAGAAATATTGTAAAATTATTTTCCAAATAATAAATTAACTTTAACCACTGGTGGTTGAATACGAATTCCACACATATTTATCGTCAGAGAGTTGTTGTAAAAGAATTTGGGCGAGTGACTATTTACTTTCTAAGCTTGTGAAATCTCAGCCTAGTCAAAATATGCTTGGCTTTGATGTTTTTGCAGATGTATAGACAACATGTTTGCCATCTGCGATTAGGGCTTTGGAATAAATGGCATTATTCTGCTATCATTCGAAAACTGACATGCATTCTTGCAGTTGACCATAAAGAAGGAATCCAAACTACGCATTCTTTTTCATGATATGCTCCTCACTAGACGTAATGATGAATATGTTAAAAGCGTCATCAGTCGAGACTGGACACTTGATGTAACAGCAGAACATCAGACAATGAAGCTAAGGTGCACTTTCAACTGACCAAACCGCTATGTATTATTATTTCCTTTAATTCCCAGAGAAACATAGGGCTTCAGCTGCGGGTCTCCAATGCGTTCGGTTCTCTGTCAACGTTTTCATCCCGCTCCAAGTCTGCCCACATGCTTTCATCTCCTCTTCACATGACCTCATCCGAGTCACCCTTGCACTGACGACCAACTCGCCGCTTCCCTTTCGGGTTCCACTCGAGCAATGGCTTGTCTAGTGATGTCACTTGATGGTTTCTTCAGTGTATGGCCAGCCAATCCATCTCCATTTCTTCCTGCTAATTTGTTGCATAATCGGTTCCTGGTTGGTTCACTCCCAGAGATTCCTCACAATTGCTGAACTTTTCAGGCCGGCCATCTGATCTTGAGTATTGAGCAAAGACAGGTAGCTGTTGATGAAGGTCTGTAGTTTGTTTGAGATGCTCTTTATGACGTGCTGTGCAAGTTTCTGATCCGTATAGTAAGTAGCACTGACTTCACCTTGGAGTTGAAAATCCGGATCTTCTTTTCATTTGGATGCTGAGTGCTGTTGACCTCCACACAGACTTAAGAGTAATGAAAGCTTGTCTTGCTTTTCCGATTCTGGCTTTGATATCCTCGTCAGTTCTGCCTGTAGTTGAAATGATGCTTCACAGGTAGGTATATATATATTTATATATTTAGAATTTTTAATAAATTTATGCGTTGAAGTTCCTGTAGCGATTTGGTTAAGTTTTGGAGGTGGAGTTGCTAGCACCACGCCCCAACCCTTTCTATTTATCCGGGCTTGGGACCGGCTAGAAAACTAGCGAGCTAGTAATCCAAGTTAGGTTAAAGCGGAATGCTGTCTTCACTCTATGCTGAGGGTCAGATGGCCAGGTAGGGTACAGCAGGTTGAAGATGAGGCAGTAACTCATCGAAGAAGACATTGCGAAGTGTTCGCGCTATATCGTGAATTGGCAGAAGTTAGAATTCAAGGACCATTGGATCGGGTCCCAGTGGCTCAATGGTCTACGATCTCACCTTGTAACCAGAAGGTCCTGTGTTCGAATCCCGGTGGGTGCGTACTGCTGAATAGTCCCAAACTAGGACGAAACAGCTGTCCAGTACTCTCAGATTTTCCAATGGTTCTCTAACTGATGTCAGCTCATGATGAAATCCTCCATGCAATCAAACAAAATCCCTACAAAACCAATACATGTAAAGCCAATTGTATTGCTTATATTCCAAATGCTCTCATCATATAATGTTTTCTCTGTTACCTTTCAAACGCTGAAGTATGAGATGTCATTATTTATAATCATTGTAATTTCAGGTGGTTTTTAGCAGCTGATGAGAACCTGTGAAATAGAATGATGATGTATCATTTTATACTGCAAATCTGATCTTTCTTTCTCTGTCGAAAACTATGAAAAGTATTCATAAAAGTCTGTTGAGATATGAGAAGTAAATATTATCTCCTTAAGAAAAAAGACAATCAAAGCAGCCAGTTATCCCGTATTTAAAACGACAACAAAAGTATGATAATGACTGTGCACTGACATGGAAAATGTGTCAAACTAATAAGTAACTGTTACAGGATTGCTACAACATCACAACTTTCATAATTTACTCGATTTAAGATATTTGCTGTGAATTTATAGACGTACTAAAAGACTGTTTTAATAACGATATGTAAATAAACATGAAGCAAGCTGGCTTGACCCTTATCTCATACAACAAAACATATGAGAGACTTTATTTTTTACAAATTGAAAGTCAATGAGATACACTCAGTATTTCTTAATAATATTTTTTTCCTTTGAGTTCCGAGGGCTTCAAGCCCCAGAGCTTTGGATTTTCGATAGCGCATTGGTTTTTTATTTTTTCACGGGGTGAGTTTGCTAACCTAATGCCCAACCTTCCCTTTTTATTTGCCTTACTACCCGATTAGTGAGGTTCTAGGAGTGCGTTAGCCAGGGATCGAACCCTGATGTTTATTTTATTTTTGGCCAGTAGCCCACTGCTGCACCAGTGACGTACATGAGATACACCCAAGGTGAGGAATTACGAAGTGGATTGCATCTGATCTGATCTCCTTTTAACATAATATCCCACCCACTACAGGAAATAAGTTCTTTCCCAAATGTTGACGAAGAAAGTGCCAATTATGAAGAATTTTCTACATGATAACGAATATTATCAAAAGGTGTTGGTAAATGCAAGAGGATAGAAAGCAATTTGTGGTGGTGCAATACGGACAATGTGTTCCAGCGGAATATTATTCTCCCCTACTCCCACATTTCAATACTGCATTAGCAACAGAATACTATATATGTTTCGAACATTCTATTTCATTTCGTTTAATGTAAGCATATACATTATTATTTATTTATTGTTTTCTTGGGTTACTAGTGGAACATAGGGCTTCAACTGCATGTCTCCACTTGCTTCTGTCTTCTGCTGTAGACTTCACCTGCATCCATCCATGTTAGTCCGTACTCTTTCAACTCCTCTTTACACGATCTCCTCCATGTCACCCTTGAAATTCTCACTCGCCGCTTCCCTTTCGGGTTCCACTTGAGCAATGGCCTGACGCGCGATATAACCAACCGGCCTTCTCAGCGAGTGTTCATTCCATCTTCACTTTCTCCTGCATATTTGTTGGTTGGCGATTGGTTCTTGTTTTGTTTGTTTCCAGCCATAGTTTCTTGTTGGTGATTCTTTCCGGCCCGGCCATCTGATCTTCAGTATAAAGCGAAGACAAATGTTGATAAATGTCTGCGACAGGCCAAGTTTCTGATCGGTATAGGAGAACTGACTGACTTGACCTTTGCATTGGAAATCCGACTTGATTTTATTGTTGATGCTGGCTGAGTGACGAAGATTTCTAGATTGGTTTCAGGGTGATGAATATGCTTCTCACTCGACTTCCCTATTCTCGCCCGATTTGACATCCTCGTCCGTTCTGGCTGCCTGTATTTGAGACAATGCTCCCTAGATCAGTCAGTGAATAAAGTAACCTCTTTTAAATCATTCCCGTTGATGGTGATTGGCGCTGGATGTTGCTGTTGTTGTTGGTTGGTTGGTTATTTTCATAACCTCCGTCTTGTCTATGTTTACATGGAGTCCTGTCTTCGCCGGCTGCTTCTTCGACCAAATTGTCGGTTTTCGCTTGTAAGTCTTCGATTCTGTGTGACATCAAGCATAAACCATCCGCGAAACCCAAGTCTGTTAGATTTTTCACATCGTTCCAGAGTATCCCTGTCTTCTCGTTTCCCACTGCCTGACGTATAATCCAGTCCACCACAATTAGGAATATCATTAGTGATAATAAGCACCCTTGTCTGACTCCTGTGTTTATTCCAAACGCCTCGCTGATTTTTCCGTTGTGGATCACTTGACATGTGCTGTTGTCACGTCTCCTAGACTACTAGGTCGTTAGTTTTTTAGCCGGTCCCAAGCCCGTTTAAAGAGGGAGGGTTGGGGAGTGGTGCAAGCAACTCCACCCCTAAAATTTAAACGAATTGCTACAGAAACTTCAACGTATAGATATGTTAAAAATTCTAAAAAACAAACAAAATTAAGTCATCACAAAACAGTAATCGAAGTTGTTACCATGACAGTAGAAGTGGTTGAGTAATTCTATTTTGTGTGCGCAGCTCCGGTTTTTTCTGTGTCAATGGCCAGAGCTTCAGCGCTACAAGGAAGACGAAACGTTTTACCTTTGGTAAGTGTTTTTAGTTGGTTTTTAGTTTTTATCCACAAACATCATTGAAGGTGGAAACCCCACATCGTAGAAGGAGACATTACATCTACTGAAAAATTTAAGAACGAAGCTTGAAGTTACATGTTTCACTCAGAAAACCTGGGGAAGAAATGATGCTGCTGATCATGGTGATGATATCGATGCCAGTTTACTTCCCACAATTATTCACAAAATAAAGGCTTTAAAAAGCCTTAGTATATTTGATCTTGTATTTCATGAACTTTAGGCTTATTAACTGTGTGATTAATAATGACTGATAATTTCTTCCAATTCAGAGATTAGTTTGCCTGAACTACGGAGATTAAATGTTTTCACTTTCTATTGTTAAAGTGGATGAAATATTTAAAAGAAAAGGGAATAAAAGAAAAGAATTTTGCGTGAGTTATGCAATCGAGTGCTAAAGAAAATTGAAATTTAAGCGAAGGAAATGGAAATGATGTAATTTATATATTTAAAGCATATTCTCTAGTAATTTACTTTTTCATTTTCAGTAGACTAGCTGAGTATTTAAAAAAAAGAACATGTATACGACTGATTATTTCCCTGTGGTTTGCGTGTTACTTTAATCCATAAGAGGAGGAAGAGTATGCAGGAGCTTTATTGCTAAAAATAAATTTAACCATTATCATTCCCAGAGTAATTTATTGGTGTTTCCTTTATGAGTTATATCATTGATAACTGGTTCTCTTAAAATAACTCTAGTACAACATGTTCTTGCATTCACCTCGTCGTCCTCCTCCTCTTGATGAATAAAACAGACTCTGATTTCAGTTTATAAGATGCATAAGATAAGAGTTTCACAATTTTCTTCAGCAAAGTTATGTCTATTTTACCCTTAAACTATTCTGCTGGTTAGTACCATGACTTATTTACTAATTTAGTTTTTTCTCAGTCTTTAGATGTATACCTCAAGAATCTAGTAGTCTTTGTCAAGGACTTCACTTCTCAACAGTTTTACTAAGTCAAATTAGCGACCGTGAATCTTGAGATAATTCTCATGGTTCTGGTGGACCTAGATCATACAACAGACTGTGTGAAGAGTGAGACGACGGGCGTACGTTGATCCTACACAAAAAGATCCTAGAAGATTTGTACTTCGCAGCTGATCTGGATTCAGTGTCACAAAATATCGAAAATCTACAGGCAAAAGCCAAAGTTGTGTGGAAGAAGAGGCAGAAAAGACGCACAACCACACAGTAGGACAGAATAACCATCAGCAAGAAAACAACCAATCAGAAAACGTTGCTTCTTTGCTAACAACATAGCTAATAATAATCTACGTAAAAATCCATGAATGACTCTTGGTTTTCTCAATAAACGATCTGTTGCCTGGCCTTTCGGTACACTATAAGTGAATACCTTTTAACCACCTGCCACAACTTCTCAACAAACCCATTATTTAGACAAGTGTAAAAAAGTAAATAAAAATTTATTTGAGACAGTTTGTTTTCACCTTTTTTACACTGCAGAAGCTTCTGCAACCTGAATTAAAAAGATGAGGCTATGGGTTAAAAATAATTAGTTAAATCCCTACATCTACCATGGACCTAGTTCAATTTGACTGCTTGATTTCCGTATTTTGTTACCCCTCCCCCTTCACGCATTTTATCCTCAGTTATAAAAGGCTGTTATATCAGTTTGTTTCCATATTCATCCCGTTCACACCCATTTTTCCATATTAAGTAACTTTCAAGAGTTTGCTTGTAGGGATTTGAACTGTTTCAAGTTTTATCACTGATTGTTATCAGGTAGACAAACACTGAAAATCACCTGTGGGTACTGAGTAGATGTTTCTTCCTAGTTTGCGCACCCACGCTAGGGTTCAAACTTATGACCTTCTGATTACAAAAAGGCAAGCTCGTAGATCATTCAGCCACTGGGAACCAAATCTTTGGCCATACCATGAATTTTAACTTCTACTACTGAACAAAAGAGTAAAGAAGAGTGCCAGGAAAGATGAAAGAAAATATTATGAAGTCATGGAAAGTGAAGCAGAACAAGTTGCAGGCAAAGGAGACCTCTACCAAACAACTAGGCACCTATCTGGCAAAAGTTTGACACAGATCAAGCCAGAGAAAGATGACAATGGTAAGTCAAACATCAAAGAAGTGGAGCAAAAAAACACTGGGCTGAAAACTTCAAAAGACTTCTAAATCGACCGCCACCTACAACGCACCCAACAATACCAACAACGGAAGCAGAACTACCAGTGAACATTGACCCCCCGACGAAATCAGAAGTCCTGAATGCAATCAAGATGCTTAAAGCTGGAAAAGCAGCAGGACCAGATGGAATCCCAGGAGAAGCATTGGAAATGGACCCAGAGACAACAGCGAACTTGATGACGCCAATGATGGAGAAGGTGTGGAAAGATGGCAAAGTACCCGAGGATTGGAAGAAAGAATACTTATTCAAACTATCAAAGGAAGGAGACTAAGGTCAATGCAAAAACTGGCGCGGAATTATGCTCCTGTCCATCCCAAGCAAAATACTAAGCCACATCACCCCGGAGAGTATCGAACAAGCCCTGGATGAAAAACTTCAACCAGAACCGGCTGGATTCAGGAGGAACAAATCATGCATCGATCAAATCGCAACATTACGGATCATCATTGAACAAAGCTTGGAATGGCAGTCACCTCTCTATCTCAACTTCATCGACTTTGAAAACGCATTCGGCAGCGTCAATCGAGAGGTCATTTGGCAACTACTTCGCTACTGCGGGGTGCCGTCGACAATTATACATCTCATCCAACAGTTATACGACAGTTCTGCATCCAGAGTAATCCGGAGTGGGAAACTCACGGAATCCTCCAAAGTGAAGACGGGGTTAAGACCAGCTGGCTGCTTACTATCTCCAGTGATTTTCCTGATTGTGTTAGACTGGATATTTTGACAGATAGTGGGTCCAGCAACGAGGATATAGGCATAAAATGGACCCACACAAAATACTTGAAGGATCTGGACTTTGCTGATGATATATGTCTTGTTTCCCACAAACTGGAAGATATCCAAGTGAAAAGCAACAAGGAAAATCATCCAGAGAAGGTAGGATTTCAGGCAAACATAGAGAAGATAGGGGTGATGAAGATTCTTGGGCAACACCAACAGCAGAAACAAAAACAGACAACAATAAGCATAAATGGGAGGAGTCTGCAAAGACCAACCTCTTTCATCTACCTGGGGAAGCAAGACAAGCCTTCATTTCTCTCAAGTCTGTGTGGAGATCAACAGCACTCAGCATGAAAAATGAGATTCGGATTTCCAACTCCAATGTGAAGTCATTTCTACTATACGGATCAGAGACTTGGCGCGTCATAGAGAGCATATCAAACAAACTACAGACCATCAACAACTGCCTTCGCTCAGCACTACTCAAGATAAGATGGCCAGCCAGAAGAGATCAGCAATAGGGATATCTGGCAATGAGCGAACCAACCAGGAACCGATTATGCAACAAATAGGCAGAAAAAAATGGAGATGGATTGAACATAATCCGAGGAAACCATCAAGTGACATGACTTCATGATTTTAGAGCAATCACCAGCATACTGATGATGTGCCCAAAGTAGGACGAAATAGCTGTCTAATATACTCTGGTTTTCATTGGTTCTCTAAGTGATAACAGTCCGCGGTCAAACTTGAAAAACAAATCAGACCTCTCTTGAGTATGAGTTTGTTTGAGTGAAGTCAGGATTACATCATGGTATAACTACTCGACCTCGGGGTATCTGAGGGAAACTCGGTTTGTTGTTTGTTTTCTGCATGACAGAGCTTTGATAACATCTCGTTGGTCATATATTGTGTTGATTCTTACGTATTTTCTAATTTTGTTTTGTGAATTTATTTTGTTGCCCCCGAGAATCATTCCGACTGTATAGCTGCCAGGTGGCACTTTTGAAGTATTTTCTTTTATTTTGATTTAATTTATTGTTTTCACAAGGTTCCACAGATTCTTTATCGTTAAAGCGTGTTTTGATATTGTTGGAATATAAAGTTTGAATGAGCGTGACTTGCTGAATTTAGGAAAGTTATGCAGGAAAACATCAAGACATCTGCTCCGTTCAAACTGGAATTCTCGCGATTCGGTCATTATACTTAACTAAGATACCATTTATTTCCAAATTAGTTACATGAGTCTAGTCTACTCTCCGTCTATTAGCTGAACAGAATTTTACTGAAACACTTCATGACCCTTCGCCAATTCAGAATAATAATATTTTTCAGCGGTGTCCCACGGTATTTCGAGGAGTTACCACGAAGTTTGAATACAGTTGAGCTATTTATAGCGAGCGTCGGTGCGTCGGTGTCACAGTGGTTAGGGCTGTAGCCGACCATGCACATAGTCCGAGGTTCGATCCTCTGCCGACTCACTCCTGATATCTATGGTCGGCCTGCAAAATTTGGGCTACCGATATCACAAGCTGAAAGTTCCATACTTGTACCAAAAACTACAGTGTGGAATCAAGCTGCAATCAAAATAAAAAATTGATAAACACAAAGCTGACTGATACTACCGCTTCAAGAAAATGAACATTAATAATAATATTCCCATAACAGAGAAAAGTGTGTTAATCATTTCAATAATGGCAATTAAATTGTCTTGGTTCTTTGTCAGATACTTGTTTTTACTGTCGGTATTCTGAGAACATGGGAACTAATTGGAGAGAGAGTTCTTACTTGGTCATTATGATCAGGCCTAAATTCATGATAGTTGGGTAAATTTCCGAAATGATTTTACTCCACAAAAAGGTGTAACACAACGTTAACTTGCATTTTGACATAACCTTGAAATGGTTTTAAATGCGTATCCACATAAAAGTGTATTTCGCATTTTAGGTGAATCTTTTCCTATTTGTTTCAGTCATTCTGTATTCCTTCCTAAGTGATTTTATTAGAAAAAAATGCTGGGCCTTAGTCGACATTTCAACAATCTCTGGAGAAAAATGTGACATCATTTTTCTTGATAGTGGCTAGTTGAGTGAGGTTCAGGTCGCGAAGCAACATACTGAAGCGCACCAGTTCGGAAAATGTGAATGATAGTGACGATACGAAACAAATAAAAATATAAATTCCGCAGAGAATTAATACTACTTCGCTGCATGCAGTTAAATGTGTTTTACATCTTCTTCAGCAGATGATGTTTCCACTGATACTCAAACCTTTAAAACCATGAAGAGTTGTCTGCTAGAATAATCACCATCTACCAAATAGCATCAAGTCAATCTGTAGGCGTCGCTGAAATGCATGTGGGAATAACCAGCATATCAACGGAGACTAAAAGCTTTTTGCCTTTTTTTAACAAGTCGACAGAATATACGAATCAAGGTAAACAAAAGCATCAATCTCAACGAACGCCTCCTTCAAAGTAATCTACAAAGTGAAGAACAACCTTCCAAAGACAGTACGATTCCGTCTTCTTTGCATCGCAGAAGCCCTAGCCATCCAGCTGGTGGAACCAGAACTATGCATACAAAAGAAAATTTTCCACCCACTTCTACTCGCATGGTAACAACTCAGTTGATTTGACCTAACTTTTCTTTGTTTGTTTGATTTGACCTTACTTTTGTTTGTATGCTTATTTTTCTAACTTAAAACCCTTGTGTAATTCTGTATATTATTTTGTTTCCATGTACACCCTTTGAGCACAACTCATTCATCAAACTATTCATGCTATTACGTAACTCTTATTTAACAATCATTTATGTCAACTCATCACTTTTGTTACTATCCTCTTATATGAACATCCAATTCACCTGAACTTACTCCTCTTTAACAATCGTTTTTGACAACTCATCACTTTTGTTGCTATCCTCTTACCAACATCCAATTCATCTGAACTCACTAATTGTATTTTCGTTTGACAAATTTAATGTATACACACACACACAAAATAACCATATATATTTGCGATTGTACAGCTATGAAAATGAATTCGCCGAAAAGAGACTCTTCGCTGAACTACTTGTCTTCTGTCTACTAATGTTCGAATGGGAATTATTCATGAATTAAAAAGCAGCTTTGTTTATACGCCGAAACAATAATCAAATTTGTTTAAATGAGACTTCTTCAAACTAGTTTCATCTTTAAAGTGTTGCACTACCCGCATTCTACTTCCACCTAAGTAAATGCAGAAACTTCAACACATCTCAAAACATCTGATTTCCAAGAAAAACGTGCAGACTAATTTTACGAACCGTAATTAGCATCTTCAAGAAAATAAATAAATAAAGTAACAAAAGCCTACGCCTCCACAAAACAGTTTAAGACACAGACTGGAAACACCTGTTATAAAACACACTACTAAAAGTGAGAACAACTCGTTAACTAATAAATAAATAAATAAATTATTGTGAACAGGGGAAGAGTTTTCTCAAGGAAGGAGTACAATTTCCACTGGGATGCTACCCATCATACCACTGATGGATGAAAATTTGGCACGTAGGAAATAAAGCAATATAAATGGAATTTAAACTTTTATGTAGTAATAGCATGACTAGAGGCCAATTGTTCACCCTCACAGTGTAGAGGAATAAAACCCAGTAACTGGAGCAACGACTAATTATAATGAACAAGAGAAAGGAACTCTGATTATATGAAGCAGGAAATTTTTTTAAGACAAAACATACATAAAATAAAAATATGTGCGAAAATTCTGAAGGATATAGAAAAACTTGTCGAGATTCAAACTCTTCACCTGTTTGATAGCATCAGACTTTTGGAAGACTCCCACTCATCTTAAAGCTTTAATCATTTGAAGGTAGCTTATTTTCTCTCCGGCATTCAAATACAAGATGTATTCACACAAAAGTTGCAATTTATTAGATTTCTGAGCCAGAGATTAATGTTAGATGCAACATTAACTGGAGAGACAGAGATAGGGAGAGAGTGGGATGTAGGTTTTCGAAGTTAGTATTTAACATCTATCTGTTCATGGATATTTAACTTTTCACTCCCTTTTATTATATCCATTTTAATTGAGATAGCTAATGATTCCTAAATATAAATAATCACTACAAACGCAGCAATGGTTAGCTGATAATATTGAACAGCTTTTAGGAGTATTTAAAACTCGATCATAATAAATGAGCTATAATTCGATTGGATTTCTCATCTTTTTTCTTTGCTTCAAGTTCCATTTGGAACATGAGCTCTGAAGTCTCATTAGCAGTGGTATTGCATTTCACTGAGTGAGGATGTAAGTCTCACGCCCAACGTTTCCTCTTTACTCAATGTAATATCATCTGGTTGAGGTTTGAGAGTACATCAGACAGGAATAGAAATCAGACTGTGTGACTGGTTGGTGAGGATTCTATCAATAAACCAGTGACGCATGCATCTGTCTTAATATATTCGAGCAGCTTATCGACACATCAGATGACATAACAGTAATGACTTACTACGATGATGTACTGAATATCAAACGGCAGGACGGAAGGAATAAGCCGATTGCTAAACAATTATGTAGGAGAGAATAGAGATGGATTGATTGAGCATTCGTTGAGGAGGCCGTTGAATGACATCGAGCGCAGTGCAGGAGGCCATTGCTCGAATGGAAAATTCCATTGGGAAGCAACGAGTGAGGCGTTTGTCAGAGGTTGACATGGAGGAGATGATGCGGTGAGGAGGAGAGAGATTATGGGTAATAGTGGACTCAGTTCAAAAGGACCGCAGAAAAATTAACAAAGCGAAGATGTTTTTTTTTTAAGTTGTACCGGGAAACCAAGGGAATAATAATAATATATATATGACGTCATAATCATCTTCCGATTTTGGATAAAGCAAGAAGAACAGTTGTTTTAGAAGAATAATATGGTAGAATTATTGGTCTATTCAAGTTCATCAAGGGGAATAATTGCCTGAAACATCCTCCAACTATGGAATAATAGAAAAATTTGTAGCTTAGGTGAAGCAAATCAAAATATCTTCCAATTACTTCAACGCATTTTCTTACGAGCATTTGTCTCGACAACTGATGATGATGATGACGACCCCTTTTGTCACGAATTCTCACAGAACACAGCTTTAGGCAGTTCTAAATGAATATTAGAATAAATTTTGGTATTCACTTCGAGTAACTCGTCTAACTTCGAGTTCAGTCACCAAATAACCACTATTTATCAGTTTATTATCACTGAAATTTTATATAATCTGTGGCTAACGAGAGAGAGAGAGAATCAGTGATATAAAATAATATAAGTTAGTAGTAAAAATTTCAGTGGTTTCTGCCTTATTGAAATACAGTGCAAAAAGTAGACCGTAAAGAATTCATGAACTGCTTTGGATTGTAAAATTTTGATGACAAGAGTAGCGATTGAGTATTCACCTGACCTAACATATCTATTGAAGCCTGTGAAAGGAGAACTATCTACATCTGCGAAATAATGAATTAAACTGGTTACAGGATCATATCATAAGTTAACATCGGTTAGAGAACCATTAGAAAACCATCCTGAGAGTACTGGACAGTTGTTACGTCTGTCCTGATCGGATCTGTAACTATTCAAATCCCTACAAACCAACATTTGAATGAATTAGACTATTTGATTTATTGCGAATTCAGTACAGATCATTTCATAGCATACTGCCTTTTAAAGTAATTTCAGAAATTCAAAATACAACTCGCCTTAAGAGAAAGAGAAACTTATCATACTAAATGAGGTACGCTCCGCTGTTTACCAGTCTCTGTAACAAGTCCATGCCTCTTAGTTTAATGAAATGTTGATACTTCCAAAAGTATTCAAAACTTTGGGTGAAATATTCTAATCATTTATACGTCTGGTAATTTTAACGACCCTATATCGTGAAATCTTCAATATATTCACTTTGAATATTCATAATTCAGCTGATAAGTAGTTGTAATCAAATAAATTTTCTCGATTCCTCTTTCATTATGCCTGCACAATTAACTGATATCCTTAACGAGGCTTAATGTGCTTCAGGAACTATGGATATACTGTAGCATAGTTGTTGTTCGGATCAATATTTGATTCCTGATTTTATCAAAACTCCTAAAGCATATGCAGTTTATCAGTAAATTTAAATTTCATTTATACTTCAACTAATACTTATTTATGCCGTTCTTGTTTACATGTTATACTGTCCTTCCAACTTAGTTTGATTTTCTCATCTCAGCATAATCGAAAGCATTTTTGTTTTCTTAGCAGAACATTATCAAATATTCATGTAGGCTTTAGATTTAAATGATGTTCACAAACCGATCTTCACTAAGCTGGTTTTAAATTCAGATCTCTGATGAGCTGTTATTTAAGCCATCTAGTGTAAACAGCATAATATTTATACAAGTATATGCAAAATTTACAGGCTATTAAGGGAGTGAGAATTATCTGTAACACAACAGAAACGAATAATCGAGTCATTGATATCATAAAGTCAGTTCAGTATTCTGTAAGTTTATTTAACGTACAACTCACAATGTTTTGGTGTCGATAATCGGAGCACAATAACTGCCCACAGTATGTGTTTACTTCCTGCAGTTTTTAGTACAGTCAACGTTTTATATGAACTTGGATTACCTCAGGTTTGTACTGACAGGATTGAGAAAAATGATGTAATTTAAGGAATTTCGCATGAACGAATTTCTGTAAGCTCGAATATATAGATCAAACAATCAGATCGGATCAGTTAGGCTGTTTGAACATTTAGGCATTTAGGCAAAGCTGGAATGACTGACTATCACATGTTAAATAATCTAGAAAAACTCTCAGGCATCCCCATACATATAATCACGGGAAATCATGTTACACAACTAATAATAATAATAATGCAGACTGATATTGTTAGGTGGAAAGAGACAGAGCTCAACCACGGAATCTTTGTTCATAGAATCAATAATCAACTCACACAAAAGAAGTGATGATACACCAGTCCCCAATATGACAAACATTTTATCAAAAATAAGAGAAATTAAAACCATTTAAAGCAATTGCGTTAGTGTCTATAAAGTATTACCACCTATAAATAATACGATTGTACTATAAATGTCACTCAGTTATCAATGTGAGTTATATGAAAATAAACTTATCTAATGTGAAATGATGTTTCGCCAGCGTTCCTATGTTCTTGCATTGATCACGAATCAGATTCAGTTACACAGGCACTGAAAACCAGGTGGTAATGAACAGCTCTTTCGACCTTGTTTGCAACAGCTTACTCACTGATTTACCAACATACTTTGTAGCCGGGAAATCCTTAGTTCAAACACCACTGGGTACACACTTCCGAAGAGTCCCAAGCTAGAATGGAATAGCTGTTCAGACAAGTAAATCAATCAATTTTGAAATATTGGGGAGAATTTGTAATTCTGGTGGGTTTTTTTTTATGAAGTGTATGCATTATCTGTGGTAGGTGGTTTTCAAAAAAAGTGATAGCAGCTTCATTCTGAAGAACTGTTTTGCAGCACAATACAGAATTTTCAAAGTGTTTAATAAAAAGGCGCTTACTCCTTGTACGGTATCTTCAAGTAATATAATAGTCTATAATAAATAGCATTTGAGGCCTGCAGCAATACCCCACAATGTTCTTTCTGCATTTCCTACGAAGAATTCCTAGTTGCAGGTAGAAACGAATTTGAAAAGATGAGAGAGCATCGATTGTGATTCCCAGAGGAAGTTGGATGATTACAGCAATATAAAACGGGTTAAATACGATGCATTTTGATGGATAAGATATTTTGGTAGACTAATGAGTCAAGCAGATAGATGAAAGCTTCCAAATCCCTTCTAGACAACATTTTCAGAGCTGGTCTTAGCATGAAGTGATTGCAACCACAACTACACTAAACGAGAATAAAGTTTGCGTACAAATCAAACCTTGCTAGTTTGATCTTTCTCAATTGTTTGGCGTGAATTTATTTCACCTTTATTACAAATACTAGAAACATTATTTTGACAAGTTATCACATTCCTCATCAACCTACATGTAGTAACAGGCAGTATATTCAAGTTATTGTAACTGCTGAAATATCTTCAAAGTGATTGACATCTATTTGTATCAAATTAGTATTCCACTTAATTGATTTTAATCTATGAAATTCTGCCATAATCACTCTCACTAACTTTGAACTGTTCAAGGTCTTTGAGATGGCACTAAATTAGTAAATGCGAAGCACTTCACTGCTGGTACCTGTTTTATAATTATATTCCCAATATGATTAATCTGTTTCTAAGTTGATTTGAATTTCTCACTTATCGATTATGCTGAACCAAAATTCTTTGTCTCTGACGTTGTTTTCGAACTAATGTGATACAATTTTAGTAGATAGTGACTAGTCGTAGGATCTAGAGTCTACGTTTGGTTCTGTTCGTGACTAATCAGCTGGATGTACCAGTAATCGTTGGTTAATGACAGTTTTCGCATTCAACCTCGAGACCTGTAGTCATCATTTCATATTTAAAACAACAATAAAGGTTAGTAAAGCACAATTTAATGAATTCATCAAATTTAAATCCGTGTATGTAGAGTATTCAACTGACGACTTCTACAGAAATTTGATGAATTCAATAAATCCTGCTTTACGAACCTTTATTGCTTGTTTTAAATTCGTATCGGGAAATAAATTTTTTCAATGATTTCATATACCAAAGGGTTGTTTACTAGTCTGCTGGGCTACAAGAAATACCTCTCGAGCAACAGAAAGCATGAACTAAACTTAAAACTAATAATACCTGATATCTATTGCCCAACAGCTAGATTTAATGGTCTAGTGGATGACCGTTTGGCGTTTAAACGGATAGTGGTTTCACGGCTCTAGTTTCATTGCAAAAACCATAACTCACATGAGTTGCAGAAACACCAAGGCGATAAGTCCCAAATAAGAGGGAATGAAACATCCAGGAATTCATTGCTAGTCACTTTCTATGTTAAGTTCAAAGTTATTAGTGAAAAGGCATAAAATCCATCGCTATTTTTACAAATATTGTAATGTTGTCAAGTTCAAGAATGCCATTTGTTGTTATCATTATTGTTTAAACAAAGCAATAAGAAAACATAATTTGTCCATAATTTGTCATAATTTGTTGACCTGTTAGCCCCTTGTGCAGATGCTTCCACAATATCTAAGCTTACAATTAGTAGTTAATTGGTGGATGGTGACACTAGCAGTGGAATTCAGGATGCGCATTTTGTCCTATTCGGGACTCTTCAACTGGACGTAGCTGCATTCCGCAGTGAGTGATGATGTTCCCGAATAATAAGTCCCAAATAGGATGAAGTGAGCATCCTGGATTCCACTGCTAGTGTCATCATCCACCCATTAACTTCTAAGGACATATTGAAGATCAAAATAACAGTGAAGATCATTGAACCAAATAACAGAGGTCATAGTGTAACAACAGAAGACAAGGGCTAGGCAACAGATCGTTTATTAAGGAAATCAACACATATTTATAGATTTTCATGTACATTGTTATAGACTTTTATCATTAGACAAACACAGTGTTCTGGTTGGTTCTTTATCAATGTAAGTTAATCTTTAATCTGTTTGTGGCTGTTTTTTGAATGTCAGATCATCTATCTGCTGATTATATTCACCTACGCAAAGTCTGCTGTGGTTGGTTGTTTAATCAGTCTTTGTTCTTATTTTTCTCACGACCGATATTCGGAACGTAAACATTGACATAAATTACTGTCTACCAATTTGGCTAGCAGCCAGCTCTCACCACAATAGTACATCTGTTATGATGTCAAAACAAAGTTTACCAAGGAAGGTTTAGTGTGATGACGAATTGTTGCTTTGAACACATAAACGTGGTTTTAAATTCCTAATCGCCAACTAGGGCTTCCACAAACTTTAATAGGATACCCCCCACAAACACGTTTTATGGATAGATAGGTTTAAAAGATGTGTGTAAACATCAATTTTATGTCCTATCTCTATAATATGTTTTGCAATAGATTAGCTAGATTGTCTGTTCTCACAATTAATAGGTTCTGGGGATTCTATTTGCTTCTGAAGTCATTTAGAAATATACCGTGTTGTTGTTTCTACCCTGAAACAGTATGTGAAAAGGTAACTGTTAATTGAGAACTGTTACACCTGACTTTTAAAGTACAAACATTCCCTGTGGATTTTTATTGACATAAATGTATGAAACAAAACAATTCTAACTGAGATGGGACTGACCTCAATCCTTTAACTTTCAACAATAAACAAACGCATTAACTAGTTCCCTTTGGTAAATTTGTATACACGCGTATAGAGAGGGATATATTCACTTGATGTTGTATTTTAGCGTATACACTTTAATTACTATTATGCAAAAACTCATGCATACAAAAAAAACTTATTCCTTATGAGATAAAAATCACTTACTCTCTCCTTAATACAAAATGTATAATTTAATAAAAAAAAGGCGATTAAACTATCTCTAAAACTCACAGGAAATATGTACTCAAGTCGCCTTCTCTGTTAGTTTTATGAATAAATTATCCACTGAGCACCTCACACACACACACACGCACCTTCAAGTTTTATGTTTTTTTCCTATACTGTTTACTTTAACCATTTAACGGTAAGTGCGTTCACATTTTGAGCAAGAGTTAATTAACTTTACCCTCCCTATTTTTCTTTCCCGAGAAGCCTTTTACCATCACAATGTTAAAAAAATACACTATACTTATATGTAGCATAAGTATATTAACACTGAAGTGCTTTTTCACGGTAATTTTACTAATAATACTAGTGGTAGTAGTAAACATTTTTTGGACAAAAATAAATATTTCTCACTGATTAAATTTAAGAGTTGACTTAAGAGATAGTTTGATCACTTAAGTCAATGCGAGAACTGGTGCGGAATTATGCTCCTGTCCATCCTAAGGAAAACACCAAGTCATATCATCCTTGAGAGAAGCAAACCCGCAACCCTGGATGAAAAACTTCAACAGGAACATGCTGGATTCAGGAGAAACAAGTCATGCGTCAATCGAAATTGCAACACTAGGGATCATCATTGAACAGAGAGCTTCATTGACTTTGAGAAAGCCTTCGATAGCGTCAATCGAGAGGTGATTTGGAAACTACTTCGCTACTATGGGGTGCCGCCAACAATTATACATCTCATCCAAGTGTTGTACTACATTGCTGCATTTCAAATAATTCACAATGGGAAACTCACGGAATCCTTCGAAGTGAAGACGGGAGTAGGACAAGCTGGCTGTCTCCTATCTTCAATGATTAATTTTCTGATTGACATCGGTAGACTGGATATTGGGACAGACAGCAGGCCGGGAAAAGAGAAGACAGGGATAAAATGGACTCACACAAAAAACTTCGAGGATCTGGATTTCGCCCATGATATATGTCTGATTTTCCACAAACTGTGGGATATGCAAGTAAAAAGCATCAGGTTGACAGAAGATAGGACTTCAGATGAACATAGAGAAGATAGAGGTGATGAAGATTCCTGGCCAACAGCAACAACAACAACAACAGACAACAACCAGCATAAATGGAAGAAATCTGAAAGAAGCAACCTCCTTTACCTACCTGAGAATCATTGTTTCACCTACAGGCAGAACTGACGAGGATATCAAAACGAGAATCGGGAAAACAAAGCAGGCTTTTACTACTCTCAAGTCTATGTGGAGATCAACAACACTCAGCATGGAAATGAAAATAAGATCCGGATTTTCAACTCCAATGTGAAGTCAGTGCCACTTACTGTACGGATCAGAGACTTGCACTGCTCGTCACGAAAAGCACTTCGAACAAACTACAGACTTTCATTAACAGCTGTCTTCGCTCAATACTACTCAAGATCAGATGGCCAGGAGAGATCAGCAACAGAGATCTCTTGGAGTGAACCAACCCATCAGGAACCAATTGTGCAACATATGTGCATGGAGAAATGGAGGTGGATTGGACATAGTCTGAGGAAACCATCAAGTGAGTGACATCACACGCCAGGCTGTCTCTTGAATGGAACCGGAATGAGAAGCGGTGAGTTGGTCGTCAGTGCGAGGATGGGGTGACATGGAGGAGGTCATGTGAAGAGGAAATGGAAGCATGTGAGTAGACGTTTGGGCACGTCAAAATGTTGGTGAAGAACTGAACGCATTGGAGACGTGCGGCTGAAGCCTTATGTTCCTCTAGGAACTAAAGGAAACAATAATAATATAATAATAAGTTTCATCACGGAGTAGTATCGGTTAGAGAACCATTGAAAACTCGTAGCGGAGTAATGGACAACTGTTCCATCTTAGTTTCCAGGATTCTTCAGAATCACCAACCCACAGCTCAGTCGAGGATCGAAGCCGAGATCTTCACGTTTCCAGACCAAGCTGGTTGACTGACTTCTGTTAATTCGCGATTTTACAGCGACCGTTAAGTATTTTTAAACAAGCAATAAAGGTTAATAAAGCAGGATTTAATGAATTCATCAAATTTCGGTAGAACTCGTCAGCTGAATACTCTACATACACGGATATATATACTTTTGAAATTACATTGGGAGATATAAGACTGATAAGTAAAAAAACTACATTGAATTAGTCATGCAGAAAGACAGGTGCTTGTTTTAAATTTGTATCGGGAAATAAATGTTTTCGATAAGTATTTGTCCTAATACGCCATCTGATGACGGATTTTGTTTCGAGTAGAAGCATTTAAGAAAAAACTGTGGAAACAGACTCTTCAGTGGTTATAAAACTACTATTATAATAAGTAGAATATGAAGAAATTAAAAGATAACCTCAATGAGTAATGATTGCATTTGCGGCGTATTTTGAATTTTGACGCTATATACTACTGACTGATTATTATGAGTAGTTGGTTACCGCTTATATCATCCAGTAGTGTTCGGTGATATCAACATCTAACGGTTGTTCGGCTTATTTGAGGCTGATCTCATCAACAGTGCATTCGGTTTAACTCAGTTGAAATAATGGAATCACTTCAAGCCCTCCGAATTCTGAAGTTTGTTTCTCTCGAAATTAAGTCTTTAAAACTTAATTAGTGTTATCTGATAGTGTTCATTTTTATATGTTTGCTGGTAACTCATATCGCAAATTAGCTAACTTAAAAAAAGAGTTTTTGATGATGATTATGTCTGGATGAACAGTTAGTGTGATTAATAGTAATCCAAAGGGACTGTTTATCTACAAACTTTACTGTTCAATCATGATGGGATATTCTGAATCTATGAAAAATGTTTAGTATTGCCTATTTTTAATCTTGTTCTTCTGGAACATCAGGTTTCAAGCTAGAGCTGTGAAGCTTCGATAGCATTGGTTTTTTAATTTTACGGCATGAGGCATGTTAAATTCGTGCTAAACCCTCCCTTTTTACCGGCCTTATTGCTGGTTAGGTTTAGGGGTGCGTCAGCCGGAGATTGAAGCCCGGACCCCATATGCTTGATCGTTTACCGTTCTACCGCTAAACTAGCGTCTCATTTCTGTCAAAAATAATCAAAGGTTAATTCTAACAATTCTATAAGAAAAATTCTATTACGACATATTACTGACGAATTCCATGGAAGTAAACGGTGATAATACCAAACTAAAAAACTCAATGAAAATTGGTTTTTTCAATAGGTCATCGGCAATTACAAGAATCAGAAATTGAATATATAGAATTGGAGGAGATATCCCAGAAGACACCTTTGATTTCAGTGTAGATTTCATCCTTAACCAAAATCAGTTAGGGGATCAGTGAAAATCAGGGAGTCCTAGTTTGCTCCAAGGTCTATAAGGCTACATAGGTCACCTGGATGACTATTCGTTCACTTGGGACAGAATTCAAATTTCTTCTTGAAGCATAAGAAATTGTGTTCATTACTCTTTTTATATATATATATATATATATATATATATATATATATATATATTATTCATTCATCCGCTTTACGAAACGTTCGCCGCCTAATTGTCATGGTTAGTGAACATAAGAAACATTAATAGAATTTGATTGAAAGACGACTATTCTACACATCAAGATGATCGGTTTAAAACTACTCGCTAACCAGTTTGCATGATTCAAATTTCAATCCAGGTTGTATAATAGCTGCATGTAGATCTATCAGTCAGAGTTATTTTTATTATTCTAAAACCTTTATGCTACATACTATAATTTTAATTGATTTTTAATGAACTACTGACATTTCAAACTGCAAAAGTAGTATCTGTTAGAATAAAGTACATTGGCAAAATGAATGTTGAGTTCATAAGTGCAACTGAAAGGTGGGCTAATTTATCACACTTCTCCATGACTGTTTACTAATCACTTACAAATGACTTTTGATATTTTCCCAAGTGAATGGTTTATATTCCAGCCTTTTTTATTGATGAATCATGTGTCACATACTTGTCTTTTCGTATGAACATGTGAGATACATCGTAATCCTAATAATGAGTTCGGATAGGTACAAGTTTTCAAGAATAAATATGTGACAAAATTACCTGTTGAATTATTATTATTATTAGAAATCATGAAACTCCCTTAAGCTTGGACTTTCCAGCAGTATACACATACTATCCACGAGGTTCCTCTGACCGATGTCAGCTCATGATGAAATCTTGTAACCAATCAATCTGATTCCTACAAACCAATACTTGAATATCAATAGGTTGCTTACTGGTGACTGGTCCTGTTCAGCTAGGTAGTTACCTGGGGTTGTATTGAGAAGTCGTGACCAGTAGAGTACAGCAGGTTGAGCTTGAGGACTAATACTCACCGAACACATTGGCTAGTAGTCGCGCTAGGTCGTGAATTGTCAGGAGTTGGAATGAATGAATTAGACGTTGGGTCGAGTCCCAGTGGCTTCATCGTCCACTAGCTCGCTAGCCTTGTAACCACAAGGTCTTGGGTTCAAACCCTTGTGGTAGGTGCGTACTGATGAAGAGCTCCAAACTATTGTGACGAAACAGTCATGCCAGTACTCCCCAGTTTTCCTATGGTTCCCTAACTGATATCAGCTCATGATGAAATCCTGTAATCAATCAATCTGATTCTTGCAAACCAATAGTTGAATTCTCAGGTAGTATGGCGAGTACTTGAGTACTGTTAAAAAGTCTCAAATTAAATATGAAACAGCTATCCGGCATTCTCTATTTCCCAATGGTTCTATAGTTGTTTTTATCTTTTCACAAAATTATCCGGAAACAAGGATACTTCACTACCTCAGAATGCATAGGCTCTCTAGAAATCATGATGTCTTAGTTCCAGAATGACAAGGAATATGTTTTATTCTTATAGAGTGATAATGGTGAATTAATTATTAAAGTAAAAGCAAACTAAAAGTAAAACTGAAAATTAAAAAATTCACAGGGAACGATCAGTGAAGAGGTGAAGTCCAAGGTAGAATAAGAAACTGGACAAACTTTTTCTGGATACAGAGTTCGGGGTTGTATTGATGATTCGCCAGCGCCTGAGCGATACAAAAAACCAAAATCTGACGCTTTCTGTACCATTTGGCCTCACCTAGTAGATAATCTCGAAAGACGACTCTGATGGAGCTACGTGGCAAGAGTTCACTAAGTGCTCGAGAATTCACCTAGTAACTGTCTTGCATTGTCCTTTTGCTAACAATGCTGGAAAATGTTAAGAGACACATTTGGAAAGTGTGAGCTTTGTGCTGCACACAAGAAGGTGAATTTATAAACACACATTGAATTGGCCTAAAGTGGCAGTTCATCGATCGCACATCTATTAGTCATTTGTTGGCTGTAAAAATTGATCCGTAACTCAGTCGAAAAGCAGGTTTTTCTCAATGATCTGGATAAGTGGTTCTACTAATTCTCAGCTCCCGTATCACCTTCAAATTCGTTTTTACTCTAAATAACGGAAGAGTATTATTGTTCTAGAGTTTCAAACCCATATAATTTGTTAAAATATTTGTAATATAAGGTACGTTTTGAAACACTATTATATTGGTTTCTTGTTATAGTAGAAATTTCGTGTTTAAAGTTATCGTCACGCTGTAGTCGTAGACAGTTGCTAATTTTGCTCTTCGGTTAAAACTCCTCAACTCCTCGTTTACACTTACTAGACTTTTGTTAACATTCTACGAAATCTCATCAGTGCTGCATTGTTGCTAAATGAGACATTTTGAAATGCACACAACAATATCTCATAATTAAACGATAGAGATTTGAGAGACGTTACACTGCAACGAAATTGTGTCGTCAATTTTATCGCAAGCATAAAAGTTAATTTCAAAATACTTTAATTTGTAAAGAATAATATCTTGTTAGTTTGTCAGTGATGTGCGTAGGCACTGCGGTAATTTTAAGTTCTATCGGTCTGCCATTTACTGGACAGAAAAACATATGCAGCATACAAATCAGAGACAAAATCTAGCCCGTTTAAAAAATAGTAATTACGGCTTAGTAATTTCCTTAGGTTCTGGCCACATTAGCAAAAATAAAAACAGACTCAAGAAGGCAATCTCCTTCCATTAGCAATCTTTATGAATAGAAACACTTCAGCAAAAAAAGATGTTTAGATGATAACTTTAAAATGAGTCTAAAGTTCTAGTTTTTTTTAATTTTTAAAAATACAGAAATCAAGTAAAAATACTGTTCATTATGTGTTTCTTCTTTCAGTTTCATTGATTTTTAATCTCAAATTTCTTTACTCATAAGTTTTGAGATGACATCATGTAAATTGACATTATGATAACTTAAATATTCTCATAATTTATTCAGAACAAAAATAGTTAGAGAGAACAATTGTGTATAATTCAATTTTAGATTTTCCCGTCGGCTGATTGGACCAACATGCTCTGCCTCAAGGTTAAATGTCGGCTTTTTGTGCGGATGCTTCGACAATGTCTGGGCAGGTAATTAAAAGTTAATTGGTGGGTGATGACTAGCTGACGAGTCCTGCACATCCTAGATTCTACTGCTAGTCACCATACACCAATTAACTTCTAACTATATGCCCAGACATCGTCAAAGCATCTGCACAAGAAGCCGACATGTCAATCCGAGATCGAGCACTTCGGTGCAATCAATCGACGGGAAAATTGAAAATTAAATTAAATTAATATGACCCATTACACAAGGGGTGGCTTTTTTTGCCCAAGTGGTCTAGTGGATAACGCTTTGGTGTATGAAACTATGAGCACTGGGTTCGAGTCTCGGTGGGAACATCATCACTGACTCACTGTGGAATGCAGGTACATTCAGTTGACGAGTCCTAAATAGGATGAAGTTTGAATCCTGGATTCCACTGGTAGTCACCAGCGACCAATTAGCTTAGAACTGTTGTGGTTCCACTGAATCTTTATTCAGGCTCTACAATTATAAATGCATTAATTTAAGCGCACAATGGCCAAATTAGAATCATATCGGAAATTTATATTGTGGAACAAGTATATGATGGAATGGAACAATAGTCAGTTAGTTTTGAATATGTATTGTCAATGAGAACATGAGATAAAATGGGATGAAATAATTTAAGGTGTATATGTTTCTAGAGTGAGTGTTGTGTAAGACAATATGAATATCGCAGAAAATAAACCAACGAATGGGGTGGATTAGACATAAGTTCAAGGTTGAAAATAACGACAATAATAATGATTGTAAAATAATAATAATAACGATGATGTGGTGTAAGCTTAAAAGTACTATTAGTGCAATGATAAGTTTCCAGATCGTAGACGTTACTAACTTCCTGAAATAATTTGAGCACGTAGTCAAATTAA
Organism: Trichobilharzia regenti; assembly: GCA_944472135.2. Lineage (NCBI taxonomy): Eukaryota > Metazoa > Platyhelminthes > Trematoda > Strigeidida > Schistosomatidae > Trichobilharzia > Trichobilharzia regenti. The sequence goes on along the minus strand of OX235265.1, from coordinate 21,582,347 downwards.
TTCTTCATAAATTGTTTAAATTAATTCCGGCGTGTTAAAGAAAAAAAAATCAACACAAGATTTTTCTGAACGTTTCTCTGTGTAAGAGAAAGTTTGTTCAGCAGACTTATTCGGGATTAATTTAAATAATTTGTAGTGGATTATTGGTGAATAATTGTCAAATAATAGTCATGAATTTAGTGAAGTGGAATGAATAGGATTTTGTAAATACGATAGCAAGTTAGAAAGGCACTACTTAAACCTATGGTAATAAAATCATAAGAAAGGTCATGAAATCATAAAAGTTGAAAATGAACGTTTGTCAATGAAACAAAGGAATAGAAGAAGAAGAATAGAAAGGAAAATAGTGATAGGAATGTAAAGTGCTTATGTTTATGGTGGAATTGTTGACCTTATTATAGGTCAAGATAAACATAGAGGTTGAACATACTACTTCTTCTGTATGCAAAGAGTCGGTCTTCTGGTTTTGATTGCAACTACTTCACCTACTGATAGAAGACGTAGTTGAGCTCCACAAGATAGATTGTCAGGAACGCGGTAAATAACTGGGAACACCTGGTCAAGTTTTGTCGAAAGTTCAGTATCTACCAAGTGGGATATAATTATAATATTCCGCTTTGTATTGCGTTAAAAAAAATTATTGGCCTTATTCATTAGATAGAATAAGTTTATTTAACTGAATTTTAGATTTTTCCATCGATTGATGCGGCCGAAGTGCTCGGTCTCAGGTTAACATGTCAGCCCCTTGTACAGATACTTCGACGACGTCTGAGCATGTAATTAGGAGTTAATTGGTGGATGGTGACTACCAGTGGAATCCAGGATGCAAATTTCATCCGGTTTGAGACTCGTCAACTGGATGTCCCTGCATTCCCCAGTGAGTGATGGTGATCCCGCAGAGGCTCGAACCCATTGCCCATAGTTTCATACGCAAAAGCGTTATCCACTAGACCACTTGGGCACCGAGAGTGGAAGCTTTGTGTACCCTGAAAAAAATAAAACGTCTAGACTCTCATTACTGTATAGATTGTGTCTACTCTAACTAGTGCTCACAAGCTTTGATGTAAGTATAAAACTTGGGCACTGTTTTAGAATATAACTCCATTATGGATAAAATTTTATTTTGATAAAGTCACACTGTGGTATTATACAGTAATATTTACTGATGACCACGTTTCCAGAACAATTTATTGCCACTCATAATCAAATCAGGGTACTCATATAACTTTCTTGCTTCATTTATATACATGAGTAAACATTGATGATTAGACAATTAAATAAAACCAACATGAGAATTACGTGAACAACAATGGAAGATAAAGTACATTCGCAATGAATATTAATGTTATCAATATATTACAATAGGATGATCCTAGTGGACCCAATTAAACAAAATAATATAATTTACAAGATACCTTGCAATGACTGTGAGTGAGGTCAACTACATAAGTCAAACTAGTAGATCAGCAGATTATCAGAACTTAAGAATTTAACTAAGGTTAGAATGATTGATCCCATGAAGGTAAGTAATTTAGAAAAAAAATAGCTCACCAACTGCACTGCATGAATTAACACACAACCGCACAATATGGTAGGTGTGATAGGGTCGAACTTCTAAAACGTAATATAGGTAATTGGAGAGTGAGAGAGATTGATTACTGAATCCTAGCTCATCGAGTCTACACCCAACAAATGCAATCAAAGTGACTCAACGGAAATACCAGAGATATGAAAGGTATTATTACCAATCAAATCAAGGGACAATAAATAATGTTAAAATGTATTCAGTTCGCATAATAACATTCCAAAAAGTTATTTATTTATTTTAGCATAAAAACATCTTATTTCCCATCATATTATATTTCATTGATAACACTCATATTCGTTCTGAATGTACTTTATCTTCCATTCTGTTTCACTCAAGTCTTATATTGATTTTACTCATCTGTCTAAACAATGTTTTTTTATGCATATAAACGAAGAAATAAAGTTATGTGAGCAGTGATAATTTGCGCTCGAAACGTTGTCATCAGTAAATTTTACCATATAACACCATTGTGTGACTTTATCAGAATAAAATATTATCAATAGCTTACTTCAAAAGAATTCAAACAAATTAATCAAAGATTGATGTCAGTGAGGGAACTATTGAAAACTAGTAGAGAAGTGCAGGACATCTGTTTTATTCTAGTTTCCGGGTCTCCTTGACAAAATGCTTTTACGAACACACCAGGGACTGAACTGGGAACCTATCGGTCAGAAGTCCATGCTCGTTAACCATGCATCTAACTGTACTGGGATTCAGTGACCTTTGAGTTGCAGCTCCTGTTAATTCGCGGTATATCGTAACCGCTAGTAGATGTCGTCGGTGGGTATCCGGTGCCCACTTCCGACCTGGAAACCACGAATTTTCACTAGATATTCAAACAGCTTTATCTTGTGGCCAGTCATTAACGAGCATCACATTAATTTTCAAGATTTAGTTTGTAAGTATTCGATATGTTTCAAGTTTGACCACGTCTGGATGTCAGGAATTTGTTTATTTGAAATTCAAGGATGACTTTCGAAAATATGTCGAATAACTAATGTAACAGTTCTATTTCTGTCGAATGATTACATGAAACTAATTTCTCTGTTTACTCAAAATTCTTAGGCATATAACCAAGATTTTGGGTGAGAAAATTCCCAGATGCCGCTTTTTAGGGACCTAATTGATTTCAATTTAGGTGATAAACTCACTTCGTTTAAAGGGCCAGAGTACAGCTGAAGATTTCCAAACTGGAACGGAACAACTGTCCAGTACTCCCTGGTGCTTCTTAATCGTTCATTGACTGAAGTCAACTGTCTTTTCCGGCAAATCCATTTTCTGTAGCTGTACAGCAGCGCTTATACATAATTTATTCTCATAAAACTGGATGGTAAAGAAGGGAGAAGTCATCATAAGAATAGTTTCTAATATCAATATATATATATATATATATATAAGACGTTGAATATAGATTATGGAATTACTTAGCGAGACAAGTAATTCAATAAGCGAATTGTAATCAGAATGAACATATAAAAGGTCAGAGGAACAAAATAAGTGGAACAGTGTGGTTGAAAATGTTAGGGTCCTTACACTGTTAATAGAAGTGGATGAATGATTTTCTTTTGTATGTACAGCTCCGATGTCTCTCACTGGATGGTTAGAGCTTCATCATTTCAAAGAAGGTGAAAGCAGATTGTCTCTGGTAGGTTACTTTTCCCTTTTTGAGATCACTTTGGAGGTGGAGATTATTGAGATAGAGTGTTTAGTGCCTACAAGATTTCAGTTATTGCACTTTCTATACAGCCGCATTTGCCTTTCCGCAATCACGAGGGCTAGTTTTCTCGAGCACGTTTAGGTAAGATATGCATCGAAAGATATATATATATATATATTTGGCTGCTCAGGAACAGGAGAACGGATATGTTTACACAGAAGTGGACAGATGTGCGATCTTTTTCTTAGGGATTTTGCAGACCAATTGGTGAATGTAGATTACTAATCCCAGCGATGCTGTGAAGAAAGTTCTTCTTAAAGAAGGCAAAATTTTCCACTGAGTAGGTTACCTTTGAAGTCGAGGTCCATGTGAAGTTCTTTTTTAGCATGGATCACATCTCTCGCCTTTGAATTCTTGGCTTGATATTCTTGTGAATAAGTCTAGGCAAATATTCATTTGGGATGAAGATTTCTTTCAAAAAGTGTAAGCCTTCTTCCAGAGCATCAGTACTGCAGATGTGTTGAACGCGAACAGCATGAGATATAACTACGTTCCATTCACGATTAATTTGTAGCGAGCTGTAGGAACTTGGAATTTGGCCGTTCTTATGGATGAATCATTTAACAGTTTTGTTGGCTCTTCTTGTAAGTTCAACATCAAGAAAAGCAATTTTAGGTTAATTTTCTATTTCAAGAGTAAACTTCGTTGCTGGGTGGCACCTGTTGAATGTCTGTAACAGTTTTGACCACGATCATGGCTGTCATCACAGATAATAAAAATGTCATCTACACGTCTAGTATATAATTTAAAATTATCAGTGGTTGACTTCACTCAGTAGTTCTTAAAGCTTGCTAGCCAGATCTCATTGCAGTCCCAGTTTTTTTGTCCTTAAATGATTTCGTCAATTGTGATTTGCCCATCAAAGATACATTTCAGTAATAGTTCCGTTAAACAAACTGTTAACTATCCGATGTTCAGCTGGCTTTCTTCTATATATTTATGCATATGACAGACAGTTTCACTAAAGATAACTCTGGGAAATAGTGACTTGATGTTAAGACGGAGTATACTTTTATTCGGTACGCTGATATCATGTACGCAGTTAACGAAATGTAGGGTGTCACGAAGTGAACGGAGGCAAAACTATTTTCTTGCAGGTTTAAAAATATTAGCTAACTATTGCTCAGCTAAATAGTATCAGGAACCCTGACATACCTGGGACCCAACTCAGTCGGAGGCTGGCTTCGTCCTCTTTCTTATTCGGCTACGTTTAGGGCAGATTTGTTTCGTTAGAATCCTAGATTTTGCATTGAGTTTTAATTTGTAGGATGCTCGCTAACCACAGATTTTCCGCCGACTCATTCTTAAACCTCTTAACCAGGTAGCAGGCGTAATAGAGATGGAAAGTTGGGTGTGAGGTAAGAAATCCCATCTCGTGGAAACAACTACATGACTATTACTGAAATATAAAGGTACTAGCTTGAAACCTTATATTCCATTTGGAACTCGAAGGAATAATAAAACGAATATTCTGGATTACAGATTTTCCACTCCAGATTTAGCCTAAAATCATCTAGAAGTGTTGCTGATGCACATGTAACGAGAGAGGATTATATAAGGCGAATCGACTCAAAGTAATCTGAAAGGTTTGTCAGTTTAGGTGAATATTTTTCTAATAATAATAGCACCTTTATTCTGGACGGTACTTATAAAATGTGAAGCATATTCTGAGGAGTTTATTGCTGGATATTTCTCCCTCGTTCAATATTTTTACATAAAATATTAATTCACAGTATATTCTTCCTGTGACACAACGCTCTCTAAGCTGAAGGACAAACCGTTCCATTATGATATTTCTGCTTTGTCTCCTCCTTCAAGAAATTCATGATATCTAGTTGAAAGCCAATCGTACGATTTTCAGAAGAACATTTTGAGATCTAAGGACATGAATGAAGAACAGTCATCTCATGTTCTGTTGGAACACGTTGCCACCCACAATCGGTCCTTCCCTCAAATTAAGTAGGAACTTGCGAATCAGGAGCTTTTAGACATTTTAAATACACACGATAGTAGACAATACCATTAGAGGTAATATCCTTATCGATTAAAACAAATCCAAGGAGAGAACATATATGCAATAGAGAAAGAGAGAGAGATGAAAGCTTTTATAAGTTCAAGTTTTAACTAGGCCTCCGTGTGGTTGGATTCGTCGAACTCAGTAATTCAACTTTTAAGTTCTGACTGTGTCTCAAGACAACATCTTCATGCCTTTCTTCCAAAAACTTAAACAACTGAATCATTCAGTTAAGTTTCGAAGTCGTGTGATTATAATTGATATGATTATGATAAATAAATTATGTTCGAAACGTTATCCAGTAAATAATACTGTTTCACTCACTTTGTGATACATCTAGTAAACAAATTAATATGGAATTGCATGGAAGATTTCACCATGAGCTGAGATCACATAGAGAGCCATTGGAAAACCTGGGAGTACTGCACAGCTGTTTCGTCTTAGTTTGGAACTCTTCAGCAGTACATGCCCACCAGGGTTCGATGCTCACTGATGTTCACTAGCTACTGGCCTTATTCAGGCAGTTAACCTGGGGTTCTAGTGGGAAGCCGTGACCAGTAGAGTACAGCAGGTTGAAGACAAGGCAGTAACTCATCAAAGAAGACATTGCGAAGTGGTCGCGCTATGTCGTGAATTCGCAGAAGTTAGAACTGAAGGACCGTTCGATGGGGTCCCAATGGCTCAATGGTCTACGAGGTCGTTAGCCTTGTATCCAGAAGGTCCTGGGTTCGAACCCCGGTGGGTGCGCACTTCTGAACAGTCACAAACTAGGACGAAGTAGCTGTTAAGTACTCCCAGGTTTTCCAGTGGTTCTCTCTAACTGATGTCAGCTCATGGTGAAATCCTCCATGCAATCAAACAAAATCCCTACAAAAAACCAATACTTGAAAAAACTAATATGAAATTACTTACTACCACAATGCCCAAGTTTTACACATATATGAATCATTGAGTCATAACTTTTACCATCCTACCATCTTAATATAAACAAAGTACAGTTTATGTGTGGTTATTTTTCAACTCTTTAGCTTTGTTTACATTCACCAAATTTTGAATGACACATTGATTGATAAAGCATTTGAAATAAACTGATATATATATATATATATATGTACCAATTTCAAATAAAACCAGTCTTGTAACAGTTAATTCACTTAAACAATCCGTTATGCTATTGAACACAATAAATATCAGGCATTTTTCCCTCTATTCACCTAATAGGAACTCACACATATACACACACACACGCATGAAGAAAAATTAATTCCTACCGTTTTGTAACTTTGTGGAAAAAGGTACACACACCTTTATTTTGAATTTGAGTGACATATTTATGTAATTAAACCTAATACAGACTTAACGATGAAGGAAATGAAACGTCAATGTTTATCTCTGAAATACATAAACAATACAATATCAGTTGAGACACAATGTCTGAAATAAACAGCTTTAAACAAAAAAGCTTTTCATTAAGACTGCAGATATGACTTGTGGTCATATGTTGGAAGGAGATAAGAGACTGGGTGTGGAGGAGCCAGATTAAATTTCGGCTGGGTCAAAGGTAAATAAATTGTTCTAATTGACTGGCAATCGACTCAAGGTTAGACAAGTCGTCCGATGAGGTGAGATCACGTGCACAGCCTAAATTAAATCCAGATTTGAGGAGTGGATACTCTCACCTTCACAGATATTAATTTCAGTTTTGGCTGCTTTCTATCAATCTGCATCACATCACAGTCATACTTGTAAGGCAGTGCAGTTTTTAATTTATTTTTGTGCCTAGAAAAGGCACATATCCAGACTGTTGAGATCCTGGATCTATAGCTGGTTTCAGAAAATTAAGCTTAATACATAGATCACTTTGCGCTGTGACCAACATGGAACAATAGAAGGCGGTCGAACAAAACGATCATTTATCCTTCCAGCGATAAAGAAACAGATTTACAGTGATTAATCAGTGCTAAAGTCAGTAAAAAGACGTTAATATAATATGCAAGAATACTTCTAATCGTATTTCTCCAATCTTCTACCAACAAGTACACGGTTCAGCAATCACAGCTTTCTTGTCACCCGCCAATAGAGGCCAATTTGAATAAACAAAATATCTAATGTTCACCAACACTGACAGCGGTTTTGCGCTGACATTTATGGATTTATTTATAACACTAAGGGCTAAAGTCGAATTCTATAACTGAATCATTTCATTCATTCAATGTAACTCATAGTGAGACAGTATTATTTATCCTACTGGTAATGTCTGGAGCACAATTTATTGTTCAGAATTATATCGATCATATAACGCAGTTATGATTATGTTAACTAAATTGTGCTCGAAACGTCATCCAGGCATGAATACTGTTTAAACGTGGACAAGAATATCTGCTAAAGTGGTTGTCGAAAGGAGGAATTAGAAGAACCAGTAGTGCAATTCTGTAAAGTTTGGTTTCAGGATTTCATCATGAGCTAACATCAATTAGAGAATCACTGGAAAACCAGTCAAGGATTACTGGACAGCTACTCCGCCAGCCTAGTTTGGGTCTCTTCATCACTATGCACCATTCAACCCCTAGGACCCTTTCCAATGACCAACCCATGGATTGTAACTTCTGCCAATTAATGACATAGCGCAACAACTAGCCAGTGTCATCAGTCAGTATTTGCCCTCACACACTGCCTACTATACCCTACCAGTCACAACTTCCCATTAGAACCCCAGGTAAATACCTGTTTGAATAGTGGCAGTCACTAGTGAGCATGTCATTGATATTCAACTACTGGTTTTGCAGGAAACTGACTGATTGCTTACAGGATTTCATAATGAGGTGACATCGGTTAGAGATCCACTGGAAAACTTGTAGCATCTTGTTATTACAAATCATTCCACGTCAACAGAAAAATCTTCGAAATATATGTATGTATACATATGAAAGTGCGTATGCGGAAGCGGTTTATCCAACCCTTTCGGACTACAATTACCCTAAAATTTCTTTAAGTCATACAATATATAGTTATCTAACTGAAATTCATTCGGTTTTATTACTATTCCTTCTTTGCAAACTTTTAGCCTTTAAATATATTCTACAAATTTTCTAAATCTTTTACCCTTTAGAAAAGTGTTCTTGTTTCAAAGCGTTTAAAATTCTTTTAATTTTTAATAATAGTTATTTGTGAGCTATACTCATTATTTATTATATTTTTAGATTATGTGATTTATTATTCTGCTTTCTTTGAAGATTCGCGTTTTGTTACCAAGTGGCATGAACAACTTACCTTATTTAGGTAATGCCCTGAACTTCTACAACACTTTATAACTGTATATTTTTGATATGAAGTTAAGGAAAGAGTATTCTACAATGGCCTATGTCTTTCTGATTTATGTCAGATAGGTATTTTTCAAACCTCGACTGAAATTATTGTATTGAGAAGGTGGTATACTCTATCACAGTGTTTGATGAGTCAGCATACTGTACACAATCCTAAATCTGGTTGTAGAGGGCTGGATCACTCAACAGATCGTTGTGGGGAGGGGGGGAGCACGAAGACAGAAATACGTCCCACTGAAAAAAGACTACAGACTTCGCAGATGATTTATATCACATGTTGCCTAAACTCGAAGGACTTCAGGAAAGAATTAAGCCTGCAGGAGAAACAACAAAGACAAGACTCCAGGTGAACATAGATAAGACAGTGCTAATGAAGATGCCTGAAAATGAACACCAACAAGCATCAATCACTAATGACAGAAGGAATCTGAAGGAAGTCGCCTCTTACACTTAAATAGGCAGTACAGTTTCAACAACAGGTGGCACCGATAAGGATGTCATAGGTTGGACCAGAAAGGCAGAACACACCTACATTTCTCTGGAATCAGTGATAATGGTATTAATGATATATGAAATAAGGCGTCTTGTTTTTATTCTTATATGGACAAATCTGTAGAAAGCAATGCTTGTCTCTAATGAATCTCTTTGTGAGTAAAGTGCGCCCTACTCGAATGTGTAGTTCATTTGAGGTAGAAGTCAAGAAATTCATTTTTCTGATAAAAATGGGCACAATGAATAATCCCTTCGAAGGTTTCAAACCAATATATATATATATATATATATATATATATATATATATATATATATATATATATATATATTGAATTGAATTTTTGATTTTCCCGTCGATTGATTGGACCGAAGTGCTCGGTCTCAGGTTGACATGTCGGCTTCTTGTGCAGATGCATGGACGATGTCTGGGCATTTAATTAGTATACAATTGGTGGATGGTGGCTAGCAGTGGAATCCAGGATGCGCATTTCGTCCTATTTGGGACTCTTCAGCTGGATGTACCTGCATTTCTCAGTGGGAACATCATCACTCACTGAGAAATGCAGGTACATCCAGCTGACGAGTCCCAAATAGGACGAAATGCGCATCCTGGATTCCACTGCTAGCCACCATCCACCAATTGTATACCAATATATATATATATATATATATATATATATATATATATATATATCTATAGAGAGAGAGAGTAGTAGAGTACTTCATATCCAGCATCAGTGCTTCTACATGTTTCCATGTAAATATGGCTACATTTTTTTTATAAAACTGTCATGGAGTGGCAGTGGAAAAAGTCACAGCCATTCAATTTCGCATTGAGTGGAATCATTCAAGACTGCTACATACTGATGAACAGGAGCTAATTGTCTTTTAAAAAAATTAAAATGAACAAAATACTAGTTTAAGGAATACGTGGGAAGACTAGTAATTTCAGTTTTTAAGAAAAATGATGTATTCAAGATACTACTAGACACCATTCCACATTCGTGAACTTAACATTAAACTTCTGTCGTAAAGAAGTTTGCTAGATGTTTAGAAATTGTATCACAATACCTTGAAATACTCTGAAACCAGTCTAGAAATCTATTGTACTCTGCTTAAGGAAGAAGAACAGGTTTTTCAACACTAATATAAGGCCAGTACTTCCATATAGTCCAGAGACTTGCTGAGTTACTAAAAGCGTTTTACACCAGGTTACAAACATTCATCAACAGCTACCTTCTATTTATATTCAATATTTAAAAATCACATGACCAACCTGTGAGGATTAGAAATAAACAACTCTGGCTATGAGCCATCCGATAATCTTGGGAAAAACAAAATGAAGATAGACTGGATATATTCTGAATTGACCACTAAATGACATCAAATGTCAGTTCCTCGAGTAGAACGAGAAAGTGAAGCAACCAGTTGGACGACTGAAGGTGACATTGGAGGAGATCGTGTGAAGTGGAGTTGAGAACCTGTGGGTAATTATACATCCAGAAAATGATGAAGAGAACAGATTCAAACGTCAGTGTGCTCCTGATGCCTTAAGTTTCATTCGGAATAATTAATAAAATCAAAGGAATGTACTATTGTTTAACTTAGTAACTGAGGTTAAATTAGACTCATGATCTAAACAGACACACTGTTTACTAAGTACTAATGAATTCATATAGATTCATAAATCCTAATGTTTCTACACTTAAACATTTCAAAAATATAAAATGATAAGCATGTGAAAATCCGGGTGAGTTCATTAATGTCCACGACATGCTACGGACTTGCTGATAGTTCTAACTATTAGTGATAGTGTCGCTGATCATAGGTTCATCTGAACTACACAGTGGTTATTCAAAGTTTGCAAAGGCGTACGCAGATTGTCTATGCGCACATCGTATTCTTAAAACGATTTGAAGAATGATTGGACGACATAGGTGGAAGAAACCTTCCAATGACATTACATTTCAAGCCCACGAACAGAACTCATAACTGAGTTTAGGCATCTGCGGTTGACGCAGGCGATAGCATTTAAATTGGGGAATAAAAGGGCGCGTGCAGTCATGCGGCCAATGGAAGTGATTACAAAGACTCGAGTGCATGAGTATATTCTTCTGAAACCTCATATTCAACACAGAAAGCAAGGAATAAATGAATAATGCTATCATAATAATGAGACAGTTTGAGGACTTATGACTATTCAAATAATGTTTTTGATGGTGACAGTAGCCTACTCAAACATAAATACTGCACGATGACAACATCCGTTTGATTGGTATAAGTATAAAACGTGAGCACTGTGGTGGAGTATAACTCCATTAGTGGATAAGATTTTATTTTGATAAATCACACAGTGATATACAGTAATATTAACTGATGACGTTTCGACCATAAACTATTGCTCATAATCATATCAACTTACTCACAAAACTTTCTTGATTCATTTATATACTTGTGTGGAATGGACTATATATTTAAATAAAAATCAATATGGGATAATGTACATTCAAAAATAATAATATTAGTGTTATTGGTCAGTTACAATCAGATGGGAATTAAATGTTTTTATTTATAATATATATTTAATATTATTTTTATATTTCTGTCCAACCTTGAAAGAACTAAGTTGAAGCATGCAACTGACGAAAAAACTTCCTACTGCCAATGTGTTGATGGCACATTTATAGTATGCAACAATGAAAGTCATGCTTCACACGTACTCACATTATTCACTGATGCACACACCAATATTGAGTTCACTATGGAACATGAAAATGACGGAAAGTTTTACTTCCTCGACATTACCATGCCACGCCTAGAAGACGGTAGTCTTCAGAAGTCAATTTATAGAAAGCTGACATTGAAAGGACAATACTTACATTCTAATAGCTTTTAACCAAATAGCTTTAAATGCGGACTAGTCAAGACTCCGTACTATGGAGCGAGGGGAATGTGCTCTTTAGAGAAATAAGAGGAAGAATTTGAGTTTCTTGAAAGAACATCGAAGAGCAATGTGTACCCTCAAAAGTTCATCAACAAGTACGAAAGATCTGAAGTTTCAAATGTCAAGCAAATCACAGTGGAGAAAAAGTCCGTCTACATTCAACTTGATTTTAAAGGTGAAAATATTGCAGCAATGGTCAACAGATGACTGAGTACATCACTAGCCATAGCGTATCCTGCAGCTAAGCTCGTTCCCACCTATCAAACCGCTTGCTCTTTGGTGCAAACAAAATCGACAAATATCCTTTTCACGTTAGCTCCAACTGTATATACAAACTTGCATATATCTGCGGGAGCAGTTACATTGGAAAAACATAGAGAAGAGCATATCTACGATTTTTTGAACATGTACCAAAAAGCTTACGTCCAAAGGGAACAAATGCTTTAAAAAGTGCCATCACCAGGCATCTCCTAGACACGGGTCATGAGGTGGACGTCGAAAAGTCGTTCAAAATTATCAATAGACAAAAGGGCTCAAGCGACTGAAACCTGATTTGTGCGTCCAGAAAGAAGCGATTGTCAGTCTTTCTTTGTCCCGGTAACTAGATATTTTCATCTCTTTTTCATCTGAATACGTAATACTGAAAGGTTATGATTATTATTGTTCGTATGCCTAGTCATCGCCTTCCTCGACGAGCAATGCTAGCGGATATAGGGTCAGGCTGGAAAAAAGCTAGCGGAGGTCAAACAAAAACATCGCGTCATCAACCAGTCAATGAAATCTACAACAGTTAGTCTAAGCCACGTAGGAAGGTGTAGACTTCCTGTTTGGGGTCCTTGGAGTGGTAAAAACCAATGGCGGCTGGAGATAATTGGTCACATGGCTCAAAATCGTTCTCAGTGGCGCAGATGCATCCACTCCTTGTGATTTATGATTTCCGATGAAACTGTTTTGTTCTTCGTTATTACTCTTCCTTTGTCTCACACCTCTGCTTACTGTTTCTATTATGCTTTTCTTGTGCTTTCTTCTCTTGCTTTGTGTGCTACATGGAATGTGGCGATTTGAACTGCCGCACATATGTGCAAAGTTCTATGTCGAAAACAGACAGATAGATCGTTCGGAATAGTGTTTAATACTACATATATATATATATATATATGTATATATATTATTTCTGTATGCATATATTGATCGATTGATTTTTTTTGTTTAAAATGAACTCTGTGCAAGTATGTTAAAATTTTTTTTGTAGATATATTTAATAATGCCTTTCCTCTGTAAGCAGATGACTAGAAGGCAATGAAATCAAAGATGGTACCACTTTACTATTCTGCTAAAACTGTAGTTCTTGCTTTGTTCAAATTCATTCAGGGGAATAAATGTATGTTTTTATAGCCAAAATAAGTAACTTGTTAGAATGTCATGATGTACTTGAATTGAAATAGAATTTTAAGATTATTTATTATCCGCCTCTGATTTGACTGGTGGTAATATGTCTTCAATATCTCTGGTATTTGAGTTGAGTCATTTTGGTTGCATGTGTCCAAGTTTTATGCTTATAACAATAATACTGTAAAGTTTCCTTTATCAGCTTTTGTGATAACGATGTTTTTGCATGGAGGATTTAATCGTTAGCTGACATCAGTTAGAGAACCACTGGAAAACCTGGGAGTACTGGACAACTGTTTCGTCCTAGTTTGGGACTCTTCAGCAGTACGCACCCACCGGGATTCGAATCCAGGACCTTCTGGTTACAAGGCAAGCTCGTAGACCATTGAGCCACTGGGACCCGATCCAATGGTCCTTGAATTCTAACTTCTGCCAATTCACGACATAGCGCGACCACTTCGCAACCACTTCGCGACCACTTCGTCCCAAACTAGGACGAAACAGCTGTCCAGTACTCTCAGGTTTTCCAGTGGTTCTCTAACTGATGTCAGCTCATGATTAAATCCTCCATGCAATCAAACAAAATCCCTACAAAACCAATACTTGAAAAACGATGTTTTTATCATTTCTAAGATTGATTAGAGCCAATCTTTCATATTTTGTTAAGTTTGACTGTGTTTTTTTTTGTTTCACAAGAGTTAATGCACATTGAGTTTGAACATCTTCTGCTATTGTCTTATCTATTCAATTTAATGTTACTTCTATGTTAGGGATGACATATTCTGGCTTTAGTTTGCTAACCGTTTCTTTGAAATTAAATCCCTTTTTCAAGCAGTTTTATTTCACCAGAGCTTGATTCTCTTGAAGAGAGAGGTTGATTGTCCACTTTGTTTTGTCAATAGAAGATGAAATATTGTTGTCAACTTCTGCGTTTGTTGTGCCGTTCATTTCTTCTAATAATTTGTTGAATTTCTTAATTTACTGAGTGGTCTTTGATTTTGTCAAGGTTGCTCCCCTAGCTTTATTGGATTTTTCAACCACAATTTAATAATCTTTATCATTTAGCGTACATTTGAGTTTGTGTTTGAGTTTTTCGATTTCATTTCGTATATTCTTTAGCTTTATAATAATTCTATTCAGTTCTTCTTTAAGACATGACCTGCTTACATGTTTCGCTGCTGCTGATGTTTTCCTTGAAGTAATTCAAGTACGTAGGTGTAAGTTTTCCAGAATTATATCACTTTTTAAACATTGACTGTTGAAAATCCTAAGGTTTGTGAATCACACTTCTCGTCAGCAAGGTGTATCTGCAACCTTGAAGGAACTCATATCCCTTCTGAGATTCGAACCCGTGTCACCAGTCAGTGCTGCAGTCAGAGACGTTACCACTGAGCTATTAGGACTCGTGATTGACCTCCTGTAGGACTGTAATGGGTATTTTGATTTGACACTAGTAACTAGTGCGATGTGTCTAGTCCTCTCATTGGTGAGGACTGAATTCTATCAGTCAGGTTGTAATTTGACCACCATTATAGGTAGCTCGCCATCACGATGCACGTTGATTTGATGAAATTGGATGTTTCGAGTGCCAAATGTGTGCCGCGCGCTGGAATCTCAGAAGGGACATGAGTTCCTTCAAGGTTGCAGATAAGCCTTGCTGACTAGTGAGTGCCAAATAGTACGAAACCTAGGTCCAAGGCTTCCTGTGGCCGATTACCTCCAACCATCTAATATCATCTAATCAACGTGCATCGTGATGGCGAGCTACCTAGAATGGTGGCCACATTACAACCTGATTGATAGAATTCAGTCTGCACCAATGAGAGGACTAGACACATCACACTAGTTACTAGTGTCAAATCAAAATCTTGCTTCTGTTTGACAAAGTTGGGTGAGTTTGTTGATCAGCTTTCTAGTAGTGTAACAACAGAAGACAAGGGCCAGGCAACAGATCGTTTTATTATGAAAATCAACACGTATTTATACATCTTTCAACTACATTATTATAGACAAGCGCAGTCATCTGATTGGTTGTTTAGGTAGACAAACGCAGGCTTCTGATTGGTTGATTCGGGATTCCTTGACAAATAGAGTTCTCTCTGCGAATCATATTTTGCCACGTTAACTTTGCTGTGATTGGTTGTTGACTCAGGCTTGTTCATATTTTCTCACGGCCCATATTAGTGACCTAGACCTTAACGTAGATTAGTGCCAACCAATCGGCTAGCAGCCTGCTCTCACCACAGTAGGAAGACCATATGTATTATTGATATAAGTATAAAGTTTAGGCACTATGGTAGAGCATAACTCCATTATAGGTAAGATTTTATTTTATACATTGTATAAACATGTGTACTATCTGTATGTTTGTTAATATATATATATATAACTTTTGCTATTGGCACGAAAATCACTATTCTCACGCATGGCTGAACTATTTAGTGTCCTCAGTGAGACATAGGCGTTGAGTAGTATATTACCATCCTACCTAGTTCTCTACTTCTTTATCTTTCCTTGCTATCTCATCTTGTTCACAGTTGACAAACATGATAAATACTTGAGTAAGGGGAAACATGTAACCATTCTTATAGAATTCCATTAGAGATAATTTCCATGTCATTTCTAATCTGATTTGACAAGGGTTGGTAAATCTTAAGTGGAACGCTTTTTGTTATCTAGTCGTCCTACATTTTATTTAATTGATATGAAATTTTTACGGTCTGAAAATCTATCACTTTATACTTACTTAATAAAAAGATTTTCACTAAAGTTCTCAGTAAACAGAATGAGTCTATATCATGCAAATTCTGATTATGGTGATGCTATATGGCTAATTACAAAAATGTTTACTTTTGACTACCTGTCAGTTTGCTTATGTGTACTCTGTTATCCAGTTTCAGTGAGCTATCATCATGTCCTATTTTTATAGCCATTGGAATTATTGGCCACTTTAAATTTAATGATTCTCTTGAGTGATTCCATCAACTAGTCAGGAGTCACTTTTTTTAAAGTTTGACTAAAATATTCAAATGTGTCAACTGTTTTGTGGTGGGATGCTTGCCAGACAGGTGACACATGATTAAGGCTCAATTCTCAGCTGATGCACTCCTGAAACTCGCCTAGTCTGCAGTAAGCTCAACAAATGAGGAATTTTTTTTAGTTTGAGGCCACTACTGGGACACAGAAGAACGAGAAAAACAATCATATACGGAAAAAGCAATATGCTTGTTTTAAGTAAGTCGTTTGTAACAACTTTACGATGAGAGATGAATAGAAGAATTATTCCACTGTACTACTGAGGATCACTTTCGGTCCTGTTGATGGATGCCAACAAGAGACTTCAGTTTATGAGTGTGGCGAGTGCTTTGCGCACAGCGAATTAATGTGCCATTCATGAAAGAATTAAACTTCCACCTTTAATCTACTAGCGCTTTTGCGGAAAGGATTGGGTTACAATTTACGTGAGATTAACAAGAATCTTAGTGTACATTTTTAAACTCATAACAGTGACAAGTTTCGATGTTTAGATTTAAGTAGTATTTTAGGGTTCATCAAATATATAGTACTGTGCTCAATTTAATGATTATGTCTTAAGTAGGACTCAAAGGCTTACTATGATATAGTCTGAGCATATTTTCTTCAGATCAGTATACTGCTAATAGATTTACGGAGATATTTTCTTCAGTTTGTTTGAATTACGCTTCAAGTTTTACTGCAGAAGAATTTGCCATCCTTTAAGTTAATTCGTAGATTCAGACTGCTTTCTAAGTTCACATACTCTTCGCTGGATGTTTGCTGCAAATAAGGATTCTGCTGTTTTATTTCCAGTTCCTGAATTGAAGAGAGCTGACTTGTAAGCCGGCAAACATATGCATACTCAAAATTAATCTCATATCGATTAAGTCTCCTTTTTTATTCCTTCACATACTCAGTAGAACACAGGTCTTCGAGCTAGAGGCTTGAAGTTTCAGTAGCGGTAGTGTTTATTTTTACGAGGTGAGGTTGCTAGTCTCACATCTCAACCTTTCCTCTCTGCCAGTCTTATTACTGGCTTAATGAGCTTGAGGAGTGCGCCGGCCGGAGACTGACCCCCAGACCACATGCGTGGTTGGCGAGCATTTTACCACTGTGCCACCGACGCACAATTTAATCTCTTTACAAGATCAAATGTATTGAAATGAATGAAATGAAATCCTCCGACCGATCAAACAAATCCCTACAAAACCAATACTTGAATATCGATGAGTACCTCACTAGTGACTGGCCCTATTAAGGTAGTTAGTTGTCCGGGGTATTTTTGGGAAGTCATGACCACTAGGGTGCAGCAGGTTGCGTGTGAGGACAATCACTAGACGAAGACATTGGCTTGTTGGTCGCG
Source organism: Trichobilharzia regenti (assembly GCA_944472135.2). Taxonomy (NCBI): domain Eukaryota; kingdom Metazoa; phylum Platyhelminthes; class Trematoda; order Strigeidida; family Schistosomatidae; genus Trichobilharzia; species Trichobilharzia regenti. Next base: position 21,564,502 of record OX235265.1, on the reverse strand, counting down.
TTATTCCGTGAATTGGCAGAAGTCGGAACTCATGGATTGGCTATTTGAAAGGGTCATAGTTGCTGACTGTTCTATGAGCTTGTTAGCCTTGTGAGCAGAATTTCCTGGGTTGGAACCCTTTCGATGGGCGCGCACCAATGAAGAGTCTCAAACAAGTGGGACGAAACGGCTGTCCAGTACTCCCTGACTAGTTTTCCAATGCTACTCTGACTGATGTCAGCTCATGATGAAATCCTCCAACCGATCAAACTAAATTGGTACAAAACTAATAATTGCGAATGAAATTAGTTTGAATAGGATTATATTTAAGGAAATGCTGCTTACACTACTTACTATGGTAACAAATGAAAATACATTATTTTTAGTGTAGATCTGATCACAAAACAACTTTAGACAGACAACAAGTCAGATATCGGGAAGCGATGGGTAGCTGTTTTATATTCAAACTCTCCATTTAAACGCACCTATGATCTCACTAAGAACCGAACCCACAACCTTAGGTTCGTGAAAATAAATCGAAAACTACAAAATCCCGAATCAGCACGATTCATTTTAATGGGTACTCGAGAAGTCTAACGTATCCATAGAGGATTGAAGGAGCATTAGAGTCTCATGGTTTGTTATTGAACAGTTAAACAAACTCTGTTACTTTTGTACAGAGGAAGAAAGTTATAACAGAAGTTTAACATATTTTTGTTTGTTAACATTATTTATTCCTTCAGTAAGGATTAATGTAAGAACGTCATAGCAAAATGAAACATAAGGATGATTAGCTGTCTTAGTGTATTAAATCAATGTGTGTGTGTGTCCATCAGTTTGACCGATCCTGTAGAGACATTTTATTACATTGGGCATACAATTAGGCAGGTTTATCATTGTACTTCTGAATATAACCCTGAATGGTTAAGCAAGAGACAAACAAGATATACTTGTAGCTCTGTTTCAGCACACCTTTATGATAGTGAGCATAAATTTGATGTTAATAAAGTGTAGTTAAAGTTACTTATCATATCTCGACTAATAATAATTTTGCTTTGCGAGTTTGTTTTCTGCACACCTATATATCAAGTCATCGAAATCTACCTAAAGAAGCTAAACATGTCTTCAGGAGTTCATTCACCCACTTTCCTAACTTTGCTCATCGTTAAATGAATTTAAAAACCTGACAATTGTGCTCTTCCCTGAGTCTTTTACAATTTATCACTGGCTATTCAAAGGCGATAAACCTAGCGAACTGATTACGAAAAAGTTCAGAAAATCAGTTCAAAGAAATTTTATTGCCGATAAACAACAAGTCTTAATTATTACACGATCAGTGGTGATTCTTCAATCGGAAAATGAAGTATCTAGACCAGCCATTTCTAATTGTATCTACCAACTCAACCGCGCTTGTGGAGCGAGTTATACTGGTTGTTGCTCTAGAAATTTGATTTCTCTTCTTCGCTCAGGAACATCTAAAACTGTGGCTAAGTAAAGGTGTAGTAAAAACCACCAACAGTTCGATATCAAACCACCTGGTTCAAACCAGCTGGCCACAAAACCAGCACTGAAGAATCCTTTTGCTATCATCTACAAAGTGCCAAATAAATTGCCAAAAACATTGAGATACAGTATACTTGAAGCAGAAGAGGCAACCGCGATTCGCCTTGAAACACCAGTGGTTTCTGTGCAAAAAAAGCAAGTCCAGCTAGTCACTACTATTTCCTTGGTCTTTAGTAGAGACTATGAATTCATGCATTTGCATTATTACGTTTCTTAACTTTTCTGATATTCAGTGTTTTGTTGTGTTGATGCCATCGAAGTGTAATCTGTTCAAATTATTATTGATTGGATGTTATTTAAACAAAATTAATGTTGTTCTTAACACTAATTTACTCATTATTATGTATATTTAACTGTACACCTTGACGATGAGTAAGTTATCGAAAAGAAAATTCGTTGTTCAGTAACTACTGATTCGAAATATATTTCATCTCTGATTGCTTATTACTTAATCAACTTGAATAATATTTTACTCCTTAATTACTCTTAATTTTTTCAAAGTTATACATTATGCAATTCAATTGTTTGGATCATTTCTACTCTTTAATTGTTTGTATTTAATTTCTTGGTCAATTTATCATGCCCAACTGACATGTTGATTTCGACTAATTATTGCTGACAAACATTGGTGAACATTTCTGCTTTTTTATTTTTGATTGTAGCTTAATTCCACACTGTATTATTGGTGCAAGTATGGTACAAGAATGTAAACAACACTACTTTTCTCTCTGTTCTTCCAATGTTTCTTTTCGGCATGTAGATTAGTGGATACAGTTGGAGGTAACATGAGGTGGGATCTTGTTCCCTTTGATTGTATAAACACCTGGTCGTTTGATAAACACATTATTGGCGGTTGGATACATTCTTTTCAGGGTAATGTTCAGTCCGCATTTGATTCTACCAGTGGTATCATATCACCTTTGAAAGCATGTTGTAAAAAGATGAATATTTTCTCCAGGTTTCTTTTTTATGAAGATATACCTTTCAATTTAACCATCTGTGCCAATTTGGATATCATGATAAAGAAAGCGAAACTCGCCCTCACTTTCATACTCCGCTATAAACTTTATATTAGGATGAAAAGTATTCAGGACGTTGAATATTTGAGATTCCTCAATAAAACGATCACAAATGACTGGTGTGTCATCGGGCATAGCTGGCATGCAATAATTGCATAACTAGATGTAATAAAATACATTGAATAGAGCGTATAACATCGAGAAATCAGGAGAATCGTGCTCTCCTACGTTTGCGTAATAATCGCCTTCTATTTTTGATCAGTGACTCTTTAATTCCTGAGGAACCCAATCGCAATACAGCAGATTAGCGTTGAATATTCTCCCTAATATAACCTGTCGCCTCATTACAAAATTATATAGCAAATTGTAAAAGTTCTGCAACTTGTCTGCATAATTTTGCTAAGCTGAAGGCATAAACTAGTGTCCGAATAAAATAAAAACAGCAAGGCATTCTCGTGAATTTCTGAGTTGTTTTTGAAATTATCTAAAGTTTTTTTTAGCCAACAAAAGATATGCAAAAATGACACGCGATTACGTCATTCGCAGCATTTCGTTTTTACAGGCTTTTACACTGCTTTTTTTGCTTTTTTACAGAAACAGTGTAGTCATTTTATTCTTGTCATTAGTAAATATGAGTGAATAAACGGTATTAAAATTTTATGCGTGTTTTTTGGTGGTGGTGGTGGTGGTGGGGGGAGACGGAAGGGGATATTGTCAATTTATTGGATAAAAGTAAAACGGTGAACTGTCATATACATATGTTATACAACTAAAAGAATAAAAAGTTAGCTTGTCGAAATGATAAATGGTGAATAGGTATTCCCTCTTTTGTATGGTATACTGAATACCTCCTTTTTCTGTCTAGACAGATAAGGTAATTTATTTCTAAAGGTAGTAGTAATTGTAATAACAGGATAAGGAAAGGTTAGAAAAAGTGTTTCTGATGCATCACATCTGAGTAAATAAGTATCGGTTGCATAAGCACAACTTGCTATATGTTGTATACATTCGTCAGGCTTGCTATTTTCAGTAGAAGTAGTGTTGCCTTCCACCGGATGAGGTTGCTAGTCTCATTGCTTAACACTCCATCTTTCTCAGGGCTTACTATCGACCATTTTACGAGCTAGTCGGTGGAGAATGAAACTCCATTCTCCATGAATGTGTTCTAAAGGAAAACGTTCACATTTTCAGATTGTCACAGTTTACAGACAAGGCTGCCTACTATCGCCAATGATTATTCTGATTGCAGTCGATTGGATAATGCGACAAACAGCGGGTAGTGAGGAAACGCATAAAATGGACCCACACAAAAACTTGGAGGATATAGACTTTGCCGACGATGATATATGTGTTTGATTTCCCACAAACTGGAAGATATGCAAATGAAAAGTAACAAGTTGGCCGAAGAGGCATCCAGAGAAGATGGGACTTCAGGTGAACATAGATAAAACAGAAGTGATGAAGATTTCTGACCATCAGCAACGACAACAACAACAGACAACAATCAGCATAAATGGGAGTGACCTCAAAGAAACAACCTCCTTTATCTACCTGGGAAGCATCGTTCCAACTACAGGCAGAACTGACGAGGATGTCAAAGCAAAGATCGGAAGAGCAAGACAAGCTTTTATTTCTATCAAGTCTCTGTGGAGGTAAACAGCACTCAACATGAAAGCGAAAATAAGATCCGGATTTTCAACTTCAATGTGAAGTCACTGCCACTCACTATACGGATCAGAAACTTGGCGCGTCATAAAGAGCACCTCAAACAAACTACAGACCTTCATTAACAGCTACCTGTCTTCGCTCACTACTCAAGATCAGATGGCCGACCAAAAAAGACCAGCAATAGGGATCTCTGACAATGAGGGAACCAACAAAACAGGAACCGACTGTGCAACAAACATGGAAGAAGAAAGAGAGGTGGATTGGCCATACTCTGAGGAAGCCATCAAGTGACATCACTAGACAAGCCGTCAAGTGGAACCCGAATAGGACGCGACGAGTTGGTCGTCCAAGAGTGACTTGGAGGAGGTCATGTGAAGAGGAGATTAAAGCATGTGGGCAGAGAACCGAACGCAGTGGAGACTTGAGGCTGAAGCCCTATGCTCCTCTAGGAATTAAAGGGAACAATAATAATAATAAGTAATTCTCAAAAATTTTTAGTCTAGAGCCTTTATCACCATTACTTGATGCATATTTACTCTAAATAAGTCGATTAATAAGGCTGAAAGTACTCGGTCAGGCACCTAAAGCATTCCATAGTTCGTCGGGATAAACTCTGGGTAGTTAAGTTAGCATCACTGTTCAACATTCCAAATCCATGAATATACTTTGTTCTGTCTTGACATGCTAATAACCATGTGAGAGAAGAATATAAGAAACTTGTTAACGAAATATTCATTTACACTTTTATACACAAATATAAGGAAAATAATCATACTATTTATGAGTTTCACCATTTGCACAGGTCTTCCTTTATGTACTGCTTCTGTCCTCCATACTGTATGTTTTTGTCTTATTTTTATGTCTCCCATTTTTTCCGCAACACTGGTTCATCTGTTCTCTCTTTGACGTCACACCTCTCTCTCTCTCTCTCCACTATTTGATGTTTTTGTGCCAATGAACGTCTCTTTATATACTACTGATAAGACTTATCAGTAGTACACGTCAGAAGTACAGTGAAATTTGGAAGATACAATACTTACACTATTGTATCACTTTATCCTCCATGCCCTTTGACACTTACATCGTCTAAAAGTGAACAGATGAATTATTTACAAATTTTCATGCATCCAAAAGTCACATTATCAAAGAGATATTAGTAATAAAAGTGCTTCGTGATGAGGAACCGCAGTTTCCAGATTGCATAATATCATGTGATATTTTTCTACATGTTATTCACCAAACATTTTTAAAAGGGGATTATTGATGGCTCAGTTAGTCATCAGTAGGAGGGAATCACTATAATCTTATCATCATTATTGTCCCTGTGGGTTCCGTGTGCAATGTACACTTTTAGCATACGATCTCCATTTCACTCTACCCTCTGAAGTCTTCTTTGGCTGGCTCCATGATTGACCATACACTTTTGTTTCCTTCTCACACTTCCTTTTTCATGCTACTCTCGGATCTACACCCACCTCTTCACTACTCATTTATGTTCCTCTAGGTGGTCCACCTAGCGCGTAATGTCATTGAATGGTCTTCATTTCCTTCTTCGTGCTTGCTGATTGGTTCGTTGCCACAATTTCGTGCTGCTAATCATCTCAGGTCAGCCAACTGATCTTCAATATTTAGACTATGAAGGCGACTATTGATAGAAGTCTACAGCTTGTCGGAAATGCCTTTGATGACCCACGCGCCAAGTCAGTGATTAAAACAGAATAAGTGATTTGAAATTAATGTTGTAGATCCTAATCTCCTCCTTTATTCTGAGTGCGGTAGATTTCCATGTTGTCCATCTGTTTTGACTAGTTATGACATCCACAGTGCTGCAGCCTGTAGTTCAAACGATGTTAACAAGGTGGTAATTAAAAGAGGTGATATCCTTTAGATTTCTGCCTTTGATGGTGACTGGTGCTCATTCTTGTTGGAAGGCAATCCAGTCGAATAAGACCGATGTCAGCTCATGATGAAATCCTGCAACCATTCAAACAGTATCCCCGGGAAACTAATACTTGAAAACTAATCTGATGCTCACTAGTGACTGACCCTATTCAAAAAAGTACTTGCCTGGGGTTCTAGTGGGAATCTATGATCAGTAGGGTGGAGCATGTTGAAGGCGGGGAAGTAACTCATCGGAGAAGACATTCCGAAGTGATCGCGCTATATCCTGAATCGGTTGAAGTTAGAATTCATGAGCTGCCCATTTGATCAGGTCTCAGTGACCTAACAGTCTATGAGTTCGCTAGCCTTGTAATCAGAAGGTCCTAGGTCAAAACTCTGAAGGTGAGTGCGTACTGATGAAGGGCCTCAAATTAAGACGAAACAGCTGGATGTCCAGTAATCCCTGACTGGTTTTCCAATGGTTCTCTAGCTGACGTCAGATCTAAATGAAATCCTTCAACCGGTCATACAAAATATTCTCACAAAACCAATACTTGAGGATAAGACTTTGTCACTTGCTACATTTCACTGAATCGAGGAAAGACACATTTTCAAGGCTGCTCATTTTAATTTTTCTCACCCGTGTTTCCTGCTACTCTGTTTCATGAGAAGCTGGATATTATCTTTCTTTAACCTACTGTTTTAATATTCCCCTGTAGAAAAACACATCAAACTTTTTGTTAAGTTTGTTGGGGAGACAGCTGAATGATTTAACGCGTTAGGACTTCTAGTGGAACAAGAGTGGGAAATGACGTGTTAGGCATTTGAGGATAGTGCGGAGGAGATCATATAAGAAGGACATGAAAGCTCATGGGCTATCGTAGGGCCAGATGATAAAGAAAGCAAAGGGTACAGTAAAATGACGTTGGGCTAATGAAGCTATACGTTACACTAAGAATTCAAGGGAATAGTAATACGATTTATTTGGTCTAGTTGGCTGTATATCCCCATGATTAATGTATAACCAGTTTTGAATTGATAACCAAATAAACCGTCTGTTGCATACGGACATTTTTCTTGCAGACTTTACTCAGAGATTATTTCTTTAAACTTCCTGCCGAACCTTGGTGGCTAACCTAAAAATAATAATACCAAGCGATGAATCTAATGTATAGAACAATCTTTATTTGATATTCGGAAACCAAATAAAACAATTAAACCATGAGGTGTAAAATTGAACTAAGCTACTTGAAACCTTTACTCTCATAGAGAGTCAGAGCAGGGGCTCAATGAACTCAAGTAAGATGAATAATCAGAATATTAGTGGAAATATGTTTTCCGCCACTATTTCCAAAGCAAACTGTTTTTCTGGTCCTGTTCGAGTTTCTATGTCAATAACAATATTCGTGTTCTCTTAGAAAGCATATGCTGTTTTAGATTTCAGTGATTCAGCGGTTATATAGTATACATATCTGAAAATATTGGTTTGCTGCAAGGGTGTCAGTGGCATAGCGGCATAGTTCTCGCCGATCATGCAGGTGGCCTGGGGTTCGATCTCCGGCCGCCTCACTCCCCAACCTCACTAATCCAGTAGTAGGACTGGTGAAGTTAAGACATTCTGGTGTAACCCAACCCTTACTACTACAATTTGTTAACTCCCGTATTCTGCCTATTATTCTCTATTGTTCCCCCTTAGTCTTTCCTGGGCTATTGAAGAAAGACTATACCTTATTACGTAGGATGTTAAAGGTTGTCAGCAGGGTAAGCAGTTTGCCACTTAGCCAGCTTGTTAATATTCTGGTGGACAGGCACATGGACTCATGTGAAAAATCGGCGAAATCCATTTTATCTGACTCACCACACCCTCTACATTCACAACTCTCCCCATGTATCTCTTCAGGGAAAACCAGAAGCCTATATAGGAAACTATATGCCCACACTAGTAAGTACAAAAACTCATCCATACCCTACCTAGCTCGTGTTCTGTGCGATAAAGAATGCATTAGGCGTGAAACTTTTAACTTATTAAATAGTCAGTAGAACAAATGGATCTCGTCTTTCCAACTCACATCATTTACAGGTACAACGTTTTCTCTCTACCTTTTTTTCATTCTGTATTTATTTTTGTTATGTGCTGTTTTTTTTCTCTCTTCCTTACAGACTCTACTTAAAACATTCTTCTTCGTTCTTTCACAATCTGTATATCTCGACCATTTTGCTATCGCTTACGCCAGTAAATATACAAGTAGTAACTACTTTTCTAACACCTTCAAACACTCTGTTTAAATTTTGGCTTTGCTACCGACATGCTAATATGCTGTTGTCAAAACTGACTTAGATAACTTTAATCTATGTAGAACTTTATTTATTGTTAATGTACTAAGTGGATGCAATATTGTAGTAAAAAATGCTGAGAATTCCATTCTGTATCACAAGTACTGATTTGGAATAAAGCTATTATTATCTTATCTTAAAGAGGGAAGGCTGGACATGAGGCTAGCAACCCCATGCTGTAAAAATAATCACAACTACTACAGAAACTACAAGCTGGTTCTAGCTTGAAGTCCCCTATGTTCCACTAAGAACGAGGGTATAAAGAGTGGCACGCAACTCGTTCTCGGTTTTGGTGCAAATTCAATTCTATTTGTCAGCTTTGCGATGTGATAAGAAAGCTAGTTTGGTTGCCATCGTTGTGCACTCCTAAATGATACGAGATGGTTGAACGTAGTCGACGAGAAGATCTGGATCTAGGTTTCGTACTTCTTGTTGATCTTCAGTAGGACGGTGTTTGCAACCTTTTAAGGAATTCCAGTCTTAACAGAGATTTGAACCCTTACCAATCTCAGTGTCTATTACAATCCCGCATAAAGTCAATAATGAGCCTGAACAGCTCAATGGTAACGTTTGTAACTGTAGAACTCGATGATAGTGGTTTGAATCTCAGAGGGGATATGATTTCCTTCACTGTTGCAGACACATCTTGCTAAGGAACGCCAACAAACATGAAGCCTTGATTCATAGTTTCCTGTTGATTGTCTTCAAACATCCAACGTATCAGAACATGTCAGTAATAATCACACAATCCACTAAACTAAATGCATCATCTTATTCAGATAAATTAAAGCCATTTTCAAGTCTAATCCCAACACTTTACAAAGAAAATAAATGGGCAAATAAGGTTGTGTTTATTCCGTTATCTTACCAGTAATCAACATTTACTTAGGTTTAGGCCAACTAGATAGTGAGTAGTATGACCTGAACGCTAGAATAGACATCTTATTTCCCTCCCTATCCATTAGTTAATCATGCTTCTAATTAGTTTATTGGTTCAATTTTTTCTAGCCTGTTCAATCTGTTCACCTCTTAATTCTAGCATTTATCTCAGTAGTATACAACTACTATTACTACTTCAACGACTGAAAGGATTATTAACTCTAGGGATAAATCCTTATAGTAGAAATCATTTTTACGAAAACAGATGCTTCTTATTGTGATGACTATCATACAGATGGGTTTGTTTAAATCAAATCTGTAATATTCTAAAATGAGGTTGGAACCAGTGACCTGAACTTAGTTAATCTTACCATCGCACTGATAATACTCCTACTACTACTAATAATAATAAAATAAATAGCAGTTTTTTTCTAAGTGTGTGAATAAATAATCAACCATTCATTGTCCCAATTCATCATATCAAATATGAGTATATAAGGCAGATTATGTAAGTAGATAGGAAGAGAAAAAAAATTGACCTTATGCCTAAATGTGTTTAAATTATTGTTGATTATGGAGAGAAGGTTCATCAGTATGGCCTTCTGATTACTTCTGTCAGTTTGTTACTGATTTTATCATTACTGTTATTATTCTCTTGGGTTGTGAGTGAAAATTAGGCCTGCAACAGGACATGTGCATTTCACTCGGCTTTCTGTAGTCACATTTGGCTTGTTCTTCCATGTCAACCTTGAACTGCCGACTCGCCTTCTTCACATTTAGGTTCGACTCGATGGTTTAGTTCGTGATGTCACTCAATGGTCTCTTCAGTGTAAGTCCGATTCATCCTTCTGCATATTTTCTGGGAAAGAGGTTCCTCCCCGGATTTTTTTCCGAATTTCCTGATGCTTATCGCTTCTGTCTATCCGATTGTCTTTATGGCGCCAGAGATGGCAGCTATTAATGAACATCTGTAGGAGCCTATTTGAGACGCTTTAAATGATTCCCCAAATGTTTGAATCATATAGAAGCATCATGATTACTGAGAAGACTGACATATTCTGCAATAAGAGGTATATGTTCTTTCCTTAAGGATTCAGAAGACATAACGAAGAACTGCTTATTCTCCGAGGAACTTTGATGGAAAACGGTGTTACGCCTAGGTTCATAGACAAGAATCTTACATCAAAAAAAACTTCCAAGCAAGTTCAATCCGCTCCGAAGAAGACACTTCTGCTTAATCTAAAATTCAAAGGTGATATTGAAGCAGAAATCTCCAAATCGCTGAAGAAAACATACTTCACCGTGAACCTACGACTAACTTTTTCCTGTAAGACACTGCTCAGCAAGAAGGCGAAAGACAAGCTGTCGCATTAGGCCACTTCAACGTGCATATACCAGTTTACTTCCTCTTACGGAGCTGAGTACATCTGCCGTACCATGCGCCAACTTGAAAAACGCGCTCATGAACACTATCCAGGAGAATGAAACCGTACATATAGTTCAGTGACAAAATATCTGGTCAAATCAGGACATCCAGCGTCATTCTAAAAATCCTTCGAAATAATATACAAGATAAGATCTAACCAATTAAAGGGAGTAAAATTAAGACATTTGGGCATAGCCGAGGCACTAGTCATCCAAAAGCTCAAACCCACGCTATGTTTCCAAAAGAAATACGTTAGACCCTTGTCCCCGCCACGACCATTATAAACAGGTAATTCTTCTTATAGTGACTATCCTATTGCCTTTCTAATCCGAAATTCCTGTTTGTTCAAGTTATTTTTAAGTTTTTCCTAATCCCTATTTACGCTACCGTATTTTCATATGCCATCTCTCTGTCTTCTTTGTCATTTTATTATTTCTACATACTCAGTCCCTAATTGCATAAATAGTTTTTTGTCACATTAGTTATGATTCCACTAGATTTTTTATTCAAACATCTTGTCTAATTTTGTTATTTTTACATTTATAACCCCTAATTGTACAATATGTTAATCTTCTCAGTAAGTAGGATGCTACTCTGTCCGAGTTTTATCTGTCCCCCTGTTTATTATGGCATTTTAATTCCTAATTGTAATTTTATTAATTTAAATCTTGACCAGAAATTATTGTGGAAGTTTCCCACCTATTTATCATAGATAAATACACGAAGGTACAGCTTAGTTGACAGTGACTTCGTTGAAAAGGAAATTTTCTTCGCTGCAACTGTCTTTCTGTTATCTCATAGAGAAGCGTTGATTTGACATTGGCGTTGAAAATTCACATCTTGTTCTTCATACTTATTACCTCTTTTAATAATAATGTTTACTTAGAATAGCATAGAATGTGTGCTTCGGTGGCACAGCGGTTAGGACGCTCGGCGACCATGCACATGGTCCGGGATTTGATACCCGGCCACCAACTCACTCCTTTACCTCGCTAAGCTAGAAATAATGCTGGTAAAGAGGAAAGATTGGACATGAGGCTAGCAACCCCATCGTGCAAAAATAAACACTACTACAGCAACTTAAAGCCACCAGCTTGAAGCCCTATGTTCCACTGGGAACGTGAAGGAAAGAAATAATAATCACAGAATATCGATTTTCTTAAGGGGAAGAGAAAATATTAATGCGAATTGTGTTATTAGTCAAGAGAGAACGACATACTGTCCATCAGTTTTTATCCAGTGAATGTACGGCACTTCAAGGATTACGAGAAAATCCACTAACATCCATTCATTTTTTCTCACATTTCTCTTTCCCCTGCCCAGTAAGATTAAGAGTTTGATGAGAAGACTTTCTTTCCTGATAGTTTTATAATTGTAGCTCTGTAACTGTGCTAACATGAGTTAGACTATAGCGCCATAAATTTCTTTCATATGTTTCGCGTTTCCAAAAACTGATAGAGTTCAACTTTGGGTTAGCTCATTCGACTCGCAAAAGAATCAAAGATGTTATAAGAAACAGAAGGTAAGTTGAGGATAAATTGTTTATAGTATGCGAACGTGCGTTAACATAAGCAAAATGTAAAATCATATGAAAAACGATTCACTTCAACTAATGAATTCGAATTAGCACATTAAATCATACTTTTAGTAAGAGACGATTTAAGCAACCATTTTACGAGGCTCAGAAAATATTTATGCTACCATACTAGGAGAATTCAAGTTAAGTAAAAATGTGTTGGAAACAGTAAATTCCATGATGAGCAGTGACAGTGTGAATTCTTCGATTTCCATACCTTAAAAATTATTATATTTGAATGGAGTCTTTAAATTTTCTAGGGAACATTTTAGACGGTTAGGAAGGAATCTAACGGAAGTTACTTCCTTCACTGATTTGCCCCGGAAATCATCTTTTCAGCTATAGGTGACATAGATGAGCACATCGAAGCCAGTGATGAAGCCAGGGTAAGGAAGATACACTTTCGTTACTCCGAAATCAGTGTGAAGAGATGTACAGCATTCAACGCATGGAATAACATCCGAATTCGGTTTTACACTAACATTAGGTCAGTTCATCTGTATGATTTAGAAATTCCGCGAAAGTCACCAAAATCATCTCCAACAATCAATTGCTAAATCTCATCAACAGCTACCTTCACTTGATATTGAAGATCAAGTGGCTGGTCAGAAAAGATTAACAGGCGGCAAGAGACTGTTGTAGGCAGCGAACCAGCCAACAACCTGTTACCCAGCAAATAAGCACAGGGAAATAGAGGTGGATCGGATAAACGGTGGGAAGACTCTTGACTGACATCAAGCGTCAGGGAATCAAGTAAGGCACGAATGGAATTAAGCGAGTAGTTGGGTAACCGAGGATGAGAGGGACATGAAAACATATGGACTAGCCTGGAACCAACTGGAGTGAACTGAAGAGAATAGTGTGAATTGAAGATGTGCTGTTAAAGCCCTATATTTCACTGAAAACCCAGTGGGATGAATGGAAATAATAATTAAGTGATTCCATAGTGATTCAGCATTAATAACTGGATAACTTTTTGAGCAGAACTTATATGAAGCCATGTGACTAACTGGTATGATTGTGAGCAATAAATTCTGCTCGGAAAGTCATTTCGTTATTAATACTGCATTATTACTGTGTGATATTTGAAATAAACTTATCTAATAAGGAATAACATTATACCATAGTGCGAAAGTTCTACACTCACATATATAGTTAGTTGATATTTTGCGATGAGGAGATGAGGGATTATTGGCAATCATGAACTCTGCTGAAGGGAACATCAGAAAATAAAAGAAAGTGAAGATGTGTTGCTGAAGCCCTATGTTCCATTCGGAACCCAAGAAAATAATAATAATAATAATGGGTGGAAAACACTTTTGTGCATTTCTCTGGAATCTTCCTAAGTTTTTAAGTGACTGAAAGAAACCACTTATGATACATTACTATAGCTGTGATCTCAGTATGATTTTATCTTAGCCATCTGTGGTGGGATTTTGAAAAAATCTATAGAGACTCCCTCCAGTTATCCAAGTTCAACAGATAATGTCATATATGTTCGCATTCGAATATAAACGGTATTCTTCACCATAAAGAAAGTGTTCAATAACTAGTAAACGTACGTTTAATGCATGCAGTATGATTGCTGGTGGTATTAATCATTTTGACCTTGGCTAAATTCTTATGTTCTGGTTATCTCACTATACATGATCTACTGGTTTGACCGGCCTATGTATGCAAGGTATTTTGTGATATATTATTTTGTCTAATTGGGTCAACTGGGTCCTTTAACCTTCAGGATTTGTAGGTTTGAATGCGATTCTAATTCCTGCTTTATTGAGAATCCTATACAAGGTCTCAGATGTACCCTCCTTATATAGTAGAACTGTAGATGCCTTATACTTTTTCTTATTTATATTAACATTATTAGTTTCGTCATTATTTTTATTGCTCTTTTGACTTTTTTTAATATTTCTAATGAATTTATTTAACACGAACGCCTCTTCTTCCTGTTTCGATTCCTTGTTTAGGTTTTCTGTTGCACTAGTTATTGCTGTTGCTTGTTTTGTTAGAAACTTAACTAGGTGGAACATGTCAGTAAATTTATGCTTATGTGAAATGTTTCATTAATTTCTCTTGTAAGTACAGTTGTATTGTTCTTCATGGCGTTTATCAAATCTGAGCAAAAGATCACGCTTAAACGGCAATTTCAGTATAGATTTTGTCACAAATTAATATCAGAAAGAGAGATCGCTGAAAACCAGGTAGCGCTGAAGAACTTGTTTGCTTCACATGGAAACTCTTTAGTAGCGAATACGCTGGACGTCACCAAGGATCACACAGAGGACCCGCCTGTTACCAAGCCCGTCAGCCACCTGAGCCGGAATTCAATGACTCGTATATTCTTTGTCAATTTCTAGTATGATCCTACCCTCAAGCAATGCCTTCTACGAGTATCCACTTCATCTTGACATGGTGGACTTCTCGCAACATCTTCAGAACATGCGTCAAGTGGGCCATCAGTGAGCTGGAGATGAATATTCCCATCATGGTTTTCAACAGTCTCCTTGAAAAACCCACCACCTAAATAGCATTTGTCATAGCCACGGTTGAACCTCGCCAGATACTAGCTTGCTAGGCTACTAGCTTACTAGTTTTCTCGCCGGTCCCAAGCCCGGGTAAAGAGGGAGGGTTGGGGCGTGGTGCTAGCAACTCCACCCCTGTAAAACAACCAAATCGCTACAGAAACTTCAACGAATAAATATATTAAAAATTCTAAAAACATAAGCAATAGCCTTACTTTTCGCTGGAATCGGGGAAGTGAAATGACGCAGGCTGGTGAAAGCCTTCGGGAAGCCAGTCAGCCGATGTGCCTTCTTTCGATGAAAGCAAAAGTAAGGATGGGTACCTGGAATGTTCGCACAATGTACGAAACTGGAAAGGCTGCCCAGATAGCCGCTGAAATGAGAAGGTACAGAATAGAAGTGTTGGGAATCTGCGAAGCAGATGGAACGGAACTGGAAGGTGCCAACTACCTACTGGAGAGACAGTAATCTATTCCGGCCACCTAGAGGACAACCATGAGCACACCGAGGGAGTGGCCATCATGATGTCACCAACAGCAACCAAAGCTCTCATGCAGTGGGAACCAATCTCCTCCAGGATAATGACAGCCAGGTTCAACTCAAAAGGAAGGAAAGTTACAGTCATTCAATGCTATGCGCCTACAAACGTCTCAGAACAAGAGAAGAAGGAGGCGTTCTACAGACAACTACAAGCAATAATGGACAACGTCCCAAATGGCGATATCAAAATCCTGATGGGCGACATGAATGCGAAGCTGGGACGAGACAACACAGGAAGAGAACTCACCATGGGTCGTGAGGCCCTCGGCGAAATGAACGACAATGGTGAACTCTTCTCAGACTTCTGCGCCTTCAATGATTTGGTGATTGGTGGTAGTGTGTTCAAACACAAGGATATACACAAGACGACATGGATTTCACCAGATGGAAACACCAAGAATCAAATAGACTTCATCTCAATTTCAAGAAAGTGGAGACGGAGCCTACTGGACACAAGGTCAAGGAGAGGAGCAGATGTGGGTTCAGACCACTATCTAGTAGAAGGGACTTTCAAGGTGAAACTAAAAGCCTCGAGGATAGCTGGGGATAGGCCACAATGCAAGTTCAACACTCAATTACTGAAGGACACAACCACAAAAGACACTTTCACTGCAACTGTCAGAGCAAAGCAGGAAACACTACGCGACATCACTGAAGAATCATGCGTGGAAGAACATTGGAAGTCTCTGAAGGCGATTCTCAACGAAACGTGTTCAACGGTTCTAGGAAGAAAGAAGAGACAAGACAAGGAATGGCTCTCAACGGACACTTGGAAATTAATAGAAGAGAGGAGAATGGTGAAAGAGAAAATGATTCAATGCAAGGACGGACAGGAGAAGGAGACGCTGAGCTCAACTTACAAAGCACTGGACAAAGAAGTGAAGAAAGTGCTAGGAAGGACAAAAGACGATTCTACGACAATCTAGCTACTGAAGCTGAGAAGGCAGCAGGCAAAAGGGACCTGAGGACACTATATCAGATAACCAAATCTCTATCCGGGAAGAGACCAACACAAGCGAAACCTATAAAAGACAGCCAAGGGAAGCCCATTACCAAGGAAGAAAAACAGATTAAACAATGGGCGGATCACTTCAAAGGACTCTTGAACCGACCATCACCTGCAACCCGTCCAGAAATACCAACAACAGCGCGCACACAACTGCAAGTTGACACCAATCCTCCAACGAGAGCTGAAGTCTTGAACGCAATCAAACTTCTGAAAGCTGGAAAAACAGCCGGACCAGATGGAATACCCCCTGAAGCACTGAAAGCAGACCCAGAGACTACAGCAGACATGCTGACTCCATTATTGCAAAAGGTCTGGAAGGAGGGAAAGGTGCCTACTGACTGGAGGAAAGGTTACCTCGTGAAACTACCAAAGAAGGGCGACTTAGGACTCTGCAAGAACTGGCGAGGAATCATGCTCCTATCGACGCCAAGTAAAATCCTGAGTCGCATCATCCTGGAGAGATTAAAGGACGCACTGGAGACAGAACTCCGACCAGAACAAGCTGGATTCAGGAAAGGCAAATCATGTACTGACCAAATTGCAACTCTACGCATCATCATCGAACAAAGCATGGAATGGCAATCAAACCTCTACCTCAACTTTATAGACTTTGAGAAGGCCTTCGACAGCGTTGATCGTGAAGTAATTTGGAAATTACTCGAGTACTATGGCGTACCCCAAATATTCATCAACCTTATTCAACAGCTGTACGACAACGGCACATGTCAAGTGATCCACAACGGAAAACTCAGCGAGGCGTTTGGAGTAAACACAGGAGTCAGACAAGGGTGCTTATTATCACCAATGATATTCCTAATTGTGGTGGACTGGATTATGCGTCAGACAGTGGGAAACGAGAAGACAGGGATATCCTGGACCGACGTGAAGAACCTAGAAGACCTGGATTTCGCGCGTGGATGATTTATGTTTGATGTCACACACAATCGAAGACTTACAAGCGAAAACCGACAAACTGGTCGAAGAAGAAGCCGCCGAAGACAGGACTCCAGGTGAACATAGACAAGACGGAGGTTATGAAAATAACCAACCAACAACAACAACAGCAAAAACATCCAACGTCAATCACCATCAACGGGAGGGATTTGAAAGAGGTTACTTCATTCACTTATCTAGGGAGCATTGTCTCAACTACAGGAGGGAGGTACGGACGAGGATGTCAAATCGAGCAAGAATCGGGAAGGCGAGAAACACATTCATCAACCTGAAATCAATCTGGAAATCTTCGTCACTCAGCATCAACAAAATTCGGATTTTCAATACAAACGTAAAGTCAGTTCTTCTATACGGATCAGAAACTTGGCGGGCGGGTCACAAAGAATATTTCCAACAGCCTGTTGCTGACCTTCATCAACAACTGTCTACGCTGGTCTATACTGCAGATCAGATGGTCAGGTCGGAAAGAATCATTAACAAGAAACTATGGGAACAAACGAAACAACAACCAATCGCCAACCAGCAAATATCCAAGAGAAAGTGGAGATGGATCGGACACTCACTGAGGAGACCGCTGGGTTACATCGCGCGTCAAGCCCTCGAGTGGAACCCGAAAGGGAAGCGGCTTGTAGGACGTCCAAGGGTGACATGGAGGAGATCGTGTGAAGAGGAGTTGAAAGAATATGGACTAACATGGATGCAGGCGAAAAGTACAGCAGAAGACAGAAGCAAATGGAGACGTGCAGCTGAAGCCCTATGTTCCACTAGGAACCCAAGGGAGCAATAATAATAATAAAATAGTCACGGTTGCATTTCAGTGAATGTTTTTATAACACTGAAATTAAACCAAGGTGTTTTGATAATTTAAAAGTTTGTACCCCTCATGCATGAACTTCAGCGCATACATTAAGAAAAACCCTAGAAACGGGTACCCCCAACAATGATACTGAGTCAGATGGAGAATCAGTGTTTATACATCAAGCATGGGGTGAAGTATCTCTTTAATCTCTGTAACGTTTTATTCTAGAAAGCATGGTTTATTTCACATTTGACTCATACCGTGTAATTTATCTAATGAGTTTATTTCCACTACCGAATTTCAAGCTGATAGGTAGACAATCACAGTGTTGACTCAAGTATATTTGGAAAAATCTTTTGCATGACAGATAAACGTAAGTGTTTCCATTTTCTGCATCTACTTACAAAGAAGAGATCAACAATTCATTACTGATGCCATTGATGTAGCGCTTACAATTCCTGAGCTTACCTACAAGATGAATGACACCATTGGCTTTTATAATGTCTCCAGTGTTGATTTGCATGGAATTTAATTGGTTTCATCTTAGATTACAGAGTGGCGCCAGTTAAAGACTTACTGAAAACCGGACAACATTGAAGAGATATTTCGCTCTAGCTTAGAACTCTTCAACGGAAGGTATCTGTAGTCCCGTCAGAGACGCTACCTATAGCCTTAATGGTTACGAGATGAGTTCACTGATCACTCAGATGCGCATTGAATTCAATCAGTGATATACATGGAAATCAATCTAATACTCACTGGTAATTGACTATTAGATGAAGCTGCCTGGAGTTTTCGTGAAGATCAGGAAACACTGGGGTCCAGCAGGTCCGATGTTACTCACTCACTTTTCAGTGATATAAGCCAGTTTTATGTGCTATAAATCTTCAGTCGGAATTCGTTGAATGATCAGCATACTCGCCCTGTAAACTGATGATCCTGAGTTCATACTTTAGTGAGGTGATGGATGCATACTAGTGAAGAGGCCTGAACTAGGATGAAACAGCTTTTAATCGTTTATCTAGGCCAGATTTATAAACGTCTGCACCAGCAACTACATAATTATGAAATGAAATCAATTCCATCAACATATTTTTCATTAAAAGCTTTTAAACTGCAAAATATCGATTATGTATATTGAATTATTCATTAAATATAATTCGCTGTGACAGATTTTTCTGTCAGTTAGACACAAAGCCAGTTTCGAAGAAATGACAACAGTGATTAGAATAATCCACAAAATATGTTTAACAGACAAATATATTTACAATTGTCAATTCAGATTTGCTGTTAATTCTTCATTATTATTAATCACTTAAATTTCCAACAGATAAATGTAATACTCAAAAAAAGTTCATTGGTTTCTATTCCCGGACGAATTCATTATTTCTAGACAGGCTTTGTCAGCTGAGTCATCTATAAGAAATGTATGTGGGCTGGAAGGTTCTAGTTAGGTATACCTTAGACAAAAACATTTGTACGTAACCAAGATACATTACTCTGCGTCGGAGGCAGAGGGATTAGGACTCTTGCTGACCATGCACATGGTCCGGGGTTCGATTCCCGGCCACGGACGCACTACTTTACCTCGCTAAGCCAGTAATAATCCTGGTAAAGAGGAAAGCTTGGACATGAGGCTAGCAACCCCATCCTGTAACATTAAACACTGCTACAGAAACTTCAAGCCACTAGCTTGAGGCCCTGTGTTTCCTTCACTGGGAACGTGAAGGAAAGAAAAAAATACGTTACTAGGATCAGAAAGAAGTCTAATTTAAGGTCTGTTGTTTAACAACTGTTGAATAGGGATTATTATTATTATTATTAGCAGTCATTCTCTTCAATTCAAGGGTTATTTTTATATATTTATTTATTTTACTTTTTAGCATCCCGAGAGGAACAGTGACTTCTTATTGGAACTAAATTTAACTTCGGGAAGAGGGCCAGCAACTAGTTGACGTCAGATTAACTTTCAAGTGTCGGTTTGCAGGGATTTCACTGAGTGCAGTTTCGACCAATGACTTTGCCGGTAGCTATGACAATAGTTAAAATAGCATGACAATATAATCGATTCGATAATTAAATTAGGTCAAAATCTTATAAAATTTAAAGTTATGTAGTACTAAATGTGAAGTGGATAGATAAGTGGAGTTTGAGTACCGTAAAAGTGCAAAATAAAAGGAGAATAAGAAAAGTTGAGGATTTTTAAATGTTTTGCCGATTTCATCATGAGCTGATATTGGTTAGAGAACCATTGGAAAACCGGCCAGGGAGTAGTGGGCAGCTGTTTCGTCAGTACGAAACTACCACAGTGGTTTGAAACCAGGACCTTCTGGTAAACAGGCGAGATCGTAAACCATTCGGCTGCTGAGAATCGATCAAATGGCCCATGAATTATAACTTCTGCCAATTCACGGCACAGCGCGACCACTTAGCTAAGTGAGTACTAATGAAGAGTCGTAAACTAGTACGAAACAGCAGTCCAGTTCCTTCAGTCTTTCCAGTGGTCCTCTAACCGATATGAGCTGATGATAAAATCTTCCAACCAATGGAACAAAATCCCTGCAAAGCAATACCTGAAAACTGAAAATTTGTCAGTTAGTTTACTAGATTTTCCTAAGCCAAGGGTGAGAGACAATAACTTTTTTTGCATGTAAAGAATAGTATTTTTATCCTGAATTTCCATAGCTTCAGCTTTGTGTATAAGGTGAGCTCAAATTCTATCAAAAAGTGTAGTGGAATGTGATGAATAATCTTGCAAGTTCTTCTTCTGTCCACTCAGCGGTCGCTTTCAATCAAGTGAGACGAAATAGAGCTTCTCAAGGATTTTGTTTGACTTATTCTAATCTATATACTGAGTTTTTTAAGCTGCCTAAATGTCCGCCCTAGATATCTGTCAACGCATCAGCAGTTAAACCTGTAAATGCACGTAGAAGTGTGACAGCCAAGTGGCTTGTCTTCAGGCCATCATAACTGGTCGACTGTAAAATGATTAACAAAGAGTGGCAGCAATTTAATTCCTTTTTGTGACGCTAGAAAAACTTAGATGTAGGACTTCAATAGCATCGCCTTCATTGAACTGGAACTTTAGAAACAACTCTTTCTGTCTAACCTAAGTCAGTCCCTTTTTACTGTACAAAATGTTGAAGTATCTCTTTAAAAATCAATTAGAATAACCTACATAAACTAGGGGATTGTCTTAATTCATTTTCTAAGGAGTGATTGGATCAAATCCTTCTTGGCTTATTCGTAAGACATCTGATCAAATTGATTTTGCATTAGATGACAAAGAAACTAAAACATGCGTTGGTGGCACAGTGGTTAGGACTCTCGCCAACCATGCACATGGTCCAGGGTTCGAGCCCACGCCGGCGCACACCTGATATCTATGGTCGGCCTGCAAAATTTGGGCTACCGATATCCATGCTGAAAATTCCATACTTGTACCAAAAATACAGTGTAGAATCAAGCTGTAAATCGAAAATAAAAAAATAAATAAAAAATAACAAAGAAACTAAAACATGTATATCTTCCTACAGTTGCAGATTCATATGAACATCTCTTTTGAGTGATTTGTTTGTTCTTTAACTCAGGCAAACATCGGGAATGTGTAATTTACCACTAGGTGCTTCTTCATTAGAGAAAGTGAGTCGGCATAATCTCCTTGTACTGTTATTATCACTGAACTTATTGCCATTATCGACAGCGTCGATCGAGAAGTCATTTAGAAACTACTTCGCTACTACGGGGTGCCATCGACGATTAAACATCTCATCCAACAGTTATACGACAATGCTGCATGCCAAGTAATTCAAACGGGAAACTTACGGAATCCTTCGAAGTGAGGACAGGAGTGAGGCAAGGCTGTCTATTATCGCCAGTGATCTTCCTGATTACAGTAGATCGGATAATGCGACAGATAGACAACGGGAAATGAGGAAACAGGCATAAAATGGACTCACACAAAAAACTTGGAGGATCTGGATTTCGCTCGCGATGATATATGTCTGATTTCCCACAAACTGGAAGATGTGCAAGTGGAAAGCAACAAGTTGGCTGAAAAAGCATCCAGGGATGACAGGACTTCAGGTGAACATAGAGAAAACAGAGGTGATGAAGATTCCTGGCCAACACCACCAGCAGCAACAACAGACAACAACCAGTCGGCATAAATGGGAGGAACCTGAAAGAAACAACCTCCTTTACCTACCATACCTGCAAGGATCGTTTCACTTACATGCGAAAGTGACGAGGTTATCAAAGCCAGAGTCGGAAAAGCAAGACAAGCTTTCTTTACTCCTAAGTCTGTGTGGAGATGAACAGCACTCAGCATGAAAATGAAAAGAAGATCCGGATTTTCAACTCCAATGTGAAGTTAGTGCTACTTACTATATGGATCAGAGACTTCGCGCGTCATGAAGAGCATCTCAAACAAACTACAGACGTTCATTATTAGTTGCCTTCGCTCAATACTCTAGATCAGATGGCCAGCCAGAAAAGATCAGCAACAGGGATCTCTGGCAATCAGCGAACCAACCAGGAACCGATTGTGAAACAAACAGGAAGGAAGAAATGGAGATGGATTGGCCATACTCTGAGAAAACAAACCATCAAGTGATATCACACGCCAGGCCATCGCTCGTGTGGAACCAGAAAGGGAAGCGGCGAGTTGGTCGTCAGTGCGAGGGTGTGGTGACTTGGAGGAGGTCATGTGAGAAGGAGATGTAGGCATGTAGGCAGAGTTGGATCGGGGTGAAAAAGTTGTCAGAAAACCGAAGGCAATGGAGACGCGTGGCCGAAGCCCTATGTTCCTCTAGAAATTAAAGGATAAAATAATAATAATAATGATAATATTGCCATTATCCATGTTATTATTTTAACTGTTCTGATTAAAATATTAACAACATTCACCATTGATTTCTCTTTGATCCATGAATCTCGCATCACTGGTTAAAAGCTTTATACATGCTTGCATGGATAACCAGTTGGGAATACTTAGTGTTGCCGGTCTTATATGAGAAGAACACTGACCTGTTTAAAACTTCGGCTATCGGAAGCCTTCATCATTATAATACAAATAGTTCCCCTTGTTTACTTTGTCTCAATCTAATAAAATTTGATCAGTAATGGTATTTTCTACTTTCGCGAGTATTTAATATGCCTACAAATGCGTAATTTGCAACTTTTCACTGAAATTGATTTTCATTTTACTTGTTATTCCTTTGGGTTCCAGTTGCAACAGATGGCTTCAGCAACACATCTTCACTTTCCTCTATTTTCTGTTGTTCTTTTAATCTCGATCCACGATCGCCCATAATCTCTTATCTCCTCCATATCACCCTCACAAAAATGAAGCACTCATCGCTTCCCATCGGAGTTCCACTCGAGCCATGGACTAGCGCGCGATGTCATTTAACAGCATAACAAAATGTTTTGTAAATTACCTAGTAAATTAAAGACCAGGTATACAGAGTTCTCGCCAAAGCGTCTTCTATACAAGCCAAATACCCTACAGTCACGTTCAACAAACTTTGTAGACTATATTAAGTGATGTGTTAGATGCTGCGTGGTCAGAATCTACAACATGTTACAATATCGATAAATTGATATCTTTCCGCTCTCCTCTAATCGGCCAAGCTGAAAGGTGCTCTCGAATGTGGCAAACCTAGGTACAGAGGACGGTCGTCAAGAAACATATAGAAAGAGTAATTCGAATGAAACACGAGAGCATTTGCTTTGTATAGAGGAGCTTTTGATGATATATAATATAAAGCAAGAACTTTTTGTACAGAAACAACTTGTAAGAACTATTTCGTTACCTTGGTTTTCACTTTACTATGTAATTCGCATAAAAACTTTGTTATCCTTCTTTATTACATGTTCAGCTTTTGTTACAGGATTATATTATGAGCCGATATGAGTTAGAGAATCACTGGTAAACCAACTGAGAATACAGGATATCTGTTTTGCCCTAATTTGCTACTCTTCATCAGCAGGCACCCACGGCCATGTTTCTAACCCAGGATCATTAAGCCACTGGGACCTAACCTAGTGGCCTGTGAATTCTAACTTCTGCCAATTTACAACCTAGCGAGACCACTCGCCAATGTTTCCGGCGATTATTTGTCATCGCAGCCAACCACTTATACCCTACTGGTCATGGCTTCCCACTAGAAACCCATGTAACTACCTACCTGAATAAGGCAAGTGGCTAGTGAGCATCTCATTGATATTCAAGTATTGGTTTGTGGGGATTTGATTGGTTGGTTACATTTTACTGACGTCAGCCCACTAAATCAAATCCCTAGAAACCAATACTTGAGTATTCAGCCTTTGTTTTTATTCTATTTCACTTTATGTAATCATATCCTAATATTTTATCTAGTCTGTTTTTTTTGACAACCTTTCACTCATCTTATGCGTACATCATATTATATTCATATAATAAAGCGACGTACATTAGAGTAAGCCCTGAAGAAGATCAATCCGAAAACACAATGCTGTTGGCTGTGGTATGTCTTAGTTTTATTTTACCAGTGAGAAAATTTAGTAATTTGCCATAACCATAGACCATAAAAGAAAAGTGGTTATTCAAGAAAATTTTATTGCTCTCTATTTTTTTTTTGCCTAAGGTGATTCTCTCTTGGCAGAGTGAAATAATTGCCATTTTATCAGCTTAATCTATGGTCAGCAATAACCACAGGATGTTATAACTTGTCCAATATGTACGTTTTTCAGTGGATATTACAATAACCGGTAATCAAAAAGTGTGTATATCTCATGGCTACATCCTTCTTCGGTTGACTTTCTTTTGCTCATCGATTCAGGGTAGTCTGATGCTTCAAGGATTAACAGAAGAAATCATGTGACAATGCTGATAAAAAAGAGTGAACACGTCTGTGCATTTCACTGTAAAATATATGCGGAGGTATATAAGTGGCGGTAGGGAGTAGTGAGGAAGCATAGATTTGCAACTGAGGTGGAAAGAGGGAAATGACATTAGAAACACAATAATTGATGAATTAAATGTGAGCCTGTTTTGACCGATTAGTGAAACTTCTTTTTATAAGTATAATTCATCATAAAAATCCATAGCTACTCTTATGTTAGATGTGTGTTATGTCACACCACTTATTTTACATCTATTTTATTTAATAATGACTAGCAAATTTTATAAGCTGAGTATCAGTGCTACAAAGTAACACAAAAGAAGGCGAAAAGTGACTTTCTTTTCATCCTATTTCTTCTTTTAAGAGAGAAACTAAAAGGCGCTTCTTTCTTCTCTCTTCCTTTCCCTTATCCCGTTCCTCTTCCTCCTACTTCTCTTTCTGAACACCAAAAAAAAACATCTTGTTAAGTAATTTTGCTTTTGTCTGTTTTGAAGTGAAATGGTAATCTACAAGTTAGAAAACTAGAGATAATATTGTTCTTAGTTAGTTTTTCCTGTCCCAAAAATGGAAAGGTATGTTGTTAGACTTTTTGAGGATAAACGCTTTCACTTTGTTCAATTTATCTGATTTAATTTACTTGTATGCACAAGGAAAAGAAAAAAATAAAAATATCAAATTGCTAATGGACTTCATGCGTTTATTACTCTTGATGAATTTGAATAAGGGCAGAATAATATGGTACCATCATTTATTTCGTTGACTCCCCATCAGCTGGTTATAGCCTAAATAAATTATGTGGTTTATGTACAAAAACGGTTTAACATACTTGCAAATTTTACATGATGTCAATTGACAGAAGGCTCCACAATTAGTGAACAGTGCTCAAAAAATTGCTCTTATATAGTCTTTCCACAGGCATTTCAAGTTTACAAGTATTGGTTTTATAGGGATTTTGTTTGATTGCATGGAGGATTTAATCATGAGCTGACATCAGTTAGAGAACCACTGGAAAACCTGGGAGTACTGGACAGCTCATGATTAAATCCTCCATGCAATCAAACAAAATCCCTACAAAACCAATACTTGAAAATTAATCTGATGCTCACTAGTGACTGGTCCTATTCAGGCAGTTAACCTGGATTTCTAGTGGGAAGCCGTGACCAGTAGGGTACAGCAGATTGAAGCTGAAGCAGTAACTCATCGAAGAAGACATTGCGAAGTGGTCGCGCTATGTCGTGAATTGGCAGAAGTTAGAATTCAAGGACCATTGGATCGGGTCCCAGTGGCTCAATGGTCTACGAGCTAGCTCGCCTTGTAACCAGAAGGTCCTGTGTTCGAATCCCGGTGGGTACGTACTGATGAAGAGTCCCAAACTAGGACGAAACAGCTGTCCAGTACTCCCAGGTTTTCCAGTGGTTCTCTAACTGATGTCAGCTCATGATTAAATCCTCCATTTCAAGTTTAAACAAAAAATGAATATATGCATATAATAGTAAAAGAGTTACGTAATAAAGATGAGAGGTGCGTAAAATGCTGAGTGACTAATAAATTTGGCGACAGCATACTGAGTTCAACTCAAATCATAGAAACAAGAAACAAGCAAAATTACACTATGTTAAACGGGGCGAGGTAAAGCCAAAGATTACATAATCAAATGAAAGAAAGAATAAATACATCCATTTATCAAGCACAGCAAGGATATACTAATAACTGCTTCTTTCTGAGCACTTAAATCTGGTTTCAAGCGTTTGACAGAAATTGATACGGCAAACCTGAGGAGAATCGAGCTCCTTTATCTAGTGATAATTACAAAGGATCTTGCGATTTCCACATCATGACTCGTATCGAGGAGATGTTTGGTAATAGCGCTATTATAGGAGTTTGTTTCCTTGAGACACAGGCTTTTTTGCATATGTTCATTTGATTATGGAATCTTTGGCTTTAACCTCGCCCCGTTTAACATAGTGTAATTTTGCTTATCTCTTGTTTCCATGATTTGAGTTGAACTCAATAAGCTGTCGCCAAATTTATTAGTCACTGAGCATCTTACGTACCTCTCATCTTTATTACGTAACTCCTTTTTACCATTATATGCATATATTTATTTTTTGTTTAAACTTGAAATGCCTTTGGAAAGACTATATAAGAGCAATTTTCTGAGCACTGTTTACTAATTGTGGAACTTTTTTGTCATCTGACAGACAACATGTTAAATTTGAAAGTATGTTAAAATGTTTCTGTACGCAAACCTCATAATTTATTTAGGCTATAACCAGCTGATGGGGAGTCAACGAAATAAATGATGGTACCATATCATTCTGCACAAACCACTGTTGTTCTTGCTGTCACTACTACTTCTACAATATCTACTACTAGTAGTAATGAGTTATACTACACCTTAGAAGTTAGTTTATCAAACGTTTTCGGTCAATTTGATATTATATACTGTAGACCATTGTACATCATCGTAAACGTCACTTTGGCGCAATATAACCTATAAGTTTACATTTTCCTTTCAAATGATCTTCTCTCTTTCACCCTGTGATATATTAAACGTCATATCTTATTCGGATTCTATTCGAGAGTCTACGAAATGACATCAATCAACGATATCCTCAGCGTCTATCTCCAATGTATCTTCATCGTCTTTGTCATATTAATTCAGCACAGGGCTCTCAGTTGGTTCGTTATCACAGTGACTTATTGCCAATCCTTCTTGATCACTTGTACTTCGTTTTGAAGCCAGCGAATGCAGGTGTTGATCAAAATGCCTACACTAGTCAGTTGAAAGTGCACTGAGTGACATACACGCCGATTGTTTGAATCTTCTTGAAGCGCTGAATGAATAAGCATCAGTGTTGAACATCCATGTCTTGTTCTTTGTGCTAAGTGCAACAGAAAATGTCCAAATAAAATATTCTGATGCTTTAACCTACAAATTTTTATGTTACTTATATCACTTAAAGAATTTCTGTTTCTTGCTTGAGTTCGTCTATCAAGCACCTTATTTGTAACTGTTATAAGCAGGTACGATTTGAATTTATTTACTAAAGGCGGCTAGACAGGACAGCTTAAGTTCAAAAAATGAAGCTCTTTTTTCTCTGGAGAACTTTGTGGAAAAATTTGTACATATTCTTACTGACTTGTTATTACCATGAATGAAGTTCAGAAGGTGTCAATGTCGGTGAACATTGAATAGTCTGTTTATTCGAACTGGCCTCCGTTGGTGGGTGACAAGAAGGCTGTCATTGTTGAATTTTAAACTGGTTGGCAGAAGATTGGAGAAATACGATCGGAAGTATTCTTGTATGTGATATTAACGTTTATTTACTGACTTTAGCAATGACTCATCACTGTAATTGTGTTTCTTTATCGCTTGAAGAATAAATAACCGTGTTGATTACAGTGCATAGTGATCTACGTATTAAGCCTAAACTTCTGAAATCACTTATAGGTCCAGGACGTCTGCAGTCTTGATATTTGACGGGAAGAGTTATTCATGTCAACCAAGTTTCAATCTTTGCAAAGGAAAGTGTGAGTGACATCGTGAAATTGCTTAAAATTTAGTGAATCGTTTTGAGTAAAATTTAGAATAACGTCTAGTTGTTTAACTCCGCAAAATCCCCTCAAGTAGGAGCTTTCCGTTGTTGCAAGGAATACTAAAAGGTTATCTCATGCCAATTAACTTACGATGCATACCTTACTAAAGGTTTCTAAGTGAACAAAGGAGTAACACGAAGCAACTAAACATCGGAGATCATATTCCTGGGAATAGTGGACTTGATAATGTGACATATTTTAGCGAATAAAAAGACGGATATACGTTGGATTGGTGAAGATATCCTAGAATACTTCAAGTATATATTCTTCCAACCTTCTTATTATAGGGAGTTATCGAGAGAAATATTAAAGTTCACTTTGACAATAGGAATATCATATTCCTCGAACTTTATTAGTGAAATTTTCATCGATTTCACTTAACCAGCAAAGTTCTAACCTTACTGATCTTTTCAGAGATTACTTGACCATCATCTGTTAAAGTGTTACGGGCTTATGCTGCCTGTGTATTGTACACATTTGCTAATCTCAGACTATTTAAAAGTTTAATTTTTCTTTTGTAAAAGTATAGGGCTTGTAAGAAAGAACACGAATGCTTGTTAAAACTAAAACTTTGTTTGCTAGCAAACTATAGAAAAACTGTGGTCAGTGCAGAAATATAACATCGGATCATCTTGGAATGACTAAAAGATGGTACACCCTGGAGTTAGGAAAAATAAGTTAAACTTAGATAAAATTGAAGCATTGTGCATAATCACTGAAAATGGCCTAAATTGACAATCAACCTTCTATCTTAACTTCATTGAATTACGAGAAATAATTTGGCCATCACTTTAACCCTATAGAAAGCAATGCATTAAATAATTATAAATCCCATTCAATAGGCGACTATATGATAATGGAACACGACAGGTAATTAACTATGTAAAGATCAGTGAAGACAGGAGTTAAACAGGGTTGCCGAAGTGTAGTAGACTGGATCATAAGATAGTTTAGACAGTGAATAGATGGACATCAAGTGGACTGACAAACAAAAGCAAATTTGGCTTAT
Organism: Trichobilharzia regenti; assembly: GCA_944472135.2. NCBI lineage: Eukaryota > Metazoa > Platyhelminthes > Trematoda > Strigeidida > Schistosomatidae > Trichobilharzia > Trichobilharzia regenti. The sequence continues at coordinate 21,534,854 of OX235265.1, read as the reverse complement.
GAGGAAGATTTCAGTCTGGTATCACACGAACGCAAAAATTAACTAGTTAAATCAACAAGTTGGCGGAAGAGGCACGAAGATAGGATTTCGGGACAAACGTAAACAAGGAAGATGCTATGGAGACGCTCGCCTAACAATAAGCATCAATCACTGTCTATCCCGAACCTGTTTTGCTCGCCTGAATATATTTACATTTGTGCATGAAACGTCATTCTTAGTGCATATCTATTTGTATATGTATATAGATGCTTCTCCTATGAATTCATGCTTAACTAATAAAGACCAAAAGTGATCTCGGTACTTTAACTGCTTATCATAATGAGAACAGATTTTAAGCTGAATGGAATGGTCACGTATATCACACTGATTTTTCCGATCATGTGGTAAATGAACCCCGGTTGCAAGATCTTGAAATGATAGAGAATATTTGTAGCTCAGGTGGATGATTTGTAATTAGTTGCGTTCTCTGAACAGGTTGGTTTAATTGCGGAGCTTTCGTCGTCCTTCTGGAGAACACCTTCAGCACAAGTTATAGAATAAAATGAAGTGATTTAAATTCTCCATGAATGATAAAATTGTGTCTCCTGGTAACCATCTTCATGACTAGTAGTCGATTTACATCTGTATTGATCGCCTTTTTATTGACTTGAGATTTGAAATTTCTTGTCACCTGATTTCCTTTTTCATACATTTATTCCCCTTTCATAATGGAATTACACTCTACCACAGTGCACAAGTCTTATTCTTATATTTATTCCCCTTATTGAATTTGAATAAAGCAACAACAACAACCGTTTTTGCTGAATAAAATAGTACCTTCTTTTATTTTATTGGTTTCTCATCAGCTGCTTACAGGTCGAAGTTATTCTTAAGTATATCTACAGAAACAATTTTAACATACTTGCACAGAGTTCACTTTTAAACAAAAATCAATCAATCAGTATATGCATACAGTAGTAATGTATATACATATATATGTACTGTTAAACACTATTCCGAAAAACAATAATAATCATACACAATGGAAACTTTTCAGCATTACGCAGTCGAATGAAAGAGAGGTGTAAATATCCAGTTACCAGGATGGGCAAAGACAGAATGATAACTGTTTCTTTCTGAACGCATGAATCGGGTTTCAGGCGCTTGATGGAGATTGCTTAGGCAAAATTATGGAGAATTGAGCTCATTTGCCTATTGATAATTTTGAACGACCTTTTGACGTCCACCTCATGACCCGTGTCTAGGAGTTGCCTGGAGATTGCACTGTTTGAATCATTTGTTCCCTTTAGACATAAGCTTTTTGACTGCACCAAAGAGCAGGTTGTTCGATAGACCGGAACAAGCTTAGCTGCAGGACGTATGGAGTCTTCTGTTAATGATTGTTGCAATGCTTCCATCTGTAAAATCGAGTTGATTGTAGATGGGCTTTTTCTCCACTGTAATTTGTTTGGCATTTGAAACTTCAGATCTTCCGTACTTGTTAATGAGTCTTTGAGGGTAACCATCGCTCTTCAACATCTTTCCAAGAAGCTCGAATTCTTCCTCTAATTTCTCTATAGAGCTTATTCTTCTCGCGCCATAGTACGGAGTCTTGACTAGTCCGTGTTTAAAGCTATTTAGACAAAAAACAGTAAAATGTAAGTATTGTCCTTTTCAAGTAGGCTTTCGATGAATTAACGTCTGAGGAGTACCGTCTGCTAGGCGTTGCACGGTAATGTCGAGGAAGTGGAACTTTCCGTCACTTTAATGTTCCATAGTAAGCTCAATTTTTGTATGTGCGTCATTGAATATTCTGAGCAAGTGTGAAGCACACCACAAATGTGTCATCGACATATCGACAGTAGGAAGTTGTTTCGTCGATTGTATGCTTCAGCTTCGTTTTTTTCAAGGTTGGAAATTAGCATATTTGCTAAAACAGGGCTAAGTGGACTGACCACAGGTACACCATCTATTTGAAGGTAAAGAGTATTTTCAAATTGGAATTGTACATCCATGATTCACATTATCAGTAGGCGTTTGAATTCTGAGTTTGGGAGTGGGAGAAGATCAGACTGCTGACAAGTGATCTCAATAGTTTCGTTGACTGGAATCATTGTGAACAGAGGGGTTGCATCAGATGACACCATGAACTTATTTAAAACTTTCATGTGGCTGACATGAAGTGAGTCTTTAATGTTGTGCACAGTTAGCCGTTGACGAATAGGTCCCAGCTTCTCCGGAAGCCAACGTGCAGCCTTATGTTGGGGTGAGTTGATCATCGGAAATATAGGTTTCAGGGGGACTTGATTTTGTGTGTCTTCGGAAGGCCATACATGTGTGGCAAGTAGAACCCTTAGGGTTTCAAATCATAGTACAAATTGTTGTTAATCAATTTCTTCTCCATTCTTTTTCGCTTGAGTGCCAGGCTTCCAGTAATTCCCTAGCACTTTTGGTGTTTCCTCTGTTTATAATTTCGACATTATCCCAATCAAATTAGTGTCTATAATCTTCTAGACGCATTGATATGAAAGAGTATATATCATGTCTTTTCACAGCTAATTTGTGTTGATGGATTCTGATCCGAAGGGGACACCAACTTTGAATATACATTGACATGGAAGGATGAATTGTCGGATGACGATTTTGTTGATTATAGGATCAAGCATCTTCACAGTTTAATTTGTGATCTATACACATCGAACACTGGTTTTCAGTGAAGAAATTTTATTAAAAAATCATCAGTGTCATGAAGCTAGCCACTGAAGCCTATTTATAAGAGAAAGTGTAATTAAGGTAGAAAATATATCACGATGTATTCGCGAATTTGTAATTATTCCCTAAGCATCAGCTGACAAGTAATCAGGTAAAATATGACACGAGTGTGAATTAATTATTCACAACACACTATTTGCGTATTGCGTACAGTGACAAATAAGCACTTTGCACGATAGATGAACGAAACCAGTTAAGTAACAATTCCACCGTAGGGGTTCGAACTCAGGAACTTCTGTTTACAAAGCAAGCTCGTATACCATTAAGCCACTGGGACCCGAACCTCGATGGGTGTGTACTGCTGAAAAGTACAAAACTAGAATGAAACAGCTGTCCAGTACTCCCAGGTTTTCCAATGGTTCTCTAACCAATGTCAGCTCATGATAAAATCCTGTAATTCTATATTAATTTGTTTATTGGATATATCACACAGTGAAATAGTACTACTCACTGGATGGCAAGGTTTATTACTGTTCATAATCACATCGGTTATAACCCAACAACTTCGAAACTTGTGTCTTATAATTTTCTGTATTCTTTCCTATTTGTCGTCATTTGGATAGGAGAATTTCCCAGATGTCTGACTGGAGAAGTGTGGAATCATTTCTACTACGTGCATTTTCAGTCGATTCGATAAATAAAGCTTCATTTATCAAACTCTCCGTCCACCCTGTTATATTAGATTTCAAAACTGTCATCTTATCCCATCATCCTATTGTATGGTTGCGTGTAACTGCATGTAGTGCCGCTCTCCATGAATTTTCCCCCATATCTCTTATCTCACTAGCCAAGCATGAAAGCCTAGCAGAATCTAGATTAGTTGACCCGAATAAGAAACAAAATCTGGAGAATAAGAAAGGTTAGAAAAAATTACAAGACTCAAGTTTCTATGTTGTATGATTAATAATTGATGACATGATTATGAACATTAGTTAATTGTTATTGAATTGAATTCTTGATTTTCCCGTCGATTGATTGGACCGAAGTGTTCGGTCTCAGGTTGACATGTCGGCTTCTTGTGCAGATGCTTCGACGATGTCTGGGGATTTGATTTGTATACAATTGGTGGATGGTGGCTAGCAGTGGAATCCAGGATGCGCATTTCGTCCTAATTGGGACTCGTCTGCTGGATGTACCTGCGTTTCTCAGTGAGTGATGATGTTCCCACCGAGGTTCGAACCCAGTGCCCATAGTTTCAAACGCCAAAGCGTAATCCACTAGACCACTTGGGCCAAGAGAGCCACCTCTTGTGCAACGGGTCATATATTAATTATTGAATTGTGTTCGAAACCTTGCCATCCAGTAAATAGTACTATTTAACTGTGTGATATATATCTTACAAACAAATTAATATGGAATGACATACTATCATAGTGGCCAAAGTGTACACACAAATAGTGAAGTAACACGTTGCTAATCTTTACAAGAGTCCAGGGAATTGAAAAATGAATGCACCCGTCTTGTTTCTACTACACAGATTAAGAAAATTATTTATCATCTACTTAATACTACTGAATTCTGTCTGTAAACCGAATTCAATATATGAAATAATTTATCTTTTTTATTACTCCAACGTGATGATGAAACTTTCAAGCTATGCGCACTTCGAGCATGCCTATGTAAGAGTAAAACTTAGGCACCTAGGTTTGTCTACGTGGTTTAATTTAATGCCCAAAACTAATGACTCCAGTAAGATGTATGGTGTTGTTAAGTCAGGATACCCTATTAGGCCTATAGTTGATTTTAGAAATTCACCTACTTATGAATTATCTAAATATTGAGCCATGATATTAAATCCCCTAAAAAGTCACTGGAAATCTAGACTAACTAATTCTTATGAACTAAAACACAGATCAGATAATTTAAAATTAGATAAAGGAGAGAAAATGGTTAGTTTTGACATTATCAGTTTATATACATATATACCAATAAATATGGCTATAGAGGGAGTCAGAAACGAACCCATTTCTTACCAAGAACTCAAACTTAGGACAAAGCTGCCACTTGAGGTCATAATGCTGGGAGTGCAGCTATGCCTGACTTCCATAGTATTTAAATTCCAAGGGAAAATATACAAACAAACTGAGGGAGTTGCCATGGGATCACCAATATCCCCGGTTGTAGCAGATATATTCATGGAAAGATGGGAAAGCATAGCGATTGAAACGTTCACCCACACCCAAAAAGTATGATGGAGGTGTGTAGATGACACATTCACTGTACTTAGAACACAAGATATAGATAGATTTTTCGAACACATCAACCGGAAGGTAGTGGCAGTTCAATTCACTTAAGAATTTGAGAGTCCGAAAGGGGAGCTCCCAGTGGTAGATTGCAACGTAAAAAGTAAAGAAGATGGGAAGTTAAACACTAGTGTTTACAGAAAACCCACACATTCAAACAGATACTTGGACTTCTGATCATCCCATCCTATGTCAGTAAGAATAGGATTGGTGAAATGTTCAAGTGCCAGAGCAGAAAATCTAAGTAGTGCCAAGGGAAATCCAAGACAGGAAGTGATACACATAAAAGAAGCCTTGAAACCTAATAATTACCCGGATAACTTAGACAGGAAATATGTAGGAAAATGTAAAAATAAAATAAATAATGATAATAATAATAGTGATAATAATAATTATATTAATGACGACACCAATAATAAGGAATCTAAATCATCAGTAGTAATTCCATACAAGGAAGGAACCTCGGAAGGCACCTTACGCAGAATTGTTAACAAGGCAGGAATAGAAGTGACTGGCCTTCGAACCCACAAACTCAATTAGAAACAAGCTTTGTCGGTTAAAGGATCCCGCTAATGGAGCTTTTAAAAAAACAATTTAGTTTATCTAATACCCTGCCTGCAATGATTGTCAGGTCAAATACATAGGTCAAACTAGTAGAACAGGTGCAGTCAGACTAGCTGAACATAAACACCTAGCAGCAAAATCTAGATTGGTTGACCCGACAGTAAGATAAGAAATCTAGAGAATAGTTCAGCGATAGCATTACCTGCAGTTACACACAACCATACACTAGGATAGGATAGGATGACAGTTTTAAAATCTAATATCACAGGGTGGAGGGAGAGATTGATAACAACGGAAGCTTTGTTTATCAAATCAACTGGAAATATATGTAACAGGAACGATTTATCACCTGTCCTTGATATCTGGAAAATTCTACTACCCCAACTACGACAAATAGGAGAAAACAAAGAAAACTATAAAACTCAAGTTTCAAAGTCGTGTAATTACCATTGATATGATTGTGAACAACATAAATTTTGTTCAAAACCTTGTCATCCAGTAAATAATACTGTTTCACTCACTGTGTGATACATCTAATAAACAAACTAATGTGGATGTATGCTTGCGTTGTTTGTTATTCAAAATACGAACACAAATTGCATATGTTACAGTGAACGATATAAGTTCGGATAGCTAATTATCATGATGTAATGGAAGCAGCCATAAATGTAGTAGGATAACACATCACTTTGAATGAATAGTTTTCGGCTCAACTCATCTTTTTCATCTATGATAAATTTTTGGTAGGCAAACTTTAGCTAACCACTTGAGCATTTTACCAGATTATTCAGAGAGAGAGAGAGAGAGGGAGAAAAAAAAGCAGACTTTTCTCTCTGTTAAGCTCAATCATATACAAACTCCTTTATCTTCTTTTCTTAAACACAGCTGATGTTCTTTGAGGCAGATGATATGAACAATTCTCAAGTGAGTAAATATATTCGATTAGAAAGTAGAGTAGTCAGACTATTTGGTCATTTAGAATAAGGGATTTTTTTTTTATTATATTAGTTAAGGATTATTGATTGCTGTGAAGAATCTCAAGAGCTATGCAACTTATGCTAATGTCTATCAGCATTCACGATTAATTCGCCTACAAAATGTAATTACTACACAATGTACCAAGTACACTTGGATTGTCCTCATTGTTGTGAAAAAATTTAAAAATTCAGCATCAACATCCGAAAACTGGTAATGGACTACTATTGTTTGCTCACATCAGAAAGTTTCTTCACTGCCCTAATCAAGGAAATCTCGTTTGAATCAATCAAGCGATTGATTTTTTCCAAGTTGGGCTTAGGTTACGAGGTAAGTCAGTTAAGTAGTCAAACACTATGTTGTACCACCGCTATCTCACACTAGAACGAAGTAACTGTCAACTGGCTCATGGCTTTCAATAGTTTTCGAATTGCTGTCTGCTTTTCTTGATGGAGTCGACATTGAGATTGGGTTTCGTGCAACAGGTCCAATACCATGCAGTCAGAGACTAGGAGACATCAGATATCTGTATAAAATTAGGAGTTTATCGCCAATAACAATTCACAATACACATATTACTTTATAAAGGATGACATTTAACGATAAGATTTTATATTCTGATAAGTCTTCAAAACAAATTTTTACAAAGACAATACAAACATTCAGCTCAAGAAAACACAAAAGCAATAGGGTCTGTTTGGACTTCTAATTTTCTTCATCAATTCTAAAGTCAGTTATTGTATATATATATATATATATATACATATATAATTCCATTTTGAAATTATAACAGTCCAGAAGGACAATAAAGCCTGACTAATAAGTTATGCAGTTCAGACGAAACAACGACACAAATAGAAAAATACTTTTCAATGGCTGGTCCACAAGTTTTCGATGGATATCAGATTTATTGACAAGCACTATTCAAGTGTTTCACCGTAGGTTCAGACTCTTCATCAGTAAACTCCCATAACCCCATCGGGGATTGAGCCAACTACTTTCAAGTTAAGAGCTAAGGCATTTTTTTATGTGTTTTTAATGTGTTTCTTCAATTTTCGTTGAGGTGGGAGTGCTGTAATGAGTCCTTGCTCTCTTGAATAGTTTTTGTATGCAATTCCTTTTGTGTGTTATTGGATTGTTGTTGTTGTAATTCAGGATTTGGTCTGTGTGAGTCGATTTTCTATCAACTTGCATTTCTAATTCCCCTGTGGTTTTTCGCCTGACTAAGACGTCTAAAAATGGCATTTTGTTCTCGGATTCCTGTTCTCTTGTGAATTCGATGTCGCTGAAAACGTTGTTTATTAAGTTGGGAGTTTCGTCTAACTCATTTATTTTGATTATTACAAATGTGTCATCTACGTAGCGTATCCAAATCTTGGATTCGATCTTTGGTTGAATTATGTTTTCGAGCCTTTGCATCACTGCTTCTGCAATTACATCTGATATTGACGATCCAATGGGTGTTCCTTTGACTTGTTCATATGTTTGGCCGTTGAATTAAAAGTATGTTGTTAGGCATAGGTTTATGCATTCCATCCAGATTGTGTGTTGCACTTTTGATTGTTGTGGAAGGTGTTTGTCGTTGCTAAGTGATTGGTCTATGGTTTCTTTTGCTAGTTTTTGTCCGATTGTAGTATATCATGTTGTGACTTCAAAGGATATCATTATTTCTTGTTCATCTATTTGAATGCTGCTGATTTTCTCTAAGAATCTGATAGCAGAGTTGATGGGGTGATTACAAGATTCCATTAGGTGTAAGATTTTTAATGTGTGCTATGAAGTTCTATGAAGTTAAACCTTCTAGGTTTTACGAAGCATTGCCTTTATGTTTTAGTGAAGCATTCTTTACTAACAACGCTGAAATAACAATTGTATTTAAAGGCTAGCTATGAGCTTATTTTTCATTAGGAAGGTGTGTCTTATGTAAAGAGTAACTTCAGAACTCCATCATTCATGACAAATTGTTTTGTTATCAAAGGAGGTAAAACGGCGGCCTGCTTAAAAAGTGGGGTACTCGGAACCTCCATCAGTGTTACTGCATTCACTTCCTCTTGTTCAATTTGTTTTAATCCAGTAAAATATGACCTCCAACAGTATCATTTACGTTGGCGTGTATTTGAAACGTTTACAACCTGCTGATTCACAAGTTTCTACTAAGGTTGATATAAAGCATTATCCCGGGTGGTAGCTTATCCCATTGCATTAGATAACTCTTCCTGGGTTGTGCCTCTGGTTCACAAAATGTACTTCTGAATTTTGATAGTTGGTATTCAACGGAATGCAGGGTATTTCTCGAATGAGACAAAGAATAGAAATTTCATGATGGATTAATTTGTGCTTTAGGTCAGACAGAGTAGTGTCACATGATCCACTGTCAATTAATATTGCATTTGAAGATCCTGGACGAAGGGGGAATATCACTCAGTAAACTCTGCTGAAGGTTCTGTACATTATATAAACACTATTGGGAATAAAGCTGTTACTAGTACTATTATTGAGTTCTTGTTTTTGAAAGGTTTCAAATAATCTTGAGCCATCTCTGTTGAACAACTGACATATGATGCACTCTGAACAGAAACTCCTCAAGGCAATTATTTTTTAGAGGACTATTATAACCATCTTTTGCAATAGAAACATTTTCTGAAATTCCTTATTCTGTAAATTTATAAATAGTGAAGAATAAAAATTATCTACCAGTTTTTCCACTTTTTTTTACCTAAACGGTCTACTCTGGATAGCTGAACTCGGTCAAAATTACATTTAGTAGGAGTTTAGGAGTATAGCGGTTGGCAGACGAGTGCCAGAAAGCATACTGGGTTGGCGAAAGGTTGTCCACTGAACCGAAAACCTTCAAATCGGACAACTGAATTCATCACTGGAGAATCAAATGAAGAAATTGTTGTTTAGAATACTTTTTGTCGTTACATATTTTGCATAACATTTGCATTCAAAGAAGTCAGATTTTCAGCTGGGGAGTGCTGACCAACCATGCATGTGGCCCATAGTTCGACTCCTTGCTGGCACACACTTTTACCTCCCTTAGTTGGTTGCAATCTCGATAAAGAGGGAAGGTTGCGGGTGTAAGGTTATCAACCCTAACCCTTAAGAAAATATCACTGCTACTGGAAATTCAAACCTCAAACTTGAAGCCATATGTTCCACTGGGAACGGAAAGGAATAAAATATACTATAAAATAATGATAATTTTGCATTCATATGTGCTATCTACTTTTATGAAGCCATTCCTATTTGAAAATTGTCAATAAACTCATTCTAAATAAAGGCATAAACAGCGAAGAAAATTTTCTTTTCGACGATTTATCTTCATGAGCTGTACAATCGTAATTATAAATAACACAAAAATCTTTAGACTAATCAGATACTGGTAAATTTTGTCCTTGAAAAATTGTATTACATAATGTAGGGTGTAAGAAGGAATGACTAATTGTAAGTTAGAAAGGAGATAGAAGTTGGCATGACGTAATAAGTGTGAGATGAGTAATGATAATGATAATGATAATGAGTAATCAATAAGCTCGTGTAGCATGGACAGGAACTAGTGGAAAGGCTATAAAGTGTTTTTGTATAGAATCTATATGAAAAAGCAGTGTTATTAATAAACAGTAATTGAGTGGTAATAATATGTGGATGATGGGAATAATAATGATAGTAAAAGTACTACTACTACTAATAATAATAGTGGACTTTCATAATAAAGGAAAGAAGAAAAAATGCAGTAAGAACTTTACTGTGGTCATGGTAGGGCGAGAGAATGTATGCATCGCTTTTGAATGCAGAGGTTCTGTTTCAGATCTCGAATAGCTAATGCCTCAGCTATGTACAAATGGCGAATCCAAAGTCCCTTTGTAGGATATTCAAGGACTCTGTGTATCACTGTGAAGCATTCATGTGGGGGTGGTTGATGTCCGGAGATGACAAGGTGTTCGAGGATCGAGTTGTTGCTATTCTTCTTTTCTCCTCTGGCTAACCAAGCTGGACAGTGTTCTACATAAAAGCTGTTTCAAATGAATATGAATGCAGTTGAATTCGGTCCATTTAAAGGGTCTGGAATTGAAGAATTATTCTTTAATGTACCAAAAATGTATTTCTGGAAATATCATGAATTTTGATTTTGTACCTACTTATTTGTGTATATATTTTCCCCTTGTTTGGATATGATTTTGTTTATGGAAATCATTTTGTTTTGATAGTTAGTGTTCACTTAGTGTTTATTTCATTACAGGCATTATGTTTCGTTTCCCCGTGACAGTCTGGAAGTATCTTTAAAATGACACGTATCTAAATGCATCAAAAAAAATTAATAACAGAAGGCAATTTATATACTATTCGATGGTGATCTATTTCGTCATATGTCTCGCGCTTCACAATTTGTTTTTTTTTATCAACCAAAGAATAATCTGAAAGTCTCGTCAAAATTGTTTTTGTGTAAAAACAGCTAATAGTTTTCCTAGCTTACTGTGGTCACCATAAAGAATGGCGACCGTGGAGCACGACCGTAGCAATGAACTTGAATGCTTAACGTTAACTGGATTACGGAACCTTGTCTTATTACAACGCCAGTATGAACACTGCACGATTTGAGGTGTAAATTTCACCTGGTTCCTTTTTTTTAAATCCTTTTACATAATGGATTATTTGCATGTATTTGCAAATGCTTTTGTGGAGATTGTATGCATACCAATTGTTTTTCGAATGCAATTGATGGATATGTATTCAGGTGTACAGACTGTGAAAAAAAGTAGTGTTCGAAATGGTAAGTTACTCACTTTGTTCAATAATTTCTAGGATCTTTCTTCTCGAATTCGAAGTTGTCGCTGAATAACATACCGCTTTGTTTGGATGCTATTTTTTTTTTGATTTACAGCTTGATTACACACTGTATTTTTGGTACAAGTATGGAATTTTTAGCATGGATATCGGTAGCCCAAATTTTGCAGGCCGACCATAGATATCAGGTGTGCGCCGGCGTGGGCTTGAACCCCGGACCATGTGGATGGTCGGCGAGAGTCCTAACCACTGTGCCACCGACGCAAACTAATATAGTGTGATGTGTCTAGTCCTTTGTTTGGTGCATACTGAATTCCATCAGTCACATTTGCAATGTGGCCACCATACTCAGATGACTCTCCAACAGGATGCACATTGATTTGATGATATTACATGGTTAGAGGCAAATCTGACGAATAGAATTCAGTCGGTACCAAAGAAAGGATTAGAAATATAACACTAGTTATTAGTGCCCAATCAAAATTATCCGATATAGTTCTACAAGAGGTCAGCCATGAGCGCAAATAACTCAGTGTTAACATCTCTGACTGGAGCACTGAGTGACGCCGGTTCGAATCTCTGAAGGGACATGAGTTCCTTCAAGATTACAGATACGCCTTGCTGACTGTTGCGTGCCAGCTAGCAGGAAAGTTAAGTCAAGCAAGGCTTCCTCTTCATTGCCTCCAACCATCTAATATTAACATACTCCCTATCTGCCACTATCAGGTTATTATGACTAAAGTGACATCCACAACTGCTCAGGCCAGAAATTAGTTGATTAACACTACTCAGTAGGGCCCACATTGTAGAGATATAGCGTCGTAGAGGACCAATAACGCCACGCGGGTTTTAGTTGAAAAGGGGGTTACTGTTTATATGAATGAAACTGTTTTGATAAAGAAGCATAAATGTTGTCACTCTAGGGCGAATAATGTGTGGATGTTGGGACTTTACAACACTATGAGTGATGAAAGAATTGTGGAGGTAATTTCAAATCGTAGTAGGAAGACTTCCCTAAATATTATACGGTGATTATTAATTCCGGGTAATATGATTCATACAGACGAATAAGCAGAGTAAAATTGGCTTTCACAGTTGGATTTTGCCTATGATCAAGTCAATCATTCAGATGACTTTTTCAGGAGCATCACTGGGATGGATACTAACTCCATTGAAGGCTTTTCAGGAAGGTTAAAGAACAACATTCGGGTAACAGATGACACACAAAAATGCAATTTTTAGCCATCGTGATGAGGATGTGTATAGAAACTGGCTGAACTTCAAATGTGATACTCTTCATGGTAACCGGGATCTACTTTTGACCGATGTCAAGGAAAAATATCCTCTTCAGTGTATTTTACTACGATTATTTTTTTCATAATTTTCTTCTATATAAATGGCTTTCTCATGCCAAAAACAGGTGTTTTTCTCTCTGGTGCGTTTCAAATCGACGCGTGCGTTCTTGCTCCATGGTAGCTGCTCTTCATGTGTGTCATTTCTTCTACGGACAAAGGCAGGGTTTGGAATTATATTGGCTGAGTAAAGAATCTGCATTACGTGCATGCTGGGGAAGCGTTCTACCATCTAGTCAACTACCCAGTAATATTACTATAGGAAATATCAACGAAGGATACTTACAGAGAGATGTACATCAATCATATTTGAACGATAAAAATTGTGGCATACTTACTAAGAAACACTTCTTCTACACTTATTTACAAAGAAACTTCTGTAGACCGAAATACACATATATATATATCATATTTCATAGTGTGATTGCATTCAGAGAGGTCTTCGATAACTTCTTAATGGAAAATAATCTATTGAGAAACTTGCAGTATTAAACATCTCATTTAATTTTTCTGTGTGTATCTTATATGGTCTACCGTGCTTGATGAGTTGTTATGTATTGAATATGTTCTTCAAGGTCGCCTAGCCACTGAGCAATACACGTAAGGTCGTAAATACTTAGATAAGATACTTTTGTATGAAACAATCTTTGCTGATGTCTTAAAAGCGCTATAAACAAATAGCTCAAAACTGTTTGTGAATAGTTTAAAAACTATGTCACTTCCTCATAGGCATTTACTGTTTACAGTCTCTCAGGTTCATTAACTTCTCAAGCATTTCCATCTCATGAAAAAGAGAAGACGTTCAGCGAAGACACTCTTTTCGACAGCGAATTCATTCACATAGCTGTACAATCGCATTTATATATAATTAATTGTGTGTGTGTGTACATGAGGTTTGTCAAGTTTAGATAGTTGATCAGGTAATACAAGAATGATCTAATATAGAAACAAAGTTAATCAGACAGCAACTAAAGTAAGATTTAGTTAGTAAGTTAGATGACGTAATACAATTGGCTGAAATTTTTCAACTTAGGTCAGGGTAGCAACAGAGGTAATTACAGGGAGAGACTAAGTAGAAGTTGGGTAGGCAATAATGCCATTTAAATTAGAACCAAAATTGAGCAAATAAGTTTGATGACGTAACATAAATGAGTAGAAATTGAGTGTTGGTGAAGTCAGTAACAGTGGTAGTGAGGTGTAGAAATTAAATCGGGTGGGGGTAGAGAACAGAAAAGTTGAAATTATTACAATTTAGAAGACAAAATAATACTAATGAAGAGACTGACAAAATAAAGATTAGGTAGGATTTACTTGTCGGGTGATAAAATAGATTAAGTCCGTTGCAAGTGTAGTGATTGAACGAAATTCTTCTGAATGTAGCATTCAGGACTTAGCAAGTGAATCGCCATTGCTTTTGCGATTTGAAGAAGTCTGATTTGTCCACTTTCAAGAAGACCACTTCCTACTCTGTGGACGACTTTGAAGTTTGTTTGGAATGTAGCTTGGTGTCTGGATTCTATCAGATGTTCTAAAATGGAGCTGCGGGGGCATCACGTTTCTCCTTTGTAAAATAATGTTGGTAAGTGTTCGGTGATATGCTTGGAAAGCGAGCGCTGGGTACGGTCGATATACCTGGCTCCACACGAGCAGGTGAATTGATAAATACACATTGATGAGGCCAGCAGTGGTAGCTTATCCTTTACGTTCACATGAATCATAGGTTTTGTGGAGAAAGTTACTCGCAGTTCACCTGAAAAGAAGGTCTTTTTGAGTGAGCGCGACAGTCGATTTTTTAGTATTTCCGCAGATAGATCTCCATTGAACTGAAGGTTCATGTAGAGCGGTTTCTTCGAGACGCTAAGCATGGGCGGCTTTTGTGGTCTAGGATTCATAGATTTTGCAATAAATCGTTCAGGGTAACAATTCTCGACGAGGATTCTCTTGAGATTGTCCAGTTCATCTTCTACGGTGTCCGGGGTACAAATTCTGCGAATTCTGTAGCTAAGTGAACGGATGAAGTTCCGTTTGGTTTATAGGGGTACCCAACTGTGGAAGTTAATCAGCTGTCCGTTCCATGTTGACTTTCTGTAGATAGATCTTTTCAGTGTTCCATCCTGTTCTCGTCTTGTTAGTTGTATGTCAAGAAAAGAAATTCCTCCAGCCTGAACTGAATTGCGGAGTGACAGTTGTTAAACGACTTCAGGATGTCGTCTAGATTCTCTTCATTGTTGACGATAATGAAAGTATCACAATAAATAAAAACAACAATAGCCCTGAAGATTACTAATTTCACTCTTCCACTGAATCAATAAATCAAGAAATACTGTTAACCTTTCAACTTCACCTCTTGAATGAAGTATATAAAACACTGATCTTACTAAACTTTAATCATCTGATAAGCTCACGAGTGAAATATACACTTGACCTCTTCCGTTATCTTTAGGTTAAAACAAAACTCGATATAGTTAGAGCTCTGTTTGTTTTCCCCTTACCTTTCGATTAGCTTGTACAGTTTTCATTTTCCCTCTGTCTTTTTCTTTCTCTCAACCTCTCTCTCCATTCTTTCAATTATGCATATTTTGTTTTCATTTTTTGGAATTATTATTATTATTGAAGAGCAGTGAACGAAACAGATACTCCGGTTACAAGACTTTGTTATTTGCCTTTCCAGGTTTGTTTGTTGTGTTCAGGTGTTTGCCACACACGCCAACTTTACATTAAGCCTAAAATAACAAACGATATAAGACCTCCGATGTAAAAAAAACACATAAAATCGGCAGTGTTGTTCAGTTATATATATCTATGTATTCTCTTGGTTTGTTCATTCAGTATTGATTGTTTTTCAAAAGTTTTCCGGGACAGAGGAGCGGAAAATGGGTTATTTCTTTGCCTTTAATGAAGAAATGCAAACAAACTCTGAAGTGATTGTCATGCTTTGCCTTTGATGGTCATTGAAATGCATATAATTTTATATCCCTTTACGTTCCCACTGGAAGATAGAGCTTCACGTTAGGGGCTTGAAATTTCGGTAGCAATGGTAGTTATTTTATTATGGAATGGGTTTGTTAGCCTCATGCCTAATTTTCCCTCTTTATCAGTTTCACTACCGGCCTATCGAGGTGGTGGGGGAATGCATCGGCCTAGGATTGAGCCCCCGACTACATGCGTGGTTGACAAGGATTCTACGTCTTGGATTAGGCTAACGCTTATGTGAGCGGTTTAGTGACTTCCTGATGGATAGGAAGCAGAAGGTAAGGGTTATTGGTGTACTGTCAGGGTGGAAAGCAATACTAAGTGGAGTGTGTAAGGGAACTGTAATTGGCCCCCTGCTATTCCTATTATGCGTAAATCAAGTACTGAAAATTTTTACCTCGTCTTCCTTACTATTTGTGAACGTTATTAAAATATGGAAAACCGTAAATAGCAACGATGAAAGGTTCTTAATACAAAACAATCTATACAAATCAGCCGATTTGGATAATCTTTGGTGTCTGGAAATTAATTCCAAGAATTGCGTGGTAATGCACCTAAGTCAGAAGTCTTACACGTTGTACTACATGGGGGACACATAACTGCCAGATGTTAGGGAACAAAAGGACTAAGGAATTATTGTTAGCCATGACTTAAAAACAACGGCAAACTGTGATCAAGCCGCAGCTAAGGCTTTTCGAATGCTATGGGCACTTCGAAATACTTTCAAACGATTAGACGAGGGCATGTGTCAAGTACTATGTGCAACATATGTCAGGCCTCATCTAGAGTACTGCATACAAGCGGCGAGTCCGTGCTTCAAAAAGGAGGCCCACACCCTGGAAAGAGTACAGCGGGTGGGAAAGAAATTAGTTAGTGGTATCTCACACCTTCCTTATGACATGAGGATGGAGCATTTAAATCTCTTCCCATCATCATACCGAAGGAGGACAGGCGACTTAATTTTGGCTTGCCGTATATTCAAGGGTGATTTGGGGATTGAACTTTCAAACATTTTCTCTCCCTCTAGGACACATTTACGGGGTCACCAGAAGAAGGTGCTCAAACCGAGGTCGAATAAAATACGGTTGGAGTTTAGATTCTTTCCCAGAGTGGTCAACGACTGGAACTCCTTACCTGATTCAGTAGTAACAGCTCCATCGGTGAACGCTTTCAAAGAGAAACTGGATCTCTGCAGAGATATGTATCGCAAGGATTAACATATGCAACATGAGCCTTCTGTCCTTATAATCTGAATCTGAATCTACCAGTGTGACACCAAGGCATAAATTAATATAAACTCTAAAGTCACTGAGATCATAAGATAAAATGTGAATACTCAATCAATTGATCTGTTCATGTATTTATATCCTTGAGAAAATCCTAGGAAGACTCAGGAGTGCATGATACTGTATACTATTGATTGATTGATTGATATGAGTAGAAGGACACTAGCCACATCAACCAGTAGTAATTGTGAGACAGGCATATCAAAGTGACTTAAGCACCGGACAACAATTTCGTCCACTTGTAGCCAATCACATCCTCAGTGTAACCGTTTGACTCAATTCACAAAGGTGATTCAGCTGCAACCGACCTTATTTCTGGTATTTCATTCATAGACGTCCTGTGCGTCGGTGGCACAGTGGTTAGGACTCTCACCGACGATGCACATGGTCCGAGGTTCGATCCCCTGCCGACGCGCACCTGATATCTATGGTCGGCCTGCAAAATTTGGGCTACCGATATCCACGCTGAAAATTCCATACTTGTACCAAAAATACAGTGTGGAATCAAGCTGTAAATCAAAAGTCAAAGTCAAAGTTATGACCAGAAAAGAGAACGGTGCAATAAGAAGTGTACATAGAAAACCTACAACAAGTATTCACTACACTGATATCCTTGAAATATAAAAACGCAATCTAATAAAGTGTTTGGTACGTAAAGCAAAAGCAGTCTGCTCCGGTGAATATCTTAATAAAGAGCTCATTATTATTATGAAATGAAAAATGAATGAAAATAGTTACCCAGAGAAATTCACCACCAAGAAAATGAATTTTAAGCCAAGGTGAGCCAAAGTGTCCCTATAACTTCAGTTTCTTGGTGATAACACCAGTGAAATAATAACATAGCGCTTGAGATACACGGTAAAAGGATCATTCAATGCCCAACGAAGTACTATGTTTCTTCACAATCCTCTTTATTTTACGTTTGGCAGTTCAAGATAAGCTACCAGTTTTCGCCTCCTTTATGAGTTTCCATCTATCTTTCGGATCCAGTTACATAATTTTATCTAAATATTCAGTTTAGTATTACATCTAAGTACATATTATTCCCCTCACACTGTTACAACAGAAGACAAGGGCTGGCAACAGATCGTTTTATTATGGAAATCAGCATGTATTTATATACATTTCATGTACATTATTACAGCTTATTCAAGTAGACAAACGCAGTCTTCTGATTGGTTGTTTCAGGTTTCATCGGAAAGTGGAGCCATCTATCTGCGAATCATATTTGCCCACGTTAAGTCTGCTGTGACTGGTTGTTGAATCAACCTTGTTCATATTCTCTCACAGCCGATATTAGTGACCTAGACATTGACGTAGATTATTGTCTACCATTTGGCTAGCAGCCTTCTCTCACCACAGCTCTACTACTATTACTATTCAGCTGTAATTCCACTGATCTTAAAAACTAGGTATTGTCTAAAAGACTTTAGTATTTTCAATAACTATTAGTCTTTAAATGCTGTGTATATATAAATGGGAGGAACCTGAAAGAAACAGCCTCCTTTACCTACCTGGGAAGTATCGTTTCAACTACAGGCGGAACTGCCGAGGATATCAAAGCCAGAATCGGAAAAGCAAGACAAGCTTTCATTACTCTTAAGTCTGTGTCGAAGTCAACAGCACTCAGTATCAAAAATAACATCCGGATTTTCAACTCCAATGTAAAGTTAGTGCTACTATACGGATCAGAGACTTGGCGAGTCATAAAGAGCACCTCAAAAAGACTTCAAACCTTCATCAGCAGTTGTCTTCGCTCAATACTCAAGATCAGATGGCCAGAAAAGATCAGCAACAGGGATCTCTGGCAATCAGCGAACCAACCAGGAACCGATTGTGAAACAAACAGGCAGGAAGAAATGGAGATGGATTGGCCATACTCTGAGAAAACAAACCATCAAGTGACATCACACGCCAGGCCGTCGCTGGTGTGGAACCAGAAAGGGAAGCGGCGAGTTGGTCGTCAGTGCGAGGGTGTGGTGACTTGGAGGAGGTCATGTGAGAAGGAGATGTAGGCATGTGGGCAGAGTTGGATCGGGGTGAAAAAGTTGTCAGAAAACCGAAGGCAATGGAGACGCGTGGCCGAAGCCCTATGTTCCTCTAGGAATTAAAGGATAAAATAATAATAATAATAATATATAGACCTAGATATATAGGTTGTTGAAAGGAATATTCTTTGCTCATTATTTTTGTCCCCTAAAATCATTCTGATTAGGCACTAGAGAGTGCATATACAAGCATATTGAAATGAGTACAATTCATCTATCTCATTGTATATCCAAGATATGTGTCAAAATGATAGTCATTTGCAAAATTGTGGGAAATAAGTTTTGAAAGTTATTCAACTGTTGTGATTCAGAAATGTTTACAAATAATGAATGCATGCTTATTTTCCTGCTTTCAGCTTTTCATGTAAGTGATGATAACATGGCCAGCAGTAAAAAAAATTTTGATGATTAAATCTGTCGAACTCATTCAACGTATGACCGGTTAAATCATACTTCATGCAGAAACACCGTCCACCATATCTAAATTCTTTTCTCAAATATAAAGAGTGAATTGATTAGTCAAATAAATGCTTAGTTAGTACTCTTTGCAACTCTTCACTTAAAATCTAAATTAGCTCGAGTGTGAGAATAGCACAATATGTTGATATTGGATGGTTGACTGTGATCGGCAGGAAGCCTTTCTTCATTTAAATTTCAAACTAGTTGACACTCTCCAGTCAGTCAGGCGTATCTGTAACATTGAAACAGCTTATATCCTTTCTGAGGTTCCCACTCGTGTCACCCAGTGCTGCGGTCAGAGACATTACCACTGAACTATTTCGGCTTGCAACTGATTGTATTTGATCCTTTGATTGGATACTAGTAACTAGTCTAGTCCTTTGTTTGGTTCAGTTTCTAAGAACAGAAAGCTTTTCCGGCGGGTAACTTAAGACTTTCATGAATAGGCGCCACTCTTCCGATCCACAGCAAAAGATACAATGGCCTGGTCTGACAAGGATAAGCAACAAGGAAGTCTGACAACAAATCAACCAACAACTTATCACGTAAAAAAATGCGGAGAAGAAAGCGGAGACTGATTGGACATATTGCTTAGGAGATCGTTGAGTGAAACCATCCACGAAGCAGTTGTGGCATAGATGAGATCATGTGACTAAGAAATGAAAACTTATTGACGATCGTGCAGCCAGTTAAAACAGACAGCGAAAAAAAGTGTGAAGTTGTAGTGTACAGCTGAAGCTCCACTGGAGGCGAATCACTTAAAGGTTTATTAGGAATAGCACTCATCATCCCACTGAAACGCAATCAGATGCTACAAAGATATATATATATATGACCACCAAAGAGCATATCGTTTATACCATTTTCAGATATTGTTTCTGACAAATTTCTGATGTATAGGTATAAAATATCTACACTACAAAATTTTAAGTGCAATCACATGGTGTCTGCCTTTGGTTATAACTTTACTTCATCTGCTATGAAGTAAATATTGCCTTTTAAAGTAAGAAACTAATTTCTTCTATGAAAAAGTTGGTTAACTAATTTTTGGAATGATTTCGTGTGGTTCATGTAGTGCCTAGATTGTTTAAATAACTCATCAAGTGTCATTCATATATATATATATATATATACATATATATAGGATAAATATATAAGTTTACACATAAAAACTCTAATATAAACCAATCATGGTGTTTTGTCTATACGATAATAAGATGGTGAATGTAAATTGTACAATTAGTCATAATAGTAGTAACGATAATAATAATAGTAATAATAATAATGGTCACCTTCAACGTATACTTTAGTTTTAACAAGAAAATATACAGGCAAGTAGATGGAGTAGAAATAGCTTCTCCCTTAGGACCCCTCCTAGCCGACTGCTTTATGGCTAGCTTAGAGAACAACGCCTTATCACCAACTATCAACGACCTCCATCTCTACAAAAGATACATCAATGATACTTTCATTATTTGTGATAAGAACTGTGATTTGAAAAACCTACTTCAAATCTTCAAGAATGTCCACCCAAACATCGACTTTACACTTGAGACTGAATCTGACAGAATGTTCCACTTCCTCGACGTCCATCTCAAAAGGAACGCCAGAAACTCTCTGAAAACGTCCATATACAAAAGCCTCCATGGAATGGAAAATTCATCAACTTTCAAAGCTTCGTGCTCTCAAGCAGAAAGACGAACCTGATATACACTCTTTCTTCGAGGATTTGGAAGATATACAGCGACGAAGTGGTTAAAGAAGAACTGCATAATCTCCGAAAAACCTTGATGGAAAACAGTTTCCCAACCAGGCTCATAGACAAGAATCTCAAATCCAAAAAGACTTCCGAACAAGTCCAATCCGTTCCAAAGAAAATACTTCTCCTTAATGTAGAATTCAAAGGTGATACTGAAGCAGAAATCCTTCGCAAACGCCTCTCCAAATCACTGAGGAAAACATACTTCGCCGCGAGCCTACGACTGATGTTGTCCTGCAAGAAACTGTTCAGCCAGAAGGCGAAAGACAAGCTGTCGCATTGGACCACTTCGACGTGCATATACCAGTTTACTTGCTCTTGTGGAGCTGAGTACGTTGGCCGTACCATACGCCGACTTGGAAAAACGCGCTCGTGAACAGTACCCAGCCTGGTTAGTAAAAGGAAACCAAAAGCGTGTACTCAATTCTATGACAGAACATCTGATTAATTCAAGACATACAGCGCCTTTCGAAAAATCCTTCAAAGTAATATACAAGATCCAATCAAACCTATCAAAGGGAGTGAAATCAAGACATCTGGGCATAACCAAGGCGCTAGCTATACAAAAGCTCAAACCCAAGCTTTTTATCCAAAAGAAATACGTCCAAGCCCTGTCCCTGCCATGGCGATCATAAACAGGTAATTTTTTAGTAATGACCATCCCATCGCCTTTCTTATCTAAACTTCCTGTTTATTCATGTTAAGTTTTTCTTAATCTCTATTTACACTACCATATTTTCATACCCGAACTTCGTGTTTATTTTGTCATTTTACTATTTCTACATATTTAATCCCTGATTGCATAAACAATTATTCATCACATTAGTTTTTATCCAAACATCCTGTCTATTTTGTTATTTCTACATGTCTAACCCCTAATTGCACAAATGTCAGTCTTCTTAGTAATTATGATTCTACTTTGTT
Source organism: Trichobilharzia regenti (assembly GCA_944472135.2). NCBI lineage: Eukaryota > Metazoa > Platyhelminthes > Trematoda > Strigeidida > Schistosomatidae > Trichobilharzia > Trichobilharzia regenti. Next base: position 21,512,732 of record OX235265.1, on the reverse strand, counting down.
TGAGTTTTATCCGTCCCCCTGTTTATTATGGCATTCTAATTCGTAATTGTAATTTTTAATAATTTGACCATTAACCGGCGATTATTCTAGAACTTTCCCATTCATTTGATATAAATACACGAATCTACAGCCTAGATGATGACTTCGTCGAAAAGAAGATTTCTTTGCTGCAATTGTCTTCTTAATGTTAGGTTGAAAGGGAAGGAAATGAAGCACGTTTTTAATGAAGTTGGGATACGTTTAACGGATGCTAAGAAAGGGGTTGAAAATATAGATAATGTGTGGTGTAGAAGTCATTAGTTGGTTACGTCTTAATAAGATAAATGATATTTATATAAATTTCACATACATTATTATAGCCTAGTCAAGTAGACAAACGCAGTCTTCTGATTGGCTGTTTCGGGTTTCATCGGAAAGTGGAGCCATCTATCTGCGAATCATATTTGCCCACGTTCAGTCTGCTGTGATTGAATGTTGAATCAGCCTTGTTCATATTTTCTCACGGCCCATATTAGTGACCTAGACATTGACGTAGATTAATGTCAACCAATTCTCTAGCAGGCTGCTCTCACCACAGTTACATTTTGACCAATACAAGTTATTGATTATTTAAGTATGAAAAAATAAGCCTTATACACCTATTCTGGTGCATTTTTTTAGCGACCTCTACAGATGAACACAATTACTGTTGAGTAATTAGTATCTTGTTAATGAACCTGCAGTTTTATGCACTGTGTATATGAAAATATGGTTGATTTCAATTTCATGAAAAACTAGCTGTATGTGCATTCGGAACTAATCATTTAGATGTACAGAGTGTTATCCACTACGCCACTGGATCATGTAGACTACTCTACCTGACCATTTGTCAAAATGAGGCTAATCAAGACAGTTCAGGTGAATATCTCTGATGATTTAAAAACGTGAATAAATAATTAGATTGTAGGATCTTTAATTCTCCAGTCGAGTAACAATATATAAAATATTTTTATTTGTTGGCCAATAGGTACTTCGTTGTTCCGCTGACTGCCAGAGTTTCTTGTTACTAATTCTTTCGGGCTGGCTGGCCATCAGTATGGAGTCAGCGAAGTAGGCAGCTAATGATAAAGGTCTATAATTTGTTGGAAATCCTCTTCTTGACGTGAGTTTCTGACGTGTATAGAAGAACTGACTGGCTGACTTCACCTTTGTGATAGAAATTTGAATTTTGTCCTTCATGTTGACTGACTGCAGAAGATTTTCAAACTGATTTTAGGTTAATGAAGTTGTGTCTTGTCCTTCTGATCCTGACTTTGAAATCTTCATCTTTTTCGACTAACTGTGGTTTAAACTGTGCTCTCTCGTCAGAGAAGTGAGGCATACAACCTCTGTAAAATATTTCCTGTTGGTGGTGGTTGTTGTTGGTTGTTATGGCTGTCGTTAGTGTGTGTTTATCTCCATCACATACGTAGAAGACGTATGTTCATTTCATTTACTATCTTCGTTGCCAGTGTAATCCACTAGTTTGTTGGTTTGCGCCTGAAAGTCTTCGAGTTTGTGTGACTTGAAACATAAATCATACACACGCGAAATCTAGATCTTCTAGAGTCTTCTTATTGATCGTCCAGCCTACTCCTGTTTTCTCACTCCTATGTACAGTCTGACTCATGATCCAGTTCACCAAAATTATGCAAATCATCGGTGATAATAGGCAGGCAGCTTGTCTTACTCTTGAATTCACTTTGAAGGTGGCTTCACTGAGCTTCTATTGTGAATCACCTGACACGTGGCATTGTTATATATCTGCTGAATGGGGCTGATAAAGACTTCGGAACTGTTTGCCGTTGTGTTGAAAAATAGTTACCAAACTACTTCTCGGTCAGCGCCGTCTGTCGAAGACATTTATGACGGTCGATGAGGTTGTAATAATAGTTTGACTACCATTCTATGCTTTGTTCTGTGATGACAATGTGTGGAGTTGTAATTTGATCGGAACATGATTTGCCTTTCTTGAGTCTAGCATGTTCCGGGCGGAGTTCTAGGGTACTGTGGCAAAATAAAATTACACACTAGACAAGTTTATTTTCATACAATATGAATAACTGGGTGGCATTCTAATTATTAGTATATACACACTTTCCCTGATTGCCTTAAATACCTTTAATTCCTCCTGCTTTTGTACTGGTGTATCATCGTTTAATTTATTTGCGTTGATTATTGATTCTATGAACAAAAATTCAGTGCTTGAGCTCTCCCTCTCTCTCTCCCACTTCAACTAACAATTTCAGTCTGTAATATTTTTGAACATGTAACACCATTTTCTGTAGTTACATCCGTGGAGATGCCTAAGTGTTTTTCTAGATTACTTAACATATAACAGTCAGCCACTCCAGTTGTACCTAATTGCCCTATCTGATCGTCTGATCTACATATTCAAGCTTACAGAAATTCGTTCATGCGAAATTCCTTAAATTACATCATTTTTCTCAATCCTGTCAGTACAAACCTGAGGTAATCCAAGTTCATATAAAACGTTGACTGTACTAAAAACTGCAGGAAGTAAACACATACTGTGGGCAGTTATTGTGCTCCGATTATCGACACCGCAGCATTGTAAGTTGTACATTAAATAAACTTACAGAATACTGAACTGACTTAATGATATCAATGACTCAATTATTCGTTACTGTTGTGTTACAGATAAATCTCACTCCCTTAATAGCCTGTAAATTTTGCATATACTTGTATAAATATTATGCTGTTTACACTAGATGGCTTTAATAACAGCTCATCAGAGATCTGAATTTAAAACCAGCTTAGTGAAGATCGGTTTGTGAACATCATTTAAATCTAAAGCCTACATGAATATTTGATAATGTTCTGCTCAGAAAACAAAAATGCTTTCGATTATGCTGAGATGAGAAAATCAAACTAAGTTGTAAGAACAGTATAACATGTAAACAAGAACGGCATAAATAAGTATTAGTTGAAGTATAAATGAAATTTAAATTTACTGATAAACTGCATATATAGAATGAGTTTTGATAACATGGAAGATTTATTCATGAGCTGACATCAGTTAGAGAACCACTGGAAAACCTGGGAGTACTGGACATCTGTTTCGTCGTAGTTTGTGACTATTCAGAATTACGCACCCACCGGGATTCGAACACAGGACCTTTTGGTTACAAGGCGACCTCGTAGACCATTGAGCCACTGGGACCCGATCCAATGGCCAGTCCATGAATTCTAACTTCTGCCAATTCACGACATAGCGCAACCACTTCACAATGTCTTCTTCGATGAGTTACTGCTTCATCTTCAACCTGCTGTACCCTACTGGTCACGGCTTCCCACTAGAAACCCAGGTTAACTGCCTGAATAGGGCCAGTCACTAGTGAGCATCAGATTAGTTTTCAAGTATTGGTTTTGTAAGGATTTTGTTTGATTGCACGGAAGATATAATCATGAGCTGACAACAATTAGAGAAATAAATAAGTGATTAAATAAGTGATCAAATATTGATCCGAACAACAACTATGCTACAGTATATCCATTGTTCCTGATGCACATTAAGCCTCGTTAAGGACATCAGTTAATTGTGCAGGCATAATGAAAGAGGAATCGAGAAAATGTATTAGATTACAACTACTTATCAGCTGAATTATGAATATTCAAAGTGAATATTGCAGATTTCACGATATAGGGTCGTTAAAATTACCAGACATATGAATTATTAGAATATTTCACCCAAAGTTTTGAATATTTTTGGAAGGATCAACATTTCATTAAATTAAGAGTCATGGACTTGTTACAGAGACTGGTAAACAGCGAGGCGTACCTCAGTTAGTGTCACAGATTTCTTCTTTCTAAGGCAGGTTGCATTTTGAACTTCTGAAATTATTTAAAGGGACTGCACTTTATGAAATGATCTGTACTGAATTCGCAATAATCAAATAGACTTATTCATTCAAATGTTGGTTTGTAGGGATTTGAATAGTGACAAACTCGATCAGGACAGATGAAACAGCTGTCCAATACCCCCAGTCTGGTTTTCCAATGGTTTTTCAATCGATGTCAGCTCATGGTGAAATCCTGTAAACAGTTTAATTCATTATTTTACAAATAGAGATAGTTACCATTTTTACTAGTTTGAGTAGATCTGCTTAGTTTGGTGTATACGTAATCATGTTTCTTTTCATCAAACTTTTATAATCAAAAACACTTCACGAATTTGTTACAGTCTCTTTATCACATTGTATTTTAGAAAGGCAGGAACCGCTGAAATTAATACTGGTTCTCTCTCTCGTCAGCCACAGATTATATGCAATATTGTGTCTGCCTTTTGGAAGGACAATAAAGTTGTACCTACATACAAATCATCCACTGGAGCATATATCAAATTTAGACCAATTGCTATTACCTCTCCTTTTTTGAAAACTATGGAGAAATCACTTTTACTTAGTCTTCTACCTTCGCTTAAATCCTTTAATGACCCTAAACAATTTGCCTATAAGCACAGTGGAAGCACTTTAGATGCAGCTGCCGTCTTATATCATAACATTGCTTCCAGTCTAGACAAGGGGGCTAAATTTGTTCGTTGCGCCTTCCTAGACTATACATCTGCTTTCGACTCGGTCCCTAGGGACATCTTATTAAATAAACTTGCTGCTAGTCAAACAGAATGTTGGGCTGTTAACTGGTTACATTCCTATTTCTCAGATAGAAAGCAGTACACCGTATATAAAGGGAAGTCTTCCACTTCATTGCCTACTGAAGCTGGTGTCCCTCAAGGCACTGTCCTTTCTCCTTTTCTTTTTTCTTTCTTCTTGCATGACTTGCCTCACTCTGATGAAATAAACTTTGTGAAGTACGCTGATGATTTAACGGTTTCAATGGCTGTTAACTCCCAGCTAGATTGTACTAAAATAAATAGCTTTCTATCGGAAGTCAGCAAATGGTCTGAGTCTAACGGTCTTAAACTGAATCCTTCTAAGTGTCAAACTGTTGATTTCAGCTTAAGATGTAAACGACAGTTAAAAGAAGTCATCGATTCTCATGACACTTGTAAAATTGACGACAATGATATAGGAATCAAATCAGAAATTAAGTATCTTGGACTCATTCTCTCTTCTGATCTCTCCTGGTCTTCCCATGTCTTAGCAATCTCCAGTAAAATATTCCGCCTGACATTTTACATTAAGAAGTTAAGACACTCGGGTATAACTCAACCCCTCCCTTACAGTTCATAAACTCTTGCATCCTACCTATTCTTCTTTATTGTTCACCCTTATTCTTTCCTGGTTTGCTTAAAAAAGACTATGTCACAATTCGTAGAATACTGAAGACTGTCAGTAGGGTGAGTGGTGTCCCAGTGGACCACATAGTTAACGTCGTTGTCGATAGGCACTTGACTTCGTGCAATAAATTTGCTAAAGGGATTTTGTCTGACTTGGAGCATCCGCTTTACCCTCAGCTTTCACCTTGCATCTCCTCAGGTAGAACAAGGAGTAACTTCAGAAAACTGTATGCTCGCACGTCTAAGTATAAGAATTCTATGATACCATACTTGGCACGTATTTTATGTGATGAAAATAGTGTCAGGCAAGAATTAACTAACCTTTTTTCATCTAGTAAATAAACAATTTCCTCCATCCATCCTTATATACCTTCAAGTTTTACTTTTATTAATTCTATTATATTTATGGTCCTGTTACTTCTTTGTTTTACTCTCATAATTGCAAACACCAACTTATCTCCATGACGGCTGTATATTTTGTTTTTCCCCTCACCATATCATGTAAAGAGAACATTATATTCAATATTTTTAAACATGTTAGGATTTCTATACCACATTGACAATACTGTGTGACACAAGCCAACGGCAATTTTCACTTGTATTCTTATTATTATTACCCTAGCTGTTATCATTATTATTGCTATTTCCATTTTATATGCTGCATGTTTTTGACACTACCCCTATTGTAAATGTGGAAAATTTTCTGTGTGATTAATTTTATTTATAATTTGAGGAAATTAGATGCAATATTGTGTGATTAATGCTGAAACTCCATTCTGTATCACAAATACTGTTTTTGGAATAAATTATACCATTATTAATATTGCTATTAAAATTTTAATGACAATAAACTAATAAATAGTGGTTCTCTAACTGAGGTTATTTGGTAACTGAACTAGAAGTCAGTCGATTTACGCAAAATGAATACCAAAATTTATTCTAATATCTAATTAAAACTGCCCGAATCTAGGCTCTGTGAGAATCCTTCACCACTAGGATCCTCAGTGTCAGTAGTTAAGACAAATACTCATCGAAAAGAATTGCCATGTGGTTAGTCTATAAATCACTGCTGTCCAGAAATTAGAATTCATTGGCTACTGGATTCCTTCCTATTGGTTGAATGATAAACGGACTCACCTCGCTATCTGGAAAAGGGACAGTGAATGTGTACTTTTGAAGACTCATAAATTTTCTTCAAGCATCTGTCCAGTGCTCAATCGGTTGTCTGTGGCTGTATAAACGATGTCATTTCGTGGTCTAACTTGAGGAGTGAACACACTTTAAATACTTGAACAAAACTAAATATAACAAAAGTGTTATTAAGCAAGAAAAACCCAAACATTTCAGCTTTGATATCCTTTCGGTAATTTCATTCTAAATAGCTGTACAAACCGGGTCTATACACATATTTCGTTGTATAATACTTAATTGAACAGATTTGTATAAAACTACATACTTTTGATTGACTGAAATGAGTAGTTGTATCCCACTCAAATCAAGCAGTAGTGAGTGTTTGCCAGTCAGAAAGAGTTGAACAAAACTGTGAATGGTCATTTCACACGTTCCAGGACAAGCTCATCAGCGATGAAGCCATTGTGACTCAGCAAAAAGAGCCAAATCAGTCGAAACCACCCGATTTCTGGTTAGCGAATAGATCGAACCGATCATATCATAAGTCAGACTCACAATTTACCAATTGGTTAGCAATTCGCAATCTACATAATTCAAGTGGTGAAATTTCACTATAGTTACCTTCGGAAAAAAAGTTATTCAGATCACACTATGTAATTGTGAATTTGATTATTTGAAGACAGTAACAAAAAAGATGAAGTTAAAAGAGAATGATAATATTCAACCTTCATAGGAAAAATCTCCAAGTGTGATGATAGATGGCTATTAACCTTTGTGAGGAAATAGACAATAAAGTTATACAGAATTAGTAATATGATGGAGTAGTATGTTAGACAGTTTCCAACGGAAAACAAAGTGTATTCAAGACTGACAGGAATCAATAGGCTGTCGAGTAGAGCCTGATTGAGAAACAACAATTGTTTCGGAATCCGAGGGAATAATAATAGTAACATGTGAAAAGAAGATAAGCGAATGTTAGGGAAATACAGGTTATGCAGGTCGAGACAGACGTGTTTTACTTTCAAAATTGACTGAAATATTCAAATAATTTTCATTATTGTAAATGGAGTTTTAATGAAGAATTTTCAAACCTATTATTATTTCATTACATTAATTGAATGCAACAAAATGAAAACGATAACAACGCTTTCATGATTTCATACTGCTGATGAAAAGACATAAAACTAATAAGGCGGCGAGCTCGTAGACAGTTAAGCCACTGAGAACAAATCCAGTAGCCAGCTCATGAATTATAACTTCTACCGTTTTATGACATGGGGCATCTACTATCCAATGGTCCACGAGCTTGCCTAGTAACCAGAATGTCTTAAGTTCGAACCCCTACGGTGGGCACGTGCTGGTAAAGAGTCCTAATCTAGGATAAAACAGCTATCCTGTACTACCTGACTGATTTTCCAATGGTTCTCTGACTGATTTCAATTCATGATGAAATCCTGTAAACAATCAATCAAATCCCTACAAACCAATATTTGAAAAACATGGATATTTATTATTATGATTATTGTTTTTACGAGTTGATCACGGATTGATATCAGTTAGAGAACCATTGAAAACCAGGCAGGGAGTACTGGACAGCTGCTGTTTCATCCTAGTTTGGGAATCATCGGCAGTACGCACCCACCACAGGAGGTTCGAACCCAGGACCTTCCGGTTACAAGGCAAGCTCGTATACTATTCACCCAATGGGACCTGATTCAATCGCCATTAGATGAATTCAAACTTCTTCCGATTCGTGATTTAGCGTGACCCCAACCATTGTCAACTCGTAAAAGACAAATTAACTCTTACAAACGAAACTATAGAATGTCAACCTGATGCTCGTTAGTGACTTACTATAGGATGAATTTTCCTGGAGTTCTAGTAAGAATTCGTGACCAGTGAGGTCGATCCAGATATCACGTGTGAGGATGGATGTTCCACCAACAACAATGGTTGGGGTCACGCTAAATCACGGATTGGTAGAATTTAGAATTCATGAGCCATTAAATCGGGTCCCAATGGCCGAATGGTATACGGTCTTGCATTGTAACCGGAAGGTCGTAGGTTCAAACCTCCTGTGGTGGCTGCGTACTGCCGATGATACCCAAACCAGGATGAAACAGCAGCTGTCCAGTACTTCATACTGGTTTTCAATGTTTCTCTAACTGATATCAATCCGTGATCAACTCGTAAAAACATATTTAACTCTTACAAATCAAACTATAGAAAATGTTATTGTTTTTCTCGAAAAATATGTATCTATTTTCTGATCATACCATGTTGGAAATATCAAAACAAGTTGAAAAAAACAACATTATTACATGTAAACACGAACAGTATAAAGAAATCAATATCCCTTGAAGTATAAATCAAACTATATTGAGCTAGGCATTCAAACTGAAATCTACTGACAAGCTGTTCACATTTTATTTTCTATATATTTTCACATATGAAACATTCATATAAATTCGATGCATAGTTACTTACTTTCCTCTATATTTCAGGTGTTAATTTATATAGAGGAAATATATGAAGTTTACTCTTGTAAAACATGTAAGATGAAGTGAGTTAAAAGTTAACAATGCATCAGCAAATGTCATTCAGTGACTTCTAAAACGCGATTCTCTCTCTCTCTCTCTCACACACACACGCTGTCTCTCTCGCCAGTTAATTTTCTATTTTCATAACGCCTTACATCTAACAACATCGTCACCTGACTCATAAATAAAAATAAACTACAAAGATGATGAAAGTAATTTTTGTGAAAACATTTTTTCGTATATGAATGAATGTTGCAGAGTAAATAACACACATGTTGGCCTGCCTGATTGAATTACTGTGCTATCAAAATTGCTTTCCATCAAAATCCTTAGTTTCATCATTGTTTGAATCGTTCAGTTATTTCAGATAACCTGTACATAAACTTGCACACTGATTTCACTTGCATCCAAGTAAACACTGTGTAATTCTTCAACGAAATACAGACATCCTCTCAGATTATTACTTTACATACAAAATCCTGAAGGAGGAATCTATTATTCTTTTGTATATCTATGAATATCTTAAGCCGTCTGGTTCAACCATCCCTCGTTTATAAGGTCTTCTTCCTAAGGTGCATAAAGATGATGACCCTCTTAGACCTAATATTGGACATACTTAACTCTCCTTATCAGTCTACAGTAAAATACCTCGTCAAAATCCTGGAACCAGTAAGATCAAATCTATGTAAACATAGTCTTTCGGACACTTCTGACTTTGTCAGTTGCACTGATGGAATTATTGTGACCGGTAAGCATCTGATTTCATTAGATGTTTGCTTGTTATTTACAAATGTACAATTAACAGAAACTGTGTTTTTATTTATATGGTTAAATTGACCTAGAATGCATAAACATTGGAGTGCCGACTAAATAACTGAAATAGCTTTCAATGAGATGTACGCCTAATATGCAGTTTAGATTTACTGATGTCATCTATAGCTGAATTGATAGGTCTCCATTGAAACCTCTCCTAGCGGACATCTTCATAGAGAGCATGGAGGGGCTACCATTGAAAGAAACAATATCAATTGTGCATATGTATGAGCGATATATTAGTGACACATTCATTATTTCTGATGAAAATTGTTCAGCAAGCGAGCTTCTTGGAAAATTTAATGGTTCTCACTCATCTATGCTTTTCACTATGGAAGAAGAGTTGAACTCCTCACTTCACTTCTTAGATGTGATGATCGATAGAAGAGAGAATGACACGTTAAAAAAGTCAGTCTACCGTAAGCCAACATTTAGAGAGTGGTACATTAACTTGAACAGTTAGGTAACTCTTAGCAGGAAGAGAAATCTCATCTGTTCTCTATGTTCCAGAATTGGAAATATTGGCTCTAGAGATACGATCGACTTAGAACTAGAAAGTCTTTGTACAACTCTCTTAAATAATGGATATCCTGGAAGGTTTATCGACAGAAACATCAAGAAAGAAACCGTCCTTATCCAAATCATACTACGGAAGAAGACATTGTTGATGAGTTTGGCTTTCAAAGGTGACACTTTTGCTAAGGTCATTAAAAGTCGTTTATCTAAATATATTAAACTTTCTCTTTAGGCAGCTGACTTACATTTAGTGTTCACCAGACGAAATATGATTCGACAGTGCGTCAAGGATAAACTACCGCTTATGTCCATCGCTTTTATGTGCATATACTCATTCACATACTCGTTTGGAGCTGATTGCATTCGATGTTGTAAGCGTAATCTCCATAAACGCGAAACTGAACACTAATCAGTTTGGTTAGTAAAATGTGAGAAAAGGATGACAAAGTCTACAGTCTGTGAACACAATCTGGAGTTAGGCCATTCAGCCTCACATGATTTATCCTTCTAAGCTATCTACAGGACCAAAATCCAACTACTTCAAAAACTTACGTTTTCTTCAGTTATGCATAACCGAAGCTCTAGCTATTCATGGACAAAAATCTAAATTGTGTATTCAAAAACGATTTGCCAAACCCCTTTCTTTACCTTGGTCATACTAATATGCCTTCTTTTACTCTATTGTATTTTACCGCTTGAATTCATTCCACTTCACTTCACCGCCGTTATTATCATCACTTTATTCTCAGCTTTTTAGACAACACTTGACCTACTATACCAGTTCACTTATTTAACAATCTTCAGAAGTTTTGTAATTCATCCACTTCAACCCTGCCTCCTTTGTAGTACATCATTTCAATTATCGTTATTCTTAACATATTTGCAATAGTGACTGAGTAAATTCTAGTGCCACTTAATGCCTTTTTTCCGTAATATAAATACGACTGTACAGCTTGCAAATGAAATCATTGAAAAGAGATATTTTCCTCTCTGAATAAAACAGAACTGTGAAATATAATGGGTATATTTTGCGATTTGAAAAGTCTATATGATTAAAAAAGTATTTTGGAAATAAATATGCTGAACAGTTTTGCACCATCTTTTGCCATATTATCTGAAATAAAGCTATACCTTATTACACAGGATGTTAAAGGTTGTCAGCAAGGTTAGCAATGTGCCACTTAACCAGCCTGTTCATATTCTGGTTGACAGGCACATGGACTCATGTGAAAAATGGGCGAAATCCATTTTATCTAACTCACACCACTCTCTTCATTCACAACTCTCCCCTTGTACCTCATTAGGCAGAAGCAGAAGCCTATATAGAAAACTATGCGCTCGGACTAGCAAATACAAAAGATCAACCATACTCTACTTAGCTTGTGTTCTGTGCGATAAAGAAAGCATTAGGCGTGATACCTATAACTTATCAAATAGTCAGTAGAACAACTGGATCTCGTCTTTCCAACTCATATCACTCATAAGTAAAACGTTTTCTTTCTTTTCCTTTTCTGTTTTTTCTGTTATCAGGTGCTTTGTTTCAATCTTTCTTACAAACTCTATTCAAAACAGTCTTCTTCATTCTCTCACACTCTGTATATTTCGACTTTTTTGATACCGCCTACGCTAGTAAATATGCTAGCATCTACTTTTCTAGCCCATTCAAACTCTCTGTTCAATTTTGGCTTTGCTACTGACATGCGAATATGTTGTTGTCATAACTTACTGAGATTACCCTTAATCTATGTAGAATTTTATTTATTGATAATGTACCAACTGGATGCAATAATGTAGTGAAATGCTGAGAATTCCATTCCGTATCGCAAGTACTGTTTTGGAATAAAGCAAATTATTATTATTATTATTAAAATAAATTGTTTATGAATCATAACAAACTTCTGATGAGTAGGGGGGGAATTTTCAAATTTGATTGATGCTTTAAATTCCCTGAACGCCTGGAATTTCATAGGTAAAAGTTATATTTCTAAAATCTTAACAAAACTGAGATATAAGTTTCGTCAGTTGAACTTTTTCAGGGAAATTAATTGAAATTAAAGTAGCAGAGGTTTATATTCAAAGAGGACATCACTTGTTTTAAAAAAAAAACTTTGTCCAGTCATATGAGTAATGAAACAGGCATCAAAATATAATAAACAAAATTGCATGAAGTGTAATCAATATTCGATCTCAGACCTACAAATATTAGTCAACTTTTGATAAACCCTTTTGAAACACACACTGTGTACTTATGAGTCCCAGATAGGATGAACTACTGGTCACCATCCATCAATTAATTTCTAGTGTGTACTTTTGTATCAGATTTTTAGTGATTACTTTTGACTAAAGTTGGCGGTCGTAGATAAGTGAATATGAAAACTATATATGTGTATATACGGTGTACAGTGGTTTATGTGTCCATGTGTATATGTGGTAACAATTGTAGATCATTTTTTAGTCTCTCCGTTAGATTCAGACAATCGGAAATTTAGATTAAGGATAATTGATCAGTGACACATATGCACTTTTATTTATTGATCAGGACTTGCTTTTACAAGTTGATCACGGATTGATATCAGTTAGAGAACCACTGAAGACCAGGGAGTCATCGGCAGTACGCACTCACCACAGAAGGTTTGAACTCAGGACTTTTCGGTTACAAGGTGAGCTGGTATACCATTCAGCCAATGAGACCTGAATCAGTGGCCAGCCCATGAATTCTAGCTTCTACGAATTTGTGGTTTAGCATGACCAACAACCAATATCATCGGCGGGACATCCCACACGATTGTACAGCTAAGGAAATGAATTCTTCGAAAGGAGACTTTTCTTCGCTTAGTTCTTTGTTTTTATTGTAAATAGATATATTGATTTTGTTTCAATTTTGGTTGTTTCCATTTTTAATAGATTTCTTACCGTTGATCTGTAAACTAACCAGCCTCTTCCTTTCGTTTCAAATCTTTCATGTAAGTAAGATATCTGATCCAAACAAACAGTACTGTATAATACACATTTGATCACTGTATCCTTAACCGGATGTTCAGATACTTAAATACAGCAAGTATTTATTTGGAGAAATATTTGTGAAGAATAATGTTAACATCTTTGAAGGTTATCATAAGAAAGTGAAGTCATATTTTCTACTAGTTTTTACCGAAATAATAACAGTTATGAGACACATTACAGGAGTCTTTTATTCATAAATTGAAATTTCTGGTTAACCTGCACACCTATTTTTTCCAGTATTAAGAAGAATGAACTGAATATCAACGCCTTCATTTAAATGACTTCCCGACTTTCTATTCATTCTCTTGGGGTGTATAATTATTATGAAGATATCTGTGATTTTCTTCAAAAAGCTGATTTATTTGTCGAACCAAATGGATGAGGACTCGACTAGTTTAGGTATAGCGCAGACGATTAGTATAGTATTTGTCAAAATGTACCTTTTTGAAACTGTTTGCAATTGAAAAGTCAAAATTATTTATTTGATGGTGTTTAGCAGTAAGGTAAGGAGGGGAAATAAGCCGATACGGTTGTAAAATTGCACCTATTGAGATGGTTAGGACATGTGTTACGTACGCCTAGCCATCGTCTTCCCCTACCAACAGGCATAGGAGTGATTAGGTTGGTAAAGACGAGCTAGTAGTGGTGAAACCAAAACATGAATTCATCCGTAAATGAGTTCCACAACGGCCAGTTTAAGTCGGCTGCCATGCACGGAGTTGTAGACTGCTTGGTTGGCAGGTTGCAGTCCCCGGGATAGTAAAACCAATGAAGGCTGTAAACATTTTGGTGACGTGGCTCAAAGTCTTTTTCAGCTGTTGGCGTAGATGCATTTACTCTGTGTGAATTATGATATATTCAGTAAAACTGAATTGTTCTGGCATATTTCTATTCTTCCTGCCTCGTGTTTCTGTTTATTGTCTTTCTTTAGTCTCTCCTCTTGCTTTGTTTGCTGCACGGAGTGTGGCAACTAGAATTGCTACACACCTTTGCAAAGTTCTGTGTCGAAATCAGTCAGTCAGTTAACTTAGCAATAGATTGATTCCATGATACGCCTTTCTTTCTGTATCGGCCTGATTAATGGCTTTAGAAATAAAACAGAAGAAAAGAGAAGTTTAATTCATATTATACAAGTTGCACATAAGGTTGGCACACATTATCTTGACTCAGTAACCTAATTGCTAATGCTTTGAAGTCTGAAGCAATCACTGACTGGTTTGAACCCCAGTAGAGACATAATCACTCTCATAGAGGGCAGTTTATCTACGTGGCTTTCACTGCAAGCCATAATCGAAGAAATAACATCAAGTTTTTCTTTCAAAAATTGTCAAATCCTCTGCTTCACGCGATGCCATGTCAACAGAGACAGAATATTTCTGTCCAACAGAAATAAGATTAAAAGAAATACAGAATGTATACTGATCAAAGAATACTCTTCCCGATAACCTATTCATCATCAGGCTGTACAGTTATATATTCATTATAGTGAATGAATGAAAGAATTAGTGTTATGAACAACATTAATGTTGCTGTTTAAATAACATCGAATCAATAATATTGATAGATTACAACTGCTCAATAGCATCAACATGAAATAAGCTGAACGTCAGAAAACTAAGAAAAGATAATTTTACAAATTCATGAATTTATAGCCTCTACTGAAGGCCGGCCAGGGCAGTAGCCGGGGCTGGACTTGCTTCTTCTGCACACAGAGCACCGGTTGTTTAAGACAAATTGCAATAGCCTCTGCTGTTTGGAGCATGGGGTACTTCAATGATTTTCGCAATTTATTAGGCAACCTGTAGATTAGAGAGGAGGATTCTTCCACGCTGGCTTTGTGGCCGGTTTGCGCTAGATGGTTCAATATAGAACTGGTAATGGTTTTAACTACACCTTTACTTAGGCATACTAGGATATGTTCTCGAGCGAGCTCGAGAAATCAAGTTCCTAGAGCAACGGCCAATATAACTTGCTCCACCATCAGCGCAGTTGAATTGGTAGATACAATTTGAAGTGGCTAGTCTAGGTACTTCATCTTTCAGTTGAGGTAACACTATCGGTCGTGTAGAAAATAATAATGAATTGCGAAAATCGTCGAAGTACCCCATACTCCAAACAGCAGAGGCTATTGCAATTTGTCTTAAACAACCGGTGCTCTGTGTGCAGAAGAAGCAAGTCCAGCCCCGGCTACTGCCCTGGCCGGCCTTCAGTAGAGGCTATAAATTCATGAATTTCTAAGATTATCTTTTCTTAGTTTTCTGACGTTCAGCTTATTTCATGTTGATGCTATTGAGCAGTTGTAATCTATCAATATTATTGATTCGATGTTATTTAAACAGCAACATTAATGTTGTTCATAACACTAATTCTTTCATTCATTCATTCACTATAATGAATATATAACTATAGAGCCTGATGATATATTGGTTATCAAAAAGAGTATCCATTCCTTTGAAAAATTTTAATGGGTATTTTTAATCAGTTAAGATGCAGAATAACTTAAATAAGCATAAAAAGACTTACTTGGTCGACCTACATAAAAACGCTTTTCTCAATGTAAGATACACTTTTGTGTAGATAAACACCTAAATGTATTCGGAAACTTCTATTAAAAAATAGATGCTGCTAAGAAAACCATTGCAACTGTGATGAATTTACACCAGATCATAATAAACAAGTAAGTGTTTGTTCCAATTAATTTGTAAATTTACGAAATCTAGAAAAATGAAAACAAAGAGCCGAGAAAATTTCATTGTAACTTTTTTCACCATTTGCGTGTTTCATATAATTAACAGAATTGTTTTTTTTTTCTACAGTAAAAACACAGTAGGATTGTGTTAATTTTCATTTCAGTTTTCTCCAAGTATTTCTAGCATCTAAAATGTTTATAAAGATTTGATATAAATAGATTAACACTGACCAAATCGCGTGGTGATTCTTTCAAATATCATCGAATAACATTCGAAAAAGTGTTATTATTCTGAGAAAATAAAGTATTACGGTGAATGAAGCTTGTTTATTTCATTTGAAACAGAGTGTATATGTTAATTAGAATGGACAGTACCTAAGTATTCCGGTTTGAAGGTGGGAAATCCAATGGATATGCTTTTTCCTTCATCGCTCCATGAAACTCCGTCGGTCAGGCATAATCAAAACTTATAATTCCTGCAATATCAAAACACAGTTTGACGGGATAGAATCAACAATAATAGCACATCTAAAATACAACACTCTCTTAACATTCTTATCCGATGTCTGTACAGTTGAATAGTTCCCCAGGCGCAAAATACATACATTGTAAGACAAAATTAGTTGACCCGCAGTGATCAAGAATAATTTCCCGATGGGATCGAAACTCTTTCTACACGAATAAAGTCGAGCAACACAGATTTCTCCCAGACAGTTTATACACCAGCAGTTAATCTATGGAGTAACTTTGACTTCATTTAAACAAAGCACAATCGTAAAACAACATATTATTATTATGATCAGTCCATCATCACACAATAATAAAACAAACTGTTAAAAAATAAGAACCAAAACAAACCAAAGAGCAAATAATAACGATTCAGCCGGAAGGAAACATCCTGAATCTAGAATGATGGTATACAGAAGTGTGGTAAGCGGTGATGATTACAGAATAAGCCCAGATATTAAGCATAAGTATCAGTACTGTCGATTGACGTTTTATGGAGTGATTTTCATATCGATTAAGTGAGTGTGAAAATGACAACACAACTTGTAACGATCAAATTCAATTCACTAAAGCCCACGCAGTCCTAATTACCACACATGTATGGTCTGCCTAAAACACATAAAACTAACATTCCTCTACGTCCCATAATGTTAGTGTGCAGATCTCAAACCCACAAACTTGCACAGTGGTCAGTGGAAATACTAGAGCTTGTTAGAAGAACTTTCTGTAAGTACTCTTTGAAACACTTTTTTGTCTTGATAACGTTAATACAAAGGACGAAACCCTGTTTTCCCTAGATGTCGAATCTTTATCTACAAATGTACCTCTTTTACAGACGATTGACATTTTATGTGACTTCATTTCTGACAACAATTTCCTATTACCAGTATCTACATCTTACTTAAAAGAGTTACTGCTTCTTTGTACTAATAATGTTAAAGGCGTTGGTTAAATGTCTGTTCAACCGCGTTCACCGTATATGAACCGCTGATACAATGAAAGAAGGAAGAAAACACCTCACTGAAATATTTTTAGATAACCATTACCCATTGAGATTTATTAGACGTTACGGAAGTGTCAACCATATGGCTTTACCAATCCAATCAGTTCCTAAAAAGGATGTTTGCACATCCTTGCCGTTCAGAGGTGATCAACAAAGTCGAGTCACTAAACAAAGACTCAAGGCCACAATTAATAGAACCTTTTATGCAGCTAAACTTATCTTCATAGAGATAACGAGAACTATGCTGTCCTGTAAACCCTCACATTATCCGAACAATAGTGTCACATCCCACTGTGTTTATCAATTTACATGTATGTGTGGAGACACGTACATAGGGAGGACTCATCGGCCTCCGCATGTTGGGGCTACAGAACACATTCCAAAGTGGCTGCAACAACAAATGAAATCGCCAGATACAATTGACCCCGGAAATAGATGTCCAATATCATCTATAGCGAAGTATATTTTAGAGACGGGTCATAAAGTTGATTTCAACAATGCCTTTAAGCCGATATATATTCACTTATCGTCTGAACACAAGAAACCGATCTCTACGTCCTACTGAATAACCGAGAAAACTTCTTTGAGACACAAACTATCACAAAACTTTCGAAAAGCAAGGAACAGGCGATTATTTTTCAATATTTTACCACTCCTATTAAACAATAATAACATCAAAAACTCAAATTTACCTCAACTGTGACGTGACACAGATACACAGGCAATGTTGATACTGTAGAACAAAATTAATTAGCCAAAGTTCATCTGTAAAGGTCACCATAGAATCGAGGAGAATATTCTTAATGAGGTGGGATCAAGAGCTCTGACTACAACAGTCATACACCAAGGCTACCTGGGTCAGAATCACCTTCATTCACACAAACAAACTCATTTCGTTAAACAACACATTGTCAATGCAGACACAAGCACAAAGAGATGTATTACTATTAAAGAATAAACAAGAACAATGACAAATAGTAAAGGCTAAGATCAGCATGTGACATGCAAATATCAACTTAGTGATACATAGTCTAAGGGAAATATGTGTAATAATTAAAAAGTTATTTGAAACGTCTAAATAAGCATAAGTATTATAAATAGATCGTCTAGGAAGAATTTTCCGAACAATTTGTCCATTAGACCAGTGACAGTTTAGTGACTTCAAATTCCTGAAAGGGTTTTAACTAAGGCAAGTCTGTCTGTTTTCGACATAGAACTTTGAACCGATGTGCGGCAGTTCAAGTCGCCACACTCCGTGTAGCACGCGAAGTGAGAGAAGAAAGTACAAGAAAAGCATAATAGAGACAGTGAGAAGAGGTGTGAGACAAAGGAGGAGTAATAACGAAGAACAAAACAGTTTCATTGGAGATCATAAGTCACAAGGAGTGGATGCATCTGCGCCACTGAGAACGATTTTGAGCCATGTCACCAATTGTTTCCAACCATAGATTTTTACCGTCCCGAGGACCCCAACCAGTCAGGAAGTCTTCACCTTCCTACGTGGCTAAGACCAACTGTTGTGGATTTCATTGACTGATGAGGCTATATTTTGGTTTGGCCACCGCTAGCTTTTTTCCAGCCTGACCCTATGTCCGCTAACATTGCTCGCCGAGGGAGGCGATGACTCAGCATACGTAACACATGTCCTAACTATCTCACTCAGTCGATGTAACTTCACGACTTCGTCGATTGATTTCCCCTGTTTACCTAGAACTCGACGCCTAACTTCAATGTTGCTCACCTTATTATTCCACTTTACACGGGAAATAGAACGCAGGCACCTATGATCAAAGACAGCCAGTCTTTTCATGTCTTCCACTCTCAGTGGCCAGGTCTCACAACCACAAAGGAGGACGGAGCGGACTGATGAGCAGTACACCCGCCCTTTGGTCGATAGTCGAACAAAGGCAAGACAATGTATTTTGAATTAAGAACCAAATTTCTAAAGGCAACTGATATTTTAAGGGTTTTGTCTTTTAAGAACTAAGAATGTGGAAATAATAAACCGTGAATATCCTTCAGAATGTCTTTGATACTTTATATTGAGGCATATTAAATATCAAAAGCAAAGTAATGCAATCGCAGTTAGTTCAGTGGTACGTCTGTCGCTTTACAACCCTTAGGTCTGACACTCAAAGCAGAGGATATCATCGAACAACATTTAAAATGTTATTTTGAGACGATGAAATGTGTTCAAACAGTAGACTGAGGAACTGTTTAGCTAAATAAAGTATGAGGAATAAATCAAACTTCATTAATTAATTCGAAATAAATGGTATATATGGAATGGAATGAATAAAACTCAAGTATTCCAGTATGAAAACAGAAAGCCAGGGGATTCGTCTTTATGCACAGCCTTCCAAAATTCCACCATTCAGCATAGTCCCAAATTACATGCCATCACAATCAGAAACACATTTTGATGAGACAGAATCCATTTTACTGTCCAACAATTATAGCTTATGCCAAAAGTATGAAAACTACTTCGACAGTGCCACTGGGCACCCATACCTTCCAGAAAAGTATTAAGTGCTGTACAACAAAATCAACTGACCAAACATACAACTAAAAAATACAAAAGAATCAATAAAAATATATTTCAAACAGGTTGTGATCGACTCCCTGTCTCGAATAATCAAACACAACAAAACACATATCTTGCAGACTCTCCAAAATCAGCAGTCACTTCATGAAACTACTTTGAATTCATGCAAACAAAAACACAGTCGTATGTCCACAGACTGTTATCAACAGTCCAACATCACACAATAGCAAAATGAAGAAATGAAAATACGAATTAACCAAAAATCGAAAACAAATAATAAGAATTTAATCAAAAGAAGTCACATAGATTTTGGAACGACCGTATACAGGTCAGAGGAAAAGGGTAATAATTCCGAAGTTAACTGAAATATTTGAATAAGCATAAATATTGTAAATCGTTTGTCACCAGCGGGATCATCAGATCAGTTCTGCTACACTTGGTGGGTATAACAATGACGATAACAACAATAATCTCATGATTTCTGGTTAGTAACAAATAAGGATCTTTAAAAAAACGAAGTCTCACAACTCAACTAATATTCAGAGCGTTTTGTATATTAAAAGCGAAGAAGTTGAAAATTCCAAGTGATGGGTGCTGTTCAAAAGATCTTTCATGCCTAATGTTAAGTCGTAAGAGTTGTCAATGTAAGGTTAAAGATTTGGTTTAGTTTTTACCCGATATATTATGTGGAATAACAATTGCTGAAACACTTAATAATTTTAAAGGTTCACTTATTCTATGATAGGTGATTCCCGATTACTGTCTTATTGACTATGTTCAACCCTACATTTTCAGAATAACCACTTCTGATGCTTGGATTGTTACTGACTGCATTCAACGTGAAGCTTTGCACCGATGTGCGACAATCTGGCTTGCCACACTCCATATAGCACACAAAACCAGAGAAGAGAATAACGTAAGATTCAAAACAGAGATAATGAACGAAAATTTAAGGCGAGAAGAAAAGAAATATAAAGCAGAACAATTCAGTCTTACTGGATATTATAAATCATGCAGAGTGAAGGCATGTGTGCCAGCAACTGACAAAGACTTTGAGCCAGTATTACTAATCTCCTCCAGTCTTCATTGGTTTTTGCCATCCCCAGGACTCTAACCAAGAAGCCAGTCTACACATACCTATCTGGCTTAAACTGACTGTTATGGATTTCATTGACTGATGAATCCATGTTTTCGTTTGACCACTACTAACTCTTTTCCAACTTCTATTTCAGTCAGCTAACATTTGTCCATCGAGAAAGGCGATGGATAAGCTAGCATGAGTAAAGCATGTCCTAACCACCTCAATCGGTGTAACTTCACAGCCTCTTTTGTTGATTTCCCCTCTTTATCTAGCACTCAGTCGACTGAGGCCTAACCTCAATATTGCTCATGTAAGACAGAAAGCAGACACACGTGATCAAAGACAGCTAGCCTGGCTTTTGATGTCTTCCACTTTCAGTGGCCATGTCTAGCAACCATAAAGGAGGACAGAGTGAACTGCTGAACAATACACACACTCTTTGGCCGAAAGAGCTGGATACGAAGTATACGCCAAAGATGGTGCAAGTTGCCAGATGAGCCTTCTGTATCCGTGCTGAGATTTTGTCAGTGATCAACAGTCAAGTAGATTATGAGTCAACAGGTGCAGGAGTTTGAATAGTTCAGGGCACAAAATTCTCTTCAGAGTTAGTTTACTGATGAATCTTAGTAAGAGAGTAAAATAGATTTCTGGCTAACTGTTAATCGCTACCAACTTTCATCTACTATCTCTATAATAATAATAATAGCTTTATTCCAGAAACAGTACTAATCATACAGCAAGGAATTTTCAGCATTCACTACAATATTGCATTTAATTTACTCAAAAACGACAAAAACATTATAAATACACATTACATAATAGTAATAAAACGATTGTTACAGCAGCTACATAGCAAAATACTGTATGCAATACGGAGAAAAATATGCATAAAGTATAAAATTGTAGTAATAATAGTAATACCAACTAAAATAAAATAGCAGAGTAATAATTAAACGACAGAAAGGGTGACACCATAAAATACAGAAAGATGAACAATGAAAGGGTCGATTTACTGTACTAATTACATAGTAACTTATGTGTTTCACGTCTAACAGAGTCTTCATCACATAAAGTACCGGCTAAATAGGGTATTATAGAATTTCTGTACTTAGAGGTGCGAGCATATATTTTTTTATATTGACTTCTCGTCATACCTGATGAGATACAGGGGGATAGGTGTGAATAAAGGGGTGCAGAGGGTCTGACAGTATAGCCTTTGCCCATTTTGTACAGGAATTTATATGCCTCTCGACTATATTATTGGCGAGATCATTCAGTGGCAGACCACGTGCCCTACTCAAAGCATTTAATACTCTTCGTAATATGATATAATCTTTTTTTAGAAGTCCAGGAAAGATTAATGGAGAGCAATAGACTACAATAGGTAAAATACAGGAGTTTAAAAATTGCAAAACTAAAGGTTGATTGATAACTGGTTGTCCTAACCTTTTAATGTAGAAGGTAAGACGGAAAATTTTCTTAGAGATACATAATATGTGTGATGACCATGAAAGGTCAGAGGAAAGAACTAATCCAAGGTATTTAATGCTGCCTGACTTAGTTTCAATTTCTGTGCCATCTATGCTACAGGCATCATGGGAACTAACTAGTTCATGTAAATCACGTCGATGCTTGAAAATAAAGTCAACTGCCTGGGAGTGATTCATGTAGTCAGTGTATTTATATTGTGAATATCACAAAAAATAAATGAATGTGAATTATCCAAAATATTCCAGGTCTTAGGTTCCTATGTCACCACCTATTTACTGACCATGATAAAATCGTCTATATTCTGGAATTCTTAGCGTTATTCCCTACAAAATATAAGCCCCTAATATACAATCGTCAAGCAAAATATACTTCGACAGCATTGTTATATGACGCAAATTGTTTTTTCATCAGAATCAATCTTCTCTGACATTTTTCTTTCATTTACTTCTTGAAGTGCACAGAACATGGTAGGGTAGAAGTCAGTTGAAAAATCGTGTGAATTCATGTCACGATCAAAAAGACATTAAATTGCAGGGTTAAAATAATGAGAAGCGGAGAAAAGTAGGTGTGCATACCGTATACTGGCTGGAAATTGAGTTGACTCAGTGATTTAAGCAGGCAGATAATTATTATGTTCAAAGATGACTTCAATCAAATATACTTTTTGAAACTTTGTTTAAAAATGTCACAGCTAGGCAAATAAATAAACTTGGTCAGTCATTAGTTACTAGTTAACTGTTAGTCATACTCCAAATTAACTAAAACTCAGGTTCTTTTTCCAGTTTAACCTGATTCTTAGAAAGTAAGGCCCCCCTTTCCATCACAGTTTAAGAAACAAACAACTTTTTTTTTATGAATTCAAGTATTAATTAACTTTTTGACATTTATCTGTTCACGTTTATCTAACTAACTCACACATCTCTGTTAAGTAGTAAACTGTAGTGTGTTATGGAACAAATTTTGGATTGTTTAATATGACATATTTTCCAGAATTCTATTTAAGAAATCACTCAGAAAGAGTGTGTCATTCAACAACAACAAAAAAGATACAATGGATTGGATAAGCTAAATGATTCATCTCATCTCACGTACACCTCTTCGTGTATACTACAAGAGTCGATCTATAATGCTGTAGGTATCTATTTATCTATCTATCTATCTATCTATCTATCGAAACTCATTAAACTCCTTTCTGTTTGATCAACACAATATCAGTTTCTTGGTTAATTAGGAATTAAGAAAAAAAAATTGTTATTGTTCAAATAAGTTTTATGTTACACATTTCACTATACAAGAGTTAATGAAAACTGGGAACATATTTAATTTCCCTATACGAATTTAAAACAAACAACAGATGTTAGTTAATAAAGCGGAATTTTACAAATTCTTTTTTATGAGTTCATCATAAATTGATATCAGTTAGAGAACCATTGAAAACTAGGCAGGGAGTACTGGACAGCTGCTGTTTCATCCTGGTTTGGGAGTCATCGGCAGTACGCACCCACCACAGGAGGTTTGAACCTACGACCTTCCGGTTACAATGCAAGCTCGTATACCATTCAGTCACTGGGACCTGATTCAACTGCTCATAAATGCTAATTTCTACCAATTCGTGATTTAGCGTGACCCCAACCATTTTCAAAAGGTTCTCTAACTGACATCAATCCGTGATCAACTCGTAAAAACAAAATTAAGCCTTACAAAGCAAACTATAGAAAATTAATCTGATGCTTGCTAGTGATTTGCTTTTGGATGAAGTTTCCTGGATTTCTAGTCAGAAGTCGTGACCAGTGAGGTTCATCCAGATATCACGTGTGAGGATGCATATCCCACCTACGACAGTGGTAGAACCGAGCTAAATCACGAATTGATTGAAGTTGGAATTCATGAGCCACTGAATCGAGTCCCAATGGCTGAATGGCATACGATCTTGCATTGTAACCGGAAGGTCCTGGGTTCGAACCTCCTGTGGTGGGTACGAACTGCCGATGATTCCTAAACTAGGATGAAACAGCAGCTGTCCAGTACTCCATGCTGGTTTTCAATGTTTCTCTAACTGACATCAATCTGTGATCAACTCGTAATAAGACAAAATTAACCCTTACAAACCAAACTATAGAAAAGTGTATAAATTCGTCAAATTTACGTAGAACTCTTCAGCTGAATACTATGTATTATCATATTGTTCCGAGTAGAGCATAAGGCTTCAACAGAATATATACACTTTGTCGTATTCTCTGTGTTACTCTTCACCTGGCCACAGGATCGCCTATAGGCTTTCATCTCCTCATCGCACAATCATCTCTGTTTTATCATCGGGCACTCACCCAACTTATCGTTTCCCAGTCAGATTCCAGTTAAGTGGTGGTTTGGTCTCCGATCCATCTTCATTTTCTTCCACATATTTACTGGGGAAAAGGTTATTGTTTAGTTCGTTCTGACGGCAACATTTTATCTTCAGTAAGGAGCAAGAGAAGACAGCTCTTGATGAAAGTCTTCAGTAGCCTGTTGGAAGTGCTTACTGTGACGCTCAATGCGAGTTTCTGACCTATATAGATACGCAGATTCACTTAATGATGGTGATGAAAATGCGAATTTTTTTTTCTTTGTGCTGAGTGCAGAAGATGTTCAAACTGATTTCCGTATCATTCAGATGTACTTTGCCTTTCCAATTCTAGTCATCCGAAATCGTCATCTGTCCAGTTGGCTGTGGTTGAAAAGATGCTCCCTAGATAAGTGAGGTAAGTGACCTCTATCAAAAGTTATTCTGTAGATGGTAATTTGTGCTAGTTGTCATTACTGCTGCTGTTGACTGTTTATCATTATCACCTCCATCTTATCTATGTTCAGTTGAATTTTTCGCAGTTGTGTCTTTGCTGCTCCTTCTATCATATTTTTAGTTTTGGTCTGTAGGTCTTCGAGCTTACGTGACACTAGACATATATATATATATCCTCTGCGAAATGCAGGTTATCTAGAGCTTTCTTCTCGGTTCAGCATATTCGATTACTCTACATTAGAAGACATGTGAATAATGAATAAATTACAATAAAGAAATCAATTAAAACGAAAGGTTCTCATGTAATACAACTTAATTTTTGATGCGTGGAAGGGGATGGGTAGAGAGATTTAAACTTATATTAGATAATCGGTTACGGTTCACTTACATTTCTATAATCAACAATTATTTATTTAACGTATAACTTGAAAATTTCAGGTATTGCGAACTAAATGATAACATGATAAAAAGAAGAAAGTGTCGAAAAGTAACAGAGTAGCCATAGTGTGAGCAAGTTAGAAGGGTATGTTGAAGGTCTGAATATGAGTGGAGATCAATAAACAGAAGAATGGGGTCACTATTACACCTAAACTTACATCCGCGCTAAATTTACCAAACAACGTTTAATTCAGTGACAGATTGTTTTTAAAACATGAAGATGGTTTAAACTTCCTAATATCTGAAGTTTCTACAAATTCCATGATGCGCAGCAATAATTATCTTATACTTTAAATTTGTGAACATGCGTCAAACTGACAAAAAGGGTAAAAAATCACATTTTTCAAAATCATGTATAAATGAAGGAAGAAGAGATTGTTTGACAGTATGTCTATCCGAAGAAGGACATAGCCCTAACAGAGATTGTGGAATATATATATATATATATATATGTCAGTAGACGCTTGTAAGTATGAACGATACAGAAATTCGAAAAACTGTTCATATAGAACAGCTTTTAAACTGGAGTCATCCACGATTAATAACTGAACGCCACATATTCTGCAGCACTATCTGTGTTATTGATGGCAAAACGTTAGACAAGAGAAGCTTAAACTCTAATATAGAGTTAAATCTGTTCTAACACATATTGCATAAAGCAATAAGATGACATAATTTGTCTGAATCGTGTAATCTTGTATTTGCGCAACACATTTCCAACAATCTGATTACATGATTACACACGGACTTCTCATAGGAATATACATGAAATTAATAAAGAGAGAAGAGGTGAGAAAGTAGACAAAATAGGTCAAGTTAAAAGCACATATTCAAGGTCAAAATAACAGTGAAGATCACTAAGTCAAATAAATCAGGTAATAGTATATCTACCCTGACTGGTATCAAAACAAAACAAAGCTTACCAAGGAAGTTTTAGTGTGATGACGAATTGTTGCTTTGATGAGCACATAAAGGTGGTTTAAACTTCCCAATTGCCAGCTGGGGCTTCCACAAACTTCAGAATACGCCCCAAACACGTTCTACAGGTAGGTTCAAATGAAGTTTAAACATCAATTTTGTGTCCTGTCTCTATAATATGTTTCTCAATGGAAAAGTTAGGTCTCCTGTACTCACCAGTAATCGATTCTTGGGATTCTAAATGCTTTTGAAGCCATTTAAGACTATGCTATGAATCTAGCCCTTACCTGCATAGACCGATGAGTCCTCCCTGTGTATGTGTGTGTCCACACGTACATTCAAATTGGTAAATACAGTGGGATGTGACATCATTTGTCGCATGTCCGAAGGGCTTAGATAGATATATTGGCTTTACATTCTCAATTATTATGATGTTAGCTGCATAAAAAGTCTTTTTAACAGCAGTGTTCAGTCTTCATCTAGTTATCAAGCTGCTATGATGCCCCATATAGGGTAGCTTGATGTACACGTATTTCTTAGGGGCGAGTTGTAGAGTGGGTCTTGGTGGTTTGACTACTTTATATCTCCTGATGAACTTGTATGGATAATTGTTATCAACCAGAGTTTGTGTCAACTTTCTTTCTTCTTCATCAAGTGTGTCTTCAGTGCATATTCGTTGGATTCTACTGAAGAGGCACCTTAATATGGCTCAGAAAAATTACGCCTTCTTATTATTTTATCAAAATTCATAAAGGGAACGTAATGGTGTTTTAAATTGATAGAAATTGTAATTCACGGGTTATTGAATTCCCTGTCAAGTAGTCAAGTGGTAAATGACCTTAACTAGTAACCTAAATGTCCTAGGTTCTATCCTCAGTGGGGTCACGGCTGTAAACTTCATTAAAGTCCCACGTCCCTGGTTTCCAATAATTCTTTAACTGAATTATCGGTTCGCAACGTAATCTACACTGAGATTTATCAAATATGTTTTGAAATCTTTTACTATAGGTGAATGAATGTACCATTTTCATTCTCTGTGTGAAATCACAGGAAACAAGATTACACAATAATTCTATGACAGGGGTAAATGAACTTTATGCTGTGTGAATAGTTCGGTTTAATGAGGTAGTCTGTGTGTGAATGGAGGAATGTTTTTTTTTATTTGGAAGTCACCTTTCAACCAAAAAAAAAATAAAGGTTTTCACGAAAATATCATTCATATTTCAAAGTTTCAGTTGCATAGTTTTCATCAACTTAAAGGTTAAATGCTACATCCAGAGAAGCTAAAAGGGATGATTACACTCAGACATCATCAAGTTTTGAAAATATCTGACAGCTTTTATTCTACTGACTATAGCTGAACACATATTTCGCTTGGCAAAGGCCGTATATATATATATATATATATATATACGTGTTTTATTTATATTTGGGAAGCAGTGTGATGACACCAGACTGTTAGTTATTATCTCTGTCATAGAAAATGACAGGTAATCACATGCTGTTATTTTCATCGCTTTGTTACAACCAGTTGGAGTTTTCGATAATATTTGTAAATTATTATGCTGTCCTATACTAGTATTATTATTATTATTATTATTATTATACATATATCGACGTAAACGTCACTTTCAAGTTCAGCAGGATACGAAGATGACAGTAAAGATAACTGCATTTCATTCCATCAATCAAGGAAGGTTTAAATACACTTGTTTAGGTATTGGAGACTGAAAACAAAAGCCAGATAGTACTGCACACACATTTAATCATAGCTCGAGAATCTTCAGGAGTGTGCATACACAACCACACAAGATAAAGAATTTTTTGGTTTAACTTTCACTCTACTCCACCAAGCTTCCATTGTCTTCCTGTAAAATATGTTCTACAGCAGAAACCTCATTTTGAAGAGTGAACTTATCTGAATTCTTGATGAATGATATAATTGTGTCTCAAGAACCAGCACCAATCAACACCAAAGGGAGAGCTTTAACAGTGGTTGCCTCCTTCACTTCTCTGGTTAGGAAGTATCGTCACAACTACAGGCGGAATGGACGAATATGTTGAAACCAACCAGAATCGGAAAGGCAAGATACACCTTAATCAACCTAAAACCAGTTTGGAAATCTTCTGCACGTGGTCTGCGTAAGAAAAAAGATTCACATTTTCAAGTCAGTTCTTCTATGCGAGTCAGAAATTTGCACTGCGTGTCAAGAAGAGGATTTCAAACAAGTTACATAGTTCCATCAACAGCTGCCAACTTCGCTGGCTTCATACTGAAGATCAAATAGGCAACAGAAACCCTGGCTGGGAACAAAACACCCAAGAGCCAGTCGTTCAACAAATATATAGGAGAAAGTGTAGATGGATCAGGCATACATTGAGGAGGCTGTCGAATTACATCAAACGTCGGTTCCTCGAGTGGAATCCAAATCGGAAGCGACGAGTGGGTGGAGGAGTGACATGGAGGAGATCCTGTGAGGAAGAGATGAAAGAGTTTTGGCAATCTTGGGTCCAGATAAGGGGGGAGAGCAGAAAGTAGAAGAAAGTAGAGATGTGTTGTTGAAGCCCTATGTTCTACTCGGAACGCAAGGGAATAATACTATTACAACCTATAATGTGATTCGTTGTTAATTTTTCATTTGCACTGAACGATTTTTATTGACTTGTATTTGAACCTTTTTTGCCATGTGGTTTATTCGTCGTAATAGCTGATAAATTTGATATGTTGTGGTGTGTCCGTTAATTTGCTGATTCGTCTAAGTGTTGATTTCTAGAAGTTCCCTGTCATTTTTGATGTTATCATTGTTTTAAATATCTACATTTTCCCAGTCAAAGTGATGTCCATATTTGTCTGTATGTATTGGTTTGAAAGGATACATATCATGTCTGTTGGGAGATAGGTAATATACTTGAACTCGGAGTTGAAGAGGAATCGCTTTTTATCGGTGCAGTGCTTAACACACAGAGTTCATGAAATTTATTTGGTAGATGGTGTTGGTCTTGCCTTCTTTTCCTATTCGCCTTTTCTTATATTCTGAACAATACTGGATGAACTGCTTGTATCGCTTTGTGTGTGTGTAATATCTATTCCGAATGATTTCGATATTCTAGTCGTTATCTCAGAGACATTCCTCATACATTGCAGGATGAATATTCTTCTGATTTCTGATAATGGTTTCTTGCTTGTAGTTTGATTCCACTTAACACTTTCTGATGCGATTGTGAGGTCATTTCATTTCTTGTAAACAGTTAACGGATATTTCCTTTTATTCTTTTCGGGACTAGAATTGTTGCACTATATTTGTCTTTTTTGAATAATTTTTGTATTAATGCCGGATAATTGTTGTTGTAATTGATTATTTGGTCTTTTTTGTGTTTCTGGATTTCTTTTGTTTGTCCTCTCGACTAATACATCAAAGAAAGGAGTTTCACTGTCGTATACCTCCTCTCTTGTGTCTTTGATGTCTTTAATACGTTGTGGATTTATTAATGACTGTCTTCTAAATTATTTTTCATAATTATACCAAATGCATTGACTACAAAAAGTACCCAGATTTTTGCTTCTGTTGTATGATTCTGCTAGATATCTAATTTTTTGAAAAGCTAATTGGATAGATCACATATTGGTTATAGGAATTCGACATGAGCTGACATGATTTAGAGGACCACTGGAAAACCTAGCAGTACTGGACATCCGTTTTATCCCAGTTTGAAATTTTTTCAGCGTCACGCACCCTCTGGCGTTCGAAACTAAGACCTACCGGTTGCATAGTGAGCTCGCAGCATCTTGGCAGTTATTGCAGTTTGACTTGTAGATGGTGTTGGTTTTGTCATCATCTTTGGCTGTTGCATCGTTTGGTTGGCATAGTACAGATTGAAATGATTTTGGTGATCTGTGGCCGCCATCTATTTAGAAAGATTTGAGTGGTCTTGCAGTGGTTTCAGAGATGATCTTCATATGCTGTAGACAGAATCTACCTTTGTGCTTTGACTGAATAAATCTGAGTTGGTCAGTTGGTTTGACAGTAGGCATCTTTTCATGAAGTTTCATAGTTATTCATATTTTTCGAAGACTGTGATAAGACATTTCTCCGGAATCCGTTGCACAACAGGAGTGCTTCACGGAGCTTTGACTACTCTGATTAAACTTGACATACTTTTTCGCATGCTGATCTAGTTCAGAGGAAAAAATCAGTTCAAATCACTCGAATTATGGCTAGCTGCTTAGAAATACATTGTATAAAATTCACAATTAAGAAACTTCAAGGCGAAATTTCAGTACGTTTCCCTTTAAAAATCGAAATTACCGACACGACGATATGCAATCTCCTTAATATTATAAATGGAAATCACCAGAGCGAACTATTATTGCTATTCCGTAAGGTTATGAGGGGAACATTGGGCACCAACAAAACATCTCCACTTTCTTCTATTTTCTGCTCTCCCTCTCATTTGAACCCGTGATTGCCCATAATCTTCACGCACTATCTTCCCCATGTTACCCTGACACCGACAACCCTTTCATCGCCACTCGAGAATTGGCCAGCATTTGTACGAGATGACATTCTGCGGCTTCTTCAGTATACGCTCTGTTCATCTTCATTTTCTCCTACATATTTGATGAGTGATCGGCTATTGTTTGGTTTCTTCCCAGCCAAAGTTTCTTGTTGCTGATTCTTTCTGGCCGGTCAGGTATCTGATCTTCAGTATGGAGTCACCGAAATGGACAGCTGTCATAAGAGTCTGTAACTTACTGGAAACCGTTTCCGTGACACACAGTGCAAGTTTCTGACCCGTATAGAATAAGTGATTAACTAACTTAACATTTGTGTAGAATATAATCCAAATCTTGTTGTTTATGCTGGCTGAGTTAGTGCAAAAGATTTCCAAACTGGTTTCAGGTTGATGAAATCGTATCTTGCCTTTTCGACTCTCTTCGGTTGCGACATCTTCATCCGTCTTGAATGTGGTTGAAACCGTGCTTTCTAGCCGAATAAGTGAAGGAGGTCACCTCTGTCAAATCTCTGCCGTCGATGGTGATTGGTGCTGGTTGTTGTTGCTGTTGGTTGGTCGGTTAGTTACCTTCATTACTTCCGTCTTCTCCATGTTCACATAGAGTCCTGTCTCGCAACAGAGCGAGCTATTCGTGAATAAATTTACAAATCACATTACTAGCTCTCCCAAGTAGCTAGTGGCCACAATTGAGGTGGTTTCAACTGATTCGCTTCCCAGCACTAGGTCAAACTGGATGCACTACCAATAAAGTTTGCCCCAAATGAGCAAACCGGCGACCCACTGTTTAGATCACTTCAGTATGGCTGGGTAACAGGCGCTGTCAGTTTATGTGGGTAGAATTCAACTACCTGTAGCAGTCAGTTAGTAGTATATAACATCAGGAGATATACAGTTGGAGGCGGGTCAGGTTTACGAAAACTCCTTCCAAAGTGGGAAGGACCATACACAATCACAAAAAGAAGGGGTCAAGTATATACCATCCGAAGAGGTGACAAACAGAAACGAGTTAATGTAAGTCAGCTCCAACGATGGGTACAGTGGGACAAGCCGATCAGTAACAATCCTCAACTAGAGGATGTAGCAACCAGAAGGTCGGAACTTCTACGTACGAAGCTATTTGATGGGGGGGACGAGTGTGGTGAGAGCAGGCTGCTAGCCAATTGGTAGACATTAATCGACGCTGATTGGTAGACATTATTCTAGGCTGATTCAACAACCAATCACAGCAGAATTAAACGTGGGGAAATATGATTCGCAGATAAATGGCTCTACTTTCCGAGAAATATCGAAAACAACCAATGAGAAGACTGTGTTTGTCTGTTTAACTTCCGAGAAACAAACAATTAGAAGACTGCCTTTTTCTGCTTGCATAAGCCTTATTAATGTACATAAAATGTATATAAATACGCGTTGATTTTCGTAATAAAACGATCTGTTGCCTGGCCCTTGTCTTCTGTTGTTACATCCCTACAAACCATCACTTGAATATCAGGTAATTATGTTTGCTTCCCTGATTGGTATTTTTCGTATCAAACAGATTACACATACTGCGATCCGAATTAATTCAATTTTTTGAAGAAAACTGGTGAAATTTGACACAGTGAATAAAGAAATACATGTCATGAAATCACAGTGATCAATTTTGTGTGTTAGAGTATTCAAAGGATTTCACATAATGGTTTGACTAGATCTCCCTCTCTCTCTCTGTATATATATATGTATGTATGTATGTATATATTTATATATGTATAAGTCACTGAGTGCAGATATGGTGGAGTTCTTTTGTACATGGGTTAAAAACTTCGTACTCACGTCATGAAAAGCATTTCAAAAGGGTACTGCAGTCTCTCATCAACACCTGCCTTCGCTGGCTCCATAATGAATATGAAGTGGCTGGTCAAAAAGAATAAGAAACACTGAACTCTGGGAAAGAACCAAACAAGAACCTGTTTCTAAGAAAGTATGCGGAAGAGAGTGGCGATGGATTGGACACATGCTGAGGAGACAGTCGAATAACGTCGTGCTCCAAACCATTGTGTGAGTAGAACCCAAATATAAAACGAGAAGTTGGACATGTGTATCCGAGTGTGACATGGAGGAGGTCTTTAAAGAGGGAATGCAACTTTATGAGCAATCGTAGGGCTAGATAAAGAGGAAGGCAGAGAACAGGACGCAGTGGGAATATGCTGCTAAATACCTACCTTCCACCCAGAACCCAAAGGAATATTATTATTTAAATAATAATGTCGCATTTTATTATTGCTCTTCACTGGTGCTAAAAGTTTAAAACATTAAAGACAATCTTTTACAAGTATTGGTTTTGTAGGGATTTTGTTTGATTGCATGGAGGTTTTCACCATCAGCTGACATCACTTATAGCTGTCCAGTACTCACAGTTTTTCCAGTGGTTCTCTGACTGATGTCAGCTCATGGTGAAATCCTCCATGCAAACTTTTATAATCTTTCCTCTTATAATTCATTGCTACATTTCACATCCTTTTTTATTCACATTCTTCGGCTTGTTTTATTTGCCTAATGTTATTAATATGTGAAGAATAAAAAATCATATCAATGACGTCACTCCTGCAAAATGTCTGTAAATTTTTTTCACACACCAAAAGAAAGCCTAATCCTTGATTACGTGACTTTATCAATGTCTGAATTGCATATTAGTCTGAATAATTGCGTAAGAAGAGACAGAATACTCCGGCAATCTGGACATTATCCATTCTACTTTGTATTCATCATGATATATGCGCTACACACTAAAATTTATCTACTTCTCCTAAGTTCGCCTCTACTATTGTTACCTATTCTGTGTTCCCGTCTTTGTTATGCATTAATATTTTCAGGCTGAAGCAGAACAGCAAAAGTGGAAAAGTTCGAAAGGGGGATTTCTGATAAAGAAGAACTAAATAATAATAATATTTGATTAAATGATGCCCACTAGAACTTCCAGAAGGGTCACTACTGAACAAGCAATATTCTATTGTTGGTTTGTAGGATTCGACTTCTTATAGGATTTCATCATGAACTGACGTCGGCTAAAGAACCGGTGGACACTCTATGTCGTGAATTGGCTTAATGGTCTACGGGCTCGCTAGCCTTGCAACCAGTAGGTTGTGGGTTGGAATCCTGGCGGCGGGTGCACCCTGTGAAGAGTCTTAAATTAACACAAGACAGCTATCAACTAATACCAGGTCTTCTAATGGTTCTCCAATTGATTTCAACGCATGATCAAATCCTGTAACCAAAAGGAACATACTTTTCGATATCGTCCAATAAATCCGGTTCTATACTTTTATATTCATAATAGTTAATAGAATTTTAACTATCGCATACCGTGAATGTAAAGTTTAAATTTCATGACAAACTCAACTGGCAAGTTGATGGAATGGTAATGGAATCCCCATTCGATTCCATGTTTATTCATTTCTTTCCCAGTGAGCTTTTGAAAAATGGTCTTTTAAACGATATTATCAGAAAATTCTCATTTTATTCCTCGAAGAATTGATGATGCACTCATCCTTTTTGAAAAAAGTTTAGACCGACTGGGAATAATGACTCAAACCAGTGAGGTCAATCGAACTATCAAATTCACGTATGAAGTATAACCCCTAAGAAAGACTACTTACTTGCGAATACATAGGAAATTTGATAACGACACCGAGTTACAGGGTCAAAGCTATATGTTCAGAGGATGTAATTGTAGAAAAGAATTAGGAATGTATATGACAGCATAATTGAAAAAAGCCATCCATAAAATTTCATAATGAAACACACTGCGGAAAAATTCCAACAGAACTGTTCTGTATGTGTAAACAAGAAACGTTTTTATATGCGGTTACAACTAAAATGCAACACTCCTAGTGGGATAATGGCCAACAAGCTGGAAAAATCTGTTGGAAGGGAATTTATTTCTAGTTGACTGCAGGTAGCGTTTTCCGCACAACGGATCGCGATTCCAGAACTGAAAGATAAAATGCCTAGACCAGCCCCCCCCCTCTTCTTGTATCTATCATTTCAGTTACTCAAATGGAACGAGTTACATATATTGGCAGGTGCTGTAGGAATTCTACGGTGCACTCGGAGACACTTTTCAATGCAGTGAAAACCATTAGCAGTTCGATTTTATACCACCTGGTTCAAATAAACCATAAGGCTAACATTGAAGAACTGTTTCCTATCATCTAGGTACCGAGTACTCGGAACAGCAAAAGCTGTTGCAATTCGCCTAAAGCAAATGACGCTCTGTGTGTAAAAGAAATAAGTCTACCCTGATCTAATGTGGCGATATCTACAAATTCATGAACACTGTATTACATCACACTTTCAGTGATGACTTTCTATTCACTAACCCTAATTACAGTACTTGTATAAAAAACATTTGTTTTCTTATATAAACTTAGTCGATAGCTTATACAATAACACACATACAAACTTCTACCCTATTTTCTTACCCCGTTTTGTATATAACCACTCACCCATATGACGTTGATATCCAGTCAATAGAGTACTGAATTAACATTACATCAAAGTTTTTCTCAAGACATCAGACACACATTAAAGTGTAAACTTGTTGATGTAAGAGACCGAATTCCAAAGGATTCAAAATTGAATCGTGTCTACACAAAATAGAATGCTTGAAATGTGATGCTACATACATCATGCAGACTTCACGAGAAATGAAGATCAGAAGAAATGAACGCCGTAGAGCATTTGTCTTACCACTGAGTAATCCAGTGGAACTAGAAAAATTTGAGAAACCACCAGCCCCCTTAGATATCTACACGCCGTAAACTCACGCCACAAAAATTGATTTTAACAATTCTAGAATAAAACCTGAAAAATTTCACAAATCACGAAAAACGTTTAATATTTTAGAAGCACTTCATATTCAATAGAGTTCGAACTGTCTGAATAGGCATGAAGGACCAACACAGAATTCCCCCTGGTTCCAACCCTCCAACTCTCATCGATGCATATGACCAAATCAATACAAATGTGACGAGCAATTTCATGATGTAAATACATGCTGTTTTCGTATTTTCATAGAGTTATCAAATCCAACGATCTAGATATGATTTTTAAAAACATTTTACCAGTCTACCAATCTGACAACGTGAAAATCACCGCATGCTGATTGATAATGATTATATTTCTGTATATAAGTTGATATTTTGTAAATCAGTGTTTAACATTACTACTTCGATAACGGTATTATCTAAAACAGTTAGTTCCCTTTATGAATTTAGATAAAGCAATAAGAAGACATAATTTGTCTGAATCGTGTAATGCAAGTAAAGGCTTCAGGGCATATTCCTGAATGGCTACAGAAACAAATGGAATATTCAGAACCCATTGATGGTGAGAACAAGAGACCTAGGTCTTCTATTGAGAAACATATTATAGAGACAGGACACAAAATTGATGTTTACACTTCATTTGAACCTACCTGTAGAACGTGTTTGGGGCGTATTCTGAAGTTTATGGAAGCCCCAGATGGCAATTGGGAAGTTTAAACCACCTTTATGCGTTCATCAAAGCAACAATTCGTCATCACACTAAACCTTCCTTGGTAAGCTTTGTTTTGTTTTGATACCAGTCAAGGTAGATATACTATTACCTGATTTATTTGACTTAGTGATCTTCACTGTTATTTTGACCTTGAATATGTGCTTTTAACTTGACCTATTTTGTCTACTTTCTCACCTCTTCTCTCTTTATTAATTTCATGTATATTCCTATGAGAAGTCCGTGTGTAATCATGTAATCAAGTTGTTCGAAATGTGTTGCGCAAATACAAGATTACACGATTCAGACAAATTACGTCATCTTATTACTTTATCTAAACGGTAGTATCATGAAATGGTTAAACGTCATTAAAAACAATAATGTTTTATTTCCTAATAATTGGGAAATACAAAGACTTTTATGATATTGATAAGACGCATATTCTCTGCTGTTTCATGTTGACTAACTCTGAAATATTGGTGGTTATTTTAAACTCACATTTATGTATATTGTCACACAAACATGTTTATAGTTTTTGTCACCTGGGATTCGACGATATTTTATAAAAAACATTAATGTTGTCAGTAACAATTGTTCTTTCATTATTATACATAGTTAACCATCATAGAGACTGTTTAAGAATTTCTCCAAGAGGATATTCTTTGTTTACTAATCAGCCATTTGAAATAAGAGTATTATTTAATAGTAATAATATTTTCCCTCATCTCGACATGCTTATATTGCTAACAAGAGCTTTTCGAATTCTCCACTCGTAGCTAATGATATCTCCGTACGATATTTGTGTTTGAAAAGGATATTCGTTGTATACTTTCTATTTATTTTAAGGATAAGTAATCATTTCAGCGAATGTAATCACCCATTCTTTTATGGTTCCACTAGTATAGTTGCTGCAAAACTACAGAATCGTCTCTCTGAGTCAGTCAGTCAGTCAGTAAGAATTTATTTGTAGGTGAACTGGAACTGAAGTTCACTAGCCGGAAGTTGTTCTCTGTCTTTGAGAAGGACAGGCTTCCACGTCTATCCGCCTGTATATGCACTTATCAACTCAACTGCTTTTGTGAAGGTGGGTATATTGGTTACAGCCAGAGAACGCTTTACACACGGATAAAAGAACATATTCCAGCGTGGCTATAAGAGACAGAAAGAAAGGGTGTGCGAAGCCCTGTTCTAGAATACTTGATCGACTTCTACTACTCTACCAAACCAGACCATGATTTCAAGATCATCTATCGAATTCATATTAATCTGACGCGTTTCCTTCATTCTATACTTTCAAAGAACGTGGAGGCCTTGACTATTCATGAATTCAAGCCAGATTTTTGTGCGCTCAAGAAGTACGTACGATCGCTGTTCTGGCCTCAACAGTAGACGGCCAAACGTTCGTTCATTTTTGTATTTTTATTTGGTTTATTTATTCAGTTCGACCACTGTAGCCTTTATCTCTACCTTGTCAAACTTTATTTATTCTTTTGTTCATTAAATCTGCATATATGCACTCATTATAACTCGACTGGTGTTGTAGATATTTTCGCATTGAATAATTCCTGGTATTATCCCACTTATCACCGTTTATATATTTAATCCGATATAATTATATCTGCAGTGTCATTGTATTTAAAATCCTTTCCGCTTGTTGCGTAATGTCTAAAGTACCCACTAATTTATTCTTAATTCTAAATCCCTTCTTAAGATTTATACATTTCATCCATAAAATATCTTATAAATTACGCAACACATTTTGTCGTAATCCATATCATTATTTCAGAATGGTCTTAAAATAAATCCTTTCAAGTGTTAGACTGTTAATTTCAGTCTCCGATGTGAAAGAAAGTTAAATGAAGCTGTTAATTCTCATGACCGTCGGAAAATTGATGATATTGATATAGAAATCAAGTCTGAAGTTAAGTATCTTGAAGGGATTCGTTCTTCTCATCTATCCTGCTCTTCCCATGTTTTAGCGATTTCTAAAAGAATATTTCGTCTGAATTTTTACATAAAGAAGTTAAGGCACTCAGGCATGACCAAACCACTTCTCTTACAGTTTTTCAACTCGTGTATTTTACCTATTCTTCTTTACTGTTCACCCTTATTCTTTCCTTGGTTCTTTAAAAGAGACTATGTCATAATTTTCAGTACTCTGAGGACTGTTAGTAGGGTGTGTGGTATCCCACTGAGCCACATCATTGATATCCTTATTGATAGGCACTTGATTTCATGCAAAAACGTTTGCTAAAGAGATTTTCTCAGACTGTGGGCATCTACTTTCACCTTGTGCCTCCTCAGGTAAAACAAGAGGTCATTTGGAAAGGCTTTAATGCGCGCACGTCTTAGTAAAAAAAATTCTATGACACCATATTTGGCATGTACCTGATGTGATGAAAATAATGTGAGTCACTAACTAACTGACTAACTAACTAACTAACTAACTAACTAACTAACTAACTAACCAACTAACTGACTAACTAACTAACTAACTAACTAACTAACTAACTAACTAACTAACTAACTAACTAACTGACTAACTAACTAACTAACTAACTAACTAACTAACTAACTAACTAACTAACTAACTAACTAACTAACTAACTAACCAACTAACTAACTAACTAACTAACTAACTAACTAACTAACTAACTAACTAACTAACTAACTAACTAACTAACTAACTAACTAACCTTCTTTTCACAAGTAAATAAACAGTTTTCGTCATCCTTATATTCCACCAAGCTTCATTATGATCCTCTCATTCATTTTTGGATTTATTTTCCCATAAGTGTAAACATCATTTAAGCCCTGTAGTAATTGTTATTTGTTTTTTTTATTCCCTTCATCATGCTTTGTCAAGTGAACATTAGATTCCATACTCTATAAAGTACTAAAATTTCTAAACTGTATCGACAAGACTGTTTGAAAAAAAAACTCATTTTGTACTTTGCACATTTTTGAATTTATTCCTACCGTAAATGTGAACAAATTCCTGTAGTTAATTTTATTTATATTTTGCGTAAATTAGATGTAATATTGTGACAAATGTACTGTTTTTAGAATGAAGCAAATTATCATTATTACTATTAGGAATCAGAATCCTGTATATATATATATATATATTTGTTGAAAAGAGTCTTTTCTGAATCATACCTGCTTTGAATTTAAAGATGTTACAGAGACATAAAATTTCTATAGACACATACATTTCGTATATTTATAATAATAATAATGATTTACTTCATTCCAATAACAGTACCTGTGATACAGAATGGAATTTTCAGCATTAATCACAATATTGCATCTAATTTCCTCAAATTATAAATAAGAATTAATCACACAGAAAGTTTTCCACATTTACAATAGAGGTTATGTCAAAAACATGCAGCATACAAAATGAAGCAATAATAACGATAACAGCTAAGGTAATAATAATAATGCAAACGAAAATTGCCGTGGGGCTTGTTTCACACAGTATTGTCGTTATATGCGGTATAGAAATCCTAACATATTTAAAAATATTAAATATAACCTTCTCTTTACATGATATGGTGAGGGGTTAAACAAAATATACAGAAGTTATAGAGATAACTTGGTGTTTGCAATTATGAGAGTAAAACAGAGAAGCAACAAGACCATAAATATAATAGGAATAATAAAAGTAAAACTTGAAGGTATATAAGGATGGATGGAGGAAATCGTTTATTTACTAGATGAAACAAGGTTAGTTAATTCTTGCCTGACCCTATTTTATTATTTATTATTTTTTATTTTTTGTTTTATTATTTTCGATTACAGCTTGATTCCACATTGTATTTTTGGTACAAGTATGGAATTTTCAGCGTGGATATCGGTAGCCCAAATTTTGCAGGCCAACCATAGATATCAGGTGTGCGTCGGCAGGGGATCGAACCATGGACCATGTGCATGGTTGGCGAGAGTCGTAACCACTGTGCCACCGACGCACATAAAATGCGTGCCAAGTATGGTATCATAGAAGTCTTATACTAAGACGTGAGAGCATACAGTTTTCTGAAGTTACTTCTTGTTCTACCTGAGGAGATGCAAGGTGAAAGCTGAGGGTAAAGTGGATGCTCCAAGTCAGACAAAATCCCTATGATTGATTTATTGCACGAAATCAAGTGCCTATCAACAACGACGTTAACTATGTGGTCCACTGGGACACCACTCACCCTACTGACCGTCTTCAGTATTCTACGAATTGTGACATAGTCCTTTTTAAGCGAACCACGAAAGAATAAGCAAGGGTGAACAATAAAGAAGAATAGGTTGGATGCAAGAGTTTATGAACTGTAAGGGGAGGAAAGGTTGAGTTATACCCGAGTGTCTTAACTTCTTAATGTAAAATGTCAGGCGGAATATTTTACTGGAGATTGCTAAGAAATGGGACGATTAGGAGAGATCAGAAGAGAGAATGAACCCAAGATACTTAATTTCTGATTTGATTCCTATATCACTGTCGTCAATCTTGCAACTGTCATGAGAATCGACGACTTCTTTTAACTTTCGTTTACATCATAAGCTGAAATTAACAGTTTGACACTTCGAAGGATTCAGTTTAAGACCGTTAGACTCAGACCATTTGCTGACTCCCAATAGAAAGCTATTTATTTTGTACAATCTAGCTGGGAGTTAACAGGCATTGAAACTGTTAAATCATCAGCGTACTTCACAAAGTTTATTTCATCAGAGGGGTTATCATATAAATTCATAAATGATTTCGAAAGCATATGCACTTCTGAATCATTTTTACTTAGATGAAACAACAGTTCAAACTTTTGAAATCAATGAATGCCTGGAGTTCTGCTGAGAAGTCGTGACCAGCAGAGTGGGTCAGTTCTGACGTAAGGACAACGACTTGACGTTGATATTCGCTTGTGGTGGCGCTAAAATCACGAATCGCTAAAAGTTGGAATTTATGGGCCACTGGATCAGGTTGTAGAAGTTCGGTGGTCTTCGAGATTTCCTTGTAACCGGAAGGTCTTGTGCTCAAGCACTGGTGGCTTCATACCTCGAATGAGTCACAAATCAGACTAAAACAGCCACCCAATCCTCCCTGGTTTTCAGTGGTTCTATAACCGATATTAATCTATTTTCAAATTTGAAATATGGTTATTCGTTGAATCAGCTTAAAACTACTGGGTGATTAGAATATCGTATTGTTTCTTTATTAAGATATCAGGTTTCATTCTAGTATGTATAACTTTAAAAATTGTGAGTCACTACGTTTCCCACTTAGTGCGTCGGTAGCACAGCGGTTAGTTCGCTCGCCGACCATGCACATGGTCTGGGGTTCGATCCGCAGCCACCAACGCACTCTTTTACCTCGTCAAGTCAGAAATAATGCTGGTAAAGAGGAAAGGTTTGGCATGAGGCTGGCAACCCCATCCTGTAAAAATTAAACATTACTACAGAAACTTCAAACCACTAGTTTTAGCCCCTATGTTCCACTGGGAACGTGAAGGGAAAAAACATATC
The DNA here is from genome assembly GCA_944472135.2 of Trichobilharzia regenti. NCBI lineage: Eukaryota > Metazoa > Platyhelminthes > Trematoda > Strigeidida > Schistosomatidae > Trichobilharzia > Trichobilharzia regenti. The sequence continues at coordinate 21,470,466 of OX235265.1, read as the reverse complement.
CCAATATAGGAAATAAATGTTTCTGAGATTTTTAGTACAAACTGTCACTCACTCTCTGAGAATCAAAACTAACTACCTGCCAGTCCTCAGTTGCTCACTTGTGTGCCTGGATCTCAAAGTGTATTCCTCGACATTGTCTTTCAACCAAAATGTCGTGCATGTCTCGATTGAGATAAAATGGAAATATCATAAGGGATTGGTTTGCTTTGAAGGTCCAACAGCAAGCACTGTTTCACCCGATCTACTGCTAGTTTCTGTTTTACTTGAAGAAGACAAGCTATGATGCAATCAATTTCGATGAAAATTCTGTACATAATATAAACCCTATTCAGAATAAGAGAATCATTGTTATTTCCCGTTGACTGGTCATATTCGATCGAAATTTCTCGGTGTCTGCGGACATATTGGCTTCTAGTGTGGACGTTGTGATGATGTTCCTGAGGATTATGATGATGTTTTCTGGTGGTTGACGACTGGCCGTGAAATTCTGGATGGCGAAAAACGGCATGAGTAAACAAACGAATGTTTAGATTAGCGTGATAGATAAAGGACAAGAAGGAAGAATAGTCATATAAAGTTATTCTACATAATAGATGGATGGAGGCAATCGGCAGACTGCACCAAAAAAACGCCAAGGCACATTACGCTAGCTACTAACTGGTGTCCGGTAAAGAATTCTGGATAATTAAATAAGTAAATACATTATGCTTTAATGAAGACTGAGTGAGATCGAAGGTTGATAAGAAAGGAATTAACGTATATATGATAGAGAAGATTTGTAGCTCAGGTGGATAATTTTGATGTGGTTTTGTTCTCTGAGCTGGATGGTTAGTTTGCGAAGCTTTCATCGCCCTACTGGGTGACATCTTCAGCGCATACTTCAATTTGAAGTGAGCTTTTAGGACACGGACATCAATTCGACTGGGACAACGTTCAAATATTAGACAAAGGAAATAACAAGAATGCTAGAGAATTTTTAGAAGCTTGGCATTCCAGTGAATCATCAATCAATAGACACATCGAGATAGACAAAATTTATCAACCAATAAGAAAGAAACTTCATACACAAAGGGTCAAAGTTCAAGTCACAGAAACAATCATTTCCAACACAAGTAACCTAGAAGGTGTGAAAACACACATAAACAACCAATCACGTCCAAGGTCACCAGGAGGAATGATTAATAAACTCGTGGAGAAACCTAAAAGCTCACTTCAAATTGAAGTATGCGCTGAAGATGTCACCCAGTAGGGCGATGAAAGCTTCGCAAACTAACCATCCAGCTCAGAGAACAAAACCACATCAAAACGTATATATATATATACTTGCAGAGATTTCATTTATTTCAGGTTTGACCGCAGACTGATATAAGTCACAGAACTATTTAAAACCAGGGAGTACTGGGTAGTTGCCTCGTTCTAGTTTGGGACTTATCGGCCTGGTGCACATATTCGGATTTAAACCCAGGATCTTCTGATTACAGGGCAAGCTCTCAGACCATTCAGCCACTGGGAGGCCATATAGCTGCCCATGAATGAGAATGGTCTATCAACTTGCCGTGCAACTATAAGGTCGTTGGTTCGATTCCCTAGCGGAGAGTTCTAAGCAGAGATGGAACAGCTTTTCAGTACTCCCTCGTTCTCAATAGTTCACTAACTAATATCAACCTGTGACCGAACTACAACGATTATTAATTATTATTCATGGACGATTCCCAATGGAACATTAATTGTTTCTTTAAAACCATTAATTCTTGTTGACTAATATCGATGTGTTGAGCGACTGATGAGAGATTGGCTGTAAAGGGACATATATCTAAGCCGAGTTTTTGTATTTCTCATTCATTCAAAACATCAAATAAGTCGTCAACTTCCAGGTCACCTCAGAAAATGCCCTAGAAATTCAGTTTTCAGAACATTTGCAGCAAAACAACCACATATTCTTGGCCACTACGAAAACATCTTATTTCGCCTAATTACTGCCTACTTGATTGACATTAACGAAACCGAAACTTAAAAGGAGGTCGTAGAAAGTATCTCTTTAAATAGTAGCAGATGGCTGATATTTTTTTGAATAGACTGAGCAGCTAAATGAGTCCGATCGAAGCCACTCGCGTGATGTGGATAATCTAATTAGTTGATAAGCCTTTTTTTCCGTATAAAAAGATCTCCCTTCACGTTTTCCAGTAGAACATTTCAATAACGCATGTAATCAAAGGATAAATTTATTTACAAAGGCATGTTTTTCTTGAAAATATTTGTATTTTGCAAAATTCCCTTTTTTAAGAATCTGTCTGCTTTTATTCTCAGACACGAAGTGGCGACACATGATAAATCTTTTTGACGATTTTTTCCATTTTCAGCAAATTATTTTATGAACGAGAAAAAATTGTAAAGCGAACATCTGTGGTTTCGCTTAATTATTCTTCAGAATGTAAAGTTATAAATCCATGAAAGTTTGAGCATAAATCTTTGGATATTTTTTATGTGATGCCCCTCTGTTGAGAGATTAGACTACGGGGACGTTTAGGATGGAAATAGGGAGTGAAGTAGTGGACTTTATTTGAGGAGTTGCAGCGGCCCTAATGGACAAAATTTAGACATGGATACAAAAGACTCATAAGGCATTTGATAAATTGCGCCATCTCATACCGTCAGTCAAAATGCCTGTGAACCGTGTAATATTTCCTTCTATCCTGCTTAATAGCTGTGAGACATGGTCATTAAAAGTGTAACATATGAAAAGACCGGGTGCATTTGACCGTAAATGTATGCATTCTGTCTCACATGTTAGGCAGTTTAGTATTGTGAGTAATAATCAAATCAGGTGTAAAGTACAAGGTAATAGGATGACATCAGTCGATGAGGCTGTGAAGTTACACCGATTTAGATGCATGGGACACGTGTCACACATGCCCAGTCACCGATACCACTCTTCGAAGATCAATGATGAAATAAGTAGGGTTAGATTAGAAAAAAGTTAAGTGTGCTCAAACTACAACTTGGCATGAGTCCATAAAGTCTCTGATATTTAGTTTGAATCAGTCTCATAGGGGAATGGGGGAATGTTAACTGTACGGAAGTTTCACCGAGGTTTCATTGCAGGGTATTTATTCCTTGTGAAGAATCTCCAAATCCCATAATAACCAATGTGTCATCTGAAGCAATATTATTTCATCCGAACCTTGCTCCAATACTACTTCTTTTGAAGAATTCCTATCAGTAGGTAGACATTTATTTGAAATAGTGAGTGAGTATGAATTAGTACTCATTGTCATAATTAGATCATCAAAACAAAATTAAACAAATTAAATATGATGAATTTCTATGGATAGCAAAATTTAAGTTAACCAGTGATTTAAGCCTATCTCTGATGATTTTCCTGATTACGGTAGACTCGATAATGCGACAGACAGCAGGCAACGAGGAAACAGGCATAAAATGGATTTAAACAAAAAAAATTGGAAGATTTAGATTTTTCCAATGGTATTTGTCTGATTTCTCAAAAAAAACTGTAAAATATGCAAGTGAAAAGCAACAAGTTGGCATAAGAAGCATCCAGGGAAAGTAAGACTCCAAGTGGACATAGGGGTAACATAGGTGATGAAGATATCTGACCAGCAGCAGCAACAACACACAACAATCAGCCAGTATGAATGGGAGAAATCTGAAAGAAGCAGCCTCATTTAACCACCTACATATCTGAAAAGCATCGTTTCAACTACAGGCCGATAGAACTAGTGAGGATAACAAAGCGAGGATCAGGAAGCCAAGGCAGGCTTTCACTACTTTCAGGTCTGCATGGAAGAGATTAACAGCGCTCAGCATGAAAAATAAGATCCGGATCGTCAACTCGAATGTGAAGTCAGTGATATTTGCCATACGGATCTGAGACTTGCACTGCACGTCACGAAGGCCACTTCAAACAAACTACAGACCTTCATCAACAGCTGTCTTCGATCAATTCTACTCAAGATTAGATGGCCGACCAGAAAAGATCAGCAACAGGGGAGGATCTCTGCGAGCGGACCAACCAGGAACCGATTGTGTAACAAATATGCAATAAGAAATGCAGATGGATTGGCCATACTCTGAGGAAACCATCAAGTGACATCACTAGACAGAACATCGCTCGAATGGAAGTTAAATTGGTTGCGGAGATTTGGTCGTAAGTGCAAGAGTAACATGGAGGAGGTGATGTGAAGAGAAGATGAAAGCATTTAGGCAGACGTGGAGGCAGGTGAAAACGTTGGCAGGGGACCGAACGTAACGGAGACGTGCGGCTGAAGACTTATGTTCCTCTAATAATTAAATGAAACAACAATAATAATAATGTGATTTAAGCAGGCCGTTATGCTTTTTCATACTGCTAATCTTTTATAGCTCACATTTCTGCTTATTATTTCGTTTTAATCTAACATTTTCTCGTTTTTCTACTTTTGCGTTATGCATGAATTATGGCAACATGAACTGATGCACTTCTGTAAAAGTGAATGGAAATCATATCAGAAACTGTACTGGAGTACACATACAAGATGAAATAATAGTTCACTAGTACTGATCATCAATTAAAGGCATATTGAATACACAGTCATCGGGGGAGTATAAGATGAAATGCGTTTAAGGAATTAAATTGAACGTTTCTGTATTTATAGTGAATAAAATTGTAAGTTTCAGAGCGTGATTTATATTCACTGGTGTGAAAAGAAATATGAGTGAGTATTGTAAATATATACGTAGGTCGAATATACCCTAGAAGAAAGGCAATTAATAAATATTGCGGTGATATAGTGAACTGCAGTTAACTAATGGAGACAAAATAAGCTGAGTATAAATCGAGAGGTTAGCAAATTATGATGATAATAATTGTTTGTCGTATACTCGGGGAAAAGGAGCACTTGCTTGGCTCACATTTTCTTATATCTTACCTTCTACATCAAGAAGTTGTGACATTATGGAATAACCCAACCCTTACTCTTACGATTCGTTCACTCTTGCATCCTGCCTATTATTCTCTGTTGTTCCCCTTAGTGCTTCCAAGGCTACTTAACAAGGACTGTATCTTATTACGTACGATGTTAAAGGTTGTCAGCAAGGTAAGCAATGTGCCACTTAACCAGCCTGTTGATATTCTGGTTGACAGGCACATGGACTCATGTGAAAAATGGGCGAAATTCATTTTATCTAACTCACACCACGCTCTTCATTCACAAATCTCCCCCCTTGTATCTCATTAGGCAGAAGCAGAAGCCTATATAGAAAACTGCATGCTCGCACTCGCAAATACAAAAGATCAACCATACTCTACTTAGCTTGTGTTCTGTGCGATAAAGAAAGCATTAGGCGTGATACCTATAACTTATCAAATAGTCAGTAGAACAACTGGATCTTGTCTTTCCAACTCATATCACTCATGAGCACAACGTTTTCCCTCTTTCTTTTCTTTTTCTCTTTGTTCTGTTATGTGCTGCTTTGTTTCTTTCTTCCTTACAAACTCTATTCAAAACAGTCTTCTTCATTCTCTCACACTGTATATTTCGACTTTTTTGATACCGCCTACGCTAGTAAATATGCTACCATCTACTTTTCTAGCCCCTTCAAACTCTCTGTTCAATTTTGGCTTTGCTACTGACATGCGAATATGTTGTTGTCATAACCTACTGAGATTACCCTTAATCTATGTAGAATTTTATTTATTGATAATGTACTAACTGGATGCAATACTTTAGTGAAATGCTGAGAATTCCATTCTGTATCACAAGTACTGTTTTGGAATAAAGCAAATTATCATTATTTTTAAATCACTGTAAACTTTATATGCACTTTAAATGACAATCTCAACCTACAGACCTTTATACCACTTTATAAAATAATTTTCAGCTATATAACTTTTCTAGTGCGTCGGTGGTATAGCGGTGAGGACGCTCGCCGACAATACATATGGTCCGGGGTTCGATCCCCGGCCGGGGCACACCTGATATCTATGGTCCGCCTGTAAAATTTAGGTTACCGATATCCATGCTGAAAATTCCATACTTGTACCAAAAAAAATAGAGTGTGGAATCAAGTTGTAATCAAGAAAAAATAATAAAAAAGAATATGGCATGACAACCTGCCAACGCAGTCGACGATTACGTGTACTCAAACCCACTCGTTGTTTCAAATGCCTAAGTGATAATACCGTGAGCTTTGAAACAACTGACACTGATGCTAAATCTCGTTGAGGATAGCATCATTCACTTGGGATAGATGGCACATACGGCTTACGAGTTCCAAACAAGACGAAAGGCTCAACCAGTATTCCACTGCTAATCACCATTCATCACAAAACATGAACGCGCTTAGAAACATAAAGTTTACGGTACATAATATTTGATGGCCTTTATCATTAGTGAGTTTTTAGGTGTAAATTTCACTTGATCAACATTCGATTCTCAACTTATTTTTTCGCTATTATCTAAAGTTTTCTTATAAACCTGTACTCCATTTATTAATATTGTGAGTTGAGAGATGATTCATGTTGAAGTTGATTTTTCTTATCTACACATACTGTTTATAACAAAAAGGCACAAACAGCGAAGAAAATTTTCTTTTCGACGATTCCTCTTCATGAGCTGTACAATCGTGAAAATAATTAACAGAGCAATTCTTAGACCAATCAGATACTGTTAAATTTTGTCCTCGAAAAATTGTATAATGTAATGTAAGGTTTAAGAAGGAATGACTAATTGTAAGTTAGAAAGGAGATAGAAGTTGGCATGACGTAATAAGTGTGAGATAATGAATAATCAATAAGCTCGTGTAGCATGGACAGGAACTAGTGGAAAGGCTATTAAGTGTTTTTGTATAAAATCTCTATGAAAAAGCAGTGTTATTAATAAACAGTAATTGAGTGGTAATAATATGTGGATGATGGGAATAATAATGATAGTAAAAGTACTAATAATAATAATAGTGAACTTACATAATAAAGGAAAGAAGAAAAATTGCAGTAAGAACTTTACTGTGGTCATGGTAGGGCGAGATAATGTATGCATCGCTTTTGAATGCAGAGGTTCTGTTTCAGATCTCGAATAGCTAATGCCTCAGCTATGTACAAATGGCGTATCCAAAGTCCCCTTGTAGGATATTGAGGGACTCTGTGTATCACTGTGAAGCATTCATGTGGGGGTGCTTGATGTCCGGAGATGACAAGGTGTTGGAGGATCGAGTTGTTGCTATTCTTCTTTTCTCCTCTGGCTAACCAAGCTGAGCAGTGTTCCGGGATACGTTTGTGGACTTGACGTTGCGTACGGCCGATATACTTTGCTCCACACAAGCAATTAAATTGATAAATACGCATTGAAGTGGCCAAAAGCGATATCTTATCCTTAGCGTTAGACTGAATTAACTGTCTGCAGGAAAATGTGATACGTAGAGTGGCTATTGGAAATGTCTCCTTCAGACATTTAGAAAGGCGGTTTCTGAGAATTTTGGCTGCGACATCACCTTTGAATTCTGGGTTCATGTAGAGAGTCTTCTTAGGAACCACTGCGATGTCTAACACCGGAGGCTTCTCCTTCATGTTTTTGTCGATAAATGTTGGTGGATACCCATTCTCTAGTAGGGTTTTACGCAATAAATTTAATTCTTTCTCTACCGTGTCTTCCGAGCAGATTTTTCTTATCCTTAAACACAATGTACGTACCAGGTTTCCCTTTTGGATCACTGTTTACCTTGGTATATCATTCATCTGAATTTCTTACTCAACCCTGGAAGTGCTTCAATTTATTCTTCCTCTTTCTCATTCCTTAAAATTCCGAGTGAGACTTCGGACTTCAGGCAGTGCATTTCGAAGTTTCAACAGCGTTGAGGTTATTCTTTTTACAGGATTGAGTTACCACTTTCATGTTCAGTCTTCCCTCTTCTTCAGACTGACTAGACATCAGCAGTGAACTGGGGGAGATTCTGGAGTATATCAGCTTGGAATCGAACCCAGAGTCACGTGAGTCGCTGGCGAGCATATGACTATTTATAACCCCCGCCACACTGAATGTGATTAGTTTACGCTAAGAAGCGAATAACTGCAAAGCATATTTCCTGCATTTAGTTTTTTCCAGGCATACATGTCATAAAGGGTGTACTGGATTAAGTTACCACGATATTCTGTACCACACAAATATTTTCAGTAAAATTATTATATAACATATTTTACCAATAGCACGAAAATGCTAGGAATGATAAAGCCAAAAAAAACTATTGCATAAGCTTTAAATATTTATGAGTTTTGTGTGTAGTAATCATTGTGGCAGGGAGACTGAGTGACAGAAATCATGCAACCTGAATGTATTCAGTCAAAAATTCAACAATCACTCAGAATTCTTTATTTGGACATACTATGTCTAGAGAAACTGTCATTTTAAAAAGGACATTGATGAAAACATGCTGACGCCAGTTTGTCCCTTTTATATATATATATATATATATATATATATATATATATATAAAGTTATCAGATGAATTGACTTGTGGTTAGCTAGTGGATGGAGACATAGGATAAATCATCGTTTGTAGTAATCAGACATAAAATTATTCTCTCCAAAAATTATCACTGAAAGAAATAAGAAACTAGTTTCTTTTTATTGTGAGTAATATCAAGAGATATTGAAGTTTTCCCGAGCCACAAATAATGATGTAACAGTGTTTGAGTTTTCTTTCAGCTATTTCAGTGAATACTTCTTGATGTTTGGTTGGGGACACACTGAAGACTAGGGGGAACTGGAGAGATGTTTCTTCCCTGATCGGGACTCTTCATCACGAAGCTCTCATGACCACACCGGTGATAGGATTCAGGATTGACTAGAGGTTGAAATTACCTGAAGTTCTAGGTGAAAAACGTGACCAGCAAGATCCACCATGCTGAATATGAGGCCAAATAAGCGCTGTTAACACAAGCTCTTTGGTTACGCTATATAACGCATATCGTGTGATCTGAATGTTCTGAGTTCAGTCTGCGGTGCAGTGATGGATGTGTAGTGATGAAGAGTCCTGCACAATGACGAATCACCTGTCCGTTACTCCCTAGTCTTTAATAGTTCTGCCACTGAAGTCATTTCATGATCAGTCTAGAAATCAATGAAAACCCTGAACACTGACATTTGAAAATAGTACTGTACAGGATGACCTGGACCAAGGAAAACTGTTTTAGCTCCTTTTTAATAGGAAAATATTTGACGTTTTGAGGAGAGCCAAAACTGACTATATGCCTGTCACTCTTATTTGTTGATTAATTTTCATTCCCCACTGGTTAAGTGTGTTATGGAGAAATACTCAGTGTCTGTTGACATGTTGACTGCTGATTCAGATGCTTTGACTGTGTGGAAGAAATAACGTTTTATTTGGTTCGGTTGTTAGTGGTGCCTACCAGTGGAATTTAATGTCGCGCATTTTGTTCGATTCAGGCAGGCAGTCAATGATGGTCACTAAGCATCTGAGGCCCCAGTGGTCTACTGGATAAAGCTTAGGCGCTTGAAACTATGAAACGCCATCATCCACTAAGAATTCAGATGCCAGTCTTAAGTTGTATGAAATGCAGGTGACCATGAACCAAAATAATATCCATCAGTTAATCTTTCTAAAATTTCCCGCCTTATCTAGTCAACTTATTCAGAGTAAGCGATAATGGATTTTTATTTTGCACTGAGTGGTGGCTAGTTTTCAGGGATCCAGATGTACTCAATGAATGTGCACTGAAGGTTTGAATAACTAGACAAATCAGACTATTTGGACAAGGTAGATACTCACATAAAAACACTATCATATGAGGAAATTAATAAATCAATAGATAAACTTATGAATAAAGTTAAGAAATCCACAACGGACCTTAAACACCGGATGAAGCCATTTATAGGTGAGTCTAAGTGATTTGATTTAGTGCCCAAAAATAAAAACCCCAGTAAGATGTATGGTGTTGATAAACTCCATAAGTCAGGATACCCTATTAGGCCTATAGTTGATTTTAGAAATTCACCTACTTATCAAATATCTAAATATTTAGCCATGGTATTAAATCCCCTAAAAAGTCACTCGAAATCTAGGCTAACTAATTCTTATGAACTAAAACACAGATCAGACAATTTAAAATTATGTAATGAAGGGAAAATGGTTAGTTTTGATATTGTCAGTTTGAATACACGGATACCAATAAATATGGCTATAGAGGCAGTCAAAAACGAATTCATTTCTGACCAAGAACTCGAACTTAGGACAAAAGTGCCACTTTAGGATATAATGCTAGGAGTGCAGCTATGCCTGACTTCCACAGTATTTAAATTCCAAGGGAAAATATACAAACAAACTGAGGGAGTTACCGTGGGATCATCAAGATTCCCGGTTGTAGCAGATATATTCATGGATAGGTGGGAAAACATGGCTAATGAGACATTCACCCCCACCCAAAAAGTATGGTGGAGGTGTGTAGATGACACATTCACTGTACTTAGAACACAAGATATAGATAGATTTTTCGAACACATCAACCGGAAGGTAGTGGCGGTTCAATTCACTTAAGAATTGGAGAGTCCGAAAGGGGAGCTCCCAGTGGTAGATTGCAACGTAAAAAGGAAAGAAGATGGGAAGTTAAACACTAGTGTTTACAGAAAACCCACACATTCAAACAGATAATTGGACTTCTGATCATCCCATCCTATGTCAGTAAGAAATGGATTGGTGAAATGTTCAAGTGCCAGAGCAGAAAAACTGAGTAGTGCCAAGGGAAATCCAAGACAGGAAGTGATACACATAAAAGAAGCCTTGAAACTTAATAATTAGCCGGATAAATGAGACAGGGAATATGTAGGGAGATGTAAAATAAAATAAATAATGATAGTAGCGATAGTGATAATAATAGTAATAATAATGATAACAATAATACTGATAATAATAATAGTAATAATAATAATGAGGACACCAACAATAAGGAATCTAAATCATCAGTAGTAATTCCATACAAGGAAGGAACGTCGGAAGGCACCTTACGCAGAATTCTTAACAAGGCAGGAATAGAAGTGACTGGCCTTCGAACCCACAAACTCAATTAGAAACAAGCTTTGTCAGTTAAAGGATCAATCCTGTGGAGCCTTTAAAACAAAACAATTTAGTTTACCTAATACCCTGCCTGCAATGATTGTCAGGTAAAATACACAGGTCAAAGTAGGAGGACAAGAGCTGTCAGAATAGCTGAACATAAAATCCTAGCAATATCTTGATAAGTTGACATGAATAGGATAAAAAATCTAGAGAATAGTTCAGCTATAGCACTCACTACATGCAATTACACACAACCATACAATAGGATGATGGGAAAGTATGACAGTTTTGAAATCTAATGTAACAGGATGGAGGGAGAGATTGATAACAGAAGCTTTGTTTATCGAATCAACTGCAAACACATTTAATAGGAATGATTCAATACCTGTCCAGGCAGATATCTGGAAAATTCTACTACCCCTACGACGACAAATAAGAGAAAACAAAGTAAACTATAAAACTCAATTTCTAAAGTCGTGTGATTATAATTAATGAGATGATTATGAACAATAAATTTTGTTCAAAACTGTGTCTTTCAGTAAATAATACTGTTTCACTCACTGTGTGATAAATCTAATAAACAAACTAATATGGAATTACATAATGCTAGTTAACAGGAAACTTTAAAATCAATGAACAGTGCTCAAAAATTGTACTTACACAACTTACGCACTGAAAGGTCAAGATTAAACAAACTAAAACCAAAAAATTAAGTAATGCTTGCATACAATGACAAAGGTGTTGCGTAATAAGGACATGAAATGAATAAGTAAATGTTAAGTCACTAATAAAATCTGTGAAAATTTTGTGAGTTCAACTGAAATCATAAAAACACAAAGCAACCAAAATTATATTCTAGATAAGCTAGATATTACGCAATCAAAAACAAAGGAGAGTAAACACATTGAATTACCATTATAAGGAAGCTGAAGATACTAATCGGTTAGCATTTGCTTCGGAAAACTTGAGAATGGATTTCAGGGTTCCCATCGCTTGTCCAAAATCAATCAAACCATAGATTTTGTCTTATTCAAATTCAGAGAGAGTCAACAGAAGCCAAAATTGTATACATAAACTATTATTTTTAAAGTATTCATAAAGAACTTTCATTTTTCATTTTATAAGCAATGGGCACCTAGGATCTGTTTACTTGCGAAGTTTTAGGGATTATAACCCATATTCCAGTCTTTGGTGTCCAAATATTACTACTCAATCAACATTGGGTGAATAATGCATCCAAGTAACGTAACTTATGGTCAGTTTTACCTGGGCTAGTTGAAGCCTAAAGTCTAAAAACAGTTTCCTGAAATATTCGGGTTGTAATCTGATTTTCTGAGGTATATATATATATATATATATATATATTTGTGCCGATTTTGTGTGAAAGGGTTTGATGATTTCATTAAAAACCAGGCAAATTAGGCATGAAATTTCAGCAGATTTTTATAGCACCATGTGCAGAGGGTGTATTTATCAAACAACCAGATGTTTAGTCTATTTGCCGCCAAGATAAAAAGAGAATCACTAGTCAGTCTGATATTCCTATAACAGCTGTAAGTAATTTATTTCTTTGATGCATCAGTTATGCGAATTTTCGCTAAACATAAATTTGCGCAATAAGACCATAACACCATAATACGCTATTCCATACCAAATAATAAGAAATCGCTGTGGAAATTCATTGAAGCATTACGCTTATTAGCGTGTCGATACTTCCTGAGATTGAAAAGTTATTTAGAGTATTCTTACTGATCCACGGCAGGCCTACTCAAATATGAAAGTTTTATTAATTCAGGGGTAGAATTTGGGGACTGTAGTAAACCAAAGTTCCACATTTCATAAGTTTATTTGAAACATAACTCGCAGTCATACGGTAATAATAACTGAAGCATATTTCAGACACAATTTATTGCTGTCCATTACTATGCCAATGTACTCACACAACTCGATAACTTTCTTTATATTAATTAGCCCTATTCCCTCCTGTGCTTTTACTGCAAGTTACGACACATTTAGGACAAGTGTTTCTTTGGTGTTGATCGAATGAACAAAGATTCTATGGAGAGAAAGGTTAATTACTAAATTCTTGTTCATCGAACTAATACCAAATACTTGTAATCAAAATGAATCAACTATTGAATTGAATTCTTGATTTTCCCGTCGATTGATTGGACCGAAGTGCTCGGTCTCAGGTTGACATGTCGGCTTCTTGTGCAGATGCTTCGACGATGTCTGGGGATTTGATTTGCATACAATTGGTGGATGGTGGCTAGCAGTGGAATCCAGGATGCGTATTTCGTCCTAATTGGGACTCGTCAGCTGGATGTACCTGCATTTCTCAGTGAGTGATGATGTTCCCACCGAGGCTCGAACCCAGTGCCCATAGTTTCAAACACCAAAGCGTTATCCACTAGACCACTTGGGCCATGAGAGCCACCTCTTGTGCAACGGGTCATATTAATTATTGAATTGAATTCTTGATTTTCCCAATTGTATACAAATCAAATCCCCAGACGTCGTCGAAGCATCTGCACAAGAAGCCGACATGTCAACCTGAGACCGAGCACTTCGGTCCAATCAATCGACGGGAAAATCAAGAATTCAATTCAATAATTAATATGACCCGTTGCACAAGAGGTGGTTCTCGTGGCCCAAGTGGTCTAGTGGATAACGCTTTGGCGTTTGAAACTATGGGTACTGGGTTCGAGCCTCGGTGGGAACGTCATCAATCACTGAGAAATGCAGGTACATCCAGCTGACGAGTCCCAATTAGGACGAAATGCGCGTTATCCTGGATTCCACTGCTAGCCACCATCCACCAATTGTATGCAAAATGAATCAACGCCTATGCTGGATATAGGGAAAATCGCGATAAAAAATAGCAGATAGTGTCGCTATATACAAGCACCTTGGCAAGTCATGTGAATACATTGGAATTCTGATAATTTTCACCATGAAACAGAATCATAAAAGTCCACTTAATTTCATCAGATGCTGAAGAATGAAAATATGTACTAGAATACAGTAAGAAATATGCATAAATTGATATATTTTTATTAGAAATAAAAAGCGCACAGTTTTAACAAACCTTTGTCCATTAGCAAGCATACTGTCAGAGCATCATAGTAAAATATAAGGCGTTGAGATTTCCAGGGTGTTTAAAGTGTTACGACATATATATATATATATTGGTAGAGGGGAGTTTCTTAAAAAAATTAATTAACAGTTGTGTTGTTGGGCTGGTAACAAAAAACAATTATCAGTAGTTACGTAATTAGATGAGAGAAGATCAAAATGTTAAAATTTTGGTGCACTTGAGGTCAGATGAGAAGTTGATGATGTAATTAATACAGTGAACAGAACTCAGAAGATCAGTACTTCCTGGTTTTCAACATTTCTCTAACTGATATCAATACTTTGATTTATAAAGAATAATGTCTTGTTAAGTTGGTCGGTGATGTGTAGACATTGCGGCAATTGGCCAATAAAATTGGCATTGTAACAGCAGTTAGATTGATAGGTACAATAAGAAGTAGCTGACATAGGTACTAGATCTTTCATGTAATGAATCCCTACTGGCTGATCGGAAAACATAACATGCATTTTACCAACACTTAAAGCGTCTTAATCGGTTTCTTCAAATTGTTGGTTATTATGTCGTTTGGTACCAGTCGTATATACCTAGGCTCCTTGTCAATAGAAACAGAAGAATTATTTTTGACTTTCTTAGCCAGGTATTTCACGATGAATTTTTTTTAGGGTAGTCATTTGCAACTAAAGTGTGATGTACAGTCTTAAGTTCATCTTCAATTACTTATAATATTCACTTATAATATTCCAAAAATATTATCAAACGGATGTAATAATGAAGATTTGTAACTTATGAGAATGATATCAGTGCAGTTATGTCACTGTGCCATCCAACTCACAGAACACACCTAAACCACTGACTACTAGAATTCGCGTTGTATTTTTAAACACTAAATGGCTCATCCCTTGTCAGTCTGACAGTTTAAACATACATAGTATGCAAGCATCAGTAATATTCTCTTTTTATACTCGAACACTTCAATGTTTCAGTGCTACAATAAGTGTCTATCCAACACTTATAACAATACCGAAGTTACGCTTATTCAACAAAATACAAACCTCTAACTTTATTACTATATTACGACACGTAGAATCTTGAAATTTACTGATTAGTTAATCTATCTATGACAGTGGGAATATTCTCAGCTTTGTACGAAAGCACCCATGCTTTCCTGGTTCTGTTAAACCTGAATCACTCTCATGTTATGCATGAACAACTCACCTGCCCTCTAAACTGAAGAAAATTGAAA
Source organism: Trichobilharzia regenti (assembly GCA_944472135.2). Classification (NCBI taxonomy): domain Eukaryota; kingdom Metazoa; phylum Platyhelminthes; class Trematoda; order Strigeidida; family Schistosomatidae; genus Trichobilharzia; species Trichobilharzia regenti. The sequence continues at coordinate 21,455,062 of OX235265.1, read as the reverse complement.
AAGTCTTTCTGATTTCCTAAAAACACATAGATTCGACATAAAACTCAGTACTGAAGAATATGAGCTTTTGCTAGTCCAAGTATTTCAGGGAAGACACCTAGTTTATCCAAGAAAATTTTTTTAATGTTTACTCTATTTGAAAGTTTAAAATGTTCTCACAAAAGGTATTCAAATCCTTGAGATCAAATCCCTCACCATAGGGAAAATAACAATAACGATAAGAAGGGCTCACATTAGACTGATGATCATGTAACCTTGGAAGTTGCACAGATCTACAATAAGACTGAAGTTGAACAGGACTTAAAACCAATTACTTATATGGATATCATCCTTCAGGGTTTTGACTCAACATCCTTGAAAAGTCCCCTGTCACCATATCACGGTGCTGTATAACATCATACACAAGCAGTATCCGTGATCATAAATGGTTTAAAAATAGCTGTCTACATGTTAATCAACTTACGCGTACGGAACAACAATGCAGCGAGAAATGGAGGTTTCGGCTGACCTGGGAGCAGTAAAACAAATCTACCTGACGACGACCAATATTAGTTGGCATTGAGTACAACTCACTTCTGGTGTTACTTAAGATGAAAATGCCGACAAGATTATAAAAAAATATATCACTTATTTTAAATTATTACCCAATTTGGATATAAAGCAAGAATAAGAATCGATACTGGACACAGCAAAGTTATTTGGGGGAATTGACTTCAAGCTTTATTTTTTCTCAAGTACATTTGTAATACAGCTAAAACATACTTGGGTTTTTCTTGGTAATGAGAAGACAACATTTCTAAAATTCTTGATGTGCTCCATTGAATGAGTAGTTAGCGGATTGCTCCCACAAACTAAATACAAAAAGGACAGCAAGCATGTGATTTCACCATAAATCGAATTTATGTAATTTAAATAATACTTGTCCATGCCTGTACAACTGGTGTGTTCTACTTAGATAGGAATAAATATATATTGAATATATTATTATTTAAATTTGCATTCATGAATGAATTATCACATTCTAGGTTACCTCCTCGGTGGTTAACTGGCAGAATTCTCACCAGCCAGGTAAATGGTTTAGCTTCGATTCCTTACCTGACGTACTCTTAAACCATGCTAAGTTCACTGGCTGTTATTACGTCTGGTAAAAAGTGAAAGATTATGGTGAGGTTAGCTAACCCACTCCATAAAAAAAACACCAATGGAATGGAAAGCAACAATATATTTACACGAAAATTGACTTTACAAAAGCGTGTCACTCTTTGCAAAAACAAAAAATAAATCAAAAACTGCATAGGAATGCATAATAACAAGAACTTCTGCAAAGCATGTCAACAAAATAGATACTTAAGTTGGAATTACTATATTGTAATGATTCATCTCGACTAAAATAGATAATAATGTCATTTCATTCTATCATCGATGACAGCATATGTCAAGCATTAAAATTTTATCGTACATCATTTTTAACAATTGTTCATTATCATCGAATTGATGAAGAAAATCAATAAAACTTTGTACATATCCAGATTCAATGAAATCCTGAAACCAATAAAATCCCTACAAACCAACACTTGAATAACAATTGTATTCGTTTGTTAATTGTCTAATTCAACCGATATCATAATCTGCGAGATTCAGCTATTCCCACCTCTTGTTGGTAATCAAATTACAATGATCCTGTCATATTGATTAAGCGATCATTTAGACTGACTATTTTTCTTTATTTCTCTGATCACCAACAAAGCTTCTGGAATTTATTCTTTGCTTAAGTGGTAGTTAGCATTTTAAACTGCTATTTTTGTGACATCACAAACTAAGAGCATTTTGAAATCCTTTGGAGAAATGTAATTTTACTGTGAACACTGACGAATGTGCGTCGGTGGAGCAGCGGTAGAATGCTCGCCAACCACGCAGGTTGTTTTTCCTAACTCATTAATAAATGTAATAAAGAGGCAAGGTGGAACATCAAGTTAGCAACCTCACCCTGTAAAAATAAATACCAATGCTACCGAAACTTTAAAGCTGAAGCTTAAAGGAACAAAAAAGACTGAAGAATGCTATCACTCTTATCATTCTGAGGAAACATTTTGTAATATACATTATCTGGCTATTAAATGAAGAATTCGGGTGTTTACGTAATAATACGAATAATATCAGGGCTTTTCTTGGAAATTGTATCTGCAACAAATAAAGGATTTTCAGCTTAACTTGTTGCAGAAAATATGTAATGTTCTAATGAAACCTTCAGATTAATATCTGTCGGCAGTCACATCATTCCATCTGGAACACGACCATTTCTTTTATTTTCACGAGATGATCGTGGATTGTTATCAGTTAGACTACCACTGAAAACCAGCACTGGAGAACTGGACAGCTGCTGTTTTATCCTAGTTTGGGAATAATCGGCAGTACGCACCCACCACAGGAGGTTTGAACCCAGGACCTTCCGGTTACAAGGCAAGCTTGTATACCATTCAGCCACTGGGATCCGAATCAATGCCTCATGAATTCTAACTTCTATCAATTCGTCATTTAGCGCGACCCCAACCATTGTCGTTGGTGGGACATCCACCCACACACGTGACATCTAATTGGACCTCACTGGTCACAACTTCTGACTAGAATTTCAAGGAACTCCATCCTGTAGCAAGTCACTAGAGAGCATCAGATTAATTCACTATAGTTTGGTTTATAATTTATGTCTATTGTTTATGTCACTTTCCCTTTATTATACAACAGTGGGTTGCAAGCCAAATGAAAAATTTACTGGAATTTACTCTGCGATCCAAGAACACATTTGGAAGATTAAAATGACAAGAATCAGAGAAAAGTAGATGTATTTTGCCTGGATAGAAATTTAGGTAGCTGAGTAGAATAAACAAGCTGTCAGGAAGGGAAAAATTCCATTGGATTCTAGTCTAGAAAGTCGATGTCGTATTCATATCAGTTCTACAAGCAGTATCTATCACGGCTTTAAAAAGCTGTTTCTTTTATCCCTTTATATTCCCAATGGAATATACTGCTTCAAAGCTGGAGGCTTGAAGTTTCAGTAGCAGTGGTATTTATTTTTAAAGGGTAGGGCTGCCAGCCTCATGCCCAACCTTCCCTCTTTATTAGCCGTGTTACTGGCTTAGACAGGTAAAGGAGTACGTCGACCGGGGGATCGAACTCTGAACCACCTGCGTGGTTGGCAGGCATCGTATTCCTGTGTCACTGACGCTAACTTTAAATATATACGAAAATCAAATGTAAAATGCTATATTTTGCAGACTGACTATACCTCGGGGTAGAAAACTATACATTTAAGTGAACTCAAGGTATGAAAATTTCCTATGTGATGTAATTCAGAATTCATAAACTGTCTATGAGATCTGCGTTTTCGTAAGTTCTTTTCAAAGCTATACAAATTCACAATGAGTGGAATATTTGTTTTACTTTCCATAATTAACAGATAAAATTTTTTCGCTACACAGACACACTTAAAATACTGAGAATTTTATATTGAATTAATTGATTGTAAACAGCACTATTTACATTTCAGTGGTCAGGCTGATTGTTTATTTTTAATTTTGTCGAGTGAAGTTCAAATTCTCTAAATAGTCAAAACTTCCGCTATAACTCACAATTTTCATGTATTGGATTTGTAGGGATTTTGTTTGATTGCATGGAGGATTTTATTAATGAGTTTAATCAATGGTCTACGAACTCGCCTTGTAACCAGAAGGTCCTGGGTTCGAACCCCGATTGTTGCGTACTGATGAAGAGTCCCAAATTAGGACGAAACAGCTGTCCAAGTACTCCCAAATTTTCCAGTGGTTCCCTAACTGACGACAGCTCATGGTTAAAATCCTCCATGCATTAAATCACAATGTTCACTTTATTTCAAACCCGCTGAATTCCTGTGTAAATGACAAAATAGAGATGAAGTCTCCCTGATAAATCAGAAACATTCTGAGTGACACCGACGCTAATGGTAGACAATCATAATAAAGTATACATTATTAAGTAGGCAGCGACAGAACCCTGGACCACGTACATGGTTGTCTAGATTTCTTCCGCTGAACCACAGATGTACACTTTATTTGAAATTGCGTAAACATTTATGACAATGTTTTGAAGGCAAGAAACGTTCACGCATATCAAAAAGAAGTTCCACTTATTTTTGTGATATTTGATTAGAGGTATTCACCAGGATCATGTCGACGAATTAACATGTTATTTGTTTTGGTCGGTGGTGAGTATCACTGGAACTCATGCCATGCGTTTCATCCCAATTTGGTAGTTATTAGTAAATGGAGTTTAAAAGGTCACTGAGAGACTAACGAATGGCATTAGAAATAATAATTCGGCAGCTGAAACAATCGATGCAGCGTTTGAGTCCCAGTCGGAATGCATTTACTCCAGCTGAAGAGTGTTAAATAGGACGGAATGCGTGTGCACTATTAAAGAGTTCCATACTGTAGGAAAACAGCTATCCAGTGATCCTTGGTGGTTTCAGTAATCTCTCTTAAAGTGAAATTTAACGTGTGAGATTAGATCAATTCGAATTCTTCTCACAGATATGATAGTCTTAATGGTGAAGTCTGCTTTGTCTTGTAAGAATCTGCTTGTTTTATGTTTCGTCTCATCACAATAAACAGCAAAAGACCAACAATAAAAAAAATGCGCATCTGTCGTTTTTTACTATTAATATTATTGACGAAGGGCTAAACTCTTGGACAAAGATAAACAAAAAAACATCAGTGAGGTACACTGTTTGCTAACATTTGCTTATTTTTGAAAAATTCAACCATAAACGGGTTAACACAAACAAAAATAACAGGAAGATGTATGGATGTATAAGTTTTGTTAGTTAAACAATACCCCATATTAAATTTCATATGTATGATGCATATACGCACATCCCGATAGTATCCCAATTATTTACCAAATTTATGGTTTTCAACGGGGGTAGATATTTACAGTTTTTTTTTCCAGTTAATTACTTGTTTTATTCAGTTGAAATATTATTTTTATTGACCAAAGACTCCTGTTAGAAAATTTTAAGAAAACTCAGTGAAGTCAACAAAAGGTATTCTCTTCTTCAACAGGTTCTGCAGTTCTATGTCCATAATGATTACTTCCCACTGGAACCTATAGAGAATCATCGTTGAGAATGGTGTTCAATAACTCGAAGGACAAGATCCCGCAGACGACAAAATCTATGTGCGTTTATCAGTTAACCTGCTCGTTTGGAGCTAGTAGGTATATCGATTGTCTGACTTGAGTTTTGTCCAAAAAGGGTGCAAGAATATTATACTGCATGGTTATCAAGAGGTGGAAGGGGAGCTATAAGAAGCGCAATCATTGAATATCTGGTCGATAATGATCACTCCAGCTCTACGGCCTCAGCCTTTAAAGTCATCTATAAGGTGAGAAATAATTTACCAAAATCACTAAGTTTCTGACCTAAAATTATTGCTGAAGCTTTGGTAATCGAAACAGAAAATCCAGATCTCTGTATACCAAAAAGGTTTGTTCAACCCCTTCAACTTTCCTGGTCTTTATCCGCATTCTTATTTCAGCTTTACTCGTTTTGTTTATTGGGTCATGCTTTGTTATGTCGGTTTTTACTATTATTATTCTCATTTTGAATCACGCCTGGTATAATTTCACTCATCCCACTTATCATTCTGAATCAGTGTTTTCTGCAGCGTTAGGCTCTATGTTATCAAATTACACAAAGTGTTACGCAACGCCTTATATTATATTTCACACACCCTGACGATATCTAAGCATCTGATGAATTCAAGCGTTGGTTTGTAGGGATTTGATTGGTTTCAGGATTTCATCATGAGCTGACATTAGTTAGAGAACCATTGGAAAATCTGGGAGTACTGGGCAGCTGTTTCATCAGTCCTAGGCTAGGACTCTTCATCAGTAAGCACCCACCGGGGTTCAAATCCAGCACCTTCTGGTTACAAGGCCAGCTCGTAGACACTTAAGCCACTGGGACCCGATCCAATGGTCCCGGCCTTATTCAGGGAGGTAGTTACCTGGGTTTCAGTGGGAAGTTGTGACCAGTAGAGTGCAGCGGGTCTGGTGTGAGGACAAATACTCGCCGAAGACAACGGCTAGCGGTTGCGCTATATCGTGAATTGGCAGAGGTTAGAATTCATCGGCAATTGGATCGGGTCCCAGTGGCCTAATGGTCTACGAACTGGCCTTGTAACCAGAAGTTCCTGGATTTGAACCCCGGTGGGTGCTTACTGATGAAGAGCTCCAAACTAGGCTGACGAAACAGCTGTCCAGTACTCCTGGCTGGTTTTCCAATGTTTCCCTAACTAATTTCAGCTAGTGATGAAATCCTGACATCTGATGAATTGTTCTTTGTATGACATTGATTGTCCTGCCACCTTAGGCGATATTCAACCATGGTTATAATCACAAGTATGTTAATTGCACTTTATGGTATTATTATTTTATTTATTCACACCTTTGTTTCAATTCCCTCACCGGATTAAGTTTCTTAAAAATCATGTACATTTACATAAGATTGTACAGATTGACAATAAATTTATTGAAAAAAGTCTGTTTGTTGAATCACTCGCTTCGATTTTCTACATAATAATTAAAGACCTATTGTCATTAACAACATCAGTGTTGCAAATAACAGCAATACTACGAGCAGATTCCTCAGTTCAAAAGCATTTTTAACTGATAATATGCACTGATATAACACTGAACTGGATATCAGAAAAACTGAAGTTACAGATCCCTCAGAATGCTCAAATAAAATAGCTGCTGGACCTGTATCTTCCTCGCACTAAGTTCCAGTTATTATAAGAGAATCGCCATGGCTTTTACTGTTTAGAGGCGTCAGGAAACCTACCTGGTGTGCAACAGAGAGTAGAGGAAGACCTATGACCTATTCGGACAAGGTGATCTAACGTAGAACTGTTGATGGCTTCTAATACAGCTTTATTTAGTCAAACTGGGAGGTGCTGCCAAACACATTACCTCGAAATCAAAGGGCATTGACCATTATAATTGGCGCTGAGACAGCAGTTTGGTCGATAGATACAGTTAGAGGTAGGTGACCTAGGTAATATATCTTTCATGTAATGAATCCCTACCAGTCGATCGGAAAACAATAACCTACAGTTTACCAACACTGGAAGCATTTTAATCGATTTCTTCAAATTGTTGGTTGTTATGTCGTTTGGTACATCACCTCTGAGATGCAGTCTTATGTATCCAGACACCTTGACAACAGAAGAAACAGAAGAATTATTTTCAACTTTCTTAGCCAGACATTTCATGATGAATTTGTCTCTTGATTGTTATTTTCAACTCAAGTGTGATTTAGAATCCTAAGTTCACCTTCAGTAACACCATTCGAACATACAGCTTTGATGTTGTATCTGTAGTTCCTTACCAATCATTTTTGTACTGGAGAGGAAAAAAGCTATAAAAATAAGGTGATTGTCCTGCAGATATGATGGAGAAGATATGTGGCTCAGGTGGATGATTTTTATGTGGTTGTGTTTTCTGGCCTGGATAGCCTATTTTACAAAGCTTTCATTGCCCTATTACGCAAATAAGTTATCTGGCCAAGAGCACATAACCACATCTAAATATTGTTCTGTTCATGTTATTTGCTTCTGCGAACTTCGTTCTATTCTAGCATCTCTTGAAAGAAAAAACGGAAGCTGTTTATTCAAAACAAACGCGTCCGGCAATGACTGATAGCCTGGTCTACTGTGAAAGAATCTATAAATTCATAAATTCTGTGTTACTTTTCTTAACTTATCAGATATCTAGTTTAGTGTTATAATGTTGCTTATTAACACTTACATATACTGTGGAACCATAATCTATTAGTGAGATAGTGTTATTTAAAACAAAATTGTGTTTAAGAGCAATAATTCTTTAATTATTGTGCGTTGGTGACCCTGTGGTTAGGACGCTCACCAACCATGCACATGGTCTGTGGTTCGATCTGCTGTCAACGCACACCTGATATCAATGGTCGACCTGGTAAATTCGGGATACCGATATTACATGCTTAAAAAATTCCATACTTGTACAAAAATACCCTGTGAAACCAAGCTATAATAAGAATTGAAAAGTACTGAAAATACATAAATGTATATAACTGTAGAACCTGATGAACAAGAAGATATTATCGAAATGAATATTTTTCATTCACTCAACAGTCATTTGAAATACTTTGGATTTCTTTTATAGCCAAAATAAGTGAAACAAACTGTCCATCGATTGCGGCCGTCTCAGTTTTAACATCATTGTCTTGGATAAGTCCGGTTCATATGGTGTTTTACAACAAAGCACTGATTATGAAAGTGTTCATTGACTACCTTGATATAGGGATACAATTTGGGCACTGTGGTAGAGTATAATTCGATTATGAATGAAATTTTATTTTGATAAAATCACACAATGGTGTTATGCACTGATATTTACTGATAACACTTCGAGCACAATTTATTGACACTCATAATCATATCAGGGTACTCACATAACTTTCTTGCATCATTTATATACATGAGTAAAAATTGATGGTTAGACATTTGAATAAAATCAATAGAGGGCTTGCGTGAAACACAATGGAAGATAAAGTATATTTGGAAGTAATATTAGTGTTAGCAATAAAATATAATAAGATGGGAAATTAAGCAGGTGTTATTAGTCAGTTGCGTCGGTGGTATAGCGGTTAGCACGCTCGCCGGCCATGCATATGGTCCGGGGTTCGATCCCCGGCCGGCGCACTCCTTTACCTCACTGAGCCAGAAATAATGCTGGTAAAGAGGAAAGGTTGGGCATGAGGCTAGCAACCCCATCCTGTAAAAATTAAACACTACTACATAAACTTCAAGCCACTAGCTTGGAGCCCTATGTTCCACTGGGGACGTGAAGAAAAAATTATTTATTTATTTTATTAGTCAGTAAGTTGGAAAACAAGATGTTTAAATAGTAAGATAAATAACTTGTTAGAATATTATTATATGAATTGAATACATTTTAACATTATTTATCATCCTCTGATTTGACTGGATATAATATCTTCCACATCTCTGGTATCTGCATTGAGTCATTCCTGTTGCATGTGTTGTGTTGGGCGTAGACTCCATGAACCAGGATTCAGTAATCAACCTCCCGCTATTTCCACATACCTTAATGCATGCAGTGCAACTGGTGAGTTTTTATCTAAATTACTTATCTTCACAGGATCAGTCATTCTAACCTTAGCTAAATTCTTATGTTCCAGCAGTCTAACTACCCGCGACCTACTAGTTTGACCTATGTAGTTAACCTGAATCACAGTCATTGCAAGGTATTTTGTAAATTATATTATTTTGTCTAATTGGGTCAACTGGGTCCCTTAACCTACACAGCTTGTCCCTGAGTGAGTTTGTAGGTTTAAATACCACCCTAATTCCTGCTCTATTAAGAATCCTAATACGGTAGGTCTCAGATATCCCCTCCTTATTTGTTAAGACTACTGTAGATGCCGTATATGTTTGTGTTGTGATAATTAGTTTCTCCATTGTTTTTATTTTTATTTTGACATCTTTTTTGATATTCCTGATGAATTTTATGGGATGGTTATTGAGCGCCAACGCCTCTTCTTCTATCTGTTTCACTTCATCGTTTACGTTTTTATGTACTACTTAATGTTATTGCTCTGTTTGTTATTATTATCATTGTTCCCTTAGGTTCCTAGTGGAACATAGGGCTTTAACTGCACGTCTACACTTGCTTCTGTCTTCTGCTGTAGACTTCACCTGCATTCATGTTAGTCCATACTCCTTCAACTCCTCTTCACACGATCTCCTATGTGTCACCCTTACACTGACGTCTCACTCACCACTTCCCTTTCGGCCTGTTCCCACTTGAGCAATGGCCTGACGAGCGCGCGCGATGTCACCCAGCGGCCTCCTCAGCGAGTGTCCGATCCATCTCCACTTTCTCCTGCTTATTTGTTGGTTGGCGATCGCTTCTTCTTTTGTTTGTTCCTATAGTCTCTTGTTGGTGATTCTTTCCAGCCCTGCCATCTGATCTTCAGTATAGATCCAGCAAAGACATTTGTTGATAAAGGTCTGATTTGCCACAGGCTGTTGGAAATATTCTTTGTGACCCGCCAAGCGCCAAGTTTCTGATCCGTATAGAAAAACTGACTGACTTGACGTTGTTTGTATTGAAAATCCAACCGAATTTTGTTGATGATGCTGACTGAGTGACGAAGATTTCCAGATTAGATGGGTTTCATGTTGATGAATGTATTTCTCGGTGGCCTTCCCGATTCTCGATTTGACATTCTCGTCCGTTCCAACTGCTTGTAGTTGAGACAATGCTCCCTAGATCAGTGAGTGAATGAAGTAACCTCATTCAAATCCCTCCCGTTGATGGTGACTGACGCTGGATGATTTTGCTGTTGTTGTTGTTGGTTGGTTATTTTCATAACCTCCGTCTTGTCTATGTTCACCTAGAGTCTTGTCTTCGCTGGCTGCTTCTTCGACCAGTTTTTCGGTTTTCGCTTGTCAGTCTTCGATTGTGTGCGACATCAAGCATAGAGCATCCACGCGCGAAATCCAGGTCTTTTGGGTTCTTCACGTCGGTCCAGAATATCCCTGTCTTCTCGTTTCCTACTGTCTTGCGCATAATTCAGTCCACCACAATTAGGAATATCATTGGTGATAATAAGCCAGCACCCTTGTCTGACTCCTGTGTTTACTCCAAACGCCTCGCTGAGTTTTCCGTTGTGATCACTTGACATGTTCCGTTGTCGTACAACTGTTAAATAAGGTTGATGAATATTTGGGGTAAGCCGTAGTACTCGGATAGTTTCCAATTTACTTCTCGATCAATGCTGTCGAAGGCCTTCTTAGAGTCCATAAAGTTGAGGTTACCAGCCTTTACAGACAACGAACGGATGAGATGAATTAAAATCCTAATATCTATTAGCAGAATGCATTGGCTTTTTAAAAACTACCTATTCAGTTGAAGGGGCAACGAAGATAAGAATCAACTTATTCTATGAAAAAGATATTTTCTCAATCACTAAACACAAATACGTAAATCTTTGTTTGTCCGTAAAACACCTTGACAAAGTATACTGAGAAAATAATCACAGAGAGTACATTTGATGCCTATTCGACACACAGTATTCCAAACTCCTTTTCTTAGTGCGTTTATAGGTTACATTTAGATAGGCAATGTGTGTATGTGTACCTTTAGTGAACCACAAATAACTTCGAAGTCTACGAAAACACTCCTAACGCACACTAATGATCGTACTGTAGTCTATTTTTCTGTGAACGTTGAATATTGACAAAATAAATTTCTCCATAAATTATATTAAGAAAACTACCCCTTTTAGAATAGAAAAGTTATAGCTGTCAGGATAATATGTCAGCAGTTTGTTTTCAGACATTCCAAGGAAAATCATACTGTTATTGGTGACTGGAATTATAACCTTCGCTCCACAAAATACTGTTTTTTATGCTTACTACTTTTAGTTTCAGTGACAAAGGAAATGACACATTTCAGATTACACACGAATCACAAGAATAATGGAGAGAACTTCACATGGTAATAATGAGTGTGAAAGAGTGTTTTATCTAATAATCTGTCCCATCCATTTCCGCTTAAAGGCATATAAGATAGTCATTTATGCTTGGAAATAGCACTCAAGGCCTCATTACGTAAATTTATAAACATTTTGAGTGTAAAAAATACCTTACACAGTTTTAATGCAGGGGCAATATTTCCCCGAATTCTTGGAAAAAAAGTATAGCGTGTTGATGACTTCACTCATCTGAGAAGTTTCTACAGTATCAGTGACGAAATCTCAGCGCCAAAAGGACAGGCTCGTGTGGTATTTGCCAGTTTAAGTCATTTCTGGCGTAGAATGGATATTTGAGTGTCGATCAAAAAGGGTATTGACTGCTTATCAGGTTTCTGTGGCCACTAAAAGCAGGAGATACGAAAATCCTAAATGTCCTTGACCAAAGATGTTTGGATCTCACATCGTGTATGAAGTGGCTTATATGGTGAGCAGTGTTTAGGTTACTTATATTGTGTTATGTAAAGAAAAAGTCTTCAATGAGCTTGTAAATCGACATTGATTGAGATGCCTAGGACACGTGTTGCGTATACCGAGTCAGCACCCTTGATGACAGGCACTGTTAGTCAGCATAGGATTAGGTTAGAAAAGAGTAGTGTACGATCAAACCAGAACATGATATTAGTCTGTAAAGTCTCTTGAAGTTGTTTGGAACCAAGTGTTGGGATATAGACTGCCTGGTTTAGGTCCTTTAGATGCTTAAAGTCGATGGCATTAGATGGTTGGTGACGTGGCTGAAAATCTTTCTTAATGGTGCGGATACATCCATTCCTTTTGATCTCCAGTATCCATTAATCCCTCATTTTTCTGCTTTGCTATACTATCTCTCTGATTTTTCAGCCCCTCATATTTCTTTTAATTCTCTTTTCTTCACTTAAGTGTGCTAAATGGAGTGTCACAACTCAAACTGCTGCATTTCTGTGTACAGTTCTATGCTTAAACTTAGTCAGTCAGTCAAATATTTGGAAATCCTTTAAATTCTTGTTACTCAAAATGTACTCTAACAGTAAGTAAACCAATGAATATTTCGAGTTTGCTGTATTCTGTGAGCTGAATAGTGATTTAATTGCCAAGCTTTAATTGTCCCTCTAGGCAAAATCTTTAGCGCGCAGACTTCAGTGTGAAGTGAACTTACTTGAGTCCTCCATGAACGAAATAATTGTCTCCCTCGAAGACGTTGGTTGTAGGCGGTCTTTAAATGTATTACTATCGATCGTTTCAACGACTCTGTTTTGTCACGTGACTTGTTCTTTATTAGTTAGTAAATTTGGTCTATTGGTTACGGGATTTCATCTTGAGCTGACATTAGTTAGAGAGCCATTGGAAAACCTGGGAGTACTGGACAGCTGTTTAGTCCTAAATTGGGACTCCTCATCAGTACGCACCTACAGGGTTTCGAACCCACGGCCTTCTGGTTACCAGGCTAGTGAGCTCGTAGACTATTAAGCCACTGGGATCCGATCCAATGGCCAGTCCATGAATTCTGACTTCTAGCCAATGTCTTCGGTGAGTATTTGTCCTCACACCCAACCTGCTGCACCCTACTGGTCACGACGTCCCACCGGAACCCCACCTAACTGCTTAGGCCCAGTCGCCAGTGAGCATCTCACTGATATTCAAGTATTGGTTTGTAGGGATTTGGTTGATTGGTTAAAGGATTTCATCGTGAATTGGCAGAGGTTAGAATTCATGACAATTGCAGAGGAGACCGCTGGGTGACATCGCGCGTCAAGCCCTCGAGTGGAACCCGAAAGGAAAGTGGCGTGTGGGACGTCCAAGGGTGACATGGAGGAGATCGTGTGAAGAGGAGTTGAAAGAATATGGACTAATATGGATGCAGGCGAAAAGTACAGGAGAAGACAGAAGCAAATAGAGACGTACAGTTGAAGCCCTACGTTCCACTAGGAACCCAAGGGAGCAATAATAATAATAATAGAATTTATGGGCCACTGGATCGCATCCCAGTGGCTTAATGGTCTACGGGCTGGCCTTGTAACCAGAAGGCCGTGGGTTCGAAACCCTGTAGGTGCGTACCGATGAGGAGTCCCAAACTAGGACTAAACAGCTGTCCAGTACTCCCAGGTTTTCCAAGGTTCTCTAACTAATGTCAGCTCATGGTGAAATCCTGTAACCAATCAACCAAATCCCTACAAACCAATACTTAAAATTTGGTCTATGTTAATGCATCTAATTGCCAAGTTTCTAGGAATTCGCTGGAGATTTTAATGTTTTCACTACTTAATATATTTCCACATTTTTCAGGTTAAACTTGTAGGCATCCTTAGTCGTATGCATAAGTCGATATTAAAGCATACACGTCATTTCATAAAACCGCTAGTTTATGTACTTGGGATGGGAGATGTCAATGTTGGTGAATACTGAATAGTTTGTTTATTCGAAATGGTTTTCATAAGCGGGTGACAAGAAGGTTGTCATTGCTAAATCATGTACTGGTTGGCCTAAGATTGGAGAAATACGATCAGAAGTAATCTTGTATATTATATTTACGTCTATTTACCGACTTAAGCAATGGTTAACCTCTGTAAATCTGTTTCTTTATCGCTCAATAATAAATAATCGTTTTGCCCAACCATTTTCTGTTGTACGCGTCGGTTATCGTGCATAGTCTTCTACATAATAAACCTGATCTGCTGAAACCGGAGAAAGATCCATGATCTCAGTGATTTGCATATTTGACAGGAGACATTGAGTATATTTTGTGCATGGTGTTGGTCCTGTATATTTTCTCTGTCCGCATTTTTCTGGTGATTTCTGAGGAGGGTTTCTTGCCGGTAGTCTGATTTGAGGTTAACTATGTTTTGATGAAATTAATATCTTGTAACGTTGGAGAGCAATATTGAATTCTGTTGAACAATATTTGTAGACGGAATTGCATTCAAATAGTGTCTGTGAAGACTTTTGACCAAGTTAAAGAAACAAGTTGACAGCATTAATCTACGCAAATAATTTTGCTGAGATAATACTCAGTTAATGACTGTGAGTGGATGATTTCATACCTTAATAATAAATTGATTCCAACGTAAGTGTTAGAGGAAGTTATGTTAGCGTTTAACATCAGAATAAAAATTCTTGATTGCACTGTTTTAGTTCGACAATCAGTCTGTGCGCAGACATCACACTATAATAGTGTGAAATACAGCCACCCAGTTCCGACACTTCAATACTTCATTGGACGTTGAATTAAATGAATTATTACAACCAAAGACATCCTCTTTTCTATTATCACGTCATGAAGTTACCTCAGGTTTTCCGTGGTTCATTGGTATAATGTTCGTTAGCCACGTATGCAGTTAAACTTTTGACTGATCCACTACTTAACTAACTAGATTAGCCAGCAGTGAGCTCGGTGGGCAGGAATGTTCTAGCGTGAGGTAAGCAACGTAGTCCCATTAAAACAATATCACCAGTACTAAAACTTAGACTTGAAGACCTGTGTTCCTCTGATGAATGCAAAGGAATGAAACAGAACTACGACAAGTAAGATAAACCAGATGACCGATGAACTGAAAGCAAAGAAGTTCGTAACTCTGACTAATATTTTTCACACTGAATTAGGGCAGTTAGCGGAATTCACATGTTTCTTGGATCATTTTATTCTCAAGAAGAAAATATTGCCTAAAAACCATAACCCATCTTGCCTAATTCTGCAGAATCCATTTGAAAAGTTGAAAACGTGTACGGTATGTAAAATTTACTACAAAACTGACGATATATATATGTATATATTTATAAAATCCTCCAACCAGCCAAACGAAACCCCTGCATAATCAGTACTTGAAAATTAACCTGATGCTCACTGGCGACTGGCCCGATCCGAGTAGTAACCTGGGGTTCTAGTAGGAAGTCATGAACAGTAGGGTACAACAGGTTAAAGATGAAGCTGTAACTCATTGAAGAAGACATTGCGAAGAGGTCACGCTATGTTGTGAATTAGTAGAAGTTGGAATTCATGGACTGGTCATTGGATAGGGTCGCGGTGACCTAATGGTCTACAAGCTCGCTTGCCTTGTGACCAGGTTCAAACCCTGGTGGTAGATGCGTACTTTTAAACAGTCACAAACTAGGCTGAAGAAACAACTGGCTGTTCAGCACTTCCTGAATGGTTGTCCATTAGTTCTCTGAATGATGTCAGCTCATCAAAAAATCCTCCAACTTATGGAAATAACCTAAAGTAGTACCTTTGTACACAGTAAAACTAGTAGCTTCATGAATGAACTTATTTGAATGAAAGCGTACTTCAATAAAAAAATCTTTTTAAAGAAGTTGGGATGCAGCTTTTCTTGACAGGTTTGTTTGAAAATCTTCAAATGTCAGAATTGCTGGCAGAAATGGTGTCTATCAGCAATTGAATGAAACAGTAAATAAATTGTAAAAAGTACAACTGCCAAAATCCAAGTATTTTGGTTGGAAAGTAGGAAACAAATCGACACTTTTGCCTCTCTTTGGCCAGCTAAATTCCCATGAGTCACGCACAGTCGACATTTAAATTTTGACAATATCAAAACACAGTCAGACAAGATAGAATCAGTGGTGTTATATAACAGCCATAGCACATGTCAACCTCATTTAACAGCTGGCTATATTACAGTGCCACGTGTAAATTGATCCACAACAGAAAAGGTGTTTGAAGTGCATACATGAGTAAGAGAAGACTGCCTATTATCACCAAAGATATTCTTAATTTTGGTGAAGTGGATTATGCGTCGGACTGTGCATAGGGAGCGAGAAGTTATGTATGCGCTAGATGACCTATAGGAAGACCCTAGAAGATCTGCATTTCACAAGTGGATGATATATGTCTACTATCACACAAACTGGAAGACTTGTAAGCGAAAACCAACAAACTGGCAGTAGAAGCTGACAGCGAAGGCAGGTTTGCAGGTGGACATAGAGAAGACAGCAGTAAAGAAGATAACCAACAAACCGCAACAACAATAACAATGACTAGCACCAATCACCATCAATGGGAGAAGTTTGAGTGAGGTTACTTCTTGCCTTAACGTATCTAGGTAGCATCGTTTCAACTACAGGCAGTGGGAGTGGATGCAGATATAAAAACCGGCCAAAGGGGTTTTGAAAGGCAAGATACGTCTTCATCAACCTGAAACCAATTTGGAAATCTTATACACTCAGCATAAGGAACAGGATTCACATTTTCAACACCACTGTCAAGTCGGATTGGGCATACATTGAGGAAGCCGTCGAATGATATCTCGCGACAGGCCCTCGAGTGGAATCCCAATGGGAAGCGACGAGTGGCTCGTTAGTGTTAGGATGACATGGAGGAGATCGTCTGAAAAAGAGATGAGAGAGTTTTCACTCGGAACTCATGGGAATAATAATAGTAATAGCACATACCGAAAATACTAAATTACCTCCAAATTGTAGTCCAGTAGTTACATGGTGCAAAAGGTTTTGTTGAGGTTGTATTTCCCCAACTGATTGACTGTACTGCGAATGTTTCACTGTCTTTCTAGACTATACCAGACAATACCAGTATGAAGTGAACTTTTTCGAATTCTTCAAGAATGAGAATTCATAGAGAATTCCAATTCTAAATGAATAGAACTCAGTCATAAAAACAAAGAAAACAGTATTGATTAAGTCAGAAGGAGATAAGAATAGGTTAGAGCTCTGATATACATTGAAACACACAATAGGTGAAATATTCAGAAAGTACCAACATTATAAGTAGATTGTTCATAGAGAGATTTTCAGATCATTAATTAGGCTGCACCGTCAACATTTTAAGCCTGATTATTGCTCAGCACTTTTAAAACTTATTCATCACACATTACAGAGTTACCGTTTGAGTCAATTTTGTGTCTTGCAGTGATCACTACACCTTACAAAGTTTGAAACTGTAAAGTGTACAGCTATATTTTAAGTCAAATTTCATAAATAACTTGATATTTGGGACTTACACGTGTTACTTCATCGATGATTGTTTAAAGATTTCTGAGCATTATTTTCAGGCCTCTTTTATCTGTTTCAAATCTGTATGTAGGGAAACGTTAATTTTTAGTTATTTGATCAACATTTTCCATTACTTAACAGTAAACATTCGTCGGCATATTTTCGGTTTCTACCTACAGAAAACGTTTGTTCAATATTTTACTCCAATGTGATCTTGAACTCCTTTCTACTTGTTTTATTCTATTTTTGGTGTATATAATTTACTATTACCATTCTTACATGTTATATTTGTACATTTTATCAGGCATTTTTCAAATTCTCATACTTGTCAAGTTGACATTCAACCATCTTGTTTTCATCTGACAGGAATTTTCATTTTATCACATTTCAAACCCTTACTTACATTCTGACGTTGACGTTAGTTGTTTTTATCGTGAAAGCCTATTACTGGTTAATTGCATGATATACTTCACAGCCTGTTACACAATAGTGAACTGCTGTATGTGGTTTTAGTTTTAACACAAATTTCACTGTACAGCCATTATTAATGACTTCGGTGGTAAAGAGAATAGATTTGGTGAAGATTCCTGGCCAACAGCTATAGCGACAACAACAACAAATAAAATGGGAGAAATCTGAAAGAAACAACCTCCCTAACCCATTCATCGATCTAGGAAGCATCGTTTTAACTACAGGTGTATGGCACTGATGAGGATATTAAGGCAGCGAGGATCATCGGGAAAGCAAGGCAGGTAAGCTTTCATTTCTTTCAAGTCTGTATGGAGGTCAACAACACTCAGCATGAAAGGCAAGATCTGGATTTTCAACTTCAAAGTGAAGTCAGTGCTACTTACTAGACGGATCAAAGACTTGGTGACGCGTCAAGAAGGGCATTTCGAAAAAATTACAGACCTTCATCAACAGCTGTCTACTCTCAATACTACTCAAGATCAGATGGCCGACTAAAAGAGATCAGCAATAGTGAAGGATCTTTGGGAGCGATTGTTCGACAAATATGCAGGAAGAAATGGAGATGGATTGGTCATATTCTGAGAAAATAAACCATCAAGTGACATCACATGCCAGGCCATTCCTCGAGTGGAAGTTGAATGAGAATCGGCGAGTTGGTCGTTAGTGTGAGAGTGACATGGAGGAGGAGATTATGCGAAGAGGAGATGAAAGCATATGAGCAGACGTGGAGCTAGGTGAAAACGTTGGCGGAGGAACTAACGCAGTGGAGATGTGCGGCTGAAGTCCTATGTTCCTCTAGGAATTAAAGGAAGCAATAATATTATTAATAGTTGATGAAGAAATTCTCTTCTTCGAATCGTCTTTTATTTTCTTCATGATTCACTGGAGGGTTCTTTGTCAATTTCAACTGGGATTATGCTCAAACGATTTAAGAAAGCATACACCAGAGAAAAAGACACGCATTCATTATTTGACAATAAGTACAATATTTTCTAGCAACTGAGATTGTTTTGGGCAATTCTACTTCCAGGGGAAAGGATCTTATGAGATATGTTGATAAATAAATGATGTTAAAATATCTCGTGGGTTTCATCGCATCTTCTTTTGGTTTCTTTATACTGTAAAATATCAGACATCATCTCGCTTGGCCTCTTTTTTCAATTATTTATCAAAAGACTGAGATCTATGTACAGAGGTGCATTCTTTTTGATAATTTCTTCATCACATGCTATAAGAGTTAAAGAATTATTGTTATTGGCAACATTATTGACTTATTTACATTCAAATAACGTGAATGGATTACAGTTTGAGAGCATTTGTAAGTGATGATATACATCAATATTGCACTAAACTGGATATTCAAAAAATTTAAAAAAAACATTAACAGAATTTATAGATTTATAGATTGCACGATGGCCAGGGTGACGATAATGGCTAGATTTGTCATTTTCATACTCAAACTCACGATCATTTAAAACAAATCGTTGCTCACAGCACTTTTTATCTAGAGAACTTTGGTAGCCTGTAGATTATAGGAAAAGCTTCTTTAATATTGGCTTTATGACCTGTGGCCAGGTGATCTGATATCATTCTGTTAATATTTTACATTATACCTTTATTATTCCACACTGGTAGGTGTACAAGAGCACAGAAAATGATGTTTCTAGAGTAATGGCCAATTTAACTGGTTCCATAAGTACAATAGCGTGCGTCGGTGGCATAGTGGTTTGGACGGTCACCGACCATGCACATGTTCTGTGGTTCGATCCCTAGCTGATGCACACCTTTATCTCGCTAAAAACCGGAAATAATGCTGGTAAAGAGGAAAGGTTGGATATGAGGCTAGCAACCCCATCCTGTAAAATAAACACTGCTACAGAAACTTCAAGCCACTAGCTTGAAGCCCTATGTTCCACTGGGAAATGTGAAAGGTGAAAAAATAAGTGCAATAGAATTGATGGGTGCACGAAGAGTTAGTTAGCTTAGTTACTTTGTCTTTCACTTTTGGAATCACCACAGCAGGCGTTTGGCGAATGTGAGGTTCACCTTGCAGTCGTTAAAACGTCTTCGAAACTGATTTTCTTAACTCTCTGGCTATTGCTTCACCTGGAAATTCGCTTTTAGATTACACTTTCACATGGATAAAATACTAGTGTCCTACTATTTAATTCAGGAGATCTGTTACATTATTAAACAAAAACAGAAATTTTCTCATTAAACGTAATTAAGTGCATCATAAACATAAAATTGTAAGTCTATTTTAATTTGACATCTGTCGAAAAGTAACAATTAGTGGGAAATTCCCATTGGGGAATTCAGGAAACCGAAACAAATGATCTCGTGAGGATAGCCTTCTCAACTTATTTATTTTCAAGCTAAATAATCATAAACCAAATAAAGTATAATTGTATTTCAATAATTTACACACAATGATAAGTTTTGTTATTGGTAATATTTCGAGCAAAATTACCGCTGCCCGTGTTCACACCACTGTTGGAATTGTTTTATTCACACATTTATGATTTGTACTCATATATATATAGTTCATTTTTTTTGCTCATTCATGTTTTGTGTGTGCATATGTGTGTTCAGAATTATACTCCACATTCATTCATGTGTTTGTATTTAGAATTATATTCCAAGTTGTTGATAGTTGTACTGAGTCACCCTTGTTACATGTATCCGGTGTGACTTTAATGAATATCGATTCTGTTATGACTCTTTCTTTTCATTTGTTCATGATTGTTTTTAGAATACACACATTGTCCCAATCGATATTGTGGTTTTTGTCCTATGCATGTGCAGTATCGATGAATTTATTAAAATTTAATTATACTTTCAGGATTTCATCATGAGCTGACATTAGTTAGAGAACCATTGGAAAACCTGGGAGTACTGGACAGCTGTTTCGTCCTAGTTTGGGACTCTTCAGCAGTACGCACCCACCGGGATTACAATAAGTACTTGTGATAATGACTTCATTGGCCTTTATCAGTAAGTTAAGCGTCTAATGATAATAATAATAATTTGCTTTATTCCAGAAGCAGTATTAGTGGTATAGTATGGAAGTTTCGGCACATATTTACAATATTGCATCTAATTTCATCGCACATTTAAAAGGAGTATTTCATACAAGAAGTTATGAAATGTTCTTAAGAATGTTTATAGCCAAGATGATCAGTTATTTTTGATCGAACAACACCAAAGAATCATAAAATAAACATTTCAGGGTTGTTTTTTTATTGTCAGCTGTAATGCGGTGTTTGTAGCGGTAGTGTGAGTAATCATGCATAATACAAAAATTTTAAGATGGTGACAGCGGAGTTCACGACCAAGATTGTCAGTTTAATATTGACGAACAAAAAAATCAATCACAAAACTAATATTATTTGATCTAATCCACAATGCTCAAACTTTTTACTGATATTAATCATAAACCACTTTTTAAAGAAATGTAATGAAGAGAACAGCGAAAAATTATTTGTGGCTATAATCGTAGTTAAATATTAAGCGACAAAGTAAGTTATGCACTTCATAAAGTAGTTCCAGCAATGTGTATATCAATAAAACTGGGTGTAGAATTGACACTACTAGTGGACAATCGATATGTTACGCAGTAGGTGTCGACGATTTGAATAAAATAACATATCGGATTAAATAACTATATATAGGGTAACATGTGAGATAATAATTATTTATTATTGCTCCCTTGGGTTCCTCGTGGAACAAAGGGCTTCAACTGCACGTCTACACTAGTTTCTGTCTTCTGCTGTACTTTTCACCTACGTCCATCTTAGTCCATACTGTTTCTACTCCCCTTCACACAATCTCTTCCATGTCACCCTTACACTGACGTCCCACTTGCCTCTTCCATTTCGGCCTGGTTCCACTCGAGCAATGGCCTGACGAGCGCGCGCGATGTCACCCAGCGGCCTCCTCAGTGAGTGTCCGATCCATCTCCACTTTCTCCTGCTTATTTGTTGGTTGGCGATCGCTTCTTCTTTTGTTTGTTCCTATAGTCTCTTGTTGTTGATTCTTTCTGGCTTGGCCGCTGATCTTCAGTATAGATCCGGTGAAGACATTTGTTGATAAAGGTCTGATTTGCCACAGGCTGTTGGAAATATTCTTTTTGACCCGCCAAGCGCCAAGTTTCTGATCCGTATAGAAGAACTGACTGACTTGACGTGGTTTGTATTGAAAATCCAACCGAATTTCGTTGGTGATGCTGGCTGAGTGACGAAGATTTCCAGATTAGATTGGTTTCATGTTGATGAATGTATTTCTCGCTCGCCTTTCCGATACTCGCCCGATTTGACATCCTTGTCCGTTCCTCTCTCCTGTAGTTGAGACAATGCTCAGAGCTAGATAAGTGAAGTGAATGAAGTAACCTCATTCAAATCCCTCCCGCTGATGTGGAATAATATCAAGAATTATTCAATGAGAAAATAATTATGATACCAATCGAAATAATGTGATATGAGTATGTGTAGATTAAATAAACAAAACGGGGAATGAAGACGACCAAAAATAGTTATGTGGGCTATAATTCTTCGGCATACGCGGACCAAAATTCATGGAAGGTGGAGTGTCTCAACAAACCATTCTTGTACACACAGTTTTGGCTTTTATATTGTCCTGTAGTGCTACTTCTAGGAATTTCGTTTACCTGAAATGATTGTAGCCATATCTGAAATTGGCTGATTTGTCTGGATTAACATTATAGTGAGCATATTCACTGATTTTTTTCTGAAACTGGCTTGTGATAATTAGCATAAATTTTATACTTATTTACATCTTTATTAATGAAGTAATTCCAGCTTTACATAGAAGTTACACGGTGTTATATAAGCAAGTGAACGGAGTAAGCTCATTCATATCTGAAAAATTATTACCGTAACATTATTAAAAACAAAATAAGTAGTTCAGTGAAGAGGTTTCTTCTGGCTAATTTATGCATATGGCCTACCAAAAGTGAACGAAATCAATTCTCCACTTCCACCAGTGTTGGACATGTATGATTTCCTATATCACGCCACAGCAAAATGGTTAGTGAAGCTCCGAAAATTTCTGCGTAATCAATTTGTAAAACATAGCGCTAAAATGTATGTTTTAATTTGTCGAAAAAATAAGAGATCTTAAGTGTGAGTGACACGTTTATGATATCTCTTGATGTATCCTTCTTGTTCACCGATGTACCGTTAAGGGAGACAGTGGACTTTATAATGTGATCAGATTACTACGCGAAACACAGACATCGATATTTTTGTATCCTCCTTGAAGGAACTTATTTTAGGATGTACAATGAATGTTCATTTCTTATTCTATAAGGAGTGTTACAGACAAACTGATGGTGTAACTATGGGTTCCCCATTAGGTCCAATCCTAGGTAATGTTTTCCTCACTAAGTCATAGAATAGACCACTGAAAGGAGGAGTTAATGAATAGGAACTGTCCACATATGTATGACATATTTCTGGTTGTAAAAAATGCGAATAAAGCAGCGAACATCCTCGATAAATTTAACGATGCATATTCAGCAACAAACTTTACCATAGAGAAAGAAATCAATGACAGTATCTCATTCTTAGACGTCTTTGTGGCAAGGGAAGCAGATGGCACTCTAAGAGGGAATGTGTGTGTGAAAGCTACAGCAACAGGTCAGTACACCCATTTTTTGAGTATTGTACCTTTAAAATTTAAACGTAACCTTGTTTCTGGTTCATAGAGCTACATCAGTCTGTTCAAACGAATGCTTCAATGAGGAGCTTAAGATCATTAGAGAATTACTTAGAAAAAATTATTATCCAGGTAAGTCCATTGAGAAAAATAATAATTCATCACCTAGGAGAGTCAGTATGGCAACGGTTCCGGTAAAACCACTGTTCATAAAACCATAGTTTCTCGGTGATAACATCAAAGAAATAATAACACAGCACCGGAAGAATGAAGTTAAAAGAGTATTCAATATATCAGAGATACACTGTCTCTACACGACCACCCCGATTTTATATTCAAGAAATAAAGTCAAGCTGCCTAGTTTCACCTCTACTATCTGCATCTACAAGTTTGACTGGTCTTGTAAAGCTAATTTGCCTTGCGCAGGTTCATCAAATTTCTGAACATCATCCAGTATGGTCGAGAAAGCGTCAGATAGGATCTGTTCGTAGCTCTGTTTTAACATACCTTGTAGAAAGTCAGCATAAAGTCGGTGTTAACACAGCATTTAAAGTTATCTATCGCATTCTGACTAATATTAATTTTGCTTTACGAGTTCGTCTTCTACATACTCATAGATGAAGCTATCAGAAGCGATCCACCTGAAGAAGTCAAACCTGTGTGTTCATAAGAAATGTTTACTACCACTTTCTTTACCTTGGTCATCATTTAATGAATATTATAATCTGACAGTTTCGCCCTGCCCCTGAATCGTTTTACAAGTTATCATTGCTGAAATCACTTTATTTTTCTGACTACTTCATCTTTAAGTGCCTGTTACGTAATCAGTCATTTTCGACACCCATTGATTCCTTAATTACTCCCTATTTTGTTTCCTGAAATTATGCATTTTGCAATCCATTTGTTGTAACCATTTTTACCCTTTAATTATTTCTATTAGTTTTTGTTGGTTTATTGCCATACTTTTTTTATAGCATTATTAGAAGACGGATATCATCTGAAAAATGTGATGTATTGGCGCTATACATTTCGAACAATCTGATCCCCCACTCATTTACTTGTCAAGCCGATATATATGAAAAAGTTTATGTAAACGAAGTGACAATAAAAGAATTAGGAAAAATTAACACAAACGTTTGGTAATTCAATCAAATAAGGATTGCCAAGGTAAGTTAAGAGTAATAAGAAACCGTTTCTGAATACACAGAGTAGGAGAGGATCTTAAGTTTATGAATAGCTATGGCCTCAGCGTATTTCACTAAACGCCCTTGACCGTTTTTATATTTATTTATTTTTTGATTTTTGATTACAGCTTGATTCCACATTGTACTTTCGGTACAGGTATGGAATTTTCAGCATGGATATCGGTAGCCCAAATTTTCCAGGCCGACCATAGATATCAGGTGTGCGTCGGCAGAAGATTGAACCTCGGATTATGTGCATGATCGGCGAGAGTCATAACCACTGTGCAACCGACGCACATTCACACAGTGATACACCTATTGACTGGGTATTGGTTTTCTGGAGTATCAAAACACACCCATCCCTGCCTCTTGCGAGACGAGACCGGCATGCATCCTGTGGCGCAACCTTAAAGGCTGATTTGACATCAATCTTATGTTTCATCTCGATTGGATGTTTAACTATAGATGAAGTTGGTTGTCTAACACCTGCATCTATTGGCTTGTCACAATTCATCTGTTTTTTAACCATTTTGGGATATGCTCTCCCATTCTCACGTGCAAGGCGCGATTACTCCTCCCTATGTATGTATGTCCACACACACACACGAAAATTGGTAAATTGTGTGGGATTTGATATAATCACTTGTGCACTTTTGAGGTTTACAGTGAAGCATATTTTTAGCTTTTTTCACAATTACAAGCTGGGCTGCATAGCAGGTTCTACGGATGATCGAATTCAACCTTTGTCTCGAAATCCTACTGTTTATTTCCCCGTTATATGGTAATTTGATAAAAACTGTTTTCTTAGGGACGGTATGGATTGTAGGTTTAGAGACTAGTTGACTTCTACACCTGTTTAAAAATTTTAAAGGATATCCATTTTCAACAAGAGTATCCATCACTATTTCGTTTTCTTTGTCTATGACATCAGCCGTGCAAATACGCTGAATCTTCTTAAATAGACACTTCATCAAGTCTCTCTTATACCGAACCCCCAGTAACATGCTAACACATGCTAACTGTAAAAAAAATCAAAAAAAATATCGACTAATTATCTATAATAAACTCATCATCATTAGATTAGTAAACTGTTGTGTAATGTAATAAAAATGCTAAACATATTAAAGTAGAGCCAGAGATGAGTATCTAACTGAAAAGTAAATATTTCTTCGCTGTTCAATCCTTTCGTTTTCTAAATGTCTAAATTGAGGATTTCTTCTATAGTTCAAATTTTCCTCAATAACCGTAGAATCGCATTTATATAGAATCTGTTTTTCACCAAAGTGGATTGCAACGAAATTGATGAGGTGTCACAAACGTGTTAGAGTTACGTATTATAACGACTGATTTAATGGTTGAGTTACTATTATGATGCTCCTAGATATGAAGGAAAGTAGGAAATTATATAAGTTCTAAGGAAATACAGAAGTTATAAGGTGTCCTTCTGTTGCTATGGTGTCAGGTTTATTGGTCGGTCGACGTGTATCCTCTCTAAAGGAGTTCAAGAACACTTGCTCTCCTGCATGATTGCAGAACGGTCGTAGAGGCTCTATTAGGAGTGCAATTATTGAACACCTGGTGAACACTGGTCATTTCAACTCAACAAACGCCTCCGTGACAGTAATCCTTAAAATGACGAAGAATAACCTGAAAAAAGCAATACTTTTTCTTCTTCTTTGTAATTCTGAAGATCTAGCCATTCACTCAGAAAAACCGGAGTTATGCATAAGAAAGAAAATCATCTAAACACTTCCACAATCATGGTGACAATCGTGTTGATGTTTACTGACTTCATTTTTCTTTCTAAGCTCTTGTAACTTTTGTGTTTCTTTAGAACCCTTGCATAATTTCATAGTTCTCACCGTTTCTGTGTGCATTCTGATCACAACTCAGTTATATTGAATTATTCATCTTGATTCGGAACTCGAATCAAAGTCAACCGAGGAAGAGAGCTCTCGAGTGTTTGCGCCACAGGATGATCCTGCATGCCGATCTCGTCTCGCAAGAGGCAGGAATGGGTGTGTTTTGGTTCTCCTGAAAACCGATACCCAGTCAATAGGTGTATCACTGTGTGAATGTGCGTCAGTGGCACAGCGGTTAGGACTCTCGCCGACCATGCACATGATCCGAGGTTCAATCCTATGTCGACGCACACCTGATATCTATGGTCGGCCTGGAAAATTTGGGCTACCGATATCCATGCTGAAAATTCAATACCTGTACGGAAATACGGTGTGATATCAAGCTGTAATCAAAATAAAATAAATATATACACGTATTCGAATCCTTTTATGCATTGACTAGTAGTAATAACTATGTTCGTGAAAATTTATCACTTTTTTCCTACTCTCATGCATGGAAAACATTTTAAAATCGAAATTCAGCCTAAACACAATGAAAATTCGGAAATCTAATAGTATCTAGTGTTGTGCACCCTCGATAGCCAGGTAAATTGTTTCTTGACTTTTAGGACAAATCAAACTAACTATGCAAATAATTTGCTTAATCTGTTATTCCTGTATATGCAAGAGATTAAAATCACCTATATCTGCTAATAAAGCAAATGCAGCACTCACATATGCTCCATATGAAAGAAAACCTACGTGGTATTATATGAAAGTTATTTACAGCAAGGAAAGATAATAATGAAACAAAAGAAAAATTGAAAGGAGCAATTGAAAAGGAAAGTATAAAAGCACACAAGACGTCGCACAAAAACGAAAAGAAACTACCTATGAAGAAACAAATCAAAATAATTTAATAAACTCATGATAGCAAAAACACCGAATGACATACAGGTAACTAAAGCTAATTGGATTGTAAACATATCAGACAGAAAGCTAACAGAAGCAGAGAAAAGCGTACTGATGAAAGGGATGAACTTCAATATTAGTAACAAAAGATTAAAACCTGAAGATATATTATACCTGCGAGTGATACCACTATAGTAGACGAAGAGGAAATACTAGTCAGCTTTGATGCAAACAGTCTCTGTACTAAAATAAGCATTCAAATGGCCATGAATGCACTGAAAAGGAGTCTGAAAGAGATAATTGCCCAAGGGACAGAACACAATTATCCGTAGAAGATACAACAGAAGGGGTGGAATTCTGACTGACAACAATATATTTTACATTTGGAGGAAAAATATACCAACAAAATGAAGGAGTAGTTATGGGATCGCCCATCTCGCCAATCATATCTAACATACTCGTAGGTTACGGGCAAGAAAATACACTTAGACCATTCAGGTCATCACTAAAATGTTGGTGGAGATATGTTGACGACACACTAGTAATAGTGAAAAAAAAACAATACTGAGAAAATTTTCTCACACATAAATAGCCATGTTGACTCAATAAAATTCACTACGGCGTTAAAGAATGAAATTGGGGAACTGCCTATGTTAGACTGCAAACTACAAAAAATGACAGATGGTAGCATAAAAACGATGATATATAGAAAAGCCACACACTCTGGAAGATTCCTTGATTATCATCACTCAGCTCATCCAGTCACTGTAAAACGAGGATTAATACAAGGTCTTGCAGATACCATACGCAGACTTACAACAACACCAGATGACCAACGTAAAGAAATAAACATCAAATTCAAAATGTTACTCGACAACAACTACCAAAAAGAATTCATCAAAGATAATATAGAGAAGAGAAAAAAGAGGGTTAAACCGGAGAATGACAAGATGGAAGAATGAAAAAAATAGTCAGAGGTAATTCGAGGAAACCTACAAAATATTGAGGTTCACACAACTTTTAAACAGACGAATCCAATTAAAAATAAAATAAGTTAACTAGAAGATCCCATAAAAATGATGGATTTACCAAAATATCTTGTGCTGAGTGTCCGACTAAATGTGTAGGTCAAACGTCCAGATCACTCAAAATAAGAGTGAATGAACATAAACGCCTAAATAAAGGTCAACCAACAGGAACACAAGCTTGAAAAAATTTAGAAATAATTCATCTATAGCTGCAAATGCATGGAACTAAAACCATACTATCGATTGGAACAATGTTTCTATACTGAAATCTAATATGAACAAATGGAAAGAGAGACTTATAACAGAATCTCTATTCGAATAAGGCATTAAGAAGACAAATTTCGCGAGATTACATCGTCATTTCGTAGTTTCTTTACAACCGCTTTACAACTAACCTGGTTAACAATAATAAAGTTCACGACAATTACTCATTTATATAAAAAACAAAAGTACATACTAATGATCAGTCATATTTCGATAGGCCATGTAGTCCAGGGTAGGCGAAGATTGAAGTCTATTGATTTTGTACACATAGTTCAGGCTGTATGTGATTATTCCAAAGTGCTTCCATCACCTTCAATAACCTTGAATTAGGGTTGTGTGAAATAATTGTGAAACAGTCGTGAATATTAATTTTGTGACCAGACATTAATAAGTGTTTTGCAGTGGATGATGCTGGATTTCTATTAAGATTAATCGCGGTGGGATTTTCGATATAATTTAGTAGCCATTTTGGAACATGTTCTTTTCAATGACATTGGAACAATCTGTTGGTTCTACCTATATAGTGTGTGTCACCGCAGCTGCAGGTGAACTTGTAGATACAGTTTGAAGTAGAGTCCACAGAATTTCGTCTTTTAATGGTAGATACAGGGATCAGAAGTGTTCGGCAAGTAAGAAAAACGGATGCAGCGTAGAATGTGCGTTTGATGGCTTACCGAAGTCTTTGAGCTGTCAACTGCATAATCTGGTCACCCTTGAATGGTAGGTTAATAAAGATAGCTTTCTTTGGTACAGAAGCAGTTTTTTCGAGATGTGGTCTTTCTTTACTGTGACAAGTGATAAAGTTTTCCGGATAACCATTAGCTAATAAAACTGAATATATGTGTGCCATCTATCAATGTGTCACTCACATATTTTTCAGGCCCTTGAGAACGAACATTTCGCTCACTAGGTAACGTTTAAACTGAATAGGAAGAA
Organism: Trichobilharzia regenti; assembly: GCA_944472135.2. Taxonomy (NCBI): domain Eukaryota; kingdom Metazoa; phylum Platyhelminthes; class Trematoda; order Strigeidida; family Schistosomatidae; genus Trichobilharzia; species Trichobilharzia regenti. The sequence goes on along the minus strand of OX235265.1, from coordinate 21,425,184 downwards.
AACGGGTGAAATGAAGATATTGTCCACTCCATGTCTGTTTACGAAAAATAGATCGCTGAATCGTCCTATCATCTCTCTTAGTCATAGTAATATCCAGGAAACCGAGTTTGTTATTCGATTCTAGTTCGGAAGTAACTCGAATATTTGGATGAATATGATTAAATAGGGTGATAAATTTTTCGATAGATTTACTATGATTACCAATAATAAGAGTATCATCTACATAACGTTTATACAGCATACATTCTCCAAGCACACCTTGCATTTGTTTCTCTAACTTCGATCTCTATTCATTAAGGTCACACCGTATACATGTAACAAGGGTGACTCAGTACTAGCACAATTGACAACAACCTGGAATATAATTCAGAACACAAAAACAAATGAACAAAAAAATTAACTATATATATGTATATATATGAGTACAAATCATAAATGTGTGAATGAAACAATTCCAACAGTGGTGTGAACATGGGGAGTAATTTTGCTCGAAATATTACCCAAAAATAAAAACTTATCATTGTGTGTAAAACATTGGAATATAATTATACTTTATTTGATGTATTCCACAATCCTCAAACTTTTTACTGACATTAACTGATATTCCATGAAGCAATAGTCCTTTCAAAAAGCAAGAAGGTCCTGGGTTCGAACCTCCTGGTGGGTGCGTACTGCCGATGATTCCCAAATTAGGATGAAACAGCAGCTCTCCAGTACTCGCAGGTTTTCAGTGGTTCTCTAACTGATATCAATCCGTGATCAACTCGTAAAAAGCATAACAAACTCTTACAAACCAAACTATAGAACAAGCAAGAATTCAAATTCTTTCCTCAAAATACAGAGTATCAAGAATTTATGATTGAAAACAGTTGATTCCTTATTTTTATTTTTTGATTACAGCTTGATTCCACACTGTATGTTTGGTACAAGTATGGAATTTTCTGCATGTAATATCGGTAACCCAAATTTTTCAGGCCAACCGTAGATATCAGGTGTGTGCCGGCAGAGGATCAAACCTCGAGCCATGTGCACGGTCGGCGAGGGTCATAACTACTGTGCCACCAACGCACAGTAGTTTGTAGACTGAATCTGATACGCCTCACTGATAATCAAGGCGTTTCTTATCATCCTGAAATTACCAGGTGACTTAATTGTGTGTGTTGTTCAATATTTTTCAGTGTATATGCTAATTACAAATCCCTTTTATGATTAGTCATCCAATTTACCCAACCTAATTAAATCACCTAGATTTCCAATTAATGAAATAAAATTTGTTTACATTGCTATTTCCTTCAAATAATTAAGCATTAGTGAGAAACAAGCTTTTGCAATGCCATGCAAAACTTTTCTTCAAGTTGACATATATATAAGATGATTGACAAACACAACTATAGCCTTCAGGTAAAAAGGAAGTTTTGGGGAAGTAAATGTGCTGTTTTTATTTTCAAAAAGAAGTGGAGATGACGAATTACTACATCAATCTACCTGCATACCTATAGCTATTTCTAAATTCGTTGTTCACTAGTTTGCGTGTTACATGAATACACAAACAGAATGGTTAACACTAATAACTAAAGATTTATTCAAAACATCTGTTCACCTAAATAGGGTTTAAAAAAATTGAGAATATCCACTTCTTCGAAAGTAGACTTTTGCCTCAAACAGTTCAGTGTTTATACCTTGTGACACGCAATTAATAATTAACAAAATTTTATGTATTGGTTTTTGCAGGGATTAAGTTTGATGGGTTGGAGGATTTCATCATGAGTTCACGTCAGTTAGAGAAATATCGGAAAACCTTGGAGTACTCGTCAGACAGCTGTTCTGTCCTAGTTTGGGACCCTTCACAGTATGCACCCACCGCCAGGGTCAGAACCTAGAACCTCCTTGTTACTATGCTAGCGAGATCGTAGACCATTAGGCCACTGGGACCTACTCGATTCAATGGCCAGCCCATGAATTCCAACTTCTATCAATTCATGGCATTGCGCGGCCACTTTGCAATGTCTTCATCGATGAGTTACGGCCTCACCTTCAACCTGCAGTACCTTACTGGTCACGATTTCCCACTGGAATCACAGGTCACTGCCTGAATAGGGACAGTCACTAGTGAGCATCAGATATGATTAGCAGTGCGTACTCATATCCTCTATGTTGAGATAATCTTTTTTTATTCTTTTGCGTTTCTAGTGAAGAATACGGCTTCAAGCTTTAGCTTTAAAGTTTCAGTAGCTGTTGGGGGTGGGGTGGGGTCGCTACCTCTTCGCCCAACTTTCAGTCTTCCTGGTCGGGATTGTAACCGGCTAAGGGAGGTAAAGGTGTGTGCCGGCCGGAATTCGAACTCCAGACCACTTGCATGTTCTGATATGAATTTTAAGACGGTTTACGGTATTATCCCGTCAATGAATAGATTTATTACATAAAAGCTCCAAGTGAAATATTAACTACTGACCCAGTTAGAAATGGGAAGGAATTTAAATCATCTTTTGCTTCAAGATGTAAAGAAGCTATGTCCGAAACCCTAAGAGAGAACTGCTGATGCAACGGGAATTAGGGCATCATTTAAAACTGTGGATTTACTTAGAGACAGGCTCAGTAGGGTAAAGGATCTTGTTGTCCCAATTAGAAAGCAGAAAATTTAATCTATATAATATCTGGCTGTGAGTGTGAGGTGAACTGCATATGTCAAATCGGTTAATCAGTGGTAGTCAGACAATCGAAGCATGAGAATTGAGCTGAGCATAAAATGACTTGCGCAAAGATGCTGAGAAAAATTAGCCAATGTCACTGAACGCTGCAGTTCTAGGATATAATACAGATAATTTTAGGGAGAAGTTGGTTACTTAATGTTTATTCAACCAACCTGCACTTATAATGTGCAAAACAAATGCCTTGACACTGGAAAGTAATACCACAGATAAAATCAGAGAGAAAATAAGAAACTATGAAATTATATAAACGATGTTAGAAAGTCATATGAGTATCTTGATATGATTAAGAGTGATAACATGTGTCCGAAAGGTTATTGGTAAGTAATACTGTGTGTGTAAGTGTGTTCTATATAAATGCACAAGTTAGATATTTGCACGATAATTATTTATTGTAATTTTCATCCGTTGCTTGAGTACTCAGTGAGGCATGGTACTTCAGAGGTATGTTTCCAGTGCACTTAGCTCTCTAGGAATTAGTTTTAACCGGCCACAAGAATTTCATTTCCTCTCCTCATGATCTTATCCATTTCTATCACGAACGTCCTTGTTACTCCCCTTCCTAGTTCCTTTCGAGTGCTATTATGGCGTGCAATGCCTCCTTGGTGTATGTTCAATCTATCCTTATAGTTCGCATCAAGAAAATACCAAGTAGTTCGTGATTTTATTCCGTATAATATCCTTCAGAAGCACTTCTTGTTTACCCTTCTACCCGTTGAATGATTCATTCCATCCATGCCGACCAGTGTGTAGTTAACTTAGAGGTGAGAAAAAGGTTCATTCGTCAGCATATTTCTTGACGTACCGAGACAATAAAAAGAGGTCATCTTGTGGATGTCAGCGTGCCACTTAGTTTTTCCCCTCAATCTGTGAAATATATAATACTAATATTTTAAAATCATTATTATTATCATTTTGAATGGCCACCAAATTAAGTTTACCAACCCAGAGGCGAAGGACTCAAATCCTTTCGTTACTCAGCTTTTATAGTACCTCAAATTATTATCTGAAATCTATTGTTTTTTCATATATTTGTCAAGAGATACTGTAGTTCTTTCAGAACTACTTTTTTCATCTACTGAAATTTATCCTCATGAAAGACATTTACAATATACCCTAATATCAAAAAAGAATCGTTACTTTTTTGAACGATATCGCTCTCAAAAGGTACAACTGCGTATATAGATAGTAACGTTTTTTAGAAACAAAAGGAATGTTACCTAAAGTAAGTCATTACAGGGGTAGATTTTAGATAGCACGTAAGTAATACAGTAAGCATTAATCGATTAGATAGTATAATAAAATCCAGTAAATAAATTTAGTGACCGAGCATAACTGACACGATTAATTAGAGAGCTATTAATATGCAAATTTTCAGTTCATCCCCGTTGCTGTGGAGTCTAGTATGATGGACGATTCATGCATATCTTGTCCAAAAGGATTCAAGAACACTATCGTACACAGTTTCAAAAAGGTAATAATGACAGTGTAAGGAGTGCAATGAATGAACGCACTGTCTACAGTGATCATTATTCAAAGTAATCTATAAAGTGAAATGCAAATCTGCCAAGGATGATAAGCTTCTGTCTCCTTCACACTGCTGGACTACCCTCTATTTAGACAGAGAAGCACTGTGAGGCTAGACTTAAGTGTTGAATATCCATTGATCGCAGTAAATTATCATACTGATTTCACAATAAAGAATGCCTTACCTCTTTTTCTTTACAGCTTCTAATATCATGATGATATTCTGGGTCCACATTATAATTTTTGGTTTCATCGAAAGACGATACATTGGTTAACTGGTTTCTCGAAAGCTTTCAACAGCACGCATCATTTTGGAGAAGAATAAGTTCTATTGATATAAGTATAAAAGCGGGCACTGACGTAGAGTATAACTCCATTATGGATAAGATTTTATTTTGATAAATCACGCAGTGTTGTACAGTTATATTAACTGATGACCACATTTCGAGCACAAACTATTGCTCATCATCATATCAAGTTACTCAAACAAGTTCTTAACTTCATTTATATACATGTGTGGAATTGACTAGATATTTGAATAAAAATCAGTATAGGATAATGTACATTCAGAAATAATAATATGAGTGTTATTGATCACTTACAATCAGATGGGAAATACGAGGAGTGTTTTTACAGTTATAATAAGTAACTTGTGATGTGTTTGAATTGAAATAGAATTTTGAGATAATTTATTATCCTCTTCTAATTTGACCGGTGGTAATAATATCTTCCATATCTCTGGTATCTGCAATGAGTCATTTCTGTTGCGTGTGCTTTGTTGGGTGTAGATTCACTCGATGAACCAGGATTCAGTAATCAACCTCTCTCTCTCCACATACCTATATTACTTTTTAGAATTTTAACCCTACCCCACCCTATTGTGTGTTTGTTTGTTAATGCGTGAAGTGCAATAGCTGAGCTTTTTTCTAAATTACTTATCTTTTCAGGGTCAATCATTCTTCCTTAATTAAATTCTTATGTTTTGATAATCTGGCTACCCCTGACCTACTAGTTTGACCTATGTAGTTGACCTCACAATCATTGCAGAGTATTTCGTAAATTATGTTATTTTGTCTAATTGGGTCAACTGGGTCCTTTAACCTACACAGCTTGTCCCTGAGTGAGTTTGTAGGTTTGAATTCCACCCTAATTCCTGCTTTTTTTAGAATCCTACGTAGGGTTTCAGATATCCCTTCTTTATATGGTATAACTGTAGATGACTTATATTCTTTCTTATTTATGTTATCATTACTAGTTTCACAATTATTTTTATTTTCCGTTTGGCCTTTTACGATCTTCCTAATGAATTTTAAAGGATAGTTATTTAACACCAACGCCTCTTCTATCTGTTTTATTTCATCATTTAGGTCTTTTCTTGTGCTACTTAGTGCTACTGCTCGGTTTGCTAAACACTTAACTAAGCCTGCCTTTACAGTTAACGGATGAGGTGACGAATTAAAGTCTAAGTATCAATTTGAATGAGTTGGTTTTCTGTACACACTAGTGTGCAGTTTACCTTCTTCTATTTGTTTTCTCTTACAAACTAACATCATGGCTAATTCTTCTTGTTCATTTTCCGATTCGAATGTGAATTTTATTCCTTCTACTTGTGAGTTTATGCGTGTTAAGAAGCTAGAGATATGTTCTTTTTTTAAACACTGTGAAAGTGTCATCCACATATCTCCACCATATATTTGGAGTAGGATTATGAAGAATAAGTTCATTTTTTTGTATTTTTCCCGTACGTTGGTCACTAGCCTCACATCCAACTTTCCTTCTTTTCTTGCCCGTAGAACAACCTTATGAAATAAACTAGGTAAACCAATAATAAGCCTAACTAACGTTGCATTTTGTCCTCCTTAACTAATGGGTTCCTTATTTGTTCATCAGTTTTATTCATGCACTACTTGTTATGATTCCAAGGATTTACCTTAATCTTTTGTAAGTAAGTGTATTCACTTTAATATATATGATTAGAGGTTAGATATTTTGGGGGTAGATATAATCATAGGATAAAAACATTTTATTTCTGACCAGTTTTTATTATAAATCTGTGCTTATTAATTACAAATTTCACATGCATGAATGAATTTAATCAGAATGTATGTGACCGCAGTGTATCGAGGATAAAAAACAATACTCAACTGTATGAAATGGTAAAACGAAATGAATTTATAATTCAGTGATTCAATACGTGTATAACCAGAATATATAAAAAATATCTTGGAAACAGTTATATATATATATGATTTGCTTTAACGGTTATTACTGTTTCCGCGGCAATACTATCATTTAAGATTCCGTTAATACAAATATAGACAAAGATTGGAAGCTGTTGTTAAAATGACTTTTATGCAGCTAAGATACAGTTAATTGAGAACATTATTATTATATTATTATTGTTCTCTTGGGGTCCTAGTGAAATATAGAGCTTCAACTGCACGTATCCATTTACTTCTGTCTTCCACTATACTTTTCACCTGCATCTATGTTAGTCCATACTATTTCAATTCCCCTTCACACGATCTCCTCCATATCACCCTTACACTGACGTCCCACTCGCCGCTTCCCTTTCGGCCTGAATTCACTCAAGCGATGGCCTGACGCGCGCAAGATGTCACCCAGTGGCCTCCTCAGCGAGTGTCCGATCCATCTCCACTTTCTTCTTCTTATTTGTTGGTTGGCGATCGCTTCTTCTTTTGTTTGTTCCCATAGTCTCTTGTTGTTGATTCTTTCCGGCACGGCCATCTGATCTTCAGTATAGAGCCGGCGAAGACAGTTGTTGATAAATGTCTGCAACAGGTTGTTGGAAATATTCTTTGTGACTCGCCCGCCACGTTTCTGATCCATATAGAAGAGCTGACTGACTTGACGTTGTTTGTATTGAAAATCCAACCGAGTTTTATTGTTGATGCTGAGTGACGAAGATTTACAGGTTAGATTGGTTTCAGGTTGATGTGAATGTGTTTCTCACCTTCCTGGTTGTCGATTTGACATTCTCGTCTGTTCCTCCTGTATCTGAGACAATGCTCCCTAGATCAGTGAGTGAATGAAGTAACCTCTTTCAAATCTCTCCCGTTGATGGTGATTGGCGCTAGATGTTGCTGCGCCTAGACTACTAGCTTGCTAGTTTTCTAGCCGGTTCCAAGCCAGGAAAAAGAGGGAGGGTTGGGGCGTGGTGGTAGCAACTACACCCCCAAAACTCAACTAAATCGCTAGAGAAACTTCATTGCACCAAGATATTTTAAAGTTCTAAAAATATAATGGAGAACATGAAGCCGATATATTCATCTAAGCCTTTTGAACATGAAAAAAGTGATATCATATCCCACTGTATTTACTAATTTGAATGTACATGTGGACCCACATACGTGGGGAGGACTCATCGATCTCTGCAAGTAAGGGCTAGCTTCATAGCATAATCCTAAATGGCTTCAGAAGCAATTAAAATCCCAAGAATCCATTAATGGTGAGAACAGACAATCTAGCTCATCTATTATGAAAAATACTATAGAGACATGACATAGAATTGATGTTTACACTTCATTTGAACCTATCTGTAGAACGTGTCAGGAGTGTATCCTAAAGTTTTTAGAAGCTCCAGCTGGCAATTAGAAGGTTTGAACCACATTTATGCGTTTAAAGCAACAATTCGTCATCACATTAAACCTTTCTTGGTAAACTTTGTTATGTTTTGATACCAGTCAGGGTAGATATACTATTACCTGACTTATTTGATTTAATGAACTTCTTTGTTATTTTCACCTTGAATTTGTCCTTTTAACTTGACGTAAATTTATTTTATCACTTCCTATCTCTTTATTAATTTCATATATATTCCTATGACAAGTCCCTGGAGTGTGATCAGATTGTTCGAAATGTGTTGTGCAAATACATTACACGATTCAGACAAATTACATCTTCTTATTGGTTTGTCTAAATAAATGGTAATATTTGTACTGGAGACCAGGGAGTTGGAGGCAACCATTCCGTCTCAGGTTTGGGACTGCTCAGAAATATGCACCCATCACGGCATCGTGGATAGAATTCAGAACTTTTAGATAGAGTGCCGGCTCACTGGCCATTTCGCTATGGCACCAGCACCAACCAGTTAATTTTGTCAGTGATTAAATGGTCAGCGAGCTCGCTTTGTAACCTCAGGGTACTGTGCTTGATCTCCGTTATGAGTGCGTACCGATGAAGAGTCCTAAACTAGGATGAAATGGCTGTACAGCACTCCTTGCCTTCCAATGGTTCGCTAACTGGTGTTCGTTCATGACGAAATCTGCATTCTGTGTACATTAAAAAAAGCAATATTGTCAGTTATGATGATTCAGATGTAAAAGATGTTTATCTAGGCTTATTTGGACTTAGTTCGTATCAAATAACTATCAGTATTCGCATAATCCTATTTGAGTGCAATTTGATTAGCAAATGAAAAGTTACTCAAGAAAAACCTAAATTTCCCAAAGTTTTAATGATGCATACTATACAGTATAAATCACAATAATTGACTATTGTTAATGATTCTCTGGTGGTTCAATGGTAAAATACTCGCCAGTGACGCACGTGGCCAGAGTTTTGATCGCATTCCGACGCACTCCTATACCTAGCTTGACCGGTAATGAGCTAGGTAAACGTTGGAGGTCAGCTGTGGGGCTAGCAATACACTGTGTGAAAAATGAAACAAATGATCGTGCTTCATCATCCGTTGTTTCGTCTATCTCACTTAGTGCTATTCCTATTTTACGGATGACATCCTCAGGATTCAGTTTTTCTACCGCTGTACTGAAAACTAAACCTTTTTCTAATACATTTATTTCTGTGGGAATTAACACATATGTTGAGAGGTTGATAACCCAATTCGTTTTTTCTATCTCTGTCGATCTTAGACTGCTGATCTCATCGTTCTCAGATGGAGGTTTCTCCGCCCTTGCTTTAGTCAACTTTTTGATTTAGGCATTCATTGATTTTTTGAATGCTACTGATTTGCCATTGCCAGAGAACTGTATTATTAGATCGTAATCCTCATTGGTTAGCGTTTCCATTTATGTTTGATTTGACTGTCCGATTTCATTTCCGATATGAATTACTAAAGTTCACAATTACTTGGGAATAAGTTCACGTCCATTGTTTATAAGTTGAGTGAAATAATACAAAGATTCTGACATAGTATATCTCAGTGTAGGTATACCGATCTGGTTGTTGAGTCACCTTCGGAGGAGATTTTGAGTTTTCTGTTAGTTTCAAAAGATCGAACAATAATTATGGCGCTAACCAGGTAGTCATAGAGAAAAGAAAACACAGCATGCTGGCTAATAAGCGTGTATTTCATTTCTCGCGCAAAAGGTGTGTTTTTGAATACGTATACTGATGACCTAAGAAATTATATTTGCTTTTAACAAGGGATAGACACAGTGTTCTGTACTGTACTGCTAATGATTGGAAAGGTTTACTGTGCGATGACATCAACTCAGCTTTTATGCCACTCAATCTTTTTACTATTACTCTTTAGATAAATATTTAGTCAACTGTGAAACTACTTCGTAATCAGGGGAATTTCAGTTTTTAGGAAATAATTAGAAACTAAGCCCAACTATCAGTGCCTTTGGTTTTCCCTATGAATTAAGAAATGCATAACACATGCTTTCTGGTAGAAATATTCTTAGCGTTCCAGATGTTTTTAGCTAATATAAATGCCAGGCAACATACAGATAAATGCCTTCCTTTCTGGTGGCGAATACTGTTCAGATTTATTGGCCGCATTCACCAAGATACTTCTATGCAACTAATATAACGACGGAATAAGAGAACAATCATGATTTCTGCAGCAGAAGTGTTTACTTATTCTCTTCAAGGAGAATAAATAGTTCTTCAACTTTTTAAAGGTTAACAAATCAAACTACCTGTTAATAACATCTTACTTCAGGATTGAAGGTCAAACTGTTATGTTTATTTTGAAAAAAAAACACTCACTTCTAAGTATTTTTAGAACAACTTGTCAGTTTACTCTCCTTATTTATCCTCGGTGTTCTGTGTCCGTTGTAAACATGCATTTGTAAAGGCAGCGCTGTGTTATCTAAGGGTAAAGCATACGTATATTTATAATATACACTTATAAGTGCAGATTTCAGGTAATTGTGTTTGCAGATGACCAACCTGTATTGAAATGTATTGATATGTACGTGTTATAATGGGTTATTTTATGAAGACTGTTTTAGATTGTTGTCTAAATTTCCACTGTGGCAGATGAACTAAAGCTGATAAAGGTTAAAAATTAAGCAGCATAATTTTGTTGTTTTTGTTGTATTTCCACAGAAATCCTTTTCATCATAAAAAAGTCCTTACAAACAAGAAATAATGAGAGAATGAAACTGACGATGATACGAATGTCAAGAAGAAACTTGAAATTTGAAATATATTTTCAAAGAATTCATGTTTTACTCTATGTTTTTGCTAATTTCGTTCACGAGTGTGATCACTGGGTGATATCAGTTAGAGAACCATTTGAGAACCAAGAAGTACCACAGAGCTCCCTAGCGACTGGCTCTGTACAGGGAGTTACTTCGATTCCCAGTGAGAATTTCGAACCCAACGAGGTTCACTGAATCAGCCGAGAGAGCAGTTAGTCTCCTATGACATTGCCTAGTGGTTGCGACGTATATATATACATATCTCGTGAATTGGCAGAAGTTGGAATGTGTGAGATATGGTCATATAACTAGAAGGTCTTGGGTTCAAACCTCAGTGAGCGCCTACTCCTAAGGTCCCAAAATGGGACGAAATATATGTCTGCTACCCTCTGGCTTTCCAGTGGTTTTGTAACTGATGTCAGCTAGTGGTTAAACCTGTAACTAATCAGACTCCTGTAAACTAAGGCTTGCAAATTAATTTAGTGTGTTTAACGGTGTAAAGATATCATAAGCCTTGTAATAAACCTGTAAAGCTGAATTATCATGGAGATATCTGTTTATCCCGAGTTCGTTAGTGCTCTGCTGCCTTCACCCCTCAATTGTAACATGTAAGAAAAAAATAAGCGGTTTTGAAATATGTCTCCTCATTGTATATGCTTAACTGAAAGAGCAGGAAGGATATGAATGAACAGGAACTTATCACCAAAATTATTATTACTTATATTAACTTCAGATGTTGTCATTTTACTATTTTAACCATTATATTTATTTACTTAATTGAAAGAGGAAGAACCTGAAAGAAACAACCTCCTTCACCTACCTGGGAAGCATCGTCTCAACTACAGGCGGAACTGACGAGGATATCAAAGCCAGAATCGGAAAAGCAAGACAAGCTTTCATTACTCTCAAATCTGTGTGGAGGTCAACAGCACTCAGCATCAAAAATAAGATCTGGATTTTCAACTCCAATGTGAAGTCAGTGCTACTATACGGATCAGAGACTTGCACTGTGCGTCATAAAGAGCATCTCAAACAAACTTCAAACCTTCATTTACAGCTGTCCTCGCTCAATACTCGAGATCAGATGGCCGGCCAGAAAAGATCAGCAACAGGGATCTCTGGGAGCGAACCAACCCAGCAGGAACCGATTGTGAAACAAATAGGCAGAAAGAAATGGAGATGGATTGGCCATACGCTGAGGAAACCATCAAGTGACATCACTGGACAAGCCCTTGAGTGGAACCCGAAAGGGAGGCGGCGAGTTGGTCGTCATTGCAAGGGTGACTTGGAGGAGGTCATGCGAGGAGGAGATGAAAGCATGTGGACAGACCTGGAGCAGGGTGAAAAAGTTGTCAGAAGACCGAAGGCAATGGAGGTGCGCAGCTGAAGCCCTATGTTCCTCTAGGAACTAAAGGATACAATAATAATAATAATAAGAGGAGATAAATTGCTGCAGTATATACAGTGCTGAAATATATTATTATTATTATAATTCCCTCTGGTCCCGAGTGTAATATAGAGCTTCAACAACATATCTCCACTTTTTTCTATTTTATGCCATCCTCTTTAGCTAGGTCCATTATTGCCTATAATCTCTCATCTCCTGATCACACGATCTCCTACATGTCACCCTACCACCGACGACCCACTGGTCACTTCCCATTTGGATTCTACTCGAGTGATGGCATGCATTGCTTGCAATGTCATTCGACGACCTCCTCAGTGAATGCCCGATCCATCACCATTTTCTCCTACATATTTGTTGAGCGATCGGCTCTTGCCTGTTGGTTTGATCCTACAGTTTGTTGTTACTAACTTTTTCGGGCTATTTGGTCTTCACTATGGGTTCAGCGAAGGCAACTGTTGACTAAAGTCTGTAACTTGTTGGAAATGCTTTCCTTGACGCACTGGTGAAGCTTTTGACCCTTATAGAAGAACTGAATGACTTTATGCCTGCATTGAAATTGCGAATCTTGTTCTTTATGCTTAATGCAGAAGATCTTCAAACTGGTTTCATGTTGATGAATACCTGCAATGACATCTTCATTCGTTCCGCTGGCTTGTAGTTGATGAAACGCTGCTACCTAGATAAGTGAAGGAGCTAACCTCTGTCAAATCTCTACTGATGGCGGTTGTGATTAGCTCTGGTCACTGTTGCTGATGCTATTCTGTGGTTATCTCCAACACCTCCGTCTTCTCTATTTTCCCCTGGAGTCCTGACTTTGCCTCCTGCTTCTTCAGCTAGTTTGTTGGTTTTCGCCTGTAAGCCATAGATTTTGAGTGACAGTAGACATAAATCATCTGCGAAACCAAGATCATCCAGTGTCTTCCTGTCGGTGGTCCAGCGTATTTCTGTCTCCTTACTCCCTATGCACAGTCTGACGCATATTTCAATCCACTCTGTATAGTTATTATTGTTGTTTGAATTAGAGCGATTAATACCATTAGTATCATCATTATTAATATTATCAATGCATATTTCGCGATGTTTACGGGACGGATTTTTAGCAGTATCTGAATCTATATAGTTACAGAACTGCCCATTTTGTTACTGGCTATGTTCAATGATGAAGCAGTAAGCGAAGCATAAAAAGCAGACGTTTTAAGTTGTATGAGAAGGTGGCATTGAATGTCATTGGTTGAGGTGTTCAAATTCCAAATACTGAATGGCAGGTTCAAAGCTCCACCTAACGTAACCCACTGAGGCTTAGGCAGCCTACTAATGTCACTAATTATCCGCATATCTCTGGGAGCGAACCAATCAGGAACCGATTGTGAAACAAATAGGCAGAAAGAAATGGAGATGGATTGGCTGGCCATACGCTGAGGAAACCATCAAGTGACATCACTAGACGAGCCATTGCTCGAGTGGAACCCGAAAGGGAGGCGGCGAGTTGGTCGTCAATGCAAGGGTGACTTGGAGGAGGTCATGCGAGGAGGAGGTGAAAGCATGTGGACAGACCTGGAGCAGGGTGAAAAAGTTGTCAGAAAACCGAAGGCAATGAAGGTGCTCAGCTGAAGCCCTATGTTCCTCTAGGAACTAAAGGATACAATAATACATAATCCGCATATGAATTAAAGTGATTGTTAAGCAAGAACTGAACTTCTTCGGCTGTATGAGATCACTACTTTTCAATGAAGTTTCATTGAGTGAATATCACTAGACTAGCCAAAATCATATGCTCGTATCTGAATCTGAGAATCAAACAGAACAACACAACGCAAATGAAAGTGGAAACATAGAAAAATGCTGCTTTGAAAAGTTTGGGTTTCGTGTGAAAAGAATGATACATAATTATGTTGAAACAAAATACACGAGGATGAGCAACAGCGGCAATTCGCCCTAATCAGAATAAGTCAATGTAACTACTGACATTTTAATCCAAAGGTGAATCTCAGTGATCAAAAATTTAAATAGGAGTTGGAAGTCATGGCCTTGCCACTGGTTCGGTTCCCAGTGGCTTAATGGTCTTCAAGCTCGCCGTGTAACCAGAAGGTCCTTGGTTCGAACCCAGGCGGTGGATGCGTACCAATGAAGAGTTTCAAACTAGACTGACGAAACATCTGTCCATTACTCCTAGGTTTTCCAGTGGTTCTCTAACCGATGTCAGCTAATGACGAAATTCTGTAACTAATCAATCAAATCCCTTCAAGCCATTACTTGAAAAATACATGCTTATAGTCAGTTAAACTTTACAAGAATAACTTAGATGCTTCCATTCACTCATATACAGCCCTTCCAACATAAGCAATTCGATAGAGAGATTTGCACAGTGTATTTTATTGTCACTCCATTTTTTAAAAGAAATTGTGGCAAATGTCCATCAAGATATTAGAAAGAAAAGAACTAGAAGTTCAGTAAAGATGTATTTCTGCCGATTTGATTCTCAAAAGCTGTACAATCTCATTCATGTACATGCGATCACGCAGATATAATTATTATTTCATTCCATGCAGTATCGATGCAGACTAATGGTGATTATAATTTTCAACCTGATATGACTGTTCGATGGTGTGAATACAGATTACAAGGGGATTAAAAACAAAATCATATAGGATTAGAAAATAGTTTCGTAGTGTTTAAAATGTATTTTCATACGAATACATATGTGAACGAAATGAGCATAGAAACAGAATCTTAGCATTAAAATATTATTATTATTATTGCTGTCTTCGGTTCCTAGTGTAACATAGGGCTTCAACTGCAGGTATCCATTTACTTCTGTCTTCCACTATACTTTTCACCCGCATCCATCTTAGTCCATACTATTTCAATTCCCCTTCACACGATCTCCTCCATGTCACCCTTACACTGACGTCCCACTCGCCGCTTCCCTTTCGGCCTGGTTCCACTCGAGCAATGGCCTGACGCGCGCGAGATGTCACCCAGCGGCCTCCTCACTCATCGAGTGTCCAATCCATCTCCACTCCATCTCCTGCATATTTGTTGGTTGGCGATCGCTTCTTCTTTTGTTTGTTCCCATAGTCTCTTGTTGTTGATTCTTTCCAGCCCGGCCACCTGATCTCCAGTATAGAGCCAGCAAAGACATTTGTTAATAAAGGTCTGATTTTCAACAGGCTGTTGGAAATATTCTTTGTGACCCGCCAAGCGCCAAGTTTCTGATCCGTATAGAACAGCTGACAGACTTGACGTTGTTTGTATTTAAAATCCGACCGAATTTTGTTGTTGATGCTGAGTTACGAAGATTTCCAGATTAGTCGTTCCAGGTTGATGAATGTATTTCTCGCTAACCTTCACGATTATCGAATTGACATCCTAATCCGTTTCTCCTGTAGTTGAGACAATGCTCCCTAGATCATTGAGTGAATGAAGTACCCTCTTTCAAATCTCTCCCGCTGATGGTGATTGACGCTGGATGTTGCTGTTGTTGTTTTCTTTGTTGGCTGGTTACTTTCATAACCTCCGTCTTGTCTATGTATACTTGGAGTACTGTCTTCGCTGGCTGCTTCTTCGACCGGTTTGTCGGTTTACGCTTGTAAGTCTTCGATTTTGTGTGACACCAAGCATAAACCATCCACGCGCGAAATCCAGGTCTTTTAGGTTCTTCACGTGGATTGGTCCAGGATATCCCTTTCTTCTCGTTTCCCACCCACTGTCTGGCGCATAATTCAGTCCACCACAATTAGGAATATCATTGGTGATAATAAGCACCCTTGTCTTACTCCTGTGTTTGCTCCAAATGCGTCGCTGAGTTTTCTGTTGTGGATCACTTGAAATGTGACGTTGCCGTACAGCTGTTGAATACGTTTGATGAATATTTGGGGCACTGTACGCCGTAGTACTCGAGTAGTTTCCAAATTACTTCGCATTCAACACTGCCTGTTGAAGGCCTTCTCGA
Organism: Trichobilharzia regenti; assembly: GCA_944472135.2. NCBI lineage: Eukaryota > Metazoa > Platyhelminthes > Trematoda > Strigeidida > Schistosomatidae > Trichobilharzia > Trichobilharzia regenti. Next base: position 21,409,176 of record OX235265.1, on the reverse strand, counting down.
AGTCTATGAAGTTGAGGTAGAGGTTTGATTGCCATTCCATGCTTTGTTCGATGATGATGCGTAGAGTTGCAATTTGGTCAGAACATGATTTGCCTTTCCTTAATCCAGCTTGTTCTGGTGGGGCGGATTTCTGCATCCAGTGCGTCCTCTGTTCTTCCCAGGATGATGCGACTCAGGATTTTGCTTGGCGTCGACAGGAGCATGATTCCTCGCCAGTTCTTGCAGAGTCCTAAGTCTCCCTTCTTTGGTAGTTTCACGAGGTAACCTTTCCTCCTCACCTTTCCTCACCTTTCTCTCCTTCCAGACCTTTTCCAATAATGGAGTCAGCATATCTGCTGTCGTCTCTGTGTTCGCTTTCAGTGCTTCAAGGGGTATTCCATCTGGTCCAGCTGCTTTTCCAGCTTTCAGAAGTTTGATTGCTTTCAAGACTTCAGCTCTCGTTGGAGGATTGGTGTCAACTTACGGTTGTGTACGTTCTGTTGTTGGTATTTCTGGGCAGGTCGCAGGTACTGGTCGGTTCAAGAGTCATTTGAAGTTATCCGCCCATTTTCTCCCTTGGTAATCGGGTTCCCTTGGCTGTCTTTCATAGGTGTCACTTGTATTGATCTTTTCCCGGATAGGGATTTGGTTATCTGATATAATGTCCTCAGGTCCTTTTTGCCTGCTGCCTTCTCAGCTTCAGTGGCGAGGTTGCCGTAGAATCGTCTTTTGTCCTTCCTAGCACTCTTCTTCACTCCTTTGTCCAGTCCTGTGTAAGTTAAAGCTCAGCGTCTCCTTCTCCTGTCCGTCCTTGCATTGGATCATTTTCTCTTTCACCATTTAACTCTCCTCTATTACCTTCCAAGTTTCGGTTGAGAGCCATTCCTTGTCTTCTATCTTCTTTCTTCCTAAAACCGTTAAACACCTTTCGTTGAAAATCGCCTGCAGAGACTTCCAATGTTCTTCCACGCATGATTCGTCAGTGTGGTCGCGTGGTGTTTCCTGCTTTGCTCTGACAGTTGCAGTGAAGGTGTCTTTTGTGGTTGTGTCCTTCAGTAATTGAGTGTTGAACTTGCATTGTGGCCTATCCCCAGCTATTCTCGAGGCTTTTAGCTTCCCGTTGAAAGTCCCTTTTACTAGATAGTGGTCTGAACCCACGTCTGCTCCTCTCCTCGACCTTGTGTCCAGTAGGCTCCGTCTCCACTTTCTTGAAATTGAAATGAAGTCTATTTGGTTTTCGGTATTTCCATTTGGTGAAATCCATGTCGTCTTGTGTTTATCCTTGTGTTTGAACACACTGCCACCAGTCACCCAATCATTGAAGGCGAAGAAGTCTGAGAAGAGCTCACCATTGTCATTCATTTCACCGAGGGCCTCACGACCCATGGTGAGTTCTCTTCCTGTGTTGTCTCGTCTCAGCTTCTCATTCATGTCGCCCATCAGGATTTTGATATCGCCATTTGAGAGGTTGTCCATTATTGCTTGTAGTTGTCTGTAGAACGCCTCCTTCTTCTCTTGTTTTGAGACGTTTGTAGGCGCATAGGATTGAATGATTGTAACCTTCCTCCCTTTTGAATTGGACCTGGCTGTCATTATCCTGGAGGAGATTGGCTCCCACTGCATGAGAGCTTTGGCTGCTGTTGGTGACATCATGATGGCCACTCCCTCGGTGTGCTCGTGGTTATCCTCTGGGTGACCGGAAGAGATTACTGTCTCCCCAGTTGGTAGTTGGCACCTACCACATCCATCCCATCTGCTTTCGCAGATTCCCAGCACTTCTATTCTATATCTCCTCATTTCTGCTGCTACCTTGGGAGCCTTTTCAGTCTTGTACATTGTACGAATATTCTAGGTACCCATCCGTACTTTTGCTTTCATCTAAAGAATACACATCGGCTGACTGCCTTGCTGAAGGCTTTCACCAGCCTGCGTCATTTCACTTCCCTGATTCCAGCGAAAAATAAGGCTATTGTTTATATTTTTAGTATTTTTATTATATTTATGCGTTGAAGTTTCTGTAGCGATTTGGTTAAGTTTAGGAGGTGGAGTTGCTAGCACCACCCTTCAAGCCTCCCTCTTTATCCGGGCTTGGGACCGGCGACAAAACTAGCGAGCTTGTAATCTGGGCGAGGTTGAGCATTAAAATAGCAACGTCATATTTAAAAGAGTTGTTAGTGTGATGCACATTTAACGAAAGATTCACCTTCAATGGTGATATCTGCAAACAGAAAGATGGCGCTGCTGTGAGCTATCAATCCCCTTGATCCATTTTTCGCAGCCTGCTTTATGGCCAGTTTGGATAACGGAGTCTTGAAATCAATGATGGGCAAATTATTCCTGTATAAAAGATATGCCGATGATACTATTATCATATGTCATGATAAGTCAGATTTAGACTGTATCGTATGAGAGTGTAATAATTATCGTCCTTCAATCAAAATCACCATGGAATTGGAATATGAATGAAAGATTTTATTTCTGGATGTGAAATAGACAAAGAATGATGGTAGATCTCTGAAAAGACTTATCTACAGATCAATATTAGGGAATGACCAACTAACAAATTTGTACTTTTGCATACCAAACAATCGAAAAAGAGCTCACATTTTTTTCGCTTGCTCACCATATCGGAAGAAGAGTACCTATTTCTCAAAAACACCATGGCTCATAACGGATAACTGGCGCATTTCTTATTTATTTATTTTTTTTAATTCTATTTTTGATTACAGATTGATTCCACATCGTATTTTTGGTACAAGTATGGAATTTTCAGCATGGATATCGGTGGCCCAAATTTTGCAGGCCGACCATAGATATCAGGTGTGCGTCGGCAGGGAATCTAACCTCGAACCATGTGCATGATCGGCGAGAGTCCTAACCACTGTGCCACCGACGCACATAGGGGGAAAAACATGAAACTAAAGCCAAAAGATGGAGAATGTAGTTTAGTTCCAAAGAAAATAATATATATGAGCCTAGAACTCAGGGGAGACTTAAAGGCAGATATCTTAAGGAGGAAAATTTCCAGTTCCCTAAAAATAAACTTCTCCTATAGCAACGCTAAAAGTGATACTATATAGCGGCTAACTGCATCTAAGCAATTTGAAGGACAAACTCCCGCATATCACCACTCCGTCTTCTCCTACAGAGCTAGATGCAAAGCGTTTTGGTGGTATTTAAGCAATTATATAGTGAACCATCGGGGAGCATGGTAAATCGGCACATCTCCACCAGGTGTATTTTGGTTTTGCATTGCAAACCTGATATACATAAGAAATAAAGTCATTAACTCGAGGTTTAAACCCGTCAAAATGTGAAGTGTCTTTGGCTTATATATCTATAAACATTTAAATATTTCGGGATGCATTTTTATTGTCTACATTCCGTTCCCTTTCTCTTAATATTAGTTTCACCTGGAAGTCCTTTTATTGCTATTTATTCGGTTAGTGTAACTCATCGCTTTAAGTTTTTGCAATGAAGTTTAAATTGACAAATGTATAACATTCAACTAGGGTTTCCTGAAGACAAGTAATCCAATTAAATGCCTACTCGGGCTGTTAGTTCTATGCATTCCAGTCATCCAGAACCCAACTTTTAGAAAAGAATCTCATGTTGCCATATTCTAACTAAAACTTCCCCGTAGTCGAAATATTCTGAGGAGGTTTTTCCCATTCCTTTGCGTTCCAAAATGTATAAGAGGCTACAAGCTTCAAGATGAATAAATCTCTTCAATAGTTGGTTTGTAGAGATAAGTTTTGTTTCTACGAGTTGATTATAGACTGATATCAGCTAGAGAACCGTTGAAAACCAGGAAGTACTGGGTAGCTGTTTCATCCTAGTTTCGAAGTCATCGACAGGACACGCCCACCAAAATTGTTCGAACCCAGGACATTCCGGTTTCTCTGATTTATATCAATCCGTGATCAACTGGTAAAAAACAAATGTAATCCTTACAAACTAAATCTTGGAAATTAATCTGACCCTCGCTAGTGACTTGCTACAGGACGATGTTTCCTGGAGTTCTAGAGAGAAGTCGTGACTAGTGAGGTCCATCCAGTCAAATGTGAGAATAGATGTCCCACTGATGAAATCAGTTGATGATCGTGCTAAATCACTAATCGGTAGAGGTTAGAATTCATGGACTGGCCAATGAATCGAGTCCCAGTCTTTGTATGTTCTACGAGCTTACCCTGTAACCGGAAGGTCCTGGGTCCGAGCTTTGGCGGTGGGTGCTTTCTGTCGATGACCTCCAAATTAGAATGAAACAGCTGTCCAGTACTACCTAGTTTTCAATTTTACTCTAACTGATATGAATCCGTGATGGTTAAGTCGTTATATATAAGCTGAGAATTTGGAAATTCCGGTTTAGTAATACTTTGATAAAGCTATTAGCAGTATTAAATAGCGAATCGTCTGCAAAAACAATAAGGTTCTGTTTCTCATTTTTTGTTTCATATGTGTCGAAGTGAGGATAGGAGTAAGACGAGCTGGCTGCCTACTATTTCCTAATATCTTCCTGACTACGCCAGGCTGGATAATGCGACAGACATCGGGACAAGCAACGAGGAAACAGGCATAAAATGAACCCACACAAAAAACTTGGAAGATCTGGATTTCTCTGATGACATTTGTCTGTCAAAAAAAACTGGAAGATATGCAAGCGAAGAGCAACAAGTTGGCAATTGAAGAAGCATTCAGAGGCGATAGGATTTCAGGGGAACATAGAGTGGACAGGAGTGATGAAGATTTCTGAGCAACAGCAACAGCAACAACAACAATAACTAGTATAAATGGAAGAAATCTGAAACATGCAACTCCTCTACCCACCTGCCAACCTGAGAAGCATCGTTTCAACCACAAGTGAATGGAACTGATAAGAATATCAAGATGAGAATTGGGGAAGCAAGGCAAGCTTTTACTTCTCTCAAGTCTGTGTGGAGATTATCAGCACTCAGCATGAAAATTAAGATCCGAATTTTAAACTCCATTGTGAAGTCAGTGCCAATCACTGTAAAGAAGACAGATTTGCACCACGCACCGCGAAAGGCACTTCGAACAAACTACAGATTTTCATCAACAGATGTCTTCGCTCCATACTACTCAAGATCAGATGACCGGCAAGAAAAGATCAGTAACAGGGAGGAAACTCTGGGAGTCAACCAACCCAGCAGGAACGAGTTGTGCAACAAATATGCCGGAAGAAATGGAGGTGGATTGTCCATACTATGAGAAAACAAACCATCAAGTGAGTGGCATCACTCGCCAGGCCATTGCTCGATTGGAACCCAAATGGGAAGTGAAGAGTTGATCGTCAGAGTTAAGGTGACATGGAGGAGGTGATGTGAAGGGGAGATGGAAGTCTATAGGCAGAAGTGGAGCCAGATGAAAACGTTATTGAAGAACCGAAGGCAATGGAGGCGTTCGGATGAAGCCGCATGTTCCTCTAGAAACTAAAGGAAACAACAGTAATAATACTTTCCAGATAAACTGAAATTGAAAAGAACGAATCCCAACGACAAGTAGAACAACTTTTGTGTATAAATAAATTAAGGCAAATACAAGTTTCTCAAAGTTAAATAATGAAAACATTTATTTTCATTAAGATTTTTGAAAAAAATTGAATAATGTTGTATATATATATACATCTATCACTGTTTTATTACATGACTATCATTAATTTTACTATTTCACCCTATGTGGCCAGCATGAAGATTAATCATCTGATAATAATGAACTTTTTACGAGCTTATTTAACAATTTAGAATATATATGTAAGTTCAAAAAATAAATCATTTCGACAAGGATGTTTGAGGCACCCAAATTACCTCGTATTATAATAATAATAACAATAATGTTTTCCTTCACATTCCCAGTGGAACACAGGGCTTCAAGCTAGTGGCTTGAAGTTTCTGTAGCAGTGGTGGTTATTTTATGGGATGGGGTTTCTATCCTCATGCCCAACCTTTCCTCTTTACCAGCATTATTTCTGGCTCAATGAGGTGAGGGAGTGCGTCGGCCGGGGATCGAACCCCGGACCATGTGCATGGTCGGCGAGCGTCCTAACCGCTGTGCCACCGACGCACCTCGTATTATGGGCTAATGCTATTCATCATTGTGGTGTTCTTTTATTCAGGTACATAACAGGCAAGAAGAAAACAGATTAACAACACAGAAAGCAAGTTTATTCATTTATCAATCAGTCATTTAGTTTCTTAACATTCAATGTGGAACCTATGGTCTTAATTAAACATCACTATTTTGAATTTGGTCATTTTCAGATGACTTCATGAATGCAGACAAGCCTTCGTTTCTTCCTCACATAATGTACATTTCTCTCTCAAACATCTTACTCATCACATGATTCCATTCGGACTCCACTTCATTGCCTAACGACGTTTGATGTCACTTGAATGTTCCGCCAGTGTTTTTAGTGAATCTCCATTTCATTGTCTATATTTGTTGGTCAACATACAGTTGACTGTTACTCTGCCTGGGAGAACTTCTTTTTGTCTATTTTTCTGGACATATGACTAGCTGATTTGAAGAACACTGGCACATTTTTTATCCTTCTCATAAATCTGTTCTATCTTATTCGAAAATCCTCAGTTGATAGTCAGATTAGATATTTCAGATGAGAAATTTCGGTGATAATTTCAAATTATGCAATTGCTAAGGTTACAGGATAGAAGTTCATACCTGAAAAGTGTGACGAGACAGAGTGTTTATGAATTTCCAGATTCCACCACAGCAAATAGGGGTAGACATGTTTCTTTTACACACAGGAAGCTGTTTGCAAAAGGTCAATTGCAACAGTCTTTGCTGTTCAGAGTAATTGTTACCTAGATCCTTTCTGCTATTGATTTAATATTCGATAGATGATGCGAAAAATTTCATCAATGCTAGCTTTGTGGTTTAGCTGGACCAGGTGGACTGCATTGAAAATTGTCTTCGAGCACACACAATTAAATCCTTAGAACAGTGGTCAGTATATGTAACTAGTTCCACCGAAGCGATTGAAATGATGTACCCAAGAAGAGGTCAATAGCTTAGGTACTTTATCTTTCAGTTCTGGAATCGAAATCCGTCATGAGGGAGATATGACCTGCAGTTCGCCAGAAAGAGTTTTGTTCATATCAAAGTTTCGCCTAAAACTTGGGCTACCAAAACTTCCATCTCTCCATTGCATGTATTTTCTATTGTTCGTTTTGTTTTAAACGGTTAATATATGACCTTTGATGGTATTATCTTCCCTCGTGTGCATTTAAAAGATTTACAAACTTCTGATTCTCAAGTTCCCACTAAACTTGAGGAAAAGCCCGATTGTAGGTGACAACGTGTTCCAACACATGAGATAACTGCCCTTCAGATTACTGTCACTAAATTGAAAAACCAGCTGACATGAATAAAGAAGAAGAAATGAACCAGTCTTTAGATATTTCAAAGGACAGGCTTTCAAATAGTTTAGAACACTCATATTTAAACATATATATATGATTTGCTCCTATCAAGTGTAAAATAATGCTGCAGGAATGGACTGTACCAACTGTGAGCCTAAAGATAGGGAGTGAAATGGTAGAGCGTGCTAGACTGATTGCTGTTAAAATCTCAGCATGGAAACAAGAGGTACGTGTGGTGTTTGCCAAATCAGAATAACCCCTGGCGTATGTGCTGCACATCAGTTTGGTTTTTCGTCCTTTGTAGATGTGAGACATCACTGCTAAAAGTAGTTGACGTGAAAAGACTGTCTCTCTTTGACCATCTCCCGTGTTGATTGGTATAATATGGTGAGCAACACTGATGTTAGGCGTAGAGTATTACGTTAGAAGGTGGAAGTCAATCAGTGACACTGTGAAGCTAGATAGATTGATACGCCTGGGACACGTGTTGCACACGAAGGGCCATTGCCTTCCTCGACGGGAAATTTTGACCAACTTAGGATTAGGATGAAAAAGAGGTAGAGATGGTCAAACCAAAATCTGGCATCCGTTTGTGAAATCTTTGACAGTTAGTATGAGCCATATAGGAGGTATAAGAACTAATGCCAAAAAACCATTGAAATGCACGATGACTGTTCACTTTTTATTTAATAAGAAACTGTACAGAAAAATTGATAGTTTGGCAATGCGGTCACGAATAGGACCTATTCTAGCAGACATTTTCCTCGTAAAACTAGAAAAAAGGCCTTTGAAAGATGTAATCGATGAACTTGAATTCTGCTGTCGGCACATGGATGATACGTTTTTGATGATGAAAAATAAGGATGAAGCAAAGAACATCCTTGACAAGTTTAACGATGTTCATCCAGCAAAAAATTTTACTACTGAGAAAGAAAAAGATGGTAACATTTCATTTCTAGACGTCCTTATGTCCAGAAAGGAGGATGGCACATCAACTGCTCAGTATACCCATTGTATCGGCTTCGTGCCCTCGACATGCAAACGCAATCTGATAAAGTGCTTGGTTCACAGAGCAAGATCAACTTGCTCGGATGAATGTCTTAATGAAGAAGTGATTATTATTAAACAGTTGCTGAGTGAAAAAAAGTTATCTAGAAAATTTCAAAGATAAGAATATTAATCTAAAACCAAAGCAGTCTAAAGTAACAACAGTTCTAAAAAAGGCCTTATTCTTACAAATGGAGTTCCTTGGGGACAATACAAGCGCGCTACTAACACAGCGCCCTAGAAATGCGGTAAAAGAGCATTTCCTGCTGCTGAATTACGCTGTGTCTTCAAAACGACCTATCTTTATTTTGCGTTTGGCAGTAAAAGACAGACTGCCTAATTTCGCCTCCACTATGTATATTTACCAATTTTACCAGTTTAAAAGGAGCCAGTTACATAGGGCGTACAATTAGGCGTGCTTCTCGTTGGATTTTCAAACTTTACCCTGCGTGGTTAAGTAAAAGACAAACAAAATCTATCCATAGCACTATTCTATCATATCTTGTGGATACAGAACACAAGATTGATGTTAGCGAGGCTTTAAAAATCATTTACTGCAAACCAGAAAATCTTAACTTCGCTTTAAGAGTTTTTAGAGGTTGACGGTATAGACGTTCGTGAACAGTACAAAGGTATATTAACGCAAGTTATTATACCGACAACTTCCAATGTATTTCAATCTCGCGTACCAAAAGCAAAGCAAAAGACAGTATTTGATCGTCAAAATTACGCGATATATTTCAGGACCAAAACGAGTTGTTAGACGAACGCTTAGCTGGCTAGTGATCGTGCACGAACATGACACGACGGAGTACTAAATGGCGGGGATGCTTGACCGAAAGCCTTCAGCTAAACAAGTCGACTTAAACAGTGGTGGTCAGCATCCAATGTTCAGTGATGATTGATGTGGTCAATAAGTTTAGGGAATTATTTACAGCTACAAGTTCGTCTACTACATACTGCAGAGGCTGTTCGGATCCACATTAAGAAGCCTAACGTTTGTGTGGCAAAGAAACTGGTTTAAGCATTTTCCTTATCTTGGCGATCTAGCTTCTAAAATTCTTCAAATTTTTGTTAAAATTTCTTTAATTTTATTTAATAGTATATTTTCTAGTGTTGGTTTGTAGGGATTTGATTGATTTCAGGATTTCATCATGAGCTGACATTAGTTAGAGAACCATTGGAAAACCTGGGAGTACTGGACAGCTGTTTCGTCCTAGTTTGGGACTCTTCAGCAGTACGCACCCACCGGGATTCGAACCCAGGACCTTCTGGTTACAAGGCGAGCTCGTATACCATTAAGCCACTGGGACCCGATCCAATGGTCCTTGAATTCTAACTTCTGCCAATTCACGACATAGCGCGACCGCTAGGCAATGTCTTCGGCGAGTATTTGTCCTCACACCCGACCAGCTGCACCCTACTGGTCACGACTTCCCACTGGAACCCAGGTAACTACCTACCTGAATAGGGCCAGTCGCCAGTGAGCATCTTATTGGTATTCAAGTGTTGGTTTGTAGGGATTTGATTGATTTCAGGATTTCATCATATTATATTTATATTATATTATATTTTTATTATTACAATTTATACATATTTAATGAACTGTTATTCCATTGATCTTACTTTACAAATCGATATTATTTAAAAAAAACTATGTTGTAATCGACTCCTAATCTACAATATTCCATTCATTTAAACACAAACGATTGTAGAGCCAGAAGACAGAATTATCGAAAAGGATATTATATGGTCATTTATTTTGTTTCTATATAGATGTCTGAATAAAAATGTGAGCTATATATTGGACATAAGTTTAAAATCTACCGCAACGGCGCCGATGCATATCATATTTTCAATCTCTCAGACACACCGAGTCCTCATGATTTTTCATGTCACCATTCGCTATTTTCCACATTGTTGGTTATTATAATTCGACTAAATTTCTCTTTTCTCCCTTTGGTGTTTATGTACTACATGGAGTGCAGCGAATTGACCTGCTGCACTTCTGTACAAAGTTTTGTGTTGGAACGCACTCAGTCAGTCAGTCAGTCAGAATAAAAGAATAACACAGAGAATATTACATATCATATGAACCGAAGATGTTTATTTATGCACCTGACTTATATTGATGTAAATTGACGTCATACTTATTTTTCAAATGAAGCATGTAACTGTCATTTCCACTACTGACAAGGCAAAACAGACACAAGTAACACTTTCTCTATTCGTCACGATTAAAAAAGACAAAATAAGAAAACAAGTCGATATAATTGGTATTAAATGTCCATGTGACATTTACGCAAATTTACGTAAATTACCTCTGAGAGAGGATGGAATGTTTCTTTGAAATTTAAATGGAATTCAACAATAATAATAGTAATAATAATAATGGCGATGTATACAAAGAGAAACAAATGAGCTGAATGCGTGTGACGCAATAAAAGGGTGGAATATCGTGCATTTAATGCTGTTCTATCGACATACTCAAAGCCATTATTAGTAGTTGATTTATACACATGCACGAGGACTATTCATACAAACATTCCCTTTCAAGTCTTCTTCCATTAATGTATACTTCAACACTTGTTATATTAACTGTGTTGTAATCGAAAATTTCAAGATGTACCTCTACAGTACAAAATCGGTATGACTAAGTCTCTTGTTTGTTGAGATGTAATAGTGTGATGATTAAGAAATAAGAAGCTGTACATTAATTACACACACTATGGAAACAATGTGCGTCGGTGGAACAGAGGTTAGGACTCTCGCTGACCATGCATATGGTCCGAGGCTCGATCCCTCTCCACCAACATACTCCATTACTAAGCTCGCTAAGCCAGCAATACGTCTGGTAGAGACGGAAGGTTGAGCATGAGGCTAGCAACCGCATACTATAAAAATTATCACTACTGCAGAAACTTCAATCCTCAAGCTTGAAGCCCTATGCTCCACTGTGAATATGGAGGAATGAAGAAACTGAAATAATACCACCTATTCGGTATTTGACATGATTTCTTTGTCTTCGCTCTTTCTAGAATAATGTGCAATCAAAATTATAACCTTCTTTATACCTTTTCTCTCCGAGCATATTTTCAACTGATGTATTAATTATGACGGCTTGTTGCAGATGTTATCCATCATATTACTTATTTCTTGTCATAAGAAATATGCAACACGAGAAATTAAGTCATTTTTATTGAAAGACGTTAAATCTGCAATGAAGTGAGAAAATATAAGTCAGAAATTTCATTGCAAGAAAGCCGCTTGTGTAGAAAAGATGACTTCTGTGGGATCGTGCGGGTGGTGGCGACACATTTAAGCATCTTTTGCACACTCACTTCTTCAAAAGCCACAGTTCGTTAACTACATCGAGTTTTTAATTTTGAACTAAACAATAGTAATAACAAATGCACCAGGATAATATGAGCTTGTCTTCTATTGTTTCGAAGAAACATTTCAACTGCCTGCAGTCTGAAAGATACAAAACTATACACAAGAAACAATTTAGACGTAAATTGTTGGTGATGATTAGGAGTGATCCATAGGAGCTATAGATAAGAGATATTCGAAATAATCTACGCTGTTGAATTATTAAGAGTTCAAAGAATTACGTATTTATACGATAACTGGATGAACATTCTTGAATAGTCAAGATATACTTCAAAATATTAAATTGAATAAACATAGTTTAACTAGAAAAAGCATGCCAATATAATCCATCTATTCTCGTAACTAGAAGGCCCCAAAATCAATCCTTGGTGGGATCTTACTAGTGAAGATTCTCAAGCTAGAATAGAACAGCTGTCCTGTGCTTTCTGGTTTTCAATAATCTGTCTATCTTTAGTTGCTTTACGGACGAGAATCTATAATTTGTGTTGAATAATATTATCTGCTTCATCCTGAAAATGCGTTCATACACAATACAGAACCTTTAGCTGGTTTTATCGCAAGTTATATACGTCACCGTGTTGTATCTTCAAGTATTATAATAACCGATATTACATGAATGCGAGCAGTAGTATTCCATATGAAGCATTATCTATTACCATACGGAGTTCTTTTCCTACCTCCTTTCAAAAAATTCATATCACTTAGCTTAAACTCACAAAACTACTTAGTTTTCCGCAAAGAATGTGATATTATGAAATATTAAAGTTGGAGTGCAACATAGTTGATTTGTTGACTTAAAGTCTCTCCGAATATCGTTATTTAAGTTCTTCTGCCCAAAAACAATTGCATCTTTGATAGCTTTCAGATGTTTCTTTGTTAATAGCAATTGTTGTACATTATTTCGTAAAATATTTTTGCTACCCGCTCAAACATAATAAGCCATAAGGACAGAAATTATTCGTACTGGCACGCTGTTGTAAATATCTTCAGTGATATCTTCGTCTTGATAAATACAAAACATAATACGCGACATGTTTATAGATGCCATAGTTGTTCATTTCTTATACTGGAAAGGGATTTACACATCAACTCACGTGCAGTAATAGGAAAATTTATGTGCGACATTGCATGATAACAATTTGTTTTCAACACTATTTGAAACGAATGACCGAAGGCTAAAATGAAAAAAAGTGTTTCATGCTTATGATTTTTCTCTTCAGATGGCATCCTAGCGTGAGCAACATTGTATGCGAAGGTTTCCTTTGAACGCCATCTGTCCGACCAGGTATTTTCCGAATTGCTATGGGTCAGATTAATCACAAAACAAGTATTAAAACAAGGATTTCTCACAGTTAATGAAACCATCATTTCTCATGTTTCCCAGTTGTGAAATTTAATAAAGCAAAAACAATAGTTTCTTTAGAGTAAGATAGTATCATCATTCCTTTCGATGGCTGCTCACCAGCGCTGTGCACAGCCTAAAGATAATATTAATTTTTCAAGTATTGGTTTTGTAGGGATTTTGTTTGATTGCATGGAGGATTTCATCATGAGCTGACATCAGTTAGAGAACCACTGGAAAACCTAGGAGTACTGGACAGCTGTTTCGTCCTAGTTTGGGACTCTTTAGCAGTACGCACCCACAGGGTTTCGGAAGCCGTGACCAGTAGGGTACAGCAGGTTGAAGATGAGGCAGTAACTCATCGAAGAAGACATTGCGAAGTGGTCGCGCTATGCCATGAACTAGCAGAAGTTAGAATTCAAGGACCACAGGATCGGGTCCCAGTGGCTCAATAGCTTACGAGCTCGCCTTGTAACCAGAAGGTCCTGGGTTCGAATCCCGGTGGGTGCGTACTGATGAAGAGTCCCAAACTAGGACGAAACAGCTATCCAGTACTCCCAGGTTTTCCAGTGGTTCTCTAACTGAAGTCAGCTCATGATGAAATCCTCCATGCAATAATTATTTTGTTTATAGAAAAACTCAACATGCATACAATTGGCACATGATGATTGTCGACAGAGATATAAATGATTGCATACAACGGTATTAGAATAACGTAATAAAGACAAAAGGTTGAAGCCAGACACTGAGGATTCAAAAGAAAGAGAGGAAATCAAAACATCCAATTGACACGAAATTCTTATACACTCAGAATTCTTCAAACCTCCCAGTAGACTGTCCTTTAGATTTCAAGCATGTAACCATTTAGAAGGTGAGTTCTTCTATGACTCATTCGTTTACCGACTCAGAATGGCATGTTCAAAGCTCGTCAGGATATCTTTAATATTAGATCCCAAATTTAAAATTCCTCAAGTGAACTGTAAAATAAATAATTCCATAAAAAAGATTGTATTTGGCATTTCACAAAGGACTACTGAACACATACTCTATTGAAGCTGCAAACTTCACACTTAAGTGGCTGTAAAACGAAAATGCTGAAAAAAACTGCGAAAAGTCTTTGCTGCTTAAAAGACTGATATAAAAATATGAAGATGAAAGCGAAAAAACAACAAAAATATATTCAAGTAAAGTTTGCTAATGAGCGTGAAACTTTCAACTGATACTCTTTGGGGATGTATTTCTTTCTGTTTTTAAGTCAACAAATAACGATGCCAATGAATGAAAAGTTTCTATCCCCCAAAGGGAAATATTTTGGGATCGTTTTACATATTGAAGGGTTAAGAACGAGAAGATATTCAAAGACAAATATCTTCACGGAAATTTCATTCTCAAGGGTTGTTGGTTTGTAGGAATTAGATTTGTTTTCTTTTCAAATTTGACAACGAATTGATATCAGTTAGAGAATCACTGTAAACTAGGCAGTACTGGATAGCTATTTAACCTTAGTTTGGGAATTATTGGGAGTGCCTACCCACCAACAGGGCTCGAACGTAGGACCCAACAGTTACAAGTCACGAACAACAGTTAGGAAGTGGCGTCGAAGCACTGTGTTTCTTCTATTCAATATTTTGAAGTATATCTTGACTATTCAAGAATGTTCATCCAGTTATCGCATAAATACGCAATCCTTTGAACTCTTAATAATTAAACAGCGTAGATTATTTCGAATGTCTCTTATCTATAGCTCCTATGGATCACTCCTGATCATCACCAACAATTTACGTTTAAATTGTTTCATGTGTATAGTTTTGTATCTTTAAGACTGAAGGCAGTTGAAATGTCCCTTCGAAACAATAGAACATAAGCTCATATTATCCTGGTACATTTGTTATTACTATTGTTTTGTTCAAGATTAAAAACTTGAAGAAGTTAATCAACTGTGGTTTTTGAAGAAGTGAGTGTGCAAAAAATGCTTAAATGTGTCGCCACCACCCGCACGATCCCACAGAAGTCATCTTTTGTACACAAGCGGCTTTCTTGCAATGAAATTTCTGACTTATATTTTCTCACTTCATTACAGATTTAACTTCTTTCAATAAAAAAGACTAAATTTCTTGTGATCCGTGCTACTTATCAGAAGAAATAAGTAGAATGTTCACTAACATCCCTAAAAAGCTGTCATAATTAATACATCAGTTGAAAATGTTTTTGGAGAGAAAAGGAGTAAAGAAGGTTATAATTTTGATTGCACATTATTCTAGAAAGAGCGAAGACAAAGAAATCATATCAGATACCGAATAGGTGGTATTATTTCAGTTTTTTAATCCTTCACATTCTCAGTGAAGCATAGGGCTTCAAGCTTGAGGATTGAAGTTTCTGTAGTAGTGTTAATTTTTATAGTATGGGGTTACTAGCCTCATGCTCAACCTTCCCTCTCCACCAGACGTATTGCTGGCTTAGCGAGCTTAGTAATGGAGTATGTTGGTGGAGAGGGATCGAGCCTCGGACCATATGCATGGTCAGCGAGAGTCCTAACCTCTGTTCCACCGACGCACATTGTTTCCATAGTGTGTGTAATTAATGTACAGCTTCTTATTTCTTAATCATCACACTATTACATCTCAACAAACAAGAGACTTAGTCATACCGATTTTGTACTGTAGAGGTACATCTTGAAATTTTCGATTACAACACAGTTAATATAACAAGTGTTGAAGTATACATTAATGGAAGAAGACTTGAAAGGGAATGTTTGTATGAATAGTCCTCGTGCATGTGTATAAATCAACTACTAATAATAGCTTTGAGTATGTCGATAGAACAGCATTAAATGCACGATATTCCACCCTTTTATTGCGTCACACGCATTCAGCTCATTTGTTTCTCTTTGTACACATCGCCATTATTATTATTACTATTATTATTGTTGAATTCCATTCAAATTTCAAAGAAACATTATATCTTCTCTCAGTGGTAATTTACGTAAATTTGCGTAAATGTCACATGGATATTTGGTACCAATAAATCGACTTGTTTTTATATTTTGTCTTTTTTAATCGTGACGAATAGAGAAAGTGTTACTTGTGTCTGTTTTGACTTGTCAGTAGTGGAAATGACAGTTACATGCTTCATTTGAAAAATAAGTATGACGTCAATTTACATCAATATAAGTCAGGTGCATAAATAAGCATCTTCGGTTCATATGATATGTAATATTCTCTGTGTTATTCTGTTACACTAACTGACTGACTGACTGACTGAGTGCGTTCCAACACAAAACTTTGTACAGATGTGCAGTAGGTCAAGTCGCTGCACTCCATGTAGTACATAAACACCAAAGATAGAAAAAAGAAATGCGGAAGAATTGCAGTTAGCAACAGTGTACAGAAGAAGTAATGTTGACCTGTAAAACCATGAGGACTCAGTGGGTCTTGGAGATTGAAAAGTCGGAATGTATCTTTGCTGTTCAGATCGATTCTGACTGATACATTCAATTTATAGCGAAAATATTCATTCAGACATCACCTCTTTTCCTTGGCGGCCTGTTTATTTCTTGGGATGCCAATTACGTTTAACATTACAAATCATATTGCATCTAATTTCTCATTTCTAATTGATATTTTAATCAATAAATCTTATTCAAATATGACCTCAAATCGGATTATTTATTCTCGTGAATATCTAATATCTTTAAAACCTACTGATCTGCAACTCCATAAAAAAAACAAGAAAAAGCATCATGCCGGCTGGCAGAGAGCATTAAAAAATACCCCTATTCAATTCATGACTGTTCCCGCAATTATGAGTACCAATTGTCGCTCCCTGCCGGCTAAAATTAACTGTCTTCAATCGCTGGTGTCTTCCATTATATATCATAATACTGGGATCATATCACTTCAAGAAACATGGCTTCATGATCTATATGATGACAATCTAGTGTATCTAAATAATTTCAAACTATTCAGACAAGATCGGTGTAGTTCCAGGAAGAAACGCGGTGGCGGTGTCGCCATCTTCATCAATTCACAATGGTGTACGTCTAATAATGTATGTTTCAAATTCTCTAGTGACAATATTGACTGTCTCACCGTTAAGTGTCGACCTAAACATTTGTCAAAATACAACTACATTTACATCTCGAACATGTATATTGCTCCTGGATGCAACTCCACAGAATTATCTTTATTTGCGGATGAATTTACTTCCCTTGCTGCCACCTCCTTCGGAAATTCCTTGTCTATAGTTACTGGTGATTTTAATTCTAGTGACCACAGCTTCCTAATTTCACTTGGACACGATAATATTGTCAACTTCCCGACTAGAATGGACAACACTCTTGATCTTGTGTTTACAAACGATGCAGGAATATTTGAAGCTCGAAAAAGAGCCCCACTACTAAATTCAGATCACTGTATCATAAGAATATTGCCCAAAGTATATGGAAAGCAGCACAAAAGGGTCTTCTCACACCTTGGAAAGAAAACACAACACAGATGTTATTCCCATGACAACATACTGAATCTAAGGTCCATGTTAAAAGACACAAACTGGGATCTATTTACTGAACAAGCTCTTGATAACACAATTGCCAACATAACACATTATCTTAATTTCTGTCTTGATGTTTGTTGTCCAAAAGAGACAATCTTCTTAAAATTCGATCGCTTCTCCTCTTCTCAACTCAAAAAGCTCCGCCGTGAAAAAGAAAGGTTGTTCAAAATGAAAAACAAATCTGGTGTTAAGAGAATGAACACTTTGATTAAGCTTGAATTACAAAGATTGAATGCTCTCTATAACCAGAAGTTTCTTTCATGTAAATCCCCATCAAATATGTGGAAGTTATTAAAGGAAATCACAGGTGGTAAGCAAATGTTGAATGATATTTCTGTAGATGTTAACATGCTTAATGAATCCTTCATATGTATCCCAGCAAATGTTATGATTCCTAACTCAAATAGTGTAAACAATGACTGCTTCTCATGCTTTAACACGAATGATGTCCTCAAGTGTCTTCAATCTCTCAAGCCTACTCAGTCCCTCGGTCCTGATGGTGTTCCTGCTGTTATCCTTAAGATGTGTGCCGACATCTTGTGTTCCCCGCTAACTGACATTTTCAACGAATCGTTTTCCAAAAGTATTATACCTGAATCATGGAAAAACATCAAGATCGTTCCAGTGCCTAAATCTACAAGTGGACCTAATGTTAAGTTTAGACCCATTTCAATTACCTCACCCTTTTTGAAAGTTATGGAAAGACTTATTTTACTTAATCTTGATCCCTCTTTAAAACCTTTCAACGACCCCAACCAGTTTGCTTATAAACATAGTAGGAGTACGTTAGATGCCGCTGTCGTCCTCCACCATAGCATAGTCTCTAGTTTAGATAAAGGAGCTAAATACGTTCGCTGTGCCTTCCTTGATTACACATCTGCATTTGACTCTGTTCCTAGGTCTCTCTTGCTAAGTAAGCTTGCTGCAACACAGGCTGAGCTGGACAAATAAGTGGTTGCATTCCTATTTTTCTGAAAGGAAGCAGTACACCGTCTACAATGGAAAATCCTCCACTACCTCACTTACTTTAGCTGGTGTTCCTCAAGGTGCTGTTCTTTCTCCCTTTCTGTTTTCGTTTTTCTTACATGACTTGCCTCATTCTGATGTAGCCACTTTTGTTAAGTATGCCGATGACCTCTCGGTTTCTATGCCTGTCAACTCTCAGTCAGATTGTTCCAAATTAAATAGCTTTCTGTCGGAAATTAGTCAGTGGTCCTCTTCAAACGGACTTAAGCTTAATCCGTCTAAATGTCAGGTAGTCAATTTCACTTTCAGACGTAAATGTGACCTACAGCAACTAGTTAGCTCACATGGCCCCACTCTCATTGACGGCACAGAGGTTGAAAATACATCTAATGTCAAGTACCTTGGGCTGAGTTTTTCCACCGATCTTTCCTGGTCTTCCCACATCTTGCTAGTTACTAGAAAGATGTTTCGCTTAACGTTCTACATTAGGAAATTTAGGCAGTCTGGCATAAAGCAGTCTTTACTTTCTCAGTTTGTAAATTCTTGTATTCTACCCATCCTCCTTTACTGCTCCCCATTAGTCTTTCCTGGACTACTTAAGAAAGACTTTGCTTCGCTGAGAAGGGCACTAAAAGCTGTTAGTAGGGCAAGTGGGATATCGTTAAACCAACTGGTGAACACTATTGTAGATAGACATATTATGTCATGTAAGAAACTAGCGAATACAATATTGTCGGACCCCGAGCATCCTCTCTATACGCATCTATCTCCTTGCATTTCATCTGGTAGAACTAGAAGCAGCTATAGGAGGCTATATGCTAGGACTACCAAATACAAAAACTCCACAATACCATATCTGGCACAGCTGTTATGTGATGAGAAATCCGTTAGGTATGACACGATAAACTTACTGCGGCACTCTAACAAATAGTCCCATTAGTTTTTGTTTTCCTTTCCTCGTTACTATTACACTGTTGTTCTCATCTTCTACCACACATCAACTTTATATTTCAAATCCTGTGGTGCATTGTTTGAAATGAAATACTCTACGCTGTTTTTTTATTTTTATTTATTTTATTTATTTATAACTTATTTATTTTATTTTTATTTATTTATCTTTGATTTTTAAAAATCTTATATAATTTATGAGGTAATTAGATGCAATATACTGTAATGCACGCTGAAAATTCCATACCTGTACCACAAATACCGTTTGGAATAAAGCTGTTATTATTCTATTCTAAAAAGTACAAAATAATTGAGCAAAGAATATCCTTTTCGATAATTTTCTCTTCTGCCTATACAGTTATACATATATCTTTACACATGATATATTCCAGAACAGTGGTCAATAACAATATTAGTGTTTTTTTAATAATATCGATTTGTCAGTTAAGATCAACGGTTCATTAAAGATGTATAAATAATAATAAAGATGTAGTAGCAAATAAAATATCAACTAAAATTAAGGAAATTTTTACAAAACGTTGAAAACCATCAGAAACTATATGGAAGAGTTATGGACAGTGTTTGAACCAGCTTCTGTTGGACACATACGTAGTACATCCAGCAAGTGGGACTCAATTCAGTGACCAGTCCATGAACTCTTACTTCTATTAATTCGTGATTTCAACTGACTTGCACCAACCAATGTCATCCGTGGGACATCCATCTACACTCTTGACTGGATGGAGCTCACTGGTCACGACTGCTCATTAAAACTACAGGATACTACGTTCCGTAGAAGGTCACTGGCAAGAAACAAATTTGTATTCCACACAAACCAACACCTTGAAATGAATCTGATGCTCACTAGTGACTTGATACAGGACAGAGTTTCCTTCAGTTCTAGTGGGAGGTCGTGAACAGCCAGGTCCATCCAGTCACATGTGAGAACGTATGTCCCACCAACGACATTGTTTGGTGCAAGTCGTTCTAAATCACGAACTGGCAGAAGTTAAAATTCATGAGCTGGCCACTGAATCGAGTTCCAGTAGCTGAATGTTCTATGAGCTCGCCCTGTAGCCCGAAGGTCTTGCCTTCGAACCCTGGTGTTGGGTACTTACTGGCGATGATGCTGAAACTAGTATTTCATTTTGAATAGCTTTCCATTCACACTGACATGCAGTATTTCACATATATAGTTCCACGTAGTGACGAATGAGGTTAAAAGTCATGATAATTTTCAAGATGACATAAAATTTTGAAGGTGTGAATGTTGATTACAAAGATCTTAGAGACAAGACTACATAGGATTAGAAAACAGTTACATTGTATTAAAAATAAGGTGTTTTTCCAACAGCATTTGATAACGGAATAAATAACTTGAAATGAAAGTTTAAGGGTGTAAATATAGGTAAAATGGGGCTTCGAAACAAAATTATACTGGACTGGAAAAATTGTTTTTCAACGATTAAAAGTGTGAATGAAAGGAGCATGGAAACAAATTGAGAGAATAATATTTTGAAACTGAAATTCAGAGAGAAGAAAAAGAAGAGGAAAATGAAGGGGATGAAGAAACCGAGACCTAACGAAACAAATCGAACTAAGTCCATGGTAAATGTAGAGGCTGAACCAGTTTCTTTCGAACACACATCCCTGGTCTGTCGGTGCATATGGCGAGGGCTTTTGCAGTATGGATAATTCAGAAACACTCTGCCTTTGGTAGATTTTTGTTTATTTTGTAAATGACTCTGAGTGATAAACCAGGTGAGGAGTTGTGAAAGGTATTGACGAGGTGTTAAGCTATGGCGCTCCTGGTTGAACCAGCACCTCCTCTTTGCAGCCAAGCAGGGTAATGTTCTCTAAGACGTTTTGATAGGATCCGCATAGGACGACCTATGTACCTAGCTCCACAAAGGCACGTTAACTGATATATGCACATTGAACTAGTCATATGCAGACGTCTCGCCTTCACATTTCTACGAAGCAGTGGGCGGTTGGAGAATATCACTCTTACAGTCGCTACAGGAATGGTGTTCTTTAGGGAACTGAGGATTTTCCTTTTAAGCATATCTGCTGCTAGGTCTTCTCTGAATTCCAGATTCAAATATAGTTATTTCGTTGGCACTGAAGTGCATTCTTCTTCTATTTTTGGCTTTGACTTCATTTTCCCCTCCACGAAACTTGTCGGGTGAGCTAGGGTGTTTTCGAGAAATATAAGCTCTCCTTCTGAGCAGTCACTGGTGCAAATTTTTTCTGGTTTGGGGAGTCATCGAGATGATGAGAACTGATTTTCGACTAATTGGTGTGCAACTAAAGAACTCTGTCAGTTGTCCATTCCGTGATTGTTTTCCTTGGATTGATCTTTTCAGAGTTCCATCAACTCTTCTTGTCAATTTGACGTCCAGAAATGGAAATTTTTGACTCATTTTCAACTTCCTTTGTGAATTTAATTGAAGGATGCCAGTTGTTAAACTCCTGTGAGATACAATTTAAATCTCAATCATCATGGCTAACTATAAAAGTGTCATTAACATATCTTTTGTACAGCAGCAATTCGTCCATTGTTGATTTTAAGATCACATTTTCCAGGCTGGCCATGAAGTAGTCTGCCAAATGTGGACCAACCCTAACCCCATCATTTTGTCTGTAGATATTGTCGTTGAATGTAAATTGTACATTAATAAATATGAATCTTAGTAACAACTCTTTCAGATATGAGGTTTTTATTCCAATCCTCAGATTCCTGTTTTACATATCTCAAGAAACTCCGACTGAGATTATTCCAAAAAAAAGAAATATTCTGACGAAGTTAACTTTTCTCGCTAAAATTAGACAAATATTTTTTGTTATGCTCAAAATCATTTGTAGCCCCGACCAACGCCATCCAGTGTCGCACGCGGTGATTCCCCATCACCTATTCTTGCTTCACACTAAAATACACACTATGTTCTTTCAAAAAAGAGAGTTATTCATTTATCTAAGATAAGAAGCTTGAAAGCGGCATATGTTTAATTTCTAAATTCCGCTCAAATCGGTCAATCGGATCACAATAAGTGTTAAGTGATCATCAAAGAAAAATGCATACACACCTATTACCAGAATAGCTGTTATTACAGTTTATCAAAGATGACAGTAGCAATGATAATAATCAACATATTCAAAAGTATCTTCATACAGAAATATCGATAACTCTACTCTAAACAACAGCTGACATTTTAAAATGTCATCACTGTGAAATTAGTGCTGTTCAATGCCTATTAGGTGAACTTTTCACTTTAAAGTGAGTTATTGACAGTGATCAGAAACGTGTGGGAAATTTATAAAAGCAAATCGACAGAAATTATATCCAGGAATGATGTTTCTTTTTCTGAAATTTTTTAAAGGTTTTACGGAATATGAATGAGATTTTTTTTCGACTGATGGAACGGTGTTTTGGGTGGAAAAGAAGCCTATTTTCGCACTACTTGATTTTAAAGCTGATTATCTCGCAGGAATAGTTGACAAAAGGTTGAATGCCTCACTGGCCAGAACCTAATCTACAGCTAGATTGTTCCTCGTCTACCGGAATACACTCTCTTTCGTGAGGTCAAAGACCGACAGATGCCCTTCTCCTGTCAACTTTAATTGTTCACCCACGTTTACGTGCATCTGTGCTAGCATTTACATTAGGAGAAGAGAGAGATGAGAATACTATGGATTTGTAAACAATGTACCAAAACGCCTATGTTTTTTGAGAGCAAGACCTTTCCATGGTGGTTTTGCCAGGCATCTCGTCGATATGAGTCATGGGGTGGACATACTGATATCCCTCAGAATCATCAGTGAACATGATAGTTCGTTTCACGTCAAGTGTGCCGAAGCATCGGCTTTCAGACGACTGAAACCTGGTTTATTTGTTTACAAAGAATCAGTTACCAATCTTTCCTTGTCTCAATGCCTTTACTCTCTTTCTGTCTTCCGTTTGAATACGTGGTTTTTGGCTTTCACCTGTTGCTGTTCACTGTAGTGCAAGTTTGCTGGTCGCTTGTTTCTGAGATTTGAATTGAATTCATCAAGCTGTTGCTCAGCTAATT
The DNA here is from genome assembly GCA_944472135.2 of Trichobilharzia regenti. Lineage (NCBI taxonomy): Eukaryota > Metazoa > Platyhelminthes > Trematoda > Strigeidida > Schistosomatidae > Trichobilharzia > Trichobilharzia regenti. Next base: position 21,385,483 of record OX235265.1, on the reverse strand, counting down.
AGTTGCGTATCTTTTTTATCTCTTATCCTTTTTTACTCAGCTCCTTCGTGATTTTTTCTGAGCATGATTTTGTTAAATATTGAACCTTCTGTATATAAACTGTGTGCATTCAATTTCTGAGCACTGTTTACTTATCCTGAAGCCTCCTGTCAGCTTACTTTACGTAACAGTTAAAACCTTTTTGTATGTAATCCTAATAATTTCTTTAGGATGTGCGCAGATGATGAGCAGCTGAGGAAATTCACTTACTTGTTAGGTTCAGTAGTACCGTGTTTACAAGATGCATTTCAAATTTCGAGAAAATCAGCTGCTTGATTACGACTTTATGAATCATTTTAAAGAGCTGTATGCGTATAAAAATTTCCATCTGGCAGTGCAGTTTAATTGCAACTTTGGAAACGTATTTCTTCTTCATTTCATTGCGTTTGAAGGGAAACCTAGAGCTCTGAGCTTTGAGATGTGGTAGCGTAGGTGTTTTTTTTCAGGAATCGGGATTGCTAGCCCCAGGCCCCAACTCCTCATCCTCTCATGATTAGTATCAGACGCTGAACTAGTGTAGATTTAGGGGTTCAGACCTCTTATATGGTTGACGAGAATTCAATCACCTAACGAGCAATGCGCAAACAAAGCAGTCGAGCCCGTGGCTCCATAATTAATGGAACCACAATTTTGAAGTTACGAGACAAGTTCAGTATATGGTATTTGAGATAACTGATTACGTCTCATCACACCTAGAATATTCAATTTGTATAAAATCGTTAAATCGAATCCTTGAACTTGTCGCTGTTTCAGATGCAACGTCGAAATCACCATCATACAATACATTACTTAACAGAGACAGCAATCACAAGAAATGTTTCCATTGGTCTGATAGTGTCGCTGAATTAACAGTTCGTCAAGTGTTGCCAATGAATTATTTAACACTCAATCAATGAAAAGAACAGCAGAATAAATAGTCTTATCCGAAATCCCTTTATTTATTATTTATGCAAATTAGTTTGTTGTATATTGTGAAATTGAATTAGATCTGATGACCTGAACTAATTTATTGTAATAAATTTAAGTGAGTTTGTCTTATTTTACAGTTCAAAGTGTATCTCCAGTTAAACAACATTAAAACGAAAGGCATACCATGCATAAATAACATTTATTAGGTAAGGAATCTTAAAATATAATTTCACAGTACTCTTCTGTAATACAGATTTGTTGGTGGAGGATTTAATCATAAGCTGACATCAGTTAAAGAACTATTGGAAAACCAACTGTGCGTACTGGACAACTGTTTCGTCCTAGTTTGGGACGAGCGGTTTAAGAGCTCGCCCTGTAACCAGAAGGCCTTGGGTTCAAACCCCGATGGGTAAGTACTGATGAAGAGACTTGAACTAGAACAAAACAGCTGTCCAGTACTCCCAGCTTGTTTTCCAATGGTTCTCTAACTGATGTCAGCTCATGATGAAATCCTCTAACCACTCGAAAAAAATTCCCTACAAAACCGTTATTTGAAAACATCGATTTGTGTTTGACATTAACATCCGTGGAAAGAAGTAGCTACATCAGTAATGGTCTTTACCCCCACTTTGCAACAAAATAACGCAAGAATAAAATATCTTTTTTAAACCCACATGTCGCATTCGCCCACTTCACAATGAGGATTTTTGCTGACGCAGATAGACACTACGTTAAATAGTCTGTGCACTACTTCATAGTTTTATAATCATAATTTTTCGCTTGTATTCATGACATCACAGCATCATCTTTACTAAGTTAAGGTGGATTTCATTCACTTGTTAATGATTTGTGTCTTTATATTTCTTATTGTTATCTCTATTCCAAAGTGTGAAATCTGTAGTAATAACAACTGCTTCGGAGATATACGTGGGGTGAAAGCAATTACCGAAAATCACAAAAATGCAATAAAATATTTCATAATTTTACTCAGTCCTTGCTTAGAATAATCATAAGAATTGTTGATGTTCAAAAATGGATAGTGTCAACTGTCTCCCGGAGAAAATTCAGAATAAAATGAAGATAGATCGGATATACGTTGAGGAAACTCATGAGCACCATCAAGTACAATGCCTTCAAGCGAAAAGTAAATGGTAATCGGCAAGTTGAGTGATGTCCAAGTAGTTTTAATACCATCAACAAAAGATTTTCCTCACAATTGTGCATATCTTAAAACGGGTTTAAAACTAGCTGTCATTTTCCAAAACGTATTGTTATACTTAACCCCATTAAGTAATTTAGGAAACTAAATCCTGTCGTTGTATATATATCTATACACAAAGTTCATTCAAAGTCTGAAATTGTTTTATCTATAAATACTCACCGAAGAAGATATCTAACGATGAACAGGAGGAATCTAAAGAAGGTAACCTATTTCGTTTACATTTGTGAAAAATTATATTTGTAAAATCTCAGCAAGATTGAAATGCGTAATTCCAACGTTTCGTCCGGCAATCTGGTCCGAACTTCTTCAGGGAAATTAACCAAAATGACCATAACATAGGGTTAATATATAAAAAGAACATCTCTTGTTTTTAAGAACTTTGTCCAATCATGATACATAAAATAAGTATTAACATGTATAATAAACAAAATTGTATGAGCTGTGATCAAAATTTGATCTCGGACTTACAAATATTGGTCTACCTTTGTCTACCTTTATATATAAACCTCTGTTATGTTAATTTTAATCAATTTCCCTGAAGAAGTTCAAGCCAGATTGCCGAGCGAAACGTTGGAAATATTCATTTCAATCTTGCTGAGATTTTACAAATATAATTTTTTACAAATGTCTACTTCTTAATCGGTGCCCAAATATTTTAGTACTGTTCTGTCAAATCTTGTCGACAGTTCATTTAAACTATTTCGTTTACCATCTTGGCAGGCAGAATTTCATCGACAGAGGCATTCGATGGCTGCATACTCAATACCAGATACCTTTCTTGAAAGAATAAACGACAGTGAGCTCCTGCAGTGAACCAATCAAGAATATGGCAACCAACAAAAATGCAAGAGTTGGTGGAGATGGAGTGGCCATATTCCGAGGCGACATCACGCTCCAGAACCTCAACGCAAACCCGAATGGGAAAAGACGATTAAGGCATGGGTTTAAGGGTGATATCGATGAAAACACTTAAGGAGTCAACGGGAACTTATGATAAAACTTGTAGGCAGGTAAAATGAATTGAAGAGAACAGGGCGAAGCGGAAATCTGCACTTGAAGCCGTTTTTTAATCGAAACTCAAAGAAATGATATAAACACTAGCAGCCACAATGCCTGTATGGTTAAAGAATCAGAACTACTACTTTATAAGTGGGTAATTGCCTCATGGTTTTGCCCCATAGGCTTTATTCCCAGAAAAAGTATGCTGCGCCTGTTGACGTATCTGGAAAAAGACCTTCCATTTACTAGCAAATAACTGTCTAATTTCCCTAATGCCTCTTAAACTTTGCGTATTACATAGGCGGTTTTTACTAACCGCAGATTAGATATCCGGTTTAGACGCATACAGGAGTTACCATGATTTATCAGAGATTTGAAAAAGAAATATCTATTACCACGTTACTTTTCTACTCTTCAGTTGACTGCGGCTTATATTAAAAAAGCGACATTTATCGATTTTATATAATGTCAGCTTATGAAAAATCTAAAGAAGTACTGACTGTGAACAATACTGAGTAAACGGCTACTAAACGAAAGCTACAGTAAGCAGAATTCCATTGTTACCCTCATTTTATTTGTTTCAGTGTTATCATTACTGCTTCATTCTGGCTGAATGTATCCAGTCAGTTATTGGAAAAGACGTAAGCAAAAAGAAAAAAAGTAACATTGATGCGAGGTGGTCATCAAATAGTGACACAAGCAATTGTACAGACTTCAGTTCTACACAAAAGACATCACTGACCACGTCTTTGGAAAGACATACTAATGAATTTTGTTTTTGGAAGTAATACTAGCCAAAGTTTTTCGTTTTATAAGTTGACAATGGATTGATATCAAGTGAAAATTTGAAATTCAGGTCCCAATGACTTATTGGTCTACGAGCTCGCTTTGTAACCAGAAGGTCCTGGATTCAAATCCCCTGTGGTGGGTGCGCACTGCCGATGACTCCTAAACTAGAATGAAACAGCTGTCCAGTACTCCCTGGCTAGTTCTAAATGCTTCTCTAACTGATATCTATCCGTGATCAACTCGTGTAAACGTAACTAACCCTTACAAACCAAACTTTAGAAAAGCTTTTTCCTGAAAATCTGTGTAAAGTGGTGTATAGTTAATTAAGGGTCTTCACAGTACATGCATAAAGGGGAGTTCCTCAACAGAAATAAAGTGTTTAGTACTCCCAGTCATTTTAAATCGAGTATTTATTAGATAAGCTGTAGACTGTACATTCGTTAATACATTTGAGGCAGAGGAATTTTAGATTCAAATATCATTCACTTCTTTTTTGATTAACAGCTTGATTCCACACTATATTTTTGGGTACAAGTATGGAATTTTCAGCATGGATATCGGTAGCCCAAATTTTGCAGGCCGATAATATATCAGGTGTGCGTCAGCAGGGGATCGAACCTCGGACCATGTGCATGATTGACGAGAGTCCTAACCACTGTGCCACCGACACACTTAAGATTTAGTTTACTTCTAAGCATATTTATGTAGCTATTGGCAATAAAATAAACTTATTTAGAGAATTTACTACTTTTATGTACTAGCAATGTTAGGCTGACATTTGAAGGCAATCTCTTCCGTGGGGTTGATGGTGTTGCTATGGGCGACCTTTTTAGGAGAAACTCATATGTCGTACATTGAGAGTTTATCGTAAGACTTAACCAAAAATGTACCATTTTATAGATGATATGTCGACGACATTGAAATCACAATTGATAAGCGTTGTTCTGTTATCTCACTTTCAAATCGAATGAATGAAGTTCAGGAAAGCACATCAATTACAATATGTAGAAGAGGAAGATATCTGTTCATCTTTCCTAGTTATATTGCTTAGCCGATGGCCTGATGGATCAATAAGACGATCCGTTTATTGAATACGTGCCTGAATAGGACAGTAGCTTAATTACCACAGTTTTTGCCCTGTTCAGTACAAAAGACAAAAAGTAAGGTACCTCTTTAGCGAAATCAAATAAATATGCACACGAGACAAACATGAAGATGAAGAAAGATAGTTGACATAAGCTCTTGTTGCCAATAACTATCTATAGACGTTTACAAGGAGATATAAAGTGGTAAGAACACCAAGACTGACCCTCCAACTTTTTAATAAAAAATAAGTTTATATAAAACTATCCTAGATTGGTGATCATAGCAGTTTGACAACTAGGAAAAGATTGAACACTGTGGTTAAAAAAACTTTTTATAAGGCTAAGATTAAAATAATTGAGAATGTGAAGCAAATATATCCATCTAAACCCTTTGAACGTATAAAAAATGATGTCACATCCCAACGTAATTACCAGTTTGAGTGTACGTTTGGACACACATACATTGGGAGAACTCAACGATCTCTACAAGCACGGGCTGGCTTCAGAGCATATTCCTAAATGGCTTTAGAAGTAAATAAAATCTCCAGAATTCATTAATGATGAGAAGAGGAGACCTAACTCTTCTATTGTGAAACATATTATAGAGACAGGACATAAATTTGACGTTTACACATCTTTTTAACCTATCTATAGAACGTTTTTGGGAGTGGGCATATCCTAAAGATTTTGGAAGCCCTAGCTGGCAATTAGGAAGTTTAAACCACCTTTATGAGTTCAAAAGCAACTTGTCACACTAAGACTTCCTTGGTGAACTTCGTTTTGATACCAGCCATGGTAGATGTATTACTACCTCTCTAATTTGGTTTAGTGATCTTAATTGTTATTTTGACCTTCAATGTATCATTTTAACTTGACCTAAATTTTAAAGTATTGGTTTTGTAGGGACGAAACAGCTGTCCAGTACTCCCAGGTTTTCCTGTGGTTCTCTAACTGATGTCAGCTCATGATGAAATCCTCCATGCAATCAAACAAAATCCCTACAAAACCAATACTTCAAAATTAATCTGATGCTCACTAGTGACTGGCCTATTCAGGTAGTTAACCTGGGGTTCTAGTGGGAAGCCGTGACCAGTAGGGTACAGCAGGTTGAAGATGAGGCAGTAACTCATCGAAGAAGACATTGCGAAGTGGTCGCGCTATATCGTGAATTGGCAGAAGTTAGAATTCAAGGACCATTGGATCGGGTCCCAGTGGCTCAATGGTCTACGAGCTCGCCTTGTAACCAGAAGGTCCTGGGTTCGAACCCCTGTGGGTGCGTACTGATGAAGAGTCCCAAACTAGGACGAAACAGCTGACCTAAATTTATTTTCTCAGCTTTTAACTCTTTATTATTTATTATATGTATTATTTATTATTTATTATATGTATTACTATGACACGTCTGTGTGTGATCAGATTGGTTGAAATGTGTTGCTCACAAAGTGACACACGATTCAGATAAAATACGTCTTCCAACTGCTTTATTTAAATTCATGAAGCGAACTAGCTGTCATTTCATAGCGGATTCAACACACTACTCTATCAACTTTTGTCAAGAACTGACTTCACTCAGACAACCACGGAAAATCGACTGGGATTTCTGGACAGATATTTCTTCCCATTCTGGAACTGTCTACCAGTACACCTCTAATCAAATCCCGCAAACCAACACAAATAAAGTAATCTAATAATCACTAGCGATTGACACCAGGATTATGGCGCCTGAACTTCCTGTGAGAACTCGTGACCAGCGGGATGTACCAAGTTGCGTGTAACGACATTCACGTTGCGCTGATAACATTATTTGATGTTTAAATCGATAGAAGCTAGAACTTATGGACCACTGATTTCCTTCCCGGTGGCTGGCTGGTCAAGTATCTCATCTTCTGGCGTGAAGGTCCTAAGTTTAGTCACTGGCAGTACGATTCAACTGCAATCCAGTGATTCATAATTTTCAGTGATCGTCTAAGTGAAGTCAGTTGTTGATGAAAGTTGAAATCAATCCAACTCCTGTAAACCAGCACTTGAAATTGTAGCTGTTTAACCAACCTACTCGAACTTATCACGAATCAGCCTGGGAAAAGTAAGTGAGATTCATCAAATGGGTCAAGAATTAGTCGTGGTACTGAAATGTGTCAAATGGATTGTTGAACTTTAAAAGCTTAAAGATTAGTTAGTTTTTACTCACATCAGGAAGGATCGGCAGTAGAAATGTTCATTTCAGCAGACAAATTAGCATACCACAATTTATTTGAGTGAAGGGGGCTTTCATGGTTAAATTTCTTTATCGATATCCGTATACACCAAAAATATATCCACAATTCGGTTTCAGATCATGCGATCATTAATTTAGCAACAAATGAGTAGGTTATTTAATTCTCTACTAATTTAAATCAGTACTAACTCTTATTACCCGACATGGCGCATCCCTGAGAAGCGTCCTCAGTGAGCTACTGAAAACTCTCGTTAACAGATACCCCATTCTCTTGATGCTTAAGATCAGATGACATGGTCGGGAAGAACTAGCAACAAGTAACTCAGGCAACGACTTAACCAAGAACGTATAGTCCAATAGAAATGTGGAAATGAGTGTAGATGGTTTGGAAATACGTTGATGAGATCGCCGAATAGCATCACATGCCATTTCCTTAAAAGAAACTCAAATCGTAAGTGAGAGATCGTTTGGTGTGGGTTCAAAGGTAATATGCAGGAGATAATGAGAAGGAGAAATGAAAGCTTATGGGTAATTGTGAAGCCAGTCAGATAGAACTTCAAAAAAGAAAGTGAAATAATGATTTTCTACTGAAGCACTGCATCCCATTCAGAACCCATGATAATAACAATAATTCATAGAGAATTCCCATTAGCAAAAATAGAAAAACAAAACATGTGATTCGGCAAAGTGACTTTTTTCAATAAATTTATTATCAGGCTGTACAATAGTGTCCCATTTATCTGTATTGCTGAAGCTTCGACCATCGAAACAGAAAAGTCAGATCTGCTCATATAGAAAGGGTTAGTTCAACCCCTTCAACTAACATGATATTGATCCTTCAATGCTAAAGTATGATAATACCTAATCAGATTGTGACTCTCCCAATTTAAACTTTTATTCTCTTCTCTTAATACGTCAGGTGATAATATCACTATTCTAACTTTCAATAGTCCCAGGTATTATTTCACTCTTTCCACTTGTCATTCTAATACAATTTTGATTTACAAGGTTAAATTCTATGTTATCAAATTTCACAGAATGTTACGTAACTTTTTTTTATTTTTATTCTATCCACCTAGAAATTCTATAATTACACACCCCTTCCAAGCTCTATACTTCCTATGAGTTATTTTATATATGATATCAATTATTTTGCCATCTGACATGATATTCAACTATGATTATAATCACAAATTTTTTTTTAATTGCATTTCATACTACTATTATTATTTCATGTATTCACGCCTATGATTCAATTCCCTCACTTGATATAACTTCTTAAAAACCATATATATATATATATATATATATATATATACGATTGTAGAGATTGATGATAACTTCGTTGAAAAGAGTTTCTTCACTGAATAACAATAACGCCTGACTTCCAAATGAAATTGTCCTGACCATAAATAAAATATCTTCATTTTTGTGGTACTATTTTCTGATGCCTAAAATGTTTTTGTGATTATAATACCTTTCATAAAAAATCAAAAAATCAACAGAATGTATATATAATGGCATAGAAATGTTCAAATATAGTAGGTGGTAGTACATCGAACTTATTGATTAAACACTATACAATATTTTTACAACAAACAGCTGAACTAAAAGGTCCTGAAGAAATCAAAACAAATTGTTCAAGCTATACTTTCAGAAGGATTCCCATCTTAGTCTATACAATCTTCGTTGAACAGAATAATGACGAAATAACTTATTCTTACAAAAATAAAACAAACTGCAATCCCAGTGAGTGTATTGACGAAAATCAACTTTCAGTGGTCTGAATGAAGGAAAGCGATCTTTACGTTGTACTACATAGCTAAGCTACTCATAGTTACTAAATGCCCTAACGACAGCAAAATAAGTTATTTGCAATAAAATCGTAATAATATATCAAAAGTAATCCACAAGATTTATAGCTCAGGTAGATGATTTTGATTTAGTTGTGTTCCCTGAGATGGTTGATTTAATTACGAAGCTTTCGTCCACCTTCTAGACAACATCTTTAGCATAAATGGACTTATATAAATTTCCCATCAATGATGTACTTGTATCTCCTAGCAACCATTGTCGTGATTGATTATTTGTTAATTCACGTCTCTATTGATCCTTTTCAGTGATTCGGAATTCGAACTTTCTTGTCGTCAAGTGATTTACCTTTTATTAGCTGGTAAATTTGGTCTACAGTAATGTGATTCAAAATAGAAAATATCACCATTTAGGCATTTAGAAAAGAGGAAGATTGAGCGAAGAAATATTTACTTTTCAATTAGATCCTCATCTCTGGCTCTACTCTAATAAATATAGCATTTTTATTACGATATACAACAATTTACCAATCAAGTGGCGATATGTTTGTTAACAATGATTAGTCAGTGTCAGAATCTCAATGGGGTGGTAATTAACGAAGAAAAATTAATATGTATAATTACAAGGTGGAAATGGTTACAACACGTGGATTGCATAATGCATCATTTAAGAAAAATGAAGAGCAATCAAGGAATAAGCGTGTGCACAGGTTGATTACGTAACAGATTGTTAATGAAAATAAAACAATTTGGACAATGACAATTTGCAACTAAAGTTGAAGTGGTCATAAGAATAAAGTAACTTTTACAAGGATAACACGTAATTAAAGATGAAGTAGTCAGAAAAATAAAATAATTTGGACAATTATGATATCCTACGTTTGAGTAATAAGAATAAACTACCTAAATTCGCCTCCTCTATGTGTATCTACCAGTTTGACTGCAGCTGCGGAGCCAGCTGCATCGGGCGAACAATTAGGCAGGTTCATCATCGTATATCTGAACATCATCCGGCATGGATAAGCAAGGGACAAACAAGATCTATTCTTAGCTCTATTTTAGCCCACCTTGTAGATAGTGAGCATAAGGTTGACGTTAATACTGCATTTAAAATTATTTATCTTATTCCTACTAATCTTAATTTTGCTTTACGAGTTCGTCTTCTACATACAGCTGAAGCAATAGGAATCCACCTGAAGAAGCCAAACTTGTGTGTTCAGAAGAAATTTGTACAGCCACTTTCCTTACCTTGGCCATCTTTACATGAGTGTATAAACCGAACTACTTCATCCCCCTCCCCCTAGAATAATTTTTCTTTTTAAAAACTATAATTGTCTAAATTATTTTATTTTTCTGACTACTTCATCTTTAATTACGTGTTATCCTTGTAAAAGTTACTTTATTCTTATGACCACTTCAACTTTAGTTGCAAATTGTCATTGTCCAAATTGTTTTATTTTCATTAACAATCTGTTACGTAATCAACCTGTGCACACGCTTATTCCTTGATTGCTCTTCATTTTTCTTAAATGATGCATTATGCAATCCACGTGTTGTAACCATTTCCACCTTGTAATTATACATATTAATTTTTCTTCGTTAATTACCACCCCATTGAGATTCTGACACTGACTAATCATTGTTAACAAACATATCGCCACTTGATTGGTAAATTGTTGTATATCGTAATAAAAATGCTATATTTATTAGAGTAGAGCCAGAGATGAGGATCTAATTGAAAAGTAAATATTTCTTCGCTCAATCTTTCTGTTTCCTAAAAGTAATGTGTTTATTAATTGTTAATTCACTTGAGTACCAGGCTTCTATAAATTTCCTTTATTTAACATTTCTACATTATCTCAATCATCAAATTGGTGTCCATGATTATCTGTATGCGTTGATATCAAAGAATGTATATATATATATATATATATATATCATGCTTTTTTACAGCTAATTTGTGTTCCTGGATTCGAAATTTAAGGGGACGTCCACTTTAACCGATGTAATGTCCGTTACAGTTCATACAATTTATTTTGTAAATGATAATAATAATTTTATCTTTCACTTTTACGCAATATCGAATGAAGTGATTGTGCTGGCTGGTTTGTGTGCTATATCTATTTCAAATGGCCTTGATATTCTAGTTGTTATTTCAGAGATATCTTTTATATATGGTAGAAAGAATTCTCTTGTGGTCTTTGATGTTGCCTTGTTGTCGGTGTTATGCGTCGACTCTAGACACTATGATACAACTGTGAGAATATCCATTGCTTCTGAATGTCTTCGAGTTCTGATTCAGTGAAAATGGTCCACACAGACGTAAATTAACAAACAATTAGTCACTACTGTGGTTGCCAGAAGATACAAATACATCATTCATGCAAAAATTTAAATAACTCAATTTTGTGCTAAAACCAGAGCTGAAGATGTTTTCTAGAGTGGGAAAGATGAAATCTTCGCAATGAAATCAACTACCTCGAAGAACACATAACTAATTCAAAAAGTTATGATGTTTGGCAGCTATGAGATCTTATCCACAAAACAACGTAAATATTTAACCAAAACTAATTCAAGGTCAGAATGACTTTGACTCATCCAGACAAAATCGCACTTATAAAAACAACACAACCATGCGGAGAAGCACTAGAATTTGAGATTAGACAGGAACAAAGGCAAAAAATGTTGTCTTAAGTCAACAGATGACATGCAAACGTCAGGAGAGTGATATAGCTTCGAAGAGAGAAAGGAGAAACGTCAGCTGAAATATCCCAATAAGTGTATCAATCGCTCAGGAGGGAACTTTTGCAGCAATTATCACAGTCATTTAAAAAGAAATGCTATAAAAAGTTCCGCGCGTGGAAGCATCATTATCTTGTTAAATGTTATCTGAAATAAAGTTGTGTCTTCGTTTACAAGTAAAGTACAATACTCTATTCGAAAGATAACAGATATAGCCCGTATAGATTGGTGAATATTTTCAGACTAAAGGCTTGTTTACCCCTGACCATGATATAACAGTACATTGAATGACCAAGAATTAAGTATTTCGATTTGAATGCAAGAAACTAATCAATACGTTCTTTTGTGTAGCTTGCCAAATCTCTACAAGTCACGCACAGTGAAAATTATTTATATTCTGACAGTATTAAAACACAGTTTCACATGAAATACTCTGTCGTAAGATGAAACAATAATCTTTTCTATCAAAAATAAAAACAGAACTCAATAGAGTAGGCAGCCAGCTATACATTCCGAAAGTTTCTCTGATACAAAATATTCGATATACAACGAAATGAAACAACCAGATAGAACTGGAAGGTATCTGAGAATCGGTAAGAATGATAAGGAATTGATCACGGATAGATATCAGTTAGAGAACCATTGAAAACCGGCCAAGGAGTGCTGGACAGCTGTTTCATCCTAGTTTGAGAATAATCGACAGTACGCACCCACCACAGGGGGATTCGAACGCATGACCTTCTGGTTACAAGCAAGCAAGTTTGTATACCATTCAGCCACTGGTACCCGATTCATGGATTGGTCATTGATTTGGGTCCCAGTGGCTGAATGCTATACGAACTTGCTTGCTTTTAACCAGAAGGTCGTGGGTTCAAACCCTAGCAGTGGGTGCGTACTGATGATGATTCCTAAATTGGGATGAAACAGCTGGTTGTCCAATACTCTCTGGCTGGTTTTCAATTGTTCTTTAACTCATAAGTGGCTTTAGAAGTGAAAATTAAAACTTGTAAATTACGTGGTACTCAACGGAACAATAATAGAAGTTTGATAAGGTTAATATTGCTTTTGAGTGAGAATAAAGGTATTTGAGTGTGAATTTAACAAGTCATCAATACAACCTTGAACTCTGTAAACAGAAAACGTTTGTCCAGTCTCTTATTCTACCTAGGTTCCTTAACTGTTATCTATCCGTGATCAACTCGTGAAAACACAACTAACCCTTACAAACCAAAACTATAGAACACAAGATTATTTCCAACAAAGTGCGATCAAATATCTGTCTACAAGTACCGAACAGCTGAAAACAAAGTTCCTTGAGATAGTCTAAGGTCAAGCAGTCACTTCACAGCATAACCTTAGCTTCGTTCAAAGAAGTCGTAGTTCCACAAAATACATATGACTATCACACAACAGTAAATAGAAACATTAAAAATAAGAATCATTCAAAAATACAGATAGGTATTTAGAATTATATTCAAAATAAGACAAGAAAATGCAGGAATGACGACATACAGGAAATGAGAAAAACAATAATAATTAAAAATAATCGAACAAATGTCAGTAATATCAGTAGATTAATTTATTAGAGGTTTTCATATCAGAAATCAAAACAAGCGATTCAGCGAAGAGACCCTTTTCAATGAATTTATTGACAAGCTGTACAATCGTATATACATACGTGGTTATCAAGAAATTTTATCCGGTAAGGGAATGGAATTATAGGTGTGAATACAATAAAGAATAACATTAGTATGAAATGCAATTAAAATATTTGTGATTATAAACATAGTTAAATATTTTTGTCAGTTGGCGAAACAGTTAATGAAAATATATCGAATAGATAGAAGACCGGTAGTTCAGCGAAGAGTCTCTTTTCGGCAAATTCATTTTCATAGCTGTACAATCGCAAATATATATGGTTAATTTGTATGTGTGTGTACATTAAGTTTGTTAAACGAAAATACAATTAGTAAGTTCAGATGAATCGGACACTGATATAAGAGGGTAGTAATAAAAGTGATGAGTTGTCACAAACGATTGTTAAAGAAGAGTTACGTAATAACGTGAATAGTTTGGTGAAAGAGTTGTGTTCAGGGTGTATATGGAAACAAAATAACATACGGAATCACGCAAGAGTTTAAAGTAGTTAGCAAAATAAGCATACAAGCAAAAGTTGAATCAAATCACTAGAGTTGTTACCATGATAGTAGAAGTGGTTGAATAATTTTCTTTTGTATGCATAGTTCTGGTTCATCCAACTGAAAGGCCAGGGCCTTTGAAATGCAAAGAAGACGGAAACGTACTGTCGCTGGCAAGTTGTTCTTCACTTTGTAGATTATCTTGAAGGAGGCGTTTGTTGGGATGGAATGAGCAGTGGTGACGAGAAGTTCGATTATTGCACTCCTTATACGGTGATTACTTCCTTTCTGCAGCCATGTTGGATAGTGTTCTTTGACCATTATCACAAGATGCTCATCGCGCTACCAATGTACCTGGTTTCACAGCAACAGGTGAACTGATATAAACACATAGAAAAGGTCAAGTGCGGGATCTTATACTTTGGGATTTGCAGATTAGCGAGCGACTGGAGAACACTACTCTTAGTGTTGTCACAAGGAAAGTTCTTAGCGAAGTCGAGGTTCATATAAAGTATCCTTTTTGGCATGGATGGCGTCTCTTGCTTATGAACTTTCGGTTTGATGTTTGTGTCCATGAATCTTGACGGATAGCCGTTTTGTTTGAAGATTTCTTTCAGGAAGTGTTGTTTTTCCAGGGTATCAGAGCTGCAGATACGTCGGACACGATTAGCGAGAGATCTAATTAGGTCTCTTTACAGACTGACCGGTACCCAGCTGTAGAAGCTTGTCAGTTGGCCATTCCGTGTTGGTTTCCTATGGCTGGATCTTCTTCAAGTTTCGTCAGCTCTCCTTGTAAGTTCAACAACAAGAGAAGGAAGTTAAGATTCACTTTCAATTTCAAGAGTGAACTTTGCTGCTGGATGGCATTTGCTGAATATTTGTATGTATATCGTATATAAACATCCAATTCATCTGAACTTACTGATTGTATTTTCGTTTGTCAAATTTAATATACACACATACAAAACACCCATATATATTTACGATTGTACAGCTATGAAAATGAATTTGCCGAAAAGAGACTCTTCGCTGAACTACTGATCTTCTTTCTATTAATGTTTGAATGGGGATTCTTCAGGAATATATAGAATAATACATAAAAAGTATAGACCTTAGAAGGGGTCTGCAATTATAGGATTAGTAGGTCATCCCTAATCATATGCTGACGCGACTAATTTTTGTTTTTGTTTATTCGGTTTGCATAATCTCCCTTTATTACATCAGTTGTTAATATAACCGTTCTCACTTCGATTTGCCCCTAGGTTCCATTAATCATTCTAAGTCAATTTAGTTTTACAACGTTGAATTCTACACAGTCACACTTTACTTAATGTTGCGTAACGCTTTTTAATTCTATTTGCCCAGGAATCCTATAATTTTACAGCCATTTCAAGTTCCTTATATACGGTGAATTATTCTGCATGTCACAATAGTTGTTTTGCCACTTGACATTTAGCTATGATTATAATCACAGATATTTCAAATGTATTTCATACTACTGTTATTATTTTATGCATTCACGCCTATGATTCAAATTCCCCCGCTGGATATATTTTCTTAAAAACCACACCTTGATAATAAATCCGTTCATCACTGAATCGCTTGTCCTGATTTTCTGCATGTTCCATAGGGAATTTTCCGTGAATTTTCATATCAATCACTCATTTAAATTTTTGATTGGTGAAATCAATAGAAGCTATAGCATGGAGTGTAAGTGTGGAATTCTGAGGGGCAGTCAGATCATCATCTGAGTCAGATAGGAACAGAATCGCCTGCACTGGGATTCGAATTCCACATTACGATGGAATTGAAGTTTAAACCCTGTTCGAAAATTTGTGTCATTGACCGTAAGAATTTAAACGCATGGATGACAAAGAACAAAGTTCACGACTTGCTAATTAATATATTGTATAATTAAACCCACAATCTACAGTCTTGTAGAAAGATCACCTAACTGCATTGAGGAAATCTAACTCTCAATCAATATGTTGTTATCCTTCGAGCTGACAAAGGATCAGGCGCTATAAAAATAAAGGATAGAGTTAATTATGTGCAGAAAGTCAAATCAATTCTACCTGGTGCATCAACATTCCAAAATGATCATTTTACAAAAGTTCTAACTGAATCAATTGAGAGGTAAATTATCAAAAAGGTAAGACAACTTTTTTAGAAGCAGTTGATCACTAACAGCACATAAAACGAAGTGAAGCCTAGATGATCCAAGCTATCTCACTTACATGGCCTACCTAAGGTGAATACACCTGGCGTTGCCGTCAGTCCGATACTACTTAGTATTCACTCACCTTCTATTAAAGTATCTCGTTGGCTAGCAGAACTGCTGGTGACAGTCGGTTTCATGTTAGCTGAGTACAGCTTAAAAGCCTTTTCTTCAATTCTACTAACCTGCTAGAGGATTTTAGCATCTCGGATAAATTCATGGCGATGTTTAGTGTGTCTGAATTGTTTGCAAAGATCCCAGTAGAATAAACAATCCAAATTAAATGGCAGCATGCTGACTTTTCTTCCGCGAACTCTACTGTCATGCACTAAAAACATACATACATTTTCAATTTATAACAGTGTTGACCACTGATAGCTCGCCTCGAAAGGCGATGACTCTGCTAGGAGGATTAGTATCAGACTGAAGATTACATCGAAAAAAAGTATATCCAACCACCAAGATTTTGTGAATTTATTGAACTATTAATTGTTGAAGACGGTCAATAGTTGACAAAATCCCACCTTATGTTACCTCCAAATGTATCTGCAATTACCATATACTTGCCAAACCACACTTCCAACTACATACCAAAGAACCTGAAATTAAAGGGTTTACAGGCACTAAAGAGGACGATTGTGTGGTATCTTCTGCACATTGATGGACAATCTGAAGGCTTTCAGAATAATCGAAAGGTGAAAGAAACACCCCATTACTTTTTGCATAGGCGGTCGCCATCAAAAGAATAAAACGAAATGTACTCAAAAATAGGCAGTGATGAGCAGTGAACTACACTTTTTATTGCGTCATGTATGCTACTATATCTTTTCTCCTGCATAGAAAAAAAATTTTCTTATTTCACCTGAACATTATTCGCCCTACACCCTTTTTTACTATTTCATAAAAACATTTTCTGTGGTTGCATAATCTAGTATATAATTATACCCTTTCGTGTTAAATCTTGGTTTTGCTCAAAACATTCAAACTGCATTCTCAAGAGAATTAATCTAATTATCCTGCAAATAGTCAATTCTTTTAGCTCTTAATGAACAACTTACACCGTTTCGGACTTAATTTTTACTCTCGGTTACTATCACTTACTCCTTGTCGTCACAATAAAATTATTTTCAAATCTATAATATAACTGTTATTGTTCTCTCAGGTTTCAAGTGGAACATAGAGCTTCAGGAACGCATATCCACTGTCTCCTACTTTCTGCTATCCTCTTCAGATTGATTCATGATTGCCTATACTCTCCCATCTCCTCCTTCCTAACACACGACATTCTTCATGTCACCGTCGCACCGACCACCCACTCGTCACTTCTCATTGAGATTCCTTTTGAGCGGTGGCCTGCATTGAGCGCGATGTCATTCAATGGCCTCTTCAACGAATGTCCGATCTGTCTCCATTTTATCCCACATATTTGTTGAGCAATCGCCTCCTGACTGATTAGTTCCCAGCCAGAGTTTCTTGCTGCTAGTTATTTTTGGCTGACCGTCAATTTGATCTTCAGTATGCAGCCAGAGAAGACAAATGCTTGATAAAAAGAGTCTGTAACGTTTTGGAAATCTTTTTTATGACAAGTAGTGCAAGTTTCTCATCTGTACAGAAAAACTGACTGATTTCATTCACATTTGTGCTGAACAGAATTTGAGTCTTGTTGTTTATGGTGAATAGGTGCAGAAGACTGCTACACCAGCGCACATTTGATATCTATGGTCAGCCTGCAAAATTTAGGCTACCGATATCACATGCTGAAAATTCCATACCTGTACCAAAAATACGGTGTGGAATCAAGCTGTAATAAAAAAAAATCAGAGTGATGAGGGTGTATCTCGCCTATCCTATTCTGGTTTTGACATCTTCAACCGTGTCATGTGCCTGCAGCTGAAACCGTACTGCCTGGTTAGATAAGTGAAAAAAGTGACCTCTTTCAAATTTATACATTTCAAATATACGTATATCGCATTGTTCAGGTTATAGCCAGTTGATAAGAATTCTTGAAACAATCAAAACATGACCTCTCATTACTTTAGTCAACGAGAATCTGTTTTTGAACGATAAACCACAGACGAACATGGGACAGGATAAAACGATTTGGTGTTTTGTCAGTTGCGCAGATTATACATAATAATGAAATTTGACACTTATTAAAATGTTATTCAGAGTTATTTACTTCATCAGACAAATAAGTATCAAATAATAATTAGGAACAAAGTTAGAGTAAAAAAGAATCAACATTTACGATGAATGAAGAACACCGGATTCCAAGATGTTTACTACAATTTCTTCTGAACACATAAATTAGGTTTTATGCATATATGATAGCAAAAGTGATGATGTCTGGGATCTTCAGATGGTTTCAGCTTACTGTTTTGTGCATTACCGTAAAAGAATTCAAAAATATATACTTGTTACCTTCTCTTAACTATGTGTTAGTTAGGGTCCACTGATGAAAGATTCATTTAGTCTGTCTGAGAAGTTTCCAGATGATTTTAACATATTCTAAAATTTAGATCTTTTGTTCTCTTTTTCATTGAACTGCTTCCAGATCTACGCATAGACCTCTCAAAAACTACTTTTCCTCTATGGAACAAAGCTTTTGTAACTACTACTCATGTCCCGCAATAGCAATAGCAGTATAATTGACAACGTCGTCACTTACTTGTTCAAAGTAATATAATTGGTATTCGCATCAAGACATGTAATTCTGGACATGGCGTACAGAGTTCTCACCAGAATTTACTGCAAAATATTTTCTCTTCATCTAGAACCTTCAAGCAATATCGAATGTAGGGTGAACGAATGCTGTTTCATGTGAAACACAGACTACTCTCTTGTGATACGTAACCTTCACCTCCACGAAATGCATACCTGTAGTTTGAAAGTCAATCACGAATATGTGTGTGGGTACATTTTTCTGCTCAATGACATAACTGAAAGGTTAAAACGATAGAAATTAGAGAAAATATTTTTTAAATTTCTTAAATTTTTTTTATCACAGCTTGATTCCACACCGTATTTTTGGTACAAGTATGGAATTTACAGCATGTGATATTGGTATCCCTAAATTGGCAGGCCGACCATTTGATATTAGGTGTGCGTTAGCAGGAGATCAAACCCGGAACCGAGTGCATGGTCGGTGAAAGTCCTAGAGGCGGTAGTGATGTTAGATTGAAATTCAGACAGCCTGATGATTCAGGCAGGACAACTGTTGTCGATTTCAGTCAGAGTTTATAAACAATATTTTCATGGAAACTCATATCTACTTGTATTGCCTCAGGCATTTATTCCAATAGTCGAATTATTGAAGATTTATCATAGAGATCAGAAACATCAGACGGCAGCAAAAGAGTACTCAATAAGCACATTATCACAGTTCGCTTCAAAATATCAGATACACGAAAGAGTAACTTTGTCCATGTAAAACATCGAATTCCAAAGGACTCACTATCGACTTGTGTCTACAAAATATAATGTTCGGAAGGTGATTTGATAAGAACGAATGAATACCATAGAGCATCCATTCTACCGCCAAGAAAGGCTTGGAAAATTGTCAGCTGTAGGTATGCACAATATCTAATCAAGCAGTATTTAAGCCATGTAGAAAGATTTCAGAAGTCACAAAGTTGCATCGACAGACGACAAGGGTCAGGCAACAGATCGTTTTTTGAGAATATTAATTAAGAATGTATCTTAAGTTTTTATGTACATTATTATTAGCGTTATTGTTAGCAGACAAGCAACCTTTTCTGATTGGTTGTTTTCTTGTTGAGGTTCATTCTGTACTGCTTGTGACCGTCTCTCAGTAATTTAAGCCATACATCTGCGAATCGTATTTGCACACGTTAAGTCTACTGTGATTGGTTGTTGAGTTCCTCAAGATTAGGCTTTGTTATTGTTTTTTCTCATGACCTCAATTCAGGAAGTAACGTCGACGTAAATTACTGTCTACAATGTTTGGCTCTCACCACAAAAGAATATATCATATCAGAAACATTTCACAATAAATGGAATATCAACTATGTGAATTGGAATGACGAACTAACAGAGAATTTCACCTGGTTCTGGCCCCACTGTCTATGAAGTGACAAAATCAGTACATGCTCTTTCCTCATTCTCTTATCACATCCAACAGTCTACACAAGATTTCGTTATCTTTAACAATTCATCAACCTGATAATGTGAAACTGTCCTCATAATGAAGAAAGATGGTTAAGTTGCTACAGAAAAAGCTGAGATTTTGTAAACTCTGCTTTAATATTGTTACTCTGATAAAGCTATATTAGGAGCAGGGAATACAGAAATGTAAGTGAAAACAATATCGTTTCGATTATATATTCTCTAGGGAATAAAAATAGTTTTCAAATAATGGATATCATATGAGCACTGCCCAAATTGTTTGTTTTTTTACAAACTAACAAACGTGAACTTGATTTGGACATATTAACAGAATAACAATCATTTTAACTCTTGTTATTCTAACAGTGGTGAAGTCTTTTACTTTTCACGCACAAGAGTTCCTGAAGTGAAAATGTATCGTTTCATTGTTAATTGCTGGCAGTTAAGTTCGAAAAAGAAGGATTTATTGAACCAAAAAACAAGGTATTTGTTGAGCGCCATCATAATGAAGTTTCTTTACCAAACTAAACGGCTTTTAAGTGTTGGTTTGAAGGGATTTGTTTGGTGACAGGATTTCATAATGAGCTGACATTGTTTAGAGAAATATTGGAAAACCTGAAAGTACTGGATAGCTGGTTCTTCCTAGTTTGTGACTCTTCATCAGTACGCACCCACCACAGGGGCTAGATACCAGGCCCTTCTGGTTACAAGGCTAGTGAGTACGTAGACTATTAAGCCACTGGGACCCGCTGAATTCAATGGCCAGCCCATGAATTTTAACTTCTGCCGATTCACGACACAGCGCGACTCCTAGCCAATGTCTTCGGCAAGTATTTGTCCTCACATCCGACCTGCTACACCCTACTGGTCACGACTTCTTACTAGAATCCCAGGTAACTACCTACCTCAATAGGGCCAGTCGCTAGTGAGCATTTCATCGATATCTAAGTGTTGGTTTGTAGGGATATATAGAAGTCGTGACCATTAGGATGTAGCAGGCCGGATATGGGGACAAATACTTGCCGAAGACATTGACTCGCGGTTGCGCTATATCGTGAATTGGCAGAAGTTAGAATTCATGGGCTGGCCATTGGATCGAGCGGGTCCCAGTGGCCTAATAGTCTACGTACTCACTAGCCTTGTAACCAGAAGGGCCTGGTATCTAGCCCCTGTGGTGGGTGCGTACTGATGAAGAGTCACAAACTAGGACGAACCAGCTATCCAGTACTTTAAGGTTTTCCAATATTTCTCTAAATTATGTCAGCTAGTAATGAATTCCTGTAATAAACAGCATTTATTTTAGTGTGAATCTGGCATTAAGAATGGACTTAAAGTGACAAGCTGAATTCATGTAATATTATAGGGTTTTCGTAAGTTACCTAAAAGCTGAATATAAGTTTTCCATAATCCTTTAATTAAACCAACTTTAAGTGAATAAATAGTTCACTTTGCAAGGGTAATTAAAATTTTTAAAAACCAAGTCAGTATAAAAGGAAATGATGACAGACAACTATAAACTAACGGCAGAGATTTCACTAATCTGGCCAGGAGGGATGGTTTCAACCATAGGCAGTTGGAACGGATGAAGATGTGAAAGCCAAGTAGAATCAGATAGACAAATTCGCCTTCACCAACGGAAAAACAATTTGAAAATCTTCTGCACTGACTCAGCCAGTATAAACAACAAGATTCAGGCTCTACTCAACACAAATGTTAGGTCAGACAGTCATTTCTTTTGTACGGGTCATAAACTTGCACTGTACGTCATGAAAAAAGGATTTCCCACAAGTTACAGGCTTTTATGAATTGCTGGCCACTTCTTTGACGCCACAAAGAAGATTGAATGACCACCTGGTCGGAAAGAATTAGCAGCAAGAAACTCTAGCTGGCAACAAATCAATCAAGATCTGATTGCTCAACAATTATAAAGGAGAAAATAGAGATGGATTGAGCATGCTTTGAGGAGGCCATCTGATGATATCACGAGCAATGCATACCAAACCTGGGGTGGAATGCCGTTAGGAAGCAACGCGTAGGTCATCACTACGAAAGTAACATGGGGGGGGGATCGTGTGGTCAGGAGGAGATGAGAGATTATGGGTAATCGTGGAGCCAGATGAAGAGGACAGCAGAAAGCACAACAAAGTAGAGATGTCTTGTTGAAGTGCTATGTTCCACTTGGAACCCAAGGGAATAATAATATATAATAATATAATAATTATAACCAAAATACATCTTGATGCTCTGTAACGAGAGGAATTTTCTTGATTTAAGTATGTATTCAGGTATAAGTGAAGATAGTCAGTTGGTCGCGCGATTTAGACCAAATAAATTAAGCCGAAGATAGCAAAAGTAAGCGCAAAATCAACAGAAAGACTGATGAAAGTGGATATCAAATTAATCCACAGAAATGTTAAATAGTCGGTGTTTACTACGGCAGTTATAAGCTGTCAACAATTTCACCTTGTAGACATTATTCAGGAACCACAAGCATATAACTGGTTTGTACTGATTTCTAGCTCAACCAGGTGAGATTCAAGGGGAGGGTTGAGAACATAGGGGGTACCGAAGGTCAGACAATATAGATTCAGACCATTTCTCGCATGAGTTTAGATGTCTAACAACTGATGTAGTGACAAACTGACTAAGTTGCTTCTTAATGTTGTAGCTAAGACGGAATATTGTCTTGGAGATCAGTGAATTATTCGGTGTCAGGCGGATGAAATAGTAGTTTTAAGATTGAATTAACATTACTTTTCTAGGGTTTCTCATGTCGATCTATGCAGCTTGCATGATAATTATCAAATCAAGCATTCACATGACTGTAGACCATTACACTATGGTAACTGCAGCGACCAGGATCATTAATGTAAATGTAGAACTTGGGTACTGTGTTAGAGTGTAATCCTATTTTTGGATGTGTTTATTTCAAATATCACACAGTGATGTAGCATTGATAACTAGATAACGTTTCGAGCACAAGTTGTTGCCCACTCGTAATCATATCAGTTAATTCACACGGATTCGTTATTTGTTACGTATAAATATTTCCTTCTCTCTCTCTTTCTCTCTTCCCCTTCCTGTTTGCTGCCTTTTTCCATATCTCTGGTATAGGCATCGCGTCACTCCAATTACAAGTATGTGGTGTTGAGCCGATAAAAAAAATATTTAGTGATCAATCTCCTTTTCCGTCTAACTAAAGATAGATAGGATTAGTTAAATGTCTGTATTAATCAGGCCAAGAGCCTAATTAATGAGTCAGAGGATTTAAGTGATGAAATCAAACAAATCAAAGAAATATTATTAGTGAATAGCTAGCCATGAGAATTTATTCAGATATGTTTTAAAGAACCATAGAAAAACTAAGATAAGTAATAAAACTGAAGAAAATAACATAGAATTGAAAGCTTTTGTAGTAGTGCTGTATGAAGAAGGAACGCCAGAGGCCTTACGAAGAATTGTCAATACGGTTGGAATTAGGATGGCATTAAAACCAGCCAACCAAATCTCTCTGAAATAAACTTTGTTGGCTTATCGACCGAATAGATCCAATTAAGAAAAATAATATAGTTTACCAAACATCATATAATGCTGACTGTGAGGTCAATTACATGCTCAGTCATTGCACTGCATTCACTTGCATGTAATCACAGAATACAGTGGGACAGATTGAGAGTGCTAAAAACTTAAAAAGGTGGAGGGAGAGTCTAGTCGCTAGAGCTTTATTTATCGATTCAGCATAGCCTACGTGGAATCGGAATGACGTAACGCCTTTAATGGAGAAATGGAAAGTGGCAAAAAACAGCAAGGAAAAGAAAAGGAGATAGGTAAATGTGTATATATGACAAATGACGAAGCCGTGTGAATAAATTGATATGACTATGAGTAGCAATCATTTATGCTCGAAACGTTATCCACTTATTAGTACTACATCACTGAAGTCTTGTGATTCAACTGCCAGAGCACCGGAATATTGGTCCAATGGGCACTTCTTAAAGGATTTCAACTTTACCTTCAATAACCACCCTTTTTATCAACGGCTGTCTGTGCATCGGTGGCACAGTGGTTAGGACTCTCGCCTATCATGCACATGGTCCGAGGTTCGATCCCCTGCCGACGCACACCTGATATCTATGGTCGGCCTGCGGAATTTCGGGCTACCGATATCCATGCTGAAAATTTCATACTTGTACCAAAAATACGGTGTGGAATCAAGCTGTTAATCAAAAATCAAATCAAAAAAAATCAATATAGCCATGCCATCAGTTAGTGTATTTTTAGGCTCATTGAAGAATGGTCATTCACCTGTGAAATATGTCGGCTAACTTCATCTACGTTGAGTGCAATCTATAGACTATACTTCTATATAAGAAGAAAGGGAAATTTTTTCTTGTGAAATCAGAATAATGACGACAACTTGAAAATCCAGAGAGGACACGCACACACACACATGGAAATCCACCTTTGTTCTGTACTCTCTTCTAGTCCACTCTGCTTATCTGATATATTCTCTAAATATTGATCATTGTTACGAGCATAATTTATGATGAATAGCGAAGAAGTTTGGGCGAAATTGACGAAAATTACGGCTGCATGCTCTTGGAGGATCTGGACTTCACCGATGATATATGTCTGATTTCCCACACCTAGAAGATATGCGAGTGGAAAACAACAAGTTGGCAGAAGAAGCATCAAAGATAGGACTTCAGATGATTACAGAGAAAACAGAGGTGATGAAGATTCCTAGCCAGCAGCGACAACAACAACAGACAATGGACATTAATCAGCAAAAATGCAACAAATCTGAAAGAAGTAACCTTTTTCACCAACCTACCTACATTGGAAGCATCGTTCTAACTGCAGGCGAAGAGAACTGATGAGTATATCAAAGAAAGGATCGGGAAAGCAAGACAAGCTTTCATTTACCTCAAGTCTGTGTAGAGATTAACACCACACAGCATGGAAAACTAGATCCAGTTTTTCAACTCCAATGTGAAGTCAGTGCTACTCTAAGGATCAGTGACTTGCACTGCGCCTCACAAAGGCTACTTCAAACAAACTACAGACCTTCATTAACAGCTGTCTTTGCTCAATAATCAAGATCAAATGGCCGTCCAGAAAAGATCAGCAACACGGAGAGATCTCTGGCAATGAGCGAACCAACACAGAAGGAACTATCTGTGAAAGAAATATGCAGGAAGAAACGGAGGTGGGTTGACCATAATGTGAGAAAACCATCAAGTGACATAACACTTCAGGCTTTTTCTCGAGTAGAACCCGAACGGGAAGCGGCGAATCTGTCGTCAGTGCGAAAGTGACATTCAGGAGGTGATGTGAATAGGAGATGAAAGCATGTGGGCAAACATGGAGCCAGGTGAAGAAGTTGAAGGAGAACCGAACAGAATGGAGACGTGCGGCTGAAGCCCTATGTTCTTCTACGAACTAAAGAGAACAATAATAATAATAATGTACTCTATTATCAACGATTTGAATATTTACATTCTAATCTGACAATTTCAGTCCAAATTTCCAATTTAACTTTGTTTTATTTTAAAAATTATTACAAAAGTTTTGTTATGCTTGTATTTTTCATATTCGAAAAGGATTTTACAGAAAGTACTCTCCACATGATTACACTTTTACGGATTTTTTCAAATGTAAATAAATGTTATGGGAAAGTAATCCAGACTACAACACATGGCAATCGGAGATTTGACTGTCTAGTTTTATAATGGTTAAATTACTTTATCCTAGTATAGATGTGCTGTTCGACTGTCGATTAAAGAAGGTATCTATTGGTCAGCAGTTTGATCTATTCTTCTTTAAGACTGTGAAGATGTGGCAGTCGAAATTAAAAGACTTGAAGAAGCTGCTTGTCTGTGATTAAAGGTGCTTGCTTTTCATCTCTCCTGCTAAGTGGTACAATGTTTATTAGTATTATTTCCTTTAATTCATAAAGGAATATTAAGCTTCAGCTACACATCTCAATTGCCTTCGGTTATTTGCTAGAGTTTTCACCTGACTCCAAGTCCGCCCACATGTTTTTATCTCCTCTTCACCTGACATCCCCCAAGTCACCCTTGCATTGACGACCAGCCCGCCGCTTCCCTTTCGGGTTCCACTCGAGCACTGGCTCGTCTGGTGATGTCACTTGATGGTTTCCTCGGAGTGTGGCCAATCCATCTCCATTTCTTCCTGCCTATTTGTTGCTCAATCGGTTCCTAGTTGGTTCGCTCACTGCCAGAGATCCCTGTTGCTGATCTTTTCTGGCCGGCCATCTGATCTTGAGTATTGAGCGAAGACAGCTAGTTGTTGATGAAGGTCCATAGTTTGTGGTGTAGTGGTAAAATAACTGTGAGTAATATTGAGGGTAGTCACATAGTGTAAGGTAATTAGGTAGAGTTAGTCAGTGAGGTTGTGATGGTACATCGATTAAAATTGCAAAGACATGTGTTACACATGCCAAGTTGTCGACTTCATTGATGAGCAATGTTAGCTGACATTAGATTAAGTTGAAAAAGAAGCAGGAGTGACCGATTGAAAGCCTAGCATTAATCCGTGAAGTCATATACTGTTAGTTTGAGTAAGGTATAAGGGTCAGGCAGATTACCTACGTGAGTTTCTTGATGCCCTAAGATCCAATGGTCGTGGACTATTGGTAACACAGCTCAAAATTATTCCCAGTGAAGCAAGTATATCCACTCCAAATGAACTCGTCGACCCATTAAATTTTCATTATTTATTACCACATAAGTTTCCATTCATTATAGTTCTTTGGTGATGTTTCTACTTAGAATTTATGTATCTTATAAAGTTTTGCAAGCTTCAATAGTTGTACTTTAGCGTGAATTTCTGCTTTGAAAACTTTTTCGATCAGTCATTCAGTTCCAAATGTGTCAAGCAAACAAATATCAACTTAAAATACGAGAATTTAGGAATTACTGAGGTCTACAAAAACTGTATAGAAAATGCTGGAATATATAAACTCCAATAATTGGTTGTTCTTCTAATTAAATGAAAAGAAATTAATCTTTTCTCCATTGTCATTTAGTTCGAGAAAATGTTTCCTTTAATTGTAATTAAGTTAATCCCCTTTGCATGTATTAAATCAGAATCACCGCCGCTAATGAGGCGATAAAGTTATGTGACAGGATTTGGTCATCAGCTACAGCTTCTTTTGAGCAGATACCGAATGTAATCAGTCAGTATTGATTGAAAAATTAAAATAAGGCAAATTGATGAACCTCTTTACAAAAGAACAAGAAGTACATTCGAATACGACCCTTAATCACTACTGTGTCTATTGACAGCGGGCTAATATATGAAGTGGTAGGAATACTTTTCGATTTTAATCATAAAATTTTGTATTTTTTTATAGTTGGTTTCTAGGGATTAGTCTTGTTTTAACGAGTTGATCATGGATTGATAACAGTTAGAGAACCATTGAGAACCAGGGAGTACTGGACAGCTATTTCATCCTAGTTTGTGAGGATGGATGTCCTACTGGCGACATTGGTTGGGGTCGTGCTAAATCACGAATTGGTAGAAGTTGGAATGCATGGGCCAATGAATTGCGTCCCAGCGGCTGAATGGCATATGAGCCTGCCTTGTAATTCGAAGGTTCTGGGTTCGAACCCCCTGCAGTGGCTCAGTACTGCTGAAGAGTCTCAAGCTAAGCTAAGGAAACATCTGTCCAGTACTCTCTGGTTTTCAATGGTTCTCTAACTGGTCAACTCGTAAAAGTCTTATTATTTTACAAGTTTTTGTATTTCCAAATGAATCAAAAATTTAACAAGCGGTGATAATTGGAATAATACTTGGAATTATTGGAAATGAAAACAATTATGATACTAATCGAATAATTTGGATTGGGTGTATGTACATTGAATGAATAAAAGGAGGAATAGAGATAGACAAGCTAGAAATGAGGCCTATACTGGTAGAACTAAATAAACAAAATATGAATACAAAATTAACTAAATAAATGTTTATCCCTCTACGCCCAGCGCTGGAATAGCGACTGTACACACTTCTTCAGTGCTCAGAAGTGTAGCTTAAACTCGCGAATGGCCAAGGCCTCCACTATCTTTATAAGTTTATAACGAACAAAACGCGGCAAGTTAGCATGAATCCGATAGATGGCCTAAAAATCATGGCCAGGGTTGGAAGAGTGACAGAAGTCAATCAGGTATTCCACAACAGAGCTTCGCACACCCCTTCTCTCTTGCCGTGTAAAAACATGTCAGAATATGTTCTCGTATCCCTGTGGATAGCGTCCTCTGTCAATGTATCTTGCCCATAGATGAGCATGGAGGCAGGCACACGAGGGAGTTTATGTTCCACAGAGACTGAAAACAGCTTCCGGCTAGTGAAGGTCATTTATAGTTTGAAAACAAAGAACGTCTTACTGACTGACTTACTTGTAGTTTTGTAACATCTAGTTTAAAATAGAGGCATAAGGATCATGAAAGGAGTGATTAACTGTCCATGAAATATATATATATATCGTAACAAAATAGTTTTAGCTACAAGTGGATGAGGCTAGACGCACTTTAGCACTGTAAGCTCGTAGGGATGATAAAGAATATTATTACTACTAATCATTTAGTGTTCATATCTTCTGAGGTTGATTTCTCGCGAGGTTCGTTCGATGTATATTGCATCGCATTCCAATCATTTCATTTCATTGATACAATTAGATTGTGAATCCTTTTAAATTTGATCTTTAGATTGGATGACATTGCCTTTTAGTGTATGTGGTCTTTTGAAGAAAAATCTGACGTTTTGTCTATTCAGTATTGTTCTGATATCATCTGAGGTGTGTGATCTTTATGGAATGACAACTGCTGAGAGCAGTGTCTACAGAATACGTCTTCTACCATGATAAGGTTTCTGTTGATTTTGGAGATAAAATTTATTTGGAGAGGTACCTTGTTGAGATTTTCAGTAAGACTTGCTGTGTCCTCTGGTTTTTATTTGTCATCCGTTAGGAAAGAGAGTGCCTGTCTTAGACGATCTGTGACAATTGATACCCTTGCATTAAGAGGTTTCACCAGTCTGAGGTCTAAATATTTGTCTCAGTGTGCTTTCTTTTTGAATATATATATTATAGAAGATCTATTTTGTTTCCTCTTAACAAGGCAGATTAGAAAATGCAAATCACCGATGCCTGAATCGTGGAAGATTGCTTTTTTCAGTTTCGCCCAAGAATGCACTGTGTATGCTACCTTCCGTAAAATCAACTACCGGTATTGATGGGACTGTAGGTTTGTGTATCTCAGCCTGACCATAGAATCCTGAGAGTACAAAATCCTTCAGTTTCAGTTTAAGCCAAAAAGAATTTCCAATTTTAGGGTTTAGTTGTTGGAGGAGTTTGTCGATATTTAGTTTCCTCCTACATATTTCAACAGCCTTCCTATTTTCTTCAATAAGTAAGTATGGCTTATCGGATAATTGTTCAGCGGGTTTTTTTTCATAATTAGTTCTGTTTGTTATCACAGTGACATTTTCCCAATCCGATTTAGTTCCAGTAATGTTTCTGTCTTTTCTTTAATTCCCCTAGATCTTCATGTTCTTGTCTGGTGTGATTTGACGGTATGTTTCGTTGTGTCATTAAAATATTTGACATCTTTTGATGTACAGAGTTTGATTCTTTGTGGATTATCATTTGTTATACAGGTTCAATAATAGGTGGTACTTCATAAAATCAATGATTGTTTTCTAACAACACTTAGAATATGCAGACGATATAGTCCTTCTAGGCGAGGACTCTGACAAATGCGGAGTCTTCTAAACACCTTGAGCCGCAATCTACGAATGTTTTGCATGCGATTCGCTCCCGCCAAATGCAAGATGATGTTACAGGACTGGACTACATCGACGCCTAGTTTAAAAATAGGAAGTGAAGTGGTAGAGCACGTTGACCGCTTCACTTATTTGGGAAGCACCATCAGCCAGAGCCAACGGGTTGATCTCTGACAAAATCTCAGCACGAATACAGGGGGCTCGTTTCGCATTTACCAGTTTACGCCGACTCTGGCGTAGACGAGATTTTCGACTATCGACCAAAGGGCGGGTGTACTGCTCATCAGTCCGCTCCGTCCTCCTTTATTGGTTGTGAGACCTGGTCACTGAGAGTGGAAGACATGAAAAGACTAGCTGTCTTTGATCATAGGTGCCTGCGCTCTATTTCCGGTGTAAAGTGGCATAATAAGGTGAACAACATCGAAGTTACGCATCGAGTTCTAGGTAAACAGGAGAAATCAATCGACGAAGTCGTGAAGTTACAAAGACTGAGATGGTTAGGACACGTGGTACGTATGCCAAGCCATCGCCTCCCTCGACGAGCAATGTTAGCGGATATAGGGTCAGGCTGGAAAAAAGCTAGCGGCGGTCAAACAAAAACTTGGCTGCACCAGTCAATGAAATCCACAACAGTTGGTCTAAGCCACGTAGGAAGGTGTCGACTTCCAGGCTGGGGTCCTCGGGACGGTAAAAATCTATGGTTGGAAACAATTGGTGACATGGCTCAAAACCGTTCTCAGTGGCGCAGATGTATCCACTCCCTGTGACTTATGATCTTCAATGAAACTGTTTTGTATTTCTTTATTACTCCTTTGTCTCACACCTCTGCTCACTGTCTCTATCATGCTTTTCTTGTACTTTCTTCTCTTGCTTCGCGTGCTACACGGGTGTGGCGACTTGAACTTCCGCACATTTTTGCAAAGTTCTATGTCGAAAACAGACAGACAGAAAATTCAAACCATTTAGTAGTGACACGATTTCATTTTCAGTGATCATCTTGTCTGACATATCATTTATTGAGATCATCTTTGGTTGTTTTCTTTTTCCCGTTTTCAAGAATTTCTATATTTATCATCTTTTGATGAAATTATGAAAATGTGATTGACGTTGGTTACCCAATGACCAGTTACTTCACAGTGTTAAACGTGGACTCGCTAAGGACATATTAATTTCTGACATTTGTCCATATTGTGAAAATTAAATGAGAGAAAAAAAACTGAATAACCTATTGGATTTTAGAATAATTATTTGATTGTTTGTGTTAGAAAGTTCACCAGCTGTGCAAGTGATCCAGTTTCGATTTTCATCTTATACACTCTTAAAACATCACTTAGCCAGTCTTTAGCCCGATAAAGAAGAAATCCCCATGTTCTCCTTGGAACTCTAAGGATGGAGAAAACTTTATCACGGGACGATTATCCTGGAATTAAACAGTAATACACATATAGATGAGGATGGTTAAGCAATAATGCGGAGTTGGTAAGTGAGAGATCGCTGGGTGTGAGTTCAAGGTTGATATGCAGGAGATAATAAGGAGGAGATAGGAAAGCTTATGGGTGGTAACTGTGAAGCCAGTAAGATAGAACTTCAAAGAAGAAAGTGAAATAATTATTTTCTACTGAAGGTGTGTATCCCACTAGGAACCCATGAGAATGCCATTGACTTACGAAAGATTCCCATTGTACTATATAGAAAATCAAAACAATGGGTTCATCGAAGAGCAATGGTGCACAGCGGTATTCAAACAAAACAGCAGACGTCCGTAGTATAATTGATAATAAGAAAATTATTGCTAAAATAGATGAGTGCAGGTGTCGAGTTGCGCTATAAACATGGCTTGAAATTTTGATGTGTTTTACATGAAAGAGTCAGGTTATCAGTAAGTTAGTGAAAATTTCCACTTGAACAAATAATTCAAGACGCACTCTTTGAATGGTGATAACTTCAAAAATTCGAAGTAGTCATTAAAATGCTTTATCTGTTAATCATCTTAAAATGCGACAGGTTGATCTGATGTCTTTTAAGAGTTAGGTCCTGAGATATTCTATTGTTACATGAAACTAATTTTTCATAGCTTACACGTTTTGGTACGCATTTGACGATATTCACAGATAGAAAATGAATGAACTCTCTTTTGTGTTTTACGCACGCCTTTCAACTTTTCATGTGCTCATATAATTAATTATTTCAGTGCTGAATTAGTTTAGTGAGAAATCAATAAATCTACGTGCATAAAGTCAATAAAAATTAAGTTTACCGGGTATTTATACACATTTAAAATAGTAATGATTTGATTTCACTTCAGGCTTTCAGCTGACACTCAGATTTCATTTTTCCGTGATGACAGTGATGGATAGCCTCTATCTTTTCATCGGTGGTGATTGAACCAGAAACGCTAAACTTCGTGTTGGGAAAGAATTTATGTATCAGCACACTTTGAGTTGAGATTGAAACTTAGTGTTTGAGAAGCACATCACTCTGTTTTCTGTAGTCATTTTTCGCCGGCTGTATAAACACCCACAGGCTTCTGTTTCTCCTTTACACAGCCTCCTCTGTGTCACCTTCACATGCTCAACTAGTGGCCTATTTCCAAGAGTTTTACAGTTGAGGGGCTGTTTGGTGTGTGATTACACTCATTGGTCTTCTTAGTGCGTGTCCAGTCATTCTCCATTTGTTTTGTTTCTTGGCCACTTTGTCAAGCACATCAAAATCAGATTAAAATACAGTTTACACTGTCAAAATGTTTTGTAATATTGAAGATTAATCGGAAAGTAATTAAGCTTATGAAAATTACTTACTTTAGAGTACAGGTTGCATAATACATTAAAATTTCAAGTATTGATATTGTAGGGATTTTGTTTGATTGGATGGAGGATTTCATCATGAACTGACATCAGTTAGAAAGCCACTGGAAAACCTGAGAGTACTGGGAGTACAAAATCCCTACAATACTTATACCTGAAAACTAGTCTGATGCTCACTAGCGACTGGCCCTATTCAGGCAGTGACCTAATGTTCTAGCTGGAAACCTTGACCAGTAGGGTATAGTAGGTTGAAGATGAGGCAGTAAATCATCGAAGAAGACATCACGAAATAGTCAGCCTATGTGGTAAATTGGCAGACGTTAGAATTCATGCACTTGCGATTGGATCGGATACCAGTAGCTCAATGGTGTACGAGTTCGCATTGTAACCAGAATTTCGTGGGTTGGAACCCTGATGGGCGCGTGTTGATATAGAGTATCAAGCTAGTCTGAAGAAACAGCTGTCCAGTACTCACAGGTCTTCTAATGGTTCTCTAGCTGATGTCACCTCATGGTGTAATTCAATCATACATTAAATTGTCAAGAAAATCATTTGTCTGTGCAAACAATACCAACAGAAGTAGCAAAATATATTAATTATTAGGTGAACAGCGTAAGGAAGCCAGTGGGGAACAGTTACTACTTCTGAATACTCCTGTGACATATGTGACCTACTTAGAGATGTAGAATAAACTTTTGATTTAGTTGTCTTCCCTGAGATGGCTGATTTAATTACGAAACTTTCGTTGTCCTTCAAAATCATCCATTCCAGCTATAAACCTTCCTCATTATTTTATGCGATAAGTTTAGCACTCAAACATACTGCTGAATTAAGCAGAGAATGTATTCAAAATCCTAAATACGCTGATTGCATGAATCATAATCAGTTTACACAATTACGAAGATTGTTAGTCGGAACTTTCTTTATCAAAAGCCCTTGTGGCTTCGATTAAGATCTCTCTTCATATTAAACTGTTGAAATATTCTTCCCTGCGGAAATCGCTTCTTCACACTTTGTGCCAAATTATTATTATTATTATTCCCTTGGGTTTGAAGTGGAACATAGGGCTTTAGTAATGCATCCCCGCTTTCTTCTATTTTCTGCCGTCCTCTTCAAATCTGTGCATGATTGGCCATATTCTCTCATCTCCTCCTTGGCACACGATTTTCTCCAGGTCACCTTCAAATCGACGACCTACTCGTCTCTTTCCACTGGAATCGTACTCAAACGATGACCTGCATTGAGTGTGATTTCATTTGACGGCCTTCTCAATGTATGCCCATTCCATCTTCATTTTCTCCTACATATTTGTTGAACAATCGGCTCTTGGTTGGTTTGTTGTCAGCCAGAGTTTCTTGCTGCTAATTCTTTCCCGACGGCTAGTCAATTGATCTTCATCATGGAGCCAGCGAATAGGGTAGCCGTTAATAAACGTATACAGTGGCCTGCTGGAAATGCTTATCGTGATACGCAGTGCAAATTACTGGCATCTATACAAGAACTAAATGACTTAACATCGGTGTTGAAAGAAAGAATCTTTTTGTTTACGCCGGATGAGTGAAGTAAAGGATTTCCAAACTACTTATAAATTGATACACCGTCATCAATCTGAAAGTAGTTTGGAAATCCTCTACTTCACTCAACCGGCGTAAACAAAAAGATTCTTTCTTTCAACACCGATGTTAAGTCATTTAGTTCTTGAATAGACGCCAGTAATTTGCACTGCATTTCACGATAAGCATTTCCAGCAGGCCGCTGTATACGTTTATTAACGGCTACCCTATTCGCTGGCTCCATGATGAAGATCAATTGACTAGCCGTCGGGAAAGAATTAGCAGCAAGAAACTCTGGCTGACAACAAACCAACCAAGAGCCGATTGTTCAACAAATATGTAGGAGAAAATGAAGATGGAATGGGCATACATTGAGGAGGTCGTCGAATGACATCACGCGCAATGCATGTCATCGCTTGAGTAGAATTCCACTGGGGAGCGATTATTGGGTCGTCGGTGTGTGGTTGACACGGAGGAGATCGTGCAAGTTGGAAGAGATATGGGTTTATGGTCAATCGTGGGCCGAGCTGAAGACGACAGCAGAAAATAGAAGAAAGTGGAGAAGTGTTGTTGAAGCCTCAAGGGAATAAGCGATTTCATCACGGGAGATTATTTCAGCAGTGTGATATGAAGAGAGACCTAGGTGAAGCCAGAAAGGATTTTGATGAAGAAAGTTCTGAGCAATAATCTTCATCATAATGTATACTAATTATAATTATGAAGGTGTATCTTGTCTTTCCGATTCTAGCTGTTTTTGACGTCTACATCCGTTTCACCTCTGATTGAAATTGTGCTTCGTAGATATGTGAACGACTTGACGTGTTTCAAGTTTAACCAGTTGATGGTGATTGGTTCTGGTTGTTGTTGTTGTTAGTGATTGCTAATCTTCATCAACACCGTCTTCTCTATGTGTCACTGGAGTCCTGTCTTTGCTGCTTGTTTCTCCTACTAACCTCTTGGTTTTCGCCTAAAAGTCCTCGAATGAATCAATATCTCTTAGAGAACCACTAAAAACCAAACAAGAGTGGAAAATAATCTCATCTTGGCGTCGAACTCTCCATCATTGTAAACCCATCACACTGTCCAGGATTTAAATTAGGACCTGCAAATGGTGTATAAATTCTGACCCAATGTCTAATATGCCAGTGTGCACTGAAAACCTCTGGACTTGGTCTCTCATAGCGTCACTTGAGCATACTGCTAAACAGCCGCTAAATACGGTGAAACAGCTACCTGCTCCTCCTCTTAATTTTTCCAATAACACATTCAATCGTGTCAATTCGTTTAATTGAATTTTAGATTTCCCTCTCGACTGATTGGACCGAAGTGCTCGGTCTCAGGTTGACATTTTGGCTTCTTGTGCAGATGCTTCGACTATGTCTGAGCATTTAATTAGTATTTAATTGGTGGATGGTGACTAGCAGTGGAACGCTAGTTTATAACGCATTGGCGTTTGAAACTATGGGCACTGGATTCAAGCCTCGGTGGGAACATCATCACTCACTGAGAAATGCAGGTACATCCAGCTGACGAGTCCCAAATAGGACTAAGTGCGCGTAGTCCTGTATCCCACTACTAGTCACCATCCCTCAATTAAATAACAATTCGTGACTGAATCCTTATCAAATAATGAACGGAAATCTCTACAGCAACAACGACAAAAAGCTAAAACTTAAACAGTAATATGAAAAACTTAATTTGACTTTAGATTTTATGCTTGACCTCAAATTATTATTATTTCAACAGGCTTTTGTATTCCTGCGTCTTCTTCGTGTAGATATTTTCTAAGCATACAATTTTATTCTCCCTGTTATATTTGTAATTACACTGACCGAGAAGTGATTGAAGAGTTCGCTATAAGTTTTTCAATGTCGTTTCTTTTTTTTTTGTTGCCTAAAATGCAAGTGAATACAGAGATTCTTTTAAAAATTTGAATCGTTATTATTCTTTCAATGTATAAATGATCTTTGATAGCATGCTCAAGAAACAATTTCAAAAAAAAATCTGTTTTATTCTG
The DNA here is from genome assembly GCA_944472135.2 of Trichobilharzia regenti. Classification (NCBI taxonomy): domain Eukaryota; kingdom Metazoa; phylum Platyhelminthes; class Trematoda; order Strigeidida; family Schistosomatidae; genus Trichobilharzia; species Trichobilharzia regenti. The sequence continues at coordinate 21,349,013 of OX235265.1, read as the reverse complement.
AAATATAGTTTTAACCTAAAAATCTGAGAGTTTCTTTAAACTTTAGTTTTGTCAATGATTTTCGATCCTTCACTGTTTCCTTTGTTAAAATTGAAGGTTTTAATCAGTTAATCTGAGTGAAAACAGGATGAGAAAGGTCACTGTGAAGTGTGTCTATGTGCGAGTTAGTGTGTTTTAGAGAGGTTTTCAACTAACAGATAAAAACGGGATATGAATAGGACAAAATAAGGTATGAAAAGTTTATTTTAAGCTAATTGACTGTGTGAAAAATTAGTGGGGAAAATTTCCCGGGTTTTTGGTTTTTTCCTGAATTGTCTCTCTATTGCCTTTAAAATAATTAAAACATGCGCTTTAAGTCAACCGTGTCCTTGACAAGGTTAAAATATAGTGTGAAACACACTTCATAGAATTCCTTCCTTTATTTGTAAACACAAGAACTGAAAATGTTCTATATGCTTAGGGAAAATGGATGTAAAGTAGGCTATACACTTGATAGCTTACCCGAGCTTTCGAGCTGTTAACTGAATGATTTGATCATCTAATATAGATAGCTTTCATCTTTATGGAGACTTTTTTTTCAGAATCCTTTCTGTTTATCGTAATCCGTAAAATTAGTACGGCCAACACATTATTGACTAATGAATATCCTAAGAATTCTATTGTATGTCACAGTAAAGAGAAAATGCTCCTTGAAAAGCAAGCTTCCAAGCAATCATGCAGTTAACAGCTCAAAATCCTAGGTCAAATATCTAAGATACATTCCTTGCCCTTTGCATTTCAAACAATTTAAATTCTTTTGTCTACGATTAGTCGACGAAAATATTCTTTAGGATGTAATCTGACGGAATGCTTATAAATCACTAGGCTACTTTTGATCTTCACTTTTTATAATGCACCTACATTTCTCTTTTTTTGCGGCTGTTTTATTCCTGTAGGTGTGTCTTTAGAATGTGCAAAATACCCGTGTGAAATTTCAACTGGCTTCCAAACTACTGTTTTACACTTCAGAATGAAAACCAAAAGAATTCTATTGTAGGTGGGTCTCGTTTCAAGTAAAATAAAGATATATTAGATGGTTGGAGGCAATCGGCAGGAGGCTTTGCTTGATATAGGTTTCGTGCGTGCTAGCTGGCACTCACCAGTCAGCCAGCAAGGTGTATCTGCAAATTCGAAGGAAATCATATCCCTTCGGAGATAAGAACCCACTTTATCCATTGCTGTAGTCAGAGACGTTACCATTGAGCTATTTGGGTTCGCGATTGACCTCCTGTAGAACTGGCTGTATTGGATGCTTTGATACAACATGATGTCAATGAATGTGTTTATTTGAAGACTATATTAAAAGTGAATTTTCTGCGGGGAATTACACTGAGAATTCTATATAGTCATTAGAAACAGTTTCTAGACTGAAGTTGATATTGTTTGAATAGGACCAGTCTCTAGTGCGCACCCATTCGGACCTAATCAGGTAGGTAGTTACCTAAGGTTCTTGTGAGGAGTCGTTACCAGTAAGATACAGCAGATTGGGTGTGAGAACAGTTAACTCGCCAAAGACATTGGCTAGTGGTTGCGGTATTTCGTGGATTGGCAGAAGTTGGAATTCATGCATTCGCCATTGGATCGGGTCCCAGTGGCTCAATAGTCTATGAGCTCGCCTTGTAACCACAAGGTCCTGGATTCGAACCCTGGTGGTGGGTTTGTACTTCATCTTTAATTTCATGTTATAACTGTTCGAATCCTTTACTTCTCCTTTAAGTTTCTGTTACGTAACCAAATCAAATACTCCCTTATTTCTTAATTACTCTTTCTTTTTTTCCAAAATTATGCATCATTCAATCTACTCATTATAACTGCCTTTAAAAGTTTTTTTAATTCATCCACTTTAACTGTACCGCCCTTAATAACCATTTCCACCCTTTTAATTGTGTGTATTAATTTGCTTGGTTAATTTTCACCCCTTGACACGTTGATATTGAGTAATTATTGTTAAAAAACATATCGTCACTTGATTGGTAAAATGTTTTGTATCGTATTAAAAATGTTATATATATATATATATATATATATATTTGAGTCAGAGATGAGGATCGAATTGAAAAGTAAATATTTCTCCTCGAAATACTTTTTCCTTCTAAATATCTTAATGGTTTTTGTTCCACACACAGGAAGAGGTGGTTTTCGTCGAATAGTGCTTAAGCGGATAAAATCTGAATTTCGGAAAGATGGATATGATTTGAAGTCCCAGTGGAAACATCATCATTCACTATGGAATACAGGAACATCCAGCTAGTAAGTCCAAAGTAGGCAGGACGAAATCCGTGTCTATGAGATACAAATAAAGCTAAGCAATCACATATCTGTTTAAACGTCAACATAATACTCAAGCATATTTGAACTACACTTGTTCAAACTAGTCTCAACAGCTAAAATGAAATTTTTCTCAATAAACACATCTTCAATCCTTGCTATCTCAAAAAGAAACCTTGTAGGGAGTGTTTCATTACCTGAATTTCACTTTTTATTAAATGTAGCCAAAACCTTTGATAAAAAATGACGAAAAATCTTATTTCCGACAAATGAAAACGTGCAGATTATTTTTAGGAATTTTTAGTAACATCTTTAAACAGCCTACGCCTTTAGAAACAGGTAAGGACAGGAGCAGTACAATTCTGTTATATAACATCATAAATAAATGAGGAATCCATCCACCATCTCTTGATGACAGGAAATTAGGCACGTGCAAATTAAAACAGCTTTTTTAGAATTTAAAGTTCTATATAGTAATAGTCATAGTATGACTGAAGGTTGACTGTTTTTCCTGCTGGCCGAGGGGACGAATGAAACTCGATGAATGAGACAAAGACTTAACAAGCCCAACAACAGAGAATGATTTCAGATTTTATCAAACACAGTTTACATTTACATTAATGTCGCACAAACAGGGGCATCCGCTGCACCCTATTCTGGACATGTCTGGATCTCCATACCATCCAGTTGCCAAATTGGCTGCCGGAACTCCTACAGCCTGTTAGAAGACAAATTTCAAAATACTCTCTTCCAGACACTTTGAATTCATCCACTGTATCAAAGATGTGGAAGTGAGTGACAACCAAATGATACCACTCGACGTCGAATCTCTCTTCACGAGTATCCCGATTACGGTGACCATTTGTTTCTTATGCAGGTACATGGAAGACAACGGCTTGAATATATCGGAATACCTACAACCATGTTAAAAGAACTTCTAATTAGATACACTTTGAAAGTTCTATTCATATTCAATGGTTCTATTTTTAGATAGCAAGATAGTGTGGCTATGGGTTCACCTTTAAGCTCGTTACTTGCAAATATTTTCATGACAAGCTAAGAAAATGTTACAATGACGTCAACAGTCGACAAATTCTCTCTGTACAAAATGTAAGTCGATGACACTTTGACCATCTGTGATAACAGACGTGACCTAAAAAATTTCCTTCAGGTTTTTAATAGCTGCCACCAAGCCATCAAATTTACAATTGAAGCAGGAACCAGAGATACCATCTCATTTCTGCACATCCCACTAAAATAGTAGACCAGTAGGACTCCAAAGAGATCAATATATCGAAAGCCTATTTGGAACAGCCAGCTGACAAACTATTACAGTTGCATATCCATCGATCGCAAGCCGTACCCTATAATATATCTTGCCGCCACAATCCGTAGAATCTTCAGACCTGAATCAGTAGGAGAATAGATAGATCTTTTAAAGAAGACGCTACTTGAGAATGGCTATCCACCACGCTTTATGGGCAGATAAACAAAGCCTAAAATCAACAAAGAACAACACATTTTTTTGCAGAAGAAGATGCTGTACATGAATGTGGCGTTTAAAGGCGAACTTCTGGCAGACATCCTAAAGAGAAGAATATATAACACCCTGAAAACAACATTCTCCGCTGCTTCTACATTACAACTGGTATTCTCAATCCGCCGAAATTGTTCTTCGACAATTCCAAAGATAAACTATCACATCTGATCACCTCTATGTGTATCTACCAATTGACTTGCTGATGTGCGACAAAATATATGGGGCGTTCGATGTGTGTTTTATCCAAAAGAAACAAGAAACATTATCTCACTTGGCAAAGAAAAGGTAACAGTGGATCAATAAAGAGTGCTATAACTGAATATATATTTAACACTGGTCACTCAATATGTACAGAGAATTCATTCAAAGTCACAAAGTCACAAAGAAGCCTCTCGATAACACTAGGCTTCTGTATACTTTGGATTGTCTAGCGAGACCCTTAGCAATCCGGATAAAAAAACTGATTTATGTACACAGAAGAAACTTTTCCATTCCCTCCTTCTACCTTGGGTATGACTGGAAGTTCTACTACTTTGTTAACAATGATATTCTGAATTTTTGTATGACTTCTTACGAACATCTTTGTCTTAACCAGCCCATTATTTACTCTTTCCATCTATTACATAACTTATTTTGGACATTTGTCTCCATGCTCTTTCACTAACATCCTACCTTTACGGGCGTTTTTCGCATTAAAAACTATCCTTGTCAATACTTACCAATCTTCACCATACCCTCGCAAATGTTACAATTTGATTATTCATTCCATTTTAGAAACATTTTGCTGACGTTAATAATAACCCTAACTAACTAATTTTTAATTTTGTTTGACAATCTTAATGTACACAGACACACACACACACAAAATAATAATACATAAATACGATTGTGCAGGTCAGTGAAGGAATTTATTATATTTGTGAACATGAAAATGATGAAACATATAAGATTATAAATAATTAATTAACCAATTGGAAAGAGAGAAAATTAAGTTTCAGAAGTCAGTATCTGACATCCGATAATATATAATTACCTTTTAGTTTACTTCACCTAGTGATTATTAAGCATAGTTTCTTTTCGTTGCATAGTCTCCCCATGGCTACAAGCTTGATCTCTGAAGCTTTATTAGCGATTTTATTCTTTTACAGGTTGCGGTTACTGGCCTCGTGCCTAGCGTTCTTTTATCTTCTCCAATCTTACTACTGGCTAAGTGTGGTTTATGCGTGTATCAGCTGGCAATCGAATCCTGGACCACGTGGGTGGTTAGTGAGTATCCATCCTCTCACTATACCACCGACACACTTTTTTTTCCTTCACGTTCCCAGTGGAACATAGGGCTTCAAGCTAGTGACTTGAAGATTCTGTAGCAGTGTTTAATTTTACAGGATGGGGTTGCTAGCCCCATGCCCAACCTTTCCTCTTCACCAGCTTTACTTCTGGTTGAGTGAGGTAAAGGAGTGCGCCGGCCGGGGATCGAACCTCGGACCATAGGCATGGTTGGCGAGCATCCTAACCGCTGCGCCACTTAGGCATAAGTAAACACATAAAACATAGTAGTGACTAACTAACGATGACGAAAATTTATTTTTAGTATATTTAAAGAAGTAGGATAATATATCAGCTTTAATTTGAATGCATCTCTTTAACTATACCAGATGACATTAACATGACGAGTTGCTACAACGACATAATTATCCACAAATTACTCTACCGCTCATAGGAATGAAAGAATAAAGCAATTAATTATTTATTGGTCATTTTAGTAAATAGCTTTTAAAGTTTTCCTTGGATACTAGTAGCTAGTTTGATGTGTTTAGTCCTTTGTTTAGTACAGACTAAATTCTATCAATCAGGCTTCCTGCCAATTGTCTCCAACCATCTTACATCAACAATTCAAAGTGCACCCTGATATCGAGCCACCTAGAATGGTAGCCACATTGCAAACCTTACCGGTAAAATTCAGTGTGCACCAAAAAAAAGGATTAGAAACATTACGCTATTTACTAAATACTAACCAATCAAAGTATCTAATATAGTCAATATATAGCCTTGCTGACTGGTGACTGCCAACTTGTATGAAAACTTGATTCAAGGCTGCCTGCCAACGATTTTTTCTTTTCCTTTTCTCTGCTTCTCTTTTTTCTCTTATGTTTATTTTTTTCTTCTGCTTACGCCAGTAAATATACTAGAACCTACTTTTCTAGCACCTTCAAACACTCTGTTAAATTTCGGCTAATATGTTGTTGTTGTCAAAACTAACTGAGATTATCCTTAATCTATGAAGAATTTCATTTTGTTGTTAATTTACTAACTGGATGCCTTACTGTATGTAGTGAAATTTTGAGAATTCCATTCTATATCGCAAGTACTGTTTTGGAATAAAACTATTATCATTATTATTATTATCACTATCAATTTCCTTCAGCCATCTAACATCAGTAGTTTCAAAAGTTACTAGACTTTCCGTTTGTAGAAGATATCCACTAGGACATTAGAGAATGTAAAGAGTTCGGAAATGATAAGTTTCCGATACTTCATTCCCAACAGCTACTAAATCACCCTCGTTATACTGACAGAGGAACTGGGGCTATATGTTTAAAAGAAGCATTTTCAGCCCTAGTACCTGCCATGTAAGTGGTCACACTTCATTTCTTTTCAATTGAGGTTTCAGAAGTCTCTCTTATTAATTTCCTTTTTCAGTTATCAAAAATTGCTTTGATCACCCTTCCTATACTGATCTTGATCATGCCTTGTCATTGTTAATGCACACCTTAATGGTTTGTCTATTTAAACTGATATCCATTTGACAGCAAACACAAATGGCGACCAGTGCCCTATTTTGGGTTGGTTGGCACAAGACTATAGAAATACAATCTGACGTAATATTGTACACTTTATTAACCCTTTTTCACAGACACTGTACACAGTAACTAGTAATCTTGCCTCGTAGTCCGTTGGATGAATAAACACTTGTATTGATCTTCCGTTTTTTTCTTCATAATTCACGTTGGTTACTGTGCATAGATCTTGGTGAGTAAGGCGTAGTCTTTTGAAACCAGAGATGGGTTCAGGGTCTTTGCTATCTGTACAAGTAGAACCTAGAGATCAGTTTCTTATGTTCACACGATAACCGAATAAACTTGATTGTTAAAACTGGTATTGTCATTTTCATACTCACTTAATATAGCAGAATAGTCCGTGTGAACATCAATCGAGGAAATATCAGTCTACAGTACTGATGCCTTTACTGCGTATCTGAGTTTATTCTATATTCACCACTGCTTATGTAACTTTTCTTTATCATCATTCTAGCTTCAGGATGTGTCCTTTGGGCTTAATCATCATTACTTGCCTTTCGCCTTGTCTGGTTCTAATTTTTTAACAGTTTTTTACTGTTGTGTGATGATGAACCGACCGAAATAATAACGTGTTGTTTTACGATTGCGCTTTGTTTAAATGGAGTTAAGGTTACATCAAAGATTGACTATTTACGGTTGAACTGTCTACAGGAAAGTCGTGTTCTTACATTTTTTTTCGCGCAGAAAGAGTTTCGATTCCATGGGGGATATTGTTCTTGATCACTGCGGATAAACTAATTTTGTCTTACCATGTATGTATTTTGTATCTAAGGAACTTTACGAATGTACAGCTATCAAATGAAATTATTGAGATAGTGTTGTATTTTAGATGTGCTGCCATTGTTTAATTATACTATTTTTTTTATTTTGCAAGGATATACATTTTGACTATTCCTGATTAACGGGATTTTGGCAAGTTAAGCAGGAAGACATATCCATTGATTCCCCACCGTCGAACCGGAATACTTGGGTATTGTCCATTCTAATTAACATACACCTTATATTTCGAATCAGTTAAATGAGTTTAATTTACATTTCATCCTATATGTGGACAGTTTTTTTTCACCGGAATACTTCATTATCTCAGAATGATAAACCTTTTTTTTGAATGTTATTTTGGGTGATATTTGAAAGAATCACCAATTAATTTGCTCGCAGTTGAGCTATTTATATAAAGTATTCATCTACACATAGCTGGAACAAAAATGGTTTCAGTAAATATAAGTCAAGTGTGTGTTTTTTTATCGCAGGAATAGCTCTGTTAATTATTTGAAACACGCAGACGATGAATAACGCTAATTCAATTATCTTGGTTCTTTGTCAGATATTTGTGTTTTTACTGTGTTTCTTTTTTTGGATTTTGTGAGTTTACAAAACGACTGGTCCAAATTCTTAGTCGATATCATTATGATCAGATCTAAATTCATCACAGTTAGATAGGCTGTTCTGGTGATTTTACCACACCAAGAAACACTATACAACTTTGTTGTGCGCTCAGATAAAACATTGAAATGATTTTTCAATATACATCTATAGAAAGGTGTATTCTGCACTGAGATTATCAGTTTGGTGTTCGTCAAGTAAGTCTTTTTTCTATATTGCATGGAGGATTTAATCATGAGCTGACATCAGTTAGAGAACCATTTGAAAACCTGGGAGTACTGAACAGCTGTTTCGTCCTAGTTTGAGACTCCTCATCAGTACGCACCCACCGGGATTCTAACCCAGGACCTTCTGGTTACAAGGCGAGCTCGTAGACCATTGAGCAACTGGGACCCGATCCAATGGTCCTTGAATTCTAACTTCTGCCAGCTCACGACATAGCGCGACCACTTCGCAATGTCTTCTTCGATGAGTTACTGCCTCATCTTCAACCTGCTGTACCCTACTGATCACGGCTTCCCACTAGAACCCCAGATTAACTGCCTGAATAGGGCCAGTCACTATGCAATCAAACAAAATCCCTGCAAAAACCAATACTTAAAATTTTTTTCAATATGTTTGAACTATTCTGTATTTCCCTGTAAGTAGGTTTTGTTGAACTAAAATTCTGCATTTCTGTCGATATATTGGCCCTCAATGTGAACGATTAAAAGATTTCAAAAGGGCTACTGTATGTTGCTTGATCGATGATAGCTAGCAATGGAATACAGGACGCGCAGCACATAATCAAAATCCATCCCTTCTTAAATTGTGAATAATAATTCAAATAAAAATCAAGTTGAGAATTTTCTATAGTTTGGTTTGTAAGGGTTAATTATGTTTTTTGTTTTCGAGTTGATCACGAATTGATATCAGTAAGAGAACTATTGAAAACCAAGGAGTATTAGTTTAGGAAGTATCAAAACCACTGTGAAGAACATTCACTGCTTATGATTTCCCACATTCTTCGTTCTTAAAATACCAGTTGTTTTTAGAAATTCGATTCTTAATTCAGAATACCTTATTCTGTCTTAGTTGAAGCCATTCCATGAATTTAAATCCCAGTGGATGCGTACTGCCCGATGATTCCCAAACTAGGATGAAACATCAGCTGTCCAGTACCCCCTGGTTTTCATTGATTCTCTAACTGATATCACTCCGTGACCAACTGGTAAAAACATAACTAACCTATACAAACCAAACTATAGAAAATTAATCTGATGCTCGCTAGTGACTTGCTACAGGATGGAGTTTCCTGGAGTTCTAGTGAGAAGTTGTGACCATTGAAGTTCAACCAGATTTCACGTGTGAAGATGGATGTCCCACAACCGACATTGATTTGGGTTGGGTTAAATCACGAATAGGTAGAAGTTAGAATTCATGGGCTGGCCATTGAAACGGGTCCCAGTGGCTGCATGGCATACGAGATGGCCTTGTAACCGGAAGGTCCTGGGTTCGAATAGCAGGGGGTGCGTACTGCCAATGATTCTCAAACTAGGATCAAACAGAAGCTGTCCAGTACTCCCTGGTTGGTTTTCAATTCTTTTTATTATAGCTTGATTCAAAGCCGTATTTTTGATACAAGTATGAAATTTTCAGTATTTGATATCGGTAGTCCAAATTTTGCAGGTCGACCATAGATATCAGGTTTGCGTCGGCAGGAGATCAAACCCCGGACCATGTGCATGGTTGGCGAGAGTCCTAACCGCTGTGCCACCGAAGTCCTCTAACTGAGATCGGTCCGTGATCAACAATTTGAAAATGTAAATTTGTCACAGAGACAACATTAATTAGTATAAGGCGAACAGTGTTGTATTCCATGACGTGATGCGTCTTATCTGAGACTTCTCAGATAGGTATACCTGCATCCTCATTGAGTGATGCTGTTATCACGGAAACTTGAAACACAGCTTTCACCGCTTCAGATGCCAAAGCGTAATACCCTAAGTCAATGGGTCACCTTATCTGTGGATGTTATTATTTGTAATTAACCACTTGTTTGTTTACGGCTTTCCACTGACGCATCTGATCGTCTTGATCAGGCCGGAAGTGGACGAAACTTGAGTCCTCAATTCTTAAACTAGGGGTCAAAAAATAAATGATTTGATCTCCTTAATTTCTTAATAGTTCGAAAAGGGAAGATGTGTTTAATGATAAATGTATTGCTTGACTACGTAATACATAACCTAGTCACCTGTACATCCATTTTGTAGAATGAATATATTTATTTCTCAAATGTTCTTTGCAGGTGTCTGATTGATTACAAGTTTGATTACGAGCTCACGTCAGTCAAAGAACTGTAAGAAAACCAAAAAAGGAGTATCCGGCAGCTGTTTTGTCCTAGATTAAGACCCCTGAGAAATGCGCATCCATGACTCCATTAGGGATCAATCCCAGCACCTTCATTTAACAAGACGAGTATATAAACCCTTCAGCTACAGGTATTATATATATCTTCGTTGTCTTCACACAATTCGCACGAATGAATAAAGGTTCATCAAACCATTCAAGTTGGGGTGTTGAAATTCAGTTTACCTCGTGAACACTTGTCACAGCATCTTAAACGACTCATCGATGCAAAGTCGCTTACAAAGTAAACACAAATCTACGAAAGACACTGTGTTTCCGACTTCTGTGTACTACAAAAGTTCTCAGCGTTTGTATCCGAAAGCCGGAGCTGTGTGTTCAAATGAAACCAGTCCAACCTCCACAATTATTTAGGGAACTTTATAGAGGGCTCAGCAACGGAACAAATGTTTGAATAAAAATCCAAGTAAATAAACGAGAGTGTAACAGTAAATTCCAAAATACAAGCGTTAATTAGTTATATAGATTAATGGTTGCTTGGTTATACAGTTAAAGTCCGCCAATACAAATTATAGGTATACTTCACAATAGTGTTCACTTATGGAGTCGTGGCTACTGGTAGTAGCTATGCACCCGGTTGTAAAATATTCTTCGGATGAGGATAAGAAGTTTCTGCAAAATACCATCGGAGTCGAGCAGTACACTGTATTTTAGATGGTACTACTCAGTTTTGCATATTTCAACATGGATAGATTTAAACAAAATTTGTGTACAGTGTTTTCAACAGAAATTTACAATCGTACAGTCCAGACGATATCTTCAAGTACTTTAACAACTGCCACTACGCGATTCAGTTCACGATACAGCAAGATTCCAACTCCAAAATATCCTTTCTTGAAGTTCAAATAACAAGACGAGAACCGGATGGAACACTGAAAAGATCTATCTTCAGAAAGTCAACGTGGAACGGACAGCTTAGTAACTTTAACAGTTGGGTACCCCTATACACCAAACGAATACTTATCCGTTCCCTCAGCTAGACAGTTTGCAGGATTTGCACCCTGGATACCATAGAAGACGAACTGGACAATCTTAAGAGGATCCTCGTCGAGAATTGTTATCCAGAAAGGTTAATTGCAAAATCTAGGAATCCTCCACCACAAAATCTACCCATGCTTACAGTACCGAACCTTGAATTCAATGAAGGTACATCTGCGGAAACACTGGAAAATCAATTATCATTTAAGAAGACCTTCTTCGCAGCCGAACTAAGACTAACCTTCTCCACAAAACCTCTGATTCATATGAACGTGAAGGATGAGCTACCACTACCAGCCTCGTCAGTGTGTTTCATCAATTCCCTGCTCGTGTGGAGTCAGGTATATCGGCCGTACCCAGCGTCTGCTTCCCAGACGTATTTACCAACATGGTTCTACAAAGGAGAAAACCGATGCCCCATCAGCTCTATCTTAGAACATCTGACAGATTCCAGACACCAAGCTACACTCCAAACAAACTTCAAAGTCGTCTACAGAGTAAGAAGTGGTCTTCCTAAAGGTGTACGAATCAGACTTCTTCAAACTGCAGAAGCAATGGTGATTCACGTGCTAAGTCCTGAACTCTGCATACAGAAAAAGTTTGTTCAGTCACTACGATTGCAAAGGACGTAATCTATCATACTACCCGACAAGTAGATTCTACCTAATCTTATTTCTCTTCTGTCCGTTCATTAGTATTATTTTGTCTTCTCAATTGTAGTATTTTATATTTTCAACTTTCTTGTTCTCTACCCTCCACCAGATTTAATTTTTACACCTCAATACCACTGTTACTGACTTGACCAACGCTCAATTTCTAGTCATTTAAGTTACGTCATCCAACTTAATTGCTCAAAATCAGTTCTAATTTAAATGGCATCATTCTCTACCCAACTTCTAATTAGTTTCTACCTGTAATTACCTCTGTTGCTATCCTGACCTAAACTGAAACCTATATGTGAATGAACTCCCTGAAAGGAGTCTCTTCGCTGAACGTCTTCTGTTTTTCATATGACTCAATAGGGATTTTCAAGCTAATCGTATTTTTTTAAACTCCACACATACCATGGACCTTAGTTCTAGTTCATTTTTATTTTCAATTTTTTAATCTTCATTTATAAAACTCATCATTTCATTTTGTTTCCATACTTTTCACATTCCTACCTGTATTCCTTAGAAAACCATTTTACATGTTACGTAACTATTTTTCTTATCCTGTGCTAATTAGTTTCTAAACCCCTGAAATGCATATTCACACCTTCAAACACTCATATGAAGTTAAAAACAAGGATATCTTTGCTGGCCTTCTTGTTCTCCTCTTAGATATTATCAACATGAATTCATGCATAATTCTGTAGAAATCTCAGTTAAGTGAAGGCGGAACATTTTCTAGTAACAAACAACAAAAATCCTAATATTTCAGTTAAAACCAAGATAAATTGCACCTTCACTATATCGCAATAACAGTTAGACAACCTTATAGATTACTTTCAGGAGAGACTTGTCATTTTTAGGTACTTGATGCCAGGCAACTGACACAGCAACCAAATATGCTTTTTGTAGAACCGTCTATTGTGACCGAATATCTTGCATGGAAGATTCGAAATAAAATAAATAATCTGGTGATGCTTTTATACATCAGAGTTCAAAAATCTACTGAAAATTGAAGTAAAATGGCTCATATACGTATACATTTCTAAAAATTATTTTTCTGTTGTCAGCCAGTTAGATTTAGAAGTGAATGCTGTCATGTAAAAACTGTGTTGATCATCAAAGACGTATCAGAAACACAGTTGTAAACTTCATGACATTTCATACAAGAAGACAAGGATTTCGTTTATTCAGCAGTATCCTTAACTAACAAAGGATCGAGTATTTCTCAAGCGTATTTTGCAAACAAGATTTATTTAGCAATATTAAGAATAAAAATAGCTTTATTATACACATCAAGTTTATGAACAAAGAGAAGACGTTAAGCGAAGACACTCCTCTTTTCGACAACGAATTCATTCAGGTAGCTGTAAAATCGCATTTATATATATAATTATTTGTGTGTGTGTGTACGTGAGGTTTGTCAAGTTTAGGTAATTGATCAGGTAATACAAGTATGATGTAACATAGAAACAACGTCAGCTAGACAGCAACTAAACTAAGACTGAGTTAGTTAGTAAGTTAGATGACGTAATATAATTGACTAAAATGTTTTAACTTAGGTCAGGATAGCAACAGAGGTAATTTCAGGTAGAGACTAATTAGAAGTTGGGTAGAGAATGATGCCATTTAAATTAGAACTGAAATTGAGTAATTAAGTTGGATGACGTAACTTAAATGACTAGAAATTGAGCGTTGGTCAAGTCAGTAACAGTGATAGTGAGGTGTAGAAATTAAATCTGTTGGGGGTAGAGAACAAGAAAGTTGAAAATATAAAATACTACAATTGAGAAGACCTTCAGGTTATGAGATCGAGCTCATTGACAATTCAGACACTTGAGAGGAAATTCACTTACACGTCAATACCAGGTCTATCAGTTCATGAAAAAGCACTGCCTCCAAGCAATGCCATGGATCAGTAACCTCTCGACCTTGACACACTGGACCTTTCTGGTAATGGCTTCTCAGCACAACTTCAGGACATTCATCCAGTAGCCATTTAATAAGATGGAGATTGATGTTTGTATTAGAAAACACCTAATCCATAGAATCTAGTAGATAACTGCTACTATAGCAGAAATGCAATACTATAAAAAAAACCTGTAATCTAGCTACCAATATCAGACATTCTCATAAAGTGAGGAGAAAATCAAAATGCTAATGTAATCTGCTAATCTTGACCGCCTAATGGTGAGTTGAAAAAAATGTATACAATATAATATAAACCTGTTTTTTTCCCGGGAAATTATCCAATGTCTGCCTTTGTATTACAGATTAGATAATAAGTAAAAAGTGGATATAGATGAAAAGAATAGATGGGACAATTGTTTGTCTAGCTTTAACCCGTGTGACTGTTTTATTCTGAAACAAAAAGCAACATAAATTGAGCACTATTGAATAACAAGAATCACTAGAATCACAACACAACAAGAGATACTTCCCAAAAGCAGTCCAAAGTTAGTCAATAATTCCACGGTATAACACTAATTTTGCCTAAACAATAAATAGTAAAAACAAGATAACACTTCGCTATCAAAAGTTCAGCCAGAGAAAATGGATGCATTAAAATATGTACGGGCTAAGTCAAAAAAGTCAGTGTTTGTATTATTCGGTCGATTTCTGAGTAGAATGTAAACCTTCAAAGGCTAATCTCCACTCCACTCTCTTCTCTGAAGTCGATTTTATTTGGCTCCTTCACTACCACCACTCATAGTCTTTTCTTTACATGATCTCCCCCACGTCACACTCGGACACCTTACTTGTGGTTTCTCAGTTAAGTTCTACTCGGCAGTCTAGCGCGCAGTCCCACTTGATTGGTTAGTTAGTTCACAGTCTGTCAGAGTTCCTTGTTAATTCTTTTTGGCTGTCTATCCGATCTTCACTATGAAGCCAGCAAAGCAGCAGTTGATTAAAATCTGCAGCAGCCCTTAGAAATGCTTTTCGTAAGACAAACACCAAGTGTCTTATTCATGTAGAAAACCTGATTTAACAGGAAATAAGTAGTAATTACAAAATTAGTTGATATCTTAAACTATTATTTTTATTCCCTTGCGTTCCGAGTGGAACATAGAGCTTCAACAACACATCTTCACTTTGTTCTGTTTTCTGCCGCCCTCTCCAGCTGGGTCCATGATTGACCATGTAACCCTAAGACGACTCACTCGCCGCTTCCTATTTGGATTACACTGGAGTAATGGCCTAGCGTGCGATGTCACTCGGTGGCCTCCTCCGTGTATGCCCCATCCATCTCTATTTTCCCCTACATATTTTTTGAGAGATCTGTTCTTGGTTGGTTCACCACCAGCCAGAGTTTCTTGTTTCTAATTCTTTCTGACTAGCCATTCGATCTTCAGTATGGAGCCGGTGAAGTGGACAGCTGTTGATGAAAGTCTTCAACAGGCTGTTCGAAATCGTTTTCGTGACTGACATGTTGTACAAGTTTCTCACCCGTATAGAGGGACCGACTCAACACTTGTGTTAAAAATCCGAATCTTCTTCCTTATACTGAGTGCGGAACATTTTCAACCTTGTTTCAGGTTGATGAAGGCTTATCTTACCGTTTCGATTCTGGCTGGCTGGCTGTCTGGCTGGCTGGCTTTGACATCTTGATCCGCTCCGCTGGCCTGTAGTTGAAACGATGCCTTCTAGATAAGTGAAACCACGAAGTAACCTCTGTTTAATCTCTCCCGTTGATAATAATTGGTGCTGGTTGTTGTTACCTGTTGATTGGTTGTCATTATCACCTCTGTCTTCTTTGTGTTCACCGTAAGCTAAGGATCAGAAATGTAAACAGGCTGATCATGAAGAAACATTCATTCTGCCAGGAAAGTATTTTTGAAAGTACGAATAATGAACTGAGATAAGACATGTTGAAGGCATATTTTAACGGATAATATTACTGAGTGGTTTCTTTTCACAACCACCATCCAACCATCTCGGCTGAATATATATTTTAGTTAGATGAGACAAGTGCAAACTTCAATTCTGACCATTTAAAGATGCTCCTAAAAGACTACTGGAATTAAAAGGGACCCGAATGTACCTAAGAGAAACTCAGTATTATCATATCAATAACATTAATCAAATTATAATAACAAAACCATTATTAATGACAACTTCTCACCCATCTCATGGAATTTTAACTAGTGGTTGTTTCTGTTTTTTTTTAACGAAGACGGAACCACTCAATATCAATCTCATACTTCTAATGGAATTCTCTTTACTTTCCACCGTCCATATTATTAGATCGATTTGTTTGATAAATAATACACAGAATATTACAGTGTTTTAATGGCTGTCATTAATACTGTACCACACCGTATCAAATCAATTTATCTCGTGTGCAATTATATTCTACCCTGAATTAAGTGGTCAGCTAAAAGATGTTTATCTGATATAATTTAATATTGTCCAATATTTTGTAACAGTTAACCGGATATTTTCTAAAATCATTTGAAACGGCTGTCCAAGTGATATTATGACACAATATTTGTCTGTGGAATATCTTATTCAAATGTGACTTATTCTTCCTATTGTGATAACCCTTCAGCATAGTTTATTCATGCCATAAAGTAAGGCAAGATACTGTGTAAATAATGAATAACCATAAGTGTGGCTTCAAAAGAAATTGGTACTAAATGGTAGAGTTGTGTTCTTGGAGCTTGTCTGTTTGATTGCAAAGCTTTAGTGTCTTTGTAGAAGATATATTCAGCAATAATAACTTTATTTTGACGACTTATTGAAAAGTCTCACTGTGAATATGTTGTCTAGAAACGAAATGAAGACCCTCAGTTAAATTATCTATCTATCCGACTCAGAGGACACCAGCTGACCAATAGGTTAGACCTGGATTTCTACTTTTATGTGTCCTACTGTTAACTGATATACGTGATCACTACTCCGAAATGAAGTATATTCTGACTTTTAGAATTTGACAAATTACTTCATACAAGCTTTTCCTAAGAAGAAATATGAATGCTTAAGGCTATTAAAAAAAGCATTAGCGTACTTTAAACTGGTTGCAGTTGAAATGATTTATTACCACTCAGGACTGACTTTACAGTGATGGAGTCAGAAAGGTTTATTTTTGAATCAAAAAGTCATCTTCAGCCATCCAACTTTTATTCGGTAACTTGCATTGTTATCATTATTATGATGATATTATTACTAGCTCAATTCTCGAGCACTTGGTGAACTCAAGCCACGTAGCTCCACCAGAATCGTCTTTCAAGATCATCCACAAGGTTCACTTCATGATACAAAAGGTTTCGGTATTTGTGAATGCCGGAAGCGCTGGCAATTCGTCAGTACAACTCCGAACTCTGTATACAGAAAACGTTTGTCCAGTCTCTTATTCTGCCTTGGTCTTGACTTCTCCACTAGTTGTTCCCTGTAAAAACTTTTAATTTATTTAATTTTAGATTTAACCTTAACAATTAATTCACTATTATCACTCTCATATGTTCCTTCTGTACATTTCACACCCCTTTCACACTTGTTAAATTGACACTCAAATACCTTTATTCTCAATCAATAGCAATTTTAACCTGATCAAATTTCTAACTTTGTGCCGTTGAATACCGCGTAACTCACAACTTTTATTTTTTTCACTTATAAAGCCACCAATGAGTAATTATATTAATTATGTCACCCCCTATTACTCAATATTAGACTACTATACGTTTTTGGTAAATATTAATAAGACTGTACCACCCCTGAAGGAGACTTCGTCGATGAAGAAAATTTTCTTCGCTGAACTTGTCTTTTATTTTCTTCACGACAGTATTATTGTCGGGAATTCTGATCTTCTGCCATGTGTTGAGTACTATAGATTTCAGTACATGTAGCAGAGTGATGAACCTCCGTCTTGTCTTTCCCATCCTGATTCTGGCTTTAACATCGGCAATAGTGTCACCTATGTTTGAAACGATATTGACCTATAAGTGAAAGGGAGACCTTCCATTAGATTTCTCCCATTGATAACGGCGAGTGTAAGTTGCTATTGGTTTCGCTTCTTCATCACTTCTTTTTTCTTTGTGTTTAACTGAAACCCTGTCTTTATGCCTCTTCTAACAGCTTGTTGAGTTTCTCTTGTAAAGTTTCGAGTTTGTGACAAATTAGACATGAATCATTGATGAAATCGAGATTTTCTAGCGTCTTTTGTTGGTTCAACTGATTCCTGCAACCTGACTCTTCATTACTCGCTGCATGATATAGTTCAACATTTTGGTATTCATATTACCCATTAGAGATTTCGTATTGTCACCTGGTTGAGGTTAGTCCAGTACTGTTTGCAGTTTTCTGCCGAACTTTCCCTCCTTCTCCCAGTCTGGGTTGTTTAGAGATGAGTAGCATGCTTTCTTTTGAGTTCTATCTCCCTATCATGATCCGGGAGGAGATTGGCTCCCACCCCATTGAGGTGTTTGATGCTCCCAATGACATCATGACAGACAACTATTTAGTGCATCGATTTTTGTCGTTTGAATTGTCTGAGTGAATTACTCACCCTCCGTTTCACCAATTGAAGGGTGCACTTCTATTCAGATTATTTTTTCATACTCTTTACATCCCTGTACCATATTCTCTCATTCTTTTTCATTCTTAAGAACCTTGCCAGTTGCACACATGGTGAAAATATTCCATACCCCTATACATAATATCGTTTTTATCAAAAGTGTGCACGTCGATTGACTGGATTTCCAAAGACTTCTACCCACTAGCGTCATCCATCCTTGAATTGGAAAGTGTTTTTAAATCCTGTCGAGAGTAAGTTCAGTTTTCGGTGCTATGAAGCTTCATTAGAAATGTGTTTATTTGTTTGTGTAGAGTGTGACTGCTAGCCTAATAATCAGCTTTCTTTATTTCCCATCTTAAGATCGGCATTTAAATCAGACAAGGATGGTTATTTATCTGACAAGATGGAAAACATACATTAGAATAAGTTAATATAATCTTCATTAGTCAGTGACTCAGACAGATAATTAGAAGCAACCAAAGTCAAAAGTTGTGGTGTTACAAGAAATGTCATTATTTCAAAATATATTAAAATATATAGCGAAGACAGTGCTATGTACCTTTATCAGTTAAACACGGGACCTACAATGTTTGCTTTTCAGCATACTGACAGCAGTGGAATTCATTATTTTTTTTCTGAATTTTATCCCTTTACGTTCCCAGTGTAACATAGGGCTTCGGGCTACAGCCTTCAATTTTCGTTAGCAGTGTTATTTATTTTTACAGGATATGGTTGCTAGCCTCATACCCAACCTCCCCTCTTTTTGCTAGTCTTATTAGTGACTCAGAGAGGTAAGGCAGTGAGTCGTCCGAGGATTGAACCCGAGGCATCTGCGTGGTTAGCGAGCATCTTAATGCTGTGCCACCGACGCACACTGACACAAATGATATTCAGTAAGAACACCCAAGTTAGTAAAGTGACATCTCTTTTTACATAACTTCACTTCAAACCTATAGAAATATCGTCCAGGGGTTTAAATTTTTCCAGTATTGATTGACAGTAAAGGTCAGAGGTTATTGATACTTAGTAACAAAAATATTCACAGTGTATAGGAAATAGCAATATGTCAACAATAATGAATAATCTTACATAACGCCAAATGTTGTCAAATAACTTTTTAACTCCTTAATGGTCACCTGGAAATGTGATACAAAACGAGAACAAAGAGCTGAAGATGGGTCGCGAAAATTAACAATTAGGAGACTTGAAAGAATTTATTGTACAAGAGTTTAAGAGGATAAAAATTACCACTAAGTTCATAGTAGTAAAACAAGGCTAGATAAAACGTTTCTAAACGTTTCTAAGTCCAAGTTTGTTCTTACACTGTTTGTGACTCTAAATGAAGTCTGTACTTATACTACATGACCAGGAGTAATAATGTGCCCCAGAACTTAGCTGTTAACTGCCTATGTTTTCTTTTTGGCAACCTTTCTGGTAACTATTAATCAGTACATTTCGACAACATTCTGGTTACACAATCTATATACTTAACTCCTCAGAAGCAAATCACCTGGAAAGTAAATCATTCCCGTTGCCGACAGAGGGATCTTCTCTTTAATATTCTTGTGGAGAAGAGGGTGAATTGCCCACGGCGTTGTATGCATAGCCTCCTAAACATCTGTGCAACTTTGAAGAGAAGCTAAGGACAGAGGTGTGTTTTCTAACTTATGTTTTCTTAATTACATATATACAATAAGGCTAACATTTACATGTATTCCCATGTTAAGCAGTAAGCAGTCATTTATTTTCTAAGAAATGTTCTTAAATCAGCCATAAATGTCTGTAATTTACTGTTGGTGTTTTTTGTTTCCATCAAATAAGCTTTTGTCAGTACTTTGTATATTTTAATAGTCCATTTTTATGATAGACTACACACATCCCTTTGTATACGCGCATTTTTCTGTCTCGCCAGACATTCTGCTTTTTTCAACTGTCTGGAAAAATAAATTATATCAAAAAATATTCTAAAGTTTATTTCTAGAAGTCAGTGCTTCGACAAAAATCAATTAATATGTTAACTGTGGCAGAGTATAACTCCATTATAGGTAAGATATTATTTTATTAAATCACACAGTTTAGTGTTATACAGTAATATTTATTGATGACCACGTTTCGAGCACAAACTATTGCCACTCATAATCATATCAAGGCACTACTCACACAACTTTTCCCTTCATTTATATGCATGTGTGAAATTGATGATTAGACATTTGAATAAAATCAATACAAGTTAAAGTACATCCAGAAATAATATTAGTGTTATGAATAAATTCAGTCACATGGGAAATGAGACTAGTGTTTTTATAGTCATAATAAGTAACTTGTTAGAATGTTATACTGTGCGTCAATCCAAATAGAATTTAAGATTATTTATTATCCTCCTCTGATTTGACTGACTAGTGGTAATAATATCTTCCATATCTCTGGTATTCGCTTTGAGTCATTTCTGTCGGATGTGCTATGTTGGGTATAGATTCACTCGATGAACCAGGATTCAGTAATCAATCTCTCTCTCCACCTAAAAAGATTACTTCTTAGAATCTCAACTCTCTCTCTCACCCTATTTGTGGCTTGTGTTAACGCATGCAGTGCAGTTGCTAAGCTTTTTTCTAAATTACTTATTTTCTCGGGGTCAACCATCCTTGCCTTAGCTAAATTCTAATGTCTCGATAATCTGACTACCCCTGACCTACTAGTTTGACCTATGTAGTTGACCTAGCTCACAGCCATTGCAAAGTATTTTGTAAATTATATTATTTTGTTAAATTGGGTCCACCGGGTCTTTTAGCCTACAGAGCTTGTCTATGAGGGGATTTGTAGGTTTGAATGCCACCCTAAATCCTTCTTTATTGAGAATCCTACGTAGTGCCTTAGATGTCCCCTTCTTATATGGTATAACTGTAGATGCCTTATATTCTCTGTTATTTATGTTATCATTATAAGTTTCACCATTATTCTTATTTTGCTTCTAACCTCTTTCGATCTTCCTAATGAATCTTATAGGATAGTTATTTAACACCAACGCCACTTCTATCTATTTGATTTCATCCTTTGGGTTTTTTCTTGTACTACTTAGTACTACTGCTCGGTTTGTTAGACGCTTAACTAAGCCTGCCTTAACAGTTAACGGATGGGATGAATTAAAGTCTGAATATCTATTAGCAGAATGCGTTGGCTTTTTATAAACGCCGCTAGTGTGCAGTTCACCTTTTTCTATTCGTTTTATTTTACAATCTAACATAGATAATTCTCCTTGTTCATCTTCAGATTCAAAGGTGAATTGTATTCCCTCTACTAGTGAGTTTATGTGTGTCAGAATCTAGAGATATGTTCTTTTTTAACATTGTGAAAGTGTTAAAAACAGAACGATATCTTTAATATGTAAAAATATTTTATATTACTATTCAGCATTTCACATGAAAGACATACTATCTGAGTGCAGAACAGAAAATAAGTTGATTTATATTTGTTTTTTCAAGTTCTATTAGCTTACGGTGATCAGATTTTTAACGATAAACTGCTGTTTTCCATTACTGGTAACATTCCCTTAACTACCGAGTGAAACGTAAGGTTTCAGGAGCACATCTGTATTTCACTCTTTTCACTTTAGTCTCTCTAATTCATTCTTCACACGATCTTATTGAACGGTCGCCCAACTAAAGACTAACTTTTTATTGGGATTCTACTTGACAGCTTGTTTGATGATGTCATCCAATGGTTTCATCAGCGTATGTTTAATTCATCCAAGTTTATCTTATGTATATTTGTTGAATGATCGTTTCTTGGTTGGTTCATTAGCAGAGCTCTATGTTGTTTGTTCATCTTTTCTGACAGGTCATCTTGCCTTCAGTTCTGAGCGAAAGTAGTCTTAAGTAGTCTGAAAGAATTGACTTTTAACCATATAGACATACTCATTTGATATTAGGGTTGAAAATGTGGACACTGTCCTGATTGCAGTAGGTTTCCATACAGACTTCAGATGAACGTAGGTTTGTTTTGCTTCACCCATGCTACCTTTGATATCCTCATCTGTGCCGTCTGCAGTTGAAAAGATTATGCCTAAGATTTTTTTATATTTTAGCTTTTGGCCGTTGTATATCTTCGTTTTCACTTTTTATGGCAGTGACATGCCTAACTTTAACTGTTATATGAATAAAAGTGATTGCTGGAGTTATTACCACGTCAAAAATTATCCTGAGTTGTTTACTGCTTTTAAATTCGGCAGTCCTATTACATGTTGATACACTCGTTTTGGCTAATTACTTTAAATAACGAAAGACTAAATATAGTCGAAGGATCAAAAGTGGTCATTCCTGTTGAATCATGACTTTTTCTCAGCTGCTGACAGCCTTAATATGTGAACACAAGACAGTAGTCTACAGCCACAGTTTATTTTTACATAATAGCATGGATCATTGATGAGAAGAGGATGGAAACAACAAGAAGTGGAGGGAGAAGCGTCTAGACTCAATGTCATAGAGGTCACCTGGTGTACCCTTAAGATGAAACTCTGAGAGGATGGTGCATTGAAAGAAACATCCCTGTTAATTGATTCATTCCTCTCTACAATACGGAATGCTCCTTAATGCATTCCGAGATAGATAAGTATCCTGCTGATGTCAACTTCAGTCGCACTTACCAACTTAAATACACCTACAGTGCAACTGCTAAGCATATAGTGGACACGGGAAATACAGTGGAAATGAATCATACATTTGTTATAATCACTATACACAGAAAACCCTAGAGTAAATTTTCTTTGCGGAAGCATTTACTGCAAAACGATTTCAAACTAATCTGCGAATACGGAAAGTTTGTATGATTAATCTCGCACTTGCCCAACAGTTACTTGGCTCTCTTTTGTTTCTGTTTTACCGTTGCGCCACAAATAACTTTCAGCATTCACTCATCAACTTGCTTTAGGCGTTTGTTTGTGTATTAATTATACTTTCACCTTCAATACTTTTTCCTCTCCTGCACTTTCTCCCTTGAACTTTCAATCATTCTTATTATTATTTCCTTTAATTCCTAGAGGAACATAAGGCTACAGCTACGCGTCTCCAATGCCTTCTGTTTTCTGACAACTTTTTCACCCGGCTCCAAGTCTGCCCACAAGCTTTCGATTCCTCTTCACGTGACCTCCTCCAAGTTACCCTTGCACTGACGCCCAACTCGCCGCTCCCCTTTCGAGTTCCACTTGAGCACTGGCTTGTCTAGTGAAGTCACTTGATGGTTTCCTCAGAGTATGGCCAATCCATCTCCATTTCTTCCTGCCTATTTGTTTCACAATCGGTTCCTCGTTGGTTCACTCCTCGAGATCCCTATTGCTGATCTTTTCTGGCCATCTGATCTTGAGTATTATTGAGCAAAGACAACTGTTAGTGAAGGTCCGAAGTTTGTTTGAGATGCTCTTTATGACGCGCTAAGTCTCTGATCCGTATGGTAGCAATGACTTTACATTGGAGTTGAAAATCCGGATCTTATTTTTGATACTGAGTGCTGTTGACCTCCACACAGACTTGAGAGTAATGAAAGCCTGTCTTGCTTTTCCGATTCTGGCTTTGATATCCTCGTCAGTTTCGTCCGCCTGTAGTTGAAACGATGCTTCCCAGGTAGGTGAAGGAGGCTGTTTCTTTCAGGTTCCTCCCATTTATGCTGATTGTTTTCTGTTGTTGTTGTTGTTGCTGTTGATGTTGGCTAGGAATCTTCATCACCTCTGTTTTATCTATGTTCACTTGAAGTCCTATCTTTGATGCTTCTTCTGCCAACTTGTTACTTTTCACTTGCATATCTTCCAGTTTGTAGGAAATCAGACATATATCATCGGCGAAGTTCAGATCCTCCAAGTTTTTTGTGTGAGTCCATTTTATGCCTGTTTCCTCATTGCCCCCTCTCTGTTGCATTATCCAATCTACCGCAATCAGGAAAATCATTGGCGATAGCAGACAGCCTTGCCTTACTCCCGTCCTCACTTCGAAGGATTCCGTAAGTTTCCCGTTGTGGATTATTTGGCATGCAGCATTGTCAAACAACTGATGGATGAGATGTATGATTGTCGATGGGACCCCGTAGTAGCGAAGTAGTTGCCAAATGATCTCTCGATCGACTCTGTCGAAGGCCTTTTCAAAGTCGATGAAGTTGAGATAGACAGGTGACTGCCATTCCAAGCTTTGCTCAATGATGATCGGTAGAGTGGCGATTTGATCAATACATGATTTGTTTCATCTGAATCCGGCCTGTTGCGGTCTAAGCTTTTCATCCAGGGCTTGTTTGATTGTCTCCAGGATGATGCGGGTTAGTAGTTTGCTTGAGATTGACAGGAGCACAATTCCGCGCCACTTTTTGCATTTTCTTTCGTCTCTTTTCTTTGGCACTTTCAATAATTATCCTTTCTTCCGATCCTCGTGTACCTTGCCCTCTTTCCACATCTTCTCCAGTAGTGGCGTTATCAAGTCTGCTGTTGTCTCTTGATCCATTTTCAGTGCTTCTGCTGGGATTCCATCTGGTCCTGCTGCCTTTACAGCTTTTCGCATCATCTTATTTGTAAAAAATACTTTGAATGTTAGACTACTAACTATCTTTTGTTCAGATCTCTTTTCGATACTATGCTCTTTGAGTTGGAATAACTTCTGAAGTATGTTATAAATTTACGCTTTTGGTAACTTATACCATTTTAAGCTGTTAAAATTTTAGAAATTGTCATAAGTTGAAAAAGCATCTCTTTTTATCCCGTAAATATAATCAATCTTGCTATTATACAATTGGTGGATGGTGGCTAGCAGTGGAATCCAGGATGCGCATTTCGTCCTATTTGGGACTCGTCATCTGGATGTACCTGCATTTCTCACTGAGTGATGATGATGTTCTCACCAAGGCTGGAACCCAGTGCCCATAGTTTTAAACGCCACGATCCACCAATTGTATACTAATTAAATGCCCAGACAGCGTCGAAGCATCTGCACAAGAAGCCGACATGTCAACCTGAGACTGAGCACTTCGGTCCAATCAATCGACGGGAAAATCAAAAATTCAATTCAATCTTGCTATTGGATATTAATTAATGGACTGATTTATGGATGTTAGTAAGGAGTCTGTTATTCTTTCTCAACTGTAACTAACACTGTGAACACTTTAAGCTGGTCATACTTGTAAAAATATTTGGCTTTGAGGAAAGAATAATGACGCATAAATTTTGATATTAAACGTTTAAAGGGAACTGATGTGAAATTCATATCACTTGGGTCCTAGTTGCCTAGACGTCATCATTTCCTTGGAGAAGAATATAAAGTTACCTTGACGATGATTGCCAAGATCTGGGGCTTTGGTCAACTATCTTCGGTAGTCTCACAACGGTGATCACACTGAAAAAGCTGAATGACAAAATTGAACCACCAACTACACCACAGGATAGAAACATGATGTTGGTTACTCCCTAGTGTTCAATCAGTGGACCTGTATTATTATTGTTATTATTATTATTACAAATAGCCTATAAATGCTAACATTAGCGGCAGATTGTAGTACCATGATAAAGACATCAGTCATTCCTTCTTCATTTCTCAATGAATAATTCACCACGTAACACTGAATTACGCATTAAACGTCCATTACATTTGAAAGTCCATAGCACACATGATACACTATCGTGATTTTCAGTGGGAATTTGAAATAAATGAATGCTGAAAAGGTAATTAAGTAACAGTTCAGTGAATATTTATTGGTAGAAATATTAATAAAGAATATATCGTTTTCAGTAAATAGAAACCTTCTTTATAGCTGAACTTTGATTTTCTCTCTGTAAAACCAAAGAGTCAATTTAACTTTAAGGGTAAGCTATTCCTGCTAGCCTTAATAATGTGTACCTATCCGTTGTCGCGAACCTAATTTGTCTGAACATATAGTCCGAAATATTAGATGGTTGGATCAAAAGGAAGCCTTGGACTTGGGTTTCGTGCTAGTTGGCACTCACCAGTCAGGAAGGCGTATCCGCAACCTTGAAGGAACTCATGTCCCTTATGAGATTCGAACCTGCGTCATCCAGTGCTGCAGTCAAAGACTGAGCTATTTGGGCCCACGATCAACCTCCTATAGGACTGTAGCTCAGTAATGACGTCTCCTACTGCAGCACTGGGTGACGCAGGTTCGAATCTCATAAGGGAGATGAGTTCCTTCAAGGTTGCGGATACGCCTTGATGACTGGTGAGTACCAACTAGCACGAAACCTAAGTCCAAGGCTTCCTTTGGTCGATTACCTCCAACCATCTGTGCGTCGGTGGCACAGTGGTTAGGACTCTCGCTGACCATGCACATGGTCCGGGGTTCGAGCCCACGCCGACGCACACCTGATATCTATGGTCGGCATGCGAACTTTGGGCTACCGATATCCACGCTGAAAATTCCATACTTGTACCAAAAAAATGTAATGTGGAATCAAGCTGTTATCAAAAATAAAAAAATAAATAAAAATAAAATATCATCAAATCAGTGTGTACTGTGATGGTGAGCTAGCTAGAATGGTGGCCACATTACAACCTGACTGATAAAATTCAGTTTGCACCAAAGGGCGGATTTAACACATCATACTAGTTACTAGTGTCAAATCAAAATATAGTCAGAAATGTTTGTTAACCATAATTTCTCTAAATTTTACTGTTTTCTTCTCCATTACCAGCATTACATTTCTACTTCTTGTGACAACGATCTTAAATTGACCCTCTTTTAATTGTAGCTGAACTCTGCTGCAACCTATCAATTATGTTACGTAATTAAATTTATTCCCTTTATCTTAGTTTCTCCCTTATTAATGCCTTCTTTATTGAGTAATTGTTATCTAAAGCTTACAATTGCAATGAAACCATTACTTCTTTACTTGAACTCCGCATAACAATAGGTATTTAAAGCTATCTGAACACCGAAACCCTTTCTTCAACTATTCACTATGACTGATAAATATATATATATATATATATATATCAAGCTACTCTAAATGAGTAATAAAATCAGGTTGATACTTAAACAATCATTAACCATTGTGGTCAGACAAACTTTTCACTTTGCTAAGATACAAATGTATCCATCCAAGCCCTTAGAACATACGTAAAATGATGTTACAAGCCACTGTATATAGCAGTGTAAGTGTATGTGTGATCACACATGCACAAGAAGGACTTATCGATCTTTGCAATTAAGGGCTTCAAAGAAAATAATCCCTTAATGGTTTCGGAACCGAATCAAATCCCCCCGAATTCAATAATGGTATAAACATACGACCTAGCTGTTCAACTAGGAAAGATATTATAGGTACCAGACATAACATCAATGTTTACACCACTTTTAAACTTATCTATAAAACACCGTTGTGGCATATTCTAAAGCTTGTAAAAGCCCTAGAAGTCTTAAAACAGCTTTAAGTATTTAAAAATAATTCCTCATCACATTAAACCTGAGTTGATGAAGAAAAAACTATTTTGATAACAGAGCAGATGTACTATTTTCTGCCTTCTTTGGTTTATTTTGACATTCAGTATAACTCATATGAACTGTGATCAAGATTTGACCGGATAGTTGCAAAATAATAGAGCGCTGAGTGAGAAGTAGAGATTTGTTTAATTATATTTGTAAAATCTCAACAAGATTTAAATGAGTAATTCCAACGTTTCGTCCGGCAATCTGGTTCGAACTTCTTCAGGGAAATTAATTGAAAATAACATAACAGAGGTTTCTATATAAAAGGAACATCTCTTGTTTCTAAAACTTTGTCCAATCATGAGCCATGCAACAGGCATCGACATGTATAATAAATAAAATTGTATGTTTATATATAAAAGTACATCTCTCGTTTTAAATTGTTTGTTCTCTCATATAAATCAAGAAACAGCTATCAATAGGTAAACTAAACAAAACAAAAATTGTATGAACTGTGATCAAACTTTGACCTCAGACTTTCAAAATTAGTCTACTTTTGTTAAAATATATGTTTTACGAGTTGATCACGAATTGATATCAGTTAGAGAACTATTGAAAACCAGGAAGTACTGGACAGCTGCTGTTTCATCCTAGTTTGGGAATCATCGGTAGTGCGCCCCCACTGGGATTCGAACCCGGGACCTTCCGGTGGTCTAATTAGATGTCACGTGTGTGGATGGATGTCCCATCAACGACAGTGGTTGGGTTCGCGCTAAATCACGAATTAGTAGAAGTTACAATTCACGAGCCATTGAATCGGGTCCCAGTGGCTGAATGGTATACGAGCTTGCTTTGTAACCGGAAGGACCCGGGTTCGAATCCCAGTGGGTGCGTACTGCCGATGATTCCCAAACTAGGATGAAACAGCAGCTGTCCAGTACTCCCTGGTTTCCAATGGTTCTCTAACTGATATCAATCCGTGATCAACCCGTAAAACATAACTAATCCTTACAAACCAAACTATAAAATATATGTGTATATGCAGTGAAGAATGGTGTGTGTATGTGTGTGTGGGTGAACAGTCATAAAACATTTGTTATTCTCATATGAGCTGTGATTAAGATTTGATCGGATAATTGCAAAATAATTGAGATTGTTCACAAATATAATATAATTTTTATAAATTGTTACTCTCTCCATAAGAAGACGTAGACAATCGGGAATTTGATCAAGTGTGACTAGTTGTTGATACATATCCAATTTTATTTATTAGTCAGGTTTAGCCATTCATCAGCTAACATCACACCATCACGTCTGTTCAAACTGTTGGGATTCACCCATATATGTAGTGCTTCTGCAGTCAGTCTTTTTTATATGAACCAAAACCTTTTTGTAAAACCTTAGTCTTATCAAAGTAGATTTTGTGTCCCGTTTCTATAGAATGCAGTACAATCGCTGAGTTGTTTTCTAGCTTTTACAAGTCTGCAGAGGTTTTTGGAACCACCTCTAGACATTGTTTATGCTCTTTTACTGTTATATTTACCTGTCTGGAAGTTTTTTCCTACATATACGGCGTCACAATCCCCACAATTGATCTTGTATACGTAATTCTGGTGGTTTTCTTGTTCTATTTTATCCTTAACCTTCACCAGTGATGAGCGTAAGGTGTTAGATGCACGAAAGTACACTCTTATGTTATGTTCGTTAAGGATTCGCTTTATTTCATCGGATGTTTCTTTGCGGTAAGGAACCACCGCTGTACTAACCCAATTCTTAGCAGCAGGTTTTGATTCATCCTTATCTTCACATTTTAAATATCTTCTTATGAAGGCTTTAGGATAATTATTTGATTCAAGAGTGGATTGGACCAATTTTAGTTCCTTGTTAATATCTTCCTCCTCAGTAACTAGACGTTTGGCTCTGTTGATCAAATTCTTGGCCACAGTTACTTTAGTGGTAAATGGGTGATCTGAATAGTAATCTAGGTATCTATCCGAATTTATCGGTTTACTGAAAATGTTTATTTTAAATTTGCCGTCTAATTTTCTTTTTACTAAACAGTCCAGGAACGCCAACTCATTCTCATCGGATTCAACCTCTTTGGAAAACTTGATAGTTTTTGACGTATTGTTTAATGAGTGAAACAGTTCATTTAACAAACTACGTTTGATTATGATGAAGGTATCACCTACGTATCTTAAACACATCTTTGGGGACTAGGGCATCTCCTAATTGCATTTGTTTCTTATGAGTGCATAAACAGATTGGCAACTAGCGGAGATACTGGTGATCCCATAGTAATGCCTATTGTTTAACGATAGAGAACGCCTCTGAACGTAAATAACGTGGATCGAAGACACAATTCTAATACCTTCATAATTTCGTCGGGATTTAAAGGGCAACGATCACTGAGTTCGTCGTCAGCACAAAGTAAATTATAAATAATACTTAAAGAATCATTAACGGGTACATTCGTGAATAATAAATAAACATTCAAACTTGCCGTTATTTTATCTTCTTCACTGTAAGTCAAATTTATTTTCCTCTTAAATTCAAGCGAATTCTTCACTCCATGCTCCACTTTCATTTCATATGGGCTAAGTATTTGATAAATGTATTTAGAGAGTTTGTATGTTGGAGAGTTAGTAAAATCCACTACTGAACGTAATGGAACTTCTGATTTGTGCATTTTTTGGTAACCCATAAAATCTACAGCGGCTGCAACTTTTTGGAGCTAGACTAAACCAAAGTGATACACTGAGCTTCTCTTTTATTGACTGTAACATTTTTCTTGTTTCAGCCTTCAGCTTATTTCATGTCGCTCTTGATTTATTCACGTTGAATTTTTCATAAGCTCCGTCAGTATAACCTTTAAACTTGACCTCTGTCTATTCACTTAGCCTTTAACACTTTACTGCTCTTACAGACATTCCTATGGCAAGTAGGAATGTGACTATTCAGATTGTTCAAACTCTGTTGTACAAAATCATTAATTTTTTGCTCTATGATAGTATACTTTATCAATGTGCCATTGCCCATATAGAAAAGTTATTCTTCACTGAAAGCACCTTCTCGCACATAAAATAACGAGGATTTTTAAGCTAAATAGTGGACAGTTGTATAGAAATTACTTCCCATTTCAGTAATAAACTTCACTTTCTATCCGGAATGGAAATGTCGAAAATAAACAAAATAATAATAATAATAACCGGTAATTAATTCTGACGATGCATCATTTGTTTTTTAAACCGGATTTGTTAAATAATTTTTATTAGCATCATCGTCATCATCGTTGTGATTTGAGAAACAAACTGATCCATTCGGTCGTAAAATACTGCGAAAAAAAACAAAAAACCAAATAAAAACAGATAGGTAAACACATATATGGGGTAGAAATGAATTCAAGAGTTTATTTCGGCATACTTACAGTGTAACATAAGGTGTTCTGCCACACAAACGAAAAACTTGTTCATCATAAGTTTGTGAGTGAATCAGCCGTAATGGGTCCTTACAAAGACTTTTGAATGAGAAATCAATAAAAACGAAGCAGCATACATTTCCCAACCCCTCCCCCCACCAGAACTAGTTTCCGTACTTCTTCTAAGTCTATTCTGTTAATTATAAACGATCCAAGTCTTTAAATCGTATTTCTGGTGAATACATTGACTGTTTGACACAAGATATGAGCGTTATGCACGAGTTACAAGGTGAATAAAGTAGGTTCTGATGACACTATGGTAAAAGAACGCGGAAATGTTTGTGGAATTAATAAGCTAAGTATTTCCGAGTTCACCCCCAATGATTAGTGAGTAGCGAATCATGTGAGACATAAGTAATTTGATTCCATAAATATCCAGATATGGTCAGTTCACCTCAGTTTTTTGAGAATTGTCAGTAAGTAAATATACTATGAGGCATTGAAAGGATTTATCAACCAAGAGCCTATTTCAGAGAAGGGTCCAGCTTAAACGTCTTGATTCTTGAGCTACAAAGTATTCATCACTACTTCAAGACTAGCAGTTATTTAAATTTAATTTTCTTAGGATATCAACCAAAAACCTAACAGGCTTTAAGCCCTTTTCCAGAAAACTGAGCCTGCAACTTCTAACAATATGAAAAATGTCAACTGGAGACATTTTTTGAAGTTGCCATTAACCTTTTCAGAAGCCACAAGCTGAATTTGACAATACTTAACTTATGAATATGTTATAAAACTTTGTCATGAAACGTTTTCAACAAAGATATGTAATAACTTCAAAATATAATACCGGCTTTCATTACTCCAAAATCATTATGAAGGTCTGCAGCCTTCCGTAGAAGGAACATGATCAGAATTTCTAACACTTATCTCAAGTCATTCAACCAGAAATGACAAGTTGGCCGTCCGAGGGTGACATGGAGGATTTAGAATGTAGGGGGAAGGAAGCCTCATGTGTGTTCGCGGCACCATCTGTAAACTATCTCAGAGAACAGATCAAAATGGCGATGAGATGCTAAAGCCTTACTTTCCAACCGGAACCTACGGGACAAATAATAATTTAAAAAGTCAACTTTACTAACTGATAAAATAATTGTTACCTTTTTTGAATAATTGAGAAGATATGAAGCTGAGGTGAACATTTTTGATGTGGTTGTGTTCCCTCAGCTGGGTGGCTTGACCACAAAGCTTTCAATGTCCTCCCAGACAAAAACTTCAAGGCTTATATCAGTAAGAAGTCATTAATTTTGGAATTCGCAGTGAATCATATAAATGCCTCAGTGGATGACTTTGACTCTCCAGAAATGAGCCTATCCATGTGTTAATATGTTTTGTCAGTGATCGTTTTTCTGACCTTCTACTTGACATTTGTTCTATGTGGCTTACTCTTTATTGGTCTACAAATGTCTTCTACGCCAGGAAATCTACCGAGTGGACTGATCCGAGTACCAGGCTCCTGGGAATTCTCTGTTATCTTTTATATTGCCACTGCTTAAAACTTACACACTTTTCCAATCAAACTGCTGTCCATGTATTAATGTGAGGGAAAACATGTAGTGTCGTTTGACGGAGAGTTCATATTTTTGGATGTAAAGTCGAAGATGTCCACTTTTGCAAATATGTTGCTTTTGGCAGTTGATCTCGCAAACGGTTTTCAACTTGCCTCCTTTCCCTGTTGGGTACTTTGGTTTCTATGGCAATGAAAGCAGGGTTTGTATACGTTTAGGTGCAGCATCTGTCCCCAGTGGTCTCAGGATTTTAGCAATTATTTCAGAAATGTTCTTCATATATGGCAGAATGAATTTTATCATGGTTCCCGTGAATCGTTTTTCGCCGATCATTCGATTTGAATGCAGAAGTCTTTTAAAGATGTGATAAATAAGTTCATTTTTCTTGAGAATGGTCAACAGATATTCTTCTTGTTGCATCCACCTCAAGGCTGGAGTGCTGTAGTCTACCGTGGCTCTTTTGAACACCGTTTGTGCACTATTACTTTTTGTGTCCTACTGAATTGTTATTGTTGGCGTTATTTGATTATTACTTGTCTGTGTAGATTGATTTATCGAGACAGACATCCAACTACAATCAGATTAATTTTCATCCCATTCATGTCATTCACTCAGGGAATCAGAGCTATTAGTAGCGCTTCCTTACGTTTAAATTGAGTGTTTTTTCGTAATCTATATACATATAATATCAAAAATGTTTGCAATACGTTCTTCGAAAACACTTACTTCGCAAAGTCTCACCAAATAATTTAAAGAATGGAGGTTTATTCAGAACACTACAAATGAAAATCATACGACCACTTTCAAACAATAAAGTTTTAGGGCGAAGCAGAAATATTATGTGAGATGAAGTAATACAAACTAATAATAATAATTTCGCTTTATTATTATATTTCCTTGGGTTCCTAGTGGAACATACGGCTTCAACTGCACGTCTCCACTAGCATCTGTCTTATGCTGCTGTACTTTTCACCTGCATCCATCCATGTTAGTCCATACCCTTTCAACTCCTCCTCTTCACACCATCTCCTCCATGTCACTCTTGCACTGACGTCCCACTCGCCGCTTCCCTTTTGGGGTTTCAATCGAGCGATGGCCTCACGCTCGCGCGATGTCACCCAGCGGCCTCCTTAGCGAGTGTCCAATCCATCTCCACTTTCTCCTGCATATTTGTTGGTTGGCGATCGCTTCTTCTTTTGTTTGTCTGTTCCCATAGTTTCTTGTTGGTGATTCTTTCCAGCCCAGCCGGCCATCTGATCTTCACTATAGATCCGGTGAAGACAGATGTTGATAAAGGTCTGCATGCAACAGGCTGTTGGTTGGAAGTATTCTTTGTGACCCGCCAAGCGCCAAGTTTCTGATCCGTTCCGCATAGAAGAACTGACTGACTTGACGTGGTTTGTATTGAAAATCCGACCGAATTTTGTTGTTGATGCTGGCTGAGTGACGAAGATTTCCAGATTAGATTGGTTTCAAGTTGATGATGAATGTGTTTCTCGCTCGCCTTCCTGATTCCTGCTCGATTTGACATCCTCGTCCGTTCTGACTGCCTGTAGTTGAGACAATGCTCCCTGGATAAGTGAAGTGAATGAAGTAACCTCTTTCAAATCCCTTCCGTTGATGGTAGTTGGCGCTAGATATTGCTGTAGTTGTTGTTGTTGGTTGGTTATTTTCATAACTAGTAGTACAGCCTAGTGTCTACCGAATCTGTAAAATCAAATGATATACAACAAGAAAGATTGACTGCTTTGAGTATCGAAATAAAGAATGAAAACAGAAAAAAATTTACATCAGATCCCCAGAAATTTTGTTTTCAACCTAGTCATTTGTGCTTACTTATTCCACTGTTTCCGAAGATTAATAGTTTAAATGAATTTGATTTCTGAAAACAGGGAATATCCTTAAATTCGTAAGTAAAGTAAACGCTCCTTGCTGACGAGTGCCAGCTAGCACGAAACCTAGGTCCAAGGCTTCCTCCATATACAAAGGAGACGAAACCGTATTGCCTTTGGTAGGTAATTCTTGACAATGTAGACTACTTTGAAGGAGGCGTTTGTTAAGATGGAATAATCAGTGTTAACCAGGTGTTCAATAATCATACTCCTTCAAGTGTTGATTTGTAAAGACTTGATTGGTTACAGGATTTTCATCCTGAGCTGACATTAGTTAGAGAACCGTTAGAAAATCAGGGATCAATGAGATGCTTACTAGCGAATCGCCCTATTCAGATAGGTAGTTACCTGGTATTCTCGTGAGAACTCGTGACCAGGAGGGTGCAGCTGGTTGGGTGTGAGGACAAATACTTGCCGAAGACATGGGCTAGCGGTCGCGCTATGTCGTGAATAGGCAGAAGTTGGAATTCACTGGCCATCGGATCGGGTCCCAGCGGCTTAATAGTCTACGAGCTCACTAGTCTTGTAACCAGAAAATCCTAGGTTCAAACCCGGGTGAGTGCGTACCGACGAAGACTCCCAAACTAGGCTGACGAAACAGCTGTTCAGTGCTCCCTGATTTTCCAATGGTTCTCTAACTAATTTCAGCTCATGATGAAAATCCTGTAATCACATTCATTATTGCACCACCATTGATTTTTCGCAACCATGGTGTACAGTGTTCTTGAATCCTCTTTGAGAGAGTGCGCGTCGAAAGACCGATGTACTTGGCTTATAGGTATGGTTGCGAAAAAGGAATAGTGGTGCAATAAGAAGTGCGATAAGTGGACACCTGGTCAACACTGGTCATCCAAACTCAAGAAACACCTCTTGCTTCAAATTAATCTACAGAGTCAAGAATAACCTACCAAAGGCAGTACGGTTGCGTCTTCCTTATATCGCTGAAGTTCTGACCATTCACATAGAATAACTGGAATTGTGCATACAAAAGTGAATTACTCAGCCAATTCTACTGTCATGGTAACAACTTTGCTGATTTTGATGACTTAATTTTGTTTGTTTGCCTGTTTCTTTAATCGATTATAATTCTTGTATTCATTTAGAACTCTTAGGTAATTTCGCATTCTCTGTTTTGTTTCTCTGTGTATCCTGAGTAAAACCCAATCATCAAACCATTCATATCATCACATAACTTCTTTTTAAAAACTGTTTATGACAACCTATCACCTTTATTACTACTCTGGTTGCATTAACACCTAATTTTCTTGACTGAGTTTGTATTACGCAACTCCAGTTACCAAACTTCCCCTGTTTAGTTAAAGTAACCGTAGTCAATTGCAATTTTGTTTGACAAACTTAACGTTCACCTTCATACAAAATAACCCATATATATTTGCGATTGTACAGCTAAGAAAATGAATTCGCCGCCGAGAAGAGAGTCTTTGCTGAACTACGTGTTTTGTTTTAATTAATGCATGTTAATTTCTTGAAATCTTGCTCCTTCCACCTTTTCCGTACATCACTAAGCTATGGAGTGGTGGTATATATTGACTTATTTGAACGTTTTCAAATTTATGAATTAATAGAGAAGATAGTTAGCTCAGGTGAGTGTTTCTGGTGTTCTTGTATTCCCTGAAATGAGTGATTCAATTTCGAGTCTCTGACTGTCTTTCTAGGCTACATTTTCAGCTGAAATCAGAATATTTTATAAAGAATAACTGGGCAACACCTGAATACATTCAACAAGTGCTCCTTCACTTTGTTTTTTTTTCTCTTCACGACCCCAGTGGAACATAGGGCTCCAAGCTACAGACTTGGAGTTTCTGTAGCAGTGTTTATTTTACGGGATGGAGTTGCTAGCCTTATGTCCAACCTATCCTCATTACCAGGATTATTTCTGGCTTGGCGAGGTAAAGGAGTGCGTCGGTGGCCGGGGATCGAACCCTGGACCATGTGCATAGTCGGCGAGCGTCCTAACCGCTGTGCCACCAACGCACTCTTTGCTTTGTTGAATATCATTTTCAGCATACTGACAATCCTCTGCTTGAATACCATCGAACACGCAGCTGTCCAATGTTAGATATAAAACTTTTTTTTCTTCATTAACAGCTAATAATGAGTGATATTTATTGAACATTCTCGTTCGTTTGTTTGTATGTTTTTCTCCTCTTACAATGTGATTCAAATCAGCTATTTTAGGACATGCAAAACACAGAACACACATAAAGGCCTGATTTATACTACTAATGTTTCCCATCTACTTGACATTTCTCTGAAACACAAAATATGCACACAGTCAGGCAATTGGATACAGATTTTCACATACATGTTCTACTTTTACAGAATTGTTAGAATTTTTAGGCCAAAATGTGTAGTGCCAAACTAAAATAATAATAATATATATAAAAGTAGTGTAAATGGTAAGTAACAACTTCACAATCCGTATTCAGCCAGCTAAAACACTTGCTTGTCTAATTAACTGTTTCCGGTATTCAGTGTTCCATTCCATTTTATTGTACACCTACTTACTATGTACGAGTAGACGAATATGCGGTGTTTGTAGATAGTGAACAGAGCGACACTGTA
This sequence comes from Trichobilharzia regenti, assembly GCA_944472135.2. Classification (NCBI taxonomy): domain Eukaryota; kingdom Metazoa; phylum Platyhelminthes; class Trematoda; order Strigeidida; family Schistosomatidae; genus Trichobilharzia; species Trichobilharzia regenti. The sequence goes on along the minus strand of OX235265.1, from coordinate 21,311,508 downwards.
AGGTGTTATCATGCCTTTCAATGACCTCCTTTTGTATGTATTTTTTCTTCATATTTTTCCTGACATTTTCATTCTATTCATATATGTTTCACCAAGAATGGAATGTAGTTGGAAATTATATGATTTGGCAGGAATATTATGGCAATAAATGCCAGTTCAGACAACAACAAAATGAGAAAAATTGATCTATAGCTATAATGTTTTATGAGGTGAATGAAGAAGTGTATTAAGTTTTTGGTTCCCTAACCAGGTTAACTCATTCAATCCGTTAATTCGTATCCTGAAGTCGATTAAATAACGATTATTTCAATAATACACAATACTATATACCCTACGGTTGAATGGCCATGGGTGTTGAAGAAAGAAATAAACCAGAACAGATATTTGCATCATCTTCGTGAGTGCTTTCCAGCACAATTTCAAAACTGTCATCTGTGAATAGTGCAGTGCATTTTAAATGTTTGAAATCTTGTTTTCACGAAATCATGTAATTTGGTGCCGTGACTCCTTTGTTCTTCCGCTGTGATTGCTCGCAATTGGCTTGTTCCGTCGTTGTTCTATGATTAAGAGCACTCTTGAACTTGCTATCCCAGACACTTAACAGGTAAGTTGTACAGTATTCTAATCTATTAAACTTAACGTTTAATCTGTGGTAAAAATATAATCCGAATCTGAGCACACTACCTAGTTACAAGCCTTTTAACTTCGCGTTTGTTTATCGGTGCTTACATGTTAGAAAAAGTACTGATCAGGGTTACCTGGGGAAAGCAAGTTTAGTAGCTACTGACGTTTAGGACTGCCCAGAGGTTGACATCGGCTCTTTAAATAGAATACTGACTGTCAGGATAGACAAACTGCTCGTTTTACGACTGTGTAGTAATAAAACATATTTCATTGCAGTTATTTATTTGTTTGTAATGGGATGCAGAAACTAATGAGATCATTTTCAACAAAACAAAGATTTGGATTATTTAGTACCTACAGATAAAAGTTATTAATATCATTATTATTGTTCCTCACTTGAGTTCCAAGTGGTATGTGGAGATTCAGCAGCAAATCGCCAATTAATCATGTTTTCTGTTGTCTTATTTAGCTGGCTACACGACCAACCATAAGTTTTCACTTTCTCCCCAGGGATCCACATCCAGTGGATTATATCCCATGGCCTGAATTGTAATGTCATTAAACGATCTTAGGTGTGAATGCATAAAATAATAACAATGGTATGAAATGCAATTGAAATTAAAGCTTTTGTGATTATAATCATAGTTAAATGTCAAGTAGCGAAAAATTTAATGCCATATATAGAATAATTTATCGAATAGATAGCACTTGGAAAGGGTGTGCAATTATAGGATTAGTAGGCGAATCGAATAAAACAAAAACAAAACACGTAGATCAGCGAAGAATCTCTTTTCGGTGAATTCATTTTCTTAGCTGTACAATCGCAAATATACATGTGTTATTTTGTATGTGTGTATACATTAAGTTTTTCAAACAAAAATAAAAGTTGGTTATGGTTATTTTAACTAAATAGGTGAAGATTGGTAATGCAAGTCAAGAAAATTGAGTGTTGATGAATTAGGGTAGAAACAAAAGTAATGAGTTGTCACAAACAGTTGTTAAAAAGACGTCTTGCAATAATATGAATAGTTTGATGATTGAGTTTTACTCATGATACACATAGGAACAAAGTAAAGAATGCGAAATTACGTAAGAGTTCTAAATGATCTCAAGAATTATAAGCAATTAAAGAAACAGGCAAACAAACAAAACTAAGTCATAGAAATCAACAAAGTTGCTACTATGACAGTAGAAGTGGTTGAGTAATTCTCTTTTGTATGCACAATTCCAGTTATTCTATGTGAATGGCCAGAGCTTCAGCGATATAAGGAAGACGCAACCGTACTGCCTTTGGTAGGTTATTCTTGACTCTGTAGATTACTTTGAAGCAGGTGTTTGTTGAGATGGAATGATCAGTGTTAACCAGGTGTTGAGTTATCATACTCCCTACTGAGCCACTATTGCTTTTTCGCAACCACGGTGGACAGTGTTTTGAATCCTCTTGGACAGGGTGTGCGTCAAATGATCTCCTTGGCATGTGTCCAGTTTAACTGCATTTGTTCTGAAGTGAAATGTTCCTCTATTGGGTTGTTTACCGGACTTTGATGTTAACTAATCATTTCTATTTAGCTATTCTTCATTATCGAGACAGCGAAAGCATCAGTCTTTAATAATCTCAGAACCATATAGAAGCACTGAAATGAAATTACTATTGACATGAAGCTGTTAACTGCAACATAAATAAAGTGTTAAAAGCATCTAAATTATTACTGTTCAAGGAGTGGTCATCTGAAACCTTCAACAGGATTACTAATAATATTGGAATTAGGTTGGCATTTAAGCTCACAAATTCACTCATTGTCAAGCTGTGCTTACTAAAACACCCTACTGACCCAATTAGATGAAATAATTTAGTTTTTAATAAAACACCTTGCAATGACTGAAAGATTTACTACATAGGTTGGTTCATTAGATCGGGGTCAGTAAGGCTATGCAGCACTGAGAAGAAACATCAATCTGTTCACATAACTATGGTAACTTCTACAACGAATCTCTTATCCGAATAAAATTCGGATTAGTAAAACTGTCAGGATACTTATCTCCAGGATATGAAGTACTAATATCATTGTTCGTTATGTAGATGAAGAGACACTAATCCTGCTGATTTGTGGGTTTGATAATATGATCGATCACCGATTACTTCTTATGCCCCCCTCCTGGAGACCAACAAAAATGAAGATAAGCGACAGATTGGTCTGTGTCATTGAGAACAACTGAATTTTCCCATTCCGATATACACTGTATATAAATATTACACATCGTTGAAAGTTAAGCCCATAAATAACCGGTTATATTGGTTCAATAAGAACGGTCCTGTAGTTTGTCCAGTCCCCCTACAACGAATATTCTGACTCAGTCAAATAGTTTAAGTTGTCCAGACTTGTTTAATCCAGTCTAAGTTTGTTTTAGCTGGTCTTAACCTCTTCCAAACACTATTTAGGACAGTTTCGTTTACAGACAGGCATTAATTAAACAAAACTTCAAAATTTGGGAGGACTGGAAGTTTGCCTCTTCCTGATATCTGACAGTCCACAGCAGTACCTGAAATAATTTACATGATGTGAACCACTGCAATGTCTCAAGTGTTATTCAAATTAAAAAGTCTATAAAAAATAGCACAAATTTATGAATAAAATTGATTCATAGTGTGGTGAGAGCTGTCTGCAAGACAAAATTGTAGACAATAATTTATGTCAATGTTCACCTCCCGAATCGGGGTCATGAGAAAAACAATGACGAAGCTAAACCTTGAGGAACTCACCAACCAATCACGACAGACTTAACGTGTGCATATACCATTCGCAGATATATGCCGTAACTTTCTAGGGAATGGTCACAAGCAGCACAGAATAACCTTCAGCAAGACAAAAAGCAATCAGAAGACATTGCTTCTCTGTTAACAATAAAGCTAATAATAATGGACATAAAAATCTATAAATATCTATTGATTTTCCCAATAAACGATCTGTTGCCTGGCCCTTGTCTTCTGTCGTTACAATAGTATGTCCTCCAATCAAAATATATAGTTTTATAACAGAAACAATTTAAATCCTAGTTGATATCTCATTCTAACTTTAGAGGAATTAAAATAATTGGGTAAAGTATCCTACTAACTACTTTTCAACCAGATTAAAATTCGTTGATAAATAAAGTGCATGCTACTCCTGAAGTTTATATGGCGAAAAAAACAAACGTCTTAGAGAATCATATAAATAAACAAAACAGTCGGTTTACTTAGGTACTAAGCCCTGTTGCTGAGATAAGAATAACAAATAACGAAAGAAAAAATCATCATCACACTTCTCCAAAACTTCATTTATCATTAATCCTTGTCCTGCGATTAACCGTATTCCAGTGATTGACATTACCGACACCGCCAAATCTATTTACTGTCAACTTTAGTGAAGCCTGAACAGATAACTTTCTACTTTGATTCTTAATGAGATGGTGTAAAGTAACAGCGTTTGCAAATAGTAATAATAATAATAATAATTTTTCTTTATTCCTAAAACAGTACTAATGATTCAGCAAGGAATTTTCAGCACTCAGTACAATGCTGCATCTAATTTACTCAAAAACGACAAACAAACAAAAATAAACACTACATAATAATAATAATAACAAAACAGCTATGTAGCAAACTACACTATGAGATACGGTGAAAAATTGCACAAAGTATAAAATAATAGTAATAACAACTAAAATATAGTCTTTTTTGAGAAGCTCACGAAAGATAAATGGAGAGCAGTAGAGTACAATAGGTAAAATACAGGAGTTTACAAACTACAGAAGTAAAGGTTGATTGATACCTGATTGTCTTAAGTTTTTAATATAGAAGGTAAGACGAAACATTTTCTTAGAGATACATAAGATGTGGGATGACCATGAAAGATCAGAGGAAAGAACTAATCCAAGGTATTTAATGCTTGACTTGGTTTCAATTTCCGTGCCATCTATGCTACAGGGATCATGAGAGTTAACTAGTTCAAGTAAGTCACGTCGATGCTTGAAAGTAAAGTCAAGCACCTGACATTTGGAAGGATTTAACATAAGACCATTTGACTTGGACCACATGCTGATGTCCAACAGAAAGCTATTAAGTCTGGAGCTGTCAGACTCGGAAGTGATAGGCAGTGATACAGTCAGATCATCTGCATATTTGACAAAGTTTTGTTTAAATGAGGCTGGTCGTGTAGGAAGAAAGAAAAAAGAAAAGGAGAAAGGACGGCACCTTGAGGAACATCGACTTTTGTAAGGGAGGTAGAGAAAGATTTGCCATTATATAGAGTATACTGCGTTCTATCAGAAAAATAACAATGCAACCAACTTTTTGCATAGGATCCTGTGTGCGTCAGCGTAAGCTTATTTATTAAAAAGCCCCTAGGTACAGAGTCAAAAGAAGATGTGTAATCTAAGAAAGCACCACGAACATATTTGGCACCTTTGTCTAAACAAGAAACAACATTGTGATATAAGACAACCGCAGCATCTAAGGTACATCTACCATGTTTGTATGCAAATTGTTTAGGATCATTAAAAGGTTTCAATGAAGGTTGAAGACTAAGTAAACCTAATTTTTGCATCAATCTTAAAAAAGGAGAAGTAATTGCAATAGGCCTAAATTTAATATCAGTACCAGAAGATGGTTTTGGTATGAGGATACTTTTAATGCTTTTACATGCAAAAGGTAGAACATTACCGTTACTATTAAAATTACTATTCTTATCATGATATTATTAACTGGAATTCACCTCTCTCTCTTCTCTTTTCCTTACAGAAACCATCTTGAATCTTGTTTTGTTAGGACAATTAAGTGATGCTAAAATTATTCAACCAAGTCAAGCACGAAGAAATGTTTTTTAAAATATTCATCAAATTTTCTCATCATGGTTTCACTGCAAGAACTGTGAAGCTTTCATCGTCCTTCTAGACAACATCTTCAGCACAGACATCAATATGAAGTGATCGATGTGTCCACGGACTGCAGTTTCATCTGAACTCCAGAGTTTCAGGAATTATCAACATATGGTTTGCAGAGATTGGGTTGATTACTAGATTGGTCACGGACTGACTTAAGCTGAAAATCCATTGTAAACCCTCAAGGGGTACTGTACAGTTATTTTGACATCATTTGGGTCTCCTCAGTAGGAAACACACCCTGGAACTTCAAATAAATCCATGAAAGTTATTCTAGTACTCAGTAAACACTCACTGCAAAATGAATTTGCCTCGAATTCTAGTCGAAAGTCGTTACAGGCGGGATCTACAAAATGAATGTGAGAATAAAAGCTCGATGAGAACACTGGCCGATGGTTGCCGTATGCATCTCAAATCAGTAGATATTAGAATTCATGGGCCGTTTAAATTCCTTCCAGATGACTGATCAGTGCAAGAGCCTGCCTTTAAACCTTAAAATCCTGATCTCCAACCCTACTGGATTCATGGATGCATACCGATGAAAAGCCCCAAACTAGATTGAAATAACTTCCCAGTACTCCTTACTTCTTCAGCGGTTTCCTCACTGAAGTCGGTCCATAATCAACCTTTCAGGAATTATTGTTGGCGTTTAAATTGACCATGGCTTAAACAGTTTTCATTCAAATGCGTATCGGCAAGTGTTTGCATGCACCGAATATTCTAAATACTAGCCTTATACTGAAGCTCCACCTGATGACTTTGCCTAAAAGGATAACGAAGGCTTCACAGTTAAACTATCCAACGTACAGAACACAACTATATCAGAAGTAAGTTTCAATTACTCGACTACTGTGCAGACTGTTGAAATGAACCTAAAAAGTACACTTTATTGGGACATTCTGGAAGATAATTAACTCAGTCGAACTGACGATAATTTGATAATAATGCTCTTACATAAATCTGTAACTGCTATATAGGTGGAGAAAATATTTTTACAGTTTATTCAAACTTTTGTAGAGCCTACTGTAGTCTATAAATAATCATGTCTTCGCTAGGTTGTATGCTCTTAAATCACTATAGATGAAAGTAATGCCTTGTGTTTTTAGGTCAGTTTTCACTTTCCACCGATTCGTTATATTGGACTGAGATGTTCAATCTCTGTCCACACATGAAATCACAAAAATTGAAGGAGACGTTTAGTATTAGGCTTCCTCCCCATGGCAACTGTTTAGTAACAGGTGTACTGTGCAGCTTATAGTTTCATATTCACTCGGATATGTAATTATGAATATAGGTACTGCTGTCCTGCGCGGTATGATTTCTGTGGTAAGGCAGTAAATACTTATTTGTGGAAAAACTATTCTCAGTTATTATGAATATTGAACGTTTGTTCATTGACCTTGGTTGCCATTGGCGGTCAACTTGAAGGTGCGAGTGATTCGACCGTGTATAAGTTAGAAGAAGAAGACGATAGAATACGAATAAAAGTACAATAAATTCCTTGTAAAAACATTTGTTTATTGACTTAGTACAGAATATTGATTTTAACGAGCAAAGAATACAATTTCTTGTCATCCATTCATTGTGTTTTGGAATTAAGGTCGATACCTGTGCTTAGTGTTTGTCGATTCAGATCGTCTTCGGAAATAATAGAAATTTAGGATTAAGTTCCTTGACAACTGTCTCGAATTTTATTAATTCCTTACAAAAATACCTCTCATGTACAAGCAGTTGATTTCCAAAACCATCCAGTTTTCAGATAGATTTCGCTTTACCATCAAATCAACTAGATGGAATTTCGATGAAAGCTACTCAGAGCAAGGCTGAAATTTAGTCTGGATTCAGAGTTCTACCTGAAACAAGCTAAGTTGAGGAAGGAAAATCATGCACTGTCTAAACTGTAACAAGTAGAATTTAATATGGCAGTCAATCCTCCACCTCAGCTTCACCAACTTTGAGGTCTTCGATGAGGCTGACCGCAAGTAATTCCACAACTATTTGAACACCATTGAGTGATTCAAAGCAATATAAATACCCTTAAACAATTATATATATTAAACAATGCCACATGCCAATTAATTTACACCACAAAGCCAAGCTAGGCTTCTGAAGTGAAGACAGGTGTAAGACGAGGTTGCCTAGTATCACTGATAATATTCCTGATAACGACGGGTCGGGTAATGCAACAAAGTGCGGAGAGTAAAAATATGGAGATATGTTGGACTGATAAAAGTCTCTCTTTCAGGATGATTTTCTTCTTAAATCCTAAATATCTAGGATATACAGATAGTGAAAAGTAACAAGCCGGTAGAAGGGGCAGAAAAGGCAGGGCTACAAGTGATCAGAGAGAAGCCGAAGGTTACGAGGATGACTAACCAAAGACAACAAAAATCACCAATCATTTTCAACGAAATAAATTTGAAGGAAGTCACTTCCTTCAGTTATCCAGGCAGCATCGTTTCAAATACAATCGGCACGAATGAATATGTCAGAAACCAGAATCGGAAAGGCAAGATAAACCCTAATCACTAAGAAATCAATTTGGAAATAGACTTCACAAAGAACTTAAATTCGAATTCCCAACACCAATCATTAGTCACCGCTTCTACATGGGTAAGAGAATTATCGCGTCAGAAAAAGTATTCCCAGTGGGCTTCTACAGGCCTGCATCAACAGCTGCCTTTGCTGGCTCTACAGCAAAGGTCAGATGGACAGGAAGAATCAGTAGCAAAGATCTCTGGGAACGAACCAATCAAGAACCGACTGCCCAAGAAATGTATGGAAAATAGTGTAGGTGGACAGGATACACACTTAGGGAATCGCTGAGTGAAGTAGAGCTCCAGGCCCTCAAGTGGAAACCTTATGGGAAACGGCATGTTGGGCATGGAAGAGGTCGTGTGAGGAGAAGATGAGAGCCAATGGGTGGTCATGGAGCCAACTAAAGATAACTACAGAGGACAGGATGAAATGATGATTGCCCTTGAATCCCTATGCTCCTCTCAGAACCCAAGGGGATAATAATAATAACAATGGAATTCAGTATGGGCCCTTCGATCCCCTTAGGACGTGTCATCTGTTTTTGCGTGTTTTCTGAGTCTTCCAGTGGGAATACCACCTCTCACTGAGGAGGTAAGCGTATATCTGTGATGAGTCCCCAACCCAATGAAGTGCACATTCTTGATCATAGTGCTATTCACCACCGATCGAAAAACGTATTAGATCTTATCCACAACAATGAAGTTAGTTGCTTCAAATGTCGAGTTTAGCTGTTGACGTTTATTCAGCACCACTTATTTAAACTATTATTAACTGACATATATTCCATCATCTTACACCACATCACATTATATTCCAACAAAAATCAATTTTATTCGCTTTGATAAGTTGTTAAAAAGGCACGAAATCTATTTCAAAAGTACCATAATGTTACTTTTTATTAACATACAGAAAAATACAGTAACGAATTTAAATTAGTGTGAAAAATATGTGACTTTTCAATTGAACTTCGACTAATATAGTTTCATTAGTCAACGAAATTCGCGTACTTTCTAATAGTTCCACAAACAGATAAGAGAGACAGATTTCTGTACATCATCCTGCACGATAAAGCGAGTGACAAAGAAGGTTTATTCATAGTTCTGTAGTTACAGAATATAAAAAATTGGTGTTAACAAGTCATTTGAGGTCATCTATCGTATTTCTACCAATCTTAATTTTGCTTTACGAGTTAATTCTCAACATATAGCCGAAGGCATTGGCATCCACCTGAAGAAACCAAACTCAGAGCTATTTTCTACAACTAATTTCTTTGCCTCGGGCGTCAATAACTACTGATTGTAAATGTCTGACGATTTTTCCTTTTTCATACGTCATTCAGAAATTACCACTATTTTAACCATCTTATTATTCTATCCCTTGATTACCGCATTAATTTTCCTACTCATATTGAGCCTTACATATGCTATTGTACGGTAATATATTGATCGCAATCATTCCACACTACTAAAGAATATTAGGTTTTCCAATGGTTCTCTAAGTGATATCAGCTCATGATGAAATACTGTCACCAATCGATCAAATCCCTACGGACCAATACTTGAATATCAATGAGATTCTTACTAGTGACTGGTTCTATTCAGGTAGGTAATTAACTCAGGTTCTAGTGGGAAGTTGTGACCAGTAGGCTACAGAAGGTCGGGTGTGTGAACAAATCACCTAAAACATTGGCTAGTGGTCACTCTATGTCGTCAATTTTCAGAAGTTGAAAATCACGGGCCATTGCATCGGGTGAGTCCTAGTGGCTTAAAAGTCTACAAGCTCGCCTTGTAACCAGAAGGTCCTAGGTTCAAACACTAGCTGGTGCGTTCTGCTGAAAAGACTCCCAAACTAGGCTGACGAAACACCAGTCCAGTACTACCAGGTTTTCTAATGGCTCACTTACCGACGTCAGCTCACGATGAATCGTGTAACTAAAAATAACAATCTATCTGTGATATATAACTTTGGTAGCCAGATGAGAAGTTATCCAGAAGAGTATTCCTAAATCGATCATTTGGTCTCCAAAATGTCTAAATGGGATTTTTCTTTGTAGTTAAGAGCGAAACAGCTGTGTTTTCAGTGAATAAAGAACCCATCAAAAGAAAACAACGAGAGAATTAATTGCAGAAAGAGTGGGGTTGGAGCAGAGGGACACATGAGCTTTTCTGATTCCAGAAAGATTGAGGCTCATTCCATATAGAGCAGCGACCTCAAACAATATTAGAAGAGTACTTAGTCAGCTCAACATTAGAGTTTTCTTCAAAACATCAGACACACTTCAAAGCAACCTTGTCCATATAAAAGACCGAATCCCTAAAGATTCTCCATCTTAATGTGTCTATGAAATGAAATCCTTGGAATGTGATGCGATCTACATCGGACAAACATCTCGAGAAATCAAAATGAGAATAAATGAATACCGTAGAGCATCTGTTCAACCACTGAGAAATCCAGTTGAAAAACTTGAAAAATCATCAGCCATAGGTCTACACTCTATAGAATCACGCCAAAAATTGATTTTGGCAATATTGAAATAATCGAGAAAAACTTCAGAAATCACAAAGAACATCTGATATCAGAAGCACATCATATCAAGTGGAACCCGAATTGCCTGAATAGGAATGATGGACTAGAACAGAATCTGACCTGGTTACAACACCTCCCTGCCCCATGAAGTGACAAAATCTACATAAATGTGATAAGAAAGTTCACTATATAAACGAACACCGATTATATAATTTTACAAAACGATCAAATCCAACATTCTGCACTTGATTTTGTTAGCTTTACCAATTCACCAACTTGAAAACGAAAAATGGCCCCAGACAGACGAACGATGATCAAGTTAGTAAACTTTATTTCGATACCATAACAGACGTACTATTACCTTTATTACTTAGTTTAATGATCTTCATTACCATTCTGACTTTCTATACGTCCCTTTAACTTGGCCTAAGTCTGTTTTTTCACCTCTTAACTCTTTGCTTTAAATATGCTGAGACTTTGTAAATTCCGGTTTAATAATATTCTGATAAAGCTATTAGCATCAGCAGCATTAAATAGCGAAACGTCAGCAAAAACAACATCATTTTGTTTTTCACTCATTTGGAGTTACAGAAACCTTCTTTTAATAAATATTATATACCCCATGCCTAAATTTTATTTAAAACTGTTAAATGTGCGATTGGTTTGGACATATATAAATCAAGCAGCAGATTGGATTAGACATGCAATTCAGAAAGTAATGTAGACAGCTGATGAAAAACGTTGATTACTGAATCGCTGGTCATTGAGTTAACACAAGGCATACGCGATCAGAATGATTCAACACCGCTAACGGATATTTATGGAAAGAATAACTAAAACAAAGGCTGGCGAAAGTATATGAAGTATGTTATCTAGTCGCGCGACTATAGAAATATGATGATGACCACCAATAAATTTAGCTCGAAACGTCATCCATTCATTTATACTGTTTCAGTGAGTCGAATAAACTTATCTAATATGAAAAATCAATACCTGTCCACAAACACACACACACGATGGAATTGGCAGTAACAATTCCAGCTTCATTTATAAATAATATTGACACATTTAAACCTAAGGGGAATTAATGGTCTAATATAGTTAGCGATGGCTAACAGCATTAATGCAGAACGCGTACTTCATCCTGTCTGCTAATCATCATCATCACCATCTGGATGTAACCACATCGAAAGTGACTGCTGGTTTCCCAACCAAAACTTGTGCATGTCACTCATTGTTTCAAACGCCAAAGAGATGTTATCCATGAGGTAATAGACTATGCTTCTTTTTCAATAAGTATTAGTTGTTATTTTTTACAGTAAATATAAATTCCAATGGATTCCAGTGCTAGCGGCTTCAACCTGGTAACTGCCTATTTATCTCAAGACATCTTCTTGAAGCATCTCTACTAGACAAGCATAGGTCAGCCAGCATAGACTGAACATTTCAGCCCAATATAAACAACGAACTGAAAATTCCAATGAAACTTCAATTATTATTATTATTGTTCCCTTGAGTTCCTAGTGGAACATACGGCTTCAACTGCACGTCTCCACTTGCTTCTGTCTTCTGGTGTACTTTTCACCTGCATCCATCCATGTTAGTCCATACCCTTTCAACTCCTCCTCTTCACACGATCTCCTCCATGTCACCCTTACACCGACGTCCCACTCGCCGCTTCCCTTTCGAGTTCCACTCCAGCAATGGCCTGACACACGCGAGATGTCACCTAATGGCCTCCTCAGCGAGTGTCCCATCCATCCATCTCCACTCCATCTCCTGCATATTTGTTGGTTGGCGATCGGTTCTTGTTTTGTTTGTCTGTGCCCATAGTTTCTTGTTGGTGATTCTTTCCGGCCCGGCCGGCCATCTGATCTTCATTATAGATCCAGCGAAGACAGTTGTTAATAAAGAACTGCAACAGGCTGTTAGAAATATTCATTGTGACCCGCCAAGCGCCAAGTTTCTGATCCGTATAGAAGAACTGACTGATTTGACGTGGTTTGTACTGAAAATCCAACCGAATTTTGTTGTTGATGATGCTGGCTGAGTGACGAAGATTTCCAGATTAGATTGGTTTCAAGTTGATGATGAATGTGTTTCTCGCTCGCCTTCCTGATTCCTGCTCGATTTGACATCCTCGTCCGTTCTGACTGCCTGTAGTTGAGACAATGCTCCCTGGATAAGTGAGTGAATGAAGTAACCTCTTTCAAATCCCTCCCGTTGATGGTGATTGGCGCTGGAAAGAAACTTCATTAAGTGGCATTTATTTATCATTCGTGTTCACAATCTTCATTTGGATACTTGCATTACAGCCAAATGTGGAAATGTTATTACTGTCATGTGTCACAGAATTTTCTAAAGAAACTGACTGGGCAGGATATTTCCTTGTGATCAGTACTACAAAGTACAGACATTGTCAGACACTGGCCCTATGTTAGACAGGGTGCCGTAAAACGTAAGCTCACACCGATTCTTGCTCTAATTCAGTGACGGAATCAGTCTGATTTGCTTGAGACTGGTCCAGACTTAAGTGTGTTGGTGAACTGACAATCACTATAAGACTAAATTTAGTCAAGTTTAACTTACATTTCTGTTGTTTTCATGAAACTGTTAGTAAGAATCAACTAACAGTGATTTATCACTTCATCTGAAGTGTCTTAGTGTTTAGCATGCAAAGACACAAGCACATCTACAACTTGTAGGTCCTGTAGGTACGAATTCACTCGTCTTCATGTACAGAATGTTATGTCAGAGTGAAATTACTGTTTAACTTAACCACTTAGTATTTCAATTTCGCTCTTGTATTTCAATTACTTTTTTTTCAACCTGTCATTTACAAATATTTCTTTAGGCCATACATTTCAAGATATTACTGGGGGAAAAAATCTTTTGACGAACTGACAAAAGTGAATTCACAAGCGAAAAGCAGTTTTGTCTTCTTGTCTATTTACAACAAAGGTGTTGATTCGATGTCTGACATCCCCTCCCTCCCACGCGAAAGAAAAGAAAAGTTAAATAATATTGGAATCAAAGACCTAGTCTTTAATTATTGAAGAAATCAACATAGTGAAAATGAACAAATTTGTCAGTAATACATAGTCAAACTATCTTAAATTATATGAGCGCTAGTCAGCAGACAAATCAACTAAGGAAGTAGTCATTTTTAAGTGCATCTAGTGATAGATATTGCATGTATTTCTGGACTTCTTTGTGTTCAAGGGACACTCAACCGTTTTGAAATCACTACCATTTGACTTACCTCTTATATCATCTTCAATAGAAGTGCGTTTCTGTTCAAGTTTCGAAGTCTTGTTGACATTGACAGAAATTGTGTGACTCCTTTGTGACTACATTCAATCCAATAGCACCGATGTCGGTATACCAATCCATTTCCTGACGGAATTGTTACTACGATGCACCTTCAACGTATACTTTAGTTTCAACAAGGAAATATACAGGCAAGTAGATAGAGTAGAAATGGCTTCTCCCTTGGGACCCCTCCTAGCCGACTGCTTTATGGCTAGCTTAGAGAACAACGCCTTATCACCAACCATCAACGACCTCCATCTCTACAAGAGATACATCGGTGACACTTTCATTGTTTGTGATGAGAATTAAGATTTAAAAAACCCACTTCAAACCTTCAATAATGCCCACCCAAACATCGACTTCGCACTTGAGACTCAATCTGACGGAATGTTCCACTTCCTCGACGTCCATCTGACAAGAAACGCCAACAACTCCCTGAAAAGGTCCATATACAAAAAGCCTACATGGAATGGACAATTCATCAACTTTCAAAGCTTCGTGCCCCTGAGCAGAAAGAGGAACCTGATATACGCTCTTTCCTCGAGGATTCGGAAGATATGCAGCGAGGAAGTGGTTGAAGAAGAACTGCGTAATCTCCGAAAAACCTTGATGGAAAATGGTCTCCCACCCAGGTTCATAGACAAGAATCTCAAACTTAAGAAGACTTCAGAACAAGTCCAATCCGTTCCAAAGAAAATGCTTCTGCTCAATCTAGAATTCAAAGGTGATATTGAAGCAGAAATCCTTCACAAACGCCCCTCAAAATCGCTGAGGAAAACATACTTCGCCGCGAGCCTACGACTGACGTTTACCTACAAGAAACTGTTCAGACAAGCTGTCGCATTGGGCCACCTCAACGTGCATATACCAGTTTACTTGCTCTTGTGAAGCTGAGTACGTTGGCCGTACCATGCACCGACTTGAAAAACGCGCTCGTGAACACTATACAGCCTGGTTAGTAAAAGAAGAACGCAAATGTGTATACAGTTCAGTGACAGAACATCTGGTCAATTCAGGACATTCAGTGCCATTCGAAAAATCCCCCGAAATCGTATACGAAATTCGATCAAACCTATCAAAGGGAGTGAAATCAAAACATCTGGGCATAGCTGAGGCACTAGCTATACAAAATCTCAAACCCACGCTTTGTATACAAAAGAAATACGTCCATCCCCTGTCCCTGCCATGGCCATCATAAACAGATAATTTTTTCAAGTATTGGTTTTGTAGGGATTTTGTTTGATTGCATGGAGGATTTAATCATGAGCTGACATCAGTTAGATAATTTTTTTAACAATGACCATCCCATCGCCTTTCTTATCTAAACTTCCTGTTTATTCATGTTATTTTAAGTTTTTTTTAATCCCTGTTTACACTACCATATTTTCATACCCGAACTTTGTGTTTATTTTGGCATTTTACTATTTCCACACATTTAAACCCTGATTGCATAAACAATTATTCATCACATTAGTTCTTATCCAAACATCCTGTCTATTTTGTTATTTCTACATTTCTAACCCCTAATTGCACAATGTCAATCTTCTTAGCTATCATGATGCTACTTTGTTTGAGTTTTATCCATCCCCCTGTTTATTATGGTATTCTAATTCGTAATTGTAATTTTTACTAATTTGACCCTTGACCAGATATTATTCTGGAACTTTTCCATTCATTTGATATAAATACACGAATGTACAGCCTAGATGATGACTTCGTCGAAAAGAAAATTTTCTTCGCTGCAATTGTCTTCTTCTATGTTCTTCACGTCGCTCCATACATGCTATCCCTTTCTTCTCGTTTCCCACTCATTCTCTGAAGAATAATCTAGTCAGTCCACTGCAATTAGGAATATCATCGTGGGTGATAATAAGCCCTTTTTTGTGACTCCTCTGAATTGTGACTCCAAACGAGTCACTGAGTTCTCCGTTCTGGATCACTTGACATGTGCCGTTGTCGTACAGCTGTTGAATAAGGCTGAGGAATATTTGGGGCACTGTACTCCGTAGTACTCGAGTAGTTTCCAAATTAATTCACGGTCCACTCTGTCGAAGGCCTTCTCAAATTCTATAAAGATCAGTTGGTTTAGTTTTAGGTTTATTAAATGGTCATTCCTCTGTGAAACGTGTCATTTCAGTCCATCTGATTCGCGTGCATTCTATAGACTAATCTTCACTACGAGTGAAAAGAAAAAGAAATTTTTTCCTCATACAATCCAAATACTGAAGATAATTCACAAATCCAAAAGGAACACATACAAACACATGTTGTATAACTCTTATTTTCTCTACTCTACTCTACTCCACTTGTCTGATATACGCTTTGAATAAAAAATCACTGTCACGCCTATAATTTATGTTGAATGAGATAGACTGAAAACGTGTGAGGGAAATTATCAAATATTCCACCATAAACCCACACATATATTCATATTCTCACCAAAAAAAAAGATAAAAAACCTGAATCCAAAGTTCTTTTATAGTTTTGTTTCATTTTAAAAATCTTTGTGAAATAAATTATTATTATTATCATATTGATTTTTCAGCATTCCTTTGCTCTCCAGGTGGAACAAAGATTTCAAAGTTTTGAATTTTCATTAGTGATAGTGTTGTTTTTTCTAGAGGAATGGAGTGGCTAACCACATTCTCATCCTTCTCACTTTTTCAAACTAACTACCAACCACTGAACTGGGCGAGGGTTAGGAGTAAGGCAACTGAGAGTCGAACTCAGGTCACTTACATAGCTAACGAGCATTTCATCGCTAAACCACTGGCGCTGATTTAAGATACTTCAATCTATAACTATGACTGCACTGAAATGTGGACCCAGTTGGTAGTGGAATCCCGTGGTTCAACTAGTGGAGAGAATAACTATGAATTCAGGTGCCATTCATTGTCTCCAGTGCTTTTGCGAACGAGAGTTTCATCATGCCTTCGGTGATCACCCAGTACAATGATCACTTTTTCACATTTAAGAGAATTTAAAAGGGGAATTTCACCACCAAATTTGTGGACACTATAGTATGCAAGCTTTAATTTATTGGCGTTGGAACAACATTTTGCATCATGACCACAGCCAAGCAACGGAGCGATTTTTCTATTGGTTGCTTGGTAGTTATATATATATATCTTGCCCACATATGTTAGTGTTATTATAGTTCACCTCTAGCCTAAGTAGTGAAGCAAAATACAAAACAGATATGAAAATCTTAACAATAATGAACTGAATCAGTTTTTTGAAGAGATTTATTTAAATTAGAGTAAACATATCTACGCAGAAAAAAGGGGGGATCAGAGGGGTAGATATGAAGAAAGTGGCGAGAAGTAGTTTCCAGTGGGAAGGCAAATACATGCCAATAACGGTTGTAGTTGGTCTTAGTCGCACTAGATGTTAGAACTTATGGGCTGCCTATTGAGTTAGATCCCAGTGGCTGAGTGGTCTACTAGCTTGCTTGCTTGCTTGTAACCGGAAGGTCGTGGTTCCGAGATCAAGCGGGTGTGCACTGTCAATTAGTTGCTGAGTAGGACGAAACAGCTGTCTAGTACTCCCAAATTTTCAATGGTTCTCTAACTGATATCAATTCATGACCAAACTTGAAACAAATCAGTTCCCTACAAACAAACTCCTGGAAGATAATTAAAAATAACTACGTTTTATTACGAATATCTCTATATTGTAAGCAAACAAGCAAGCCATTTACCCTCAATCGATTAGTTTAATTTCAGAGAAATAAAAAATGAATTACTACTAATATTCCTTTTGACTCCAAATGGAAGATAGGGATTCATTATTACACCGCCATTCCACTGTGTTCTTTGCAGTTCTCTTTAACTGGCCCTAAGATTATTCATAAACTTTTCTAATGGTTCTCTAACCGATGTCAGCTTATGATGAAATCTTGTAATTGTAAACTTTCGTTTCGTCTTCGCGCAGCCTCCTCCGCATCACTCTGAGACGTACATACACCTTACCAGTCGCTTGCTCCTTATTTGCGTCCCACTTGAAGCGCATCATATCACTCGATGATCTACTAAGAGAATGTTTAATCCATCACCCATTTCTCTTGCATATTTGTTAGGCAGCAGATTCTTAGTTGATTCTTCACCAGAATTGTGTGTTGTTTGTACTTTGCGACCGGTGATCTAATCTTCATTGTCGAGTCAGAGAAGGCAGCTGTTGATAAAGTCTGCATCCTCTTATAAAAATCTCTGAACTGGATAGATAGAAGCACCGGCTTAATACCTGTGTTAAAAACTCGTATCCTGTTCCTTTTACTGGATGCAGTGAATCTACACAGTAATTTCAGACTCACGAGGGCCTGTTTTGCTTTTACAACCTTGTCTGGCTTCAGTATACCCATGCATGCCACCTATAGTTGAAAAGACTCAGTCAAAGTAAGCGAAAGAAGCCTTTTCCATCAGATTTCTCGATATGATGGTGATTGATGCTTGTTGTTTTCGCCTGGATATCTTCATCACGTCTGTCTTCTCTGTGTTCCCTTGAAGTTCCGTCTTCGCTGCTTCTTCTGCTAAATTGTCGGTCTTCGCCTCTAGAACTCTGAGCTTTTTTGACATGACATGAGATTGTTCACAAAGTTTAGATCTTCTAGAGTCTTCTTGTCAGTCCAATGTATGTCTTTCTCTCGCCCCCGTCAATTTGTTGCATGATCCAGTCCACCAGAAGATGGAATTCAAGGACCATCGGATCGGTTCCCACCGGCTTAATGGTATACGAGCTAACTAGCCTTGTAACCGAAGGTCCTGGGTTCGAATCCAGGTGGGTGAGTACTGATGAAGAGTCCCAAACTATGCTGGTGAAACAGCTGTCCAGTACTCCCAGCAGGTTTTCCAATGGTTCTCTAACTAATGTCAGCTCATGATGAAATTCTGACAACACAATACTGTCGGAACTCCAAATTCCATGCTTATCTCAACAGTAAATCTGGCACACCCAATACGGGATATATATATATTCAATTTTAATGACTCGGCATTTTCACAACTTATTGTGAAAACAAATTTTGCTTTCATAACTTCGAAATTCAGACATAACAAAATTATTTTACTGATTATGTGTATAGTTGTTTATACAACTCAAGTAGAATAAAGATAGAATGAATAATCGACAGATGTTTAACAAACCAGAAAATAAATCATGCATATGAAACAGTATGCAAGTATGTCTGTATAACTGAGAAGAATAAATGTAAACTGTTGTTAACTGCTAACGATAATAACTGATTAAACTTGTCCATCATAAATTTCAAAATATCGGTTAGTGAACAAATAATAATTCTTTTCTATAACTTCCTTTTCATTTGATTCTACAGTTGTTTTAAGTTTTAAGATGGACAGATTATAGTTTAAAAGCATGAGAGAGTAATATTATACTCATTCTGTTGTCTGCAGTCGATTATAGAATCATGTTTCAACAAATCTGGATACAGAATTTCATTATGAGCTGACATTAGTTACAGAACCATTGGAAAACCTGGAAGTACTGGACAGCTGTTTCATAAGCCTAGTATGAGACTCTTCAACAGTACACAGCCACCGGAGTTCGAACCCAGGACCTTCTGGTTATAAGGCTAGTTAGCTCGTAGACCACTAAGCCACTGGGACTCGGCCGATTCAGTGGCTCATGATTTCCAACTTCTGCAAATTCACGACATAGCGTGACCACTAGCCAATGTTTTAGGCGAGTATTTGTTCTCACACCCAACCTGCTGTAGCCCACTTGTCAAGATTTCCCACTGTAACCAAAGTTAATTACCTACATGAACACGACCAGTCGCTAGTGAGCATCTTATTCATATTCAAGTGTTATTAAGAGATATTAGAGACATAAGAAAATGCACAAACAGCGAAGAAAATTTTCTTTTCGACGATTCATTTTCATGAGCTGTACAATCGTAATTATAATTAAACACATAAGTTTTTGACCAATCAGATACTGGTAAACTTTGTCCTTGAAAATTCTGCTACATAGTGTATGGTGTAAGAAGGGATGACTAATTGTAAGTTAGAAAGGAGACAGAAGTTGGCATGACCTAATAAGTGTGAGATAATGACTAATCAATAAGCTAGTGTAGAGTGGACAGGAACTAGTGGAAAGGTTATACAGTAGTTTTGTATAAGATCTGTGTGAAAAAGCAATGTTATTAATAAACAGTCATAGAGTAGTAATAAAATATGGATGGTGGGAATAGTAATAATAATAAAAGTATTAAGAACAGTAATAATAATAATAATAATAATAACAGTGAACTTACGTATTAAAAGAGAGGAGAAAAATTATAGTTAGAAATTTACTCTGGCCATGGTAGGGCTAGAGAATGTATGTATCGTTTTTGTATGCATAGGTCCGGTTTTATGTCACGAATAGCTAGTGCCTCGGCTATGTACAGATGTCGTATCCGGAGTCCTTTTGTACGATATTGAGGGACTCTGTGTACCACTGTGAAGCTTTCGTGTGGGGGTGCTCGATGTCCGGAGATAACAAGGTGTTCGAGGATTGAGCTGTTGGTATTCTTCTTTTCTCCTCTGGCTAACCAAGCTGGGCAGTGTTCCAGGATACGTTTGTGGACTTGACGTTGCGTACGGCCGATATACTTTGCTCCACACGAGCAAGTGAATTGATAAATACACACTGAAGTGGCCAAAGGCGGTATCTTGTCCTTAACGTTAGACTGGATTAACTGTCTGCAGGAGAATGTTATATGTAGAGTGGCTGTTGGGAATGTCTTCTTCAGACTTTTTGAAAGGCGGTTTCTGAGAATTTCCGCTGCGATGTCACCTTTGAATTCTAGGTTCATGAAGAGAGTCTTCTTAGGAACCGTTGTGATATTTGGCACCGGGGGCTTCTCCTTCATGTTTTTGTCGATGAATCTTGGCGGATACCCATTCTCTAGTAGGGATTCACGCAATAAATTTAATTCTTTCTCCACCGTGTCTTCCGAGCAGATTTTTCTAATCCTTGAGCACAATATTAGAGAGTTGCTTCATTTCACCAGTCGACAAATCTCACTACTGATTATCACAATTCAGTAGAAAAATTGACAAAACTACATCAATGGTGGGAAGAATAAAAAAGGGTCATTCATTGACTGCTTCTCCGTTAGTTAGTTAGTTGGTAGTGTGATCCTTAAAACCGTTTTCTCATCACAAGAAATGACTGCCAAATAAGGTATTGTAGAGGTTTTGTACTTAGTCGTCCAAATACAAAATCTTTTATAATTGATTCTAGTCCAACTCATCGCATGAGATGAAGTGTGAGAGTCCTTGGGAGTCTGACAAGATGATTTTTGCAAACCGCTTGGTATGAGTTCAATTGCCCAACCCACCACAATTCTAGCAAGTTGATTTAGAGAAGTCCCACTCGACACTCTACTGACAGCTTTCAGTGGTTTTCTTTCAGTGTCACGAAGTATTTCTCAGATAACCGACGAAAGATTCAAGGGGAGAAATAAAGAAGGATGAGCAGGCCTCAGTGACTGAATAATACGAGATTAATAGACAAAAGACTCAATTTATCATCAATTTATCAAAGGGACTAATTGTTTTAATTTTCTTAAACGAAAGCTCCTGAAAGATACTATAAAACTTCTGAACGGTCTTCTAAATCTGAGATGTAAAATATATATATATATATATATATATATATATATATATATATATATATATATATATATATATATGGTTTTGGTGGAGTTACGTAGTACAAAAAGGGCTCAGAAGAATTGGATGTCAATATAAGAGGGTAGTAACAATAGTAATGAGTTGTCACAAAGGATTGTTAAAGAAGAGTTACGTAATAACCTGAATAGTTTGGTGAAAGAGTTGTGCTCAGGGTGTACATGGAAACGAAATTAAGCAAGAGTTTTAAGTCGGTAGAAAAATAAGCATACAAGCAGAAGTTAAGTCAGACCAACAGAGTTGTTACCATGATTGTAGAAGTGATGAATAATTTTCTTTTGTATGCCTAGTAAGGGTTCTTCTAATCGAATGCCTAGGTCCTTGGCAGGTTGTTCTTCACTTTGTAGATTACTTTGAAAGAAAAGGCATCTGTTGAGATGGAATGACCAGTGGTGACGATATGTTCGATTATTGCACTCCTTATATGGCCACTACTTCCTATCTGCAGTCACGCTGGATAATGTTCTTTGACCGTTTCCATAGGATGCGCATTAAATGACCGATGTACCTGGTACTACAGCAACAGGTGAACTGATATATACACATAGAAGTGGTCAAGTGCGGGATGTTATCCTTTGGGCTTCTTAAGATCAGTGGGCGACTGGAGAAAACTACTCTCAATGTTGCCGCAAAGAGAGTTCTTCTTAGCGAAATGGAAATTCCCCTCCTAAGGACATCACTGAGTAGGTCACCTTTGAAGTCGAGGTTCATATATAGTATCATTTTGGAACGAGATTTTCTTAACTTCCTTGCATAAAAGTTTAGGCAGAATATCTTTCTGGAAATTAACATGATGTAGGAAGATCAAGGAGGATCAGGGGAAAGGCATAATCTAAGATATTTAAATTCAAAACATTTTTTCCCTGCAGTAAATCTGAATGAAGCAGTATTTGATGAATTCAGTAGAACTCATCAGGAATCGAAGTAGTTTCAAAAGGCTAACTGATAAAGACAGTCTCTTTTCTTTGCAGCAGCTAATGACAATTCGCCACTTTGACGAGTCGATGATGGTTACCACGAAGAATTTAACATTAACGGTAAATAAAACACCTTCTGTAAAGCACCAAATTTATTTGGTTACTGTTGGAAAGTGAGAAATCCATCTTTACGTTCTCCTGGATAGCCGACAGAACTTTTTTGACACGGGCACTATCACAAAAACGTTCTAAAAGCAAGGGAAAAACGATTTTACCGCTTCTGTTAAACAATAATTACCTCAACAGTGCCGTAAGGCAGCTATACAGGTAACGTTGATTTCTAAATAAACAAAAAGTGCTGTAAAACAAAATTAGTTAACCAACCAAACTTCAGTTGTAAAGCGTACCTTAGAATGGAGAAGAATATTCCTAAAGAGATGTGGTCAAAAGCTCTGTCCACGAGAATAATACTCTAATGCTTCTGTTAGGCAGTTCCGCGTCATAATAACCTTCATTCACTCAAACAAACTCATATCGTTAAACGACACACATTGTCAATGTACACACAACCACAAAGAAAAAAGTATTACAATTAAAGATTAAACAAGGAAAACGGCAAGTGGTAAAAGTTGAAAATCAACATGTTGTGTGCGAATGTCAAATTGATAACACACATTCCAGGGGATAAACGTATAATAATAATAAACTTTCCAGTCATAAACTTTTCTAATGCTTCTAATGGGTTCTAGTGAGAAGTCGTGACCAGTAGGATGCAGCAGGTCGAGTGTGAGGACAAATACTCGCCGAAGACATCGGCTAGTGGTCGCGCTATACCGTGAATTGGCAGAAATTGGAATTTATGGGCCATTGAATCGGGTCTCAGTGGCTCACTAGCCTTGTAACCAGAAGATCCTATGTTCGAATCCTGGTGGGTGCGTACTGATGAAGAGTCCCAAACTAGCCTGGTGAAACAGCTATCCAGTACTCCCAGGTTTTCTAATGGTTCGCTAACCAATGTCAGTTCATGATGAAATCGTGTAACCAATCAAATCCCTACAAAACAACACCTGAATTACACAGTTAGTTGAAACATATAAATAAGTATGAACATTATGAATAGATCGTCTAGAAGGGATTTTCGTAACAGTTTACCCACCTCACTTTTTGTCATATCCATCATGCATTCCATGACACTGAAACTTAGAATACAAAAACGGCAGATTGAGTAAAGAATATTCTTTTCGACAACCTCCTCATCTGGCTGTACAATATATATATATATATATATATATATATATATATATATGGTTGGGGTCGCGCTAAATCACGAATTGGTAGAAGTTAGAATTCACGAGCCATTGAATCGGGTCCCAGTGGCTGAATGGTATACGAGTCAGCTTGCCTTGTAACCGGAAGGTCCTGGGTTCGTATCCCAGTGGGTGCGTACTGCCGATGATTCCCAAACTAGGATGAAACAGCAGCTGTCCAGTACGCCCTGGTTTCCAATGGTTCTCTAACTGATATCAATCCGTGATCAACTCGTAAAACATAACTAATCCTTACAAACCAAACTATACAATAATAAGAAACAAATGGAATCATCAGAACCTATTAACGGTGAGAACAGGAGACCTAGCTCCCCTATTGCGAAACATATTATAGAGACAGGTCATAAAATTGATGTTAACAGACCTTTTAAACCTATCTATAAAACGTGTTTGGGGCGTATCCTAAAGTTTGTAGAAGCCCTAGCAATTAGAAAGTTCAAGCCACCTTTATGCGTTCAAAAACAATTTGTCATCACATTAAACCTTCCTTGGTAAATTTTGTTTTGATATCATAGCAGATGTACTATTACCTCTGCTATCTTGTTTAGTGGTCTTTATTTTTATTTTTGACCTTGAATATGTCCTTTTCACTTGACCTAAGTCTATTTTTCTCACCTCTTACCTCTTTATTAATTATATATATATATTCCTATGACAAGTCCGTGTGTGATCAGATTGTTCGAAATGTGTCGCGCAAATACATTACGCGATTCAGACAAATTACGTCTTCTTATTGCTTTATCTAAATTCATAAAGGGAACTAATTGTTTTAAATAAGATAGTCAGCTTTACTTAATTGAATTTTAGATTTATCCCGTCGATTGACTGGACCGAAGTGCTCGGTCTCAGGTTGACATGTCAGTTTCTTATGCAGATGTTTCAACGATGCTTGGGCATGTAATTAGAATTTGATTGGTGGATCATTACCAGCAGTAGAATACCGCTAGAATGCACATTTCGTCCGATCTGGGACTCGTCAGCTAGCTGGATGTACCTGCATTCCTCAGTGAGTCAGTGATGATATTCCTACCGAGGCTCAAACCCAGTGACCATAGTTTGAAGGCTTAGGGCGAAGGGGAAAATATCAGATTTTTACCGTTAAGTGATTACAGTGAAGGTGAGGAATTCATCTGAACGATTTGTTTCTTCTGAGAAAGATAAGTTCAGCTTTTTCATGTATATTCCAATGGCTTAACTACATATAGGTGACAAACTCATGAGGCAAAATTAAGATTAATCGAAATACGATGGATGACTTTAAACACCTTGTTTACATTAAATTTCTTCTCAGTATCTATTATGTACCCGTCGCCAAATTATTGTTATGTACTGGTCGAGAATTTAATAGTCCTGACGCAAGAAAGACGGAAATCAGAAGACCACTAGGTTTGCGATGATACTTCTATTTTCCAAAACACAAGGAGAATCAATGTCACACTAGAGTGTGAGAGCAAAAATATATATGAATGTCCGAACAAGTGTGTGAACACAAGTGTGTGAGCGAATATCCAAAATGAACAAATCAATAGACAGTCTTGACATGATTGGCTAATTATAATGGAATATCGATCCATATATACCTAGCAAATATAACAGACATGTCAAACAAACACACATGTTATATATAATATAAGGGGAATATACATTGTTAAAGGAGATAGGTTCATCAAAGTGAAATGGTCACAGACTAAGAGAGCAACAGAAAGAGAGACCACCATACACACATATATATATGGACACATGTCAGTACCTACATAATATAGTGAAACAGAGGGTTACGGGTAGATCTTGTTCCTCTGTTGCTTAACCATACAGAATGATGCTGAAAAATCTCTCCATACTTTTCTTACAACTTACCCAGTTGAATAGTCTTTTAAAAATCTTCAGAAATAACAAAATAAAATTTAAAAAATCTCCACGTTATCGTGGGAGGTCAAGTATGTATGCATTAGTCATAAACTCCTCTTGTTACCATAGATACCTCCATCACACAAAGTCTCTAAGGTAAACTAATTGTACAGAAGGTGGATAGATACGTAGAGTAGAAAGTAGAACAGGAAGACGTCTACATAAAATATCAATAAAATGATGATGGTAATAAATTGAAATAAACCAGTTTGATTTATAATGCTGAATAACTTGGTTTGGTTGAAACAAGAAAAACAAACAAAATAGGAGAGTATAATTTCAAATTAAACTAAAAGGAAAATGAAATGAGATGAAAATGAAGGACAGAACATCTGGGAGAAAAACAAGCTTTCCATGAATGACAAGCAACAATCAGTGCACAGAAGAAAGATAGAAAGAAAGCAGTAAAGAAAGTGGAGGGAAAAACTTCATTTCACTGAATTCTGTTCAAATATCAATACTATTTGTTTATGTATGTATTGAATATTGAAAAGAAACCCAACAATTGAAAAAGCGGTGAATCAATCTTTCTTCTATTTCGATCGTTATATGACATTTCTATTAAAAATTGCATTTATTGAAATAAAAACTTTGTAAAACATTAAATCATGAAGAGGAGTAATTTGTTTCTTATTGGAAAAGAAAATCTCAGTTCTGTATCCTTCTTTGTGTTTTTAATTTGCTCGATTTTCTTCATATTAGGGACCTCCATTATAGATAAGATTTTATTTTGATAAATCACACAGTGTTATACAGTAGTATTAACTGATGACAACATTTCCAGCACAAAGTATTCCTCATAATCATATCAAGTCACTCACTCACACAACTTTTTCATTCATTTATATGTAAAACCAAACGATGAAATGAAACAGACAGAAGAGGTGTTAACGATAACTAACTACTATATAAAATTCATCAGGAATATCAAAAAAAAGTCAAAAGCTAAATAAAAATAATGGTGAAACTAATAGTGATAACATAAATAAGAGAGAATATAAGCCATCTACTGTTATACCATATAAGGAGGAGACATCTGAGGCCCTACATAGTATTTTCAGTAAAGAAGGAATAAGGGTGATATTCATGCCTAGAAACTCACTCAGAGACAAGCTCTGTAGGCTAATGTACCCTGTGGACCCAATTTAACATAATAATTTAAAAAATACCTTGCAATGACTTTGAATTAGGTCAATCACATAGGTCAAACTAGTAGATCAGGAGTAGTTCGATTATCGGAACATAAGAATTTAGCTAAGGTTAGATTAGTTCACCCCAAGAAGGTAAATAATTTAGGAAAAACTCAGAGTTTGCACTACATGCAATAACACACAACCATACAATAGGGTGGGAGAGGTATAAGATTCTAAGAAGTAATATAAGTAGATGGAGAGGGATCGATTACTGAATCCCACCCGGTTCATCGAGTCTACATCCAACACATGCAACAGAAATGACTCAATGCAAATATCAGAGATGTGGAAGATATTATTACCACCAATTAGTCAAATTGGACAAAGGCATATGTTAAGTGAGCCACAACGGAAAACTCAGTGAGGCGTTTGAAGTCACAAGTCACAGGAGTCAGAGAAGGGTGCTTATTATCACCCACGATGATATTCCTAATTGTAGGGGACTGACTGGATTATTCGTCAGACAGTGAGTGGGAAACGAGAAGACAGGGATATCGTGTCTGGACCGACGTGAAGAACCTAGAAGACCTGGATTTCTCGCGTGGATGATTTATGCTTGATGTCGCACAAAATCGAAGACTTACAAGCGAGCGTAAACCGACAAACTGGTCGAAGAAGCAGCCAGAGAAGACAGGACTCCAAGTGAACATAGAAACATGGAGGTTATGAAAATAACCAACCAACAACAACAACAGCAGCAGCAGCAGCAACATCCAGCGACAGTCACCATCACAACGGGAGGGATTTGAAAGAGGTTACTTCATTCACTTCACTCATCTAGGGAGCATTGTCTCAACTACAGGAAGTCGGAACGGACGAGGATGTCAAATCGAACAGGAATCAGGAAGGCGAGCGAGAAACACATTCATCAACCTGAAACCAATCTAATCTGGAAATCTTCGTCACTCAGCCAGCATCATCAACAACAAAATTCGGTCGGATTTTCAATACAAACAACGTCAAGTCAGTCAGTTCTTCTATGCGGAACGGATCAGAAACTTGGCGCTTGGCGGGTCACAAAGAATACTTCCAACCAACAGCCTGTTGCATGCAGACCTTTATTAACAACTGTCTTTGCTGGATCTATAGTGAAGATCAGATGGCTGGCCAGGCTGGAAAGAATCACCAACAAGAAACTATGGGAACAGACAAACAAAAGAAGAAGCGATCGCCAACCAACAAATATGCAGGAGATGGAGTGGAGATAGGTGGATTGGACACTCGCTGAGGAGGCCACCGCAGGTTGACATTACGCGAGCTTCAGGCCATTGCTTGAGTGGAACCCGAAAGGGAAGCGGCGAGTGGGACGTCGGTGTAAGGGTGACATGGAGGAGATGGTGTGAAGAGGAGGATTTGAAAGGGTATGGACTAACATGGATGGATGCAGGTGAAAAGTACAGCAGCAGAAGACAGAAGCAAGTGGAGACGTGCAGCTGAAGCCCTATGTTCCACTAGAAACCCAAGGGGACACTAATATTTTATACATTTGTTCCCCTTAATGAATTTGAACAAAGCAAGAACCACAGTTTTAGCAGAATAATGTGGTACCATCATTTATTTTGTTGGCTTCTCATCATCTGCTTGCAGCCTGAATAAATTATGAGGTTTAATTTCAAAAACGTGTTAACATACTTGCAAATTTTGCATGTTGTCAGTTGACAGAAGGCTCCACAATTAGTAAACAGTGCTCAGAAAATTGCGCTTATATAGTTTTCTGATATGTATCCACATATATATATTTATGTGTGTGTGTGCATGTTGGTCTCTCTTTCTGTTTGCTCGGTTAGTCTGTGACCACTTCACTTGTATGGACTTGTCTCCTTTAATAATGTGTATTCTCCTTATATTATATTATATATAATATGAGTGTTTGTTGACAGTCCGTTGCTTGGTGACATATATCCATATATGTTTGTTGGCATGTCTGCTATATTCGCTATGTATAATTGGATCGACACTCCATTATAATTAGCCATTCATGTTAAGACTGTCTAATGATTTTTCCCACGCTTGTCTGAATTATTTATATATATTCGCATTCACAATTTGTGTGAACTACTTTACTTTACAACTACTTGACTTGCTTACCACTTTGGTGTGAGACCATTTATTTTCGTCTCCTTGTGTTTGGACAATAGAAGTATCATCGCAAACCTAGTGGTCTTCTGATTTCCGCCTTCTCGCGTCAGGACTATTAGTTTCTCGACCAGTCCATAACAACAATTTAGCGACGAGTACATAACAATTTGGCGACGGGGAAACTAGTACATAACAATTTGGCGACGGGAAAAACTACTATTAACCACACAGCAGCAACAACATAACAATTTACTATGGATCCTATTAAATTGGAATTATTGTTTGAACGACAAATGAAATTAATGGAAATGTTCGTCAACCAACAGACTGGTCCAGCTCCACCTTCAAGCAATCCCAATCATACCATGCTACCATCTGTCGACGGAATTGTGAACAGCATTTCACAGTTCAATTATGACCCAGAGGCTAATGTCACTTTTGACACATGGTATCAACGTTATGAGGATTTATTCACTGTTGATCTCGCCTCACAAGACGATGCCTGGAAGGTGCGAGTTTTGCTACGTAAATTGGGTCCGGCAGAATATGAACGGTACTGCAACCTAATTTTACCACAGAAACCACGTGACAATTGTTTCGATGATACAATAAAGTTGCTGCGTGAACATTTCGGAGACCACTCCTCATTATTCAGTATACGTTATCGTTGCCTCAAGCTGGCAATGAATGAAAATGATGATTTTCTTACTCACGTTGGCACAGTCAACCGAGAATGTGAGAGATTTCGACTCAGGTCCTTAACAGATGATCAGTTCAAAGCCTTGATTCTCATATGCAGTCTCCAATCTCCTCGTTTCACAGATATCCGAACTCGACTGCTCAATCAGCTAGAACAAAATCCCAAGTTAACATTACATGACATAGCTGATGAATATCAACGGCTGATTAATCTGCAGAAAGACACACACCTGGTCGAATCAACACCTTCGAGAAGCTCTGATATTCGTGCATTACGAAAGAGCAAAAATCTCTCATCATCTACTCCTGACCCACCTTCTTCTAATGTCCCGCGGAAATCTACAGATACTCGTCCAACTTCACAAAATACTGCAAAGAAGACCCCACCATCACCATGCTGGCATTGTGGCGCGTGGCACTTTGTAAAGTCTTGCCCATACAAAAATCATCGTTGCAGCAAGTGCAAAATCATCGGTCATAAAAATGGTTTTTGTCAGCCACGCAAACCCAGATATCATAATCCAGCAAAAGCTCAACAAAATGTTGGTCCTAAATCCCCCAAAAAGTCATTGAGTCTACGCGCAACCCGTCAAGTCACAACACCAGCTATGCGGAAATATCTTGATCTTCAGATGAATGGTCATGATGCCCGTCTGCAGCTAGATACCGCCTCTGATATTACTGTTATATCAGAGAAACTTTGGAATTATATTGGCAGACCACCTATCACCAATACTTCCCAGTCTCTTGTCAGCGCCTGTGGTGGGCGGCTCAAACTTATTGGTGAACTCAAATGTTCTGTTTCCTTCCGCAATACCAAATTCACAGGAATTTGTTACGTCACGAAGAATGATTTAAATGTTTTGGGACTTGATTGGTTCGATCGTTTGCATCTGGCTGATGTCCCACTAAATTCTCTACGCAATACAGTGAAGAAGCATAAAATGCTAGACAATTCCGGACGGAGCCGAAGCCGCAAACCCAACAATCAGACGAAACGACAGGCGTCAACAACAAGCCCAAAGGTCCCAGATAAACCCCCAGGTAAACATCCTACTAATCATTCATCTTCTCAAAAGGGGAGGTGATATGTATCCACATATATATATTTATGTGTGTGTGTGCATGTTGGTCTCTCTTTCTGTTTGCTCGGTTAGTCTGTGACCACTTCACTTGTATGGACTTGTCTCCTTTAATAATGTGTATTCTCCTTATATTATATTATATATAATATGAGTGTTTGTTGACAGTCCGTTGCTTGGTGACATATATCCATATATGTTTGTTGGCATGTCTGCTATATTCGCTATGTATAATTGGATCGACACTCCATTATAATTAGCCATTCATGTTAAGACTGTCTAATGATTTTTCCCACGCTTGTCTGAATTATTTTATATATATTCGCATTCACAATTTGTGTGAACTACTTTACTTTACAACTACTTGACTTGCTTACCACTTTGGTGTGAGACCATTTATTTTCGTCTCCTTGTGTTTGGACAATAGAAGTATCATCGCAAACCTAGTGGTCTTCTGATTTCCGCCTTCTCGCGTCAGGACTATTAGTTTCTCGACCAGTCCATACCAACAATTTAGCGACGAGTACATAACAATTTGGCGACGGGGAAACTAGTACATAACATTTTCACACAGGCAATTCAAGTTAAAACAAAATAAATGTATGCAGAAAATGGTAAAGGAGTTACATAACAAAGATGAGATGTGCGTTAGGTGCATAGTGACTATTAAGTTAGGTAATAAAGTACTGAGTTGAGCTTAAATCATAGAAACAAGAGACAAGCAAAATTACAGATTATAAAAGGGAGGGTGAGGTTAAAGACAAAGATTACGTAATCAGATGAGAGAAAAAAGAAGGCATCCAGTTACCAAGGCAAGGAAAGACTAATAACTGCTTCTTTCTGAACACATAGATCTGGTTTCAAGCGCTTGATAGAAATCGCTTCAGCAAACTTAAGAAGAATTGAGCTCTTTTGCCTATTGATAATTTTGGACGACTTTTCGACGTCCACCTCATGACCCGTGTCGAGGAGATGCCTGGCGATGGGACTGTTTAAAGCATTTTTTCCCTTTAGATGTAGTATATAATAAGTCAAATTAGAGAATAATAAGTAATGTTAAAATGCATTCCATTCACATTATGACTATCTAACAAGTTATTTATTTTACTATAAAAGCATCTTATTTCCCATCTGATTGAATTTAACTGATGACACTGATATTATTTCTGAATGTACCTTATATTGATTTCTTATACAAAATTCTAGTCAATGTCTACTCATGTAAATAAATGAAGGAAAACGTTGTGTGAGTGACTTGATCTGATTATGAGCGGCAATAATTTATGCTCGAAACGTGGTCATCAGTAAATCACACTGTGATTTATTAAAATAAAATCTTATCCAATAATGGAGTTATACTCTACCACAGTGCCCAAGTTTTATACTCATATCAATAAAATTAGGGACCTGTTAAAATTTAGCCTTCAAAACGTCTCTTGCAGCCTTTATAGCTCTGATATGAGCTCTTCTTTGAAGTTAGTACGAAAATATGAATACAGTATGATATCAAAAGGTAATTTTACAAGTAAGAATGCTTTTAAAATGTTGGTTTGTACGGATTCGATAGGGGCGATGTGTGCATACTGCAGAAGAGTCCCAAACTAGGATGCAATAACTATCCAGTATTGTCTACTGATTTTCATTGTTTCTTTGAGGCATTTTTGTTTGCTTATGATCTCTGAGTTGTGTCATTGAAGTGAAGTGAGTATTGATGGACCCTTTCAATTTTGCGCCAATTATTGAAACGCATGGAATAAATTCGATCTCTAGTGAAATCAATGATCACATCAAGTGTTTTAATGACACTTGATAACTGGTAAGGTGAAGGAAATATGAGGCAGTATAAAATACAGTCGACATGTTTTTACAAAGCATACAATTCATGATTATGAGGAAAATTTGATCATATGGAGGGCAGATGGAAGTATAGAGAAATAAGTTATAACTCCAATGCTCTCTTCCACGCTAGATATCTGGACACCCTGGCTGACCTGATTTTGCTGTCTGCATCCAGTTCCCAGCAAGGTGTATCTGAAAACTCGAAGGAATTGATTTCTCTTCTGGGATTCAAACAAATGTCACTCAATACTGTGGTTAGAGACGTTAACACTGAGCTGTTTAAGCTGAAGGTTATAGATACATCTTCCTGACCAATGGCAACAACTAAAAAAACTTAGGTTTAGAGCTTCGTACTGATTACTTCAAACCACATGACATCAGTTCGAGCTGACCGATATGAGGGGTTACCTAGGTCCGGGATTATGCTGAAAATCGAATGGAAAAACTTGGTCAGCACCAACATTGAAGGACTACACGAATGGTGCTAGTTACTCTTTAGTGTCAAGTAACATCTTTTCGAGTACTAATATTGCTGTAATCGAACAGTGAAAATAACAGGGTGCTTTAAAACTCATATATATATATATATATATATATATAACTGATTAAAAATGCCTATTAAAACTTTCAAAAGAATAGATACTTAACAAAGACTACTCTTTTCGATAACTTCATCATCAGGCTCTACTGTTACATATATATTATATTTTAAACTCATGGAAAATTCCCATTGTAACATTTAGAAAATCAAAACAAGTGATTCAGCGAAGAGACTTTTCAACGAATTTATCATCAAGCTGTACAGTCGTATATATATGGTTTATCAGAAGTTATATCCGGTGAGGGAATTGAATCTTAGGTGTGAATGCATAAAATAATAATAATAATGATCATATGAAGTTCAATTAAAACTAAAATGTTTGTGATTATAATCGTAGTTAAATGTCAAGTGCATAGAATTTAATTAAAATTCTATGCTATTAAATTTCACACAATATTACGTAACGTTTTTGTTTTATTCGATTTGTCTACTAATCCTATAATTGCACATCCTTTTTCAAGTTCTATCCCTCCTCTGAATTCTTCTATATATGACATTAATCTGCTTTGCCACTTGACATTTAACTACGATTGTAATCACAAACATATTAGTTTTAATTGAACTTCATATGATTATTATTATTATTTTATGCATTCACACCTAAGATTCAATTCCCTCACCGGATATAACTTCTTAAAAACCATATATATACGACCGTACAGCTTGATGATAAATTCTTTGAAAAGAGTCTCTTCGCTGAATCACTTGTTTTGGTTTTCTAAATATATATTATAAACAACACTAATGGTGTTTAAATAACATCGAATCAGTTATATTGAAAGATTACAGAGCCCTGATTGTTTGAGGCGAATTACAATAGCCTCTGCTGTTTGCAGCATGCGGTGCTTCGATGATTTTGGCAATTTATTAGGTACCCGGTGGATGATTGAGGAGGATCCTTCAATGCTGCCTGGCTTTGTGGCCGGCTGGTTTGCACCAGATGGTCCAGTATCGAGCTGTTAATCGGTTTTCACTACACCTTTACTCAGCCATAGTGGGATATGTTCTCGACCACGAAAAATCAGGTTCCTAGAGCAACGGCCTATATAACTCGCTCCATCAGAAGCGCAGTTGAATTGATAGATACAATTTGAAGTGGCCAGCTAGTCTAAACACTTCATCTTTCAGTCGAGGAAGCACCATCGGTCGTGTAGAGAATAATACGTGCAGTTCGCCAGCATTAAAAGTTCTTTGAACTGATTTTCTTAATTTCCTCGTGATTATCTCACTTGGTATATCCCCCTCGAATTGTAGTCGTATATAAAGAGACTTCTGTTTTACAGATAGTGAGTAGTATTTTTCCGCTTTCTTTATCATGTGTTTCTGGATAAATTTGTTGGGATAGCCATTTTCGATCAAAGTATCATATACAATGCTTAATTCATCTTCAATTACTTCTTCTGAGCATATAGCTCTAACTCTGTGGCTGAGGGTCTTCACTAAATTTCTTTTGTACTTGATAGGAACGAAGCTGGGAAAATGTGTATATTGTTCTGTCCAAATGCTTTTTCTATGCAAATTTCTTTTTATTCTACCATCTGGTTTTCTTGTAAGTAGGAAATCGAGAAAGGCAATTCTGTCTTGGGATTCCTCTCTTCACATGTGAATTTCATAGCCGAATGTACTTCATTCAATTTAGTAGCTATTGTATTCATACCAGAACCATTACCCCAAAGAATAAAGGTGTCATCCATATATCGGCAATAGAAATGACAGCTTACTGATAAGGTTGTTCAGAGGTCCATTTTCTAGCTGTTATATATATATATATATATATATATATATATATATATATATATATATATAGTGTTTTCTGTCGTCGTACATATTAGCGATAATTAAGACGAACTTATGATTGGCTACGAATAAATAAATCAGACTTTTACTTAGTAATTTTTACCTCTAACAGGCATTAGGGTGTTATTCATTTACCGTGATACAGGTATTTTCGAAAGACAGTGAAATGTGACGTCACTCTTAAGTGTTACGAGTTTTACTTGAACAATGATCAATCAATCAGTGTAAGATTTTCTATGGTCTGTCACCTCACCTCACAATTATGACCTCCGCCTTCATCAAGACGCTGACATCACAGAAATATTGTAGATCCGTAACATTTTCAACTCATAACAGTAGCCTGAGTAAATCACAAGGATACCTGAATCTCCGTCCAGCGTAGTGCATAACATTTTCTCAGCTTCTCTTTGTTTTAACCATTTGATTATATCCATGAGTCAATAGATGTACTCATTCACATTTTTAAATTCAGCTTTAAGTCTAACGCTACTCATTTTTCAGCGATGAAAAGAAAACACCATGGGGGATTGTCCTATTCTTCGGATCGAGCAGCATTGCATCTCTCAGGAGGTACCTTAGACCGCTTTTCTACTTGAAGATCCTGAATGAAGAGGGAACAGTTTGCAAAAAGACTACACTGAAGATTGTATACATTTTGTAAACTTTCTTTTGCATCATAAAGCTGTTATAGTTATTAAATTAGTTTCGAATTTAATGATTTTCGGATGAAAATAAGTTTTTACATATGGAAGACTTCATTAACACAACTGCCGAAGTTCTCCCAAGAAAAACCCTATGGCAGCGCAGCAGTAATCTTTAAAGCGGACATCTGAAGTCGCCAAAGTTAAACTTTTAGCACCACTAGCAACCAATCAGCAAACGACCTTGAACGTACTAATCACATGAAAGAGGCATTTATGATAAAAAGAAACGTATATTTATGGAAAAAAGCATAAAACTGTTACAAATAGTATCTTTCTCTAATATGAGAGAGAAACATCTGCCAGTTAAGCATAGGATTATCAATAGAGACATTACACCACATTCTGTACATACATTCATCCAAATGACGATAAATGAGATCCTTTTGAGATCCATTTATAGCCATAATCTTATTTTTCAACCTCCCCCAAAATCCTTCAAAAAATTGTATGTGTCCTCGTAATGGGATCGACAAAGTCACTTGAGTGGTTCCCTCTATGATGAATATATCCAAGAGATGATAGCAAGCTATAAACTTTCCATTCATCCGTGTGTATTATTGATCCCTGTTTTACAAGTCTGGTAATAAAAGGTAATAAAGTAGTTGCTTTTATATTTGCTATCCTTTCCACGAATCCCTTTCCGAGGGAGGTGTCGTACAAACCAATAGCCCAAACATTGTTGGCTCGCTGACAACCACGGTTTTATTTATTTTTCACCAACACAGTTTCGTCGACATGCACAACGATGTCTTCTCCAGCCAACAGAGAAGTAATTTTCTCTATTTTCCACGATGCAATGTCTCTGCAATGCTGATACCACTGCAATAATGAGACGAGGCTATTTTCGGTTGCAGCAGCTGTGGCTCTCACAGGCTCTTTTAAGACCCAGTAGTTGCGAATATACAAAATTTGTGTTAAGGAGAGATGTGATCTTGCAAAAAACAGTTCCCACAAAATATCAGCTTACCTTATCCAATGCTAAGTCGCCTTTCAACAAATTCCACAACGATGGACATATCCATCAGTTGACCTGCTAAAGCTTTTTAAAGTCATCACACAACCACACAAACAAATTCTCTCCTTCCGAAGCAACCCTAAATCCAGGCAATACTGGAAAACACTATCCTCCTCGAATTGCAACCGTAACTTTGTTAGGGCACGCATTTGAAATGAATCAAGCGCTATGCAACATTGAACTCACGTTCATGAATCTCATTGGATAATTCGACGTTTTTCGCTGATTGGTGGTTAGTGGTGCTTAAAGTTTAACTTCACCGCCATGTCTCAATTCGGCATCAAAAACCAATAATGAATATTCTGATATTCACAAAAGCCGCTTCAAACATATAACTCGACCAACAGTAGACTGGTTGTATTTCCATTCAGATTTAAGTCATTCTGATTCGACATGTGAATGAATGACGCGGCAGCTAGTGCCATGGATATAGTAATAACAAAGCATGACAAAATATTATTGAAAATCATTCAACTAAAATTCTGGTAGAATTTTCATTAACTGAAACTAAAATGAGAATAAATCAGTATTGCCCTGTGCTAGTAAACTGATGAGTTATTAACGGAGAGTACAGCGCACTCTTGACCACACTGCTAGTAGTCGTCAATCTGTTAGGAAAGAAAGAGGCATATTAGCATTCAATATTTTCCACTAAGGCAGAATAAAGGTTACGTCACTGGATTTCTATTGCTACATGCTAACCAGTGAAGACATAAATTTTTACATCTCAGGCTAGTGACTTATTGTCTATGTGAAATAACTGTAGAATTAGGTGTAATTTCTAATCATAACACCTTTTAATCTGAACAGCAAATCTTTAATAAGAGCATGACAATTAATTCAGCAAAGAGGCTCTTTTTGGCGAACCTATTCACTCTAGCCGCATAACCGTACTGATAGACAATTTTTTGCATGTAAGGAGGGTAGTAATAAAAGTGGTGAGTAGTCAGAAGCATAGTTGGCAGTTATTCTTCTTCACTTCGTAGATTAGTTTGTAGGACGTGTTTGTTGAGATGGAATGACTAATGTTGGCATTATGTTCGATTATCGCACTCCTTATAGAACCACTACTACCTTCGTGCAACCGTGCGGATCAATGTTCTTGAACCCTTTTGGAATGAATACGCTTTCAGCTATCAGTGTATCAGGTTCCACAGCAACAGGTGAACTGATATACACACATAGATGTGGTCAGATGAGAGATCCTATCTTTTGGGTTTCTCAAATCCAGTGGATAACCGCGGAACATTACTCTTATCGCTGCTGCAAAGAAAGGTTTTCTTAAAGAGGACGAAATTCTCCTCTTGAGGACATCACTAAGTAGGTTACCTTTGAAGTCAAGATTCATGTGAAGATTGTCTTTCGGCACGGATGACTTCTCTTGTGTTTGACTTTTCGGCGTGATGTTCTTGTCAATAAATCTTGGTGGATATCCGTTTTGAATGAATATTTCTTTCAAGGGGTATAATTCCTCTTCTTGTCTTGTTTTTATTAGTGTTCGGGTGGGAATTTTCGACGAACCAATAAACCTTTGTCTTCTCAGTCGATCTTCTGTGTTTTTATCAGTTTGCGAATAATATTCAAGTGACCTGACGTACAGTGTTGTGAAACGAAGCAATACTGACTATTGGTATCCACTGCTAGTCACCATTCACCAATTAAAGTATCCACTTGTGTTTGGAGTAGAACACAAAGAATGGCAGCACATCTCCAGTTCATTCCACATTTTGTAGTCCTATTTAACTGGCTTCATAATTTCTTATAAGCTCACATCTCCACTTCACGAGATTTCCTCACTGTTATTGATAGACCCACGACACACTCGTCCTTTCCCATTCGAGTTACACTCGAGAGCCTAACCAGCTGTATATCTCAACTGTCTTGTCAGGATATACCCGATTCATCTCCACTTTTTTCGGCGTATTTTGGGGAGACGTGTTCTTTGTTATTTTGCTGTCAATGTAACACCAAGGACAAATTCAAAACCAGTATACATATTTAATCACAAAACAGTCAAATTATACCCAGAGAAATGAACCTTATATCTACACTATCAATGATTCACCTACTTATTTCCAGGGCTGTTCAAAACATTTTATATTTATTTTAGTTGGAACTATATCTATATGAACTGTTTGCAATGAGCAGCGGTAACCTCCATATCTGATTCGCAGTTTCCGATTTGTACAGTATTGGGGAGGAGAAATTTAACCATGGTTTTATTGGGAAACCTAAATTACTCAGTTAACAATATTTGATTTGCATGATGTCGTAATTGGTAATCGGAAAGCAAAGCTAATTCTGTGATGCTGTGCATCGCTGAGTGGTTTCAGTTTCCAGAAGAAACCCTGGGGGAAATTTCACCCCAGACTATATTACTTACAAATTGCGAATGCTTATTCCATTCGATAACATGTTCAGCAGACTATTATGGGTAAATTTCTGTTTTGATAATGTCTCACAGTGTTATACAGAAATGTTTACTGATGACCAGGTTTCGAGAACAATTTATTGCTGCTCATAATGATATCAAGGTAATCACACGACTTCCTAAATTCATTTATATAGTTCCATTATTTTTCATTTGATTTGATTGGCAGTAGTATTTGCCATATTTCAGGTATGAGTGATGAATCACTCCTATTGCATGTGTTCGGTGTAGACTCGATGAACAAGGATTCAGTAATCAATCTCTCTCGCTCTTCACCTACCTAGATTACTTCTTAGAATTCTAACCCTCTCACACCCTATTGTGTAGTTGTGTGTTAACGCAAGCAGTGCAATTGCTGAGCTTTTTCTAAATTACTTATCCTCTCAGGGTCGACCATTCTTATCTTAGCTAAATTCTTATGTTCTGACAATCTGACTACCCCTGACCTACTAATTTGACCTATGTCGTTGACTTCACGATCATTGCAGGGTATTTGGTAAATAATATTTTCTGTCTAATTGGGTCAACAGGGTCCTTTGACCTACACCGCTTGTCCCTGAGTGAGTTTGTAGGTTTAAATGCCACCCTAATTCCTGCTTTATTTAGAATCATACGTAGGGTTTCAGATGTCCCTTCTTATTATGGTATAACTGTAAATGACTTATATCCTCTATTATTTATGTTATTACCAGCTTCACAATTACTTTTATTTTTCGTTTGGCCTTTTCTGATCTTTCTGATGAATTTTACAGGATAATTATTTGACACCAACGCCTCTTCTTCTATCCTTTATATTTCATCGTTTAGGTTTCTTGATTTACTACTTAGTGATACTTCTTGGTTTGTTAGACACTTAACTAAGCCTGCCTTTACAGATAACGATAGATGAGATGAATTAAAGCCTAAGTATCTATTAGAATGAGTTGGTTTTCTGTACACACTAGTGTGCAGTTTACCTTCTTCTATTCGTCTTATTTTACAATCTAACATAGCTAATTCTTTTTGTTCATTTTCCGATTGAAATGTGAATTGTATTCCCTTCCACTAGTAAGTATATGTGTGTCACGAAGCTAGAGATATGTTCTGTTTTTAACACTCTGTGTGAAAGTGACATCCACATATCTCCACCATATTATGTTTGTAGTAGGATTAAAAGTATTAAGAGCATTACTTTCCTAGCTGTCCATAAATATGTCTGCTACGATAGGGTATATTGGTGATGCGATTGCTGCATCTTCTGTTTGTCTATATATTTTACCTTGGAATTTAAAGATAGTAGATGTGAGGCATAACTGAATCCCTAAAATAATTTTTCCAAGGGGCAGCTTTGTTCTATGATTGAGTTCAAGATCCGCAGTTAGTTCTTTTTTAACTGCTTCTAAGGTCATATTAACTGGTATATTAGTATAAAGACTAGTTATATCAGAACTAACCATTTTTTCATCATTCTCTAGGTGAATGTCGTTTAGTTTATTTTTCATCTCATATGAATTAGTTAGTGTAGAGTTTGAACGATTTCTAATGGGGCATAATATTACAGCTAAGTGTTTTGATAATTCATAACTAGGGGTATTTCTAGAATCTACTCTTGGTCTTATGGGGTAACCTGGCTTATGTATTTTAAAAGTACCATATATTCTACTAGCATTATTAGTTTTAGGCATTAAATTAAACCATTTTGACTCACCCAGTGACGGCTTCATTCTGAGTATTAGTTCTGCTGTAGATTTCTCAACCTTATTCATTATTATGCCTACAGCAGACAAGTTAACAAGAATCTCACTGGTGTGAACTCATTCAACCCTCTAAACTGAGCAAAATTGGATACAGACTAGTGAGTTCAGCAACACAAGGCTGAAGTTGTTTTCCGTTGCTTAGATCACCTCAATCTGGCTAGCGATCACCACAGGGTTGTATTCAACTACTTATTTCAAAGAAATCAGTAGTACATACTGTTGTGTAACAGTTAGCTGCGCTAGCGACACACAACTAGCTCACTTGCATTCCCGACTAAACAGAAATAAAGTCTAAGAAAATACTAATTACAAAATAATCTTCATACAATCTAATACAAAGAAATCTCTGATATGCTTTTCATAAACTATTCAAGTAGAAATTTTAAATTTTTCAGTTTCTTTTTCGTATTAGTAGGCGCGAAATTGTCGATTCCTTTTTGCCGTATAATTAAGGCAGAATAAATTGCTGCACAGAAATGCAATTCTAATCTTGTTCATTAAAAATGATAAAAAAATCACCCTATTATTAATAAAATGAGGGAGGAAGAAATTCGATACTTTTTGATTGAGTTCATTCTACCGTATGCAAAAAAAAAATAAATAAAACTGTGAGCAAATTAACAAACTCTGTCAGTCAGCGTTGTATTTCATTAATGAGTAGTTTAAAATTAAGATATTTACAACTGGCTACACAGTTCCTTAAAGTGTGATACGGACTATAGTAGAATTATTGTTAGTCTGAAAATCCTTCAATCAACAATCGATTTAGACTTTCTTCATCCTTTTGTTCACTGAGTGAGACATAGGTCTTCAAGCTTGAGCGCTGAAGTTCCCGTAGCTGTGGCTCTTTTTTACATGGTAAGGCTGCCAGCCTTATGCCTAATCTTCACTCCTTACTGGACCTATTACTGGTTAGGCGAGGTTTAGGAGTATGTTTACCAAGGGTCGAACTTGGACCACGTGTGTGGTTGACGAGTATTCTATCCCTGAACTACAGAGGCACAATTTACAATATTGATTCTTATTGGGATATTTCAACTAACTTTGGAATTACTTCCACTTTTCCCTAGGTTGTAAATCATTTTTCTAACATTTGCATATCTTCAAATCACTCAATCCTGATTTTCAAATG
Organism: Trichobilharzia regenti; assembly: GCA_944472135.2. Taxonomy (NCBI): domain Eukaryota; kingdom Metazoa; phylum Platyhelminthes; class Trematoda; order Strigeidida; family Schistosomatidae; genus Trichobilharzia; species Trichobilharzia regenti. The sequence goes on along the minus strand of OX235265.1, from coordinate 21,269,436 downwards.
CAATTTGAAGTCAGTGCTACTTACTATGCGGATAAGAGATTTGAACTGATCGTCATGAAGGGGACTTTGAACAAACTACAGAACTTTATCATCAAGTATATTTGCTCACTACTACTCAAGATGTGATGGCCGGCCAAAAAGGATCAGCTACGTGTAGGGAACTCTGGGAGCTAACCAAAACAGCAGGAACCAATTGTACAAAAAATATGCAGGAAGAACAGGAGCTGAATTGATCATACTCTGAGAAAACCATCAAGTATTGAATTGAATTTTTGATTTTCCCGACGATTGATTGGACCGAAGTGCTCGGTCTCAGGTTGACATGTCGGCTCCTTGTGCAGATGCTTCGACGATGTCTGGGCATTTAGTTAGTATACAATTGGTGGATGGTGGCTAGCAGTGGAATCCAGGATGCGCATTTCGTCCTATTTGGGACTCGTCAGCTGGATGTACCTGCATTTCTCAGTGAGTGATGATGTTCCCACTGAGGCTCGAACCCAGTACCCATAGTTTCAAACGCCAAAGCGTTATCCACTAGACCACTTGGGCCACGAGAGCCACCTCTTGTGCGACGGGTCTTATATTAATTATTGAATTGAATTTTCGATTTTCCCGTCGATTGATTGGACCGAAGTGCTCGGTCTCAGGTTGACATGTCGGCTCCTTGTGCAGATGCTTCGACGATGTCTGGGCATTTAGTTAGTATACAATTGGTGGATGGTGGCTAGCAGTGGAATCCAGGATGCGCATTTCGTCCTATTTGGGACTCGTCAGCTGGATGTACCTGCATTTCTCAGTGAGTGATGATGTTCCCACTGAGGCTCGAACCCAGTACCCATAGTTTCAAACGCCAAAGCGTTATCCACTAGACCACTTGGGCCACGAGAGCCACCTCTTGTGCGACGGGTCTTATATTAATTATTGAATTGAATTTTCGATTTTCCCGTCGATTGATTGGACCGAAGTGCTCGGTCTCAGGTTGACATGTCGGCTCCTTGTGCAGATGCTTCGACGATGTCTGGGCATTTAGTTAGTATACAATTGGTGGATGGTGGCTAGCAGTGGAATCCAGGATGCGCATTTCGTCCTATTTGGGACTCGTCAGCTGGATGTACCTGCATTTCTCAGTGAGTGATGATGTTCCCACTGAGGCTCGAACCCAGTACCCATAGTTTCAAACGCCAAAGCGTTATCCACTAGACCACTTGGGCCACGAGAGCCACCTCTTGTGCGACGGGTCTTATATTAATTATTGAATTGAATTTTCGATTTTCCCGTCGATTGATTGGACCGAAGTGCTCGGTCTCAGGTTGACATGTCGGCTCCTTGTGCAGATGCTTCGACGATGTCTGGGCATTTAGTTAGTATACAATTGGTGGATGGTGGCTAGCAGTGGAATCCAGGATGCGCATTTCGTCCTATTTGGGACTCGTCAGCTGGATGTACCTGCATTTCTCAGTGAGTGATGATGTTCCCACTGAGGCTCGAACCCAGTACCCATAGTTTCAAACGCCAAAGCGTTATCCACTAGACCACTTGGGCCACGAGAGCCACCTCTTGTGCGACGGGTCTTATATTAATTATTGAATTGAATTTTCGATTTTCCCGTCGATTGATTGGACCGAAGTGCTCGGTCTCAGGTTGACATGTCGGCTCCTTGTGCAGATGCTTCGACGATGTCTGGGCATTTAGTTAGTATACAATTGGTGGATGGTGGCTAGCAGTGGAATCCAGGATGCGCATTTCGTCCTATTTGGGACTCGTCAGCTGGATGTACCTGCATTTCTCAGTGAGTGATGATGTTCCCACTGAGGCTCGAACCCAGTACCCATAGTTTCAAACGCCAAAGCGTTATCCACTAGACCACTTGGGCCACGAGAGCCACCTCTTGTGCGACGGGTCTTATATTAATTATTGAATTGAATTTTCGATTTTCCCGTCGATTGATTGGACCGAAGTGCTCGGTCTCAGGTTGACATGTCGGCTCCTTGTGCAGATGCTTCGACGATGTCTGGGCATTTAGTTAGTATACAATTGGTGGATGGTGGCTAGCAGTGGAATCCAGGATGCGCATTTCGTCCTATTTGGGACTCGTCAGCTGGATGTACCTGCATTTCTCAGTGAGTGATGATGTTCCCACTGAGGCTCGAACCCAGTACCCATAGTTTCAAACGCCAAAGCGTTATCCACTAGACCACTTGGGCCACGAGAGCCACCTCTTGTGCGACGGGTCTTATATTAATTATTGAATTGAATTTTCGATTTTCCCGTCGATTGATTGGACCGAAGTGCTCGGTCTCAGGTTGACATGTCGGCTCCTTGTGCAGATGCTTCGACGATGTCTGGGCATTTAGTTAGTATACAATTGGTGGATGGTGGCTAGCAGTGGAATCCAGGATGCGCATTTCGTCCTATTTGGGACTCGTCAGCTGGATGTACCTGCATTTCTCAGTGAGTGATGATGTTCCCACTGAGGCTCGAACCCAGTACCCATAGTTTCAAACGCCAAAGCGTTATCCACTAGACCACTTGGGCCACGAGAGCCACCTCTTGTGCGACGGGTCTTATATTAATTATTGAATTGAATTTTCGATTTTCCCGTCGATTGATTGGACCGAAGTGCTCGGTCTCAGGTTGACATGTCGGCTCCTTGTGCAGATGCTTCGACGATGTCTGGGCATTTAGTTAGTATACAATTGGTGGATGGTGGCTAGCAGTGGAATCCAGGATGCGCATTTCGTCCTATTTGGGACTCGTCAGCTGGATGTACCTGCATTTCTCAGTGAGTGATGATGTTCCCACTGAGGCTCGAACCCAGTACCCATAGTTTCAAACGCCAAAGCGTTATCCACTAGACCACTTGGGCCACGAGAGCCACCTCTTGTGCGACGGGTCTTATATTAATTATTGAATTGAATTTTCGATTTTCCCGTCGATTGATTGGACCGAAGTGCTCGGTCTCAGGTTGACATGTCGGCTCCTTGTGCAGATGCTTCGACGATGTCTGGGCATTTAGTTAGTATACAATTGGTGGATGGTGGCTAGCAGTGGAATCCAGGATGCGCATTTCGTCCTATTTGGGACTCGTCAGCTGGATGTACCTGCATTTCTCAGTGAGTGATGATGTTCCCACTGAGGCTCGAACCCAGTACCCATAGTTTCAAACGCCAAAGCGTTATCCACTAGACCACTTGGGCCACGAGAGCCACCTCTTGTGCGACGGGTCTTATATTAATTATTGAATTGAATTTTCGATTTTCCCGTCGATTGATTGGACCGAAGTGCTCGGTCTCAGGTTGACATGTCGGCTCCTTGTGCAGATGCTTCGACGATGTCTGGGCACTTAGTTAGTATACAATTGGTGGATGGTGGCTAGCAGTGGAATCCAGGATGCGCATTTCGTCCTATTTGGGACTCGTCAGCTGGATGTACCTGCATTTCTCAGTGAGTGATGATGTTCCCACTGAGGCTCGAACCCAGTACCCATAGTTTCAAACGCCAAAGCGTTATCCACTAGACCACTTGGGCCACGAGAGCCACCTCTTGTGCGACGGGTCTTATATTAATTATTGAATTGAATTTTCGATTTTCCCGTCGATTGATTGGACCGAAGTGCTCGGTCTCAGGTTGACATGTCGGCTCCTTGTGCAGATGCTTCGACGATGTCTGGGCATTTAGTTAGTATACAATTGGTGGATGGTGGCTAGCAGTGGAATCCAGGATGCGCATTTCGTCCTATTTGGGACTCGTCAGCTGGATGTACCTGCATTTCTCAGTGAGTGATGATGTTCCCACTGAGGCTCGAACCCAGTACCCATAGTTTCAAACGCCAAAGCGTTATCCACTAGACCACTTGGGCCACGAGAGCCACCTCTTGTGCGACGGGTCTTATATTAATTATTGAATTGAATTTTCGATTTTCCCGTCGATTGATTGGACCGAAGTGCTCGGTCTCAGGTTGACATGTCGGCTCCTTGTGCAGATGCTTCGACGATGTCTGGGCATTTAGTTAGTATACAATTGGTGGATGGTGGCTAGCAGTGGAATCCAGGATGCGCATTTCGTCCTATTTGGGACTCGTCAGCTGGATGTACCTGCATTTCTCAGTGAGTGATGATGTTCCCACTGAGGCTCGAACCCAGTACCCATAGTTTCAAACGCCAAAGCGTTATCCACTAGACCACTTGGGCCACGAGAGCCACCTCTTGTGCGACGGGTCTTATATTAATTATTGAATTGAATTTTCGATTTTCCCGTCGATTGATTGGACCGAAGTGCTCGGTCTCAGGTTGACATGTCGGCTCCTTGTGCAGATGCTTCGACGATGTCTGGGCATTTAGTTAGTATACAATTGGTGGATGGTGGCTAGCAGTGGAATCCAGGATGCGCATTTCGTCCTATTTGGGACTCGTCAGCTGGATGTACCTGCATTTCTCAGTGAGTGATGATGTTCCCACTGAGGCTCGAACCCAGTACCCATAGTTTCAAACGCCAAAGCGTTATCCACTAGACCACTTGGGCCACGAGAGCCACCTCTTGTGCGACGGGTCTTATATTAATTATTGAATTGAATTTTCGATTTTCCCGTCGATTGATTGGACCGAAGTGCTCGGTCTCAGGTTGACATGTCGGCTCCTTGTGCAGATGCTTCGACGATGTCTGGGCATTTAGTTAGTATACAATTGGTGGATGGTGGCTAGCAGTGGAATCCAGGATGCGCATTTCGTCCTATTTGGGACTCGTCAGCTGGATGTACCTGCATTTCTCAGTGAGTGATGATGTTCCCACTGAGGCTCGAACCCAGTACCCATAGTTTCAAACGCCAAAGCGTTATCCACTAGACCACTTGGGCCACGAGAGCCACCTCTTGTGCGACGGGTCTTATATTAATTATTGAATTGAATTTTCGATTTTCCCGTCGATTGATTGGACCGAAGTGCTCGGTCTCAGGTTGACATGTCGGCTCCTTGTGCAGATGCTTCGACGATGTCTGGGCATTTAGTTAGTATACAATTGGTGGATGGTGGCTAGCAGTGGAATCCAGGATGCGCATTTCGTCCTATTTGGGACTCGTCAGCTGGATGTACCTGCATTTCTCAGTGAGTGATGATGTTCCCACTGAGGCTCGAACCCAGTACCCATAGTTTCAAACGCCAAAGCGTTATCCACTAGACCACTTGGGCCACGAGAGCCACCTCTTGTGCGACGGGTCTTATATTAATTATTGAATTGAATTTTCGATTTTCCCGTCGATTGATTGGACCGAAGTGCTCGGTCTCAGGTTGACATGTCGGCTCCTTGTGCAGATGCTTCGACGATGTCTGGGCATTTAGTTAGTATACAATTGGTGGATGGTGACTAGCAGTGGAATCCAGGATGCGCATTTCGTCCTATTTGGGACTCGTCAGCTGGATGTACCTGCATTTCTCAGTGAGTGATGATGTTCCCACTGAGGCTCGAACCCAGTACCCATAGTTTCAAACGCCAAAGCGTTATCCACTAGACCACTTGGGCCACGAGAGCCACCTCTTGTGCGACGGGTCTTATATTAATTATTGAATTGAATTTTCGATTTTCCCGTCGATTGATTGGACCGAAGTGCTCGGTCTCAGGTTGACATGTCGGCTCCTTGTGCAGATGCTTCGACGATGTCTGGGCATTTAGTTAGTATACAATTGGTGGATGGTGGCTAGCAGTGGAATCCAGGATGCGCATTTCGTCCTATTTGGGACTCGTCAGCTGGATGTACCTGCATTTCTCAGTGAGTGATGATGTTCCCACTGAGGCTCGAACCCAGTACCCATAGTTTCAAACGCCAAAGCGTTATCCACTAGACCACTTGGGCCACGAGAGCCACCTCTTGTGCGACGGGTCTTATATTAATTATTGAATTGAATATTTCGATTTTCCCGTCGATTGATTGGACCGAAGTGCTCGGTCTCAGGTTGACATGTCGGCTCCTTGTGCAGATGCTTCGACGATGTCTGGGCATTTAGTTAGTATACAATTGGTGGATGGTGGCTAGCAGTGGAATCCAGGATGCGCATTTCGTCCTATTTGGGACTCGTCAGCTGGATGTACCTGCATTTCTCAGTGAGTGATGATGTTCCCACTGAGGCTCGAACCCAGTACCCATAGTTTCAAACGCCAAAGCGTTATCCACTAGACCACTTGGGCCACGAGAGCCACCTCTTGTGCGACGGGTCTTATATTAATTATTGAATTGAATATTTCGATTTTCCCGTCGATTGATTGGACCGAAGTGCTCGGTCTCAGGTTGACATGTCGGCTCCTTGTGCAGATGCTTCGACGATGTCTGGGCATTTAGTTAGTATACAATTGGTGGATGGTGGCTAGCAGTGGAATCCAGGATGCGCATTTCGTCCTATTTGGGACTCGTCAGCTGGATGTACCTGCATTTCTCAGTGAGTGATGATGTTCCCACTGAGGCTCGAACCCAGTACCCATAGTTTCAAACGCCAAAGCGTTATCCACTAGACCACTTGGGCCACGAGAGCCACCTCTTGTGCGACGGGTCTTATATTAATTATTGAATTGAATATTTCGATTTTCCCGTCGATTGATTGGACCGAAGTGCTCGGTCTCAGGTTGACATGTCGGCTCCTTGTGCAGATGCTTCGACGATGTCTGGGCATTTAGTTAGTATACAATTGGTGGATGGTGGCTAGCAGTGGAATCCAGGATGCGCATTTCGTCCTATTTGGGACTCGTCAGCTGGATGTACCTGCATTTCTCAGTGAGTGATGATGTTCCCACTGAGGCTCGAACCCAGTACCCATAGTTTCAAACGCCAAAGCGTTATCCACTAGACCACTTGGGCCACGAGAGCCACCTCTTGTGCGACGGGTCTTATATTAATTATTGAATTGAATTTTCGATTTTCCCGTCGATTGATTGGACCGAAGTGCTCGGTCTCAGGTTGACATGTCGGCTCCTTGTGCAGATGCTTCGACGATGTCTGGGCATTTAGTTAGTATACAATTGGTGGATGGTGGCTAGCAGTGGAATCCAGGATGCGCATTTCGTCCTATTTGGGACTCGTCAGCTGGATGTACCTGCATTTCTCAGTGAGTGATGATGTTCCCACTGAGGCTCGAACCCAGTACCCGTAGTTTCAAACGCCAAAGCGTTATCCACTAGACCACTTGGGCCACGAGAGCCACCTCTTGTGCGACGGGTCTTATATTAATTATTGAATTGAATATTTCGATTTTCCCGTCGATTGATTGGACCGAAGTGCTCGGTCTCAGGTTGACATGTCGGCTCCTTGTGCAGATGCTTCGACGATGTCTGGGCATTTAGTTAGTATACAATTGGTGGATGGTGACTAGCAGTGGAATCCAGGATGCGCATTTCGTCCTATTTGGGACTCGTCAGCTGGATGTACCTGCATTTCTCAGTGAGTGATGATGTTCCCACTGAGGCTCGAACCCAGTACCCATAGTTTCAAACGCCAAAGCGTTATCCACTAGACCACTTGGGCCACGAGAGCCACCTCTTGTGCGACGGGTCTTATATTAATTATTGAATTGAATATTTCGATTTTCCCGTCGATTGATTGGACCGAAGTGCTCGGTCTCAGGTTGACATGTCGGCTCCTTGTGCAGATGCTTCGACGATGTCTGGGCATTTAGTTAGTATACAATTGGTGGATGGTGGCTAGCAGTGGAATCCAGGATGCGCATTTCGTCCTATTTGGGACTCGTCAGCTGGATGTACCTGCATTTCTCAGTGAGTGATGATGTTCCCACTGAGGCTCGAACCCAGTACCCATAGTTTCAAACGCCAAAGCGTTATCCACTAGACCACTTGGGCCACGAGAGCCACCTCTTGTGCGACGGGTCTTATATTAATTATTGAATTGAATTTTCGATTTTCCCGTCGATTGATTGGACCGAAGTGCTCGGTCTCAGGTTGACATGTCGGC